>JASJET010000303.1:742500-3295000 GCA_034092305.1 Diaprepes abbreviatus
CGCCTCCACACCATACAACAAGACCGAAAAAACATAACACTTAAGCAATCGCACTTTCAATTTTAAGCTTAGATTTCGGCTACAAAATATTTGCTTCATATTGTTAAACGCACTTCGGGCCTTCTCTATTCTTATTCTTATTTCCCGTGTATATTCATTTGACTCTTTAATATTTACTCCTAGATAGTTGTAGTTTCGTGCTCGTTCTATTCGCTCGTTGTTTCCATATAGGTTGATATTGTCGATATGTTTCTTCGTAATTATCATGAATTTAGTTTTCTTTGTATTCAGTGACAAACCAAATTCCTCGCTTGTTTCTATTACTTTATCTAATAGTCTCTGGAGATCTTCGATACTTTCTGCCATGAGTACCGTGTCATCAGCGTATCGTATATTACAAATAGGACGACCGTTGAACTTTACACCGGCTGATTCGTTCTCCAGGGCTTTCTTAATTATTTCTTCCGAGTAGAGATTGAACAACGTTGGCGACAACACACAGCCCTGTCTTACACCTCTTTTTATCTTTATTTTTTCTGATTCGGAGCCATTAATGCGCACTGTAGCTTCTTGATTGTAGTATAGGTTGGTTATTATTCTAATGTCACTTGAGTCAATTCCTTTATTTCTGAGTAATTGCAACAATGTCTTATGTTGAACTGTATCAAACGCCTTGTTGTAGTCCAAGAAACAGACAAACACGTCTTGGTTTACATCCAGACATCGCTGTATTACGACATTAAAAGCAAATAGTGCTTCTCTAGTTCCTAGTCCGTTTCTAAATCCGAATTGTGTCTGTCCGATTTCTGTTTCTAATTTCTTGTGTATTCTACTATGAATGATCTTTAAGAATATTTTCATCATATGACACATAAGACTGATGGTCCGATGTTCGGAGCATTGCTTCGCGTTTGGCTTTTTAGGTAAAGTTATTATTGTTGTTAGTAGCCATTCTTTCGGTATTATACCAGATTTATAAATGCTATTAAATAGTTCCACAATCATTTCTAAATTACGTCCCTCAATGAGTTTGATTATTTCTGTTGGTAACTCATCTGGACCTGTAGCTTTCCCAGTCTTCATTCTTTTTATCGTGTGTTCCACTTCTTCACTTGTTATTTCTGGTCCTGTGTCACTGCTGATATATTCGTTTTCTACCTCATTGCGTTGATCGTTATACAGATGCTCTATGTATTCTTTCCAGACTCTCAATTTTTCTTCTGTGTCCATAATTATGTTTCCTCTTTCGTCCATCAATACGTTGTGTCTACTGTCTTGCCTTTTTGTTAATTCTTTAATTTTCTTGTGTGTATTAAAGCTGTCGTGCTTATTTTGTAGTTGTTCAATTTCTTCACATTTTTCCCCGAACCATTTTTCCTTAGCTGAACGTATCTTCGAGCGAATTTCCTTCTGCAGCCCTTTATACTTCTGTTTGTCTTTGTTTTTATGTTTCCTTCTTTCGTTCATCAAGTTCAGTATTTCGTTTGTCATCCATTCCCTCTTATATACCTCACTCTTAAGTAGATGTTCTTCAGCTGGCTTCTTTAACGCTGTTTTAAGTTTGACCCAGTTGTCGTTGATATTATCTGGTGTATATTGTATTGTGGTCTGTATCGTTCTCAGTGTTTCGTCAATTTCCTTTACGATCTGTTCTTTTACTTCTGAATCTCTTAGTTTATTGAGATCAACTGCTTTTTTGGATGTTATGTTGCTAATTCTTTTAGTTTTATTCTCATGTTTGCAATTAGTGGATTATGATTAGACGATACGTCTGCTCCAGGGTATGTCTTAATTGATGTTATGCTATTTCTGTATCTCTCATTGATCAATAGATAGTCTATCTGGTTTCTGACTGTGTGATGTTCTGTATCCTGTGGAGACTTCCATTTGTATAAACGCCTATTAGGTAGTTCGAAAAAGGTGTTTGTCACCACGGTTTTATTTTCTTGGCAGAATTGTACCAGTCTCTCACCTCTTTCATTCATATCTCCCAATCCGAAGTTACCAACCAGATTATCTATCTTTCCTTTCCCAATTTTAGCATTGAAATCACCCATTATTATGGTGATGTCCCTTGTTATGGTTAGTTTTAATGCCTCGTCTATTTGTTCATAGAATGATTCCACTTCTTGTTCTTCTTTGTCCGATGTTGGTGCATACACCTGTATTATATTAATTTTTCTGATGTTAGTGCTTAGCTGTAACATCATAACACGATCAGACAAGGGGAGAAAGTTCAGGACATGTCGAGAGACAGACTTGTTTACCATTATAGCCCCTCCGTTTCGGTGCTGAGTGTCCTGAGAGTCCTGGCTACCAGAATAGTATATTATATGATCTTTAATGTGGCAGTTTCCATTTCCTGGCCATCGGGTTTCGCTTATACCCAGAACGCCGATATTCATTCTTTGCATCTCTTGAACAATGTTGTGTGCTTTTCCTGGTTCGTACATGCTTGTAACATTCCATGTTCCGATTCTCAATATTTCGTTGTTAATATTTTGACAAGGATTTCGCTGGCTGACGACCCGAAAAGCCTTGCCACTTTTCTTGCCGGATCTTGGCCTCCGACAACCATGATCAGTAAGGTTATGATCGTAGTATTGTCATGATGACTGTACTAGAGATATCCTATGGATCTTTAATGTAGTGGTTTCTCGTTGCCTGCCACATCCCACTGCCGTTGACTAATACATTAGTTCCTCCGCCTTTGAGATCGATTTCTCAATCTCAGGACAATGAGTTGCCCTATCACTTACCAATTCGTCCACCCGAAGCTGTTGATCGGTAAGTGGGGGACTACTTATTCCGGTAGTCACTCGGTCGCCATTGCCTCGTTAGTTAAATAACAGGGTGTACCATACAACTTTCGCTGTACTTCCACTATCATCTGTCAAAGGACTAGAAAACAAATCAAGAAATATTTGTTCAAACAAACTTTTTTTGACATATGGGACAAGCAAATAACTTAAATAAAAACACATAGAAGTTTCCTTTGTTTGGGTCAAAGATCACGATGGAATAACTGGTGATAATAGGATTAATTTATTGGCCCAGCGAACAGTTGAAGAATACATTGAAATATCAATCCTACAGTGTTATGATATTTATCTTCGGAACAATAATAAGAAAAATATTTACGAGCATTACGCAACGAATAATCCTAACCATTATGCTGGACATTATAAAACTTTAGTACCAAAATCCAATATAACGGAAACGTCATTTATTAGAAATGCTTGAACGACCTCTGTTGGAACAATTTTTTGGACATGGAAACCCCTCAGATGCTTATTAAATAAGGTAAAATTACCAGATCACCCACTCTACCTATAACAATTCTAGCATTGATGGCCTTAACCTTTGGCTGTTTAACTTTACAAATAATAAAAAAAAAAACAATAATTATATTGCTCATAAAATGGGAAAGATCAAGAACTTACGTATGAGCTATAATTTTGTAATGGATATAATTAATCAGAATTAAATAGAGAAAGTTGTACGGCCTTTGATTTTTTTAAATCCGACCTAGAGGTTATTTCCTTCTTATCCGTGGTCTCATACCAGTGTGTGCACTTTTAAAGTCTCCCAGATAGACACCTGTGGTGTAAGTGTGTTAAACTTATGTTTAACTTTCGATTGGGAAATTATTTACATACATTGTTACTAATTTTGTGAGAAGGTCGCTTAAGTTATGGTAATGACTGTATACACTCACAAGAAAGGTACCTGAAGTGTCTGGCTCCGTTTTTAATGACTTCAATATGTTGTAGAGGGTACAAAAACAAGAGACACTTTTTTTATCTGCGGAGATTCATTTTAACGGGGTGAAAACATCCCCTAAAATTCACCCCTAAAAATAGTATTTTTGAAGTATCTCAGGTTCTAAGTGAAATATCTTTACAAAACAAAAAGAAAATTATTTGTTGTTTGAAGTGATGTCAAAGTCTGTTTTTTTTTCACCCTCCCCCCCCCCAGCCCCCAAGGATATTAGCTCTTATTTTTTTATAAGGGTAAACCATCTATTCGCGCACGTAATTTAATTCTAAAAATTACGAAATTTAATATAATTGTTCGAAAATATTTTTTTCTCCAATACCATAAGTCACTTCAACTGACGGGTTTCGGAGTTTCTAAAAATAACTAGTAAAAAAGGGTTAGCCACCCCCAAGTATTTTTTTCTTAAATCTCAAATTCTAATTGAGATATCTTTACAAAAAAATGGAAATTACTCATTATTTCGAATGATATTAAACTAAAGTTTTTTCATCCCCAAGAATATCATCACTTATTTTTTATAAGGGTAAACCCTCTATTCACACATGTAATTTAATTCTAAAAATTACAAAACTTAATAAGATTGTTTGAAGATACTTTTTTCACAAATACCATAATTAACTTAAGTGGACATCTTTCAGGATTTCCAAAAATAATCTAGTAAAAGAGGATGAGTCACCCCCAAATACTTTTTTTTTAATATCTCAAGTTCTAATTAAGATAACTTCACAAAACGAAATGACAATTATTTTTTATTCGAAATTATATTAAACTATGATATTTTAGCCCCCAAGGATATCATCCCTTATTTTTTTTTATGGTAAACCATATATTTGCGCACATAATTTAATTGTAAAAATTACGAAATTTAATGAAATTGTTTGAATATATTTTTTTCACAAATAGCACAAGTCGCCTAAGTTGTCGTGTTTCGGGGTTTCTAAAAATAAACTAGTAAAAGAGAGTGAGCCACCCCTAAATACTTTTATTACACCTCAATATCTAATTGAGATACCTTTACAAAACAAACTGAAAATTACTTGTTATTTGAAGTGGAGTTAAACTATAATGTTTATACCCTTGAAGGTAAAAATACTAACTTCCTTGAGGATACCATTCGAAGGATCTCATTTCATACATGAATAATTATTCTTAAAATTACCAAATTTCAGTTGATATGAATGTAGCAGAGCTTACTGAAAGTTTTACTTTTAATTATGAAGAAAATATAAACTTATTTCATTGGCCAAGCATTCATGTCTGTAAATTATTATAATTCATGACAAATAGTGATTTCTAATTCTGTAACGTTCATATAAATTAAAATTTGGCAATTTTAAGAAAAATAACATATGTATGAAATAACGGCGTACTTTATAAAAAATAAAGAATAATTTCCTTGGGAGCAAAAATATCATAGTTTAACATCATTTCGACTAATAAGTAATTTTAATTTTGTTTGTAGAGATATTTTAATTTGAACTGAAGATATTAAAAAAACGTATTTGGGGGTGGCTTACAATTTTTAATAGTTTGTTTTCGGAAACCCTGAAACATGCCAGCTTGAGTTACTTGTATTCGTAAAAAAATATTATCAACTAATTTGGTTTAATTTCGTTTTGTCTAGAATTAAATTATGTAAATGAATTACAAGATTAAACCGCATAAAAAGTAAGGGATGATATCTATGGTGTTAAAACACCATGGTATAATATAACTTCAACTAACAAGTAATTTCCACTTTGTTTTGTAAAGATATCTAAATTAGAATTTGAGATTTGCAAAAATGTATTTGGGGATGGCTCACCCTCTTTTACTACTTCATTTTTTGAAACCCCAACATA
Source organism: Diaprepes abbreviatus (assembly GCA_034092305.1). Classification (NCBI taxonomy): domain Eukaryota; kingdom Metazoa; phylum Arthropoda; class Insecta; order Coleoptera; family Curculionidae; genus Diaprepes; species Diaprepes abbreviatus. The sequence goes on from JASJET010000303.1 coordinate 748,122, forward strand.
TGTGAACTTGAGATAACTATGGTATTCTTGAAAAAAAAAACAATTTCATTAAATTTTGTAATTTGTAGAATTAAATTATGTGCGCTTATAAATGATTTACCGTTATAAGAAATAAGGGATGATATCTTTGGGGGTGAAAATACCACATTTCAACATAATTTTAAATAAAAAGTAATTTCTATTTTGTTTTGTAAATATATATCAATTAGGACTTGAAATTTTAGGAAATGTATTTGGGGGTGACTCACCCTCTTTTACTACTTCATTTTTTGAAACCCCAACATATGTGAACTTGAGATAACTATGGTATTCTTGAAAAAAAAAAACAATTTCATTAAATTTTGTAATTTTTAGAATTAAATTATGTGCGCTTATAAATGATTTACCGTTATAAGAAATAAGGGATGATATCTTTGGGGGTGAAAATACCACATTTCAACATAATTTTAAATAAAAAGTAATTTCTATTTTGTTTTGTAAATATATATCAATTAGGACTTGAAATTTTAGGAAATGTATTTGGGGGTGACTCACCCTCTTTTACTAGTTTATTTTTAGAGACCTCGAAATTCGTCAACTTAAGTTACTTACGGTATTCCTGAAAAAAATGTTTTCAAACGATTCCATTAAATTTCGTAATATATGGCTTACCCTAATAAAAAAATAAGGGATGATACCTTGGGGTAAAAAAAACATAGTTTAACATCATTTCGAACAAGTAATTTTCATTTTGTTTCGTAAAAATATCTCATTTAGAATCTGAGATATTTCAAAAATACTGTTTAGGCGCGGTTTTCACCCCTTTAGAATGAACTTTATTATAAACATGAAAATTGTAGAATTAGAACAAAACACCTTAACTTGAAAAAGGCAGATACTTAATTTATAAAATCCTTAATATGTATTTAAATTGGTATTCAATTTTAAATTTTATGTCCTTGGGGATTCGCTAAACGGAGATTGAGTAGTAAAATATATAGCTTTACAAGGATTATTTTCTTTTTTTTTCCGTGCTGCGGTAAATATTTCTTCAACCAGTTATTTTATGGGGTTCTATGAAAAATGCATTATACTATGAAAAGGGAATTACAGACAAGAAATGATTGATTTCAGTAGCCCAAAAACACATCTGAGGCCAAATTGGAAAAACAATATTTTACACTTCTCTCCTTTCATAAAAAGTAGTGGTGAAAATAAAAACATTCTCGTTCACCCGACTAAGTGGGACATTATTAGATAGGTCTTCAAAAATTTTATTTTGTCGGTTCGTTCGCGGAACAAAAGCCTCCAAAGTAACATTTAAAATATTTTTTGCTTTTCAACGGCAAATTTTCAGTCTGAGAAAATGGGCTATAATAACTCATTATAAATATATGCAAAGAATTATGCCAGTTTATTTACGAGGTCTACAAAAGGCTCTTAAAAATATGATTATATAGACATACGATATTTTTTATCTAATGATCTCCTTTACGAAATATAAGCCTGTAAAGTTTCTTACAAGTGTCGGCCTATTCTATAAATGTTAATTTTTTTAATGCGCTGGGCAAAGCAATGTTTTATTAAAAGGATCCTAAGAAATTTCTTGATATGAAAGCGTGGATTTTAAATGGGTTTGCTCACGTACTTTCTTATGGTTTGATTGCTCACTAGTTATATTTATCGTTACTTCTCGGCCCTATTTTTTACAGTTTGTACTTGATATGATGATTTATTGTTATATGTTTAAACAGAATTTCTTTTATCAAATACAATCTTAATTTATTTTGTATATAAATTTGACAGCTTACTCTGTCCCGTTTTAATTGTCCAACATACATACTTATTTGCAATATTTTTAACGTCTAAATAAAACTCTTCCTTTAGTCTTTAAAATGAAATTAAAAGTCTCAAATTCTTTCAGAGCCATATACTTATTTATATCTCCTTTAATTTGGGAAGAAAACCTGGTAATTTATACCTCTTTTCAGATGGTGATAATTTTTGATTTGTTTAAAGAATTCTGGAGCATAAAAGGCAATGATTTTTTACTATAAGAAGGAAAAGAAGTGCTTTATATAAGTGTTAAAATAATGTGGCATATTTTATTATTAAATACTGAATTATTGAAATCTGTAAAATATAATTTGTTTCATTTTCAGAGACTATCATATTCGAATCGACATGTAAGACACATAATTAATCGATATGCTATTAGTTAACGATTATCGCCAAGGAAATAGTTGGGAGCTAGTGAGAATATACAGAGAAAAATTTCTAAATAGTTTCGAACCAAACCACCAAATATTTGCCGCTGTTAGAAGGCGTCTATATATATATATATATATATATATATATATATATATATATATATATATATATATATATATATATATATATATATATATATATAGAGAAGATTTTCAAAAAGTATAGAAACCCCGCACGCTAATGTCGTGAATACTAACATCAGGAAAAATTACCAAAGAAAAGTTGTAGAAAATCAAACAGAAATTCTGAAAATGATCTTTATTTGACTTCAACCTTGATATTTAAAAATTATTTGAAGGTCGTCTTCAGAATTTCAAATCGGAACTCCTACTTGTGATACCGGACTAGAAAAGATCGGAAAATTTTACACTAGAATATGCCCTTGACCATGAGATTAAGGTAAAATTTTAAGAACAAGACAAGAGTAGGTGAAACTCCTATCGTAAAATCCCAGATTTTACCTTAACTGGCCAGATCTTGATCATACCTTCTTACCTTAACTGATAGAATTTTTTCTTATCTTGAGACCTCTGATTAATATTGCCTTAAGTGGCTGGATCGAAGATCTTGTGCTGCCCTTTAAATCTGACACTGACCTGTTAGCCAAGGTCATATCCAATTGTAAAATTTTCTACTCTTTTCATTTCCAGGATCAAAAGTAGAGGTCCCCGTGTGAAATTCTGAAGATGACCTACAAATGACCTTGAAGTTCGATCACTTATATCTTTTATAAATATATATATATATATATATATATATATATATATATATATATTATATATATATATATATATATATATATATATATATATGTATATATATATATATATATATATATATATATATATATTATTGTTGTTATATAATTTTACTTTTTTACGCATTTGAACAATTGAACACTATTGAATTATTCTTTTTGACATTTTTCTCATTTCACCAATTTTAATTTGTTACCTTGATCGCTTACCGCTAAGTAAGTAAATTAAATTAGAGACAGAAAATAAAAAATAGACATAATTAACGTTCGTTTATTTTATTTAAATTACTTTTCTTCAAGTCCAAATAAAATATTATAAAAATAGTATTTCTTCTAAAAACAAGCTTTTCTAATATTCAGACAAAAAAGTTAAAAAAATGTAGTTTATTTTTTTTATAGTAGTTTATATCAATCAATGCATTGTGTTGATAATACTCCATTTTCTTTTTCAATATTAACTTACCTAATTAAACTAGAAAATCTTTGAACTTCTACACCCATTATCACAAAAATGTATGCCAACAACCAATTGTCTCATAATTGTAAATAGTTTCTATATTTGCGATAGTGAAAAAGAAGGATTTTTACCTGTTTCCACATCCCCTTTTCACCTTCTTCCCACCACCAGGCAATGAGTACTATTATTTATTTCCAGTAGAGTTTTAACAATCTTCTTTTGATCTTACAAAAAATCTACCTTACTGCTAATTTCTAATTTTTCTCTGATCTGTTTTTTTTTTGATTTTCGTTCCTTTCCTTGCCTGATAATAAGTAATTATTTAATAAATAATTGCTTTCTTTATCTGTTTTTTTTGTAAACAAGATTTTTATATCTTATAAAAAAAATATTATCCTAAAACTGGATCGTTAATCTGACATATTTGAGCACGATTATAAGCTTTACATATATGATATAAAGTGTGTAGTGTTGAATATTGTATATCAACCATTAAACTCCGTTGCTTCCTGTGCTTTCTAAATAGGTTACAAAATAAATTTTCGTTTCAACGAAAGAAAAATACTACATTCTGGAACATGTAAGAATAATTTGTAATTTAAGAGAGTTAAGAAACTTATTTGTCCTGTAGCCAGCCGGTAAAACCGCGAAGATTTAAAGTTTAAATGGAGTTTTAGCTAATTTAAGGTTGTTGAAACTTTAATCAAATTTGATGATACCCGCAGAGTCTGAAATATTGCCATTAGGAAAACTCTTTATTTTTAGCTATCGGGCTAGATTTAATAGTTTATGATATACTGTCCGTGGTATGTAAGAAGTTATCCCTATTACTGGGCTAGTTGCATTTTTTAAACTATATTTAAGGTTGATGAACCTATATGTTTTTGAACAACTAAGTAAAATAGAAACACAATATTTCAATAACCTGATATACCTTTAAAACCGGTCTCAGTTGAGAGTAGAAAGTTTAAATTGACAAGTGAAACAAAAAGTTAAATAATAATAAAAAATATTCGTATTTATTTCCCTGCTTTAAAAATATAAAATATTGTTTACTTGCAGATGACATCTATTCCTCTTATAGATTCCGACTGCCTTATCCTTAGTTTTTCTATATTAGCGCTCATTTGTAGATATATGTAATACAAATTATCACAATTCACGTCAACCGGATCAGAGCTATGACCAAAATTAGAAGCAACCAAAAAAATCTACCAAGGCTCATTTTAAGCTTAGAGTGTCTAGCAAAGAAAGCTTTCAAAAAATAAAAATTTGCAACCGATCGGGTTATTTTTGGCTCAAATTATAGCTGATGGACGCACAACAAAATCCAACATGGCGGATCCAATATCGCGCTCAAAAATCGAATATAGTGGTCGAATTTTTGAAAATCAGCCGATTTGCGCCAAATTTGGTATACGGTGGTTTTTGGAGTCGCTGATCACGAATACTAGGTTGGATTTTTCAAAATTTAAGATGGAGAATTTAATTTGGCGGACGAATTTTTTAAAAATCAACCGATTTGTACTAAATTTTTTATACGGGAATTTTTGGGGTCGCTGATTACCAATCTGAGGTCAGATAAAATTTCGAAAATTCTCAAGTTCAATATAGCGGATCAAAAATGGCTAATCCAATATGGAGGACGTATTTTTTGAAAATTAACAGATTTGCACCAAATTTAGTATACGGGGATTTTGGGGTTGCTGATCACGAATCTGAAGTTATGTTTGCCAAATTCAAGATGACGGACGACATTTTTTTAAAATCAGCCAATTTTTACAAAATTTGTTATATACTAGGGTTTTCGAGGTAGCTGAATATGAATCTGTGGTCATATTTTCAAAATTCAAGATGACACGGCGGAAACTCAGTAACCCTAACTCTAAATTAGGTTCGCAATCTTGGATTTCGAAAATCGAAGCTCATATTCGTACTCAACGATCCCGAGAATCCCAATATACCGAATTTGGTAAAAATCGGTTGATTTTCAAAAAATACGTCCACCATATTCGATCTGCCATCTTTAATTTTGCAAATCCGATTCAAATTCGTGATCTGCGATCTTAAAAACCCCAGTATACCGAATTTAGTGCAATTCGATTGGCTTTCAAAAATTCGGCGCCATATTGAATTTTAACCGTTATTTTGGGCCTGCCATGTTGGAGTTTGTCAATCTACCACACCGGTTTTTGGGGTCACCCATCAGCTACAATTTGTGCCAAAATTACCCGAGCGGATGCGAATTTTTATTTTTACAACCTTTTTTTCCTAGACCCTCGATTTTTCTACGGCTTCCGGCTGCCATATCGGATTTTTCAAAGCCGCACCTGGAATTGAAAGTAGATGCTTTAAGTTTTAAAATGAGCCGTTGGTCAATTTTTTTGGTTGCTTCTAATTTTGGTCATTGCTCTGATCTGGTTGACGCGGATTGTCCCATATATATATATATATATATATATATATATATATATATATATATATATATATATATATATATATATATATATATATATATATATATATATATATAATATACTGTTTTTTAAAATACAGCACCATACCATGGAATTTCTTTGATATATAAGATTACTAAATCCTCAATTATTTTTTGTTTACAAAAAGTAGTAGCTAGTCGAAAATACAATTTTAATTAAAATAATAGACAGTACAAAAAATTGCTAAAAATATTCTTCTTATATCACGTTTATCTTGTAAAATATAGCTGGCCACTTTAATATGAACATTTTTTGCTGGCGTGACCAATACCATTAGTCTTCTCTAATTTTTTGACGTTTTTATTGCTGAAACGTGCGTAGTTTACGCAGGAAAAAATGTTATTAAGCAATTTTTTACTAAAAATATCCTCGAGATATATTTGCTACAAACTAAAACTATCATGATATTTTACGTTTTTACAGTAAATTGGCTAGATTATTTTGAAGTCGTGGAGAAATCCTAATTATTAGATTTTAGCAATAATTTCTTTCGCGACCACTTCCAGCTGGCCCAATAAAAAAAATAAAGCCTAAAGATTATGTTTTGACTAATGAATATTATAGCTTGTAAATAGTTATTTTGCAATTATGTTAATGCATGTAGAACAAAAACAAAATATAACATTATTTTCAAGTAAATAATATAGATTGAATTTCAATAACTGATTTCAGCTACAAATTCTGTCGAAAGACAGATATTTGCAATAAAATTTATAAGAAATATTTGGTTTCTGAAATATTTAAGTTATGAGTTGCTGATAATTTGCATCCATTTTCAATATCTTGTCCCCTAAATAAAGAACTGTACCTTAATTTACAGTAATAGTGTGTTTCTGTCAATATTTTTCTCTGGATAGTCTGTCAAATATCATTCAAATAGCCTTTTTCAAATTTATATTTTCTTCTGTTTTCATAGTCGTAAACCTGTATCAATTCGCACGTGTTTCTGAATTCGTCTCTACATTTTGCATCTTCTTTTATAAAAATCTAATATCGTTCCTTTTTTCTTTTTTGTAGTCTGAAAGCAAAAAGATGGTTGGAAAATTTTGACGGGTTTCGATCCATAAGAAGAGACAAAAAGTCCGGAATCTTGAGTCATTAAAATTTCTTTCTATACTTCTTTCAAAAAATAAATATATAGGGTAAATAATGATTTTAATTTCATTATAACTGAATTAAAAAATTATATGGGGTATTTTGTAATCTATCGGGATATAAAATGCTTTTATAAACTGGCAAAAAGTAAATTAAGGAAAAAGACACTTAATAAACCAGCTTTAAACATATGTTATTTTATTTTATGAACACAAAATAAAATTATTGACCTTATCAGTACAGTCACTATAGTACAGTATTAATTACTGTCATAAAAATCAACTTATCCTAGCTTAAATTATTTTTAAAAAGCTCTTAATAACAAAGTTTATTATAAACGAAAATTTATTTTCTAATTAAAATAAGACATGTTTTAAATAAAGTGAAAAAATAAACATTCTTAATAATTCTTAATGTAATTTGTTAAACAAGTCAAACAATAGGTTATTTCGGAGTTTGATTTAAATAACCATGTCTTTAATATATGGGATATGATGCGTTTCTTGAACATTTTGAACACATGTAATGTACCTTCATAAGATGAATTATTTTAAATAGGTTTGTTACATCTTTCCCAGATGAAAATAATCATCATACATTTTAAAACTTAAATTTATTTTTGTACAAAGGCAGTTAATTGTATTTAAAGTTTTCTTCCTTACAATACAATACAATACTAAGATCATCTAATGATGTTTTAAACTTTACATTTTTTGTCAATTTACTTTATGACAAACCTTTAATTTTCTATATTTAATTTACTTACTTTTTTCTTTGGCTTTTGGGAAAACCTTCTTCTGAGTTTTTCGTGTCAAATTTACTTTCTCTCTATCTGTTCTCCCTCTGACGAGACAAATTTAATTTCTCTGTTTCTTTCTTCCCTTGGATTTCTTTGTACGTAGATGAAGTTAACATAAATGGTGGCCGTTATATTTCTACTTTTCTTTTTCTAACAGGCATTTTAGGCCAGTATAAATGCTCAACAAGTCCTAAATTTTCATTTGTCGTGGAGTAGACCAATGATATTGATTTGTAGTCACGTCTGCATAATTTTTAGGGTATTTTTCAAAATTTATCTTAATATTAGCGTTATTAGTTATCAGTTAACCTATTTGTTGATAAAATCTTGTCAACACATCTTATTGTTGGAAGCGCGTTATTTGATCTATATTAACAATATCCTAAATATTTACATTGATATTACAGTTAACCATTTGTAATGCTAATTGTAATAAGTATGAAACTAAATCTTAGAGTGCAAAATTTCGTTCTCGATAATTTTTACCATTCCCTCACAATGAACGTCTCTCCTATTTATTAGTACATGTAAGTCTCGAATTTTTTTTGTACCACCTTTTTCATTAACTTTGTTTATGTTTTTCAACATTTATTACTAGATTAGTTAGTCCTATTTATTTTATACTGTTTTTTTTTGCTGAACGAATTCAGTATCATACCAAGTATATTTACGTTTAGCAGTAAATATCCATATTTTAGTGGAGTAAGTAAGATTTTTCTGTAGAAAAACTAACACATGAAAACGGATTATAAAAAGCGTGATAATGTACATAAAGGATTTAATTTTGTGTTGTACTATATGCTCAACGAAAATTTTTATTAAATTAAACTGCGTTTTGAATTTTTTGTCACTCCCTAATCTTTTTAGGTGTCCTTCGTTTTCAAAAATTTAAAAAAAAAATACTTTTTTTAACCAAATATACTTAATTTTGTATTGTATTTTTTCGCTTGTATTTGCCGGGACGGGTTTCACGTTTAAGAGTTCAACAGTTGTCCGCTAACATGTTGGAGGTCCATTTTCCACTATTCCGCCTCTCGATTTGAACAATATCCTGGTGAAATCTTTCACCGTGTTTGTCTGAAACTGCACCTAAATTGCCCGGGAAGAATTCCAAAGGAGAGTGAAGAAAATGTAGCTTAAGTGACATGTTGCAACCGACCGTCTTATAATTGAAGGCAGTTTATGCTCTATTTTCTTTTCTCGAAAGCTTGGCTTTAAATTTTCGTCTTTAAAAAGTTGTCGTATTTGTCGCCCAACAAACATTCCATCTGTATGCTTTGCCTTACTTATAGGCACGAATTTCCATCTCCAATAAAGAAAAGCGTTTCCTTCTCTATTTGATGCTTTAACAAAAATTTTTATAAATCCAAGTTTAATATGCAGAGAAGGTAAACAAATTTTCTGCTGCTCTACTATGGGATAACTAAGGACGTTTTTCAGATCGGGCGCAATATTTCTACATAACGGCCATTCTTTAACGACTTAATGTTGTTTTCTGCCTCTGCTGTCCCATTTGCATAAAAAACAACATATTTGGTGTAACCACTCTGCAGCTCTGTAAGTAGTGCAATAACTTTTATATTGGCACAAATTTATGATTTTCGTATTTTATGCTTTGAAGTAATATACGCTTATTTTCGTACGTTTCTTTCATATTTACAACATGACTCACGAAAATAGATGGTTGTTTATTTCCCCTAAACACTAAAAGTGCCTTCAGATTTGTCTTCGAAGTCAATAAACAGTCGTCACTCAGTAAGTTTATAGGAAAGGCCAAGTTCGTTGATTAAACCCGAACTATCATGACAGTAAACTACATCATTTGCCATTAAGAAAATACTACCGGCATAGACTGCATTTTCCGAAACGTAGAAATTTTCCCTCCTTTTTGTAAGAGATTTTACTGCTATAAACCGAATCCAAGCTGCTATCACTTTGTTTTGGGGAAAGCCAATCATGAGCTATTCCTGAGAAAAAAAAAGGGGGTACTTATTGCTACTACATTCGTAATCGTCTTTCTCTTGAAAACTTGGACCGGCTTTTCGTTTAAATCCATCTAGTTCATCCGACTTCGAGTTCATTTGGTAATTTTCTGAAGGCTTAGGAACAGGTATGCTAGAAGCGCCATGAGGTACAGTTCTCATGGCTGAGGGGATATTAGGATATTCAATTTTAAGTTTGCTTTTACTAAAAAACCACAAGATGTTTTTTAAACAAAGGTAGCAATCATCAACATTAGTCTCAGGATTCTGGAAAATGGGCCTGTGTCTTATTTGACAGCTAGCCTCAAATATACCCCCCCAGTGCCTCGCTGATTTGTTCGGTAGCGATTTCCAAATCAGCTTCATCACAGTATCTCGATAAGAACCCTGTGACTCTGCTTCCCAGTTCCTCCTGAAAGAGGTCCCAGTTTTTAGTTCTAGGGTTTCGGTATTCCGCTACTGCTGCGTTTTGTTCAACGTCAATTTCAAATAGGATATGTCGCTGATCTGACAGCGAGACCAAACCAACTTCCCACTTCTTCACCAAGTTCTGCATATTTAAAGAACAAATAGTTAGATCTATGGTAGACTCTCCTTTTCTTGTAATAAAAGTAGGCGTGTCCCATCTGTTAATAAATCCCAGATTATTAATACTGAGGAAGTCTAGTAAATCCGCTCCCCTGGGATCGATATCCCTGCACCCCCCATAAAATGGGATGGGCATTGGAATCGCAGCCCAAAAGAAGTGGTAAGTGTTCCTCTTCACAATATGTGGGGGACTTTCTCGTTCCGCGGGAAAGTATGTTGATGCCACAACATAACTCTCACCAGATTTAAGAGAGATTTTCACCACTACCAGATCTCTACTACTGAGTCCTAGTAGAGGGAAGTACTCCAGCTGTTGTTGTATTATAATACAAGCCCTAGGGTTCTCACAGGAAGTACAATACACTAGTACTCCCCCCGCAGAACCCAGACCCCTAATCTGGCTACGATTCAGCCATGGCTCCTGTATAAGAGCAAGCTGAATTCGCAGTTCCTTAAATTTTTTACATAGAACAGCAGATGGTGCTTTCCCATGTTGTAAATTGGCCTGTATGATTTTTACAGACATGTTATATATAAAAAGTTATATGCTATTTTTAGAAATATCCTCGCCAACTCAGTCCTAACCTAGAGTTTTAAAAGAAAAAAACCCAAGTCAAGAAAAAGCAATGGGGACTTACCTGAGGAAGTTGTTTGATCCTCTTCTAATTGAAGGGACAGCGCTTAGTCGCTGTCTCCTTCCGCAAGCTTGGGACTAGTAGGGGCCTCCTCTGCGGCTGCTCCATCCTTGTTTTTCTTCTCAAAAGATCCTGATCTTCCAGTTCCTTCCTTGTCACTTCTCAATGGTTTCCTTTTAAAGGTAACCATTGCTCTTGTGGCACCATAAAATGGCTTGCATTCTAGTCCTCCCAGGACCGTCCCTGAACCCTCATCGATCCCGAGAACGAACCGAAGTTCCTTAGGTTCCTCTTTTCGCTCCCATATCCTCTATTTGGAGCAAAAGAGTTCAGGATTGGCCCTTTTCAAGCGCCTCAAGGCCTCATGGATGGGCGGGCTCTTGATTCCAGGAATCCAATGAATGGCCCTGAGCAACTTGAAGGTGGCCATATCGGTGACCACCAGCTCATCTCCCCACGGCCTGATCCTCGCCAATTCCCCGGCGAACTAGTTCTTAGACATTTGATCCGCAACAGTGAACAATAATTGGCCTCTCCACAGCCTCGTTGATAGAAAACGAGGAGTTGGAGCACTGCTGCTAAAGGGAGTCTCCATAATGGCCTCCATTACTGCATCAGAGAATTCCAATGCCTGGATGTCGGCAAAGTCAGCAGATTGCTCCGCTCGACTCACCACCAGACATAAGGACTCTGCTCCGGACACCTGGGCATAAGTGGCATGCATCCCAGTGGATTTCTCCCTTCTGGGACGCTTATTTACCCTCGCCATATCTTGAGGCGTTGAGCCCAGAACCCTTTGACGTTTATTTGCTGGGTCGCCACCAGGTTTATTTTGAGGCACCTTTTCGGAGCCTCCGAACTCGTCCGACGATCCTTGTTGTCTCTTCAAAAGAGAAGTGCCCTTCTGGGAGGAGACAGTCTCCTGTCTCCGTTCCAATCGAGCCCTCCTCCTTCTTATTCTTTCGGCCCCACAGACGTTGGGCCTTTTTGGTTTATTTGTATGTCCTTGTGTAGGACCTTCAACAGAAGGTACTGTTCCAGTTCCTTCTGCATTACCGGGACTAGGAAGGTCGGGAAGGGCTGAAGGTACCTGTACGGTTCCTTGTAGCCCTAACAGGAAAGAGGGTAGTGGAGGTAGTTCGGTTCCTCCTCCGGAAGTGAGGGGAGACGGTCCCTCAGAGGTTCCCTCATCATTTTTTGGTTCATTAAGATTCATTTTTGGCCCACGAGTATGGGGGAAATAAGTGGTCGACAGACCCGCGGCGCCCCCTGCACGGATGCAAGGCTGTATTACTCTGAGATTTCGCCCGGTTTTTCGGAGGCTCCGTTGCTGACACCTGGTAGGCCAGAAGTCACCCACTCCCTCGGCACGGATGCTCACACGATAAGGTTAGGACTTGTGTTGATATGTAAGTGTAGGTGCTTATGTGTGTACATGTATAAGTGTCACCCTCGCCTTTTTCCGGGCTTAATGTACTAATAAAAATTAAATTTATAGGTATTAGGTGTAGCTTAATAGTTTACGGCAAAATGGGGTAAAAACTATTAAAGGTCCAACGCGCCAACACCCAGTTAAGAATAATAAAGGGTAAAGATATTTGCGACGTATTAAAATATGCACCTTCATATAAAAATGATTAATTATTGTGGTGTTGCCTAAAAAATCATTTTTAAAATAACGATTTTCTTATTATTAGGCAAAAAAAAGCAATTTATTCGTATTAAGATTAAATTACACATATTCTGTATATAATATATTTTTTTATTTTTAGGATTTTAGGTAGAAGCTTACCAAACTGTAATAAAATGTTGATATATCACATCAAACACGCTAATATTGACAAATAAATGCTTTGAAAATATCCGTACTAAAGTAAGATTTCGTGTTAGACTAAAAGCATATTTTTAAATTTAATGCATGCTACGAGTTCGTGGAACTATTAATTTCCTGATTAATATACGTTGACAAAGAATATTGATATTCCACAGTTTGCTACAAATTAAATTGTATATTAGTTAGCGAATATGTAGTAATGAATATTAGTTATATGCAATAACAAAGGCAAATAAAATATTAACATTTTTCTCCGACTATTTAAAGATAAACTTGTAAATAGATGCAAATATGTACGTATAAGGTCAGTTAGAACAAGCTTTCGTTAAATTTTTGTGGAAAAAAATTATAATTTCTTTTTAAATTGGCGTTCTAAGTTTTCTTAGAATGACTACTAGAAATAAAATAATGTGGAACACCTTGTAAATTATTATATGTCTTATTAGAATTCTAAAATCTACATATAATTAATATAAAATCAAATACTGTTAAAATGCAGTATTGCTAAAATTGATGGTTTTTAATGATCTTTTCGCAGTTTGATTGACTACAGTAAATAAACACTGTCACTTTACAAACAACTCGCATAATTTTATCTGAGATTCATTTTCTTAAAATATAGTAATTTCCTTTTTAACTAGAGTAACAAATTTCGTGCTTTTGGTAATTTCCGGTTAAGTCACAAGTTAGCTGCCTTTGCTGATCAAATTTTCATTATTCATATGATAATATCTTGAAATCTGTTGACTGTGCCAAAACTCTGTTTAATTTTACGTGTTTAATTTTATGTGTAGAATTTTAAATTAAATCTGTAAATCCAATAATACAAGACACCCCTTCTAAAACACGCAATTACCACCAGTTGTCATTGTCATTAAAAATTCTAAAACACAGAAATCACATTACTAGTAACAGTCATCATATTTCAAGGTACTCCAAGAACAGGATTGGGAAAATATACTCCTGGCAGAAAAGAATAATAGTAATCTGCAATACAATAATTTCATCTGTATTTATAAAAATTGTTTTAATTAGTGTTTTCCTTTAAAAATGGTGTATTGTAACAAGAAAAGGTATAATACTGGCAATAGTCAATAAATTATCGATTGTAAGAATTAATTAGACACTTTACCGGTTTTATTAAGGCATAACCCTCATTTTAAGGCAAATTATATCAATACTAAGAAGCAATACTATTCTTTGCTTAAATTTGAAAGAACAAAAATAAATGAAAAAAGTTCAAATGTCAGACAACAAAATCAAGTGTATGTGGATTATCTGCAATGAAACTTTTAGTAAAGCATCCTCATCTGAATATCAATTTGGTCCTAATAAATTAGAAAAATTGCCTAATGAATTTAATGATTATTTGCTAAACACGATTCAAGAATTGTTAAATAACCAAGTAAAGTTATTACCGTTTGCACATAATATTAACGATAACGATCAATCAATGGTTCTTTAACCAATAATCATTAATAAATTGTTAGATATAAGCAATAAGTTAAAGGATAATATAGTAGTGGCGAAGATGAAATTCCAACAAATATTTTAAAACTTTCTGTACCTACAATCGTAAATATCTTCAAATACATTTTAAATAATTCACTAAAATTTGGAATATTTCTTGATTAACATAAAGTAGCTAATATTAAACCATTGTACAAAATGTCAGGTTCTTTGGATGATTTTAATAAGTATAGGCCCATAAGTCTCCTCCCAAGCTTTTCTAAAATATTCAAATTGGCAATGTGTTCAAGACTTACTGAATTTATTTATATTTTTCTTTAGAGTGTAAACTGTTCCCAAACAGACAGCACGGCAATATTTGAGTTTAGAGCATCTAGAAAAGAAAAACTTCGCACCTATTTTTGGATTTAAGTAAAGCCTATGACTCTGCAAATTACGAGCTCTTATTTTTTAAATTAAATAGATATAACATTCAAGGAAATGCATTGCATTGGATATAATCCTAAATATCAGATAGACCACAAAGGAAAATAATCAATAATACTAGATCGAATCTCAAAAAGAAAGAAGTGGGAATGACACAAGGTAGCATTTCTTATTTGTTATTTACTTTAATGATTTTAGCTTGATGGAAAACGATTTTCTTATTATTATTGCAGATGATACAAATGTGCTGGTATCAGGTTCAAGTATTCAAAATATTTTAATAAATTATCACCTTGCAACAAGTTATTTCATGGTTCAGCCATAATAAGTTGATAATTAATGAAAATAAAACAAATTTACTTCTTTTTAGAACTAAAAATAACCTTATACTAAAACCTGACAAAATTGATCTATTGATTACCGATTTTAATTTAGATCAAAGAATGAACTTTTTAGGCCTTACAATAGATGAGTTTCTATCATGGAATCCGCACATTGACAATAACTAAAGTTAAATAGCATAGGATATTGTATTAAAGTGATAATAGCTACTTTAAAAATTATATATTGCGCCAACTTTGAACCATGGTGTTTTTTTTTTGGTACAATATTCACAAATACAAAAAGTGTAATACGAACTTTAAAAAAATTGAGATTTATGTGCACCTGCCGCGAAAGTTTTAAACATCTTACAATTATGACAGTTTATAATTTATATATCTTTCAACGTATAATGTTTGTAGCTAATAATATAGATAGAGACCATTTTGAAGTTAAACACAATCATAGGCATACAATTTCTTATATCCAGCACATAGACTAACCATCAGTGAAAAAAATGCTGATTACATGTGTGTTAAATTTTATAACAAAATACCACTTTCAGTTAAAACCATTAAAAATGGTAAATCATTTAAACGGGCTTTAAAACTGTTGTTAATTGACTTGGAACCGTATTGTATGAACGATTTCTTGAACCGTGTCCTTACCTGAGATTCATTCAAATATAATAATTTCATTTAAAATCTTAATCAATAAAATTCTAACTAAGAATCTTCGAGATACATTAGATTCTCCATGCTTTTTATGGCTTTATACTTATTAACCGACTTCTAATTAACCGATGTATGTACACCGATTACTCCGGGACGGCTGCACCGATTTGAATGAAATTTTTTAGGTTACTTTCAGGAAGTTGCTGCGGTAGTCTCATATTTTTTTAGATGAAATTGGTGCAGTAAAATTCAAGATGGCGCTCACAATATGGCGGCTAAAAAAATTAATTATGTCCGATTTTCTCCAAAATTGGTATGGCGTAATTTTCGGGGTTTACCCAACGAATCTGAAATTAATTTTAAAAAATTCAAAATGGCGGACAAAAAAATTTAATTTTGTCCAATTTTCTCCAAAATTGGTATGGGAGAGTTTTCGGGGTCGCACATGACAAATCCAAAACTTTATTTAAAAAATTCAATATGGCGGACCAAAAAGCAATTTTGTCCTATTCTCTCCAAAATTGGTATGGGGGAGTTTTCGAGATCTCACATAACAAATCTTAAATTATTTTAAAATAATTCCATATGGCGGACAAAAAAATTTAATTTTGTTCGATTTTCTCCAAAATTGGTATGGGGAAGTTTTCGAGGTCGCATATAACGAATTCAAAATATTTTTAAAAAATTCGATATGGCGGATCCGATATGGCGGACAAAAAAATAAATTTTGTCCGATTTTTTCCAAAATTGGTACGGGGAGTTTTCGGGGTCGCACATGACGAATCTGAATTTTTTTTAAAAATTCAATATGGCGTATCCAATATAGTGGATAGGGATAGCCCATTACGAATCTAATATTATTTAAATAAAATTAAATATGGCAGATCCAAGATGGCGGATTAAATATTCTATATCTCTTGATTTTGTCTAAAGTCAGTATTGGGGGATTTTTGTTAGCGTTAATTACGAAATAAAATAATTTTTGAAAAACTCAGTCTGGCGGAATCAATATGGTGTTTTAAAAATTTTACATTTTTCTACTTTCTCCAAAACTGATATAGAGGGTTTTTGAGGAAGTAAATTATGAATTTAATAGTATTTTTCAGGATTCAATAGGGCGAATACAAGAAAGCTGATAAAGATTTTACATTTTTCGATTTTGTTCAAATGTGGAATTGAATCGTTTTTGAGGATGTTAATAGCGAATATAAAATTATTTTAAGAAAATCTAATACGTCAAATGCAATATGACCTTTTAGAAATTTTAATTTTCTGGATTTTTTCTAAAATTGGTACTAGAGGGCTTTGAAGGGTTTAGATTTAGATTAGATTAAGATGTTAAAATTATTTTTTTGAAATTCAATATGGCGATTCCAATATGGTAGGAAGAAAATTTTACCTTATTCGTATTTTTTCAAATTTGGTATTAGGGGGTTTGGGGGGGGGGGGTGTATTAGGAATATGAAGGGTTTTTTTTACAACTATTAGATTAATAACATATAATATGAGGGACTAAAAATTTTACATTTTCTGGTTTTATATAAAATTGATACTGCGGGTTTCTTGGGGCAAATACAAACTCAATATACAATACAAAATATATCGGGCTAAGAAATTTACGTCTCAGAATCTTTAAATATCGATATTGGAAGATTTTGGGGCCTCTAGTACCAATCTAAAATTAATTTGAAATTTAAGATAGTGGATTTACTATGACAGACCAAATATTTGTTTGACACAATTTCATTGGTATTTGGAGAACTCTAGGAATCAAAGAATTTTTAGTTGTTCATTTTAGGGTGATTTACAATTCTGGATAAAATAGTTACTTTTTTGCCACCTTGGAGTCATTGCGAGGTATACTAATCTCGATTAGCACTTAGTTCAAATAATTTATG
Source organism: Diaprepes abbreviatus (assembly GCA_034092305.1). Classification (NCBI taxonomy): domain Eukaryota; kingdom Metazoa; phylum Arthropoda; class Insecta; order Coleoptera; family Curculionidae; genus Diaprepes; species Diaprepes abbreviatus. The sequence goes on from JASJET010000303.1 coordinate 765,806, forward strand.
AATATCATAATGAATTCAAAACTAAAAATCGAAAAATAAAATTTTTATAAAAAAATTGAATCGACTTCTAAAAGTGCAGTGAAAAGTGAAAAAAAAAAACTATAAATTTTTATATGAAATTGAAATTTTTAAAGTCGGCGCCAAATTATTTTTAAATGAAATAAATTACTAATATATACAAATTATGTCAAGAAAACAATTACGAATAAAGTATTTTTAATCTGTTTATGCGAATGACATTTCAAGACTTCAAAAATTTCAATTTCATATAAAAATTTGAAGTTATTTTTCACTTTTTAGCCCACTTTTAGAAGTAGGCTCAATTTTTTTAAAAAAATGTTATTCACTTATGTTGTAGTTATTTGGTTTCTGAAATAAGTCCATCTACAGAATGTTATTTGGAAGTAAAGGACACTTTCGTTATTTCTGAGTGAGAAGTCTATAGATAATAAAGGTCCCTATTTGTGCATTTACAAAAACAATATAATTACAGTGAGTACATGCTATGTACAAAAGAGCGAGGTTCAGTTCAGCAGATGCAGGTATCTGACGAATGTTCAACAATCTCGAAAAACAATCTAATTTAGCTAATCTAAATAACTAGGTGGAAATAATATGGTGAAAAAGATAGGCTCATTTAGGGTAATACGAATATTGATTATAATTAAAAACTCATTGCCATACAAGATTAGAAAACATTTATGTAATTTAATATTGGTATGTATTTTAATTTATATCAATTATGCAATTTGATAACCAGAAGAAGGTTCTAACAAATTGTGTGAGTTAGGCTCCGGGATATGCCAAAGATCCAATTTTTGAAATAAACTTGTTAATATTTACAATAATATTTTTTAAAACCTATTTAGTTGTTTTGCAGTAAGATGAAATAAAAATCGCTCGAATAATACCGTATTATGAGCTGATATTGTAGGTATTCCCTTAAATTTGATATTATAAATAGTGGTAAGAGAGCGTAGGAAAAGGAGATTTTTTTATTAAGATATTATATAACAGGAAGAGTAGATGTAGATAACAACGATCACTCATTTTTAACCACCCAGACTATACATAGCCATGTCCAATCCTCCCAAACTTTATATAAACTTGTAGAAGATAATTATGTCTTTATTTCAGTAGCTGAACAGGGTGAAATGGAAAAAAAGGAAATGCATTAAATTTAGGGTAAATGTGCTGGAAGCAAATTTCATAAACGTTTATTAAATGCGTTTAATGTAATGCATTAAATTTATAATTATATTAATCTAAATTAATTTATTCCATTAAATCTAATGTAATCATACATTAAATTTAAAGTTTTGTTCATTACTTTTTAAGGTGAACCAAATTAATATGAAGCCAAAAAATTCTGCTGTGAGGAAAAGGTGGAAATTTTGCCCGTAGTTAATGTACCGTCATCTGTAGACCGGTTTAGAACTCATTGGTTTTCGTCAGTACTGGCAAACATGTACACCTCATTATAAAAAAATTGAGTCCTTTAAGCAACTAATATGATATTAAACAAAAAGTTCAATACAAGCTGCGTCATCTCCCGGAATTCATTTAATGTTAAGGTACATGTGAATTAATTTTAATGTACAGAAAGTTGAAATATCTTTTCAGTTACTTTATTAAAATTTAGAATACCATTTAATCAAATTTAATGTACAACTAACAGATGTTTGATTGAATTGCTTTAGATTTAAAGTAAATGTAAATTATTCACGATTTTAGGCACAAAATCATTAAATTTAATGTAGAATGGACATTAAATTTGCATTCTATTTAAGGTTATTTTTAACAGTTTATCTTATATAGTTCTAAATATTTGGTTTCTCCACAAAATCTCTATACAATCTTTAAATTGGATCTACATTTTTTGTGGAGTTTACTTATTTATATTAAATTTATGAGAGAAATATATAAACTTTGAAAACACTTCTATAAAACTTATAATATTTTCTAACATCAATAAGAATAAAGATACTTTTTATAGATAAAGCTTAAAGAAATTGTTTAAACCTATAAAATAATTAATATTTTTCATAGGGTGCGTTTTGCAGACTCGCAAACTTAACATAATTCAAAACGCATTTACCACATTTTGTCATATGGAAATATTTATTTATCTAGCTTGCCATAAAGATATATTGATTACCTGTCATTTTTGTTTTGTCAATCGTATGTCTATTTTGAGCAACAGAGGCGTATTTTGACTTTTTTTTAAGGCTTTTTAAAAACGTTATTTTTTCAGTTATACTAGTAACCTTGCCAAAGAAATAAAAAGGTTCTGAGTATTATTATGTTATTCTTTTCTCAAATCATAATGTTGTGTTTTTATTGCCAATTTCGCACCAAATTATTTTTAAATAAATTTTTACAAGGCTGAAATGGTTGATATGATTTATGTTCTGATTTCCATAAACGAAAATTTGCCTTTAACGACAAGAATTGGCAAAGAACGGTATCCCAAGAGAAGGCAGCTAGATAGAACGGCATTTGAAAAGATAAGAGGGCATTTTAACAGAACAGAAAATATGTCCTATAACAAAAGTAGTAGAATAAAACCAGTTCTTACAAAAGAAAATGAATCTTGTGTCCCATTAGTTGTTACTGAAGATCGACATATCGGCCAACGACCCCTTACCTAACAAATGGATCATCCGTACATAGAATTTTAGCAGCTAACAAAGTGTACCTATACCACATACAGTTATCGCAAGAACGTAATGATGAATAGAATGTAAAATGAAATGAAGGGGCCACGGAATAAAAATTCATTACTATGTTACTTCCAATTCACATTTTATATGAACCCATTCACACAATAGATGGTACCTAAATGTTTGCGGACGAGTTTTAGATCATTATTTAAATGAACCTTATTTTTTTTGAGGACGTAACAGGTGAAGTTTATTTAGACTCCTTGAAAATCACTTGCCGCAGTTGCTTGCCAAAAATATTGTTGTTGATGGTCTAAAGGTTAACGACCCGTAAGATATTGCTGATATATTCAATGATTTTTGTTTAGTCGGTCAACAATTTGACAGCTATATTTAAATATAACAATAATATGTAATACGCAATAAAGGAAAATTGCACCCAAACAATTTTTCTAAAACCAATAACGGTCCATGAGATGAACAAAGTTTTAATTTCTGTATCTAACAAGAAAACTTCAGAACCGGACGAGATTCCCGATAACATTTTCGGAAAGTGTGCCGATCCCCATACCTTCCCGGAAAATTTATTGTTTGAAAAAGACTACTTTCTTGAAATATTAAAAGATGTTTCCGTTATACCGATTTTTAAATAACTCGATGTTACTCGAATGGATAACTATAGACCGATAGTATTGATGTCAGTGGTGTTGAGCGTTTTTAAACAGGCTTTTAAAGTTGGGCTTCCTGAATATTTAGAAAAATACAATATACTCACTTGCAACCAATATAGCTTTCGCCTAGGTAAATTAACATTTTTGCTTTCCGTCTGAAGATGTTAATTAGTATTGAAGCCAAACTTAAAACTACTAGTATATTCTATGACTTTATTAAGGCTTTCGACACTATAAACCATTCCTTGTTGTTAGATAAACTGAGTAATCGCAGAATTAGAGGACCATTATTAAGTTGGATCAAATCTCTTCTTGATAACCGATTCCAATTAACTTCTTAACATTGTACTATATTTTGTTGAACTACAGTATTCTGTTTTAAATTCTTATTTTGTATAATTTTAAATTTATTTTAACCGGTTTGTAAATGATCTTGTTTTATTTGTTTGAAATGGGATCATTATTTGACACTTCCAATACAATGTACTAATGTCAAAAAAATAGACGATTTAATTTGATTTGAATAAAACGCATGTGGCTTCTTTATGATGGGGCTCCTCTCAGTTTCACAACGCCAATTAATAATTTTTTAAATTAAACATTCGATTGGGAATAAAAGCCAATTTGATGGCTACCTTGGTCACCTGATGAAAACAAAATGTTGGTGTTTCAGCATTCGTGCGAGATAAGGTATATAAAAGAATAAGAAATTATTTTCAAAATATAATTATAGAAATATGTAGAAAGTTAAGGAGGTCATTTGAAGAATGTATTGAATTAGAAGCGGTAAACAATCTTTTTAAATGAACAATTTTTCAATAGTTTGAATATTGGCGTGATTTATTTAAAATTAGCATCAAGTTCATTGTTTTTAGCGTTAATGTTTGTAAATTTTTGTTCATTTAATTATTAATAATTCAATATAATTTTGATAATAACTAAATAGATTTTTTAAATTATTGGCTGTTAATGCAATAAAAAAATTGCCTTAAATAGTTTTTTAACTATTTAGCCAGTAAACCATATACACTATTAAAAATACCAACTTTTTGTTTTTTTTTCTAAATATTGAAAATTTTATTCCTATAGAACTAACATTTCGCTGTATTAAGTCACGGCTTAGTAAAAATAATAACATTTTTAAAATCAGCGAGAATTTTAACACACCTTAAAAAATAAAATATCGTTAAAACGAACCAACTTTACCTTAACAAAAATTAATAAGAATGTAAATATCTACGGAATGAACTAAATATATACAGAATAACCTATTTGGAAAAACGCGGTAAATGAGTTTAAAGTTTGGTTAAATTTGCATGTCTGTAAAGCGCAGCCTGTACAAAATATTCATTTTTCTACGCGTCTAGGTAATTTCTTTACACTTTACCTATAATTGTTAGAGATGTTTTTGTTCTCATGTCATTAATTTAGCAACGTTACAAAAAATTAAAAACTGAGCGTAGAAAGAATTATGTATAGATACAAAATATGTAAAAATATGTAAATTGTTTTTTTTTAAAAATATATATATTTTTTGCTCTCCTACTTTTCTATATGATCCTGTACAGTCCAAAAAATAATATTTGAATTTAGACATGTTAAACTTCAACAATCTTTAGATACAAAAAGTTTTTACTTTTATAATAACGGAGCTATATTATACTTTATTATAAGTTTTCTACAATCATCAATTTACATGACGGGCAATTCTAAAGTATCCTGTTAAAGTACTAAGTTTTTTGACACAAAATGCCTATTAGATCGAAATTAGCGGATGGAGACTTTTTAAAATCAGTTGCATTTTTATTGAACACTATTTCCATCCGAATCACTATTTCCTGTTTCAATTCTTTGCAATCAAACAAAGAATTGATATTGAAAAAAAAATAGATGTCAGTTACTCGTCTCTCGTTAAACATGAAAAAACGCAAATTACTTTAGGTATATGTGTCTAGTTACTTTGGAAAAAGAAACTCAACTCTGTTCTTTACAAGAGTAAAAAAATATTTATTTTCACCAGACTCCCATATATTCCTTTTCTTACTTTTTTCTTTTCTTTGTGTTTCTGTTTGTGATATAAAACTTTTTCCAATTATCTGTTTCATAAAAGTGTTTTTTCAAATATCAGTTTATATGTCCGCTGCTGGAACGATTACACGTTAACCGGAGTTGAGGGACCGTGTTCTAAGAAAAAAATAGAAGAAAGAAAGATATCTTGGATACTTCCATTATACAACTAGAATTGTTGGTCACATGTGTGACAAACTTTTACATATTTCAAACCGATTCATTTGCTTGAACTACCGGATGCAGAGTTAACCGTCCACCATTAACTTTAACTGCGCAAATAGACAATTTGTGGAGAAACAATCGCTCCGTTTTCCGTAGAGCACACAGTAATGCACAAACTTACCTCTAAGTACTTTAGGGACATATCCGGCAACAAGCCTTCTCACTTACACCTTACATTCAGTCCGGACTCCCGATTTTATCCCCAAACGACCGAAACCACCTTTTGGTTCTTCCGTTTTTTAAGAGCGCACTGTTACCTGTTACCTTTTAACGACCAAAATGGAATCCAAATGATGGATTAACTATTACCAAGATAAAGGAGAACTCGGCTATTGACGTACTTGTCATTTAAATTCGATTCCTTTTTTAACGTGCAAAAACGTCTTCCACTCGATGTATGTTTTTAATCCAAACCATTTATTATATAAATTTCAAGCAGATGTAACTCTGTCGAATCAGTCCAATTGGATTCGAAAGCTACGTGAGAAACAAAGTCTTTGATATAAACTTTTAGATGAGGTTTGGTTGCTGTTGATTATGTTTAGCATTTAGAATTAGTAAATGGTATATGTATTTTGTATTAGTAATATTTAATTTATTAATCGTAAAATTTATTTAAATTATTTACCCCTATAAAAATAAATAAATATAGAAATAGTTGAAGAAAAGCGAGGGCTCAATTTCTGCGTAACTATAGCTATAATTTTAGTTTGCTGTGGCTACGTATTATCCAAATACAGAATTTTAAAAACAGTTTTATCTAATAACTTTTATCGAACAATTCCTTATATTTCTTTGATTATTTTGGATATCGAATGGCGTCTTTCTCAGATTTAACTTTACGTGCAGAAGTTTTTAAAAAATATATAACCTAAGAAATACATAGGTCATTTGTTAGTTATGTTAAGTAATTAGTACTTGGTTTAATTTATAGCACGAAACACTTATCACGCTATTTTTCTCCGAGTCTGATTATTCGTTTTTTAATATTAAACGACAACTCAATTAAACTCTAATCTATAGTGCCATAAATACAGGCTTTTAGTTTTCAATTCAAAATCAATCTTTTGGATTTAGGTTCCATAAATATTGGATATTGAGTTCCGAGTATGTCAACCCCAACTCTTTCAACTCTAGGTCGTCCAAATACCAGATTCATCTTGACATTATATTTATATTATTAAGGCTTGGAGATTTTTTGTGGGGCAGGAAATTTTTCTTGCGGTACTAGTAACCAAGATTTCTGAAAATCTTACAGCAAAGTACCAGAAACTAATAGAAATACAAGATGTGTACTTCACGCTAAAAGTATTGTTCCTTAGATAAGACCGCAACTGTCTGTTTTAAAATAACAATAATTAGCTGTTATAAGTAGTTTAATAAGTAAACATACATTAGCTTAACGATAGTGAAGCTTATCACGCACCTACCAAAATATTCCGCTTTGTCTATTTAATCCCTTCGAAACCGGTTGAATGATGAATGATTAAATTTGATGTATTATATACGTCACACTTTTCATTGCTGTACCCAAGTCGCCCCAATTTTAATAATTAGATTATTATGAAATTTTAGGTAAAAGTTAAGTGATTTTAAAGAGAAGAAAATTATATACATATATATATATATATATATATATATATATATATATATATATATATACATATATATATATATATATATATATATATATATATATATATATATGTAAATCGCTATCATTTCTGCGTCTTTTCATTTTTCATGCTTTGGGCATCCACCAGAAACAATAAAGTATATTAGTTTATTATTGTTTTATAAACTTATATTTGATCATATAAACAACATTATAACTTTTTTATAAATATACTTCAATAATTAAGATGTTTTTTTCGACTTCATTCTACAGCTGTAGCTGCGCCCATAACTCTTTCTGTAATTGCTGCGTCCACTTGAATATTTATTTTCATAAGTATTATTTCTGCGTCCTTAATGGGTATTTTTGTTTATTTAAAATATTTTTCGGCGTCCACCATGCATGCCAAACTGACATCTTCTATTTATTCAATTCTCAAACTTACACATAAAGGAAATTTATGTGGTCAATTGCAAAACAATGCAATTTATTTATATTAGACAAAAACTATATCTCTGTTTTGATTTAACAATTGCCAATAACTGGAATGCTTATGAGTGTCAAAATACATATAATATTTTACGGAAATTTGTTGACACACGTGATAAGAATTTAGGGAACAGACTGATATTAGACATTAAACAAAAAATATTTGTTTAATGTACAGGTAAAATAATAATATTTTCGTTTTATTTCTTTACATTCTCGCTTCTTAGGTGGGATTTTATTTTGAATATTGAATTTGAAAAATTGTAATGTTAGTTTCTTTTGTCCATCGGTCCATGAGATTAAAATTCTTGATTTTTTTAACTACTTAGAACTAATATTTTTGGATATAACTGATTATTGTTGTTGGATAACATCTTCTACTAGTGTTTCTTCTTGGTTTCATAATTCTTCATTTTCACTATTACTGTCATTTTCTGCAAGAATGTTATCTTCCAGGTTAATTTCTATTTTGTCTAATGCTTTTCCTTTAAATTCACCAACTTCGCCTTTCTCGATTAACATAAGAAGTTTTAAAACCTTTACGGTCTGATACACATCGTCTGGTGCTTATGTACGTTACTTGTATAACCCATGAAAGTTGCCAATTGTTTTATGTCATTCGGTGACATATTGAAAATTTGTGTTAATGCGGCCAAATGTTTTCTTAGCCGTCTTGAAGTTATCGCACCAGGATTTTTTAACTTGCTTAATTTTATATGTTTCTTCATAATTTGATAACCTGTAAGGGAACTGGTTGTATTTAGTTTTGGAAATAAGTAAATGTTCGAGTTTTTGACAAAGTTGGGTCTTAAATCTATTAAAACCTTAATGTACTGTTGTAAATCTGTATTGAAATATTACAGGAATACCACGTCCCCGTCTGCCGCGTATCACTACACGTTTAAATTTTGTTAGTAAAATTTTTTCTGCTGGTGTCATTGCATCATTAAATTCTTCATAACTCTGATGAACAGTAGCATTTTCGTAAATATGGAAAAGTATTCGTTGCATTTCTCCCACTCTTTTTCGATTTAGCAATAGAACTATTGTCTCCATAAGTAACTTGTGTGCAATTACATTTTTTTCATTTTATTTAAGTAGCTTTAAAGTTTCATCGGCTTTTTGTAAAAAATATTCTCTAACACATTTATGATCTGTTGCTAAAGGTAAAATTGTATATTTGTTCCATTTTTTTGTACTTAAATCAGAAGCAGCTACTGTAGATACCTCAAATTTCCAAGAATCTTCTAACAGTTGTTTTAAATTTTTAAAATTTGCTTCCATCTCTGCTGTGGATACAATGAAATTGCTTTAAAGTACATCAAATATTGCAGCATTGCTTTAGTGATGTTTGAATGTTCATAGCATAGGTAGGTGATTCAAATACTTCAGTTACTCCATCGAATTTTGACACACCCTTGGTGGCTGCAACAAATAAATCAATTTCGCATTTTTCGAGAGCAAACACGTATCAAGTGCTTTTCCCTGATTTTGCACCAAACTTGTTTTTTTTAGCTACCAAATATATTTTATTTGCCATCATCCTCGGAAAAACTGCTTTTTTCAGTTAAAAGTTAACAGGAAAGTTCTTTGTTAAAACACCTTGCGAGTCGGATAAAAGAAAAAATTTTGTTCCCTGTCCTTTATTTTCAGGACAAGTCTTTACATATCTCCAAAGCTATATATACCTAAAATAACCCAAGGAAAACTTACAGGGAACACATTCGGAATTTTCCCTTCCTGAACTTGAAAATAATTTGTTTAGAAATTAATGAATTCCATATGAAACAAAATTCTATTTGTTCTAACAGAATTAGAGCAAAAATCTAATACTTAAAAGACCTTGCATAAACTTCAAATTATAGAAGAATTACAGAGGAGAGACAAAATTCAAACCGAAATAACGAAAAAGCAAATAAAATACGTTTATTGTCCTTTAGCACAGCACCAAACTAAACACTAACATAGTTGCCGGATTGGACAGACGCAGAAAAGGTTAACTAATATACAGGAGAAAGAATATACATATGCTACTTAAGCGCCACCATGCACCGTTTCCTTAAAGTAGAATATACCTAAATTTCTCACAATAGCATAATTTAGGCGTCCAATCAAAAATTTAATATAAGATTAATGAAGTGTCCTAGAAGCGTTTGGTAGATATTTCACCAGGTTGTAATTCTGCGTCCGTATACGGTTGCAGAATTACACTGGACACAGAATTACATACGAATCCATAAATGTATGGACGCAGCTTTAACGGCAGTTTACATATATATATATATATATATATATATATATATATATATATATATATATATATATATATATTTATGTTATGTCGGATATTCTCACGGGTGTGATGTGTATTCGAAGGAAAACGAACACGTCCGACGCGCACACAGTACCGACAACACCGGAGTCGCAGGCGTCAGTTCGCTCGTAGCCGCCATACAGTGAGCTTTGAAAATGGTGAATGAGATTTCACCGAAACGTCAGCTGCCTTACAGTCCTGAGAGGGACTCAGCACATACACGGGATCCCCGAAAACCTTCGATTACATATATATTTATATATACATATATATATATATATATATATATATATATATATATATATATATATATATATATATATATATAAACTTGATGTATCCATAGGGAGGCTAAATAACTGAAGAAAAATTAATTATTTAGAAAACAAATATATTATGGAATTTTGAGTGAAATCTAATTTCATGGGCTAACGTCAGACCTATGATCCTTTGAGAAGCAACAGTTGTTGAGGTTGGGAGAATCCAAGTATTGAAAAAGAGTTTTTTTTTTAATTTCATCTACGTAGTTTAACATAAATAAGATTGGGAGAATTGTATTAGCACATTTAAATCAATCTTATAAAATTAATTTGGAAACACATTTTAACTACGAGAGGTTTAAAATACTAAAATTTAATTAAAATATCCTTGTTACGATTTTCGCAATAAATATTTAAAATTTGTCCCAACGAATCAACACGTCTATGGAATAAGTTCTATCTACCAATACAATAAACAAAATGTAATTGATACGAATAGATTTAGAAAAACTTCATTTGTTATAGGTTTCTTACTGTAGCTTGTTTGATATTAGTAGTTATTTGATTCACTTAATAATAATTTAGTGTCGACTTCAAAAATTTCAATTTCAAAAAAAAAACTCATAAAGATTTTATTTTTACTTTTAAACTCGTTATTATATACTAATCAAGATCTGTAGTAAACCTCGCGATGTTCCTAAAGCCACAAAACAGTACCCTTTTTATCCAAATCTCGATATACCAGTTTCAATAAAATTGTGCCAAACAAATAATTATTTTGTGGTAATAAATCAGCTATCTTGAATTTTAAGAAATTTGTTCTAGATTTATAGTTTAGGCCACCAAAAATCCTCAATACCGATATTAAAAAAAGTTGGAACATATACATTTTTTAGACCGCCATCATATTGGGTTTTAAGATATAATTTTAATAATCATGATAACAAAGTACCCCCGATATCAATTTTCGACAAAACCAGAAATATATAGTGACATATCTGCCATATTTCATTTTAAGATATTAATTTCAGATTCGTAACTTGGGATCCCAAAATACAAATTTTAAAAAAATATTCTCTGTATTGAATTTTTTTGAAAATAATTTTAGTAATTTAGACCCTCCGAAAACCCCCTATACCTATTTTGGACAAAATCAAGAGTAAAATATTTAGAACGACATATTGAATTATTTTAAAATCATTTAGTATGACCCCGAAAACTTACTCATACTTAGCAAATCTCAAACATGTCATTTTATCATTTCCTAAACTATATATGTGACTAGTTGCCTATATGTTATTGTCCTTTTAGGCAGAGAAAAAGGAAAAAATATATAGAAACCGTTTATTTCCTTCAAATATTGCTCTGGTCCTCTCTTCATATACGTTTCAACTACCTCATGGTCTCATCATGGAGCTTTGTCGAACCGAGAGCAACATCTATGCATTCTCCAGAGTTAAATATGGCAGATACAGTTAATTCATTTCTTATAGGAATTTTAATTTTTAAAATTTTGCATTACTCCGTTGAATGCATAGATGTCGCTTCGACTAGCGATATGGAGAGAGGACCAGAGTAGTATTTGCAGAAAATAAACTGTTTATATTCTTTCCATTTTCTCTGTCTGAAAGGAGAAGAAAGGTAACTATTGAAACACGGCAGATATATTTCATTTAACTTTTATGGAAATTTTGATTTTTAAATATATGTATGACATTGGAGAAAATAATGGCACTCCAGACTTTGATCTTGGTGATTGTGATACCTTCGTCTTTAAAATTTCAGCAGCACAACAATATATTTCACGCTCTCATTCGTAAAAAGTCAAATATTCAAAATCTGTTTTAAGTCGCTTAAGTCTTACTTAATTTTTCTCGAAATTTAACTATTATTAATTGAGCTACTAAATTAAAGCGGATCAAGGTTAACTTACGATTTAAAAGACAAATCAAATTTTTCAAAAGTAAGTTTTTCTGACATAAAGATATTCATAATATGATAAGGTAACAAATATTTTATAGCAGAGAAAAGGATTAATTGTGGGAAAAAAATTAATTACTACTACCACCGGAGGGTAGTTGGAGCAAGACTAAATAATCCTATTACGATGATCGGATTCGAAATCTCCAATGTAAATTTATTTTCTGTATACTTTACGGCTAATAATTTGTAATTGGTTTTTCATAGACGTCTTTATTTTAGTCATTTTAATGAGTTTGCAATCAAAAACTAAGGAAAAATCGTATTCTATTTAAAAAAATTTGGGTAATAATATCATATCATTAAACATTATAGAAAATAGTAATCGACTTTTAATTATATATATTTAATGATACTGGAAGCAAATACAATATCTGGGTAGTCTAACGATACAAGCAAGGTCAAACTGAGAGAATAGGAAAACCAAAATAAATTAAAAAATACCTGGCAGCTATAGCATATTAAAGTATATAAAGTATCACGAGGAATCCGAAAATAATATGCAGGATATACAACTTCATTTAAGAAATTAGCATCATCACTATACAAGTTAGCAATATTAGCTATATTAATCCCATAGATTATACGAAATGACCAATTAATTTTTTGTTGAATTTAGGAACTGAAATACACAACGAAACGGAGATCTCCTATTTGTTAAAAATCGGTCATATTAATTATAATGTACACACATGACCACAATTAAATAAGTGTAGTATATTGCTATATACATAATCAGTTGGATACGGTGTTGAACCAATATTCCAGAAAGGCTTCAGAACTACAATTCTTCTCTTTGATTGTGAATTACAAATGCCAGTGACGTCAACAACTGTCAAATGAAGATGTAACTTAATTTTTTTTTCATTGAAATATCTTATAAGTTATTTTAAATCTCCAACAAATTTAGAATATTTTTTGTATAGAACATCCTGTGGAAAATTTGCTCTATTTCGAATATATTGATAATAAAAGGTGTAAGAATATAAACTCTTTTAACAGAAAAAATTTAAGAAACAATCTTCTTGTTGTTCAGCTGCCCATCCATTTTATTAAATTCTGGCGACCATATCTTTGAATCTTTCTCTAGCTCTCGCTGTGTTCCCTTATTGTTTTCAGTCCAGTTCAATGTCTCATATTTCTCGTCCAAGATATCTGTTTTTTGCCTACCTTTCTTCAACGTTCAACTTATATATATATATATATATATATATATATATATATATATATATATATATATATATATATATATATATGACCAAGGTGAGCAGTTTCTCGTGTTGTGAAGAGTTCTCTGTTTTGATTCATTCTTCTAAGTATTTCCTTGTTAGTAACTCTGTCAGTGCAAGGTATCTTTAATAAGTGTCTGTAGGTCCACATTTTAAAAGCTTCCACTTTATTAATTAAATTCACTTTCATAGTCCATGCAGGCGCGGATCCAAAGGTGGCGGGGGGGGGGGGGCGATCGCCCCCCCCCCCAAGAGCTTTGAATTTAGGAAAATGGACTCGATTTTTCCCCTTATACTACAGTTTATTTAAGAACTAGATAGAGTAATAAATCATATTTTACCCTTTTTTCTCTTCGCAAACTACCTGTGTTCTTTAGTCCGGTGTCTTTAGCAAAATCTGTTTGACATATATATTTTTCATAAGAATGGGTTAGAAATTTTATACCCAAAAATACCGGTCTATAATAATGGACTAAAACGTAGCCTTATTCTCTCAAAAAATTCTAAGTTCTAATTTAAATACTTACAAAATATCAATTATCAAAAATACAAAAAGTTAAACATATATGAAAAAATAAATTAGTCCATATAATGTTAAAATATTTTTGGGGCTATCGGTGATTTTATTATTATTTAAAAACATTTTTAGGGTATTTGACGTTTCGGTTTATTTATTTCTTAAACCATCTGCAGAATTAAAAGTAAACACTAAAAAGGGATTCAAATGTAATTACTTTATATATGTTGTAATTAAAATTAGACCTACTTAATTTTATTTCTATTGTACTGATATCTTAACTTAATTTATTTTATTATATGGAAATACGATAGCCCCCAAAAAATAAGATAAACATGTTAATTCTACACGCTTAAGAAAAAGACACAAATACAATAATAAAATAATTAAAAACTTACGGTTAATTGGAATTAAATATATATAAAATTAAAGATTGGGACACACTAAAATATAAATATTTAAAAAATAAAAAAACATATAAACAACATTAAACAATAAAATACAACAAAAACAAAAATTCAAATAATAAACTGTGTTTACACTAGTAATCATTACGTATCTTATTCCTAATCAAAGTTAGTGAAACTATCTTCGGTCAAATTAATTATAATTGGTTCCTCTATCTCACCGATCATGAGATCGAGTTCTCACATTTTGTTTTATTCTTTTATTATATGGATTTTTCCCAGTTTTCCGCAGTAACTTTATTCAAAAAAATCTTTCAAAAGTTTAGTTAAATTACTAATTTTGTTAATTGTGTTATTTCTAGCAACTCTACCTTTTACTTGAAAGAGATATTTACTTCTCCAACGAACAGTTTCTGGACGATTTATAGGAACATATTTTCTATCTGGTTTTTCCCAGCAAAAATTAAGTTCTCTGAGCAATTTCCAGAGATCAGTTCTTTTAATTTCACGTAAATCGTGATCTTCATTGATTTTAGTTAGAATTTTGTATACGGTTGGGATCTGCTTCTCATAATAAAATGTATATACAACCCCTTTAATTGCAGTTTTCATCTCTTCTTCCAACGACGTTTTTCGTCTGCCTGTGATCGAATGTGGCTTGGGAGTACTAACAATTCCAGTCGCTTTTTCTCCTTCAGTATTCGGTACATAGTAGATTTTCCAACTCCTGTCATGTTGGAACACATCTCAACATTATTATCTAGATATTGATATCTTAAGACATCATAAACATTCATCGTAATAAGTTTTTCGTTGAGGAAAAATGCCCTGGTTTAACGATTTTTTAATAAATATAGAGGTGAAAGCCATATCTTTTGGGTATCTCACTAATCTCAAATAATATATAAAAACAAGGACAAACAAGATAAATCACTAAGAACAAACTGTAAGGTGTACTTTGCTCACTGACAGAAATTTTATGTTGCAGTATTTTTATAAAATATATTTAAATCTAATGAAATATAATTAAATTTACGGCAGTTCTCAGTTACCTGCGGCACTGGAGCAGGTATGTTAGAGGTTTCGGTAACAGTTTTATTACTCTCTCTAGTTCTTGAATAGAGTATAGGAATGTGTATGTTTCTGATCGCCCCCCTTTCCCTCCCAAGAGCTTTGAGTTCAGGAAAGTAGAACCCATTCTGCCGTTTATATTAAGAATGAGTATGCTGCTTGCACCCCTCCCCCCCCGTTGGCAACTTTTTTTTCTTGCCAAACTGTACTTTTGTGATATCACCGCCCCCCCCCCCCAAAGAGAGAGGCTGGATCCGCCCCTGAGTCCATGAGTCAAGACCATACAGCAGTAGAGACCACACATAGCATTTTGCATAACGCATGTAGAGTGACAGCAGTATATCTCTATTTTTTACTATTTTTTCATGTTTATAAACGCTCTTATCGCCATCACATTTCTGCATCCGATTTCTTTCTCTAAGTTCCAGTATATATACAGCTAACAACCTAAGTACTTGTACTTGTTTATTCTTTCTATTTGTTGCTTACCTATTTCAAGTTTAGTGTTAGTACATGAGTTTTTCTTCCTTCTGACAATTCTTGCTTCTTCCGTTTATTTTGTTGCACATGTTTGGTAGTTCTCGATGCTGTTTACAATCAAGACAATATCATCTGCGTACCTGATATTTGATACTGGTACTACCTTTACTTTTATTCCCATCTCCTTATCTTAAAGATCTTCCTCGAATATGGCTTCGGAATAAAGTGCCGAGAGCACGCATTCTTGTTATACGCCTTTGAGTATGTCAGTATCATCTGACGTGATTTCTTGTATGGTGTTTGGTACTTATACAGGTTTTCTATACATCTATCTTAGGCTATTTTCATTTACATGTGTTGTTCTTATTGTTCTCAAAATACTCAAAGGCATACATCTTTGTTTTCGTCTCGATAGTTTTGTATCACAACTTGTTTTCTGAAAAGCGCTTTTCGAGTATCAAGTCTACATCTAAAGCCAACCTGATTAGGGTTTATGTTTTTCTCATATTTTCGATAAATTCTGTTATGTTTCATATCGATAAAAACCTCTCGTGTTGCTACCCTGTGAAAATTCAGAATCTGTGTTTATGCATACTCGTATTTATATTTACACCACATCTAAACAGAAGTAAAATATTAAGAAAAACAATATTTTACATTATTATTTGCATCACCCTAAAAAATTTAGAATACATACTGGAACGAAAAATTCTGTAATGCGTACAATTTTACGGCCACACTATTCATGCATGAGATTTCCAGCATCGAGGGAATAAGTGAACTTTGTCCATATTTTTATGCCGCTATGTTTTTAAATCCCGTAGCAAACAATGTAAATAAAAAAATTAAATAGAATTATGTACTAAAAAGGAGCCGGAAGGCTATAGTCACCTTTGCCTGTGATATAAATTTGGGTCAAAAATTTTAATATGTTTACTAATCTGACCATTTTACCCTTTATTATTCATTGATTTTGCATATATATATATATATATATATATATATATATATATATATATATATATATATATATATATATATATATATATATATATGTATATATATGTTTTTTATGCGGCTTTCACGGATTCCTCCGTACTGTTCACATTTTACTACATATATATAATAATAAAATAGTCATGCCCCTGATGGAAAGGACATATGACTAGCGATCTAATTTTCGACCACTGAAAATGTATGGATGTTTCGTCCCGATACCGGTGGTGGACAATATGGAATGATTAAATTTGATGTATTATATACGTCACACTTTTCATTGCTATACCCAAGTCGCCCCAATTTTAATAATTAGATTATTATGAAATTTTAGGTAAAACTTAAGTGCAGAGAAAAAAATGATATACATATATTATATATATATATATATATATATATATATATATATATATATATATATATATATATATATATATATATATGTATATAGCACATTAATTCATCTTTCATATTTTTGTGTATGGTGTATTATTTTATTTTCCTTACCCTTTCCTTATTACAAATATACACCTTAAATGTATTCTGTTACTGTATACTATATATTCCTAGCTGAAAGAAATTTAGAAAATTCTTTCCCAGTTTAATGTGGCTGCATTTTTATAAATTTCGTGGCATTACGAAGACAAATAAAAAATATAATCGTGAATTCAAAACTAAAAAGTAACGCAAATGTTAGAGCAACTTTCAGGAACTGTATGTTAAACGAGGCAAGTTTTATTCCACTTTGTTCACCGGCTTTTAATTTACTGTAAAAATGTACTCAAAAGAAAATAAGGAAAAAATAAAAATTTTATGAAAATTTTAGTGCATCTAAGAAAGACAATTTAATTTAATATTTCGATAAATGCTTCAATACCAAATTATCATATATTTACAACTAGCGCTGTCTCTTACTTTACGACAAAAGTATGTGATTCCTTGGTTATCGACAGTGAAGATCGAAGCCCTGTAACTTCGTTTATTGACCAGCTGTGTTCGTTTGAAGTAGTGTTTTTGTCCCTGCATCACGATTTTTGCTACGAAGGAATGTCCAGCAATCAAATTTCGTTTGAAATTGCTAAAGGGTGTTTCAGAAAAATTCGAATTATTAAAAACCATATAGGGTGGGGATTATTTAAGCCACAGCAAGGCATTCGAGTAGTATGCGTGGTTCAAGAACGGTTGATAGTTGCTGGAAGACGATCCACGAGAGGGGCGCCCTTTAACCTCGACTACCGATGATAATGTCAAACGTAAAGGCGTCGCACTGTCACGTAATCAGCGAATTACGGTTGAAATGTTGTCAGAAGAACTCAAAATTAGTGTAGGAAGCGTGTACCAGATTTTACAGGATATTTTTGGGAAAAAAATGGGTGTACGAAGTTCGTTCCTCACTGTTAACAGAAGAGCGCCGTGTAGACACTTCACGCGATTTGGTTAAATGAGCATTCATGCATGAAAGTGTTTTAAATAGAATTATAACCGGCGACGAATCAAGGTGTTTTCAATCAGAGGCGGATCCAATCTCTCTCTTTGGGGGGGGGGGGGCGGAAAGTATAGTATGGTAAGCGAAAGCAAGTTGTAGACGAGGAGGGGTAGACACCGGAAACATTCCCTTTTCTAGTGTAAAAAGCAGAGTCGGGTCTATTTTTTGAATTTGAAGCTTTTGGAGAGGGAGGGGATGCCAGCAGCATAAACATTCCTAGCATAAGAGGCAGAATCTGGTCTATTTTCCTGAACTCAAAGCTCTTGGGGGCGGATATCGCAAGAAAACAAGTTGTTGGGGGGGGGGGGGAGTGCCAGCAGCATACACATTCTTAATATAAAAGGCAGAATCGGTTCTATTTTCCTGACCTCCAAGCTCTTGGGAGGGGGGCGGGCGATCGCAAGCATACACATTCCTATACTCTATTCAAGAACTAGAGAGAGCAATAAAACTGTTACCGAAACCTCCAACGTACCTGCTCCAGTGAGGCAGGTTACTGAGGACTGCCATAAATCTAATTATATGTAATTATATTTAAATATTATAAGCTTTTATAAATTTACTGCAACAATAAAATTTCTGATAGTTCAATCCAACTTCTATCAGTGAACAAAGTACACCTTACAGTGTATCCTTAGTGATTTATCTTGTTTGCTCTTGTTTTTATATATTATTTGAGATTAGCGAGATACCCACCTCTATATTTTTTTCAAAATCGTTAAACCAAAGCGTTTTTTCCTCAACGAAAAACTTATTACGATGAATGTTTATGATGCCTTAAGATATAATATCTAGATAATAACGTTAAAACATCTGTTGAGATGTGTTGCAACATGACAGGAGTTGGAAAATCTACTTTGTACCGAATACTGAAAAAGAAAAAAACGACTGGAATTGTTTGTACTCCCAAGCCGCATTCGATCACAGGCAGACGAAAAACCTGGTTGGAAGAAGAGATGAAAATTGCAATAAATTGGAATTGGAATAAAAGGAATTGTATATACATTTTATTATGAGAACCAGATCCCAACAAAATTTCAAAATCAATGAAGATTGGGATTTACCTGAAATTAAAAGAACTGAGCTCTGGAAATTGCTCAGAAAACTAAATTTTTGCAGGGAAAAACCAAATAGGAAATCTGTTCTTATAGATCGTCCGGAAACTATCCTTTGGGGAAGGAAACATCTCTCTCAAGTAAAAGGTAGAGTTGCTAGAAATAACACAACTTACAAAATTAATAATCTAACTGAACTTTTGAAAGACTTTTTTGTATAAAGTTACTGCGAAAAATTGGGAAAAATCCATATAATAAAAAAAGAAAACAAAATTTGGAAACTCGATACCATGATCGGTGAGATAGAGGAACCAATTATAATTAATTTGAGCGAAGATAACTTCACTGACTTTGATTACGAATTAGATATGTAATGTTTACCAAATCATTATTCAAATTTTTGTTTTTGTTGTATTTTATTGTTTAATGTCGTTTATATATTTTTTTATATATTTTTATTTTATATATATTAAATTCCAATTTGCCGTAATTTTTTTATATTTCTATTATTGTATTTGTGTCTTTTTCTTAAGCGTGTAGAATTAATACGTTTATTTAAATTTTTTTGGGGGGCTATAGGATTTCCATATAATTAAGTAAATTAAATTGAGATGTCAGTGCAATAGAAATAAAAATAAGTAGGTCTAATTTTAACTGTAACATATAAAAATTAATTACATTTGAATCTCTTTTTAGTGTTTAATTGTAATTCTGCAAATGGTTTAAGAAATAAATAAACCGAAACATCAAATGTCCTAAAAATGTTGTTAATGAATAATAAAATGACCGATAGCCCCAAAAAATTTTTTATAATATATGGACGAATTTATTTTTTTATATGTTAAACTTCTTGTATTTTTGAGAATGGGTATTTCGTAAAGATTTAATTTTATTTTAGGTTTATGACCGAAATAATATTCTATGCCATAAGTACTTAGTGATAAAATAAACCTCCTTCCGACGCCTATGACAAGGATTAAAATCCTTTTTAACACTTCCAAATATCTATTGTTATCCAACCTAAATAGTCCATTATTATAGACCGATATTTTTGATTAAAAAATGTCTAACCCATTCCTATGAAAAATATATAATTTTACCAAAGACATCAGACTAAAGAACACAGGTAGTTTGCGAAGAAAAAAAGGGTAAAAAATGATTTATTACTCTCTCTAGTTCTTGAATAAACTATAGTATAAGAGGTAAAATCGGGTGTATTTTCCTGAACTCAAAGCTTTTTTTGCCCCTGTTTACAATACGATCTATCGCTTAGAGGTGAGGCAAGGGAGAAGGGCGGCGCACCAAAGTTGGAGCGACAAAGTCGAAAATTAAAATGATGCTCACTTCGTTTTTCGATTCTTCATAACGAATTTGTGCCCCCGGAGCAATCAGTGAACGCGCAAATGTCCTGGATCGATTTTTGAAGCAGATTTGTCGTTTCATGAGACCGAAAGTGTATCGCACCGGTGACTGGTTTCTGTTGCACTACAATGCGCCAGCCCATTCTTCAATACTTATCCCACAGTTTTTGTCCCACAAATTGGTATCCTTGAATCATTACCCGCCCTACGCATCAGATCTGACTCCAGCAGACTTTTTTATTCCCTAAATTGAAAACGACGATGAAGGGAGAACGTTTTGAAGACGTCGAAGCGATTCAGAGGAATACGACCAGGACTGAAAGCTATTCCAATTTTTCAGGTCGTTCCAGCGGCTATACGAGCTCAACAAAATGTGTATAGAACGAGAAAGGGATTATGTTGAAAACTAGATAAAATCTTTTTTTTGAACTCTGAATATCGCCCAGTATCTTCAAAGCAAAAGAATGTTTTACAATTCTGTTTGAAACGTTTTTAGTTTCTTCTAAAATAGTGAATAGGTACTACATTTGTTTATTTCTAACTTTAATAGTTAACTAGAAATCCTATAAAATACCGAAAATGGGATACCTCTATATCATTAGTATTTTAGGAGAAATAAATTATAGAATTTTATTACCAATAATTGATAATAAGGGTGAAACAGTTTCTTATTTTTTCGCAGAAACTCGTTCATGCCATTCTTTTATGTTTTATCAATTTCATGTTAATTAATATAACGTCCATATGTGTGATACCTAGTTAAAAAAGAAACATTAAAGAGGAAGGAAATCGTTAATTAAACCGCATGTCATAAGCCAAGAATCAACTTAATTTTACATTTTTATCATTAAAATAAAGAGAAGAACTCTTAAGCATATAGACTTTGGGACGACGACGCAAACTTTCTTATCATATATTTACCCAACCATTAAAAGTGAGTTAGCAAGTAGTCGTAAGGAAGATAACTTTCGGAAAAGTTCTAGAACTGTGGTGTGGTCTCTTTGGTACGTGTTCCGGCTTTTGCTTATTTTTCATTTATTAATACTTCCAGCTTATGTAAACACAAACAGTCCCTTTTAAGTTTATAAGTTTAGTTCATTTATATTTCTTTTAACCCGTTTCGTGCAATATTAATCGCTCTTTTATTTTAGTAAATGATTATAGAAGTAATTGGATGAATACCTAATCTATTCTGTTTATAGTATTTTTCGTTTAAACATTAAACTGTTCCTACAAAAAGCATTGCAACTTTTTTAAGAAGTCATAAATAAGTTTATTGCTTTTAATAATCTACAAACCATAACAAAAATTTAAAAAAAGTACGATTTTTTAAATAATATGTGAAATATTTTTAGTATTTAGGTGGAGAATAATCATTTATACCAATACAAATTATAACGAAAAACAATTTGTCCATACAACCAAATATACAAAAAATCCTTTTTATTTTGATCAAAATCAAATATAGTACCAATTAACTTTTAATAAAGGATATCGCAAAACCCTCAGTGACTTCAATTTTTCATTAAATTAGATGTTAAATTAATTCAAAGTCATTCAAATATGAATTTATCCTTATAATTACCAGCAAGGGAAAAAATATTACTTTAATACAGTGCCAGGCGCGGATCCAAGGGGGGGGGGCAATGGAGGCGATCGCCTCCCCACAAGAGCTTGGAGTTCAGGAAAATAGACCTGATTTTGCCTCTTATACGATAGTTTATTCGAGAACTAGGAATAGTAATAAACCTGTATTCTCTAGTCCGGTGTCTTTGGCAAAATCTGTTAGACACATATATTTTTCATAGGAATGAGTTAGAAATTTTATAATCAAAAATACCAGTCTATAATAATGGACTATTTGGGTTGGATGACAATAGATACTTGGAAGTGTGAAGTGTTAAAAAGGATTTTAATCCTTGTCATAGGCGTCGGAAGAAGGTTTATTTTATCTCTAAGTATTTATGGCATAGCATATTATTTCGGTAATAAACTTAAAATAAAAGATTTTATAATATTATTTTATTTCTTATGATTTCTTAATGATTCACATACATTAGAAAATATAGATAATTTTGACATATTTAACTCAAATCACAACGGCATTTTTATTATTTTTAATTTTGACATAGAACCGTTTTAGGCACGTTCAGATTATTCTCACAAAAAAATCTAAGTTATAATTTATATACTTTCAAAATATCAATTCTCAAACAACAAAAAGTTAAACATATATAAATAAAAAATAAATTCGTGCATATATTATTAAAAATTTTTTGGGACCATCCTTCATTTTATTATTAATAAAAAACATTTTTAGGGCATTTGACGTTTCGGTTTATTTATTTCTTAAACCATCTGCAGAATTACAATTAAACACTAAAAAGGGATTCAAATGTAATTAATTTCTATGTTACAGTTAAAATTATACAATTAGACCTATTTATTTTTATTTCTATTGCATTGACATCTTAATTTAATTTACATTATTATATGGAAATCCGATAGCCCCAAAAAATAAAATAAAAATGTTAATTCTACACGCTTAAGAAAAAGACACAAATACAATAATAAAAAAATTATGACAAACTGGAACTAAATGTATATAAAATTAAAGAACGGAACCACACTAAAATAAAAATATATAAAAAAATAAAAAATATATAAACAACATTAAACAATAAAATACAACAAAAACAAAAGTTTAAATAATAAATTGTGTTTACATTGGTAACCATTACGTATCTAATTCGTAATCAAAGTCAGTGAAGCTATCTTCGTTCAAATTAATTATAATTGGTTCCTCTATCTATCTCACCAATCATGAGATCGAGTCCATATTTTTTTTTATTCTTTTATTATGTGGATTTTTCCCAATTTTCTGCAGTAATTTTATTCAAAAAATCTTTCCAAAGTTCAATTAAATTACTAATTTTGTAAGCTGTGTTATTTCTAGCAACTTTACCTCTTACTTGAGAGAGATATTTCTTTCTCCGACGGACATTTTCCGGACCATCGATAAGAACAGATTTCCTATCTGGTTTTTTCCAGCAAAAATTAAGTTCTCTGAGCAATTTCCAGAGCACAATTCTTTCAATTTCAAGTAAATCCCGATCTTCATTGATTTTAGTTAGAACTTTGTCGACTGGTGGGATCTGCTTCTCATAATCTCTTCTTCCAACGAGGCTTTTCGTGTGCCTGTGATCGGATGTGGCTTGGTAGTACTAACAATTCCAGCAGTTTTTTTCCTTCAGTATTCGGTACAACTCCCGTCATGCTGGAACCCATCTCAACAGAGCTGTTG
This sequence comes from Diaprepes abbreviatus, assembly GCA_034092305.1. Taxonomy (NCBI): domain Eukaryota; kingdom Metazoa; phylum Arthropoda; class Insecta; order Coleoptera; family Curculionidae; genus Diaprepes; species Diaprepes abbreviatus. The sequence continues at coordinate 789,996 of JASJET010000303.1, forward strand.
ACATTATTATCTAGCTATTGATATATATATATATATATATATATATATATATATATATATATATATATATATATATATTTTGCTCAGTGACAGAAATTATATGAAAAGGTGGAAACCATGTCCTTTAGGTATTTCACTAGTCTCAAATAATATATATATATATATATATATATATATATATATATATATATATATATATATATATATATATATATAATATATAGATATAGATACATACTATGCTCAATGACAGAAATTAAATTGAATTATCACAAATTTTATTAAAGCTTATAATATTCAAATATATTTAGAGTTACGGCAGTCCTCTTTTACCTGCGGCACTGGAGCAGGTACGTTGGAGGTTTCTGTAACAGATTTATTACTCTCTCCAGTTCCTGAATAGAGTATGGGAATGTGTATGCTTGCAATCGCTCCTCCCCTTTCCAAGAGCTTTGAGTTCAGGAAAATAGAACCGATTCTGCCTTTTATATTAGGAATGTGTACGCTGCTGGTATTCCCCCCCCCGCCCCGTTGACAACTTTTTTTTTCGATAGCCATCCCCCCAAGAGCTTTGAGTTCAGGATAATAGACCCGATTCTGCTTCTTATACTAGGAATGTGTATGCTGCTCGCATCCTCCCCCCTGTCGGCAACTTGTTTTTTTTCTGGTGATCGCGCTCGCCTCTCCAAGAGCTTCAAATTCAGAAAAATTGACCCGACCCTGCTTTTTACACTGGAAATGGGAATGTTACCGATTACTGATAGCCCTCCCCCCCCCATCGACAACTTGCTTTCGCTTGCCATACTGTACTTATGTGATATCATCCCCCCCCCCCCAAAGAGAGAGGCTGGATCCGCCTCTGTACAGTGCAATGTATTTAAAAAATTATATAACTTTAATTATATTACAAAATAGATGGATCGAAATTTCTTCCCATTTTCTGAAATAGGGCACTCTGTTTTTTAGAATATTGTGTTATAAAGTACGTAAGAAAGGTTAAATTGTTAGTCTGGCTAGGGATGTATAAAAAAATGTATATATATTTATTTATTTATTAATTTTTCAAAATACCTTGGGCTCCATGGTTTTTTACCCAAAAACTTTTATTATTTTCATATATATATTGCCACTTAATATTTACAAATACAGGGTCGCCCAATGAAAACGTGATGAAGCTCGTAATTGCTGGAAAGATTTTTTTTTAAACACAAAAACTCGTCGATTTTCTTTGAAAGGGGGGCATTTTTCGGTATCCATTAGTTAGTTCTAGCTGGAGCTCCCTAGATAGAGAATACATCCCCTTCAAAATTTGAAATGGATAGGATGTTAAAGTTGCACAGCATTAGAATAACATTTTTGAGCTTCAATCAATTCTTTACAAACATACAGCGGACGTTACTTGAAACATAGAAAGTTTCGTTTCTAAATTAACTAATTAAAAATATTTATGATTATAATAATTAAAATAAAGTGGCTTTCTTAATTTTAAGACGGTAGTGACTAATAATTTCCACCCCATAAAAACGGCTTTGTTCAGAGCATCGTCATAATAATGTACTCGAACGTGAAGATTTGGCTCGCTTCTTTTAAACATTCTTATAGAAAATGGCCCCGATAAGACACCATTTACTATTTACTAGTCGACGACAAATTTATACAGGTTCTATCTTTCAATACAAGATTATAAAAAATGGTGTTCAAAGTTCAAGAAAGAATGGAAATGATTAAATTGTTCGAAATAATGAACTCCCAGTGCAAAACGAAGCTGAGGCAGTAGCAGTTATGGGACACGTTGCTCTAGATCCTGCGTTAACTACACGATAGTTGGCTTCTGTAAGTGGTGTGAGTTGAAGCAGCGTACAACCAATTTAAAAATATTAGAAGTTGCATCCATAAGTTAAATCTTAACTTGCCCAAGGTCGGCACAAAGACGACTTTGACCAAAATGTCTTTCTTAGAGAGGAAATGAGATAAGTACAACAAAATACACATTTTATCAACTTTTCCTATTTCTTAGTAATGCATGCTATCTTATGGAAGCGATCCAGACATTTAAAGAAATTTGAAAATAATATGAAATACCACCACACACAAGAGAACAAATAAGCAACAACCAACAACAAAACTGTTTACCACATATCCAAACACCAACTGTCTGAAACTGAAAAAAGGTCTTAAGTAAAGGTTTCAACTACGCAATAGCTCCAAAAAAACTCCTATAGAGGAAATATCGAGTCTAATCTGCGCAAATACGGCAGGATATTTCAAGAATTCTCAGAGCAACAAATCTTCTGGAACAAAACCAGAGCAGAGCAGAATTTACAGCCTTAAAAGTTCGGAATATTTCTTGTTTAATGGCGAGATATACAGACAGATAGATTGCACTGCTATATGCTAATCACTATCTCCAGTTGCGGCTAATTTCTTCAATATCTATTTCAAAACCAAAGTTCTTGAAGAATTTCACCTCAAACCCAAATTCTGCTGTCACTACGTGGATGATATATTTGTGATACGGCCTCATGGCACAGAATAGTTTAACTACTTCCATAAGTTTCTTAATTCTATCCACCTGATGATACAGTTCACTCTGGATGTTAAGGCAAACAATCAGCCTGCGTGTTTAGACGTCCTAGTGCACAAGACAATGGATGGACACCTGCAACATACAGTATTTCGAAAACCAACCCCCCCTCTTCATAGATACCTCAATGCTGATTCCCGCTATCGCCCGTCACAAATACTGGGCGTAGTGAACACCCCATTATCAAGATCCCTTCGTAACTTACAAACAAGGAAAACAAAACAAACTATAATACATAAAATAGACCATCAAAAAAAAAATAGCTACAAACCACCAATCGGCAGATTACTTGGAAATATACCATATCTAAAGCCTAAAAACTACATTGTGTTTCTTAGGGATGAGTGTATTGACTCATTCCTAAGAAACACAAGGAACAAAATGAAGGCGGATATAAGATCGCATATGGCACCTGCAGTAAAACATTCATAACCCAGAAGAATATTGGCAAGGCTAGAAAAACAAAAACTGAGCATAAAAAACAAACAGACAACGTCAGTCCTCTTCCAACATCAGCACGAGGCAGGATATAAAATTGATTGATCATTCTTATTCAGAGTACCTTTCTTTTCAATTTTGATGGATTCGCGATGTTTTGCCTCGAAGTGGTCTATGTTAGTGATTTGCTAGCAGTTGTCAAAATTAATTTTGTGTCCTGTCCTCAGAATGTTATTGTAAAGTTCTTTATGAAAACAGCATGTGTCGCAAAACATTCACTTTAAGAATAAATATGTTTTGTTATTTTTTATTTTGCGACCTGCCATTATATTAATTGTATTCACATTCTGCATATATATACAATGTATTTTCTTATTTCTTTATTTCCACAGAGGCATTACGTATTTCTTGGAAAAAGGTGTATTGAGCTTTTAAATAATTTTGCAAATAAATGTATGCCTGTCAGTGCATCCTTTTAGTTTCGATTTCATACTAAAAATCTTTTCCATGATCCGATGGATGATTTCTTTTGATGATACAAATAAAATCTGGTTGTCTCGTTTGAAATACGGGATGAAAATCATTTGGGATTACGTATTTTTGCTACTGCTGACCACATTAGATCGGTCAAGGGTTTTTCAACTTATTCAGTAAAAGTGGTTAAGAAGCACAATAATGAGATTCTTCGTATGACATCAATCACTTAAAAGGTATTTTTGTATAGAACATAAGTGCTAGTAATTTTAATTTTGACAATGACAAAATTTTTTGTAATAAATTAAACCAAATTTACACTGAAATGTATGTAAAACCTATAAAAATTATTATGTATATTTTTTATGCAAAAAACACCTCAGTTGACTAATGAGACAAAGATGAAATTCCATTTGGTCCGCACCGAATGGTTAGTAAAATAAATGTTACGTAGCCAATGTGAATACATAATTTGGGGAAATTTTTGTTAAAATTGATATATAGAATTGTTAATTAAATTTAGTTATTTCTGTAACAATCTGTAGGTACTGAATTGAACACTTAAACGATTTGAATATTTAGTTTTAATATTTTTTTGCTTAATAAATATAGTTTTGAAATTTAATTTTTGTTATTTATGTTTTCTATAATATACAGGGTCCATAAACTTCATTTACAGAAACATCTTTTTAAAAATAAGTAAGATATTAAATTTTCCTAAATGAAGTATAATAAATCTATACTATAATTAAATTGAAAGTTCACAAATAACTCTTTAATACATCTTTTTTGAGAGTTAAACCTTGTAATTGCTACTTTACCCTTTGAAATTTCACTCTGAAAATTTTGTAATATTTTTGGCTAGCTGGTACAGGAACGCAAAAATATGACCTTATAGAGAGGCTGCAAACTCCTGAGATTTACAATAATATTTCACAATGTACAAAATTTGTAGAGGAAAGGTTATAAAACTTCTACTTTTTCTACAACTCAACTTGGTCATTTATGAAGAGGTTTTCATGAATAATTTTTATGTAGTATTATATTTTATTTAACAGATTTCCTGTCAATTTTTGAGAAAATTCCTGCAAATGTATATTTCAACACATATCTAACTTTTTAAATCGAAAAATATTTGTTACCAAGAATATACATATATAATTGTATCAAGGTCTAGCCTAAGGAATATACCAGATCCCTTAAAACACCCTGTTTAATTGTTAATAATTTACTTTATCCTACCCTTAGAGTTAGTAAGAAGTTAAGATTTAAATTATTAATTTTGGGTTAGGTCTTGAATAATGAAAACTTATTAATCCTGTATATCCATCCAATAAAACTAAGTTATAAAGCTGCTGCGGTAAAGGAAATTGTTGGAAAGTAGGATTGTGATGTGGTGTATTTAGTTCATGTTCTTGCTTCTGCTTATCTTTACTCAGTTAATATGTACTATCACCCTAATTAAACACAAAAGTCTCTATAAAACTTGAAGAATGGGTATTATAGTTGATATTCTATTTACATATTAGGTTAGCAGTAGACGAATAGATTATTGAAAAGTCAAATTTAATGAAACATTCAGATAATAGAGAGAACAGTAAATGCTTCTAAAACAATTCTTTGTCAATTTTATTACATTATTAAATGTATATTTTCACTTCACGATACACTACTGTATATACAATCCAAGATGGCGCCTACAGAACTGTAGTCAGATGACGAGTATGTTGAATTTTCAAAGTATTTTGCTGTATGAGTTAATAGTTTTCTCTATGCAATGTGTAGAAAAGTTTATCACCGTACGTGCATGAAAAGAGATTGGATCAAAAAAATGAAATTATTCCATAAAACAGGATTAGTGTCTAGAGAGCATTCCGATGTCGATATCAAGGTCATTGCCGATTGAGGTAAAGACCTCGAAATTTCATCTCTGAAGATCCTAGTGCAAAAATTACGAGGCAAAAAGGTATTACAAGATAATAATCAACTCTTGAAATTATAAAATCAAGTATACAGGAAAACGTCCTGCAAAAAACATTAAAAAAATCGGCAAGAACAAGAAACCGATTATTTTCAAAATAGTGAAAGGGCGGGCAACTTCTTCCAGTAACATCGACAACACCTCAAAGTAGTCTCGTCTATCCCAGTAAACCCGACAACACTTGTCGTGAGCTCACTAGAAATGATATTGAGAAATGAGGATGAGGAAATTTGGACTGCGAAAAAAAAACGCTTTACAAAAAATGCCAAGGGTAACGATATAGAGTCGAAACTTATTGTAAGAAGAAAGATTCCTGGTCAAGTAAACTCGCAAACTAGTCTTACGCCGATTAAAGGACCAAATGACCCACAATCTCAATTGAAAGACTCAAAAATCCTATCTAAGTTATTTGTGTTAGGTTTGGCTGCAGATACAATGGCTGACAAAGTTATAAAATTATGAAATACCAACTGCGTTAGTTAAAAAATAAAGAACGAAGAACAATACATACAGCTCTTTTAAACTGGGAATCGCCAAGGAAGACATGGAAACCGTTATGAACGAAGCATTCTAGCTTAAGAATATAATTATAACTTTTCAAACATCAACAAAACAATATCTCAGGTCGTAAATTCTGCAGGAAAATTAAGTCTTTTACACTGCAATACTCACCCGATGTGAAGCCTAGCACACCAATTGGAGGGGTACTTGATTGATAGATCACTCGATATAGTGGCACTAACAGAACATTGGCATATAAAAGAATGGGATGTTTTAACCTTGATGGTTATGTTGTGTGTTGAGTTACTTCATTGAAAAAATTTAGGGTTGGAGATAATACACTTAAATCATCAATGAAAACTAGACTGTATTGATATATTACCAGTAAAAGCGGAAAAATGTGTTGAAATTTTTTGTCTATTAACAAAACCTTATAACTTTTATGTAGTTTTATCTCCGAGTGCTTGCTTTGATACCTTCTTGAGAGCAATGGAATCTGGCTTGTGGCAAAAAGTTTATACAAGGATGCTGTATTGATGGAAGATTTTAAATTCACTGTGATCTACTAGACTTTTGGCCTAAATGAATGATTCATTAACTATCGTGTGGAATAGACTTTGACCGTGCCGTGGACGAAACTGCTGAAGTTGATATTGTATTTCGGACCACATGGGCCAAACTGTAAATTCTAAAGATAATTATATTCATGATCTGACTCAAATGCAATTTTGAATATTTAGACCTATAACATAAAAAGGTGTGTATAATTTTTTTAACAAATTGAATTGTACGATTTTAACTTTAACTGATGATATTGCAGTAATTCACGTCACATATGTTAAACAATAGAAACTTATATAGGAATATTAAGGAAAAAAAACTAGAGATAAAGCAGTGCGATTGGCAATAGAATAGTCATACAAAAATAATCTAAATTTTCGATTTTTGATAGTTTAGTAATAAAAAAGCTATTTTTTTATTCTTGTATTATCATGGTCCAAAACTTTATTAACTTATTATTGTACTTGTTAGTTTGAACCTTATAAGGTAAAGTTAGACCTTGTTGAACCAAGGGGTAAATGTTCATCTTCCAGTCAATTCATAATAAAATTGGTTACAATTTCTATGTACGAATTTTTTTTAACTTGTCTCCTCAAAAATAAGGTATAATTATTCTATGATACATTACATCACACCAGACATTAACTTTTTTAAATATTCAGCTATAAGTAGCAATTCTAAAATTTGGATTTTTCTATGCCCACTACCTGCAATTTTGTGACGAGATTTCGTCATTAGTTGTAAAAATTGCCTTGTCGAAAAATAAAATGTTCTAATAAAAGAATCTGTTAACTAAATATTTTTCACCCATTTTCAAACAAAACTACAAATGGCGAGCATTATTCTTATCTTGCAATTTGTTGATAAATTTTGGTTTGAACGCACGAAATTTGTTCCTTACTAAATTATTATGAGTATGAGACTTGCTAACGGTACCTAAGGTAAGGAAAAGATCCTTACGCATTTTGACGTAATGAGTAGAGAACTATTAAGTCGTTGTATTGTTTTTGGACCTTCACATTTTTTACAGCCCCAGTAGCATCAAAATTTACATTAATTTACGCACGACTTTTTGATACTTTTTATTGAATACTTCACTCTCACATCAATAAGGTAGATTTCCAATTACATAAAATATTAACAGGCAAATCTGTTTTTCCAAGGATAGCATGATCAATTTGTTTTTTAATAACTATTTTTAGGCAAAACCGAAATAATGTCAGTGATGATGACATTAACAGAAAATTGTCCATTGTCAAATTAATTGACGTATTCAATCAAAAACAGGAATGTTGATATCAACGCCTTATCTCAAAAATTTTATTTTTTTGATTTCTTTTTATAACAGAACATCTTTGTTAAATAAAATTTGTAAAAATCTTAGAAATGGGAGTATTTTAATTAAGAATAGTTTTACATTTTTGAATATTTAGAACACCTGTATACGTCATCATTACTTTGATCACTGTTTTTGAAATTTGCGGAAATGTATCAAAATACTGAAATTTACCAGAGTGGATTACCCCATCCGTGAACACACTGTATAAAAGGAATATGGTTTTTCTGGGATAAACAAGAAAATTACGGGATTAATCGCATTGAAATGTTTACTCATGTTTCTCGACATAAATGAGAAACTTTGTTTTTTTTTTTTGGATTATTGGTGTAAAGAGATAAATTATTATTTTCGTAACAGGTCTGAAATGGAGAAAACGTATTAATCTTATGTTTTTCCAACCATTAAAACTAAGTTAGCAAGTAGGAGTGTTATAGTAAAGTTTCTGAAAACTTTTGGTATTGTGGTCGAGTTTCCTCGTTACGTGTCCTTTCTTTGGCTTGTAATATTTTTGAGTTATATAATTACATATTGTGTGTGTGGGAAGTTCCATGAAAACTCGAAATCTTTCTTAGCTAAACATAAAGTTCTTTTTTTATATTTACCGATTGAAAAATTTAAAAGAAATAATAACAGGTTATTGTGTCAAAAAGCCCTAAATGTTTAATGAATAAAATAACCGTATATTACAATATATAAACATAACATTCAAATTTTGAGCCAAAAATATCAGAGATGGACTTCGTTAGGTTTCGTATAGCATATTAAGAGTATTAACACAATTTAGTATATACATTATTAAATAAGCCTAAAAGAAATCGTGCTAAGTTGGCCCCACAAAACTCCGGTGTTCTGGAAAATATGGGAAATATCCTGGATATGAAAAAAACACGTTAAGGAGTACTACAAGTTCACATAAATTTTGTTTGGATAGGCCTCCCGTTCGGAGATATGGGCTCCCAAAAAAACTACAATTGAATCAAATTTTTTACACATAATTATTGAATCACTAGGTATATTTCAATTTCTTTTTATTAAGAGGTATAGCAGGTAAAACCCGTCAAATACCTATTAAAAAATGTGTTGTCAATTACTCACAGCTGCAGGGACGGACTAGCTGTGAAACTAGTGATCACATTTTTTTACGCCCTGTATGATAAGAACTTTGGACAACGTTTATTTACATACCTTTAACTATGACTAAAAATTAAGTACTCTTCATTCATGTCGTTAATCCTAACCGTTTTCGAAAAAACGTCATTTTATTTAGATCAAGTATTGGGCGTATTTAGATAAAATATACATCTCTGTTCCTATTAAAAGTTGAACCTTTAACTTTATGATAAAAAAAATTCAATCCAAAATTAAAGATTACCTCTTTAGTTAAAAACATCTAGTTCTGTTAATTGCAGTTCGACCTAGGTTCACAAAAAATGTGCATTTTATTTTATCGGCATCAAAAACAAAGTGTCCACTTTCACATCGCTGACACGTTGATTCTTTATTTGGATATTAATTTACATATTTTTGGATTTCGTGGTGAAATTAATTGTGAAATAATTCCAAGTATGGAATACACGTTTATTGGGTTTACAGATATGCATCTGATGTATGGTCTTGCATCTTGCAATGCTTGCAATCTTAGCCTTCTAGATCAGAAAACATTTGACCAACGTCTAAGAGAAAATAGTAGGCGATTCTATTTAATAAGGTAATAGTATTAAATTTGTCCATAACCTCTATTCAGCGATGTTCTGCGGAAGCATCTGAATAACGTCTCTCCAAATGGTTGGATAGGTACAGGCGGACATATTGCCTGGTCTTCTCGATCTTCTAACCTAACGTCGTTGGATTTTTACCTATAAGGACACCTAAAAACCTTGGTATATTCCACTCCGGTCGATAGTAGGAAAGAATTTCTACGGAGAATCACGTTTCATTGTGATCAAATAAGCAACAATGCTAAGGTAATATTGCGGGAACAGCAGTCCTCAATTCGTCGTTCCGCGAGTCTTCAGATTTCGTGGAGCCTATGTTGAATCCTCTTATGAAGTTTTTAACTAAGAAGTTTGTTTAACTTTTTATTAAACTATGGAAACTATGGAAAATTTCTCTTTTTCATATTCAACCCGATAGAAGTTCGCATACTAAGAGTGCAAATTAACTGATGTTTTCTCGAAAACGGTTAGGATTACCGACGTGAATGAAGAGTACTTACTTTTTAGTAAATAGTTAAAGGTATGTAAAAAAGTTGTCCAAATTTCCTATTATACAGGGCTTAAAAAAATGGGGTCATGCGTGCCACGGCTAGTTCGTTCCTGCAGCTGCGAGTAATTTTCAACACTTTCTTGGATAGTAATTTGAAGCTTTTTATTATATAAAAAAAATTGCAAAATACCTGGTTATTCAATAATTATGTGTATGAAACTTGATTTTATTGCAGCTGTTTGGAAGCCCATACCTTCGAAGAGGGAGGCCTATACGAAAAAACTTTATATAAACTTGTCGTGTTCCTTTTACGTGTTTTTTTTTTTCATATCCGGTAGATTTTCCATATTTTCCCGGCAACTTGTATATTTATACATCATGTATATACCCTTTAATATTCTAAATATAGGAAAATATTAAAAGGTATTGGTAATGAATACGTGCATAACATTATGTTTAGAGAATCTGTATTTTGTAGAACATGTATTTCTTGACGTATGCTGTTAACTAACTGAGAGAATTCCATATCATTCAATGTTATGGACTACATGGGAATATTAAACTTCGGTAGATTCATGTTAGTGTCCTTAAAAACTGTATTTTAATGTTTAAGTTGCTAAAGGTGGACAATTAAACTACTGCATATTTTACTTTTTTATAAAACATACAAAATATTTAAAATATCTTAATTTGCTGAAGGTATATACTGTTATAATTCTCCTATGAATAATCAGTACGCGAGAGTAAATAAAAGTAATTTTTCTAGTCGCAATGTTATATTTGTGGTAATCTCGAATAATTTAAATATCTATTATAAAACCTATTGTATAGCTTTGCTGTAAGATTTGATTTAATTTCTAGTCCACTATTTTTTCTTTGCGTTTCGGCTTCACTGCTTTCGGAAATACGGGGGAAAGGGAATTAATTTTTGAGGTATATTTCAGTATTCAAAGTTATGAAATCCCTATAAAGATCTCTTTCAAACGATGTCCTCCGTGATCGTTTACCAAAAAAAAAATTAATATACCAGATTAGGCTCTCCGGAAATTTACAGAAAAATACTTGTTGATTTTATACCACCAGAATCTATGTGAATTAGTTCAGGATTATTTATTCCTGGGGTAAATTTCAATTTGGTTTGTTAAACGTTCTCTAAGACATAACCCTAAAAACAAGAGATTAAGAAATTCGTGCTTTTGAGATTTAGAATAGTTTATTTATAAGTAAATATTTAATTAGAGTCAACACGAGTTAGACATATAAGTGAGCCCTCGATTTTGTTTTCAATTAAGCGGGTAAAATATGTGTTAGCGGGAGTGACTTAAACTATTGCAGATAACAAAGGCGTCGATGCCTCCCACTTGAACTTCAAAAATCAAATTACTTAATATTGAATGAAAATTATTATAATTCAATTGGTAAATATTATTGTTATAAATCCTAATAATCTACTTGTAATCAGCTTCAAGATAGTCTGAAAGAGCTCACAGGGAATAAACGAACTAAGCAAGACCAACACGGTTTTTCTTTCTGGAATGCCGCGATAGACAGCATTAGAAAATATAAAACGGTAGAGAAACTTACAAAAAAGGAAGCTGTAATACTATTGCTGGGGACTGAACTATTCTGCGGAATTGACAACAGTGCAATACTGAAGAAACTAAAAAGAAGAAGGGAATAAAATACCCTATTATTGGACAAATCTACAAGGAATAAGGCTTCTTAGAAACTATGATAGAACAGACTCAAGGAATGTATTATTTTAGTCAAAACCAGCTTATCATTGTAATAGTAAGCCTAACAAGGCAATGCCACCAGAAAGAACAGCTTAAAATCTTTTCCTAGCAGATAGAGAATAATGCAGATTTCTCGAAGAGGAGAACGGAATCTTTATTCATATTCTTGAGGATGCATCGCCTTACAAAAGCTATGAAGCGATACCTGGTAGCATATTGGACAGAAGAGGTAGATCTAATCAGTCTGAACCCATCTCATATTTTTAGTTTCCGCATAGAATTAGGAATGGAAAATCTGGTTTAATTAACAAGTCTTCTCTAACAGCGTAGCAGCTGAAGGGGACACAATAGATCTTTCAGGTCGCAGTAAACATATCTTCTTCCCCAATCTAATCAATAACTTATTGATTCAATTAAAACTGGAAAGCGGTTGCGTTAATCACGAACTTAGATTTTAGTCATAATTGAGTTTCATTTGATGTACTTAATATTTAATAATTATTAAAGGTAATTCTAATTTTGTAAGCATAAAATTTATTTTATGGTCTGTATACAGTCAGCACGTATCTTATGCCATTCAGATTTCATCTGTTGATAATTATCAAATTATAATGTTTATGTAAACAAATTAGATTTATATCCACCTACATTCACAAATAGGCGACCGAATATTCTCCTCAAGGGAACATCAGTTACACCGAGCAATAACTAATTTGAGCTTCATTGGATTAATTTGTAATAACACAGGGGATATAAACTCAATGTAATTAGTAAACGCATATCTCGGCAAGGTGTATACTACCCGATATACGTATTAGGCAGGGAATAATAAATAAAGCTCAACAGCTACTATTAGTTTTCATCTCCCCAAAAGTTGAATATATTTTTACTTTTGAACGAATCTAGAAGCAAAAACAGGTTGTACTTATTAAAAAAATTGACTTTTAGCAACAATTGACATTTCATCCTCTAGGTCATCTTCGAAATTTTTTAATTTATTTTTAAATTAAAATTTTGTACAATTGAAATCATTTATATCTGCAATATGGTAAAAACACAATCATAATTTTAAAATTTTTCAATTTTAACTAATTTTGCAAGTACGAACCTTGGCATTTTGCTGATAAATAATAAGGTATACTTTTTTGATTTCTATTTAGGTACTGGAGATACATGGAACGCGATTCAAATTTTATTTCTTGTTACTTACTATACCATACATTAAATCTATTGTTAAGAGGATACTCATCTTATAGCATTTATTAACAGAATCGAATCCTTAATATTTAGCTTTAAATTAGGCTAGTGTAGATGTGGCTCAAATTTTCTATGTCAGTTCCGCCATTAACCGTGTTATTTCCTCTATTTGTAATTTTTTGTCGTTTATATCTTTTCTTTAACATTATTATTTATTAGTCTCTTTCTTACTTATTCAGTATTTTTGGTTCAAATTTTGGAGAAATAGTACTACTAAACAGACCAATTATAATACTATTTTTCCGAGTATATGAAATTAAAAACAGTTTAACAATCTATTCAGCCAAGTTGGTTTCGTATATCATTTATTATTATTTTCTTTTTCAGGGGTGAATTGTAATTTTTAACCGATTTCTAAAAGAAGGAGGTACACAATTCGTCGACTATGTATTTTTTATTTTTTTATATATGTACACCGATTACTCCGGAACCGCTACACCAATTTGAATGAAATTTCTTACGTTATATTCAGGAAGTTGCTGCGGTGGTCCCATATTTTTTTTGATGAAATTGGTGCAGTAAAATCCAATATGGCGACCAAAAAAATTAATTTTGTCCAATTTTCTCCAAAATTGGTATAAAGGAATTTTCGGGGTTGTACCCAACGAATCTGCAATTATTTTTAAAAAATTCAAAATGGCGGATTCAATATGGCGGACATTAATTTTGTCCGATTTTCTCCAAAATTGATATTGGGAAGTTTTCGAGTTGCACATTACGAATTCAAAACATTTTTAAAAAATTCAACATGGCGGATCCAATACAGCGGACAAAAAATCGATTTTGTTCGATTTTCTCCAAAATTGGTACGGGGGAGTTTTCGGGGTCGCACATGACGAATCTAAAATTATTTTTAAAAAATTCAATATGGCGGTCCAAAAATCAATTTTGTCTGATTTTTACCAAAATTGGTACGGGAGAGTTTTCGAGGTCACACATGACGAATCTAGAATTGTTTTAAAAAAATTCAATATGGCGTATCCATTATGGTGGATAAAAAATTAATTTTGTCCTTTTTTTTTTCAAAATTGATATGATAGCACATTACGAATTTGATATTATTAAAAAAAAACTTAAATATGGCGGATCTAAGATGGAGGATTAAAGATTCTACATCTCTGGATTTTGTCTGAAGTCAGTATTGGGGGACTTTTGTTAGTGTTAATTATGAAATTAAAATATTTTTTGAAAAACTTAATCTGATGGATTCAATAAGGTGTCCTAAAAATTTTACATTTTTCGAGATTGTCCAAAACTGTTATAAAGGATTTTTGAGGGTGTAAATAGCGAACATAAAATTATTTTAAGAAAATCTAATATGTCAGATGCAATATGACCGTTTAGAAATTTTAAATTTCTGGATTTCATCTAAAATTGGTACTAGGGGGCTTTGAAGTGTTTAGATTTAGATTAGATTAAGAGGTTAAAATTATTTTTTTGTAATTCAATATGACGGATCCAATATAGTGGGTTGAAAATTTTACCTTATTCTCATTTTTTCAGATTTGATATTACGAATATGAAGTTAATTTTTTACAACTATTAGGTCGATAAGATTCAATATGCGGGACTCAAAATTTTACATTTTCCGGTTTCATCTAAAATTGATATTGCAGTGTTCTTGGGGCGTATACAAACTCAATATGCAATAAAAAATATATCGGGCTAAGAAATTTACGTCCCAGATTCTTTAAATATCGATATTGGAAGGTTTAAGAGCCTATCTTACCAATCTAAAATTAATTTTAAATTTAAGATAGTGGATTTAATATGACAGATTAAATATTTGTTTGACACAATTTCATTGATATTTGGAGAACTCTAAGAATCAAAGAATTTTTAGTGGTTCATTTTAGAGTGATTTACAATTATGGATAAAATGGGTACTTTTTTGCCACCTTGGAGTCATTGCGAGGTACACGAATCTCGATTAGCACTTAGTTCAAATAATTTATGAATATCATAATGAATTCAAAACTAAAAATCGAAAAATAAAATTTTTATAAAAAAATTGAACCGACCTCTAAAAGTACGCTAAAAAGTGAAAAATAACTAGAAGTTTTTATAAGAAATTGAAAATTTTTGAAGTCGGCGCCAAATTATTTCTAAATGAAATAAATAACTACTAATAGATGCAAATTATGGTTAGAAAGCAATAACAAATAAAGTATTTTTAATCTGTTTATGCGAATCACATTTTGTCAGGTATTAGTTTGGCGCCGACTTCAAAAATATCAATTTCATATAAAAATTTCTAGTCATTTTTCACTTTTTAGCGCACTTTTAGAAGTTGGTTCAATTTTTTTATAAAAATTTCATTCATTGAAACTGTTGCTAAATATGATAAGATATTTCATTGTTTTTATCTAAAAATTTACCTTCGACAGACTTTGGATGATCGAGTGATCTCTATCAATTCTCATCAGTTCTGTTACATTATTAGTGTACCCCCGGCCAAAAATGGAATGAAAGGTAAAAGACGTAGATTCTAAGTAGATAAGTATGAATTTTTTCAAAAAAAATTAAGGCCAATGCTACTTTATAATATTTTTTCCAAATTTACAATTGCATAACAGTTAATTAACAAAAAAAATTTTCTCACTAGCGTTATCCAAAAAGGGAGATATTTGATTTTCGGAAAAATTAGTCCTAAATTTTTCATAGTGCACTGTTTTGAATAGCACTTAAAAAAATCATTAAAAGACGTTTATGTAAATTATAACGAAATTTGTAGCTCCAAAAAGTTATTGTAAAAGTTATTGAGAAAATTTTTTTAGGTTTTAAACACTGAGTAAAATATAATCTATAACTTGAATATTTCAAGTCCTTTTAATAAAAACGAACAGCAAACAGTCAATTTTTTTCAAGATACAGTAACAATTTATTAACACTTAGGAGACTATTATCTAAAGCAATTTCTCAATCTGTGGCACGCGTCCCCCTTTGAAATGCACGGTGTTACAAAAGGGGGGCATAATTTTACTACTTATAGAAAGATATTAATGATCTATATCTATCGAGAACAAATAAAAAATAAATTTAGTTATATCTCCAAAATTGTAAAAAGGAGGGGAATATGAATTGCTGTAGGAACTCTGATCACAGATACTGGAATGCTGATCTAAACTAATCATTTAACCATGTATGAGAATTTATTAACAGATTTATTTCAAAATTATTTTGACTGTTTTATTATTAAAAAGTAACACTACTTGTTGTTTCTACTACAGATCAAGCAAACCTACTTTTATTTGGAAATGCTAGTCATATTGCTTTACATGGAATATTCAAATGTATTGCGTTTGATTGAAAATATTTAAAAGCTACTACGCTATTAAAAATAACCCCAAATTTAATGGAAATTTAATGTTCATTCTTCACTAAATAAATTTACTTCGAATTTAAAGCAATTCATTCAAATATCAGTTAGTTGAATATTATATTTAATTCAATGATATGTTAGATTTCAAAAAAGTAACTGAAAAGATATTTCAACTTCTGTACATTAAAATTAATTCACATATACCCTAATACTAAAGCAGTTTATATTAGCACAATATACGTTGCATGAAATTCCGGGAAATGGCGCAACTTGTATTGAACTGTTTGTTTAGTATGATATAAGTTTCTTAAAGGACTCAGTTTTCTTATGGTGAGGTATACGTATCTGCCCCGTACTGACGGGAACCAATGAGTTCGAAACCGGTCTAGATGGCGTACACTATCTATAGGAAAAATGTCTACCTTTTTCTGGTAGTTTCAGAATTTTTCGAACTCATATTAATGTTTGTGCATTTACATATCTCAGATTCAAGTTACACTGGCTGTATATTTAATATACATAGTCACCTTAGAAAGTACTGATCAAACTTTAAATTTAATGTATGATTAAATTAAATTTAATGGAATAAATTAATTTAGATTAATTGTGAATTATTAAATTAAATTAAAAAGGTATTCTTTCTGTTATTTGATTTCAGGATGTACACGAATTGTTCACTATATTTTATTAAAGCATCACACAGATTTCTCTCATGTGGTGTTACATTTTTCACTATCCTTTTATTATGTCTATACTCTCAAATAACAAAAGTTAATATGTCTACAAGAAAAGTAAAATCCCAAGAAAAAAAAATTCATTTTAATGCAAGTGCTCTTAGACCTAAAAACCTCCCCGAAACTCACTCGCCATAACCAATGATTTCAGAATTGATATCCTGAAAATGACAGCTTACAGTCCGTTTTTCACCCTCTCAAGTTAAAACTCTCTTCGTCGATGGCTTGTTGCTTGTCCTCGACGAAATTCTCTGTTGACACGACTACAAATTAATCGAGAAAACCTTAAACTGTTGTCCAACTTGGCGTCGGATGAGTAATTTCGGGATTGAAAAGGGAATTTAAAATTTTAAGCAATCAGGGTTTAGCTCAAGTTTGCGTTCCAATTTATGTCGAGATTTATGCTACTTGTATATATTTGTAATTGTATAGACGTCTTTGACTACTACGGAAATGTTTTCCTTTTCGATAAGGCAGCCTACTTTATTCAGTTATTAGAGAAATGTGCATGGTAATGTATTGTTGTAATAATAGTAAAAAAATATATGAGAGGTGATTGAACAGGTATATTTTTCCCAATAGCGTATTATGCTCTGTCGGTAATTGAGGGGTATAAATACTTGTTTGTAGGTCTCCAATAACAGACACTGGAAGATGTACAGAAACACGAAATAAGAGTATAAAAAAATATCATGGGTCTATAACGTAAGTTCCTGAGCTTGTAAAAAAAAAAAGAATAAATATGAAATTAGACATTAGTAACTACAGCCTACAGCCAACTATGGTTGTATTTAGATCCTAACGGAGCACATCGATAATCAACTGATTTCTGTCATAATGGAAATACGAAGCACCAGACTCTCTAACCCTAACTTCTAGATAATTTTATAATAAAAAACCTCAAGAGTTTAAATATATTTTAATAAGTGAGAGTGCAGATGTTCTAACATTAACAGTGGAGTTAGGATACGTAATTATCAGGCAAATACGTATATACTAGTATACAAAAAATGTAAATCGAGTTACCTATGCTACCTGGATGGTGAACTGATCACCTAAAATTGAGGATTTCAACTATAGGTATCCATTATAAGATAAATATGAGTCGATGTACACATACAGACATCAGGAGCTGTTTATTACAATTCAGCTTTGGTTTCAATTGGTCCGGTACCGGGGCATATAAAACCATTTTATAATACGCAAGTTAGTGGGTAAAAGTTCTTAAATTAACTGGTTATTGTGACTCCAATAAATGTTAATATGCGATAAACTATAAATCCCAATAAGTCGATAAAGAGAGAAAAAAGAAATGTTCTAAACAGCTTAGTGTTATGTTCCACACTTGTATTTGCCTATATATACAGGGTCATTATCCGGGGAATTTATCTATCTATTGTGGAAAAATTATAATTAGGAAGAATCTGAAAATTTGACAGTGTACTAACGTGCATAGGGGACAGCCGGCTAAAATATTTTCAAAATGGCGACACTTTCGGCTATACCGGAAGTAGGTGTCAACTTGCTTATTTTAAACAGAATATATATTATTGCCCTTATGATTTCTACGTAAAATTCTAGACATATTTTATGTATAATGCTCAATACTTTAGTCCCACCGTTTTGGATATATTTAAATCTTTATGTCAAAAATGACCTTTGCGACTATAAACTTTTCCTATAAGGAAACCTTTATTATTTAATTTGGTAGCCAAAAAAGGAGAATAAAAATTATATTTAAAAAATCGTCAAATGTGTCAATTTTTTAAAATAGAAACCACTTATTTTTATAATTTTATCATAGTAAGCATTAAATATAAGTGTAACTTTGTATAAGGTTGTCTATTCCAAAAACTTGTAGTTTTCAAAATGTTGGCAATTCAACATTTTTCTATTGTAAAAATGCTGTAGGGCTTTTAACTTTTATTATTAGTAGGTCATAAGGGTGAGGTGTTTCAAAAAAATCAATCGATTCCTACAGAATTGCAACTATTTTTTGCCATTTGACATTCATTAATAATAATCATGTCGGGGGGATTAAATTATACACACGAAGATTATTTACACGTATTAATTATTTATGTAGAATGTGATAGAATTATTTTACGAACATGCGATCAGATATCCGAAGAAACAGAAACCAACACTACTAACTCTTAAAAAGATTATAAAAAAACTTCAAGAACTTTGGATCTATAAAAGCTGAAAGAATAGGAATAATGCGGCCGTTAATAAAATAAAGTTATTAAAATTATTCGAGTAAATATTCAAATTGACGCCCTTGAACTTCCAAACATTTTTCGCACCTAAGCAAGAACTCTTCATGGGTGGGTATTCTTATTGACTGAGGATTAAGTTCTTCAAATGCTGTTCTGACGCGCTGCATGCAATCTTCCATAGTGGTTAATGCGGTGTTGTATACGGTATTTTTGATTATGCAAAAAAAAAAATCAGGTACTCTTAGTTTGGGGGAGCGAGGTGGCCAAAGAAGTGGCCCATTATTGGCTATCCATTGATCATAAAACAAGTTTTGCAGATGCCCATCATGTTGATAAAATAGATTTCTATGATCAGCCAGTGGCAAGTTATCTAAATGGTTCACTTCCAAATTTCTCAAGATGTCGAAATAGCGCTCACCTATAAGTTAAAAAATGTATTTTGTATCTAGAAGTTTTCAAATATGGCTAACTATTCAGATTATCTTGGTAAAATTCTAGGCGACGACGCCATCATTTCTTATAGCACAATACACTTTAAACTGCCGAGACTCTTGAAAATTTAATTCTCTAAGTGGATGTATATTTGAGTCGCTCCAATAGTGGGAATAATGTCGATCAAACAATTTTTTGAATTTGGCTTCGTCCGACCAGTAATATTATCTAAAAAACCAGCATTTTTTTGTGATCGAAATAAAATAAATTGACAGAACTCTACTCTTCGTGAAAAATCAGTGCCTTTTAAATGTTGTACTATGGAATATACGTAGGGATAAACACTGTGTTTCCATAAAATCCTTAAATCTGATATTTGAGATAATCCAGACTCTAATGCTAGTTGTCTTGTAGATATTGTCGGATATGCGGCGAAATATCCTAAAATTGTAGTTTCAACATTTTTATTATTATCAACTAGTTTATTTCTATTTCTTTTTACTTTTGTGGATCCAAAGTTCTTGAAGTTTTTTCAAATCCATTTAACAGTTGGTGGTGTTATTTTCTGTTTCTGCGGATATCGGATCGCGAAAATATCACATGTTCTTGAAATAACTCCATCACATTCTCCACAAATAATAAATAAGTTTAAATAATCTTTGTGCGTGGAATTTAATCGCCCCAGTATGATTATTACTAATGAATGTCAAATGGTAAGAAATAATGACAATTCTGTAAGATTCGATTGTTTTATTTTTGCTACGCCTCGTCGTCATGACCAACTAATAGCAAAACTTAAAAGCCTTATAGCATTTTTACAATAGAAAAATGTTGAATTGCTAATATTTTGATAATTACAAATTTTTGGAATAGACAACCTTATACAAAGTCATGCTTATTTTTGATGCTTAATATGGTAAAATTATAAAAATAGGTGCTTTCTATTTGAAAAATTTGACTTTTGACTATTTCTTAAATATAATTTTTATTTTTCTTTTTTGACGACTCTGTGCTAATAATTTTCAAAATATCATATAAATTATATTAAAGTCGATATTCGCCTACAAGAAAACTAATCCAAAAAAAAATTATAGTTTCTGCAAACGTTATTTTTGCCATAAAAATTTAACTGTATCCAAAACGGTGAGACTTAAGTATAGAACATTATACATGAATTATGTCTAAAACTTTACGTAGAAATTAGAAATGTAATAATATGTAGGGTATTCCGTTTAAAATAAGCAATTTGATATCGACTTCCGGTATAACCGGAAATGCCGCCATCTTAAATATATATATATATATATATATATATATATATATATATATATATATATATATATATATATATATATATATATATATATATATATATATATATATATGTAAAAATTAAACACTTTACGAGCCTTAGAGGTTAAGGAATAAATAAAACGAGAGTAATTTATTTTATTGGACTCGACGATATTAATGGAAAATGGTTTTTGGTGTAGATCGATCAAATCAACAAAAGTAGAACTAAGACGATTGATGATTCTGTTCTTTAAGAATTCTACGCGAATATTAGTAAGATCAGCTGAAGAGAAAATGGCAGAATTCGAAGAATTTCACATTTAGATTTTTAAACAGGCATGTTTAACAAGATTTTTGATACCACGGTCTTAATTATTAGAAAAATATTTGGTACGACATATTTCGAGAATTCAATATTATCTACCCAAAATCACAACAGAAACAGATAATCAATTTACCGACACGAAAATCCATAATGCATACCAATAAAGAAATCTGGCAAAATCGCAACAGTTAAAACCGATGGCAATAGATAGCGAGATTTATAAAATCTCTTGCGGAATTTTAAATTTGAGTCAAACAGGCGTTACAGTAAAAACCGATTCTTACTATGTATATATACATATATATATATATATATATATATATATATATATATATATATATATATATATATATATATATATATATATATATCTTGTGAAGGTTAGTGGATACACCTCGCTACCTGCGATACTTTTCAGCAAAAGAGTTTATTAACCTCTCGCCCATCCGTCTTGTGTGCTGGCGCTGATCCAATGGGGGGGCGGTGGGGGCGATCGCCCCCCCCCCCCCCCCCCCCGCCAAGAACTTTGAGTTCAGAAAAATAGACCCGATTTTGCCTTTTATACTATAGTTTATTCAAGAATTAGAGAGATTAATAAATAATTTTTTACCTTTTTTTTTTCTTCGCAAACTACCTGTGTTCTTTAGTCCGTTGTCTTTGGCAAAATCTCTAACAGATTTTGCCACATATATTTTTCATAGGAATGGATTCGAAATTTTATAATCAAAAATACCGGTCTATAATAATGGACCATTTGTGTTGGATAACACTAAATATTTGGTTTGTGTGAAGTGTTAAAAATGATTTTAATCCTTGTCATAGGCGTCGGAAGGAGGTTTATTTATGATTTTTAAATAATTCACATAGATTAGAAAATATAAATAATTTTGACATATTTAACACAAATCACAACTGTATTTTTCTAATTTTTAATTTTGGCATAGAAAAAGATACCCGTTGTCAAAAATACAGGGTGTCTCAAAAGAAAGTTCACATTTAAAAAATCGATTTAAAAAAAAGTCAGGACTTTATTGAAAAAATGTTTATTACATATTAAAATACATTGTTTGGGAATTTATTTTTTAAAAATGATATCGTCCAAATGTAATCTGTTGCGCTCACGGCATTCATTTAATCGAGCACTAAAATTGCCCATGACGGCTCGGCAGGTATTCTCCGTGATGTCTGCCATTTCGTTGCAGATATTTTCTTTTAATTGTGCCAGGGAAGTCGGTTTGTTGGCGTAAACTTTTGATTTGATATAACCCCATAGGAAAAAGTCCATAGGTGATAAATCAGGACTGCGTGGAGGCCAACTTATGTCACCTTTCTTTGAGATCAATTTGCCAGAAAAAATTTCACGCACTCGTGGCAGAGACATGTTGGACGTGTGTGAAGTTGCTCCGTCTTGCTGGAACCATGTTCTTTGGTTATAGCCAGGGAAATTTTGCAGTTCAGGCACGAAGAAGTCGTCTAACATCTCCACATACCGCTCTGAAGTCACTGTTACTGTGCGTTCCCTTTCATCTTCAAAAAAGTACGGGCCGATAATTCCTCGCGCCGACATCGCAGCCCATTTCGGCGAATGTAGAGGTTTCTGATGTTTGTGTTTTGGATTGTTTGCACTCCAATAGCGGCAATTTTGTTTGTTTACATGACCATTAAGATGAAAATGGGCTTCATCCGAAAAGAAGATGTTGGTAAACGTTGAAAAGCGTTCAGTCATCTGGTTTACGAAGTCAAGCCTCTGACCAGCATCCTGAGGCTTCAATTCTTGCACCAACTGAATTTTATAGGGGTTCAGCTTTAAATTTTTGTGAAAAATGCAGAATAATGATGACCTATGCACATTTAAAGCAACCGCACGCTTACGAATCGAAACGTTTGGGTCGTCACGAACAGACTGAGTAACACTCTCTACGTTTTCGAAGACCTCGGACGCCCGGATTTTGGTTTATCTAGTGTTGAACTGGTCTCTTCAAACTTCTGGACCCATTTTCCAATAAGCCGAGCACTTGGCGCATCATTTAAGTGACGAATATGTCGAAAATTGCAGAATTTTCTACGCGCTACAGTCGCCGAATTACCGTTTTTGTAAAATTCACGTACGCACAAAGCACGGTCCGCTCCCGAGAAACGTTCCATAGCGACTAAATTCCCAAGAGACAGGCTACCGATTGACATACCCCCCGCGCCGCTCGGAATAGTTGCGTTCACGCAATAAGCAAAACAAATGTGTACTTTCTTTTGAGACACCCTGTACAAGAAGTTAAACATATATAAAATAATAAATTCGTTAAAATTTTTTGGGGGTAATGGTCATTTAATTATTAATTAAAAATATTTTAGAACATTTGACGTTTCAGTTTATTTATTTCTTATACCATCTGCAGAATTACAATTAAACACTAAAAAGGGATTCAAATGTAATTAATTTTTATATGTTACAGAAAATTTAAATAATAAATTGTGTTTACGCTGGTAAACATTATTTATCTAATTCCTAATCAAAGTCTGAAGCTATCTTCGCTCAAATTAATTATAATTGGTTCCTGTATCTTACCGATCATGAGATCGAGTTTCCACATTTTCTTTTATTCTGTTATTATATGGATTTTTTCCAATTTTCTGCAGTAACTTTTTTCAAAAAAATCTTTCAATAGTTCTGCTATATTACTAATTTTATAAGTTGTGTTATTTCTAGCAACTCTACCTTTTACTTGAGAGAGATATTTCCTTCTTCAACGGACATTTTCCGGACGATCTATAAGAACAGATTTCCTATCAGGTTTTTCCCAGCAAAAATCAAGTTCTCTGAGCAATTTCCAGAGCTCAGTTCTATTAATTTCAGGTAAATCCCGATCTTCATTGATTTTAGTTAGAATTTTGTCGACGGTTGAGATTTGCTTCTCATAATAAAATGTATGTACATCTCCTTTTATTGCAGTTTATATCTCTCCTTCCAACGAGGTTTTTCGTCTGCCTGTGATCGAATGTGACTCGGGAGTACTAACAATTCCAGTCGTTTTTCTCCTTCAGTATTCGGTACATAGTAGATTTTCCAATTCCTGTCATGTTTCAACACATCTCAACATAGCTTTTAACATTATTATCTAGATATTGATATCGTAACGCATCGTACATTCATCGTAATAACTTTTTCGTTGAGGAAAAAATGCCATGGTTTAACTATTTTGGAATAAATATAGATGTGGAAGCCATATCTTTTGGGTATCTCACTAATCTCAAATAATATATAAAAACAAGCACAAACAAGATAAATCACTAAGGACACAATATAAGGTATACTTTTCTCACTGACAGAAATTAAATTGAACTATCAGAAATTTTATTGTTGCAGTAAATTTATAAAAGCTTATAATATTTAAATATAATTACATTTACGGCAGCCCACAGTTATCTACGGCACTGGAGCAGGTACGTTGGAAGTTTCGGTAACAATTTTATTACTCTCTCTAGTTCTTGAATAGAGCATAGGAATGTGTTTGCTTGAGATTGCCCCTCCCCTTCCCATAAGCTTTGAGTTCAGGAAAATAGAACCGATTCTGCCGTTTATATTAGGAATGTGTATGCTGCTGGCACTCTCCCCTCCCGTTCACAACTTGTTTTTTCTTGTGATCGCCCCCCCCCACCTCTCCAAGAGCTTCAAATTCAGAAAAATAGATGCGACCCTGCCTTTTACACTAGAAATGGGAATGTTGCTGGTGTTTCGACCCCCCCCCCCCCCGCCGACCATACTGTACTTTTGTGATATCACCACCCCCCCCCCCCCCCCCAAAGAAAGAGGCTGGATCCGCCCCTGCTTGTGTGTAACTGGTAAAGATATGGGTTAAAAAATCATTGCCATAATTGGTCTATTTTTGGCTCCTACAGGGTGGTGGATGATAATGTTGCTGCGAACCTTTAAATATAAAGCAAAAAAGTTTTTTTTAAAATTATGTTTGACCCACATACTACTACCAACGAATACTGATATTTTTAGATCCAAATTATAGCAATCAGGAGGTTGGAATGACACAAAAAACATTTATACACAACCCGTACATGTTTTTTTTATTACAAACCAGCTGACTTTTTTACAGTTGTTTAACTGATTTTACAATCGAGTGGCCATATTGTTGGACAAATTTTGGTAGGTTTATATACTATTCGGTCCTAATTTTCGTAAATTTTGGTGTTCATAGCTCTTTTTTTTCGAAATAGCTAATTAGTTTATAAACATGTCGCAGATAGACAGGCACGAAATGCATGAGACACTTTATCCCTAATATTTATATTTTTCAAAAAGCTGGAATCTCCTAAATATTGAACAGAATGATAAAGATTATATTAAGCATTAGAATAAATACAACGAAATTCATTTTAAGCAAAATATATCTGAATCATGTACACTTCAATCTGTAACTCCTTGTTGAGTTCTGTAACTCCTTGTTGATACAACCCTAATTAATCGAGAAGGCCCTAAAGTGTTGTCCAATTTAATGTTGTATCAGTAATTTCAGGACTGAAAAGGGTGATTAAGAGTTTAGAGATGTTGCAACAATCAGACCTCCGTAAGTCAAGAAATGAAGGACGGTAATTTATATCAAAATATTTGTTTAAGCTTATATTATGTGATTGTGCAGGCTGAGTCAATGATTTAATGAATTTGTTTATGAGTTATAGTAATATTAAAAACACAGTTGATGCTTTTTAATGTTACAGGTTTTGATTAAAGTATTGCTCTACATATGTTTCACCTTTTTAGGGCTTTTTCGAGAGGACTTGATTTATACTAATGATAAAACGAGTTACGTTTGATAAAATGTATTCCTTTTCCACCTTTTACTAACTGTTTATTGTTAGGGTATATTGGAATTCCCAACTGTTTGTAAGTATTTGTCTAGAATTATGGGATATTGAAAATATTGTTGCTTTATAATTAAAATTGTCTTTTAGAGATTTTTTAGTTTCTAATTGTTCGAGTAAGTTTAGTTTTATCTTTTTATTTCGAAATGGAGGAGTTAAGTATTACTTAAATCGATAAAATCGTTATTGTCAATGCAATGGGTTGACGTAATTGTGGACTTTTCATTATTTAATATGGATATTTTATATTCTTTCAGTTTCTTTCTTTGGCCTATGTCTACAGCCGGGTAATACTTGCAATTTATTTTATAGACCTCTGACCTCTCTCATTTGTTAGTCTTATCTTTATTGTTAACTATTATCTTATTTATATATGTGTTATTGACACTTATTGTTTTACACCCCAAATTGTTTAATTTATTTCATTCTGGTACTTAATTTAGAAGCATGAGTAGATATTTTAAATTCAAAATGTTCCATAAATAATACACTGCAGATTCCATCAAATATATAATACAGAGTTACTAAATATACGAATTTTAAAAATATATATAACTATACAGAGCGCGACAAAAAGGTAGTATAACTTAAAGTTATATATTTTTAATGGAAGTTAAATTATTACTAAATAAAACAGATAGCTACTAATAAGAGATATAAACTAGCTGCAGTAAATAGAATAATGCTTGAGTATTGCAGGTTCAGCAAATTGTAGGTTAAATTTTTTGCGAATTTCTTTTTCTATATATTAATTACAACTTGCCTTCAAAAATTTTCTTTTCGATATAAAACTTTATAGACATAATTTTCGCTTTTGAGAGTTTTATTATAGGGCAATGATTTTTTTTAAATGATACATTTTTTCCATGTATATTAGTATTTATAAATAAAATAAAAAAATAATCTGACATTTTATCTAGCAAAAATAAGTGAATTAGGTCTTGTAAATTTTGTAATATTTTTCATTTACATGAAGCTTTTATTTTTGTGTGATCGAAACAATATAGGAATTCCAGTTTTAGCCAGAGTTAAAGATAATTATAGTTACTCTGGTTGTAATTGTCTTTGCTACCACTCACCAGTTGCTATGGTGGATTTTTTTTTATTTTTTGTAAAAGAGTCCATAACCGATCAGTCAACCTGTTCGCCCTCTATTTTTCGCGGTAACATTTTTGAATTTTAGCAATATTTTGGTGAAAATCTTTTTTTATAATTCAGTGCACCTAAATTTTCTGAGTTTTCTCGGAAAAGTTCAAATGATATAGAATGTTGAGTGTCAATGACAACCCATTAGTACGTAGCAAAACAGCATTTCTTCTGTTATGATTTTTAATTTCCGGATTTTGTATTTCCTAAAAAATTACTGCAATGAATTCCATTCCATCCTTTCAGCATTATTTGTGGTTGTTCCAACGCAGACATATTCCAAAAGGTCTCGTCTCTGAATACCCCTTATTTTAACGTGCTCTTACATGTAATAGGAATTTTTTTCTTTGAACATTAAAGTTCAAAGGCTAAACAAAAATCTTCATATGACCTAAATTGGGTGGAAGTAGGGTCACATTTTTTCACCGTCCTATTCACATAAAATGTAGCAATACTTATTTATACTTTGGAATAATACTCCAATAGAATTTTGGAACGGATCATAGTTCATTTTTGCTTAAAAACGAAACTTGTTTTTGAAAAATATAATAAAAAATCTCCATTAATGAATTTTATATGGCAACCAGCCATTAGGTCAGGAATATCGTAAAACACACCATTCATCGAAAAAAATGTAGTCAAAGCTGACTGCCTGATTCTGTAGGTTAGCAAAGTTACCCGTTTCTTCAAAAGTTCTGCTTTCATTCTAAGCACATCCGAATCTCGATTAAGGTAATTTGGCTTTAGTAAATAAATTTAAGAAATTCTAAAACTTATATTTTGTGTTTAAGATTAAGAGTCTATTACATGGTATATTTTACCACATGTTTCTGAGAGTTTAGAGCTATTAGTTGTAGTATAGGTTGTAGACAATGTTAAAGATTTACTAAAATGTGGTTTTTCACTTGCATTGTCTTTATTTTGATTTATCTTTACGATGTACCTATTAGGTTGAATCATTATCAAGTATAAAGTGTTTATATTTGATAACGATTACAAATACAACATAATCGAAACCTCGTAAAAATAGGCAAAAATAAAGACAATTCAATTCCAACAACCACATTTTAGTTAGTTTATAGATAGCTTTGAATCCCTCTTTAAATATCCATTATATTCCAATTTCTCTCATTCATTAATGACTAAATATATTGCAATTGAATATTTGAGTAAATTTTATGCATTACCAAAGCTAAACTACACAGGAATTAATACTAACCTGGTAAATATTTAGATAGAAATTAATTAATACTACAGTATAAAATGAATTTGTACAATAAAATTAAATAGGTATAAAATTGTTTTATCATACTGGTCATATACTTGTTGTTTTTTCAACTAAGTAATTAATTAATCTTTTTTAGCATAGTTCCATTTAAAAGAAAACGTTAATAATTCCAGTTTATCTTATTTTCATGCTATACCTATACGAAATACGAAATAAATAGAGCTGAAATTTTTTGAAAAAAACTTCTTACTATTATATAGAGTGTTATGTAAATTTACTAAATAACGTCTTGAGTCATCAATCAACGTTCATTAACCAATTTGAAATACTTTATAATCCTTTTTCCAGATTATATATATCACCGCAGATAATGTAGCATACAATATTGCCAACTAGAAGCACGCTATCCCTTTCAAATGAATGATCAAATCATCATATTCTCCCAAATCGCGATGATATTTGAGTGTTAATTTGGTTGTTGGCTTAAATGAACATTTAATACAAAGAGCAGCACTAAATTGAAAAAAACCTCGCTAATTAAAGAAAAATGACTTTTTTAACACTGACTGACTTACATCTTCATCATTAACGTTCTAAGAAAATTTCATTGATCTTATTAAAAAGAAATTTGGCATATGAGTAAAATAAACCTTCCTCAATTGACATATTACTAGTGATTAAAAATGGAAAAGTCTATATATTTTGCCTCTTGTAATTCTATAGTGGGACGGGTAGACTAAGTTCGTTAAAATTGTAGTGGTCTTAGGATAAAGAAAAATGAACCATCTTGTCAAAGAATCTTTAAAATAGAAGGAAAGCATGGATTTTCTTCGAATAGTTGTCACTTGATGATAATATTTGGTACATAGCTAGAACAAAAATATATAAGGAATTAAAATGAAAGAAGGTGTTTACAAAACCAAATTTGAATAATTTAATCAAATTACTATTTGGTAAAGCCAAAATTAATATCAAGAAGATTGAAAATAAGTCAATAAAATAAAAGACAAAATTTATTTGATAATTTTATTTTCAACATAATCTCCTTAAACTTCAATACAATTGCCAGTGACCTTATTTCGTCAGATAAAATTTTTCTGTTGACCATCAAACTAGTATTTTTTTAACTAACAATAGTCTGAAAAATGACGCCCTCTAAATTGTTTTTTGGGTCTTTCAGTTGTTCTGCCAATATGACAGTTATTTTTTCGTAAATATTGTGAACTGTAGACCCACATTCACTAAAAAGGTTTAAGACCTAGACTCGATCTAGTTACCATGAAAGCTAGATCTTCTGGTTGTCCAGTTTTGTTTTACTGATAATATTGTAATTATTTGTACCATAAGTACATAAACTTTGGTATTGAAATTAAAGAATAAAATCGTGAGAAAATATTCAGTTCGATTGCTGATTTGGTAATAAAAAATTTATCATTTTTATCCTTATCAATCAAGTATTACACGTCTCATTGTAAACATATTCTTGTCAAATGACACCGCGACGTTACAAGTTTTACAAAACCATTGCACAATACATTTTACAAAACACAAAATAATGAATGAATTGAAATTAAATTTTACACAGAAGTAGATAAAGTTTAATACTTTTATTTTTTTCTTTTATCTCTTCTATTTAATTAAATTTTTCTCTATTTTTTCCAAAATCATATCCATTTGTATAAAGAAACTCCGACTGATAATTTATCAAAGAAATATTTGGATATTTATTACCTGTATTACGAAATGAAAGATAAAAAAGAGGTAGCTGGTACTAAATATTTTTAGTAATAAAATACAAATGCAGATTGGCTCTTATCTTCAATCATACCCTAGATTTAAACAACAATAGATTTGTTTGAAGGCTGTTTATGGTCGGTGAGGGAGACGCTTTTTTGATGTTTGACAGACATAAACATATTTACTTATGATGTTTTGCAGTTTAATTGCTTGTCGTGACTTTTTTCGGTGTTTTTAAGTGTTAAAAATTACTATAAATGCGAAGTTTACAATTAATATTAACAAAAAGAGGATTTAAAAACTTATTTTTATCAGTAATATTGTTATAAATTGTTTACATATTGAAAATAAAAATAATAATAATTTAGGCAACCATATATTCATACTTTGTTTTCAGAACTGATGTACCGATGATTCTCGTTTAAATAATGCAATTAGAAAAGGATACCATAAAATCGGTATGTCTGTACCAAGAAATTAAATATCTACTGTTTATCAGCACTTTTTCAAATATAAATAAAAATATTATTACGTTATTTAGCGTTCAAACAACCGGGCCCTAGTTCTGACGTTATGCTACTTCTACAGGGGTATGTTCGAAGGCTCTTATTAACATTTCATCATTTTTCGTAAAATTTAATTGATTTTAAATATATACTGAATAACTATATAATTAAGAATAACTTTTAATAGATATTACTCCACACTATTTTTTGAATGTATACACTCAGAATAATCTGCATCTAATTAAACAAAAAGCAACAGTAAATTAAACTAATCATATTGTAACTTATTGTAAATATTTTAAATAAATATATAAATTCAAAACAATTGGTATACTTGTTTACAATGTTCTATTTATCCGAAAAAAAATTGATTTAAATTAGTTGTGCCATATTATTTGATAGTTTATTGTCATTTTCTGCATGACAAATATTTTAGTTTTCCCAAAAAAATTATATAGAAGTTGATATTGATGATAAATGTACGAAAATATTCAAACGATAAAAATATATTTTCACTATCTAATAAATAAGATTTGAAATAAATCTGTTACAAAGATGTTTATAATTTTACGGTTTAATCGGAATATTTTCAAAGAAAACCAATTTAAAATACATTTATTTTTAGAATAAATAAACGAAGTTAAGGATTACTACTAAACTTTAAATGACAAAAATAAAATTAGGCTGACAGGAGAAAAATTTATTCTGGTTTAGAAAAAACTAATATAGTACGTGTAAAATAAAATAAATAAAATATTTCCTAATGTAATCCAATTCATGACTTCTATAACAAAACAAGGGTTCACATTAATACTATTTTTTTAGAATAATGCGGTTAAAGAACAAACTAAATTAAGAAAACGGTAACCTTTGTATTCCTTTTTTAACCTATGATATACTTAGCAAAAATGTATTATTAAAAAAATGTTGAGGGTTGGTAACTTATTCATAATTTAATATATTATGTAAATTCCCATAATTTTTTAAATAAAAGGAATTATTTTGATATAACCCTCTTTTGCGTTTCATTTTCGATCGCACTTTTTTTGGTCACGTGAAACTCTCTACAGGTGCATCAAGAATAAAACACTAAATAAACCAATTTGTAATTTATATTTTTTAAGGTTAGATTTAATATTATGTCATTATACAATAGCGAGAAATATTTTCTGAATTGGAGACTCATTAAAAAAAAAACAGAATTGACATTTGTATTTATTTATTGTCTCAAAGAAAAATATGATAATGTAATGCTTTTAAATCCGCCGTTATTGTTTTATAGGTGTCTCTAAAAGGTCTGCGTAAAATGTTAATGCAAATTCCTAAGGCTAAAATGTGGAAGCCCAATTTACCTTATTCCAAAAGTTAATTGTGTAATAAAGGGTGTTGTGGTTACAATTTTTTAATTTTTGTTTCGAGACATTAATGTTAATGTTCGCTTGATTTGCACTAAATGTGGTACTTTGGGATTTTTTAATACTATAAGTCAAGATCTGATTAAAGTCTTGATGTACACTGTAGAAGACGCCACGAGCAGCACTTTGCCTGCATCTAAAGCTTTATAACTTTTTTGTCTCTCGGTAGATCAAATTTGTAATTAAAAATTTTCTTTCTTGATATTTTTCATCCAAAAAAGTTATAAGTAGGTACCTTTTCGAGCAGCTCTTTCTGAAATAACTGAATTTCAATGTTTTATTGATTGAGTAGTGAGACTCGCTGTAGCTCCTCTTTACAATAATAAAAATTTACATACCAGCGGGCTAAGAATAATAATAATGTAAAAATAAACTCGAAGAGAACAATAAGATTATTACACAAAGTCAATAACAAACCATAACAGAAAAATTTTATTTTCATGCACATAAAGATTAATTCTATGGAGAGAGTTGAACTGCACCCTTTCCATAATTTCTGCATCTAAGCATAAAGTTTATTGAATTTTGTATTAGTGACCACATCTTCGCTGTTCACAGCTATACAGTATACCATCTGCTTAAGATTTCCCCATAAAAAGTAATCCATTGACATTATATCCAATGAGCTGAGTAGCTAATTTATAGGAACCTCATTTTCTCTGTTGATCCATTGTTGAAAGTTCTT
Source organism: Diaprepes abbreviatus (assembly GCA_034092305.1). Taxonomy (NCBI): domain Eukaryota; kingdom Metazoa; phylum Arthropoda; class Insecta; order Coleoptera; family Curculionidae; genus Diaprepes; species Diaprepes abbreviatus. The sequence goes on from JASJET010000303.1 coordinate 822,983, forward strand.
AGTTAAATTATTTCTAAAATTTAATATAAGTGTGGGGATATTAATTCAAGTGCCGGTTCACGAAATACAATTATTTATGCAGTAGCATATCTTCAAAGTTCCAGTTAGTTGTAGTAGCGAGAGCTTAATTTTGGCGTTTGTACATCATCAAGGTGTTTGATCGTTGTAAGTTGAGGGTTTGATATTGTGTTCGGTAGTTATTACTTCATCAGGAGGGCCATGTTTCTTGTTTGATTGACTTTTGTTTGACGGTTCTTCATTTAATATTCTATTATGTCTATGATTTTTTTCACTTCCTGATGCTCTTTTCCTATGTCTGTAACACAATTGATTCAATATTGTATACTTTTTGGCGTACTTTTACTTCTATCTAGTTTACGATTTTTTTCACTTCTTGTCGCATTTCTCCTGTCTTGTCGTACTTCGACTACCCATTTCTTAAACTTATGTGTTTGTCCCAGTAGATTTTGACTGAGTTTTGCTGTTTTTGTTCAATGGCCTCTTGTATCTATTCGCAAAATTTATCTTTATCTTCAATGCGACATTCTTCTTCTTTTTGGCGACGTTCTTCTTCTTCTTGTTTTCCGTTTAGAAACGCTCTTCTTCTTTTTGATGACGATATTTTTCTTCTTGTTCATCTTTAAAGCAAAGTTTTCCTCTATATTTTATTAAATCAGCCATTGTCTTATTTATTTCTCTGACTGTTGTCCAATTTTTACCATGAAAACACGCAGCGCTCTCATGGGGAAATGGTTGGTGTGACACCTTGCTGAACTACGAAAGCTCGCTGCTAGTTTGGTTGTCGATGCCGAATAAAGCGAGCTCTATCCTGTCGGTAGTCTGTTTCCTGGATTGAGTTTTGCTATATTTGGTTTTTAATTTACCGTCGCGCCATTACATGGTTTTTTTTTATACAAAATTGTTAATTTGTCTCGCTATGAAATAAAAGCCGCATAAAGTGTATATTTGTAATAAGGAAAGGGTAAGGAAAATAAAATAATACACCATAAATATATCCGTACACAAAAATATGAAGGATGAATTAATGTGCTATATATATATATATATATATATATATATATATATATATATATATATATATATATATATAATGACTGACTTCATCTACTTACAGATAAATTCACGAGAAGAGAAAATAGGAAAGTTAAATTGATCTATTTATAAGGAAAACAGAAAGAGATAAATAGAACTTGATAGGAAAGAATTAGAAGAAGAGAAAGTTACCACAAAATCCAAAAAAAAAAATAGGAAAACAGGAGCAAAGGTTTCTGAATTAGCAAAAAGTACGTGAAACGTTTAAAATTGTTGGAAGGTTTCAGTAATCATTCTAAGCAATGGGTAAAATAACTGACAGTTAATAAATTTTGTACCAGTATATAATAAAGATTTCTAATTAGGATGTTGAGTGTATTCAAATAAAATTATAATTTTGAAGGAATTTTATTTTTATTTAATAATAAAAATGTAATTAAATCTCCATCGAGTCACGTGACAACGAACACCAATCAGTGAATGAGGTTAATTAATACTAACGTCATCACTGGCACTCCGTCCTGACATGGTTATTCTTTTGAGTCATTATTACTTTTAGTTCTATAACTTCAAGTAATCATAATCACTTCGACCTAATGAGAAGTAACTGCATATTCAATAAACCTGAATATCAGTTTCACTTTGTCCACTTTGATCATTTGATAATTACTCTAAAGAATACAGCCAATGTAACCGCTGTCACTAACTTGACATATTTTTTGGTTTTATGTCACATTTGTGATCGCTGTCTAGAGTTACGTTGCCTAGTTCATGTTTTATAGTCATTTTCATGTAATTTATTTGAAATTTGCTTACTTTCCCTTTAAAAATGATTCTAGGAATTTTTCTCATGAAAGAAAGTTGATTTATTAAGACAAATAGTTCGAATTTGCTGAGAATTGATTGTTTTATGGTTGCCAATATCTTCTCAACAAACAGCAACTTCTGCTCTGCTGAAATTAGAAATGTGTAAGTAATTTATCAAGATTATTATTTTCGCAACTAATAATGAATACATATTAGTAATAATCGGTATTTATAAGCTCAAAACTAAAATATAACGAGAAGTTCCGGACTAGCTGAAGCCACATTTTTCTATTATTTTCCAAACGTGGAACGTGAATAAATAAGTTTTCAGTATTTTAATTCTAGTACTTGTACACTGAGGCACCGCACAATGCTTAAAATAAGTTAAAACTCATTTAAATATCACAAAACTTACGAAAAGAATTTATTCATCCTTGTGAGTTTACCAGTGTGACGTCACATCGGTCAAGTGGCAAGTATTGGCTTCTCGGCGGGAAATTTTAAACGGAATTTAAAATTTACAATTTTTAAAGTACTAGTAGTATCAAAGTGTGATACAGTTAAAGACATTATTTTTAAAATGACGATCTTCTTATTATTAAGCAAAACAAAATAAGGGCCGATAATATTATTGCTTACCGTAGAATGTTTGTTAAAATGATAAATTGGCAATTTTATTAATCCCGTTTTTGCCTATTTAAAATTTTTAAGACATATTATCATCCACAAATAGAAAAACTCTCTAAAAGCTACAAGAAAGTGAAATTATATAAAAAAATATTTGCAATTGTTGTCATAATCAATCCTCTCGCTGTGGCTGCAAGTCCGTTCCTGACTTCTCTGATGATCTAAAATATTCACTGAAGAATCGTTTAATAAGTCTTTACGGCCTTTATAAAATATTGAAAATTCATTTAGTTATACAGGTAGCTAAGTTAAATCGCTAGGTACCCATATAGGACCCTGTATCACCGTAAAGGTATTTTTTTCCTACGACGAAGTAGGATTATTTTGACCTCCCATGTAAACTTCCGAGAAATTAGGAGGGACTTACCGAACACCCTGTATATTCTTAATCAGCATTAAGTTCCACAAAACTTTACTTTCTTAAAAGATTTTTTATTTTCAATAATAAACACTAATATTTCAATGGTTTGAACCATTGAAATATATATATATATATATATATATATATATATATATATATATATATATATATATATAACAATAATAAAAGGTTTTGTTTTATTTAAATTAAATTTATTAGCGAATTTGACCCTTACTTCTATTGCGCGCTTTTTAACAAAGCAAAAGTTCTACGACAAGGCAAGTTAGAATATTTATTCCGAAATCAGGGTTACAGCAAAGTTTCCAGAATAACGAGATGTAAATTGATTCCAGTCGCTCTAGGCATAAGAAATTGCTGAACTTTACCTAAGATAAATCGTTGAAATTGCAGCTTGAGTAACCATTTTCGTATGGTTTAGAAGTAATAAAATGCTTTGTTGTAGTTAACAAGATAAAATGAATATGTCATAAGTATGCTGTATATCTGCTAGGAAAATATTTATATGTTCCGATTTTATATTCTTTTAGGATTTATATTGAACCAGATGAAATGAATATAAATAAAATAAATTAAAAAAGATTTTTAGTCAGTATTTTTTGTGAATATGAGAAAACATGCCATTATATAACTTTTGTCTCGCTCATTACAAATATATGATTGTTACAGGGTAATAATACTTGGATTGTCTAAATTATCGTTTATGAAATATTTCCATAGACTTGTCGGAAGGGATTTTCTATATTTTCTAGCTCATCTTTGTAAAATACCATCGGGCCATATGCCATAGTACTGTTCGCACACACGAGGAAATAGGTTTTACAACTTGAGCCCAGGAACGCCTGTAAATCTGTATAAATTTATTTGATGGACTTTTAAAAAAAATGTAGTTTTTTTTTCAAAAAGTCAAGGAATATTCGAATGGGAAAAAAGATGTAGAATTAAGAGAACTTAGGCTGATATTTTACACTTCAAAATATGCGATAATATGAGCAATAGAAGCAGCAACTTCTTTATTCAAACTTTTCTGTTTCTAGAGCCACGAGTTTTAAAGCTTTTTGTAAGTATCAATAAAAATAAATGTATCCTTAAGACTCGTAATTTTTTTTAGATCTTACACGCTTCATAACTTGCTGTTCGATAAACATTTAACATTTCTAAGAAAATCAGTGTGCGATATTGCAAATTTTAGCGTTGAATTCTAGGTTATTTTCGCAGTTTTGTGAAGAAAACGATGAGAAATTTTATCAGTTATTCCTTCATACTAAAGTAAGCTGGCTGTCAAAAGGCTTATATTTGAGATGATTTTTTAATTGTTTTAACTGCTTTGGACTTTTTGAATGCTAAATATCCCATTTAAAGTAAACTTCAAACGGAAACCAAACATTGCCTCTTTAACTGATTGCTTCACCAAATAAAAGGTTTTCCATTAAGAGTGTCCCAATGTTTTCTACAAATAAAACACAGTTTATTTAACCAATTTGTTTTATTTTTATGTGAGGTAATTTTACAGAACTGTACAATTATATGTAAAAAATAATTCTAGCAAAATGATTCCCTCTGCTTCTTTAACAGGCAATAATTCTTTTGTCCAAATTTTAAATAACGTCTAAGCACAAGTTGGGTTCTATCTCACTAATTACTTGTGTAACCTTATTCTTTAAATCGGGAATTGTTTGCTAAATGTTGACATACACCTTGCTTTTCACTTAGCCCCACAGTAAATAATCAAGTGGCGTCGTCACAAGATCTGGGCGGTTAAATGACGTTACCATTTCTGGAAAGGGATCTGTCACCAAATTTGGTTCGCAAAAGGGCAATTGTCTCCTGGGCCGTGTGGTACGTTGCCCCGTCCTGTTAAAACTAAATACCTTCTAGATCAATATCTTCTAGTTATGGACATAAAAAGTCGTGTAAAAATAATGCGCTGCGCCCAAATATCACACCAAACGATTATACGTTGACTATGCATAAGTTTTGCCTCAATTTCCCTTGGATTTGCATCACTTCAAATCCTGCAGTTTTGTTTGTTGACGTAACCTGAAAGACGAAAATGTATCTCATCAGTAAAAATTATTTTTTCACAATAATCAGTATCAGCTTCGTGCTTGTGCTGAAATCACAAACTTGTCACAATAAGTTTTAACAACAAGAATACGTTCTTATAGTTCTATTATGAAAATTATACTAGTTTAAAGAGATACGCTGCCCAGATTTTATTCACCTACGATGTTGTCAAATTTTCAATATCATCAAAATCAATAAAATTGGGGCACTCTTATTAGTAAATGCTTTATAATAGGACTAAATTGTAATTACAAGGCGACAATCAGAATTTAATAAAAATAAGCTTCATCAATGCAACTTTTCTTGCCAAATTTAATTTTATCAAGCAAAACGTTAGACGGTGAGAATTTTCAGTTCTCCAACTTGTCACACATGCTATCAGAATCATGACGTTTCGACCAACATTTAATATTTAAATTCCCTATACACAGCCTTGAAAATCAGATCAGAGAAAGATCACATTGAATTAGGAACTCATATGATGATATTTATGTGAGCCTGAATTAACGAAGGACTCAAGGTGCAGTTTAGAAATGGATATTAGCGATTTTGGCTTCAGAAACATAGCTACTACATATTCTGCCACATGGACAATCGCAATAAAGTTTTTGAGAGGTTTTCCATCTTTAAACCTCGTAGAAAAGGTTTTCAGCGCGATTACCAATATTCTTACAAAAAAAAACAGATTGAAAGTCACTATCCGAGGAGATTTAAGATTAAACCTGACTAATTCGAAGCTCGTTCCTCGTCGAGACTTATGGCAAGTGGAATGACACTGAAAAAAAAATGGGATTTATAGCCATAAAATTTGATGGATAGAATAAGACGATTGATATTTTTTGTGTATTTAGTTTATGTAAGAATTTTTATTTCGTATCGTTGTATTTAATAAAGATACGAGTTATATATCAAGCATTTTCTTTATTTTAATATTTTTGGTCTTACAGTAAATGCTATCAGCGCAGCTCTATTTCAAGAATTGGTTTGGTGATAAAACACACATTGCAAGGCAGCATGTGGGAGATGTTATCAAAAACGTCAACAGTGTCTGTTGTTAGGTCGACTTTTTTCATATTATTTCTGATAATTCAATCACCAAACTAAGGCTGTCAATTGTCAAAAGCACTTGGAAGTTGAAAAATTGTAAAAATTCAATATTGGGTTCTATGAAAAATGGCTCGTAAACTACAGGTCAAATATATTTGGGAAATTTTGCTGTACATAAATAAGATAATGTCACAATTGTTTAAATTAACGAAATAAAAGAAATCATTTATAATCAGTAAATATTTTTCCATAGTATATAAATCCCATTGACTAACTCCTGTACAGAAAAAAAATTATAATATAGATTATCTATCTTATTAATTTTTTATTATTTGACCTTTTGCTCCCAATTGATCCCATAAAGTGGAAAAATCGAATACATTTTATTATACTACTTAAAATTTCACTTTTACCACATGGGACTTACAAGTTGTGAAGATATTTTGAAATAATATAAACTTACGTTTCCCAATATGCAAAACATTTTATAAAATGGTTAAAATTGTTTTTCGTAACCTCTAGCTAATAATTTTAATATACTTGTCAAAATAATTATGCAATTTGGCTACCACACTTAAATCATCATCATTTTTTTAATTTATTTTGACCCCTTAAATACAGACATTGGACATCATTTAAGATTTTTATGTCGAAAATATTTACAGCGAAAAATTAATTTGATTGTTTTTGTATTTAATTAAAATATTAATATATATATATATATATATATATATATATATATATATATATATATATATATATATATATATATATATATATTGAGTCTGAAATTTCAAAAGGTACGTTTTAAAATGTATAATCTACTCATGCACACACAAGTGACAAATTTGGTTTTAAATTTTAGAAGAAAATTATTGTAAGAATAAAAAACATTGAGGCAATATGGCCCGCGTTGCTTTAATTTGCAGCTACAGTTATTTGATTTACCCTGAAGAGTTATATTTGAGAGTCTGAAATTAATTTGGATCAATAATCATAATATATGATACATGATTTATATAAATTTACCAGATTTCCTAAAAGCTCGTACACAATATTACATTTTTTATGATTTCTCACAATGAATATTGTGGGGCGGTTTATCAAATTTATTAGAATATTTTAATCTTAGTAATAAATTGATTAAATTTTGGAAAGTAGATTAATAAATCGATAATAATATTTGAATATAGAGATGGTTTTTGTAATTTATTGTAGCATTTTTGTTTTTTTACATGGTAATCCTACATTTTTTTAGGTATATAAATATTTCATGTTTCTTATATTTTTGTTCTTACTTTCTGTATTTTTTGCCTTTTTTTTATAGTCAGTATCGACCCGTTTATTATAATAAATCATTAAAGTTTTCGGTGCTCTCTGAAAACCTGAAAACTTCTTTATTGAAATTAACGGGCAAGTACGACATACAATTAATTTTCGGAAATCTGGACGCGAACCACTGCATATGTCATAGATTATACTTAAAGTTTTAGTAAAAATCACTTTCTTTTGCTACCAATATTCCGAGGAAATGAAGTTCTTTTGAAGACGAGTTTTTTTATATTTAATTTGTGGTAAATTCTTCTTATGCTATTTTTTCTATGGTTTTATTTTCTTAGCCTTTGACTCTGCTGTTATTTTTCTTTCTATTTATCTCTTTTAAAAGTTTTAATATGGTATATCCTAGAATATGTTAGAGTTGACATTGAGATTATATTGGATGTGATTTCAGGTTACTGTAATGCTCAGACAAGACGTACTGCTCTAGTAATAAGGTATTAACGAAGGTAACCACCCAGGGGCCGTATCCTCGAAGTGGGGAATGGGAAGTGAACGGTAAAAAGGTTGCGAATGCGTATTCTTGAAACGTTCATCATTCATATCCTTGTTCACCCAATAGAAGGCAAGCGAACGGTGAAACATGTGCAAATGAAATGTCATCCGCTAAATGGCATATTTAATGCACGGATTTCAAAAAATAAAATAGTATTAAAAATTTTTATTTTATTTTTGGTTGGTAAAATAACTCTTTATTAAAAAAGTAATGTTGACGAACCGTTTCTTTAAGACGTTTCATTTTTTGAATAAACAGTTGAAACGTTAAATAGGTGGTATCCAGATATTTTTAATATTTTTAAATTTTTTATTAAAAGATCCTTAGAAAGTTGAATATGTCTCGCAAATATTAAGTAAATTTAAGATTACACACAAGTAAAATTATTACAGGAAATTCTGTTCATAACTCAGTTGTATGAGCGTGCTATTTAAAAATATTTTTTTAAGGCCAGTTCTGCTTATGAATTTAACATAACATATTTGTGTCTATAACAGCCGAGTATCTTAGTTTTAAACAGTTAAAGCTAGCATAATTCTTTTCACGACGCAACTTATAATAAATTTGAGAAATAACAATTTATAAGCTATCTGAAACTTTTATTCAAATAAGTAACAAATTTTATATTTAAATTATGTTAACTACAGCACTTAACTTAATTAGGCTGTGTTAAACACTATACAATACTATAATTAAATAAATATTATGATTATAATTTAGCGGGACATATAAATATGAACCCTACAGAGCAACGAATGAGGCATTCAGCATAAAAACCTTATTTATTGTACATTTGATCTTCAAGTCTCTAAAAATAAAAAAAAACTATATTAAAAGTTGAATGTGAGATCCGCCAGTATTTTTCTTGGACATCTTCTGTCTGGCCTTTGGTTCAGTCCCTTGTCTTAAACAGTTTCTCTATCATTGTTCTAGTTTCAGGTTTTCTTTCAAATTTAGTTGTCAGGACAGAATATATTGCAGTAAGAGGCTGGATATTTTGTGAATTCATACAATAAATAGCTAATTGAATAATTTCCGTAGTGGATTGGGATTATGGCTTTTAGTCATACTATGTAGAGTTGTAATTTCCACCGTTTCAAGGTTTATCAGTGCTGACTTTCTGCAATTATTGTATATAGGGGGCATGTATTCCAATTGACATCACTATATTACTTTGTATATATGAGTTGTTGTTTTTTTATGTCTCTTTTTCTTTATATATTAGAATCCTAAAGTACATGGCTCTTTGTATGCATTTTTGTTTAAAAGTTCTAAAGTGTCAATTTAAAATAATTTTGTGATTTATATTTGCACCTAAATATTTAAATTATTGCTTGGTCTATATTTCTTGGTTGTTAAATAATATAAAATAACTTTAATCCAGGCAAAGTACAAATATTTTAATGGCAATTAACAACTTCACAACAATAACAACAACACTATTGTTTTTACTTTTAACGATTTTTACGATTAATTTAACGTACCAAAAGTACTTTTTGCCTAAAATAGCGACAAAATATACTACGGACATGTTCGGTCTGACAGTTCAGTTCAATCTGTCATCCATTTTTTTTTAATTTCGCGGGTTTTAGCACGTTCATATCTGGCAACATTGCCTTTTCAACAATACCGCTTGTACTATCAAAAGTATGAAGTAATAGTTCACATCGCCATTCATATCACACTTTCGAGGATACGGGCCCAAACCTACCTTGTAGGATTCATAATGGCCTACTTGTTTTGATGATTTAAGATTCCTGCAAGGACCAACAACACAGTGCTCAGTATGAGAAGGGTTGTATACATTTAATTAAATTCACTACTTTCATATACAACCAAGCGACCCCTAGTAGTCTTCTTAACCAGAACTAACTTGAACCCTATTCCTTAGCTCTAATTTTTTTAAAATAAAGACTTATTATTTATACAAACGGGTAACGTGTTTTTTTTTTAAATCTGTGATCCAATATTATTTTAAACTTTTCAGATTCCTTTAAAATAATATTAGTGATATTTCATTATTGATTTCTGATTACGTTGTAGTAATTTTCATTTTCAATAAAGTTTTCCAACCAGAAACACACTCAATATAATTTTTTACACAATTAAGTGGCGCCTTCTAAAAACTAGAAACAGAATAATTTAGCTTCCATCTTATCAGTTGCTTTCAGATTCAATATTTTACAACTGTATAAACCAATATTTTTATCATGGATTTAACTATTCAATAATTTAACTAAGGATTGATGTAACGGACCTTAAGCCAAATGCCATATAAACTTAGTTTTGCTTTTAGTGCACCACTGTATCTAACCTCAAATTGTGATGTGTAGTTCATTACATTGGAAAAGTAATAGGACGTTCTCTATTTCAAGTTGGGATATTCGTTCCAACTAGGAGTGATGGAAAACTTTCTAGAGTAACGCATTGTAAATTAAATTCAATCGGCGCTTCAGGCAGGTAGAACTATTGAACTTTGTTATACGTTACCATTTATGTTAACTGTTGCAAAATAAGAGGGACAAAGAGAATCTCCATTTATGTGGAGTCGATAGCTGGAAAATTGCGCGTACAACTACCTTGGGATGGAGATTTGAAAAAAGAATTTACCAAATTAGAAAAAGGTGAATTACTAAGCATAAAATATTGTTGTTACTAGTTCCATTCACAAGTACACAGTTTCGAAAAATGTGATTTTATACTATTGTAACTAAACCGTACTTCTTTTTCTTTTTCTTGTTTAAAATATGAAACACTATCCTGTTCGCTGTACTTTAAAAATATTTTAATTAACTTAGGTTTTACAAGAATTTTTTGTGTACTTAATTTTGAAATTGAATTTTGTTATGAAGAATAAGGTGGTTGCATACTTTTTATAAATGTTTTGTCACATATTGTTGAAAATATTTTTTTAACTGGGGATAAATGTCATATTAGTGTAGGTTTGGTATCTTACTATCTCCTTCCATTACTGTCAATAAATTATTATCGTTGCCATATATTTAATCATGACCTGTGACCCAAACAAAGAAAACTGGTATGTTTTTTGCTGAAATTTTCTTAGTTTGTTATATATGTCAAATACTAAGATTGGTCAAATAATTATTTTTAAGTTTGTTTTTTTATGCTGTGATATCTATAAATCTGGAAAATGATGATTCTAGTTAATATCTGTTCTAATTGTGTATAACTTAGAGCTTGTTTGACGGCAACTACTTTTACTGGACTAAAGTTCAAAAGTAGTTTCGCTATTTCGCCTTTCATGTCCTAAAAAAAACTAAAATTGTAACATTTTTATTAAGGATTCGCTACAATATGGCCTACATACGAAAAAATAACTCTGATATTAATTTAAATCAATCGAAAGATAAGTATATATGACTACACAGTGATATTCTAAGGGAAAAATTACTTCGAAAATAATTTTAAAATACAAAAAAGCCAATAAAAAAAATTTCAGCGTATTTTAAAAAATAACGAAACAAAATTTTCCAATAGCCATTTAATATCAAAATCACTTTAAATCGTTTTAATGACAATTCTTGTTATGTAATGCATTTGTGAAAACTCTGTCTCTTTAGCTATTCATATGGCATACGCCTATAGTATTTTTTATCAAATAGTTTTGTTCTACGACCTCTTGTCCCAGAGAAAGATTTAAATTTGGCTATGCCGCGCACATATCTTGACTATATATCAAAAAAAACTGTTTTGTAGATAACAGTAGTGGTGGTTCAATTAAATGTACCATCCTGTATTTATTTCGAAAATAATTCTTAAGTTTTGATCTCAGCAATACACTTTATATTCTCCCTAAAATCTTTAGAAATATTAATTTTATTTATTTATTGTATCCATATAACCCTGCGGAATTTAAAGTTATATTTTAACACTTTTGAATAAGTAAATTTCCTTCCTTTAAACTTCGGGTTAATATTTTGAATTAATTTTTAGTAGAATGATTTACACTCCAAAGTTTAGAACTTGGGTAAGCTCGTTGGGTTGAAATGATTCATTTTTCCTTTTTAACCGTTTTATATGTTTGGATTTAAGAGAACAAAATTATTATTTTCAGGACCACACCTGGCATATTTAACGCATTTTTGCAAAAGACAGTCAAAACACCTTCCTTAATTTTGATAGCAGTCGATTTTGGGAAGATTTTGAAGTAAATAAATAGATATTTCAACACTCCTACAAATTTACTTTTACCATTTTAAACCATTCCAAATAAGAAACATATTTTGTAATTTTTTTTTTAAATTTGTGGTTATCATTTTTATTATAAAAAATTCGATATAAGATGACCCAGGCAATGAACGCTCGCATAAATTTAAATTGATATATTCTTCTATTGTCTATTCAACTAAAATGAATAAGATATTAAAAAGGAGATAACGGAAGTTATCAATTGATAAATACTAATTTTGAAATATTATTACTTACAATTTACATGTTAGTAATAGATTTTTAACCGACTTCTAAAAGAAGGAGGTTCTCAATTCGTCGACTATGTATGTTTTTTTTTATGAAGGTACACCGATTACTCCTGAACGGTGGCACCGATTTGAATAAAATTTTCTACGTTATGTTCAGAAAGTTGCTGCGGTGGTCCCATATTTTTTTGGACCAAATTGGTGCAGTAATATCCAAGATGGCGCTAACAATATGGTGGCCAAATAAATTAATTTTGTCCGATTTTCTTCAAAATTGGTACGGACCAATTCTTGGAGTCGTGCACAACGAAACTGAAATTATCTTTAAAAAATTCAATATGGCGGATCCAATATGGCGGACAAAAAAATTTAATATAGTCTGATTTTCTCCAAAATTGGTGTGGGTGAGTTTTCGGTATCGCACATAATGAATCCAAAATATTTTTAAACAATTAAATATGGCGATTCCATTATGGCGGACAAAAATCAATTTTGAGGGTGTAAATAGCGAATATAAGTCTAGAAATTTTAAATTTCCGGATTTCATCCAAAATTGATACTAGGGGGCTTTGAAGGGTTTAGATTTAGATTAGATTAAGACATATAATAATTTTTTTCAAATTCAATATAGCGGATGCAATATGGTGGGTAGAAAATTTTACCTTATTCGCATTTTTTGATTTTGGTATTAGATTTGGTATTAGAGAGTTTTCGAGGTCGTGTATTACGAATATGAAGGTAATTTTTTACAACTATTAGGTTGATAAGATACAATATGAGGAACAGAAAATTTTACATATTCCGATTTTGTCCAAAATTGATATTGTGGAGTTTTTGAGGCGTACGCAAACTCAATATGCAGTATAAAATATATCGAGCTAAGAAATTTACATCTTAGGTTTTTTAAATATCGATATTGGAAGCCTATATTACCAGTCTAAAATTAATTTGAAATTGAAGATAGTGGATTTACTATGACAGACTAAATATTTGTTTGACACAATTTTACTGATATTTGGAGAACTCTAAGAACCACAGAATTTTTAGTTGTTCATTTTAGGGTGATTTACAACTGTGGATAAAATGGGTAATTTTTGCCACCTTGGATTCACTGCGAGGTAAACTAACTTCGATTAGTACTTAGTTCAAATAATTTCTGGATATGATAATGAATTCAAGATTAAAAATCGAAAAATAAAATTTTTATTAAATAAATTGAACTGACTTCTAAAAGAGTGCTAGAAAGTGAAAAAAACTATAAATTTTTATATAAAATTGAAATTTTTGAAGTCGGCGCCAAATTATTTCTAAATGAAATAAATAACTACTAATATATACAAATTATGGTAAGAAAGTTCACATTTTATCAGATATTAGTTGGGCGCCGCGAAATTTCAATTTCATATAAAAATTTATAGTTATTTTTCACTTTTTAGTGCTCTTTTAGAAGTCAGTTCAATTTTTTTATAAAAATTTTATTAAACCTTTAAATAGAACCAACACATTTCGAAACTTAAATACCTACCAGAATATGATTTAAAAGTATGCAATACTCAAGAATTATTTGCTCAAAAACTATTTTGTGGAATCGCTACAATTCTAACATATTCTAATATAATAATTGCATTTTGTTGAATAATTTTCGGAATTTTTGTATCAATTTTATAAAGTACTTTTTTAAATTGTAATAGTGTATGCATAAATAAAATTAACTTTCTGATTTTATCTAATAATTTTCAGTCAAAAAAATAATCTTTAATTTTGCTATAACATAATTAAATTCTTTTTAATTCATGATTCTATTGATATTTGTGACGAAAAACAGGATTCTAAACTACAGTCGTCGTCGCTTAATCAATTTCATATTTTATACTTATAAATTCAAGATATAGTGAGTACTAATGTCTGCTGCCTATGCAACTTTTCGGTGATGGCCCGTGAAAACTTTTTTAATAAGGATAACGTAGCGTGAGAAAGAACCGCATGCTATACCGAGATCCGTCCCCGTAGTCTAACCCTTAATCGCTGAGCCACTGCTTCCGGGCCAGCTTTTACAATTTAAGTGTATGATCACCAGAGCATATAAATATATCGTGATTATATACTTTCGAATAAGGTATTTTTTCACTTTCAAATTAAAAAAAAATCCCTGCTTTATATAAAAGACTATAATTTGTCCATAGGTATCAAATTTATATTCGTCTTTATTCATGAGTCTTTATGTTATGTTCCAAGTGCGCGTTGTGAAAAGATGCTGAATTACTAATCAGATTAAAAATAATCTGTCTAATATATTACATACCGCGTGATTTGCGTCGTTGTACAGTGTTTCCCATAGATGTGAATGTTGTCTAAAATCAGAAAATGAAAACGAAATCAAATGATTTTGTGTTCTTTATTCTTTGTTTACATCCACTTGTTTAAATATTTTCTTGTATGTTGAGTCCTTCCATCAAACCAATAGATTTAAATAACAATAAATTTATTTCAACGTTCATAAAGAACGAAATCTTCTATTTGAAGGTTGCTTATGATAGGTGGCAATTTTGAGATTTAGCAGACTTTTATTTAATTTTGCTTCCAGTCCTTTTACTTGCTTTGACTTCTTTCAGTGTTTTTAAATATTGAACATTATTACAAGTGCGAAGTTTATAATTAATGTCAACCAAAAAACGATTTAAAAACTTGCTATTATCGGTATATATTGAGACATTATTTACATGTTAAAAATACCATAATAATTTTGGAAACTAGAAACTCGCACATTTCTTTATTGCCGGTTAATTTATTCTCGAATTGATGTACCGATTAGCAAGTTAAACTAGTTTAAATAATAGAATTAGAGAAGGATAGCGTAGAATCTATACAATATGTACCAAGAAATAAACACTTTCCATATATATAAAAAAACATTATCGCGTTACTCAGCATTGACGAGCGAATTCGTTGTTTAAGTTCTTGTTTAATAACCAAAAATTATATGAAATTTTCTTTTTCTATTAGAAACGTTTGTTCTTACACTAGCAGTATGATCGGCATTCCCAATAATTACAGCATGTATTTTTTTTTACTGTTAGTAAACTATAAATGTTGGTTTGCCATTATTACTATCACCTTTAGGATTGACATTTATATTTCCTACAATAGTAGTATATTCGCCCCATAACAATATGGGCATATTAAATAGACAGTTGTTTCTGTACATTTTGCTCTCGGGTCATTACAACTCCATTCGCAGAGGATATACTGTCTGCTCCTCTTTCTTAACGGTCGGAAGGAAAATAAAATAACTTTCCATATAAACAGTGTGACCAATAAAGTCTGCATCATATGGGATTTTTCTCTACTAATAGCTTTATTCAAAATTTGACTTTGGTAACAATTTTTGGTTCGATCGAGATGAAAATTAACAAAAAAAAAAAATTGTAGCCACGTAATTAGCATTATCTGTAAAATTTTATTTTATTTCCAAAAAAAAAGTTCAAAAGTTGTGTTATATCTCAAAATATCGAAAAAAGTTATTAACGAAAGTTTTTCTAAATGCAATTTTTAGTACATATGCAAAATTTCAGCTGTATAAGATAATTTAGATTTTTTGCCCATTTTTTTGTAAATTGTACCACTGTTGCAAAATAAGACTCGACGCAACTTACATAAAACCTCTTAGTGTTGACAATGCTGCATTCTAGATATATTTTGTTTAAAGAAGCGCCATATTACATGTGTGTTATTCTACAAAATCCATATTAGGCTTTTAAATGTGGTCACATGTGATATCAAGTTTATTTGTTTTTGACCCTGTATAAGGTAATTTCATTAAATAACTATTTTTAACCGACTTCTAAAGGAAGGAGGTTTTCAATTCGTCGCGTATGTATGTTTTTTTTATATATGTACAACGATTACTCCGGAACGGCGGCACCGATTTAAATGAAATTTTTTGCGTTATGTTCAGAAAGTTGCTGCGGTGGTCCCATATTTTTTTGAACGAAATTGGAGTAGTAATATCCAAGTTGGCGCTGACAATATGGCGACCAAAAAAAATAATTTTATTTGATTTTCTCGAAAATTGGTATGGGCGAATTTTTGGGGTCTTACACAACCAATCTGAAATTATTTTTAAAAAAATCAATATAGCGGATATAATATGGCGGACAAAAAAATTAAATTTTGTCTGATTTTCCCCAAAATTGGTGTGGGGAAGTTTTCGGGGTCACATATAATGGATCCAAAATATTTTTAAAAAATTCAATATGGTGGATCTAATATGGCGGACGAAAAAATCAAATTTATACAGTTTTCTGCAAAATTGGTACGGGGGAGTTTTCGGGGTCGCACATAACGAATCTGAAATTATTTAAAAAAAATTCAATATGGCGGTTCTACATCACCCGATTTAGTCTAAAATCAGTATTAGGTTATTTTTGTTAGTGTTAATTATGAACTTAAAATATTTTTTGAAAAACTCAATCTGGCAGATTCAATATGGTGTCCTATAAATTTTACATTTTTCGATTTTCTCCCAAACTGATATAGGGGGTTCTTGGGGATGTAAATTATGAATTTAGAAGTATTTTTTCAAGATTTTGTTCAAAGGTGGGACTGGGTTGTTTTTGAAGATATAAATAGCGAATATAAGTCTAGAAATTTTAAATTTCCGGATTTTATCCAAAATTGGTACTAGGGGGCTTTGAAAGGTTTAGATTTAGATTAGATTAAGACTTAAAATAATTTTTTTTGAAATTCAATATAGCGGATGCAATATGGTGGATTAAAAATTTTACCTTATTCTCATTTTTTCAGATTTGGTATTAGAGGGTTTTCGGGGTCGTGTATTCCGAATATGAAGTTAATTTTTTATAACTATTAGGTTGATAAGACACAATATGAGGGAAAGAAAATTTTACATATTCCGATTTTGTCTAAAATTGATATTGTGGAGTTCTTGAGGCATAAACAAACTCAATATGCAGTATAAAATATATCGAGCTAAGAAATTTACATCTCAGGTTCTTTAAATATTGAAAATTGATATTGTGAGGTTCTTGAGGCGTATGCAGTATAAAATATATCAAGGTAAAAAATTTACATCTCAGGTTCTTTAAACACCGATATTGGATGGTTTTGAGGCCTGTATTACCATCTAAAATTAATTTGAAATTTTAGGATAGTGGATTTACTATGACAGACTAAATACTTGTTTGACACAATTTTACTGGTATTTGGAAAACTCTAAGAACCAAAGAATTTTTAGTAGTTCATTTTAGGATGATTTACAACTTTGAATAAAATGTGTACTTTTTTGCCACCTTGGAGTCATTGCGAGGTACACGAATTTCAATTAGTACTTAGTTAAAATAATTTATGGATATCATAATGAATTCTAAAACTAAAAAGAGAAAAATAAAATTTTTATAAAAAAATTGAACCGACTTCTGTCGCGCAAAAAGTGAAAAATAACTATAAATTTTTATATGAAATTAACTTTTTGAAGTCGGTCCAAAACAATTTTAAATGAAATAAATAACTACTAATATATACAAATTATGGTAAGAAAGTTCACATTTTATCAGATATTAGTTTGGCGCCGCGAAATTTCAATTTCATATAAAAATTTATAGTTATTTTTCACTTTTTAGCGCACTTTTAGAAGTCGGTTAAATTTTTTTATAAAAATTTTATGGAAAATGTTGTTTGTATCTAAAAGTAATACATATTAATATTAAGAAAATAGTTTAATTGAGAAGACTCAAATTTTGTAATAAAAAAATCATAATATAAAAAATTAAACGTATTTAAAATTCCACCTTTTAATTGATAACAAACGATTTTTGGCATTTGAATATTAAATTAAAAACTATCCAAAAACTTAAAATTTAAAATTACATTTCTGTATGCCTTTCATTGCATTCAATATAAATAATTGTTCTTCTTGACACATCTTTAATGGAGTTTCTGATACTAAGGGGCCTTATTTCTAAAATACAGTTTCGAATCACCGTTGTCAAATGATCAACATTACGGAAAGGTCAGTACTAATTAATTTTTTGAAACCTGCACTTAAACTGCTGCAAAAATCAGGGCAGATACAAGCAAGACATATAACTCATGAGATTAGTTGAAATAAGAACCTTAAGAATAATCCATGGAAAAACAAGACTAGACAGATATAAGAAAAGTCGAACTGTTAGAAAGAAATAACATGCAGAACATAGGGAAATATGTTAAAAATAGAAGAAAGTACTCTGAATAAATGGGTCATCATATCTTTTCACTACTTCTATATGAAAGATACAGACTTTTTCATATATTTTGTTACTTCGAGGCTTTTGTAATATTAGGCATTCATTATGAATATATCTGAGAGTAAACAGATCCTAGAAGTACAGTATTTAAATACACAGCAACACCTTTTCACTCGAGAACTGAATTTTATTTAACAAAAATATAGATTAAACCTAATAATATTTAACTCACGATATAAAGTTTCTTTTTTATATGTTCTCAAAGTTGAGCTTAAGTTGTATTGTAGGCTAAAGCACAGAAGCAAAGTTATACGAGAATTTTCAGTAAGATATTCATTCAGAAATCAGGGTTGCGGCCTAACTTTCCAGAATAACGAGATGTAAATTGATTCCAGTCGCTCTTGGCACACAAGATTGCTGAACTTTGCCTAAGATAAATTATTAAGATTGCGGATCGTATGGCCAATCTGCGAGCTTTTAAATAATGCTCAAAATTTTACGAAAACTTAGTTTTATTTCAGGTACATTTATCTTATCTCATAGGCTTGTAATTAAGCTTATCTAATATATATTAATTATTGTTAGTTCTACAGGAATTTTGAACTTAATGAGTGATTATATTTGACAGAGAATCTAGGTGTCGAGTTTGTCGAAAAAAGTGAGTTTTATTTGAATATTTTTTTTGAAGCAAAATGAGATATTTCAATAAATAAATCAGTTCTTACTACATCTCAAGATATCTATTTTAATGTTGATACTTTTAGATCACTGATTACTTTACTTATGTTAGTTTCTTGTTCCTCACAACTCAATATAACTGTATAAAGGTGTTGACACACCTACTATGTGCGATACTTGTCTCATTTCATTTTGTGCTTATCTCTTGTCTCAAACAGTTGTAGTAAACTAATTCACTGGTTCACATTCATATGACCAAACCTTTACCTATTGATCTTCTTCATAAATAGATTGTAAATAAAATGTAAAAAAAAAACTTATAAATATATTAGTTGGCTGGCAACGGCTAATTTTTCAAAAATTAAAAAAACATGTTATATTCAAATATGGAAGAAAATATTAAGCTATAAACAGTAAAAAAAAGTAAAAAGTGTTAGGACATGTTATTTTATAAAATAAAAATTATATATTGAATTCTGTAAAATGTATTAAGAAAAGATATGTAAACTGCCAAAAATGAGCTATATTTTTCTTTTATGAATACTTTTGTTTTAATGTATTTTAAATATTACGGTACTTACTATGTAAGAAAACTAGAAGTATATTTTACAATTTTTTTTTTGAATTTATGTAAAACAATATCATTGCGATTTTCGCATTTTCGCCAGAAAGGTCGAAACGACGATGCCTAACTAGCGGGCACTCTAGACGCCGTATATTTAGATCTGAAACATATTGGAGCAGACAATTCAAATAAATATTTTTTTCAATAATTTTATTAAATTATGAAATCAAGTAGATAGAAATTCAAGATATTACTATTATGTAGATGTCCATAAAATTTTAACAAGATCAAATTATTATTTTTTGAGTTATCTTGCTCGTCAACTCGAAAAATGTGGTTTATTGAAAAGCGTGTTAAAAGTTCAACAAAACTACAATACTCCTGAAAAACCCTGACGGTTCTACGCGACCTTGAAATATACATACATATTTATTAAAAGGAGCTGATGCCTCTAAGCGAATCAGCATAGTAACGATAATGAAAAGGCTAGTTCTTCCTCTAAAGAGGCTAGAGGGAGTTGGTGTACAGAGAAACCGGCATATATGTAGATAGGCGCGCTCTTTAAACCATAACTTTTATAGCATTCCAATTCCAATTTGGAATTGTGTGGACGTATTCTACGTAAGATATATTATATTCTTATTGTTAGATAATAGAAAGCTTTTCGATTTTTTCAACTGTTTACACTGAATTCCTCCCCTAAACTATAAATAATAATAAAGTGTACAACATGATTAGGTCAAAAAAAAAATATTTCCACGAAAGTTTCTCCTGGTTACGATATTTATCGTTTTAATTTATTTTATTTAACGTTGAAAACATAAGACATAAATGGTTCATATCCCTGGCGGTCGACCCTTATCTCACACTAGTTGCGGTCGATCTTCGATACATAAGACCTATACTAACGTCAAATACCGGATTTATAAAAATATTCATTATATTCCAACTTATTTATTTCCATCCCTGCGTCCGCTTTCATTAAAATTTCGATAAGGGGAGGGTCAAAAAATTTTCTTTAGCTGCAGCCTAGCCCCTAAACTCACTTTCGCCTGCCATACTGAGCGATCGCCCCCCCCCCCTTTCAACAGCTTTATATTCAGAAAAATAGACTCGCCTCTTCCTATCATTAGGAACGTGAATGTTGCTGGTACTTCCGCAATACTATACTCTTCTGATATCGTCGCCCTTCCCTGAATCCACTCCTAGCTACGAATGGCAGTTGTGATGTAAAGATAAGCGGTTCTCGGAACTTTAGTTAACTCCAATTCTACCTCTTTTTCAGTTTTAATCCATTATATTCTTGTGTGTACTTTACTGCATTACGGACTCCTAGTTCTTCTCCAGGGCCCTTCTGTTTTCCTCGCCATTTCCCTTTTGTTGGTTATAAATTCAGGATTACTTTTAGATATTTAATCCTCCGAAGCAATTGCAGATGGATACTAAAAATTTTTGGTGACGATATCTTGTAATTTTCCGTATTTAGTGAATAAAATAAGTTTTGTTTTTTCATGTTTATTTTTCACTGTACTTTATTACATCAAACGCCCACAGTTTTAAAGTTTTGTTACTTAAGTTCTGATAGGATATGACGGAGTTTTACCTTTTCATATTTAAACAAATAGTTGACGTATTCTTAACTACAAAACAATTTGTTGTTAGACTCCTTGAGGAGTTAATCAATGACTTGATCTTAAAATAATCCTTTGACTATTGACTCCTTCGTCAAGCAACGATTATCGAATTCGTCTGCTGAATAGCAAAACTTTTACCTACCTGGTGATAGTTTAATCCACTCTACCACTAGTGGGAGTTATTGTTATGGATTAAAGATGAACGTATGGCGTCCCAAAATACTGCTTGAGCAATTTGCTGGTTAGTGAATGTGGGCTCATTTGTTAATACTAGATAATGACGAGCGGACCCGTATGAATTATTAGAATATGGTTTGTTTTGTGCAGTAACCTCTCTTTTGTAGACTGTTGCCTGATATACTTCCCGTCATTTTTTTTGTCATTTCCATTATAAATCATAGTAGCGTGAAAGATCTAATTCCTTGTAGGTGAAAGTAACCTAAATAATCTTGTTTGTTCGATTTCACTAAGAACTGTAGCCTACAACAAGGCGGGTTCTGGCTAGCTTACAAAGCATTGGGATAAGAGTTTCTTCCTTCTGCTAAAATAATGCTTGGATTAGGTTATTAGGGACTAATATATTGTATCGTTCAAAAAAATTAATAACCCAATTTAAAGCTTTCTTGTCAATTTTTTGACTACCAGGTTGCCTTGTTTTTTTTTATGGAATCGCGTTTGCGCAGGCTTTGATCGGTATTCTGTTAACGTAAGATAGCAGGTCTCCCATTCTTAGGTGCTTTTCACATTACCGAATATTTGAGTGTTTATTTCTACACTTCTATAACCTTGGAATCTTTGCTACTAAAACAGCTACAAAAATAAATATTCGTTTCAATTTTGGATTTTTTTAAAGGTATGATTTTAAACAAGAAATATCCGACAAATTTTTCTGGCTGAAAATATTTTAATTACCTAAGGTTAATTAAAAGGAAATAATGACAAGTATTTCAATGAATTATAAAGTTAAATTCATTCAACTGTATTTATACACAGAATAAATGTTATTAAAAAGGTCTCCAATGAAATACTTGGACTTCCTAGAATATTTTGTAAATAATTTTAGGGAGGTTACGATTTACTTTCAAGCTTCAGGTATTTTAAAATACTTAAAGTCAAAAAGTTCATATTAAATTTTATTTATTCCTAAAAACTTGCTGCTGTAGTTTAAAAATATTATGTTTTGGACCTGTTCTTTCCTTTTTCAGGTTTCTATACATATCTCTAAAAAAAAAAACAAAAAGTAATCGCTTTTTTAGCAGTTTATCAGAATCTCTTATAGAATTCTATCTACAATCTTTTTACCAGAACTTGTATATTTATTTTATATGCTTGAAGCTATTTTTATAATTGTTTTTTTTTTAAATTAATCCCTAAAATAATGGTATCCCAATAATTTTAAGTTATAAATTCCAACAAAATTATGTTTAATAAAGCCGAAACGCAATTGTCGGTAGAAAAAGTAACTAGCGAAATATTGCTATTATTGATTTCACTTACCTGCTGGGTTGCTGGGAACCTCTTTAGCAACTTTAAGGTACTTAAGTACAGACGTCACGGTCTCAACAAAATTAAAGTTGGAGAAAATCCTTGGCAGTTAAGAGTTAAAAAATTATTCTCACTGTTGTGGTGATGTAAACATTAATTTCCTAATGTGGTCATCTATCTTTGGGGCACTGGAAACCCTGGCATTGCTAGGTGGTATCTGATATATCCATTGATAACGCTGACATTTTATGTTGTATATGTACTTAAAAGGTTTTAAGATACGAACGCTATTTGTGTTGTTTACAATAACTTCAAAATTTTAACTCGACCAGAAAAATGAAATTAACTCTTAAACATTTTCGTGCGACTATTTTTCACAAATTTCAACATGGTTTAGGGGAGAGTGGGGGAATCCCCGACGGCAGGTAATGGCGGACACGCCAGTATAGCTATGTTAGAAAAAGATAGCAGATATTTTAACCGCCACAATCGCGAGTCGCGCCCGAATGCAGTGCCGAACACTGAATGGTGAGGTGAGGTCGCGTTCGCCGTACAAGGTAAGTTAAGTCGATTATTTTTCAACATTTTCATCTTATTTTTTAGTAAAATTGAATACGTGTTTATTATTTTAAGCTAAACATAGAATTCACGTTTTTTTTTTAAGTGAACTAACGTCTAATTAAGCAACGTTTGTAAGTAATCGCCATGTGCATTACGATATTCTAACCTCAAATAAATATATAGTTTTTCGTTTTTTTGTGAGTCGGGTAATGGCAGACGATTTGTGTGGGGCAATCATAGACATTCGTAATTACCCCTATATGGATTATTATAGGCCGAATACCCAGTTATATAGACTATTTATAAACCTACTCAAATAATTTTTTATAAACCTACCTAAACCTTTTTATATTTCAGATGCCTCGAAATTACCAAAAAAAGACGAAGACCAAATACAAATTAGAAGATTTACAAAAAACTATTCAGGATGTCAAGAACAAAAAACTTTCATTAGGAAAAGCAGCTGTCGTTTAATCTATACCAAAAATCTCTATACACGACCATCATAATAAAGAAATTATAAAGACCCCAAAAACTTGAGGAAAGGCTACATTTTCTAAAGACCAAGAAAAAGAATTAGAAGAACACATTTTAAAATGCAGTAAACTATTTTATGGCTTAACCATAGAGATGGTGAGGAAAATAGCTTTCAAATTTGCTGAAGTAAATCAGTTAAAGCATAATTTTGACCAAACATCACAAATTGCGGGAAAGGGCTGGTTTTATGGTTTTCGAAAAAGGCATCCCAACATTTCTCTCCGCAAACCTGAATTCACTTCTATTAATAGAATTACAGCGTTTAATGAAACAGAAGTGAGAATCTTTTTCGAAAACTTGGAAGCTTTACAAAGGAAATATCAGTTTGATGCCAATCGCATTTACAATGTAGACGAGACCGGTATTTCTAATTTCCAGAAAAATTCTAGAATTCTAGCTCCGAAAGGCCAGAAACAAGTCGGCATGGCTACAAGTGGTGAAAGAGGCACAACAATAACAATTGTTTGCGCATTCAGTGCTTCAGGAAAGTATGTCCCTCCATTTTTTATTTTCAAGAGGAAGCGAATGAATGCTCATCTATTGCATGGAGGCAATGCTGATATGGTTGCAGCAGTGAGTGATTCGGGTTGGATTAATGAAAACCTATTCATAGATTGGTTACATCATTTTATCTCTTACGCTAAACCAACTGTTGAAGAACCTATTCTTCTTATTTTAGGCAACCATGAAGGTCATATTAGTCTGGCTTGCTACCTGCTTTGTCGCCAGAATGGAATAATACTGTTATCTCTTCCACCACATCGTGTGCAACCGCTGGACTTAACATGTTTTGGACCGCTCAAAACTGCATACAATAGAGAATGTAACTTATACATGACTTCAAATATAGGCCGAAAAATTACACAGTATAAAGTTGACGAACTTTTTACTAAAGCTTTCAATCGAATCAGCAATATAGAAAAGGCTGCAAATGGTTTTCGGGCAGCTGGTATTTGGCCATTAGATACAACAAAATTTGACGAACATTTCTTTGATTCGACATCACCTGATGTGCGGACAGCATCGACATGAAATATGCAAAGAGCAGTAAAACCTGATGCCCAGATAGCACCGACACCATCTGTGCAACGAGCAGTAACACCTGATACCCAGATTGCACCGACACTATCTATGCAGAGAACAGTGTCACCTAATGCACAAGTAGTTCCATTATCAGTTGTGCAGCAGCGATCAGTAACACCTTTACCTCTGTTGGACAAATCAATTCCACTTCAAGATGTTGTTAATGTTCCTCAACTGCCACAACAGAAAAGTAGGCAATGTTCCAGAAAGAAACATTCAATTATAATCACTAGTACTCCTACGAAAGATGCTTTAGAAGAAAAGGGACAAAAGAAGAAAAATAAAGAAGAGGCAAAAGAACATGATAAGTCTGTATGAACCACTGAAAGAAAGAAAGGTATGAAGAATCTTAAATCATTTGAAGATTATATGAAGGCTAAAGATAGGAACGTACAGCGCACGAAAAAGAAAGTCAACAAAAGTGCTACAAAGTTTGATGAAGGGTATTATTGTCTTATTTGTAATGAAAAGTATGAAGAACCAATCACAGAAGATTGGATAATGTACATCAAATGTAAATTGTGGGCCCTCGAAAATTGCACGAGTGGTGCAAGCACATCAAGGGGATTTATCTGTGATTTCTGTGCCAATTAGACTATGTCTGTGATTACTCCATTCACCATCCGTAATTACCCCCCAATCTGTGGGGTAATCCCGGACACCAGAGGTTTTGTTTTTGTTGAAATTTGATTTTATTTTTAAAAATTTATCTAAGTTGATTATGAGAACATAAGAATGATTAGTTTAAGTAAATATTAAGCAATAAATAAGCCTTGTAACTTCATTTGGTTTTATTGTATTTCAGTTCTCCCTTAAGTGTTCGTAATTATTCCACCTTCCCCGATCTCAACAAGAGTGCATCGATGAACTTAGCTCTTTATATAGGACGAAACATCTACAAAAACCACTGCATATCGCTGTTTTAGTGAATTCAATGCGGCCGTCTTTAGCTTGATGACGAATCATTTTAAAATCATCCAAAATATGTTGAGTGTAAAAAACATACCATGATTTTGAGGTATTCCTGGATATTAGTAATACCAGCGTGTATAATATACTGCATGAATATTTGGTCATGATGAAGAAGTTTTATTCACAGTGTTGGGTCTATGCGTATGAGCCCGAAAGTAAACAGCAATGGACTGTATAGGTCTTACATGTTTACCAAAAAATAAATAAAATTGCTCGCGCATGAAGCCCTTCAAAGCAGAAGGTCGCATATTTTTTCGTAAGAACTATCCATAGTACAACCGTGCCTTCAGAGAATCATAGAACGGTCAATACTGCTGGAATTTTTTGGTGAACTGATCAAAACAAATTGGAGATGGCGCATCATTACCTACCGTGACAATTTAAGCTCTCATACAACACATACAAAGTATTTTTTGAGCTCCGACATTGATGGACTAACCGCTGTACTGCCCTGATTTAGCACCCACTAATTTCGTTTTGTTCCCTTACATAATAATCGTTATAATAATAATACGGAAACTATCAATAGAAATGATTGCTGCGGAGTATAATGGAACCAATCTGTTTTACAGACCGGCACTGCCAAAAATTAATTAATCTAAAAAGCTGGGTATCATGTTGGACATCATGAACAAATGGATTATACCAGCTTATATTTGAGAGGCCTATACTCTGGAGTCCTTACGTATGACAATCTATTGTGCTGCGACTGCAATAGCTAGAGGTTTAAAAAGTAAAATTACAACAGAGCTCCGATAAGTAAGAACGGAACCCAACACACTACAGTGGAAGAGATGTCTTTCCACCATAAGTTAAACTCTCCACTTAACATAGCAGATAATAGATATCCCAACAGCTAAAAGAGTTTTAGGGAAATCAACTTTCCATAGCCGCCAATTGTAACAGCTCAGCCGCCTGGATCGATGAAGAACAGCAAATCTGCCAAGACTACAACCAGCTGCAGTTTGAGCCCTTTACCACCGAGGAAATCTCAAGAATAATCAAGGAACTCGAAACCGGAAATCTCCAGGTCTCGACCGAGTCCAGAACTACTAACTCAAGAAGTTCTGGTGCATGCACCATCAACTGGTTAATCTCATTAATGATGTTTTTTTTTAACCCAGCAAAAATGCCTTTGTTCCTGACAGAAGGTATTACTTATCTCTTGCCAGAGGACCAACAAAGCACACATGACCCGGCTAAGTATAGACCAATCACCTGTCTTCTCACATTATATAAGGTAATCTCCTGCTTGACACAACGCATCTATGCACATTGTGAACAAAATAACATCATCGTAACTCCAGTATGTACCAAGGAGACAATGGGATTATTGTCTCTGTCATATGTAACCAAGCCTGTACCAACTGAAGAAATCTGCATACGTGGATTATCAGAAGGCCTCCGACTCAGTGCCATATGAGTGCCTAAAAACTATATTGACAGTGTATAGGGTCGATAATTATTGTGCTCCTTTTTAAAACCCATCATGTCAACCTGGAGAACTAACATCTAATTGCAAGTGCCATCCCGAGATACCATCGAAACTAATACAATCCCAAAACGAAAGGGATTATTTCAAGGCGATTCACCAAGCTCATTGTGGTTCTGCCCTGCAATGAACCCACTTTCACGCCATTTGAACTATACCAAATACGGCTTTAGTATTAGAAATAACAACGAAGAGGTAGTAAGATTGAATCATCTTCTATACTTGGATGATCTTAAACTGATGGCTGCTACCAGAAATCAGCTGGAACAAATGCTCTAAATTGTGGTGGAGTTCTCCGGGGATATTGGAATGCAGTTTGGACTTGACAAGTGCCGTATTCTGAACAGAGTTAAAGGAAATATTCAACCGGAAGCATTTAAGATGCAAAATTATGAAACTATAGCTGCAATGGAAGCAACATACAAATACCTAGGTATGAAACAGGCTAAACAAATTGACCATCGCACTATGAAGGCCGAATTAAACACCGAATTTGTCAGGAAGGTAAAACGGGTGTTACGAATTAGTGTATATGTGAAGCAAACGATCCAACGCCGCTACAGTTAAAAGAACGGGATATTGCTTGTCACCACGGAACAGATCAAAAGAAGTTACAAGCTTGGCTACAGAAACCACTTCATGGAGGGCATCCAAATAAGGTCTTCCAGGACAATATCGACAAGTCAGCGTCGAATTACGAAACGGTGGGCTTCTTGTTAGCTATCCATGACCAGGTTATTCCGTCGAAGAACTATTGGAAGTTCATCATAAGAGATTCCTCAATAGAAAACAACCAATTTAGACATGGCCGTCGAACATCAGATACAATCCAGCATATAACTGGAGGATGCCAAGGGTTTGCCACATCCGAGTATAAGAAAAGACACGACTCAGCCGTTAAGATACTCCACCAAGAGTTAGCAGATAAATTAAAATTACTGGAATTGCGAAAAGTGCCTTACTACAAATACAATCCGGAGCCTATTTTTGAAAACAACGAGTTTAAGTTATATTGGGACCATAGGGTTCTAACAGATCAAACAGTTGCTCATTAGGTCAGATATTATACTAACAGATAAAATTTCTAGGCGAACTACACTGATCAACATTCCTATACCTAATAACAACAACCTACGACCAAAATACAATGAGGAGATCGCCAAATACAGAGACCTGGAGGTGCAGATCCGCAGACATTGTGCAGTGAGCAGCTTCCACACGATTCCCACAACACTATCAACAACTGGAGTGATACTAAAGAACCTCCTGCAGAACCCACAGCTTCATACTTTTGGTATCTTTGTATACCTGGTATGAGTTAATAATCCCTAGAGGGGGTACGAAACTTACTTTTTTTAAGTTAAAAATCTTATACAATATTGATCAGCTAGAGCGCCAAATTGAACACGAAGAAACGATGTCGAAGAAAAAAGAGTCACGCAGTTAGTGCACACAAAAATGGTAAAAAGAATGGAAAAAAAAGAATCAAATATCATTGTAAATGGTTACTGGTCATGCAGTGATGTAAGTTCTAACTCTTTTTAAAAGATGCTATGCTTTGTAAAAAATTCCTAATTTTATATTTATTTAAGAAATTATCTATATTATGTGACTCTGTCGCTAAAAGATTTTTCCTGCTTATGTTTAAGTCATGAATATTAGTTCGAAATTCAAGTTTGTTTTAGAGGTAAGATGGAATTTTTCATTTAATTATTTTATAATATAAGCACAATGATTGAAGAAGTCGTCTATTAAACATGTTAAGCCATCCAAGTTCGTGTTGTTTATACGAGGCTCTTTGGCTTCGTCTAATTCCACAGATCAATCGTATACATGAATTTTGAAGTTCCTTAATTCGTCTGCTGTCGACTCAACCAAAAAATGACCATAGACGCTATCCCCAAAATTAAAAAGCTATTAAATAAGCATATTGAACTTTTGCGTTTTAAGAGAGATTCTCTTTGACCGAATCAGTTTTAACATGAAAAAAAAATCTTAAATTTCTAATAGATTCTTTAAAAGAAATATTATCGGGACATATTTTTATATTTAGAATATTTAATATCGCAAAACAATAAAACTTCCGACTTAGGGTTAATTTTAAGTAAGTGATTATTACTGACCATTGCAACGCTAGTTGGCTGAAACTACATGTAAATTTGAATATCATCCGCCTATAGATGATATTTGGAGTATTTTAACTATTTGACAAAATTTCAGGTAAAAATACAGTAGAAATCCAATATGCTTCCCTGTGAAACACCTGCTGTTAGACTACGTGATTTCTACCGCCATCCCTCAAGAAGATCTTTGTGCTCGGTCCGACAGATAAAAATTACGCAAGAGAACAAGAGTTTTTGGTAAAACCTATATATTTTAGAACAGCATTTAAAAATTACATCAAATGCTTTGGTATAATCAAATAAAACAAGAAGAGTAGCCTAATATCTTGAGTAGTCACTACGTCATCCAGTATGTCAGTGCGGCGGCATAACCAAACCCAGTTCTGATCCCAGACTGCTTAGCCTGCATAATATTATTCTGAAGTACGTATGAATAAATTTTCTGTTCCATAAACTTCTCAAGAATCTGACAAGAGTGAATAGATGAACTTAATTCTTCATATCACATCAACGTGGTTATTGTTCGCTCAGGGACAAGTTGCATGAATGTCTTTTAAAATCGGTTGTAGTGCAAGAAACCATCGATTCATGTGACATACCGTGAAGTATCCGAAGAAGCTATGTTCACGTGGTATCCCAACAACAGCCCAAAAAATGTTTGTGTTGAATGGTGAAAGGGAATGCTCAAAACATACAATCGTGGTTCTTCGAAAAATGTTTACAAGATCTTGACAGGTGACGAATCTTAAATCTATGGGAATAGAGACGAAAGTAAATGGCAATCGACAGTATGAATTTTCCATAATATGTCAAAATCAACAAAAATTACTCGCGCATGAAGCACTTCGAAGTAAATGCTCGCTTGTTTTTTCATAAGAACTAGTCATGTCGTAATCGTGCCTTAAGAGATTCGTAGAACGGTCAGTACTGCTGGAAGTCTACAGTGAATTGAGGAAAATAAGTCAAAGATGACGAACCATAACAATGGGAGCTCTCATATATCAGCATAACATAAGTGACTTTTTGAGCACTCAAAATGTGCAATTGAAGCATCATCCGCTGTGCTTCTCTGATTTGGCACTTACTGCGTGGTCAGCGATGTTCTATGATAAGAGAAGCGATTGATACTTTCAAAAACTATATTTTGGGATACCATCTTCCCAGTAGCAAAAATGCCTTTCGAATTGATTCAAACACCGGTAAATATATATTAATTATCGTGGAGAATATTTTTCAAACCAAAAAAATCTGTGATAATTGTTTGTTTTATTTGTTATTCCGGCATAAAACTTTTAGATTATTTTCTGAATTGTAAGAATTTAAAAATGTAAATACCTTGGAAAGTCGCGTCGATAACAAGAACAATTTAGCGACTAGACCTACAATTTAATGTGGGTTCCGAACCACGGTCCTCGACACTTAAGCGAACCCGAGCTTTCACTCTTTGTCAGCTTTCGTGCGTAACGACTGCTGAGACTCTAATGGTCTGACAACTTTAAAAAAAAAAAAAACATGACTGAGGAGGATTGAACTTGCGCTGGTCGCAGTTATCCCCTAATGCCAGACCTTTTTAGAATCTAAAGAAAAATTATTTAATTTCATAGGTATTAAATTATCGCATAAATGCAGACTATAAAAAATAAATGTTTAGTAAATTTTCATTTAAGCTGTTTTTGAAATATAGGGTGCTATATATTATAAAAGTAAGATAGTGCGAGTAAATTGTAACAAAAACCAATGACGATGCAGTGACTTTCCTTAATATTTATAGGAAATTAATGCAGTAAAACTAAAAAGAAGTAATGAATCTTGAATGACTTTTTTTCAATTTATGTCAAATTTTGGTTGTTTTTATAAAATTAACCAAAAACGCAACGCTCTTTCTTATTCTCGTATAACTTTACACACATCTTAATTGACATCAATTCATTCAATTTTTAGAAAATCTATTGTGTTTTTGTTTATGTTTTCGTGGGTTTACATGTTCTTAATTTTACAACTTTTAATATTCAAGCAACGAAAGTTTTTAGAAGAAACCTAATAATATACATTTAGATTTGAAAAGATATGCATGTGTATACTATTCATCATTATGCAGAGATTTTTTCTTTCTGAAAAACTATGTAGTGTGTAGTTAAAAAGATAAAAATAAAACATTAAACTGAGTTTTCCCGTATCCACTGTTAGAATTTAATTTAAGATCAAAAATTCAAATCTATAACTTATTTTTTAAAACATTCTTTTGATAACCATAAGCACAATACTATATGGGAAATGACCCTGTATAAGCATTTAGAGATTAATATGAATTTTTAATTTAACAGTAATGCTTGCCAGATAGTAACTTAGTTCACTTCATTACTGGGGTTAATGCGAAGTTGTTGTATGTGTTAAATTAGGATGCAAATGCTTTACAACGCTCTTAATGGTAAGTTAAGATATTTATGCCGGAATCAGGGCACCGGTAAACTTTCTAAAATAAGGAGATGGAAATTGATTTCAGTCGCCTCAGGCGCGCGAAGTTGCTGAACTTCTCCCAATATGAATCACAGGATGGAAGTGTAGGTGGCCACTTTTAGTTGTAATAAGAGAATCGATATTTAGCGTCGTATAGTTTATGTGTATAAATATCTCTGATTATATTGATGAATTAATATTAACTTGTAATCTACGATAAATTAAACATAAAGTAGGATGTGTATGAAGTTTCGTGACAAAGTTTTATACGTTTAGATTATTCATTCAATTCAGTGAAAACGGTATTGTAAGGTCTCACAGCTGCATCTATAATATCTCATACTACGATCCATAAATTTTAGAAATGACCCCTATATCGTACATTTGTTATTGAAATATAGTTAAAAAAATAATTTTTGTTTTACTTTCCATTTATTCATAACATTCACAATTTTTTGAAACATGTTAAGTTTATCACACGCAGTCCTATTAAGCCAAAATTTTGCGTGTGTCCGTAGTGCAGATAACCATGCAATATTATGATTCTGTCTGCAATGAAATGTAGTAACATATATTTTAAACACTTCTACAAGTCGAATTTAATCACAATTTTGGACATGAATATAGTTCTGATGACAATCAAATATTAAGATACCATCGAACTGATTTAATGATGAAATTGAAAGATGGCCAGCGGAACTCCTTAAAGGCTAGCACCATAAGCATCATATTTAAGCTCGTTTAACTTGTCTCAAAGGGAGTTTCGTCAAAAGTGATGTCCAGAACCTATCAATGGAGTCAGAAGGTAGTTAACGGAAGTCAAGAATGGATGCTGGTCTCAAGAAGCTCGCAATGAATTAAGTTGCATCTTGGACTACAATTTCAAGATGTGGATTTTATTAAATTAACCTAAAGAATGCGAAATGAAGGACGTGAACGACTGCTTTAACACTGAAAATTTAGAATAACATCATAACATGGTAACGACAGACTAGAAGGATTTTTTGATGTGTCCTTGTAGAAATATTGTATCGATAAATCATCGTTACTATAATGTAGTGAAAGAAGTATTATATCGATGAGTCATCATAATTTGTTATGTTTTGGACTTGAATTCGCATAAATTCTAGTAGATTCTATAGAGATATATTAACAGAGATATAATAAGCTTAGTTAACTTAATTGAATTTGAGCAGTGAACGTGTTAAAAAGTAGTAATTAACGAGTTTTTATTTATTAGTGATGTGTCGTGTTTTATTGGAATCCAGTGAGAAAAATAAAGATAATAATTCGTAACAATTGGTGTCAAAACTGAGGATTATGACAGGATTGCCACAAAATGTTGTTTGTATATCAGAAGAGATAGATAAAACCGGACTTTACTATTGGTTTTGTTATCAAGTAAGGATATAATATTAATTGTCGCTAAAGTTCTAGAACATTCTATTTGAAAACTAGAAGAGATAGTGAAAAATTGACTTCAACGCCGGTTTTGTCATCAACAAACAAGCTTTCTCGACAAAGTTCTAGAACATTACGTTTATAAATTAGAATAGATAGCTTTGCCATCGAGTTTATCATAAATATGGACAAACAATAAGAAGATAAACGTCGGATTAAAAATGAAAATAAACTTTGCAAGTAGATACCAAAAGTCATTGTACAAGAACAGCAAAAATTTTAAGAAAGAGAAAGGCGAAATGTGACAAGACACAGGAGTAGAACGACAATAAGTACATAATATTGAATCAATTATGCGACAAAACATTGAAGAAGTGCGATAAAAAGGTAAGACAACTGCAACAAGATATAGGAGAAGTGCGGCAAGGAGTAAAAGAAATAGTAGACGACATAGAGTCTGAAATGAAGATCATTTAAATAAGTCAGCAAAATAATCGGACAGAATATCAAACCCCCAACCTAGGACGGTTAAATATCTTGGATAATATAAAAATGCCAATTTGGGGCTGCTACAAATGCTGTAAATAACTGAAACTTCAAAGAATTGGCAACTGCATTAGTAATTGCACTTTTTGGACTAGCACTGGAGTTCTTGGAAACTATTCCTACAACCAAAAAAAAAGACTATGAAATCCTCAGTTCTGCATTGCAAGGAAGATCTGGAGATCACCATCGGTGCCCGTTATATTAGTCACAGCTCAAGTCAAAATATAAGAGAAATGGAGAAAGTTTGCAAAAATATAAAACGGATGTCCAACGCCTTATTCGATCGGCTTGCCCTGGAGCTAGGGAAGAATTCCTAGAATAATTTACGATTCACTATATTATAGATATAATCAGAATATGGAAAATAGAGCGCCTGTTGCGTAAAAGCAAATTTAGTTATTTCGGTGAATCATTGGACAGATCTTTGGAAATAGAGGCAGCCTATAATTTGTCAAGGCCAAAAAGAAGAGTTGTTACTATATAGGACAACAAGGATTTACCGAACCAAACAATGAAGACAATGTTATTTGAAATCCTGAAAAAACTAGACAAAGTAAGTAATATCTCACTTTATAGAAGAAACCAGATCGAGTGCTATAGATGAGGACGAACTGAGCACATGAGAAGGGACTGTCGGGTGCGATTATGGTCTTGTTCACCATTCAGAGACTGGGCAAGAGAGAATTAGAAGAATCTTCAACACTGCAATTTGAAGATCAAATGTAGAATAGGTGTTATTTTACGTTACAGCTGAAACTTGATCGACTACTACATATGGGGACAAATTGAAGACATGAGAAAGGACTGTAGGATGTAATTGAAAAATCAGATATGGTGCTACAAATGTGGATGAACTGGATACCTGAAAAGCGACTGTTAGATGCTAGTTTGCCATCTAGAGACCGCACAGAGGAGAACCAAGATAAACTGCAGCAGAACCATTTAAACATCAAATATAGACCTGGAAGAATACATAGCAATGCAGATATCTTGTCAACAAGACCATGTAAGGAAGAAAGCAAGCACTGTAGCAAAATAGAACAAAGAGAAGAGTTTTCTATTCAGAGAGTCACTTTTGACTTTGATCCAGAGTGGAGATGAAAAAATATCAACTTGAAAGACAATGACCTGCCGCCATTTCTTCAACTTAAGGGAAAAGTCAATTCTACACCTATTATCATAACTGTTGGTACTGGTTCTGTAGTACGTTTGATAAAATCAAGCCTTGTTGTAACTTAAAATCCTACTATTATCAAGAAAATTAACATTAATGACTGGTACTGGGGAAGCAACTAATGTGATTGGAGAAATGCAAGTGGAGTTTCAAGTAGGAAGGCTAAAATTAAACCATTTGGTGTTAGTTGCCGACATAGACGATAAGTTTATTTTGGGTATGGACCTGACTCATCATCATGAATTTTTCTTCGACAAAAAGCTTGACATTCTAAAGTTTGGTGCTGATTTATTTCGTCAAAGAACCGTAATACCGAATCAAGAATCAGAGTCATTGCCGAACGAACAAAAAAATAAAGGGGGAGCACGTTGGATTAGTTTAACACTCCAACAAATCCTGTAAATCAAGACAAACTGGCAAAGAACCGTAATACCGAACCGACAATCAGAGTCATGCCTGAATAAACAACCAGAATAAAGGGGAGCGCGGAGGAAATATTTACAGAAGAGTGGACGAGAGTTCTGAAAGCCACATCGGATTAGTTTAACACTCCACCAATCCTGTAAATCAAGGCAAACTCGACAGGGTTCCAGCAAGATGATAGACATAGTTTGGTTATAAAATTCACAGAGGAAAAATACAAATCACCTAAGTTACTTCCAGCATGATAAGGACCTGTTCTGAGTAGGATCAATGAACTCCACAGGTTGAAGCCGTTCCACGGAAATAAGGAAGATGATCAAGATGACCAGAATTAGGGGAGGGATGATGCGCCCTTGTAGAAATAATATATTGATGAACCATCGTTATTATAATCTAACGAATGAAATATTATATCGATTACTCATCATAATTTGTCATGTTCTGGACTTGTATTCTTATATATTTTAACAGATTTTATGGGTTAAGAAGTCGTAATTAAAACGTTGTTATTTATGAGTAAAGTGTTGTGTTTTATTCGTACCCAGTGAAAAAAATAAAGAGAGAAAATTGTAACAATATCATCAGTTATCAAAATAAACTTATATATTACAAACCGTCCAATAGTTTCAATGGTCACAAAGTCTCATGACCAAAAGACGAACTGAATTTTGGCTTTGTCTTTTAGGAAAATATTTAGAAAGACTTGCGGAAAATGCTAAATAAAATTATCTCAGTTTGGCATAATTTTTTTTGCATTACTTGAAAAATTGCAAATAACACACCAACCACCGTGGACGACACGGAAATTAAACCAAGACAAGGTAAAATTATGGCATGGGCCTTGGCCAAAGCTTCCCTGGGTTTGAAACCAAAACCTTAACTGAAACTTGTGTTTCAAAAAAAAAAACTGATCAAAACCGAAAATAAAATAGAATCTTTGTTCTGGCACTATTTTAAAGTTAGCAAAAGAAGTTTTATCAAATTAATTTGCCTTACAAATTTGGCATGATTTTTTGGAATGCCAATTTATATAAACAACTATGTCTGGTTTCATTTTTAAAAATGTATATGTACTACCAACTTAATTTTATTTATATGAGTTCACATTCGCAGAAAGAGCAAAGTAATAGACTTTATTATATTATTTTTGCTATTACTCAGATTTTTACGACATGGGAGGAAAACATGCGATTAATTACATTACCCTTAAATAATAGACTACTTTTATTCCAATTCAATGCCTAGACTTAATTTCAATCCAAACTTACATAACGCACAGTTAATAGTGAGAATACTTATGCTTCTAGTAGGTTTGCGGATTTCTCTTTTGCCTTTATTGTGTACGACATTAAAATGGCAAAATTATACGGCGTTCTCTCCAGCAAGTTAAAATATTCGTTCCGGTATTAGGGTCGTGGCAAACTTTCCAAAATGGAGATATGTAAATTGATTTTAGGCACTTGTGACACACGAAATTGCATATGGCTTACATAAAAAATGAGAAAAAAATTGGAAGTTGGAGTAGTTATTTCAAAATTCATATTAATGAAATAAATCAAACCTTAGCCTGGATTGATTTTAGAATAATTGAAATTTAATTGTTTGATATTTTCAAGTACTTTATTTGCAATATCTTAAGAAAATTGTTAAAATGGGGTAACAAAAATTGTCTCAATATCAACAAATTAACTCTAAACTTTAAACTGGATAATAAATAAATAAATAAATGTTTATTCACGTACCGGCAATTTAATAATATGTACTCTAGTACATAATCCTTCAAAAAGACGAGATACTTAATTTAGTAATATGCCACAAGTATTTGTTCATTTTATTCATTAAAATATGTTGAAATTAAGTTTTTTGGTTGGATATAGGTAATTATTTCATTATGGTGGTACCGTGTAAGTACTAATCGAGATTAGTTTATCTCACAATGACTCAAAAATGGCAAAAAAGTACCAATTTTATTCATAGTTGTAAATCACCCTAAAATGAACCACTAAAAATTCCTTGGTTCTTATAGTTTTCCAAATACCAGTAAAATTGTGTCAAACAAATATTTAGTCTGTCATAGTAAATCCACTGCCTTAAATTTCAAATTAATTTTAGATTGGTAATATAGGTCCTAAAACCTTCCAATATCGATGTTTAAAGAACCTGAGATGTAAATTTCTTAGCTCGATATATTTTATACTGCATATTGAGTTTCTATACGCCTCAAGAACCCTACATTAAAACTATTTTCAGTTATCTTTGCTACCGTATAGTATTTTAGACTAATATGGTTAAAAGTTAAGCTACTAAGTGTAACACTTTATGTCTATACACATACTGAAACATCGTCATTTAATAAGTTCCACTTCTGCAATCTTGATCCTAGTAACTCTGCTTTACTCTCTGAAAGTTCTAAGTCTCTCACAAGATCGCTTAATTCTGATTGGATTATTTTGTGCGATTGACGGTATAACGTGCAGGATGTGGATTAGGATCTCTTGATGTTGATTACATATCTTCTTCTTGAGAAATAGTTTTATCGTTATTATTTGATTCGTAAGTGAATGTTCTGGAATAGAAAGTTCATCACTATGTGGCACAGGTCTCATGGCAGATGGTATATTTGGATAGTTGATAACAGACGTTTTCTTCTTGGATATACCTGTGTCTTGCCCAATACGAGTTATGATTTAGATATAGCAATCAATAACATGATTTGAAGGCTCTCCCCAGATCGTTGAGACAGTAAACCGCATAGATCGTTTTTTAATATTTACAGCAGATAAGTCGCGCCCACTGTTTGTCTTGATCCCCAATATTACAACCGAGATAAATCTGATATGCCTTTCTTATCAATGGGGTAATAGACCGCTTCTGAGACGCAAAAGTCACCTCACCAGAAACATAACAGAAGTGATCTCGATTGTTTACACACTTTCAAGACATCTTACAATCTCAACTATACGAATCGACTCACTAACTTCGGCTGACTAACCCCTCCGTTTTTTAGCTGCTTATATACCCATATCATGTTTCTACATTTTTAGAGAATATTCGAAAATTTTCTATTCAATTCCATAATATTCGCAATAGTGGCGTTTGTCATTTGTTGTATACAGGGTCTGTTAAGTACAAAGCAGATACAAAAGTCAATTTACATCGGTTTAAATGACCATCTTCCTTTATTTTAAGCCCTGAGGTTTGGGACTTCGTATATGGGGGGTCATCCTTGAAGATCCCCCATGCCGTATTGTACAAAATTTCCTTAACTTGGGGAAAACGCATATTTGACATCGTCGCACCCAGCTATTGTTATAATAGTACAAATATACCACATGCATTCTTGCAGTTAGATTGTTAATATATAGGGAGTTATGACATCACGTATCTCTAAAATTTGAACTTATATTAAAAAGGTAAATTTATTTTCGGTTTTAGCATACAGAAAATGGTAAGATTTAGTCCGTTTTATTTAGATACATTTTGGCTATTGTCCAGTGTTATTATATCCTAGATGTATTAAAATTATTGTTAACGTTTCCTATTAAAAGCAGCAAATTCGTGTTTTCGCTTCGGATGAAAGCAAAAAATTATCTGGTAATAATTTGTTTATTGTGACAGTGCTTTTTATTTCAATAGTTGAAATAATCGGAGAGGTTCGACACCATTTTTGTGTGTTGAGTTTTACTGCACTGCTATAAACCAACCGACCAGTGATTAAACGGGTATCATTTTAACGAAAAATTCGAAATCATAACTTTTTGTTTAAATTAAGAGAACATATTAAGACGCCAAAAACTTACTTTCCCTCCTTAAAATGAATAACGTGAAGACATATGTTTATGGAAATGTATATCTTAGAACTACTGCAGAAAATAACCAGTTTCTAGAGTTAAGTCAGCTAATTAAAAGCGTAGATTTTTAAATGCTTAATTCTATTATTTTTGAGTATCTATGAGTTATTTGAAGATAGAGACTCAGACTTATACAACTAGTATAATAATATAAAAGCAATTGGAAAGAATCTTTTGTATTAACAGTTTTATGTAGCAATTTTCTCCAAGAAAATATCTTACGCCAATATAGCGCCTACCACGTGACAAAATTTAATATTGGAATTTTAGACATTTGATGATTATCGCCAGTTATTAATATTTATTTCTTAACGC
Source organism: Diaprepes abbreviatus (assembly GCA_034092305.1). NCBI lineage: Eukaryota > Metazoa > Arthropoda > Insecta > Coleoptera > Curculionidae > Diaprepes > Diaprepes abbreviatus. Next base: position 862,835 of record JASJET010000303.1, read on the forward strand.
GAAGAGTTTATTTTTATTATTGCTTTTTATACCCTACAGAAAACATAGTTATCCCCTGTTTTAAATAAATTCTCAAAGTCTTTATTTCAAATTAACAAAAAGGGAATAAAATTTTCAGAACCGACCGAGCTTATATCCATAAGCTCTTGTATTAAGCAAACGAAAGCCAATGGAAATAAACTGGTACTAATTTAGTTAAAAATATTCTTTTCCATCCTCGAAAAGAAGATAATTAAATTAGATACGAAACACTTTGTATTAAGGGTCCTATCTCCGGGACTGTTTAGCATAATAACCCATCAGGTTTTCCGAGAACTTCGACAAATTTGTGAAAACTTCAATTCGGGAAACCTGCCAGCCAAGAAAAAGCTGTGTTTCACTTGGACTTAAATGATACTTTTAAATGCGATTTAAACCAAATTAGAAATAATTTGAAGCAATGCGAAAAGCTTGCTGAAATACTAAAACCTTTTTTAGGGTGGATTTGTAAATTTCTTTTAATTTATAAGAGTTTTAACAATGGAGTTATTTTATAGACCACTATCATGAGATTTCCTTTTTTTTTTAATGAGCATTCATTAAATTGGATAAAATAGTTGTTTTTATGTCCTGAGAAATTATTTAGATTATTTTACCAATCCTCTGTAACCAGTTACAATTTGCATATATAAATAAACATACATTTGTTTAAAATTACACATAGAAACAAATATAAAGTGAATTTATGGCAATCCCACAAAGGTCTTCACGTTACATAGTAAATTTCTTTTAACAAATCTCTGATAAATTTGAATTGAGAAATAATATTTTAAATTATTTCTCGTTAATATATTTACTTACTTTTAACAACAAATTTGTTCATATTTACAAAATATATACTGTAAAAAGGAAATGCCTTGAATTTAGTGTAAATGTGCTGGAAGCAAATTTCACAAATGTTTATTAAATGTATTTAACGGAATGCATTAAATTTAATAATTTACGTTAATCTCAATGAAATGATTCCTATAAATTTAATGTAATCGTACATTAAATTTAAAGTTCGATCATTACTTCTTAAGGCGACTATGTACATTAAATATACAGCCAGTGTTCATTGAATTTTAGAAATGTTACCACATATTTAAACTACCAGAAAAATGTGGAAATTTTTCCCACAGGTAGTGTACCGCCATTATTTAATTTACGTTGAATAATGATGTAAATTCCTTTGGTACATGTGAATTAATTTTAATGTACAGATGTTAAAATATATTTTCAGTTACTTTATTGAACTTTAAGATGCCATTTAATTAAATTTAATGTACAACGAACTGATATTTGAATGAATTGCTTTAAATTCAAACTAAATGTAAATTATTCAAGGTTTTCGATACAAAATTATTAAACTTAATGTAGAATGGACATTAAGTTTGCCTTAAATTTAAATTTATTTTTAACAGTGTAGAGTTGCAGTTTTTTGAAAATCGGGTTAACGCCATCTATATATTATAGTATATGTTAGTTATATCGACCAAATTTGTTATCGGCTTGTACACATTACATCTTATGATATACATATATTAGTGTCTCATCTGTATAAAAATTGAAAAGAGACAAAATACTCGTAACATGAAAAAGTTACATTTTAAAGTTAAAAAAATTTCCGAAGTCGAAGTTATTAGTAATTAGAAGTGAACACGGCTGAGCGTCGGCCAACAATTAAAATGTGAAAAAACAGTTTTTTTTTTTTAGTTCTAGTTCTATTCTCTTTCAGTAAAAAAGTTTCAAACAAAATTTACGCGCATTAAATACTCAGAAAACAATCTAAAACTCATCCAAATCGGATAATTTGTTTATTACTTATTGCAAAAAAAACCTGATAAAATGGCTGTTTTAATTGTTAATAAACAATAGAAAAAGATATTGCATTAACTTTATACTACACTCTGGTAGCATACAATAAGTATGTAAAATTTCAAGAAAAATATTGAATAGTTTTTTGCACAGTGAATTTGTTTATAACATTTTATGTTCTTTTGATTGTTTATTCTCAGCGATCTAGAGATTGTACAGTGATCTGCTGGTGCGCAAATGAGAGCTCGAGACCTGTACTAACAAAACAGAAAAGAACCAAATTAATTGTTGATTCTAAATTGTTTAAACAGATAAACAAATTTGTGGTTGGTTTTTTGTTATAAACAAATAGAATAACTCTTCGGCAATTGTTGATATCGAAATGCTGATAAGTGGACGTAATAGGTGAGATTTTGGCGCATATTTTGAAAAAAAAAAAAAAATCTGTACGACCACTAGAAGATTTTTCAAAAAATCTCCGCGGAGTTGTTTATTAAAATTAAGGGATTATTTAAGAAGGAACTCATAGGGAGAAGGTTAAACTATTGTATGCAGCAGTTTTCAACTCAATTCCTTCAAAGTTGTTTATGATGCAATAGTTTAAAGTTACGCCTACTCCAAGAATCAGGAAGTGAGCAATGGAGGGGGCGTTCTTTCAGCCTGCCGTGACCCGCACGCTTCAGATTCGTTTCGCCGGAAAAGTTTGGATTATCTCAGCGAATATTGGTCGCAGAATCTTTCTTTTTTTTTTTAATTTGTGGTTTGTCGACGAGATATGAACAAGAAATGATATGTTTTTGTAATCAAATTATTGTTATACATAGCAGTAAACCAATTGTTGCACGTGCTTTTCAAATAGCGAAAAAAATGTTTCCGGGGTCAACAGTATTCTACTAATTAGGAATATTAAAAATCAGATTGATTTTTAAAGTACTGTCATTTGCCGCTAAATGATTTGTTGTACAAGAAAAACACATGTTAACTTTTTTGTTTATTTTATTGGACGAACATTTTTCACAAACACAATTTTTTGCTAACATACATATTTTTTGCTTAAATCTATACAAAATATTTATTCCGTTCTCCGTTTCTTAAACATCGATAGACACTAATTTTCGAAACCCTAATTGGTTTCATTACAGTTATCATTATCATTATCACTCTCATCTTCATCATCATTATAACTGAAAGTAATATTACAATAATTCTCGATTGGATAATAGCTTACAATATTCGTCCAATGTAGTTTTTCTGCATCTGCGTTGATAACAATTCTATCAACAAATGTTTCTACTAAATTCATGTTAATCTCGATAAATATTAATAATACATTAAAAATCAATCTAATTTTTAATATTCCTAATTAATAGTCTACTGTTGACTACTCTAACAATTTTTTCGCAAGTTGAAAATCACGTAAGTACGGTAAAATTATAATTATGGATAAAATGTATAAAAGTGCAACAATTTGTTTATGGCTATATTAAACAATAATTTGATTACAAAAAGATATCCATTGTTCGAATTTGAAGCGTCCCAGTCACGTTTCTTTCGCGTTTTGATTATCTGTTTCAACAATTTAAGATGAATAATTCATTTCGTCCTTTTTTGTTATTGTTAGTATAAGTCTGGAATTATCATTTACCCGCAAACTGCTGTACGACCTCTAGATCGCTGAGAATAAACAATCAAAAAACCATAAAAAGTTATAAACAAATTCACTGTGTAAAAAACTATTGAATATATTTACCTGAAATTTTGCACATTTGTTGTATGTAGCAAGAGGCTCCTTGAGTTGTAGTATAAAATTAATGCAATATATTTTTCTATTGTTTATAAACAATTGAGACAACAGCCATTTTAGCAGGTTTTTTGCAATAACTAACGATTAAATTATAGCTTTTCCTAAAACTCGAAAAGAGTGTTTTTTCACATCTTAATGTTAAGTAAAAAAATTTCCCCAAAAAAAAATGAGACATGATAATACATAATTACTATTATCATTCTGAAGGTTTCTACGCAATCAGAAGTCCACTAACAATAAATTTCAAAATCACCTCATATCTGGCTAACTTCGCTGGCCTATTATTTTATTTTAAATAATAATTTTTATAAAAAATATAGATATAAGGTTACTATAAGAATTATACAAATTTATTCGCTTTCTTTTGGTGCTAATAATTTCACAATTCATACAATTTATTGTAAAAATATTAGGTTCGCTCATGTTAACTATTCATAGATTTAATATCCAATTATGTTGCAGTGTTTGCGGCAATTGAGGTTTCTGTGTAATTTAATTATCATTTATTTGTTCTACACTAATTTGGATTAAATTAAAGTGAATGTTTTCAAAAGTAGATGTATTATTTAGAATTGAAGAATTTATTTTCTGCTTGAAAATTGTTTTTAATATAATTTTTATAAGCTAAAGATTTTATTTTTTCATCATTCAAATAATAAACGTCTAATTTACATATAAAATACCACAGCAGTGGAACATTTAATTAAACATCATAGAAATAACTTCTAATTTTAGCAGAAATCTTGCCCTAGTTTCTTTATGCATGCAGTCCTAATGTACTTTCTCTTAAATGACTTCTACTCTAACTGAAATGCAAAACTTTGAAATTGCACACTTCTGAGATTTTGTCGCAAAATTGTATTAAATTGAACAATTAAATGCAATGAATACGTGCACACTTACATAAATTGCATAAAGTTGAGCTTGCATAAATTAAGCCAGATTTAACGATGTTTATATTACATGCTATATTGAGTTAAAACTCTATACATGGTAAAAATAAATAAAATATCCGTAAAGTAATGACTAAGTTTAAAAATACGAGGGTGTTGCCATAATTAAATGTTTCGGTAAGCTTGAAAAGGAAAGTGCTCTTGATCCAATTTATTGAGGCACACTTTTCATAATGATTTTTTTATTATTAGCGTGAAATTCTCATTAACTGCATTATTCCACCAGAATGCCAAAGATTTCCCAAAAAATTTTGGTTTTTAATGTAAAATGAATTATGTGAGAAGAATGTTATTTAAACTCTTAAAAGTTTTTACAGTCAGATTTACAAAGAAGATTTAAGACTTTTACCCGATCAAGTTGCCATGTAAGTTAAATAAATCTTCTAGTCGGCCTATTTTGTTTTGCTTATGATATTGTTATAATTTATATTACATATGTCAAAAAACAAATACCTATACTGTTACACTGGTACTTGATATAAAAGCGCAAGTAAATATTATCTTATGTGAAAGAAGCTGAGTTAAAAGCTAGAGGCGACACCAGCAAGCAAAATGCCAAGCTAGCCCCTATGCCGTAGAGTAGGGGTGAGTATTTTTAAAGAGGGCACCACTGAATTTCGCCGAGTAAACACAGAAACCCCCCCCCCCCTCAAGTTGTCGCTTGGGCCTAGCGTTCAGGTCAGCTCTCAAAGCGCTACACAAAATATTCAAAATATAAGAAAAAAGATAACTTCTCAAAAAAATTAACGACAAGAAGTTGTGGGTCAAATAAAACTCAATAAATGTCAATATTAATTCTACTCTTTATTTACTGATCATGATGTTTCGAAGGGTACAATTGTTGAAGTCTCTAAGGGTGTATCTAGGCTTCCTTTTTGCCCAGAGGGTGGATTTGGACTGTTCTTATGCCCTGAAGGTGGATATGGGTATTCTACTTCTTCAAAGGTGGATTGCTGTTTGTATCCCTAAGGGTGATCCCCGATTTTCTGAGGTCAGACTGATTCCTGGTAATAATTCTGAAGGTTGTACCTCGATAACTAACCAAAACTCCAAACTGGCCAGAAAATACTCAAATCACAAATCACAAAAACATTATCGCGGTACTAAAAACGAAATTTTCCATCCAAATCCCGCAAAATGGCGGCAGTAAAACGGGATGGAAATTTCTTGACTCATTTTTGAAATAATTCACAGGAAAAAGTAGCACTGACAAATAAATTCTCGCCATTTTATACGAAGCCTGAAATCTGCGCTATATGAACTTCTTTTTTCTTCAACATAGGGCGCGAGACAAAGGGGACCTAAAACCAGTAGCAGTTCGACAAAAGAAATGACAGCTCAAAATAGAGCATTGCTAACTAAGAAGTCGTTGACATTTCCGACTCAAAATCAAATAGGTCTTCACTGTTTATCCCTAAAACAAGAAATAAGCCATTAGCAACACAGTATTAGTTACTCATCCAAATTTTCTCCCAAAAATTACCACAGAACTAGCAACCCAACATGCAATGGCTTAAAAGAATGCAAATTTGTCTAAACGTCAGCTGGAAAGGTCACCTAACCCCAACAATAAGGTAAATAAACCCTTGAAAATACTTCATATAAAAATCCGGAAAACTCTAACTAAAATAGATAAATGTAACAATTTCATTTGAAATAATCGGCAGAAAAAAAAAATAAATCTAATAAAAAAAAAGGTAAATAGCCATATCCTATTTAAATATAAACAACCTAAAACAGTGACGTAGAGTTGCCGACCTAAGAATTCAAGTTAGGAATAGATTTTATTTAGGGCTGTATTTCTTAAGATAAAGAAAATAATTCAGTTGGGAAGAAAATTTACAAGGAAGTGAAATTTGCAATGGCTCGATAAGCAATAGGACCCAAAAATGTTAGGAATATTAGACTGTTAGACGAAGGAGAAATGAGAAATACTTAACGACAATGATATAGTGCTGCCCCAAACATGAATATTAGCAAAAAGATGGTATAATTAGCCAAAACAATACATGGATATTAAAGATAAAAACCTAGCAATAATGCCTTGAAATATGTATAATAAATATTTGTATCACGAGCATAAAAAAGTGATTTTTTTATGCTCATATTTTAAGGATTTAAAACTTGTGACTTATTGTCACTCTTGTCAGTTTAAACCCTCTGCTGTCATTCTCGGTCAGTTTCAAAGTTAGAATATTATGGTGGATTAGAGGGTTATTGTATCTATCGGGCCTCATTCGCCCAAATATGTTAAAGTATTAGAGCCTAATAACCTAGTTTTATAAAATTTCAATAAATTACCATTGTATTTCATTTGAAATTAAATATTTTAAATATCTGTTCATATCAATTTGTGGAGTATTTCAAAAATTATCAAATCTAACAGGCGCATTTATAATTATGAGTTTAGTTTATCGTTTAAACAATTAAAATACATAGTTTGTTAAAAAAATGTATAATGAATTTTAGTCTACGAGCAATTAAACTACAGATAATTACTGAAGGTGCCTATAAATATGGCGAGCCGAGCGCGTGACACCACCGTGACGAGCTTGCCTCGAACTTCCAGCGAACCTTGTTTGATCTTTTCCTGTTCGATTGAACTCTCTTTGGCCTCTCTTAATCAACAAAGGGTAAAGATAAATAAAAATATATCAATATTTGTAGACAGAGATAGTTATAGATATTTGTAAATTTTAATAACTTGAAATAGGTTGCGTTTTCCCACCAAATGTATATTGTATCACTGGGACTGAAATTTTTTTATCTAGTAAGTCCTGTAGAGGATTTTTACAAAAAAAATTGGTAAAGAATATGACCAGGTTTAAAGTTATTTCTTTTTTTAAATCGAACTTATTGGTGTTGAAGAACAAACAGCAGCCTTGTTTCGGTTTAAGTGGAGTACACACGTAAATTTTTCACTAACGTTATAGTTAATACAAAATGAGTGGAGACGATAGACTTATCCTGCCACTGGTGATAACGAAGAATAAACCACAGCTTTGTTAGTTTTATGCAGTGGGGTTTTATTGTCAAAAAAGTTATTAAATAAAAAACGAAAACAGCGATAATAGTGCACCACCTTGTATAAAAAACGGTCAAGATTGAAAATCCTAGTAGATTATAGTTCCAATATATTAGCGGACAATACGGAAATTTCACCAAAATATGTCCGTTAGATTTTGAATATTTGTTAAACAAAATAGAACCAATCATTTCCAAAGGAGAAATATATTTTCAGCAGCCCATTTCCATTTGACAGACATTCGCAATTTTCTTCTCGCTGTTTTCTGCAAATTTTCTGACGCAATTTCATTTCAGACATCTACTTCCTTTCTTTTCTAAAATGTTTGTCCACAACTTACAAATTTTGGAATTGTTTGCAGGTCTATTCTAAATTCAACATATTTTCCTCAGATCACTCCATATTCACTTATCACCAACTTTTAATCAAAGCTAAGTGCTAAATAAATTTAATTTCATTAACAAAAAAATAATAGAATCTCATCAGTCACGCTGCAAAGTAAAAATCTTTGAAAAAGCCTGTCATAAACCTATCCCACTAGATAAAAAAAATTCCTTTGAGTTCGCACCAAGAAACCGATAGAAAATGGATCGCTGCGAGTCTCGATCGAGGTACTCGCAAATAATAGACCAAAAAAAAGTTGATATCTGATGACACAAATGTATTTATTACCTCCTTTGAGACCTGCCGCCGAAGGCCCTCGACAACAATAGAAATCGGCAAAATTCAGTGGAGTCTCGCTGTAAGTTCATCACGGGCGCGTCACGTACACGACTCACCGTAATCACAATTCTTAAGATCATCTGAATAGATAATATTTCAGTAAAATTGATCAAACTGTGATATTTTCTGCTGTACTAATTTTGCTTTTGTTAAAAAGGAAGGTAGTCGTGGTATCAAGGTATCAATATCACTTTCGAATTCCTTGTCTATACTTGCGAAAGTAATAATAATTATTTAGGCTATGTCCATAAGAAATTGTATCCCCACGAAACTTCAAGATGCCACTACTATAATAATAAATGTTGATAGCAAAGGATTTAGCCCAAAAGCCACTTTATAAACAAATTATAATTTTGTAAGATTAACTCATTATTTTAATTATTTTTAGCAAATGGGGACAGTTTTTATATTTTATTGAAATTCTGCAATTTTCTTATAGAATGGTTTACACCACTGCAGCTACAATTTCCATTTTTTTTTACTTTAGATTATATTGTTCTGCAGATTAAAAAACAAGTTAATAGAACTTCACTAAAAATCGTAAAAATCGCCGTTTTATTAAGCATTTAAATGATCTAGGCTCAGACTAATATCGTATATTAGAACAAATTCTAGCCCCATTACGTAATACAGGCGCTACCCTTTATTACATAGGACGTTTATTCCTTGCTTGGTCATAACAGTAAAATTTTCCTAAATGTCTTACAAATTCCCCTTTACTTTATATTTCCTCTTACCGTAGTTTTAATGTACTTCCCTTTAAATGATTTCAACTCTTACTAAAATGCAAAACTTAGAAATTGTACAGTTCAGTAATTTTCTTGCAAATTTGTATTAAACTGAACAATTAAATGCCACGAATACGTGCATATTTACGTCGAATTTAGTTGCGCTTGCATAAATTAAAATAGATTTAACGACGTTTTTATTGCGTGTAACATTCATTAAAAACTCTGTGCATGGTAAAAATACATTATATGTACCTAAATTGTCGATTAAATTCGAAGTTTTATGTAATCTCTAGTCTTTCGTTAATTATAAAAAACAGTAAATAAACAAACCTGCATGGTACAAGTGATGTCATATATATATATATATATATATATATATATATATATATATATATATATATATATATATATAAAACTTGTCTTTTTTTTCTTTAAGATCGGTCAAGAAGGGGGTAGGCAGCTTATGCTCTGCGAATTCCATTCTTGTTCTCTCTCCATACTAGTTTCGACCCTCTGATGATTCCAGCATTGGAGCTATAATAAAACGAGAACAAAATGTACAGAAAACAACTGTCTACTTAAAACTCCCATTCCGTATAATGTCGGCAGATTATTACCCGCAGAACTTGATATCGAGCTGTTATTTTTAACAGTACAAAGGGACACATATACCCCACAGCCGTAGAAGGTTATTAAAAATAGATCATTTTACGGTCTATGTATTTAAAAAAGTTGTATTTTTTCCTCCTTAAGACTCTTAAGAAAGAGACCTTATTCTCCGCAAACTCCATTTAATTCTCTCTCCAAATACACAGACCGTGAAGCTATCTATTTTAAATAATTTTCCACTGCTGCGAGGCATATTTAGATGTCCGTGTGAACTATTGATGATCACAGTCCGGCATCAAGTTCTGCAGGTGATATTCTGCCATTTCCTGGAATAGGGATTTTATGTGGATAGCTGTTTTCTCTGCGTTTTGCTTTCGATTCGTTACAGCCCCACTGATGAGATCATTAAGTTGTCGAAACTAATATGAAGAGAGGACTAGAGTGGAATTCGCAATGAATAAGCTGCGTGTTCCCTTTCTTAATGATTTTAAGGAGAAAAAATGTTTGTTTCAAATACATAGACGTAAAATTATTGATTTTTAGTATTTATATATATATATATATATATATATATATATATATATATATATATATATATACATATATATATATATATATATATATATATATATATATATATATATATATATATCGTAGGTTATCAAGGATGATAGAATGTGTACTGGTGTTTTTCAGGTTTTCAATCCGTCTGTCAGTGAAAAAATCTTCACGACGTTTTGCCAATATCTTAGCTGGTAATTTCAAGTGACACTCCTTTGACGGTTGCATCATAATGACACCGGCCAACAATATTTGACTGATTTTTTATGACAGAGACTCTAGCATATGTTCTCGAAAGATTTTGGTGAGCTGACTCCAAATCTGGCTTCAGATTTGCTCTATCACCGCAGATTTTTGAGATATCCTAACCTAAAAGTGCAAAAACACTCTTTTTCGACATATTTGAGGTTATGTTAAATCACAAATTTTGGAATGTCTATATATCTTTTTTTCTTAAATTTTGTGTCTCACCAATCTACTCGAATTCAAACCAAAAACTTAGTAAAAACCACCTTTTTGAGTGTACTTTCTAATTTTGATGAAAATAACTGTATAAGTATTCTAGGGATTCCTGATTGCAAATCCACTGTCGAATTTTAAAAATTTTAAATGGCGGATCCAATATGGTAGTCGAACATTTCAAAAAGATTTTAATTTTAGTAAAAATTTGTGTAAATAGATATTCTCGAAATTTTCGAATTTTCAAAATCTGACTGTTGATTTGTAATCAGCGACCCCTAAAATACTATATGTCATTAAAATAGCAGAATTTAGAAAAGTACACTCAAAGAGGTAGTTTATACACTGTTTTAGATTTGCATTCGACTAGATTGGTGGGACGCAAACTAAATTAGCATATCTCGGTGAAAAAAAAAATATCTACACATTGATTTTAAAGAGAAAGGATCATACTTTCAGATGCTTCTACTAATTTTGTGAAAAAAAATCACCTTGTGATTTTACGTAACCCAAAATAGGGCAAACAACAGTATTTTTTATATTTTTACGTTAGGATATCTCAAAAACAAGCCATGTCAGGACATGGTGGAGTAATTGTCAAGCCAGATTCAGATTCAACGCACCAAAATCCTTCGGGAAAGTATACTAGAGTTTCTGTTGCTAGACCCTTGTTGGGCTGTGCAATTTTGCATGTAATTCCACAACTTTTGATGCTAGCAAAATGCCAAAAATTTCGCCAGCAGTAATCTTCTCTAATTTTTGATTCATTATTATTATCTATATCAAAATTATTAGAAAATATTTAGATAAATACAAAACGAATTCTGCAGTATACGCAATTTTGTTTGAGGAGTATCCATAGTACAAGTGTAGCTCTCAAGAAAACCAGTGATGATGGCATTACCTTCAGAGAACATTCGCGGATATACTCAGATATCAAACGGATCTGTGGGTGACTTTATGATTTGCTGCATTTGCCATAAACATCCAGATAGATCAAGCGATCGCTCTTAGCACTGCTTTATACACATGTAAATGATAATGTTATCCAAAGATTTACCTAAACGGTTTTCGCACTCTCTCCAGAAAACATTCACTCGTCTCTGATATAGCAAAATATTTAAAGAATTGAGCCATGCTATCTCATATCCTTGATACCAATATAGTTTTCATATTTTTGTTATCACAAAGAATCAACTTCTATAGATTTTTTTGTAAAAATTTTCAAATATATTCACATTCAAGTGCTACTAATCGCGTATTAAAATCTTACAGCAAGATTCACTAACAAGGTTTAAGACTATTTATTTGTCATGGCAGGTGAATATTGAAGGGGGCCAATTTTGTTTCGCCTATCATATTTTAATAGTTTTTGTATTACATATACCAACCAATAAACACCTACGTAGGGAAATTAGAATAAAATATTTTCCTTGGAACCGGCAAAATAAATATTTGTGTGTTAGAAATTATCTAATATTTAATGCAAATTTAATGCATATTCTACATTAAATTTAATGATTTTGTACCTAAAATCGTGAATAATGTACATTTACTTTAAATCTAAAGCAGTTCGTTCAAAAATCAGTTCGTTGTATATTAAATCTACTTAAATGGTATCTTAAATTTCAATAAAGTAACTGAAAAGATATTTTAACTTTCTATATATTAAAATTAATTTGCATGTACCTTAACATTAAAGAAATTTACATTAATATTCATGGTACATTACATGAGATTCGGGGGGGGGGGGGTAGCGCCATTTATATTGAACTTTTTATTTATTAGGATATAAGTTGCTCAAAGGACTCAATAACATATGTTTAATTCAATGAACACTAGCTGTATAATTAATGTACATAGTCTCCTTAAAAGGTAATTATCAAAACTTTAAATTTAATATATAATTACATTAGATTTTATGAAATAAATTAATTTACGTTAATGTAAATTATTAAATTTAATGCATTACATTAAACGCACTTAATAAACGTTTATGAAATTTGCTTTCAGCATATTTACCTTAAATTTAACGCATTTCCTTTTAACAGTGTAAAATTTTCGAGCTTTGAAGGTTTGGTAATAAATACTAATGATTTTTTATTATTGTATTTTTAAGATTTAAATCTTGTTTCACTTATTGTTGTACTTGTAAATTTAATGTTCTAGATACGTTTTAAAGTTAGACTCTGTCATTGAATGAGGGGTTTAGATATTTTCTGTACGTATCTCCGTCTCGTTTCGCAAATACCCGAAGTTTATTATGCTTCTTTTATTTTTCAATTCACGGTAATCATATCACTTTTTTTCCAAAATATGGCGATTCTGAAAACATTTTGATGTTTGTATTATGCCAAAAATCTTTTATATGGGACTTATTAATTTGTCTTGTTAAACAATCGACAGAACGTTTATTTTTTTTTATTTTTAAACGGGGCACTTGCCGAGAGATTTCTTTTGATTAAGTCAAAAACTATAATTTTTAGGGGTGTACCCCTATTATTAAAAAAAAAACTAGCTACTTAATAAGCATAGTAAAACCACGATATTCCGGGCTTGAACTTACCCACCCTTGCAATAAAATGGCTTGTATTTGAAGCAAGCAAATGTGCTATCTAAGAAAGTTAAAATAAAAATATTTTGATTAAGTTAAAAACCTTGAAATATTCACTTAATACGGTTTTCTATTTTACGCTATTGTAATGCCTCTAATATAACATCTCTATAATGACTTCTACTTCGACTGAAATGCAACTTGAAAATTGCGCACTAAACAGATTTTCTGGCAAAATTATATTAAATTGAATAATTAAATACCATGGATTCAGCGCATACCTACATTGTATTTAGTTGCTCTAGCATAAATTAAAGCAGAATTAGCAACTTTTATAATGCATTTTACGCTCGCTTGCAAATTCTGTGAACATTAAAAAAGTCTATAACGTATCAAATAAATTTAACTTATTGCGAAATTTGCTTAACTATAAAAGTATTACAAAATTTCATTGTATTTACATTATATCATGAATTGACAGTTGAAACTAATGGAGCTATTAAATTTTATTCTATCAAAAAAAGTAGGAAAACTTTGTGTTAAGGAGTGGAAGATATTCAACTAAAACAATTAGGAGCAACATATACGCACTTTACTTTATATATCGAAAATTGTCAAACTATATTATAAGCCATGTCAAATTATGTTCCTTTGTATAAAAAACCTCATAAAAAATTTAGTAGTTAGGAAGCAGCGCTTCTTTAAGCTTCAATATTAAACGTAGTAGTTTTCGGTTTTTTGAAAATTAATAAATCATTTTATGGCAACAAGAAAAAAGCAGTTCATTAGATTTAAACCGAGAAGTTAAAATAATATATCAATAGATTAAAAAAGCAGCAAAAGATATATTAATTGTTCAAAAGGGTACGTATGTATATCGAAATTTAAGAAAAAAATTTATAAATTATATACATTTGTCAGTTGCCTTCAGAAAATTTTCTTTTATATTCAAGGTCTCGAGTCTCTAAATGGATTTTTATGCAATATTTGAAATAATTGTATATACAGTGTCTCTTTAAAACATGTATTATCTATTTATTTATCTTAATATTTATAAAATTAAATAATTTAATAATTTCTTTCTAATTTCAGGTAAGTGTCCAATAATTTCTTGCAAAATAATATGGCTGCTGTGGTAAGTCTATTCTTATGTAGTTAATTTCAATTAAATAATACTCCAAACGGATGTTTGCTACCAGATATTAAGAGCTATGATACTTGGCGTAAAAATAGTGTCATCAAAAATGTTCTTTAAAGCTATCTAAATACGAAGAGGTTTTAATTAAATTTAGATGTGCTGCGCTGGTTATGTATTGATAATTCATTTGAAATAATAGAGGAATGTGCCGCAATAATCTATAGCTTTTTGAATATTAGATACTTCTTTGGAAGATTTATCCTGAAAGTGTCCTGAACCTTGAAAGATTGTGCATTTGGAACATACAAATTTTTCGTAATAAGTTGCTTTAACAATATAGTACTAATTTAAAATATCTACATTTCCGATTTTCAACATATCGCAAAATCTTAAGCAGCTAGAATCATTCTGCAAGTACTATTAAATGACTAACAAATTTTCCTAAAACTCTTCCCATCTCTTAAAATTCCCGGTATCACCATACGTCTATTACCAACTTGTGACATAAATCAAATATAATGACTTATAGTAGATTTAAATATGCTTTCAGGCTTTCATCTGTTATATATATACAGGCGCGGATCCAAGGGGGGGGGCCGTGGGGGGCGATCGCCCCCCCAAGAGCTTTGAGTTCAGGAAAATAGACCCGATTTTGCCTCTTATACTATAGTTTATTCAAGAACTAGAGAGAGTAATAAATCATTTTTTATCCTTTTTTTTTCTTCGCAAACTACCTGTGTTCTTAAGTCCGATGTCTTTGGCGAAATCTGTTAGACACATATATTTTTCATAGGAATGGGTTAGAAATTTTATAATCAAAAATACCGGCCTATAATAATGAACTATTTGGGTTGGATAACAATAGATATTTGGATGTGTGAAGTGTTAAAAATGATTTTAATCCTTGTCATAGACGTCGGAAGGAGGTTTATTTTATCACTAAGTATTTATGGCATAGAATATTATTTCGGTAATAAACTTAAAATAAAAAGTTTTTTTAATATTATTTTATTTCTCATTACTTCTTAATAATTCACATACCTGAGATAATATAATATGGATAATTTTGACATATTTAACAATAATCGCAACTGGATTTTTATTATTTTTAATTTTGGCATAGAAACCGTTTTAGGCACATTCAGACTAAAATATAGCCTTTTTCTCTCAAAAAATTCTAAGTTATAATTTAATACTTACAAAATACTCATTATCAAAAATATAAGAAGTTAAACATATATAAAAAATAAATTCGTCCATATAGTATAAATTTTTTTTGGGGCTATCGGTCATTTTATTATTAATTAGAAACATTTTTAGGACATTTGACGTTTTAGTTTATTTATTTCTTAAACCATCTGCAGAATTACAGTTAAACACTAAAAAGGGATTCATTAATTTTTATATGTTACAGAAAATTTAAATAACAAATTGCGATTACCCTGGTAAACATTATATATCTAATTCGTAATCAAAGTCAATGAAGTTATCTTCACTCAAATTAATTATAATTGGTTCCGCTATCTCACCGATCATGAGATCGAGTTTCCATATTTTCTTTTATTCTTTTATTATATGGATTTTTCTCAATTTTCTGCAGTAACTTTATTCAAAAAAATTTTTCAAAAGTTCAATTAAATTACTAATTTTGTAAGTTGTGTTATTTCTAGAAACTCTACCTTTTATCGAGAGAGATATTTCCTTCTCCAACGGACATTTTCCGGACGATTTATAAGAACAGATTTCCTATCTGGTTTTTCCCAGCAAGAATTTAGTTCTCTGAGCCATTTCCAGATCTCAGTTCTTTTAATGCAATAGCCCCCCTCCCCAAGCGCGTTAAGTTCAAGAAAATAGACCCGATTCTGCCTCTTATCCTAGGAATGTGTGTGCTGCTCGCATCCTTCACCCCTGTCAGCAAGTTGTTTTTTCTTGTGATCGCCCCCCCTTCTCTCCAAGAGCTTTAAATTCGGAAAAATAAACCCGAGCCTGTCTTTTACACTAGAAATGGGAATGTTGCTGGTGTCTCCCCCCCCACTTCCCGCCGACAACTTGCTTTCGCTTGCCATACTGTACTTTTGTGATATCACCCCTCCCCCCCCCAAAGAGAGAGGTTGGATTCGCCCCTATATATATATATGTATATATATATATATATATATATATATATATATATATATATAAAACATGATACTTTATGTTAAGTTTTACGTCAATTACACATCTTTATTAATATAGCTAGTAACGTATGATTTTGGCTGCTGAACTGACGGCTGCTTTGTTTTAAATATAAATTAACATATAAACCTATACGTAAATAAATATAAGCAACCACAAGTACTATTCGATGAGTCAACCAACTTTGAAGAGCGAAATTTAATTTAAATTTGTTTGTGTTATTGGATATTCGAAAATTTCCAAGAATTTAAAGATTAAACGTTAGAAGCCTTATTATTTAAACTGTGAAAAGACATCGAGTAAGGTATTATGTATATTAAAAAGACGATAATAAAGGTATGATATTATCGTAAAATCAGTTTTGTTTAAAAAATAACAACTTTAAAATAAGGACGTTGAACAAATATATTAAAAATGTTGTAAATGCTTTAATTTCATTTTCAATTTAATTGTTATTCCATGAAATATTATTCAAAATGTATCAAAATTAAAGTTACCAAGTGGGAGTATGTTGTCACCTTCGATCATACTTGTAGATTTGTACAATAATAACTTTGTTTATTCGCTATAGTCACTGGGGAAAGGAATTTTTTGATGTTTGATAGACACTAATATTTTAATTTAATTCTACTTTCAGTTCTTTGCTTGCCGTGATCCTTTAACTGCTTTTAAATGTTAGAAATTACTGTAAATGCGACGTTTAGAATTAATATCAATCAATATCGGATGGGAAAATTTGGTACTTTGGTCCAGTAATTCTGCTAAATGTTTCTGTAGCCTCAATTACAAGTTGACTAAAATTACAATTGTTAAAACTTTCAGATACCGAATTATTTAAATTTAGCAAATTTCCCTTTATATCTCCCACACATATAAAACAGTCGGCAGTAGGCAGTGCCAACGGCAGCGTGTTCTCAAAATAATCAATAGCCTAATGTATGCTGGGTTCTGGGAGTTTGTAAAAACTGTCATTGCAATGAAGATAAAATGTATTTTAAATTTGAGCCTAAGTTGCTCAATATGCGAGATATCTAAGTCAACTTCAATAATGTGAACGATGGAGTGGTACTTACATACGCAGCAACTCCTTTTCTTTTTGTAGGTCTATTGTTACACACACGGAGATAACGAATAATAAAAAAATCCGTTATCTGGTATGTGTTCCGAGAGCAACAATTCCTGTCTATTTCTATCAATTTCTTAAAACTATTAATCTAGCTGTAAAAAGTGTCAATTATTTATGTAAATTGGCAATGAAAGAAAATTTGAATATCATGTTATGATATAGTTATAGTTTCGTGTCTTCAAAATCGCTCACTGGGTTCGCACAATAAAACACAACATCCTTCACTAATGCTTCCAATATTTATACAATCACAACTCTCTTATTACTACTACTTAATCTTTACTATTTAAGTACCACTAAACAACTCTTAACTAAACAACTATATGACTCTTTATCCGTCTAACTTTCAACTACCTAACTGCGCTTATTCTATATCGCATCTACTCTAGTAACCGTTTCTGATATTTGAGAATTATTTGTCCTGTAGCACTCGTGAGTTGTTCCACCAGGAGTTGTCTCTTTTGGTTGTGTTTGGTGAAGCCTAAATGCCGATGCTTCTGGGTTAACTGGCATTAGGTTAAACTCTATGCTACTATCATCAATGAATCCCGGAAATTGTCTAAACTCCGCATTAAAAGATGACGTACGCACAGGGTTAATTTGGAAATTTTGGAACATCGTTTGTTGTTCCAGAAATTGAATGGTAGGGCACCGCGCAGGCGGTGCTGGAGACGACACACCATAACCGCCCGACCCGGCGAAAAGCCAAGCCGCCTTACCTTTCTTGATGTTTGTCGAGGGCACCTGAGGAAGATGAGCCATGCTCTTAAATTTGGAAAAAGAAAAACTTTTATGCCGAAATTTAAAGAGGGGCTATGGGGTTGTGCGTCTGGGAAGAGAGCGTGGATGCTCAAGACGACTTAAGAAAAAAAAATAATTTTTTTTTATTTGTAAGAGTTCACGGGTTATACCAATTGTCGTATGAAAAAATAATTAGTATGAGGAAAGGGTCAAGTATACCTTGTCGTGGCCAAATATTTTTGAAAACGCAAAGATCGTAACTTTTTCGAATAATTATTTATTTATTCTAACTTGCCGATAAATTATCAAAGTTAAGTCGAACGCTAAAGTCACACCGCAAGTCGCAATTTATTTATTTAGTGTTAAAATCCTCAATATTTTCAACACCGAAATTTTAACGCAGAAAAAGTATAGGTAATTGGACTTTATCGTAAAATTTTAAAAATGTGCAATAAAAGTATGAGTAACTGGACTTACACGCAATTTTATAAATTTTCAAAGTCAAAAAAAGTAAAGGTAACAGATCTGTTTTCAAGAAGAAATCTTTTGTTTAAAATTAGATTATCATGAAAAAATAAAAAGGAGATTGCAACACCAGTTCGCGTATACAATCTCGAATATCGCCCGTCTTTCGAACTGTAGTGTACCGGGCTCTGGGAAATAAAACCTATCTTAGCTAGACATTATTTATTTATTAAATACGGTGTAACTCCCGTTACACCCTATTTAAACCGATTTTTTGCAGTAAGTTTATGATTTTTAAAGTCTTCAGGCGCCCCAGCCTTTGGCAATTACCCGGGTAAAAGCTACTAGTTCGTCCAGGGGTCTCGGAGGTATTTTATTTTAAATAAAATTAAAAAACACTGTCACTTTCAGCAACGCAGCCCTCTAAAAGATCATCGATGTTGTAACCTCTTCTTGGCTGTTCAGCCGTCCTAAAAGCGATGAAAGTTCTGAAATTTTTTTCCTAAAAATCCCGAGATCCGACAAATTCGACGTTTTCTGCAACTTTCTTCTCAATTGGCAACCACTTCTTAAGGCAACTGAATTCCAATACTCCTTTTGAATATTCTCTTTCCTTAGATCTGATCTGCTACTACTTAATACTACTTAAATTTTGCTATTACTGCTGATTTCTGTATAAAATCTGACGGTTATTATACTTTCTAGGAAGTCACATCCCATAATCAGTTGATGTGCCGACGAAGTAACGTGATATTCAAGCGCAAACTTTAACGTTAAATTTTATTGCCGAATATGCATAAATTATTTTAAAAATGATTTTATTACATTTAGGCAGATAAGAAAAACAATTTACATTTATTTTTTCTATTGTTCCGTTTTTATAAAAAAAAACGTACATTTTCAACATCTATCTTTATTTATATAGCTACGGATATTAACAAATTACTCTAGATCATATAAGTCGAGATCTATCTAGAAGTATGACACATCGAGACACTATTCCTTTCGGCACATTATAATAAAGATGACTCATCACGTCGGAATATTTGTATATACAAGGGATATTAATAAGTTTTAGTCCTTCGTGACAATATTACTTTATTGTGCTAGCAAAAGACAATGTAGAAAATAATGGAAAATTTTATTTTGGTGCTTTCCGGATAAAAATAGTTTTTTTTGAAATATCGAAGTAAAGTCAAAACCTGATTGTCAAATTAATGAATAACAATATTTTTTTTTAGTATTACGTTCAGAAATTTAACTGTAACAATTTCTAATAAGCATGTGGTTAAACACAAAATAGAGCCGCCTTGCCCATATTTAAACATCCCTGTATTGATATCATAAGTTTTAAATTTGAAGCACCCTGTCGGCGACTGTAAAAATAGTCGTCTTGCAACAAATAGAGAAAAGAAACCATGTTAAGATGAGCGGTAACACGAGCAAGGCTATGACACACCAGAGGGTCATTCTAACTGTCTATTGAGGCCAGGCTCGTTATTGTATTGTGCCTCCCTCGGACATTCTTGCAATTTAGGGTCAGTATACTTATTTTCAGTAACATGTTTCAATTGCCAGAGCTATTCCAATTTTACCATTTAGTTTAGATCAATAAATTTATTTGCCAATGTAAAACGAGCCCGTTTTCGTTCCTATTATTATACAATAATTTTTTGTTCTTACGATCCAGTGGTAATTTTAAAAGAACTCCCATTATTTACTTTCCAAATTATATGTATGGTCAAAAAATTACTTTCAAGATGCCTTTTTAATTTAAAAAATAATTTGATTTAGCCAAATCATCTTAAGCAAGTATGTAATTTGTTAAATCTGCACAAAAAACATAAATTGTTACAGGGCAATCATTCTGTAAACATATAAAAAATGAAGCAAGTTAGTATTAGCTTAAATATTTGATAAAATTGATTAAAATTTAGTCAATAAATATTATTAAATTATTCATTAAAATCTATAATTCAGATTAATAAATATCGATCAACTTTATTTTTATACAAAGTATTTAGAACTGTACTGGTTTCGATTTAATATTTAATTAAGTTTTTTAACACTACTTTTATAAAAAGGTTCCTTTTCATAGACAAAATCTTAAAAGAATTAAATTTATTTTTTATCCTCGTACTTATGCCAAATATGTTTTCTTATTGCTTGATATAAAGACTTAAAATGTAAATAACCATTAACAGTATATTTTATTTTATGACAGACTAGAGCTTAGTAGTATTAATATATCAAAAATAAATTCTACTTATAATTTTGAATAATGTAATCGTTAGAAGAGTAAAAACTCTATCAATTTTCTCAAGGAATAATGCAAATGGTAAGGTGGGCCACACTTGTAAAATATAGATATTTTTGAAAAAGAATAAAATGTTATTTTTTCAGAAAACATTTTTTTTAACCAACTTCTAAAATAAGGTGGTTCTCAATTCGTCGACTATGTATGTTTTTTTATGTATGTACACCGATTACTCCGGAACGGCGACACCGATTTGAATGAAGTTTTTTACAATATGTTCAGGAAGTTGCTGCGATGGTCCTATATTTTTTTGGATGAAATTGGTGCAGTAATATCCAAGATGGCGCTGACAATATGCGGCCAAAAAAAAAATAATATTGTCTGAGTTTCTCCAAAATTGTTATGGGGGAATTTTCGGGGTCGTACACAACGAATCTATAATTATTTTTAAAAAATTCAATATGGCGGATCCAATATGGAGGACAAAAAATTTTCATTTTGTCTGATTTTCTCCAAAATTTGTATGGGGGAGTTTTCGGGATCGCACATAATGAATACAAAATATCTTTTGAAAAATTCAATATGGCGGACAAAAAATCAATTTTGTCCGATTTTCTAAAAAATTGGTACGAGGGAGTTTTCGGGGTCGCACATAACGAATTAGAAATTATTTTTAAAAAATTTCATATGGCGTATCCAATATGGCGGACAAAAAATTAATTTTGTCCGATTTTTTTCAAAATTGATATGGGGGAGTGTTTGGGATCGCACATTACGAATCTGAAATTATTTAAAAAATAAATTAAATGTGGCGGATCCAAGATGGCGGATTAAAGATTCTACATCTCCCGATTTTGTCTAAAATCAGTATAGGGATATTTTTGTTAGTATTCATTATGAATTTAAAATATATTTTGAAAAACTCAATCTGGCAGATTCACTATGGTGTCCAGAAATTTTACATTTTTCGATTTCTTCCCAAACTGATATAGGGGGTTCTTGAACCTGTAAATTATGAATTTAAAAGTGTTTTTTTTTAGTATTCAATATGGTGAATCCAACGTAGCGGAGTAAAAATTTTACATTTTTCGATTTTGTTCAATGGTGGGACTAAATCATTTTTGATTTACTATGACAGACTAAATATGTGTTTGGCAGAATTTTACTGGTATTTGAAGAACTCTAAGAACCAAAGAACTTTTAGTGGTTCATTTTAGGGTGATTCATAACTTTGGATAAAATGGGTACTTTTTTGCCACTTGGAGTCATTGCGAGGTACACTAATCTCGATTAGTACTTAGTTCAAATAATTTATGGATATCATAATGAAATCTAAAACTAAAAATAGAAAAATAAAATTTTTCTAAAAAAAATTGAACCTACTTCTAAAAGTGCGCTAAAAAGGGGAAAATAAATGTAAATTTTTATATGAAATTGAATTTTTTGAAGTCGGCGCCAAATTATTTGTAAATGAAATAAATAACTACTAATATATACAAATCATGGTAAGAAAGCAATTACAAATAAAATATTTTTAATCTGTTTATGCGAGTCACATTTTGTCAGGTATTAGTTTGGCGCCTATTTCAAAAAGTTCAATTTCATATAAAAATTTATAGTTATTTTTCACTTTTTAGCGCACTTTTAGAAGTCTTCAATTTTTTTATAAAAATTTTATTATTTTAAATAATTGTAATGATTTTTTAAATATTTTGAAGTTTTAAAAAAGCACTTACCCCAAGCAATAAAGCAAGCCCTTTTTTTTGGTTAATAGTTTGTTTCATGATTATTTTGCTTAGCAAATTTTTGTTTATTTATATCCTCTCGAAGATACATATTTCCCACATTATCTCTAATTTATTTATAATAATCAGAAAATTTTTGTTTATCGGCTTTATTAACGAGCCCAAATCTCAATAAATAGATACTAGAAATAGAAGGTTTTGAGTTAACTTTTATTTTGTGTATCTTCTAATGACAGATTAAAAATCCTAATTGTACAGTTGTTTGAAAGTGAAAAAGACATTTATTAGATAAACCAATAGGGCAAAAACGGTCACAGAAAAAATCGTATAAGCTACGTGTCCCTACTACAACAGATTTACTCCATCACGAGGAAAGTATATGCCTATAATTCTGGTATCTCCTTCAAGTGATTCATATAAGACTAATTTTAAACACACAGTATGCTTCATAATTGTATTACTTTTTGGAGGCTGTTAGGAAGAAAGTTCATATCCGGAAACGCATTTTATTTGCGGCAGAGGGTGTTAAAACTTTTTTTGAAATTTTAAAATATCATTTAGACCAGTTTTTCCCATTATTATGTATTTGATTTGTCTGTTTAAAATTTATTAAAACCTTTAAGTCGGCTTATATTTATTAAACTTTAGATTTTTTTTCCCAGATTCTTTAGTGGTTGAACTGGAATTTTCTTTTGCTGCTCTTGAATTATCGAATGGTAAAATCGGAAAAAACTCGACGTACTAGCAGTTGCTAAATGCTATCAAGAATGATTGATACGAATAATTTACTTTAATAATTTTTGAATTCCTCAAAAATAATTTCAAATCTAATTTTCAATGCTTCAATATGCGTTTTGACAAGAAGTCTATCTTTTGTGACAACATTTTACAGACACATGCTTTCAGTTAATTCAGAAAATTGCTAACGAATTTAACGATATAAACTTAATGAATTTTTATTTAAATTTATACCTTCAATATACAGTGTGTCCGTGGACGGTGTACCGCAATCTATAATATTTCATTATTTTTTATTTTTCAAAGGAAATTCATTCCTGATAAAAAATTTTGCTTTCATTTGGATTTCAAAAACAGTGATCAAAACCAAACACAAGGTATCCTAGATATTCAAAAATGAAGAATTATTTTTAAATAAGAGACTATTAGTAACTTTTTACAAGTTATATTTAACTCGGTTGTTCTGAAATAGACGTGTATAGTTAAATAAAAAAAATCTTTTGCTTTAAATAATCCTATAGAAAATAATCTAATGAAGTTAGATCAAGCGACCGAGGAGGCCAGGTTAATAGTCCTGGAAGTCCAGTTTGTCACTCCTAGTATATAATGAACAGGCATTCGATTTGCAACAAAAAAATGTTTTTTTCTAAACCCTAAAGATCATTCTCCAGTTCGGTAATAACAAAATAGGTAAAAGTTTTCATAGACGAATTATATTTAAATTGTCTACTAGAAAATAAGGTTCAATTTTCCTATAATACGTTATGCCGCACCAAGCATCGACTATTTTTATCTGTGAGGGACAACTTTAAAATCCTGATTTTCCTGAACTCAGTACCTTTCCTATTAGTCGTATAAGTTGCCTCGTCGGAAAATAAAATATTCCTATAAAAGAATCTATTAACAATAATTTTTTCACTCTTTATCAAACGGCGAGCATTATCTCCATCTTGTAGTTTGTTAATAAATTTTGGTTTGAACGCCCGAAATTTGTTGCTTACTAAAATATTATGAATATGAAACTTGCTAACTATACCTAAGGTATTTGTTCTTTTCCTTAAAAATAATTTAGGATTTTGTTGTACCGAGTGAAAAACTTTCAAGGTGGCAGCATCACCAGGTTGTACTGCCCTTTTACCTTGCTTATATTTTTCGCATCCCCAGTAGCATCAAAATTGGGGATTAATTTATGCGCGGCTTTTTAAGTTACAAAAAAGTAAATAATGACTTCTTATTTTCCCAAAAATTCTTTATAAATAAATAAGCTACCGGTTTCGCAACAACATATGTTACATCATCAAACAGTGACAGGCTAAAATGGACAAAATAACAAGTGTTTAACAAACTAACAAAAGACAACTTAGTAGTACATTTAAAAACAATAGTACATTCAAAAAATCAATCCAAGATAACAGTTATAAATGCATTAAACCAACTTATATAATGTCAGTTGTTATGAGAGCAAACTCAAAGATTTAGAGCTAGATCCAGTATATACATAAAAATAAAATTGCCATCAAATTAATTATTTGATAGTCCATAGTTATTATTAACCAAACAATTCACCATTTAATAAAACTGTATAATGTGAGAAAGGAATTAAAAAACAGGCTTGGATCCGACTACCCAAATAGTGTTCTCTTACAAAAATAACTGAAAGGAGGAATAAGACTGTAATTTAAAGAAATTTCAACAAAAATTATACATTCATAAACAAAATTGTTGGAAACTGCCACAGGCTCAAAGTAACGCCAGTATTAGAGAGCTATAGAAAAAATACACTATTATCTATTGGAAAAATCATTATAACTATAATCAAAATTCAAGGCAAATAAATCAAACAATTATAAATAATATAAATTGAAGTATCAAAAGAAAAAAACATAAGCACAAACGGCTCAATAACTAATGAAAAATTCATCAGTTAGTAAAAAATAATTTTAAAAGTCTATTCGTGTTCGTTCCAATTTGTGAATTGGGAATTTTATCAGGACCATATTTAAACAATATCAAGGTTTCTAAGTTTTCAAAGCTATTCAATGAATTGGAATTATTTTCGATATGTAAAATCTTATAGTTATTATTAACTTAGAGTTAGAGAGTGATAAATGTATCAGTTTTTTGCATTTTTCATAATATAGAATATAAATCAGAAGAATGTCTAATATTTTTTAGGAAACCATCTCATACATGGATTATAATTTATAAACAGAACTTTTGATATTCCTTTGACTGCTAAATCAATAGATAGAAAACTGAAAATAATTAAACAAGCAGCCCATAATTATAATTTTAATATTGATTTAATTAATAACCTTATACAAAAAAGGATCACGTGATGCTGCTAGAAGTTCTCATATTCCATCTATTAACAATATCAGTAATATCAACAATTTTCGCTCTTTGACATTTTCCCACCTGTTTCTTATAAAGTAGGTAAGAAAGAGTTCTTCAACGACATAATCTTTCTGTTACCTTCAAGTGAATAAATACCTTTGGTGATTCATTTTTGAATAATAAAGATAAAATAGATAACTTTCATAACCCAGGGATATACCAGTTTAGCTGCGAATGCAGTTGTTCCTATACAGGCAGAACTAAACGTAATTTAATAGTTAGATTTGCTGAACATGTTCGTTGCATAAGACAGAATAATACAGAATCTTTTTTTGCTAAGCATATACTGAAGAGTGGACATGTTTCAGACTCAAATAGTGACTATAATATTTTACATATAGAAAATAATTCCAAATTATACAATAACTTCGAAAGCTTAGAAATCTTGAGATTGTATAAATATAATCCTGATAAGACTCTCAATTCACAAATTGGACCAAATACCAATAGACCTTCAAAATTATTTTTTACTAACTCTAGAATTTTTAATTAGTTATTGGTCCGTTTATGTTCATGTTTTTCTTTTGATATTTTAATTTATATTATTTATAATTATTTTATTTCTTTGCTTTTAATTTGGAATTTTGGTAAAATGATTTTTACAGTAGATAATAGTATATTCTATAGTTTTCTAATACTTGCGTTTCTTTAAGTTAGTGGTAGTTTCCTATAGGTTTGTTTATGAATATGAAATCTTAAATTACAGTCTTATTCCTCGTTTCAGTTATTTTTGTAACAGGGTACTACTTGGGTAGTTGGATTCAAGGCTGTTTTTTATTCATTTCTGACACTATTATAGTTCTATTAAGTGGAAAATTGTTTGGTTCATAATAACTACGGCCTATCAAAAAATTAATTTGACTTCAATTTTATTTCTTTGTTTATACTGGATCTAGCTCTAAATCCTCGAATTTGTTTTCGCAACAACGGAAAAATGTCATTTATGTATGTTGGTTTAATGTATTTACAACTATTATCTTGGACTTATTTTTTTCCAGCCTAATTTAACAACAATTTAATTTTTAATGTTAATATTTAAATTTCAATATGATGAAATTAATGGATTGATGATCCAATATTTTTAAATGTCCTGCTAAGTTGTCTTTTGTTAGTTTATTTGGCATTTATGGTTTGTTCATTTAAGTCTGTCACTTCCTGATGATGCAACATATATTGTTGACAAACCGGTCGCTTATATATTAATAAAAAATTTTTGGGAAAATAAGAGAAAATTGTTTCTTTCTTTTCTAATTCTACTGTCCAAAATGGACTATTTAGAATATTTTTAAGTACATAAATGTTTATGTATTTTTCATTGAATACTTTAGTGGCATATCGACAAGATACATTTCCAATTCTACGACATTTTACTAGGTAAATCCGTTACTCTTTTAGTAACAATGACAAATCACAAATAACATTGATCGAAAAGTATCCATTGTCGAATTAATTTACTTGTTCAATCAAAAATAGTAATTTTTTTATAAACTACGAATTTATGCTTTGTTTCTATTTCGGAACTAATCAGTTAAATAAAATTAGCAATAATATTACAAATAAGAGTAATTTATTTAAGATGAATCCTACATTTATGTTTGTTGTGTTATGTTGCTCTGGATAATTCACATTGGTTATAAAGGTATCTAAAATTTTTTCCTAACTAACAAGTATCTTGTATATTATTCACAATACTATATTTTAGTTAACAAATTTATTTTAACTCAACTTGTCAATAACATATCAGGTTAAATTAGATTCAGGATAGTTTTGCTGCTACGTAACATCCTAACAGATTTAAATTAACTTTTGTAAATATTGTTTCCTCGAATAATATTCAACGGAGGAAAATTACATACTTTCTGTGCAGTAAGCGGTAACCAACTGTGAATTAAGAGAAAAAGATGAAACATAATAAGATATCACCGTGAGTAAATTTGTCTAAGATATGTAGTGTGTATAAGTTTCTTTACCCATTTATGTAACTTTCATTCTTATTATTTGCAAAAGTGTGCTGTAAGTAAAACTTTTGTGATGTTATAAGAAGTATACAGAATATAGGAACAAAACGCTTAAAGTATTTATTCAAATTCTAACTCAGGATATAACTTAACTTGCTATCTGAAATTGTCATAGTTTATAATTAAACAGTATATTGTCATTATTTTACTAAAATAAAAGATATTTTTATTATACAGTCCACTCTCGCTTTTTGTTCATTTAGTAATTGCGCTGAAAATTTTTAAAATCACTTTCCCCATTCGTAGAGATAAATCAGTATTCTGGGTATACCAAACGGTACTCCTAGAGTATTTGTTTGTCCTTTGAGATGTTTTTCAAAGAATTCAGTTTGTTTGTTCACTTATTTTATGCAATTTTAAGTATAATTTTATTCAGTTCATGTTGTGTTTTTAAAATTGAAACATTGCTTGTACAAATTCAAAATTATCTCTTTAGATAAAAGAAATGAATCAATTAAATGCATCCAAAAATAAGGATAAAATAAAAGTTTATTTTTAACGAATATTACTATCTTGCTTTATTTACTCGTACTAATGGTGTAAATGAGTAAATAGTTCGTAAGTTAAAAAATATATATATTAAATATAAGAAATTTTATAATGTCTAAAACATGTTATTCGCACCAATTTGTGGATCATCTCCAGCTTTATATCAGTTACACTTAAAGACATATAAGACTATTCTGTAAGACACGCGTCAAGGTTGAATGTTTCTAAGTAAATATTGATCCATTTTGGAAACACATTGGTGGATAAAAATAACGATGTTTCCTCTATAAATAGTATGGTTGTACAACCTGAAACTGTAAAAAATCTTGGTTTATTAACACATTAAAATTTACGTTTTATATCTCATGTAAAGGAAGTAGCACAAAAGGCGCATGTTGTTCTAAAAAATTTATATAGCAACTCCAAGATATGAAATACTTAATTGAGGAAAAGACATTGTAACAGTGTAGTTCCGGATCATGTAAGTTATGTAGATGTCGTATGTCTGAATGTTTTGATAAGTAATAGGATACAAAAAAAAAGAATTTTTCCATTTTTCGCCTTGGTTAACACAATAAGAATGGCTAAACATGTATGACACAAAGCAATTGTGTGAGGCTACTTTTGTTCTAAGGGTTCTGAATATGTGCACTCCTATTTTTAAAACAGGTCATTTATAGATCTAAAATCCATATCGTAGGCACTCGCAGTTTTCATCTTTTTGAAGTTTTACATCATCGAAATGCGTTATTCTGAAGATCTTTTTGCTATATAGTTGTTAATGTCTACAATTCGGCCCCCTTGCTATTCAAGAGCGTTCGTTGTTCAACTTTAAAGAGGCATATCTAAGATACTTACTATATGTGTAAAATGTTTATAGATTAATAAATATTTTATCCTGAATATCGGGTATTGATTGTTACATTACATTGTCATGTTCTTTTTTACGTAATAATTTTTCTAAATCCTTTAGTCTGAATTAGTTAAAACATTGGTATCATTATGGTGGGTGTGTGAGTTTATACGCTAGGTTAGATTGAGCAATTATGGATTTAACCTGGCAGAGTTTAATAGAGAGACATTTTATTATTATCGTATAGACTCAGCCAAACGCTTTCGTACTCCCCTCACTCATCCCTGGTATAATCGCATATCAGAAGTATGGAGCTCTGTGGGGCAATTTTGATGTTGTTTATCCCTAGGTAATTTTATGGCCCTTTGCATTTCCCATAAATTTTCTGACAATTCAAGCGACCTAAGTAGCACTCTCTTTTGCATAGTCTTATATGGGTGTTCGCCAATGCCCAATCTCTTGATATTAAGCAAATAATCCTTCGGTACTACGCCGGTTGTTGATAGAATTATGGGGATTATCTGAACGCTATTCAATTCCCACTGTCTGTGTATTTGTATTTCCAGGTCCCTGTATTTCGCGATCTTCTCAATATGCTTATCCTTTAGATTATTTTTCTTTGGAATGATGATTTCTATTGCTGTTGCTCGCTCGGTTGTTTTATCTACCAAAATGAGGTCTGATCTGTGGTATACAACTGTAGGATCCATATGCACAGTTCGATTGTAGTACAGCTTAAACTCGTTGTTTTCCAATATGTACCCCGGGCTATATTAGTAGTATGGCACTTTATCCACCTGCAACAGTTTGAAATTCTCTATCAACTCTTGATGCTCTTAGCGGGTAAATCGTGTCTTTCCTTGTACTCCAATCCATCAAATGCTTGACATTACCTGTTATGTGCTGGATTGTCTCTACTGCACGATATCCTTTTTTGCATTGGTAGCTCTGGATCGAGGGATCTATGATTACGTGTTTCAGATAGTTTCTCGTAGGGCTGACCTGATCTTGGATAGTCAGTAGTTTTTGGTTTCAGGGAACATTTGCCTTTATGCCAGCAAGTAGTTCGACGGTAATTTGTCGACATATTCCTGTTTGACTTCATTTGGGTGTCATCTATAAAGGGGCTCCTGTAGCCAGGCTTGAAGCTTTTCTTCATCTGGTTGGTGATGAGAAGTCCCTCTTACCAATATCAACTAATCCTCTTCCTCCATGGTATCTTGTTGGCAGTGTCCGATCAGTAACAGTACGAGGGTGATGTTTGCGTGCATTTGTCAGGAGTGTTATGACTTTTCTCTGCCAACTTTCTATATCTATCTTGCTCCATTCCACAATTCCAAAAAGGAGTAACTTATTGCAGTGAACGTAGATGTGTTGAGTGCATTAAATAGAATTTTAATGTTCACATTAGTTCGCAGTACCTTTCTCACCAGTCCTATGAACTTGTTAGTTAAGTCGGTCTTCACATTTCGTTGGTAAATATTTTGTACCTATTTCATACTCAAGTATTTATAGATCTGTTCTGCCTCCATTACCACAATGATCTAACAGTTCTGCATCTCAAATACTTTTTGTTACATATTTCCTATTTTGTGTTTAAAATGCGGCATTTATCAAGACCGAACAGCATTCCTGTATTCTTGGAGAAATCCTCAACTATTTTAAACATTTGATCTAGTTGATTTCTGATGACAGACATTAATTTTAAGATCGTCCATATATAGAAGATTTAGTCTTACCACTTCTTCACGATTGTTTTTAATACTGAAGCTGCCTCTGGAGAAATTTAAACTGCGTGATACTAGGTTCAAGGTAAAGTAAAACCACAATAGGTTTAGTGAATCTTCTTAAAATATGTTGTTGCTAGAAAGTATTTGCATTTGGATCCTATTCCTCTTAGTTGGCATGAGATGTTCTAAAAAGGACACAACATGTACATCGACTCTGTATATTCTCAGTGCAGCTGCGAGCCAGTCATGTGGCACTGAGTAGAAGGCTTTTTGGTAGTCCAGGTAGGCGGCAAAATGGTTCGTTCGTTTAGTATAAGCCTGATTACAAATGGTCGAATAAATAATAAGTTGCCCCTTTCAACGCTTTGCGCCTTTGGCCTATCCTTTTTGCTGAATTGTAATGATGTTGTTTTGCTAGCAGTGTGCATGGATACGTTGTACCAAGCAGAATATGATCACCTTGTACAGCGTGAGGAGGCACGCGATTGACCGATATTTAGCTGAATCTTGTGTATTATGCAAATTTTATGACAGTAGATTCGTGACTTCTTTTGTTATCAACTATAGTATTTTCTGTGAATCAAGCAAATGATCATTTATCACAGCAGTCATTGGTACATACTCCAAAACTTTATAAGTCAATAGTCCTAGACATAACTAGGATACGGGGCTTTCCGACCATGAAGTCTCTCGAAGATGCTAGTAGTTTCCTAAGTGATGAAAGTCTCGAATTGCATCTGAGTATAATCCTGGAAAACTTGAGGTTCATTATTAATTCAGCAGGCTTTTATGGATATACAACGTGAGAAGGCACGTGATTGACCGATATTTAGCTGAATCTTGTGTATTATGCAAATTTTATGAAAGTAGATTCGTGACTACTTCTGTTAGTAACAATAGTCTTTTCTGTGAATCAACAAATGATCACTTATCACAACGGTCATTGCTACATACTCCAAAACTTTTTAAGTCAATAGTCCTGGGCATAACTAAGATACGGGGCTTTCCAGCCATGAAATCTCTCGAAGATGCTAGTAATTTCCTCGGTGGTGAATGTCTCGAATTGCATCTGACTATAATACTGGAAAACTTGAGGTTCGTTATTGATCCAGCCGGCTTTCATTGATGTTACAACGGGTGATTTTAGCTATCTGACTTCTCCAAAACTCATCTACTGGTTCTTCATTTGGGTACCTATTTTCTGCTATATTTGTTAAAGAGTTTAACTTACAACAAGAAGTCTTGGCTGATCACTCTTTAACCATCCTGCAGTCATAGAAAGTTTTTGTTGTAGTGTATCGAGGCATTCTTGAGTGGTATTGGACCCGATTCAATATTTTTTTTTACATGTCTCTGCAGTTTTCTTGTTCTAATATCCCTAATATTGCCTATCAGCTGTCCTACGCATATCGGAAAATTTTCGACGGTTTCATTAAGTCATTTCTCCCATTGCGGAATTCTACTTTGTGGGCTTGGTTAATCTTCTCGCTGACTCGTGGTGATCCTAAGCCCAATAGTTCTAGCTGCTACAGTTATGGCGCTGCAGATCAACATTTATAAATGTTCTAGTATGTGAGGTACTGGCAAAAGTTATTGTTATTATTATATACATTAATTTCTACAAGTAACGATTTTTTATCTTACATATCATGTTATGTCTCATTGTAATTTTTTTTAACTCAAAATGCATTTCCTTTTTCGAAAAGGGATTCATTGATTAACGCCTAGACCTAATTGCCGAACTTTGAAACATCATCTCGGGGGAGCATGTTTCTTTACTAATTGAAGGGCTTGCTGGAAGAGATGTACTCTAATAAGGTAAAAGCTAGGAAATGGTTTTAAAACAGTAGATGTATCTGAACATCCACCTAAGATAATAATGTGTAATTTTATAAAGAAAAGTAAACAAATTTGTGTTATATCTTTTTCAAAGTTTAACAGTTGTAGGGAAATAATTTTTATATTCAAAAACGTGTCACATTGTTTTGAGAACTTTATTCCCACGATGGTTAAATATTGCATAAAAACAAACGTTGGATAGTTGATCCTTGGCAAGTCGATAGTATAAAATAAAGGAGACGATATACAGCATCATCGTCTTATCTTCGATGATTTTTAAAAATTTAGTTATACTTTTATGATTAAACGTTTTATGAATGGAATGAAAACTTCCTAGAAGGTAAAATTTACGAGCTCTAAGCGCTAAAATGTACATTTTTCATACAATATAGTCCTGCAAGTGATAAAAAGTATATGTAATGCTAGCAAAATGCATTTTGTTTCTAGAAAATATATTCATTTTTCTTCCTAATGAGTAAATATTCTGAACTCTATTGCATATTTCCGTTTCAAATGTTGTTAAAGAATATTTTTTCTGTTTGTCTACTAAATAAATATTATCAGACAATTGTTGTCAGCTTGACTGAAAATATAACGGAGTTGAAATTATTCTTTTTTTAAATAGTGGCATTTATTATTTCGTCATTTGATCGTTTGTTAGCCTGACAACTGACATTTAAAAACAAGTAAACAAGTTCCTACATTCGATTTTTCATGTGATTTATGATTTACTTTGATTTAACAAAAAATTAATTAATTAAAGAATATATTTTTCAATAATTAATTTTATTGAAAAAGGGGAATATTTCTAAATAAACGCTGCAAAATTTTGTGACACTTATGTTATTTATTGTTATTATATTTCTCTGCTCACAAATAAGTAAATTTCTTTATAGTCAACGATCGTAAAAATTAATTTAAAATACATTTGTAGAGTTTCCCACTAACTTTACTCTGCACTCACAAATATCAAGTTTGCAAATAAAATAAAACACATTGCAAATCTCTTTGAAATATCTAGGAATAATAATTGGACAATTCGTGTTCCAATTATAACAAATAAAACTTTTCTAGCGGGGTCTCTAATTTTCATGCAATGTTGTGTTTTACAAAATAATACGAAAAAAATATTTATAAAAAAACTGACTTCTAAAAGTGCGTTAAAAAGTGAAAAATAACTAGAAATTTGTATATGAAATTGAAATTTTTTAAGTCGGCACCAAACTAATACCTTATGAAATGTGATTCGCATAAACAGACTAAAAATACTTTATTTATAATTGCTTTCTTACCATAATTTGTATATATTAGTAGTTATTTATTTCATTTAGAAATAATTGGTGCAGTTCCGGAGTAATCGGTGTACATACATAAAAAAAAATACATAGTCGGCGAATTGAGAACCCCCTTCTTTTAGAAGTCGTTTAAGTTTATTTATTTCTTAAGCCTTCTGCAGAATTACAACTAAACATTAAAAAGGGATTCAAATGTAATTATTTTTTTATGTTACAGAAAATCTAAATAATAAATTGTATTTACGCTGGTAAACAATACTTATTTAATTCGTAATCAATGTCAGTGACTCTATCTTCGCTCAAATTAATTATAATTGGTTCCTCTATCTCACCGGTCATGAGATCGAGTTTCCACATTTTTTTTATTCTTTTATTATATGAATTTTTCCCAATTTTCTGCAGCAACTTTATTCAAAAAAATCTTTCAAAAAATGAGTTAAATGACTAATTTTGTAAGTTGTATTATTTCTAGCAATTCTACCTTTTACTTGAGAGAGCTATTTTCATCTCCAACGGACATTTTCCGGACGACTTATAAGAACAGATTTCCTATCCAGCCAAAATTAAGTTCTCTGAGCAATATCCAGAGTTCAGTTCTTTTAATTTCAGGTAAATCCCGATTTTCATTGATTTTAGTTAGAATTTTGTCGACGGTTGAGATCCGCTTCTCATAATAAAATGTATGTACAACTCCTTTTATTGCAGTTTACATCTCTTCTTCCAACGAGGTTTTTCGTCTTCCTGTGATCGAATGTGGCTTGGAAGCACTAACAATTTCAGTCGTTCTAAATATTTATTTAAATATTGCCTGATTGACTTTAATGCTGACATAATCAATAGAAAATTTTGTCCCATCGAATTGTCAGTCTGAAACGAGCAAGAGGAGATAAGATTGTCGTAAATCAAATGGTGTATTTCAATATCAATATACACGTATTTTGCATTAGAGGCACACACATGTCCTTCATCGAACTGATGGTTTAAACTCTGATTAAAGAATAATTTGATTAAGCCTAATAAAATATTTTAAAAGGCAATTAATATAAATCTACATATTCCAATAAACAAAGTGTGTCTTATTAAACATTATTTCCAAATTGCAGTAATCAGCTAAACAGAGTTAAAAAAAAATATATAGTTAAGAGTGGGGAGAGCATAGTGGGTTTTCATAGCTAATAAAGAGACATAGTTTCACTAAAGTTTCTCCTTCAGTATTCGGTACATAGTAGATTTTCCAACTTCTGTCATGTTGAAACACATCTAAACACAGCTTTTAACATTATTATCTAGATATTGATGTCTTAAGGCATCATAAACATTCATCGTAATACAGTTTACGTTGAGGAAAAAATGCCCTGGTTTAACGATTTTGGAATAAATAATGTGGAAGCCATATCTTTTGGGTATCTCACTAATTTCAAATAATATATAAAAACAATCACAAACAAGATAAATCACTAAGGAGACACTCTAAGGTGTACTTTGCTCACTGACAGACATTAAACTGTACTATCAGAAATTTTATTGTTGCAGTAATTAAATATAATTTGATTTACGACAGTCCTCAGTTACTTGCGGCACTGGAGCAGATACGTTGAAGGTTTCGGTAACAGTTTTATTACTCTCTCTAGTTTTTGAATAGAGTATAGGAGTGTGTAGGCTTGCGATCGCTCCTGCTTCTGGCACTCCCTCCCCCCGTTGACAACTCGTTTTTCTTGCGATAGCTCCCCCCCACCAAGAGCTTTGAGTTCAGGACTTATTCTGTCTCTTATACTAGGAATGTATATGCTGCTGGCATCCTCACCCCTGTCGGCAACTTGCTTTTTCTTGTCATCGCCCCCTTCCCTCTCCAAAAGCTTCAAATTCAATAAAATTTACCGGACCCTGCGTTATATACTAGAAATGGGAATGTTGCTAATGTCCCTCCCCCACACCGTCGACAACTTACTTTCGCTTGCCATACTGTACTTTTATGATATCACTCCCCCCCAGAGAGAGAGGCTGGGTCCGCCCCTGATTAGAGACTAAAAACTTTTAGTTGCTATTTTATTCTAAACCAAGTTTTATACAGTTCTTTTTTAACTATACAATTTTCAAATTAGATTAGGTATTGTTAATTATCACAGTGTTCATGGTTTTTAGTATACATGTTTTATGTAATTTTTTGTTTACAGCTTGTGCTAATAATTTTAGTAATTGGCTGTTAATACAATAAAAAAAATATTATTAAATAAAATGTTTCTTAGACTATTTTGTAAGTACCTAAATCATATAAAAAATTAAAAATACGAGATTCTTGTTTCTTTTTCTAAACCATAAAAGTATTTTTCGTATAAAACTAAAATTTTACAGCCAGATTCACTAAGAAGATTTAAGAGTTATACTCGATCTAGTTGCCATGAAAAAGAGATTTTCTAGTTGGCCAATTTTGTTTTGCTTATGATATTGTCATGATTTATATTACATATGTTAACCAGAAGCGATAAAGTCTTGAAATATATAACAGAAACAGTTGTAGCCCGGAAATAAATGAAATTATCCATTTTTTCCGGTTCAGTAATGAAGAAAATGATGTTTTATGTTTTTATTTTAAGCATTTAAAGCT
Source organism: Diaprepes abbreviatus (assembly GCA_034092305.1). Lineage (NCBI taxonomy): Eukaryota > Metazoa > Arthropoda > Insecta > Coleoptera > Curculionidae > Diaprepes > Diaprepes abbreviatus. Next base: position 899,701 of record JASJET010000303.1, read on the forward strand.
TGCTTGACTAATGATTGCTCTTATCAGTTTAAACTTCTACTGTCAATATTGGATGGTTTTAAAGTTGGACCATGTTGGTAAATTGGGAGTGAAATATTCTAAACCAACATGTATTTTAACTTTCTTTCAATAAAAAACCAAAATATCGTCAAAACCAGTCAAGATAGGCATAGGGATGTTTTAACAAAAATAAAATTTATTCAAAATATCGCTATCATAATCTAGACCAATAGAGGGTATCCAGTTAGAAAAATCGTGATAAATAAATTTTGAATTTTGTTACGTTGGCATATCTGCAAAACGCTCCATCTACAAAATATAGATTCTTTTGTGGATATAGAAAGTTGACTTAACTCTTACCGTTACACACAGCGTTTCTGTTCTCATTGATGTTGATTTGAAAATATCAAAAATTTTAAAACGCTATGTTTTTTTTTTCAAAATTTACAGATTTTTCTCATTGCTGGCAATGCCGCAAAAAAAATTAAGCTTCATCTTTAATTTAAACTAAATCTCACCTCTCCAATTCAAGCTACTGATCGAACCTACAGTTTGTTATGTGTGGTAACTAACAGACCTAGTTTCCAAAAATTAATGAAATAAACAACGATATAAAAAATTGTTATAAGAATAATTCATTATTAGCCTTTAACTAGATTATGCTCTTTTATTATATCTTATTTATGTTTGTGTATCTAATAATAAGTGGTTAATATTTTAAACATTTGTTTTGTAAATGAAACAAATAAAACAGTTACTATTGCAATCCGGGAAAACGTGGCCAAGATAATGCACTAGTCCACTACAATGTAAAAAAATTTTGTATTTAAATATTACATTACCAATGTGAAAAGTTACATTTTGATTGGAAAAATTTGACAAATCGAGGTCAAAATCGGACTCGGTTTTAAAAAAGTTGTGCCACAAAGACTCTTGTCTTTAATTTGAATCCCTCAGTTTATCATGCGGTTATATATTCAATTTTTTCAGAAAAATTTGGGCAGTTACGTAAATGTATTTCAAACAATATTTTAAAGAAATTAAGAAGATTTTACATACAGCTTAAAAATTCCTAGAATGTATCTGAATTTTTCAAGGTTCAAATAGAAGGTAGACATACTAAGGAGATTTGGTCATAATAGTTTCATAGAGTTTACTGTAAAGTTACATAATATGTGAATTATTGAATATAGTGATCAGGTACGGAAAATAAGAATTTATGAGAAAAATCAATTACATGCAGTGATATTAACTATATAAAAAACAATTTACTTAAATTAAAAATATTTATATATTTAGTTAAGGGGAAATATTCGTAACAATGTTCTAAATTCGATTATTTATATGATCTAGCCATGAATTCTATCGACAATAAAATTATATACCAATGCATCAATACCAAAAAAATTGGAAAGGAATAAATATTTCATTCTGCACTTTCCTATAACAACTTTGTAAAAAGATCAAAAGTTAATATAGTACGTATATATTTGTCTTTTTATCCAGATGTAGGAATGTTATGGCACACATAGAATTTATTGTTATAATTACAAAAAGTTCTGTTAATAAGATTTTAAGTAGTCACTAACTTCTAAAATATTCTATAAACAGTCGAAATTCACCATCAATAGACTTAAAATCGTTTTGAAATATCTGGTACCATTTTGTAAGCAAGATAACACTCATATATACAGCTATGTTTTCTGACTCAGTATTTAATTTATTCAATGTTCCTCCCTAGTTTTAACATTTCTTTGTAGAAATGTAGTTTTTGTAGAAAGTCATCATACTTCATTCAACAATAATTCTATTACGAAAGTTTAAAACATGTTCTGAAAATTTTCGAGAAGAGTAAGCCGGTAACTTGATGATTTTTTACTAAAAAATAAGTTACATAGTAGCACAGACCTATACTCGAACAATCAAAGAAATATTATGGAGGCTGTTTAAGAATCTTTTGATAATCGACATATAGTTATTTTTTGTGGATCTATGTTTTTTTAAATTTTCGAGGCTTAATTGGTCATCTATATATGTTAATTTAGATTTACAGCACAAAAATTCTCAAAAGAAAAGTGTCGTCATAAGATTTGTTGACCGATCAATAAAATTATCCGATTCGTAATATAGAGAAAAAGCCTTATAAAATCAAAGAAAGCACTTAAGCTCACTAACTTCCCTGAGCTTAATACATACTATAATATTTCAACTAATGCAAACATAAAAAGTAAAAATAAAATCTACTTCTCGTTATCGTAGGTTCCAAACTATTAGAAAATTTCAAAATATCTTTAAAGAATATAATCTTACTGTTGCCCACAAATGTCATAACTTATTAAAAAGTAATTTCGTTCACAAAAATTTCTCACAATAAAAAAACCGTAATATATTAAAATACTTGAAAAGAATGTAATTCCGTATACATTGGACAAACCTGCCAATACCTAAAGAAATAGAATTAATGATCATATGTGTGATAAAAAATATAACACAGCCAAATTAGTCACACTATAGAAACATAATACTCGTTCAGTTTTAACAACATAAAAATCATTAAAACATAAAACCACCCAAAAATGCTCTATTTTATTAAATGAAAGAAATTTAAAAAATATGCAAATGCTATAAAATTAAAAACAGAAAGAGATAACCACAGTAAAATCTATCACTTTATACTATAAATTAAAATAACTAAAAATAAAATTCGATTGCCCTGTAGAGAAGCAACAGAACGCCCCTAACACTATAAAAAACCAAAAACGAGGGAAAAGAAAAGGAGAAAAAGACCAAAAATATGCTAGGTACCGGAAACCTTGTTTGCTAATTTAGTTTGCTACCTATCTTCACGACGAAAATAAAAAAAAATATGTATTCATCGCGATGATGATTAGATGTTACCGTGTTGGTGGATTGTAGTTTTCCTAATCGTATTCGGGTTAGGTTAGAGGAGAGCGTTTTGTTATATTTGGGAAATTATTATAATATATGGTGTGCCTTTTCTAGATATATACAATCCGTCTGTTCTATTTTATTGTGATATATATATATATATATATATATATATATATATATATATATATATATATATATATATATATATATACAAAATTTGAGCACTTCTTTCTAGAACAAACTACTTCTATAATCAAAGTATCGCTCAAGCTATGACTCTCTTCCATCTTTCTGTCAAACAATGAATTCCGCGCCAAAAAAAAAACGGTTCAGTTTTTGAGATCAACCGTTCATCAGACGAAAAATAAATAATTCCTCTTATTTTCAGGCCTCCCTTCATACGCATTAGTTGCTGCCACCTCGGTAAAAGCGACACTGTCAAATGAGATATTACGGCTGTTAATCTGTTCCTGTTGTGTGGAGGACTAAGGATTTGGCTGTTATTAAAATGATGTATGCCGTATTCAAAATAATTTCACGTAAAAATTATAATTATAATAATATAAACGAATTTTTTTAATTTTCTGTTTCTGGTTATTTATTTCTTAGATATTTTAAACAGGTTGCTTTTTTTCTATTAAACATTGTAACTACATTTTTTCCATAAATATTATAATTCATTTAGTTCTATTCAAGTCTACAATTTTTATCTGTACTCTACTCATTACATTTAAGCAATTTTTAAAATTTTTCTCAAGCAAAATTTAGACATTAAAATGTAAGCGCTAACTCTACTTTTAAGTAATTCATGAAAACCAAAATTTTAGAAAAGTTTAATTAGAAGTAACTAAATTATAAACAGGGAATAAACAAATCATAAAGTTTAATGTAAAAGTTTTCCTTTATTTTAACTTTTTGAAATATGTGTTTGTCCCTTTTAAAATTGTCCAGGATTACGTTTAAGCCTAAGTAAACTCCATAAAGCTATAATCATAAAATCTGCAATGTATCCCTGGAATTTGCTGCGCTAAGATGAAACTTTCTATAAATATTTAACCTAATTAGAATCCTTATTATCAAACATAATTTTTTAAAAAATCCACTTTAAAATGTGCGAATAGATTAAGAAATTTTGTCAGGATATAGTACTGTACTGTAGCCTTAAGGATAGAGCTTTTTAGGGTTTCGTAGAAATTAAATCTTAATTGACTTCCTTTGTAAGAGGTGCAGATGGATCGGATCATCTTGATTGTAACGCTAATGAATTTTTGGAATGCAAAAAGAAGTTTAAAATTTAATTTCCGATATTTTAATATGCTTTCCTATAATACCATCTCTCGTGACAACATTTTGTAAGGACATCCTTTCAATTAACTCAAAGACAGATGTTCAACTAAACTGAAGAAAAACTAACCAATAACTACTACGAAACTCTAATATAATGCATGTTCTACACGCATTTGACCGATTCTTTAAATAACAAAGTTATAATACATCTCATGCTGAAGGAAACCGACCGTTGCCAGTTTAACATTTGGAGAGGTCATCAAAGAGCACAATTCGAGATTAAAAGTATCTAATTTTAACTACTCAAACTATCTTTTTGCTCAATGGATGATGCCACTTCTTTTTTATTTGCTTGAAACCTGTCCGAATAGTCAGGAAATGGCAATTCTTATTTTTTTTTAGAGTTAATAAAGGCTGATGAGTTTAAAAATATTGCCTCTCTGGATAGAAGGATTGAGTCTAGCTAAGTGATTGACCAAGACAGTTTATTAACGGACTTCTAAAAGAAGCAGGTTCTTAATTCGTCGAGTATGTATGTTTTTTTTTTTATGTATGTACATCGATTACTCCGGAACGGCGGCACCGATTTGAATGAAATTTTTAACGTTATATTCAGGAAGTTGCTGTGGTGGTCCCATATTTTTCTGGACGAAATTAGTGCAGTAATCTCTAAGATGGCGCTGACAATATGGCGGCCAAAAAAATTTATTTTGTCTGATTTTCTCCAAAATTGGTATGGGGGAATTTTTGGGATTATGCACACCGAATCTCAAATTATTTAAAAAAAAATAAATATGGCGGATCCAATATGGCGGACAAAAAAATTAATTTTGTCTAATTTTCCCAACAATTGGTGTGGGGGATTTTTCGGGGTCGCACATAATAGATCCAAAATTTTTAAAAAAATTTAATATGGCGGATCCAGAATGGCGGACAAAAAAATCAGTTTTGTCCAATTTTCTCCACAATTGGTGTAAGGGAGTTTTCGGGGTCGTATATAACTAATCTAAAATTATTTTTAAAAAATTCAATATAGCGGATTCAATATGGCAGACGAGAAAATCAATTGTGTCCGATATCCTTCAGAATTGGTACGGGAGAGTTTTCGGGGTCGCACCTGATGAATCTGAAATTATTTTTTAAAAATTCAATATGGCGGATCCAAGATGGCAGATTAAAAATTCTACATTTCCTAATTTTATCTAAAATCAGAATTGGAGTATTTTTGTTAGTGTTAATTATAAATTTAAAATATTTTTTTGAAAAACTCAATCTGGCAAATTCAATATGGTGTCCTAAAAATTTTACATTTTTCGATTTTCTCCCAAACTGATATAAGGGGTTTTTTAGGGTGTAAATTATGAATTTAAAAGTATTTTTTCTGGATTCAATATGGCAAGTCCAAGATAGCGGAATGAAAATTTTTCATTTTTCGATTTGGTTCAAAGGTGGGACTGAATCGTTTTTGAGGATGTAAATAGCGAATATAAGTCTAGAAATTTTAAATTTCCGGATTTCATACAAAATTGGTATTAGGGGGCTTTGAAGGGTTTAGATTAAAACTTAAAATATATTTTTTTTGAAATTAAATATAGCAGATGGTGGATTGAAAATTTTACCTTTTTCGCATTTTTTCAGATTTGATATTAGAGGGTTTTCGGGGTCGTATATTACGAATATGAAGTTAATTTTTTACAACTATTAAATTGATAAGATACAATATGAGGGACAAAAAATTTCACATATTCCGATTTTGTCTAAAATTGATATTGTGGGGTTCTTGAGGCGTATACAAACTCAATATCCAGTATAAAATATATCGAGCTAAGGAATTTACATTTCAGGTTCTTTAAACATCGATATTGGAAGGTTTTAGGGCTTATATTACTAATCTAAAATTAATTTGAAATTTAAGATAGTAGATTTACTATGACAGACCAAATATTTGTTTGATACAATTTCACTGGTATTTCGAGAACTCTAGAATCAAAAGAATTTTAAGTGGTTCATTTAAGGGTGATTTACAACTTTAGATAAAAATGGGTATTTTTTGCCACCTTGGAGTCACTGCGAGGTACACTAATCTCGATTAGTACTTAGTTCAAATAATTTATGGATATCATAATGAATTCTAAAACTAAAAATAGAAAAAGAAAATTTTTATAAAAAAATTGAACCGACTTCTAAAAGTGCGATAAAAAGTGAAAAATAACTATAAATTTTTATATGAAATTGAATTTTTTGAAGTCGGCGCCAAATTATTTGTAAATGAAATAAATAACTACTAATATATACAAATCATGGTAAGAAATCAATTACAAATAAAGTATTTTTAATCTGTTTAGGCAAATCACATTTTGTCAGGTATTAGTTTGGCGCCGACTTCAAAAAGTTCAATTTCATTTAAAAATTTATAGTTGTTTTTCACTTTTTAGAGTACTTTTAGAAGTCGGTTCAATTTTTTTATAAAAATTTTATTTTTATTATTACAAATCTGTCACTCAGCTTCATACTCGTAATATAATTTTAGCAAGGTAAGCCTTGCTAAAATTATGGAATGAAAATTGTGAAATTAAATATAATGGTTTGGTATAAATTCTGTACTTTTTGTTTAAAATAAGAAAAAACTAGAGCATACAGGCCTTATCAAAAATATTACAGAGTTTGACGTTATAAAAGCCCCAACTGATTACTCTGGACTGATCATAGTCAAGCTATGCGGTGATTCTGTACATATGCATATTCATCCGTACTGCTGCAGCTGTTTTTTCTTAGGCGATGGGGAAACTCATAACGTCTCCTGCATGTGTACGTACCGCTTCATGTTAGCCTCTTGTCAGATATGCAGACCACAAAAAAAGTGACGCATATATATTCTAACAAAACGTCAAATCATTTGATGCCATGGAAAATGGAAGAAGAATTAAAAAGAAAAAATAAGATGCTAGCCCTGAAATTAATAAGAGAAAGCTATATATAATATATTCGAAAAAAACTCATTTCTAAATAGGCGTTGTCCGTCCCCGAAACATCAGAGCTAGAAAACAGCACTACGTAAATCGCCAACGGGTAACTGACAAATGCAACTGCTTAAAATATCTATCCTAAGTGTTGTACTTCTTTGCTCAATTTCGGGCACGAAATTGAGCAAATAACATAGTGTTCTCGCTGTCATGATGGAACGGATCAGTGAATAATGGCCACCAATGGTACTTACTCACGACTTGTAAAAGGAAAATAAATACTTCTGATTATATAGAAAATGGCAGCATCAGTGGGCGGAAATATGAGAATGTCCAATACTGCTATCCTCTAATAACAATTGATTATTTTTGCAGAAAGTATTATTTTATTGATCATTGTTTGATATCGGTTATTAAAACTAACAGTTACTAACAACTCTGTTTTATTTTTTTTAAAGGAGAAATATGATTTATTGGTTGAAGTTGCAATTGTTGGGCAAACTTGAATGACTTAAATATTTTATTGAATTAATTTCTATAAATTGTTTTCCGCTAAAACGATGAAAAGGTAAGTTATTAAATAAGGTTGATTTTTTGATTGTTTCAAAAATTTATTTCTATAGAAACGGTAATTTTAAAATAAGGTTATGCTGGTCAAAATAAACAAATATCTAATCTTAATAAAACTGAATTACTAGAAACAACACTGAGTAAAATACCGGGAAAGTCTTACCAGTGTCATTTTTAAGATATCGTGATTCATACTCTATCAACTAAAAACTGTTCAGTGAAAAAAAGAGAATAGATAAATAAATAGGCTTCGTTAATTTTCCCATCCTCCTGATAGGCACGAAACGTAAACGAAAAATGTAGCAAATATTATCAAACTGTGTAAATGCAATGATTAGGTAACTCACTACACTGGATAACATAATATATAATAAAAATAGAAATAAGTTACATATTTTAACGCAATCGTTCCATTGACACTCCTCCAACGGAAACAAGTTGTAAAAATATGGAGATTTAGGTGGGAGAATACCAATGTAAGAGAAAGGCGAGGTAGTGTAGTGGCAATGGAAGAAATAAGTTTGGTGTAGGTTGTAATATAATTCTTATCATATCTGATGAGATATCTTGGAATTTCAGAATCTTAAAGTGTTTATCAATTTACTAGCATTTGTTATTTAAACAAATAAGAATATTTTTTGGCTGCTCTTGGTCGAAATCAAGCAACATATGGGTAGGGTCAGAAGTTTGACACGTTTGGTTATTATTAGCTATTTTTAATTTGTCACGGTTTTTGCAGCTGATATTTGAAGTATTTATAGCCTATAATTTTTCCAATTTAGTACAGTGAGAAGGCATTAAAATAAATTTGTTTTAGAATATTACAGATTATGGTTGGAATCCTAAGGTACTTTGCGAAATATTTTAATAGATCACAGTTTTTGCTAAAAATATTAGACAAATGAATGATAATTGTGGAACCTATCGTTGAACATTGGCAGCTGTACTTGCGTAAAATAAAGGAATACTTAAATGCAAATAAAGACCTAAATTATATTGATGAAATGTCGTTTGACACCCATGGTGTTGTCTAATACGACTGGGTGGACAACAGCAAAAATGTAACTTAACTGCTTTATGTTCACGGATAAAACGAGTTACAATTTGATATCTGCACTGGTGTTTCCTATTAGAAGCATTAAATAGTGCTCTACTGACTACTACAGGAACATGCAGGACAAATGATTTGAGAAATAAGCAAAGAAGTGATGTTATTAAATGCATCATATTCGCGTCAATAAACAAAAATTCCAAACTTCAATACAAAAAGTCTATCATATTAAATTTATGGAAAGCAAAGGCATGAAAATCCTCAAGAAGAACTCAAAAAAGATATTGTTGAAACTGATCAAAAAACTATACTTTAAAAGAAGTATGGGATTTTTTGAAGCACACGGTTATACTCTTTTACATCTATCTCTATAATATTATGTTTTCAACCCCTTTGAGATGGTCCACGCTGCTAATGAAAACAAACCAAAATGTAATAAAAAAAACATTTTATTTGACAGATTTTGAAGAACTTATTTCCCAATTTAAAGAAAAATTTTAGAAGAATACTAAGTAAAATGATAATTAGTTTTTAACTGATTGCTAGATGCCAAATAGATGAGGAGTAACGCAAATTTAAAAATTCTAAATTCATATTAACTCAGTTGTTATTCAGAACATGGTTGTTTCTAATTTTAGTAGAATACATAGTTAGGTCCGATCAAACTATAGAAACATTTTCCTATTTCTCCTATTTTAGAGTATACCGACTAATTAAGCTACCGTTATTATGAATATTTTCTTTGATAACCATCGTTCAAAAGTTTTTAGTGTTATTTTATGAAAACTTGCATATAAGCGATAGACCTAAGAACTTTGAGTCACCCTATAAAGAGGTTTGAACATAATAACGTCAAATAAATTATTTTTAATTAAAAGCCTCATATTTTATATAAAATTGGATAACAATAATCTGTAGTAATCCAGCCGCAGTGGCCTATTTTTTAATATAATCCTATGTAGGGTATTTAATCTTCCGAACTAATACCATAAAACGTTTAGCCTGAGGCCAGGCTTTTATCCTAAATGTTCCGGTTATCAGTTTTCCATCGCTCCTAAATTGATTCGTGTCCATACATCCTTTGTTTCTGGTTTTTCAATTACCAGATTGTGGCTTTAAGTACATTCAATAAAATATAACAAGTGTTCGGATCTAACATTTTAAACACATTTTTTGGCTCTCTATATGACCGGATCTACCATATTGTTATTTGCCGCATAAATTTCTAAAACCTTCACATCCACTCTAAATTGGGTAAAACAATTTACGTTTTTCATGTGCTAAACTATTTAATAACAAGATCTCAGCAATACATCGTTTTTAATTGTTCTTAAAGGACATCAAAGTTTACAACTAAATTAATAGTTAGCGAAAAAAATTAAAAAATCACTAAGAACATTCAAAATTTAAAAATATATTTCATATTATTACTATTAAATACGAACCAGTTCTTATTTCTACGAATTTCTTCATCCTTAATACCCAAAATGTATAATTTGTTGCTTGAACTATTGTATAAGTTTTTGTTTCTTAAGGCGGTAATCCATCAAAAACTCAAAACATTTGCAAACGTTTGCAAACGAAATCAATCTTGAAACATTTTCAGTGGAGACGCGCACGAACAAACATTGTCGGCAAACGTTTTCGAATGTTTGCCAATGTCCCGACCGTTGTCGGTACTTCAAAGGAGTTTGCAGGGTGTATACCAATTTTTTGCGTTGAGTGGAGATGCGTATTTAAACTAGTCTAGGCATTCAATTTTAATCGTTGGAGTTCACGTTTATGTTTGACACTTTTTTATTGAAAATTTTTTTTATTAACCTACTGACATAACAAAATAACTAAAAACCGTTCAGCCATGGATTGATATAACGAAAAAGTCTCGAACTGATTAATTTGGAACAACGATAAATGTTGGCAAAATTAGCATTTATTTTAAAACATTTGTTCAGTGAAGACACAATGTTCACAAACGACAAAAACATTTGAAAACCATTACAAGTGTTTACACTATACTCTAAACCAGTGGTGGCTGGTGCATTAAAAAAGTAGGGGCTGATATTAAAAGCATAGATATGTATAAAACCCGCCATAGGCACTAGTTGATGAAAAAATGAAAGCTTTTAAAAATTAAGTTAGTATAAAACAAAGCAGTGCATTTTAAATAGCTAAACATAAAAACGGTAATAAATTTTAAAAATATAGCAGTCGACGCTCTAAATGCACGTATAACCTAATGTGTGAATTATCTATAAAGAAAATCCATACGCCGATATTTGGCATAGGCAAATTTATTAATAACCCTCTCTTTCTTTAAAAAGCATTGCCAAAGCAGAAAGACTTTCTTGGCTCATAGTATTCCGTAAAAACTTTTTTATCCGTTTGAGGGTAGAAAAGCGCCGTTGTGCTTCAACCGATTTCATCGGAATAGTATTTAAAATTTTTTAAAGCTTTAAAACTGCACTAAATGTCTCACTTAGCTCGATGTTTTGCGAAAGATAGTCATAAAGTACAAGAAGTCCCAAAATTTCCTCTTGACATACAATAAACATTGCTTGTAAAATTTCATTTAGAATGGTTTTTGACGTATCTTTAAATACCGATTCTTTTTCCAAATGTTGTTTCAGAGCACCGTCTAACTCAGCAGTCTAATCAATTAAATCTCGAAAAACCCCAGTATTAGGGGAAGACTTCGACTAGTGGCGTAACTAAGAGTGAGAAGTGATCAAACAGGTATGCAGGCTAAAATGGAACTAGGCAAGACATAGCTCTCGTATGACGCATAATCGCTGGATTAGGAGGTTTTTAGAATGGAGACGCGGAACCACATGTCAGAAGAACACAAACTTGCTAAACAAATGCTATTAAATATCGAGTGGACACCGATTGGATAAGACCTACATCCGACAGCTGATGATATTTAAGAAGAAAAGGATCCATTTATCAGATCCGATTAATGTAAGCTCATATATTTTGACCCTGAGAAGCTTAATCTATTATCAAAACTGCTGTGTTGCTCCCAATATATATTTTTTAGTTCCAAATTTTAACAGATTTTCCAGTTTTTAGAATATTTTTTTTTAACTAGGGAATAAGAGAATTGACTACCAGGGCTCAAAATCCAAGATGCAGTCTGATTCAGTAAACAAACTTTTTGCTTATGCACAGGCTCACAAAAATTGCTTTGCTTATTAGATTGTGTCTATCCTGACCCTCAAAAGTCGAATCGTGCGTTTTTTTATTTAGAGTTTGCGAGTTGGGTGTTTAGAGATTTATGTTTTACGAGTTCATGATTCAAAATTATTGTGTCTGCTGTTAGCGGAATAAGTCTATTATTATTTATGCATTGTTTTCTATGTGGTTTTTGAGTTGCTTTACCTCGTTTTGCATCGTCTCATTTAAGTAAACGTGTAGCCTTATTATTGAAAAAGAAAAAAGGTTTTTTCGTGGTTTAAATATGGACCTTTATTCTTCCTCCTATGACAGTATGCTCATCTTCTCATAAAATGTTATAATAATTATTTTTGTGACTAAATGTTCGCTATCTGTAGTTTCAACCTCATAAACTGATTTCGTCAGATAACATAACAACCAGCGTCAAAGGAATGAAAAATGTAGATATTTTTAGCCTCCAAAATGTCATTCTTTCGGATTATAATAATTATTTTCAAAATTTAATATATTATATTGAAAGACTCTGTCAAAATAATCACAGCTGTGATAAACAAATGACGATACTTCTTCTAATGATTCCTTTAATATTTGATCTCTCCCTCTCTCTCTCTCTCTCTATATATATATATATATATATATATATATATATATATATATATATATATATATATAGAGAGAGAGAGAGAGAGAGAGAGAGAAAAAAAAAAACAGCGCAAGAAAAAAGAGACTGTCGACGGAGGGGGTGTGGGGGGGAGGAGATGCCAAGGGTATATACATTCCTAGTATAAGAGGCTAAATCGAGTGTATTTTCCTGAACTTAAAGCATTTGAGTTGGTGGGAGGGGGAGGCGATTGCAAGAAAAAACAAGTTGTCGACGGGAGGGGAGTTGCCAGCAGCATACACATTCCTAGTATGAAAGACAAAATTGGGTTTATTTTCCAGAACTCAAGGCCTTTAGGGAGGCGATCACAAGAAAAACTAAGTTGTCGACAGGGGGGGGGGGAGATACCAACAGCTTATACATTTCTGGTATAAGAGGCACAATCGAGTCTATTTTCCTCAACACAAAGCTCTTGGGGGGAGCGTTCACAAGAAAAAGCAAGTTTTCAACAGGGGAGGGGGAGATGCCAGAAGCATACACATTCCTAGTATAAAAGGCAAAATCGAGGGGGGGGGGGTGATCGCCCCCACCACTCCCCCCTTGGATCCGCGCCTGCATAAGATTGAATTTTATTTGGCTTTATTCTAGAAGATGATCTTTTAATCCCGGACAAAGTTAATTCCAGCAGGCTAATTGATAGCGACATATGCTATTTGTTCCTGGTGTAGTAAGAAACCATGTAGATGCAATCGCAAAAAATATGCCAAAATAAATACAATTCCGAATAAATTTGGATTTTACTTTATGTAATGCTTCTTACTTCATTATTTATCAGGAAAACCAATTAGCATCGAGATGTATAAGAGCTTAAAATGATCTATATTCGATCATTGCATAGAATACGACAGCGGTTATAATTTTAGCATTATTAGGACTACTTATAGATTTAACGTTTTTCTATTCTACGATAATCAAGTTATCGAATAAAAAAAAGTTTTCTAGGTACAACCTGATGCAAAGCGGAAATAATGTATAACGAGCTATTTCAGTTTTATTTGGATTACACCTATATGATATGAACTAAGACCACTAGGCCGCTTGGGACACCTGTAAGTAGCTACCCTCTGCGCGCCATACAGGATGGCGCCAGCACATAAGCGACGAAAAGTTATTTGTTTATATGCAAAATAAACAATTAAAGCGTAACTTTTTCATATGTAATTTCAGCTTGTAGATATTTATTCCAACTTTCGATTACTGCCAACAAAATTTAGAAAAGTTCATCCACTCAAAAATTATTGCTGTTCAAAAATTGCATTTTTAAATTGCTTAACATTACCTCGCAAACTAAGCGTCGTACGTAAAAGCTGGTAAGAATCTTCTTTGTTTAGAATCATTCAAAGAATACAATCCAATAGTTAGTTTTGCGAAAATTGTATTTTTAAAAGTTTAAACAATTATTTGTTAATAACAATCTAATGACCATTCTGGTGTACTTCACCCAAAAAAAAATCTTTTTTAGGGGCTCAAAATACACAAAAAACTTGGGTGTATCGATATAAATTAAAAGGGCGACTGGGATCCTACATTATCGAGTCTGCTGACAAACCTCGCTAGTATAATAATCTGGCCAATGGCCAATTAGGACATATGAGGTTACCATAGCAAACGACACATCCTACAAGTTGTCTAATGAAGGACCCGTAATATTATATATTACTAGTAATTTAAAATTCAAATTAAATGTTACTTTCGGAATTTTACCTTTAACATAAGCAAAGTCGCAGTTTAAATTTTTAAAAAAAATTAATGCGGTATGCAGTTTGACATTATACTTAAGAAAAACATGATTGAGGTGTAATTATTAGTAATGCAATATTTCTTAAAATTATACATTAAAAAGGAGCTAAAATCTGGAAGTCCTTTGAATTCTTGACGAAAAACAGATAACTAAATTGAATCGCCAAAATGCCGTCTTACCCATCTTCAGTTGGCACCCGTCTTGCTTTCATCATTTTTATGGATCTTAAGAATATTACGTGGCAGATATTAAGTTTTCTTATACCCATTTTAGTTTTTCAACTCTTATTATCAACTCTTCTGAGCAAATGTTTAAGAGAAAATGTACCTCTATTATTTCTTTTACATTTAGATTTTCGCATACTAAAAGTTGCCTACATTACCTACAATATTTTATCGTCGGAACTTCTCGGCCCTGCTCTTTTCTATCTAAGTTATAAATTTCTTGGTAATATTTTAAAATAAATATATATGATTGCATTTTTTCGCTACAGACCATTAAAACTTAATAAATGGTCCCGTTTTGTTTTCAACTAAAGAGTTTTTCTTAATTCCATTTATGAAATAATCGGCACATATTTTCCACAGTTTTTCTCAGTTAAGCTACAAATCTATTTAATAAGGTTAAATGTGGTTAATGAAACTTTTTCCTGAGTTAATACACCCTTTATAATTAAACGTACCATAAAACCCTTTTTCAAGCCAAGCTGTAAAGGGCATTATTATGTGAAAAGTTTGGTAAAGGGAGGTCAAGTGTATAATGTAGCTTATTATTTTTGCATTGAGGTAAAACATTTAATTTATTATTTAAACTTTCCTCTAGAATATAAATGGACACTGTTATGAGATGGCACTCGTGTCAGTTGTCGAGATAAAATATAACATAAGCACCAAACTTTTTCGGACGTGACGCTATTGTTTTAATAATTTTACAAAATGCAATTCAGTTTTTTTCAGGTAATTTAATAAACCAAGAAACGGATCAGCCTCTTATATGAAAGGCCACTTATTTGATTAAAAGTCGCTCGAAATCCTTATTTTTACTTTTTTAATATGCATTTCTTAGATAAGAAAATATTGTGTAGAGTGGATTAAAAAGTGTATCGACTTAAATTTGTTTAAGGAAACACAATATATATCGTGACATTGCTCGATTCTAAATATTTTTCATAAAATATACCATCTACTATTTACGAAATATTTATACTTTTGTTTTTTACCACCACGTCATTTACCGATATTTATCTTAAATACTCTAAGCTGTTTAAAATTTTAAGTCACCTCCAATATAATAAAATGGTTTATATCTGGACAATAGCTTTTTTTTTACGAAAACCTCATCGAAGACAGGTATCTATATTTTCTTCCAAATGATCTGGTTACAACTCTAATATCCCTATTTTTAGACGAACATGATCCTGATATCCCAAGCTTCACCTTATGGAACATGTTCTCATGGCACTGTGGTGAGAGCGTCTGCCTTCTAGCTGAATCAGGTAGAAGGACGTCAATTCGAGACTGGCCCCTGACGAAAATATGTTTCTGAAATATTTCGTCTCCTGGTTGGGACGACATCGATGGGATAATAAATAACGACTCTGTTCAAAACATACACTAGATAACATAACTACGTAGAATGCAATAGAAAATCACTACATAGAACACAGTTCTATAAAAAGGCAAATTGGGGGTTGTGTGGGTCAAATACATCTTGTAAGAGATAGGTCTTAAGCAGTAAAATCCTTTATTCGTCGCTATGGCCCAAATGGGTTGTAATAATCGAAAAAGAAGAGACCTTATAGTTTCAAATGGATAGAGCTACTTCCCATTATGTGGCTCAGTTAAGGAATTTACTAATCACAATTTTTTCATTACGATGTAGATGAGGGTCAATAAACCAAACTACTCAGATTACCAGATCTTAACCTGCTGGACTTTTTTTATGGGGCCAATGCAAAATTTTATTAGGTGGAGATGCTTAAGAAGTCTATTCGAAAAGTAATACGAGAAATTTCTCTAAGAGTTTTGCAAAATGTACAAGAGTGGCTTTAAGATCCATTAATCTACAGCAGGATAGTTCCTAGAAGAATTTTTTTTCATAGTTTGTTGTCTGCCTTTTTTGTCTTAAAAACCAAATATCTAAATATTTTGATAATAGTTAAAGATAAGTAGGACATATTTTATGTGTTTTATTAAACAAATTTTAGTTGATGCACCCACTTTTCTGAACCACCCTACCAAAATCCACCCTAAAAATATAATTCACAGGATTTGGTGATTTTTCATCAAATAAGAACTGTTTCATGTACAAAACTGATCTTGTTCTTGATCATAAAAGTATGTGAAGGTATTCATTAGCCCTTAATTTCCATTACCTATAAATTTGTCTACTTGACATGGATTCAAAATAATATTTTCTATATATTTTAGCCATTGGCTCGAAATTATAAACTCCGATCCCATTATCAAACTTAAATAGACAAAAGGTATAATTATTTTGTTTAAAAAAGAAACTATTTATATATATATATATATATATATATATATATATATATATATATATATATATATATATATATATATATATTTATATATATATTTACAAAAAATTCAATGGGACGCACTCTAGAAGAGTTGCGACGTAATTATCATCGGGACCGGAAAATAATGTCGTTCCTTTATATTAAATTCAAATAAATAAATTTTTATTAAGTTTTTACTCCTAATCAGTGATATAATTATCCTCGTTATTAACAACATCTTACCATCTAGTGTGCAAAGTTTTATTGCCAGATCAATAAAAATCAATTGGTTTTTGTAAAAATTTCTGGAGATGACATTTTGAACATCATCCAAATTTTCATATTTTTTACCACTTAGAAAATATTGTAGCGATCAAAATAAATGGCAATCCGATGTCGCAATATCAGGCGAGAATAGTGGATGTTGCCATGCATCCCACCCCAATTCACAAATTTTTTCCAAGGTTTGTCTTGCTCAGTGCGGTCTGGCTTTATCGTGTTGCAGAATAACATATTTTCTGTTGACAATTTCTAGACGTGTTTCTATTATAGATTGATTAACTCAATCCAATTGTTTACAGTAAGGATTTGCATTCACAGTTTGTTCAGATTTCAGCTCTTTAAAATGAATAACCTCGTGAATACTCCGCTAAACACAAAAGTGTTTTTTTTTTTTGGGTGTAAACCTGGTTTAGCTGTACTTCGTGGCGATTCATTCGGAGAAAACCACTGCCTTTTGCCTTTTGGATTGTCACAGAGGACTCATTTTTTATCACCAGCGATTAAGCGATCTAAAAACGCGTTTGTATTGTGCCACTGAAGCAATAAGTTGGATGTGGTTGACTGGCTGGTTTTGTTTTCTTCAGACATATTATGCAAGACCCAAACAGCTGCTCTGCTTACTTTACCAATCTGCTGCAAATGTTTTTAGATAGTCGACCAAGCTTGGCTAAGAGTGTTTGACAATTCCTCGATTATCTTCCACTTCTGCCCCTAACATGTCATTGTCCAAAGCTTTTGGTCTTCCTGATCGATCAGAAAGATTAAATTTACCGGATTTGAACTTAGAAAACCATCCTTGGCATTTACGAATATTTAATGCACTTGGAAAAACGTCGCAATTTTTTTTAGTAGCAACTGTTGCATTACTATCTTTGTGAAACTCAAAAAGCATGCAATGCCGGGTATGTGCATCTTCTGATATTTGGTTGGTCATTTCACCATAAATTGCAAAAAAACATTTAAGATTTAATTATGTACGACTATACAAAGTCAATCTAACCTTAGAATGTCTTTTCTATGACTTTAAAGTATACTGTTAAAAGAAAATGCATTAAATTTAAGGTTAATGTGCTGGAAGCAAATTTTATAAACGTTTATTAAATGCGTTTGATGCAATGCATTAAATTTATTAATTTACATTAATCTAAATTAATTTGTTCAATTAAATTTAATGTAATCATATATTAAATTTGAAGTTTTGATCATTACTTTTTAAGTTGACTATGTACATTAAATATACAGACAGTGTTCATTGAATTTATATATGTTATCACATATTTAATGCACCAACATCAATATGAAGTCAAAAAATTCTGCTACCAGGCAAAGGGGGAATTTGTTCCCATAGGTAGTGTGCCGTCTTCTATAGACCGATTTCTAACTCATTGGTTTCCGTCAGTATCGGCAGATATATACAGGGTGTCCCACTTAAGATGGATACAAGCCAATATCTTGATTGTTTGTTAAGCGATGTTTTTCATTTTTGGTAGGAGGCTGTATGGTTATAAGGCGCACATTTTGCCCAGGGTAAGAAACGCGATACCTCATAGACGTACGTTTTAATGGGGTTTGATTTTTTTTTATTCAAGAGTAAACTACCTTTAGGACAGTATTTATTTCAAATCTAATAAATTATATTGAATCCTCCTCATCCAAGATACTTTAGTTCTAATTTTGATAAAGATTGATACAGGGTGTGTCATTAAAAATATGACATTTTTAATTTTTTTTATTATTTTTTTTAAGTGAATACTTACGACGCCACTGGATAAACAACTGGTTTATGTCAACATTATAATAATCGATTTCTTCTTCGATATATTAGAAATCGATGTAATATACTCGGATGCCGTTAGTCTACTAATTAATGCAATATAATCTGGAATCGTGCTGTTTAAATGCAACAGTCAGGAACAGACTAGAAAGATTTAAAAACTAAGATGGCCATGGAAACAAAATAATATGATTTTTAAGTCACACGTCAAAATTCTTGATATGTCCCTGTTACATTGTTAAAATTAATAACATTTTTGCAGAATAACTAAATATGCGTTTGAGTTTAGCAGAAAAAGTAGAAATAGTGAGATTAGTAGGAGATGGTGCGCGAAACTGTCGAGAGGCCGCACAAGAATTCAATCAGAGGCATCCTGATCACTTAATATCGTACACCACGGTTTCTAAAGTGAATCGAATGTTTAATCAACGGGGTTCTGTGGTACAGGAGAAAGTAAGACGGCAAAGAAATCATCAACAGGATGCAAGAATTGTAAATCATTTCCGGGTGAACCCAAAATCCAGTTTAAGAAGCTTTGATAGTAGGCGGAAGAGTACTGTTTCAAGATGTTTGAAAAGAAATGGTATTAAACCGTTTAAACCAAGATTTTTGCACACGTTACAACCAGGTGATGATCAGAGAAGAATGGAGTACTGTTTAACCATGCAGGCAAAATTTTACGAAGACCACAATCTATTTGGTAAAATATTATTTACTGATGAGGCGACATTTTCTACCAACGGGACAGTATCATCTCAGAATATTAGATATTGGAGTAATGAGAATCCTCACTGGGTAATTAATTGCAAAAATCAATATTCTGAGAAAGTAAATGTGTGGTGTGGTATTTTAAAAGACCGTATTATTGGACCCTTCTTTTTCAATACTACTTTAAACGGTGCGAGATTTTTAGTTTTCTTGCAAAATGAATTTTGGGATGCTGTTCATGATTTGCCATTAACTTATAGAGAGAATTTGTATATTCAGCTAGATGGCGCTCCGATCCATAATGCTGCACCTATAAGAAGATGGCTCAATGAAAATTTTCAAGATAAATGGATTGGTCGCAATAGTCCTTTTGTAGCATGGCCTCCTAGGTCTCCAGACCTCACACCTCTAGATTTCTTTCTATGGGGTGCTATCAAAAATAAAGTTTATAAGACCCGTCCACGAACATTAGAAGAATTAAAAACTCGAATACGCCAAGTATGTGAAGAAATATCTCGACAAGAATTACGTAAAGTTTGCATAAGAATTAGGAAAATTTATGAAAAATGCATTAGAAATTATGGTGGTTTGGTCGAAGATGTTGACTTTTAGTTCATTATAGTTTTCTAAATCTTAGTTTAAAGCATATTTTTCAAAGTTAATAGTGATTGTTTTAAATAATTGTTTGGATTTTTTTCATTAATCCTCAATAAAATGAATAAAAATCATATTTCAGTTTTCGTTGAGAGCTGGGTTTATAGATTCTTTTGTAACGGATTTTATTCAGTGGTATTAGCAGAATTAAAAATATCGGTTTTATAAATTAAACAAAATTAAAGATCTTAATTATTATGGTAGCTATCTGAAAACTTAAATCGATTATTATAATGTTGACATAAACCAGTTTTTTATCCAGTGGCGTCGTAAGTCGTTAAGTTTTCACTTAAAAAAAAAATAATAAAAAAAATTAAAAATGTCATATTTTTAATGACACACCCTGTATCAATCTTTATCAAAATTAGAACTAAAGTATCTTGGATGAGGAGGATTCAATATAATTTATTAGATTTGAAATAAATACTGTCCTAAAGGTAGTTTACTCTTGAATAAAAAAAAATCAAACCCCATTAAAACGTACGTCTATGAGGTATCGCGTTTCTTACCCTGGGCAAAATGTGCGCCTTATAACCATACAGCCTCCTACCAAAAATGAAAAACATCGCTTAACAAACAATCAAGATATTGGCTTGTATCCATCTTAAGTGGGACACCCTGTATATATATATATATATATATATATATATATATATATATATATATATATATAGATATATATATATATATATATATATATATATATATATATATATATATATATATATATATAAAATAGAATAAAATATTGGCGAAGCGGACGTGAAAATCTGTCAATCTACATGATTCTCGTATTAAAAAGTGCGGAGCACTCCAAAGTATGGAATAACTCCGGGTCCGACAGATGGCGACAGCGCTGTTTCGTCCTAATATGGGACTCGTCAGGCCACCGCAGTCGGTACAAACCATCATCTCGCCTTTGCGTCGTATAAGCCATACTTATAATCAAAATACGGCAAATAAGACGACAAAGGCGACATCTCGATGGTCCACTTGATAATACAAGAACCATACAGATTAACAAAGTTTGTAAGAGAAACCGTCATATGGTGGCGCGACGGTGAATTAAAACAGAAATATGTAAAATCGAGTACACGAAACGCGCTGCCCAAAAGATAGGGGTCGCATTTTTCGGTCCTGGCAAGCAAGCATACCGCTATTTAAGCAGCCAAAGCCACGTGCCGCACCAAACGATCCCACCATGAGAGCATCGTTTAGCGTGTTTCAAAGCCAAACAAGTAAATAAATATGTAGATAAGTTTTTGTCCGTGTAATTTAAAATAAAATAGAATAAAATATTGGCGAAGCGGACGTGAAAATCTGTCAATCTACATGATTCTCGTATTAAAAAGTGCGGAGCACTCCAAAGTATGGAATAACTCCGGGTCCGACAGATGGCGACAGCGCTGTTTCGTCCTAATATGGGACTCGTCAGGCCACCGCAGTCGGTACAAACCATCATCATTTTAATACGAGAATCATGTAGATTGGCAGATTTTCACGTCCGCTTCGCCAATATTTTATTCTATTTTATTTTAAATTACACGGACAAAAACTTATCTACATATTTATTTACTTGTTTGGCTTTGAAACACGCTAAACGATGCTCTCATGGTGGGATCGTTTGGTGCGGCACGTGGCTTTGGCTGCTTAAATAGCGGTATGCTTGCTTGCCAGTACCGAAAAATGCGACCCCTATCTTTTGGGCAGCGCGTTTCGTGTACTCGATTTTACATATTTCTGTTTTAATTCACCGTCGCGCCACCATATGACGGTTTCTCTTACAAACTTTGTTAATCTGTATGGCTCTTGTATTATCAAGTGGACCATCGAGATGTCGCCTTTGTCGTCTTATTTGCCGTATTTTGATTATAAGTATGGCTTATACGACGCAAAGGCGAGATGATGGTTTGTACCGACTGCGGTGGCCTGACGAGTCCCATATTAGGACGAAACAGCGCTGGCGCCATCTGTCGGACCCGGAGTTATTCCATACTTTGGAGTGCTCCGCACTTTTTAATACGAGAATCATGTAGATTGACAGATTTTCACGTCCGCTTCGCCAATATTTTATTCTATTTTATTTTAAATTACACGGACAAAAACTTATCTACATATTTATATATATATATATATATATATATATATATATATATATATATATATATATATATATATATATATATATATATATATATATTTACATACCTCATCATAAGAAAATTGATTCCTTTGAGCAACTTATATCATACTAGACAAAAAGTTCAATACAAGTTACACCATCTCCCGGAATTTCATACAATGTACCATGAATATTAATGTAAATTCCTTTAATGTTAAGATACATGTGAATTAATTTTAATGTACAGAAAGTTGAAATATCTTTTCAGTTACTTTTTTTGAAATTTAAGGTACCATTTAATCAAATTTAATGTGCAACGAACTAGCATTTGAACGAATTGTATTAATTTCAAAGTAAATGTAAAATAATCAAGATTTTAGGTACAACATCATTAAATTTAATATGGAATAGACATTAAATTTGCATTAAATTTAAGGTTATTTTTAATAGTGTACACAATGAGGTGATAAATGACAAACGAATATCGACACGCGTAGAAAGGATATTATTTTCCTGTTCCCCTAGTATTACAGTTCTCGTTGCCAACTATTTTCGATTTTTTTATCAATCACAAAACGAATCAAGGCACTGCAGGTTTATATAAGTTAATTAATATATTTTTAGACTTAATAATGTATTGATTTTTGATTGAGTTAACAGACTTGTAAAAGTAACTGCTGCCGAATTCTGTTACATTTAGCATCATTTAAGTTACATATTCAGAAGTATGATTGTGATATTTTATAACCATATAACTCTTTTAGACTACTACTGATATTTCAGTGATGACAAAATTTGGCGAGAAGGACCTAATATTTATAAATAGTGTTTTTTTTTTTAATTTTAAAATTGACACAAAATATCGTCCATTTCTAGGTATTTATAGAAAAGACCTTTATTGGCAACTTTATCTCAGTACTCTAGGAAGTATTTCTTTTATTTTTGATTAATTATCGAGGCCACTGTACGGCGTCATATCAGCATCATTGTTAACAGATGAAAAAAAGACCTTGATTTCTTTATTTAAATTATTGGAAAGCACAAATTTTTAGGCAGAATTACTAATTAGCATAGGATACGTTAAAAGTGAGTCAGCAATTAATATGAGCCTTCAACTACGGTCACACATGTACTTATATTTTATTCAACAGATATCCTCTTAATGAACCTGATGATTATGTTTAATAAAAAAAATATTCATTTTCGTTGTCATGATGTTTTTATCAAACATCTTGTGTCTGCTATTTGCAACTGCTAGTCAAGATGATTGCGCTGATTCTCCATCCAGGCGCATTCGCTATGTTTAGATTGCTGTAAAAATGATTTTTTGCATTCGACATCTTGATCTGTAGTATCTAGAAGATAGCTCATATTGGGCCTTGAACTGTGCCCAGTCAAGCTGGGGTAGTCTATCAGTAAACTGTTTGTTCACAGAGGATAATATCATTATCGTTGAATCTTTTAAGTAAACCAAATTATTGTCGAAGCATTTTGCTTTTACTTAATTTAGTAATAAATGTCTGACAATGTGTAGGTTTTACTATAGATCATTATAGCTAAAGTTATAGCTATAATAATCTTTGGTTTTACCTAATGCCGACTCCGGGAGCAACTATTTTTTTCAGCCCAGGCTCTGTTGCGATTGTACTGAATGAGTTTCAGCAAGGACGAAAGAGCTATTGTCATATTCTGTACCGTGAGTTTCCCTGTTATTTTTACAGTTTTTCTCGCTTTTTGAAACTCCTCGTCAATTCACGTCTGCTTACCTGTAAGTTCCATCTTATTACATTGATAATAAATATATATATATATATATATATATATATATATATATATATATATATATATATATAATAAACTTTCTTTCAGCTTGTTCCTTTAAGTTAGTTAATTCTCTTATTTTTATTACATCTTTAGTTGCCTATTCTTGGGACTTTATAACTTGTAATGATCTCTATTGATTATTTATTGAACAAAACATATATCTTCTTAACATTTCTGTATTGTTATGCTCTATCGTCTGACTCTGTGGATGTTTGGGTTTTCCATGTATTATTTTTAAGTCAAGCGACATGCCACAAAGTTCCTCAGTAATCATTTTGCCAAATTCACTATTATTATTATTTTGAATAGCTCTTGGTATACCGACGATAAAAAAAAATAGTTCTTCGATACTTCTGGTAATTAAAAGAGTTTAGTCAGGTCACCTTTGTTAACAAGTCTTCATTTATATTTATCCACTCTTTTGAACTGTATGTCACCGATATTAAATTGACATCTCGCGTATGTTTTAATACTTAAAATCAGTGTAAGCGTCAAGTTTTTTCGAAACTTTTTTTTTTCGCAAACCGCAAAGAAATTTAAATAAATAACAATAATCTTCCTGGTAAAGTTCTTATTACACATTACCTTCTTTAACCTACACCGTTAGTTTTTTGATTTTTCCAATAGTCATAATGTCAAATATTCATAAACGTTGACAATCTTCTGGTTTCTTGTTCCTTTCAGGGAAAATTATATATTATGACCTTTCTATAATACTAACATAAGAGTCTCCACTTTCACATGTTTAAAACCCTGAAAATGTCCCATTAAGGAAATTTTTTAGTAAATTTCACCATTCACTGATTCCAAGTAATTTTTATTTAAATTTCGTGATAAAACAGTCTACATAATATATATATCTCACCAATTTCAGTTTTAATGAAGTCATTTTTCTCTAAATTGCTTATTTAGCATTATCTTTCCCTGCAGAAAATGGGACAGTCTTCTTTTTTCGTTTCGTCGACTTTTTAATAAATTACTACCCTGCCGCGATTTTAAAGGCTGCTTTAGCTATTTATTATCTCGTGTGTTTTAGGTGCAATAATTTAATGAGAAAAGGCGAGGCTTTGTTTTTGGAACAACGTAATAGTGCTGCAGTCTTTCAGCTGCCAGGATAAGCTCTAGAAAAAGATGGGGTGAAAGCAAAGATAAAACGAAAAAATAATGAAAATTTTTGTTGCTCTCATGGGAACATAGTAAATTTTAAGTAATGGTTCACAGAAAAATATCGGATTCTATCGTAAATATTATTTCGACAGAGAACATTAAAACTAAATTAAGGACACCCCATGCTCATTTTAGTGTTTGCTTTCTCGACTGTAAATGGTCTATTAAATTACTTTTATGATTAAATTTATTAATATTACGATATTAAGTTATAAGAGCCACACATTGAACACATAACACAGTGTGAATGAACTGCGGAGTAATATTTTTTATGGAATACACGCCATAAGGCATAGTCCGAAACAGCATATCTAAACATAGTACGAATGTTTACGCCATAATACGCCGATATAAAAACTAGCTGTAATAACTCAAATATATATCCAATTCATGGAAAAATCTATCCACCTTAAGTTCTATTACCGAGACTTAGCGGTAAGCTGTGTGGCACCAAATCTTTTTAACGGGCCTTTAAGTGAATAAGATTTTTCTATCAATTGCGTTCTCAAGACTCAAGTCGATAAAACCATACTGAGGAGACGGTGAGGTGGTCGAAACCAGTTTATGAGGAAAACCATGCTTTGTTACGTAGCCTACAGATAAGTAACAGGAACTGTTGATCCAAACGACCATTTTAGATATTTTTGCAAATTTTAAAAAGTGTTTAAATTTATATTCCATTGAGCCATTTTTTTTTAGAATCAAAGAATGGTCATACTTGTAAAAATATTTTAGATATTTTTTAGATTAAATAACACAAGAAACCTATTAGAGTTCAACAGGAAAAAAAAATGTAAAATTTCATTAATTAATTTAAAAATCTTTTAAATAAAATGATATTATTTGAATATTTCCAGATAAAAACTTTCGCGTATTAATAAGGACCTTTTTATACAATGTTTATTAAGCTTTACCTTATCTCAGACGGGTCTGTCAACGATTTTTTTCTTTTTTTCCGGCATTTTAATAAATTACCAGCATGCTGAGATTTTAGAGGCTCTTTTCAGCTATTTATTATTTCATGAGTTTAAGGTGTCTTAATTTAGATCCAAAATGTATTCTTATACTAGATGTAAAATTTTTAGCATGAATGATCTGGAACTATGTAAGAAGATTGGTAATGTTTAGTTAAGGTTATTTTAATTTAAACCAATTCGTCTAAGCAGTACCCTTTTTATGACATTTTAAGAAAGTCAAAGAATATATTCCGATTTTTTAGAAACTATAAAAATTTAGTATTGCGTTAGTGCATAATGACTGGACGTTTCTTAAGTAAAATAAAGAAAATACTATATTATTCATTAAATCAGAATGAGACAGAAGATTAAGCATCGTGAGCATCGACATACGTGTAAATTACCAGTTTGGCCCTCGGATGAGGGGTAATACAATGCAGGCGCGGTGAGAGCGGGCGGCATACGCCATGCCCTAGCACAACAAGAGGATTCCAAGTTATTTGCTTTCATTCAGGCCGTCGAAACACAAGTACCGTGTTTCGCGCCAAATTTTTTTGCTACAATGGTAGTTTATTCCACGGAACAAAAAAAGCACATTATTAAGTGGTACACTATTCTGGTAAATAATCGGCAGATTTGTATGTACGTGCGAAAATCATCCTGTTCCTTGAAAATTTAGAATTTCGGAAATTACTAAAAAAATTTGAAACAACCGGTTGTCTAAAAATTTGTAAAAAATGCACTGATAATAATGAGGAGCAACCGGTTCCTCAAATTACTGAAGAACGAACAAATCGGGGAAACTGACGTTTGTAGTTTAGCAGAAATTAATTTTCCCTGCAATAGTACCGTAATTGCCTAAGAACTTGATATGAATGCTCGAACAGTTCGGAATATTTTAAAGCTAATAGGGATATAACCCCCGAAGTTTTGGCAAATACGCGAACCGTATTTTACAACAGACTGGGTTATTGTCTCGCTCAAAGTGGAGGCCGGTTTGAACACCTCTTGTAGACTTTTAGGTGTTTTTGTTGATTTAAACTGAATTTAATTATTTGTTTATTTATTTGCAATTACTGAACGTGTTACTTTTATTTTTCACCAGAATAAAAGTTGATTTTTGAGAATGATTTTTAATTTTAAAGTGGTCTAGTAGTTTATTTACTTAGAAATTACCGTTGCGTTTCACTAGTATTTTTATTAGAATAAATGTTTATTTTGTAACAGAAATATCAATTTGCTTTACGCTCATCGTCCAACAAAAACTTTTTTTTTATTTCAACTCTTTGATGTATTTAAAACAATCAATGTATCAAATAGTCATTAAATATTCCAAATTCCGTCGATTACGTTATAAGTTTAGACGAAAAGTAAATACATCCTCTCATTCGTTTCAAGGTACTGCTCGTGTTCGTGTCGCACGGAAGTTAGAGCGGGGTAATATTGCCGTAGGCGTTCCCTACGATCTTCTGTTCGAACTAATCTGAAACAAGTTAGATGGGCTTGGTGGGTTAGAATTTGAGAAACGGCCAAAATAATTTCTAGTTAAGAAATTTAAAATAGAAGTTTGGCTATAGTAACGTTTCTATTAAACCTCGGTAATATGACCGGCCAGTCTTTTCTTTCTAAAGTTTCATCTCAGGTCAAAAATAACAGTGTTGTGGTTGCGTCGCGCCCAGTTATATTTGTGCGCCGCTCTTCTATTTGACATTGGATCGTCGAGAAACAAATATCAACGATTACTGAATTGGGCTAAACAGAAAGGCAGTAATATATTTTCGCCGTACTCTGGTGTGTAAAATACAAAAAAAAAGCATGGTATCTACATGACGAGAATCTAACTTTTACTAAATCAAAAGCCAAGGTTAAATTCTGAGGCTTACTGAATCATACAGTTGTTCGAATTATATTGCTTAAAATTAGACGCCCTTGAACAAATCGATAAATTAGATTTGTAGATATGAGTTTCATTTGCAAATGGGGCATCGATGGAACGTCAGGTCAGAGCCAGTACAAAATGAAATTCACTGATCCGAATATTTCTGATACAAACTTATTCCTGACCTCTCTTATTCCACTTCAATTAGCAGGTATTAACACGCAAACTCAACAAGAATAGATTGTGTTGTACAATTCCAAACCCTCGTCTATTATAAATTGCGGGCCTCTGAAATTTGAATTTATTAAGAAAACCGAACAAAAGTCTTTAATGAAAATAGAAAATTATGAACTCGAACCAGACAACTTGCACCATATAATAGAGTTTTCTTTGCCACCCGAGCTTCAGTACAGTAGAACTTATCTATGACGATGATAGATGGCTAGGTGAATGGTTTGGCTGGAGCAAAATCGGTCCAACATTGTTACCTCTGCCAAACAACATCTCAGTTCAACAACATTGATACTGTGTGCCAGTAAATACAGAGTATTTCAAGCTGCAGTGATTATAACAAGAGTAAAGCGAAAACTGATCCTCCGGTTTCCCGTCATTTTGCAAACTATTGGAAGCGGACATTAAACTGCAATAGAGAAGTTTTGGGAATACAAACTTCAAACAGCAAGATTATTCTTCAAATGATATTCTTGGTACAACATTCCAACAGGAATCCACAAATAACTTACTTCATTGACCAGACATCATAGCATTTGCATTATTACCGATAGGTAAACTATCGAAAGATGCACAAAAATCAACGGACAAGTTGACAAGAAACTATCGTCTAGACTTTGCCAAAACTTTTGGCGTCGATGGATCCTTACACTGTTTTTGACATAGTAAGAATTCGGATAACAATTCATACGTATTGGAGAATGAGACAAAAGCTGTTAACAAAGAAGGCAGTGATTAAAAAGTTCTTTTTATTATTTTTATTACAGTCGTATTATTTATTCATTTATGTGAATCAATAAATATTATATTACTTACAAATTATTTGCATTGGTATTTATTAAGAAGTCTTAAGCATAGAGGGAAAAGTACTTTCGCCTTTTTAACGATTATCGATATCCATGTATTTATTATTATAGTATTATATTTAAAATGTACCTTGAAGTTAAGCGCAATATTTTATTCATGGAAATACAATTATTCTTTTTATTTTATTTTTAATATCAAATCCGTGCTTTCGACCCACTGTGTTTTGACGACCCGAAACCGGCAAAAAGTCCTTGTCCGACACCATCTTTGCTGGAAACTAGGAAGCAAGCTACGATACAACAGTATGCTTTATTTCACTTCTTCAACATGGCTAAACCGGTTGTCCGTCGCTTTCTTTTTTTTCAGAAGTTCTGTTCTGGATTTTCCACACCTGTATATATATATATATATATATATATATATATATATATATATATATATATATATATATATATATATATCGCGTGACCAGTAAAGTCCGCATCATATGGGATTTTTTTTTATTAATAGCTTTATTCGAAATGTAGAAGTCGGATTATATCTCAAAATATCGAAAAAAGTTATTATAAAAAACTTTTCTAAATGCAATTTTTATCCCATATGTAGCTATATAAGATAATTTAGATTTTATAAGCTTTTTTTGTAAATTATGCCACTGTTGCAAAATTAGTCTCAACGCAACCTACAGAAAACTTCTTATTTTTGACAATGTTTCATCTCAGACCTATTTTGTTTAAAGTAGCGGCATATTTTCCTACAAACTACAAGTAGGGCTATTAAAATTTGGTCACATGTGGTGCAGATTTTATTTCTTTTTGACCCTGTATAACTTTATATAATAACTATTTTTGAAAACGTAGTTTATGTCACACATTATAGTCAAGACAAACATGTACACAGTGCCCTCAAGAAAGTCTGAATTATGTTGAAAATAAATTTTTATTGCGTTTAATTTTTATATTATGATTTTTTTATTAGAAAATTGAAGTCTTCTCCATTAAGCTATTTTCTTAATATTAATATGTATCACTTTTATACACAAACTATGTTTTCAAAAATAGTTATTTTATGAAATTAACATATACAGGGTGAAAAACAAATAAACTTTGCGTTACATTTGACCAAATTTTATTAACCTTATCTGGATTTTGTAGAAAAACACACATTTAATATAGTG
Source organism: Diaprepes abbreviatus (assembly GCA_034092305.1). Lineage (NCBI taxonomy): Eukaryota > Metazoa > Arthropoda > Insecta > Coleoptera > Curculionidae > Diaprepes > Diaprepes abbreviatus. The sequence continues at coordinate 930,142 of JASJET010000303.1, forward strand.
CTACTTTAAACGAAATATGTCTGGAATGAAGCATTCTCAAAACTAAGAAGTTTTATGTAGGTTGCGTTGAGTATTATTTTGCAACAGTGGTGCAATTTACAGAAAATGAGTAAAAAATCTAAATTATCTTTTTTCCTAATGATTTTTTTCGATATTTTGAGATGTAACCCCACTTTTGAATTTTTTTTTGGAAAAAAATTACAACTTGATAGATAATGCTAATCACGTGACTACTATTTTTGTGATTAATTGACATGTGTGTGTTGTCATGTAGTGTTTTACTGATGGAAATATGTGATTCAATATTAATCCGGGACTACATCCGTTCGTTTCTTTATAGAAACTTGCCGAGATTTCGCCAAAATCTCATTTGGCATATTCAATAAGAAGTGAAATTGAAGATCAGTAGATGTGTCACTATTTTGTAATTATGAAAGCCTGTGACAAAAACTTTTTGGTTATTGGGATTTTTTAATAAAGTTATCTTTTTCACAAATTCGGTGAAACGCATTGAGAAATAATTTTTTAAAATTTGGGGAAATAATGAGAAAAATATTTTTTTTGGTGAATTGTTATTTTTAATTTAAAAATACAAACTGAAAAACTCATTCCATTTTTTTTTAACTGGGATAGGTAAAATATATTTTTACTTAAATTTTCACATACTTTTTTAAACTGTATTACATGTTTCACTGCAAAGTAAAATCATTTCAACGTTTATATATTATCAAGTTCTTTTGTTCTACTGATAGTTTCAATAATATAATTCCAAAAGATTTTATACCGTACCTGAAGAAGCTGCGACACAGTGAAACATGTTATACAATCAAAAATGAATAGCAGAAATTTAAGTAAGAATATGTTGTACTTATTCCAATCTAAAATTTTTATTGATTTCCACCAAGTAATGGTCAACAAAATCAAAAACTCATAGTATATCTTTATTCACAAAAACCTAACGTGGAAATTTAATAAAGGTTTTCGCAAACACTACTCTGACAAGACGTAACACACCAAAATGGGATTTCTCTCTAAGGACAAAACGAATGCCTTGTTATTTTAGTACTTAGAGCTTTTAACTGTTATTGCTTTCCAGAGAGAATTTAGCTCTGCGAATTTTATGATTGTTCTTAAAGAAGAAATTCTAACAAAAATTTTACTTCGAATATTTATCTAGGTCATTGACGATTTCCTGTATTATGGAATTGTTAATTTATGACACTACGACTAATGAGTAAGAAATTATGCTTAGAATTTTCTAGGATATTAAAATTATGGTAAAGATGAATGATCACCTCAAAACATATAAGAGCTGAGGAGGATTCATATGAGAAAATTCCTAATTCAAAAAGTGCCTTTTGTTTCGAGATATACGATAGCAAATTATTATAAAGGTAACTGGTATTCTGGAATAAAATTATCTCAATTTTTTCATCAATAAAAGTTTAGCGATACACAATAGTCATTATATTAAATAAATGTTTTCCGAAAAAAATAATTTGTTGAGGAGGAAAATTTGTCATTTTGTATATAAGTCAGTTAATATCTCATAACATCACTTATTGCTGAATTCGACAAATTTTTCTAAATTAGAAAACATTAATATTTTTTAACCACACATCTATTCTGTGGTGAATGTGTTCTCCTAGATCATTAATTCCTAAACTTGTTCTTATGAATTCCCAGGGGTCGATTGCGACCGGCAAAGGAACCATGTGTAACTATATAACTATTCATTTTGTGATCGCACTTATGAAAACTAGCACATTTAAAAGCAACATATTGCGATCATATTACACATGCTATATTAGACACATCTAGACTTGAATAGGAACAATTTTAGGAAGAAAAGTAATGGACTTAGTATACAAGTTAAAGTGAATAAAAATTGTTTTCTTTGTGAGTCTGGATATAAGTAAGTACATGTTTTTAATAACATTGTTTTGTTTTAATTTATCCGATAGTGATTACTGATCATGACTTGACGAAAATGTACTTCAATATTCTAATCAACCGCTTACACCAGCATTAACTTTTTTAATTTTTTAATTTTAGCAATTGGTATTATTTACTTTGTGTGTTTTCTTCTTTCTTTTTGTATGAATATTTATAGACAAAACCTTTATAAATATTAAAATAGGGTTTTACGTTTTTCATTTACAGATAACTACTACTAAACCACTCCAAATCTAAAAGGAATTGTAAGCACTATAGTGTCTATTATTTGAAGTTTGGTTTCATTTCATCATTTTCGGACAAACCACTGTGTATGTGCTTTATATGCTACAAAGTTTTAATCAATGACGCTATGAAACCATCCAAGTTGAAAGGTCATCTGAGAAAGTGTGATCCTAATAAAACAGATAAAGATTTGTAATACTTTCAAACACTAAAAGCAAAACTTCAGAAAAGACCCACCGGGGACATTGTTTTCGCGTCAATGTCAAAAAGAGGTGAGGATGGTTTGCAGGTGTCTTTTTATCTACTATCTACAGGCAAATCAGAAAAGTCTCATACTAACAGGGAAGATCTAAATTTGCCCGCTTTTGAAGAGATCGTAAAAGCTGTTCTACCTGAGTCTGCGTATTATATACTCAAAATAATCCTTTTGAACAACAGAATAATGAAAGAATCTATTGTTGACATGTCATGATGTAGGAAACTTATTGTGAAATTATCTGTAAACGACTTAGTTCCCCATACAATTGTACTGATCAACTACTTGGTAATCAGGCATTATTAATTTCATATGTTCGTTTTGTTTTATACCACATATTGATCTTTGCGAGAACTTTGACATCAGACACTAAAGGTGAATAATATTCAATGTTTTGAGATATTTTTTGATGGAAAATGCAACTCAAGCCATCATCGAAACAGGTGGACAATAGGATGTGTCTAATAAACTGTATCTGAATATATCTAAATGCAATGTGGTACCTTTCAGTAGCACAAAGAGTCCTATACTTAAATTATTCAATTAATGATATCTGCATTTAAATTATTATATTACTTCTACGTTAAATTTAAGTTAGATTGTGGTTCAATCATATAGTCTCCTGAACATAACTTCCACAAGCACTCAGCTGAATCTATTTAGAGGATATTTCTGATATATTTAGAGTGGACGGCATTTATTTTGAGAGGAGTATTGAACCAAAATTGAATTTAACTAGGTTTGGAGAGCTCTCTGTAATCTTTCGCCGAGATTCATAGTCTGTAACATTTTTATACAATCTCCTACATGCAAAAATTGATTGTCTATTGTTACTGCAACAAAGATTCTCTCAGATTCCCCGTATAGGTATCAGGCGTCAGCCTACCTTTTTTTTAGGTGCCCGAAATCAAATGTCTTTAATCAGAACACAATTACGATATGTATCAAGCTTTTAATAAAATTTCCGTACCCTGTGACATTGATTTTGGTAATCTCCCAACAATTTTAGGACATCTACGCGAGGCGTTTGGTTATCCATAAGGTTGGTTTGGTTGTGTATATCTTATTTAAATAGTATTGTTTGGTATGTGCTAGGGTTAGTTAGGATTTACAATTTAAAATTTTTTGAACTTAAAAATATTTTCTATTTCTTGAGTAAATACGGATTATATTCTGTGGGCTTTTACAGCCATATAATGAGGCCCCTTTTATAAAAAGTTGAATTATATTGAAGAATGCTTAGACTAGTTCTGCTTTAGCTAACATTGTTTATACCTTGTGCATACATTATTCAATTCTGAATTAATAACTCTGGGTTTCTTTTGACGAACATTACCAAGTACAAGATATACAGTGAGACACAGTTAGAATTTGTAGCTGAGTAAAGAATGGTCCTTAAGAAGTTCTGGCAGGAAGTCTAAGAATACTACGCTATCCGTTTCTGAATTTTAAAAATAATTTTTACCCCTCCAGTGAAACTTAACTAACAACAGATTGAATCTGCCCTGAATTAAAGAAACGTAGGGTATCAACCATAATGATGTCTCTTTTTATGAGTCCACACAAGCTACTCTGCAATGTCAGTATATAATATTCCTTTCACGAGGAAGGATCTAAATGTAATCCCTAGAAAATAATATATATATTCACTGGAGTCGACTTTCCGTTCAGTTTTGCCACTGTAGACTCAAAATTGTTAATATATTTGGAGAAGAATATCAAGCCTGTTTTATCTGTAATAAAATTTCTACTGATATACTAGGCCTCCATACTTCATACCACTGTCGAACACTCTAGAGATAGTTCACCAAGAGACACATTAGCTGTCACTATTGGAAGTGCCATCAGAACACGAACATAACACTCCCACTGTAAAATTGTTCACTAGACTATTGGCATACATCAAGAAGAGAATAGGGTTAAATATCGAACCTTGAGGAACACCCTGTCTAATTTTGACCATATCTAAAAAGTAACAGTCACCACTTTTATTTATGCTCATTGTTTACCTGCTGATATGCAAATAGAACTTCAACAAATCTGATGCTGCACCTCTTATACTATACTCTAATAGAACCTTCAGTAACGGTTGATGGTAAGCTGTGTCAAATCTTTTGACAAATCAAAATATAAACCTGCAACCTTTGTGTCTTAGTTCCTTAATATTGCTAGCTTTTACTGTGATTTTTAATATTATAATTTTAAGAAATAGAAAAGAGTTTTTATATAAAAGCTTTTTTTTTCAATCAGACCTCTTTTTATTATTTATCAAATTTGATAAAATATCTGAAAATAGTCAAACATGCCAGAAACATTTTAGCCACTGAAAGTGAATATGGGCACTGATACATTTTAAAGTTTCATATTATTTTGAATTGTGAATCAAACTTAAGCTATAGTGATTGTACACTATTCTAATATTTTAATCGTCAAAATATTTATTAAATTAATTTTAGATAACTTTTCTAATAAAATATGTTTAGAGTTTGGTATATAAAATAAAACCAAAAACAGTTTCAAACCTTGAATGATTGATTTCTGACAACAAATAAAAAACTAATTAGAAAGTCCTTATATGTAACCTTGAGTTTTTTTTGTTTATTTTTCCAAAATCAACAAAGCAATAAGAATTTATTTACTTTTTGCTTGAGAAAATTCTCGTAATGTTCTTGGAACCTCTTCAAGCTCCTATAGCTAGTGACGACGGACGATCACCGCCGGGGGCCCCAGAATGTCTAATCTAATAATATACATAATTTTTAATGTTACATAAAATACAAAAATATTTGAACCCAGTATTCCTACGCATGTTGCTAAATCAGCACGTTGACAAACTGGGTCAATAAATGCCAAATAATCATATCCATCGTTTTACTTATCCGGCAATGTTATTGTAAATATTATTACATTAGGAAAATAGGTTAGAAATTTAATTTGTACATATACACCATAAGTTTCGATAATAAATCAGTATTAAAACAAAAAGGTTTTACTCACTGTATATTTATTACAATTATAAGAGGTTATTGTCATTATTAGCAACTATTGGCTCTACGAGCCGGATCAATGTTTGTTTTATTAACTAATTTTGGTAGCAACCATCTATATTTATGTATAGTAGAGTGGTTGTACTAACCAATTGTTTTTGTGGTAGTTGCTAATAATGATTACAACGCCTTATAATTGCTATTCCATAGGTTATAATAGATAACGTGGTGAGTAAAACCCTTTAGGTTTAATACTCATTTATTATCGAAACTTATGGTGTATATATCAGATTAAATCTTCAACCTATTTTCCTAACGTAATAATATTTACAATCACGTTATCGAATAAGTAAAAGAATTAATATGATTATTTTAGAAATTATTGACCCAGTTCGTCAACGTGCTGATTTAGCGATATGTGTTGGAATAATGGGTCGTAATACTTTTGTATTTTATATAAGATTAAAAAATATGTACAAACTTAGATTAGACCACTACTATGTGTGACTTCATGAGATGAGAAATTATTATTTACACATCTCATTCTCGGAATCAATTTGTTGTCTTGCCTCTATATTTCTTGATTCTCACAAGTCTTGAGTAATAAAATAATATTATAAAGACAATGTTCTACGGAAAAAGAATTCTTTTCAGTCTTCATGCTCTAGTCATTCTTTATAGTGAAAAATAGTTATAAAGTGTAAAAATAACAATTCCTTACGGAAATATGAAATAGTTTTGTTCATTTTTTGTTTCGTGAATAAATAAACTTGAACTTTCTCTCGATATGTCTATTATTAGCATTGAAATTTAGCGCTCCCGAATAACATCAATAAACCAATACATGTTGTGGCACAATTATCGCAAATGCAGAAAAAATCGTTATTAACCTTGGGATAAAATATTTTAGTTGTGTTTCTATAGTTTATTTTATAAAAGGTATAACCCTTTTTTATTTTGTTGTGACACACTTCTTAACACATTTTAATAACATCGAAAATAGCAAATAGTTTTTGCACTTAATCATGGTATTAAATGTTCAAGTGAGAACAAACATCAATGGTGTAATAAAAGGTTTATTTACTTTTTACTAGTTGCTTTTAGTTAAATTATTTTACTTCTAGAGCTAATTATAAAAAATTTACGAAGCGAAAGCAATCTGTCTCAACAAACTTAAATGAATATCATGAATATTTAAAAATAAGCTTAAAGGCACTCGAACTTTTTAAAGCTAAAATAATTCCAGTAGTTTGCTAAAACTGAACTTGTTATAATTAATATTATTTTGCCAGTTGCTTTCTAAGTGGCAGATAAATAATTCATAAAAACATTCGTCTCCATCTACAAACATCCTTTTAAGTTGCCTAAAATGAGAGGGTGGAAAATAAGAGGATGGAAAACAAGAGGGTATAAATGGTGGGCGACTCTTATGCATACTTTTCTTTTAAACATTTAAGGACAAATTAACAAATAATTGAAACGAAGAAGATACGTTTTAATTAGCAGTTTAATTGGGGCTTAACAAAAATAAAAAGGCCTAATCTATTGAAATTTAACCATTTATTCATTTACGGGCGTTATTTAATTAGGAAATAATTTAGACTATTTTGAAATTTGAAAATAAAAGATGTGTTTGATAATGAGACTATTAACCTACAACCTATGTTGTTTTTTTTTTAATTCTTCAAATAAATTGCCTTACACTTATCTGAAATACAGGGTATAACATAAAGATTCAGAATAAATTAAACAGTGGATTCCTTAGTAAAAAATATGTTTTTTTATATGTAGTTTTTGTTTTCTAAGTTACAGGGTGTTAAAAAGTTAAAAAAAAATGTTTTAATGTAATAACTTTCGAACGCTAAAAGATATTGGAAATAAATTTTTGACCCAAGCTTAATTTTATACTGCCCTAGTAACAGTAAATATTAAAATTTTTTTGGAAAATATTTTTTAAATCAACTTATTAAAAGTATATTTTTGTTATGATATTATTGTTTCTCCGTATACCTATGCTGATGGTTTTTATTCAATTGTAGATTTAAGACATTATGGCAAATATCATTTCTTAAATAAGCAATATTTGTAACTTATTAATTTGTTATTTGTTAACGTAAAAGATTTAATGTATTTAAGTTAATGCTATGTGACTTTGTGGCGATTACGTGCGAAATTTCAGGCCTTTATCTCGATATTTTTAGAAAACAAACTTTTTTGCTTATGAAGATGTATTTCAGGTACGCGATTTAGCGATAATAAACAGTCGCTTTGAGCAACTTCTAAAACATCATCGATTTTTTTGAAATTTTGTTGAAAAATTTTTTTTTGTTGCTTCTAAAAATTTCGATGCATCGCATATAAATTTCCATTTCTTCTTAATCACTCTATTGTATATTTTAGGGTTTATCATTTGTAAATATATTTCTCTGAGAATCGATTTTTTTGTGTATTAATTGTCGCCGACATCAAAAATTTCTACTACATTTAAAAATTTATAGTTTTCTTCGATATTTAGCGTATCACTTTCTTCTAATTTTGAATAATTTTCATCTGTGAGTATTTAATATATTTGTTGACTTTTTGGATCTCAAAACTCGTAGTAGCAATGTATCTGCTTTATTAAGGTTCATTTTGTATAGGTGCTTTTGAAAAGCAATGTGTTTTAGGATCAGAATTCCCAACATCAAGCTTCTCCAATTTTGCTTTCCCTATAATGCTATTTTTTGGTCCATTGTTTAATGACTTCCTCATATTGTGCTGGTAGCCCAAGAGCAGGAAAACTTGTTGATTATTTCATTAGCCTATATGTCTTAGTGTCTTTGGACTCAATATATCATGAATCTATTCCCTTTTTTTATACTGTACATGATACTTTGTGTATATCCAAATAAATGCGGATCCACTTTTTAGTGTAAGCTCTTCTAACATTCTCATTTATACACTGTAGGACTTCATAGGTTTCTGTCTAAATTAAAATTACTATCGGAAATTTACTGACTAGGAAATATTAACCTTCTGGTTTTACCTCTTATATTAACCAGGTTTTACAGAGGTTAATGTCAATAATTTTGAAATGAAAATCAATTTTTTCTTCAATTAGTCTCTGTTAAAATCATGAAATTTGTCTGTATTTTTTTGGTAGGATGAACATTTTTTGTTAACCCTAATATTTCTTATCATCTTTAAAGAAAATCTAAATTTTATTTTCCCAACTTCTGCATAATCTGATGGAATTTGAATTTCTGGTATTTATTTCAATCTATAAATGTTCTCCTTTCTGTAGTTCGATATCATTTAACTCCTAATGAATAATATAGTGTGATTTGACCGTTTAATATAGTGTGATTTGACCGTTAAAACATTCTCCGTTTCATTAAATTAAGTTTTATTGACGTTTATTTATACTTAAGTAAAAAGAAGAGCTAACCAAATAAATATTTTTAAATATTTTCAAATTCTATTAGCCACTTACTTTAACATTTTAGACTTGGCTCTGGAAGTGTAATTTATGATTTTTATTTCCCCTTTTCAAGCAAATATAAATATATTTTAACGTATTCTCAACGATTGTAAAAGTTCATCCCAAATATATTTATGGAGGACTTTTCAATAACTTTTTGAAGATCTTGTAATTATTCACCCACAAGAATCTGTATAATATCTAAAAATGAACAAAAATAAGAGAAGACCCAAGGCCAATTAGATTTTAATGCGTCATTATGAATTAATATGTTATTTACTCCTTTCCACTCTATTCTTTGAAACATGTTGGATAATAGGATCTGGACATTTTAACTACCCATGTTACCATATTTATTTTGGTGTTAGACTTTTTGTGAATAATTCGATAAAAATTTTTTTTCGAATTGATATTGAAAATAACGCACAGTTTCAAAATATTTTCGCCTTTGCATATATAAATAATTAATAGTTGGTTTTACAACGTTATTATTTTTAGCAACGAATGAATAATTTAAGAACTAGAACAAAATTCAGAATACTGATAAAATAACAAGTGGAGACCGGGGATGCTCGTATATATATTTATATATATATATATATATATATATATATATATATATATATATATATATATATATATATATATATATCATTTTTCTTAATTTTGTATTTTCTTGGGTTTAGGTTCTATAATTAATAAAACACAAAACGATTGACGTTTCGCCCTTTATTCAAGGCATTTTCAAAATTTATTCCTTGACATTTTGTTGTTCTGAATCAATTTTGAAAATGCCTTGAATAAAGGGCGAAACGTCAATCGTTTTGTGTTTTATTAATTATAGAACCTAAACCCAAGAAAATACAAAATTAAGAAAAATGATATAATCTATGGTTCAAGAATCAAGAAAATAAATAAATATATATATATATATATATATATATATATATATATATATATATATATATATATATATATATATATATATATATATATATTTATCTGATCAAATTTGACCAGGACTGACAAAAAAACAACATATTTACGTATTTTGTTAGAATTTTTTTTATCGTCTTCGAAATAGGCTCCGTTTGAGCCAATATAAGCATGCCAACGTTTGATCCTATTTTCTATACATTTGTTATACGCCTCGGCTGGGATGGTCTTTAGTTCATTCAGCGAATTACTTTTTATGGCTTCAATGGAGTCATGTCGCGTTCCCCGAAGCGAATATTTCACCATCGGAAACAGTAAAAAGTCACAGGGAGCCAAATCTGACAGCGCAAAAACGTGATGAAAAATCCATGAATTGTCTGCCCACGAATTCGGTCGTTTACGACGAATTGCTTCAAGTAAGCTCAAAATGGCCAAGTATTGACCGTTGATCCCTCTGGTACGAATTCTTGGTGAACTACACCACGGTAATCGAAGAAAACGATGAGCATCACGTTGATTTTCGTGCGACTTTGATGTGGTTTTTCGGTTTTGGCTCATTTTTGACCCGCCATTCCCTAGATTGTTGGGCAGTTTTGACGTCATATTCAGAAACTCATGACTCGTCACCAGTAATAATGCGTTTGATGAATGGAGAATCAACTACTCGACGTTCTTTCCGATATTTTGATACGAGTCTAGCATTGACACGCTTCATACCTAAAACATCAACCAAAATGTGTTGAGTCGATCCATAAGAGATGTTGAGAGCCTCTGCTATCTCTCTTATGTCAAGACGGCGATTTTCGAGCACAATTTCCGTAAATTTTTCGATGTTATCGTCGTTAACAGAGGTGGATGGACGACTTTCATGAGGCAAGTTTTCGACGACCTCACGACCTTCACTGAATGTTTCGTGCCACTCAAATACTTACGGACTCGATAGAATAGACTCCCTAAATCCTTCTGCAGCATTTTTAATGATTTCGTAGCCGTAATTCCATTGAAAACAAATCCGTTTCAAATTTGATCACATAGGCTATATATATATATATATATATATATATATATATATATATATATATATATATATATATATATATATACTTATATAAAGTGGTGTTGTCGTTTGTCCAGGATAGTTTAAAGAACTTCCACCGCCATCAATCAAATTTTTACGCATGTTCCTTGGTACAAATGAGAAGGTTTATATGTATCTACTTCGTGGATCTTAGTAAAATACTAAAACACACAAGACACAAATTAATAAGTTACTCAAAATATTATAAATCCATCTAATTTGCACACAATTCACAAGACAAAACCTCAAAACACAAAAGAGCTTCGAACCGATACTGGTCGTTTATAAGTAACATTAGAAAACCAATCAATCGATAACAGAAAATCGATTGCGCAGACGCTGATATTCAAAAATGTGACTGGCAGTATATTTAACTTTTTAATAGATAAAACATCCAAGCGAGCAACATTAATAAAAGTCCCCTTCTCTAGCAACAACAATCGATCACTCGAACTCCAATAACGTGAGAAGGACCAAAGTTACAGAAAAAAATTCAGTATATATATATATATATATATATATATATATATATATATATATATATATATATATATATATACTGAATTTTTTTCTGTAACTTTGGTCCTTCTCACGTTGTTGGAGTTCGAGTGATCGATTGTTGTTGCTAGAGAAGGGGACTTTTATTAATGTTGCTCGCTTGGATGTTTTATCTACTAAAATGAGGTTGACCTCGTTCTCCAGTCCCAGCTATATTCATAAGATGGTTTTCTACCTCCAACAGTTGAAGTTTCTCTACCAACTCTTGATGGATGATTTTGGCAACTGAATCCTTGCAGTTCGATGCGACACATGCTTGGCATGCTTCTGTTATGTGCTATGTGTCCCTGATGTTCGACACCCATATCGGCATGGGCCACTCTGGTCTCGTTAGGATAACCTGATGTTGGATAGCTAGTAGAAAGCCTTTGGTTTCAGGGAACATTTGCTCTGACGTCAACTATTAATTCAACGCAAAATTATCGACATTTTTCTGGTTGACCTCATTTGGGTGTCGCCAATGAAAGCACTTCTGCAGCTAGATTTGAAACTTCTCTAGGTCGGGTTTGTGATAAGAAATCAGGTCATGGTCCTTCAACCGCAGCTATGATAAAACTTCTGCCTCCCATATTGCCCGGTGCAGCACAGAGGTCTCTGCCAGCCTGAGGGTAGGTGTGTTAACTGTTGATCAAATTGTTTATCTATATCCACTAATCCTCTTCCTCCGTGGTGTCTTGATAGCATTGTCCACTTAGCTGCATTACGAGGATGATGTTTGTGTGTCTTAGTCAGGAGTGTTTTAAGTTTCCTTTGCAGACCCCGTTCCATTTCCAAATTCTAAAAGAATAGTTGAGTGCAGAGGACTCATAGGCATTGAGTTGATTTATACTGCTCAGATTAGTTCGTCTCACCCGTCTTATAAGCTCGTTGGTTAAGTCGGTCTTCATAGTCCGTTAGTCAACTCTTGGTGCATGTTTCACGGCCAAGTACTTATAAGTCTGTTCTGTCTTTACTGTCGTAATGGTTTGACTGTTTTCGGTTGTATCTTTCCTCTAGTTGTATTGAAAATGCTGCCTTTATCAAGGCCCAATAGTATTCCTGTATCCCTGGACGACTCCCCCACAATTTTAAACAATTGTTTAAGTGCATTTTTGGTGGCAGTCATCTATTTGAGATCCGCATAGAAAATCATTTAGCCTTACATGTTCACCATTGTTTTTAATACTGAAACCGTATCTGGTGGAATTTAAACGGCGTGATGGTCTGTTCATGTCAAGGAAGAAGCATAATGAATTTTAAAATATTCTGCTTCGTATTGGAATTATATCTGTCTCCACGTTACTGCTGGAAGGTGTTTGCATTTGGATCTAAGTTATCCAAGTTGACATGGGATGTTCTAAAAAGGACACAATATGTACTTTATATAGTCTCATTACAGCTGCCAGCCAGTCATGTGACACTGAATGGAAGTCCTTTTGGTAGTCTATGTAGGCTACCAGAAAGTGAAAACGCCACACAAAACATAATATATTCCGAAATTTTATCAATTTAATATTGCTGGAAATTTTAGTATGCTACATTACTTTCTCGGATGAAGCCTAGACAGGATATTAGTAATAAATAGGATTTCTCTTACAGACAGCATACGTTAATGATTATGAACTCATTAAAATAAATGCTATACGTCTTACCCTCATTTATACGCAAAATTTTTGGTCGATATACTTAACCTAAATTTACTTCGAAACTTTAGGCGATTTATTCAAGAAGTTAACTCCAGAACAGCGATAAATAAAACGACGGTTTAAGTGGTTCCTAACATGACTACTTAGCACACATATTGTATTTACGTGGAAATATAATGTTTAGGAGAAAAACACATGTAGTAAATTAGAATAAATTAACAAGAAAATTTTCACCTGAATTTTTTATTGTTTGACATTTATGATATAAAAAAATGTGTTAATTTCAGAAAAAACTGCCAGAGTAATAATTTTTAAAATATATAAAATATATTTTTCAGAAACAAATGTTATATGCGATGAAATAAAATAATAATATTTAAATAAAAGTTTGCTTTATAGAGTTTTCTCAAAATGTAAAATATCGAAAAATTTTGTTCATAAATTAAATAGTTTTTATCCTTTTTATATTTTGTGTATTTTTTCGGTGTTTTTGTGATTTGGCGAATAACATATCAACTTTCTTCACTTTTAGTCTATTTAATTTTAACCTCAGCCAGTTTTCTATCATAATCAACAAAAAAATAACTCAAATGTAGAAGATCAATTAATACTTCAGTTTTAGTTACTATAGAAATCTCGGAAACAATTACAAAGAATATGTTACGAGATAACATAGCTTTAAAGTCACGGTTCACCTTTCAAACACTTTTTATAACTTTACAAATAAAGGAAAACAACTCGCCGGGGCTATGTAGGTTTGAAAGCTTTGCTGATCAGTCTATCGAACAAGACCGGTCAGCAACTTGCTGCATTGGAATCCTGGATCCCGCTGCGCCTAAGTTATGTAGGCCACCTGGAAAAAAACAAAAAATATAAAAGAAAAAAAAACTTGCTAAATCCTTTTGACAACTTCCTCGACAGTGCATCCTGAGTTCAATTTATAATTGAAGATTCGCTCTCAACTTCCCCAAAAAGGGCTTAATAATTAGCTTTTAAAAAGTTAAAATCCGCCATTTTGAATCCGCCATCTTGGATAATGAAAATTAAAATGTTTATTACAGATTCGTACTCAGCGATCTTAGAACTCCCCGAGTAAGTATTTTCAGAAAAAAATATTAGCTTTAAAAAAATTATAGTCCACCATTTTGAATCTGCCATCTTGAATACTGGAAATTAAAATTTTCATTACATATTCGCACTCTGCGTCTACAAAAACACCCGAGTGAGTAATTTTAAACAAAAATAACCAATATAAAAATGGGAGCCTCAAAAGGACTTAACCAATAATAATTTTTTCACCATTTATTTTCGGTTGTTCGAAAGTTTCAGGATGATCGGATTTAATGAAGCAACATACTATTCAAAAGCTTGTACTCTTTTTGAAATTTTTTTACACAAATAGAAAATGGGCAGCAGGATTGTAACATGGGGAAATAAATAATGCTCCATCTATATATATATATATATATATATATATATATATATATATATATGTATATGTTATATGGGAAAATATAATAGTTATGCGGAAACTATACAAGTTTGTTACAATGTATACTGATTCTGTAGCATTTCGTAACTTAACGAATTTACCCAAGCAACTGGAAGAAAGCGGATTCAGCATGAAAAAACGTGTCTTTTACCGTGTGTCACATGCTGACACTGCTTTATTCTTAGTATAAATTTATAACATTATTTTGTAAACGACACTTATTGTCCACATAATCAGTCGTCGTAATGCCAGTTTGAGTTTGAAATTCAAGTATTGTTTTTTAAAGTAACAACTTGTGTAGAAAAAATTAAATTGTTTTTTAAAAAGTTAAAAGTGAATTATTGAAGATAACAATTGGCACAGTTGGTAGGATCCATCAACGTCGACAAAACAAGGAAAATTCTAATTGTTGGTTGGTTGAATTTTAGTAAATTTTATATTACTGTTCGATTTTTGAAAAGGAAATAGATTACTTTTTCTTAAACGAAAACATAAAGTCATTCTAAATATGTTAAACAGATTTAAATTATAATTATTAAAAACAAAAACCATGCCGGAAACAAGATCCCGAAGAACTAATACCGATATCGAGCCCTACAAGCTCTCGAAAATTTTTTTAATCATTACTGAATTCGAGGGAGACCAAATCTTTCTGGGTACTTTCCTAAACGCTTGTGATTGCGGGTGCAAAATGGCAACAGAAAATCGACGTATTCTGTTAGTGATTCATATCAAAAATAAATTGAAAAGCCGTGTAGCACAGCTTATAAATTCTCGAAACCCGTCCACTTATAGCGACATCAAACAACTTTTAAATCTCCACTTCGGCGATTCTAGGGATCTTTCTAACGAGTCACCGTTAACACTCGTTAATCGACTACAAACCCTGAACGTCAAAATGCTGGCGAATGTCCAAAAAACAAAAAAAATTAACAAAAAGCAGCTCAATCTACCTTAAATGACACTATGTCATTAAACACCCTCCTGACAGGCCTTGAGCCAAGACTAAGACAGATGCAGGGAATCCTAAAGATCTTTTAGAAGCTCAGTCTCGCATTAGACGAGAGTTGCAACTGTCCTATTTCGAAACCCAAAAGTCTTCCAAACCCGTAGTTCAAAAACTACCCCAACCTGTAAGGAAACCCCCGATGCAAGTTAGCCGTTGTTTTAATTATGGGCGTATGGGCCGTTTAGCCGCTGATTGCCGTTCCCAAATGCAATCACCTCCTAATAATTTACAAAATTATAATGCAAATTTCCAAAGGTGAGCCCCTCTGCAAAATCAACCCCCTCAACAACAACAGAGACCCAGTATGTTTCCAAATCAAAACAGGCCTTCTGTAATTCAACAAAATAATACCCAAGCTCGTCCCAACATAATTCAACGAAACCCATACCACTCTTCGAATCAACAAAGGACACACCACGTTAATTTATACTATCCAAACTATAATGAAAGTTCTGACTACTGCGAATATTACGCAGAAGATAGTTATGATTGCCCCGATTACGACCTGGATTTTCATAATTTTGATGAAAACTGTGAACTGGTAATCGACTCTCATGATTACCAAAAATTTTCTTTCACTCCCGCAACCAGACCAACCGCCCGACAACACATACAGACAGACATATCATGTCACAGCGCTTCAGGAACAAATTGAAACCCTGAATTTGGACGACCTGAATCCAAATCTGAACTTCCCGGAACAAACCTTCATTTAAATCCCTTACTCGCAGTCAATCCGAAAAACCTCTACTACATTTATGATTCTACAAATACTTTCAAATTACTAATTGACACTGGCGCTGGAATTTCAATTTTTAAAGAAAATACAGTAAAAAATTTCCCTAACCATTCTCCTGAAAATATAACATTACAAGGGATAACGAATCAAAAACTTTACGTCTAACAATCCACCCTTATACCTTTCAACATAGGCGATAGTGTTTATTTGTGATTTAGATATTGACTTCGACGACATCCTTAGTCTAGATTTCTTAGAGTACTACGAATGCGTTATAGATTTAAAATCAAAAAATCTTATCACTAACTTTAAAACCGTACCCCTACATAAGGTACATACTTCAAATAGGTTTTCTTCAAAGTCAAAACAAAATAAAAATAATATCTCTATAGAGGGTCGTACCGAGAAAATTTTTAAATTATCATGTAACATAAAATTTACCGACGCAGTCCTTTACTCTCAAGAAAAGGAAAAGGTTAGATTACCAAACGCTCTGGTACATGTTAATGCAAATGGCGAATTCTAAACAACTGTCATAAATGCTAATGTCATTCCCAAAAATATCGATTTTTCGGATATTTCTATTGAACCCTTTACCCCTAGCGAAATATTACTAAATTGTAATTTCGGAAACGAATCTAATCTTACTTAAACCGACATAATTCAAGCGATTAAAGATCAATTAAGAACCAAACTTTTGAACTCGGAAGAAAAAGAATTAATTACCGACCTTTGTTTAGAAAAACGCCCTATTTTTACAAAGTCATACAGGTATCCTCAAGTCCATAAAGAGGAAGTAAAAGCCCAAACTGCCAAATTGCTCTAACAAGGAATTATGCGACCATCTATTTCACCCTGGTCTTCTCCTGTTTGGGTGGTACCCAAGAAACTAGATGCCTCTGGCAAGCAAAAATTGCGCATTGTAATAGACTACCGAAAATTAAATGAGGTCAGTGCCGATGACTACTATCCCCTCTCAAACATCTCTGATTTGCCAGATCAGCTTGGCAAATGTCAATATTTTACTACGCCTGATCTCACATCAGGATTCCATCAAATAGAGATCAATCCTGATGATATCCCTAAGACAGCCTTCTCAATCGAAAATGGTCATTACGAATTCGTTCGTATGCCATTTGGCCTGAAAAATGCACCGTCCGTCCACCTTCCAAAGAGTCATGGACAACATACTCCTTGGCCTTCAAAATGAAAGATGTCTACTCTGCCGCAATACACGAGCACATGCAACGATTTAAAGAAGTATTTAAATGTCTTGGAAAAGCCAACTTAAGAATTTATCCTGATAAGTCCGAATTTCTTAGAAAAGAAGTCGCCTACCTTGGTCAGATAGTTACCAAAGATGGAGTTAAACCTAATTCCTCTAAGGTTGACTGTATCAAAAACTTTCCTAAGCCAAAAACTCCTAAAGAACTCAAATCCTTCTTAGGTTTGGTAGGTTACTATAGGTGATTTATTCCTAACTTCGCTAAAACATCGAAACCACTGACTAAACTTTTAAAGAAAAACGTCCAGTTCTTCTTCGATACTGAATGTAAATCTGCATTTGAATAGCTAAAAAATGCCCTTATCTCAGATCCCGTTCTTACTTACCCCAATTTCGATGAACCCTTCCTTCTGACCTCAGATGCAAGTGCATTTGCAATAGGTGCAGTTCTTTCTCAAGGTCCCATAGGTAGAGATCTCCCGACAGCCTTTGCCTCCAGAACTCTCTGTGGCGCAGAAACTAAATATTCCACCATTGAAACGGAGCTATTTGCCATTGTTTGAGCAGTAAAGCATTTCCGCCCCTATTTATTTGGAAGGAAGTTCACCTTCATAACTGATCACAGGCCGCTTATCTGACTTTTTTCTACTAAAGACCCCGGTAGCAGATTGGCTCGGTGGCGCCTCAAACTTGAGAAATGCGATTATAAAATCGAGTATAAAGCAGGAAAAATACACAAAAACGCGGACACTCTGTCTAAAACGCGCAAACTTTCAGTCAAAAATGTCAGTTTATGCTGCGAACGAGGAAGATGAATCCGAAAACGAAGGTACAGAAAATCTCGAAATAGACGATGAAACCCTCACCATGGAATATAATAGACTTGTCGAACTATATAATACTAAGTCCCTAAGGGACTACTCTAAAATCGAAATAATAAATTCCCAACTTCTTGACAAATCTAACAAAAACATAGTAAGTTTTTTCTGGCAAAATAAATTTGGAGGCATTTACCATAAAATAATAGATGATATTTTCGAGGAAAACCTCAAACTCGATCATAATAAAGCCAATGTAACTTCCAGCAAAACAGTTAAAGATCGTACATACTTTATTATCCTTCTACCCTTCGACCACGAGTCTGTAATAGAACACTTATTTTATATCTAATTCAAAAACAAAACCAAAACGAAATCCAACCCGAAAAAACCTATTGTGTAGAGAATAATGTAGAGCTACCCATCCTCGAGAACTTTTCATTTATTTTTGCAGGTAAAGACATCAAAATAAAAATTTGTCAAAATATCGTGAAAAGTTCGGAAGATGATGAAATACCCCAAATTTTAAACCATTACCATTCATACAAAAACAATTTACACCGTGATATGAATGAGAATAGAAAAGTACAACTCTCCAAATTTGGCTAATATGTCGAAAAATTTATAAAAAAGTGTGAAATATGTCAAAAAGTAAAAGTTTTGTAGGAAAAATCCAAGTACCCCTCTCGTCATGACGGAAACACCAAAGACGCCTTTCGAGAGAATAATTATTGACATTTACGAATGCCCTGAAAGAAATTATGCCCTTATTTACAAAATTCACCCAGGCCTATCCTTTAAAGGACAAGAAAGCAACTATTATAAATACTCTATTAGTATTATTTCAGCACTATGGCTCTCCACTAAGGATCCATTGTGACTATGGCCGCGAGTTCGAAAACACCCTCATGAAAGACCTATGCGAACTTTTTGATATTAAAATGACATTTTCAAGCGTAGGCCATCCACAGTCAAACGGCTCAGTTGAACGATTTCACGCAACCCTCTCTGAAATGATCAGAGCTAATATGACTAAAAACCTTCACGAGCATCCCTTCAACGTGTTACCCTATGCCACTATATGTTACAATAACACACAAAATAAGACCCATGGATTTACACCCTATGAACTTCTTTTCGGACACACGTCCAGCAGACCCCCGGAAACTTTATACAACCAACAAAAACTGATTTCTAAATACGTGAGAGACTTAAACAACCGCATGGAACATTATTACAAACTCGCCAGAGAAAGAACGCAAACCCAAAAAGAAAAAGCCAAAACTAGATGTGACCAAAAAACATCCACCCTTATTCACGACTATAAAATTGGCGATAAGGTATATCTTAAGGAATCTCAAATCAAAATGAAAGATAAAACAAATTTAACGGATCCTTTGAAATAAAAGAAATCTTCCAAAATTTGGCCATTCTCCTTAACCCCCGAATCAAACAAAATACAAAAGTAAATTTCGATAGGTTAAAACCCTATTATGACTAGCGTTCTTTTCGTATTTACAGATATTACGGGCTATCCTCGGTTGCGCTCGCCCAATTCACTCCTACACCCATCGAAAACACCATAGGAATCTGCTTCCATGAAGCAGGACACTTGAAAATATCTAATGATAAGTGGACACTTCTCGTATACAAAGACCTTGTAGATATTAAAGAGAGTATTGTTATTAACGATAACATTTTAGACCAACTTTTAGATGCCTTCATGTGCGCGGAAACACCCTGAATGATAGCCTTTAAAAGACGTACAAACCCATATCAGCCTCCTTGATCAGATTTCTGAATCCGTAAATCTAAAATATAAGGAAATATTTGCTGATACGTCAAATTATATTTATAGGGAAAAACGAAGAGTTTTTAAGGGAATAGGTACCGTTTGGAAATCAATCACGGGAAATCTTGATGCTTCAGACGGAGATTACTTTAACGAATATATTAACAGGGTGTCATAAGACGAGCGACACATAGAAAGTCTTTTGAAAAGCCAAATTTCGGTAACGACATCGGTAATCAGAAATTTCAATACTATATACTATACAAAAATTGCAAATAGATGAGGAAACTTTTAATAAAGATTTGAACGAAATTAATCAATCCATCTTAAATTTATCAGACGATCTAGTTTTCTACCATGCCCAAGTAAAAACTTTGGAATATTGCGGATCATTAATGGAAAGCTATACCTTCATTGAGAACTTTCTCAATGACGTTCTAAATGCCATTTCTTTCGCACGTCTTAATATTTTACATAGCTCAATAATTACCCCGATAGATTTTTATCCAATCTCTACAACAAATTTCTCAGTTATTAAAGAAGAACAATCTTCCCTTGTCTGTTTTTTTTTTCTAGTATAGCAAAATATATTAACACAATTGAATTAGACGCATATCAGTCCGACTCAAAGTAGTTTTTATTCTCAAAATACCATTAGTCGAGCCTGAATCTTACACTCTTTATCACCTGTACCCTATACCAGTACTCGATAATCGAACAGGTCTCTATCATATTATTCCTGTTTCTCATAAATATATCGCGATAGATGACGATTCAATGTTATATGCATCTCTTCGAAACCTGGAGAAATGCAAGTCTCTAAAGCAAGGCAAGAAGATATGTTCCGAAGTCCTACTATATCCTATCGATAGCAAAGTCATGTGTGAAGAACAACTTCTGAAGCCCAAAACCTATCTCCCGAAAACCTGCTAAGTCCTTGCTGCTAAAGAATACGTCAAGGAAATTGACCAAAACTTTTGGTTAATTATAGTTTCTGACCCGTTACCAGTAACAGGGAAATGCGAAGGCAAAGAAATGAAAACCAAAATAATCAATACAAACTCACTGCTAAAACTCCAGCCAATATGTCACGCCTTCATAGGAAACACTAGAGTCCATTCAAAATATCTCATAGAAAGATATCAAAATATTACCTACAAAAACCATCCAATAAAAAATCCATTCGTTTGCTGCGAAACAATTTCTTCAAAAAATCACATTCCTGACCTCAAACCTCTGAAGCTCAACGAGATCAATATGGAAGATCTTAACGTGGCCCAACAAAAATTGGACCAATATTCTGAGGACCTTGACCAACTAATAAACCAGCCGTTCATACACAAACACCTGTCTTGGTTCACAATCCTCATCATTGTTCTGATATCTGCCCTATTGGTTATCTACATTTTGGGCAAATGTCGTAAGAAGAGGTTGCCCAGGCTTACAGCAAATGAAGACCAATCCTACTCACCTAGACCAGCACCACGGAAACAACTTAGGCTACGATTACTCAGTACTCTAGGAAGAAGAAGACCCTCCATTCGTTCCCAGGAAGTCTCTGAAGATGAAGTCTTAGAGCCCAGGGGGAGCATATAAAAATTAATGCACCGCATTAACTTTTTTCTAAAAGGGGGATTTGTTATATGCAAGAATACCATAGTTCTGCGAAAACTATACAAGTTTGTCACAATGTATACTGCTTACATAGCATTTCGCAACTTTTACCCAAGCAATTCTAAGAAAGCGGATTCAGCATGATAAGAAACGTGTCTTTTACCGTGTGACACATGCTGGCACTGCTTTATTCTTAGTATAAATTTATAACATTATTTTGTAAACGACACTTATTGTCCACATTTTAAATCGTCGTAATGCCAGTTTGAGTTTTGAAATTCAAGTATTGTATTTTAAAGTAACAAGTTGTGTAGAAATAAATAAATTGTTTTTTAAAAAGTCAAGAAGTATTGTAACAAACATATATATATATATATATATATATATATATATATATATATATATATATAGTATATATATATATATATATATATATATATATATATATATATATATATATATATATATATATATATTGTTACGGTTAAAAATTGATCTTAAATAATAAATATTTTCGTTTACATTTTTCTACATTAAATTACAGGTTCAGATTAATAAAGTAATAAATAGATTTTTGTTTTGTACGTAAATTTACAGTAAACGATGTTTTCTACTATAAAACTAGTGATTACCTTTCGTTTTTCATTCATTAATATTGGTTTCATCTATATTCAGATCATTCCTTTTGTTTACATTTTGAAATTTTGATTGACATCGAAACTTAACATATTTCTGTAATTTGTAAATTTTCATTAGGTACCTCGAGACAATGTATCACAGATTGGGAAAAACGTTTTCTTAATGTTTGGATAAATATCTTCTTCTTCTTCCTCAGCCACTTCCTGTCCACTCCTGAACGTAGGCCTCTTTCATCTGTTTCCATACTGTTCTATCCTGTGCTATTTGAAACCATCTTGCTCCTGCTTGCTTTTTGATGTCATCTAGCCATCTTTTCTGCGGCCTGCCGACACTACGCTTTGTTTGTCTTGGTCGCCAATGCGTTAGTCTTGCCGTCCATCTGTCCTGAGTCTGCCTAGCTACATGTCCCACCCACTGCTATTTAAGTTCTGCGACACGCCTTATTATATTTGTGACTTTGGTTCTTCTACGAATTTCCTCGTTTTTGATTTTATCCCTTAAGCTGATTCCAAGCATAGCTCGTTCCATTGCTCTCTGCATCACTCTAAGCTGTTCCGCAATTCTCCTTGTCACCGACATGGTTTCGAGGCCATAGGTTGCCACCGGCAATACACAAGTATCGAAGACTTTTCTTTTAAGGTTCATTGGTATGGCACTGTTTCGGAGTATGTAGTCCAACCTACCAAAAGCTGCCCAAGTTAGTTTTGTTCTGCGTCTGATCTCAGCTGTTTGATTATCCTTTCCTATTTTGATGATGTGCCCCAAATATGTGTATTCTTCCACATTTTCCATGATTGTGCCATCCATATTGATGTTTCCTTCAGTGTTAGTAATTACTTTGGTTTTGGAGAGGTTCATTTTTAAACCAAATTTTTTTGATGTTCTGTTTAGTTGTTCTAACATCTCTGTCAATTCACGAATATCACTGCTAATTAGGACAATATCATCAGCAAAACGTAGATGGTTTAAATATATCCCGTCAATGCTGATGCCTTTAGTCTCCCACGGTAGTGTTTTAAAAATGTTCTCTAGGGCTAGAGTAAATAATTTTGGAGATATAGTGTCTCCCTGACGCACTCCTCTATTGATCTTGATTCTATCGGTGACTAAGTCGTCGTTGATCTTTACGTGAAATGTGGCATTTTCATAAATGTATTTTAAGAGATTCGAGTATCGGGAGTCGATTCTAGCGTCGTCCATTGCATTCATGGATAAATATAAATAGGATTATTTGCTTTCTTGTGATTATTATTTGATTTTCCTTTTTCAGAAAATGTTTGTTTATTGTCACATATCAGCTGTTAAATAGTCAGGTCCACGAGATTGCGTGAAAGTTTTTAGGGTTGCCTATAAGATGGCACATCAGTTGAACATTATCGAAATGCTAAATTTGAAATAAGATTGTATTGACTTTTTTTCATTATGTTGTTTTTAGTTTATTAGTTGAATATTTCCCTTTACTTTACTAGTTAGAATTTTTGGTAATTATAATATTGTAAATTAGACCCTCGAACTATCTCGAACTAATTCGAACTAAATGGATTTCATTTTTGAATATTTCGAACCCATTAAGTAATTTGTTATTGGGTATTCATTTTGTAGGACGAGGCAGGTTAGATTATTAAGATATTGGTTGTCTCTGTCTGATTTCAGTACTGGCAAGTTTAAAGTTGAGAATTTTTGTATATATTTTGCGAAAGTAGTTGAAAGTGTATGATAAATTTCAAGGGTTCGAGATTATGGCTACCAGATTAAGGTTATTTTTTTTGGATAGATTTTTGATAGACGTTTTTATAAAGTTTTTTTGGTAACTTCCGTTGGAAGAAATGTGCTAGTGATTTGAGAGAAATCGTTCTCTTTTGGCTATCTGACGCAAGAGCGTGAAGAAGTGGTTTTAGTTTTACTGCTTTCCCAAGTTAAGGGACTTGGTCATAAATGGCCGATTAAAGTAACAAAACCGAGTCGGGGTGCAAACAATCTTTGGTGATTTTGGTCGTTTCACTCTACAGCCACTTTGGCAATTATTTTTCTTCAGCCAGCCAGAAACAACGGCTTATCAGTTAGCAGATGCCACCATTTTCTTGAGTTCGAGGTATGTACATATTTCTTTTGAAACAATCAGTTTTTGTGTTTAAGCAAAATTTAGCTAGGCTTGCGTAGGCCTTTTGTACGACTGATTGAGTAGGAATTTTTATTTCTTTATTTTAGGGTCTTAGGAATAACTACAGTATTGTCTTTGGAATAATTAGGTCTTTGGAATAATTACGTCTTTGGGTAAACTATAGTATGTTTTTGGAATAGTTATAATGTACAGTTTGGGTTTTCGTGCTGCACTTCTGGGATTGTGAGCCTCTGAAGGGGACAATCTCAATATTGAGCCAGGTCAACGTCCTTTCTGGGGAAGCCGTCTATGTCACAGGCCTTGTTTAACCACCTGTTAGAAAGTGATTCAGCTAAGTGCCTAATTTTAGCCAAAGTAAGTACACAAGAGTTTCTGATCGTTATGCCTAATGGGTATTAAACCTGTTTTTTTGAATCGTTTAGTTATCTAAACACAGTTTTCTGTTCGATTACCTAGAGGGCTAACAGGTAGGGGATTCTTGTGTATTTGATTTTGAACCTTTTTAATTAATAGATTTTAAATATTTGGACTTTAATATTTTTTTCTAATGATATTTATCTTTTGGTAATTGACCATATCATATAATATTTGCGGCGAACCAGTAAACTATGTAAGGTGAAACGCAGTCGACTTCGTTGCGCTACAACCTCAAATTTAAATGTTTTATTTTTGCGATACTCTATTGTAATTGAGGTTTTTTTTATGGCTCTGTTTTAGAGTCCCAGAGTGGCCAAGTACCCATTTAATTATTGTTTAAAATAATGAATATTATAGTGATACATTTATTGAAAATTTCAATTGCTTAACAATTGAATATTTTGGAAACTAATTATTATGTACAAAATTGTAACAAACTTTTCAGTAAAATTTTGTCAAGATTTTAACCACTAAAGCGACAGTTATAAGTTGATTTCTATGATCTAATTTTTGTAATTATCTATCATTTTTTTTTGTTGCTTATATTTCTGTTAACTGTCATTATCTCTTTCAGTATCAATTTTCTAATTCTTTCTCTTTGCAGACATTTTTGTGGTTTTTTTATATGGCTTATTTTTTTATTACTGCAAAGTTGATAGTCTCCTGCATTGTTGGGCTTATGGACCTTCATAGTCTAGTTTAAAATAGAGTGTGTTCTTTTCTTCTATAACTAGGCTATGTCGACGTAAACCTTCCAAGTGTAGTTGATTTATTTACTTTTGGATCGGTTTGCTGTTCACTGTGTAGGACACTGTCAAGTTTAATTTACTATTCTTTTGTTTTAATATTCACATTTTGCTACGTCATAGAAAGACAATAACTTTCGACTAAGTCAA
Source organism: Diaprepes abbreviatus (assembly GCA_034092305.1). Lineage (NCBI taxonomy): Eukaryota > Metazoa > Arthropoda > Insecta > Coleoptera > Curculionidae > Diaprepes > Diaprepes abbreviatus. The sequence continues at coordinate 955,986 of JASJET010000303.1, forward strand.
CAAGGTTTTTCTATTGCAATTTAACATTTGTAATCGCACTTCTATTAGATAGCCCCATTAGAAGAGCTTGCAATAATTCACATGGTGATAACTTTTTCCAGGGGTTGTACTTATTATCTGGGAAGGGGTATACCGTGAGGAATAAATGTATTGGCCTCTATTTAATTGGTTTTATTTCCTATAATTTTAAATTGGGATACTCTTAAGTACTTAGACTCTGCGATTTATTTACCCGGATATGACATATTAAATATTTATTCTTTTCCAAGTTTTCTTTACTACAATTGCTCGTAGTATAATCATTAGGGCTCATTCTAAAGGCGCCTTTTTCCCGATTTAGACATTTATAAAACTTACACAGGCAATATATTAAAAATAGTGGAAAAATATAAAAACAACGAATCTACCCTGAGATGAGCTAGCGTATAGGTAAACTCCAGTCAGCATTAGGACAATCATTAAGTAAGTCTGAACTGAGGTACCTTACAGGGTGTTCCCAGAATTTGGTAAGGCGTTCATAGTTGGTAATAATATATTATATTTCATGGTAAAATTTTAAGATTTCATAGAGAGCAAAAATTCTTAGTTTCAATATATATATATATATATATATATATATATATATATATATATATATATATATATATATATATATATATATATATGAAGTAAAATGCGAACAATAAATTCAAACTTCGTTCCATCATATCCTTTCCGTGATAGAGGTTGCACAGTTTGTGTGTGGATGTATCCACTGCTATCGCAACTCACACGGGAGGAATCCGTGAAAGCCGCGTAAACATATATATATATATATATATATATATATATATATATATATATATATATATATATATATATATATATATGTGCTGCATGCTGTTAATGATTTTGTTAACTTCAATATCTATTTATCAGTTCAATAATATAATAAATCACAACAATCGACTTCTCAACGTTGTGTTTGGCCCACTAAATTATTGCAACGTTATTGGGTCCGATTCGACAATGGCATCTGTTAATGTGCATCATTCTTCACTGTTGATAGCATGCCCTTATCGAACGTGCAACCAAAACAAATTTGAATTAAAGGAACATTAGGCATATAATCCTAGAAAATCTGGTTTTCCTAGGATGTACCAACTTTTGCTCGATCGTGACTAGCCTTTTCTGCGTAAGGGTCTTGCTGTTGAAGAGACTGTGGCGGCATTTTATCAGCATATAGATATAATTCATAATGAGGAGGTACCTAGGAGTTGTTATGGAAATGTTAGGACAGTCTTAAAAAATCTTATTCGTACATGTTATAGTACTAATCTTGCAAATTTTGAAGCGAAATTTAAAAACAACCTTCAATCGTCCTGGTCCTACTTTAATCTTAGAAAGTCTAACTATACTCTGCCAGTTGCTATGTCTTATCAAAATCATGAAGTAAGTAATCCCATCGACATCGTAAATTCATTTGCGAAATTATTCAATTCTATTTTTTCTATTCCTTATGTATCTAGTTCTAGTTATGGTTGTAATTCTTATCCTATCATTTTACTTAAAAAAGGATGAAAGAACAAGGGTCGAAAATATAGTTCCATAGCGATAAAGTGCAATTTTGCAAAGCTATTTGAGCGGGTCTTTCAAGAACAAATACCTTTTTATATAGCGCCTCTTATGATGGATCAGCATCATGGTTTTGCTTCTAGAAAGTTAACCGTTATCAATCTTGTATTATTGTCTAGTAAGTATCGTAGCGGATTTAGTCTGACAGCCTGGTCAATGTCGTTTACAAAGACTTTTACAAAGTATTTAATTGTCTTAATCACGGTATTTTACGTTGAAAATTGTCGGATTTTGCTTTCAATGACAATCTCATTAGATTTTTTGAAAGCTACCCATTAAACCGCGCTCAATATGTTGAATACAATGAACATAGACCTAGTAATTTTGTAGTAATGACGAATGTTCCTCAAGGGTCTGTTTTAGGTTCTTTACTTTTTAACATTTTTATTAACAGTATCACACATGGGTTGAAAAACGGCTGCCTACAGATAATTTAATGTTTTTTCGATACATACGGAGCCTTAGCCACTGCTTGAACATTGAATTGGATCTCATAATATTAAATGCTGGGTGTCTAAAAAACAAACTGCCTGTAAATAGAGACAAGTATAATGTCAAGTCATTCTCAAAAACTAAAACACTTATGCTGTATGATTATAAGATCAACGTTGCTTTTCTAAGGCGGGTTAACTACATTTAAGATCTAGGAGTCACGTTTGACTGCCAATATACATTCGTCCATCATAATAATGATATAGTATCGGAATTTTATCGCACGCTGGGCAATCTAATAAGATTTGGTCGAGAATTTGGGGCGGACCAGTTCATAAGCATATTATTTAATTCCCTTGTACGAAGCAAATTGGAATATGCCTTAGTTTTCTAGCATCCGTATTACTATGTATACTCTGAAATATTAGTGAAAACTCTTAAGATTACTAAGCTTTAGACCGGGTGTATTTTATGCACAGGCTATTATATTTCGCGAGAGCCTATTGGCAAGATCTAATTTCACCACCCTGGAGAAACGCAGTAACGAGGCTTGTGTACTGTTTTTGCATAAACTGGCTAATAACAAGATTTTGGCAACTGATTTGCTCGCGAGAGTTCATTTTCATGTTCCAGGGATAACCAGATTTCCAGTATTTTTTTCTTTGCCGAAACCAGGAACTAATGCCCATTATACTCCATGTGTCCCTTTATTATCGCCTGAAAGACAAATCTGATATATTTCACTGTAATCATTTTGTTGTCAAATCATTTGTTACATTATCTGTGATTGTTTTATAGACTATGGTATACTGCTTGTACTGTTTGCATTATGTATGTAACATTAGGATTTAAGTAACACTGTTCTTTTTTCTACCGAATAATATGGACTCCACCTGTCGTCCTGTAGAACAGTGTAAAAATAAATCAATAATTAAATAAATTCAAACTTGAAGTTTCCATCTAAATTAAAAAAAAAAATTATAAACTTTTTTAAATTCTGGTAAGCGTTAGACAAAATCCAATGTCACAAATATTTTTGGTTATAAAATCAACGAAAACAATTGCGACCAATGTAAACCAATAAAACTTCTATTAAATAAAATTTTTTCTACATATTACATCATGAAACATTGAACATATTTTATAATTAACGTAGATAGTATTTTCTCACGTCTCTACATAGCATGATATATTTGTTTAACTGTATTATCACCTTACAATCTGTCAATTTATAAAAAGAATAAGGCAACTGCTAGCAATGCAAGAACTCTTCCAATGAAAAGACATAATCTTAATTTACATTTTACTGACTACTTGTAACCCAAAAAATTAAATCTTCTAACTTCAAATTCGATTGGTTCAAGACTTTTCAACCAACGCACTTCGACAAATTTTTCAGTAGGTTCTTGGCTAGCACATTATCGCTATAGCTCTTTGTTTCTTCTTTGAAGGAATCTGCAAGTCTCTTTCGATTACAAAGTTGTGAACATACCGTGGGGCATTTACGATGATTTTCAGTACTTTATTTTGACACCTTTGTGAAATTTTTAGATTGAGGTACTTGTTGTTCCTCACATCTGAATTCCTTATGTCCATACATACGAGGTTTGTCCCACCGAGCCTACCTTCATATCTCCGCATTGGTGTTTTTCTTTATCATCCGGTAAGTGACATCCTTCAAAGTAGTTCCCATTTAATTGAATAACACGTTCCCGGCGGTGTTTTCACTTCCTGAAGCAGTCCTGGAAGTCAGTTTCCGGAATTGCCTTCAGTGCATTCGTCGCATTAGTTTCAACCGTCTCTTTGTCATCGATCAGGTGTCCTTTGAGCGACATTTTTAATCTGGGAAAGAGCCAAAAGTCGCAGGGAGCTACGTCGGGACTGTACGGAGGTTGGAGAAGTTGACTTAGTACTTTGTTAAATATGGCTGTATAAGGTTCAGTGAATGCGCTGGTGAAGCACCCAATCACCGCTTGTCCAAAGCTGTGGCCGGTTTCTTCTGACTGCGTATGACCTGTCGGAGCATATTCATTGTGCACAACACCTTCATTGTCAAAGAAAACAGTCAACAGTGTCTTCACTTTGCTCCGACTTTGACCTGCTTTTTTTGGTCTTGGCGATTCAGAATGCTTCCACAGTGAAGACTGTCGCTTTTTTTCTGGATCATAGCCATAAACTCATGGTTCATCACCAGTAGTAATCTTCTTGAGTACATTTTCATCATTAGAAACCATTTCCAAGTGGTCCTGAGAGATTTCAAAGCAAATATTCTTCTGCCCTGCCATTAGCAATTTTGGGATGAATTTCGCACACACGCTAGCCATTGCCAAATTCTCGATTAAAATTCTCCAAACAGTAGTTTTTGGTATTCCAAGATCATTTTCTAGTTGGCGTACAGTCAACCGACGATCTTCTTCAATTGCAAGTCTCAAACGCTCGACATTTACTGGTGTTATTGCGCTCGAAAGTCGGCCAAAGCGAGAATCACTGTCAACTGACGTGCGGCCATCTTTAAACCGCTTGTACCACTCTTTTATTCTTGCTTTACTCATACACTCCTCTCTAAATGCATTATTCATCATATTAATTGTTTTCGAGCAAGTTTTTCCAAGACTAAAGCAAAACTTGATGCAAATTCGTTGATCTAATTTTTCCGTCATTTTTCACAATAACAAAATGCGACGAACGAAAAAAAGACACTGTAAACAAACGCACACCATTCGCGAACTAACATGTCCAGTCGGTAACTGCGCATTCCAACGAGTTCGTGAAGACTTAATGGTGACGCCCATGTCCCACAGATGTCGCTGGGAAGTTTTGACGCGGAAATGCGAATGTAGGCTCGATACTTTTGGGACAAACTTCGTACATCAGCTAATATATTGATCTAAATTTAACGTGCAACTACTTTCTCTAAGCAAATATAATATGTCTTTTATCTAGGTATGGAACTAGATATTTGAAATAATTTGGCTATTTTAGTGTAAAGCCATTTAGTGTTATGGACATGTTGCTTTTCTCATAGTAAATATCACATGGACTCACTACCCTCTTATTTTATCATTTCTAGATCTTATTCTAGCTGCTTTGTAGGTTTTTTATGCCACTTCACAGTCTTAGTTAGCAGCCGTGATTGCTGTATAGCCCGGAAATATAGCAATATTAGTTTTTGGCATATCTACCGTGTATATGTGCTAAAGAATGGGTCCCAACACTCTTATATAGGTATACTTTGGACTTGACTGGATGTAGGTGAATAAATTTGTCTCGGTATTTTATCAGGAAGAAACGATCAGTCAAGTTAGACAGTGAGATAGAATTGAGAAGAAAGCTCATGTTTAACCTCGTAGAGTAGTCCCACATGCCACACCTTGTCAAAAGCTTGACTAATATCTAGGAAAATTGTTGATAGGAAATATTTTTCTGCTAGTATAGCATTAATTTTTTGCACAATTCGGTGTACTTGTTCCATAGTAGTGTATCGATTAATAAACCCAAATTGTTGGTTTGGAATCAATTTATTTGCTTCCGTTATAGATATCAATCGTATTGCCAATAGCTTTCCTACGATATTTGACAGAATTAGCCATAAACCTATAAGTTCCCATGATTCTTCCCTATCTGTACTTTTTCTTGATTTGGCAACATAATAATATAGTGTCATTCTATAACTGCTGAGGTGAAAAGCTAGAATTAGCTTCAGTAATATGTTATTTGTTATTATTTATTAAATGAAAAGAATCAAAACTAGTTTTGCGTAACACTTTTAGAACATTATTTTAGAATTATTTTTACATAGCTTTGTCAGCTAAAACAACTATCATATTCGATCTCTAAAACTTCTCAGTATAATTAATTTCCATTTAATTAGGGAAGTTAAGATGATTTCAACCGTTTTATGTTTAACTTCCGCTTATGGGGACTGTCGTCAGCATATGAATTTAGCAATAATGTGTTCCTGCCTCCACTCTACACGCACGTTTATCTCGCTTTTAAGTGGATTTTCTTAGCATGCGGTCTTTCTCTAGTACATGGATTTTGCGTCTTCTACAAAATTTTAAAAGACAGTTGATAAGATTGAGTGCCCTTAAGAGAAATGAGGATTATATTGCTTTATAAAGTATACCACCAAAGACTATTCTGCATTTAAGCCCATAGAGATATGAAACAAAGTCTCAGTAAAGATAAAGATATTTTCCTCTAAAAATGTTTATTTCTATGTACCGAAGAAAAGTTTCTAATTAGAAAATTTATGGCTAAGATTACTTAAATAGAAAAAGTTTTAAAATGTATCTTTATCAACTTTCATACTAAAGTAGTATTCTTTGAGTGAATTTGCAACTCGAAATATATCTTAAACCGCGTGATAGTTTGTCATCTGGCCAGAATATTGAATTAATGGCCACAGTTATCGCTATAGGACATGAAAGAAAAAATGGGGCAAAATATATTTCCGTCTCAAGTTGCATCCTGATAAGTTTTACATACTTGGTAATAAAATACTATTCGTTTTTAAAGTTTCTGGGGTTTAACAGAATTAAATTTTACATATTTTATCTTGTAAAGGCTTTTCCAAACGTATCTATAATGTATTAAATGAAATCTTGAAAAAAGGCTCACAAGGCAAAACATACAGTGTGTGTCTTAGAACGAAATTCCGAAAGGATTTTTCGGAAAATAAACTTTGGAAAATTATTAAAATTTGGCTGTTTACTAAAGTCGATGTGGGCAAGAGGGTAAAATTTTTTTTTGAAGATCCTGGGACAAATTGATGCTTTCTTCCCTATTTGAAGTTGAACACCCTATATATTATTTCATTTCTAAATACTACGCAAATTTTAGACATATTTTATGTATAATATTCTATACCTGAGTCTAACTGTTTTTGACATATTCTAAATTTTATGTCAAAAATAGCGTTTGAAGGCTTAAACATATGTATCAATTTTTCCTATATCAAGACTTTAATTATTTAATTGGGGTTGGTTTCCTTTTAGCAGAAAATGTATTTTAGTACACTGCGTTGACATTTTGATAATAAATACAAGGGGATCAAAAACCCACATTAAATATTAACTTGAAGAAATCGTTAAAAATACATTTTTTTTAAATGTCAACCCCCCTATTTTTAAAATGTTATATTATTTTGCATTAAAAATAAAGTTGACTTTGAATAAGGTTAACTAATCGAAAAATTTGTAGTTTTTCAACATTTTATATTGTCAAAATGCTTTACGGCTTTTAAGTTTTGTTTTTAGTAATCATAACGGCGAAACTCTACGAAAGAAAATAATAGAGCACTACAAAAATATAACTATTTCTTGCCGTTTGACAATTATTAATAAAAATCATGTCGGCGCGATAAAATTATACGCACGAGGGTTATTTAAATTTGTTTATTATCTATGAGAAATGCAACAAATTTTCAACAAGAGCATGCTAGACATTTGCTAATCGATGTCCAGATAAATAGAAACCTTCACGGAACAGTGTCAAACGAATATTGAAAAATTTTTAAAATTTTGGCACCATTAAGGAAAAAATTCATAAAGGGAAAAGTATTCTCAATTATGAAAATATCGAAATTGCAACACTGGGGATTTTGGGGCACATCCTACGACACAGTCAAGACAAGTGGCTCTACAAACAGGAATCTTGAAGAGTTTAATACCTAGAATTCTGTTGCAACACGAACTCCACCATAATTTGATATACTTGGTTTAACACCTAAGAGATAACTGATTTGCCGAAAAGAGTTGAGTTTTTAACCGACTTCTAAAAGAAGGAGGTTCTCAATTCGTCGACTATATATTTTTTTATGTATGTACACCGATTACTCCGGAATGGCGGCACCGATTTGAACGAAATTTTTTACGTTATATTCAGGAAGTTACTGCGGTGGTCCCATATTTTTTGGATGAAATTGGTGCAATAAAATCCAAGATGGCGCCGACAATATGGCCAGATAAATTATTTTTGACCGATTTTCTCCAAAATTGGTATGGGGAAATTTTCAGGATAGCACACACCGAATCTGAAATTATTTTAAATAATTTATATGATATGATTGGATTCAATACGGCGGACAAAAAATATCTTTTAAAAATGCAATATGGCGGATCCAATATGGCGGACGAAAAGAATCAATTGTATCCGATTTTCTTCAAAGTTAGTACGTGGGAGTTTTTGGGTTTGCACATAACAAATCAAGAATTATTTTTAAAAAATTCAATATGGCAGATCCAATATTGCGCACGAAAAAATCAATTTTGTCCGATTTTCTTCAAAATTGGTATGGGGGAGTCTTTAGGGTCCCACATACCGAATCTGAAATTATTTAAAAAAAAAATCAATATGGCGGATCCAATATGGAGGATGAAAAAATCAATTTTGTCTGATTTTTTCCAAAATTGATATAGGGGAGTTTTCGAGGTCGCACATAACAAAACTCAAAATATTTTTAAAAAATTCAATATGGCGTATCCAATATGGCGGATAAAAATTAATTTTTTCAATTTTTTTTCAAAATTGATATAAGGGAGTTTTTGGGACCACAAGTTACGAATCTGATATTATTAAAAAAAAATAAATATGCAGGTTCCGAGATGGCGGATTAAAGATTCTACATCGCTCGATTTTGTCTAAAGTCAGTATGGGGTGATTTTTGTTAGTGGTAATTACGAATTTAAAATGTTTATTGAAAAACTCAATCTGGCGGATTCAATATGGCGTCCTAAAAATTTTACATTTTTCGATTTTCTTCAAAACTGATATAGGAGGTTCTTGAGGGTGTAAATTATGAATTTAAAAGTATTTTTTCAGAATTCAATATGGCGGACTAAAAGTTTCACATTCCTTGATTTTGTTTAACGATGGTACTGAATAGTTTTTGAGGATGTGAATAGCGAATATAAAATTATTAAGGGAGAAAATCTAGTATGTCAGATGGAATATGACGATCTAGAAATTTTAAGTTTCCGGATTTCTTCCAAAATTGGTAATAGGGGGTTTTGAAACATTTAGATTTAGATTATATTGAGACATTCAAATTATGTGTTTCAAATTCAATATGGTGGGTTGCAAATTTTACCTTTTTCGCATTTTTTCAGATTTGGTATTAGGGGGTTTCCGAGGTTGTTCATTACGAATATGAACTATTAGGTTGATAAGATACAATATGGGGGACTGAAAATTTTACATTTTTTGATTTTGTCTAAAATTGATATTGCGGGATTCTTGAGGCGTATATAAATTCAATATGCAGTATAAAATGTATCTGGCTAAGAAATTTCCGTCTCAAATTCTTTAAATATCGATACTGAAAGATCTATATTACCAGTCTAAAATTAATTTGAAATTTAAGATAGTGTATTTTTTGACACAATTTCACTTGTATTTGGAGAAATTTAGGAATCAAAGAATTTTTATTGGTTCATTTTAGGGTAATTTACAACTTTGGATCATTGTAAGGTACACCAATCTCGATTAGTACTTATTTCAAATAATGTATGGATATCATAAAGAATTCAAAACTAAAAATGAAACAATAAAATTCATATAAAAAAAATTAAACCGACTTCTAAAAGTGCGCTAAAAATTGAAAAATAACTATAAATTTTTATATAAAATTGAAATTTTTGAATTGAGCGCCAAATTATTTTAAAATTAAATAAATAACTACTAATATATGCAAATTATGGTAAGAAAGTAATTACAAATAAAGTATTTTTTTTAATCTGTTTATGCGAATCACATTTTGTCAGGTATTAGTTTGGCGCTGATTTCAAAAATTTCAATTTCATATAAAAATTTATAGTTATTTTTCACTTTTAAGTGTACTTTTAGAATTTGGTTCAGTTTTTTTTTATATGAATTTTATGGGAATTTATATTAACGATGATACAAGACGACCCTCGATTTTGAAGAAAGACATTATACATAAAATAGATGTATAATTTTTCGTACATACTAAAAATTAAATAACATATGGAGTGTTCTATTTAAAATAAGCAAGAAGACATCAACTTCCAGTATAATGTCTTGAAAATATTTTAGCCGAATTGGCCCCCAATGACCTAAATAAATTGCTGAATTTAAAAATTTTTCTAACTCTATTTTCCGAGGAATCAGTCGCGACATCTCGTTGTTTTATACTCTTTATATTGAGTTAACTAGAAACATCCAAAAACAAACAATGTTTTGTTTACAAGTATTGAAAAAATATTTCACAAGGAACCGACCGCAGAATCAACACAGTGTTTTAAGTTTTAGAATATTGAAAGGAGGATATTGATGCAGAATACGATTCAACAAAAAACTAGGGATCGAGTAGCGTCGCATTCAAATATCTAATAAATTGTAAACTCTAAGAGGCATGTTACATCAAACTGCCTTAACCGCTTTCAGCCCTGTTTATAAAAAATAAGTTGAGTAGCAGGAGGCCTATTTTCACTTAATAACTAGTATATAGAACGCAACTTTTATATAAAGGCCCATTCAAACTCAATTACACAATCGTTATTACTTGTCGGATTCAGAAACCGCCTTTTATGCATCTTGACCAAGGATTTTTAACCGACTTCTAAAAAAAGGAGGTTCTCAATTCGTCGACTATGTATTTTTTTATGTATGTACACCGATTACTCCGGAACGGCTGCACCGATTTGAATGAAATTTTTTACGTTATGGAAAGAAAGTTGCTGCGGTGGTCCCATATTTTTTTATATTAAATTGGTGCAGTAAAATCCAAGATGGCGCTTACAATATGGCGGCCAAAAAAATTAAGTTTGTCCGATTTTCTCCAAAATTGGTATGGAGGAATTTTCGGGGTTGCACCCAACGAATCTGAAATTATTTTTCAAAAATTCAAAATGGCGGATCAAATATGGCGGACAAAAAAATTAATTTAGTCCGATTTTGTCCAAAATTGGTATGGGGGAGTTTTCGAGATGCCATATAACGAATCTAATATTATTTTTAAAAAATTCAATATGGCGGATCCAATATGGCGGACGAAAAAATCAATTTTGTCCGATTTTCTCCGAAATTGGTACAGGGGAGTTTTCGGGGTCGCATATGACGAATCTAAAATAATTTTTAAAAAATTCACTATGGCGGATTCAATATGGCCGACAAAAAAATTAATTTTGTCCGATTTTCTCCAAAATTGGTATGGGAGAGTTCTCGGGGTCGCATATGACGAATCTAAAATAATTTTTAAAAAATTCAATTTGGCGGATCTAATATTGTCGCCAAAAAAAAAAATTTTGTTCGATTTTCTCCAAAATTGGTATGGGGAAGTTTTCGGGGCTTCACATAAAGAATCAGAAATTGTTTAAAAAAAATTCAATATGGCGGATTCAATATGGCCAACAAAAAAAATCAATTTTGTCCTATTTTCCCCAAAATTGGTACGGGAGAGTTTTTGGGGTCACACATGACGAATCTAAAATTATTAAAAAAAATTTAATATGGCGTATCTAATATGGTGGATAAAAAATTAATTTATTTTCTTTAAATATCGATATTGGAAGGTGTTGAGGCCTATATTACCAATCTAAAATTAATTTGAAATTTAAGATAGTGGATATTCTATGACAGACTAAATATTTGTTTGACCCAATTTGATTGGTATTTGGAAAACTCTAAGAACTAAAGAATTTTTAGTGGTTCATTTTCGGATGATTTACAACTTTGGATAAAATGAGTACTTTTTCGCCAATTTGGAGTCATTGTGAGGTACAATAATCTCGATTAGTACTTAGTTCAAATAATTTATGAATATCATAATGAATTATAAAACTAAAAATAGAAAAATAAAATTTTTATAAAAAAATTGAACGGACTTCTAAAAGTGCGCTAAAAAGTGAAAAATAACTATAAATTTTTATATGAAATTGAACTTTTTGAAGTCGGCGCCAAATTATTTGTACACGAAATAAATATCTACTTATATATACAAATTATGGTAAGAAAGCAATTACAAATAAAGTATTTTTAATCTGTTAATGCAAATCACATTTTGTCAGGTATTAGTTGGGCGCCGACTTCAAAAAGTTCAATTTCATATACAAATTTATAGTTATTTTTCACTTTTAGTTCACTTTTAGAAGTCGGTTCAATTTTTTTATAAAAATTTTATATTTTGAATGATAGTGCCTGTACAAGAGCAATACTTGAAACTTTATAACATTAAACTCATTTTACTTTGGGTCTATTGTTTTAGGTGTATTTTATATAAATTTAGAATTTATTTTCACTTTACTGAATTTCCTTCATTCGACTAGTGTGATGTTCTGGAATATTTTACTACATCCTTATTTATCTTTTTTTTTGTATTGAATATCTTTCAAAGAAGGTCTAGAATTTATTACAGTTGTCTATTTATACTTCGATTTTTTTACGAAAGACAAATTGTGTGTTTACTGAAAGTAAAGTTAATAAAGTTAAATTGTCTTAATTTTGCTGATGGTGAAAAAAATTACTTTAAATAAATTTATCATTATTATTATAGTTATGTTATTTTGCCATTGCTTTTTTCTTGACAGTACACTATATTTATTACCAAAATAATAAATATGATATTCTCAACTCAGTTTTAGTATTACCAGTCAAACATGTTAAAGATAATCTTTGGTTAGCTTAACCTATATTTGACAAATTTATAGGACAGATATGTCTATAGTTAAACTTGGTATTTTAGATATAAGAGTATTATCAATATGATGAAAATAAATTCCACCCAAACATATAAAAATCCATTAGTTTAAGAGTTAAAAACAATATTTGATTTCTTGATTCCGGACTTTTTCAGTTTTTATTCTAACTTAGGAAATTAAAGTTTTAGTGTGTTTTTAAAAACAGAGTTCTAAAGATTATCATGTTAATTAGGTTGTAATTTAAAAACGAACGAATGGTAAATTTAAAATAAATCATATATTCGCAGAGTTCTGCATGATTCAGAAAATTATTATTTTCTGAACAGGAGTCTTGCAATCTACTAAATCGTGAGAAATAAATTAAAAACTGTAATAATTTGTAGCATTTAAATTTACCAGTTTGCATCAATGCTACATGTTTTTAGTAATATGACATAATTTGTATATTTTTACCTGATTAAATTTAATTATTTATCCTGTAATTTAAAACACGGAATTTGTTTTTTTGGTTCACAACTCTTTTTGGTCTTGGAACTTATCACTCTTTCTTCTTAACAGAGTTTGTAAATTGCTGTAGTTTATATATCACATTATTTGGTTTGAATTTAAAAGTCGTAAAATATTTTATTTTTAATAAATTCTCATTTATTTACATTCCATTTCAGTATTAAAAATATAAGGTTATAGTCGGTAATATAGTTCAGTTAGCATTTGTTGTGGATTTATACCCGATTCGTTGACACGAGCACGGCATGTCGAGACCGATCATTTAAGGTTGAGTAAACAGTATGGAATTTGTAGCAACTTTGTTTTAATCATGATTAGTAACTTTGGACTGTTTGATCATAATTTTCTTTTTGATAATTTTCCATGGCTTGCCAATATTTGATGTATTACCCGGTAATCAGTGTAAGTTCGGAACTAGGTTACAGTGCTCCAGGTTGAGAATAAGGTTGGCAAAAGTAACTACAAATATCCCTAAGATTTGTCAAGTCTGGTTGCAAGAGAGATTTTTATTTTCGTTCCCTTTACTGTTGAACCGTCGAAGGCAGTAGACCAATCCTGCCATTAGCTTTGAAAGGGCAGACGATCAAGTGTTTTTTTTAAAGTCCACTAATCAATGAGGTAAGTTTTTGCCCCTTATCTTTACGAACATGTGATAAAAATAACATTTTATTTCAGGGCTATCTGAAGCAACTCTTTTTCATCTTTGGCTTCATCTCATTCCTTTTACTGTGATTTCCATTTTGATATTGCTGTTAAGGCTTTCTGATGGTTCCGGCCCTAGTTTTTCTATCCGTGTTACCACGACGATTTTAACCCTTACCCTGAGTTTGGTTGGTGAGTTGGAATTGGCCCTGTGAAGCCCCCATTCATCCACAACAACAACAGGAATCCTAGCAACAGCCTTAGATCAAATAAATAGAAGTGAGAGGTACCATAGCATAGACCAGGTAGGAGAAAACTTTAATTTAGAGAATTGGAGCTCTACATCAATTTTTTTACATGCAAATAAAACCATATAAATATATTTCCATTTGACAGAATAACATGTAAGAACTTTTTGATAACTTTCTTTATAAAATTTCCTTTATTGGCAATTAAAGGTTCTAGAACATTTGCGGCCAAATTATATATAACCTTTTAAAACGATGTAATACCCATAGTTATCAAGAAAGAGTATATAAAGAAAATTGTAGGTACCATTCTGATTAATGTGCATAATAATTTTTTTTTGGAATAAAATGGAATTGTTATTTTGTTTTAATTGAGTCGTTTCTTTATGGAGCTATACACCAGCAGTCAATAAATTAAAATCATTCCTCATACCTATGTGTTTTCCTGTTTAATCACTAGGTAAGTAACACAGATAATGTAAAACAGGTGGCGCCTATTGGGTAATCAAAGCAGAGCACAACTATCTTTAAAAGAGATACGAACCTAGCCTCCGACATATTGAGCTGCCGTACGCATCCGTTGCCGTACCCTGTAAAAAAGGAGACGCTGCAAACTATTCTCAGTTTTATAAACTAAGTAGTCCTTATCACTACAAGTAAATACAAGTATTACTAACAATTCACATGGCAGTTTGATTTCTAGTTTAAATAATGTATTAAATTTTTGCAACCGAATAAAAGACAGTCGTTGTTATGTAAATGAATTTAGAAACATCCAGAGTTTTTTTTCTTGACAAATAATAGAGCAACATAATATATAAATATCTACAACAAAAAAAATTGGTTTACTATAACAAATCATAAAAACTCTTGTTTTTAGATCTTTTGTAACAATAAAGTTTTTAAATAACTTCTGGTCTCTCTGGACTCTAAATGCCAATGAGGAAAATGCCTGTGTTCTAACGACTTGTTCTCTAGTTGAGGGAAGCAAATCAATGCATATTAGATCTACTAAGTTCAGCGAATCTAGACCTCTGAGGTATGCCCACTTACAGAGAGCCGTGTAGCAAAAAGAAAAAGGACGGCAAAATGCCGAGGAAAAATCAAAAAATTAAAAAAATACATTTTTATTGAAAAAAAAACAACGAATAATTACATATACATTTAAATAGTTAAAAATAAAATAAGTATATCTTTATTTTGTTTTTATTATCGCCACTGCAGATAATACGGTTTCATAAAAAAAGAGTTGTTTTGATTAGTAATCTGAATTTTTTTGCAAAATTTAAGCATTTGTTTCCCGAACAAAATAAAATTTCCTTAATTATTAAAGTATTGATCATCGCTATCTATGACTTTTTCTATCTTTTTGTCAAAAAATTCGTTCTTGTTTTAAGATAGGCCATTGAAGCCAAATTCTTATTTCCTCGTAAGAACATAAGTGTTGTTCTGAAAATCTCTGTCACATTGTTCAAAATAAATAGTAATCCAAATGAGCTAAGTCCAGTGAATACGATGGTGGTGTAGACGTCCCACCCAACATGTTCCAATTGCTTTTTAAACATTTTGCAACGTGGAGCCAAACATTGTCATCTTTAAAAATGACTTTATCGTGTTATATATTGATCGTTTTTCCTTCAACATTCAGTTTAATTTTATCAATTGTTGTCGATATTGATCACCTGTAATTGTTTCACCAAGCTGTAGCAGTTCGTAATACACAACTTCTTTATCATCCCACCAAATTCACAGCAAAGCCTTCTTGTGATGTATATTGAGCACTGGTTGTGGTGTTAAAAGCGGACCTAGATCTACCCAAGATTTTTCATGCTTCAGGTTATCAAAATTAATCCACTTGTCATTACCTGTCACAACTCAATACAATAATTTTTTTCTTTTATGTCTGACAAGCAACATTTCGCAGATGGTTTTACACCTTGCAATGTGTTTCCTTCAATTCATACGCAACCTATTGCCCTTATTTATGGATTTTGCCCGAAAATGAGTCGATTAAGGAACATTCATTGCTGCTGCCAATTGTTTTAAGGTTTGAGTTGAGTCATCCTCCAATAATTATTGCAAATTTGCATCCTCAAACTTTTTCAGCTGATCTGGACGCTCTTGTCTTTTACATTAAAACCACCACTTTTGAAGCCTTTAAAACATCATTCACAGTTTTTTTGGTCAAAAATATGAGTGAGAATCACTATAAGCTTCAACCAACAATCGGCAACTTTTAGCAGCTGTTTTTAAATGAAAAGTTATTAAGATTCCTCGCAAAACCTCTTCTCCTAGTACTCTTGAACCTATAAAGAACTATGTTTTTTTGCACGGTAACAATTGATAGCAAACTGACTTGTAATGGCATATATCCAACTTTTGTTACGCCATAGATGTTATCGGTATATACCAACAAATGTATTAGTGACGCTATCTCGTAGGAAAATCTACATTATTAACCGAAACATCTATTATATAAAAAGCTGTTGCCTTCTGTGCATAAAATTGATCGCCAGTCTGGCCCAGAAATACAAACTGTTATCAAATTATCTTTTAATTTCGCCACATACCTTCAAGTTCCTGGACGATTTTTGTTCACCAATCGAGGGTCTTTTCGGAGTGTTTTGCATTGTGTCTCTGAATTACTCGTATGATATTGTTAGGTTTTCGTTAATTTTACATTTTAAATGACTTTTAATAGTTAAAAATAGTTTTAAACAAATTCATTCACATTAATAAATATTTCTAAGTTTTTTTGCTTTATATTTGTGTTCCATAATTTCAGTTTTCTACAAAAAGCATTTACTTTGTCGCTCATTCCGAAGATGTGAGTATTAATTCCTTGAAGTTTTATATTTAATAAATTAAATCCAAAGCTTTCTCTTAATTATATGAAACATCAGTTAAAATAGCGTTATCTAATAAAAATAAGAAACCTATTATTGTCAGGTATTTATCGATGATTTGTCTGAAGGTTGTAAACAACATGGAAGATTGAGTAAAATGTGGTTTTCAGATCTGCATAGTTTATACTTCTATCTCTAATCATTTTCTATACTTACAAACAGCGCAAACTCTTAAAGACTGAATCATGAAATGTTAGGAAAAGGTTAACAATACCATGAGGGTACTCGCTAAGAAAGAATTTTATACAATTCGCACTCCAAAATTGTGAATAGGAGTAACTATGTGAGATAAGCAGCTCAATTTCAAAATAAAGAAGAGATCTCGAAACCATTCTGTCTCCTGTTCCAATAATTTTGCAAGTTCTTCTTTCAATTCGTAAACACATTGAACAAATTAGCCACATGATGTATAGGACACCTTGCTTTAAAATTAAAAAAAAAAAACAAAATTTAATTTTAAGGGCCTTATTTTCTATAAATCATTTAATGCGTCCACATACACTGTAGTGATTTCGGCCATAGAAATATTTGTAAGTTTTGGAATTCTCCGACCATTGGAATCAGAGTATCGTATTGGAATATTCCAATAGTTTTCCCAATGTACGTTTGTATCGTTTAAGAAGTTATTCAGTAAATTAAATAACGCAAGTACTTGTCATTCTGTTTTCTACCGATTCAGAAATCAAAAATTCCTCAGCAGTTGAGAATCCTAGTCAAGCTAAATTCCGAAAAATCTGAGCAATTATGAAAAAAGTTGATATTTCGTAATTTCAGATACATAAAGCAGTATCATTTGAAAGAAAGATTAACTACAGTTGTTTGATGAAGTGATTTCAAACATAATTTTACTGGCTGAACAAGTTCTTATCCAATTATCTGCGGATTTTTGGAGCTAGTTAACTTTGTAAGAAGCTAGTAAAGTCTTTTCATTGACCGACAAAGATTCTTTAACAACAGATTGTTGCTTTTCATATGACTTTAGTTTAGCAAAAAGTAACTCTTGAGGTTTATTAATATACTACTATCCCCCGCCAACATTTTTAAACAAATAACATAGAAGAACCTTTCTTCATTATTTATTTCGATTCTGAGAAACCAAAAATTGAAACATTCTTCAGAATATTTCTTTTATTTAACTTTATAAACGCTTTTATCTACACTTGTTGATGTTTTAGAATATATCCATAATAGAATGCTTAAAGGCAAATATTTTTTTGCTATGGGCATTGAGTTGTTACGCTATAGAGTAATAAAGGGACATAGACGGTATTAAAATCCCGCAACAGAGCAATGCGTTTATGCTCGCAATTATATCTATAGTAAATTAGTGATCTGACAGGAACTTCCCTGAAAACGTGATAAATAAGATGTGGACAATGTTGGCATACGTGACTTAATTTTTCTATTCGTCGGAAAACATTGAACTCTTAATGGTAGATCAAGATCAAAGAAAAAATATACAAAATAAATTAGCTAACTTAAAAATCCGGTGAAAAAGGGGAGAGAATGCGAATAAAACTGGTATAGAAACTCGGATCGAAAATATCGAAAGGCTAAGAAACGTTAAAATAATTTCAATAATACCACCAGTTAATTTCTATATGTGGTTATGAGTAGTTTGTTTTTAACTGTTTTTGCGATTTAGAAAATATTGATATGATACTCTAAAATAAATTGAAATTTTCTTTGAAATAATGTTGATATACTAATCACTTTCGGGGATATTTTTTTGGGATGTTAATACTTGATGAAATAATTATTGTGTATTTTGAGGGTTGAAAATTATTGCTTTCCAGATTTCTTAACAGAAATAATTTCAACTATACAGCCAGTTAATTTCCATATTATATTATTATTTTTGATAGCATATCTTCCCAAAATAATTTGGAAATATTTACAATAAACGTAGGCATAATAAATAACAATAAACTAACTTTGTTTTTGAAATGATCAGTCGCATATATATATATATATATATATATATATATATATATATATATATATATATATATATATATATATATATATTACCAATTGTAAAGCAACTAAACAGAGCAAGATATTATTATTCTTTATTAAATTCAATAATTTTAATTTAGAGTCGATCATCAAGCTGATAATATGCATT
The DNA here is from genome assembly GCA_034092305.1 of Diaprepes abbreviatus. Taxonomy (NCBI): domain Eukaryota; kingdom Metazoa; phylum Arthropoda; class Insecta; order Coleoptera; family Curculionidae; genus Diaprepes; species Diaprepes abbreviatus. Next base: position 975,121 of record JASJET010000303.1, read on the forward strand.
ATCACCTTATTTTATTGTGTTCAGTTTATATTATCCGTGTGATTATTTAAACTGACTTAAATGTCAAAGTCTATAATGCTTTTTTTGATTTAAAATAAACACTTGCTCATTTATAACAGACTTTCCCAACTCTTTTGTTAACTATGTCATCTAAATATTTATTGTATTCCGTCTCTGATGCTTCCTATTCTAATTAATTTTAAGGTTTAATTAGGGAAGTTAAGCTGATTTCAACGGTTTTATAACTTCCGCATATGGTGGCTGTCATCAACATATGAATTCAGCAATAATGTGCTTCTGCCTCCACTTAATAATACTTAATGCAAATTATACCACCTAAGGTAACACTGTGCCCTATTTTCAAACAATATTATCATCTAATATTCAATAATGTTATGAGAACAATGTGTGCGTAATGGAGTTGCGGAATGTATAATTTTCGTTTATTATGACTTTGCTAATTATTTATGTAAATATTAATAAGGCGCTTGTTAGCTGATAATTAGTTGCTTTCACTTCTAGACACGGAACAGTTAAAAGTTAGCGATTGTAATTTAACACCTTCTATTCGACCTTCTATTTTATAATCTTAATTAAAACTTAATTCATCAAAAAATTTAAATAATAAAGAGTTACGTTTTATTCTCCTAATTGTAATTTTTTTAAGAGTTTTCCAAAAAACATGCATTAACGCTCATCTAGAGATTCTCAATGCCAAAATATCAAGAAAAGTATCTACAAACATGAATGATACCGTTATTGAAATACAGAGTATTCAGAATATAGAACACTACTGTTTTTGCCTAATTATCATTAGCATTTTAGGATTGTTTTTTTTTTAAATAACTTTTGTTTAGTAGAGATGCAAGTTATCAATCTGGCGCTGGCTATTAAATTGAACTTTGTTGTCTCTTCTATGGTTAATTGTCTATTATCGATTGACAAATATAATTTTATCAATTTCTCTGAAATGACTTTATTTATCAAAAACAAGAGGAAGAGTTTGTTTACTTGGGGAAAACGAATTTTAAAATTCTATGATAATTGTTCGAAAATAGTGGGGTACTACATTTTCCTAAGATAATATCAATAGTATTAACTATATGCATGACACTAATCGAAAAAAAAATCATTTTGGTCAATAACCACCTGCTTTCATAAAATAATTTACACTGCGCTTCAGCAAAACACTTGTAAACCGTTTTTAATTTAATAAGTAACACGATATTTTTTAGAATATTCATTACTCTTTATTTTAATAAAAAGCCATTTCAGACCCATGTTTATAGGATCTTTTCCTGATGCCGCGTAATAGTGAATCTCCGAATGAGCATTGTGCAACTGGAATGATATATATTCGTAAAATAATTAAATTAATAACTATAAGATACAAATGAATACTTGATATTTTTGTTTTCAATAATTTAATCTTTTGTCTGTTTAATATCTATGACCTACAAAAGTGATAATAGTGAATAAAAATAGTTATATACTGTTAGAGCTGTTTTACACACACAAGAATTATAGCCAAAATTTATCTCATAATTATGTTGAAAATTTTCATAAAACTAATTTGGTGTTTTACACATTAAAGAATCATTGTTAAAATTTTGGTGAAAATTTTCGGCATAAAAATATAGAACGTATTCTATATTTTTATGGCTAAAATTCAGAAAACGAGCGAAAAACGACGCAGAATAAAATTTGTTAATTGACAGCCCACGTATGGTAATCAACCTAATCTCAATATTTACTCATTGTTTCTTGCAATATATCCCTTATTTTGTGGTTTTTGATTATATATGTTTGAAAATTTTCATATTTATGATATTTTAAGGTTATCTCCAGAGCAAGTTATATCTTCCATCTTCTTTTTAACTGCTGGAACGTCACATGTTATGAAAAAGCGCATAAACACCGACAAAATTATCACCAAAATTATATTCAGATTTCTTGTACGTATCACACAGAGTGGTATTTTATTTTAAAAATTATCTCCATAGAATTTTCGGCAAAAATTTGCTGAAAATTTTTGTTATAATTTTCGGAATATTTCTCGTGTGTGTAAAACGGCTCTTACAAAGATATGACTAACTGCTGAAAATATTGCGATTATGTTAAATTTACCCTAGGCCAAAAGTTAATTGTAAACGAAATACAATATGGTGGATCTAAAATTTTTTAATTGAGTTTTGGAAATAACCCTTGAAAGAACCCAGATATTTAAGCAAAATTTGGTCATCGGGAGTTTTTTAAGAAGATAAATTTAATTCCATTTATCATTAGATTATCGACTGTAGAAAGCGCAGCAAGTGGTATTGTGCTTGTTTCTAAATATCAAAGTTTTGATGCCCTAGTGTGTCTTTCTCTTTAATAAAAAAATTACATTTCTTGCTGTTCTATATAAAAATATATATATATCATATATGTGGTTACAAATAACCTTATATAATTAAATAAATAAGAAAATCATCCTTATGCTATATTAGCATAATGATTTAAAGTAGGAAATCCGCGGGTTACGTATAATCGATTTTCGATTTTTTTTGTGGCATTATGTTGGTACTCATGTCCCTCATTTATGCTGACAAGTTCGGCCATTTTGAATGTTCAGTTAATTTTTGACAGCTGTTTTGCTTGGACGTGTTTTGGCTCGTCTTCGATTTTTGTGTATTCCAAAAAATGGATCAAAGAATCTGTATTAAATTTTGTGTAAAAAACAAAATTAAGTGCGTGGACGCATTCCGAATTTTGACTGTGCTATATGGTGAAGCTACCTTGGACCAAAGCAACGTTTATCGGTGGTACAAAATGTTCTCAGAGGGTCGAGAAGATGTGAAAAAAGCGCGCCAAGTTCGGTGGAATGTGAAGGTTTTGCTTACAGTTTTCTTCGATTGCAGGGGCGTGGTGCATCATGAGTTCTTGCCAGAGGGTATAACGGTCAATAAGGAATATCATCTGCAAGTTATGCGCAATTTACGCGAAGCAATCCGCCAAAAACGCCAGGATTTGTGGAAGAACAAAAATTGGCTTTTGCACCATGATAACGCCCCTGCTCACATATCGTTGCTTGTGTGCGAATTTTTGGCCAAAAACAACACACTAATGATGCCGCAGCCACCGTATTTCCCAGACCTGGCCCCCTGTGACTTTTTCTTGTTCCCGAAACTGGAGAGGCCCATGAAAGGACAACGCTACGCTACGATTGAGGAGATAAAGACGCCATTGAAGGAGGAGCTGAACAAGATCACAAAGAATGATTCTTTGAAGTACTTCGAGGATTTGAAAAAACGTTGGCACAAGTGCATAATATCTAATGGGGATTAATTTGAAGGGGACAAAATAGATATTCATGAATAAATAAATAATTTTTGAAAAAACACAAAATTCGCGATACTTTTTGAACAGATCTCGTATGTACGTCGATTACTCCGGAACGGCGGCACCGATTTAAATAATTTTTTTCATTATGTTCATTATGCAGTAGTCCTATGTTATTTTGAGCGAAATTGGTTAAGTAAAATCCAAAATGGCGCTGATAATATGACTGACAAGAAAATGAATTTTGTCCGATTTTTTCTAAAAATGGTTTCTGAGTATGCAAATAATGAATTTAAAATTAAAAAAAAAATCAATACGGTAAATGCAATATGGAAGTCTAAAAATTTAGATTTCTATAATTTGTCCGTAGTAGATAGTGGAGTTTTTGAGGATGTAGATTAAGATTAAACGAAGAATTTGAAATTATTTTTTTGAAATTCGATATAGGGGATTTTACTATATGGTTAGGTTGAAAATTTGCCTTATTCGCATTTTGCGAAAATTGGTATTAGGAAGTTTTTGGAATGGTAGGTTTCGAATCTGAAGTTAATTATTTATTAATTAATATGGCAGATACAATATGGGAGACTAAAAATTTTACATTTTTCCAATCCAATCTCAAGTTCTTTATATATCGGTATTGGGGTCTTTTGAAGCTTAGGTTACGAATCTTAGATTAATTTGTTTGATACAATTTATTCAAAACTGATAGTTGGGAAATTCTCATAATTGTTGTTGTTCAATATGTTGTGATCTACAACTATGGATAAAATGGGTACTTTTTTGCCAACTAAAAAACTGAGCTCAATTCAAAACTAAAAATCAAAAAATTAAATTTTTATAAAAAAAATAAAAACAAAATTTTGTATATGAAATTGGAGTTTTTGAAGTTGGCGCCAAATTATTACTAAATAAAAAACCACAGTTATTTTATTTTTGTCTTTTTAGTGCTTCTTAAGAAGTCTGTTGAATTTTTTTATAAAAATTTTATTATTAGGGCAATTGGTTCCTTGGTATTTCCTAATTTATACAATTATTCTAGATTATTATAGATATCTTGATTTATTGTATCTTCATATACAAGAGATTTCCTATACCACCATTTGGATTTAAGGAGGAAAGAATTTTTTTCTAAATACATAGCTGTAAAATTATTTATATTTATTAATAACATACAGTTACGGGGTATATTTAGATATTTGTTTGTACTGTTGGTAATTATAGTCCGGCACCAAGTTCTGCAGCTAATATCCTCTCGACACATTACGAAATAGGGATTTTAAATGGAGAATCATTTTCTATTAATTTTGCTTTTAGTTCATTACAGCTACTCTGACGAGAAAATTAAGTAGCTGGAACTAGTGTGTAGAAAGAACCAGAGTGGAATTCGTAGGTAATAAGATATCTTTCCACTTTTTTAATGAACGCAGGGAGAAACGACAATTTTTTTAAATATGTAGTCTGTGAAATTATTTTGTTGTAGAGTAGTATATGGGAATATGTGATTCAATATTACTCCAAAAATCCTTTCAGCGGAACAAGCCAAGCTATTCTACACGAAATAATTCAATTCGATGCGGCCGCACCATACCTGCTGTTTTCAAGTTTCAAGCAAAAAAGATAGCAGTTAAGACATGACAGCATCATCTTCACGGATCACTCAGTAATTTAAGAACGACACTCACTGAAAAAATTCTCGATTCCGCCATATGGTGGCGTAGCGGTCAAAACAAAAATAGATATCTCTCATCATCGATACACGGAGAATGCTGCATGGCGACATTATCTGGTCTATATACGAGTATGTATATATATATATATATATATATATATATATATATATATATACATACATAGATGTTTTAGATCATCAAAGAAGTCGGGAACGGACTTGAAGCACCACTCGTTGGGCCTAATTTTGGTTAGATGTCATTTTGCACAGCTGAAAACTGATTTTTTAAATATTTTGGTCATTCCTATTTAAAAAGGTATTCTTAATTTATTTTGATAAAACTGGCGGTTTTTGAGATAAATCGATTTTTAAGCGAAACACTCCAACAAGAAGATGTTGTGCTGAAAGATTTCGAGCTTAGACATTGTCAAGTCCAGAAACCTTTCAAAGGGTTGATCGGGGCTTAATTAATTTACAGTGTTATTAAAATGCAAAAATAGTGAAAATGCTATTTTGGCAAATGTTTAATATGGGCTCCACGTACTTAAATATATTTTCTTATTCTTCAAATATTTTCCCGCTGCACTGCAAATAATATTCTGACATTATTATCGATCTCGAAAGAATACTGTGTTATTCTCGCTAGTAGTTCTTCTCTAGCATTGACTGGTGTTGAATAAACTAAAATTTTTAATCGCACTTATTTATATTTATTTCAACCGACGCATTGATAAAACATACAAATTCTATATATTATTACATCAGGAATAACTATATACTAATTAATTTTGTGCATGATAATTTCGTAGCAATTGCCATTTGTAGGATATTAAGTTTTATTTCAAGTATACCCAAAAGAACCGATTTATCTTAAATAAAAACATAATTTTCATATTTTATGTAGAACTACGTAACGGTGTTTTTTTTTCATAGAAATACAAAAAATATTGAACTAATTTCGTAGTTGTACTGCTAGAAATAACATAAAATATTTGTTTATTCAATATGATTCTACATATCCTATATACTTTATTATATATTTGGTGTAATAAAATTAATTAAATCTTCTTTTATTTCAGGTAAGTCATATGTACTTCATTCTCTCTTGGCTCTTTAGGGTAAGTACTCTCAAAGTACAAGTATGATCATAAGTGATCTATTTTGAATTATTGTTCATAACATGCCTACTTTTAGAACTACGAACAATATTTGACGTATAGTCGAGCTTTTATCACTTCACATGTTTTGGAAAATTATATTGGTTACATTATACAATCGAATCCTAAAGAACCTTCAAAGTAAATAGATGTTGAAAAACTGTTTCATAATGATATTTGGTAATTATTTATATTAAGTTGAATCTAGAGAACGACTTTTTTTTTTTAATTCGTTACTTGCCCCGTACTTCGAAGTCGTAGAATACGATTCTGGCTTTGGTTTTCCGCTATTGTTCCTCATTTTCTCCAAAAACTCTAAACGCTACTTCACATAGCACTTTTATTTCTCAAGAAAACACCGAACACACGTATGAATGGTCCTAGTTAAAATATATTGTATGTAATATTTCTCAAACTTTTTTGCACAAATCTTAGCAAAGAAATTTAGACCAACTGGTATTTTCAATGAAAAACCAAAAATACGTCTCGAAAAGGCCATTGTCCATCAAACTCGCCAAAATGACAAATATTTGTTGCGACGTTGCCAGATGTAAAATATTTTCGAGGAGTAAACCATAAAATTTGTCCATCTCTGTAAACAACTTAGTTTAATTTTTGTAACGTATAAAAAAGAGTAGCTTTGTTTTGGTTAGTTTGGAAAACTAAAACTAACCTGAACTAACCTAAACTGATCTAGATTAATAATTGATTAATAATTAATAAGTAAAAAATTTATTCATTTCAGTAAACAACTAAATTTAATTGTAATAATGCATAAAAAAGTGTTAAATTAATTTTAATCACCCAAAATTAAAAAATATTTTTGCCCAGAAAAGACCACGGTGAGCCATCAAAGGGAAGGGAGAAATGTTTTCGAGTCCTTTTCTTTCAAGTTTTATTATAATTAAAAGAATATATGTAAATTTCCCACCAATATTATTTGCAATATAGCAATAGCGCATATTATTTGCATTTCGGAACAAGTCACGTCGCTCTTTAATATCAGACGCCATACTGCTCGTATTTGTTTTCATTTATTTTTTGATAATTGTCTTGATTTTTCCGGTAAAAAATTACAAATTTATAAATTTTTATTTAATCCAGAAAATTCTATTAGTGTGGAATTGTGGTTGTAACAAAATCTTAACGATTTAGTGAAAAAAGTTGAACATAAATTGAAAAGTAATTTCCCTGTTTTCTGTAAAACGGAAGAAAAATTATGAAAAGTCGAGGTCATAATGCTGTGTTACAATTCGAAATGGTGGACGAGTGTCTAAATTTTTTCAAAAAAATATCATTTCCTAGATTCTACTTAATGAAAAGTAATTTTCCTGTTTTCTGTAAAACGGAAGAAAAATGATGAAAAGTCGAGGTCAGAATCCTGTGTTACAATTCGAAATGGTGGACAAGTGTCTAAATTTTTTCAAAAAAATATCGTTTCCTAGATTCTACTTAATCTTAACAATTACCTAATATTTATAAATATGTAATTATACATTATGTCACTTTCCATCGATACGACAATAAAATAGTTGGTAACACGAAATATACATATGCTTTAATTACTCTGAGTGCTTCGCAATATTTTGAGAAATTTAGGTATATAATTGGAAAATATACATTTATATTAAGTAAAAAAACAACATCACTGAAAATTTATATCATATAAAGGAAAGTTAAATTTTGCTAATATTTTACTTACTGCATAAGTAAAATTGTAAATCTCCACTGCGTTACAGTTGTATCAACCAAATAATTAAGATGGCAATCACTCTGGTTTTTAAATAGAAGGGACATGCTGATTCCGATATTTGGTTTTTCATTCAAATCTAGTTATCGTGATTTTATATTTGCAGTAGACCACTAAAGCTCCACATAAAATTTTATAGCTGATTATTATTTCTTAAACCGTTCACTTTCCAAAAAGTTTTATTGAATTAAAAAAATTAGATGCCAATGTTTTAGGAAAACAATATGTTTGTTCGCTATTCCATTATTGTATTTTTAAAAAATTAAAATACAAAAAATATTTTGTTTAAAATTTTATCATTTGTGTACTTTCTTTAATTTCAAATCAAGCTATTGTTCTTATGTATAAAATTTTAAAATACATTCTTTAAGAAATTGAATATGAATGAGGAAAAAACTGGATGGAATAAAAGGTAATTAACTGCATGGAAATTTTTTATAATATATTAACTACATGCACTACATTGTTGATGATATCTTTCATGTTTTAAAATAAAATAACTACATTTAAAACTTCGAACTATATACATAATATGAATATTTATTGACTAAAATGTGGTTGTCGGACTTGCATTGTCTTTATTTTATATTTATTTTTACGACGTTTCGATTAGGTTGTATCTCTAATCGTTATCAAGTATAAACTGAATGTTTTGTCTCAAGACTACGAGCTTATATAGGGACTGTGCCCACTGAAGCGCAAAGTTTTACTTCACTGTAGCACACCTCAATGATTTGTTGTTACAAAGTAGTGGTTGCCAAAGATTAGGTATATCAACACTCGGTTTACTGAAGATTCCATTATTGTTTTTAATGTATGCTGCTTCTATAAATTTTCTTTTTTTCATGTTGGGTTCCATATATATTCCCACAGCCTCAGATCATTTTATATGGTGTTGTTTTTCCCAGGCGTGTTCTGCAATACCTGATCTCGACGTTTCCCCTTTTTGTGTTTAAGTTTTATGTTCCTTAATTCTAACTTCTAGTGGTCGTTTGGTTTCTCCAACATACATTTCACCACATAGAACTTTGTAAACACATTATTTCTTATCGGTAGTTTTTGGTTTTGTTTTTGTTAAAAGAGCTCTAAGTGTATTTCTTGATTTAAACGCTGTTTTTATATTAGAACTACTGGCAATTCGTCTTATTTTCCCCGAAGTTTCCTTAATGTACGGAATTATGAAGAAGGAATGTGTTTCTTGTTGTCCAGTGTTCGTTGTTCTAAAGTTATTTAAAATATCGCCAATTTGTTTCAAAGGATAACCATTCTGTTGTAAATCGGATTTAATATTTGCTACCTCTTTATCGAATGAATCGGCATTATTGCATATAGATATAGCGCGATTATAGAGGTTGCGTATAATTCCCCGTTTATATAATAATAAGACAAATTGCCAGTAGTTATAATATAAAAACAGCTTTGAAATCAGGAAATACACTTAGAACTCATTTAACTAAAACAAAACCTAAAATTACCGATAATAAAGAATGTGTTTACAAAGTTCCATGTGAGTGTTGTGAAATGTATATTGGAGAAACCAAACGACCGCTAGAAGTTAGAATTAAGGAACATAAAACTCATACACAAAAAGGGGAAACGTCGAGATCAGGTATTGCAGAACACGCCTGGGATAAACAACACCATATAAAATGGTCTGAGGTTGCGGTAATATATATGGAACCCAACATGAAAAAAAGAAAAATTATAGAAGCAGCTTACATTAAAAACAATAATGAAATCTTCAGTAAACCGAGTGTTGAGATACCTAATCTTTGGCAACCACTACTTTGTAACATCAAATCATTGAGGTGTGTACAGTGAAGCGAAACTTTGCGCTTCAATGGACACAGTCCCTATATAAGCTCGTAGTCTTAAAACAAAACATTCAGTTTATTCTTGATAATGATTAGAGATACTACCTAATCGAAACGTCGTAAAAATAAATAAAAATAAAGACAATACAAGTCCGACAACCACATTTTAGTCAATCTTTAACATTGTCTGCAACCTTCAAACAAACGATGAATATTTATGTTACTGTATACGTAAGTTTGTTTTCTAAGTTAGAGTTTGGATTATCAATTAAGTATCTATTCGATGAACATTTTTGAGCCAGAAAGTAAACAAAAAATGGTAATATTTGAAGCTTTGCATAGTTTATTTGTCCATCTATGTATTTTGGTTAAAACATAAGTTCCCGTTTTTACTTACAAAAATTACTTTTTAACTACATAAATATTGTAACGAACTTTGTAGCGTTTTACATTTCATAGTATTAGTTGGCATTATAGTTTGTAGAGTTTTAGGTTTATTTTTTACGATTTCATTAATTTATTTAATTAATTTTACCTTTGGTAATTTTCTCAGGAGACGTCCATGAAAGAAGGTCTGAAACTTTCTAGAAAATTCTTTTTCCTTATTTTTCGTCAACTTAGTTGAATTGTTTGACAGGTGTGAGAATTGAAATTGACAATAAAGAGTTTCTGAAATAAGAGAGTGTTCAAAATCGGCCGTCCGGAACAAATTGGTGCCTGAAGTACGATCAAATCTAGAAAGGGTTAGGTTGGGTTAGAAAACTATAAAAAAAGGAAAAAGTGAATTGAAATTGTATGCCAGTGGAAACTAGAAAGCAGAAAGCAAAAATGGAAGACCAACTTCAAATTAGTTTAAGCCAGATACTAATTATTATACAAGGCAAAACAACAAGCCTAAAAGATATGAAGAAAAGTCAAGAAGAGATGAAATAAGAATTGAAAGGAGATATGACCAAAAATCAAGACGATTTGAAAAAAAAATTAAAGACGAGCCAAGACGATATGAAACAAGCTGCAACAAGCCAAGGAAACATGAACCAGGAGTTGAAAGCGGACATTAAGAAAAATCAAGAAAGCTTAAAACAAGAACTAAAAACAAGCCTGGAGGACATGAGAGAGGCACTTAAGATAAGTTAAGAAGATAAGAAAAATGATAGAAGGTATGAAGTGTATAGAATAAGACGTGCAACAGAAGATTTTCAAAATTAGAGGAAACTACATGGCGAAGTACAACATATAGTGACTGAAATCGAAAAACAGATGCAACGATTACATTTGCAGATCGAGAAGGTAGCCAGTGCAAGTATAATAAAAATAGATGATGCAAGAATATGAAATGGATATAATGAGACTAATAAATTTAATTTACCCAACATATCCGGAAAAAATAAAGCAAGAGTTAGCAGTAAATAGTTTTATCGAAGGTTTAGGTGACCCAGCAACAAGTCAAATGCTAAGAATGGCCCGACTGAAGAAAATTTCCGATGCACTTGCTTATGGCCTTCAGTTTGAAACAGCAAAATAGACCTCAAGGAACCAAGGAAGAGTCATAAGAAGAGTCAGTATGTCCCAGGATGATCACAAGACCAACGAGAAATTCTTCATCAAGTTAATGAGGGAAATGTAGGAGTTTTTAAACAGACAAAAGGCACATGACAACAAAAACACAACTTTCTACGACAGAAATAGAATTCGTTGTTGGAAACGTGGCCAAGAGGGGCACGTACAAAGCCGCTGTACTGGCAAAACTGCTCCTGAAAGTGATCAGAATCAGGAAAACTCCCAAAAGGGGCGAAAGCTGGTTAGGTGCTACCAAGCCCGATCAACAATAACAATTAAGGTATCCCGACTGCAAAATAGTGGTTCCAGCTTGGTAGTACCCAGAAAGGTATGCGGTCGGATATGTGAAATGGTATTAAATACTGATAGTACTCACACCAGCAGAACATCATGGCTCAATGTAAAATTTGTTTTCCGGAAAAGCATCTCCTGCAAATTGCCAGTGGCGACGTAATACCGGTGAAAGGTATACATGAAGCAGAAATAACCCTTTCAGACATGTCGTTATTATGACTGATATTTTTGACGAAGTAATACTAGATCCAGATGTCATGGGATGCCAGAAGCTTGTATTTTACCTTCCTCATCGAGTACTGCGAAACGAAGAAATTCTTATGAATCTATCGAAAAATAGTAAAATGTCTATTCGGAAGCTGTACTTCTTGAAGATACGATATTACCGATAAGTTCAGAATGTATAGTAAAAGTAAAGTTTGATCATTCCTAAGAAGATGAAGTAGTTTTGGTTGAACCGTTTGAAGATTGCTCTTTGTATGCAAAAATAAGGTAAGCACTGTATTTGTTAAGATGTTGAACTTGAAAGATTATCCTCAACAAATCAGAAAAGGTAACAATATTGCTACCTGTCAACCTATTGACATGATAGTTACCGGTATCCTGTTACAACCTGGAAAACTACCTGTTAATCTACCTAAGGTACACTAAGATCTAGTTAGTAGATCAACACTTTTATTGAATCAAGTTGAGGTGGCTAGACTAGAAGATCTTTTACGAAGAAATCAGAGCACACGAAAAATGTCGAAGATGTATTTCAAACACTGAGAAGTACACAATTGAAGCTCACTCCGAAGAAATGTCAATTTTTGCAGAAAGAAATGAAATACTTGGGGCATATAATCACCGAAGCTGGTGTACAAATCGACTCAAAGAGAACGGAAGCTATGCAAGGTTGGCTAGTACCGAAAACAAGCATGAAATAAGAAGTTTTCTGGGCCTCTATACTTACTATAGAAGATTCATAAATGGATTCGCCGATATTGCAAGATCTATACATCGATTGACTGAAAATAGCAACAACAATGAATGGTCCGCAGACTACGAAACCGCTTTCATGAAACTAAAGAAAGCACTTTGTAATCCTCCAATATTGTCATATCCTGATCCTGATCTCATGTTTGTTGTAGATGCTGACACCAGTAACTTCTCAATAGATGGAATTTTGTCTCAGATACAAAATGTTCAAGAGAAAGTGATGGCTTATTTTAACAAAGTACTCTCCAAAGCTGAAAGAGATTATTATGTAACAAGAAAATAACTAATTGCCATTATAAAGATTTTGGAACACTTTCCAAATATCTATATGGCTAAAAATTTCTCCTGCGAACAAAAACGCATGATTAAAGTGGCTTTTACAATTTAAAAGTCCTGAAGGTCAAATAGTACAATGGTTGCTATGCTTGCAGAAGTACGATTTTGACTTCGAAAATGGAAAAGGGCTCGAACCTCAAAAGTGTAGACGCTTTGTCAAGAAAACCATGTCCAGAATGATGCAAGCATTTTAACAGACGCTAAAAACGAGAGATTCTTTACGATTTCTATTGTTGAAAGACACAACTAGAATCCTCTTTGGACTGGGATCCTCAAATCATCTCGAAAGAACAACAAAAAGATTCAGATCTTGGCATTTCCATCAAATTAAAGAATAATAAATCAAATCGACGAAGAAATCTCTTCAAAATCTCAAAAAGTGAAAGGTTACTGGAACTTATGAGATTTGTTGATTTCGCACGGTCTATTGAAAAGAATTTGGGGGCACTGTGATGGCAAAGACTACAAACACCAGACTGTATTTCCCACCAAGAAGGTTCGAGAAATACTGCAAGCTTCACATAATGGTGTAGGTGGTGGACACGTAGAAATTATGAAAATTCTTGAAAAAGTTCAAGGGAAGTTCTATTGGCTAGGGAGCCGCGCAGATGTAAAAGATTGGTGCAAAACCTGTACCAACTGTGCTGCCAGTAAAGGACCAAGGACCCGAAGTCACGGTAAAATGAAGGAGTACCTGTTGAAAGAATTGCGATTGACATAGCAGGACCATTTCCTATTAGTAAATCTGGGAATCACTCTATCTAACAATATGTAGTGATTTCCAGATTTACTATAGATTACTTCAGTAAATGGCTTGAAGTTGTTGCTGAAATATTGTTTAAAAAGTGAATTTGTAGATATGGGGTGTCAGGAGAGATGCACTCTGAACAAGGGAGAATCTTTGGATTAACGTTTTTACGAATCTTTGCAAGCTTCTCAAAATCCACAGGACTAGAACAACAGCTCTACATCTACAGTCAGATGGAATGCTTGAGAGATTTAACAGAACACTGAACAATTACATCAGAATACAAGTTAGTGAACAACAAGATAACTGAGATAAATGCATTCAACAATTTTTACTAGCCTATCGTTCAGTCATTCACGAAACCACTGAAAAACGCCTGCTAGCATACTTTTTGGAAAAGAATTACGTCTTCCAGTTGATTTACTTACTGAGACGTCTACCCGATTCTGAAGCAACTTGGGAAGACTACACTAATCAACTTAGTAAGCAGCTGCAGGTCTTATACGAAGAAGTCCTTCAAAAACTACAAATAGAAAGCGACAAAATGAAGACTTGCTATGACCTCAAAGCCAATACTGGTGGATTCATGGTTGGTGAATAATTTTGGATGTACAATCCGAGAAGAATCAAAGGACGTTCACCAAAACTTCAAAAGTAATGGGAAGATCCATACAACATAATGATTCAACTAAACGATCTGGTGTACCGAATTCGGGAAAGTCCTCATGTGAAGATGAAAGTCATGTATCTTGACAGATTAGCCCATTATCAAGAAAGTTGATCGGAGCGATCAAGGCGTGGAAGGGTACAATGTAACGAACTTTATAGTGTTATATATTTCATAGTTTTAACTTGTATTTGTAGTTTGTAGGGTTTTAGGTTTATTTTCTACAATTTCATAATTTATTTAATTAATTTTACCTTTATTAATCTCCTCAGTAGACGTCCATGAAAAAAGATTTGGAACTTTTTTAGAAAATTCTATTTCCTTAGTTTTAACATGAAACGCCTATGGCAGAAGGTCTAGAAATTGCCAGATTAGTCTTTTTTCTTATTTTTATTATACCACGTAGTACGAAAACCCTTCTAGAAAGATCCGTAATTTTCTGGTATCCGGAAAAGGGTATATAAAGGGTCCAGATCGGCATTTGTGGACAGTTTAGTTAGAGACGTCATCGAAGTAAGTTGAACTGTTTGACAAATACGAGAATTGAAGTTGACAATAAAGAGTTTTTGAAATAAGACAGTGTATTCAAAAATCAGCAGTCCAGAACAATATGACTCCGGAAACATTTGACAAAATAAAAGAGTGCATGCAGCGCATGCAAAAGATTTTAAAATAACTATGTCCTTAACATTGGTGTTGATACCTTTACAGTTTTAAATGAAATAACTGAATTTTGAAGATTAATTTTTACATATATAGCTGGCTTCTGTTGATGTAAATTTCTGTAGTTTTTTTCATACGTAAAAGTTTAGGTTTCTAGTAAAATAATTGATGAACGAACATTATTTTTTAAGGTGGATAATAAAGCTATTAAGTAAACCTTAACGCTGTGATGTCCAACTGCGCTGATAAACTGCACGGAAAACCTACATTTCTAATTGATTGACAAGATTTATGTTCTTTATTTGGACATAAATTTAAACAGCCAGCATTTCCTATAATGCGCCGCAATTTTACCGATTCATGTCATAGAATATAGCTTAAACCTCGTAATCAGTAACATTTGCCTTTGTAAAGTTTCAAGACTTAAAGTCGTTACCCAATTATAACTTAACTCAGTTAAAATTTAAGTCACGTTTTGGTAGCAAGTTGTGTTTGTTGGATGTTGTAAATGCCATGCTATTGCTATATTTTTATAGGTTATAAGAGAGATAGGTTTTATATAACGTTGATTAAATGGGATTTAATATTTTTGAAATGCAGTTGAGGAGCAAATTTTACCAGTGTTTGCAGTTCATATAGCAGTTATTAAATTGTTAAAATCAATAAAATTAAATCTGCTAAATTAAAAATTATCTGTGAATTGTTGCAAGAATCCGTCCTGGTTCTTTTTTTGCTGTTGATATTTATTAACGACCTGCATAATGTTTGTAATATCTGAACTTTTTTGGGTGATAATACCAGTTACGCAGTAACAAGTAACATTATAACAGAAGCTACCAAGATGGCTCAAGAAAGACTTAACAAATTTCACAACTAATTTAATGCAAACACCTTGTATTCAAATTTGATTAAAACTAGTTTTCTGTATTTTAGTCTGCAAACACTTGTTCTCAGTAAGTTATAATATAAAACCTAATAACAGGCCAGTTTGCCAAGTACATATTGTAAAATCTTTAGGTATTTACCAGGATAACAAGCTTCACCAATATTCGCTTGTTAATGAGATAAGAAATTATTGTATGCTATATATCGCTAAAAATAAATTTCAGCAATGAATGTCATTTTTATGCTCAGTTTTATGGCCGGTGAAAATATGATTAAATTTTTTAGAGTCACTCCTCTATCTTAATTTGTGTATTAAAGATACAAAACGCATAAATCCAGGAACTGTTGGAGCATCTAGTTTGGGTACATTTTGACCACTATTTGGGCAATTTAGAATCTTAACAATACCGTAGTTACTTAAATTGAAAGTCCTTGTTTCTGTTAGAAAATTATACAAAAATTTAATCAAAACCAGTACTTTTTAGATTACCATGATAATTTCAAAACTATATCAAATGAAAATAGCTTTAAAATAACTGGAAAAGATTATTATAACACTAGAAAACTTTTGCAACATACAAAATTATTTAGGTACCTAGATTATGATGTTTAAGTATTTTAAACAAATTTTATGTTGGAATACTTGTTACATATTTTAATATGAATGTTACATTTAGGATTATATAAAAATGAACTCTTTCCGCCCTGTTGCTGGGTCTCATATTTGACCTGATTCATATTTGTGTACATATACTGCCCATCTATTAAATTTATTGGGTCACTCGAATATTCTAAATACGCCTGCTAACTATAGGTATTTGTTAAAATAAAACTGTATTGAATCTGTGAGACTTTTTGATGCTGATTTGTAAGTATGATTCCATCAAAAGGTAAAATTTCAAATTGATGTGCTTTATTAATTCAAACCAACATTGTACTCTTACTCAATTTCCAAAAAAATATATTTACTCTAGTAAACATCTGCAAAGTATTATATTTTTTGTAGGCTAGATTGCCTAGTTATTTTTTTACCTCTATAGTTTGGTAAGATATACGTACGCTAATGTAAGCAAAAAAATTGGCCTAGAAATAAAGTAGGTCTTAATGTTAATTACATATAATCAGTTAACGAAATCATATATATGATTTTTGCTTGAAGGTTGTGGACAATAACGAAGATTGACTTAAATATGGTTGTCGGACTTGCATTGCTATTGCTATAACTTGATTAATTTACATAGTCTTTCATTTTGTTTTTTTGTACAATAATGGTTTTAAGGTTTGATTATTTTTAATGTAAGTTGCTTCTATAACTTTTCTTTTCTTTCATGTTAAGATTCGCATATATTGCAGCAGGTTCAGATCATTTTATATTGTATTGTTTATCTCAGGCGAGTTCAGCTGTATCAGATCTCGATGTCTCCCCATTTTGTGTATGAATTTCATTCCACCAGACTCACATGGACCTCTGTAGACACTTTCTTATTGATGGTTTCTCCAAGGTTCCCTTAACATACGGAATTGAGAAGAATGTATGTTTTTCTTGCTGTCTGGTTGTTTTTGTTCTATGGTTAATTATAATATAGGTAAATAATTTTGAGGATAACCATTCTGTTGTGAAATCGATTGAATGTGTGCTACTCCTTTTTTAAGTGAATCGTCACTGTTGTATGTGGAAGTTTAAATAATTCCGTTTAAATGAATGACTGTATCAGGTAGAAAATAAAGTCAACCTAAGAAACCAAGAAAAATTTCGCTCAAAATAGCATTAACCTTAAAAGAATTTCACAAGAAGGAATCCAACGAGACTCTACCAGCGGACAAGAGAAATAAAACGCCAATCATGAACGTCGTAACCTACTACCAAAAAGCCGGGATATTCCGAAAAAAGAAAAATATATACAGCTAGACTGTGACCTAACTAAATCTGTACAGTCGAATATCTACCTAACATTAAAGAAATTATATACCTAACAAACTACGATTGGCACCCAGACCACCTTACAGTAAACCACCACATCTTTACAGACTTCCAAAAATGTACAAAACCAACATAGCATTGAGACCAACAATCTACTAAAGATGATCCCCAACAAGTCCACAAGCCAAGTTTCTCCTAAAAATCGTTCAGCCTTTAGAAGGTAAGACCAACACGTATGATAAAAATTCCCCACATTTTATGAATATTACTGGTAGCATCATTCTAGAGCCATACAATAGACTAATAAGTTTTGATATGGCAAGTCTCTATACTAATGTGCTATTATCATATGGAACCACGTTACCAGTGGACGGAATAATGGAATTTTTGGTGTGTTGCCTCGTAGTGCTTTCTTGTAAGACGATGGAATTCCAATGGGTTCTTCGCTCTATCTCTCTATCTATAGATATATAGATGGAGAGATAGATAGAGCGAAGAACCCATTGGAACATGTGATTCAGTATTGATCCAGGAATACATCGGTTCGTTCGTTTGGTTTCGTGTAGAAGTTTGCAGACGTTCTGCCAAAATCTCATTTTGCATCTTCTGTGCTTGGTGGTTGTAGATCAACTGAAAGAGAAGTTAACGTGCAGCGTGCTTTGTATGCGGTTGCAGTTAGTAACGGTTGGTTGGCGTTGGCATTGACTCCGCCTCCCTCTCGAGCGCCACCGTTGGTGCCAGTTTAAGCGTGGCATGCGTGTCGGTATAGTGGTCCCGCTTGAAGAGAGTTTTCCAAGTAGAAGGCAGATTAAGTGCATCGTCTTTCTTATTCAGAGTGCCGTTCTTTTCAATTTCGATGGATTCACGAATCAATCTTGCCTTGTAGTGTTCTATGTTAGCGATTTGCTAGCCGGTGTCAAAATTAATTTTGTGTCCTGTCTCGTGCTGGTGTTGAAAAAGCTCCGATGTTGTCTGTTTGTTTCTTATACTGAGTTTATGTTCATCTAATCTAGCTGATATTCTTCTATTGGTCTGGCCTTTGTATGTTTTGTTGCAGGTGCCACATGCAATTTTATATTCGCCTTGATTTTCTAGACTGATATTGTCTTTTGGATTTCTTCAAGAAGAGCCTGTTGTTTTATGTGGTTTGTAGGCTGTAGATATGTTATGTTTCCGGAGTAATCTGCAGATTCTGTCTGTTGTGTCTTTTATGTAGAAGTATAGTGATTTGTCTATCCTCGGCAGGTAGCCTTGTTTCTCGCGTTGGTTTTTGTTGTAATTTTGTTGCCTTATTTATTGTTGGTGTCTTGTAGCTATTCTGTTGGAGGGCCCTTTTTATGTGTGACAGTTCCTTTTCTTTTCCTTGGTCATCAGTTAGGCGAATGGATCTTGATATTAGGTTATTGGCTACGCCCTGTATTTGTAGGGGTGATGGTGAGAATCAGTATTCAGATATCTGTCCGTGTTTGTTGGTTTTCGATATACTGTGTGTCGTAGATCTCCATCCATTGTTTTGGTTATGAGGACGTCTAGAAACGGAAGCTGATTATTTTCCTCTAGTTCCAGAGTAAACTGTATCTTTGCGTGGATAGAATTGAGAAACTCATGGAAGCAGTTGAGCTGTTGTTTGCCATGAGGCTATATTACAAATATATCATCAACGTAGCGACACTAGAGTTTGGGTTTGAGGTGGAATTTTTCAAGAGCTTTCGTTTTGAAATATGTCATGAAAAGATTTATCACGGCTGAAGATAGTGAAGAGCCCATCTATCTGTCTGTATATCTGACCATCAAACAAAAAATATGCGTCTTTAAGACTGGTGCGATCCATGATATGAGTTGGGAAATCTTCTCTTTGAGTGATCTGATCCAGTGCTTCATCCATCGGGGTGCTCGGATAAAGGGATTTTACGTCGAAACTTGCGATGATGTCGTCCTTGTCAATTTTTACGGAGTGTAGAAGGGTTGAGAAATGCTCCGGGTTTTTGACGTAAGAGGCGGCATTCTCAACACATGTAGTTGCATGAAGCCAGCAAGGTATTTTTCTAGTTTTTGAGTGGCAGAGTTGTAAGTGCTAACGATGGATCTTAGAGGGACATTTGGCTTGTAGATCTTTGGAAGTCCGTATAATCTTGGGCACCTGCTGGATTTTTCCCGTGGTATCAGTTTCTGTTTGACATCCAGTTTTATGGGTGAGTCCATGATTTTGGTCTTTGTTGTTTTCTCAAAATATGTAGTGGGATCCCTTGACACAGGTTTGTAAGCAGGATCTTTCAAGATATCTTTCATTATTGCAGTATAGTCTTCGG
This sequence comes from Diaprepes abbreviatus, assembly GCA_034092305.1. Classification (NCBI taxonomy): domain Eukaryota; kingdom Metazoa; phylum Arthropoda; class Insecta; order Coleoptera; family Curculionidae; genus Diaprepes; species Diaprepes abbreviatus. The sequence continues at coordinate 995,196 of JASJET010000303.1, forward strand.
TATCCATGACTACAGTTGCATTGCCTTTATCTGCTGGTAATATTATGATGTGTTCATTTTTGTTCAGGTCTTTTAAGGCTGTAAATTCTGCTGTACTCCACCTACAACCACCAAGCACAGAAGATGCCAAATGAGATTTTGGCGAAACGTCTGCAAACTTCTACAGGAAACCAAACGAACGAACGGATGTATTCTCGGACTAATCCTGAATCATATATATATATATATATATATATATATATATATATATATATATATATATATATATATATATATATATATATATATATATATATATATATATATATATATATATATATATATATATAATGATTCGAAGGTCATGCCATAGAAATAGCACTAGTGAAACTGAAAGTCCGGTTGAGATATATCGATGATATCTTCATCGTAATGATCAAGAAGTAGATGATATCTTTACACATCCACACATCATTGGACCTTCAATTGAGTTCACTATGAAAAAAAGAGGTAAATAATCAATTGCCCCTCTGAATGTCATGGTTAACCGTTTAAACGAAATAACAAAAATTTCAATATATACGAAGCCAAGACATACTGGACAATATTTCAACCAAGGATCTAATCATTCTGCTGTAACGAGGAATTATGCGCATATAATCGCCTAGAATTCATATGCAACAATGCGAATTTACTTAAAAAGAGGTAGCAAACATTAAATTCGATTTACAACAGAATGGTTATCCTCTAAAATTAATTAACGATGTTATAACAAACCTTAAAACAAAGACCACTGGATAGCAAGAAACACATTTCTTCCTCACAATTTCATATATTAAGGTTAGCCCCGAGAAAATAAGATGAATTACTGGAAGTTACATAGAAATAGACTTGAAATCGAGATATATATTCAAAGCTACTTTAATCAAAAAAAATCAAAAACTACCGATAAGAAAGAATGTGTTTACAAAGCTCATGTGAGTGTAGCGAAATGTACATTGGAAAAACTAAACGTACACTAGAAGTTAGAACCAACCATATAAAATGGAATGAATCTACGCAATATAGTCAGGGTTATTCATTCTATATGGCACGGAATATTGCGGCCAAAATACGTGACTTTCAAAAAGTTTCACTTTTGGGATAAACGAGGGTCTAATATTGTTACTGTTTAAAAATATTTTCATATTATACAGGGTGTTCCAAAAGCTCTGAAATTATCAAAATTGTGTTTTTTTTTAAATCGAACCCCGTGTATATTGTTGCATTTTTGGATTCTCCGATCAAAATAAGTGCTTATAGTACCTAAACCTTAGCGGTTTTTAAGTAATTTGAATTTTGACAAAATCTAACCTAATTTTCATATTTCAAATGCTTAAGAAGTATCTCAGTTATGTACTCGAAATTTATGTAATAATAAATCATATCTAATATCCCAATTATAATAAACTTGCTATATTATACAGGGTGTCCAAAAATTAAAACTAATCAAAAAAAAAATTAAGTGGCTGTAACTTGATTAATTTAAATAGAATGCTATACTTTTTAACTTACCAGAGAATGTATCGTTTAAATACCTATCGAATGATGAGAGGGTGTTCTATAGCTAAGTCCCCGTGTTTTCACAGAATACATCAAATAATCGTTTTCTGCACCATGTTAGATTAGAACACTGAATCTCGTGGAGTAAAAATCCCTTAAGATATCTCGTGCAATCGTAGGCGAAACGTCGGATAATAATTCCACTACTACACAGTCAAAACCCAACAACCATGATTTTCAACTTGACCAAAACCGTGAAAGCTTTCGTTCGATGAAATAAATATTTTGCAGGCGAAGCCGCGATGGGTAAAATACTAGTATCATATATAAATATAAGAAGGCAATAATGGAAATAAACTTGCGTTTAGTAAAACTTAACTGATATTTGTCGCGAAAACTCTAGTTTACTTTTTCGAAGGATTTTGATGCGCTGAAATCGAATCTTCGGATTTGCTTCATCTCGTCAGATTTTTTAGATATCCTAACCTAAAAGTGCAAAAAACACTATTTTTTCGACATATTTGAGGTTATATAAAATCTAAAGCTAATTTTTTGATACAAAACTAGTAAAAGTACTTAAAAATATGATCATTTCTCTTTAAAATTAATTTTGAAGTCGTTAAATATTTTTTCCCCTAGATATGCTAATTTGAATTTTGTGTCTCACCAATCTACCCGAATGCAAGCCGAAAACATATGTATGTACTTTCTAAATTCTGTCATTTTGATGAAAATAACTGTATAAGTATTCTAGGGGTTGCTGGTTACAAATCTACTATCGAATTTCAAAAATTCCAAATGACAAATTTTCTTGAAAATTTTTAACTTTTTCAAAATTTTTCAGCCATATTGGATTTGCAATTAGCGACCCCTAAATTACTTACATTTTCATTAAAATAACAGAATTTAGAAAAGTACAATTAAAGATGTAACTTCAAATTAGCATATCTCGGTAAAAAATAGTTATCTAGACAATTCAGAATTGATTTTAAAGAGAAAGGATCACACTTTCAGATACCTCTACTAATTTTGTGAAAAAAAAAACTACCTTGTGAATTTACGTGACCTTAAATATGGCGAAAAACAGTGTTTTTTACACTTTTGGGTTAAGATATCTCAAAAACCAGAAGTGATGGAGTAATTCTGAGACCAGATTCAGATATACCGCACCAAAGTCCTTCAAAAAATTATACCAGAATTTCTGTTGCTTGACCCTTATTGGCCTGTGTAACTCATGATGAATAGGTAACAAGGCATGGGAAATTACTTATGTAAATGGAATGTAATCGAAATATTGGTTTAAAAAAAGAAAAAACATTTTATCTATTGACAGTGTCTGAGGTATTTGATTCTTATGATGCAAAACACAATAAAGTTTAAAAAAATCAGTGGCAAATTATCCTGCTCGGTTTTTGAGTATCTTATTGAGACGCTGCAATAATGCAAATTTCAGACGTCAATGATAAAAAAACAATGTCGAATTGAGTGTCCAATTTTAGTATGTTTTCCTACGCTAGATCCTCAATAACAAAAGATGCCGTTTGCGGCTTTCTGTCCAACTTTTTCGTAAAACTTTCATAGCCCTAACCACATTTTTATAATCCTTTCAGTTTCTCAAATACGGGACCAAATTCAATTTAAGATTTTGACTCTCCTTATATTTTGATTTTTTGATATTTATGGAAATGGTGAATACGTTTTCTATCATATTTTTCTATGTAGAATTCAATGGCTTACTTGCTTACGTTATTCGTCTTTTTAAATATTTTTCAAAAATATAAAATGCCCTAAAAAAATATTTTAAAGAACGTTAAGATTTTGATAATTTTGTTCAAAAGCACTTTTTTTCCTAACAGGTTGGGGCCATAAATTTCCAACAAAACTTAAAATATCATATTTATTACGTACTAAAGTAGGTAATCGTTCATAGCCATGGTATGTAAAATGTTAGCGTGTACAGGTTTTTTTTTTTATATTTAGTACCATACCTAGAGGCTTTATTATAAGAGTTGTAGAATTTCGTCTATATTATTTTATATATTTATTTATAAAAACAGTGACGCATCGTAAAGTTAAGAAACAAAAAAAATTAATTTTTTAAATGGAACATCTTAGATATTCTTTGTTGGAATTAAGTATCATTTCCTCCTGATTTCAAAAAAGTTGGTGTTTTGTTTAGTCGTTTTTTAATTATTTATGTTTGAATTATTTATAAACTGATATAAACGAGGTTGCCAGAAAAACAAAAGCTTTATTTTAATTTGCATTGTGACGTTTTAATATGATTTCCAACACTTATTATATTTACTAATCTACATTTTAAAACTGACAGGGAATGCATCTAAGGATGGGTTAATAACCCATCACACATTCTTTTTAATTAAATTTAAATATCGCTCGCCATTTAAATTTCCATCTAAAATAATTGGCTTCATAATCTTATTTTTCAACATGCCACACCAAACGTTAATTGATTTCCTACCCTGTATTTTGACGACCTGTATTTTTTGGGGGTTTTCAGTTACCCAATAATCTTTTTTCTTTCTACTGAACATCCCAGACGTCATGAATGTTGCTTTGTCTGTGAAAGTAATTTCATTTAAAAACTCTTTATCTTGTCCAATATGGCGTATTATTTCTCATATTGCAACCGCTATATCATATTTTCTTCAGTTAAATTCTGCACTGGCATAAATTTATAAGGATGATATTTATAAAACAGCTGTGTGGTGTAAATTTAATACCAAGATTTATTGAAATATAATGCGGCATTCCATCAACTAATAATAATTCATTTTACGATACTACAGTGAAAAATTATATTGAAAACAGAATAAAATATTTATACTATTTTCCTGTTTCTGATTTCTGATTTTTCGCCTAAGACTTTTCATTTCATTAAATTTTTTGACAGTGTATCTTATTGTACTAGTAAATGGTACTCGACCACCAGGGTATGTATTACGGTATTCATGTTGTATCTGAATATATTTTTATTATTCGAATAAAAAAGACAAGTTATATGACGTTTACCCCATATCAAAACGTATATTAGTCAATATAATATGTCAATATAATAAGTATTCGAAACCGTATTGAAACGTTACAATAAAAATTAAACTAAAGGTTTTTTCAGGCCTTTTCGTTCTTTTTAACCGACTTTTAAAAAAGGAGTTTCTCAATTCGTCGAGTATGTATGTTTGTTTTTATGTATGTACACCGATTATTCCGGAACGGCGGCACCGATTTGAGTGAAATTTTTTTGCGTTATGTTCAGGAAGTTGCTGCGGTAGTCCCATATTTTTCTGGACGAAATTGGTGCAGTAATATCCAAGACAATATGGCGACCAAATTTTTTTTTTGATTTTCTCCAAAATTGGTATGAGGGAATTTTTGGTCATGCACAATGAATCTGAAATTATTTTAAAAAAATTCAGTATGGTGAATTCAATATGACGGACAAAAAAATTTAATTTTGTCTCATTTTTCCCAAAATTGATATGGGGGTTTTTTCAGGGTCGCTCATATTGGATTCAAAATATTTTAAAAAAATTCAATATGGCGGATCCAATATGGCGGACGAAAAAATCAATTTTGTCCGATTTTCCTCAAAATTGGTACGGGGGAGTTTTCGGAATAGCACATAACAAATCTGAAATTATTTTTAAAAAAATTAAATATGGCAGATCCAAGACAGCAGAGTAAAGATTCTACATCTCCCGATTTTGTCTAAAATTAGTATTGGGATATTTTGGTTAGTGTTAATTATGAATTTAAAATATTTTTTGAAAAACTCATTCTGGCAGATTCAATATGGTGTCCTAAAAATATTACATTTTTCGATTTTCTCCCTAACTGATATAGGGGGTTCTTGAGGTTATAAATTATGAATTTAAAAGTATTTTTTCAGGATTCAATATGGCAAATCGAAAATAGCGGACTAAAAATTTTACATTTTTCGATTTTGTTCGAAGGAGGGACCGGATTGTTCTTTAGGATGTAAATAGCGAATATAAGTCTAGAAATTTTAAATTTTCGGATTTCATCCAAAATTGGTAATAGGGGGCTTTGAAGGGATCAGATTTAGATTGGATTACGACTTAAAATATATTTTTTTAAATTCAATATAGCGGATGCAATATGGTGGGTTGAAAATTTTACCTTATTCGCATTTTTTTCAGATTTGGTATTAGAGGATTTTCGGGGTTGTGTATTACGAATATGAAGTTAATTTTTTACAAATATTAGATTGATAAGATACAATATGAGATACAAAAAATTTTACATATTCCGATTTTGTCTAAAATTGATATTGCGGAGTTCTTGAGGCGTATACAAATTCAATATGCAGTATAAAATATATTGAGCTAAGAAATTTACATCTCGGGTTCTTTAAATATCGATATTGGAAGGTTTTGGGGCCTATATTACCAATATAAAATTAATTTAAAATTTAAGATAGTGGATTTACATTACAGACTAAATATTTGTTTGACACAATTTTACTGGTATTTGGAAACCTTTAAGAACCAAATAATTTTTAGTGGTGTCTTTTTAGGGCGATTTACAACTTTGGATAAAATGGGTACTTTTTGCCACCTTGGAGTCATTACAAGGTACACTAATGTCGATTAGTACTTAGTTCAAATAATTTATAGATATCATAATGAATTCTAAAACTAAAAATAGAAAAATAAAATTTTTTTAAAAAAATTGAACCGACTTTTAAAAGTGCGCTAAAAAGTAAAAAATACATTTTTATTTGAAATTGAACTTTTTGAAGTCGGCGCCAAATTATTTGTAAATGAAATAAATAACTACTAATATATATATATATATATATATATATATATATATATATATATATATATATATATATATATATATATATATATATATAAATTATGGTAAAAAAGCAAATACAAAGTACAAATAAATTATTTTTAATCTGTTTATGCAGATCACATTTGGTCAGGTATTAGTTTGGCGCCGACTTCAAAAAGTTCAATTTCATATAGAAATTTATAGTTATTTTTCATTTTTTAGCGCACTTTTAGAAGTCGGTTCAATTTTTTTATAAAAATTTTATTATATTAGTTTACTAAAAACTGTAAGTTAAATATTAAATACCATCTAGTCCGAACAGTAACTTGTCACAGATATTTAAAATGAGGAAGAAAAAACTTTCTTTCTAACAGCGAATATAATAAGTGTTCCATTTAAAATTTTACGATGTTCCGCTGTTTTTGTAAACAAATATGGAAGATAATATGGAAGAAATCTTACAAAAAACGTTCATATATAAAGCTTGTTTTCATCTCTTGTAATAAAACCTATAGGTATGGTGCTAAATATTAAAAAAAAACCTGTACCTATTGAAATCTTAGAAGCTTTATTTTTTCTCTCTTGAGATTAAATTAAGTAAAAAAACAAACAAAGTTGTGAAAAGCACGGTACAAATATTTGTAATATCTGAACTAATAATGATGCGAATAAAGCTTTGGGGCTATATTTTAATAAAATTTATATGATAATCAGTGGTGATAAAAGTATAAATAGGAATAAGGTATTATTCCAACCACTTCTGTTATTACTTTACAGCAGCTGTTTGAAAAAGGCAAATAGGTAATTACTTTTTTCATAGATATCCAAAAAGACATGAAGCATATAGGAGATATTTTCAAAAAATCCAAGTTAGTCTTGATTGAGTACGGATCTTGCAATAAACTATGGTCTAAGTATTTCGTAATTACCTTTTAATGAATAAACTTGCCTACACCCACAATAATTATGATTCATATGAAGTAATTATGAAAAAGATAAAGTATTACTAATATAGAACTATAATATTATGAGCAAAATTTATAAGTGAAATGGAAGCTAATTTAAAAAAATGTCTGTTTAACGTATCCAACAGCCGAAACCGTGTACATCAGGCCAGCCACGCTTTCTCTCACTTCTTTTTCCCCTTCTACTACCTATTACTCGCTTCCGGTGTACTTCGCTAAATTTTTCAATAAGTTTCCCAATTTCTAATTTACTTATATGTCCTAACTATTATACATAGAATAAAGCACTTTTGTAAAAAAAAAAACGCCCAAAGCCCTATTCTAAACGATAGTGCTTGTAGATTGTTGATAAAACAATTAATTGGTTGTAAATCGCCTATCAAGTTTGTGGGTATATAACTCTTTCTATTAAACTTTTTTAAAAATAAGTTTCTTCACGGGTAAAAATTCTAGAATATATTCTATTTTTTATAATTATTTGTATCAATTGTCAATTTTTCGAATATCAAGATTCTGGAAAAATCATAATAATTGTTGCAATAAGCATTACAAGCCTGTATGGGTTGGATATGGTTTCAGAAATTTTCCTTGCCTACAACATGTTTTGAAAATTTTTTGAAGATTTATAACCAAATTACAGTTGCGCTGAAGGTGTTCGACCGACAGCGAACGGAGTAGCTCAACCTTACGTAAAATTATATCAGAAACCTAAAAATACTTTTAAAAAAATTTCACAAATTGTTTAACAAATAGTTTAGCACAACTTTTCCGCCTATATGAAAAAGATATTCTTATTCTACATATGGTTCTGGTTCCCATCCACCGAAAAAGGGCCGCCTTCACATTTTGTAACCAAATCATTATTTCGCCTTTATTAAAAGAATATATAAGCATTTTTTTTTATCTCGGCAGTCCTTACACATATTTTGCAGATTCATCAATTCTTTCATATGTATGGGCTTAAATAAAAAAAATAAGGTGAAAAATATATGACCAACCCTACTTAGATTATGCATACAGCATTGTGTTTAAATCTTCTCGGATCGATATAAACAAATTGGTCTATGTCTGTCTGAAGAACACAAAACAAATACTAAAATAAATTTGGTTTAAAATTTATTGTGGACATAAAATAAAACTATAAACATGCCAAATACTGACAGTATTATTTAATGCGCTAAAATCGTAGTCCAGTAAATCCAAAGCAGTACAGAATAACTAGAAAACTCAGCCCAGATTGAGAACAAGGAACATATTTTCGGGTTTCTAGATACTGGTCTTAAGGAAAATAAATCCGCAGATAATAAGCTCAGAATGTTCTTTGTACATAGTTGAGGAGAAATCAGTGAAACAAATGTGCGTGTACCCAAAAGTTGCACAGGTCAAGTACTCAATATTTTGCAAGAATATGAAGCCACCAACGGACCTGAAAAGTTTTTTTACTAAACTTAATCATCAACTTCATTAAGAAAATAGGTCTGTTAAATTAAATATAAAAGGGTAAGTCAAAGAAATTGCTCACCCGCTGCCAACTATCCCAACTACAGTAAAACTACTTTATGGTGACGCTTTCCGTTCGCAGTATGTTTTTTAACTCCTTCAAAACTAGGAAAAGGATTGTAAAATCTTCACATCTGTCCTAAGGACAACTGATTCTTTTGAAATCCAGGAAAGAAATTTAAAGACGAAATTTTATAGGAATTGTAATATATTTTCCTCCTAGTATGCCAGATACAACAAATGACTATTTATAGATAGAAAAATAGTCCCCGAGATGTTGGAAACTGCATATAAATTTCTTTAGGTATTTTTTAAGTATTAATTAAAATAAATACAAAACATTTTGGTGACTTTTTAAAACTTCTAGAGAAACGTTTCCCGATTTTAAGAAAATTATTTTATCAATTAATGGTTGTGTCTAATTTTTTTTTAATATTAAAATAAATACACTAAAAATATTCTTATATACAGTTATATGGTTTTTATTTCAATAACATGTCAGCAGAAAACTTGTGAATCAAAATATTATATTCTACAATTATATTAATTTGTATTTATATCCGATATTATTGAGCCTAGTAATAAATATATTGTTACCATGTTTTCGAAATATTTAAATTGTGTGATAAATAACCAAAATGTTTATAATTTAGTTTACTGAATTAATAAAACGTTGTCAACATTATTGGTACTAAACAACCTAATATTAATTACGTCTATACAAAATCAGTAAATTTATTTATAATGTTTGATTTTAATTATTAATGGCTGAAGTAAATTTATTTATAATTAAATTTTTTTGTTATATAATTAGAATATTTAAACGAATAGTTTCATTTTCCAGTATCATTTTAATACTATTATTTTTGATTCATTAAAGAATTATTGTGCAAAGATTTGAAAACTATGTTCCAAGTTATTTTTTTAAATTAGAAATATAGTTATTGTGGGCAATTTTAAAGAATAGCCATGTGCTGTTAAGCATTTTTAAAAAGCTTTTGATAATCTTAGTTGTTTTTATTTGTTTCCAACAGCTGACAGCGTAAGACATGAAAAGGACCAGACCTTTGATTTATCTCCGTTCTAGTTTATGAGCCTTGCTTTGGGTCGGCTACTCACTGGATCAAGATTTGTTAGTTTTCAAGATTGGCCTTGAGGTACAGATTGACGCGGCCAGAAAATTCTCCATTATAGTGTGTAAAGATGAATGTGATAATCGGCTAGATACAAAATCTGTTGTTCATTGCATTTCAAAAATTATGTTTATTTTTTAGTTAACAAGGTAACTATTTTATATTTAGTGCAAAAATAGTTTACATCATTTCACAGCAATTAATTCTTTGCTCCTTTTAGAGACTCTTAATTTTTTCTGAAGCTTTGTATTCAGTAAAAAATCAGTTTCCTTTTTCTGTCTAGTACATGGGAATCTTGGTGAAAAGTCCGAAAATATACCAATTATTAAATATGGGAGGTAAAGTGTCTTTTTAAAACGCAATAAAAGTACCTACTCCAGTTTTAAGAAAATGAAATTAAATCATGACATCAAAAAGTTGGATTTTAAAAATGCTGATGTAATCTCACAGAGAAAGAAAAGTGATAATAGGGATGTGTAAAGTATTTTAAATTATCAATTTAACCAAGTAAGAAAAAATAAAAATTACATTATTAATTTTTATTTTTTTATGTCAGTTTCTTATATTTGTTAAAGGATATAAATGTGGAAACTTGCCGATTTTGTATCTCTTACGACTACCGAAATAGTAGTAATATTTAGTAACCTTGTCTTAATTAAACCATTCTTTTTCTTAATTTTTTCTTCAGAATTAATTATGTATTAACATGAAATATCATTTCGGCATTTTCATACTGTTCCATGTACGATGAAATGACTCAAGAGGAAGAAAAAAATACATTTCCTGTCCCTTTTTGAAAAAATTCAAAATTTTCTTTTTATTTATGGGTATTTATGTATTCAAATTAAATTTAAACTTTGTTTAGAAAAACAATTGCATGCTGCAAGGATGTTTTCTATGATCACTTTAGTAACTTGACAAATTGTAATTTATTAGAGAAAAAACGTATGAGTGTGAATAGAATTAGATTTATCAACAAACCAAAATTTTTTAAAGTTTGATATTGAACGAAATATTTGAGATTTCAGTGTTTTTTAATTAACATTTTCACCGAGAGTGATCAGCTTATTTAACTCGTTTTTCTAGAATGTTTCATATTAAAAATAATTCACTGGTGATTCCTTTGCAAATATACCTTAGTATTTTCAATACTGCTCACATTCTTTCTTCTGGAAAGTTTCCCAGAGAGTAATTCTTGGATTCAAAGCCAACATAAATTACTTTATATATTATTTCATATTTTAACTCTCTCAAAATACGAATTATGTCTAGTTATTTTTACAAATTACCAAATTATCTTCAGTGACTTGAAAAAATTATTGCTTTACAAATAATTGGTTTTAATTGTATACATTTCTTTAACCAATATTCATCAGTGAAATATGACTATTAACATATGTTCATGTTCTTAGAGTTTCGGATATTTTTATTTACACAATTTATTAGTCTACAACTCTCCGAAGAAGTAGTATCACTTATATGTTCAGTTTGAACTTCACATTATTGCAACCTATTTCAAATCGATTAAAAGTGGAAGAGATGATAGTTTAAAAAATATTTACCCTAGTTTCCAAATTTACCTATTTCCAATTTTGTTCTCCGAATTTAGATTATGCAAACGATAAAACTAATTTATTAATAGTTTTACACAATTTCAAATTAAAAATTTGTACTAATAAAGCCGATTCAGATTTCTTTGCTGTTTAACCAACAAAAGGTAAATAAGAGTTAAAAATGTCATTATAAAAAGAACAGAGATTTGGTATAATTTAGGCATCAGAAGGATTAAGTTTAATGTTTAAACCTCCATTACTTTGTTTTTTTCTTACTCTTGTATTCTGTTTTTGTGAACAACATCCTGTTCTCTATTACACAGCAAAATAATTAGCAGAAAATTACACCACAGCCGTACTGTCAAAGGACCGTGTAATTATCTTTTATTATGTTACCACCCGGTTGGTGAAAGTAAGTTGGGAGAGTTTAGGGACCTGTTTTAGATTTTATAAAAGACTATTCATATGTATAGTCTGTATTATTTTATTAAAATAATTTTGTGGAAATTCTGGTTATTAGAATTTAAATAGGTTTATATAGAGGATATAAAAGGTTTTTGAAAATATATTTAAATTTTATTACGAACATTAATTTAACACGCAAAACTATTTTCACTTAGAGCTTATTATTAATAAAAATATTTTTTTTATTATTTTATTAGAGATTGTTTTCGAGATATGGGCTAAAATTTACTTTTGTTGGACACAAAGTATGAAAATTTTCTGCCTCAAATTGTCAGCAAACGCAATTCAATGCTTTTCTAGTGTCAATTAATGTGTAATATAAACCGACATCGTGACACGCGATTGTAACATGCAAGTGAATAAAAAACAAAAAATACTCCGCATATGAACACGCTAGCTCGCGATTGTTTATAGACAGCAGGTTTATTTTTTGCTATAAACGCAGTGTGTGTATGTGTGTGTGTGATGGTGTGTGTGTGTAATGAATGCTTTTTTAAGGCCACTGTATTGCTTTTATTTTAACTATATGAATTTTCTATTCAACAGAATACATTATCAAATATTTAATTACAAACATTTGTAAAAAATATAATTTAACTGCCTTTCTAGCAAAAAATATTAATTAATTAGATTGCGGATAATTTTACATATACTTTCGACATTTTATGCACAGTAATGTTCCAACAAAACAAATTCCATTTTGATACAAACGTAATAATTAATTTTTTAACCAACTTTGTGATAACACAATTTTCGTTATTATCTTAAGTTAATTTATCACATTAATTTTTATTCGGTCATATTCACCATTTACTGACTAAAGGTAATTATGCCGAAAGAGTATGACGTGGCCCACCTGTATACTTTGAGCCGTTGTGGAATATTTAGCTACCGAACTTTTGGAATTGGCCGATAATGCTGCAAGAGATAATAAGAAAACTCGTATCATCCCCACTTATCTTCAATTGGCCAATAGAAACGATGAAGATTTAAATATATTTCTTTCTGGAGTAACGATTGCTTAAGGAGGTGTTTTGCTCAATATGCAGGCTGTTCTGTTATGTAGCAAAACGTTTAACGAGACTAAATAAACATTCATGTAATAACTATTTATATTCATGTATAAATCTTACAGTATATGACAGATGCATAGAATACCTATAACTATGGATAAGATTGTTCGTTATTAATTGAATTTTAAATTTGCTACAGATCACAATTAATAATATTAATAATAATAATTATGTCTTTATTTCTGGCTCCATACAATTAACAACATATTATAATGACTTAATATACACGATAATATAGAGACAGAAAGGGCGAAGTCCAGATGTGGATAACACCTGAGTGACACACCTGATCAGCTCAACCCAGACTGAAAGTAAATAGGACCTAAATAATAATTAAATACAGAAGAGAAAAGAAACAATACTTATGCACCCAAGTTAGATACATTGATACAAATTCTGGATTTTTCTTTATTAAAATTCAAAAGAATAAGAGGAAACTACAATTTTCTTATTTGTTTATCAAATTCGTGTTGGGAGACAACATATCTAAATTTTATTGGCGTGAGAGTTTTGAAGAAGTCCGGTAGAGAATTATATAGTTTAGCGATATTGTAGCTAAAAGAGCGTTCAAACAGAGAAGATTTATGCAGGGGCGGGGTTATTGTTCCTCGAAAACGAATGTTGACGTTATGCACGTGGGATCTAAAAATGATTCGTCTGTATGGATATTGTGGACTTTTATAACATATAATTTTATGGTAAAAACAAGCTTCATGTAACCACCTCCTGCTCTCCATATTCAGCCATTTTAAGTCGAGTAGCTTATGAGATATTCTCTCATATTTACGAACTCCATAAATTAATCGCAAACAAGAGTTTTGCACTTTCTGTATTCTTCGTTTTTGAATGGCTGTTAGGCAGTTTCCATATATTACATCTCCGTGGCTAAAAATGGAGAGCACCAGCGAGTCACAGAGCAAAGTCTTAAGTTTTATGGACAAATCATGGCGGTAACGGTAAATAAGTTTTAGTCTAACATAAGCCTTCTGAATACAATGGGAAACATGCTTATCAAATCGCAGTGAACTGTCAAAGACAACACCCAGATTTTTAACACTATCCTCAATAGGCAGAACTGAATCGCCAATCTTTACATTTATAAGATTTTTAACAATCTCCTTGTCAGTCTTCTTTCCAAATATCATTATACAGCATTTTTTTGGATTAAGATACAAGGAATGCTGGAAGGAGACCGAACGAATTGTTTTGAGGTCTTGATTAATAGCGTTGCAAGCCTCAAGAACATCCTCCCTTCTAAAAGACAAATATACCTGGGTATCATCCACGTAGCAATGCAACTTGCACCTTCTTAAGACACTTGGTAAACGCGAAGTGTAGATTGCATATAACAAAGGACTCACAATTGAGCCCTGTGGTACACCAGAATTTATGGGCAACTCCTCTGACATCTCGCCATCTAGTTTAACGCATTGCTTCCGACCCTCCAGAAAACACCTAAAAAATGAAATGGCATGATCACTAAGACCGATATAGTGAAGTATTGCTAATAACAATTGGTGGTCCAGAGTGTTAAATACTTTCGAAAAGTGGAGCAGTGTCAGGACTGTTACTTTTCCTGAATCGGTTGTCCGAAATATATCATCAGTGACATTTGCCAGAGCAGTAGAACAACCGTGATTCCTTTTAAACCCAGATTGAGTCTCAGGCAGTATTCGGTTAACCTCCACACGTTCTGTAAGTTGTTCATTAATTATTTTTTCTAATATTTTTGACATACAAGGCAAAATACTAATGGGACGAAGATCCCGAAGTTCACGAGGACCACTAACTTTTGGCAATGGCACTACCAAAGCTCTCTTCCAGCATTCTGGATAAACAGAATTTAATAGACATGCACTCATTACATGTGTTAAGTAGGGCAAGATGAAAGGACAGCAGAGTTCCACCAAATCAATGCTCAATCCGTCGTGACCCTTCGTCTTAGACTTTATTTTAGAGATTATCTTCGCCACCCTTAACTCTGTTACTCCTTTAAATTTAAAATTACGAGTTACATCATCTTTCACACCATTTTCATAAAATTTCAAAAGTTATTATTATATCCCCCTGAATCGGGGATAGATTGTTCTAATTAAATACATAAACTTTCTGTTTTCAAAATAATATTTCAAGAAGCTAGCCCTTTAAGCAGGAAAACGATTGACTGAAAAGTCTATTGAATGGAGGCATGGTATCATAATGGCTCAAAAGCTAATATTTTCGGAAACCAATCTTTCAAATCAGCATGCCCTTTATAAATTTAATTAAATTTTTACATAATTAAACTTTTATTTTATACACTTTAAACGTTATTCTATTATTTATGTGCTTACTAGTATTTTTTGAAATGAAAATGAAAAAATACATATATTTAATGATAGCACCGGCACAGAAAAAAAGTGTCTTGCCCAGTAGACTAGACCCATTTATTTTTATATAATTAGATACGCTGAATCCATGTCATGTACCTAAATAACCTCATCAGATTAGAGTCTTCCGTAAAATCACGAAAATTATCCAAAAAACCAAAAGAATAGCCATTATTCTCATTCAGTTCAAATTACGCTTATTAGATGCGCGGAATTTGAATATGGTGATCGAATTGCCACATCAGGTTATTGTTTTCTACCAAAACAACAAAGATGCAGCATAGATACCAGGAACATTGAAAAATAAACACTAAAATTAAATAGTTTTGGACACCAATACGTTAATTTCATTCAAAACCAATATCCAAATTGCCTTATCAGATTATTTCTTGAATTTAATGGTAATTCTAATAATTCAAATTACTACTGTTAGAGTAACTTCATATCTGGACTATCCATTACTATGTAAGTAGATTTGCTGAATTCGAATCTAGGCTTCAGATTATTATATCAGGTCAGGGTTCCACGTAACTCGCGAAAATGATACCAAAATTCTGAAATTGGCCATTTTTTAAATTGAATGGTAATTCTGACAATTTAAATTACACCTATCAAATGGGCAGAATTCGTATTTGATATCCGATTCGCCCCATTAGGTCATAGTTTTCAACCAAAACATCAAAGAGATGGAGAGAAAATACCCGAGGCGTTGATAATTAAACAGGAGGGCTGACTACTATTGGACATTAAAACAGAAGAATGTTTCAGAAGGCTGGTAGCCAAAATCAGATCCTCCGAAAATAAAAATTTCCATTACTATCGAAAAAAATATTGATATAAAATGGTAGCCATTGTAGGTCCGTTAGCCATACAGTGAAACGCATACACTAAAAGTTTAAGTTCACTCGTTATGGATTTAGAACACAAAATTTGGAAAATTTTGAAGACTGCGGCAAAAAAATCATATATATATATTATTTTATTTTATTTCATATTTTGAAAAGCCTGATTTCTCAGGTTGTTTAAGAAATTAAAATTGAAAAAATCATGACAAAACCGTTTGTTTTGTTTACTGATATCAATTAGATTTTTTGAAACCTCAAATGCCTATACAATATACAATAACGATTTTTAAAGTTTTTTAGATTGCTTGGAAAAAATTTTTATTCCTTTTTTCTTATCTTTTAAGATAGTTTATTTGCTAATGGAGTTTCTGAACATTTTCTTGAAACGTCAGGTATTCATTGTTTATAAAATTATGCGTAATACCTCCAAATTTACCACATCTTGCCCATCTCATAGTCCAGATTTAACATGATTTAGCATGGATTTGCCTTCATTTTTCCTATACGATTTATTCTTGTGAGAGTGTATAGTCAGCCCCAAAATTTCAGATGAAAAGTGGCGTGTCATACGAAAAAGCATTGAATCGCAACTGTTATTTATGGCTACGATTATATGTGATGAACCACGTTAATTTCACACTTTTGGTACTTTTTCAAGGTCAATGTTTGCGCGGGTATTTACTACCCACGCATGAACCAGGTAATTCACATCCCTTCTTGGTAGCATACAATTATAAATTTGCCATAATCGGGATAATTTAAATTGTCAAAATTAGTATTCAATCCGAAAAATTAGTTATGTTGGCGTTTTTGGATTTACGGAGAAAATTGATCTGATGGGGCAATCTGAATCCTGAATTCAAATTTTGCGAATATGAGTTCATTGGAATGTAGGGACCCAGGTGACGTTATTTTGAATTTAAGTTGTCAAAATTACCATTTATTCCAAGAATTCCAAGAGTGACCAATTTTGTCGTTTTTGGATTACTTTTGTCTCGAATTACATGGACGTGCAGAGGTTTAGTCGAGCGAAAAGGGTATTTTCTTTTTGTCTAATTTAAAGTGTTCGTAAGCATGAAAGCATGATTTAATCTGTCAGATCTATAGGACGGAATTCTTCTTTTTAATAATATTTTTTATATATCACAATAAGCGTTTTTTCTCCAAGAGTCAGTCTGAATATTACATAAGATAGAACCAGGAATAGCTTGTCATATATAGTTTTGATGTATCTCAAACAGCTTAATCAGCGTAAGATAAAAAAAAAGCGCGAACTCTGTTTTGTCTTGGCATGGTTTGCCTAAATTATGTTAAATGTTGATATATTATATTATATACCAAAATTTCCACGGCAAACTATCCAGTTGGAAAATTGTATCAAAATTCATTTAATAGTTTGCAAAATGAACCCAGATATTTAAACAGATGCGGAGGAGAAATTTTGTGTTATACTATATAGCAGGTACAATTATAAGAACTACTGTTAAAGTACTCTTTTAGTGCAATAATATATAGTAAGATGGAGTCTTGTGGAATTAAGACTGCCCACTGTACACAAATACATCGCAGATGGAGTTCTAACATATTAGAAATGTTTGTCTTAATAAAGAATTTTTGTTCGGGAAAAATAGGAATGTAACAATCAATTTGTACAAAAAAATAGGAACTTTCATTTTACTGGGCGATCCTTATATAATATTTTTAATCTCATTCTGGTGTTCCATCTAGGGTCTGACGTTTAAGAATTCCTCTTTGTATGATTATACTACACTAGCATGCTTTACGTTATTTTTCACACCACTGATTCAGATTAAATTAAACAAGAATAGTTTGCAATTGTCTTCTTTTGGACATATGTCCAGTAAAAAAATGTTTTAATATCACTGTTTTTTTTAACAAAATAACTTCGTAATGATATAAATATTTTTTTTTTCTTTATATTTAGTACCACTTCTCTCTCCTGTGAAAATATTTTAAAATTTTATATTACCCTGGATTTTAGACACAACTAGACATTTGTTTTGAAATTTTTCGAATAAAGTATTATATGAATGTATATCAAACCTGTGCTTGATTTAAAATTCAATATTAATTGGAATTAAACCTTGACATACCATTGTTATTGACTACGAATAAATAATAACCTTAAGAGATTTAAAAAGTACATAATACTTTTTTGTACGTTATATACGTAACGTTTTAGCTACCGGTTAATGTGTAATATTCAGTTTGAAATTATATTTATAAATTTTTAAAATAGTTATAAATAGTTGCACAAAACAAACACAAACCATATATGTAACTACAAATTAATTGAAAATTTAAGCCAGATTTGCTAATGTTTTTATTTTAATTTTATCATATTCGACTTGACTTGCTCTTCAAATATCAATAAAAAATTTTAAACAACACACTTATAAACATGACAATAGTTATTTCATCACCTTGCAAAAAGTGTATATGGTAAAAGGATCTTTCGGTAATCGATATGTTTATTGCTAAAATATTTTCCATGTTGTTAAATTATCAAACCGTTGAAATTAGCAATTAACAAAAGAAATATTTTATATTCAATGACACATAATATTCTTGAATATCTCATTATAGTTGATCCTTGTTCTGTAATATTCTTATAGTAATCTATTCACCAAAATAGGCTTAACTTGCCGCTTCATAAACATTTTACAGTTGACACGCAGACATGCAAATCTGACATGCAAGCAGATAAAAGACAAAAAATGGTCTGCCAAGCAACCTGTCTGTCATTGATTCTTTATGAACATTAATTGCGTTTTTTTAATTTTTACTTACTGTGTTAAAAATGTTTGGTACATGTATTCATATATATATATATATATATATATATATATATATATATATATATATATATATATATATATATATATGTTATGTCGGATATTACCACGGGTGTGATGTGTAATCGGAGGTTTTCGGGCATCCCGTGTATGTGCTGCGTCACTCTCAGGACTGTAAGGCAGCTGACGTTTCGGTGAAATTTCATTCACCATTTTCAAAGCTCACTGTATGGCGTCTACGAACGAACTGACGCCTGCGATTCCGGTGTTGTCGATACCGTGTGCGTGTCGGACGCGTTCGTTTTCCGAATGGTTCCGGACCATCAGGTGGCGAGACCTGCTGCGCGTCATCGGCCCTGTTGCCAGTGTTTGTGGTTGCGTTGCCGAGTTGTAATCTCTTTCGTTACTAAGGGGTACTGATTGATGTTTTGTAAGCAGATTTTTCCAAGTATTAGGCACACGTTGGCTATCATCTCTGCTATTTAAGTTGTTGGGCCTCTTTGCAATTTCAATAGCCTCCCTTATAACTCTTGTGGACAGGTTTTCACATCTCGATAGCATTTTTGTTCCCGAGAAATTTATCTTATGTCCTGTGTTTAACCAGTGTTGGGCCAGAGCAGAAGAAGTTGTTTTTTGCTTGACAGCGTTTATATGTTCGTCTCTTCTGGCGCTTATTTTACGGTTGGTTTGGCCTACGTAAGATGAGCTGCACTCTCCGCATGGAATTTCGTACACTCCCTGGTTTTCTAAAGGGATTCTTTCTTTAGGTGTTGACAAGAGATCTTTTACTTTACGGTCTGTGGTAAAAATGGTTTCAATGTTGTGTCTCCTGAGAATTCTTGCGATCTTGTCTGTGGTGCCTCTTACATAAGGAACAAAAGCCTTGGAGCTATTCTCTTGGTTTTCGCGATTTTTTGGGGCCAAGAGTTTGTTTTTTAGAACCTTGTCTATATGTTCTTTTTTATAACCGTTCTTTGTTAGGGCTTCCTGCAGTATGTTCATCTCCTTGTGATAATTTTCTGGATTTGTAAGGGACCGCGATCGAAACGCAAGTGATTTCACTACTGCAAATAATTGGGCGGGGTGGTAATGTAAATCGGCGTTGAGGTACCTGTTGGTGTGAGTAGGTTTTCTGTAGACAGTGTGCGAAAGCAAGCCATCCTCTTTTCTTTTCAGTAGGATATCCAGAAACGGTAGTTCTCCTTCCTGTTCTGTCTCCATGGTGAATTTAATTTTGGGATGTATACTGTTCATGTGTTCCAGGAAACTTTTGAGATTTTCTTCCCCATGTTGCCCGATAACGAATGTGTCATCCACGTAACGTAGCCACAGTCTTGGTTTATGTGAAGAGGTCTCCAAAGCTTTTGATTCAAAGTCTTCCATAAATAAGTTAGCGAGTGCAGGAGATAGCGGCGATCCCATCGGGGCTCCCTCGACTTGTTTATATCGTCGGCCTTCATAAGTAAAATAGGTGTTATCAAGACAGTGTCTAGCTAGTGTAATTTATTTTTGTATCTTAAGCCTTTTGTTAATATTTTTCTTTAATATTTTCTTGGGTATAGGTTTTCTTATTTGAAAATTAAAAAAAGACAATTGTCTGACGTTTTGTTCTACATAATGAGCTTCTTCAAAGTTATGATATATTTGTCTGAATCCCTCATCCGCAAAATTACAATTTTTTGTATAAACATATACCAAAATAATTATTTTATATACTTATCACATTCATATTTTTAAGGTAATGTTTAAAATTAATAAAAATAAACAGATTTTATAACAGCCTTAAAAAACGATACAGAGGTTAAAACAGTGAAAACTATAAAATAGTACATACCCTGAAAGTAGCTTTGCGCCTGTGTTAAAAATAAATTTAATTGTTACAACTTGGTATGCAACAAAAAAGATTATTTTGTTTTTTTTTGATACCGTTATTTGATTTACATGAGTTTATACGAAATAGTGTCAAACAGCATTACACTTTTTCTAATATTTATTATAGCGTTGCTTCAAGTATGTCATATTAAAAAATCAGATTATAGTAAATTTGACTTAGGTTTTTGACACCTTGTTTGTCATTTGCTGCATTTTTATATCTTTTTTAACCGACTTCTCAAAGAAGGAGGTTCTCAATTCGTCGACTATGTATTTTTTTTTTATGTATGTACACCGATTACTCCGGAACGGCTGCACCGATTTGAATGAAATTTTTTACGTTATGTAAAGGAAGTTGCTGCGGTGGTCCTATATTTTTTTAAATGTAATTGGTGCAGTAAAATCCAAGATGGCGCTTACAATATGCCGGCCAAAAAAATTAATTTTGTCCCATTTTCTCCAAAATTGGTATGGAGGAATTTTCGGAGTGGTACCCAATGAATCTGACATTATTTTTAAAAAATTCAAAATGGCGGATCCAATATGGCGGCCAAAAAAATTAATTTTGTCCCATTTTCTCCAAAATTGGTATGGGGAAGTTTTTGAGGTTGCATATAACGAATCTGATATTATTTTTCAAAAATTCAATATGGCGGATCCAATATGGCGGACGAAAAAATCAATTTTGTACGATTTTCACCAAAATTGGTAAGGGGGGGTTCACGGGGTCGCATATGATGAACCTAAAATAATTTTAAAAAAATTCAATATGGCGGATGCAATATGGCCGACAAAAAATCTTTTTTGTCCGATTTGCTCCAAAATTGATACGGGGGAGTTTTCGGAGTCGCATATGACGAATCTAAAATAATTTTTCAAAAATTCAATATGGCGGATCTAATATGGTGGATGTAAAAATCAATTTTGTCCTATTTTCTCCAAAATTGGTATGGGGAGGTTTTCGGGGCCTCACATAAAGAATCTGAAATTATTTTTAAAAAACTCAATATGGCGGATTCAATATGGCGGACAAAAAAAATCAAGTTTGTCCGATTTTCACCAAAATTGGTACGGGAGAGTTTTCGGGGTCACACATGACGAATTATTTTCAAAAAATTCAATATGGCGTATCAAATAAGGTGGAAAAAAATTAATTTATTTTCTTTAAATATCGATATTGGAAGGTTTTGGGGCTTATGTTACCAATCTAAAATTAATTTGAAACTTAAGATAATGGATTTTCTATGACAGATTAAATATTCGGTTGACCCAATTTGATTGGTATTCGGAAAACTCTAAGAAGTAAAGAATTTTTAGTGGTTCATTTTAGGTTGATTTACAACTTTGGATAAAATGGGTACTTTTTCGTCAGTTTGGAGTCATTGCGAGGTACACTAATCTCGATTAGTACTTAGTTCAAATAATTTATGAATATCATAATGAATTCTAAAACTAAAAATAGAAAAATAAAATTTTTATAAAAAAATTGAACCGACTTCTAAAAGTGCGCTAAAAAGTGAAAAATAACCATAAATTTTTATATGAAATTGAACTTTTTGAAGTCGGCGCCAAATTATTTGTACACGAAATAAATAACTACTAATATATTCAAATTATGGTAAGAAAACAATTACAAATAAAGTATTTTTAATCTGTTTATGCAAATCACATTTTATCAAGTATTAGTTTGGCGCCGACTTCAAAAAGTTCAACTTCATATAAAAATTTATGGTTATTTTTCACTTTTTAGCGCACTTTTAGAAGTCGGTTCAATTTTTTTACAAAAATTTTATATATGTATAATTTCCTTGATGACCAGTTTGTGATAATTTCTGTCTGTATCAAAATAAGGGTGTTCTTAAATATATTATTATATATATTTTAATTAAATTAATACATTTAAGGTAAGCATAACATAACGGTATGCCACAGGGCGAACAATTTACTGGGATCACTTTATACGAAATTAAAACGCAAAGTTCATACCAAAAAAATATATGCAATTCCATGCCTAAACTGTCCTAAAAAATACACAATATATTGAAAATAGAATTAATGGACACAAGTATTCTAAAAACGCATCTACATTTTTACATAAACATGAACAAACAACTTAGCATGAATTCGATTTTAAAAGCACCAACATTTCAGATAGAGAAATGCATTATTTGTAACAGTAGGCTATGGCCAATTTATAAGAAACAAATATTAGACACTTTTGAAAGTTAATTTTAATGCTTTTCTATATTTTTAATCGTAAATACTTAATTCTTATTACATTTTTTACTTTAACAAACATCGTTAATATAAAACCAGAATATTGAAATTTGATCACAAAGAAACTGGAACAACGTTATTTCATAAAGTAACAAAAACAAGAAGAAACTAAAACTAAAAACAACCAAAAGTTTTTTAAATATGGTTTTCAAAATAACGGCCGTTTTCTCGAATATAATAACAGCACAGTTTTGGTATTCTTTTAATTGCATTTAAAAGAATCGTATGTCTGTTATGAAGAGTTTGAAAGGCCAAACAAATTATCTCAAGAAGTTCCGCGATAGATTCATGTCGTGTCTTATACACCTAATTTTGCATAAAACCGCGTAAAAAAATCCAAAACGGAAAGACCAGGAGATCGTGGGGGCTATCTCACTGGCCCATTTGTACCTATCCATGTTTGAGTAAAGTTATTTTTCAAAATGGCCTTAACAGCCCAGAGTTGTGGAATGGAATTGAATTCGATCAATGGAACATTTTCAAGCAATTCTGGAAAAATTTCCTCAAGGATTTCTACGTATCTACGTGCTGTGAGACCTCCTTCATACATCCTGTAGGCTATGCGTCGGCCCAAAATAAAATACGAGGCACCAAACCCGAAGCGCCCTTGTTGTGCCCTTTCGAAAATTAAATGGTGATTTTCTGCAGACCAATGCCACGTGTTGTGACAACTAAAAATTCCCGCACTTGAAAAATAACATTCGTCAGACCAGATGACAAATGAGTAAAAAGAGTCGTTGGTGAGTATTTGTTCTAAATACCATTGACAGAACGTTAAAGCCTATTTTTTTTAATCATAAGTTTAGTTAATATCTCAAAAACTGAAACTTTTTAGAAGAAAAACTGCCTACACGACTGAACTCTACAGAAAAAACTCTGTAAAAACCAGTTTTTACCTTTTTGATAAATAACCGCATAACAGAAATACGAGGTGTGCGTAAAAACGAAGATTTTCAAAATCACCCTGTAGATTAAAATCTGGGAGAACCATGACAAATTTGACATCGGAATCTTTTTTTCGTGAAAAAATAGGACCATTCAAGCAAAAACTGCAACACTCTATATTTGGCAATCACTCCAATACCCCCTAAAAGTGTCCAAAAAGGGACACCCCGTATAGTATCGAAAATTTAGACAATATTTTAATAAAGAAAAAAAAATGTATAAATTTTTAGAGAGAATATTTAAGAACTATTCCAGAAACCAAAATGTTTCATTAATTTTAAGGAAACTCTTTCTTGCATGTATTAATCTGTTGCGGTTGTTGGGCACCATAATATTAATTGCCAGTGCAATCCTCTCAGATGCAACAGATAATACAATTGAAGTTAAATAGTGTTACATGTAGATTTCATTTTAAACATGCAATCTAAATTATCGCTATTAACAAGTCTATAATTTGCATATCTGGTGCATACCTTATCATTTCGCCACTATTTTCAGTAATGATATTTTACCAGTTATATGGTTTTGAAGGTGTGATATACCTTATAAGTACTATTGTCTATTATGGAATCTGCCCTCAGGGAATTTTATAGCACTGCACTATTTCCTGGGTACCACGAAAATGTGATCATGTTGTGGGTATCCTGCACTATATATTTCTATGATTCAAGTCCGGGTCCCTAACGTTTGATCCCTTTAAAACTTTTAACAAGGGTAAAATATAACATATAAAGATGTAAAGATGTGTCAAAGAAAATAGTGATATGGTTTTTTTTCTCTTATAATCACGCACTGGATTCGATAAAAAAAAAAGAAACACTATTCACTACTAAATAAAAAACCTTAAATAACTTATTCTTAAAACTTTCGCTGTTTTAGTTACAACTAAACTCCTACTCTTTTCTTGTCCTTATTTATAACTATAAACATACTAGAATATACGAAAATATAAGTCTAGAAATTAAAAATGTAACTTAACAATGATGACTCATTAATATAATATTTCTATAAGAATGCATAAAAATTCTTCTAGTTCTTCGTTACCATAGGTGAAATTTTTAATCTCATCACTATACCATTCCCATTCTTTCGTAGGGCCTGGTATTAATATATTATTGGACTATTATCCTTGTGCCAATATTTATACTTTCTTTAAAGAATAGAAGAATTAATTTCTATTATGTTTTTAACATTTTATAACATCAAACCTGATGGACTCAGATTGTCATTCGTCAGTTTCTCTCTCTAGTAGACATACACGAGATTCTGTAATTTTTTTTGCATTTTTTTAAATTTGGTTTTTGCAAAAATTGTCCCTTTTTTCCGGAAAAGGCTGATGAAAAAACAACAGCATGTGAGCCTTTAAGACACTTTTGGAAATTTTACTCCACTTGTAAAAGAGACTAAGTGAATCATTGGGCCCTGTAATACACTTTAGTGGTTTGCAGTGTTGTATGGAGTTTGATGTTGTTGGACTTGGGCTTGCATCAATGGATACTACGATTTATTAACCTTCTTTCGGGGACATTTACACCGTTTCATCGGTCATTTTGTCAAAAAGCAAGTTATCTGCGGAGTAACGAAAATCCTCTAGAGGGAAACATTTCTGTGTTTTTAATTTGCACATTCTCATAAACAGGGGAAGAAAGGATGGTAAATTGTAGAATGGATGACATATATACATATTTTTTTCGTGAGTTCAATTTTTTTGGTGGCATTTTTTCATATATTTAAATTGTCGTAAATGATTAACGTACCATGTACCGGGTGCCCTAATATTCTGTGAACAGGTTTCCCAACTGAAGATTTATGGGGGGAAATTTGATTGTAATTTTACGATGACCTTTGAATATTTACTTAACTCTTTTCGTGGGAACTGTGGTTTATTCTGTATTATTGCTATTTCACTTGCGCGTTAATTAATATTATCGATCTAATATATATCAAAACTTAAATTAAGGAATGGGAAGTCAATTAACTGTTAATATATATATTTTTTTATAAATTAACAAGGGCCTATTGTGACATGATTGATAAAATTTCAATCTTATTTAGTTATTTATTTATTTTTAATTCTTTTATTTTCTCAATGCTAATAATTAAAGTTTTGTTAAGATTTTAGTATTAACCTAATTGATTTTGTTGGTTCTAATTTCTTATTTGGTTAAATTAATAGCAGGATTTTAGTGACTAAGCTCAAATTAACTACTAGCTATAGATTGTACACTGATTTTTAGGGATTTTTATTTCATTTTAGGGTTGTTTTTCTTATTCCTGGTTTTTGTTCTTGTTTCTTGTTCCCTATTATTTTTGTTTTTCTGGCTTGAAGGTGGGATTTTGAGGATGACACTCCGTTTGTGTCTGTGAGACTATCCCTTTGAAAATGCAGTTGCTTAGCCGTAGCTAGACCTAATTTTCATTTTGTTATATTTTTCGTTGGTGTATACCCAAGCTTGTAATGTGTCCGATTGGTAATGCGCATATAAATACACTCCCTGATTTATAACCTGCTGAATTGGGTCTCACAGTGCACTATGAGAGTGATAACTCCTGAGCTATAGTTTAGCTAGTTATAAGACAAATTGTCACTCGAATTCTGACCCGAATGTAATGTTAATGGATATATAATGAGCTATAATACACATCCAGAAATATTAATATTGAAGTGTGAAATTATATTTTAGAAATAGTTTATGTTTCTTTTGTTTCCTTAACTTCGAAAGGCTAAAATAGCTGAGCCTCCGTGAATTTCTAAAGATCGCGTAACCTTCTAGTTTAGTTTGGCATATTAGTACAGCAGTGGCACCTCAAATGATTGGTAATTATCTATGATTTAATTTTCTTTAAACATTTGGAACACCCCTCCCACATCTCCTTCTGGAGTTGTCGAGTACCTTAGTTGAGTTCTTCGTAGCCCATGAGAGCAGGTAGCTAGTGTCTCACCAGACAGGCAGACATTATACATAATAACTAATGGCGTTTAACTAAGATAATCAAAAAGTACCTTATGAGTTCAAAACATTGTTTCGTAGATAGCTAGAATCAAATGGCTTTGGTGTACAGAACGGTACTATATATTTCTTTCTTTAAATATATTAACAACATAAAATTAACAAAAACTTTTGGTTAGGTAAAGAAAGATGCTCTTTTATTAGAATGCCTCAGACGGTACAAGAAAGAGAAAACTTATTTTATTAGTTTGCATTAAATCCACAATCGTTTGTACCTTTAAAAACAGAAATGTCCATGGATCTGCACACACAGTTTTCAATTTTGATCTGAATACTAATAAGTAATCCTACCCAAGTGTACTTCACCGAATTGAATGAACTTTTACATTCGAGTAAAATATTGAAAAATATTATACACGTATTTTTTTGTAGCGGCCATAACTCACTGTTACGGGTAAAAACTGCCCCTTGACCGTGTAATTAAGGGTGGTCAGCAAATAATGAAATAACTAAAGACTTCCCCAGGGATGATTTGTTTCGTGAAGATTAAGGTCATACCTGAAGTAGTTTTCAACAAGAAATCAAATTATGATCTTCATGACTTCATGGTTGTTTGAAGGTCAAATACGTTAAAAAATTTGACCTTCACAATAACCTTCATGATTATTTCAAGGATTTTTTTGTTGTTTCTTTAATGTATTTTATTACTGTATAATTTATAATATTTATCAACGATACTAAAATCATTAGAAAACTTTTTTAAAATAACTAAACCAAACAAAGTTTTCAGATAACTAAATATATACTACCTAATGAATGGTACATAAGAATGCGAAATAAATTGCTTAAATAATTTGTTGATTGAAAACAAAAAAATTTATTCAAGAACATGTTTTTCTAAAATTGTCTTGGAATGAAATGGTTTTTACTGTATACAATTTAATATATGACTTTCGTGATTTTTCATACTTTTATGCGGTTAAAAAAAGAATCTAAGAAAATAACACTTAAATAGTTTCGAATTTCGAATAAGGAAGCTTTAAAGCACAGAATTATGTTGCTCATAAATGTTAAAATTACCATCCTAAAATTTTAATACGGATTCTTGCGATACGCAAATTTTTTTTTAGGCTAAGTGGAAACCTAATGATGTATAATCAAGCAAAAGTCATATAAGACGTGGCATTCTAGCGTTGTTAGTCTTATGAAGTTACATACACACCATACCTGTCGTGAAACACTCAGAACAGTTCATAACAATTATGTTCCTAAGACTATATCATAACAAGCTTCGACAAAAAATTCCTGTATCCGAAAATACAGATTGATGAAGCACTGGACCAGATAGCCCAAAGAGAAGACTCATGTAATGGATCTCGCCAGCTGCATGAGACATTAGCTTGAAGACGATTATTTCCTATTGGATGGCTCTCTCTCCTCACTGTTTGCAAATTTATTCACGGTCTATTTCGGAACCAAACACCTGCTAGATTTCAATCATTCAAAATCTTGTGTCCCTGCTTAGACCACGTATTTGTGATATGGGCCTATAACAAACAAGAGCTCAACTGTCTTTTTATTTAGACGATATAGTATAAAACATAATTTTCAACAACGGGCACGTCATAAGAGTTAAATTAATTTCAAAATTACCACCATTAATATATTTATTTCATATCTACGATAAAATGTTATTTTGGGGTAGTAATTAAAATTTTTGTTGGTTTTACGTTTTGGTTTTACATTTCGGAGTGAGCCTTTTCACAAAAGTAATTAATTTAATTTAAATTAAATTAAATATTTACTTATTTTTTTACTTACATTTTAATTAAAGTCAGGAATTCATTATGTTTATAATGCTTGCGAAATATCTTTCGTGTTTTAAGAGTACTTTAGAGGATTTTGTTTAATTTAGTATATAGGTTTTATCTGAAGATTTAGAATACTTTTTCCTAGACTCATCATCTAACTTACTAAATGTATAAACCTCATTTTTTTTTGTAACATAATATTCTAGTTATACATACCACTAATTGAAACAAGACCGCGTTAGTGAATTAGGGGGTTATTGTTTATTCTAAGTAAAACTAAGAATATTAAATATTATAAAATACCAGCAAAACGACGTTAGCAAAAACCAAATCTATATTTTAATAAGTTAAAATAAAATGAAGTAGTAACAACAAGCTTTAAAGGTACAAAATTTAACTACCAGATTCACTGAAAAGGTTAAAAAATAAACTGAATGAAGTTGGCATACAAGTTAAATATTTTTGGCCAATTTGAGTTTATAATGTTGCTATAATTATTACCATATATAACAGCAGACAACCTTTTTTATAGAAAAATGAGTTATAAATATCTAGTGATAAAGCTCAGGAATCTACTAGAGGAATAATTTTCCCTCGGAACCAAACAATTTTTTTTTTTTATTTTGGGCGCTACTTAAACTTAAACTCTTTAAAATGCGATCTCATAACGGCAGAATAATCAAAAAAAATGCAGCTACTAGAAAAAACTAATGGCCAGAAAGAATGTGCTGTATGTAGATTTAAGAATGTTCATAGGAATAGCCCACATTCAAACATCGTTTAACCAAATGAAATTTTTTAAAATGGTGGTAATAGAATATTCTATGTATACATACAACTAATTGAATCTCTTACTCAAAATATATATTTTATAAAAGCTTCTTAGGAATTCAGTCATAATTATTGAAAGATAGTGATCACTTGATTTTTTCAGAACAGAGATATTTTTCCATTTTCGTAAACTAACAACTTCGGAAGTTTCATGAACGCTCTTTGACTAGTGTACCTGCTTGGTTTCAAACCATCAACAAATATCCTACTTCATGTACTACAACACATGATCACTGTCAGAAACAACTATTGTAAGGATCGTATTTTTCAATGAATGCAATATCCAGTGATTTAAAATCAATATAAATTGCACTTTTCCTACACATACCATTCCTATACTTTTTGGGAAATATAATTCAGTACTTGTTGCTTAACATATTAAAAAAAAATATTTTTGTAAAGTGGTACCAAATTTAAGTTACTCTTGACATTAACAAATTTCGGTACACTCTTATTTATGTGAATGGTTTGGTTATTCCAGGTTTCAATCCATTCGTTCAGAAAATCCTTTTCACGACGTTTCGCCGAAACTTTATTTGACATTTTCAATTCTTGAATACAAATATTTTGACCTTTCTCGCCGTTCTATATTAATGTTAAGTCCCAGCCGATTAGCAGAAAGTTCTCTTCATTAAACAGCATTTTACCATGAGTGAATAGTTATATATTTGCCATTTTAGTGAGTCATCATTTTTTAATAGGTATTAATGTGTCATTCTAGTGTGGCCGATCATGAGGTGGCATACTATTGATTGATTTCGACGTGTCATATTTGGAACATTGATTGGATGGGTAGGCTTGAGAGAATTCCATGTAATTTATTATTGGCTTCTAGTAGGTCTCATTCAATCTAGGACATGTTTCTCAGCGTATTGTTTATTATGGGAAATAAGTCGTCGTTGATGTATATGCAATTTGATTTGTCGTAGTTAGTTAGTGATTTGACAAGTGAGTCTGCTTTTTCATTTCCATATATTCCCATATGTCTCCACATGAAGGATACCTGTATATTCTTTATATTACAGCGTATAGCATATATCTAATGCGATTGGGTGTTTTGTTGATTTGAGGATGTTCATAGAAGAGAGTTAATTGAGTCAGAAACAATTAGCCATTTAAGCTTAAGGGTGTGCTCTTGGAATGATTTGATGGAATGGGGTCCTGCGCTAAATATAGTGCTAAAAGGGATTTTATATTATAAGATGTCTTAGAGTCAGGCAGGTAAGTGCTGAATCTGTACGTTGTTGGGTTTTTGATCCATCATAAAAATTACGTATTGAAGTGTATATTATGTAGAGAAAGTAGTGTTTAAACCAAAGGTTTAAGGACTATTTTAAAAGAAGATTGAATCATCTACGATGAAGAGATTCGATGGGATATAAACATTGTAAGCTAGTTATTGGATTATGTGAAGTCTAGCATTCTATATGGGGTCTACAATGTTTAATTGTGATTTCCGAGCAGAGCCATAATTAAAGCAGCCATAGACTATTTTGATTCTGATGACCGATATATTATCATTATATTATAGTATACATATATATATATATATATATATATATATATATATATATATATATATATATATATGTATAATATAATATAATAATATAATGTCAAAAATAATTCCAAGGAATTTACGACTTGATAAGGTAAGGTAAGGTTAGGAATAATTTAATTTAGGCAAGTTGTTCATCCTATGATAATTTCTGTTTTGAAAAAAGTGGGCTACAGAAGATATATCAGGGAAAAGGGTGAAGCGGTATTCTCAGTTGTGAGTGAGTTCAAAGAGATTTTAATTTTTCTTTCGCTTACTGTGGTGTTGGTAGAATGGTAATATATGACTATATCATTGGTATCTAAACGGTAGTGAATTCCGAAAACCAAGTACTGTCTTATACTGTTCAGCGTTATTATAAATAGGGTAGGGTTAAGAACAGATTTTTGAGGAACTCCATTTTCTAGGACCATTTTGTCTGATAATGTTATACTAATTCTTGCCGGAAAGATGCGGTTTGAAAGGAAATTTTTTAAAATATGTGGAGTCGAATACATAAGAGAGATCAATAAAGGCGGCCACTGGATGATTTTTGGAGATATAGTTTTCATATAGGTCTATATGAAAACTCCCAGGATGTTCCATAGTTAAAAGATTCCTTCAAAAGACCATTTATTAGGAACTCAGCAGGTTATTTTTCTCCAAAAACCAACACATATGAAAATTGATCATTCTTTCCATTGTCTTTCCTAAATGAATTGCCAATGATATTGGATGATAGTTCCTTGTTTGGGAATGTGGCTTGTTATGTTTGTGTACGGGAATTAAAATGGAGTGCCGCCATGATGAAGGCAAACAACTGATTATTAAGATAGTATTGTCAAATTTCAGAAGATGTTCAAGCCTTCTTAATGGCACTTTGATTAAAATGAATGAAAATACCATGCCATCCTAGATCGCTACTCTTACATAGAGATGAGTAATTTAATCCTTTTAATGTCAAAAGTAAATTGTAAACTATTTCGGTTGTATTTTCAAAATTGAGTTGAAGTCTCTCTGATCTGTTCAAGCTATCTATGCTTGTTATCTGTATTTGGTAGAGTAGTTTGAGACTTCTTTCCTTTCATCTATCTAGGAGTAATTTCAAATAACTTCAGAAATAACGCATTTACGTTTTCCTTTCAGTCTTTTATTAGGCTCTAGATCTCTCTATTGTCCGTATTGGGTTTTATGAATGAGGTAAAGTTGTTTCAAGAGTTCTGTTTAGCTTTTTTGAAAAGTATAAGATTTTCCAAACATGGTTTACGTTTGTTATGTATGTAATTCTCCCTTCAGGCAGAGAATATGAAAAATATATATACAAACAGTTTATTTCTTGCAAATATCGCTCTGGTCCTCTCTCCATACGCGTTTCGATCACCTCATGATCTTGTCAGAGGAGCTGTATCGGACCGAAAGCAACATTAGCAGGAAATAACTGAAATATGAACCCTAAAATATCAAGATATGTCGGAAGGATATTGCACCTGCCATCTACCAACTTCAATGTCAGACTGAAAAATATCGCCAGTCGAACGACATCTATGAATAATCGGAGAAACGTGAAATTTTTAAAAAATCAAAATTTCAGTAAGAAGTAAAAAAATCTTTCTGCCGTATTTAAATAATTTGTTATATATGTAACACTCCTTTCATGCAGAGAATATGAAAAATATATAAACAGTTTATTTTCTGCAAATATCGCTCTGGTCCTCTCTCCATACGCGTTTAGATCACCTCGTGATCTCGTCAGTGGAGCTGTAATGGACCGAGAGCAACATTAGCAGGAAATAACTGTCAGACTGAAAAAAAAAGTTAGTAGATGGCAGGTGCAATATCCTGCCGACATAACTTGAAATTTATTTTTCATATATTAGTTATTTCCTGCTAATGTTGCTCTCAGTCAGATACAGCTCCACTGACGATATCATGAGGTGATCGAAACGCGTATGGAGAGAGGACCAGAGCGATATTTGCAGGAAATAAACTGTTTGTATGTACATTTTTCATATTCTCTGCCTGAAAGGAGCATTACATATATAACAAACTATTTAAATACGGCAGAAAGATTTCTTTATTTCTTACTGAAATTTTGATTTTTTAAAAATGGTTTACGTCTGTATCTGTCTAGAGCATTTTCCCTATTTTTCATTGCTTCTTTGCAGGTGGCTGGCCACTGAGGAAAAGGTGCGCGATTTTAGTTTACCTGAGAGATTGGCATGTTTAAGTCAGATCTTTTTGTTGCGTTGATGAAATATTCCAATGAGGAGTTAATGTTATTGGGATCAATTGATGGTCATGTAAAAAATGATCTATAAAGTTCCGAGTAAGTTCTAGAGAAAATATGAAGTATTTTTGTACAGTCTTGGTGGAATCATATAAGAGGTTCGAGAAAGTTGTATTTTCTAAAACTTCCCACTAAAGGTGGTGTGTGATTTCAGTGCTAAATAGTGTTAACTCGATGGAGGAGAAGGAGCTAGTAAATGAACAGATGATTATATTACATCCAGTGTTGAGCAAGGATATGTTATTTCGTTGTATAAATTTTTTTATGGAAATATCCTTATTGTCTTTATGATTTGCCCCTGAGACTGTTGTGAGCATTAAAATCACCTATGAAAATAAGTATGATGAAAATTGTTTTAGCAGTTTTGTTTATTGATTGATGAAAAAATAGAACAGTAAATCATACTAGAATATAGTAGTTTTATATCAACCACCTCAATGTTTGTATTGCAGGTAACCTCTTGACATCCAAACGATCTCGAACAAGAATGACTATTGCACCGAAGGGCTCGCTAGCTCACATGTGATCTTTTCTTTAGCATGTTTTAACGTTTTTATCTGGTACCAAGTTGGTCTGCTGGAGTAAGATTATAGGGAGTTTATATTTGGAGATCATCTTGTCGGTTCTTAAGACCGAGTAAGTTCCATTGGAGTGTTAAGATGGTAGATGGATTTACATGTTTGTGTTGTACAGGTATTTGTGAAGGATCCATAGATTATAACGTATGTTTTTTTAGCTATAGGTTTTGAGGGTTTCTTGGAACTTGGTGCCATTTTCAGTTAAAAAATGTCATCTACCATTGCGAGATAATTGTCACTCCATTAATGGGAGCCTAATAAAGAGTTAATTAATAATAATAGGTATGTGAGCCCTAATTTTATAAAACTTTTTTATTTTCTATATTTTCTATGTCTAAGTTTTGTTTTTTTTTTATTTTTTATAATAAAAAAATTGTTAAACGTTTATATATTATATCATTAAAGTTAAATTTTATATTTTTAAGATATCTCAGCTGTTTCATGACAAAAATCTATCATGCTTTTACAAGTGATCGTGGCAACGTTGTTTCCAGGCCTCGTAAATAAAACTTTACTATTTTTCCTCCTTTGTCTCCCAATCTTATCTTACTTTTATTTCAAAAGTCCCACTTCTGGTTTTCTTTTATATATTTTATATCTTCTAAGAAAATATAAAACAGTTGAAAGTAATTTTAAGACCTCTGGAAAGCTAATTTTAGTTTTAAATAAAAATGTTTACAGCCATATTCACTAAGAGGATTTAAGACTTAAACCCGATCTAGTTGTAATGGAAGTTAGATCTTCTAATTGGCCAGTTTTGTTTGACTTATAATATTGTTATAATTTATTTTCTATATGTCAATAAATAAATCCTCATGTAGGGAAATTAAAGAAAAAACATAGGTATTTGAAATTGATATGAGGAATAATTGTCTTTCAAAAATTAACAAAATTTTCTATTTTTGGTGGTTAGTAATACAAAAAAATGATGTTTTATCCTTGCGTTTTTAAGTTTTTTGCTATGAAAAAATGTGCTTTAGGTATAAGAATGTTCGTAGTTCAAATATCGTTTAACCAATTGAAAGTTTTTAAAATGGTCGATTCAAAATAGCACCGTTTTTAGCTAGCTCATGGAGTTATCAGTTAAACGTGGCTGCTAAGAAAATTAATGGCCTTAAAAGATATAAGTGAGGACTCAAAATGTTTGCAGAAATACTCACTCTCAAATATCGTGTAACTCATCGAAATTTTTGAAATTTCAGCTAATTCGCAGACTATCAGCACAATGCAACTTCTAACAAAATAAACGGCCTTAAAATATATGCTAAAATAGTTAAATCACTGGAAGGAATATGCAATTTTCAACATCGTTTGGCTCTATAAACTGAGTTTTAAAAGTCCCCAATTCACAGGGTGACGTGGTTACCAAAACGAGTTTTCCAAATATTACATAATAAGAGAATCAAATATTTCTAGGTCCACCCATTATTAGATCCAGTGAGTGAGCTATCTATCCCTAAGTCTGCGTAAGTACAAGACAAAATTTCAATTTAGAATACACGTAGAGACGAATGACGGATTTAGATCTAGCTAGTGGTCGATCCATAGCCACAAACCCAAGCTCCCAAACCCATAAATCTGGGTGGTCGCGGTTTCTACTTAACTAAGATGATAGGCAGCGGAGCGGAATAAGCATCTGAATCTCAATTAGTTCAACCTCTTTGTCGAATAAGGGTTTGAGGGCTTAGGTTTTGGTCACTTAAATGTGTCGCTTCCCTCTGGGTATGTGAATGAAGCAGATTGGATTTGTGATTATTGAGCGATAATAGTCATCTTCCAAAAAAAACAGACATCTTGATCTGATATTGCTCTCCATTGGTATTTCAAATTAACATTTTGTCTTATACATACGCAAAGTTGGAATTGGATGGGTCGTTTAACAGATATACACTGTGTTATCAGGGGGGTCGATGGGATCTTATACACTTGACTTTTTTGTTACGTGATATGTGGAAGGTTCGTTTTGGTGATAATGTTGCTCTGAGAATCAGCGCTATTTTAAAGATTTTAGACGGTAAACGATGTTGAAAAATCTATATTTCTGCGAACATTTTGAGCATTCACTATATATTTAAAGGTCACTCGTTTTTGTTATCAACCGCGCTTTGAAGCCGCTACTGAAATAAATTTCAAACATTTAAATGTAAATATTTTTACAAATATCTTCAGCCTTAGGTCATATATTTTAAGACCAATAATTTTTGTTAGCAACCGCATTTTGCTGATTATCCTGCATATTCGCTGGAATTTGCGTCATTTTGTAACACTTCAAACAGTCAAATGGCATGGGGAAGTAAATATTCCTGCGAATATTTTGAGCTACTATAAATATATAGTAAGATTATTAATTTTTATTAGCGGCTGTATTTTACTGATTAGCCTGCGAATTTGCTGAAAATCGCGCATTAAGACGTCGCAATTTTTAAAAATTTTAATGAGCAAAATTACTTTTGAAAGTGGGTATTCTTGCGAATATTTTAAGCTCTTCACTGTTTGTTCTCAGCAATGGCCCAGCTGACGTCAAATGTCTTACAATATATATATATATATATATATATATATATATATATATATATATATATATATATATATATATATGTATATATATGTATATATATATATATATATATATATATATATATATATATATATATATATTATCACTTTCTTTAAAATTAACTTTTTAAAAAAATATTTATTTACTTTTACAACTTTGCAATACTTTAAAATTAAATACAAAACAAAATTTCAACCGACAAAATAACGTGCTACAAATAGTTACATTAATAGTGCTTAAAACTATGTACATTTTCCTATTTATAATAGTCTTTATGCAAAATCAGCATTTCCGTTCGTGACGATATTACGAAATGAAAATACTGATTACGTTTGCATTTCTGGAATAGTGCAAATGCACTGTCGGTCGTGTAACTTGAAGTCAACGCGGACACGTGTGGGAACGGCAATATAACAGCTCCCCCTTTTAAAGAAAAGCTGGTGCTTCGCAGCTACTTTTAATATTCCTCGCTGAACTGAAATTCCATTTCTTCTTCTTCGTGAAGAGCATCGCTGGTAGAACAGGTGCTGGGTCTTCTCTTGGGTAATAGGTCTCGCAACCTTTGGTGGACGGGATGGAGTGTATCTCTAGGTTTGGGCACTGGAGGAGGTGGTGGTAGATTGGCGTCATTGGTGAATGCCAGTCCAATTCTTGGGCTTTTTCTCTGTCTATATTTGCAGAAGACATAAATGACCAATAGGATAGCAGTCAAGATGATTGTGAAGATTGTGAACTAATGGAGGTATTTGATCAAAAATGGTTCGTTAATAAGTTTATCCAAATCATCGAAATATTGACCAAGTGTTTGTTGGACGATATTCAGATCTTCGACATCAATCTTACTTAGCTTCAACGGCTTGAGGTCTGGAATGTGAATTTTGCCGGGAAGATGACCACAACATTCGAAAGGTTTCTCCACTGTATGACTCGTGTATGTTATGGTTTGATACTTGTTCACGGGGTACTTCGCGTGTACTCTGGTACTTCCAACGAAGGCGTTGCATTCGGGTTATAACTGAAGTAAAGAGTTGGTGTTTATTAGTCTTGTAATGATTTCCTTGCTACCGCATTTGACTGTTCTTGGACATTGTATTCCTTAGCTAGGAAGTGCAGGTTCGGTTATTCTCTTAATGGCTTTAACAGTTGGACCTCGCAGATGGCATCGGTATCGATTGGGTAAGGAAGGACATCGGAGCAAATTTTCGTGTTTATTCCCAGTGGCTTGTATTTTTCCAGGTTTCGGAGTGACAAGTAGAGCAATGAATCATCGTCTCGCGCGATATATTTTTGAGTTGTTGGTAGAATATGGTGAAGACCTGTTCGATTATCTAGTATTGGGATAGGGTAGAGGTGGTAAAGGGTATATATTTCACGTTCAGTTAGCGGTATTTTTAAGACAAAAATTATCTTTGCGTCCGATTGATAGGCTTCTATCCCTATTATGTATAAATATTGTGCGACATTTGTCGAGTACGTTGGTAAAGGTAAATTATTCCTTATAGGAGATTGAGAAATTTCTTGTAAAGAGGTAACCAGATCTCTTGGGGTAATAATTGAACAATGCAATATTTTTAAGCATGCAAAAGTTATCACGTTTAAGACGTCATTCAGAGAATCTTCAAGAAATACGTAACTTTCCATTAATGATTTACACAAATTTACCATTTTTATTCGGCCTTCTAAAAATATCATGACGTTCGAAATGTTTGATATCGCGCTTTGAATTTTCTGTATATTATCATTAAACGTTTCCTCGTCTATTTGTAATTTTTGAATTGTGGAGTATCTAGTTTCAGCATTACACAAAGTTCTTGACGCGTAAGCAATAGACAAATCTTTACCTATTGGGCTTTGGGAGAGTATAGCGCCAATAGCGAATGCATTTGCGTCAATCGTTAGTATAAAGCATTCTTGAAAGTTAGGGTATATGAGAATCGGGTTAGAGACAAGGGCTTTTCTTAGTTCATTAAAAGATACTTTGCATTTGGCGTCTTTAAGAGACGAGTTAGAGGTTTCGATATTTTGGCAAAATTTGGGATAAATCAGCGGTAATAGCCAGCTAGCCCTAAGAAGGATTGAATGTCTTTAGTCCTTTTTGGTTCCGGGAAATTGGCTATGCATTCTAGTTTAGACGGATTAGGCTTTACGCCATCTGAAGTAATTAGATGGTCAAGATATGCGACTTCTCTTCTTAAGAATTCACACTTATCTGGCTGGATTTTTAGATTTGCCTTTCGAAGATATTTAAAGACCTCTTTTAGGCGTGATATATGTTCATGAACAGTGGGGGAATAAACTATGATGTCATCCATATAGACTAGACAACGCTCGTTTTGGAAGCTAAGAAGGATGTTGTCCATGACACGTTGGAATGTGGACGGGGCATTTTTAAGGCCAAACGGCATTCGAACGAATTTGTAATGGCCGTTTTCTACAGTGAAAGCTGTTTTTTGGATGTCTTTAGGGTCGATTTCTATCTGGTGAAATCCAGAGGCAAGATCAAGTGTCGTAAAACATTCACACTTATCTAGTTGGTCTAGAAGGCCAGAAATATTAAGAGTTACTTATCGTCCACACTAAACTCGTTTAGCTTACGATAATCGATTACAACACGCCATTTCTGCTTGCCAGAGGCGTCCAGTTTTTTCGGAACTACCCATACTGGCGATGACCAGGGTGAAGTTGAAGGGCGAATGATACCTTCCGTCAACATTTTGTTTTTACATGTTTCTTATGTATTTGGGGGTACCTATACGATTTGGTAAAAACTGGATGAGCGCCGTTTGTGTCATTTGAATGTTTAATTTCGTTGGTAAATGTCAAATTGTCGCCTTCGAGGTAAAATATGTCTACAAAATCTAAACCTAAATTGGTTAAAAGTTCTTTTCCTTCCTCGTTTAGATAACCGGTTCGTAAAAGATTTTTTATTATAGAAACCCTATCGTACTGATTGTCTCTCTGGTCCTTGCATGTTTTAAAATTATAAAAATGTTCAGCAGTGTCGTTTATCGGTTCTAGGATTATGTTTGAAAATTCGACGAATTTTGGTATCGCGTTGGCATTTATTATTGACGTAAAAAATTCGCCGCGTTCGTTGATTTTCACTAATGCGTTAGGGAGTCTAACCTTGTCTTTTTCCTGTGCTATTAGTACGGCATCTACATTGGAAAGATCGCATTTTAATTTGAAAACCCGTTCGGTCCTAGCTTCTATAGAAATTCTGTTAAGATTTTGATTATCCGGAATATTAGCGTTAACTTGTTCATTTTCGTTTTCTCCTACTTTTTTGTAACTAGTTGTTTATTTTTAAGATCGATTACGTATTTAAAATGCTCTAAGAAATCTAAACCTAAAATGCCATCGAATTCGATATCTAGACTGTGCGGTGCGCCCGCGGTGAAGGGAACAAGAATTGATTCGTTTATAAAAAGTTTCTGATCTGTACTATCTTGAATTGTGACACTTTCAGGTAATCTCTGGCGGAAATTGTGAACAGTATATTCCTTAAAAATGGAAATTCCTGCACCAGAGTCAATAAGTAATTTAAATTTTAGCATCCTTTATATATTACAAGTTTTTTGAGTTAACTGTTAATAGAGATTTTAAAGAAATTCCTGTTCGGGAAAGTTCAGGTTGGGATTCATGTCATCTAAGTTTATTGTTCGAATTTTTGTTTGTATGTCCTGTAGGAGTTCTGTTTCCTGATGAGAATCGTCCGGGGTGTTTGGTGGAATCGGAAGTGAAAAATCCTAATAATTTTTCGGATCTAAGTCTTCGATTGAGTATTCTTGTGAAGTTTGATTGTAATCGTAGGGTTAGCTGTGGGAGTTCTCGTATTCCTGACATTCATAGTGATAGTCGTTGCAAGGGTCTTGGTAACTGTCGTATCCATAGTTAGTGTTTAGATGATGGGTTCTTTGTGGGTTAACTCGGAAGTTAGGCTTCCGATTCTGCATTTGGGGGCGATTTTAGGGTGAATTATTATATTATGGGGGATCTGGAATTACTTGGAAAAAATCCATTTGTAGGTTGTGAATAGCTTGTTCCAGAGATTTGATTCGGTTGTCTTTGAAAACCAGAATTTGGAGGAGGATTATAGCGTTCTTGCTGCGAACGACACTGGCTAGAAATATGATCATTAAGCCCACGTTTGAAACATTTTAGGGGTTGAGGGGGTGGTCTCTTAACTATTGGCATTAGCTTTGGAGGGTAAGGCTTAACCATCCTTTGGTTTTCAAAATACGATAGTTGTAACTCTCTTTTGATACGAGGTTGGGCTTGCAATAGAGATGTAGGATTACCGGCCCGAATGAGTTGGCCTAACCTGGATTCTAACCCGGTTAATACGGTGTTTAATGTCATGGTGTCTATTAGGGAAGTTTGTGCTACCTTTTGGCCAGTGAAGAGATTAGATTTTTGTATACTGGCATGCATTTTTGCATTCAAAATTTATAATCGGTTATATAATTTGAGTGATGATTCGTTTGGTGGTTGTCTAAGTCTTTGTAGGTCTTGTATAAGAAACGTTAGGTCTTTAGAATAGCCAAAATGTAAATTTAGTAATTGTTTTATTTCTAAGTAGGAATTGGGATTCCTAGAACTAATGAGTTGAACTGCTTTGCCTCTAACCTTATTTTTTGTGTGAATTACTAATAGAATTTTTTGATCCGTTGTGGAGATATTGTATGTATGCTCGCATGCGTTTAAAAATGTTCTTAAAAAGATTTGTTCACCCTCAAACTCGGATATAATGGAAAATATTTCCGATAACTTACAGGGCTCTACCTCTCCTTCTTCAGGTTATACTTGCCCGTTGTTCCCCGCTTAATTTTCTAGCAAGGATATTTTGTTTTTATATTAAATAGTAACGGTAAAAAATATTTTCTTAAACTGGTAATGAAAATGTGAAAGAAAAGGGAAAAAATAGTAGATAATCGAACACTTTTCTTTTAAATCAATCAAATAAAATAAACGAGATGATTCATTAACTTACACTAACAGGAGCATCTGAGCCGTCGTGTTCTTGACTGCACTACCAGGGGTTTCACTAGGTGTTCCTTTCGTAGCTTCGACAAGTGGGAACAACTTCAACGCCGCTGGTCCTTTTTTTGTTAAGGGATTAGGATTCGTCGCTACTAGTTAGATTTCTCTTGTTCTAATAGCATTTGACAGATCCTACCGACTGCGCCAATTTTATATCACTTTCTTTAAAATTCACTTTTTAAAAAAATGTATTTATTTACTTTACAACTTTTCGATATATAGCAATACATTTGTTGATAGCATTATTATTTTTCGAGATGCAGAATAAACTACATTTGACGATAATATTGTAAGCGATTATCCAAACGAGAATTATTCTAATATTACTTTCAAAGACAATGAAAGTAATAGGGGAGAAAATAATTATGATTATGATAATAATGATGATATTGATGATGATGATGATAATTATGTCAATGATGAGAGTGATAATGATAATGAGAGTTATTAATAATGATGAGAGTAGTAATGATGATGACGATGAGAGTGATAGTGATGATGAGAATTGGAATGATAATACTGAAACCGATAAGGCTTGCGAAAATGAGTGTCCATCGATGTCTAAGAAATCGAGAACGGAATAAATATTTATATATAGATTTAAGCAAAAAAATATGTATGTGAGCAAAATATTTAGTATGTGTAAAATGTGCATCCTATAAAATAAACTAAAAAGTTAACATGTGTTTGTCTTGTACAACCAATAAGTTGGCGGCAAATGGCAGTCGCAATTTGTTTCATGCTATAACTCCATAAATATTAATGGTACACTAAAAATCAATCTGATTTTTAATATTTTTAATTAGTAGTATACTGTGGATCACTGTAACATTTTTTTCGCAAGTTGAAAAGCACGTGCCACAATTTGTTTATTGTTGTGTTTAACAATAATTTGATTACAAAAACATATCCATTATTCAGATCTCGTCGAGAAACCACAAATTAAAATAAATAGTAAGGATTCTACGACCAATATACGCCGAGATAATCCAAAATTTTCTGGCGAAACGAATGTGAAGCATTCGAGTCACATTCTTCTTTAGCTCGCCGCAAGCTGAAAGAACGCCCCCCTCCAGTGCTCACTTTCTGACTCTTGGAGTAGGTGCAACTTTAAGCTATTGCAACACCAACTATTTTGCTATTGCATACAAAAGTTTAATCATCTCCCTATGAGTTCCTAATTAAATAATTCCTTCTTAATAAACAACGCAGCTGCGATTTAAAAAAAAATCTCAGTTTCTAGTGGTCGTACAGAATTTGTTTTATTTGTGCCAAAATCTCACCTATCACGTCTACTTATCGGCATTTTGATGTCAACTATTGTCGAAGAGTTATTCTATTTTTTTGTAACGAAAAACTGACCACAAATTTGTTTATCTGTTTCAACAATTTAAAATCAACAATTAATTTGGTTATTTTTTGTTATTGTTAGTATAAGTCTCGAGCTTTCATTTGCGCACCCGCAAATCACTGTACGATCTCTAGAGCGCTGAGAATAAACAGTCAAAAAAAACAAAATATTATAAACAAATTCACTGTATAAAAAACTATTGAATATTTTTACTTGAAAATTTGCACACTTTACACTGCAACAAGGGGATCCTTTAGTAGCAGTATAAAGTTAGTGCAGTATATTTTTCTCTATTGTTTATAAACAATAGAAAAAATAGCAATTTTAGTGGGTTTTTTGCAATAACTAACGAACGAATTATTCAATTCAAATAGACTTTAGCTCATTTTGTAGGTATTTTTAATGCGCACACCTTTTGTTTGAAACTTTATTACTGAAAAAATAATGGCATTTCCTAGAATTCGGAAAACTGTTTTTTTATTGTTAAATAAAAAAATTTCCACCTAAAATAAAATGAGACCTAATATATTACATAATTGCTATTATCATTCTGAAGGTTTCTACGTAGTTTGAAGTTTACTAACAATAAATTTTTTAAAGATGTTAATTCCGCTGGCCTACAAATGTATGGAAAAGTAACAATAACCAATGGGTTCATCAGCCTGACATAAAAAATTGTCTTGCATTTCTCAAAATATAAAAGAATACAATAAAGCAATTAATACAAATTAAATTACATAACTAAATATGTGCATGTTTACTGTAATAGACAATAAAAGTAAACAGAAACGAACTACTTAATGACTCGTTGTAATTTAAACGACTCATGATAAAATAGTTGTTCGGCATTTATTTGTCTACCTCCATCAAAACAAATTATTTCGGCCATCGTGACATTTGGTAAAACGAGATGTAACACAACCCTCGTGCGACTTTAGCCACAATCGTTAATCTCATTGATAATTCCTGCATGTGTGTTTATTCCGTTACCTCTGTCAGTTTGTTTGTGAGTGTTCATATGGATCTCTCTTGTTTAGCGACGAAAATTAGTTTAACTCGAGCTGGTTCACACAATCAAATAAAAAAACCTTCGCACTTGGTGTTGGCTTCATAAAAGCCTT
This sequence comes from Diaprepes abbreviatus, assembly GCA_034092305.1. Lineage (NCBI taxonomy): Eukaryota > Metazoa > Arthropoda > Insecta > Coleoptera > Curculionidae > Diaprepes > Diaprepes abbreviatus. Next base: position 1,039,421 of record JASJET010000303.1, read on the forward strand.
AATAATTATTTTTATAAAATATGAGCTTAAGATCATTTTTGCTTTTAAAATAACAAAAGAAGATTTTAAATTAGAACGTAAAAAAATCGTATAAAATAAATAAAAGAAGTTGGTTGTTTTATTTTGGAGGTATATTTTAATAAAAAGTGTTTATATTTAATTAAAAATTATATTTCCAAACAAACTAAATATATTATTTAAAGAAAGAATATTTTTGGTATATTCATATATAATACACGTTTAAAATATTTAAGAACGGGTTACTCTTTTTATAGGTAACGTACAGCTTTTTATAGGTGACGTATAAAACCTCACTGTTTAATTAAGTCTCGAGAACAGACTATGACGATATCTATGTCGTTTGGTATTTTAGTTCCATAATCATTTTACTAGATTGATTTAAGGAAGTTCGGTGCCCATAAACTTAAAAAAAATTAATGAAACTCGCTGGAAACATTACTAATATTGTCCTGGAACTACTTAAATTATTAGCAACAGATTCTCTAAGATAAATGAGAAGAAAATGGTTATGGAATTAAACGGGTTCTTCTAAGAATGTAGGGTACGAGTAGCGTTGGTTATCGAAAACAGCCTGTTCTAGTTCAAAGCAAACTAATATATTTTATGCTTGCAATAGAAAATATATTACTATTCATTTGATATACTGACGAACTTGATCGACTGCGAGGTTTAAACAATATATTGAATAAACTTTTTATATACCAGCCAGTTTTAAACTCACTGGTGATTGTTAAAACTTTATATGGCAACGATGCGCTGCAGTTACATGGAGCCGAAACAAACTACTCGTAGACTTAAGAGCTCTACTCTACTAGCAGACGAAGCCGATGGGTACCCGAGCGGGGGGCAGACACTAAGTAGCAGCCGTCAGACACTTATGCAGGTGTGGAAAATCCAAACTAGAACGTGGACGTTTCTTAAGTAAAATAAAGAAAATACTATATTATTAACTAAATTAGATTGAGACAGAATATGAGCATTATAGGCGTCGACATACGTGTTTAAATTTAATAAATTAGCAGCTTGGCCCTAGGGTAACGGAAATAAAATGCTTGCATGGTGAGAGGAAGGCAGCATATGCCACGCCCTAGCAAAACAGGAAAGTTCCAAGTTATTTGCTTTCTTTTTGTCCAGGCCGTTGAAGTATAAATACCGAGTATTGGATGAACTAAGACACAAAATTAATGAAGTTCTCATAAATACAACCCCTGAAGTTTTGGCAAATAAGCGAACCGCATTTTACAATAGACTGTGTTATTGTCTCGCTTAAAGTGAAGGACTGATTGAACACCTCTTGTGGAATTGTAGAATGTTTCTGCTTTTTTAAGTAGAATTTAATTACTTGTTTATTTATTTGTAATTATTGAATGTGTTACTTTTATTTTTTATCAGAATCAAAGTTTATTTTTGAGAATGATTTTTAATTTTAACATGATTTATTGACCTATTTACTTAGAAATTACCGTTACGCTTCATTAATATTTTTATTAGAATCAATGTTTAGTTTGCAACAGAAATACAAGTTTTCTTTACGCCCAACGGCAAACACATTTTTTATTTATTTTTTTTAATTTCGACTATTTGATGTATTTAAAACAATAAATGCATCAATAGTTTAGACGAAAAGCAATACACCCTCTCACTCGTTTCAAAATACTGTTCGTTTTTCATCTCGTACGGAAGTTAGAGGGAGCAATATCCCGCGTAGGCGTGCTCCAATAACGTTTGTCCCGAACTAGCCCGAAAGACTTAGTGGGTCAGAATTGAGAAAATGTGGCCAAAATAAAAAAAAACATTCTAGTTAAGAAATTTAAACGAGAAGGTTGGCTATAGTAACATTTCTATTAAATTTCGGTAATATAATCGACCAGTCTTTTCTTTCTAAGGTTTCTTTTTAAACCAACGGCAGTAGTCTTGCGGGAGCGTCGCGCCCAGTTAATACGTCAAGAACATTTGTGCGACTTTCAAGTCAATTATTTCTGATTTGCGTACTTCGACCTTAACATTTTTAAACGGAGGCTGCTTCAGGCGGTGTGCACTTAATTATAAAAATCGCTATTTATATTTTTTTATTAATTTTTATACGAAAAATTAAACAAATTATCTCAATATGCAATGACAATAAAAATATAGGTTACTTCTAAGCAATTCTGTTGAATCTCCAAATTTTCGAACTTGCTTAATGCCAATGAAGGTGCCGCTCTTCTACTTGACATTGGATTGTCAATAGATAAATATCAACGATTACAAAATTGGCTAAAATGAAAGGCAGTAATATATATCCGCCGTACTCTGGTTAGTAAAATACACAAAAAGCATGTTATCCACATGATGAATATGTAACCTCTACAAAATCAAAAGCCGAGATTAAATTGCAAGGCTTACTGGATCACACAGTAGATCGAATTATATTGCTTCAATTCGACGCCCTTGAACAAATCGATAAATTACATTTGCAAATATGAGTTTTATTTACAAATGGGGCTTCGATGGAATGTCAGGTCAAAACCAGTACAAAATAAAATTCACTGATCCGAATATTTCTTATATAAATTTATTCCTCACCTTATTTTATTTCAAATAGCAGGTGTTAACACGCAAACTCAACAAGAACAGATTCTGTTCTATGAATTGCAGGCCTCTGATATTGGAATTTATTAAGGGAACCAAACAAACATCTTTAAAGAAAAAATAAAATTATGAATTCGAACTAAGCAACTTGCACTATATAAAAGAGATCTATTTGCCACCCCAACTTCAGTACAGTACATCTTATTTATGATGATGAGAGACGGCTAGGAGAACGCTGTGGCTGGAAGGACATCGATTCAACGTTGTTACCTCTGCCAAATAACATCTCAGTTCAATAACATTGATACCATGTCCCGGGAAATACAGAGTATTTCAAGCTACGACTGTTTACTATATATGAATGTTTTCGATGCAGAAAGACAAAGAGATGAAAGCACAGACAAAGACTGCCATCCAACAGGTCTTTAACGAGAGAGATTAGAACTTCTTGTTGACGTGCCAAAGAAATGGTTAGGAAGCACTAAAAATAGCAACAGAGCCCGACGCTTCTTCGAGAACAGTGATGAGTCCGCTATTATAACAAGAATAAAGCAGAAACTGATCCTCCGGTTTCACGTCATTTTGCGAACTATTTGAAGCTGACATTAAACTGCAATAGAGAAGGTTCGAGAACACACACTTCAAACAGCAAGATTGTTCTTCAAAAAGTATTCTTGTTACAAGATGCCAACAGGAATTCACAAATTACGTATCCATGGACCAGACATCATAGCATTTACAATATTACCGATAGGTAAACTATCGAAAGGTGTACAAAAATTAACGAACAAGTTGATAAGATACTATCGCCTAGATTTTGCCCAAAAATTTTCCCGAAAAAAAAAATATGGAGGATGTTGAGTCGACGGATCCCTACATTGCTTTTTGACATCGTAAAGATTCGGATAACAATTCGCACGTATTGGAGAATGAGAAAAGAGCTATTAACAAAGAAGACAATTGAAAATTTCTTTTTATTATGTTTATTACAGTGGCATTATTTAATCATCAAGATTATATTAGTTTCAAATTATTTGCATTGGTATTTGTTAAGAAGTCCTAAATATTCAGAAAAAAGTATTATCTCCTTTTTAACGCTTATCGATATCCACGTATTTATTTTTAAAATGCATATTGAACTCAAGCGCTATATTTTATTCATAGAAATATAATTATTCTTTTTATTTTGTTTTTAAATTGCATATCTAACATCCTTTGACCACACTAGACATTTTTGGAATTTATTTTCATGATTTTAAAGATTCCTGCCATGTATTCGACAATTTATATGTTTTATTTTTAATAATAAATCTGTGTTCAGCCACGTAAAAATTCGTTTATACGTATTTTCGTTCATTTCGGCCCACTGTGTTTTGACGGCGCCAAACGATCTTTGCTGGAAGTAAGCTACGATACAACATTTATACTTTATTTCGCTTCTTCAACAGACTTAAATGGGTTGTCCGTTTCTGTCTGTTACATTGCCGTTATTTACATATTCTGTTTTGAATTTTCAACACTTGAATGTATGTTAAAAGCCAGGTTTACTAACTTTCAAAAATACTTCCCTGCATAGAGCATCGTTGTCATACTTCAGTATTTAGGCTATTATTGATGAGATACTGTTAACAAAAATGCTTTTAATGATTTTTATAAACTATTTCCTGAACATTTACGTGATATTGCTATAGTAATTTAATTAAAGCAATTCTTTAATACTATATATATATATATATATATATATATATATATATATATATATATATATATATAGAAACTATCGAACCTTAATTAAATAAAATATTTAACACATTTTTAAAAACTGTCGAGGAAATAACACATTTTTAAAAACTGTCGAGGAAATAACTCATTTCCAATAAACTATTTAAACCAAAAAAATAATGGGTTATATATATATATATATATATATATATATATATATATATATATATATATATATATATATATATATATATATATATACTTAGTAATATTTATTGAATAAAAAAGTTTTTTATAAATATAATATGTGGAATATTTACACTAAAATACCATTATAATTTTTTACTAGTCATTCATCTACAAAACACAAATAACTACTTATTTCTTCGTAAACCTCACAAATAATTAATGTGTTTTGCTTCTACCGTATTCTCCTTACAAGAAAAACATTTTATCTGCTATCTTGTACAAAATGAAAAATTCAAACAAATTACTTGTATAAGGGCAGACAGGTGGTAATGTGCTTGAAACATTTATCATAAAGTTCTTTTCGTGGATGTTTACCAGGTTGATAAAAAATTGTTTAGTAGTTGAAATTACTAATAATATGATAACGTAGAATTAATATATATAGGTAAACTACTGAAAACTACATATTTTTAGACCTTTTCGTCTGTGAGTTTTTCACCTCAGATAAGCAGTATCTCGTACTATAAAATTTCTGAATTGCAAGGCAGAAATATTGAGATATTTGAGAATTAGCAATCCTACATATTAGGACGCAAGGTTTTTACTGCCTATCGGAGCTATATAGGACAAACTTTGGTTCTACCCCATATCAAATCTAAATTTAAGTTTGGGGTAACCACTAGAAAAAATCCTACATAATCTGTGGATACTAACCAGTGTATAATAAAATCATTAAAATCGACGTTGTTAAAGTCAGTTTCGAACTATAGCCATTTTTAAACTTACTGAAAATCTCGGCATTTAATCAGGCCTTAACCTAACTTGACTTTGGCTTCAAGTCAAGTTCAAGTTATATTCATACCTCTGAAATACCTTCGGCGTAAAATTGAACATCTAAATTTTCATTAAGCCAGAAATTTTTTTTGAAGCTTTTTTCTTAAATTTACATATTAGTAATTTTACATTTATTTTATTAAAGTAAATATATTATATTATCTAGTATGGTGTTATGTTATTTCCATTATTACTCACTTCAATGTTCTTGAAAGCAAACCTTATAAATAAGCAACGCCCCTTATAAATAGGTACTAAAACATATAGAGAGCACTTAAGGCTAAAAGAAAAATAAACATACATTATGTATCGATCATCTGAAATACACGAACCAATGTAATATATTTAGGTCATATTCGACACAACTAAAATTTATGTGATGTGTGGAAGAGAATTTATTATCTTGGAATGACCTATTTGTGACCAGTGACTACAGAAATGTAGTGATTTTTTTTAGTTTAGTCAACGATAGACTCATAGTGGTTTATCTAGTACGAACAATACCTGGTGGAATATTTTTAAAAATATAAAGCAAAGTTGTTTTCGTACTTGCATAATCTAAATTATATTTGAATATCATTTTTGGAAAGCGAGGTCATAATTTATTTTCTGTATATTGTCTATTGTGATACTAATGACAAAAATAGTTATAGAAATCTAGATTCACATCATTGGTTAATACTGCAATTACTTTCGATACTGCTTATGACATCTAAAGTTAATTTCGACCTTTCCACGAAGATAAGTATGGCCCATGCTCATCAATCCGTAATTTATCTCTTTCAATTTAAGTAGATATAATTGTTGGGTTAACTTTACATTTATAGTAAGAATTTTAAACAACGAATTGTGCTTATTAATCTCTAACACAATAAAGTTTAGAATGGTGTTAAGAGCATTATTTTTAAAGTTGCGTTTCCTACAAATTATTGATATTAAATCTCGGAGGGTTTCAACCTGAATTTAGAAAATGTGAGATTAGGAAGAAACAGTATGTGCGCACAATAAAAGTCAAAAATAAGAATATTCATATATATATATATATATATATATATATATATATATATATATATATATATATATATATATGCGAACAGTAAATGCAAACTTCGTTTCATCATATCCTTTCCGTGCTAGAGGTTGCACAATTTGGATAAGTTGCTACAGAACACAATTTATCCTATTCCACCACCACCGAGATGATGGCCTACCTGTACCACCATATCGAGAAGAAAATTAATACTTACCCTCCCCGGTACAGTGACAGAGCAGAGGTGCTTCGTCTCTACTAGACTCTTCAGGGTACCGACATGCACCTGTTTGTCCAAAGGACAGATCGAAAAGAAGTATGCAACACTGAACGCGGCTTCGTCGACGTCTCGCCTTCTGTTCTGTAGCAATTTATTCAAATTGTTCAACCTCTAGCACGGAAAGGATATGACAGAACGAAGTTTGCATTTACTGTTCGCATTTTACTTCATCTATACACGGAGTTGCATATAGCTGTACGTTACCTGAATGTGATTTCAGCATCACAACGGCATAATGTGGATATATCCACTGCTATTGCATCACCTCACATGGCGAAATCCGTGAAAGCCGCATAAACATATATATATATATATATATATATATATATATATATATATATATATATATATATATATATATATATATATATATATATATATTGTTACGGTTAAAAATTGGGTTTAAATAATAAATTTTTTCGTTTACATTTTTCTACATTAAATTACAGGTTCAGATTAATAAAGTAATAAATAGATTTTTGTTTTGTACGTAAATTTACAGTAAACGATGTTTTCTACTATAAAACTAATGATTACCTTTTGTTTTTCATTCATTATTATTGGTTTCATTTATTATTCAGATCATTCCTTTTGTTTTCATTTTGAAATTTTGATTGACATCGAAACTTAACATATTTCTGTAATTTATAAATTTCAGTAGGTACCTCGAGACAATGTATCACATATTGGGAAAAGCGTTTTCTTAATGTCTGGATAAATATAAATAGGGTTATTTGCTTTCTTGTTGATTTTCCTTTTTCAGTAAATATTTATTTATTGTCACATATCAGCTGTTAAATGGTCAGCTCCACGAGATTGCGTGAAAGTTTTTAGGGTTGCCTATAAGATGGCACACCAGTTGAATATTATCGAAATGCTAAATTTGAAATAAGATTGTATTGACTTTGTTCATTATGTTGTTTTTAGTTTATTAGTTGAATATTTCTTTTTACTTTACTAGTTAGAATTTTTGGTAATTATAATACTGTAAATTAGACCCTCGAATTATCTCGAACTAAGTTGAACTAATTGGATTTAATTTTTGAATATTTCGAACCCATTAAGTAGTTTGTTATTGGGTATTCATTTTGTAGGACGAGGCAGGTTAGATTATTAAGATATTGGTTGTCTCGGTCTGATTTCAGTACTGGCCAGTTTAAAATTGAGATAGAAGAATTTTTGCATATATTTTCCGGAAGTAGTTCAAATTGTATGATAAATCTCAAGGGTTCGAGATTATGGCTACGAGATTAAGGTTATTTTTTTTGGATAGATTTTTGATAGACGTTTTTATAAAGTTTTTTGGTAACTTCCGTTGGAAGAAATGTGCTAGTGATTTGAGAGAAATCGTTCTCTTTTGGCTATCTGACGCAAGAGCGTGAAGATGTGGTTTTAGTTCTACTGCTTTCCCAAGTTAAGGGACTTGGTCATAGATGGCCGATTAAAGTGACAAAACCGAGTCGGGGTGCAAACAATTTTTGGTGATTTTGGTCGTTTCACTCTACAGCCAGTTTGGCGATTATTTTCTTCAGCCAGCCAGAAACAACGGCTTATCAGTTAGCAGATGCCACCATTTTCTTGAGTTCGAGGTATGTACATATTTCTTTTGAAACAATCAGTTTTTGTGTTTAAGCAAAATTTAGCTAGGCTTTGCGTAGGCGTTTTGCACGACTGATTGAGTAGGAATTTTTATTGCTTTATTTTAGGGTCTTAGGAATAACTCCAGTATTGTCTTTGGGATAAGTACAATATGTCTGGAATAATTATGTCTTTGGAATAATTACGTCTTTGGGTAAACTATAGTATGTTTTGGAATAGTCATAATGTACAGTTTGGGTTTTCGTGCTGCACTTCTGGAATTGTGAGCCTCTGAAAGGGACAATCTCCATATTGAGCCAGGTCAACGTCCTGTCTGGGGAAGCCGTTTATGTCACAGGCCTTGTTCAACCACCTGTTTTAAAGTGATTCAGCTAAGTGCCTAATTTTAGCAAAAGTATGTACACAAGAGTTTCTGATTGTTAAGCCTAATGGGTATTAAACCTGTATTTTGAATCGTTTAGTTATCTAAACACAGTTTTCTGTTCGATTACCTAGAGGGCTAACAGGTAGGGGATTCTTGTGTATATGTTTTTGAACCTTTCTAATTAATAGATATTTATCTTTTGGTAATTTACCATATCATATATTTGCGGCGAACCAGTAAACTATGTAAGGTGAAACGCAGTCGACTTCGTTGCGCTACAACCTCAAATTTAAATGTTTTATTTTTGCGATACTTTACTGTAATTGAGGTTTTTATTATGGTTCCATTTTTTTAGAGTCCCAGAGCGGCCAATTAAGCATTTAAATTATTGTTTAAAATAATGATTATGATAATGATACCTTTATTGAAAATTTTAATTGCTTAATAATTGAATATTTTGGAAACTAGTTATTTTGTTCAAAATTGTAACATACTTTTCAGAAAAATTTTATTAAGGTTTTAACCACTTGAGCGACAGTTATAAATTGATTTCTATGATCTAATTTTTGTAATTATCTATCACTTTTTTCTTGTAATTTTCTATTGCTTATATTTTTGTTAACTGTCATTTAAACACTCATTATCTCTCTCCTAATCAATTTTCTAATTCTTTCTCTTTGCAGATATTTTTGTAGTTTTTTGATATTGCTTATTTTTTTTATTACTGCAAAGTTGATAGTCTCCTGCGTTGTTGGGCTTATAGACTTTCATAGTCTAGTTTAAAATAGAGTGTGTTCTTTTCTTCTATAACTAGGCTATGTCGACGTAAACCTTCCAAGTGTTGTTGATTTGTTTACTGTTCACTGTGCAGGACACTGTCAAGTTTAATTTACTATTCTTTTGTTTTAATATTCACATTTTGCTACGTCATAAAAAGATAATAACTCTCGGCTAAGTCAACAAGGTTTCTCTATTGCAATTTAACATTTGTAATTGCACTTTTATTAGATAGCCCCATTAGAGGAGCTTGCAATAATTCACACTGGTGATAACTTTTTCCAGGGGTGGACTGTATACCGTGAGGAATAAATGTATTGGCCTCTATTTAATTGGTTTTATTTCCTATAATTTTAAATTAGGATACTTCTAAGTACTTAGACTCTGCGATTTATTTACCCGGATATGACATATTAAATATTTATTCTTTTCCAAGTTTTCTTTACTACAATTGCTCGTAGTATAATCATTAGGGCTCATTCTAAAGTAAAATTTGGTGGCGCCTTTTTCCCGATTTAGACATTTATAAAACTTACACAGGCAATATATTAAAAATAGTGGAAAAATATAAAAACAACGAATCTACCCTGAGATGAGCTAGCGTATAGGTAAACTCCAGTCAGCATTAGGACAATCATTAGGTAAGTCTGAACTGAGGTACCTTACAGGGTGTTGCCAGGATTTGGTAAGGCGTCCATAGTTGCCAATAATATATTATATTTCATGGTAAAATTTTGAGATTCCATTAGAGAGCAAAAATTCTGAGTTTCAATATATATATACATATATATATATATATATATATATATATATATATATATATATATATATATATATATATACATATATATATATATATATATATATATATATATATATATATATATATATATATATATATATATATATCAAAATGTCGAGAAAACTCTAAAGTTTATTTATTGCAAGGTCAATTATGCTCAATGGTCAGATTTATTTCAATATATTAATAAAAACATTAAAATTCCAGTAAAAATTAGTAAAATTTAAAAAACCACCATAAAATTCAATTTTTCAAGGTATTAAGATCTATCAAGTTGCCAGGTGTCAAAAATCTGACCAATCATAATGCAGAAATTTCTTATGTTTTGTCCGCCTATAAAAAGCCAGTGCATAGGAATTTCGGTAGCGTTCAATTTTTTAGTTTGCCAAAAGCACTGCGTTTTTCTATCTCCCGCAAAATTTTCAATTGTTTAAAAAAAAACAGAAGTCTTCCCACTTCACAAGAAAACGATAGTTAAACATTTTGGTTTTAAAAGAGGTTATGTGTTTTGTTGTTGTCAAGTAAAAAAGAATTTAATAATTAATTTAAAGTAATTAGTAAAAGTTTATAAGTTTTGTCCTGTAAAATAATTTTGCAACTCTCAGACAACAACAAATACGATAATATGATAAGAATAATATAGAAAAATTAATTTGAATTGAACTAAGAAGAACATAGCTGAACAAGACTTTGAAGAAAATTTTTATCAATTCTTTACCTTATAGGAAACTAAACAATTTTGGAGATTTGGAGGATTTTTAAAGAAGAAAGTAAATAAAATTACTTGTATTGTGTTTTATAATATATTGGGACCAAATAAAAGTAAACATAACAGGGTATTTATATTAGATAGGGCAGTGGAAAGCTTCAATTTTTCGTAAACATTGAAGACAAGCATCCAATATTAACCTAACGATAATTTGTTTAAAATAATATCATTTCTAAGAAATAGACGACACTCTCCATATAAAACTGCACTTTTGTGATTGTGATCCAGGTTTTTAAAAGTCAAAGGATGGTAGATGAAAATAACTAATAAGTAAAATTGATTAAAAATAGTGTTGAATGAAATATAAAAGTATTGACCACTAAATTCCATCTAGTAATAATTAATAATATTGTGCAATTTTTTTTTATTGTTAAATAAAATGTATGTTTTGTGTTTTAATCATTCAGTGTATTGATTAGCTGATTAATATCTTATAAACCACTGAACTCACCTGAGAAAGAGTCAGTTTATACATCTATATCGATATAGAAAATTTGAAAATACTTCAAATTGGTAAAGAATATTTATAATTTATAATAATTATTTTTTACCTGGCGCTCAACAAATAAATATTAATATTTTAATTAAATTTACCAGCATCTTTGTGGATTTATTATATATATATATATATATATATATATATATATATATATATATATATATATGTATATATATATATATATATATATATATATATATATATATATATATATATATATAGGTTGAATAAAAATTGATTTAACATTGCAAGGTTATTTTTTTGAAAAAAAAAAACATGCCAAAGTTGTAATATAACCTGTAAAATAAACTCAAATTATTTTAAAAGTGATCAACAGAAACGAGAATTCCTTTTACACTAACACAGAAACTAAAGAAATAGGTTACCTTTAATTTACACAAAATCTTAACTATACAGTTTTAGATACTGTTATTAAATTCAGTGAGTATATGACCTAATAAAACTAACTTAGATAATTAGATACTAAAAGTTACAATAGTGATAAGCCAAGATGAGAAAGTTGGTCAAACGTTAGCCGAATACAAAAAAACAATGGCATGTTTTAATACATTAAACTGGGTCTGTCCTATTTCTAGTTATATTAAATATGTAACTAAAGGTAAAATGAAATTAAAGATATGTTTAGGTAATTCATATAAAGCCTGTTGCTCAGACAGGATAAAATAAGAAAAGAAGAATATTCGAGACCTTTAAACTTGAAACAGACTAACAGGTGAAGTCAAAAATCTACGGATAAGCTTTAAATAAACCACAGATAAATGATAAAAATTAATATTTACTTGTAGTCCTTCTGACGCAATAGGTTGGAACTTGGGTATCCTTTTCCATATGGCTTTAGTCCTAATGTGTTCCGTAGAGTATTTTTCAGCCAAACATTCTAAAAGTTCAGAAGTTTGTAGATTACACAATGACAAATATCTTTTAGATACGTTTGACCCTGGTGATAATCCTGAAAAACATAAAATTAGACAGTACGACTCTTAATATAGTATTAGGGTGCTAAATCGTTCTAGCAACAGGTCTCTAAGATAGTTTTCCTATGGATCCAGATATGACCTCTTAAAAATGGCATGACATCTTTATATCTATGTGCCAAAATGGCCTATTATCAATAGATAAAAAAATTGCTCTAAAATGAATCATATCGTTAAATACTAAATGGATTTATGTTCCGAAAATACATTTAAACATGCTGATGCAAAGACAAAACGTAATTTGTTTCTCAAAGAAGATAATGTGCTAAATTTTGACAAAAAAAACTTAAGGCATCAAAGAAACACTTCGGTTTTTCGCAGTCGATGAACGATCAATTTGAGTTTATGATTCCGGTCTCCTACCACAGAAAATCCTTCAAACATAGGATGTTTGACAAATTTTTAAATTTCATGGAACAAACCAATTAAATAAAAAGATGAATAAATTAACAAAAATAAACTAAGATTTTTAAAACTAAATATGTTTAGTTATAAAAAAAAAACAGTTACCAATTTTCTTGCCACTAAAACATTCTTTTGAACACAACACCCTATCAAATGTGAAAAAATGGATCCATCAATTGATCGATAAATCATTCACGAAATTAGATCGGCTGATTCTGACACATGGAAGTGATGGCGTTGTTATAAACCCGCACGAGAATGTTAAAAAATAGAGTGACGGAATTACAAAAAAATCCGTAAAATAATACGTCCAGTACTTATATAAAAATGTTGGTACAGCGCACAGTATAAGATATAAATCTCACCATTACCTTTTACCCAAGACCCAAATTTTTCAGGGGAGAGTAATAAGTATCTACTAGAAGATAATAATCAGTTATAGAATCAAACGGTGAGCGCCGCTCAGGAAAAATGCTTGCTTTAACCTCTTGTACTTTCAAAGTAAATATGTTCTAATCTTGTAGAATAATGGTACTTGAAGATGTCTTATATACCATCAGGAGAAACTTCGGAACTTTATTTAAAAATGACGTTCTAAATCCAAAAAAATATATGATTTAAAAGTAATCTTTTACAAACAGTAATATTCAGCAGTGAATTGTTAAATAAACAATCTCATCTTAATTTCCATTTTGCGTTATTAAGAGACCAAAAATATAGAATACTAGTGACTTAAAAAATGAAAATATAATCCTTTCAAAACTTCCAAAAAAGATTTTGTTCATTCCTTTAAATAAATTATGTTCATCTTTTTATCTTTTTAGCTCTTCATTACTTGTTAATTTTTTCTGATAAAAAGGTTAACTAAGGTAAATAATTCAGTGTCTGTAAGAGATATTTTAGTTTGGAAACTACAAATCGTCTTTCTATTCCCTCTTATGAACTCTTGTTGATTCGAAATATTGTCTACTATGATTTATTATGTATAAAACAGTTGGTTACATTTTTCTTCACGAAATATCCTTTCATGGACACAATATTCTCATCCAGAATATTCGTTAGGTGGATTGCGAAAACTGCTCGACTAACTCATAATAATAATAATAATAATACATTCAGTCAAGATTATTCGAGATTTGAATCATGAATCAGGGAAAAACAATCCCTTTGGCAAGGAGAAAAAATCCCAACTAATATTGGCTAAATAATTATCACCTCGGATCACAAACTTCTATTAAGAATAATAATAAACTTATCTCTAATCTTCATGTAAAACTTTATTTAGAGGTGAAAAAATCATCGATATTTAATACCGAATTTTAGAAGAAATTTGAAATGTCGAAGTTTTATACATATTTTTCGCAGCACGTTTATTTTTAAGTTTCGAAGTTTTATTAGAATCGTTCATTCTCGTAAAGTGTCAGAGTATGAATATTATTAATTTCCTACCAAGCGTTTTTTATCATCTTATTTATTCTATTTGCGAGAAACTTCAGAAAGAAGCAATATAGTATTGCCATATAGCAAATTTTTCATTTAATTTGATCTTCTGAGTTTTTAAGCCTTTTATTTAAAATTTTCTTGTATAAAAATCTGAGAATCAATAATTCCGATTTTGCAATTATGTTCAATGTTACTTTCAAGTTCAAGAAAATATTACCAAATATTTTTCAAAAGAACTAAAGCAATAAACAAGTTTTATGTGTGATGTTTAAAATAACTAAAATAAGAGAAAGAAAAGCTATTAAATTAGACAAATAATATAAAAGTAATATCGTGTCGATACATCATAGAACGTAGACTTCAAATAAGCAGTTATTCTCTGTGAATTTTGCCCTTAGTTCACTGATGAGGCCACTGATTGTCGAAACTAGTATGGAAAGTGAACCATAGTAGAATCCACAGAAAATATACTATCTACCACTTCTTTGTCGGTCTTAAGGAGAAAAGACACCTTATAGTAGCATTGACTAAATAAACACAAGACTTTCACTGCTTATGAACGCCTTGACAACTATTTTTAGCGAGAGCGCAAGATGAGAAATTTCCAAATATTAAATCCAACTCATTCAATAAATTTTGTTTTAGTAAATAGGAGTAAAAGTGCAAAAGAGATGATGCAGTGTTGCCGTATCGGATAGTAAATCTAAAATACGGGTAAAATTTTTTAATCCCTCCGTTTATAATTTATTTAAATTTACAAAGCAAATATTGCCATAAATCAAACGATCATTTTATATTCATATTGATGAGTTTTTATGGATATGAAACAGAACTATATATTATCCATTTAGATCTAATAGGTGATATACTTATATTTCTTTATTTATTTATTTCTTAATTTTGTCCAAAACTGGTACTGGGTGATTTATGAGGGTATAAAGTACAAATAGAAAATTATTTTTGAAAAATTTAATATGGCGGACTAAAAGTTTAACATCCCTCGATTTTGCGCAAAATTGGTACTGGGTGATTTTTGAGTCTGTCAAATAATTTTCTTTTAATTCAATATGAAAGACTAAAAATTTTATATCTTTCTAATTTTTTCCAAAATTGATAATGGGTATTTTTGGGAGCGTAGATTATAGCTTTAAAATTATATTTTTCGAATTCTTCCAAAAATTGAGAGGCGGGGCGAACATTACGGATATATAAGTAAGTTCTCCAAACTCAATAGGCTGTATGAAATATGTCAGACTAAAAATGTACATATCGCAAGTTTTTTCAAAATCGGTATTAGGGGATTTTGGAGACGTAAGTTAAGAATCAAAATTTAATCTCTTAAAATTCAAGACAGGATTTAAGACGAATTTTTGTTTTGTTCAATTTTATTTAAGACCGGTATTTGAGGAACTCTCAAAATCAAAGAATTTTTTAATTTCTGTATATTGTATGTAATTCTCCTTTCAGACAGAGAATATGGAAAATAGATATACAAACAGTTTATCTTCTGCAAATATCAGTATCAGTTGTTTCCTGCCAATGTTTCCCTCGGTACGATACAGCTCCACTGACGAGATCACGAGGTGATCGAAACGCGTATGAAGAGAGGACCAGAGCGATATTTGCAGGAAATAAACTGTTTGTATATATATATACGGCTTTCACGGATTCCTCCGTGTGAGATGCAATAGCAGTGGATATATCGCATAAACTATACGCCATCCGGTGGGAGGTCGGAGAAGCCGCATTCAGTATTTGCATGCTTCCTTCTGATCTGTCTTTTTGCACAGCCAGGTGTATGTCGGTACCCTGATGAGTCTAATAGAGACGAAACATGTACCTCTGCCGTATCACTATGTCGGAGAGGGTAAGTTTTGACTTTCTTCTCGGTATGGTGGTACAGGTAGGCCATCATGTCGATGGTGGTGGAATAGGATAAATTGCATTCTATAACAATTTATTCTAACTGTGCAACCTCTAACACAGAAAGGATATGATGGAGAGAAGTTTGCATTTACTGTTCGCATTTGACTTCATATATATATATATATATATATATATATATATATATATATATATATATATATATATATATATATATATACTCTGTCTGAAAAGAGAATTACATATATAACAAACTATTTAAATGCGGCAGAAAGATTTCTTTATTTCTTACTGAAATTTTCATTTTTTTTTAAATTTCACATTACTCCAATGATTCATAGATGTCGTTCGACTGGCGATATTTTTCAGTCTGATATTGGTAGATGGCAGGTGCAATATCCTGCCGACATACCTTGAAATTTATATTTCATGTATCAGTTGTTTTCTGCTAATGTTGCTCTCGGTCCGATACAGCTCCACTGATGAGATCATGGGGTTACCGAAACGCCTATGAAGAGAGGACCAGAGCAGGAAATAAATTTTTTGTATATATATTTTTCATATTCTTTGCAAGAAAGGAGAATTACATATATAACAAAGGAGGAGTTTATCATCTTTAGTCGGTAAGAACGGATATGCAGTATTGCCACGTTTTGAACGGGAATCCAACAATTTAAATTCTTGTTACAAAGGCATGTACACTTTGTTACTGATATTCAAGCATTTGCAACATTGTAATGATGAATGAGTTGTGTCCTGTCATTGTATCCATTTTATGAACGTCAAAATTATAGCGTTGTAGTAACAGTCTTCTGTTTGTTTAGTCAATGATAGTAGCAACATGCTCGTAGGCAGCATTCAAGAGATCAGCTACTTGGAACTGAGTTATACTTTGACCAGGATGATGGTTCATCCATTTTTCTCACTTTATAGAATATTTGGTCTTCAAGAAACTATGAACGGCCATATCCAAAGGTTGGATTTTGTGACTGCTATTAGGTGGAATAGTAAGCATAACGATATAGTGTTCTTTGGCATAAGATAATCCTTCTAAAAATATGCGTGAAGTATGATTGTGCAAGATAAATAGCACAGGGTCTTCTTCAGTTGGATGCACGAAATCTTTAAAATGATGAAGCCAGTTGACAAAAAGACTTGTGTTGATAAACCTACTATCAGGTACTATGCAAATACTTCTCTTATGGCCACCGACCAACAGCTCAGCTTTTGGTCTTTTTCGTGGAAATATGAATGCCGGAGGTACATAGTATCCAGCACTCATACATATCACCGCGGTAATTTTCATCCCTCTTTCAGTTGACACTATCTTTCCCACTATTTTTTTGCTTTTAGTAACAATAACTTCTGGAGTTTTTTGATACGGAACTTATTCCAGTCTCGTACATTTTATAGGTCAGATGCTGTTTAAATTTGTATTTTTATACAAATGTTTGAGGTTCGGATAAAATTTCTTAGTTTGAGTTTTGTTAAAACCTGTTTCTCTAGCCAACTGGCTGGAGCGGATTGACGCAAACCAAGATGCTCGTGTTGTTTAACGAAGCATTCTAGCCAGTCAGGACCAGCCGTTCGAGAAGTATAATGAAAACGGTGTATGATTCTGTTTGCCATCGCAAATTCGTAGGCTAAACGGTGAAATCATCGATCGTGATCCCAAAATCTCTCATCCATGCATTTAGAATGATTTTCAAATTCTGTTTATTGCTCTTTTGTAAAAGTCGGTTTAAACCCACCCAGAGCTTTAAATACATAGCCTATTTTCAGCCTTCTCCGGAAGGTGGCTTCATGAATGCCCACAAAGTCAGCGGCATATCGTTTACTTTCCTTGTTTGATAAGCTTTTTCGCTGCAATAACTTTATCCTCTGGGGCTAAATTTCTCCAAAGTGTTTTCTATTTATAATTATGAGGTATTTTTTTGCATTCTGGAACAGTATAATAAAAACCAATGCCATCACTATACATATTAAAAAAATATATGATTTTAATTATCCACCTGGGGCAAAAGTACGCCTGCATATTATTACCCCCGTACTTTTACCCCGATTTTGCCAACCGACAAAACGATACTGATTAGTTCGGATGTAAACAAAGTAAGGTTAGAATTGAATTTTGGGTTAAATCTTTTGATAACCATATAGAATCTACAAAAAGGACTTACCTCGAAAATGACACAAATGAAAGTGCTAAAAACTTTTCCTTGGAATTATAAAATATCACTTTTTTCCCGATTTCCACAAATATTTGATTACACACGAGGAGCACTGCTCAACAGGTGTTGACCCAAAAGGACCACTCAGGAGTACTCACTTCTGTCGCTTTAACTCCCCTGTCCACTCATTCCCCTCTGAGAAAACGTTACTGCGTACTTATACCCAATTATTCGTCGTTTTATTCCGAATGACTCCATAGCTTTTCCACAAAATCCAGATGTTCGATTCTAAATCCTTATAAAAGTGAAACGGAAATATTTTATTCTACCAATCACACTTAAATTTCTCTACACTACCACACTTCGTAGATAATTCTGGTGAAAAAGAAGATTCAAGAAATTTGTGGTATTACATCAAAACCCGCTCTCATGCAATAAATTCTCTGTAGACATTAAAAGTATATGATAATGATTAATAATGGGATGTAACTAAATTAAGTTCTATATAAAGGAATCCATTGCATGCATCTCGATCATACATCAATGCAATCTTTTTATAAATAGTATCTCGGGAAATTAATTCCCGTTTACCTGAAATACTTCGCACCAATATTATCGAAATATTATGATAATCAATAGAATAGATACTGCAGGTCCAAACTACGTTTTTTGGTTATCGAACATCAGCTTTTATAATTCTGAAACAAATATTTCGAAGTGTTCTTTCAGAACCCTTCAAATATTATAGGTTTCTTAAACAACTTATTATATTAAAGTAAAAATTTATATTCAAAATTATCCGAAGGTACGAATGAGATTAACACAACTAGAAATATTTATACAGGAAATGTTGGCACATTTGTCTTTTGGGCTTTTCTTAAATATTTGCCGGCCCTCATTCTTTTCTCTAGATTAATTGACTAATTAAGGAGGGTCATTTATTATTACGAAGTGTTGAAATAACGATATCATTAATTTTCTGCAAAGGGTTTCCTATCCTTTTATTTTCTGCAGCAACTTCTGCTGTGAGAAAAGGTTTTTAATAAAGCAATTTAGTATTTTCTAGGTACAATAAGCCTTAAACGGAGCTTAATTTATTAACCAAGATACCAGGAGTAACATTGGTTGCATATGTTATATTATTTTGGAAATGGTATATTTTTATGATTAAAAATAATATTATCGAAATAATTAATTTTTTTTATGCAGAATATTGATAGGGATTTATAATCATTTTGGCTCGATTTAATAATTTAGTATCAGCCACCAGAACATGTAAAATGGTTAGGGGTCTCTTGTTTGGCAAAAAGTTCTAGTTAGTTAGTTTTACAATAATTTTACCATGGTTTGAAGAATAGTTTATTGACCTTTCGAAAAAACGTCTAAAATTTGACATGCTTCTAATCCAAACGGTGTATATCTTTACGTCAAAATTTGACCAATGCATCAAACTAGTGATATTTCTTTTTAGCAACTGTAACAGATCGGTTATAAATAAGATTCACAAACTAAATATCTTTAAGAAAGGAATATGTTATATTCAAGAATTTATTAATTAAATTATATTTATCGATAATTTTATATCCCGTTTTTATAGGCTTATTTAATGAGGACTTTAAATGCTTATAATGGGTTCGTTATTTTAGGTAAAATTTTAAATATGAAGTAGCAGCTTTTAATAGCAGATTAACATAATCAACAAAAACCAAACCAGCACAACTGAAGTGACCAAAAATAATTATTTGTCTAATTCATTTTCTGGCCAGATTCTAGCCTGTTTTTTACTAGTACTTAACCTCGGCTTCGCCTACATATATATAAGAAAAAGAAACATCGGGTAGTTAATATTTTTATTGAACAGGTTATAAAATATTTAATAAATATCTACATTTTATAAGGCTCGAAAACCACTAATTCGATTTATATGCGTTCATTTTTATTTATTACGTTAGTGTTTTTTCTGTTCTAAGACTTTGTTTTATCTGTCTGTAATTTAGTATTTTATTACTGATGATGAAGATTTGTGTTTTCGAAACAAGTGCAGTACTTTAAAAATAATTTACTCTACGTATTAGTACATCCGTTAATAAGCATTGCCTTTTAAATGTGTCGCGTTTAGCAACTAATTTTGAAATTGTAAAAACTTTTATTTTACTAAAATTTTTTGATATATTATTATTAGGATTAGTAGGGTGATGCTTGAAGGTACAAGTGTGCCTTCTTGTGTATATGTATGGGTGTGATGGTGTGTATGTTTACTTTTATAACTGAACCTATGAAGTTGTAATGTTTCATCCATAAAATTTATGACAAGAAAAGCTTTATGTATTTATTTATTTTATAAAGTAAATCGTTTATATGTCAAATTATTGGTAACTATTACGGTAACAGAAAAAAATTATACGCAATTTATTTGTAAAGTTTGTTTTATTATAATAATATACTTACGTATAACAAAATTTAGATAGTCTAATTAAAAATTAAAAATAAATTGACTATTCTAATAGAATCAGAACTAAAAAGCAGTATTCTTAGAAACCGTAGGTAAGGATATAATATCCTAAGAATTATATGTGTTTTATACTCAATTGCTGTAACTTTATGATTTCTGACTGCAATAATCGGAGTGGTTAAGCTACAATAATACTGAATAAAGAGATAAATAATTAGTTAATCATATTCATTAAATAACCTAGTTTTCTAAAAAATAAATACATAAATTTAAGAAAACATGGGCTTCAACAGGTAAGATTTAACACAACAACGCACGGCTCATGGCTCTGAGTCTTTTATTGACCTCATTTCAGGATTCCATATGCTGCATTCTCACAGATAAATGTATAAAGATAAAAACGTGTAAAATAATGAAAAAGGTTCGGTCGAAGGCATCTAGATCTAAGGCCACAATGTTGCATCAGGTTCACTAAAAGAGATTAATACTTGCATAAAAAATATTACAAACATAGAACAATAGAAATCGTAGGTGTACTAATTTCAATTTAGACTAATTATTTATTTATATACTTAAAACTGTTTCCAAAAATTATAGGTATATATACAATATTCTAGAAATTGTAAGTATTTTATATTAAATTATTGTAACTTTATGACTTTTGACTGCAATAACTAGGGTCTACCAGCTACAAAAATATTAAATAATAAGATTAATAATTAATTAGTTAATCATCTTCATTAAATAACCTAGTTTTCTTAAAAATAAATACAGAAATTTAAAAAAATAGGTGCCACAAAGTTGTTGATCGACGGAGGAGGTTAATTTTGAATTTACACTGTCATACGTTTTCAGGATTTTTTGGGTACAGGAATGCACAAATCGTATCAACTGAATGATATTTATAATTATATCAGAGTAAGAAGTCAGCACATGAAATTAATGGTGAGGGAAGTTCTGGGTAACCTAATTTACTAATATTTTGATACATGTATACCGATATAATTTTATTGATAACCGTGCAGTAACTGAGGTTTAACACTCTATTTTCAGGATAGTGTTCCTTTGTAATCAGAAGTATATTTTACTAAAACTGAAATACATTTTAAACACTTTTTGAGTCACTTAAAGAAGAAAACAAATAGGACACAAAAATGTTATGTAATAGAAAATAAACATCAGTAGGGCTTGAGTGAACTATGTTATTTTTTAAATCAATAGTTCAATTTCTAAAAAGTGCCACTAATTACTGTTAGGTATAAAAATAAACATAACCCAAATTTACTTCTATAAGATTACAATATGTGTTGCGACGTTGCGAGATTTTATAAAATTTGTCTACCTCAGTCAACATTTTTTAAATTGTTGTTTGTAAAAAATCTTGAGCTAACCGAACCTAACACAGAAATAATGATTAGAAAATATTAACGTACAAAAATCCATAGAAATTTTATATAAATCATGGCATGCTATGTCACCAGTGCAAACTTTTTAGTAGTTTTTTGGTTAAAAAAGTATAAATATATAAAATTTTATATAGCATAGAGGTTTCTATGAGCGTAAAATCTGTGGTTGTAACAAAGTAATACTCATTTTGTAAAAAAATTAAACCAAAAGTGAAGGTGTTTCTCTGAATTTTCTAGAAAAAGAAGGTCAAATTCTAAAAATACAAACACACAATCATATTCTATGATCACCTAGATCATCACTAAATACAATTAATCAAAAATCTAAAACGTTCCTGTAAAAATCACTAAAAATTTTGTGCATTTGTACTATTTTGCTCATCCTATTATCTTTTTTTCCAAAATTAAGCATTTCCTATATAAGTTCAAGGAACAGTTTCCTTGTTTTCAGCTAATGTATCATTCTTTGTTTTAATATTTTAAATATTTCTAATCACATTCTGTACAGGCTGTATTAACATAGTGTGGACTTAAATGAGTATGAAATAATGTGCATTTCAATAAAGGTCGACATAATCTTGTTTTCGAAAGAGTTACTACAGTGTAACACAAGGAAAACTTTTATTAGTTACTCACCGGTATTTCTTCAAGCTGATTTTTCCATATGTATCCAAAAAAAGGTCCACTTAGAAAACCTAAATAAATTCTACAAAAGCAGACACTATAAATTGTTTTTTTATTACAATATAATAATTATAGTCTAAAACCTACAGGGTATCCAGAATTTAAAGTCACAAACACTAAACACTACAATATTAAATAGCGGTACAAAGTATTCAAACTATTTTATATCATAATATAATACGAATTGACGAAGTACATGAAATGTGTTTAATAATATTTTCTAGCCGTTATTATAGAACGACAGAATAAAAACGCCGATAATCTATGGTAAGGTTATGTATTAAAATTTTTCACAAAGAAAACAGGTGTTTTTAATGTTTTTTCTTTATTACTGTCTTGTGAGATAATTTTATCTCTTCTATTATTATGAATAAAATAAGGAGAGAAAACCACTAAATGTTCTACTATTTTACCACTCCTACTACCCCTTAAGTAGGTTAGCGTGTTAACCTTCATATTTTAATAAAAATATAAACTGGATATTTTGTAGAATTTTTCAATTTTAGATAACAAGACATGTTAAAAATTATAAAAGAATTATTAATGTTGGTTTAATTTTAGAAACAAATTGTTTTTCGGTACTCCGAGAGGAAGACAGAAAATCGAAATGAACAAACCTAGTTATATTCACGACGAACATTTTTTTTTTGGATGTATGATTACCAAAACCGTTATAATTATTACATTTTTAAAGACATACACCGTTTGGTCTATATACATATAAGAGGAAAAAAATTGTACTATAAAGACAAGCGTACTTTAGCACAGTCATAAATATATCGCTACTTCAGATTGCAAAGGACTGCCAGGAAATGCAGAGGTAGAAAAAAAAACAACTATCCTATTTATACATGTACATACATCTTAACTGAATAATAATTTGTATTCACTACTGGCATTGTTGGAGAAACTCTGAACAATAAATTATTTCTGACTGTATTAAAAATTGTTTGGTTATTATTCGAAATGGTGGAAACGCCGAATTTTCCGATGATTTTTTACATACCTTCTATAACTTGTAAAACATTTAATTTTAAAATAATTATTAAACAAATATTCACCGAAATTTGAAAAATTGAAATTTTTTTTGATTAGGAATTCAACTACCTGACGACACTTTAAAACATGGCGTGTTTCAGATCATTTAATTTTAAAGCCAAAATTGAAACTTCGCAATGATCCTTTTTTGATAAATTTTGATTTTAACCAATTATTCTTAAATTCAGGTAATTATCATTGAATTATTAAACCTCGAACATTTTCGAAGCAAAATTTACGAAAAAAAAAGAAACAACACGGAATTTACCCGAATTAACTTGACTCTCAACAAATAAAAATATATAAACACTATTTTCATCTTTAGTCTGTACATATAGGTTTTAATTTAAAGCATATTACATATTGTGAAGGCTAAGATTTTCGAAAAGTTTTAACAACAGATGAAAATTGAGGATTATTCCCTGAGACTTCTTTGTCATAATTTGAAACTGAAAAACACAATTCCCGAGAAACTCAAAAACATAAAATAGCAGTTTTATTTTTTATTCGGACATTTCATTTTGGTGTATCTATGTCTTAAAATTTTGAATAATTACCAAATGGTGTAACTCCTTATATTTTTAAAAATTTCGATTTACCACATTTGTTAGATTAACATATATTTGAAAAAAAAATCAATATTATTTTGCTGTAACAAGAAGTACTTCAGAATTAAATTAATAAATAATGAATAAATGCTCATATTGTAAGGCCTCATTATTCTAGTTAATTATTACTTATATTTTACTCAAATATTTTGATAAAATACCTATTTTAAATGAACAAAATTATTATTCTCAAGACATATATTTAAAAATTTGGTAGCTCTAGTCGGCTTTTTCGAGTTGTCAATTGTTTGTCAACATGTCAAACATTTTATTCAATGAGAAGCAGGTCTGAAAATTTTTGTGCTCTATTTTGAGAAAAAGAAGACTGTAAAGGTTTCTACAGTACGAACAATTTATTCAATGTAGCGAAACAAGCTATTATTAAATAAAAATAGTGACATTGGAGGATATATGAGATTGTTGGCACTTCAAAGTAATAGATTTGAAGTTTTAACTTAACGTGTAATATCGGCTGTATGGGGTAAAATATTTTATTTTTAACTTTAGCCAAAGTAGAAAATCATGGTTCTTAGGTTTGAACCGTGTTAAATTACAATTATATTCGGATGCTTGGCCTACAATTGCACAACGCATCTTCAGGGATTTTTACTCCAAATTAGAACACTGAATGATCATAGACAACAACATCCAGGTATTTATACTCGACTGGTGCGCAGCGTATTGTGATTCAGCGTTATAATCGATTTCCACGTGTGATGTAGACTGTAACCTCTATATCTATTAATATTATTTGGATATATACAAATTTTAATTGTTTCTCTAGTTTTACTTCTAAAGAAACCAGACACTAGCTCCTTAGTTTCTTTTACAATAAAGGTGTGACCTATGCAATGCTGGTGTTCAGCTACTGCAGATTATACAATTTATTTATTTTAATACATATTCCATGTTCCTTTTGTCTAGTGGATATACATAGACCATCCTGTTTTACCTACATTCACTTTACCACAAGAGCAAGTTACCTTATAAACGCCTTCTGTCTGGAATGGTAACCTCAAACATTGTCCAACTTTCATACATTAATTGAAAATTGTCCAATGTTTGATTTTCGGAGTAATTTGACAATCTTTTCGGTGGTTCTGTGTATGCGAGGAAGATAACACTGTTCATAGGTGGTACATTTATAATATTGTGCTGAATAGTTAGGTTTTATGTTTATTAATAGAACGTCAAATATCTTCAGCGCAATGTCCGTGGCTTCTCAGAACATTAGTCAATTTTCCTGTTTCTGATTTCAGTGATTACTCTTCACATATTGAAAGAGCTCTACGTACCAAAGAGTTAATGAAGGATTGTTTTGAGAAGGATGATGGTGTGATGTTGCATTGAGATACAGATTTGTATGTGTTGATTTTCTGTACACAGAATGTTCTAATTTGCAATTATCTTTCTGTTATACTAGTACATCGGGAAAGGGAAGAGCAGCCCTTGATTCAGTTTTCATAGTGAGTTTTATGCTAGAATGTTGTTGATTCAGATAATTCAGGAAATCATAGAGGTTATCTGCGCCATGTGGCCAAACCACAAACATATCTACATATCTACATCAAAATTCAGATTATAGAGGAGCAGAAGACAAGGTATTTTCTTCGAAAGGTTCCATGAAGAGGTTTTCTACCACGGGTGACAGCCCATGATCGCTCCCGAAAAACTGACTTATGCTCTGAGAGGCCACGGATATTGCACTGAAGATATTGGACGTTCTATTAATAAACATAAAAACTCAACTACTCAACAAACGTAGCATCTATGGATGGTGTTGTCTTGCCTTACGTACAAGAAACCACCAATAAGGTTGCCAAACTGCTCCGAAAATCAAACATTCAGATAATTTTGAATAAACGTAAGAAAGTTGGACAATGTTTGAAGTCACCAAAGGGCGCAATATCATTACAAAAAGAAGACTTTTATAAGATACCTTGCTCGTGTGGTAAAGTGTATATGTGAAACAGGACGGTCTATATCCACTACGCTTAAGGAACATGAATGGTGAATTAAAAATAAACAAATTGTACAATCTACAGTAGCTGAACACCAACATTGCACAGGTCAGAACTGTGCTGAGCACTAGTCGCCTATAAATACCGGGCTGTTGCTGTCAATGATCATTCAATATTATAATCTCATAGAATAAAAATCCCTGAAGATCGCTCGTGTAATCGTAATTGAAACGTCGGGTAATAACTTTAATTTAACACGGTCCAAACCCAAGAACCATGATTTTCAACTTGACAAAAGCCGTGAAAGCTTTCGTTCTTTATTTATCCAAAGTAATTTGAGTAATAACTCTTTCTTGAACTTCCTTGCATTAAAAAAAAATAGTGTAAGCTCTGTAAACTCAATTTTTTATTTAATTATGAAATTCAAATTTAAGTTTGTCCTTACCATAGCAACTAAATTGTATACTATATTATATATACATTTTTAAATAAATCAATACGTCCAATTTTTGAAATTAATAACGTCCCGATAAATGCAAGAAAAATAATTCCTGAAATTCGAGACATAAATAAATCTAGAAAGCAGATTCGATTATTGACTCGGAAATATCTCCAAGGAATGTTCGAGTGTCGAATATTTGCTTAAACGAGGAACAGCGAGCAATATCTTATACATAAGGGAGTATTTCCTATTAGCTTTGTCGTCTTATTGCTATTTCTCTGCTTTGGTGCTGCTATCTGTTTCTAATAGGAAAATTACAATACTACCGCGCTTTGTGTATAAGCTTATTTCGGATTGGAATGAGATGGCAGTAAATCAGAACGATATTTTGTTAACGTTGAATATATTTTGGCAGTCATTTTAATAAATATTTATATTTAGTTAGTGTAAAAGAGTTACTAATTTTAACAGTGTAAATATTGAATTAGATTCACGACATCAGAAAATATGCTTTCGACCCAAATTGAATACAGATTTTTTCTAGAAGCATATATTTCAATTTAAAATTCCTTAAATGATTTATGATACCTATTAAAATTAATCTTTTTGCTCTCAGATAAGTGTTGAAAGTTGTTAGAAGCAGACATAGATATTGTCTTAAGTATGTTTGATGAAGTTTAAAATTAGTTCTATCTATCTAATAATATCAAAAAAACGTTATGGTTGTCGTTTTATATGTTTTTAGGTGCTCCAATTTCATTTCTGGCATTATTTTACCAATCGGGTAAAGGGACGCTGACTTAGGGTCAGGAGGGGGAGGGGAGTAATATTAAAAAAAAACGATACCCATTACGTATCGTTTTATATGTATGTATACGCTGACTGCATAGGTAAGCTCCTCAACAGGTACCTGTTCGCGGAGTTCTTTTTTATTTCGTCGTTTACTACGATCATGTAATTCTTGGAAATTCTTGGGCGTCCCGTAGAATTCGTGGCCCAGTTATGTACTGTACTTCAATATAGTTAGATGATATCCATCTCTTCTTCAAATCACTATTAAAATGTTTTAAATTGTGACTTAAGTTATGGTACTCGTTTTGGGGACATTTCATCATTTCGCGGAGCTTATGTTCCATAAATGATACCTTATCTTCAAGTATTCTGGATGTGCTTTGTTTAAAAAGCATGTATACCATTTTCAAATATACCTCAATAACATTTGATGTCAAATCTGTACCTATAGGAAAAAAATATGTATGTAATTAAAAATTAACAAAATTATTGCAAAAAAACCCGTGGATCTCAAAGAGGTGGAAACATGTGGAAAATGTTTTGACTCTTATGATATGGCTAATGTCTATAGTTTATTATAAAAAAAGAATTGTAGCCCGACTTAGCTTGGAACATTTTCAAAAACACTAATTAGTTAAAAAGAAAAACAAAAAAAAAATAGAAAATTTTCTTGCATATTGTTTTAGGTCCATAAGAATACTAAACAGTCATTATATTTTTAAATAATATATATTAAAATTAAATTTATACCTTGTTTTTCAGTTTTCATCACAAAAATTTTTTTTATAATCACTTTATCAAATACCAAACATCAAACACAAGTCCATCAATCAAAATATATCAAGAACGAATGCTTGCGTATTGAACGAAGCTTAGATTGCAATTAACTGTGCGGAGCGTAGCGGCGGAGAGGGGCCACTTTATCATAATTTTGTGATAGTACGGTTACTCAAGTATATAAAAAAAATAAATTCGATGATTACTTGTATAGTTTGCATTTCTTCTTTTTGTCCGGTTTTTGAGGCCAAATGCTCGTTAGTGAGACGCTCTTTTAAGTTATATAAATACTGTTTCTATTATACCTAAAATCTATTTTATAAACCATCTTGCAAGATTCTGGAAATCTGAAAACTTGTTAATGTTCAACTAGAGTCTTACCTGAATTAAAAAAATTGATATAGATATTTCAGTCAAAAGTTAAAGTATACTCGATGATATTCTGTTTGGAATTTATTTTATTCACAAAATTGGGATGTTGGCTATTTTTGGGAAACCATGCATAAGAACCTAATGTAGCCCAAAATATATAATTTTTTTTAATACAATTAATACTTTAAAAATCATAAATTTTAAATTCCTTTTCAAATTTCCCTCCAAAACGCCAATACTTATCACTTTATCTATATGACGTCACTAGTATATAAACACTGGTAAACTGACAAGGAGATTCGTAATTTTTGTAATAAAAGATGAATTACAAGTTATTTTAAGTGTTATGCTGTGCCTCAGTGTATATGTACTACAATTAAAACAGCTGAAAAGTTATTTATTCAGGTTCCATCGTCGGAAAATAATAGGAAAATGAAAGTGTAAGCTATATGAACTCAATTTTATATTTAATTACGAAATTCAACTTGAAGTTTGTCCTTACTCTATCAACTAAATTTTAAACTATATTATATATACATTTATAAATAAATCAAGAAGTCAAATTATCTAAATTAATAACGTCCTGACAAATGCAAAAAAAAATAATTCTTGAAATTCAAGACATAAATAAATCTAGAAAGCAGATTCGATTATTGATTCGAAAATATCTCCAAGGAATATTCGAGTGTCGAATATTTGCTTAAACGAGGAACAGCGAACAATATCTCATACATAAGGGGGTATTTATTAGCTTTGTCGTCTTATTAATATTTCTCGGCTTTAGTGCTGCTATCTGCTTCTAATTGGGAAATTACAATACTACCGCGCTTTGTTTGTGCATAAGCTTACTTTGGATTGTAATGAGATTGAAAGTAAATCAGAATGATATTTTGTAAATGCTGTTTTTTGAATAGATATTTATATTTAGCTAGTGTAAAGGGTTAAAGTTTTAACGGTGTAAATTTTGGAGGAGATTAAAGACTTCAAAAAATGTTTTCGACCCAAATTGAATAAAATTTTTTTCGAGAAACGTATATTTCAATTTAAAATTCAATAGAAATGATTTGTGATACCTATTGAAATTGACCTTTTCGCCCTCAGATCAGTACGGATAGTTGCTTAAAGCAGACGTAAATGATGTTTTAAGTACATTTTATGAGGTTTTAGAGTAATATTGCTTTGTGACACATTTCGTAATCTATAAAGCAGTGTTTATTGAAATAAAGGTTTTATTTGATACACTAATTTAATTATCTTCTTATTTTGTAGCGAAATACAAATTAATTTATGCTTTATTTTAAACAAAATTGGTATTTTTTTGTCATGGACTACGTGACTAGAGTTAATTTTTTTAAAGATCATATTAATATATTAATTATGGCAGACAAAAATTTATAAATCTGGAAAAAAAAATTTTCAGGAAGCGTATATTTCAATTTAAAAATCAATAGAAACGATTTATGACACTTATGGAAATTGACGTTTTAGCCTTCACATAACCTTAGAAAATTGCTTAAAGCAGACATAGATAATGTCTTAAATATATTTAATGAGGTTTAAAAATAGTTTCACTTTGTGACACATTTCATAATTAATAAAGCATTATTTTTTTTATCTCATGCACTAATTTAATTATTTTCTTACATTATATCAAGCATGCTCGATACTTCCGTAGTACTATATCTTTAAAGAAATTTATTGTAATTAATTACCCTAATTAGAGTTTGTATTTAATTATCTTTCTGAAATATCATAATACTTGCACAGGGGCATAAATAATTTTGCTTTGAATAGGAATTTGACACGTTTAAAGTGGTCAATGTCTTTATTATAGAATAAAAATTCCCAAAGTGCTCCTTAAGGGAGATACAGAGCCTTAAAGGAGTGCCCATTGATTTACCTTATCGGTCTGACTTGTATAATTTAATGAAATTTTAATGTTTTATAGAGACCATAAAGGCTCATTAAACCATATTACAGTAGATGTTTTATATCATCACAGAAGTCAGGAATTGACTTGCAGCCTAATTTTTGACAGGTGTCATTTTACCGAGATGAAAAAAAAAATGATTTTTTAAGTACGATGGTCATTCCTCTTCAAATAAGGTACTCTTAATTTATTTCGATAAAACTGGCGGTTTTCGAGATATATCGGTTTTTATGCGAAAAACTCAGAAGATACTAATGTTAAACACAAACAGGTAAAAATAAAATACGCAGGGTGTTTTGATGTGCATTAATTTATGAGAAAGCGCTGCCTCAGACTTCGAAGGCAAGAAGATGTTATATTGAAAGATTTCCAGGTCAGACATTGTCAAGTCCAGAAACGTTTCAAGAGTTGATCGGGGCTCAATTAATTTACAATGATATTACAATGCGTAGAAATAGTGAAAGCGTTTAAATATTATTTTGGCAAATGCTCCATATGGGTTCTACATACTACAGTACACCTACTTATTCTTCAAATATTTTCCCGCTACACTGCAAACAATATTCCGGCATTATTATGGACTCTGTTAGAATGCTAATGTATTCTCACTAGTAATTCTCCTCTAGTATTTACTGGTGTTGAATAAACTAGTTCTTTTAGATGTCCCCAGAAATAAAAATCTAAAGGATTCAGGTCTGGAGACCTTGGTGGCCATAAAACAGGCCCACCTCGATCTATCCATCAAGGGCCAAAAACGTTAGTTCAGTGTTTAAGTACTATATGGTTAAAATGAAGCGGGCCCCATCATGCAGTACCATATTTGCATTATTCTATCAAGAGATACATCTTCCAATAAATTATTTAAGTTTTACTACAAAAATTGTAAATAAATCTCACTATTGAATCTTTCTTCCAAAACAAATGGACCTACAAGCTTATTTCCGATGATGCCAGACCACATATTTACAATAAACCTTTGTTGGTGTTTGTTTTGAATAATGGCGTGCGGATTTTCCTCAGTCCAGAAATGTAAATTGTGTGAGTCTAACATTAGAAGGTTAGGAAAATTTAGATTTAGGTTATGTATTGCGGCATAATCATCAGGAGACATAGCGTGTACTTTTTCAACGTGGTACGGGTTAAGTAACTGTTCTGTAAGAGTTTCATGTACAATCGATTTTGTAACATTGTTTTGTGTCTTACTGTTTGAAGGATTGTCAGCAATATCTTGCGAAATTTGTTACCTTACGTGAGGGTCTCATACTTTCCTGGGAGGGTCCTCATCGCCACGTTGCTACCAAAATGATCCGGAATGAAACATGTGAAAAAAAAATTCGTTGACTCTAATAATTATTATCTAATCTTCTTTTACCTGTTTCCCTTAGGCTTCGATCAACCCTTTGAAAGATTTTTGGACTTTGCAATGCTGGAGTTGAAAATCTTTCAGCACATAGTCTTTTTGCCTTCGAGGAATTTGCCAGCGCTTCACCATAAATTAAATGCATATCAGTATACTCTACGTAAGAATATTCCTCCATTTTTTAAAAATTATTTTTACTTGAAGGAGGTTTTGACCAGTTTCATCAATAGCAATTCATTATTCAATACTAATAACAACTTGATTTTTATCTATTTGTGTTTAGCAATAGTAATTCTTCATAGTGCGATGGTCAGTTCGTTTAGCCTGCTTCATACCTAGCTATCTGTATGTTGGTTTTACTTCCATCGAAGCTATAGTGTAAACATTCTGCATCTCAAATGCTTCCAGTTGAATCTTTCCTTCAACGATATTCAAAATACGGCACTTGTCAAATCCAAACTGCATTCCGGTATTCACGAAGAACTCCTTCACAATTTTGAGTATTTGCGCCAGCTGGTTTTTGGTAGCAGCCATCAGTTTAAGATCATCCATGTATAGAAGATGATTCAATCTTACTACCTCTTAGTTGTTATTTTTGATACTTAAGCCGTATCTGGTAGAGTTCAAACTGCGTGACAGTGGGTTCATTGCAAGGCAAAACTACAATGGCCTCAGTGAATCACCTTGAAATATTCCCTTTCGTATTGGGATTGTATTAGTTTCGATGGTATCGCTGGATGGCACTTGCAACTGGATTCTAGTTCTTCAGGTTAACATGATGCGTTCTAAAAAGAAAACAAAATTACTATCGACCCTATACATTCTCAGTATAGTTTTGCGCCACTCATGTGGCTCTGAGTCGAAGACTTTCTTATAATCCACGTAGGCAGCAAATAGGTTTCTTCGGCTGGTAGAGGCTTGGTTACATATGATAGAGTTAATCAACTGTTCCTTGTATCCCCCTGGTGTATCCTCTCTGTTGAGTTCCAATAACGTTATTTTCTTCACAATGTGCATACATGTGTTGTTTCAAGCAGGAGGTGATTACCTTATATAGTGCAGGTGATTGACCTATACTTAGCTGGGTCATGTGTGTTATGTTGGTCCTTTGGTAAGCGATACGTAATACCTCCTGTCAGAAAAAATGGCATTTTTGCTGGATTTAGAAAAACATCGTTAATAAGATTAGCCAGTTGATGGTGTATACACCAGAACTTCTTGAGCCAGTAATTCTGGACCCGGTCGAGACCTGGAAATTTCCAGTTATTGAATTCTTTGATTATTCCTGAGATTTCCTCGGTGGTTAATGGGTCAAATTGCATCTGGCTGTAGTCATGGCAGATTTGGTGTTCCTCATTAATCCAGCCGACTGCGATGTTACAATTGGCAGGTGTGGAAAGTTTGTTTCCCCAGAACTTTTGTACCTGTTCTCTGTTGGGATATCTATTATCTGCCATGTTAGGTAAAGAGTTTAGCTTACCATATAAAGTCTTTTCTGATCGTTGGAACAGCGCATTGTCTCGTTTTCGGTTATTGCTGGTCTTATATTTCTTTAGCCGTCCTGCAATAGCAAAGAGCTTCTGTTTCAGTGTGTTGAGGCATTGTTGAGCCGAACCATTCGCTAGATCGTGTTGCGAATAGTACGGGGCTCTTTCATTATTTCTTCAACTCGTCTTTGAAGTTTACTTGTTCCCATGCCCCTAATATACTCCGTCAGTTGTCCTATATCTTTCCGAAGACCTTCGATTTTGTTATTTAGACGTCTCTCCCATGGCGGAGGGGTGGATTTCGGTCTTGATGATCCGAACTCTGTTGTAATTTTAATTTTTAAAGCTACAACTATCGCAGTCGCAGTACAATAGATTGTCATATGTAAGGTATCCAGAGTATAGACATAAGCTGGTAAAATACGATTGTTCATGATGTCCGACGTAGTACTCAGTTTTTTAGATTAATTAATTTTTGGCAGTGCCGGTTTTTATAACGGATTGGCTCCATTATACTCCAGCACTCATTTCTGTTGATGTTTTCTGATAAAGAAATTCTGCTTTGTCCTTTTGGGTATCGTTACTCAACTCTTCTTGGACCTCGGGTTCCGGCTTTGGCCCAGGTTCTGCAATCGGATCGTTGTGTCAGTGTCACTGATCTCACTTTCAACTTCTGCTTTGATGATATTAAGCCGTGTTACAGGAATTAGGCTGTTTCGGAGAATAACTCTATATTGGTCAGCTATTCTCTGTTGTGACACTTGTAGGTGTTGATATTGCCTACAAAATTCAGCATGAAGCTGTTGTCTGTAGCCGATCGTTTCTCGTCCTAGTTCAGTCACCCTATAAGAAATGGGCATTATTGTTTCCCTCATAAATGTTTTCCATTTCATGAGCTGAGTTGGAAGTCCCGCCTGGGTCAGTGCTGGCTAAGGTTCCTGCGCAGCACCTTCGGAGGTTGAAGCTCTCGCTGTTGTTTGGCCACCATGTTGTTATTAAATATACGTTTTATTAATCTCTATATTAATTCCATGTTAAAAATACAACTAGGCAACAGAGTAGTTTTGGGTTATTAAGATTAAAGTCGCACGGGTAACGAAGAGTATTTGGTGACTCTAACTACAGTTTTACATGGGTTTCGAAGCCAACTACTAACCGGATCCGGCTTGGGTTTCCTTCTGAGACCAAACGTTAAAAGTTCTCTCCACTGAATTGAGACCATGCCTTAAAGGGAGTAGTAATAGACTAATATTAACCTCAATTTATGGTAAAAAATTTATATAAAATATTTTGCTACTTTTCAAGAGAAAAATTTAGTTCATGCTATCTTGCCCAAATTGTGACAATATTTTAAGAAATGCTTCCAAAATTCAGAATAAAATATAAATAGAACCGTAGAATATTCAAATGCGAGTAATTACAAATATTGTATTAAATTTTTATTGCTTTAACAATAGACCTCAAAACAGAAGGCTAAGAATGGCCAATAAAATTTTTGTTTAAAAATACGGTAAACTTGTTTGATAAAGAACATTTCTTTATTTATGGGACAACCGGTCGATATTAGAACTGGAAAATTTTAAGGTAGTAAACCGACTCCATAAATCAATATTTATGACGTGTCAGTTGTTGTCACGCAATGTTATCATTTTTCTTAATAAAAATGGAGTCTCTTTCTTTGTGGTATAAAAATTATTAGAATATTTGTTTTGCAAATTTGAAACATAAAATTAAACGTGGTCATTAAATAGATATATTCAAATCAACACTGCATGGGATAATATTATTTCTTCAAATTACAGAAAAAGGAAGAAAATATGTTTTTGATTGAATATAATTTGCCTCTACCTCTTTTTTTGATACTCAGGGCCACAACATTTATTTATCTCTTGACGCATGAAATACAAGGAATTTTATAAGGATTTCGCTGTTCATTTTGGTCTAGCATGTCAAATTTGTTAGAAAAATAGGGTACAGTTTCTCAAAAAGACATGAAACTTCTACTGATCTCATAAAGAAAACTATAAACTACCCTGAAATCTCATTATTCATAACTTCATAACCAAAGAATCCAATAATCCTATTTCTCTATGTTCCCATGAACTAGCAAGTCTAGAAGATTAAGGACAGGAACTCGTCCAGTAAGTCTCTTTGTAATCTTACTGTATCAATGAACTAATTGTAAGCTTACAAAGAAATTTACGTTAGGCTTTCCTGAAAGGATATTGTAAGTTTAGACGGAACTTTTCCCATAATATTTGCAACCAACATTAGGTAATTATTGGAAGCTTCTGTAAAAGCTTTTACAGCGCTGTTTCGTCATAGCATGGGACTCACCACGCCATTATATTCAGTACAAACCATCATTTCCTAACTTGGCACTATAAACAGATTCTGAAATTAAAAAGCAGTAAACAAGACACAGAGGCGACATCTAAATGGATCACTCAATAACACTTTGAAGAAAGATATACTATCTATGAGGCTTACACGATAATTTCACGAATTCTTAATGGAAGCTTTTATTCGAGTTTGCAACAAAGCATTCGTCAAGATTCAAAGAAAGTTATAGAATGATTGCAAAAGGCTTTCTTAAAAGAATCGAATTATAGACTTTGCTTGTAATCTTCCAGAAACTTGCATGAAGGTTTCACAAAATTTTCTGAAAATATGTAAATACGCCCTAGATGTTAGCTTCCATAAGGTTTACAGTGAGGAAAATATATAACAGACTTACACGTTGCTTTCATGAATTCTTAATTGAAACTTACATTTGAGTTTATAGCAAATTACATATCAAGATTCTAAGAAGATTACTGTATGATTACAGAAAGTTTTCTTGGAAGTATCAGTTTAGGATAGCCGAAAATTTATTTGAAATCTTGCTCGAAAGATACATTAAGCTTTTCAGTTTGTTACTTGTTAGATTACATATACTTTTCTAAGAATATTGCATGTTATTTTTGAGGAAATTACTAGAAGGTTTCACGAAACTTTCCAAAAATATAGCTTTCATAAAGTTAGCATTAGACTTTCAATTAAAATATATAAGAGGCTTATATGAAGATTTCATAAATTCTTAATAGAATCTTCCATTCAAGTTTGCAGCAAATTACCCATAAAGGTTCTAAAAAGGCTGCTGAATGACTACAGAAAGCTTTCGTGAAAATATCAACATGGAATAACATTTCTCTTCCTGAGAACTTACTGAAAAGTTACGCTACGGTACCCACTTTCCTTACCTGGTAAACTGTAACGTCCTTTCTTCAAATACTGCAAGTTATTTTACAGAAACTTGCACGAAGGTTTCACGAAACTTTCACAGTTAGTTCCACGTTATCTTTCAAGTAACATTTTTTTATTTTCTCAGAGTCTTTCATGAAAGATTACATGAGATCCTTTAAAATATTTATTCATAAGCTTCTTGGAAGGTTATTTAGGAAACTTACACGAAATTTGTATCGAGAAGCTTTCATGCAACCTGTGGAAACTTTCATGCTATGTGGGTTTGTAAGACTATGACTGACAAACCCTTTAATCTAATTTTACCAATAAAAACTCATAGCCAAAAACTCAGTTACATACCCATCAATATAAAATTCCAAAAATCAAAAAGCTGAAGGTATCACATGCAGGAATGTTGTGCTTTCCGAGTTTCTGGTTTTCCTTTGCCAGAGTTTATAGGGTCATTGGCTTCTTGAGTTGTGAGATTGTAGGTAACGAGAATCTCTTGCTAGTAGGTGAGCTAAAGGTGTCTCAAGGTTTTAATGTAATGAATGTTATACTTAACGAGTTTCTGGTCTTTATCTTTTGAACTTATTAGGTTATAAGATTGGGTTACTTCTGGATCATAAGATCATGGGTTTTTGGATTACCGTGTGAATTGATTAGCTGAAAATGTCTTAGAGTTCTCAAGCAAAGAATATCATATTTGACCGAAAACTCGGTATTTATATTTTGAACGTATTAAGTTATGGAATTATAGGTTTCCTGGGTTATGAGGTTCTACGGTTACCACATAAGCAGATGAGTTAAACATGTCTTAAGGTTCACATGGCACGAACGGTGTGCTAGATGGATTTCTGGTTTTTCTATACTTACTGAGCCGTGAGATTTTAGGTTTATGGTGTTTTCGGGTTATAAGGTTAGGATCTTGTGAGTTAGTGAGCTGAAAACATAAGGAAACCCTATGCTTGATGAGTCTCTGACCTTTTCTTTTACAC
Organism: Diaprepes abbreviatus; assembly: GCA_034092305.1. Classification (NCBI taxonomy): domain Eukaryota; kingdom Metazoa; phylum Arthropoda; class Insecta; order Coleoptera; family Curculionidae; genus Diaprepes; species Diaprepes abbreviatus. The sequence continues at coordinate 1,077,305 of JASJET010000303.1, forward strand.
CTACTGGTTTATGGTCCGTAGGATTATAGGGTTATTGGGATTTTGGTTTCTGGGGTTATTGGTAATGGATTACCAGGGTGCATCACCCAGTTAAGTGTTTGCTGTGTCTTAGATTTTTTCCGGATCAGTTTATGAATTAGCAGATGTTTTGTGTCATTTTTAAGATATTTTACTACATTTTACTAAAAATCCCTATCGTACTGGGTTAAAACAAATATCCGATTTGTGTCCAGCAATCCAAAATCTATATAAAATACCACATACTACGTGGGAGAAATAAAATATTATGACACCATATGACCATCAGTTAAAGTAATATGTAGTTTGTACCCTAATTCATAAAACTAATATATAAAATAATGTTAATAAGGACATATCAAATTAACTTCACTTCGCTTCCCTATTGCTGAAATAAGCTTGAAATTTTACACAATATAATAATCCGGTATTTCATAAATAGCCTAAACTAACGTCTTTTTACGTTAATCTTTACTATTACATCTTGTTAGATGTGGATGTGATTCACCTTTCTTTGTTCTGTGGCCACGAATAACTACCCTATGCTGTATGTAAGTATAAAACTTATCCTAATTCTTGAATTCTTTTAAAAAATGCTAGTACGATAAAAGAAGATTAATGTATACCTACAATAAAAAAGAACGTTATTATTGACTCTTCAACTCGGTAGTTTAACAAAGTTTTGCCATTACATGCATACACTAATGCAACTTGTTATAAGTTAAATCAATATCAGTTCTAAACTTTACATATTAAATTCTAAGTACTTGCTGTACTTGCTTTGTGCTGGAACATAACTCTTATTGCTTAAGCAATATAAAATAAAAATAAATTTGCAAACTATGGTTTAAAGAATTAAATTTACTTATTTTACATTCCTTATTTGGTAATTTTAGGAATTATATATATATATATATATATATATATATATATATATATATATATATATATATATATATATATATACATATATATATATATATATATATATATATATATATATATATATATATATTATGTTTTGTGTCAAAAATATCATTTACAGGCCTAAAAATAACTATCAATTTCCCTTGTATGAAATCCTTCACTATTTGATTGAAGTTCGTTTCCTTCTAGAAGGGAAGATTTTGTTAATATTTAGATAATAATTAAATAGAGAATGATCAAAAACTAACATTAATTACACAGGTTTACAAAGAAAAAAAGTAGATGCCTATTTGACAAAACAATTTTATTCTTATGTAATCAGATGCTCCTAAAACTATGTACCCCACGCAGGTACGTGAACGGAGCGAATGTTCAAGGCAAAATCCAAGCTTCTGACACCACGTACCCCTCGCTAAGCTACATCGATATCCGTTACGTAACACCTAGGCTGGCGAAGCGAGTTTTTATAAGTGTAAAACAAAAACCCCATACATACTGTGCCTGGAATATATGGTTTTCGGAGAGCTTGGATTTTATTCATACACTCTTAAATCCTCGATTTTCGCCTCTGTCTGCTGCGTAACAGGCATTGATCTCGCTACGCGTGGGATACGTGGTTATAAGAGCTTATGTTTTGGCATATTTATAAAAGCTTGGTACGGTCGTCTGTCTGCTGTGATGTAGTGGCAATTAATCTAGCTGCACGTGGAGTGTGCGGTTTTGGCAGCTTCGATTTCGCCTTAAAAACTCGATCCGCTCCCGTGTCTGCTGTGTAATGGATATCAATCTAGCTGTGCGTGGGTTATGTGAGTTTGGGAGCTTCGGTCTTGGATTACTATTTCATAATAACTAACTCCGCTTGCATAACTGTGTGTAACGAACATCAATCGAGGTGTGCGTGGAGTACGAGATTTTGGGAACTTGAGTTTTGGCACAAAAATTTGATCCGCTTGCCTGTCTGTTATATAACGGATACTGATCTAGTTGCGAGTGGATCCTCTTCTTTTACATATTTGGTTAGAGAACTTGAAATGACCTTGAAATGGCCTCTGGTTAACCTTGAGGTATTAAACAAACCACGAATTCAGACTCAGCGCCCCGAAAGTGTACTTATTACACCTCAAAAACAAACGTATCTACTTATTCAGATTTATTTAGTGAATTTTATACTATTTGACTTTGATATGACCTTGAACCTGATATGATAGAGGTCAGCGGACCTTAGATTTGAATATAGGGCGTCTAATTACATAAGAATAATATAATCTGGTCAAATAGACATCCACTTTTTTTTGTACACCTCTGTTATTAACTCGAAAAAATCATTACAAGGTATTTTATTTTAATATATACCTCCTCTTTTTATCATGTTATCTTTTATTTAGCGCTTAAAATAAGGGTATCTATTCCAAAAATTTGCAGTTTTTGAAATATTGGTAATTTAACATTTTTGTGTTGTAAAAATGCCAAACGGCTTATCTACACAGGGAAATAACTTATTTTAATAAATGTTAAAAATTTGCCCTCTGAACTTTTTTCGCATCTTCTTCGTCAAGGGTGGTCGCTTTAATTGAATCTGGAGATAAATTTTTGAACGCGTCCCTTACCCTTGCAGTACAGTCCTCCATCCATCCATCATTGTAACTAGATTATAATAAATGTGAAGGATAAAAAACAATGTTTTTTATCCTTCACATATAAAATAATCCAGGACAACCAAATCAGGAGAACAAGGAGGCCACAGAAAAGGTCCATTGTTGACAATCCACTTGTCATAAAATGTTGCTTGTAAGAATTTGATAACTGTACAGGTTCTGCGTGGTAGGGCGTGTTGGTAGAAAATTTTGCCTGTATTCTGCCAGAGGTAAATTGCATAAATATCATTTGTCCAATTCTTCTAGAATATTTAAGTGACTTTCTCCTGCAAAACTTAATATATAATTTAAAATGGGGATATAATTTACTCCACATTATTAATGAAACACCATTTAAGTTTTCTACATAAAAATGTAGTTGAAATTGCCAGGTTGCTTGAAAATTCCGCCATATGAGGACTTGAATTACTTCAAAAATTGAAATTGTGTCTGATAAAAAGGCCATTTTTCGTAGATTTTGCTTCATCAGTCCAAATTATGTCGTCTGACCATCAAAGGTCATCTTGTGTCATTGGCATTCGGCAAATCAGTGTCTCTTAGGTGTTCAACCGAAGATATTATGTAAGAGTGGAAGTTGTGTTTCAACAGAATTCTGTGTATTGAGCTCTTCGAAATTCCTGTTTGCAGGTCAGCTTGTCTTAGCGATGTCTAAGATATGCCACAAAATATTCCAGAATTGCAATTTAGACATTATCATCATTTAGCATAGGTTTCGTTTTATGAATTTTTACCTTAACGACGCCAAAATTTTTGAAATTTCAAATTGCGTTTAACACTGTCCCGTGACGACATCTGTTTATCTTTGTATCCATGGTTAAATATCTGGCATGTTCTTGATAAAACTGTGTTACATACCCCATAGATAATAAACAAATTAAAATAATGTTAGTGGTAAAATTTAATCACCTGACTTGATTTTTATTAATAATTGTCAAATGGAAAGAAATACTGACATTTCAATAGTAATCTATTGTTTTATTTTTCATCGCGTTGCACCACCATCTCTAACGAATAACAAAACTTAAAAGCCGTGTAGCGTTTTTACAATCCACAAATGATAAATTGCCAATATTTCAAAAACTACAGATTTTTCTAATATATAACTTTATCTAGTCACCCTTATTTTTAATGCTAAATATAAATAGGGGGTTTGCCTTAAGAAAAAATGAATTTTAACGATTTTTTCAAGTTAATATTTAATGTTCGTTGTTGGTTACCCTATATTTATTTATTATCAAAATACTAACTCAGTTCACTAAAGCCGATCCCTCTCTAGAAGGAAATCAATCCCAATTAAATAATAATGACCTTCATATAGGAGAAACAGGGATGTTGACTGTATCCAAATAAAAATATAATTTTGCCGCGGAATGGTAAATCATAAAAATCACAAGGGATTTAAATTGTATTTAATAATCAATGTGTAGTTAAATCACTCTCAAGGCACGTGACAATGAACACCAATCAAAGTACCCACTTATTGGCAAACATCATCGCTGTCAAGGGCTATGTTGCTTGGTTAACATTATTTTATAGTGATTTCTGGGCAATTTCTTCGAAATTTGCTTAGTATTTCCTTTGAAAATGATGCTATAAAATTTTTTCATGATGAAAAGTGGATTTATTAAAGCAAATAGTTCGAATATTTCGAGAATTGATTGTTTTACGGTGGAAAATTTCTTCGTAACAAACAATAACTTCTGCTTATTATATAATAGTATTTTTTATAGTTCTCTATATTATTCAGCAATTAAAATAAAATAAGTATAAAACATAGTTACCCAACTTTGATTAGTTTATTTCTAACTTGAAAATGCCAATTTTTATTTTGGAAAACTTGAAAATAATAACTTAAAATGTAAAAAAAAAATAAAAAAGCATTCTCAAAACTTACATCAAAATGGAGATCATTCATCATTCATCAAAATACATTTTAGATCGTTTAAACATAAATGCCTGATCTCTCCGGGCTAGGTGAAGCCACATTTGCCTATTATTTTCCGAACGTCGTATGTTGTATTAAAAAAATAATATTAAATATTCTGGGCTACATTAGGTACTTATGCATGGTTTTAACTACTTTTTCCAAAAATAGTCAACATTCCTATTGATATTTATGTTTAAATTTTGCGTTTGCAGGAGCCATTTTTGACATAAAATTTAAAGTATGTAAACTGCCAAATTTTTCAAATTCAATTTTCCGGGAAATCAATTGCGGCACTTCGTCGTGGGCCGCATTATATATATAAATATATATATATATATATATATATATATATATATATATATATATATATATATATATATATATATATATATATATATGCTGCTTCTCGTGCTATGTACTCGAAGGAACTGAAAATCACTTAGTAGTAAGGAAGTTCTTAAAGTTTCTCTCGCTTTGATCCATGTATACACTAGGTGAAAAGGCCTGCTGAAACATACACGTAGGCGCTGCTATAGTCTATCCCTCTCCCATTCATTGCGCGCCTGCCATAAGTGCATCGCTTTCCAATTTTGAAAAATCATTTTTGTGATTAGTAACAATTTTTTATGCACTTTTTGTGCATCATTATGAAGTATTGTTAATAAACGTAACTATAGGTGAAAAAAAGGAGTTGAAAATAATATATAGAAAATACGGTAGTCTAAAGATAGCATGCGACTACAAAACCCAAAATCGTACACTAAACAACTAACAACATTGAAAATGGACAAAAATAGACCGCCTTTTTACTTTCGTAAGAGATCTAATATTACTACTTACAAATTGAAATGAATTTTGCAGCCCTACTCCATTCTCCGCCTAAGCTTTTTATTAATTCGGAACTTAACTTACAATTAAGGTACCTGAAGTGTCCTGTTATGATTTTAATGAAACATCAATATGTTGTAGAGAATACAAAAAATAAGAGATACGTTTTTTTTTATCTGCGGAGATATATTATAACGGGGTAAAAACCGCCTCTAAAGTTTACTCCTAAAAATAGTATTTTTGAAATATATCAGGTTCTCAGTGGGATATTTTTACAAAACAAAGTGAAAGTTACTTGTTATTCCAAATGACATTAGAATATAGTATTTTTACCCCATGGATATCATCCCTTATTTTTTATTAAGGTAAACCATATATTTACGCACGTAACTTAATTCTAAAAATTACGAAATTTAATGAAATTGTTTGAAAATATTTTTTTCACAAATTCCATAACTAACTTAAGTTGACGTATTTCGGGGTTTCTAAAAATAAACTAGTAAAAGAGGGTGAGTCACATCCAAATACGTTTTTTTTTTTAATTTCAAGTCCTAATTTAATATATTTACAAAACAAAATTGAAATTACCTGTTATTTAAAGTGACGTTGAATTATGGTATTTTCATCCACAAAAGATATCATACTTTATTTCTTATAACGATAAACCATCTATTAGCGCATGTAATTTAATTCTAAAAACTACGAAATTAAATGAAAATGTTTCAAATATTTTTTTTCACCAATACCATAATTAACCGAAGTTGACATTTTTTTGGGGGTTTCAAAAAGTGAGTAGTAAAAGAGGGTGAGTCACCCCCAAATATATTTTTTTCAAATCTCAAATTTTAATTGAAATATCTTCAGAAAACAAAGTGAAAATTATTTGTTAGTTGAATCGAAGTTATACTATGTTGTTTTAACCCCATAAATATCATCCCTTACTTTTTATGAGGGTTAATCTTCTAAATTCATTTACATAATTTAATTCTGGACATTGCGAAATTAAACCAAATTTATTGACAATAATTTTTTTACGAATACAATAAATAACTTAAATTGACGTGTTTCGAGGTTTTCGGAAATAAACTAATAAAAGAGGGTGAGCTACCCCCAAATACGTTTTTTAATATCTATAGTTCATATTAAGATATTTCTACAAAACAAAATTTAAAATGCGTGTTATTCGAAATGAAGTTAAACTAGATTTTCATTCCCAAGGATATTATTCCTTATTTTTTAGAAAAGTAAACGGTCAATTTACATATATTATGATTCTAAAAAGTCTCAAATCAATTAATATACAGACATGAATGCTTAACTTTATATTTTCTTATTAATTAAAAAAAAAGAAAGATCTGTAACGTTCATATCAATTGAAATTTGGCAATTTTAATATATTTATGAAATAACATCATTTGAATAATATCCTTAAGGAAGTTAAACTGTAGTATTTTCATCCTCAAGTGTGATAATACTATAGTATATAGGTTTAACTTAATTTCAAATAACAAGGAATTTTCAATTTGTTTCGTAAAGTTATCTCAATTAGAACTTGAGAACTCAAAAAAAAATATTGAGGGGTGACTCACCCTCTTTTACTAGTTTATTTTTAGAAACCTCGAAACACGACAACTTAAGTCACTTATGGTATTCATAAAAAAAATATTTTCAAACAATTCCATTAAATTTTGTAATTTCTTCAATTAAATTACGCGCGAAAATATATGGTTTACCGTAACAAAAAATAAGGGATAATATTCTTGGGGGTGAAAATACCACAGTTTAATATTATTTTGAATGAAAAATAATTTTCGTTTTGTTTTGTAGAGTTATCTTAATTAGGACTTGAAATTTAAAAAAAACGTATTTGGGGGTGATTTACCCCCTACTACTAGTTTATTTTTAGAAACCCGGAAACACCTCAGTTTAAGTTACTAATGATATTCGTGAAAAAAATTAATTCAAACAATTATATAAAAATTTCGTAATTTTTAGACTAAAATTACATGCGATGATTTATCCCTAATAAAAAATAAAGGATGATATCCTTGGGGGGTGAAAAAACCATAATTTGACATCATTTTGGACAATAAGTAATTTTCATTTTGTTTCGTAAAGATATCTCACTTAGATGCTGAGATATTTCAAAAATACTGTTTTTAGCGGTGAACTTCAGGGGCGGTTTTCACCCCGTTACAATGAATCTCGGCAGATAAAAAAAAGTACGCGTCCCTTATTTTTGTACCTTCTACAACATAGTGAAGTTTTATTAAAGTCGAAGGCGGACATTTCAGGTACGTTTCTTGTTAGTAATGTGCCACGTAAAGAGTCTCCGACAGGCACGCACCTACATAAGCATTGCCCCCTGCCTAGATGAGCGTAGGTACACGGTGAAGTTCATTTGACTTCGAATTACGTTGTGTCCCCAATCACTTTAAGCAACTGAACTACAGAGATTCACTGAATCCAGACTTTATTTTGCTTACCCTATCACAATTTTCTGTATACAGGCACCATTCTGCATCTGCAAGGGAAGAAATTGTTTTCTCCGAATCACGTTCTTAACCGCAACTAATCTTGGTTGAATAATTATATATATATATATATATATATATATATATATATATATATACAAAGTTAATGTTACCGTATTTTTTAAATCCATATAAGCGTGATACTAGGACACATTTTCTAATATTCTTCTATGTAAAGTACACAAATTTAAAAATTTTCCATATTTCTTCTTGTATATGAGCAAATTTTCGACAAAACTTAATTATTTCAGAACACTAAATAATACATTTTACTAAAATATAAGCCAAACCCTTACCATTATAAAACCCTTTCTAAAAATATTATTATTTCCGCAAAAATAGGTTTTTCTCGGGGTGATTTAAGCGCTCCATTTCCTTGAGAAATATTATGTTTACGTAATTTTACCATCCATTAAGCCCCAGTAATGTAATATGATTGCGGATTGCAGTGATTATTTTTTAACCAGAAAGGGCACAAGCAAAATGAGGTTTTGTATACTCAGGACATTATTTTAATTAAGATTGTGGACTCTAAAAAAGGTGAGTAATATTGTTGATAAGAATGGAAGAAGTAAAGGACTTACTGTTATTCTTAGTGAAGATGATTTTCAATTTATTTTTTCTGAGATTTGGTAACATTATTATTTTTAGAATTTCATTTAAAAACTTTTATAGCTTCCATTAGATTTTATGTGGTATTATGGCGAACTTATTTTTAGGGTAATTTAAGTTTCAGATTCAAAAAATCTAATAAATTTTCATTCATATATATGGATTACGATGCTCAGAATATATGAGGGCTTAAAAGATTCATCTTGAAATGAACTTTCGAAAAAAATGCTGCATTTCGAAAAAAAAAAAAAATTGGCGAAACTAATATGGCGGCTGCCTGTGAGTGAAAAAGCGAGCACTTGGATTAAAATCGTCATGAAAAAACAATTAGACGTACTTAATTATTAATTAACTTAATCATTAGAAAAAATCGGGAATTTGAAGTAAATTTTTGACATAAAGTATCAGTATATAGTCAGCATTCATTAGTATTTCATTCCGCAATTTGAATTGGGGTGGCACGTTCGCCAAAATCAAAATGGTGGAGTCCAAATGGCAGTCAGATTTTTTCAAATCATCGGAAAATTATAAAAACAGGTCCCTAAATTATATTTTTGAAGTGTTACAATACGGTTTCGATTTAAATTATCCGTATTTTATTTTACATTTCAAATTAAAATGATCGGTATGTCAAGTTCAAAATAGCGATCCCAAAATGGCGGCCCAGACTCTATATTCTTCGACGAAAAAACAATTGTGAGGCAAAAAAAATACTTCAGTAAGTCAAAAATGAGAGGATGGACTGGTCCTTGTTCTCAGATTTTGAATTTATTGTTAAAATCTAGAAAATCCGAAATGACGTACCCAAAATTGTGACATTAAAAACTGGCAAAAACTTCTTAAGCATATCACAAATCTTTATCTATAAATTACGATTATTATGAAAGTTTTCGAAAATTTAAAATAGAGTTCTCAATATGGTAGCTTGGACCTCATATTGGTAGGCGAAAAACACATAAAATCGCACGTAAAATAGCGGTTAGTTCCATATTTACGTACTAAGAAATGCAAAATCTTGAAAATGTTAATCACACGATCAATACTCTAAGTTAAAGAAATATTACAAAAAACCTGTAACCTTTATGTAGCCTACATAATGTAGTCATTTCAAAATAGCTTATGATATTTGACTATTTGAACTGGTACTTTTTAAATTCACAATGTGTTTTATTATCAAATAAACAAATATACCCTCTTAATTTCCTCTATCACTGTTATACATTTTAAGTCATAATTTTGAATTTATTTGTTCAATATGACTGTTGAAGATAATTAGTTTATGATTTTAACTGTGCTTCCCACAACCTCTTAATACCTTTTTATGCAATAATTTTTATATGCGCTAACTAGTTTTTTAATTTTGACAAGTGATTCACGATCGTCGCTTTGAAAACCCCAATTATCATCTCCTTTGTCTTGAATTTCCGAAAACTAACCTTAAATTAGTGATAAACTATTTCGAAAACTGATAGATAACGGTTCTCGATATGCTCATGAAGCGCCTGCAGTTTTTAGTGCGTGAATATGACCTAACCGCCATTTTGGATATGCTATTTTGCATTAAGATCAAGAATCAGTTTAACTTATTATTTTTGACTTTCTAGAGTACTTCTTGCTTTTCGATAGTTCGTTCATCAACGAATCCAGGCGGGATAATTTAACTCGAAATAGTATTATTACACTACAAAAATGTAATTTAGACCCCTGATTTTACTTTTTAAAAGTATAGAGTGCGTGATTATAATTGTTGTGTTGTAATTAATTTTTTGTTTAAAACAAAAATCTCCCTTCTTAATGGTAGGTTTTTACATCTGTTATTCCATATATAAAAATATTAAAAATATACATTTTTTTAGAATCCTTCGATACACTCAGCTGAAAAAGATTCGGAAGAATTGAAACTTCCTGAAGTATAAACTATATATAATAAGTATAACCACTTCATATGTGTAGTTTTAATATAAAAATGAACCATATACCAAAGAAAATAAGCAACTAAATATATATATATATATATATATATATATATATATATATATATATATATATATATATATATATAATGGTATAATATGAAATGAAATTCTTTTCATTCAATTTAATATATGCCTAACTAGAAGTGCAACCATAAGGTGCTGCAAAGTTCGTACTTGCCGCCTGTGATTTTAAACAATTGCCGTTTCTTGGAAAAATTATCTAAATTCCTAAATTTGTATACAAAACTTCTTAATAAAAAAATAATATACAAGTTAAAAGAGTCGAAAAATTCAATTTTGTTTGATAATTTATTTTATTTAATCCCGGATTCATTGCCTTCTTTGTTATAAGTGATAGAATAGATATGGGTTTGGAACACGCAGATTGTGGATGCCTCTTCCCATGAATTCCAGGAGCATTTAACGGATTTTTTATTTGATTCCAAATAAGTTGTTTAAAGGATTTAATTTTCTTATAATTAGGTTTACTTGTCTATCATGCGCTGATAAGGACCAATGAGTCCGAAAACGGTCTACAGATGACGCTACATTGCTACAAACTTTTTCTTGCAATCTGAAGTACTGATTTTTATTTCTAATAGAACAAAACACACCTGTTTTCTAATATATATATACCTTTATTTATTTATTATAGCTACAAATACATATACCGTTTCATTATTTGCTAACTCCATTTTAGTTTCAAATTATAAGAACTGGTATAGTTTTATACATAGTTTCATTAAGCACTTAAACCCTGACTTGGCGCAGAAAGTTTTAAAATTCATATCTGATCTAATTGCTAAAAAAGCTAAAATTTCTGGTGGATGAATTAAAATGATGTAGAGAGTATGACTGCGACAGAAATTTAAAAAAATGCATTTTTATTAATGCAGTAATACATGAAAAGAAATTAATTAAGGTGAGTTCAAAACTTAGAATGCTGTAGCTATCCGTTAAAGAACATTAATTTTAAACTTCCTACAGTCTTGAGCAGAGAAGAATTTTAAATACATGGTTTGTTAATAATACAGGTTTGTGTTAAAAAAATTACCTTAAGATGTAAATATATTACCTATAATAATGTGTTCTCAATTACTAAACATTTTTAGAAATTAGAAAAATATTAATTGCCGTGAAGCTCGGTTAAATGGGTATAAAATTAACAACGTCTTTTAAAGAACAAAAGCTTTCACGGTATTGGCCCAGTTGAAAATCATGATTCTTGGGTTTAGACCTTGTCAAATTAGAATTATTATCCTACCTTTCGCCTACAATTGCAAGAAGCATTTTCAAGGATCATTAAATTTGAAAAAAAAGTGATAACTGTAAACTTCTCTCCTCCCGTTTTTTCTTTTCTTTTTTTAAAGGGAAGAAAAATATTAAGCAAATTGCCTCAGTAACATTCTAACACTATATATACAAAATGCAAGAAAACCTGGTTCTGTTTTTAATGACATATATTACCATTTGCACATTATGACAATTGACAGCTTACAAGGAAAAGAGATATCTTATACCCCGCCATTGTTCTTTATACCTAAGTCAACCAGGACTGGAAATGCCCCGGTCTAGGTAAACAATTTAAATCAAAATTATTACAATAACGATTTACGCAAGCGTGCTTTTTAGTCGTAGCTAAAAGATATAAAAGTGTAGTTACCGCCGTGAAATTAATATGTTTTTGTTTCTAAATTTGAAAAATAATTAGTAGCAATGATTAACGTATTTAGCGTTTGAGGTGCTTTAAACTTGTAATTTTTGAGTATGCGTGCCAGTGTGAAATTAAACAACGCTATTTAAGAGTTTTAACAATGTTTATTATAAAGTCGAGCTTGCATTGAAAGCGAATTTTAGGAAAAAGAGAATTCAAAATGGGAAGACTCTTAAAGCAAAATTTAATTGATCTGGAACATAGAGAGAATACAATAAACTTCTATCTTAGAAATTAAGCTATAACTGATTATATTAAAGTAAGAAAAATATCAAGTTTTCAGTGCAACATTGTAAAGTAAACTATAAAAAATATTAATTATAAAATATAATAAAATATAACAAACAGGTAAATAGAAAAGGGTATGGAAGATATTTAATCTCTCTGACAAAAGAGTATGAGGGGCTTAGAGCCGCCACACATAGTTAATAGTTCCAACAGGAATATACATTTATTAAACTAAATGTGAAAATTTGTTTGTATAATTTGATCTTCATTTTTACATTTCAGTAGCAGTAAGAAATAAATGCTTCTACTGGTATTATATATCGTCCTCATATTGGAGTCATGAAAAAAACAATAAACAATTGTCGAAAGCTTGACGTAGCTTAAAAACAAATTTTTTATATTTAGAGCCCAAACTAGGACCGATATCCCAAGATGTAAAGAGATGTTGTTTAACTAGTTAGTTAGGATTACCTTTCTAAAGAGTACTGTTATAATCATTAATAAAAAACTAATCAAATAAAGAAAAATTACCCATATATGATACGTTAAGCGAAACCGTCTTTGGAAATCCTAGCTGATGGAATTTTTCTCTTTATAAGGCATCGTGTGAAAAAATGATCTTATTTAAAGAAATAATGGCTGAGATGTAGATCTGAAGATATCTTGTCCATCAGATTAGACAATGAAGTTTTGAGAAATAGGCAAAAGAAAAGAAAAGTACCGCGTCAGCCTTTCAAAACAAAATATTTTTTAAAATTACCTTGATTCTGCTACCTCTGGACTATACAGGAGCAATTTCATTGATTTCGCGACCACCGACTTCTGAGCTGCACTTTGCCATTTCCCGGCCTCTTTAGTCCGTTGATGGAATAATCGCAGCGCTATTAGTAATTTGTAATTAGCTGGTATATCCACCACTAAATATACTAGCTGGAATATAAGATGCAATATAAGATGCAATCTCAACAATTTTTGGACTATTGTAATGCACTTTGCAGCCATGAACCAAATAACAGATTTTATCCTTGTAAACGACGTTCTAATGAACGCTTTCATCGCCTTTTAATTTTTTTGCTAATGTACTGGCGCTACGGGGTGATGCCGTTTCTTCATACTCCGATGAGGATGTCCAACTGCTTTTTGTCTGCATTTTTTTTTTATCAAAAAACACTCGTTTTGATATTTCAATGATTATTTTCTATTGGCAGATTTTCAGAGAGTCTTAACTCGTTCCAACTTTAGGCATCAATATAAAAGGATATTCAACATTTCTCTTTGTCAAGGCTCTGATGGGTTCCTCGGCACTTGAGTCTTGGGCCAAGTCCCTACCTCCTGTACTTCTAAATGCGATAGCTTCGAAAATAATTTAAATTTTGAATGGCTGAACGCTAAAAATATTCCTGTAAGCGTAAATCATATATCTGGCCCAGAAAAATAGATATTTTGAATATCTCAAAGAGTTATAACTTAAAACCAACTTAGATTTTTAACGTTACTAAATAGCTGACATGTAGTCTAGATTAACACCTATTCTGTACCAGTTACAATTTTTTGGATACGAGTAGCCCAAATATGTTGTATCTTTCCGCACATGGAACTTTTTAACCGACTTCTAAAAGAAGGAGGTTCTCAATTCGTCGCATATGTATTTTTTTTATGTATGTACACCGATTACTCCGGAACGACTGCACCGATTTGAATGAAATTTTTTACGTTACGTTCAGGAAATGGCTGCGGTGGTTCCATATTTTTTTAGATTAAATTGGTGCAGTAAAATCCAAGATGGCGCTTACAATATGGCGCCCAAAGAAATTATTTTTATCCGATTTTCCCCAAAATTGGTACGGAGGAATTTTCGGGGTTGTACCCAACGAATCTGAAATTAATTTTAAATAATTCAAAATGGCGGATCCAATATGGCGGACAAAAAAATTTAATTTTGTCAAATTTTCTCCAAAATTGGTACAGGAGAGTTTTCGGGATAGCACATGACAAATCCAAAATTATATTTAAATATTTTACATCTCTTGATTTTATCTAAAGTCAGTATTGGGGGACTTTTGTTAGTGTTAATTACGAAATTAAAATAATTTTTGAAAAACCCAATCTGGCGGAATTAATATGATGTCCTAAAGATTTTACATTTTTCGACTTTCTCCAAAACTGATATAGAGGGTTTTTGAGGATGGTAATTATGAATTTAATAGTATTTTTCAGGATTCAATGTGGCGAATGCAATATAGCTGACTAAACATTTTACATTTTTACATTTTGTTCAAATGTAGAACTGAATCGTTTTTGAGGATGTAAATAGCGAATATAAAATTATTTTAAGAAAATCTAATACCTCAGATGCAATATGACCGTATAGAAATTTGAAATTTCTGGATTCCATGTAAAATTGGTACTAGGGGGCTTTGAATGGTTTATATTTAGATTAAATTAAGACGTTAAAATTATTTTTTTGAAATTCAATATGGCGGATCCAATATGCTAGAAAGAAAATTTTACCTTATTCACATTTTTTCAAATTTGGTGTTAGGGGGGTTGGGGGTGGTGTATTACGAATATGAAGTTAATTTTTATAACTATTAGGTTAATAAGATACAATATGAGGGACTAAAAATTTTACATTTTCTGGTTTTATATAAAATTGATATTGCGGGGTTCTTGGGGCGTATACAATCTCAATATACAATATAAAATATATCGGGGTAAGAAATTTACGTCTCAGTAGATCTATTTTTTTTTTATAAAAATTTTTTAGTTAATATAAAGCTTACGTTTTATCAAAAATTGCTATTATAATTCCAATATTAATCACTATTAAAATTAATTTTTCTTTGGTTGCAAATTTTATTACACCTCTAATACATTTTTGCCTTCTTGGTAACTACCGATGTCTCACTCTATGACAAAAAAACACATTTCGACGTAAAGAGTCAAATAACGTGGGGATTCAAAGGCATACCGTAAAAAGTCTATTTTCCGGTTCAATCGAAGCAGCATTATCACCGGGTTTAGTTTTATTAGATAATTTACCGTTTATGTCGACCACAAAACCTGACTTTTTTACGCTTATGTACCCTAATGCGTTTCAAAGTTTTTTAAGCTTCTTAATGCCTTAGTTTAGTTAGACGTTTTTGGGGTTAATGGCTTTAAGCGCTGGGGTTTTATGTTTGTTACTTTTATTATTTTTAAGAGCGCAACGAAGTCATATTTTAACAATATGAACATTTATTTTACTACTGTTAGTAACATAAAACTAGGACAGTAGATTTCCTGTGACTACATGCTACTTACGAATATAATATAATTGCATCAACCAGTAGTTTAAATTTCATTTTTTTTTACTACATGCTGTGTTGTTATCATAAAGAAAGATGAGGAGTTTTATCATATCTTGTTCTACACAACAACTTTGCACACCCAACATCTTCTTTACTTTCTAAAAGTAAACAAGAGTAATATTATTTACTTTTACGGTAAGGTATATTTATAATATGAGCAGTGGAGTCGCTTTATGAGTTTGTTCGTTTGTTATCATCGTTCGTCCGCCACAATCGATTTATGTCGAAGGGCTTCTCCACCATAAAAAGATATGACGCGCCCTCGCAATGTAGCGGAGCGAAAACATGAATTTGCTGAGGAATTACTACATAACTTTAAACATTTTTCTGTTGAAGTAAAAATACATATCTAGAATTTGTAAAAGTAAATAGAAATATTTTAGCCGCTTAATTTGTAAATTACAAGAATTGTAGATTGTGTAGATGAATATAAAACTTTATTAGCTAATCTTTAATAGACAAAGAAGACATGGAATAATTGGATGGATGAAAATTATTTGTAGCTTGATTATCGGATAGGCTGACTTCGTTTACGATATTTCAAATAATAGGCGTCACGTAGTTCAAAACCTCCACCACTCTCAAATTCCCAGAATAGGAAAAGAAATGCTTTAATCTATTGGGCACAACTCATAAAACAAATGAGATATTATATAGTAAAATATATATTTCCAACCACAAGATTGACTTGTCTCAGCTTTAGTACAAATATATTGACATCTTAGATGTGAGAGTTTTTATTTTACTTAAAATCCCATTTATAAAACAACGTTATACTTTAAATCTCTCTTATAAACAATGTTTAACTCCTCTAAATATCGTCTCGTATTTTAAAGAATCAGTGAAATATGACTTGACTAAAGATTAAATATAATAATAAGATAAATTGCTTCTAGGCTATTCTAGGGATTCAACACAGCCATAACCAAAAATAGTTAAACTGTCAAGGCTACACTAAAAACAATTGAGATCCTGGCTCCAATAACCTGGTTTAAAAGGAACCACACATGACCTTCTTCAGAATAATTTTTTGTTGACTTATATATCATAAAGTTTTTATCAGGAGCACATATGACAACTAATTACATATTGCTAACACGTGACTAACTTTTGACACAATACAAAAAAAATTTGCTTTTAGTCTCACATACTTATTATTAAAATAAAAAACACGTCAGTTAAAATCCCACTTTGTCCAGCTTTAACCTCTATTAAATAAAATCCTTACCTCTTTTTATCGAAGAGAGTTCTTGAAAACTCGTGGAGTTGCACAGAAGCCAGCAGTTTCAAGTTACAAGATTGCAGGTTAATAATGGACAGCCTAATCCGTCTTAACCAGAAAAACCACTATCCGAGTATAAAAACAGTTCCAAATTCAAAGTGGTTCTTCCCTTAAATATCGGTAAGAAATTAAAATATTCTCAGTTCTCACTAGTCTAGCCAATGCTAAGTTGCCCGATTTGCTTACCCTCAATATTCCCGTTATTCTATCCTGTGACCTAGGCTACTAAAATTTAAAAGGGAAGAGAACTGTGTCGTACCGGCACAGTACGCATTTTCTCTTACGAATACAAGTTCACACCAAACCAAGGTGATGATCAAAAGCTTTCACAGATAAAAATACACTTACGGACAAAAATATTGCCTATTTCATTTTAAGTGTCTTTTTTATATTGATTTGTTGTCGTTTACATCATTACTCATTGTTTATTGTTAAATGTCTTGTGATAGAATGTTATATCGAATCGAAATTTTTTATATTACATATTGAAGCCTTACAATAGATTTAAAGAGGAATAAATTAAATGGCCTGATTTGTTTATAACATTTAGTTGGAAAGAACAAGAATGACGACAATATAACAATTTTTTAATACAACCTCAAACAGTTTAGTACTTAGTATTTCCTCCTCTCGCTCTAGCGATAGCCTGCATCCTCCTAAGCATGCCCTGCAGAAGGTTTTAGATTGTTTTTTGCGGAATCCTGTTCGTTTGTTCCTGTGCAACAATTTTTAATTCTGCAATGAATTAGGAGCCAAATTTGTGCCCGTATACGTCGCTTTAAGATGTCCCATAAATGCTCTATGGGATTTGCATCAGGATTCATTGGTGTCCAATCTAGAGTCATAATTCCTATAGCTTTAAGATACTGACTACTGTTCTTACAGCATGTGCATGGGCATTATTATGCATTAGCACGAATTCATCGTACCTAATGAAGTCAGCATAAGGTAAAATATGCTCCTCAAGGATGTGTATGTATCAGTAAACATTCATTCCTAAATTCACCTCAATAAGTCCCATACGACTCTCCAACTAATGCCACCCTATAGCATTATGGAACCGCCACCAAAGCTAACGGTTTGTTCAAGATTTTATTTTCCAAATCATGCTCCAGACCTTTTGTATACTTAACAATGTCCATCTGGCGTCCATAATCGCATTTTAGTTTCATCTGTGTAAACCATTATTCCCCATTAGTCTTCATTCCAGTTAGCATGAACTCTTTCAAATTGTAACCATTCAGTTTTGTGACATGGAAGAAGCCTAGGAACTCTGGCCGAACGTCTTGGCTTTAAACCGATCTCTTTAAGTTTTTTTATTACTATTTTGACACTTACATTAACTTGTCTTATGATTAGTAATTAATTTTTGAGGTGCGGAGCTGTAAGTGTGCAATTTAGCAAAGATTCAATTCGCAAATATTGGTCATATCTTGGCGTTATACATCTTTTTCCTCCTTGACCAAGGCACCTTTTGTATTCTCCTTGTATCGCTTTACAAAACGAGAAATAGTCGATGGGTACGCACTCTCCGCGCAATATCTTCTTGTCTGCAACCCTCATTGGCTAAAGTAACAATTTTAACACACACTATATCGCTTAAATGTGGACAATAGCAGTGATTTTTAATAGCCAAGGCATCCTATGCAATATTTGTAATTTCTGATATTATTGCTTCTTCCGCTTTAAAGGCTATATCTAAGTATTATTTTATCTGTAATAAAATGCAATAAAAGTAAAAAGCCGTAGCATTAGAAATTTAACAACGAAAGTACGTAGCGATTCCCGTGAGCGTAGTTTAAAGCATCAAAATATATAAGCCACACACACTTTATTCGTTTTTACAATCCAGGAGAGGTGTTTTCTTCAATGGTATTTAATATTAAACCAACCTATCAAAATTATCTTCCAGCTCATCATTATATTTATATATACTCAAAACTCATTTTTTTATCACAAGAGCGAAAGAGATGGAAGTTAGGCTGACTGAAGCATTGACAATAATTTCTCTAAATTACCACGTCAAAATTACTTCCTAACGTTAGATTATTTTATAATTATTCTAGTGAAAATCAAAGGAGAACAAAAAAAATGCATAATATAATTAATAAATATCAAGGGCAAATGAAAAATTCGTTTAAAATCAATAAAAATGGATAAAATCCATTAAAAATATTAAACTAAGAACCTGATTAATGAGAACAACTATTGCTTATGAATGGTTTTTGATGTAGAATAGTTTAATAGTTCGTTTCAAAAAATTATTTTTTAATAAATTCCGTTACAACTACTTATTTTTGCAAGAACTCGTCATGGTTGACAAACATACCCAAACTTACGAATACTCGTAAAAGTTACGTTGAATATAGATAGAAATTTGTATTTAATAATGACACTTTTTTAATCTCTAAAAAACTGTGCTTTAGGAATTCGTTTTAGTTTTTGCAATTTTGAGATGAAAGTACAAAACTCATTTTTCAACCTCAACTGCTACATATTATTATGTTCTTTTATATGGAGATAAATAGAACCAATAGAATGATATGTTAAAGCTGCAATTTTGAAATCATAAATTTATTTCAATTATATTGGATTACATTTATGGAAGAGGGTACACAACTAAAAAGTCAGTAAAATTTCAGGCTTCAATTATCCTTGTTCCTAAATGTTATAATATAGTAGGTTTCGTCCAATATATATTACATAGTAGATTTTTGTTGTATAAAATGAAAACTATTATGCAATAGATGTGACGAAGATGTCTTGATCCTAGAATGTCGTGTTAATTACGTTGAGTCTTGTAATAATATTCCCAATTAAAAATAGTAGTTATTAGAATCTGTGTCTTGATAATTTGATAAAACTACAGGGTTTACATAAAACTAAAGATTTAAAACTATATCTTTGTATGGCTCAGGATTTTCCCGCTAACAGTAAATTTTATCACAATTCACCCCACCTTAATTTTTGCATTAATATATTATAGAAAAGATATATGCAAACACAACTCTGATCCTCTTTCCATACGCGTTTCGACCACCTTTTAGTCTCGTCAGTGGAGCTGTATCGAACCAAGAGCAACATTCGCCGGAAACAACTGGTATATAAAACATGAATTGCAAAGGACGTCGATATGTTAAAAACCGACCGATTACGATGCTAGATCAAAAAATATCACCAGTCGAACAACATCTATACAATCACCGGAGTAGTGCGAAATTTTTAAAAATCAAAATTTCAGTAAGAAATCAGAAATCTAACTATCGTATTTAAATAGTTGGTGTTGTGTTATCCTTTCAAGCAGAGAAAATGTGAGAATATATACAAACAGATTGTTTCCTGCAAATACAACCCTGGTCCTTTCTCATTACGTGTTTCCACCATCTCATGGTTCGTCAGTCAAGCTGTATCGAACCACGGGCAACTTTCGCAGAAAACAACTGCTATATAGAATATAGATTCCTAGTATTTCAGTAAGATAATAAAAACCTGCAGACTTCGATGACAGACTGAAAAATGTCACCAGTCAAACGACATCTATACAGTTACCGGAGTAGTGCGAAATTTTTAAAAATCTGAATTTTCAGTAAGAAATAAAGAAATCTATTTGCCGTATTTAAATAGAAGTTTATATGTATTTTCCTTTTAAGTAGAGAAAATAAAAGTATATATACAAACAGTTGTTTTCTGCAAATACCACTTTGGTCCTCCCTCATTTATAGAACCGAGAGCAACATACAGCTCCACTGACGAGACCATAAGGTGGTCGAAACGCGCATGGAGAGAGGACCAGAGCTGTATTTGCAGGAAACAAACTGTTTGTATATATTACATCCTTTTCTCTGCTTGAAAGGATAATACATATAAAATAACGATTTAAATACGGCAGATACATTCCTTTATTTCTTATTGAAATTTTGATTATTTAATTTTTTTATTTCTTGTTTTATAATCATGTAATGTTTTGTAAACTAGCTTAATTTCTAGATCTTGCAGAAATGGCTAAATTATATTGGTTGTAATTTAATACAGCTGATATATACCGAAGTTAAAATTAACTTTCCAATTATGAGATTAAGATAAAGAAAACATTTTTTCAAAAAAAAAAAATAATAATTGTGAATGATAAAATAAACATAACAGCTCAAACTTTCGTGTATCTGGTTATAAAAGTTATTTGCCAACTAAACTTTTTTTTCAGGATATATTTTTTAAATACACAAATATAATATGAATAGTGATCATATACTGTTAAAAGCTATACGTGCTTGTGTGATAATTTTAGCTTAAATGAACGAATGACATCACCCAACAACTGTTGTTTAGCGGAGTGTATGTTCAGTTACAAGTAGCGACAAAACCGATCTCTGTACTGTAATGTAATATATCATTCTGGGTGATTAAACAATATGGCGCTATAACTCTGGAAATTTGCCGTCATTTTGGCGCCCTTGGTGCACTTGCAGTTTAAAACGAAGCTCTTACATAATGGCCATGTTAACATAGGTTTGATTTTAAGGAAAGACATTAAGTTGAATAAAATTGATGCGAGCTTTTTAATAACGTATTTTGATTTCTAAATTTAACGAAAAATAAACAAAGAGTGGACTGACTAGGGCGTAGACTATTCTATAAAATAATAAAATATAAACCTACATAAGTCAGTATGAGTACATATTTTTTTTATACAAACGTTATTTTTTTATAAACTCGTTGTTAGGTGGTCTCGTAGACTAAGTAATAAAAATGTCTTATCATATCTTCGTCGAAATGCTAGCACATATATCTTCAAATATATCGATTAGTTCGACATCTGTTGAACAAAAATCGAGCCTGTAGCTGCTTCTTAATGTAAAACCACACTGCCATGGTGTTAGATCTGGATCGCAAGGAGGATGACGTAGTAATTTGATTTTTGTATTTAATATATAATGCTTAGTTCTTTTCACTCGATTTTTCCGTGCGTTATCTTGACGAAGAGAATTGGATTCTCGAGTCGTTAGTTACGTTGTTCATTGTTCAGGGTTTGGATAACTCTGGAGCGATACTGTATATACTACAAAATTGTGAAAGTATTCCTCTTAAGGATAATAGTAGTTATATATCTATCTTCATTAAAAAAAGGGGACCATTTCTTTCTTCACCGATCGAAATTTTTTGACTGAGGAGTGTGCTCGTACTGAAACACCCAAAAGTTAATTTGTGGTTTCGTAATGACATTGTAGTAATAAAGCGATATTACAGATATATCAATTGGACAAACATTATTTATTGGGCAGTAATTAAATTTTTTATGATTTAATTGCATCACTAATTTATGTTCTCTATTATAGCGTCAACCACGAAATGTGGTGCCCAACAAGTGAACTAAGTTTGTAAATTTGCAAATGGTTATGAAGAATATAGTCAACTCGAGTGTTATATAACGTGTATGTCTTTTACTAGTATATTTTTGTAAGTCTCGGCATTTATATCAGTAGTCACCTCAATCGACTTGCCGGAACTTTAATCATATCATAGTGAATCAAGATTTTAACTTAAAAATAAAAAAAAAAAACATCTTTTCGTTGTCTCGAAGGATGGAGAAGTTTTTCTCACACTTGTCATCATTTTGAGATGTTTTTGAGGCTTAAAAATTCAATACTATCGCCTGGATAACGCAGCGTGTGAATTCCTCCATAATAAATTTTCAACAAGCTCGAATTTAAAATGTATATCATGAATTTTATTTTTTTAAACTACCCATATATCAACAGGCCAGTGACTGTGCAACAAAATCAATGTTGCACATCTTCCTGCTTCCTGCAAAGTTTGATCGTGAAGCAGTCAATTTTAAATGGTATCGAAACATTTGTTTCCCAGAAGTTTTCTATGAATTAAAGAAAACACACCATATACGACGGATCATATTCCACTATAAAAATTAGAGACTTTTGAGTACTTAAAACGTAAAATTAATGCATCGTTCATCGTACCACCCTAATCAGACACCCACCGATTAATGCTTGGTCAACGATTTTCTATGCCTAAAGACGCCGTTGGTGTATTCAAAGAACATGTTTTGAGGATACCAAGTTCTCAGTGTGGAGAACGCTTTTCGAATTGGTTTTAAAGCATGCAAAATTTATTGATTTTCATCGTTAGTATTTTGAAAAGCATAAAATCATTTTTAATGATATAGATTTGTTTGTGTTTGTTATTCCCGAAATATAACGGTTACCTTCGTATGTTGTCATAAGGAAAAATATTGTCAAAAATGTCTTATTTTATGGTATTCAGCAGCCCAAATGAAGTTAAAAATAATACTACGAAACACCTTATAAACTTTCAGCAAAGCTCACAATAGATTCAAATCGAATACATTTTCTACCATTTATCAGATTAGAAATTACACAGAATTATGGGTTTCTGACTTCAAATTATCTTAGCAAATATGTAGTCAGTTTACAGATACATTAGTTCTTAAATACTGATATAGATTTACTTAAAAAAACAAATATGGTCTAAATTGAGACTAAAAAATGAGAGAATATTGCTACTCTAAGCCATGCAGTTTATTTTTTACATTAGTTCACATATTACACAGTAAACCATCGATTACTAAAAAGCTTTTGAGAAGATCCAGCAACCATAACATAATAAGAACCTCGGGAATCGATGGTAGAGGTCTGCGTATTATAGAGAACTTGTATTGGAAGTAGAAAGCAGTGGTAGGAATCAATGGAAGACTAACCGACGAATGTTACATTCAACGAGGCGTTAGACAGGGATGCATTCTATCTCCGTCATTATTCAATATCTGCTTGACCTTGAAGTGAAGATCAATGGTTAACGAATTACTACCACTCAATATATCGACGATACGGCCATCTTGTGAGATAGTATCCAGGGTCTTCAAGAGTTGTTGGATTCTGTAAAGATGACAGGACCGGAAATGGATCTCAAAATGAATATCACTAAGACAAAATTTATGATATTTGGCCTCCAGTCGCACGCCTACAGATAGATCGACAAAATATTGAGAGAGTTAGCCAGTTTGGTGTCATTCTAGTTCATTCGACTCAAAGATACAAAAATGACTTCATGATTTTAACTGTTAAAAAATTACCATTGGAAATATTCTTCTCATTTTTCCAACATAATTTTGTAATAAATAATATCTTTATAGGTTCGTATAAGAAATTAAAAACATATTGCTACCTTAATGATTAGTTTATTTCTCCGCTTTCTACAATAGTGTGTAATACATTGTTTGCAATTTGTGTAGATATTGAAATATTACAATACATAAACTAGGATCAATGAACTTATGTTATTAATCAGCACTTCAATTATTCTACATGGAGTACTTGTACCACATTAAAATCTGTCTTAAAATAAATTAAACTGTTCTTTTAAAAGCATTTTTAAACGGTACCGAGGGTAAATATATGAGGTTAACAAAAAATATCTATTTCGAAATTAGTAATTTTATTTAATAGTTTTGCACTAAGTTAATATTATATGTCTACATTTTAAAGCATAAAGTAATGTGGCATAATTTAGTTCTTTTTTGAGCAAATTCAATGCAAAAGTTATTACGAATGAACAATTCTAATTAAAAAGCTGAAATAAAAAGATTTTTCTTTTATTAATTCATTCCGTGGATAATATAAAGTTTCCTTATATACTATACAAATATATTTTAAACCAAAATATAACTAACTGTTTTAAAAATTATAATTAAAAATTTTACTGTAAATTTGCTCAAAGCCGTGTTAAAATATCATTTTATAGTATCGTTTCTATGTAGCGTTTGACCTAAAATCCTCAGTTTTAATTATTATAGAGAATGGACGTCATAGATGATATTTTTTGCTAATAATGGATATAGTCGAAAAGATAAAAATGGAAGCCTGACTTGAACCGAACTGGGTGATACACCTTTACAGTTGATATAAAACGATGTTCATTTTAAATGATATACTATAGTTCCTTACAAACTGTAAACCATCATTTTTTTAATTTTTAATAGTTTATATAACGTAGCGGGATCTGGACAAAAAATATTTCTATAACTTCCTACTATATCAAGCCACCATAAATTTGGTTAGTTTAGTAACTTATGTTTCCAATTCTAGATAAAATATTTTCTTAAAGATTAAATTTTTACGACTTGTTTTAAAGATTTAACCTTAAGAAAACCAGCCGACACATTTTTTTCTAAGCCTATTATGCTTCATCCAAAATTAAAAATACACATTTTTTTTTCTAATATGGAATAGCTTTAAAGCTACATCAAATTGATATTAAAGGGTTTAAATTGACAATTGAAATAATAAGTGAGGTAAATTTTGAACCTTCAAAATAAAAGAATAAATAAAATTTTTATAAAAAAAAATTGAACCAACTTCTAAGAGTGCGATAAAAATTGAAAAATGACTATAAATTTTTATATGCAAAGGAAATTTTTGAAGTCGGCGTCAAACTAATACCTATCAAAATGTGATTTGCATAAACAGATTAAAAATACTTTATTTGTAATTGCTTTCTTACCATATTTTGTACATATTAGTAGTTATTTATTTCATATAAGAATAATTTGGCCCGACTTCAAAAATTTTAATGTCACATAAAAATTTATAATTATTTTTCACTTTTACCGCACGGTTCAATTTTTTTTTTTTAATTTTATTTTTCGATTTTTAGTTTTGAATTCACAATAATATCCGTAAATTATTTGAACAAGTACTAATTGAGATTAGTGCACCTCGCAATGACTCCAAGGTGGCAAAAAAGTACCCATTTTATCCAAAATTGTAAATCATCCTAAAATGAACCACTAAAAATTCTTTGATTCTTAGAGTTCTCCAAATACCAGTGAAATTGTGCCAAACAAATATTTAATCTTTCATAGTAAATCCGCTATCTTAAGTTTCAAACTAATTGTAGATTGGTAATATAGTCCCCAAAATCTTCCAGTATCGATATTTAAAGAATTTGATACGTAAATTTGTTAACCCGATATATTTTATATTGCATATTGAGTTTGTATACATCCCAAGAAACCCGCAATATCAATTTTAGACAAAATCGGCAAATGTAAAATTTAATCTTATCAATCTAATCGTTGTAAAAAATTGACTTCGTATTCGTAATACACGACCCCGAAAACCCCCTAATACCAAATCTGAAAAAATGCGAATTAGGTAAAATAATCAACCCACCATATTGGATCCGCCATATAAATTTCAAAAAAATAATTTAAACATTTAAATCTAATCTAAACTCTTCAAATCCCACTATAGTACCAATTTTGGATGAAATCCAGAAAAATAAAATTTCTATGCCGTCATATTAGATTTTCTTAAAATAAGTTTATATTGACTATGGACATCCTCAAAAACGATTCAGTCCCACCTTTGAACAAAATCGAAAAGTGTAAAATTTTTAGTTTGCTATATTGGATTTGCCACATTAAATTATGAAAAAATACTTTTAAATTCATGTTTTACACCATCAAAACCCCTTATATGAATTTTGGAGAAAATCGAAGAATGTAAAATTTTTAGGACGCCATATTGAATCTGCCAGATTGAGTTTTTCAACAAATATTTTGAATTCGTAATTAACACTAAAGAAAATTTCCCAAACTGATTTTAGACAAAATCGAGGGATGTGGAATTTTTAGTCAGCCATCTTGGACCCGCCATATTTAATTTTTTTGAATAACTTCATATTCGTATCGTGCGATCCCAAAAACTCCCTCTTATCAATTTTGAAAGAAAGCGGACAAAATTAAGTTTTTAACCGCCATATTGCATACGCCATATTGAATTAAAAAAAAAATTCAAATTCGTTATGTGCGACCCTGAAAACTCCCCCATACCAATTTTAGAGAACATCGGCCAAAATTGATTTTTCCAGCCGCAATATTGGATCCGCCATATTGAATTTTTTAAAAATAATTTTAGATCCGTTATGTGCGATCTTGAAAACTCCTCTGTACCAATTTTGGCGAGAATCGGACGAAATTAACTTTTTTCTCCGCCATATTGAATTTTAGAAAAATAATTTCGGATGCGTTATGTACGATCCCGAAAATTCCCCCATACCAATTTTGGAGAAAATCGGAAAAAAATTATTTTTCTTGGCTGTATTGTCTGCGCCATCTCGGATTTTACTGCACCAATTTCATCCAAAAAAATATGGGACCACCGCAGCAACGTCCTGAATATAACGTAAAAAATTCATTCAAATCGGTGCCGCCGTTCCGGGGTAATCGGTGTACATACATAAAAAAATACAAGCCGACGAATTGAAAACTTCCTTCTTTAAGAAGTCAGTTAAAAAATCGTTTTTATTATTATAATTATGAAGCCTAGAAATACCTAAAAAATAATAGAAGTTATAATGCATCTCAGATATGTTTTAAACCAGAGATTCCCAAACTTTTTATCTCGTAACTAGTTAATTTTTTCGGTTTTCCTTATATTCCCTTGTCTCTCTAATTTTAAATTTTTACAATTTTATTAACTGAAACGTATTTTCGTCAGGTGAAGCATTAGTAACAATAGATACTGTTGGCGTTTCTTCACATACGTTTTCAATTTTTGTAGCAAAATTTAAATAATTTATTGGAGGACGTACCTCTTGATAGAAGAATGTAAATGGGATACATGCATAATAGTGCTCCACCTCATTTGAACCGTATAGTATGTCAACACTTTTGGCTCTCGATGGATAGATCGAGGTGAGCCTGTTCCATGGCCACCAAGGTCTCCAGACCTAAATCCATTAGACTTTTACTTCCGGGGACATCTAAAAGAACTAGTTTTTTCAACACCAGTAAGTAGTAGAGAAGAACTATTACGGAGAATAGCACAGCATTCTAACGAAGTCCGTAATAATGCCGGAATATTATTTGCAGTGCAGCGGGAAAATATTCGAAGAATAAGAAAATATATTGAAATACATGGAGCCCATATTGAACTTTTACGAAAGTAACATTTAAACGTTTTCACTATTTTTGCATTTTAATAACATTGTAAATTAATTGAGCCCCGATCAACCCTTTGAACTTAACAAGGTCTGGAATCTGGAAATCTTTCAACATAACGTCTTCTTGCCTTGAAAGAGTGAGACAGCGCTTCCCCATAAATTAAAGAACATCAGCCTACCCTGCGTTTTTTATTTTTACCTTTTTGTGTTTAGCAGTAGTAACTTTTCAGTTTTTCTCATAGAAACCGATTTACCTCGAAAACCGCCAGCTTAATCGAAATAAATTAAGGGTGCCTTTTTTGAAGAAGAATGATCAAATATTTTAAAAAATCAGTTTTCAGCTCTGTAAAATGACACCTGTCAAAAATTAGGTCCAACGAGTGTTGCTCCAAGTCCATTCCTGACTTCTCTGGTGATCTAAAATATCTACTATGCTTTAATGAGTTTTTAGGGCCTTTATAAATATTAAAATTTCATTAAATTGTACAAGTCGGTTCAAAACAGAGCCTATTAGGTTAATCGCTGAGTACTTCTTTAGGGCTCTCTATCTCTGATAAGGGGCACTTTAGGTATTATTTTCTATGACAAAGTAGGGTTATTTGGACCTCCCTGTATTTTCTCGAGAAATTGGGAGATATTTACCGAACACACTTTATACGATCCTCATAGGTAAACTGAAATCTTTTACTCATGTGCGAACATTGATCCAAGACAAGATATTTCTTTATACCTCAACAAGCAACACCAATTGCCTCAAAGTAAGGTTTCAGCCCATTAGTCTGTCGGCAAGTCATAAAATGAAGAAAATACACCTGACAACAATGTAAGTAAATCCTTGAATAATTAACATGTTTAACCTAATATAAGTTGCCCCAATATGCACAAAAATTATCCTTTTGTGAAATTTATTCAAGTTTTCTTCTGAAAACATTTTATTTTGGTACAAAATTAATTACCTCTAGTGTTCTGAAAATTCTTCTTAATCATACCATCCCAATTGAGAACAATCAAAATCAGACCCCAGCAAGATCAAAACTTTTATTTTACACAAAGTGCAGTTGTAAAAATTAGCTAGCAATAAAAATCTTTAAATGTTAAATAAAGACAATTAAGGTTTAACTCGGTCATTTGTAGTAAATTTGGTTTAATTGCTAAAACCATAATACATGTAAATTGGATGGGGACTAAAAGGCTTGTTTTCGTCTAGCGAAATACGACTATTGACTTTTGGCACAAGCCCTAAAAATGCATTACCCCCTTTTTATCTAAAACTAGTACAAAATGTTCTGAAATAATAGCAGCAATTCTCCCATCCATTTTCTAATTTACAATATATAATGTTTTTGTCCCGAATGAAATCTCGAATTTTAAACATAAAGTGGTAATGATTGTTAGCTAGCGCTAAGCCTCATATAAAATGATGAAGAAGAGAGAAGATGAGGGAACTCACCTTCCACCGACCTCCTCTAAAGGAGAAACGACGGTGCCCTCGCGAAATATCAAAATAATTCGAGCACAATATATTCTTCTCTTCTAAACTTTCTTTCTCTTTATTTGTTCAATTTACAAAACATATAATAACCAAAATCACTAGGACGGGGAAGATTGTCCTTTTTGAAATTGGAGCAAAGCCCAGACAGTACCAAAAGACCGTCCTTTGTGCCAGTGAAATATAATTTCTAAATTAAATATATTCTAAACATGTCTATTTTTAAAATTAACCTCGCGACACTAGTCTTGGTTTTTTTACATGAAGTGAACATTTATAATTTCCATAACTATTAGGCTCAAATAAAAACGCACTCCTATAAACAGAAAACTAACCTCTTTATGACAACGAGAATTCGACGAGAACTCTTCCATCCAAGAATAACACCCGAAGATATTAATCTTGTTTATGGAACTAGATCTTGGTTTGTCATGTAGCAAGAATAAAAAGTTCAGTTTTCTCAATATTTTTTTGTTATATAAAATTTGTACATAAGAAAATACGACGTGGATCATTTTAGAATTTATGAATATTCACACAATGTGGGCAATTTGTTTTATCAATTTTCCCAATATCTTATAGTGAACAGGAAATTGACCTTGACCGGTCAGCATAAGCGAAATTTTTTTATCAATTTTGAGACTGTGCATTTTATTGACCACGGTTTGTTTCATTTCTCTTTTGTTTGCCATGCATTTACAGTCTCACAGTCTATGTGATTATCTAGATTTATCTTTACACACAAAGTGCGTTTGTGTACTTCTGCTCTATCTTTATTGTTACATGTGCTAGAGTCAAGATCTTTGGCACAATAGCCACAGCTGACTATGTTCTGATATTTGCTCTCTATGTGTCCCTACCCTTGACAAGTGTAATATTTAGTGAGTGATATTCGGTCTTACGCCCTAAATGAGTGCCATTGTTTCTTTTTGAATTAATATTTTCCTAGTGGTGGCATTGACCTTTACTAGCCAATACACATAATGTCTATCTTTTGGGCCAAATTTGTGATTTGGTGTTATTATTACCTCCATGTTTGTTGTAATTGTTTTGCACAATAACTATTGTTCCCAAATTATCTTTGCCGGTGTCTCTCGGAATGTTGAATATTGTAACCCTAGGGTTTAATTTATCCAGATTTGTAATCTGTAATCTGTCTTGATTTTCTCTAAACAGTCGTCTTTGGATTCTAAAATTATTTTATTCTGATTGTTGGCATATTTAGTAGGTTTAAATCCGCTTTTAGATAGAATAATGTTATCCATTGTCATCTTCTTTAAATCATCTTCCTTCATCTTTAACGACGGATTGCCCTAGAAAATTTGCACCTTGCTTGTTTTGCTGTAGGTACCTTAACTGATTTAGTTTCTCCTGGCTTTAATATCACTGATGCAAACGTCTTTTGATGCTCTTGTTTCAAGTTATCTAGCTTTTTACTTTGTTTACCTATTTGTCTATTTTGGTTCCTTAAATCTACTGACCTCGTCCCTGGCTTCTTCAGATATACAAGCTGTAATTCCTCTGACCTGCTCGTTTAATTTTGAGAAGCTCAATGTCGGCAACTATTTTATTATTGTTACTGCATCCATTACAAATTTTTTCCACATAATTTTGTGCCTCTGCCTATGATCTGTTCTGCGTCTTTTTTTAGCTGCACCTCTAAGTTCCCTTTTTTTCTTCTCATCTTTGCTATCATTCTCCATCTTGCCAATTTCTCCCTGCTCCACATTTCTCACTGGAGGTTGATCTGGCCCACCGCCCGCTCTTAGTTAATATTCAGTTCCCCTAATAGCAGGTTCTTCCCCGTAAACGGGAACTTATTGCGCAGTGAGACAAAATTTTTTACCTATTGGCTGTTCACCGTTGCCTGCTAGGAGCTCACAAGAAGAGGGTGCATGTATTAACAAATTTATTTCCTATCTCTTCATTCCTCCTAACAATAATCGCATCTCCGATAAACCTTATGGGTTACGATAATGCCACAGTACACGGTTTAGCAAAATTAACATGTATATGCGCAGAACAGAAAAATATCGTATCTGAATGGAGGTAAAAGAGGGCTGTTTGCAAACAGATTTATCGCATTTGCACGCATTGATGGAGATGACAGAATTTATATTTTGTTTACGATATAAGTTACTCGATTGTAGATGGCAAGCAAGCCTAAAATTTTGAAGAGTACAAAAGAGAATCCAACAAAAGATTTACCGGAAATTGGATTTAAATGTGAATAGACAAAATGAAAAACGTCAACTAATGGAAATGTACCTACAATGATATTAAACAATGGCGACGAAATATCTAATCTAGCCGAAATTAATAAAGGTTTAATAAAAATTACATACAACTATGAAATATGTGTCAAATAATTTGAAATATGTTGTTCAAAAACAGCTGGATTGATTTAACACTCTACCTTGTCAACTCGCTGATTATTTTTTATAAAATTTTATTGATCTAGAGGTTAATGATTGTGCAGCTGTGAAATAAAGATGTTTAGAGCTATACAGGGTATTTCCAAATACTTGCAAAAAAACTTTAAAGAGTTAATCTTGAGCTAATTTTAAGCATAAAAGTTAATGTAAACATATGTCCGATAATGCTTAGTTTCTAAGATAAAGGATGATAAATTTTATTATTATTTTTAGTTGTTTAAATTTATATTATTGTGAAACTTTTTTGCCTTTGACATTTTCCTCTAAGAGTTAATAATTTGTCCACAAAAACTAAAATATGTCAGATGTATCTCGATATAAGTGCTGTAGGGGTGGTAATTAAGTGACGAAAAGATGTGGTAGGCTGTTGCCAAATAAGTTTACGACTAATTAGTCGTATTGTTTTTTGATCGTAATGTGTCTATGGAGAAGTGTGATTGATTTTATGTACTCTTAAGGTAAAGCAAGTAAAAAAAAATAGTAAAAATGGTAGAATTTATAAATATTGAAATAGCAGATATGCATTTTGTTTATGGTCGTGCTAATAGAAATGTATTAGAAGCTGAACGTTTTTATGCTGAATTATATCCACAACGTAGGTCACTCTAATACATTTGCACATCTTCATCAGCGTTTACGAGAAAATAGTACATTTCTAAAACGAACTTCTGATTGTGAATTTACTCGGGAGCTAAAAGTCGTAACACTACAGGAAGCTATTTTTAATTTAAAAGAAGTATCTCTTAAAAAAAATTACGAGAAAAATTGTCAATATATTAAATATAAGCAATTCAACAGTATTCCGAATTTTAAAAATATACCAATTGTATCCCTACCATATCCAATGAGTGTGGGCGTTTTTACCTCGAGACTTTTTACCACATATAGTTTTTTGTCAGTGAATACTTCAAATGATCGCCAAATCTCCGCTTTTTTCATCTACTACTACTGATGAGGTGAATTTTTCAAGGTAATCCATAAAAAACTTTCACACTAATCTTATTTGGGCTGAATAAAATCCGCATGCATTTCTGAAATCCAATTATCAATATCAGGTTTCATTAAATGTATGGGTTAGTGTTATAGGTCATTATCTAATCGGCCCATGGTTCCTTCCATTAAGATTAAATGGCGACCAATACTATCACTTTCTCGAGGAAGAAATACTTGCCCTTCTTGAAGAGGTTTCTCTTCAAGCTAGACAAGAAATATGGTTTATGCGCTCCAATACATTTCTGTATTAATGTACGCCGTCACTTAGGGGCAGTGTATCCAAATCGTTGGATAGGAGACACTCAATATTGGCCTGCCCGATATCCGGATCTAAATCCTTTGGATTTTTGCATCTGGAGTTTTCTTAAATCTTTGGTTTATGAATCTCTTGTTGAGGTTGTTGAATATTTGAACCATCGCATTATTACAATCTGCGAAAGAATAAGAAATACTTCAGGATTATTTCAATGAGTATGCTCTGCAATAAGACGGACATCTAATTCCTGCATTATGGCTGAGGGTGGCCATTTTCAACATTTGTTGTTATTGTAAAATTCTTTTATGAATATTTTGTTACCGTTGTTCAAATTCTGTTATTATTATGCTGTATTTTATTCTATGTCAGTGTTGGTAAAAACAAATATGAATGAAAATTGATTAAAACAATACATTATGTGTATTTGCGGAAGAACTATTGACTGTTAGAGGAAAACTTAAAAGAAAAATCGAGTCAATGGCGTCCGAAAAAAAGTTCGAGAGGGTAAAATTTTACAGAACCGGAATAAAGTACCACTCTATATTATTTCACATAATAATATTTTTTAATGACAACTGTGTTCCAAATTTTATTTAATTATATTTAAAAACAAATGATTTAAAAAATTGAAAATAACAATAAATTTTAACACCCTGTACCTTAAAATCTAAGCATTATCAGACATACGTTTATATGAACTTTTATGCTTAAAATTAGCTCAAAAATAACTCTTCGCACTTACTTTGAAACACCCTATAGTATCATTTCCAAAAACTTCGAAGCAAATTAACATCAAAAGATGCATTTCGTATATTATTAACTTGATAACAAGCTTGAGAAAATTATCACAGAAATGTATTTGCAAACCTTTATCACAAGAAGTTTTGTGTTTTATTTCAAAAAACGATGTTGATTGTGAGTAAAATAAATATTATTTGTGTAATGTAATCAAAAGAGGCTATTTCTGATCTTTATTTTTCCATATTCAAAACTTATTAAGCTTGTTTACACACACCATTGCAATTGATAAGTAAGATCATCCGAAATATGATCTGGAAGTTTTTGTTCATTTTGGCCATTAACGATTTCGATATTACCATAAAGTATTTATTATGGTTAGAAGAACCCGATTTTCTGTAAAATGCCATATAGCTTTCAAATAACTATTACGTAAATCCAAAATATTTTCTTATCTAACTCCTAAACTTGAAACAAACAGAAGTCAATAAGACCATTAAGTTTGTTATAATTGATTGACTGATTAATTATATTACATAGCAGGCTAGGGTTGAAAAGCACTGTAGCCTTCAGTCTTCTTGTATTGCCTGTTATATCCCTTCTAGTTGAACAGGTTGGTCTCCACGATCAGGTTTAACAACCTGCTCACTAATTTGTCCTCTGCTCACTAGTTTGCCTTCCAGATAGATTAATCCCTGAGGATGACTCCAGTAGGCCAAAGCTTCGCACTCGAAGGTAATGTGTGAGGCCGTCTCATCCTCTTCATCACATAGTCTACAGAGTAGTTCTTCATTGAAGATTACCATTGTATATAGATGTGGCCAGTTATAAGTTTTGTTACTAGCCTGATTTGTTATTTGCGCAGAATTTCACGGCTTAGTTTGCCGGATGTTCTGCTCAACAATAACTTGCTGTGCCTGTGATCCACAATGTGGTTACAGCGGATCTGGTGTTGTTGATTTATCCACCAGGACAGCCATTCACGAATAGCAGCCTTGATAATTCCAAATGCTAGCTCTGATCCAATAAATGGAGTGGTAGACCTCTGTCTTGAGAGTTGATTTACTTTGTCATTGCCTGAGACACTCTTGTGCCCTGATACCCACGCAAGGGTGACCTTGTTGTATTTTGCTAGAGTGATAAGGTTTTGAAGACACTTCCAGTCCTGCTTTGCTGTTATTTAATAGCACGTTAGAGCCTTGAGCACTGCCTGACTGTCAGTGAAGATGAGAAGGGTCCTGCTCCTATAACCCCTTCTCAAATTCTCCCGGAGACAAACATCAATATAGTGAATTTCTGTCTGAAATACTGTAGTATGCTGCCCCAGTGCTAAATTCATATTAAGTCTGGGTATATCCCCGTGTATTCCGGCGTTTGTTAGGGTTCTATGACAGTTAAGTTATACAGAAACAAAAACTTCTAAAGCTATAAAAAATTTGTAATGTTATTATTGATATGCAATTTTGCCGATATAAATGAAAATCATATTTTTAAAATATATAGTTGTTATTTGGGGGACTAAATGGATAATAATGCTAATGCTTTAAGGGAGTGAAAATTCTCTTTTTATAACTTAAAAAATTTATTCACACCATGCAAACTTAATATATTGATGCAGTCTCAACTTACAATAGAATTGAACATTTTAGGAGAGATAATATACTGCTTTCAACGCCTAACCAATATAGTCATTGAAAGCGCGAATTTCTGTGTTCCCAATTTTAAATCGACTGCTAAAAAGAGAAAACATACTTTTCTGACAATAATCATAACCGTTCGCTCAACTTTTTACATGTATTTTCATGTTTTTAATCTGTTCGTCCATTTACAAAAGAGCGAATTAGCATTGTTAAAACTAAAATAACATTTTACCAAACCCTTGCCTATGGAAAATAATTTTTACGAAAATGTATGCTTACCGTTATAACAGTTGCAAATAGACTTGTTTTTAGGCTAATGTTCAAATATAGGTGGACGTATTAATTACCATTCGAGGTTTTACCGCAGTAATTTTGTACTGCTTTTTATATTCTGTAATTTTGACGAACGAGATAACCAGGAGTTGTAATTAATATTTTAATTTTAGAACTATAATAAAAAAAATTATTTCACATGCATAGAACTAATATCCATTTAAAAATGCGTATCTATACTTTAAACCATATGGTACTTAAATGTTCACTGAAGTTAATTTTTCCGCTACACTTATCCAATGACATCCTCGTATCTACATTTTTAGTGAAGGGTTGATGTCTTATATTTCTTTGAAACTTTGAGATTTTGTATGGTGTTTCTTGACAATTTAATTTCAATCATAATTTTATAAATCTTTCGAAATATAATCCGTTAACGATGAAGGTCTTTAAGAGTTTTTATTTCCTAGGAAACATTTTTAATATATAAAAATGTTAATTAAATATATGGTATGCAAATATTAAAATATGTTGCCATTAATTTTTAAAACATCATAATAATTAAATAATTAAAAAATCATATCGATTGGAGGCTGATTGACACCCAATATTCTAGAAGAAATATTGGGTTTATATTGTTACAATTTTATCTTTTTAAAACTACTAACTGGGTTCGCAGAATAAAAAACACTTTTCAATACTATACTAACTACTTCTTAACACTTTTACAGCTAAATCACAACTATGCTCTAATTAATACTACGTAACTCGTTCATTGTTCAAATGCCATTAAAACTACGCTTATAATATCTCTATTTATATGCCTTTAGAATCTATTAGGTTATACAATGATACAAGTTGAGAAATAACAAAAAATATGACTAACTAATTATCTTTCAGTACGATACATCGATCTATTATAATAACGATGATTTATCACATCAAAATAATATTTGTATACAAAGGCAGGTATCAAAAAGTTTTTCTATTCCTTCTAAACACTGCTCCCCTCCTAATTCTGATTGTTCCGATCAGCTTCGATATCTTCATGGTCTGGTTTCTATCTGTGGAGATGTATTATTTTTATTTTAGTTTCGAAACTTTGTTCAATTCTATAAACAACGTCATTGATTTTTTTAGAACAGTATATGGTCCTTGTTATGCTGGAAATTTAGGTGAGGTTGCCTTTCTTTCTCTCTCTATAACCAAACGTTAACACCTTGCTGACACTCTGCTGAGTTAACCTTGATGTCACATGAATTGACTACTACCTTCGGTTTGATGGAATCTGGAACTAATCCGACATTGCTTCCAGAATTCTCGTTCAGTCTTCCGTCAACGATTTTCTACCTACTCTCTTTTATTGCAATTGTTTGTACAGCAATGATTCTGATTAATTTAGCATTATGATTTTTTACAAAGTAAATTCTTCGGTGCCAAATTTTAAGATGTTAAGATTATTGTCAAAAGAAACTTCAAGTTGACGAATCAGGTCCATTCCAAGAATAAACTCATCTTCTATGTCGGTAACTAATATCAAATGGTTTAATTTTAGCCTGTCAAGTTGAAGCTCCACTTGCATTTCTCCAAACACATTAGTTGCTTCTCCAGTTACAGCTCTTAACGTTACTTTTCTGGACAACGGTTACCAACAAGGCGTGACTTTATCGAGATACTGCAACACCTTTGTTATGATAATAGGTGTAGTATCCTTTTAACTGAAGAAATGGTGCCAGATAATTGTCTTCAAGTTGATTTTAACTCATCTGAGGTGCACTCTACTCTGAATTAACGTCAAAAGTGACTCTTCTAATAGGAAACCTTTCTGTTCTATTTTGCTGCAATGCTTATATTCTTCCTAACATGGTATTCTTGACAAGGTATCTGCTTTGTTTAACAGTCTTCCTGGTCTATATTTGTTGTTAAAATTGTACTTTTTCAGTTTTTTCTGCTTCTCTTCTATACGGTCTCTAGATGGCGAACTAAACCTTAATTACACCTGACAGTCACATCTTATACATTCAGTTCATCCATATCTATAGCACTTAATCTGGTTTTTTAACTACATCTGACAGTCCGCTCCAATGAACCCAGTTCATCCATCTGTAGCGCTTTATTTAGCTTCTTAATTGTACCAACATTCCCTTCTCATGCGTCGAATTCATCCACATTTAAAGCACTCGATCCGGTTTCTGCTATAACGTGAAGTATATCTTATGCTACGTTTGATTTGAAAATTGTACTCTTGTAATTTTTCCTGGTTACCTTTTATGCGATCTCTGGA
Source organism: Diaprepes abbreviatus (assembly GCA_034092305.1). NCBI lineage: Eukaryota > Metazoa > Arthropoda > Insecta > Coleoptera > Curculionidae > Diaprepes > Diaprepes abbreviatus. The sequence goes on from JASJET010000303.1 coordinate 1,115,444, forward strand.
TGGTGAAAGAAACCTTAATCGCATCGAACATTTGCTCCTCCAGTTCGTTCACATCTGCAACACTTGATATAGTTTCTTTTATATCGTGAGTTATCTCTTATTGTGTCGAGTTCTTTCAGCATTTCAGACAACATGGTATCCAATATTTGGCTCGGTAAATTCTTATTTTCCTCTATGGTTATAGCTCTTATTTTCGGTTTTGATACATTACAGGCTGCTCCTATTTCCAAAGCCCTGTCCAACGCTTCACTACAATAACTAAATTTGCTTATACGCAACATATGCTGTATTTTATGATCTCTGATTTCATCAATAAAATACTGAATCACAGGCTCTTCTGGAAATTTTTCTGTAGTCCCTGGGTAAGCCAGATGAACAAGACCAAGAACATCTGTTTCATATTCTTGCACACTTTCTCCATTTCTCTGGTGTCTTAACTTGAGCTGTGACTGATATGATTGGCGCCGATATTGATCTCCAAATCTTCTTTCCAATGCAGTACTAAGGATTTCGTAGTTTTTTTATTGAGCTACAGAAATGGTTTGCAATAAGTCCAGTGCTGGTTCGCGAAATGCAATTACTAACTTAGTAGTCATCTCTTCGAAGTTTCAGTTATTTATAGTAGCGGCAGCTTTAAATTGTCGTTTGTACATTATCCAAGATGTTTGACCATAGTAAGTTAATGATTGAATTTTCTGTCTGGTGGTTATTATTTTATCAAAAGGGCCATGATTTTTTATTTTATTAATTTTTCTCTGAAGGTTTTTCGTTTTAGAATCTATAATATAAACTTTTGATTCCAGGAGGCCTCTTATTTCTTTGACTTCTTTTCACACTTCTTCTATATCTTTTCGCACAACTGATTACTATTTACGTCTAGGCGTATATCTTCTGTCTTGACGAGCAATTGATTCAATACAATGCACTTCTTGGTGTACTTCTCCTATATCTTGTCGCACTTCGCTTATCTCGCTTCCAAACTTTTGTCCCAGTATAGTTTGATCGAAGTTTTGTTGTCCTTATATAATGAACTGTTGCATCCATTTCCAAAGTTTATCTTCATCTTGAATGCGACGTTCTTCTTCTTTTTGACGGCGTTCTTTTTCTTCTTTTTATTTACTCCATTTCGGCTGTTTGCTGTCTAGTATTTAGCATAGAATCTTCTAGAATGTTGTTGAAAATTCGGTTCTAAGCCTCTTTTTTAATTACAAATGCTATGGTGAAATAAGTTTTTCGCTATTTCTTCTAGTTTCCAAATAGATTGTTCTAGAACTTTGTCGAAAATTCGGTTCTATGCTTCTTTCTTAATAACAAATCCGAAGGTGAAGTCTGTTTCTCGCTAACTTTTTGAAATTCAAAATAGAATGTTCTAGAACTTTACCGAAAATTATTCAACAAGTCCAATAGTAAAATCTGTTTTTCTCTATCTGTTTTAATTTCCACATACGGGGTTCACAGAATAAAACACAACAGTTTTCACTAAAAAAAAAATCAATACTATATTAACTACTTCTTAACACTTTCACAGCTAAATCATAACTATACTCTAATTACTACTTCTTAACACTTTCACAGCTAAATTATAACTCTACTCTAATTACTACTTCTTAACCTGTTCACTGTTCAAATGTAACTAAAACTTCGCATATACTATCCCTATTTATATGCCTATAGAACCTACTAGAAATATGACTAACCAATGATGACTCATCGATATAATATTTCTTTCGTTACATTCTAATAAATATGATTCGTCACATTAAAATAATATTTGTATACAAGGGCGTATCAAAAAGTTATCCTACTCCTTCGTAACAATATTTAACAATTTTAAAAATGTTTTTAAAACTCGATCCGATATAATATATTTTAAAATAATACCATTTATGTTTAATTTTGTGATTTCTAGTATGCTGTCTACTTTCATTTGAAAATGCCATCAAAACACAGGAATAAAAATAAACCATGCTGGTCAATTTCCAGGAAAATTTATACGAGAAATATCTTTTCATTGAAAAGTTTGATTGAATATGTCTTTATGACGCATTTTAATTCTGTATTTGTTTATCAATCCTGAGTTTGAATATATCTATATTAATACTGTAATGAACTCTACAACTTTATACATTTCATATTATTAGTTTGTGTTTATAGTTTGTAAGGTTTTAGGTTTTTTTCTCTACGATTTTATAATTTATTTAATTAATTTTACTTTTGTTAATTTCCTCAGGAGACGTCAATGAAAGAAGGTCTGGAACTTTTTAGAAAACTCTGTTTCCTTATTTTTAACGAGGAACGCCTTTGACGGAAGGTCTATAAATCGCCAGATTACTCCTTTTTCTTATGTTTTTTACGTGATGTAGTATGGAAATCCTTCTAGAAAATTAGGGAATCTTCTGGTATCGGCCAAAAGGGTTTACAAAGCGTCCAGATCTGCTTTCGTGGACAGTTTAGTTTGAGATGTCGATGTAACTTGAATTGTTTGACAAGTGGCAAATTTGAACTTGACAATAAAAAGCTTTTGAAATAATAGTGTGTTCAATAGTCCAGCGTGTGTTGAAAATACTGGGTGTCCGGAACAATACGATTGCTGTTTTATACTGAAAAATTACTTACCTTACCTTACAAATCATTTAAATACGTGTTAATATACATCTGGTTTGTACCATAACTTCATTTCACGTTTTTTAAATTTTGTTGGTAGTAATATTTATTTCTAATTTCTGTATAACGTGAACTCTACAAATCAACCATTTGAACTAAATTGCATTTCGAATGACAATAAGGTAAATAAAAATTGTTTTTTACTGTAGATTTTTTCCCAATAAACTAAGTTTAATCCAGAAAAAATTTTCGTTCCACTTTTCAACTTGTAAAATGATTGCTGGCAAAATATTATTTATACAACGTAAATATATTTTAAAACAATTTCTCTAATTACACTGATTCATTCAACATTAATACACGTATTTTCATGCAATTTGCCCTTTCATTTACAAAAGAGCGAATTAGCATTGTTCAAACTAAATACTATTTCGCCAAGCCTTTATTGGCTTATGGAAAATTGTTTCCCCAAAAATCCCTGGTTACCGTTATAACAATTGCAAATGGACTTATTTTTAAGCCTAATATTGAAATGCATGCGGTCGTATTAATTACTATTCGAGGTTTTACCGACGTAATTTTGTTTTATAGTGCCATGTTTATTTTCAATTTCAGTCGTTGACGGGCACCACTTTGTGTGCATTGTTTCTGGTAATTTATGTTTAAAATTTAAAACTATGATAATTAGAAAAATCAGTATTGCGTTCAATATCTACTGAAATATATTTTGCAATTGTATACTTATAATAGTAAAAATATAGTGTTAAATTGAAAAATGTATGTAGTCAACTAACCATCTATTACTACTTTGGTAGTATATATTATTTTACTTGATAATAAATGATATATGGGCAACCCTAAATTTATACCAAAAAGTTAACTACTAGATTAAATTGAAAGATATGTTATTTTACGCACACATACCTGCCAAAATGACAAATTACTTTAGACCTAGCCTAATAATAATCGACATTTGGCTTCCATTTTTGTGCAATTGTTTTATTCTAACATTAGCCCACTTCTCTATTACTGCAAAAAAAAGAAACTCATTAATCGCTTAATTTTTATATCATTAGTTATGGCATGACACTTTTTCTGATAAATTATTTTTCTTTAGTCCTTTTATGATTAATGACAGTTTATATTATATTTTTACAAGATTATAATAATAAATATGTTTTGTTTAGTGTCTTTTGAAAATGGTTTTAATTAAAGTAGAGCCTTTTTGTATATCTTTTAGTCTATTTTTTTTTCTACCTACCAAACGTCTAGAAGTTGTTGCCATATTTTAATGAACTATTCAGTTTGATTCACTATAGCTTACATAATTGCGTATTGAGTTTGATTTGAGTTTCCAGGTAAATTAGCCTTTTTTCTGGTATTATAATGGAATCGACATATATACATTTGGTCCAGTAAGAGAATACCCATCAATCCACAAAAATATCAAAGACAGTTTCATATTAATTTTTATAGAAATAATAACAGGACGGAAAACAAAATAATATTCTTCTAATCCAAGCCATACGTTGCAGAGAATCGGACATTACGGGTAGAGCTAGATAGAAAGAGATAACTGAGAGACAAATGAGTCATTTCGTTTTATGAATACAGACTTTCTCTTGACTTCAATCAAAACATTATTTTATTAAGAGTCATCACTCAGAGTTTTATTTACTTTGTGTTTTGAGAAATTTTGATCATTCAAATAAATTTAAAATATAAGATTGTTTTATATATAAGCTAAAAGGATTTTCAATCGAACAGCATGCTGAAATTCTGGGATTAGTTTTTGAATATGTGATTTTATCTATATCACTGTATATCGATCGTCCTCGGATAACTTTAATATTTTTCTACAGACTTCACATAAATATCTTTTAAAAATAGACAAAACCAAACCATTTCTCTTAACAGGGAACTTTAATGTCCATCTTGATAAAAATGACACCAGGGCAACTGATTTGACTAACTTTATGCACTTATTTGGTCTACATTAGTGCTTCTATAGCAATAAACTTCGTAATGTATGTATTGACACAATGGATACTAATATCGACATATGTGCAATACAAACTGAAGTTTTAAATCTACAGTTTCTGCCAGAAAATAGAACAGTCTACAAAAACTTACAGCGATTACCTATTAATTCAAAATGATAATGGTAACTTTGCTTTCCATTCTGTTTCATTTAGATACATAAGCGATCTGTTATCCTCTCTAAAAAATAGCAATAGCAAAGATTATTTAAAAATTAATACAAAAATGGTCAAAACAGTAAAAAATGTAATTTTCTATCTTTTTTCTAATCGAACAAATCAAGCTATCGCACAAAGTAGCTTTCCTAATTGCCTCAAAATAGCTAAATTAACGCTCGTCTTTAAAAAAGGCTTTGCTGAGGACCCCTTTAATTACCGACCAATTTCGGTGATACCTATCATACCAAAAATTTTTGAAACTGTGTTAAAATCCCAGATCTGTGAATATTTTGAGTCAAACGCTCTATTCTTCCACAATCAGTTTTGGTTTTGACACAAGAAACGACTGCCCTGGCTATAAATTACTAGAAAGACCATATATGGGAAGGTTTTGAGAAGAGTTTCGACACCTTTGTCTCTTGCCTCGATTTGACCAACTCCTTCGACTCCTTATCCCATGACATCTTGATTTCCACACCTAAGTTTTATAGCACTGACATGGTTAAATTTTACTTATTTGATCGAAAACAATTTGTTTCTCTTAAAGGTTTTTCTAAACAGCAGGCATCAAGTACGGAGTTTCTCAGGGCTCCTTATTTTGCCCAGCACTATTTCTTGTGTACATTAATGATCTAGTAAATCATGATGATCAGCAAAATTTGATACTCTCTGCAGATGATACTATGTTTTTTACAACTTATCACCCCTCACAAATCGAGGACTCTGGTATCACGGAAACACAAAAAAGCCTCTCGGAATGGTTTTTAGCTTTCTCTTAATTCAGGAAAACTCAGAATATCAATTTATCTTTAAGATATGGCAACACAAACGTCAACGAATTGGTGTCAAGTTACATAAACCAAGTCAAGTTTGTTGGTGTTTATCTTGACAATAACATGGGAAAGTCATGTTATCCATTTAAGCGCTAAATTGTCAAAATTAATATATTTAATTAGAAACCTATTCTCAACCGTTTCGTTGAGGATACTTATGTCGGCTTACCATGGGTTATTTAGAGCAAATATGGCCTATTCAATTATTGCCTGAGGGCACTCTGCCCGCGCAAATAAGATCTTTGCGCTCCAATGTAAGTGCGTTAGGATAATTCTTAATTTAAATTAGAAAGAAAACTGTAGAAGTTGTTTCCGAAGGTTGAGCATACTTACACTTCCATGCATATATATATATATATATATATATATATATATATATATATATATATATATATATATATATATATATATATATATATAACCACAAATATCCAACTAGAAACGATGCAGACTCGCAAGAACTAGAGGTGTGGAATATTATGGTGTTAAATTCTTTAATGTCCTCTCTACTATTTTTAGAATTTAGGTTTCTATACCTGGTTAAATACTAAGTTTTTGTACAAATGTAAAGTTTAAATTTTTTGAATTTATTTTAATAAACATTTTATTATTTACATAAGTGTATTTATTATACTATCTGACTTATAAAAATGCATTGTATATATTAATTTATGTATAAACTAAAAAAAAGAAATATGTATTTTTTGTTTACTCTTAGTCTCATATGTTATTACTTTATTTCTGAGTTTTTTGCAAGGTATGATTATTGTAAGGTTTTAAAATTTTTATTACATATATTTGTTTGTTGTAATTTGATGTTTTTTTTTGGAATTACAGATGCATTTCTTGTTCGGTGTATTATGGGCATTTGCCTGTTATATAATAGGATAATAAATTAATTAATAAATTTTGATTCTTTTTATGTTTTTTTTAAAGCTATTATATTTTTCGCACTTTCTTTTAATTTTATATCATTATTATTACCATTATTTTTTCAGCCTTAAAAGTATATTTCATAAATATTACGTTCAAAAGAGCCATAGGAGAAATTATAGATAACTTTTCATAGTTTGTGCTATTAAAAAAAATATTATTTCAAGTGTTTGCAGGAAAACCTTATTGTGTTTTTTTCGGTTAAGAAAGGAGTCCTAATTTCACCTTTTTGGGTTATGTGATAATTTTTTCTTTTCAGTAAATCTATTTATCCTTTTATCACTGATCTTTTCACTCACCTCAGAAAATAAGAGTATAATTCTGTTATAATATGTTGTAATTTTTCCAATTTCCTGATAGCGACTCTGAAAATGTACCAGAATTTTCGATATATTATTTAGTTTCGTTCTTCAGTGCAATAGGCACATATTTATGAATATAAACATTGTACTGACTAATTAATTTTGATTTAGTTCAGACGAATATTATTGATGACACATCGGCATTCTCTTGCTGCACCAACTGTAACAATGCGAATAATGATGATATTCGGTGTTTGTTTTCCATATTTTTAATATTATAGCTTCAAAAATTTTAATTTAATTAAATATTTTTTGGCCCTTTTACTAAATATAAGATGAAATATTGAAAAAAATTGACAGCTCTGAATCGCTATTAAACTAATTTCTACAAAATTTTAATCGATTTGAACATCTCTTACTAAAACATCCCACATTATAATCCACAGGATATAACCCCTATTTTAACATGATTACAACTCTTCTGAAACTTTGTGAGTGACCTCACTTTGACGAGTCCAACTTCTTTTTTATTTGTGAATATTCCGTACAAGCTGCGTTCTCGAACGCGGGAAATTGACAATTTCCGAGCGTTGGACTGGAAAAATGACACATAAAAGTTGTGGGACAATATGACCACTCGATTGTACAAATATTAGTTAAACAACTATGAGAAATCAAATGGTTGGTAATAAAAAAGCATGTACACGTTATTTTGACAAAAACAATATCTATGTACACACGACGTGTACATGGTGCATCGTTTTGGATGTTGTAATATGCTTCTGAGAAATCCTCATAGATTTTAAAAATCTAACAAAATAGTCTCAAGCTCTTTTTTTGAGAAAATGATGAAGGCGGAAACAAATTACGTATATCATGATCAGTTTCGCATTTACAGGGCGATTTTCGAATTTTTCCATTTTATAAAATGTTCTATATCTTCTTCATTTCAGTTCTTTATCAAAATAAGTACGATAAAACTAATGAGACATTCTCAAGGAATTTTTTTCTGTAGAATCCAGTAACGTACTCAGATTTTTAATTTTAGCTTTAATTATGGAAATATAATATCAAGTTTTAATTGTTTAAATAGAATACCCTATATTTTTTTTCATTTGCATTTTCTTAAAAAATATAATATATTGCTAATATAAATGGACAACAAATAGGCCAAGAACATATTTTTATTTTTTTTTGAAGCTCACCGACTAGCTCATAAGAATTGGCGGGTCAGAGGACCAAGTGGTGCACGTCTATGTTAATACATTTTAAAAAACCAATACTGTAAAATACAAAAATGAAAAACACACTTAAACAAAACTCAAAAAAAATTTTATAAAAAAAATTGAACCGACTTCTAAAAGTGCTCTAAAAAGGGAAAAATAACTATACATTTTTATATGAAATTGAAAGTCGACGCCAAATTATTTCTAAATAAAATAATTAACTACTAATATATAGAAATTATAAAAAGAAAGCAATTACAAAAAAAATATTTTTAATCTGTTTATGCGAATCACATTTTACCAGGTATTAGTTTCGCGCTGTCTTCAAAAACTTCAATTTCATATAAAAATTGATAGTTGTTTTTCACTTTTTAGAGCTCTTTTATAAATCGGTTTAATTTTCTTTATAAAAATTTTATTTTTCGATTTTTAATTTGAATTCATTATTATATCCATAATCTATTTGAACTAAGTATTAATCGAGATTAGTATACCTCGCAGTGACTTCAAGGTGGCATAAAAGTACCCATTTTATCCAAAGTGGGAAATCACCCTAAAATGAACCACTAAAAATCCTTGCTTAAAGTTCCCCAAATACCCAAAATCTTACAATATCGATATTTAAAGAACTTGAGACGTAAATTTCCTAGACCGACATATTTTATTCTGCATATTGAGTTTGTATACGCCCCAAGAACCCCGCAATACTAATTTTAGACAAAATTGGAGAATGTAAAATTTTCAGTCTCTCATATTGTATCTTATCAATTTAGTAGTTCTAAAAAATTAACTTTAGATTCGTACTACACGACCCCGAATACCCCTAATACAATATTTGAAAAAATGCGAATAAGATAAAATTTTCAACCCACCATATTAAATTTCAAAAAAATAATTTTAACGTCTTAATTTAATCTAAATCTAAACTCTTCAAAGTCTCATAGTACCAATTTTGGATGAAATCCAGAAATTTAAAATTTCTAAACCGTCATATTGCATCTGACATATTAGATTTTCTTATAATAATTTTATATTCGCTATTTACATCCTCAAAAACGATTCAGTCCCACATTTGAACAGAATCGAAAAATGTAAAATTTTTATTCCGCTATATTGGATTTGCGATATTGAATCCTGAAAAAATACTATTAAATTTATAATTTACACCCTCAAAAACCCCCTTTATCAGTTTTGGAGGAAATCGAAAAACGTAAAATTTTTAAGACGCCATATTGAATCGGCCAGACTGAGTTTTTCAAAAAATATTTTAAGTTCTTAATTAACACTAACAACAATCAATCCCTCATTATTGATTTTAGACAAAGTAGAGAGATGTAAAATCTTTAATCCACCATCTTGGATCCACCATATTTAATTTTGTTTAAATAATGGCAGATTCGTAATGTGCGATCCCAAAAACTCCCTCATATTAATTTTGAAAAAGATCGGACAAAATTATTTTTTTATCCGCCATATTGTATACGCCATATTGAATTTTTTAAAAATAATTTCAGATTTGTTACGTGCGATTCCGAATACTCCCCCACACCAATTTTGGGAGAATCGGCCAAAATTAATTCTTTCCTCCGCCATATCAGATCCGCTATATTGAATTTTTTAAAAATATTTTGGATTTGTTATGTGCGACCCCGAAAAGACTCCAATATCAATTTTGGAGAAAATCGGAAAAAATTATTTTTTTTTCGTCCATATTGGATCTGTCACATTGAATTCCTCAAAAATAATTTCAGATTCGTTGTCCACTACCCCGAAAATTCCCCTTTAACAAATTTTTAAAAAAAACAGGACAAAATTAATTTTTTTGGTCGCCATGTTGTTAGCGTCTTCTTGGATTTTACTGCACCAATTTCATTCAAAAAAATATGGAACCACCGCAGCAACTTCCTGAACATAACGCAAAAATTTTTATTCAAATCGGTGCCGCCGTTCCGGAGTAATCGTTGAACATACATAATATATATATATATATATATATATATATATATATATATATATATATATATATATATATATATATATATATATATATATATATATATATAATATATATATATATATATATATATATATATATATATATATATATATATATATATATATATAATTGGGAACCTCCATCTTCTAGAAGTCGATTAAAAAGGCAAAAATATCAATAATAAGTTAATGTTGAAAATTTTGTTCATTGTTATCCAGCTACAATTGGCAAAGTCTTTGCACTCCTCTGCTCACAGCGTTATGAATATGAATATTAGTAATAATTCCCATACCGCCATAAAATCTTCCTGTAATTCTTCTAAAGTTCAGTTTCTATTTAGATAGATTTTGTTTTTCATATACCCTCAAAAAAATAATTCTCAGGAGATCAGATCAGGTGACCTAGATTGGTCACCTGACTGGCCTATTGTGTGCTATCCATTTCTGTGCTAAGTTAGAGTTAAGGCATTCGACAACAATTCCCGCGTTATGAGTCTGGGCTCCATTATGTTGAAAATACAATCCGTTACTTTGCCTCTAGAGGCAAATTATCAATAAATGGGACTAAAATGTCTAGATAGGCATGAGCATTTAAGTTCCCTTTATATATCTCGTAAACCATTATTCTATTGCTCAACAAAGCAACCCACACATTAAACCCAAATCGTCCTTGTGTTACCCTATTTATTTGTTGGTGAGGATCCTGATCTGCTCGTACATGATTATTATGGTGATTAAATATATCATCACTAGTTATTCTTGACTTATCCGTCCATATAATATTATTAAAGGAAAAATCATTATTTCGAAACATATCCATGTATCTTTAACACAAGTTTACTTTTCGTTCAGGGTCGTCAGGGGGAGAAAACGCTAAATTTTTCTTGCCTTGTAACATTTAAACTTATTTTCCTTTAAAATTTTTAATAATTTTTTATGAGAAACCCCAACATCCATTTCAATAGTTCTGCTTGATTTTGAAGGATATGCTTTGACACATGCAAATACATTTATAATTTCACTCTCTTTATCTCCTTTTTCATACGTCTTTGGCCGTGACTTTTTAAAGAATATAAAATTGATTTAAGTTTTCCTCTATTCACTTAAAAATTGCCGGGTTGGGTTGTTCGCGCTCCGAATACCGTTCAAAATATAAATCAGAAGCTCTCTGCTTGTGTTACACTCAACAGAACATTCTACCATTTCATACTTTTCGAAATTTTGGAATTCTTTCATTTTGACTTTTTAAACAGACAAATTACAAGTTGACAAGCTAATAAACCTCAACAGGCTTTAGTCGAATAAGTGATTCTTTTATTTGTCTATAATCACAGCTTACTATTTTAAAACAATTTAAATTATATTATATTCGTCGAACTTAAAAAGTGTTCTTATCAGTGACCTATGGAAATGATTTTATTATTTAGATATTCTTTTTCATCAAGATCAGTAATAAAAATTGTTTTTAACCTATTTATTGTTAATTTATACTGACAATATAATATATTCTTACAGAAAATATGACGGAAAAATACAGGGTGTTCCATTTTGTAATTTATTTCCGTCATTATAATTTTCTCAAAAAAAAAAAGAGTTCGGGACTACTTTTTTAAAATATTTTACGGTTTCCCAGATAGCTTATAAAAACATCCAAAACGATCGACCCTGTACAGGATATCCCAAATTCGATACTTTTATGGGGTTTTCCGTTAACTACTAAAGTTAGCAAAAACTAATGTAGCCTTCACAAGCTTTTTTTACGGAAACTAAAAATGCTGTAAACAGAACTTTCAAATTTTCTTTTATTTTGAGGATACAGGGTAAAATTCAAAAATGTTTTTTATTTTAAAATATAATACAATATTTTAAACAACACCCAAATTTGGTTACTTTAAATGGAATACCCTATATATTTTTAGAGAATGAGGTAAAATTTTCAATTTTATTTATAAGACGACACTCTATGTCATAATAAAAGACAGGCTGAATTTTGGGATTTCTTCATTTAAAATCGTAGTAAGCCATGAATAAAAAACCAAAGAAAGTTTTATCATATTTTTTCAAATAATTAATGTTTGTCATGTAAAACGTAAACAAAAACAATTGTTTGAAGATACGCCGTTTAAGTTAATGGTGATGTTTATTTTTGTGCAGTGCTACTTCCAATGTCATTACTAAAAATGAAATATATGATATGTGCGTATATAGAAAGTAAGGAAAACCAGGAAAATGTCCTCGATTTATATTTTCAACGTTTTCCTGACAGACTTCAACCTTGTAAAGATATTGTTAAAAGATTTTATAGCAAGGACAGCCAGTGTCTATAGCTTCAATGTAAAAAGAGATATGAATTTCAAAAACAAAGTCTATTTTCCTGACAAAGTAAATACGATGCAACCCTGGAGATAGGGAAATAAGACTGCAGCTTTGCCACTGGTAACGAAATACCTACTTTTTATAATTGTATAGTTTAATAAAGCAAGAATTACAAGGAATGATATTTTAAACCGACAAAACGAAAGACATTTGAACAATGCCAATCTTCATATAGTGCGAGAAGTTTGTCAATAGGACAGGTTTTCTTATAACATCAATTGTTTTCTAAAAGCTCATAAGCTTGTTTGTTACATTTCCTAAGCAAATCTCAATACAGAGGTTTCCATTAATATATTAGAAATTAATTTTAGGAGTTTATTTTATGATGAACTATTAATAATACGACTTAACATTTATGTTCAACAAGATATTTTCGAAACGGCTAAATCAATTACAATGAAGTTTTATAGATATGAAAAGGAGGTTATCTGGAGTGACAGAGGTTAATTTTTTCTGTCTGTTTGTCTGTCTATACAGGCTAATCTTTGAAACGGCTGAAGCGATTTCAATACAAAAATAAAGAGAAGGTTGTGGGGAGTGATACAGGCTGCGTTTTCTTGTCTATCTGTCTATCTGCATGGACTAAACTTGGAGACGGTTAAACTGATTTCGATGAAACTTTTGAAATAAGAAGCGGAACTTGTCGAGAGTGATACATCATTTATAACAATTGTATTTAAGTTTCTCTAGGACGAAATCGGTGATAAAAGCTAGTGTTTAATAAAACTAAGAGAACGCTGTTACCAAATAAACTTAAACTAAAAGTTTTAAATAACCCTTATACTGTCGCAACGCAAATTTTTAAGTGATTTTGAATATGAAATGATCATATGCTAACTTAAAAAATATAGAGGGTGTCAAATGTTCCTCTGTCTTTGGAGAAGTGTGACCACACACTGACTGAATGGTAAAAAACATAGGGCAATCTAAAAATAAAAAAAATTACAGGTTGTTCCATTTGAAAGAACAATAAATCCTGTATATCTAGAAATAATTTTATTTTGTAGCTGTTGGCAGTCCCTATAAACTATGTCTTAAACTTTTTCTTGTAATTCGGAGAATTATCGAACCATTGCACTTGAACGCACTATTAGACCACCCTATGTATTAAGAATACTTCTAATGTTCCAATCCAAGTATTACTCTATTATGGATTTGACTACGTACATTTAATTTAAATATATAAACGTCATAGAAATTTGATTTTCTTAAAGACATTTAATTGTTTTTTTCTAATAAGAAATTTCATTAAAAAAATTGTTTCGAACATCAATACACAAATTGTTTTTCCATGTAAAGGTCAAGATCACATTGATTTTGAAGAATACTGAGACAAAGAGTAAGGTATGTACGTTCCGGTCATTCGTCTTTTAAATATGCTTTCGACTGTGTGTGGCCTTATATCAGTTAATAAAAAAAATAATTTGTAAAAGTTGGCTGTGTTTCTGAGTTTCTGATGATCCTTCATTGTGACTAATCGCGCATTATCAGCCTGAACCATCCTTTAAAATTATTCGATTTATCAAAGTTAAATTTTCTCCATAAAAATATATACAGTATATCTTTAAAACGTCTATACAAAACGCTAGCGCCTATTGTTGAGACTAAAATAAGAGGATTTGTCCCAATCTACGTTAGTCCATAAATTGATAGTTTCCAAAATATCCGGTTTTACATTTTTAATACTTTTTTCTCAATATTCATCTTAAAAATATCTTGATTTGCACCAAAATTGAACTTCTTCAACATGATAAATCAAGATTCGATTACAGCAATGCAAAGGGTGCCACCAACAGTTTGCCTCGGTATATTAAATTTTCTAATTAAAAATCCTTATTTCTTTATATCTTTTATCTAAAGAAGTTATACCTAGTAAATGTCATGATAGAATATAAATATTTTAATGCGTAGTGAGACTCGTCGTAGCCCCCTGTCACAATTTATTCAGGCTTGGGACTAATTCAACAAAATAGGAGCATACTTAAGGACCAACAACAGTAAAAATTTACATAGCAATGAGCTGACAATCAAAATAATGTAAGAATTAACTAGAATACAACAATACAACGCATAAAGTCACTAACCAACTTACATAAAAAATTTAAGTTATCTAAATAAATGTTAAGGACAGTGGCGGGCAAACAGTGGATGGGATTGGCGAGGAATAGAGAAAGATGGAAACAATTGAGAGAGACCTACATCCAGGAGCGGATGGACAGAGATTGACAAAGAGAGAGAGAGAGAGAGAGAGAGAAATAAATGTTCAATAAAATCTCCTTTTTTATGTGCACAAAGATTAATTCTACGAAGAATGTTGAACTCCACCATTTCCATCATCTTTGCATCTAAGCATAAAGTGTTTAGTGAATTTTGTATTCGTCCCCACAATTCCTCTTTGGCGTTTCGAGGTTTACAGTATACCACCTGTTTAAGAATTCCCCATAAGGTATCCATAGGAAGTAAATCCGGTAAGTAGGGTAGCCAAATTGCAGAAGCATTATTTCCTCTGCCTATTCATCAATTTTTGAAATTTTCACATAATAATTTCTAATATTTAATCTGAAGTATAGAGTGCACCATCGTACGTGAACCATATAATTTGTTTAGTAGTCTGTGGAAGATCATCCCATAAACTTGGTAAATTTTTTAGGTGTTTTTGGCTAACCTAAATCATTCCAAAGAGATGTTAAGATGACATATTAGTCATCAACGGTCCTTGCCCATATGTTTGTTTCAAATTCATGTTGATAATGCGAGTTTTCGTCACCATAAACATGTTTGTTATTTAAATTTGTCACACCTCTTCTTGTTAAGCAATACTCATCGGTAAATATTTTTTTATGAATATTTGTATCATATTCTTCATTTCAAATCAAACGATCAGTAGGAAGACGCTAGAATTCATGGTTGAAAGACCTGAGGAGATGGTTTGATCGCTCATCTACAGACATATTTCGTGCTGCAGCTTCCAGAGCCACAATTGCCATTTGGATCGCCAACCTTCGGAAGGAGAGGGCGCAATAAGAAGAAGAAGAATTCTTCATTTGTTAAAGGGTAACGCCCCATTAACGGTTGAAAAATAGGGCTAATTTTAACAATTATTTTGAGAATGTGGAAGAGAAGTGTGAAAATTCTTTTCAGAGGATTCATTCAGCATATATGAAAGTACAAAAAAATTTAATATTATTTTGATACAAAATAGAGCCGATCTTCGAAATCATCTTTTGTAAAAATTGAAAACGGGTGAAAATATTTTGCTTGAATAATGAGACCTGGAACAAAAAACAAAGAAAATTTATAGTTTATATATAATTGGCTCCCCGATGACGTAGTTTTTTTTTAAATCGAATTTTATAGAAATGACGCACTTTTAAAAAATTAGTCGATTTTTTGTTAGTTTGAAAAAAGTGGTATTGAGAAAGATACGTTTAAATTTTTACAAGCGTTCACATTTATTATATAGAATTGTCGCACTTGCGGACTTTTGGCGCAGCTCGTGGCCTTCTGTGAGACCTTTTCACTATAAAGGTAACAGGCTCAGTTACAATTTCGTGAGGTAACGGTAATACAAAAGCAATGAAACGAAGCACATAGGGTCTGTGAACGGTGCGCTTCGTGCTTAGTGGGCGCTCGAGGTTCAACCGCAAAATCAATGTTTTAATTCCTTTTTTGCTAAGGGATATTGTTTTTGAATTCCTAATAGTTCGTTTAAAGCAATAAAAAAATAGATTTTTTTCAACCTGCTACAGTGGTGTTACCCCTTAATGAATCATGGGAAACCTAAACTTAATTGGTAGTCAAGAGGTAAAAATTCTTGTACTGTCTGGAGATGGAGTGGATGCAACAGTTGTTCTCTTAAAGTTCTAATTATTATATATTTAAAATCTCCAAGTTCCAAACTTAACTGCCTGGTACTCTAACTTGGATTTTCTTGACCTCGTTCTAAAAACTCTTCTTCAACCTCTGATTTCTTAGTCGTCCATAATCAATCCTTGCATGAGCAAACTACTGGTTTTTCGAAGACGCAATTCAATATCGACTAATGTTTGGTAGTTTGGTTGGTACTCTTATACTGTCGCAAAACATTTAATTTAAATATATAAAAGGCATAGAAATTTGATTTCTTTAAAGCCATTTAATTGTTTTTTTTTGATAAGAAATTTCATAAAAAAATTGTTTCGAACATAAATACACAAATTGTTTTTCCATGTAAAGGTCAAGATCATTTTGACCTTAAAGAACACTGAGACGAAGAGTAAGGTATGTACATACCGGTCATTCGTCTTTTAAAGGTATTTTCGACTTTGTGCAGCCATATATCAGCTAATAAAAAAATTAATTTGTAAAAGTTGGCTGTATCTGTTTAGAAACCTTTTTCTATATACTCTCACCAACTCCCGACAATTTTCTTGGAAATAACCATAAAATAATATCGATCGGTCATTTCTGCGTTGGTGTAATGTTTGGCCATAGCGAAAAATTTAGAAATTAAATGATAAGTTTTAAAATTTATTTACTTATTTATCTGGCAATATATTTCTAACATGCCAAAGCTCAATCACGGGTACAATAAATCCGAATTTATAAATTGTACATTTTATTTTAAATTGTAAACCTTAACTAACCCTAACACATCCAAAAGAAAACAACACTAAATTAACAAGATAGAAGTGAATAAACCAACCTTACAGATCACCAAATGCTGCGCGTAGATACTTTGAAATTTGTGGAAGATTGTCAAAATGAATGTCACAAGATACAGACACTTTATTAAAATATTGACACATATCATAAATTGGGTTTTAATAAAGTATATTTAATCTTGGGCACCTAAGAAAAAAGGTAGCTTGATACCTATACAGGACACCTGAAAGGATATTTGCTGCAGTAAAAATGAACAATTAATTTTTGCGTGTAAAAATGTTACAGACGGGGAATCAACGCGAATGGTTAAAGGGAGCTCCCCAAACCTGGTCAAACATCAAGTATTTTAGAAATCTCCTTTGAATAGATTCCACAAAGTACTTGTGGCAGATATACAGGGTGTCCGGTAAGTGCCTGTTATTTTCTTGGGAGCATACAGGGGAGGTCAAAATAATCCCACTTTGTCATAGAAAAAAAATTCCCAAATAGCCCCTTAACGGAGATACAGAGCCTTAAATGGGTACTCAGCGATTTACCTTATCGGCTCTAAGTTTAGAACCGACTTTAGATCATCAGAGACGTCAGGAACGAACTTGCAGCGACACTCGTTGGACCTAATTTGTGACAGGTGTCATTTTACAGAGCTAAAAACTGATTATTTAAATACATTGGTAATTCTTCTTCAAAAAAGGTATTTCTAATTTATTTCGATAAAACTGGTGGTTTTCGATATAAATAGGTTTTTATGCGAAACACGTAAAAGTTACTAATGCCAAACACAAACAAGTAAAAATAAAATACGCAGTGTTTGCTGATATGCTTTAATTTGTGGGAAAGTGCTGTCTCACACGAAGGCAAGAAGATGTTATGTTGCAAGATTTCTAGCTCAGACATTGTCAAGTTCAGGAAAATGTTTAAATGTTATTTATTTTGTCAAATATTCAATATGGGCTCTATGTACTTTAACATATTTTCTTATTCTTCGAATATTTTTTCGCTGCAAATAATATCTCGGCATTATTACGGACTTCGTAGAATGCTGCGCTATTCTTGTAATAGTTCTTCTCGAGTATTTAATGGTGTTGAATTAACTAGTACTTTTAGATGTCCCCAGAAGTAAAAGTCTAAGGGATTTAGGA
This sequence comes from Diaprepes abbreviatus, assembly GCA_034092305.1. Classification (NCBI taxonomy): domain Eukaryota; kingdom Metazoa; phylum Arthropoda; class Insecta; order Coleoptera; family Curculionidae; genus Diaprepes; species Diaprepes abbreviatus. The sequence goes on from JASJET010000303.1 coordinate 1,133,694, forward strand.
CTGAAGACCTCGGTTGCCATAAAATAGGCCCTCGACCTATCCATCAAGGGTCAAAAACGTTAGTTAAGTGTTGACGCACTATACGGTTAAAATGAGGTGGAGCACCATCATGCATGTATCACATTTGCATTCTTCCATCAAAGGGTACATCTTACAAAAAGTTATTATAATTTGCTGGAAAAATTGTAAATAAATCTCACCATTGAGTCTTCCTTCCAAAACAAATGGACTTATAAAGTTATTTCCGATGATGCCAGCCCATGTATTTACAATAAACCTTTGATTTTTTTTGTTTTGAATTAAAGCGTGCGGATTTTTATCATCCCAAAAATATAAATTGTGTTTTGAGTTTATTGTACCATCTCTTGGAAAACCAGCCTCTTCGGTAAACAAAATAGGGTTTGAAGAATTTAAATTTAGTTTATGTTGCTGTATAAACCAGTTGGAGTATTGAAGTCTTGCGAGATAATCATCCGGAGACATGTACAATCTATTTTGCAACATTGTTTTGTGTCGCGAGCATTCTTATGCTGTTTGAAAGGATTGTCAGCTATATCTTGCAAAATTTGTTACTCTACATGAGGGTCTCGTGCTCTCCTAGAATGGCCCTTATCGCCACATTGCGGCAAAAATGACTCTGAATAAAACATGTAAAAAATTAATTCGTTAACTCTAATAATTATTTTCTAATCATCTTTTACCTGTTTCCTTAAGGCTTCAATCAACCCCTTGAAAAGTTGACAATGTTCAAGCTGGAAATCTTTCAGCATAAAGTCTCATTGCCTTCGAAAAATTTCATAGCGCTTCACCATAAATTAAATGCATATCAGCACACTGTGGGTAAGAATATTCTTCCATTTTTTAAAATTATTTTTTTTCGAAGGTGGTTTTGTCAAGTTCCGTCCATAGTAATTCATGAAGGTATTAACAATAACTACCTAATTTTTACCTGTTTGTGTTTAGCATTAGTAACTTTTGAGTGTTTCGCATAAAAACCGATTTATTCGAAAACTACCTGTTTTATAGAAATAAATTAAGAGGAATGACGAAAGTATTTAAAATGTCAATTTTCGGCTCTATAAAATGGCACCTGTCAAAAAGTAGGCCCAATAAGTCTGTCTGCAAGTCTCTGATGATCTAAAACATGTGCTGTAGTTTGGTTTAGTAGGTCCTTATGGCTTCTATAAAATATTAAAATTGCATTAAATTATACAAGTCGGTTCAAAACTTAGAACTGATAAGGTAAATCTCTTACACAAGCGAACCTGCTCAAAGTTGAACCATTAGCTAAATAACTAATAGTATAAGTCTTTTCGCGCAATTGCAAGATCCCACATTGCATTTAGAGATATTCAGATCGAATTTATTAGACACACACCATTGTCCCACTGTTTTAATGGTGGCCTAAAGGGATGCACAGTCAGCGATTACATCGATGCGGTCAGCTTAGACCTTTTTTTTACAATCCACCTTGGCGAAAAGATCGCTTACTTATATATTAAATAGGAGCGGCTCCAAATTGTAACACTGAGGTACATCCAACGTTGGTACAGACTTATCTGACCTGAAACCCTCAATCTCTACTATTAGCGTTGGTCTAGAAGGTAGACTTTTAATATTCTAAAAAGTGTGTTAGAGAAACTAAACTGATCAGATGCTTTCCTCAGTAGAATGCACGGTTTAACCTGATCATAAGCCTTGCGAAAATCAGTGTAGATGGCGTCGATTTGACTGTTGTCGTTAAAGGTGTAGCAGACATAAGAGGAGAAACATCAAAGATTGGTCGTGCATAATTTTCTAGAAATGAAACCGTATTGATAAATTGATAGCCTGTTCTGGATTTTGGAAACTAGAAGCTTTTGTATTATAATTTGGAAAACTATTGAAAAAATACATAGTTTTCAAATAACATGATAGTTTTCAGCCAAAGATGAATCTTTTTTAAGGATAAGGAAAACTTTACCAACTTTCCAGGTGTCCGGAAATAAACCAACTTTCAAAAATAAATTAAAGATGCACGCAAAAGGGGAATTTAAGACAAAATAGCAGTTTTAAATGAAAAGACTTAGAATTCCATTAGGGCCGGATATTAACTTGTTTTTAAGCTTCTTGCAGCCGGCAGTAATGTCATCAGGAGAAACTGTGGGAATGTCGATTGGCCCCGAGATATATGTTACATTAGAAAGATCTCCTTCCGGTTGCTGCAGGGTCTTATACACACTTTCAAAATAACTTGCTGTAATAATGTTACCGGACCCATGGAAGGAAATGTTCATGTAGTTTACAGTAGCTAGATTACCCGAATCCGTTTTTACTACCAATGAAAGACTAAAAATTGAAGGGAAAACGCTAAGAAAATGTTTGTATTCCTGTTGCGTTTGAATTGAAATCAAACTACGCAATATCTTATATCTTTCTAGATAAAAAAAAAGAAATTTGTTATTGAATTTGAAAATATTGTTAATGATTTCTTTGTAAATCAAGAAGGAAACTTTTTTCGTTTTCGTAACTGCAGAAATACAGGTAGCAAAGTGATTATTTAGGATATTATAAAGCATTTCGCTGACGGTTATAGCGTGCAAAGATTTAATAATGGGGTTCAGCCAGTTTGTAGCATCAGCTTATAGAAATATATGTTTGTTAGATTGAATCGTTTGACAATACTCTTTTGTAACTAATACTATATTTATCGTTGTTAACTCATTGCTCTTTACATTTGGATGGCTCCTAAACACGCTACAATTTTTTTGGGCTATTCCTAAGCCTAGATAAAGTGTGAAGGCCAGTCTCATTACACAATAAAATATTTCAGTTTGAATATCTCAGAAATAACTGCTCGAAGCGACAACTAGTAAATATAACTTTTTTGGATAAAAGATATCAAGAAATAAGAATTGTCAATAAAAAATTTAATACACCAAGGTACAAAAGAGTTATGAGGTAGATGTAGGTGAAGTGTCGCCGGTGATGCTGTCTATAATGTAGATCGAAACCGTAGTCGAATATAGATTTATCATTCTAAAAACTTCAAAGTAACAAATTTAGTGTAAATAAAGCTATTATTTAGATACATATTAACAAAAAAGTTTAAAAAAAAAATAACTTTGACACCCTGTATTTCGGAATCCAGCAATTTTTGGACTAGTCAAATTGAATTATATCATCAAATTTTTGCTTCAGAAATTGAAGCTAACATGTTGTAAGGACTTTTTAGAAACACCCTGTCTAGTTAAATAACTCGATTACATATGGGTATTACAAACCTCAAAATTTGTAATCAATCCGGGATGTTTTATTAAACCATACCTCCGTTTCAAATAAAATTTTTTTATCTGAAGTAATGATTAAAATAAAGCATTTTTAAGCATTTAAAGTTGCTTTGACGTATACATTTTGATTTAAAATACTCTTCCAAGTTTTTAAGATATTATGAATACTTTTGCTATATGCTTAACCTGATTAATCGATAAAATAGCCAATTTATTGACGGATTAATTAAATTTGTCGATATGAATTCTCATGGTCTTAGATTAACCAGGTTACTGTTAGAGAAGGATTGTTATTTTAATTAAAACAATAACATGCTGGTTTTCAATATAAACATTGTGGTATATTTTTCTACACTAAAGGCTGATTGTCACTGCATGAAACTGTTTCGCGAATGTCTTCTCGGTCGACGAGCCGAAACGTTTCGGTTTCGAGGCGAAACAAGGTGAGTCGCCAGTTTGCGTGAGACGATGATACCGGTAACTCCGAGTGCAAGCATTAGCCTTTGCAACTATGCCGATGAGTTGTTTGAGGAAGAACAAGAAAAGAAGTAAAACAAGATGCCGATGGTGGAGCAGATAAATATTTCGTAATAAATCTCATTATGGAAATAGGCTACTGAGAGATTTGGCAATGAAACCTTACAAAAATACCATCAGGAACTTTATTCGAACGACTATATCAAGAACTATTCGAGAAGTTTACGATGCGTTGATCAAGTCACTTCGGGAATATGTAAAGGTAAAATAATTCATTGTGTGTGTTTCATATTTAGCAAATCTTCACTTAAAACTAACTTTTCCGTACTTAAGGTGAAAAAACGTTCAAATGTTCGATAATATGGATTCAACAGTGTTTGTTGACGTATCTGATAATATGGGGAAAGTGTGTGATGTTAAAAGGGATATTTGCCTCATACACTCATTAGAAGTAGTTGACGACTCAGAAAGCGAAGTGTAAGGGATGAGTGCCCTATGGTGAATAAGCAGAGTATATTTCCAAATCTGCATCAATCAAATATTCGCGAAGGCCCTTTTGATGTGCGTCAGAGTGTTTGGATCATGTTTTCGCAGTTTATTCGCCAAATTTAAAGGGTGGGTGAAGTAGGCGTCATTTCAAGGATTGGCTAATGACTGTATGACCTTCAGAGCTTCATTCATTATTTTTGAGTGTTGCTCTGTTGCCTTTCATTTAGTGCCAGTTCTCTGCGTCCTACTGATACCTGGAGCATGAAAGGCAGTCCTTTAGGGCTCTTGCTGCTCTGTGGAGATAGATGAGATAGCTGCAGTAGCGGCAGATACAGTAGTTGCAGTGACGGCAGATGCAGTAGCTGCAGTGGCGACAGTTGCAAAACTGACAGAAGTCGAAGTTGGCTCTGTAGATCTTCTATTTCGGATTGCTCCTAAAACATAAATTGTTATAAAATATTACATGTTTCTTTATTCGTAGTTTCCCTTGGATAATCGTTATCAGATAAGAAATTAAAATATTTGTGGGCGAATCATTTAGACTCGTACACATCCTCGCTACTTGTAACAAATAATAATAAAAAATTAATAATCGTTAATGAAAAATTAAAAATGAAAATGTACTTCCTTCAGTTTAATTCCAAGTCCATCTTTTATAATGTTTAAAGAACGTTTTTATGTGTGTGTAAAAAGTTATAATAGTAACGTATTACACTACTTTACAGCCAGTTTGTGACTGTAATGTAAAAGGCAGTCTTTGGTTAATTTATGGTTTCTAAATGCGAAAGTGGTGGTAAAAACTTCTTAACACGTAAGATTTTTAAGTTAAGATTTTTTTCAGTAAAAATAAATTAGTATTTAAATCATATTATTTAAAAAAGTAATTTCTAATAAACTATAGCGCGACGTTGCCGAATTTACATCCTCCATAAGTTAGAGAAATTGTGCACAATCTAGCAACACCATGTGGTGGTGTCTAGGGATGACAAGTCAACCACGAACTCTCAACCCACTAAGGCTTAAAATAACGGGCACTCTGCCCCGTAACAGATTCTACTTATAGATGGCCCCCATATACGAGAAGTATGCCGTCGCTTTTCGAATTTCCGATACCCGATGTTTCTAGAAAATGCCAGAGGTACGGAACGGCTATAAAAGCAATTTTCCGGCAGTCGTATCATCAGTACTGGTTTAGCACGATTAGTGGCCAGTATTAGACAGAGAAGCGAAGTTCGCGAACAAACCAATAGTAAGAGGCTTGTATTAGTGTTATCTTTGCGTTGAATAAAGTTAGTTGACGGCTGTAAACGTAATATCACATCTTTGAACCAACGTGCGTGACAGTACAAAAATGTCTAAAGTACAGAAACGTGGCTGTGTTAACCCCGCGAATCGTTTTTGCTACATATGTGGTCAGTTTATCCCTAAATCGCAGAAAAAAACAATTAACAAAATGACCTAAGTAGCTTATCATAAGTATTTTGGATGTCTTGTTGGCAATCAAGATCGGGACTGGGCTCTTCACATATGTTTCTAAACCTGTACTGCAACTCTAAGTAACTGGTTAAATGGTAAACGCTCTTCTATGCCTTTTGTAGTTCCAATTATTTTGTGAGAACCAACAAATCATTTTAACGACTGTTACTTTTGCAAGACAAAAATGTCTAGTTTTTTAAGAAAGAGCAAACATAATATTGAATATCCGAGTATTCTCTCGGCAATAAAACGGGCTTTTCATGGAGAAGGTTTACCACTTCCAGCATCCCGGCAAAGTGGGAGGAAGAATTAGAAATGTATGATGATAAGGCAGAATCCTATCATGTATCAGAAAAGGACTATTCTTATTTTCCCTAAAGTGAAGGAAAAGCATCCCATTTAATCTAACAACCTGCATTAAATGATTTAGTTCGAGACCTTCACTTGTCCAAAGAGCATGCTGTATGCAAGTATTAGGGTCTAGATTACAACAATGGAATTTACTAGCCACTGGGACCAAAGTCACAATATTTAGGAATCGTAACCAGGAACTATCCTCGATTTTTACTCTACAGGATAAAATGTGTGTATGTATAAACCCGAATAGTGTTATGGAAAAATTAGGATTTGCACGTAACCCGGACGAATGGAGCTTATTTAAAAATTCTTCTAAAATAAATTTGAAAGCAGTTCTGCTCCATAATGACAACAAAAGACCCTCTATTCTTCTTGCACATGCAGTGGACATGAAGGAAACATACATCACCTATTCTAAATGCAATAAGCTATGATGCGTATAAATGGCAAATATGTGATAACCTAAAAGTCATAGGAATATTACTAGGGCTTCAGGGTGGATTTACAAAGTATTGCTATTTTCTTTGTCTTTGGTACAGTAGAGCCACACAGAGCCATTACCAAATAAAAGATTGGCTTCGGAGAAACTAATATATTCCAGGTCAAACTAACGTAAAGAATTGTCGATCCAAAAAAGTACTGTTACCTCCATTACACATTCAACTGGGATTGATTAAAAATTTCGTTAAAGCATTATATAAAGAAGGAGATGCGTTTAAATACCTTAAACATATATTTTCTAAATTAAGTGATGCTATGCTTAAAGAAGGAATATTTGTTGGATCACAAATTAGAAAAATACTAAGAGATCAACAGTTTGATCAAAAATTATAAGTGATGTTGAATGAGGTGCGTGGAGTTCTTTTAAAACAATTGTTTCGTAGTTTTTAGGAAACAAAAAAATGCTACGAAGAACTTGTAAAATAACTACTTGAAAGCTACTGTAAAATGGGTTGGCGCATGTCTCTTACAATATACCTCTTAGACTCCCATTTAAATTTTTTCCCAGATAATTTGGGTGCAGTTAGTGACGAGCAAGGAAAAAGATTCCGCCAAGACATAGTAACAATGGAGTCAGGCTACCAAGGCAAATGGCATCCAGCAATAATGGAGGATTATTGATGGTCTCTTATAAGAGAAAGCGATCAGGAGTATAAACGAACGTCAATTTTTGCAAAAAATTTATGCACAAAAGACTTACCATAAATATATTTTCATGTGTATTTTTGTAAATTAATCCTATTATTCTTAAAATATCTTGTTTTTTTCTATTGTTTAGAATTTATGTATAAATATTTTATAAAAATGTTTGTATTAAATAAAAATAATTGATGCATTGTATAACTCAAAATCTATACGTGATGGAAATTTTTCGTTGTTGAATTCGCAATCAGGACGCTTTAAACTTCTACGGACAACCATTATAACATCAGTCGCTTTTTTTTTGTACTTGTTGACTAGTGTTATTTACTACTTTACCGAACTTTAAAAGTATTTTTTGGGCTTAAAAAGGTATTTGTTTCCTTACCCAAAAATGTTTATTTTAGCTGCTCGAGAAAACTCGTGAATCTTTATTCTAAGAATTGTAATATAACAAAAAATATTTCCTGTCGAACATTAAAAAGATACATAGATAGGCAATCAGCAATACTTCATGCCATTCGTATAAAGAATATTCCTACTATTGCGCTCTTGCCGTTTCGCGAGGAGACTGTACATCCATTATTTTCTGATGAAGACACCACGATAAAAGAAAAGCATTGCCTCCGCCTGGTGCTTTTGAAATCACAGATTTATGTCCTATATCATAACTTTTCCACTTTACAGGCTAGTCGGAAAAGAACAAGCGTATGCTCGCAGTAAAACACCTTCTTCGTTTAGTTTTTATTTGGCTTGAAGAAAATTTACCATTTCAAAGGGCTTTAAATTTCAGGTCATTTTAAGTTTACCACCTCATTTTCTATTTTTAAATTGCCTCTTTTAAGGGTCAAAAGCAATAACTTCACCTAAAAATGAACAGCCCCTTTTATAGAGAGTATTATGAATTTGCTTGTTTTGTAAAATCCAAATAAAAATATTTGTAAAAGAGCGTTTTAGCTTCAGGGTAAACATTAAAATTGTTTTTTTTTTATTTCTGTAATACCAGTGCCGACTTAGGAAAGCGGACAATCCTCATTACAAATCTATTTTTATTTTCTTGTAGAAATGAATATGTTGTAACATTGCATATTGTTGTTTTAATCTATTCCGGTAAGGTTTAATATAAAGTAAAACGGTATGAAACTATATGGATCTTTTAGAAAGGTCGGAAATTATGGTAAAGAGGCCACCAATAGTCATAAAAATATGTTTTACATAGACAAATGAAGTTTAGGTAATGTAATAGACACTTTAAAGATATCTAGCAACTTCAGGCGCGGATCCAATGATGAGCGGTGGGGGCAATTGCCCCCCCCCCCCAAGAGCTTTGAGTTCAGGAAAATAGATCCGATTTAGCCTCTATACTATAATTTATTCAAGAACTAGAGAGAGTAATAAATAATTTTTTATCCTTTTTTTCTTCGCTAACTACCTGTGTTTTTTAGTCTGGTGTCTTTGACAAAATCTGCTAGATACATATATTTTTCATAGGAATGGGTTAGAAATTTTATAATCAAAAATACCGGTCTATAATAATGTAATTATTTGGGTTGAATAACAATAGACATATGAAAGTGTGAAGTGTTCCAAAAAGGATTTTAATCCTTGTCATAGGCGTCGGAAGGAGGTTTATTTTATCACTAAGTATTTATGGCATAGAATATTATTTCGGTAATAAATTTAACATAAAAAGTTTTTATAATATTATTTTATTTCTTATGATTTCCATAAATTACAAAATATAGATAATTTTAAAATATTTAACACAAATCACAGCAGTATTTTTATTATTTTTAATTTTGGCATAAAATCCGTTTCAGACACATTCAAATTAAAGCGTAGCCTTATTCTCTTAAAACCTTCTAAGTTATAATTTAAATACTTGTTAAACACCCATTGTCAAAAATACAAGAAGTTAAACATATATAAAAAATAAATTTGTCCATATAATATTTAAATTTTTTGGGGCTATCGTTTTTTTATTAATTAAAAACATTTTTAGGACATTTGACGTTTCATTTCATTTATTTCTTAAACCATCTGCAGAATTACAATTAGGAACTAGAAAGGGATTCAAATGTACTTAACTTTTATATGTTACAATTAAAATTAGACCTACTTATTTTTATTTCTATTGCACTGACATCTTAATTTAATTTACTTTATTATATGGAAATCCGATATCCCCAAAAAATAAAATAAAAGTGTTAATTCTACATGCTTAAGGAAAAGGCACAAATACAATAATATAATAATAATTTTATATATATATATATATATATATATATATATATATATATATATATATATAATTAAAAAATAACATTAAAACAATAAAATACAAACAAAACCAAAATTAATTTAAATAATAATTTGTGTTTAAACTGGTAAACATTACGTATCAAATTCGTAATCACAGTTAGTGAAGCTATCTTCGCTCAAATTAATTAAAATTTATTCCTTTATCTCACCGATCATGAGATCGAGTTTCAACATTTTGTTTTATTCTTTTATTTTATGGATTTTTCCCAATCTTCCGCAGTAACTTTATTCAAAAAAATCTTTGTAAGTAGTATTATTTCTAGCGACTCTACCTTTTACTTGAAATAGATATTTCCTTCTCCAACGGACAGTTTCCGGACGATCTATGAGAATAGATTTCCTATTTGGTTTTTTCCAGCAAAAATTAAGTTCTTTGAACAATTTCCAGAGCTCAGTTCTTTTAATTTCAGGTAAATCCCGATCTTCATGGATTTTAGTTAGAATTTTGTCGACGGCTGGAATCTGCTTCTCATAATAAAATGTATGTACAACTCCTTTTATTGTAGTTTTCATCTCTTCTTGCAACGAGGTTTTGCGTCTGCCTGTGATCGAATGTGGCTTGGGAGTGTTAACAATTCCAGTCATTTTTTTCTCCTTCAGTATTCGGAACATAGCAGATTTTTCCACTCCTGTCATGTTGGAATACATCTCAAAAAATCTTGTAACATTATTATCTAGATATACATCATAAACATTCATCGTAAGTTTTTCCTTGAGGAAAAAATGCCATAGTTTAACGATTTTGGAGTAAATCTAGAGGTGGAATCCATATTTTTGGGTATCTCACTAATCTCAAATAATATATAAAAACAAACCCAAACAAGATAAATCACTAAGAACACACTGTAAAGTGTACTTTGCTCACTGACAGAAATTAAATTGAACTCTCAGAAATTTTATTGTTGCAGTAAAATAGGAATATATATATGCTTGCAATCGCCCCTCTTTCCCTCCCAAGAGCTCAGAGTTTAGGAAAATAGAACCGGGTCTGCCTTTTATAGTAGGAATGTGTATGCTGCTGGCACTCCTTCCCCCGTTGACAACCTATTTTTCTTGCGATAGCCGTCCCCCAAGAGCTTTGTGTTCAGGAAAATAGACCCGATTCTGCCTCTTATACTAGGAATGTGTATGTTGCTGGCATCCTCCCCTTCTCCAAGAGCTTCAAATTCACAAAAATAGACCCGACCCTGCCTTTTACACTAGAGATGGGAATGTTTCCGGTGTCTCCGGTTTTTAAATCTCATAGTAAACACGTTTACACTAGATAGTCATATTTATAGGTTCCTTTTTATACATTCAGCTATTCTAAATTAAAATACTCCCACCTTATCTCAATAAATTCTATACTTAGAAACAAAATCAATTTGTATCTTACATGTTACTTCCCTAAGTACAAAATCGCTTCCGCAAGATTTATTGTTATGTCGGACAGATTAATAATTCATCTGTATTGCCTGAAGACAATAATTAAAATTATATTGCTGTAATATTATACTTTGTTAGTCGTTAATGGTATTGACCTAATTAAAAATTCAAGATCGTTTTCATATTGAGGAAAATATTAGCTAAAATATTTGATACAAGAAGTAATCTTTAGGTTCTTTTAATATATGGCAGAGGATTATAAAATCCCTTGACACTCTTGTGTCAGTTTTATTGTAATTTTTTTACAAAATTATCGAGCCCTAAGACTGCGGATATAATTTCCTAAAAATTATTTATTTCGTACTTTCGTTCATTCAGAATAACTAGGGATACGTTTTAATTTAACTAACGTTTTACTTCTTACCAAAATCATCTGAGTACTTTCGGGATACTATCTACATTTTTGAAAACACTGAAGGAAATAGAGAATGTCTATTTTATTTTTTAACCATAAAAGATATAATAAATAGATAAAGGATGTTTTTTATAGAGGTATAGAAGTTTTAAATGGAATAAAACAAAGATGAATTTTTTAAATTGACATGAAATTTACTTTATTCGAAAGATAACCTTCTGGCATTATAATTTAAATATGACTTCTGGCATATGACCGCCACGGCTGGCTCAGACGTAGTCTAATCTGGAGGTCCAATTTTCGATGACTTTTTCCAACATTTGTTGCCGTATATCGGCAATAACGCGGCGAATGTTGTCCTCCAAGTGATCAATCGATTCGGGCTTATCGGCGTAGACTAGCGACTTCACATATCCCCATAGAAAATAGTCTAGCGGCGTTAAGTCGCACGATCTTAGAGGCCAATTCACGGGTCCGAAACGTGAAACTATGCGGTTACCAAACTTTTCCTTCAATAAATCAATTGTGACACGAGCTGTGTGACATGTTGCGCCGTCTTGTTGAAGCCACAGCTCCTGCACATCATGGTTGTTCAATTGATGAACGAAAAAGTCAGTAATCATGGCTCTATAGTGGTCACAATTGACTGTAACGTTCTGATCAGCATCGTTTTTAAAGAAGTACGGGCCAATGATTCCACTAGCCCATAAAGCACATCAAACAGTTTTTCTGGATGTAACGGTGTCTCAACATACACTTGAGGATTATCATCACTCCAAATACGGCAGTTTTGTTTATTGACGTATCCATTCAAACAAAAATGAGCTTCATCGCTAAATAAAATTCGCTTATGAAAATCGAGATCAACGGCAATCTTGTTTTGGGCCCATTCACCGAATCTACGCCTTGCTAGGTGATCGTGTGGCTTCAATTCTTGGACGAGTTGGATTTTGTAAGCACGCAAACCAAGATCTTTCCGCAAAATCTTCCATAAAGTGAATGGACACATATCCAATTCCTGTGCACGATGGCGGATAGACAGATTCAGGTCTTCCTCTACGCTACGCTCTACAGCAGCAATGACTTCTTCTGTACGCACTGTACGACGTCTCTGTGGATGCGTATTATCATTTAGAGTAAACGTGGTGCGAAAACGTTCCATAGTTAATCGAATTAATTGCTCTGATGGACGATTATGTTGACCGTAAAATAGATGTAGTGCGCGATACGTATTTCGAACAGAATCAAGATTTTCAAAATAAATTTGCACAATTTGGAAACGTTGTTCAGGCGTCAGTCTATTCATGTTGAAATGCCAAACCAAACTAAACATAAATCAGTTGACAGCTGACAAAATGGCCGCCAGTTAAAAAGTGTTGCTAACTTAAAGTTCTATACCTCTATAAAAAACATCCTTTATTAGAATGTTTGGATATGCGTATTATCTTGACACAGTATTGCTGCTTGGCATAATATGAGTTTTAGCCGCAGTGACGCAATGTGGCGCAACAATACCCCCCTTCTAAATATTTTCTCTATAATACTCACTTCATATCTGTAATGTCAAGTTAAAAGTTAAATTTTTCATTAGTAAATAGTTCTCTAAATATCAAAGTGAATTTCTATTACTTAAATCATAAGGATAACTAAACCTCATAACAAACATTTTATATTTTTTCTGCCTAAATGTTTCAGTTTATTTGAGTGTATTAAGTAATCAGAAGAAATATTTTTGTTTTTATATAATTATTATAAGATAAGGTTTGCATCGTGAAGGCTTTCTGTTTGTCTTTTAAATATGAATGTACCATCATTGTTCAGGCGATTATTTACAACACGCTTAATAATTACGAGTGAGAACATATACTTAAACGTTAAAATTAGGTTATAATCGGAGTTTTCCGTTGCCAGCCTTCAAATGATTCAGAAGGTTTTCTTTTATCTTCTAAAGTTTTTTTTTGAGGATGAACAAAGTATTTTTAGAATTGGGACTTTCTTCGCAAGTGAGATACTTTTCTGATTTGCATCAAGATTATTTTGCATCGCTTTGATTTTAAGTCACTGCATTGTGCTATTTTTTGTTCATGTTGAATTAGAATGGGACAATGCAAACTTGGAGCAACTTGAAGTCCAACGGCGCCAGATGCAGGTTTGCTAGCAGAAGTACTGTTACAGGTATACTGAAAAAAAATTTTTACTATAAGGGCAGACGTTGCTAATGCAAAGAAATACCAGGAAACTGTGAAAGCCTTCCCCATGGTAGTGCATCGCCACCTCTCCGAAATTAAATATTTGGGTAGCTTGGAATGCTGAGTGATGGAGCTGCTCGTACACGATTTCATATTTTGTCTGATACAAGTTGCTTAAAGGATTCACTTTTGTTATGTTTAGTTGTACTTATCTACTCTGTACGAACTGAAACTAGTTCGAGATCAGTTCGTAGGTGGCGGTGCACTGCCATAGGAGAGGCTTCCACCCTTTCCTTGTACTTCTTTGCAATCTGAGATAGTGCTTTGTCTCTAACACTATTAGAACAGAATACATCTGCCCTTATAGTATAAAAGTTTCTCAGTTAGTTGAGAACTAAAATAGTTTCTCCTTTAGCGCTAAAATTAAAACCAAAATTTCTTTCTAATTGGATAATTAAATTTTCCAAACAGACATATTGAAGAAGTTTTTCTTGGTTTTATTACCGTATGTGATAAAACTATATAGCAACCTGACAAAATTGAAAAATAAAAGAAATAATAACTAATCCAAAAGATAATGGTGGTAATGAATTATGTGTAAAAAATCGTGACTGTTTTGCTAAAGATCTAAAATCTTTAAAGAAAATATGTTGCGTTTCTGGCTGAAAAAATAAGAATGCCATTTCTAAAAATTCTCCAGTCTCGATAAAGTCAAATGCGCTTTCCAAATTACATAATAACGAAGCTATGAAAATATATTTTGTTTAAAATTTTCCCATCATATGTTGGTTCTTAAAGCAGTTCATATCTACGTATTCATAATAAATATATATTTTGTTGAAAAAAAATCCGTAAATCTTTACTCCTTGTATGTAATTTAACTGTAATTAAATTATAAAACCAAATTATTACTTATTAACATTTAACTACAATCAACATACGAAATAGCTACATATTATTAGACTTCAAAATTACCTTTAGTAATTTTTACTTACAATGCAAATGTCTGATCTATTTTCTTCGCTTTTGTAACAAAATATGCTGAAAATTAATGAAGAGTTACTTAAGTTTCTTACCTCGTATAGTACGCCAATTAATAGTTTATGTTATAAGATGGTATATGTATGCTCTTTATGTGACTTTATCGCAGTGTAGGATATTTATGTATAAATCATAGAATGTATTAAGAAAGTAAAAAATTGAAAGTAAGTATAAATCTATAGAATGTGATAAATATGGAAATAGAAAAATAAGTAGCTACTTAATAAATTTTGTTCATAATCTTTCGTAGAAAATGTATTAATATTTTATATTGTCCAAGTGCCCCAGTTCATGATTATTTAGCTTACAAATATTTTCTAAATTTAAGAGCCAATTTTGGCTACATTGTAAAAAAATTCAGATTAATTTTAAGGTAATGTACTGGAAGCAAATTTCACCAATGGTTTATTAAATGCATTTAATGTTAATACAATAAATTTTAAAAAATTTACATTAAATCTAATGTAATTATACATTAAATTTCAGTTACTTTCTTGAAAAGTACAGTGTAGTTATATTTAAGTACTAAAGATTACGTAGCGAAAAAAGGATTAATGAGTAAGCCTTACCGACATATAATTATTTTTTATTCAAGGATGATAGTATTATGTTAATGCTTGTAATAATTTTAACTAAATTAATAACAAATTTTTAAATAATTCTTAAGAAATGAACTTTAAATTATAATAATATGGTGTTTTGGTTTCAGGTGCTTTGGATACGCAGAGACGAGTTCTCCCATTTCAAGGTAAAGTTGGTTTTTGTTCCAGTATTTAAAAAAAAACGGTAATTTGGCCTCAATTATTTTAGAATCTAATTTTTAGATTATTAAATCTGTTTCCTATCTTATAACTTTCATCAATATTTTTTTACTCTCGAATTAAGGAAAAACATAAATTATACTAGACTGTGGTGCCATCTACGCCTTATACAAATAATTCTTTAAGTGCCATTCACATTATCTATTATCGAACTATTGCACCAAACATTAAAAATATATCAAAAATAATTTAGATAAATTATAACAGGTATTTTTAAATTTTCTACCTCACAATAGCATTTCGCCTTGAAAAATGCATATTGCTATGATAGCAAGAGACAGAAATAGTCACAAACTGGGTCCTCTATATACCATTTTTGCTAGTCTCCGAAGATTCTATAATATACCAAATAATAATTAAGTGCTATGGTAACGAGAAGAAAAGGGAAATTGAAAGAGGATTTTTTTAACTGCTCTCATATTCGCTGCATAGAGAAGATAAAAAATAAAATCAGATACATTATAAACTAAGAAAAATAAATCCAAAATATATTTTTAAAGATATAAACTCGTTTCATAAATTTGTAATTTGCGTAGTATTTTCTCCATTGCCTTTTTGAATTTTCAATTACATAAATTTTTGTTATCCCAATAAATATTTAAAGGATGATTTTGTTTTCAAATTTGTACATATTTGTTTTTCTTTATGTATTAATATTTTAAGTAGTCGTACATTTAACTAATTTTTTGCTTTCAATATTAAACGTGAACGGTATCAATTATATCTTATCTTTAAGATCTTAATACAGCTACCTTATGATTCGATATTTTACCGCAAAATAAAAACATACTTTTGTTCAACTATTAATATTTGTTTATATGTGATTATAATATAATTTAACAAAAAATTACTTTGTATTCAACATTTTTTAACCCATCACTAAACAAATTTTCTGTGTTCGATAATTGGCTACTCAAATCAAAAAGATATTAGTAACAAAAGTATATTATAACGAAAACAATGTAATGATTGGGGATCTTTACCAAAATTTTCCTTTTACTTCTAAACGATATATATCAAAAAATATCATCACAGAATTTATTTCTAACTTCTTGTTAAAGTTTCACAACATTGCTTAAAAAATAAATTAAAGGTAAAATTAATTTTTTTTTATAATTTTTACAAAAGAAAAGTTTATATTCCGGAATAACTTGAGTTAAATAAAATTTAAAAACTACGAATAGGAGTATTTTATTTAAGAGTAATTCTACATTTTTGAATAGTTTGAACAATTTAAAAAATATTGAAGTTTAATAGAGTGCGGTACCTCATCAGAGGACACACTCTATACAGGGTGATTCTCCGGGAATATATCGACAGATTGTGGGAAAACTATAATTAGGATGAATCTAAAAATTTTACAGTGTACGAACTTACATGGGGGACAGACGGCTTAAACATTTTTAAGATGATGGCTCTTCCAGTTAAACCGGAAGTAGATGTCAGCTTGCTTATTTTAAATGGAACACCCTATATGTTATTACATTTTTAATTTCTACATAAAAGTCTCGACATATTCTATGTATAATTTTCTATACTTGTCTCACCGTTTTGGACATATTTAAATTTTTATATCAAAAATGCGGACCCTACAGAATTGTCACTATTTCTTGCCATTTGACATTCATTAACATTAATCATACCGCGACGATTAAATTACAAGCACGAAGAATATTTAAACTTATTTATTATTTATGGAGAATGTGTTATTTCAAGAACATGCGATACATTCGCAATCCGATATCCGAAGAAACAGAAACCAAAACTACTAACTGTTAAAAAGATTATAAAGAACATCAAGAAATTTAGATCTATAAAAGCCAGTTGTTAACAAAATAAAGTTACAAAAATTATTTGAGTCAATGTTTTAATTAACGCCCTTGAACTCTCCAAACATTTCTCGCATCTAAACAGGAACTCTTCGTGGGTGGCCCTTCTTACTGACTAAGGATTAAGTTCTTCAAATGCTATTCTGACGCGCTGCATGCAGTCCATAGTGGTTAATGCGGTGTTGTATACTTTATTTTTGATTGTCCCCCAAATAAAAAAATCAAGTACTCTTAGGTCGGAGGAGTGAGGTGGTCAAAGATGTGACCCATTCTTGGCTATCCATTAGTCATAAAACAAATTTTGTAGATGATTGTTAACTAAAGGACTATTATGTGGAGGCGCTCCATCATGTTGATAAAATAGATTTCTATGATCAGCTAGCAACAAGTTATTTAAATAGTTCGCTTCCGAATTTCTCAAGATGTCGAAGTAGTGCTCACAAATAAAATAAAAAACGTATTTTGTGTCTTCAAGTTACCATTCAGATTATCTTGGTAGAATTCCAGGGCGACGACGCCGTTATTTCTTATAGCACAATACGTGGTAAACTGCCAAGACTCTTGAAAATTTAATGCTCTAAATGGATGTACGGTTGAGTCGGTCTAATTGTAGGAACAATGCATTTTTTGTGATTTAGTTTGGTCCGACCAAATAATATTATTCAAAAAACCAGAATTTCCTTGTGACTGAAGTAAAATAAATTGACAGGACTCTACTCTTCGTGGAAAATCAGTGCCCTTTAAATGTTGTACTATGGAATATACATAGGGATGAAAATTGTGTTTCCATAAAATCCTTAAAACTGATGTTTGAGATAATCCAGTCTCTAATGCTACTTGCCTTGTAAATATTGTCAGATATGTAACCAAATATCCTTAAATTGTAGTTTCAATATTTTCATTATTAACAACTGGTTTATTTCTATTTCTTTTTGCTATTTTGGATTAAAAGTTCTTGAAATTTTCTATAATATTTTTAACAGTTGGTGGTGTTGGTTTCTGTTTCTGCGGATATCGGATCGCAAAAGTATCATAGTGCATGTAATTTAGTGGCCCCGGCATGATTATTATTAAAGAATGTCAAATGGTAATAAATAGTGACAGTTGTGTGAGATTCGATTGTTTTATTTTCGCAACACCTCGCCATCATGGCCAACTAATAACAAAACTTAAAAGCCGTATAACATTTTTACAATAGAAAAATGTCGAAGTGCTAATATTTTGAAAACTATAAATTTTTGGAATAGACAACTTTATATAAAGTTACCCTTATTTTTAATGCTTAATATGACAAAATTATAAAAATAGGTGCTTTTTGTTTGAAAAAAATGACCTTGACGATTTTTTATATAAAATTTTTATTCTTCTTTTTTGACCACTCTGTACTAATAATTTTCAAAATGTCATGAAAAGACTACTAAAGTCAGTCTTAGTCTACAGGAAAGCTAACCCAAATTAAACAATAAAGACTTTCTTGTAAGTAAAATGTATAGTTAAATTTGGTCCTCAAATGTCATTTTTGACATAAAAATCCAAATATGTCCAAAGCGGTGAGACTTAAGTATAGAATATTGTATATAAAATATACCTAAAATTTTACGCAGAAATCAAAAATTTAATACTATATTGAATGTTCCATTTAAAATAAGTAAGTTGGTATCTACTTCCGGTATAACTGGAAGTGCCGCTTTCTTGAAAATATTTTAGCTGACTGTCCCCCATGCACGTTAGTATACTGTCAAATTTTCAGATTCTTCCTAATTATAGTTTTCCCATAATCGATAGAAAAATTCTCGGAAAATCATCATACGGAAACAAATTTATTTGTACCTAAAATCAAAAACGAAATTTGAACAAAGCAGTTCAATTTCAAATTTTAACGATTGTGTTGTGGTATGTAAGCAAGATGGATATAAAATTTTAATGTTATTTTAAACAGTTTTCATTTTATTTATTTACTAGAAGAGAATCTGGTAGTAATATCTATTGCTTATTGAGCTAATTTCTAAAAATCATCTTCAGTGTTATGGTTAAAAATTGATCTTAAATAATAAATATTTTCGTTTACATTTTTCTACATTAAATTACAGGTTCAGATTACTAAAGTAATAAATAGATTTTTGATTTGTACGTTTTTCTTTAAAGGTTGTCAATAACATGCATAACTTGAAACGTAAATTTACAGTAAACGATGTTTTCTACTATAAAACTAATGATTACCTTTTTTTTTTCATTCACTAATATTGGTTTCATCTGTATTCAGATCATTCCTTTTGTTTACATTTTGAAATTTTGATTGACATCGAAACATAACATATTCCTGTAATTTGTAAATTTCGTTAGGTACCTCAAGACAATGTATCACAGATTGGGAAAAACGTTTTCTTAATTATTGGATAAATATGAACAGTGTTTATTGGTTTTCTTGTTGATTTTCCTTTTTCAGAAAATATTTATTTATTGTCACACATTAGCTGTTTCAGATAGTCAGGTCCACTGAATTGCATAGATAGTTTTATGGTTGCCTATATGATGGCACCTCTGTTGAATATATTGAAATATTAAATTCGAAATAAGACTTTTTCATTATGTTGTTTTTAGTTTATTAGTTGAATATTTCCCCTTTATTTTACTAGTTAGAATTTTTGGTAATTATAATATTGTAAATTAGACCCCCGAACTAATTGGATTTCATTCTTGAATATTTCTAACCCATTAAGTAATTTGTTATTGGGTATTCGTTTTGTAGGAAGAGGCAGTTTAGATTATTAAGATATTGGTTGTCTCTGTCTGATTTCAGTACTGGCCAGTTTAAAATTGAGATAGAAGAATTTTTGCATATATTTTCCGGAAGTAGTTCAAATTGTATGATAAATTTCAAGGGTTCGAGATTATGGCTACGAGATTAAGGTTATTTTTTTTGGATAGATTTTTTATGGATTTGTTTTATTAAGTTTTTTTGGTAACTTCCGTTGGAAGGAATGTGCGAGTGACGCAAGAGCGAGAAGTGGTTTAGTTTTACTACTTTCCCAGGTAAAGGGATTTGGTCATAAATGGCCGATTAAAGTAACAAAACCAAGTCGGGGTGCAAACATTTTTTGGTGATTTTGGTCGTTTCACCCTACAGCCATTTTGGCGATTATTTTCTTCAGCCAGCCCAGAAACAACGGCTTAACTTTTATCAGATGCCACCATTTTCTTGAGTTCGTCTTTTGGGATATCTACAATACGTCTTTGGAATAACTACAGTATGTCTTTGGATTTCTTCATTGGTTCTGTTTTTCTTGGATGAAATTTTATGATATACAGCGTTTGGGAGAAAATATGCAGTTTGAGTTATCGTGCTGCACTTCTGGGATTGTGAGCCTCTGTATGGGACAATCTCCATATTGAGCCAGGTCAACGTCCTTTCTGGTGAAGCCGTCTACGTCACAGGCCTTGTTTAACCACACGTTTGAAAGTGATTCAGCTAAGTGTCTAGTTTTTAGCTAAAGACATGTACACGAGAGTATCTGATTGTTATGCCTGATGGGTATTAAACCTGTATTTTTAATCGCTTAGTTATCTAGGCACAGTTTTCTGTTCGATTACCTAGAGGGCTAACAGGTAAGGGATTCTTCTGTACATGATTTTGAACTTTTTTCTAATTAATAGATTTTAAATATTTGGACTTTAATATTTTTCTAATATTTATCTTTTGCTAAATTTACCATATTACATAATATTTGCGAAGAACCAGTAAACTCTGTAAAGTGAAACGCAGTCGACTCGGTTGCGCTACAACCTCAAATTTAAATGTTTTATTTTGCGATACTCTACTGTAATTGAGGTTATTTTTCATTACGGTTCCATTTTTTTAGAGTCCCAGAGTGGCCAATTAACCATTTAATAATTGTTTAAAATATTGAATATTATAATGATAAATTTATTGAAAATTTTAATTGTTTAACAATTGAATATTTTGGAAACTAGTTGATTCGTTCAAAATTGTAACATACTTTTCAGAAAAATTTTATTAAGATTTTAACCACTTGAGCGACAGTTATAACTTGATTTCTATGATCTAATTTTTGTAATTATATATCACCTTTTTGTGTAATTTTCTATTGCTCATATTTCTGTTAACTATCACTTAAACACTCATTATCTTTCTCATTATCAATTTTCTAATTCTTTCTCTTTGCAGACATTTTTGTAGTTTTTTGATATTGCTTATTTTTTTTTTATTACTGTAAAGTTCATAGTCTCCTGCATTGTTGGGCTTATGGAACTTCATAGTCTAGTTTAAAACAGAGTGTGTTCTTTTCTTCTATAACTAGGCTATGTTGACGTAAACCTTCCAAGGGTAGTTGTTGATTTATTTACTTTTGGATCCGTTTGCCGTTCACTGTGCAGGACATTGTCAAGTTTAATTTTACTATCTTTTGTTTTAATTTTCACTTTTTCTGCGTCATAGAAAGTCAATAACTTTCGACTAAGTCGTTAACAAAGTTTGTTTATTTATTGCAATTTACCAATTGTAATCGCATTTCTATCAGATTGCCCATTAGAGGAGCGTGCAATAATTCACATGGTGATAACTTTTTCCAGGGGTTGTACTTATTTTCTGGGAAGGGGTATAGCGTGAGGAATATATTGGCCTCTATTTAAATGGTTTTATTTCCTATAATCTTAAATTAGAATACTATTTAGTAATTAAACTCTGCGATTTATTTACCCGGATATGACATATTAAATATTTGTTCTTTTCCAAGTTTTCTCTACTACAATTGCTCGAAGCATAATCATTAGGGCAAATTTTGAAGTAAAATTTGGTGGCGCCTTCTTCCCGATTTAGTCATTGATAAAACTTACACAGGCAATATATTAAAAATAGTTGAAAAATATAAAATAACGAATCTACCCTGAGATGAGCTAGCGTATAGGTAGACTCCAGTCAGCATTAGGACAAACGTTAGGTAAGTCTGAACTGAGGATTTGGTAAGGCGTGCATAGTTGGTAATATTATGTTATATTTCATGGTAAAATTTTAAGATTTCATTTGCGCCAAAAATTCTTGATTTCATCAGTTATTCTAAAAATACTGCTGTTAAATTTAGTGTCAATATTTATTTATTCTTAATAAAATATACTATAAATAAACAGAGGAAATTAATATGAAGAATACAGGTATTTGACTTAAAATTTCGTGTTTAACGGGAAAAATACAAAAATTATGATATAAATTTAAGTTTTTGTAACTGAATCTTATCTTAAAAATAAACACTTGCGAATCAGGTATTTCAGTACGTAGATCACTTATTTGTATTCATCTTGATCAAAGTGTGCAAAATAGATATTAGTCATTGCGTAAACCATACTTTTTCCCAGCAAGGATTTTCTGCAGTTTGGGAAGAGTTTTAAGTTGAAACGTTTGCTACTCGGTAGAATAAAGTACATGCAGCAAACTTTAAATTTCATTTCATCAATTTTGGACATTAGCATCACGAACTTATGTGTTTTTGCCAATCCTTATTTTTTTTTCATAACTTGTTTGTTACTGCTGATTCAGAAACATAATATAATATTCGGCGTCGACAGTTCTTCCTAATTCTAAAACAGTGACCTTCCTAATAGATGGGCCGATCTTCATCATTTTTTGTTTTGGTTTTCTCTTGCCTGTCCACCGTTTTGATTGTCATTTGATCTTGGGCGTATAGTGTATATAGGTCCACTATTTCAATATGACCACGTGTAGTAGTTTTGGTCTGGCGTCAATAAATGCGGCACCCACGTTGCCCACAGGTTTCTCATCTATCTATCACTTCGAATATTATATACTTTTCCTAGATATTTCATTAATTTCAGCCACTTTTATAAGTTTCAGCGGTCCGTCATAATGCTTTTGTGAACCTTTTGGGTGACTGTAAAGGTTGTGGTGGTTTTTGGGTTTCCCGAGTACTCAGCAAATATGAATGACAGAGGAGTTTACTCCAGATATAACGTCTTTACTCATAGCTTTTCGTATTTCTACTTTCCATGTGTGTTTAAGCTTTCCTTGTTTTCTTTGATATTATGGTATCCAATTAAGAACTTTTGAGGAAGTCCGTCATTGCTCATTCTCTGTACATAACCATGCTAAAGCATATGTCGTAACTAAATACCTTCCACAGCTATTGCAATCGTGAAGTTTCTGCTGTTCTTCTCAAGGCATCCATTTTTCTTCTTTTCCATTTCACTCCATATTTCCGCACCATGCAATCAATTAATTTTAATTGATAAGTTATTTATACGCAGCTTTCTTCTCCTTGTAATTTGTTGACGTCACAAAATTTATGTCAAGCGTCCTATTGCTGTTTAGGCTAGTACTATCCATACTATTATATTTTATACTAATTTTCCTTATTCAATCTTTACTCAGTGGTATTTTTCTATTCGTCGATATCGTTTGTCTAGATTCAGTTTCTGGTATTTTTTGTCTTTAAATTAATTGAATATCCCCATTATCCTCTTCTGCTAATACTGTCTCGTTTTGTAAAGTACTCGCATTTCGGAACATGTTTGCTTCCAGTTTATACGAGTTTCTTTATTATATATTTTGGAGAGGGTTGGTGAGATACAAAATCTTTGTTTCAAACAGGATGTTGTATTTGTATAAAGAAATTTTATAACTATTAATTAAAGTATGTAGTAAAATTCATATTAGTGTAATGCAATGCTTCCCATAGTTTCTTACAAATGATATATATTTTGTTTTATATAAATCATATTTTCTGTGCATAATCTTTCTGCTCTCAAACCTCCGTATCATTTCAATCTTATTTAATCAATTTCCTTAGTACTTCTCTATAAAATCGACTTAGGACACTGATTTCAAACATGTCCCTTTGACACCTTGTTCCTTTCTTACATTATTAAGAAATAAACCTTTTATACAACAAAAATGTTATCATAGCTTGTAGTTCGGTTTTCTCCATACTTGAAAAAGAACAAAGCTTTCAAAGTTAATACCAAAATAAAAAAAATATATAAAGCAGCTTTCTCTAACCTGCAAGTAATACTGATCAAAGACGATGTTTCAAGGTGGCATAGTCAAAATGGCATTTTGAACACCATCTCTAGGAAAGATCAGAAACTTTTCATCCCATACTTGTATATACCGCAAAATAAAATTTGGGAGGATCAGCATTTGCTACAT
This sequence comes from Diaprepes abbreviatus, assembly GCA_034092305.1. Taxonomy (NCBI): domain Eukaryota; kingdom Metazoa; phylum Arthropoda; class Insecta; order Coleoptera; family Curculionidae; genus Diaprepes; species Diaprepes abbreviatus. Next base: position 1,158,061 of record JASJET010000303.1, read on the forward strand.
TATTTTAATCACATAATTTAATGACCCAAAAAATATTAATTATGAAAATTGATTAAACCAAGAAAATTCGAAATTTTTAATGGATAAAAAAGAAAATAAACCGTTAAATAGGTAAACAGAAATATTTCATAATTGGTTTCCTGTTTCTTTTTGCTACTTTCGTTTAAAATTTTCACAATCCCCACAAGTTTATAAAAATGGCCGTGAGAACTTAAGGAACATCTTTTTAAGTAATGTTCACATTGTGCTGACAAAATTCAAATAAAAATTTAATTTTCTTGATATTCTTAAAATTTATATTAATTGCTAGAAAATTTTTAACAAAGAATTTAAGGATGACTTTTAACATTTTTTAAACTGCGATTTAACAGTACTATTTCTGAATTTCCAGTAACCTTATAATCTTTCGGGGTACAAAAAGAAAATTACAAGTATTGCCGATACAATACAAATAATTAATACTTCCACGGAAAGAAGCCTATTTATAAAAGATATGACAAACAAAGGAAAGGACGTAAACGGGTCTGATCTAATCTAGATTACTAAAAGTTTTACAGACCCGGATTTAAGGATAGTCGCTAGATAATACCCTTGAAAATCTATCGCATACTCAAAGGAAGCCATTATAAAATTAAACTAGTATAAGGATATCTCATGACTGGATCCACATTGAAAACAACTTGTTAAAATTTATATTAATTTAGTAATGGTTAAAATGCTTGGAAGAATGAAAGCTTTTAGGATTATATATATATTAATAGATTATGAATAATTTATAATAACACAAAATTATATTGATCATATGGGTTAAATTTATTTTTATTTACTTCCGACCAGCAGATCAATTCTAAAAATTTGTAATTATTTTGGTACAACCGATTCTGCATGTGATTTTTCGCTAATATTTTGTTTATAATTAATTGTGCTTAGTGAAATCTTTTGACTTAAAAAGTTGTAGAAATTACACTAGATGTTTAGTGGTGACACATATTTACATGCCTTAGTGAAGTAATTTTTATATTTGTTATTAAACATTTTTAGTGGTATAATCGATGTGTTTTGGTCAATGTTATAATTACATAAATTATTTTCAATTGTGTGTGTTAAATATAGTTAAAGTGTATAGTTTTAAGAAACTTAATATTACATGTTGACACTGTAAGCTTTATGGTGCAATTTCAGTATGAGTACTTTAGTACTTACTATTTGCTTATTTTCATTCCATATTAGAAGACAAATAGCTTAATCTACAATGGGTTTGGGTTATTTATAACATATATAATGTATAAAATTGGATGTACCTTATGAAAAAAAAATTGTCATATAATGAAAAAGGAAAAACAATTATACAAATTTGCCGCGGAACGTTACATGTCAGGAGACGTACATAGCAGCTATCTTCATTTTTCACTAAAAAATACAATAAATACAAAACTTATATACATGCAAGTTTAGTACCTGGTATGTCCTAATTTTGACACGGTTGGTGGCAAAAATATTATTACTTTTGTTCCAAATATATCAAGAGAGAGGAATTATGTATACAACACACAATTTAGTAAAGAATGTCTACATGAATCAAAACCGCGTTCTTAGTGTTTTTTGTTTTTGAAAAGTATTGTCACGATTTTCTCTCTTTAGTCACTCACCGGGTCCTTATAATAAAAACAGAACAATTTTCACTAATAAATAACAACTCTATATTAACCACTTACTTGTTTCACATTCAAACATAAATTAGACTAACTATGCTTATCCTATCCCTATTTACATACCTATGGAATCTATTAGAATATATCATGATATTCTAATGGTTTCTTGGGCAATGACTCAGATTGGTTTGGTATTACGGTACTTTGACAAAATAAATTCTTCGTGCTATACTTTAAGATCTTAAGCTTCTTGTGAAAAGAAAATCCATGTTAACGAATCAGGTCCATTCCAAGAATAAACTTATCTTTTATGTCGGCAACTTGCTCCAAATGTTTTAATATTAACCCTCCAAGTTTACGTTCCACTTGTGTTCCTCCAATCGCATCAGCTGCTTCTCTACTTACTGTTCTTAATATTACTTTTCTGGACAATGGTCGGATACTAAATTTGTTAATAAGATTTGACTTTATCAGAGATACTGCTGCACCATTTTTGACAGTTATGATAATAAGTGTAGCAATTATAAGACGGTCAGCGAACCTTCCTAGTCTAAGAATGGAAATAATTCTGGGGCCTTTTCGATATTAGTCAATATCCACCCATTTATGTTGACTGTAGTTTTCCTGGTTCTCTTGTATGCGGTCTCAGGATGGTGAACGAGACACTAATCGCACCTGACAGTCCCTTCTCATGTGTCCAGTTTATCAATATCTATAGCACTGGACCTGATTTCTTCTATAACGCGAAATATCGCTTATTGGGTTTAATTTCTTAATTATGTCAGATAAAATTTTCTCCGTTTTTTAATTCGATAAATTCTTGTTTATTTAGCCTTGATACATTATAAGCTGCTCCTATTTCCTAAGCCTTTTCCCACGCTTTACCGCAATAATTAAACTTGGCTATACACAACATACGTACATTGTAAGCTCTTCTCGGAATTTTTTCGTAGCTCCTGGGTAAGACAGATGAACAAGGCGTTGGAAATCTATTTCTTATTCTAGCAAATTTTCTCTATTTCTCTGATAGCTTGAGTTGAGTTGCGACTGGTATAACTGGCCTCGATGCTGATCTCCAAATTTTCTTTCCAATGAAGCACTGAAGATTTCATATTCTTTTTGTTGGGTTTTAGGAATGGTTTGCCATAACTCCAGTGCTGATCCTCAAAGTGCAATTACTAATGCAGTAGCTATCTCTTCGTAGTTCCAGTTTCAGTTAATAGCAGCTTCAAATTGGCTTTTGTAAATAATCCAAGATGTTTGACCATCGTAAGTTGGAGGTTTGATGTTCTGTCCGGTGGTTATTATTTTATCAGAAAGGCCATGCATCTTTTTTTTTATTTTAGAATCTATAATATCTACTTTCGACCCCATCTCCCCTACAATTTCTCTCACTTCTTGTCACACTTCTATATCTTGTCGCATACTTGATTCAACCCTATTTACTTCTTGGCGTACTTTTACTTCTATCTCTGGTGCGATTTCTTTCACTTCTTGTCGCACTTCCCTTATGTCTTGGGTTACAATTCATTCTATACCACTTAATTCTTGGCGTACTTGCATTTCTATTTCGTCTATGATTTCTTTCACTTCTCGTCATTTTTCTCTTATATCTTTTCACACTTTGCCTATCTCTCCCTTAAAGTTTTGCGTTTGTCTTTAAGTGCCCTTCTTCTTTCTGTTTTTCTTCTATATGACACTGTTCTTCGCTAGGTGAAGTTCTCCATCTGTTTGGTTGCGTTTTTCTTCCTTTTGACGACGTTTTTTTTCCTGTTTTTCTCTAACACAACATTGTTCTTTTTTTTAGGCGATGTTCTTCTTCCTCATTTTCTTTCAAACGATGTTGTTCTTCGTTTTGGTGGCGCATTTCTTCTTCTTGTTTGTCTCTAAAACGACGTTCTTTTATAGGTTCCATAAGATTAGCCATTGATTCATTTATTTGCTCCATTTCTGCTGTTTGCTGTTTATTATTTGCCAAAAAAACTTCTAGAATATTCTTGAAAACTTGTTCCTAAACTTTTTTTTTGATGACAAATCCAATAGTGAGGTCACCATTTCGCGGCTTTTTTAGTTTTCAAAAAGATCTTTGTCGTGAATTCCTTTGCAAACCCATTTTTTAATGAAAAATTCGCTAGTGAAATCAGTTTTCCGTTATCTCTTTTAGTTTTCAAATAAAATGTTCTAGAACTTTGTGAAAAATTAATGTTATCTTGATAATGAATACAACAATTAGAATTTTCTGGAAACCAGGTGATAATCCTCACTTCTAACACCAATTGTGACGATTTTCTCTCATTAAAATTCCTCACTGGGTGTGCATAATCAAAAGACAACACTTTTCACGAATAAATAACAACTCATTAGTGACTACTTCATTTGTTCACATTCAAATACAAACTAAACTAACTACGCTTATCCCATCCTTATTTACAAATTTGCAGAATACATACAAGACTAACACTGTACTAGAATCAACAAAGTATGAGAACTTACCCATATAATATATGTATAATATAAACTGTCCACGAAAGCAGATCTGGATCTTTTATATACCATTTTTGCGGCTACCGGAAGATTCGCGGATCTTCTAGAAGGATTTTCATACTACATGATGTAATAAAAATAAGAAAAAGGAATAATCTGCCAATTTTGAGATCTTGTGTCATAGAAAATAAATTAAAAACCTTACAAATTACAAACAAAAACTAATACAATGAAAGGTATACTGCTATACAGACAGTTACATTGCCCCCTTCCAAGTCTTGATAGCCCGATCAACCTGCTTGTCTTGATAATGAGATAATCTGTCAAGATGCACCACTTTCATCTTCGTATGAGGGCGCTTCTGAATCCGGTACACCTGATCGTTTAGTCACGTCACTACGTTGTACGGATCTTTCCATGACTTTTGAAGCTGTGGTGAACGCCCTTTGGCTTTTTTCGAATTGCACAACCACACCTTTTCATCAACGATGAATCTACCAGTTGGCTTTGAGGTCATAGCGGGTCTTTAGTGTGTCGTTTTCTATTTGTAATCATCGCTGTACCTTTTCCAACATGACCTGTAGGACGTTTTCTTCCGTAGTTCCTTTCGCGGTCGCGGTCCCTCTCGCCAGGTTCTCCACGGTCGCTGCGAGTATTTCTTCTATCTGTTCTGTAGCGGTATTCTCTACTGTCGCCTCCACCGGCAGTAATTCCGGGGTAATCTCGGTAAAAGTGGCCATTGTATCCGCACTGTTAACAACGCATATTATTAGAATATTACGGGCGACCCTGACCTTTTGTTCTTTGTCTAGCATAAGTTACCGTAATGCGCCAACTACATATTTCAATTCCATCGCAGGCCTTGACGGCAACAGATGTAACCAGCAAATCCGACCAGTTCACCGTAAGGAGCAGACTTTCTCTAAGTCGCTCCTGTGAACTACATCACCTATATCTGCAATATGATTTCGATAGCCATCAGGATCGCTGTCAGGAGTAGTACTGCTCGTACAGCGGCTTTGTACATGCTCTTCTTGGCTACACTAATACAACAACAAATAATTCCATTTCTGCAATGGAAGGTTGTGTTTTTGTTGTTATATATTTTTTGCTTGCTTAAAAATTCTTGCGTCTCCCTCATTACCTTCACGAAAATTCTTGGTTTTTTGAGGTGTGTTTAGCTATTTTGAACTGAAGGACATAAGCAGGAGCCTCGGAATTTCCTAATTTTTAAGTTGAACCCGAAACAATGTATTATCTTATTTTTGCCAGGCTTGCGATTCACCTTGTATATAACGTGTATCAAAATTGTTTAAGAAACTATCAACAAAAAACAAATTTTTATGCACAAAAGATTCCTTTAAAAGCTATAATTTTTAGAACTTTCAGGAAATTGTTATACCACCTTGTATTTACCGGTAAAGTCCGTGTAATATTTATTCCAAAATGCAAAAAATTTTTTTATACGAATTTCTATTCGGCCTTTCGTTGTGTATAAAGTATTCGCTTATATTTTAAAGAGGCTAATGGGTTGCTGATGTTTTTTCCCCTTCAGATCTTTCATACCATCTGGCTTTGTCGTTATCAGAACCTTCGTAGCGTACAGACAAGCGGGATTATAGCTACGCCAATGGTCAAGGGCTTACACTATTAGAAACTGTTAATCACTTTAATATTAGTTAGAATAAGCAGTCGGAATTAATACTGCATATACTGTGTTGATTGTTATTGTTTACTAATTGAGCAGCTGTTAGTGATTAACATTGGTAAGCATATTACTTGTAGTAGTAATTCTTGGTTGAGCTAGATACATAGTGGGCCATCTAAATACTTTAGCAAAAAATATCTAAATATTTTCTGGGTAAGCTTTTTATTAATAAACATACACTTTTTTTGATAAAAGGAAACGTTTGAATGTCAGATTAACATCCATACTTTCTACTATTTTTTTGGAGTTTTATTAGATTTTATAACTTTTTGATTTTTCGAACATTTCAGATTGATTTTAATTAAACAAATACAGCTAAATTGAACATATATTTTATGTAGTTTCCTAGTAGATATCGAATTGAGCAGGATGAAAACTTTAAATCGAATAAATTCATAATCCGAGAGGCATACCATTTTACAGAAAAAGACACATCTGTTTCGATTTTAATTTTGGCATGTTTCTAATGTAGTACACGAGCCAAGTACAGACCTTGTAAGTCATTTTCCCCCAGTTAATAACTCGCAAAATGCTTCAAGGAGTTATGTCATGAAGCCTCAGCAGCGTCTCCATGGGTAAGTTGAGCAGTGGCGACCCCCACTCACATAGAAAAAAAATTATTTTTAATCATTTCCTCCCGATTGAAAATTTGTCAAATGATAGTTGACACAATACTTTGAAGAAAAAAAAGTCAGCTAGACCTGATGTCGTTGCCATGAAAGTTATATCTTCAATCGCTGTTGTTTTTGTTATGATATTGTTATAATCTACTATACTACACGCGTCAACAAATAAATACTTATATAAAGTTATCAAGGATACAAATACAGAAATAAAGCTTCAAAATCCGTAATAGTTACTTGAAAACTAACAGAATTTTTTAGTTTTCTAGGTTTAGAAATAAAATAAAATTATTATTTATCCCTGTATTTTTAAGGTTCAAAATTATTACTGTTGCATTTATCGTTTTTAGTTAGGTTTTAAATTAGACCACGTTAGTGAATTAGGGGGTAAATTTTGTAATTTGTAGAAATTTTTTAGAATTTTTTTGAACTATCCTGAATAAATGTAACTAACGTTCAAATAAATTCTTTTTTTACGTGAGTGGTGGGCCGCCACTGCTCAACCCACCCACGGAGCCGCAACTGACGTTTACGAGGCTTCATCACAGAGCTCCCTGAAACTTTTCACTAGTTATCGCCCCCAGAGGCATTTGGTCAGGAAAACCTGTCGTCGGCTTGCAATCTAATGTATTTTTGTAAGTATTACAATCCACTATAGGGTAAAAACGAACATCTATCCATTTTCTTTAGACGGAACACCATCTACATAAACTAATACTACTACTACTACTAACTACAAACCAGAAACACAACTAATACTACGAAATGTATAATACTATAAAGTTCGTTACAATATATTTGATCAGCCGAAATAAGTGGAAAATCTTCAAATACAGAAAAAATGTGAAGAAGGCTGTTTTTTATAGAATAGGTCCTCAGTATAACAAGGAATAAGAATATATTTTTTGTATTTGTAAAATTTCTATTATACAATTTGTGCTTGAAAATCGAGCTCTTAAACGAAAAAGCGGAATTGCTCAAAAAATAAACTTTGAACCTAAGACATTTCTGATTATTTATTTTTCCTGAAGTAATTTTACATAAAAATAAGATACTACGAAGGTTTTGATTTTCCCGAAGGGCTGGAAAATTAATGAAAATTGATGCAACTTATAATTTAAGTAATTATGTAAAAGTATTTGGCGAAACAATGTTACATGATTATTTTGCTTGTAAAATTTTTGTGTAAGGTTCCCTCCAATATAGATTTTTACCACATTTAGCCCTCCTTTAGTTAAAATTCATAAAAAAAAATCTTACTTGTCTAAATTGCTCGTAGCCAGCCTAAATAACAATTAAAAGATACTAGAGATCCTAGTCTTTGAGGTTAACTTTTAGTTAGTGTATCTTTTAACTCAATATGTTGACGGCCACCTAATACCACAATTTTTGCACTTAAATATTTTTAACAGTCGATATATTTCAAGTTTACATTAGGCTGGAATCACTTCACTATAATTCTACTTGGTGATCTATAATGATTCATCTAGCAATTAATACATTATTCTTTCGCATTCATCGACGAGAAGCTAACTCTCTGTTTGATAAAATAGTGTTAGCCGTAGATACACTAGATGAGCTTAAAATATATGCTTTGGGGCACTTGACCTGAAGTCGTCGTCTGCCTAAACAAAAAAAAAATAAATTAAAGATTAGCCTAAACAATAAAAGGGAGACTTGAAATGATATATTTACGGATATTACATTCCTTGTAATTTTAAATTTGTGATAGGTATTTACCTGATGGTTTGGTTACTTTGAGACATCTTATTAAACCAAAATATTCCTTTATAGATAAGAGGTTTCCCTCGTGGACGATTTAGCATTTGACAGCTATTCATATGATAGATGTCCTGAACTTGTCAGCATACTGACGTAGAATTATTCCGCTTGTCGACATCCGAAATTACAGAAATCCTGTTTTTCATTATACCTTGATTAGAATGAGATATGGTAATAACAGGCAGTGCTGCCAATTGCGAATTAGTGTCTTATGACTGCATTTAGAACTACAGTTAGGTTGGCAGTTGTGGTTTAATTTTTTTTGGACTTTTTGTCCTTTATAAGGGATTAGCCGATGGATATCCTCCTTTTTCAAGAACGTCTCTTTTACAAAGAATTCGTGCGTTGTTCGAACGACTTTTTGCCGGTTTAATCTTAAAGCAAGTTTTCTCCCGCGGGCAGTTATATTTTGATAATTATGTTGCGTAGTTATGGTTTAAAGTTGTAACGGAATTTTTCCGGATGATTTCCCACAAATGCGAAAGAACTTGGCAATCAAATACGAGGCCACGTGTTAACTAGGGTAAGTTAAATTTCATTTTTGTGTTCCCAGTTTCAAACTTAATTTTATCTTCTGCAGTCTTTGTAAGAGATTGACAAAACTATTCACTAGTTTTGGGCGTTCATTTCAGGCCTCTTTTCCACCGATGTTTCTTTCTTCCTCTTTTCGTCGATTTTTCACCGATGTTTCGTCGCTCTATCAGCGATCCTCTTTTCTCTTCCTCTATGTGTCCTGTTCGTCTGCTTTCTCATCTCTTTCAAGATGGTACTGACGTCCCAGCGGAAACTGTAATAGCCAGTTCCCGTTCTTGGTGCTCAATCCACCACGAGTTACCATCTTGAGGATCCAAGTTTTGGTAGAAGTTGGATCTAGCCTGGATCTACGTCAAGAACCTTTAAGATAAGCTATTTTAACGTTGTACATTTTTTTATTGATTTATTAAAATATTGAAGTATTAATGATTAATTACTAATTTACTTAAACCCATAATGATATCGATAGTATAAGAAGTAGTATGGATAGATCACAAAAATTGCAGCAAACTTACATGTAAGGGTTGCGGTTAAAGATAGGTTATGTACCATTATTTTTTTGGTTTGGTCATATGCCGCTCAGTAGCGTTCTATATATTTGATATATTTGCTATTTCTTTTTTACCTAATATTTGTGATAAATTTTCATAGATATTATGATTTATAACATATGTTTAGTATATTTTAGGGTAGTGTACTTTTATTATTAAAGCATTTTGTACTAAACTATAAAATCCAACTGGTTAGTAACCTTTTATAATTTCAGCAAAATGAACTAGCTACGCTGTTATCATTTAAACATTGTTAAGATTTTTAAATGAACCTTATAGTATTATGAGGTCTATTTCTGTGGCCAGGTTAGACTGGATCTTTCCCCGTTTAGACATACAGCTTTTTTTCCACTAGGAGGACCCAACCTTACATTGGGTGGCGGCTTATTCTTATCTACTATAACCCTCCCCCCTAACTCTACCTGAGCTAATCAAATGGGCAAATTTGGGGTCCAATGATAAGTGGAGAAATAGTACCGTATGTACGAAAAACACCCACTAGAATAATTTTTGTGAAAAAGTACAAGCCTATTTTCTCCTGGCTCCAGTTTTTTTTTGTCTTTTTCTTAATTTAACTTATTCAATTTTTTTTTGGAGCGTTTGTAAAGATAAAATAGAAGCTCAGTATCTTATTTTATTTCATAATGACAATTATTGTGATTTTTCGAAAATGTCAATCTCTCAAAATTCGCTATGCGCAGAATGTTTTAAAGTTGACATTGACTTAAAACAAATAAACAGAGAGAAATAGCTAGGAGAGTTTTCACTGTAGAAAATTTTTCTGTACAGGTATAAATAGTACTCTGAAGAAGGATTTAAAAAAATTATATACAAAATCTTTTATTACATTTGGTAGTACGGCCCCCAAATTTAATCTGCAGTTGACAACAAATTAGCTGTTTCTTAATTGACGTAAAGCACCATAGTTTAGAGGTTTTTTTCAAGTTTTCTTTTACAAAAGTGCATTTTGCTATGTTTAATAGAAAATGCTTACGTGCGAGTTGAAAAATCGAAAACTCATCGAAAAATTTGGTTAGTTATAGAATATAGATAAAGGGAGACCCAGTGAATGGTTAGGTTAGCTGGTGCAACAAACCCCCTGGTGGTGTTATACTTATTTTGATAAATTTTATGTAATATATTTTCCGTAATAATAATATTATTTTATAATGCATTAACCTTTCTATATACAATTATTCTGTATACGAAAAGCAAGTTATTAAAAAACTATTTACATAAATTAATATTTACAAAAAATTCTTCCATATTTAGCCCTTATTTGTTCATTTATACAATTATATATTGTTTAAAAAATTTATATATTGAAATGCCTTTAAACATCGCAGTGATATAGAGATAGGGCTAACTGTAGATAAACTTTAAACCTCTCGCACAGACAGTATTGTAATGGATAGGACCAAAAGCCGACAAAGAATGTCTATTTTGCAATTTTTGCAATTAATTCACCGAATACACAAATGCTAGTATAGCATGTTAAGATGGCAATCATCTAGTTCTTCAGGCATAAGACGATATTAAGGTTTTTGATAAATGTTCAAGAGGTTAAGTATATGAAATAAACAAGACACATCATACATCAACACGGCTATAAGCATTGTATATTTAAATTTCAAAAATCGGTGTTTGTGTTGTAATGTATTGTAATAAAAGGTGCCTCCAGTCGGCGGGCTACGCCTGTAGACCATTCACTTTACCTCTCTCTGCTTATTCTTCTTCCTCGACGGCTCCGATTGTCTAATTTTCCTACTATCTAATTTTCCGACGAGTTTTCGAATTTGCATCTAGCTCGTACACGCCTACTATGATATACAGCTTGTTTGGAAATTCCGTTCGTATAATTTAAAGAGAGATTCTACATATGAAATTCATCTTCAGGCAGCTATCGCCGTTTAAAGGCGGCCCTTGAACACGGGTTTTTATTTAGCATCTTTTAAACTACTTGAAGTTCCGATATGTTTGCTAATATACGAACTAACATCAATAAATGCTAGTTTTAGATGTAAAGAGTGAGTGATAAATTTAGTTAGAAGCGTTCCGACAGGGAGGCGGTATGGTTTATTTATCACTATTTTTTATACATATTATTTACATAAAAAAGATCCGTTTGTAAAAAATTACTATACTAGTATTTATGAGAAAACCCGCTTTTATCAAATCAATGACTTATTTGTATTTAAACTAAATATCAAAGTAGGCTTATAACAAATATAAATTCGAAGTGAAAAACATTATGTAGCTTGTAGTTAATGCCATAGAAATAAAGAATCACTAGACATTAAATAAAAATCAATGTTCGAGGACCATCTTTAAAGTGGCATAGATTCATAGTGTTGTGAAAATATAATTTTTTTTTTATTTTCATATTTAAAATCTCCCTTCAAAGTATATGAACAGAACTTCTGGACAGGCTGTATAGAAATATGCACTTTCTTAAAAGAAAACTTGAAGTAATACTCCAAAGTAAACTACTTTTAGATTGTTTATAAAAGAGTTACTTGGTTGTCGGCTACGTTAAGTTCCTGTATCACGAAATATAGTAAACGTATTTCGATATCCATTTTTCAGAAAAATACTTTTTCAGAGTATCATCCAAGTAGAATTTTATGCGATGAAAATTTTATTCCCATTTCTTTATAACTTTTCAAATTAGTGTTACCTTTGAAGAGTTCTGGACGTAGCAAATATTAAGATATTAACATTTATTATAACAAATACTATTTTAGGAAAGTATAAGTTGCATAGATTTTCCATAATTTTCGAAACCTAAAACTATTTTGCAAATTGTTTTGAAAATTTATAAACAAATTACAATTGCGGCTAAAATAATAAAGCGATGGCGATTCTTCTTGGGAGATATATTATATTTGGAGATAAATAGAAATTCTCAAATTTTTATAAAATTACATTTAAAAAAAAATTTTTCTTAATTTTTACACGATTTTCTAGTTGTTCGTGAAAATCAAAAACTTCGGAAGAGCGTTTCTTTACGTAAAATCATATCAAGAAATTAATAGCATAAAAATTTTATCTTTTTCAAAAAAATATTTAAAAAAATTTAGCACAACTTTTTCGAAAATAGTGCTCGTAGCACTATAGAGATTTATTAAAAGTGCATTATATAATCGAAGAGCATGATTCCACAAAAATTAGCGTATGGGCCGAGAAAATCGGCAAACAAATTAAATGATCGATATTTTTTTAAAAAGCTTTGATAGACCCATGTACTTTGATTTTCCTCAGGAAGACCTATTTACAACTCTGGAAACCCAATTTTGAAGTGGAGCCGGACTGCTTGACTATCGATTCTGGTTTTTACATCATTACATTATTATTTATATATTCGTCAACACTAAGATTGTTTACAGAAAAAAGCTTTTACAACAAAATTGAGTATATGCTACGTCTTTATAATTAAAAATATACCGAGAAATATGGATAAGAAATGCACTAAAAAACATTTTTAAGTCCCTTATTCCTACACTAGTAAGCGTATATAATATGCTGTTACCAAAAAACAATTACTTTTTAAATTGCCTAGATATCTTAAGTATAATGTAGTTTGCAAATAAACTTTTTAAAATATAAATTTTTTGCTTCTATCTTCTGTGAGTTTTATTAAAACTGTATTTTTTTTTCATTATCATGTCATGCAAAAGGTGATAATTTGAATTGTTTAAAATGCTTTAACTAATTTTTTTACACACTCTGGTTCATTTTGAACAGGCTTTTATTTTGATTATTTTTGGTTTTTATTTTATAGCTATTTCTTACCGTAAATAGGAGGCCCTATTGAAAAAAATGACCTACTAGCCTCGATTCCTTAAAAAATGTAAATAAATGAAGCTATTTGATCTCAATTTAGAAATTCGTTAGTGACAAAAAGAAATATCTGAAAATTTGATATTGATATCAGCTTTCATCCAGAATCCACGAAAAGAAATAATTAGACATTGCCAGATAGCAGGGCTTTATTTTTTATTAAAAAAAATCTTTCTGGAAATAACCTTTACAGCTAACTTTTGCAAAGTTGACACACTTTCACCACTTAAATGGTCTTTTACAAATCAGAGCTTTTTATTGAACTTAATTATTTATTTAAATATTCTGTTTAAATTTGTTATCATTTTTCATTATAAATCTTCACTTACTTTCAGCAAAATCAAAAAATATTTGATTACTGCATTTTCTAAATAAATAACTCAATTAAATATCCGAAAAATAACGAATCATGGATATTTTTTAGGGTTTTGATACTTACAGCTAACCTTTCGTAAATCAAAAAAGCACTTTTTAATAATGACTTTTTACTCTTGCTAAACATCTTAGGTTGAATTGGGATTTTGAAAATATCTTAAAAACATTTTTTTGTACATATTTGTTATAAATTTGTTTTTCTAAAGCCATCGCGTGTACGGTTTTCGATATATAGTAGCTGGCCAGCTTTTATCGTTTCAGCCGATTTTATGCCTATTTGATCAATTCACAAACTACTTTAAGCTAAATATTTAATAATAAATCAATATATGTATGAGAAAACCGACTAAAAAATCCTTATGTTATAAGAACAAGCGTGGTTTGTTCTAGTTAGGAATCAAAAGCACTAATTCAGATTATAAAAAACTATCACAAAGGAGGTTACACCTCACTATAAGTGAATTCTTTAAGTAACTTATGTTTATGAAAACAAAAAATTCTCCTTTCCTTATAATATAGGGCTTTTTCAGTTGGCTCCATCTATAGATACGTTTAGTCATTTATATATACCAGCTGCATCATCATATATTTTTAAAATATTTATAAGTTTAAATACAAAAAATGTTTGTTCAAGTCTATTGAACTAATATACACTTTATATTATTAATCGATAATATTATATTATTATAATAATCGCAGAGTTAATTAGTTTGTATGTGGCTTTTATGGATTAAAAATATAATTTAATATAAAAACGCCAAAAAGCAATTATAACAGTATACATTTTTATATGAAATTGAAATTTTTGAGGTCGGCATCAAATTAATAGCTGACACATAAAAGATTAATTCACATAAAAATATTAAGAAATATGTTCAATTCTTCTCTTGCCGTGGCTTGAATATATCACCTGTCAGCAGTTATTTCTTTCATTTAGTAATAATTTGGCGCCGTTGTTATTTTTGCCTTTAGAGCTTTTATAGAAGTCGGTTAAATTTTTTTATAAAATTTTTATTTTTCCAATTTTAGTTTCCACTTGGATTGAATTTCTTAGGATGAAAAAAAGTGCCCATTTTCTCTAATGTTGTAAACCAGACTAAATTGAATGACATCAATTTTTTGATTCTGACATTTCTCCAAACCAGTGTCGAATGAAATTGAACCAAACAAGTAATCTGCTTTATTAGATCAGCCATCTTGAATGTTAAGAAATTAATTTTAGCTTAGTAACCTAGACACCTAAAAACTCCCCAATGCCGATATTGAGCGACCTGGAGACATGTAAATTTTTTATTCACATATATTTGATCGTATATATTAAATTATCACAAATTAACTTCAGAATCGATTTCGATAACCCTCTAATACCAGTTTTGAAAAAATGTGAATAACGTTGAATTTTCAATTTACAACATTGGATCCACCATATTGAATTTAAAAAGAACTAATTTTAAACTCAATGTAATCTTAATCGTTTCCCCCGAAAAGACCAGCTTTAGACATAAACCGGAAACATTAAATTTTTAGACCGTTATATGGCATCTGCCATAATGAATTATTATAAAATAATTATAAACTCGTTATTTAAACTCTCAGCAGCCCCAGTAATAATTTTGAACAAAATCGAGGAATGGTAAACTTTTAGTTTACCATATTGATTTTTATAAATAATTTTTAATTCGTAATTTATAACTTTTAAAACGCCCTATACCAATTTTGGACAAAATGGAGAGATGTAAAATTTTAAGTTGAATCCGGCAGATTGAACTTTTTAAAACTAATTTCAAATTCGTTAGTTATACTCTTAGTAACACCGAGTAACAATTTTGATAAAAATCGAGGGCTGTTCAACTTTTAGTCTGCTATACCAATTTTTGGGTAAGATCAAGAGCCATATTGAACTTTTTAAAACTAATTTCAAATTCATAATTCACGGGCTCAAAAACGCCCCTGCACCAATTTTGAACATAATTTAAAGGTATATTAGTCCGGAATATTGAATTTTTTAAAAGTTACTCTAAATTCGTTATCTACGACCACGAGAACCGCCCCATTCCAACTTTGGAGAAAATCGTATAAAACTATTTTTTTCTGCCATATCGCCAGTGCTACTACTTTGGAGTTTTCCGGACAAATTTCGTCCAATATAATATAGAACTATCTCAGCAATTTCCTGAATTAACGCAAAAAATTTCGTTTTTTACAAGTCGATAAACGAAGGGCTGTTGGAAAAGTTGATGTGTTTATCATTTAAATATATTTAGTCTCCTCAATAACTTGAAAAATTTTACAGATCTCTTCTAAAGAAGCTTTAATCTAGATTTAAAAATTGGAAGCTTTGCCTAGTTTTGGAATTTCATAATTACAGAAAAAGGAAGGTAGATTCACTTCCCATAGAATTGAAAGAATTTTTATTAGAATGTACTGATGACTGTTATGAAGCAGGTGTGGCAGTACCTGATGAAATGGAAAATAAATTTTTGAAGTTAATATATCAAAAAGAGGAAATATTAATACTTACCCTTGTTTCAACATTAAGGTCATATAAAGATTGAATGAGAAAGTTCGATTGAACGGAAAGACCAGTCACAAAAATTATCAAAAGTTCAAAGTGGAATTCTCATATTACTCAAGAAAAAAGAGGGAAACAAGTTGCTAGTGAAACTGAATATCAGTCGCTTGATAGGTGGAATAAATGATTTTATTTCCGCCAAACAAGAGGATGGTAAACGAATTCAATAAATATGACTGCTCTGTAATTTAAATGATATTTTTGCTTTGTTCAAGAAAAGCTATGAAAATGTAAATAAATATTTCACAAAAGTCTCTCAATCAAGACCATTACTCTTTTCAGGTTAGTTAGAATATATAGAAACGCTTTATTTCTTGCAAATACGACTTCGGGCATCTTTCCGTATGCGTTTCGATCATCTCATGGTCTCGTCAGAAACAACTACAGTATAAAATATGAATTCTGTCAAAACTTCAGTAAGTCATAAATAAATCTTCCATGTTTAAGTAGTTGTCTGTATGTTATTCTCCTTTCAGGCAGAGAAAAAGTTAAAAAATATATAGAAACTTACGCGTTTCGACCACCTCATGGTGAATGCATAGATGTCGTTTCGACAGGCGATATTTTTTTATCTGATATCGAATTTAACAGTTCTTTAATATTCTGTCGACATGTGTCTGAATTTATATTTTATATTGTACACTGTTAAAAATAACCTTAAACTTAATGTAAATTTAATGTTTATTCTACATTAAATTTAAAGATTTTATACCAAAAATCGTGAATAATTTACATTTACTTTGGATTTAAAGCAATTCATTGAAATATCAGTTCGTTGTACATTAAATTGGATTAAATAATATCTTAAATTTCAATAAAGTAAAAAAAAAAGATATTTAAACTTTTGTAGATTAAAATTAATTCACATATACCCGAATACTAATGGAATTTAAATTATTATTCAATGTACATTGCATGAGATTCTTGTATTGAACCTTTTATTTAGAATTATATAAGTTGCTTAAAGGACTCAATTTTCTTGTGGTGTGGTGTACATGTCTGCCCCGTATTGACGAGAACCAATGAGCTTGAAACGATTCTAGATGGCGGACACTACCTATGGGAAATTTGTTCAACTTTTCCTGATGATTTTAGAATTTTTTTAATTTATATTAATATTAGTGCATTAAATATGTAATAACATATCTCAAATTCAATGAACACTGGCTGTATATTTAATATACATAGTCACCTTAAAAAGTAATGGTCAAACCTGAAATTTAATATATGATTACATTAAATTTACAGGAATAAATTAATTTAGACTAATGTAAATTATTAAATTTAATGCATTATATTAAATGCATTTAATAAACCTTTGTGAAATTTTCTTCCAGCATATTTACATTAAATTTAATGCATTTCCTTTTTACAGTGTAGTTGTCTCCTGCAAGTGTTGTTCTAGGCTCGATACAGCTCCACTGACGATAGCATGGGGTGGTTGAAACGCGTATGGAGGGTGGACTAAAGTTGTATTTGCAGGAAATAAACTGTTTCTATATATGCTTTCCTTTTTCTCACCGTGAAAGGAGAATAACATATAGGCAACTAATTAAACACGTTTCTTACTAAAATTTAGATTTTTAAGACCATTATATTGCGTTTTAACTGGAAATAGTGACACACATATTTATATATATCACGAAAATGTCAAACTCCTGTTTCATTAATTTAGGAGATCTGACCGCGGATAGTCGCTATTATAACTACATTGAAGCAATTGTATATGGTAATTTATCAGAAGAATGTTGTTTAGATAAATGTTTAGTCTGTCCTAATATGTCAACACTAAGATAATTTTTGATTAAATATCTAAATAATAATGGTCACTATGAAATAAAAAATGAATCGTAGATGATAAAAAACCCCTCCATAGTTGCCTCCAAAACCATAAATGGATACGATTTTGTAGATTTACTAGGTAAAAAATTATTAAAGTTTTTTCTAAAAACTAGACAAAATTTGTGAATCTTTAAGATCGAGAGTTGTTTACAATTATACAGAGATCTATGCTTTTGTTATTTTAGATTACGCGCAATATTTTTATTGGGATATTAACAAAGTTACTGTATTTAGAGTTGTAATATATTTTAAAGCAAATTATATACTCAAACACAAAATTTTTGACAATTTTAATCATGATATAGCGTCAGATTCTTAATATTAGAATCTGTAGTAAATTATTTGAAATGCAGCTGCACACTTACAAATATTTATGTTGTTACTGATGTAGCAGGTTAGCACTTCCAGATTAAAGATTTTAATATCATAAATAAATGGTAAGCAACTGTACGTAACAAAAGTGCTTGTGGTAATATAGGTGCAAATATTAAAAGAACTGCAAACGAATAAACTTCCAGCTTCCAGCCAATGAGAAAACTCTCGCAGCATACGATCTTTTTAACTAGGGCCCAGAAATACCGCAAAGAAACAAAAATCTTTTAGAGCTGTAAAAAACATTATGTAAAAACTAGCTTGAAGTTCAAACCTAGATTAGACAAGGCTAAAGCCATACGAAATACTTTGCATTGCCACACTTTTATTCTAACTGATGAATATTCCATCCAACTCAAAACATATTTTTATCCTCACGGTATAGGAAGTAAAGATATAAAGAAAAGTTTAAAAATATCAGATAATATCTTCAAGAGATAACGTTGGTTTATAAATGAAAACAGTACCCACAAAAGCAGTTGTGAGATGTAAGAAGAAATAGAAAGTGTGAAAAGAAAACCGTTTAAAATACTAATGACTATAATACTTAAGTAGAATTTCCATGTCCAGTTTCTGTATAATATGCTCCAAAAATTCAACTTCTATAAGAAATAGTTTTCCATTTGATTAGTTTTGAATGGATATGGAAAGTATCTTGGCAGATATAGATTAAGAGATTGAAAACCTCACCAGGCAAATAATATTTTTAACATGCCAAAATATTTTAAATGTTTAACGGGAAGCCCAATGAAAAAAAAAGTAGATAACTGATTAGTTATTAGAACTCCAAAGGTTACACGTTAAAACGCTGGTAGCTTAAATACAGGATATTGTAGGTAAGGTATCATATACATAAAATTAGAATATCAGAACCAACATAGAATAAATATTTATAGCTCATACTATGCCCTTTTACTGTTACATCATGAGCTAGATTCTCCTTATTTGCGGATATATTTTACTGCTGGATTTCACCTATGTTAATTATATACAATAGAATGAATGATCGTACTAAAGGACTCCAAATATCCACTTATCTTTAATTCATTATACCCAGGAAACTATTTTACTATTCCACATATTTTTGTTCAACTTTTAATAATTCTATTGAAATAAATATAGTAGTCATCTACCAAAATAGTGGAAAAAATTTAGTTTTAAAAGTTTTTTTATCAAAAGATTTTACAAAATTCCAATGGTTTCATTCGTGTGTTCAATTGTAATTAAATCGGTTATTGAAAGAGATAAAATCAACTGTTATTACTTTTATTGACGGCTATACGCCATTCTATTTACGGAAATTGCTAAATCCACCAAATTCTATCAATTGCAGGATTTTTAAACCGCCAATAACAGGTTTTGTGCCAATCTGCAATCTAAAACTAGTTTACATTAGAGCAATAGTTGTTCATATGTATTATTCTTTCAAGCCGAAAAAAGGAAAGAATATATATAAACATTCCGGTGATTGTATAGACGTCTTTTGACTGGCATTATTTTTTAGTCTAGTTTTGAAGTCGGCAGGTTTCCTGCAAATGTTGCTCTCAATTCGATACAGCTTCACTGACGAGACCATAAGGTGGTCGAAACGCGTATGGGGAGAGGACCAAAGTTGTATTTGTAGAAAACAAACTATATTCATTCCTTTTCTCTGCTTGAAATTTTGAATTTTTAAAAATAAGTACCAATATTTCAGGATGATTTTTATCTAAGCAAAATTACGGCGAACCAAGAATTTTTTGTGGCAGAAAATATTTTTGAATATTTGATTTCTGTAAATATCTCAAGTACTTAGTAAGCCAAATATAAGCTTTTTAAAATGTCTGTTTCTTCTTTTACACTTTTGTTAACATGCCTATTATATAGTTACTAAGGTAACAGCATGGAGAAAGGTAACAATTTAAAATGTTAAGTTTCACCAAATTTGTTACGCTATGATCCTTTTTAAAGGGAGTCTCATTTTTCTATTATATTTTGTTATAAATCATTTCTAGGTTAGTTTTTGCAGTAAACAAAAGCGAACTTTAATTAAAAAATGTCGCCCTTGTTTTGATTTATTTAAAAAATCAAAATGCGATCATAAAGCTATTTCCTCTATATTATAGCCCATTAGTTAGGAAAAATAAATGTAAAAATAGGAAGCTAATTTTTTACTAACCAAAGATTCGCTGAATGTATTGTTAAAAATTTTAAGTTAAGAATTCATAAGCTTAAGTAAAAACCAACTCAGAGTTCTGACAGGAGCCCTGCCGTGTCATTGCCACCTGAAGAGACACCTCAAGAAACTCAGATTGATAGAAAAAGATCCTAAGTTTCCTGAGAGAAATAGGACTGGATCACCTGGTCTAGCCGATAAGGTATTTCTTACCATTGGGCAGCAGTAGGGGGCCCAATAAGTCTACGAGGTCGCAGTGTATAGACCCCAACTCTATGCACATACATACAGACATAGTTAAAAATTAAAGAAAAATTATCCATAATTGGCTTTTTTATATTTATTTTAATATTTTTCCTTAAGGCTATGAGCTTACGTAAGGACTCGGCCAATTGAAGTGCGACGTTTCACATACCTATATATACTTCAATAATTTGATGTTATAATACAGTGGTTGCCAAAGATATCTCAACACTGGGTTTGCTGAAGATTCCATTATTGTATAACTGTAGAAGCTTACGTTAAAAATTATAATGAAATCTCCAAGAAACCTAATGATAAGCCTAAGTGTGGCAACCACTACTTTGCAATATCAAGTCATTGAGGTATGTATGATGAAGTGAAACTTTAATGACTAAATTGCATATATAAGCTTGTGGCCTTTAGACAAAATATTCAATTTATACTTAATAACGATTAGAAATACATCCGAATCGAAACGTAGCACAAACAAAAATAATTAAAAAACTAAAAAAAAAGTTTTACAACTTTTTTCTAGTACAAGATTTAAAAAGTTCTGTTAATTTACCAAATAAACGCCTTTTATTTATTTATTTTTTTAATTATAAACCATTTAATATATTGTATACATTAAAAGGTTCATGTAGAACTTTTTCTACGTTGGTGATATCACGTTATGCGGTTAAATTTTGATAATTTCAGATTGAAATGAGCTTCCTTAATTATCAAAATTAATTGAAGATTAAATTAATTTTTCATAATTTCTCAATTTATTAAAATATATGCGCATTTTTTGAAAAAGTATAAGTGCTATTTTTACCTCCACACTGAAAATTCCATGCCATCATGAAAGATACTTTTTTTAATGATGTTCGATGTTGATGGTTTGGTCTATTTCATTAAACCCAATTTATCGGATAGGTGGTGTTACGGCTAACGACATAACAAGTTTAAAGTTCCAATTGGCAGACTAAACTTGAAATTAGCTAAAATTTTAAAGTATATAATAAATCGCTCTACTTTTACAGAAAATATTATATCTTGCTTCCTGGTAGTAGATTATCATGGTGTGACAATGTTTTTACTTTTTCCCTTCTCCATAAAAATTATTGGAATATATACATGTTTTTTAAACGAGTACAATTGCTACTTTATCTTGGTATCTTTATCATTCCAGAAATTGGACTGTGAAAAACAGACGAAAAAGCGAATAATTTTTGGCCGATTTTATTTTTCCTTTTCTGAGATATGAAACACAAAAATGGCAATTTTTTCATGTACTTCTTTATGCTCTTTTTAAGGTACATTTTTATTATTATCAGTTTTATCTTGTATATTACGCATATCATTGGAACAAATTTAGCAATGTTTTTTATCTTTAATACTAACAGTAAACAGCACTGAAATTTACAACATTCATAAACAAATTCCTTTCATCTACAATCTGTAGCATTTTGCATTTCACTGCTGCAGAGGTATAATTTTATTGCTGGCCAATAAACATTACAGACCGATTATTTATAACCAATATGTTTGCACATTGCAAATGCGGTCACAATTTAATGAAAAATGACCAACATTTTATTTGAACAATTCGCACCAAAACTTTGCTGAAGGTCTATTCATTTATATTATTCGTGCATTATTAATTTATCGTCAAACGGTTTTGGTTAATTATTTCAACGTTAATATTTTGACTGCAAAAAAATAAAATACAGGCTATCAAATTTACATATTTTAGAGTATAATTCACATTTTATTATTTGTTAGTAGAGATAATTTTCTATTATAGGTTCAATTTAAAATTATATTTACGAACAATTTAAAAGAAGTTTAAAGTAATAATTTAAGGAACCATGCAATTTAATGAAAAATATAATGTAATTTTGACGATTTGATATATTTTAGTTTTTCAGGAATTACCACAATAAGTGTCCAGTAGTGTTAGGTCTAGCTAGCATGACGGTCACCTAATCAGTCCATAAGTACCCATCCACTTATCAGGAAGCATTCTGCTTAAATAATACCCTACTCTTAGTGTATTGTGACAAGAAGTGCCATCTTGTCCAGCATAAATGTTAACATTTCTACTAATCGTATATCATCTAAAGAATTTATAGGGTTCACTTTTAACCCATTATAGAAAACTTCTGTATTGATATTTTCTTTAAACATATGATAAAAAAATCTTTTACATTAAAAAAATCTTATGTTATAAGCAAATCTACCCTGCTGATGAACTTCTCGAGTTATATACGTATTGTTCTAGTACCATACAGTATTATTATATAAGTAATTATTTTTTGCGTTAATTTAAAGACCAGTATAAAAGCTCCAGCATTTTTTCACGATATCCTGGTTATAAATATTTTGTCTATATATTTTGTGATAGTAATATTTTGTTTTTGAAACTACTACGACTTTTTCTATTTTATTTTGGTTTTTGATTCCTAGTTATAAAACTTTTATTTTTTATCATATTTTTTTCGTATAATTAACTTCTGCTGATACCTAAGTTTTAGTTAAATTTAGATTCCTGCATATTCAACATTTATTTGATCATTCACTATATTTTCTTTCATGCATTAAATAAGTAATAAGTTGGTCCGTTAGGTTTGAATATAAGGGTTATATTATTACATTTTGTTTATTAATCATAGCGTACTAAGATTTTTAATAAAATATCGCAAAGTTTATCCTATTTTTTAATTTTAATATGAAGTGTAGTATATGGACACATAGACAAAAATAAGAAGTTACGGAAAATTTTTAAAAATTGATAACTCTTCTGTTTTTATAACAAACAAAATTTTTTTAGTTCAGTTTAAGACAGTTTTAATTTCTCCAAAAAACAGCTTATAAATGTTACATTAGATTTTTGCTAACAGTTAACTGGAAATCATATAAAAATACCGAATTGGTTATCCCCGCTACATAAAATGTGAACCTATCATTTAGATATCTGAAAAAGGAATATTTAACTCAATGCCTTATATCTTATTTTTTTGACAAATAAGTTAATAGAAATCTTGAGCCAACTTAGATACTCACTTGGGGAAATGCCTAAAAGCTAAATTCTAATTTTTTACAATAACTCTGTAAAAATAAATTCGTAGAAAATAAGTTAACTGTCATCTTTAGGAACACGTATTCATAAGGTTTAAGCCCAAACTATTCGTGTTCTATTTTAATGCACAATTTATTTAAATGTGTCATATATTTTAAAACATTTGGTATATTTCAAATAAAGTATTTTTTGAAGAAAACAAATTGTTTTAATTAAAACCATTCCTATTAGAATCAATAAGTAATTTCGCCAGCACCTTTGTAGAAGCGATTAATCAAAACTACGTTTAAAGAAAAACAAAGCAATAGGTTTTCAAGCGCTCATTTTCGTAAATACAAAGTTGTACAAAAGCTGTAATTATTAAGAAGAACCTCGATGTCTGGTTGCGCGGTTTTAATAATTGTGCGAGGTAAAAACCTCGGGATTTTGCCAATAGAAACTTGAATAATTGATACAAATAATAAAATAAAATTTTACATTGGATCATGCATTTTTTGATTAACGTTTATTAAAATATAATAGGCGCAAATTTGAAGATTGAGTGGTACAACAAACGTAAATTTACGTTTGCAAACTTTTAAATCATGTACGAAAAAACAGGAAAATTTCCATATCCGTATAAGTAATAATTATTAACAAGAAAAACATATTACGTCAAAAGCTTAGAAGGTTTGGGCTTCAGTTGGATTACGAACGCGTTTCAGCTGTGATTTGTGAAACAAATGCTGAGATAGATATTTGCAGTCAGATTTACTAAACAGGTTTAAAACTTAGACTAGTCGTTACGGAAGTTAGATCTTCTAGTCAACCCGTTTTGTTTCGCTTATGATATTATCATAATTTATATTACATACGTCAACCAATATACGCTAATATAAAAATATTAAAAATAAATATCTTTAGAGCTGAAAAATATATAAGAGAAATGGTTGAGTTCCGAAAATAAATGAAATTTTTTATTTTTGCCAGGTCACTAATAAAAGAAAAGATTTTTTTATTCTTGTATTTTTAAAGTTTAAAACTTGCTTGACTTATCGTTGCTTTTCTCAGTTGAAAACCTTTACTTTCAACTTAGATCGGTTTTAAAGTTATACCACGTTGGTGAATTAGAAGGTTGTTATTTAAAATTTGTCTGAGTTAATGATCTCAAATAACATGAAACATTTCAGTTCCTACATAAATAATTTACGTAAGGCAATGGCATTCTACGGATAATAAATAATGACAATAAGCTGCTAAACACTCGATGTGATATAGTCGCAAATTTTGATCAATATGTTCAGTCGTGCTATTCTATCATATTAACGTTAATTCTTTTAGCGTCAACTACGTATCTGCATACTTACTTTGATCGAATTTCAGAACAAGATTGGCTCACTAAACTGTATCAAGAACGCAAGACGCTGTGGAGTCTAGCTATATCAAAAATTGCATAGTCTCTTTTGCACCTTAGCTTTGTAGCATTTACAAAAAATCTTTTAATAAATAAGTCTTCTCTTCGAGACCGGAGTAACCTATATTTTTCCCTATTTTCAAGTCTGGTGAGCGTAACCATGTCGAAAACTATTTGGATATATTATTGTTTTATATTATGGGAAAGATATTTGAATAAATAAGATCTGACGAGTAGTTAAATAATTTTAAAACTTACGCCGGCTCAGAATCACGTGTTTTTTTCCAACGGCTACCAACCTAGCCATTTATGAAGATTTTTTGTCCGAGATGTGGAGGCAGGATAGCAAGTGGATTCTATATACACGGATTTGACGAGAGCTTTTGATGGTGTTTGCCATAAATTATTGGCGAACAATCTCAAGAGTCTCGGTGTGTGCGACATGTATTTAGAACGGATTGCTTCATATTTCTCTTCGCGTACTCAGTGTGTTAAACTGAGTGATGAACCAGCAGAAAAAATCTTAATGTACACAGACGTAAAGTTATGAAGTCTTTAAAAATTTTTCATATCTATAAATTTTTATCCTATAAACGATTTCGATTTAGAGTTTGTGCCATTTTTTAATGATATCGGGTTTGTCTTCAATAAAGAATAAAGTTATAACAGCTTGGTACGTAGTATTTTGTTGAATGCTTGTATCATTTGGCCATCACTATATCAGTGCCGCAGAGATAGATTTGAGAGAGTACAGTCAAAATTTCTGAAATTTTTGCTATACAAATTCAGATATCAGAATAGTTATCCATTGGACTGACCCCCACGATTAAAACAATTTTCTTTAACAGTTAGTATCTAAGAGTTTATATCTGTGAATAGTGCAAATCTTTTAGGATTAGTGTTTAAACCGGTTTGAATCTAAAAGGACTAAACTTGAATATATTTCAATATGTTGGAAATCGTTGATTAAATGTTTGCTTTCGCTAATTAAATATTTAATTACAATATTCGAGCATAAAATAGGGCTATTATATTAATTTAAAGATATGCACTTTATATAGCCAAATCAATTTGTTTGACAGATGTTTAAAACCAGCTATTTAAACAAGACCAGAAAATATTTGTTTTGTTTTCATTTTAACATAAGTTTCAATAAAAGTTAAAAAAAAAAAAACATTTAACCAAGCTTTTATTAAAATTAAATAAGTAATTACGGAAACAGTATTTTAGGGAAACAACCAAAAATAATGTTTCAGAGAAAAACTCAAATAATTACTTCTCCAATTGACATTCACACCTATCTTGCATAATGAGTATTTAACAAAAGCTTTAATTATATTGTGGATAGGTTCGTTACCTTTATCTGATAGGTATCTAAATTGAAATTGAAATAAAAATACTATTAAAATTTAATTTAGAAAGGAAACTTATTATATTTACCTATCCACTTACTTACAAGTTCTAGAAAATATGAAATATTTTTTAATTTTTGTAATCGAAGCTGATCATAATTTTTTAGTGATTTATTGATCTCCGCTAAATCTTCTTTGGCATAAATGCTTTCTAACTAATTAACTAAGGATCCAAATCATTGAAGACAGCTGAATATTTAAACCCACTATTTAAATATGGGTCGCCAAAGTAATTTGTTTAAAATGTTTAATATATAGTTTAATCATCTTAGTAAAGATACTGGTAAATTTATTGTTTTTGTAAGACTGAAGTTAAGTTTATACTTTAGTGAGCCCCAATTCCTCCATAAAATTTTTTCATCATGTCAAAGATTTAAAACATTTCGACAAATCCGAGAAAAATGTGGCCACACTTGTAGTACAGGCCAAGGTAAACATAGTGACGTAAATTTCGAGATGAATGAGATCTCCCAAGCGTATTGGGGGCAATGTAGGAACAAACCTTACATAAAATGTAACAGCGAAATATAGATTGGGGTCAAGAGGGGGAGGGGTCAAAGTTGGCTAAAACAGGTTTTTTCTATCTATCTATCAACAGCCCAAGGAGATATTTTGAAAAAAAAAAATGTTTCAAATAAAAGTTGTGAGATTTTAAAAACCTACAATTTGAGTTTTGTGCGATCATTATTGTTGATTTGTTATTGAAAAAAGTGCAAACAACCCTCAAAATCAGCCATTCTTTTTAATATCAATTATTTATTGCAAAATTAACTTTTTTGCTTTTAAAATAAAGCCCTCAACTTTCTGAATAAAACGATATTTTACAATAGTAAATTGGATAGTTTGGTGATGAGATATTGCTAACTGTTTATCCTAAGATGCAAAAGGTTGATTGTTATAACTTTTTTTTTGAGTGAACATTTTGACCTTTACAAAGATTCAATCTCTTTGTGAGGGCCTAGACTTTCATATCTCGTTAGGGGCAAATAAAAAAATTCGTCATATTTCAGCAACGAATGGATCATTTTCGGTGTTGTTAGTTTTATCTAGGATAGCTCGAAAAATTATGAATATGGCACACCCCTTTTTTTAAAGCGATGTTTAAGGAGTTGAAAATAATTTTTTTTATTTGCCCCTAACAAGATATGAAAATTTAGGCCTTCACGAAGAGATTAGACCTTTGTGGAGGTCAAAATGTTCACCCAAAAAAAATTATGCCAGTCAACATGTTGCGTCTTGGGATAAACAAATAGCAATATTTCAGCAAATTATCCGATTTACTATTATAAAATATCATTTTGTTCAAAATAATGAGGGTTTCCCTTTAAAATGAAAAAAATGCCAAAAAATTTAATTTTGCAATAAATAATTGGATATGCAAAAAATGGCCGATTTTAAGGGTTTTTTTGGCATTTTTGCAATAACAATTGACGAAGGTAGGTTTTTAAAATCTTTACAACTTTTATTTGAATTTTGTTTTCCAAAATTCGTTCCTTGGCAATTTCATTAAAAAAACCTGTTTTATCCAAATTTCACCCCATCCCTCTTGGCCTCAATCAATTTTTTGCTGTTAGATTTTATGTACGGTTTATTCTTACATTGCCCCCAACATCCCCGGATAGGTCGCATCCATCTCAGAATTTACGTCAAAAACAGCACTAATTTTTACCTATGACTATGTGGGTTAAATTAAAATTGGACATGATCTAAAATCAATTATTTTTCTTCCAATAAACAATGAAATACTTGTTTGTGCCAATTAATTGGAATAAAGTTAGGTATCTGTTATAATATTTCGAAACCTGAATCGAAATTCTTCTATATCAGATCATTATATAAATTTGTTCTTATCCTTACTAGACTCTCGGTATTCTTTATATATTTATAGATTACAGAACCAAAGTCATAACAATAACATATGTATTTATATTAAGTTCGAGCCTTAGTTATATTTTTTACAAAATTAATTTACAAAATTCACGTGTCACGATGCCCGGGTGATAATTGTGCATAATTTTCAGCAAATCGTAATAAAACAGTAGTCCCAAAGAGATGTTGAGAAAAAACATGATGGAAAGATTTTCTCCCTTCTAATGTGAAACTAGAGGATTATCTAAAGTTAATCGAGGTGACTACAACTAAAACATTGAAGTTGTAAGAAAATTAATACTACATTATGGATATGAGACATAGCATCCGAAAGAGGAAACACCAATGTTAAACATGAACATTAGAAAATAGGTATTATTACTGACGCCACGAGGAGAACAGAAGTTTGTTTTTTGTTCTTTTTTTTTAATAATAAGTTATTTCTATTTCATAAATTTTCATGTCATTATTTATCTCAAACTAATTTAGATAAACAAACAAGGAGCAAATGAAGAACGGCTTACATATATATATAAATATATTTACTATTGATTCAGTAATAGAATAATAAAATGTCAAGGAGGAAAAAGTTTTGAAAATGCCTTAAATAAAGGGCGACACGTCAATTGTTTAGTGTTTTTTTTATTAAATATAGAACCTAAACCCAAGAAAAGACAAAATAAAGGAAAAATTATATATATATATATATATATATATATATATATATATATATATATATATATATATATATACGGTAATTATTCCTAATTTCTAGGGAGCATACTCGCAAGGTGAAAATAACCCTACTTCTCATCCAGACAAACCTCCTAAAATACTAATTAACGTAGATACAGAGCTCTAAATGGATACGGAGAAGTCAGGAACGGACTTGCATCTACACCAGCTGGGCCTAATTTTTGACAGGTGTTATTTTACAGAGCTAAAAACTGATTTTTAAATACTTTGGTCATTCGTCTTCAAAAAATATACTCTTCATTTTTTTCGATACAACTTCGGGATATATCGTTTTTATACGAAACACTCAAAAGTTACTAACGCTAAACACAAACAGGTAAAAGTCAGGTTGTTATTGTTAACACCTACATAATGAATTTCTATTAACAAAAACTGCCTTCAAGTAAAAATGATTTGAAAAAATGGAAGAATTTTCTTACGCAGAGTAGCTGATATGCATTTAATTTATGGTGAAGCACTCGTCAATTCTTCGAATGCAAGAAGACTCTTTGCTGAAAGATTTCCAGTTCAAACATTGCCAAGTCCAAAAACTTTTCAAAGGGTTGATCGAAGCCGAAAGAAAACAGAAAAAAGATAATTAGGAAATAATTATTAGAGTTAACTAATTAATTTGTTGCATGTTTCATTCAGGGTCATTTTTGCCGCGACGTGGCTGTAAGGACACTCCCAGGAGAATACGAGACCCTTACGTAGAGGAAAAAATTTTGCAAATTATTGCTGACAACCCTTTAATCAGCATAAGAAAGCTTGGGACACAAAACAATATTACAAAATGGATTTTACATAAAGCTCTGACAGAATGTTATTTTACCTGTATCACATTAAAAAAGTACACGTTATGTCTCCGTATGATTATCCCGCAATACTTCAATACTCCAACTGGTTTATACAGCAACATAACCTAAATCTAAAGTTTTTTAACCTTATTTTATTTACCGATGAGGCCGGTTTTAGAAGAGATGGCATAATAAACTCACACAATTTGCATTTCTGGGCTGATGAAAACATACACCAACAAAGGTTCATTGTAAATGTGTGGGCATCGGAAATAATCTTATAGGTGCATTTGTTTTGGAAAGAAGACTCATGGTGAGATTTACTTGTAAGTTTTGCAGCAAAATTTAAATAGTTTATTGGAAGACGTAACTCTTGATAGAAGAATGCAAATGTGGTACATGCATGATGGTGCTCCACCACATTTTGACAATATCCTAAATCCCTTAGACTTTTACTTCTGGGGCCATCTAAAAGAACTACTTTATTCAACACCGGTAAATACTACAGAAGAGATACTAGCTAGAGTAGCACAGCATTCTAACAAAGTCCGTAATAATGCGGGAAAATATTCGAAGAATAAGAAAATGTATTGAAGTGCGTTGAGCCCCTAATGAACAGTTGCCAAAATAACATTTAAACGTTTTCACTATTTTTACATTTTCATAACATTGTAGATTAATTGATATATATGTATATGTATATTTACATATATATATATATATATATATATATATATATATATATATATATATATATATATATATATACAAATATGTTTTCGATGATTATCATTTGATTTTAAATGTCTTTTTTAGGTCTTTTTACTCACCAAATACTTCCATCGAAAAATAGTGTTTTTCAATGTATTGTCATTACAAAATATGTTCAATTTTTTTTCGGATGATTGATTTGAAAACTAAAATTGTTTGGTCATTGTTTACTGAAAATCGATAAAGCCTTAGGGAATTTCAAATTACTAGAGTTGCAACACGTATCGACAGGGTGTTATAATGTAGGGTATTGTTTTTTGCAATGTTAAATATAATTGGCTGACAGAACAGTACAAAAAATTAAGTAGCCAAGATTATACTTCCACACGGTCAATTATATTTTAAGAAATCGAAAGTAAAAAATTTCAAGGTAAGAACTTAGCTCCAATAGAATCAGCAAATGACAGTAACAAATTGATGAAAAGAAGTTTCATATAAACTAGAACTTTATTCTTCACACCCGCCAAAGTTGCTATTCACCACAAGACACCGGATAACTCTGACGTTTGTTCTAAATCATCAAAAATGGATTATGAATACTAAGAACGTGTACTATTTACTGATAATTCCAGACTTTCCCTAAAGCTAGATCTAAAGGTAAAAGTGTGAGTACAACCAGGAGCAACATATTCATAGTGCATTCGATACCTTGCGGAAAAGATTTTGTAGTGCTTTTTAGGAGCTCGCATAGAGCTTCACATTGTGGATGGTGAAGCTTAGATTGCAAAACCTTACATTTCCTTTCGATCTATTGATTGATTATATATTTTTTTTGCGAAATAAGTTTGTTAACGCACAACTCTTATTGTGAGGCGATACCTTCAATAGTTTGATTTACTAAAGCACTCACTAGACTGGAATCATAAGCATCTGAGACTATTGTACGGAACCTGTTCTGTGTAGAGTAACTTTCGATGCTGGACGAGCCCTGCGATCAACCAGTGTGAACGTGCGCGCAACATAAAAGGAGAGAGCGTGAGAGACTTTCATGATAAAACAGTCGATTGTCACTAGTCTTGTAAAATTTATATTTTTTCTAAGTATAAAAGTATTTTATATAAATTAAAAATAAAACACGAGTCGAGATAATAATAAAGGTTTTATTTAAACCCCAACATAAATTGGTCCTTCGATTGTGGATAAGAAAACTGGCGAGAAATTCAACACGAAAAAACTGGTTTGCCGGCCATTCTACCGATTTAGAAGTAACGTGGATTTAGCAGCGCTGGAATTCCCCGTGAGTCTATTCCATTTTATTCCGTTTCCTTATTTAAGAAAAATTCTTTTTGGATTAATGTAATGCTGTTTAACATCTTTTTTTAAAAACATAATATTATAAACGATTTGTTTCCATTTATCGCTCTCAACATTTGTTTACTAATAATACCTGAATTTTTGGGTTTGACAAGGGCTATCGCTGATTTATCTAAATATTCACCGAGTTGTTTTTACGATATTTACCGAGTTATTTCTTTAACATTTAATATTATTGTAGATATATATCTGCTCTATCAAAATACAAAAGTTTGTAATCGATTTTTATTCTACTTTGTGACTTTCCGTCATAATAACAATTATAATAATATGTAGTATTTGTTTAACTAAACTGCGATTTTTTCTCATTGAAATTTACGCTTCCTTTATCTATTTACTAGCTACATTTATTAACCTTTTGCGATTTCGAGTATTCATATTTTAACCAAAAAATAAAATGAGCTACTTATTAGTTTATTTATGAATGAAAATACTTCTTTTACTACTACTTAAAAAACGATTTGATTTAGCGAATTTATAAACAATACTCTATGTGTAGTTACGAAATATTAACTAATTGAGTAGTATTCAAATAAGGTATATTTTTAACCTTAGAGTTACTACCATTATCGATTTATTTTCTATTGTTTGCAAATATTTCCATAAATAAGGTATATTTTTAACCTTACAGTTGCTAGCGTTATCGATTTATTTCTTACTTTTTGCATAAATAAGGTATATTTTTAACCTTAGATTTGCTACAGTTATCGATTTATTTTCTATTGTTTGCAAATATTTCCATAAATAAGGTATATTTTTAACCTTACAGTTGCTATCGTTATCGGTTTATTTCTTACTTTTTGCATAAATAAGGTATATTTTTAACCTTACAGTTGCTATCGTTATCGATTTATTTCTTACTTTTGCATAAATAAGGTATATTTTTAACCTTTGATTTTGCTACCGTTATCGATTTATTTTCTATTTTTTGCACACATTGCTATAAAAATAAAGTTAGTGCATATAAGAAAATATTATTATAATTTTCTTGCACCCAACAAAGTGTACACATTTCACTATTTGATACGATTTTATTCTACTTATTTTAGGCAAACATACTTTTTTTTAATAAATATTAATATATCTAACAATTTTTACTAATACGTTGATTAATACTTTGTGTATTATTACTAATTTATCCTTGAACTATTTTGGTACATAGTATTCTTGGTCTTTAGGATACTTAACCATGAGTAATCAACAAAAACTGCTAACTGTCAAACTAGGAAGCGTCAAAGCGCAATTGACGCGATTTATCAATTATTTAAACGATTTTGACGCAAGTCCAGATTTTAAAATTTTAGAAACGCGTCTTGAAAGAGTTGAACTGAATTTATTAAACGATTTTGACAACTATCAAACTCAATTGCTCCTCTTGGAGACAGATGATGATTATAGTTCTGATAGAAGTGAATT
Source organism: Diaprepes abbreviatus (assembly GCA_034092305.1). Taxonomy (NCBI): domain Eukaryota; kingdom Metazoa; phylum Arthropoda; class Insecta; order Coleoptera; family Curculionidae; genus Diaprepes; species Diaprepes abbreviatus. The sequence goes on from JASJET010000303.1 coordinate 1,191,565, forward strand.
TGAGGAAAGGTATTATAGCGCTATCGCTCGTGCCAGATCTTTACTAAATGTCAATCCTCAAAGAAGTACACCGAGTCAGACTAACTTACAGTTTACAAATGACCCTCATAATGTACGTTTACCTCCAATCAATCTTCCAGAATTCGATGGTTCGTTTGACAAATTTCTACAATTTTTCGATACATTCAAAACTATTATACATGACAGTAAAACTCTTACTCCTACGCAAAAATTCTATTATTTACAATCTTCATTAAAGGGTGATGCACTTCAGACTATTCAGTCTATTCAAATAAGTGATCAAAATTATTTTATTGCGTGGAATCTTCTTTGTGAAAGATACCAGAATCATCGTATAATTATAAACAGTCATATAAAATCTATTTTTGAAATTCCTTCTCTAAATCGAGAATCGAAAGAAGGATTACGTCAGCTCTTAGATACTTTACAAAAAAATATTCGTTCTCTAGAAGTGTTAGGATAACCTGTAACGTCCTGGGACGCAATTTTGATTTATTCAATGACTTTAAAACTTGACAATACCACTCAACGTGAATGGGAGTATTCTATCAAAGGTTCACAATTACCAAGTTTTAACGATTTTATACAATTTCTAAATAAAAAATGCCAAACTTTAGAAACTTTAGAGTCTAACACAAAACAATCAAATCCAAGGTTTTCTGTAAATCGTGTTTTGTCACATTTTTCTCCTATAAATGCTAAATGTTATTTTTGTAAAGGAACTCATTGGTTGAATTTATGCAAAAAATTTCTCGAGCTTTCACCAAATTTGCGTTTAAATGAGGTGAAGAAAATGCACTTATGTACTAATTGTTTGCGTTCTAACCATACAAATAAAGACTGTAAATCAGACGGTTGCAGGAAATGTAAAAATAAGCACCACACTTTATTACATTTTGAAAGAAACGATTTCGAAAATAAAGATTTAAACGCAGATGCGTCAAAAGTGTCTCAATCAACAAGAAATGTTAATGAGGCACAACCGGAACAACCTCGCGACTACGTAGTCACTGGGTTCTCACATGAGACCGATTTTTCTCATGTTTTATTATCAACTGCCAATGTTTATATTTATGACAAAAATGGCGAACCTATTTTGTGTCGTGTACTTCTCGACTCAGGATCACAGTCTAACTATATAACTTACGATTTGGTAAAGAAGTTAGATCTTAATATGAATAAAATTAATTTACCCGTGAGCGGCATTAGTCAAAATTTAATTAAAATTAAACATTCTACTATGACCACTATAAAATCCCTTTACAATTCGTTTAGCGCAGAGCTTAATTTTTTAATAATTGAAAAAATAACCGAAAAGTTACCTAGTTTCTCTTTTACACCTAATACATTAAATATTCCCGATGGTATCAAACTAGCTGATGACGAATTTAACAAATCTAAACCTATAAGCTTATTACTAGGAGCTAGTATATTCTATTCCTTATTATGTGTCGGTCAAATTAAATTAGGCAAAAACTTACCCTTATTGCAAAAAACTCATTTAGGTTGGGTTATCTCAGGGCCTTTACAATTAAACACTAGTTCTAAAAATACAATTTGTCAATTAAATATTAATAATCAAAAAATAGAACAACAACTCGAAAAATTTTGGCTATTAGAAGAGGGTTTAACTCCTTCTAAATTATCTCAAGAAGAACTAGAATGTGAAGAATACTTTAGTCAGACAACAACGCGTGATAATGATGGCAAATTTATAGTTAGTCTGCCTACTAAAGCAAATATAAATGAGTTGGGTGAATCCAAAGAAAATGCGATTAAACGATTTTATGCCATTGAAAAACGTCTGAATAAAAATTTAATGCTAAAAGATCAATATTCTGATTTTATGAATGAATATATTTCATTAAGACATATGTCTTTAGTGAATGAAGCGAATGATACAGCCGACCAATCTATTTATTATATGCCACATCACTGTGTGTTCAAAGATAGTTCCACTACAAAGGTAAGAGTCGTGTTCGACGCTTCAGCTAAAACCTCTTCCGGTATTTCTTTCAATGATGTTCTAAAAATCGGACCGACTATTCAAGATGATTTATTTTCAATAATTATGAGATTCAGGACATATAATTATGTTATAACCGGCGATATCGAAAAAATGTACCGAATGGTTAATATGAAAGAATCTGACAGAAAACTACAGCGAATTATTTGGCGTTCAAGTTCTGAAGATGAACTTCAAACTTATCAGTTGAATACTGTAACCTACGGAACGGCTTCTGCGTCTTTTTTGGCAATTCGTTCTTTGCATCAAGTAGCATATGAGAACTTAAAAGATTTCCCTGAAGCCTGCAAAATTATTTTACGTGATTTTTATGTTGATGATTTGATTTTCGGAGCATCAAATGTATCTGATGCCATTCGATTAAAAAACGATATATCCAATATTTTAGCGAGTGCAGGATTTATACTTCGCAAATGGGCATCGAATAATAAAAATATTTTGAAATTAAACGAGGATTCTCAAAAACTTCCCCAATTTTTTATTACCGATGATAAGAATATCAAAACATTAGGTATATTCTGGGATCCTAATGAAGATAAGTTGCACTATTCTGTAAATGTTTCGGAACCACCTCAACAAAAAATAACCAAGCGTTTTATTCTAGCGGTTATATCAAGAATATTTGACCCTTTAGGTTTGCTTGGTCCTATTACTATTCGAGCAAAATTAATATTACAAGAATTATGGAAACAAAAGTTAGACTGGGATGAAACTGTCCCGCCCGATTTATTCATTCTTTTTAACCAGTTCCATAAGCATCTTCATGAAGTTAATGAAATTCTAATTCCGAGACATATCCTTTTAAAAAATTATAATGACGTTACACTACATGCATTCTGTGATGCATCTTTATTAGCGTACGGAGCTTGTGTGTATTTGGTTTCGCGGGATCAAGCTGAAAATTATTATTCTCAACTTTTATGTGCTAAGGCTCGAGTAGCACCAGTAAAAAGTGTAACTTTACCCCGATTAGAATTATGCGGAGCATTATTGCTAGCCCAGTTGGTTAAAAGGGTAACAACTGCTCTTAATTTGCCAATGTCTAATCTATATTTTTGGACTGATTCTACAATTGTCCTGTCATGGCTTCGTATTCAGCCACAAAATCTCAAGACATTTGTCTCAAATCGCATTGCGGAAATTCAGTCTTTAACGTGTGTTGAAAATTGGCGTCACGTTAAGTCAAATGAAAATCCAGCTGATATAATATCACGCGGTGCAAATCCCAATGATTTGATCGAATCTAGCATATGGTGGTCAGGTCCTGATTGGCTACGCCTAGATTCTTGTTATTGGCCTAACGCCATTGATATAAGCGTGTCTGTAGTTCCTGAACTCAAGAAAAATACTACTCTAAATTTCTTATCTGTAACAGATTTTAATATTTTAGAGAAATTTTCGTCTCTGTCTAAATTAAAACGTATTATGTCTTATTGCTTACGATTTATAAAAAACACAAGACTTAAAGAGAACAAGATTCATGGTCCTTTATCAATTGATGAACTGAACCACTCAGTAATAACATTAGTATATATTGCGCAAACTCAAGATTTTGCGTGTGATATCCGCGATCTTCAGATCTCAAATTCTGTTAAATCGAAAAGTAGGTTAGCTTCTTTAGATCCATTTTTGGATGAAGGTGTTATAAGAGTTGGCGGACGACTCAAAAATTCTAATATAACCTATGAACACAAACATCCTTTAGTTTTATGTAACAAAAACCATCTCACTAAATTAATAATCGATTTTGAGCATAAACGACTAATGCATGCTGGTTCTCAAGCAGTTTTAGCAAGTTTAAGATGTCAGTTTTGGATTTTGAATGGTTTAAATACAGTAAAGGGAGTAATACGTAAATGTGTTACTTGTTTTAAGGCTAAACCAAGAATATCGTGTCCCAAAATGGGTAACTTGCCTTCTTCCAGGGTAAGAATTAGCAGACCTTTTGCCGTATGTGGTATTGACTTTGCAGGTCCTTTCTTAGTTAAAGATGGCAAAACGCGGTCTAAACAAATGGTGAAATGCTATTTATGCGTCTTTGTTTGTTTCGCAACAAAGGCTGCACATCTCGAATTAGTGAGTGATATGTCATTAGATACATTCCTGAATGCATTTAAACGGTTTATTTTTAGGAGGGGAATACCCACTGAAATTTACTCGGATAATGGTAGCAATTTTAAGGCAGCTGCTAATGATTTGCAAAAGGTATATAAATACTTAACCGATAAAAATGACTCCGGAATTCAGAGTTATTTACGTAATAATAATATCAAATGGGTATTCATACCACCAAGATCACCCCATTTTGGCGGGTTATGGGAAGCCTGCGTCAAATCCGCAAAATTCCACCTTAAACGAATCTTAGGAGATGCTCATTTAACGTTTGAACAACTTTATACTGTAATAATCCAAATTGAAGGCATCCTTAATTCTCGACCCATTACTCCTTTATCCAATGATCCCAATGATTTAGAGCCTTTGACTTCATCCCATTTTCTCATTGGGGACATAATAACATCACTGCCACAGCGCAACCTAACCCAAGTACCTACAAATCGTTTAACAAACTACCAAAGACTGCAGCAAATGATTCAACATTTCTGGTCCCGATGGCAGAATGAATATCTTTCCAACCTCCAGCAAAGGTTCAAATGGAAGCAGTCTAGTTCTGAAGCACTGAATGTAGGCAGAATGGTTCTTTTGAAAGAAGATGGGATACCGCCGCTACACTGGCAAATTGGAAGAATAACTGAAATTCATCCGGGTTTAGACAATCAAGTTCGAGTTGTTACTGTTAAAACCGGAAAAGGAATTTTTAAACGTTTCCGGTGGAGCAATAAAGTTTTGTTTTCTGACTTTAATCTTTCAGCAGTGCCGCATTGTAGTTCGTGTAGTGCGTACAATATACTATTGAAAACCGCTTTTCAACGTCTTTCAAAGGGGGCGGTACCTATGTACGGAACCTGTTCTGTGTAGAGTAACTTTCGATGCTGGACGAGCCCTGCGATCAACCAGTGTGAACGTGCGCGCAACATAAAAGGAGAGAGCGTGAGAGACTTTCATGATAAAACAGTCGATTGTCACTAGTCTTGTAAAATTTATATTTTTTCTAAGTATAAAAGTATTTTATATAAATTAAAAATAAAACACGAGTCGAGATAATAATAAAGGTTTTATTTAAACCCCAACAACTATCTCGACAGATAAATTAAACAATGAGAGCACTTATTGATGGAATATCTTAAGAATGAACCAATAACCTGAATAGGTGGAGGTCAAGAAGACTTGAAACTGAGTGACGAATAAGAACATTAAGTTTAAAAAAAAATAACCTTAGAATTTTGCAGAAACCAAAAATTGTGTTTTGATTGAATTTTTTACTCAGACCGGAGAAAATAGCAAAAGTTTTTTTTTTTTCGTTTTAAACCTACAGAAAATCTAATTTAACGCTAGAAAGTTACATGTGTATAATTCGGATGTCAAACAAGCAAAATATGGCCTTTCTTTTATGTATCTCTGAATTTGTACAAAATGTACTATAAGCAAATAAATGACTAGGACTTTCTTTTCTGTCCTACTTAAATCCTGGTTATGGTTTTCTATGGATTTAACTTATTTTATCAGCTATATTTTTCTAAAATAAATAACTGTGGCTTCTCTGTAAATCACATTATTATCAACCGTTTATAACTTAGTCTTAAAATATAAAACTTTACCAATTTTACTCAATAAAGTTTCATCATCCATTAATTAACTGAAAGCTCACATAGACTTTAAAACCTTTTTAAAAATTTTAGCACTATACATGGCTACTACACCCAATATTTGCTGTATATCGTGATAAGTGTAGCTTTTCCCGTGCAATGAAAGTTATAATTTAACTCGAAAAAGGTGTAAATTGTGTGAGCTGCAAGTACAAAAAGCATATATGGACTCTCGTAAAAGAAAAATCGATACTGGTTAATTAAAGGATAGTGCTGGTTTTAAATGTTAAAGTTGTTTCACAGCGTTATTTTCTTGTTAAAAATTATATTTGTTTTCTAGTTCATGAAATAGCAATAATAAAATTTTGAAAAACTGTGATTTTTCAGATTACTAATTATATTTCATGTTACTGTTTCTACGTAAAATTACTCGGAACACTAAGTAACATTGTCTATAAGATAGTAAAACCGCCTTTTAAGGGAGAGAATGGTGACAAAATTTACGACATTACACCAGTTTTTTAGATAAAAGATAATTTTTGCCGATGCTAAATAACTTCGAATTAAATAAACCGGGAAATGAGTATACCTACAAGAAAAAATGGTGATACAAATTGCACATAGTTTAATGTCCCGTAGACGGAAGAACTATAGACTTTTGTAAAAGAATTATCTATTATTGTTAAAAAGAACTTCCTTAAAAAAAATCTCAGTAAGTGTTCAACCTAACCATTATATTGATTATTAAAGTAGTGGCTTGTTCGGTGACTAGCGGGTCTTAAGAAAATTGACCAAGGGATAGCTAGTTAGTTTGATTACGAGAATGATAGCTCGAGATTATGAATCATTTTTTCAAACTTGATTTTTAATAATGCATATTGGTGGCTAGTATAAGACTGGAATCAATTTTTAAGAAAAAGGTAATTAATATCAGGCTGATGATACCTTAATTCTCAGCTAAGGGTCTCGCCAGTGAAACTGTAATAAAGCAAAAGTGAATTTCACAGAAACCAATGGTCTATTTAAAATTAATATTCCGTAATATATTGACAGGTTATTATAGAATTCGCATAGAACATACCGTTAGCTCCATTCTTAACAGTCTTAGAATACAGAACATTGCACATTTCCTAATCACCACTGATAAAAATTGATTATTAATAACCTCCACATGGCGGCCATCAACTACAGAGAAGCATTTCGTATTATTAAGATATAACCAGTATTAAACGTTATGGCGAACTATTTATACACAGTTCACAGGAAAAATGTGTATTGTCCCTTAAAAAAATATCCTAAATTCTCATAGAGATATAAGACAAAACATCTGCATAGATAAATTGATCAGTTAAATGCATTAAAATCAACTGAAAATATCTAAAGCATCTGCTATTCACAGACTATATTCTTTTAACAAGTAATAACCCAGCCAAATAACAAGAGATAATTAAATAATTGGACTACAACTCCAGATTAGGCGCAATACCAATCAATATAAACGTAATAAAGTTCAATACAAACAGAAATATTCAAATGGATATAAGATATAAGGCCGAACTTCAACAAAGAGTCGACTATTATATATGTTTAGGGCAGAAAATTATCACTACTCTAAATGGAATAAATAAGGACATGTTTAGACAAATTAAAATGTCTTGGCAAATGAAACGACAGTATTTCTTAAGAAATATTTAACACACTAAACTTTATGATTTTTGTATTTTCCCTGTATTTAGCTATGAAGCTCAGAGACTGACTAAAAGATGTGCCATAATACATCAAATGCACCAGCGGAGGATGTTAGGTGTTAAATCCATTCATCGTAAACTCAATGAATAAATCAAGCAATAAACTAAAATTGTGCACGTATTAAAAAAAGCCGAATTAGAAAGCACATGGACCCCACATGTAGAGAAATGGACGAGAATAATTTTGGAGTGCACGGGGAAACTTGGGTGTAGAAATATAGGGTGATCCCATATGAAATATGGGAATGAAATTAGAAAAACTGGTGGGAGCTTAGTGGATGAGAAATGTAGAAAAGAGTTAGCAATGAAATGGAATAAAAAATCCTACATCCAGTCAGGGGCGGATCCAGCCTCTCTCTTTGGGGGGGGGGGGATGATATCACAAAAGTACAGTAGCAAGCGAATTCTTATATTTTTGACAATGGGTATTTTGTAAGTATTTAAATTATAACTTAGAATTTTTTGAGAGAAAAAGGATACGTTTTAGTCTGATTGTGCCTAAAATGGTTTCTATGCCAAAATTAAAAATAATAAAAATACAGTTGTGATTTGTGTTAAATATGTAAAAAGTATCTATATTTTTTAATTTATGTGAATTATTAAGAAATCATAAGAAATAAAATAATATTATAAAAACTTTTTATTTTAAGTTTATTACCGAAATAATGCCATAAATATTTAATGATCAAATAAACCTCCTTCCAACGCCTATGATAAAGATTAAAATCCTTTTTAACACTTCACAAATCCAAATATATATTGTTACCCAACCCAAATAGACCATTATTATTGGCCGGTATTTTTGACTATAAAATTTCTAACCCATTCCTATGAAAAATATATGTGTATAACAGATTTTGCCAAAGACATTGGAATAAAGAACATAGGTAGTTTGCGAAGAAAAAAAATGATTTATTACTATCTCTAGTTCTTGAATAAGCTATAGTATAAGAGGCAAAATCGGGTCTATTTTCATGAACTCAAAGCTCTTTTTGGAGGGGGGAGGGCGATCGCCCCCACCGCCCCTCCTTGGATCCGCGCCTGCATCCAGTAGTGGATTGAAATAGGCAGATCGTGATCGATTGTGAAAATCAATGGGACATGCGTAGAACTGTTCAAAGAAGTAAAATATCTAGACACTGTTGTCAACAGTATTATGGGCATGTACTAGTGGTAACATGGGGACTAAAATCTCAACGGTTTTTATATCGATATTGACTTTATTTGTCTGGTAGATAGAGACAGAGAAATAGCTGCCTAAGGTAAGTTACGTAAACTATAGAGACTTATCTCTATCTACGAGGCAAATAAAAATAACCTCCGTCAGATTTCTGAAGGCAGTGTTAGTCCTACTTGTATAAAGCAAGAAATGTTACTGAGTACTGCTAAAATATCGAAACAGATGGCTTGACTCTGAATTTTGGTGCTGATAAGACCAATTCTTCAACCCCGATGCTTTAACGGAGATATTTCCAGGGCTCTTCTGAGATTTTGTTCAGTATCACCAAAAGCTATGTGAAGAGATGTTACAGCTTAAATAAGCTAGGGATAGTCTTTTGACATAAATATAGATTATCAAAATCTCTAAGTAATTATCTCATCATCCTTAAGCTAAATTACACGAATTTATGCCAAAAATGAACCGAAAAGAGCAATCATACATATAGTATTAGAGAGTTAGAAAGCTGTCAAGACACTAATTTCTTCTATTTTTGACTCACAGCTAACCTGGAAATGTGTAAACTCACAAAACATAATACAGTTCTTATGATATGGATATCAGACCACACAGAAATTGTATGAAATCAAACTACCGATCAACTTGCTAGAGAGGAGATATCGATGATATTTTATAGCATTCTTCTATGGCACATTTAGAGACAATGTCTACGATGAACTTAAGAAGTGAAAAAAGTCAAAAAGGGATATACTGTGGACACATTCCATTACAAAGGCTTCACACGAATGATTCTCACTTAGTCGAAAACTATATATCAAAATGGAGAGAAACGGGAAAATTTAAAAATGGAGGATTTTGTTTTTATAATGAATCGATACTGCGTGACATATTCTTTAGAAATCAAGTTAGAAAGCTAGAAATAAACAATCTTTCTGCCTTATTTAAATAGTGGTTTTTATGTATTATCTTTTCAAGCAGAGGAAAGGAAATAATATGTAGAAACAGTCTGTTTCCTGCAAATGCAATTCTGATCCTATCCCCATACGTGTTTCGATCACATAATGGTCTCGTTAGTGGAGCTGTATCGAACCGAGAGCAACATTCACAGAAACAACAGCTATATAAAATATAAATTCCAAAATATGACAGAAAATCAAGAAATCCATTTGCCATATTTAAATAGTTGTTTATACGTATTGTCCTTTCAAGCAGAGAAAAGGAAAGAATATATATCAATAGACCGTTTCCTGCAAGTACCGGGTGAGTCAACGATTGGATGAAGTAAGTTTGTGCCTTTTCGGTGAAATTTACAAAGAAACTATATTTATTGTTTGATACAGTTTATTTTTACGCAGATTTTAAAAATATTTAGGACTCTACAGGGTGAGCCAAAAAACTAGGACAGCATAAAGTTGTATTTTTTAAAATAGAACACCCTATATACGAATCATATTTTCGATTTAGCTTATAATTTTAAATCTTTTTATTAAGGGATTACTATAACAAAACTTTATAGTTTCTGAGATAATTAAGTTTAAAGAAAAAAAGTCACATTTTCAAGCATCAATTCAATCCTAAATAACGTTTTCAATTTTGTGACAAATATATTCAAATTTGGAATTTAGCAAGGCCAAGGACAAGTTAACATAATTTTTACCTAATATTTGCAATAAAAGCTACAGGGTATTGAACACATCGGCTCAAATTTGAACAAGTTTAAATGAATAAATATCTTTTTTTTTAAACGGTACATCCTGTATATTTTCATGTTATTTAATAGAGTAATAAAAACCCTAAAAGTTTTGTTCAATATATCCTATACCTATTTATAATAGTTTTTGAGATATTTAAGTTTTTCTTATTTTCCATACTTTTTTACAGAAATAGAAAAAATTGAAAACGTTATTTAGGATTGAATTGATGCTTGAAATGTGACTTTTTTTCTTTAAACTTAATTATCTCAGAAACTATAAAGTTTGGTTATAGTAAACCCTTAATAAAAAAGATTTAAAATTATAAGCTAAATCGAAAATACGATTCGTATATAGGGTGTTCTATTTAAAAAAATTCAACTTTATGCTGTCCTAGTTTTTTGGCTCACCGTGTAGAGTCCTAAATATTTTTAAAATCTGCGTAAAAATAAACTGTATCAAACAATAAATATAGTTTCTTTTTAAATTTCACCGAAAAGGCACAAACCTACTTCATCCAATCGTTGACTCACCCTGTACCACTCTGGTCCTTAAGACAGACATACGTTGTTTCCTGCGAATGCTGCTCTCGGTGCGATACAGCTCCACTGATGAGACCATAAGGTGATCAAAATGCGTATGGAGAGAGGACTAGAGTTGTATTTACATGAAACAAACTATCTGTGTCAATTCTTTCTTTTTCTTTGCTTGAAAGGATAATAATTATAAAGAAATATTCTTTAGAAATACCAAAGAAATAAACAGGGATTAAAACATTATACAGGCGAATTTATCGAGCCTAAATATAAAACTCGCTCCCTATAATATCATAAACTTTTCGGAAGTCTTATGAAACGAATTACATAGTACTAAAGGATGAAGTAGGGTTGTTTTTGGGCCGTGCGACCCCATATTCTATAATACAATACATTAATTTAACATAAGTACAAGCTGGCAGTGTCTTCATGATACAGATGATTTTAATAATAAATTTGGAATTAGCTATCATAGATTTAAAATTTTCATTTGTATTTTTCTAATACTATGCTGTAAAGCTAAATCGACAGCACTATGAGTTGAATACTCTTTTGCTGGTTTTAAATTCATGAGAGTTGCTATAACTAGAGTATTAGCTCACACAAAGCTTGACTTTGTTGATGGTGAAGCTTAGATTGCAAAACATTAGATTTCCTTTCCATCGACTGACTATAATATTTTGTGCCAAATAAGGCTGTTAGCGCACAACTCTTATAGTGAGGAGATACCTTCAAGAAGTTGATTTCCTAACGCACTCGCTAGACTTAAATGGAATCAAGGGTATCTAAGACTATCCCGACCGATAAATTAAACAACGAGAAACCTTGTAGGTTGAGTGTGATGGAATATAGACTTAATCAATAACTTGAATAGGTAAATGTCAAGAATACTTAAAATTGAGTGACGAGTAAGAGTAGGAAACATAAAATATCGGTTGTTTGAATTATTTTTGCATCGTTTCTATGATCTCAATGTTTTGTTGAAAAAAAAATTACCTTAAACTTCAGCAAAAAACCAAAAACGTGTTTCCACTGAATTTTTTGCTCAACCTAAAGACGATAGCATATGTTTTGTCTTCATTATAGAGCTACACAATACCTAATTTATTACGAGGGTGTACTACTATATGTGTACTATTCGGACATCAAACAAACAAAATACACTCTTTCTTCCATGTATCTCTAAATTTGAGCACCAATGTATTAAAATCAAATAATATATATATTACAAAACTCACTTCCCATAATATCATAAATATTGCCAAAGGTTTTCCAAAGAAATTACATAGCGATATAAAGGATGAAGTAGGGTCGTTTTTGGGCCAAGCGACCCCATAACAATAGAATAGGGTGCAATATATTGATTTTGATACTAAATTTGGCATTACTAGCACAGGTTTAAAATTTTCATTTGTATTTTTCTAATACTATGCGGTAAAGCTAAATCGACATCACTATCGGTTAAAATCTCCCTTGGTGACTTTTAAATCAAGAAACTTACCATAACCAGAGTATTAACATAAAACTTAAAAGTTGCAATACATTGTAAAAACGATTTACATAACTTAACGTTAGTGGCGTAGCTGTCGAGGTGGCAGAGATGGCAGTACCACTCGGCGCTGAGTCATATTAGACACTGCAGGCGCCGTCCCAATCCTATTATTTTATAACTACAAATGAATTTTGTAAGCTAGAGTATACATTTTATTCTTAAAATATATGGAAAATAAATAAAGAAGAAATGTTTTAAAATGATCAAAAATCATCACTCTAGGCATATAGTTTGTGTAAGCATTTTTTTTTATTAATGTAGTTATACTAATGCTAAAAAAACTAGGCTTTTTTTTAAAGGACAAAATTCTTCCTATCTCGCCGCGTCATGCGCAAATTGCCATCAAATAGTAGCGACACTGTGGCCAGCGCCTATTTTCCTTGAGAAGTAGCGATAACGGCGGGACGTGAAAAGCGAGCAGTAGATAATATTTCCTAATTTTTTGATATGCACTTTTAGAATGATGTGTTAAAAAGTTGAAAGGCATACATATTGGGTAGGAATGCAATAATCTTACTCTTTTCTCCTAGTTAGTTTCGTTTTGTGTATTGCGAAGTTGAAGTAAATAGTGAAAATATTTAATTGTATATTTTTTACCAAAAATAATAATTAAGTGTGGCCTTCTTTTGAAGGCTTATGTAAAGTGTATATATATATATATATATATATATATATATATATATATATATACACATTTGTTTTATTATAGGCAGAGTTGAGAGCAGTTGAAAGTTTTTAATGTAACGATTAGTTATATGTAATATATTAAGTTTGTTGGAAATTTTGTTTGTTCTTTCTGTAAGATGTTTTACGTTTTAGATCAGCCTAAAATGGAAAAAGAAATAAAGAGCAAGAAATAAAAATAGCAAAGTTGCCGAAAATTCGTGCTTGTTTTTTAACGTCCTCAGAATCAGATTTGGGAGTAAAGGAAGCGGAAGCGTTATGTTCAGAAATTTCAAGACCAATAAAAGCAGTGTCAGTTCAACATCATTTAAACTTATTGTTAGACGAACTTGTGGCAAATGATAAAGTAAATTTAGATCCTTTTAAAGTGTCTTCATAACCGGCAAGAAATAAAAATAGTTTAGGTTCCGCAGATGAAGACCATCTGCTAGAAACGTAAATCAAACAAAAATATCCTACATTATTATGAAAAGATTGTTAAAAGTAACGCAGCTAAAAAAATTATTTTAAGTTATGGGTCTTGCCGACCAAAAAATATTCATTGATAATATGTTTTGCTCACTTCAAAGTCCAAATATTGGTTAATTTTTGACCGTTGTGGTTGTATTACTCTATTAAGCTAGGCTGTTGTAACTGCGAACTTCGTTGGCTATTTGCTAATAGAAGCAGTCAACATTTTAAATTTTGTTTGGTCAATGGAATATCTAAATGGAAAACTTAATGAAAATATTCTTGATCAAAATTTTTAAGAAAAATATAAAGTAGATCATAATTTTTGGCAATAAATTTTACACAGCGAGGGGGGGGGGAGTCATTCTGAACATGATATTGATGACTCCAAACGAGGTAACTTTCTAACAATAATAAACCCGTTATCACGTTATGATAACATTTTACAAAAGTTACTGGAACTTCCAAAATGTTCAATAAAATACTTAAGTCCAACCATACAAAATGAGTTTATTCATATGTTGGGAACCGACGTAGAAAACAAAATCTTTGACGAAATTTGCCCAACTGCATTTTATACAATAATTTTAGACGTTACATAAAATATATGTAAAATTGGGCAGTTGAGTGTTGTTGTGTGCTACATTCTTTTTCATACAAATGATAATAACTAAATCATACAGGTTGAATGTAAAGACTCGTTTACTGGATTTTACCCCATAACATATGATCGAAGCAATGAAGGTTTAAAAAAATTCGTTATCAATTTATTTCCAGGAAAAAACATCTCTATTAAGAAGTGTAAAGGATAGGGCTACGACCATGTTGCTGTTATGTTTTGGAAATTGTCGATTGTCTATATAATTTTTTTTTCGAATGGTATTAAACGGTGGGAGTCACTTAATGAATCCCCAGAAAGGAAACTTACATTAAAAAGATTGAATCCTACTCGATGGTCTACTGGGAATGATTAATTGTACGCATTGCGATTTAAAAAAATAAAAATATTTTAAAGACTCTAACAGAAATTTCGTTAAAAAGTAAAAATAACGAAGAAAAATTCGAAGCAATCTGACTTGAAAAAAAAGTTAGAAAGTTCTGAATACCGATTTAGTAACAAATTGGGGTATTAAAGCTTTTTTACTGACAAGCGACAACAAATTTCTCTCAGATGTAAAATTCACAGCAGGAGAAAAACTGAAGAAAATTACGTTCACTAATATTTTGGATATTGCGTCATGTCAGTTAAAAAATCGACTCTCTGGTTTTCAAAATGTTGTTGATCCCTCATTTATGACCACCGCTACTGATACTGAGTTACACAATCAGGCTGAAATTTTGCGAAATAAATACAATGATGACTTATCTGATAATTTAGCCACCAAAATTCTCAGTTTTCGCTCAGTTTTCTTGTAAATTTAAATGAGAGATCAACCGTAGATGATCTAGTTCATTTATTTTTGTAAAAATCATACCAGCTCATCAAATTTTCCCAATGTGTGTACCTCACTATTAATATTGCTAACTCTTCCTGTAACTTTTTCTTCTGCTGAGCGATCATTTTTCAAACTGAACCTAATTAACAATTTTTTTAAGGAATGGTATTAGTCAGGAACGTTTAAATAGTCTGGCTATTCTAAGCATAGAAAATAAATGCGCAAATGAAATCAACTTTGGTAAAGTAATGGTCGTTTTTCAAGTACTAAGAAATGCAAAAATCATTTCTGATATGTATTACGTTATAGGAAGTGCCAGTTTTTAGTACATCTTAGTAAGCGCTAGGCCATGTCCAAAATGGGTGATTTGTTGGATATTTGGTTGTCATGCGTTCGCGATTCGCTTGGGCTCATTTTTTTCTGGTTATTAACCAAACCAAACGAACCCATTTCCCCAGCACTACCATCCCAATAAATTACCAATTTCGGATATGCCATGGGACGTACTAGTCTGTTCTGAGTGAAAACTGATATTTCCTATTATATGTAATATCTAAGTCAACGTAGAATTAAGGATTAAGAACCTAAGTTGAAAGATTATGACTTTTTGTTAAAAAAAATTAAGGCCTGATTTTTGTGTACTTTTTATAATTAAAAAATATGAAATACCTAACTTGACTTTAGTTTTTATTATTATGCGACCATAAATATTACAAAAATTAAAGTGGAAATAAGATATAAAAATTATAGATTTTTGCTATTAAAGTTTTAAAATAAAATTTAAAACAAGTTGGTATAATTTTTTATACATAAGTAAAAAATTAGGTACTTTTACGGTATAGCGATTTTTCTCAAGACTTAAGGTGTCAATGTAACTCATGCCAATCGACTCCATCAGATCTAGCTGCGCCACTGCTTAACGTTGGTAATTTAACCCCAACATTACATTATTTTATTTTACAAAAAAAATGTTATAGTGTACTACATAACATATAATGTTATTATAGTACAAAAAATTATAGGGGAATATCCATAACATTTTGTGTAAGTAACTTGACAATTTACCGTGGGACTTCACCATGTAACATAAGATAAGTTATATGATATGAAATATTTTACTTGTTAATATTTAGGTAATTTTAATATTTAACGTAATATTTTCACATGTTCTGTTATACCTTTCAACATTAGTCGTTATTTATTTTAATACAATGTAATCTTTCTACGTAATATATTATGGATTTTCTTAGAAGTAGTTATGTATGTATACAATATATTTTTAATTTTTTAAACAATCGTAGAAGATCGAATTTGTGTTTGATTGTGAGGTTTTCCATAAATTTAATACAAACAGAACACTTCTTTTAATACGCTTTATTCATAAACTAGGTACATTCGTTAAACTATGATACTCATATGTACAATCACCTTTCAGATCTTGTCCACAAAACTCATTTCTTGGTTGTCCCGTTACATTAATTGAAAATATAGAACCCGGAATACTTTACAATTAAGAAAAAACTGATACTATACCAAACATGCAAAGATTTGAAAAGTTCTAATATGATACAATGTGTCAATAACAGATTAAAAATTATAAAAGTAACATAGATATAATTCAAACAAAGTCCATAATTGCTTAAAATGATTCAACAAATTCAGAACATATCTTGTAGATGGTGAGAATTTTTTTTATTTTTGATCCCGCATCGGGATGTATTTTTAGATAAAAGACGTTGAATAAGTTCTAAAATTGATTCTGCTCGTGAAGGATACCTAATATTGAGAATAGAAAATAGATAGATAGAAATCTTGAATGATTCAATGAAAGAATATCCTTCTGTATCTATAGGTTTCTATCAACATACACTAAATACCAGTTGGTATCCTTTTTCTGGCTCTACAAAGTGAGAAATAATATATAATTAGTCATTTATTTCTTTACTATATAAATTTAAGAATATAGAAAAAAAATTTAATATGAAATATAACTTGTAATACTTGCATTTTCATTTAAAAATTTTGTAAAAGTTGTGTCACGTCTCTATTTCTCTATTTATAATATCGTTTTTTAAGCACATAATATCTAACTTTTATGTAAAATAAAAGATGTGTTTTAATACATAACATACTCTATTAAAAAAAGAAATAGTAAGGTTTTAGTACTTTTCATCATAAGAATATATACGCTGAACCGACAAAGTTTTATGATTCTCTGTATATTTAAAATATAATACAAGTTGAACAAAAAATTGCTTATAGAAGAATTGTCTTTTGTCACATTTCCCACTTTGTAAGCGATAGCATAGACTGCTCAAATTGTGAACTGAAAGTGAACAGAATTTATGAATGAATAAACAATGTGCCTTAGTCACAAATGTTACTTACAGTGATCAAGATTTAACAAAGCTTTACAAAAAAATAATGAATTAAAAAAGAAAAAAGAGTGTAACACGACATTTAGAAAAAATCGGTAAAAGTAAATAATGAAACTGAAGAGTTGTAATACAAAATATATATATTTCACAAAAAATATACGGCATTAGGATTCAAGAATGTTGTTTACAAATCAAGACCAGATAGTTGTGAATTTCTAAATTTCCACAAGACAAAGCATTTTTTTTTCTTCAAGTTCTTATTTTCTTCGTTTTATTTTTCCATTTTATGTTTTTTTTCCATGTAGGTACTTATTTTGGTTGCTTTTTTGGGAATTTCATTTAAGAGCCTAGAAGAAACAATGGACCATTTTTCTTTTACTTCAAGAATACAGGATAGAGATTCCCGATTCCACAAATTCCAATAAAATCTGGGTCATTATAAGTTACAGTTTTTGACTTGTGCTTAAATTGTATTTCTTTAATTGAAATATAACTAACGGAATTACAATGTTAATAATCAATTAATTGGCTTATTTAGCAAATTTATTTCACCGACTGTTGTTATGTAAGGTTATTTTTGAGGTGCAATTTCTTTCGAAAGTATCAAAATTTTAAACGAGTCCCAAGGAGGTAGCGCTACGCACATGCACGGGTTTTTCATATAAATAAGTTTAACGGCATATGCCTCGACTTTTATTTTTTCCTGTTTAGTTCGGCTGAACAAACCGTAAACTTTTTCACCTCAATTTATTTGAACCATCCTTCAGGATTTTGGGCTGGAAAGTCGTTTAAATTTTCTCGGTAATGGAGTTTAGCTAATTAGTTATCTATTCTTGTAGCTGTTTGGTGTTTTTTAGTTATTTTTACCAGGATATACCTGAAGACAGGTGTGCAATTCTGCATGTTTCAACTAAGGAATTCTATTAAACTTCAACAACAATCTAGGTCCATTAATATAAAACAATCTTTCATAGATTTTTGATTTATGAAGATTTAAGCTAAAAATTGATTTTTACTGAGTGAGTTTAATGTCTAATTTCAAACTGGACATATTATGCCGTTTTAAATCTCATTAATACCGAAACTGACTGCAATAATCTAATATTTAGTTTTATATTGGGTTTTGATAGCCGTTTGTTGCCATTTTTATTATGAATATTGATAAATTTTTCTTGAATTTTTCATAGATGTTACATTGTAATGCTATAACTATTCCCATTATATTTGTAACAGTTAATTTTGAGAATAACTTTACTGCTTTTTATAAAATTTATTATAATTTGTTATGTGTTTGTTATCCGAATGTGTTAGCCCAATGTATCGGAGTAATAATTTATTTCTTACATTTTAAACTATTTCTGAATTCTATTCAAACTCTTGGCCCCATTCTGGGTTTAAAATTGGTGAAAATAGATGAAAATAGCACCGTGATATGTCTGTCGCCTCGATGACTTTCAGTTCAACTCCAGTGTTTTTTCTTATATTTGGTTATAATGTTTAGGTACTTGAATGAGCAAAAAGTTCATGCATTTTTGTTTAACTAAAAAGCTAATACCAAAATGTGTAGCCTTGTTTTTTACATAACATTATCGTGAACATTGTAATTTTATTTCGATCGAATTTAATTTATTATTTATGCTTTTAAACTTAATTTAAATTGTATTTATTTTTACCAGGTATGAGCTTATTTGTTTAATAGTAATTAATATTAATAAAACTAAGATTTTAATGTCAACCAGTAGTCTGAAAGATTAATTATTATTTATTTGATTTTACTATTGGTGCTCCGTAATTTAGTTGAGTAATGAACTGTTTTGTAAAGTACATCTTTTGTTTTTTTCTAATCACCTGGAGTAAAACTGATTTTTATTGTACTTTATTAATTTTTACTCTTATTAATCTTGATTTCAACAATTTAAGCAGTTATTAATATAAATTCATTTTTCGTTTAATTATTATTAATTAGATATTGATTAATATTTCATTTTCTTATGTGCTTTAACTTAAAAATTACCCTGATATTTTTTTTAACATTTGGGCGAAAATTGATTAAAAAATTCATTTGCTTTGGATTTAATTTTTATATGTAGTCTTAAACACTCCTTTTTGGCAGAATTCTTTCTACGATTTTTTTTTCTACTAGTATCCTTCCTACTGGTATTTTTCCCACTAGTTTCTTTCGATTGTTTTTGTCTATGGTTTATCTTTTTCATTTCCCTTTTTGGTGAGAACATTCAATTATCAGTGGATGTTTAATTAGTACCTACCCACTACTAGGTATTTGACCACAGTTCCAGCCTAATTTGTTCGACACCACACACCAAATTATTTTTCTTGTTTGTTAATGACAACAAACTATAAAATTTGGAAATTAAGTGCATTTTGTTCTTTCTTCTGTAAGGCCCTGCGCAATTTTCCGGCATTCTATCCCATGATCATAGTATATACAGGGTTTGAATTATGTTTTAGTGCTAGTAGGTACTAGAGTATGTTTCATGTTAAATTTTATTTGATTTCTTTTTTAAAACATATCTTTATTATTATTTCTTGATATTATTCATTTTTATTTTTCACTTCAAGTCATCTGTTTAATAATTACAAAGTATTAAGTTCCAACTCTGAACTAACTTGTATTCTTTTAGAAGAAAATTTTGTGAAATTATGTGATTATTTGAACTTACAAATTTTATTTTAGAGCGGAGCAACACCATTAGCTTTCCAGTTAAAGAGTTTTGTTATTATTATTTACTAGTTTTATTCCATCCGTATGCTCACTTCTGTATGTAATCTTTTATATTTGCGTATTGGTAGAAGTAAAGTTGAGAGTTAGTTCCTTACAAAATCGTGGAATATTTTTGTATTCAATTTCGCTACAGATGCAGTGGGACCCTGAATAACCCACCGGTAATCTCCGACATAGTCGTTGGCTATGCATTTTCTCTCGCTGGTGCGGCTAGTAACCTTCGTTTGAATTTTGGTGGCTTTGTTTATTTTTTTTTTCAATTAATTATTGAATTCTCTCTGACTTTATTGTGAGGTTTTGGTATGGGAAATACCAGCTCAGCCGCAGATGATGAAACCGATAATAGGTTGTTCTTTGTAACACATTGCGCCTCTGGTATATCCTTTTGCTGAAATGCGATGAAATAATTACCTCATGAAATAAATACCAGCTCAGCCGCAGATGATGAAACCGATAATAGGTTGCTCTTTGTAACACATTGCGCCTCTGGTATATCCTTTTGCTGAAATGCGATGAAATAATTACCTCATGCTAAGCAACATGTAAACTTCTTGTACAACGTGGGAAGCATTCGGTTATGCGGTAGATTATAGTCGAGGAATAGACCAAGAAAAACGACCCGTACTAAAGTTAAAACGTAATATATCGAAATACAAACCACAACAAAACCAGCCGATGATGTTACCAACTAAAAATGTAATTGTCTAATATTTGGCTGGATCTTGTGTATTATGCTGATCTTTTGTAAGAAATAATGGCATCTTCTGTGGATCAAGCATAGCATCATTTATCAGAACAATCAATCGATGTTGCATCAAAAACTTATTTAGCCAGCAGTTCAGGGCATAATCAGGACCCGGAGCTTTCCAATTATAAAGTCTCATGAGGATTCTACTGATTTCCTCGGTGGTGAAAGATTCGAGTTGCATCTGATTGTAATCCTGGTAGACTTGATGTTCTTTATTGATCCAGTAAGTGGTTGTAGCTAGCTAACTTCTCCAGAACTTTTCTATTTGTCCTTGATTTCGATATTTATTATTTGCAAAGTTTGTTAGAGAGCTTAACTTCCGACAATAAGTTATTTCTGATCGCTCAAGGAGAGCATTGTTTCGTTTTCGGTTGTTGCTGTCTTTATATCTCTTTAACCGTCCTGCAGTTACGGAAGTGTCTGTTTTAGTGAGTCGAAGCACTGTTAGGTTGTGCTGTTTATTGGGTCATGTTGCGAGTGGTATTGGACCCGATTTGATATTTCTTTAACTTGTTTCTCTAATTTTTTGTTTCAAGTCCTCTAATATACTCTGTCAGCTGCGTTATGACTTTTTGAAGATTTTTGATCTTTTTATTATCCCATTGCACGGTCCTAGGTTATGGGTTTCAGTGGTCGCTATCTCGTGGAAGTCCTAACCTCCATAGTCTAGCTGCGGCGTAGTAAATCAGCATATATAAGATGTTCAAGCGTATTAGCCTCTGCAACATAAACTGACAAAATTCTCTTGTTTTTGATGTCTAATACAATACCGAGCTTCTTGGATGTTTATTATTGGCAGTAGTGACCTGCCCAATGGTGCACCACCTTACTCATCTCGTTGGAATGTTTATGGTAGAGTTCAGCGCTGTTCTCTCGAACCCCCCCCCCCCATTGGTAAGGTTCAACGATTTGTTCACTGTTATCATCAGTGCTTCCTATCTCTTGCTTAATTTCCATTTTATTATATTGAGTCGCTTTTCTGGAATTAGTTTATTTCTGAGAATAATCCTGTATTGGTCTGCTATTCTCTGTTGCGACACCTGCATCAGTACTCTCTGCAGAATTCGGTTTTTTGTTTTTGTCTGTAGTTATTCATGTCTTCTTCTTCTTCAAGTGCCTTCTCCATTGCGGGGGTTAGCAATCATAATAGCTATTTTAATTTTTGAGGCAGTTGCTCTAAATAGTTGTTTTGAACTGCATCCAAACCATTCCCTTAGGTTTTTTAGCCATGAAATTCGTCGTCGTCCTACGCCTCTTCTGCCACTTATTTTGCCTTGGATTATGAGCCGTAAGATGCTGTACTTTTCTCCCCGCATAATGTCTCCGAAATATTGCAGTTTTCTCTGTTTTACTGTTATCTCGACTTCTTTTTCTTTCCCCATTCTTCTCAACACTTCGGCATTCGTAACTTGATCCACCCACGAAATCCTCTGAATTCTTTTATAGGTCCACATTTCAAAAGAGTTAAGTCTTCTCATTGTCTCTCGATTCAGTGTCCATGCTTCCATTCCATAATATAGAACACTGTATACCTAACACTTAGTCAGTCGTATTTGCAGGGCTAACGTTAGATCTTTGCTGCAGATAACCTTTTTCATTCTAATAAAGTTGGCACGTGCTTTTTCGATTCTGGTTTTTATTTTGATGGTATAGTAATTATTTTCTGTTATTAGGGTTCCCAAGTAAGTGTACTTCTTAACTCTTTCTATGTGCTGGCCTCCTACCATTAGGGTTTCATTATTATTGGTGTTGTTTTTACTAATTATCATGAACTTGGTCTTTTTCGTGTTAAGAGAGAGAGTCCATATTCTCCACTAACGCTTAATATTTTATTCATTATTTTTTCTAGGTCTTTCAAACTATCAGCTATTATTACGGTGTCATCTGCATACCTAATATTGTTGATTAAAACTCCGTTTACTTTTATCCCTGCTGTTTCAGATTCAAGACTCTCCAATATGACCTCTTCAGAATAAGCGTTAAATAGTAAAGGTGACAATATACACCCTTGTCTGACTCCCCTTTGTATTTCCACATCTCCGGATATTTCCTGTCCAAATCTCTTTCATCCAAATTTTTGCTTCTGAGAATCTCTATCAGTTTGTCATGTTTGACCTTATCAAAAGCAGACATAGAGGTCCTGATTGATATCCAGGCATCTTTGAGTAAGCACATTTAAAGCAAATAATGCTTCTCTTGTACCCACCCCATTCCGGAAGCCAAACTGTGTGTCACCAATATCCAGCTCCAATTTGGAATGTATTCTAGCGTGTACAATTTTTAAAAGGGTTTTCAAAGTATGTGACATGAGACTGATTGTTCGATAGTCACTGCATTCTTTTGAATTTGCTTTCTTTGGTAAACATATGAATGTTGATGTTAACATTTCTCGGGGAATGGTTCCTGTCGTGTAAATTATATTAAATAATCTCACCAATAAATCCAAATTCTCGTCATTGATCAGCTTCAACAACTCACCTGGCATTTCATCTGGACCAACAGCTTTATAATATTTTATCGATCTTAATGCATAAATGACCTCTGCTTTAGTATTTTCGGGCCCTATGTCACCACTCAGACTGTTTATAGAACAATTTTCGTGTCTTTGATCTTCAAATAGTTTTTTTATGTATTCTTTCCACCTGCATAATTTTTATTGTGTTTCCATAATAATGTTTCCCTCTTTATCTAGCAATACGTTTGAGGTTTTTCTCTTTTCTATTCCAGCCAGTTCTTTGACTTTTTTATGCAAGTTGAAGTTGTCGTACTTGTTTTGCAACTCCTCTATTTCTTTCCATTTTCCAGAAAGGTACTCTTTTTTTGCTGCTCTTATTTTTCTTCTTATTTGAATTTGCAACTGTTGATATCGTGTCTTGTTGGTCTTGTGTTTACTTCTTTCATCCATCAACTCCAAAATATAATCTGTCATCCAATCTTCTTTCTTGTATCTTGATGTTGTAAGTACTTTCTTGCTTGGTTCCATAATTGACGTTTTGAATAACTGCCACTGTTGTTCAACGTTGTTATCGTTTAACTCAGGCTTGCCTTGTCTTCTTTCTAAGTTTGTGTTGATGTCTTGTCTCAGCTTTTCTTTCATTTCTTCTGACTTTAATTTGTGTATATTTAGTTTTTTGATGTTATGATTTGTTTGTATCCTTTCTAATTTAAGTTGGAATTTAGCGATAAGGGGATTGTGGTCCGAAAATACGTCCGCACCTGGGTCTGCCTTTACTGAATGTACTGCGTTTCGATATCTGTGTTTTATCAAGACGTAATCAATCTGGTTTCTAACTATGTTGTTGTCCTTATCAGCTGGTGACCTCCATGTATAGAGACGACGTTTAGGTAGCTTAAAAAAGGTATTTGTTACTACTAGATTATGCTCTTGACAGAATTCTATAAGACGATCTCCTCTATCATTGCGCACT
This sequence comes from Diaprepes abbreviatus, assembly GCA_034092305.1. Taxonomy (NCBI): domain Eukaryota; kingdom Metazoa; phylum Arthropoda; class Insecta; order Coleoptera; family Curculionidae; genus Diaprepes; species Diaprepes abbreviatus. The sequence continues at coordinate 1,215,890 of JASJET010000303.1, forward strand.
CCAAGGCCGTATGGCCCGACAATGGAATCACATTTACCCTAGCCGATTTTTGCGTTAAAATCCCCCATTACAACAGTAATGTCTCTAGATTTTGTGAGACGTAGTGTCTGTTGGAGCTCATTATAAAAGTTTTTTATTTCGTCTTCCATTTTATCAGCAGTCGGTGCATAAATCTATAATAGATTTAATTTGCCGTGAGTTGTCATCAGCTGTAGCATTACAATTCTTTCGGATACCGGAATGAATCCTATTACTGATTTTGCTACCTTGTCACTAAGAATAATAGCGGCTCCATATCTGTGTTGACTGTCGTTGCTGTTAGAGTCTTCCGTTCTCCGACTTGAGTTCTCCAGAGCTGACCCATCTTGTGTCGCTTATACCCAGTATGTTGATTTTAAGTCTCGATATTTCTCGTTGAATGTTTCTCAATTTTCCAGGTTCATACATGCCTCTTATGTTCCATGTTGCAATTTTAAGATTTGTTTTGCATATTTCCAGTAGACAGGGATTTTGCTGGATTACGACCTGGGAAGCCCTGCCGTCCTTGTTCTCATTTACCCTGCTGAATCTTGGTCTCCGAGAACCATGATTAGTACGTTGTAAATTGTCATCTTCCTCAGCCACTACGATTACTAGGGAAATATGATGAGGTGGTTTCCCCTTGCCTTCCTCATCGCTGTGCAGAAGCCTTTTTGTGGGTACCACTCCGCCGTTTGCTGTCTGAATCATGACCAGTGAAATTCTCTGAACCCTTTCTCATGATCAGTTTTGAGGCAGCCAGCTGCCACTGCTCAATGCTAGTTTTGGTCCACCCCGGGTATTTCATTTCCCCGGTACCACCCATATCTGGGAGGCATTCCCCTATCCGCCACCTGGGGAGGCGCCCGATGGAGGATGGTGCGTGTTATTGTCTCATTCATACACAAAGTCCATTTCATGCTCTGTCTTGGTCGTTTCGTTTAAGTGAGCGCTGGTTGAGGTTTCTGCGCAGCACTTTCAGCGGGTGAAGGTTTAGTTATGTTTTGACTCTTGGACCGATGTAGTTGTCGCTGTTGAGCTGTAGCTTTTTATGGAACAGGAGCCCACCTCCTCAATCCGTGAGACATGCCTCGGCAGAGGTAGGGGATTTTTCGCCGACACCGGTACCCACCTAGGGTAAATAATCTGTTCCATCATATTAAAAAATTTCAAAGTGTGGTTATATCGGGTGTCCTTTCCTAGATCGATTGCTTTCTCTATGGCTTGGAGCTCAATCCGCTCATTGGTAACCACCCGTTTTGGATCAGATGCTACGTGGTGATATTCTCCTTAGTTTGGCTTCACACCTTCAACCTGTCTGGTATGGGAGATGCTAACAATAGTTTATCTTCCGCTGGCATAGCTCTCAGGATCATCGAAACGCACAATCCCCACCGACATATCAACCCTACAATACCTTACTCTTACAACTATTATTTTTACTAAAGTGCTAGACATTTAGTAAATATATCGGTATCAGTATAAGTAACTTAATATACATACAACAATGTTTTATTTTAAAAGAAAGCCATTTACAACATGAATAAATATTAAAATATTAAAATCCTTATTTCGTAATGTTTGCAAAAAGAAAATTTATTTATATTTTAGGAAGTTTGCTTTTGAAGCTTCGCGTTCCTTGTTGATATTAAAAGGAAAATATTTCTTAATATTTAATAGAAAGCTGTACAACACAAAAAAGCTATATTATAATCTAAACAATATACATGTTTGTTTCGTTTTCAAGACGTATCTTTAATTAAAAGTAAAGAAAGATGACAACTCGGGTTGACGCTTTTATTTATATGCCTTTGAGGATATTTTCGAGTCTTTATTTATGAATTGTTATCTAAAATAAAGAACGTGTTTACAGGCCACGACAAAACTAAAAAATTATAATGTTGAAAAAACTCAAAAATTTTTGATTTCATTATCAAAAATGCTACTTTATTTCTCAATGTCAGTATTTCAGGATAATAAAGTTGACACGAGTTGTCATTAATTTTAAATGGAAATTTGTTAAAATTATATGACTTAAGTAGACATTTCAAGAATATAGCCGAAAGTTGCGGATTAAATTAATAAAATATATTTAGATTCTGTAGATTAACAAACGAAAAAGTGTGCTTGTAAATAACTCGGTAAACAACGAGTAATCTAAAAATCATTTTTATCGAACTTGTGTTTTATAGGTTAGATATATAGATAAAATGGATACCGAGCTAATGCATATTGAGAAAGATTTTTAAGGATACCTTGATAATATTACCTAGATATGGGATATGCTTACCTCATCTATCATACTTAATGTACTGAATAATAGTAGTGGTATTTTATCCTTTTGGTAAGAAAAATTTACGTAGAAGAGTAAATTACGGCACTAATAAAATCATCTTCTTACCACAATATGACGGTTCTTTAAACATTTCTAAAATTCTTTTAATAACGCACAATCTCGAAATAAGGTTATTTTTCATAAAATAAAGAAGTTCTTGGTAAACAAAAAATTATAATTCAATTGACAAATGCATTAGTTTCAAAAAAGACTTCCATGCATGAAAATGGTAAAAATATATCTCGCTATTTTATTTCAAGGTGAACTAATTTCCTAGAACCTGTTTCTTGACGGCATGTCCTATGAGATTTAAGAAATAGTAGCATTGTCATTCAGTTTCTTAAAACAAACATGGAAACGAACTTTAAATACAGAACAAGATATTGTTTTATTGCAGAATTTCAAGGTATGATAAAAGTTATTGCAGTTAAAATAGCATGGAATTGAAATTGCCTCATAAATCAAGCAGTTATCTAAACCTATGACCAACTTACCAATTTCCATTATTTTTTTAAAAGTAATCTTGTCTAACTGCAGAATGGGTTGATAAATATCATTATTTTTCTTTGTAGGCCATATTCTTACTAGTTTACATTCAGAAACAGAACTAAAAATGTCAACATTTGAAGAAAAAATAAAATCCATGAAAATTTTTTCACCGTATTTTTGAGAAAGTCCAACAATCCTTACTGCTGGTTGAGCGCCTCGCAGTTCCCTGACTTCGTAGTCGCTGGATAATTTATCTGAAGCTAATCCTCGAAACTTATTAGCGTTATCAGAAGAGGTACTCAGAATAAGTCTACCATTCGACATCTCTTTAACGTTCTTAAATGAAATGATTTCTGCTGCAGGATCGAGATTCTGAAGAATGTCTGTGGTGCGGGAGTTTTCCTGTTGGTTCTTCGGCAGCATTATATTTTTTTTTGAGTTATCATGTCTGCTTAATACATCAGCATATGTTGAATTGGATGCGCCAAGACTTTTCAAATCCGGGTTTTTGCTGTTTATCATCTAAACGCTAATAACTACCTGATCTACAACCTCCTTCATTTTTTCAGAAAAAGAATTCATCAGTTCCTTGCATTTATTATCCAGAATTGTTTGCAGTTTTGATTCTAAATAATCCGATTCAATGCCAAAACATGTGCGGCATTTCCATGTTATTCCAGCTGTCGAATTAGTAACACTGACTACACCAGGTGAAGCAGGCACACATTCCTCGTGGTATCTTTTTTTGCAGTACCCGCTGCATGTTAGCATCGGTTTATTTCTCATAGATGCATCACAAAAACTACATTTGGGCATACTGATAAAAGACTTTTTATTCACAAATTTAGCTCACGTAATAGGCCGAACTCGGCGAAACACTCTCATATCAATTTCAATAATATTAACAAACTTTAAACCACTCTTTTTTGCCCGTAAAAATCCTTAAATCTTGCTCGGCTTCCATGTGTGACTGTTCAATTTATTGTCTAGTAAAATTTGTTATTGAGTAAGTATTTTTTGGTAAAACACAAATGACGTTTGATATGATGAGATTGGTAGAAAACTATCCATTGTTGGATTTATTCACATGTTGAATCAAAAAAAGGAATGTTTATTACAATGCCGTGACCTAAAAATTTAATTTTTTTTTGTGAAAATTTATTTTCGCTTTTTTTTTAAACTACATATTTAGGCTTTAACACCCTGTATACATTATCATGACTTTGATCACTTTTATGAAATGAGCAAAACTTTTTATTAAAAATAACTTTCCCTCGAGCACAAAAATATTGAAGTTAACTAGAGTGCGGTACCAAATTCATTGACCTACTGTATATTTAAATCCCACAATGAATTCTAAACATTTTTATGTAACAATTGAAGATCTAAGTTAAGTAAGTAATTTTCGCAATACTGACATCTGTTTATCCTATACAATTTGGTATAAAATATCAAGTTTCATTCTAATCTCAAGTGATAGGTTCCGAGCTTCTGGTCAAATATTTTGAATCAAATTGTCAAAAAGTATTTTTTGGATAATTTTGAAACCTTCGATTTAGGGAAATAAAACTATATTAATAATTTTTCATGTAACGTAATAACAGCCACTTTAGTTTTTATATACGCAATATATGACACTTAAATATTTATGCAGCATAAAACGCAACGAGCGGGAGAGAAATTGACAGAGCCATTTCTAAAATGAATTTTATGGCATTCTACTTTCATCGAGTCGAAAATGTTTTATATTTTTACTACAAAGAAAATTCGTATATAATTTAATATTAAACTAGTTATACAAAAAATTGACAACACGCTCAACGTATCTTTAATACATTTCAATAAGGACAGATTTTTTCTTCATTTTATCTATCGTTTTGGAGGTGATACTTTTTATTAAAGAGATCTGCACGATTAAATTATATCGTTTTTTCAATCTGTTTGAATTTTTTTAATATACTAACATTCTATTAACTTTTAGGTGATTTTAATTTTGAAATTTCAAACCAACAATTTATGTTATTTTAAAAACCAAACACTTATAAATCGACGAAAATACGAAATATTGCACAAGACTAATTTCAGAATTGTATAGCTAATTTTGTGAGGAACTCAAAAATGTAAAAATTTTTAGTATGTCCCATTTAAAAAAATTATATTTTTTTGCTCTCTTTTTCATATCAGCCAGTATAACCAAGAATAATTTTAGAATATAGACATATTAATCTACAACTGTTATATAAAATATTTTTTCTTATTTTTATAATAACCAAGTTATTAAACTTTGCTGCACTATTGGAACATCCCTTATATAGGAATCTTATCGACGTAGTCATATGTTCTCGTCGATTTGTTAAATTAATAACTATATAATAGTTCACTCTTTAGGGTTATGGTTGTTTAAGATCTGACGCATCAGCTGACATCAGGGGTTTTTGATGCCATGAGTGAAATACGCCAGCCTGTTCACATTTACGACCTTTTCAGTTTTAATTTCTAATAATTTTGTGTTTTGTACTGTTTGTATTAATCGTATAATAAACGCACCTGTCTGCATTTTTTGATTCTTTTTTAATAAACGACTAAGTAATGCTAATGTTATTTCAAAAAAATAAATGGACCAAGGAAAATTAGTACTTATATCAGTTATTGTGGACTAGCAGTTTCTCTTTGCCTAAGCAGCATTTAGAGTGAGTTCGTCCTTTGCTACTATGGAAGAACACACGAAATTTGTCTTTAGTAAATAATGGACTAGATGATGGTCCTGAAAAATGTATTTAGCGAATGAATAAAGCCGCATTTGAAGATATGCTTAGGAGAGTTGAACCCAAAACCTTCTGGTTAAGTTGCTATATTTGCAGCGGCCACTAAAAGTTATTAAAAAAACCTAAAATATTCAAAAACACTTTTTTAGGCAAGCAATTTCAGCTTGAGAAAGGCTTATTGTTAACCTCGCGCCTGCAATATTCATCTTCAGTTGGCTGTTCAATTATATCAGATATAATACCTCAAGTGATCGTCGAGATTTATAGCACCTTAAAAGATTTGTGTCTTGTGACATCTCAATATTGATTGCATTTGTTGTGCAAGCCACCTGTTTTTTTTTTAATCAATTTATTGTTAATTCAAACTTAAATAACGGCCCAAACACCTTTATACTTTTTGGAAATTAAATGAAAAAGGCTTCCATTCTAGCCGATGACATACAAGATGTCCTTTATAAAAAATTAAAATTGCTTTTGCTTTTCATCTTTACGATATGTTATTGTTTCTGTTTTTTTTTTTTTTTAAATAAATCTAAAAGATAATATCGACAAAATGAAACACCTTTTGTATTTAAAACATTTTTTTTCTACTACTTATAATAAAGCCTCTAGGTACGATGTTTAATATAAAAAAAAACCTCTAAATGCCAGTGGCTTTACTACTTGATGTATATAATGTAGATTAAGTGATTTATCAAGCATTTGATTATTATGATATTGGTAATTTAAGCAAATTAATATAGGTTTGAGACTGTTTTATTTTTAGAAACCAAAAAAAAAATTCTTCTCCCATTTCTTGTGCTTCAAAAATGAAATTCATTATTACTCGTTTCAATTTTCTTATCCCACATTCATTTTTAATTTTTGGAAGTTCATCTTCGATCAATTTGAAAAAAAAATGTTTAAAATTAATTACCAAATCTAACTTTTACATAGATTGGTAATAATATTCATCTCTATGTTTTACAAAAACGTCCTTTCTACGAAGATCAGTACTTATGTGTTACAGAAATTTAATCTAAAAATAATTTTATTGTATATTATAACATTTGGTTAAATTAAGGAAACGAAAACTTAAAATGTTGATAACCACTTAGCATAGAAACGAAAACATAAGACCTTGAACTTCTATAGAGGCCATCCTTCTTATCACCTCTTCTATGATTTTCTTATAACATTTCAGTAATATGGCTTATTAATGTTTGTGCTGAATATTATACCTTAATTTGGTCGTAGAGGCTGTGGAACCTGTCGGGCTTGTCATCTCTATATTCACTTCTTCTTCTACTGAGGCATCAAAAAGTATTTTTGAGTAAGAGTTTTGGTCGGGTTGTTTAATTACCTCGCTTATATCAATACTTTCTATCAAAATTGAATATCCTTATTATATTTGTTAATAAAACAACATGTAACTTAAATTTTTTTAAATTTATTAATTTGGCAATACTATGTCAAATAGTTTTGACAATACTGGGACTCAAAAATTATTTATTATTAGCTTACTAAATTATCTATACTTATATATTCATCATCCTTTAAAACACCACAGTATGGGTTTATATACATTTACTGTGCTCATACCTATTGAGCTATTTTTTTAGCCATTAAATTGGAATTTTAACATATGAATTTGGCTTCCTACATCTTCTATATTCAGAGATTGCTGATAGCGTATATGCAGCTTCAATAATTCTCTGTTTATAGGGTTTAAAGGTTTTTAACTTGTTATCAATATCTTGCAACTTAAATGGAATCGAATGGTTTTCATACAACTCTATAAGTGTTAGGACAGCTTTCTTGCCCAAATGAACCGCCCTTTTTTTGCTCTATTTGCACAAATATTTGAAACAAAACACTTACAATAGAAGCAACACACGAAACAGTATTAAAATAAAATTTTTCTAAAAAAAATTGAACCGACTTCTAAAAGTGCGCTAAAAAGGGAAAAATAACTGGAAATTTTTATATGAAATTGAAATTTTTGAAGTCGGCGCCAAACTAATACCTGACAAAATGTGATTCGCATAAACAGATTAAAAATACTTTATTTGTAATTGCTTTCTTATTATAATTTGTATATATTAGTAGATAGTTATTTATTTCATTTAGAAATAATTTGGCGCCGACTTCAAAAATTTCAATTTCATATAAAAATTTCTAGTTATTTTTCCCTTTTTAGCGCACTTTTAGAAGTTGGTTCAATTTTTTTTAGAAAAATTTTATTTTTCGATTTTTAGTTTTGAATTCATTATGATATTCATAAATTATTTGAACTATATGCAAATCGAGATTAATGTACCTTGCAATGACTCCAAGGTGGCAAAAAAGGACCCATTTTATCCAGAATTGTAAGTCACCCTAAAATGAACCACTAAAAATTTCTTTCATTTTTAAGGTTCTCCAAATACCAATGAAATTGTGTCAAACAAATATTTAGTCTGTCATAGTAAATCCAATATCATATATTTCAAATTAATTTTAGATTGCTAATATAGGCCCCAAAACCTTCCAATATCAATATTTAAAGAATTTAAGACATACATTTCTTAGCTCGATATATTTTATATTGCATATTGAGTTTGTACACGCCCCAAGAATCCTGCAATATGAATTTTAGATAAAACCGGAAAATGTATAATTTTTAGTCCTTCATATTGTATCTAATGAACCTAATAGTTGTAAAAAATTAACTTCATATTCGTAATACACCACCCCCCAACGCCCTAATCCCAAATCTAAAAAAATGTGAATAACGTAAAATTTTCAACCCAGCATATTGGATCCGCCATAATGAATTTCAAAAAAACAATTTTAACGTCTTAATCTAATCTAAATCTAAACCCTTCAAAGCCCCCTAGTACCAATTTTAGATGAAATCCAAAAATTAAAAACTTCTAAACAGTCATATTGCATCTGACGTATTAGATTTTCTTAAAATAATTTTATATTCGCTATTTACATTCTCAAAAACGATTCAGTTCCACATTTGAAAAAAAATCGAAACGTAAAATTTTTTGTCAGCTATATTGCGTTTTCCATATTGAATCCTGGAAAAATAGGATTAAATTCATAATTTACACCCTCAAGAACCTTCTATATCAGTTTTGGACAAAGTCGAGATATGTAAAATTCTTAGAACACCATATTGAATCCGCCAGATTGAGTTTTTCAAAAAATATTTTAATTTCGTAATTAACACTAACAAAAATCCCTCCATACTGACTTCAGACAAATTCGAGAAATGTAGGATCTTTAATCCACCATTTTGGATCCGCCATATTTAATTTTCTTTAAATAATATCAGATTCGTAATGTGCTATCCCAAATACTCCCTCATATCAATTTTGAAAAAAATCGAACACAATAAATTTTTTATCCATCATATTTGATACGCCATATTGAATTTTTTTAAAATAGTTTTAGATTCATCATGTGCTACCCCAAATTGTCCCCCATACCAATTTTGGTGAAAATCGGACAAAATTGATTTTTTGTCCGACATATTGGATCCGCCATATTGAATTTAAAAAAAATAATTTCAGATTCGTTATGTGAAACCCCGGAAACTCCGCCATACCAATTTTGGAGAAAATCGGACAAAATTGATTTTTTCGTCCACCATATTGGATCCGCCATATTGAATTTTTTAAAAATAATTTTAGATTTGTCATTTGCGATTCCGAAAACTCTCCCGTACCAATTTTGAAGAAAATCGGACAAAATCGATTTTTTGTCCGCCATATTGAATTTTTTAAAAATGTCTTGAATTCGTAATTTGCGACCTCGAAAACTCCCCCATACCAATTTTGGAGAAAATGGGACAAAATTAAATTTTTTTGTCGGCCATATTGGATCCGCCATTTTGATTTTTTTAAAAATAATTTCATATTCGTTGGGTAAACCCCGAAAATTCCTCCATACCAATTTTGGAGAAAATCGGACAAAATTAATTTTTTTGGCCGCCATATTGTCAGCGCCATCTTGGATTTTACTTCACCAATTTCGTCCAAAAAAATATGGGACTACCGCAGCAACTTCGTTTACATAACGTAAAAAATTTCATTCAAATCGGTTAAGCCGTTCCGGAATAATCGGTGTACATACATAAATATATATATATATATATATATATATATATATATATATATATATATATATATATATATATATATATATATATATATATATATATATATATATATATATATATATATATATATACGCGACGAATTGGGAACCTGCTTCTTTTAGAAGTCGGTTAAAAAAGCAAGGCTAATAGAGACATTACGCTGACCAGCTTAATTTTTAGGGATTTTTTCCAAAAACGCATTACCCATGGCTTAGCAACCCGATTTTTTCATCTACAGTCGTGATGCACAAATATAGACAAAAAAAATCACAGCACCCGTAAGTGAGAACAGGCCTTTAGAAATATCTGCAAGTATCTAGGTCGATATAGTTGCAGAATTGTGTTTCTATTTTAATGCACCCAAAATGATTAGAGGAAATTATAAAAATATCTATTATATAACTATATAACAGTTAGGTGTGAGGTATTGAAAAAAATAATATTAAAAAACACCATTAAATATTTATTGGTAACTTGGCCAGCAACCAGAATTTATACGATCATTTTTCTAAAGAAATTTTTTCAGGTCGGTAAACACGTTCGTTAGTCATTCTAATAAATATTTCTTTATGTGAGAAAAGGGGTTACCAGCAAACAGCTGTAGACCAGCCTATTTCTGATAATTTGCTGTTTCTAATGTTTCTGATGCCTGAAATATTTCTGATATTTTACTGTTTCTGATGTTCCGCTGTTTCTGATGTTTGGGAAGAGTCTGACCTATCTATGGATGTACACTCTAAATACGATACGAGTACAATCTAAAAACTTTTGTGGTTTTATGTCTGAATTGATCAAGTACGCCACAAGTTTCTGAAACTTTAAATAAATAGGTGTGGTGCGAACGCTGATTGCAGCATTTTAGGTTACATTTGGCTTAATGCAGGCTACAAATACTGTGCTGACATTGACTTCTTGGATTCTCCACTTGTTGGGTAAATATGCCACTCTGATTGCCAACTAAATGACAACTCTTGTAAAAAGTATATATTGAATTGTATTAGTAAATTGTAAATAGGACATAAGTATTTTATTTGCATATCATTACAGGCACAAGTATCCCGCAGACCGCTTTTAGTACTGTGTGGAAAGGTAACCTTTTTGCTGGTGATGTCCTGACAATACAACCCTATAGATTCCAAGAAAGTAGTGAAAATGTACCTGTTCATTCAATGCGTGGTTGAGGCTTCAAGAGCTGAAATCTTTCTGATGCGGTAATTGATAAGAGTTTAGTGCAACAACCCTGCACCTCATGTTGAAGTCGCCACAAGAGCTGCCTTGCCCAAATCGACTGTTTTGGCTGATGTTTGTGTAACTTTTAGTTACAGAAATAAGTTCGTTAAAGTCCGATATGCAGCACGCCTATCGAGTTAATATACCTGTTTAAACCTGCTTAATCATAATTTTAGAATTAAACTCTCACACGTGGCAGTCGAGTAAAAATTTTGGGGTTTGTGATACCGGAACTCCTAGAAATATATGTTAAAGCCCAGTCTTATTTCGTTAAAGTACCGGAGTGGGGAGCGTTGTCAAAATAGTATTAGTAGCTTAAATTAAACGAAGACAAAGAGAAGCATGTACTGTGTGGCGATTACGGTGACGGACGGAGGTGTTCGGATTACTTTGGGTTAATTTAAGTAAAGAGTGTTTTTTATAGTGGTATGGAACTTTTAAATGGAATAAAACAAAGATGAATTTTTTAAATTGACATGAAATTTACTTTATTCGAAAGATAACCTTCTGGCATTATAATTTAAATATGACTTCTGGCATATGACCGCCACGGCTGGCTCGGACGTAGTCTAATCTGGAGGTCCAATTTTCGATGACTTTTCCAACATTTGTGGCCGTATATCGGCGATAATGCGGCGAATGTTGTCCTCCAAGTGATCAATCGTTTCGGACTTATTGGCTTAGACTAGCGACTTCACATATCCCCAAAGAAAATAGTCTAGCGGCGTTAAGTCGCACGATCTTGGAGGCCAATTTACGGGTCCGAAACGTGAAACTATGCGGTTACCAAACGTTTCCTTCAATAAATCAATTGTGGTACGAGCTGTGTGACATGTTGCGCCGTCTTGTTGAAACCACAGCTCTTGCACATCATGGTTGTTCAATTGATGAACGAAAAAGTCAGTAATCATGGCTCTATAGCGGTCACCATTGACTGTAACGTTCTGACCAGTCTCGTTTTCAAAGAAGTACGAACCAATGATTCCATCAGCCCATAAAGCACACCAAACAGTCAGTTTTTCTGGATTTAACGGTGTCTCAACATACACTTGAGGATTATCATCACTCCAAATACGGCAGTTTTGTTTTTTGACGTATCCATTCAAACAAAAGTGAGCTTCATCGCTAAACAAAATTTGCTTATGAAAATCGGGATCAACGGCAATCTTGTTTTGGCCCATTCACCGAATCTACGCCTTGCTAGGTGATCGTGTGGCTTCAATTCTTGCACGAGTTGGATTTTGTAAGTATGCAAACCAAGATCTTTCCGCAAAATCTTCCATAAAGTGAATGGACACATATCCAATTCCTGTGCACGATGGCGGATAGACTGATTCGGGTCTTCCTCTACGCTATGTTCTACAGCAGCAATGACTTCTTCTGTCCGCACTATACGACGTCTCTGTGGATGCGTATTATCATTTAGAGTAAATGTGGTGCGAAAACGTTCCATAGTTAATCGAATTAATTGCTCTGATGGACGATTATGTTGACCGTAAAATGGACGTAGTGCGCGATACGTATTTCGAACAGAAGCATGATTTTCAAAATAAATTTGCACAATTTGGAAGCGATGTTCAGGCGTCAGTCTATTCATGTTGAAATGCCAAACCAAACTAAAGATAAATCACTTGACAGCTAACAAAATGGCCGCCAGATAAAAAAGTGTTGCCAACTTAAAGTTTTATACCTCTATAAAAAACACTCTTTATATGTTCACTTGTAAATGTAAATTATTTCATAAGTTAATATATGGAATTATTAAAAGTTAGTTAAATTTTTAAAATTTTATAAAGAACTATTATAGTTGGTAAATAATAGTTTTATAACTGTCTGGAAACAAATTTAGTTTAGTAAACGACATGATTTTATGAAAACGGTGAAAATTTCAGTTAGAAATGAAAACGAATGATACAAATTTGTATAATTTTATAATCGCTAATCAATTTTGGTTTTTACTAGTCAAAGAATGAGTTAATTAGTTTTATATCTATTTCTAGGATTGACTGAAATGGTAGTAGATAAAGCGGTTTGATCGACTCTCGTGTTAGCTAGTCAAATCTAAATTTAACTGCGATTCAACCTTAGATGCAAACAAATATTTTATTAATCCCTTGTCTTATAGTGTTTATGAAATTAGCTGCAAATAATCAAAATTTTAATACGGTTTCAAAAGTATATGTGTTGTTTCGACAAAAAATTAGCCAAGCCTTTTCTTTTGTTAAGAAACTCTAATTTAAATTTTCTATTCTTCCTATATAACACGGTGGAACATTTTTTTTAACTGGAAATTGTTGCACTTTGACTTGACTTGACTTTTTCAAATCATTTATGTTATAATTTAGTGACTTTTGATAATATTTTATTTCTACTCTTCAATGTTAGAAAACTTTTACTTGTTGTCTGAGGTATTCAGAAAACAGAATTGTTAAAAGAAATTGTACTCTGAGTCTGCAGCTAGTACTGAATATTATTTTTTCATAAAAATAAAAGAATGTTCAAACATGATTCATCCATGAAAGAACACTGTATCTTACAGGGCCCTTTTTTAACCTACAGAATTATCACTGTTATCTTGCGTCTCATATTATGAACATTCCTACAAGAATACTATTAAAAGCTAACACAAACTGTAATTTTGGGATAGTGCTTATTTTTATTATCTGGCTTTTTCATACTGACGTATTTACCGATCTCTGTTAGCTTTTTCCAACTTACCTCTTGTTAATTTACAAATATTCCAACTTCTCTTATTTTTATTATCCAAATATGGGTGACTAAAAATACAAATATTGTGAAATTTTGATGAAATTATATATATATATATATATATATATATATATATATATATATATATATATATATATTTCAAATGATTACATGTGTTTTTCTGAATGAATAATTAAATTCAGTCTTAATTATTTATGCCGTTTTACCTAGAAATCTAACGATAGCAGTATTTACTATTCAGAAAGTAAATTTAATTAAATTCTTGCCTTTCTTCTTAACTTTACTTTTGATTTACAATGGCGTATGGCGACAATGCAAAGGTCTAGCTTTAATTTAAATTACGTGTAACCGAGCGTGGTGGAAACATAGGAAAGGTGTCTTTTCTGGTGAAATTACTGCACTTTGTTCTTACCAAAGAGCAATACTATTTAAAACCTTTTGTCTCATCGAGATCTCTGAAGGATTTTACTCATTAACATCTACATTTGCTTTTTAACTGTTATTCCCTTTACGGAATTTTATCTCACTCAGCAATTTTCAGAAACGAAATAAACTGTTCTGCGAATAAACTTAACCGATAGAAATAGCGAAACTGTTTGGATTTAACTAAATATATATATATATATATATATATATATATATATATATATATATATATATATATATATATATATTTATACAGGGTGATTCTTCGGGAATTTTATCGATCGATTGTGGGAAAACTATAATTAATTAGTAATTAGAAAGAATCTAAAAATTTGACAGTGTACTAGACATATTTCATGTATAATGTTCTCTCCTTCAGTTTCACTGTTTTGGACATATTTAAATTTTTATGTCAAAAATGATCTTTGCGGGCCAAAACTTAACTATAAATTTTTCCTATAAGGAAGTATTTATTATTAAATTTGGGTTGGTTTTATTCTAGACGAAGATCGACTTTAGTAGTATTTTTATGATAGTTTGAAAATTATTAGTACAGAGTGGTCAAAAAAGAAGAATAAGAATTATATTTCAAAAATCGTCAAAAGTCAATTTTTGCGAATAGAAAGCACCTATTTTTATAATTTATCGTATTAAGCATTAAAAATAAGAGCAACTTTGTATAAAGTTATCCATTCAAAAAATTTGTAGTTTTCAAAATATTGGCAATTCAATATTTTTCTATTGTAAAAATGCTCTACGGCTTTTAAGCTTTGTTGACAGTTGGCCATGACGGCAAGACGTGGCGAAAATAAAACAATTGAACTCTACAGAATTGTCACTATTCTTATTTATAACTATATAATATCTAGGTTGTCAGAACGTTGATGACATAAAAAATCAGAAGCCATATTTACAAGCGACCTTACTTTTAGAACACTTAAACTACTTTATAGCCGGTCACTATACCACTAGAAAACATCATATTATAATGTTAGATAGAGAAAATTCATTAAATTCAGTTACCATGGTTTTAAGAAATTTAGGAAAAATCAATATTTTTTTAAAACTTTAACGTCTACTACCGCCTAAACGAAGCAGTACTGGATTTAACCAAATATACAGGGTGATTTTCCGGGAAGTTTATCGATCGATTTTGGGAAAATTATAATTAGGAAAAATCTGAAAATTTGACAATATACTAACATGCAAGGGGGACAGCCGGCTAAAATATTTTCAAGATGGCGATACTTCCAGTTATACCGAAAGTAGATGTCAACTTGCTTAAAGTTAATTTTTTTCTAATAGAAAATTTTATTATATTAAACATTAAAAATAAGGTTAACTTTGTATTAGAGTGTCTATTCCAAAAATTTGTTGTCTTCAAAATATTAGCAAATCAACATTTGCTATGTGGCTTTTACGTTTTATTATTATTGGGCCAAGACGGCGAGACGTAACGAAAATAAAACAATCGAACGTTACAGAATTGTCACTATTTCTTGACATTTCACATTCATTAATAATAATAATGCCGGGGCGACGAAATTACACTTACGAAGATTATTTAAACTTATTTATTATTTATGGACAATGTGATAGAGTTATTTCAAGAAGATGCGATACATTCGCGATCCGATATTCGCAGAAACAGAAACCAATACCGCAAACTGTCAAAAGGAACATAGAAAACTTCTAGAACTTTGAATCTATAAAAGCAAATAAAAATAGAAATAAACCAGTTGTTAATAATGAAAATATTGAATATCTACAAGGCAAGTAGCATTAGAGTCTCATCATCAGTTTTAAAGATTTTACGGAAACAAAATTTTCATCCCTATGTATATTCCATCATACAGCATTTAAAAGGCACTGATTTTCCACGATGAATAGACTTCTATCAATTTATTTTACTTGGGTCACAAGAAAATGCTGCTTATTTGGATAATATTATTTGGTCGGACCAAGCCAAATTCACAAAAAATGGATTCTTTAATCGACACAATTCCCACTATTGGAGCGACTGAAACGTACATTCATTTAGAGAATTAAATTTTCAAGAGTCTTGACAGTTTAACGTGTATTGTGCTATAAGAAATGACGGCATCGTCGCCCCAGAATTCTACCAAAATAATCTGAATATTAAGTTAGCCATTTTTCAAAACTTCTAGCTACAAAATACGTTCTTTAATTTATACGTGAGCGCTACTTTGACATCTTGAGAAATTTGGAAGTGAACTATTTAGATAACTTGTCGCTGGCTGCTCATAGAAATTTATTTGTCAACATGATGAGGCCCCTCCACATAATAACCATTTAGTTAGCAATCATCTGTAAAACTTGTTTCATGATCAATAGATAGCCAAGAATGGGCTACATCTTTGGCTACCTCGCTCCCTCGAACAGTGCTTTATTTTTTAATTTGGGGGACAATCAAAAATAAAGTATACAACACCGTATTAACCACTATGGAAGATTGCATGAAGCTCGTCAGATTAGCATTTGAAGAACTTAATTCTCCGTCAGTAAAAAGAGCCCCCCATGAAGAGTTCATGCTTAGGTGCGAAAAATGTTTGAGAGTTCAAGGGCGTCAATTTGAATATTTACTCAAATAATTTTTGTAACTTTATTTCACTAACAATTGGTTTAATTCTGTTTCTTTTAGCTTTTATAGATCCAAAGTTTTTGAAGTTTTTTATAAAATTTTTAACAGTTGGTAGTATTGGTTTCTATTTCTTTGGATGTTGGATCGCGAATGTATCGCACGTTCTTGAAATAACTCTATCACATTCTCCATAAATAATAAATGAGTATAAGTAATCTTCGTAAATGTAATTTAATCGCTCTGGCATGATTATTATTAATGAATGTTAAATGGCAAGAAATAGTGACAAGTCTGTAGTGTTCGATTGTTTTATTTTCGCCACGTCTGGCCGTTATTACCCACTAATAACAAAACGTAAATGCCGTCTAGCATTTTTACAATAGAAAAATAGTGAATTGCCAATATTTTGAAAAGTACAAATGTTTGGAATAGACAATTTCATACAAAGTTACCCTTATTTTTAATGCTTAATATTATAAAATTATAAAAATAGGTCCTTTCTATTCGAAAAAATTGACTTTTGACGATTTTTTAAATATAATTTTTATTCTTCTTTATTCACCACTCTGTACTAATAATTTTGAAAATATCATAAAAGGACTACTAAAGTCGATCTTTGTCTACAAGAAAACTAACTCAAATTAAATAATAAAGATTTTCTTATAGGAAAAATTTATAGTTAAGTTTTGATCCGCAAACGTCATTTTTGACATAAAAATTTAAATATATCCAAAGCGGTGAGACTTAAGTATAGAATATTATACATGAAATATGTCTAGAATTTTACGCAGAAAACTAAAATGCAATAACATATAGGTTATTCCATTTAAAATAAACAAGTTGACATCTAATTCCGGTATAATTGAAAGCGCCGCAATCTTGAAAATATTTCAGCCGGCTGTCTCCCTTGCACGTTAGTACACTGTCAAATTTTCAGATTCTTCCTAATTATAATTTTCCCAAAATCGATCGATAAAATTTTCGGAGAAACAGCCTTTATATTTGGTTAAATATAGTATTACTTCGTTTAGGCGGTAGCAGACGTTAAAGTTTTAAGGAAATATTGATTTTTCCTAAATTTCTTAAAAACATGGTAACTGATTTTAATGATTTTTTTGTGTGGTCTATCTAACATTATAATATGATGCTTTCTAGTTGTATAGTGACCGGTTATAAGGTAGTTTAAGTGCTATAAAAGTGAAATCGCTTGTAGCATCCCTTCCGATTTTTTATGTCATCAACGTTCTGACAACCTAGATATTTATATCAAATAATCGCTTGTATTTGGAAGCTTTTTACCTCTTGAAAAATTTTCATTGGATGAGTGGTTTTACCAGGAAAAAAAATATTTTCAATTACATGCATACATTAATTTGCTGTAATAATAAAACAATTTTTAAATAAATGTTAGAAGTACATGATCGTATATAAAAAGATTTGGAAAAATTACCTAATTAGAAAATATTAATTAAGCAAATGTGTAAAATGGCCGCCACTTTGCTGAATATATACCTATTAACACTTTTTAAAATATAAAATTGGACTCTAATATTTCAGGATTATTAAAAAGGTTGCCAGTGTTTAAAATACGAATCATTAATTCTTCACAGTTGTTCACCGAAGTCTTGTATTGTATTTCTGTTTTAAAAGCGCCCTACGAAAAAAAGTCACACATATTTAACTCCAGAGAACGAGGTGGCCATCTTATTGTCAATCGATGCATCGGTTGAGATATTGGTCGCGTAAATATTAGCTTTGTTCGCGGGTCACTTTCCGAACCGACTCAGAACTAGTACAGAATTAGTTCAGAATTGCCGTACTGCGCATGCTCAGTTATTAACCGGTTCAGGATTTGTTTTTACCGCAAACGATTTTGGAACTTTGAATCGTCCACTCTCGTATGCATACGGTGTTAAATGGTGATTAAACTAGTTGTTTTTTTTTGTTTTAAATAACTTAAAACTGTCTTTTATTAGGTTTTATTATTTGTATTATTTTAAAGAAATATTGAATTATAATTGTTATTCTTATATAATATAAAGTCTAACTGTCAGTTCCTTTTGGAATAAAACGTCTTGTTTTTTGCTGAATAGAATTTTTGATAAACAAATATATATATTTTAACAGATATCTATTGTTTGCTCTTTATTTTGTGTTAAGTTCATATTTCGGGAGCCTCAAAGTAAATCTAATTCCAAACATACGCCTAATAAAAAGATGGGGTTTTTTCTAAACAAAAAATAAAACGCAATAGTTTTAGGTCCATTTCTTTTTGATTCAAAAAACATTTTTAATAAAACTAAAAACCGGTCCGATACGTCCCTATACGATTCAACTTCATTTATCGCAAACCATAATACACGCCTGTTCTTGTCCATTTGTCAGCTTAACTGAAAATGGGGGGCAAAATTTCCTCAAAATAATTAACACTTTTAGGAATTTTGAGTAACTCTAAAATTTCTTTTAAGTCCTCATCGTTGGATGATAAATGATTTGACATAATGGGAGTATTCACTAAAAATATATTTTTTTTAGATTCAAACTAACACTTTTTTAACTTATTATTTAAGATTGTAGGTCGATTAACACTAATTAAAGTAAAACCAATATAATATAATAAAATATATACTGGAACATCAAATGCAACGAATGACATAAACAAGAAAAAAACCAAAAATAAAATAAAAACAATTGTCAAGTAGTTGTACATTGCGGCCGCAGCATGAAAGCTGGCGCTGCATAAAATTCCGAACTTATAGTTCTTCTTCAATCCTTAGAACCGGTAGGACTGGTTCAGAATCGATTTCGAACCGAATTATTTACTCCGCGAACATGGGACTGTAACTAAAAATTCTGAACTTTGTTATCCGCGAACGCTGCTATTTCAACTGCGCATGCGTATTAGTTCAGAATCGGTTCTAAATCCTTACCGCGAATAAAGCTATTGCCGAAAAGCAGCGAAAAAATGGTGTGGGGTACCGTCATGCGTATACCGTAGTTCTCGCTGGAGTTAAATAGGCAAATTTTCCACAAGAACTGGTAATGTGTTTTGCAAAAAAAATAGATAAATATATCAGTTTATCCTCTCTGGAATCACAACAGGGACAATAAAGTAATAACACATTCCCAAACACTTATTTTAAAGTTTGGTTTGCAACTTTAATGGCATATGGATTTTTATCCACATAAACATGTTCGTTGTGCAGGTTGGTGGCTTCAGATTTTGGAAAGCACGCCTCGTTAGTAAACAAAATTTTTCTGCCAAAGTGAGGACGATTTGTCATTAGACAAATTATTAAATACCATAACAACAAAGTCATTCGAAAAATTATTGTTATTATTGCAGTTAACTTATGTATACAGGTAGTTGAAAATATCTTTTTTCCTGGCGAAACCGCTCATCCTACGAAAATTTTTTAAGGGGTATAAAAGCTTCCAAATACATGAAATTTTCCGATAGAAATATCTAGATTATCATAACGTTGATGGATTAAATAACCAGAAGCGATGTTTACAAAGGACGTTATTTTTGTAACCCTTACACTACTTTATAGCCGGTCGCTATATCACTAGAAAAGGTCATATTATAGTTGTAGACCACACACCATAAATTATTTAATTTAGTTAACACGTTTTCAAGAAATTTGAGAAAAATCAATATTTTTTTTAAACCTTGATGTCTTTTGCCACTTAAACCAAACAATATCGGATATTACTAACAATTAGTTGACTTTAATCGATCTACTTTAGCGTCAAAAGTTTGTCATCAAATGCTGAACACGTATTTTCCAGACATCCGGTATATATAATCTCTCTCGTTACGTTAAGTTATCTTTCAAAATATTATTAGCTGAATCAAGTGACGCATTTCAATCAATTTATTAGCATAAATTAAAAAGTCACAAAAGATTTGTATTAAATGTTTTATAAGTCATTAAAATCCGATTAAAAGTGGACTTTAGTAGATTATTTAGAAATTCCTCATATTCATATAATATGTTTAATTTTTATAAATCTTTCTTATTTGTTTCATGAAACCTAACTTTGCTTAATAAAATTTACAAAATGCTTCATAACCAGCGAAAATAGGTTTAAAAAAAATAATACAGATAGCCTTAAAATTTTTCAGTTAGAAATGCCTTCATTATGTTTCCTTTCATGACAATAATATTTGGTTCCTTGGAATATGAACATCAACTTGGCAATTTTCTATTACTTGTTATGGCTAATTCAGTATATTTGAATCTATTTAAGCGTCTAGCCATTCTTTAATATTAATTCTAAATGTTCTTATTTGATTATTGCTATTGATTTTTTGAACAAATATCACAAAAGTATAAATGCCAATTAGTACAGAATGACTATTGAACAACCAAAGTAAGAAAAATATTACTGTAGCCTTCCATTTAATTAGGCGGGTGCTGCTCTCTTAATCAAATCAATCTAAGAACCCAGAAATATTTCCAAATATAAAAAAAATATGGCGGTATGTAAACAGTTGATTTTTCTATTAACCTTAAAGTGGTTCATCGGCTAATGGAGTACCTTTTTATTTTCTTGAAACTTCGGATATTCACTGACGATATAATTTTCTGGACATCTTGTTAATCTCAGAGTCAAAGAAATCATTATAAAAAGCAGGAATGCACATGAGCTATATGGGAAAAGCCATAGTTAATGTAATATAATCATATATAACTTAGAAACTTATATAATTATTTTTTCTACAAAAACCAATATACAGGGTGTTCGGAAAAATATGGAAAATCCCCCCAAAATGAAAATAAAAACACGTAAAAGGAATAATACCAAATCATAAATCTTTTTCTATAGGATTCCTCTTTGGAGATATGGGCTCTCAAAGAGCTGCAATGGAATCAAGTTTTTTACACATAAACCGCCAGGTTTCAATTTTGTTTTAATAGCCAAATTACTGTCCAAGAAAGGGTTGTGAATTACTCACAGCAGAAGGGACGGACTAGCTGTGACTCATGACCTCATTTTTTTTACGCCCTCTATGATAAAAACTTTAGACGACGTTTTTTAATAATACTCTTCATTTATGTTGCTAATCCTAAGCGTTTTCGAAAAAATGTCATATTATTTACATCATGTATTTGGCGTATTTCGATAAAAGATACATTTTTTTTTTCTCTCAAATGTTCAACTTTCAAACCTATGATAAAAAAAAAAACTCGATCCAAAATTAGAATTTACATCTTTAGTTAAAAACATCTAGTTCTGTGAATTGCAGTTCGACCTAGGTTGGCAAGGTACGAAAGAAATAAATATCCTGCATTTTAGAACCTCTCAACTTTCCCATCGTTAACACATTGATTCTTTATTAGGATATTAATTTACTAATTTTTGGACTTCGTGGTGAAATTAATTGTGAAATAATTGGAAATATGGAATACTCGTTTATTGAGTATGCAGATATGCGTCTGATGAATGGTCTTGCATCTTGCAATGCTTTGGAAACCAGGAGGTTATGTCAAAACTCATATCTTAATCGTACTCTTCCAGATCAGAAAACATTTCAACGAGTTCACAAACGTCTAAGGGAAAATGGTGGGCGATTCCAGTTAATAAGATATTATTATTAAATTTCTACATAATTTTAGGAAATTTTGGCAAAAGAAATACTGATGCTGGTCGGGGAAGAACAGTACGTACAACGCAATTAGAGGAAAATATTATAAATGCTGTAGATAACACACCTTAAAGAAGCACTCGAAAATTATCGGAGCAGTTTAATATGTCAAAAACAATAGTACATGAAGTTCTTCAAGAACATCTGGGATATCCATATCATTTAAAAGAAGTGCATGATTCCTGAAGATTTTCCCTGTAGATTACAGTTTACAAACTGGCTATTGGATCAGAAACGAAATAATGTAAACTTCATTAGCACTATTCTTTTCACGGATGAAGCAGGGTTTACTAAAAAGGGTATCATAAATTTACACAACTCACATGTATGGGCTGATGAAAATCCTCGTTCAACTATTGTTTCGCATCAGTTTCAGTCAATTAATATCTGGGTAGGAATCATTGGCAATTTTTTGATTGGATCGTTCGTATTGTCGGCAAGATTAAATGGAAAACTTTATTTGTAGTTCCTCCAGAACACTTTTCACGAATTAGTAGAGCACTTGGATAGGTAGAGTAGGACGTATTGCCTGGCTTCTTCAATATACCGACCGAACGCCATTGTATCTTTACCTGTGAGATGGTTTCGTTTTGATCATATAAGAAACGATGGTGAGTTAATGTGATGAGTACAGCAGTCCTCAATTCGTCGTGCCCGCGAGTGTATTAGACTTCGCGGAGCCCATGTTGAATCCTCCTACGATGTTTTTAACCAAGCAGTTAGTTTACCTCTTTATTGAAACTATGGTGACACGGGAAAATTCTTTTTTTTTCATATTCAACCCGACGAAAGATAGGGGAATAGCAATGAAAATTAAGTGATGTTTTGTCGAAAATGGTTAGAAATAGCGACAAGAATGAAGAATACTTAATTTTTAGTCAATAGTTAAAAGTATGTAAAAACTTCACAGCTAGTCAGTCCCTGCTGCTGCGAATAATTCATAACACTTTCTTGGGTAGTAATTTGAAGAGTCTTACCTGGTATACACCGAATTAGAAAAAAATTGAAATATACCTGGTGGTTCAATAATTATATGTAAAAAACTTGATTCCATTGCAGCTCTTTGAGAACCCATATTTACGAAGAGGAGGCCTATACGAAAAAAATTCATATGAACTTGTTTTATCCCTTTCATGCGTTTTTTTCATATCCGAGAGATTTCCCATATCTTTCCGGACATCCTGTATAGTGCATAACATTATAAGGTATGATATGCTACAATGTTAGGATTGTTAGCTAAGCATTTAATTCGCAGTTTTAATATAAACTTTGTTATAAAAAAAAAGTGGCAAGTCAATCACGCGGAGTAAACGCGTGAAAACAACAAATTATTCAAATAGGTAGCATGCGTTGTTTCCGCGTTACTTATCAGCAAAATGTTTCCCAAAATAATTAAAATTTTTCATTAAAATAATTGAAAATTGTATACTTCATTCATGTATTAAAATAATTTGCAATCTCATAGACGGTCAAAATGTGTTGGAGAAAGCAGAATTAAATATTATAATTCTGTTTTTCATTATTTTAACACAAATTTGATTAAAAATTCCATCACTTAAAAGTCGGCGCAAAGTTGTAAATGGAACTAAATTATTTTAATATAAGGAAAATAATTTAACGTAGCAACCTTTAATTGACTATTCGGTACAGTTTGTGCAATGAAACATTTTATTATTATAATATCTAACAACAGCGTCTTTTTAAGAAATTCTCATTTCTTGTACATATTTTCTTCAAATCTACTCAACTGCGATACAAATAATAAGTTAATCAAATGTTAATGTACCAAAAGATCTAGTAGTTTTTGGACATTTGGATATTTGTTACGTTGGGTTTACAATTAATCGCGTCAATAAATACGTAAAACAGGCAATTTTCAAAAGTCCTCAAGAACAGCTTCCATTTTGATGTTTTTTTTTTAATTTTGTTTTTTTTTATATTATTTAAAATCAGACACTTTTTAGAGCGGGGACAGAATCATTTATATTGTTTAAACAATATTTATGTTATTTATGTAAAAAAAATTTTTTTCGTACAATACTCATTGGAAACTTGAAAAAAAATATATTTATGTATTATATTCGTATTGCTATTATAAATAGTTTAAAATTATATATCAATGTAACAAAAAATGTTATAAAATACTTACAAGTTTTCTTTATATAATAATGACATACAATTTATACCGGGTGTCAACGAATCTATTAGACAAGTCACAATTTCTAGAGTATTATGTGTATCAAAATAAGGTAAATAGTATGTGAAGGGGAGAGTTTTCGCATATTTTCCACTTTCCGGCCACTTCCGGTTTCACCGGAAATGGCCACGATTTTGAATTTTTAAATGGAACACCCTGTATATTTTAACATTTTTGGATTTCTGAGACAATTCTAGATCAGAATGTGACATTTTAAAAACTTTTTACGTCTATTTCATTTTTTTAGAGCCACTTTAAAATTGCATCTAGGTGGCCATGATTGGACGCAAACTAATCTAAGGGCCTTAGGTGATGTCAAAAAAATACAATCGCAAAGTTTTAGTTACTAGTATGAAAGACAGGAATAAGACAAGTTGACAAAATTACGTTTTCATTTCCAACTATTAATTTTCAAATGGCGACCCCTTTTTGACAACTACTTTTCGAAAAAAGCATTCTATGACGAATCTATCGGTACTAATTTATTTGCGATTGGATTAGACATAAGAACAGAAATTAAATATTATTAAGCAAAATACTGGATAATTTATTTACTTATGACAAGTGCGCCATGGACAGCCATGATGCATAATAATTTGCAACTGTTTTTATCAAGTCTTCTTTGGAAAACAAAACACTCACTTAAGTAGATAATGACAGTGACATACGCTCTAAGAACAGACGTAAAAGTTTCTTAATTTTCGTTAAGTTTAGTTTAAATTTTCGTTTAAATAATGTATACTCAAAGTGAAAAAGTGGATAAGTTATTAATATTTGGAGAGTGTCATAGAAATTCAAAGAATGCTGCCGAGTTGTATGTTCATAGATATCCGAATCGGCAACATCCAGCCCATCAGTATTTTCCGTATGTCGAGGCAAATAGGAAATCAAGAAGCGGAACAGAGGTTTATCATAAATAAAGAGACTGAGATTAACGTACTTGCTATGGCTGAGGTTAATAAAACAGTTTCGTTAAGAAAAATTAGTCAAGAACTGCAGATAAGTTATGAATCAGCAAGAAAAATACTGAAAAAGCATGGATATCGAGCATTTAAATATCAGTTACATCAACATTTGTATACTGCTGAACATGGCGATAGACGGGTAGTGTTTTGTGATTGGCTGCTTCAAAATCATAGAGTTAACCCAAATTTTATCGATTTTATTCTATTTTCCGACGAATCCCGATTTACAAATAATGGTATGTTCAATAAGCAAAATACTCGGTACTGGGCCCAACAAAATCAACATGAAATGAGAGAGGGCAATTTTCAAGAAAGATTTGGCGTCAATGTCTGGGCTGTTATCGTTGGAAACACAATAATTGGGCCAATATTGTTTCAAGGTCAGTTAACAGGGGTTAGATACTTAGGTTTTCTTCAAAATGAAATCGAAAATCATCTCAGTGATATACCTTTAGCAGTTTTAGGGCGAATTTACTTTCAACAAGATGGAGCACCGCCTCACAATACTAGAGAAGTTCTTGATTATTTAATAGAGCATTTAATAATCGAGTTATTGCAACCAATGGTCCGGTACGGTGGCCAGCCCTCTCACCAGATCTTACTGTGCTCGATTTCTTTGTCTGGGGATATGTTAAAGAAAGGGTTTACTATGGAGCAGCCCCAGCTACTCTTGAAATATTAGAAGAAAGAATTTTGCGGGCATTTAGAAGTATAACGCCCCAAATGCTACAAAACGTGTTGAGAGAAACAATTGAATGAGCTGAAATGTGTCGTGAAAAAGAAGGAATGCACTTTGAACATTTACTACACTAAACTTTTTAACAAATTCAGCTACTGTACTTTCAAATATTTTAAGTGCGTCGTCTAAGTTATTAGTTTATTTTGTTAGTTTTTTGTTAATTTTGTTAAATTTTTAATCCAATTCCTGTCTTTCATACTAGTCACTAAAACTTTGCGATTGTATTTTCTTGACATCACCTAAGGCCGTTAGATTAGTTTGCGTCCAATCATGGCCACCTAGATGCAATTTTAAAAGTGGCTCTAAAAAAATGAAGTTGACGTAAAAAGTTTTTAAAATGTCACATTCTGATCTAGAATTGTCTCAGAAATCCAAAGATGGTAAAATATACAGGGTGTTCTATTTAAGAATTTAAAACCGGGGCCATTTCCGGTGAAACCGGAAGTGACCGGAAAGTGGAAAATATGCGAAAGCTCTCCTCTTCACATAACATTTACCTGTACCAATTCTCATTTTGATATACATGATACTCTAGAAATTATGACTTGTCTAATAGATTCGTTGACACCCGGTATATGGAACAAAATTAGGAAATCTTTATTAATTGTGGAGAACATTATTCTACAATGGACATTTATAAAAAAAATATAAAATTTAGTTTAATAAAATTTAATTAAAACCTATTTACTAATACTTGTAACAATAGATCAAAACTACTATGTATATCAAATTACAAATAATATATTAAATATATAAATTTACTGATTTATTTACATATACAAAAAAAAATAAAATTTTCATTTATATTTTGCGTACGAAAGAGTTTATCTTCTTCAAGTGATGGGTGGTTATTGGAGTTACTTTCACTGCAAGCAATACAGTCAGGTGAACAATGAAGGCCACTTTTCTGTAGCCACCTGCTGATCCGCATTGTATTTTCAAAGAGCAAAATATGATTTACAAAACGTTAACAGGTGCTGCTGGTGACGTCATTTTGATTGGTATTAAATACTTATCTCTTTGCCAACCCCATTCTTCAGGAGATACTAGGGCATTATTTTTCCATTGCTGAACCTGCAAGTACTCTTTTAATATGTTATTTTGTTTCATCCTCTGTCGGAGGTAACGAATTAATTTGTACGCTCTTGTTCTTTAAATCTAATGCCAATGAAACGTTTATACTGAAGTTCATTCAAGACTTTGAAAGTTTTGGCAACATACATGGTGAGAATACAAATATTATCTTCATTTAAAAGTACTTCTTCACTTTCTTCTTCAACTATGAAAGTTTCAGTTGCTGCCCGAAATTTCTGATCATTATTGAAAATTTTAATTTAATTATTTTTCTTTTATTATTAAAAGTGGATGTAGTACCACATCCAACGAATGCATGGATGATAAAGAGATGATTTTTTTTAATATATGTATATTTGATTAATATGCTTCTTTTCAAATAAACTCGTTGCAAGGCATGATTTTTAAGTCTTTTTAAAAACAACATTTATTTGTCATCAGGTGCTAAAGCCATCAATAAAATTAATACTTCAATGTCATCTGCTGCAAGAACTACTTCAAGAAAGGAACAGTCTAGATCTGATTGTACAACAGCCAATTTTTTGCAGAGAAGATTAGTAAACCTATTTTTATTTTTGCTGTTTTTTAAAATTCCTCTTTAGTTGAATTTGGGGTTTTTTCTCAAATAAACTATGGATTAAAGTATTACTTATATATCTATTATTTCTCTGAGACGCTTTAGTTCCATCATTATTAGATGTGTCAAAAACAACTTTCACATTAGTGCCATAGTTATTACGTAAATATGTAATGTACCGTTGACAAATATCAATAAACTTTTTATTTTGTTCCCATTTTAATCTATGAAGTAATATACTACTATCAGTAATTACATTGTGCAAAAATATCGTATAAATTTGATTTCGTCGTTTCCCTCAATCCATCGTTATCAAAAAGTGAAAGAGGATAGGGGCCAGCTCGTTGGTAAAATATTGACAAAGTTCGTCATTATTTTTTCTTAAAAAGCACAAACGTTGAAAAATTATATTTGGATCCACAACAACTTCAATATTATTAACTTTAATTTTACTGCTGATTTTATCATTTTATATCTTCAAAACTGAAATCTTTCGTTTTTTCCCTAAAATAATTCCAATATCAAATGCCTTATAACAATTAATGGTTTTTCTACCTACAATTCCGGTGGGAATTGCTATGACTTCATGAACATTAGGAAGGGGCTTATGAATTTAAAAAAAAAATCTGCAATGTTATCTACTACTTTAGAATCTTCATTTATTCTGCTGCACTAGCGTCAATATGCTGATATGATGATTTAAACAAAACTCCACAAAGTTCTTTCATTTCGTCCACTATGTCTGTTGTAAAAATTTGAAAACAACGTTTGGTGTTGCTCCACGTCTGAAGTGACCTTCTTTTTTTTTGTGGACTTCATTAGTGTTTGTTCTATTGTCTGATCAGTCGAAATTTTTGCGAATTATATATCAGACCTCCTAGTACTACGATTTTGTTTATATGCTTCAAAATCTGTTTCACTTAGCTGTTGTAATAATGTATGCATTTTCTTAAAATAAATTTGACTAAATTTAGCATAAGAAAAGCAGCGTGACAGTATAGAATCCTTAACCCAACAGCTCTCAAATGTAAGTCTTAATCTCCCATACTCTCTGCAGCTATGAAATCTTTGAGAAGAGAAAATTAATATACAAAGAATTTAAAAAAAAAATCTTGGCAAAACCAAATTTTATATATATATATATATATATATATATATATATATATATATATATATATATATATATATATATATATAAATATATATATATATATATATATATATATATATATATATATATATAAATATATATATATATATATATATATATATATATATATATATATATTTACATTTATATATATATATATATATATATATATATATATATATATATATATATATATATATGAAGTAAAATGCGAAACAGTGAATGCAAACTTCGCTCCATCATATCCTTTTTGTGTTAGAGGTTGCACAGTTAGAATAAATTGTAATAAAACAATTCATCCTATTCCCCCACCATCGAGATGGTGGCCTACCTGTACCACCATACCGAGAAGAAAGTCAAAGCTTACCCTCCCCGCCACAGTGATACGGCAGAGATACATGTTTCGTCTCTCACTAGACTCATCAGGGTACCGACATGCACCTGGCTGTGCAAAGGACAGATCGGAAGGAAGCATGCAAACACTGAACGCGGCTTCGCCGACCTCTCGTCGGATGGCTTATATATGTTTATACGGCTTTCACGGATTCCTCCGTGTGAGATGCATTAGCAGTGGTTATATCCACATTATGCTGTTGTAGTGCTGAAATCACATTCAGCAAACGTACAACTATATACAACTCCGTATGTAGGTGAAGTAAAATGCGAAACAGTGAATGCAAACTTCGCTCCATCATATCCTTTTTGTGTTAGAGGTCCTTTGCACAGCCAGGTGCATGTCGGTACCCTGATGAGTCTAGTGAGAGACGAAACATGTATCTCTGCCGTATCACTGTGGCGGGGAGGGTAAGCTTTGACTTTCTTCTCGGTATGGTGGTACAGGTAGGTCACCATCTCGATGGTGGGGGAATAGGATGAATTGTTTTATTACAATTTATTCTAACTGTGCAACCTCTAACACAAAAAGGATATGATGGAGCGAAGTTTGCATTCACTGTTTCGCATTTTACTTCACCTACATACGGAGTTGCATATAGTTGTACGTTTGCTGAATGTGATTTCAGCACTACAACAGCATAATGTGGATATAACCACTGCTAATGCATCTCACACGGAGGAATCCGTGAAAGCCGTATATATATATATAAGCCATCCGACGAGAGGTCGGCGAAGCCGCGTTCAGTGTTTGCATGCTTCCTTCCGATCTGTCCTTTGCACAGCCAGGTGCATGTCGGTACCCTGATAAGTCTAGTGAGAGACGAAACATGTATCTCTGCCGTATCACTGTGGCGGGGAGGGTAAGCTTTGACTTTCTTCTCGGTATGGTGGTACAGGTAGGCCACCATCTCGATGGTGGGGGAATAGGATGAATTGTTTTATTACAATCATAGATATTGTTTAAACAATATAAATAATTCTGTTCCCGCTCCAAAATGTTTCTGATTCAAAATAATATAAAAAAAAAACAAAAAATGAAAAAATCATGAAAATCGTAGTCTTTTAACATAATAATTCTTTAGTTATTATTCAACTTTTATTTTTGGTTAATTGGACGTAAGAATCGCTAATAATATTGACTTAACCATTTTCTTTAAAATATGTACTGAAAATTTATTTCTAAAAACTTTCAAAGGTTATCTTACTTTAATTTTGCAGTTATCTCTTAATTCTGTTAAATCTTTTTGAAGAGATATTGAGCTTGACAAAGGCACATGTTCAACTTCAAGACGCCAGTATTAAGAAAATTACAGTATAAAGTATCTCATTTGAATATGCCGGTGGGAATTCTATTGTTTACTTTACATTCTTCACAAAATACTATGCAAATCGAGACTTTTCAGCAATTATATTTATTAAATCAAGGGTCTGCTTCTAACTGCAACAATTTAAATGTTTTATCATCTCGGTCTAATCTATGATATGCAATCCTTTATCAATAGTATCGTCATTGTAGGTTTCTTTAACCACTTTTTGCTTACGTTATGGCTGCTGCACTTTAAATTTCTTTTGAATTTACTTTCTTCTTACCAAATCTTCTATTTAATTTTCGGTATTGATTCAACATATTATTGACACAACAGTGTCACTAACACGTTCGGTCTACGTCGTGTATAAGCAGTGTTGCCAAATCACATCTTCCTTATTCGTTCATGGAGCGTTCGTCTGGGAGAGTGTCAAAATTTGAGAAGCAAAATAAGATGCATTTCTTACAAAAGAGCGTTGAATCGCATGTGGAACTTTTGGCTACGATTACAGCCGAAGATCTACCTTAATGTTAATAGGTTAGCAGTTTCTTTGGAACTGATAGGAAGAATACATATTTTGCGAGGAATAGATCGAGATCTCTGTCTACATTCCTTCAGAATGCATCGCCTTGTAATACTCTAAAATGAGATTTTAAAAGCTATTAATACAGTTTAAACACAATATTTTCTGTCCGAATTGCGTGTCTTATAAGAATATGAAATGCTGGCTGAGATACGAAATGAATAAAGTATAATATACAATTTCTGTCTGATAATAAAATCTAATAAATATTTATCTGCAAAATAAAGTTTATCCTACTTACATATTTACTTTTATTATCTTTTTATTTTACAGGTGCGACGACCGGGAGTACGCTGAGCACACAGGCCCTCGTAAGTGGGACTGCATTACTCCCCTGTGATTTGACCCCGT
Source organism: Diaprepes abbreviatus (assembly GCA_034092305.1). NCBI lineage: Eukaryota > Metazoa > Arthropoda > Insecta > Coleoptera > Curculionidae > Diaprepes > Diaprepes abbreviatus. The sequence continues at coordinate 1,247,606 of JASJET010000303.1, forward strand.
CAACGCCAAATGACAGTGTGGTGTTAGTGGTTTGGTACAAGGATGAACACACACCGATATACAGGTAAGCAACGCGGAAAACTCTGAAATTTATGGAGGTCTAGGGAGTGAAAACCGTACTTAATACAGGAATTCGCAATTACGGTAGTAATTAGTGTCTCTATCTGGAAAAGTCATTATCTTGCTGAAATATTGTAGATTTAAATATTAAATTATAGATATTAGCTATTTAATAGTGCAGTGTTTTGCTTAAAATAAAGCTATATATATATATATATATATATATATATATATATATATATATATATATATATATATATATATATATGTTTATAGTTGAGTTTTTTCTGAAAAGTCTTCTCGAAAATTTTTTTATGTTTTATACGCCATATTTTAACCTGTGTTCTAAATTTTGATACATAAAGTGTATGAGTTAAGCGTATTTCAACGAAATCATAGTTTAGGTGTAACAGAATTTTCGTTAGAATTAATTTTTTAACAGTCACTTCAAATGCACGCTCTTTGATATTTTAGCTGCCATGTTGTCATTATCCTGAAATTTGGCATGCACAATGTAGGCCTAAGTATATATAAAAGAGTGCACAGTTTAGGTGAACTAAAAGTTTAATTCAAAAGGATTTGCAACTTACTTCAGCGAAAGCATTTGATTCTTTTTTACATTATTGTCGCGAAATTGAATGCTATAGGTTTAATGTCAAAATAGTCTTAATGTGCAATGAAAGTAAGTTCGAATACCCACAATTCAAGCCTGATAAGAATATCTTCAGAATTTATTTTTATCTTGAAAACAAAACGTAGAGATCATGAGAGAAAGATAATTATTGAAATTACCTGGTAGGAAAAGTAAAATAAAACATCATACGTTAGTGAACATAGTTCAAAATAGTCTTTGGACAAAATTTACAGTTTGTTATTGTTGGGAAAAGTTTATATTCAACTTGCAAAGCAGAAAAAAAGACATTTCGTTAAATGAATAGTGATAAATAAGGGTACATTAACAAACAATAGTTTGCTCTTAAATTATATTCCATTTTAGTAATTAATTAAAAAACGAGTCCACTAATGTTAGCAAAAACGTAAATAGTAAAAAATGTAAATTGTTACCATCTACCGAACCATTAAGGTAAATATGAGAAGGAAAATGCTAAATATAAACCCTATGGATTAATTTGAGGTGCGGTATTTTTTCTCTAAAACTATATCTACATATCGATGTAGTATAGTAGTATTATCGATATATTAATTTTTTGCTTGACTAAGTACGTATTGCACGTACGTCCAAGTATAATCTAAACAAATAAGCTGATATTGATAGATAAAATTAGAAACAATTTGTTATTTCTCAAGAACCATAATGGTTATAACAAAAATTCAATATAGCTTACGATAGGCCCAATTCGGCCAAACAAGAATAAACTGATATATCAGACTTATCGGAAAATTTTCGTTGGTAAAATTTTTTTTTTACTCTTACATTTTATTCTAGAGTATGTTTAAAATCAAAAAATGAGTACATCCGTAGATGGAAATATAAATTTCTTTATGAGATTTTGGTGGAAAAGAATATGTTTCAAAAAGCGATTTTATTGGAGAAAATTCAGTATGACGAATTCAGTATGATGTATATATATATATATATATATATATATATATATATATATATATATATATATATATATATATATATATATATATATATATATATATATATATATCGTAAATCTCAGTTCAGATCTATATTGTAATATATTCCTAAAGTTTTGTAGTAAATTGGATTTTGTGAGGTTGTGAAAAAAATTCATCGAAAAGTTATTTCAATAAAGTTGAAAATTTTTTAATCAGTTATCTACACACCATGATGTATAAAACAAGTAATCAGCCGCATAACAATGGAGAGTAATACGTATGTATGTATGTATGTATGTGCGTAGAGTTGGGGTGTGTACACTACGACCTGATTGATCTATTGTATCCCCTACTACTGCCCAGACGTAAGAGTTACCTTATCGACTAAAGCAGGTCCTCCAGTCCTATTTCCCTTAGGAATCTCAGGATGTCGGACGGCTTCAAGGTGGATAACTCCCCTTCTTCGATTTGGTGTGCTCCCAAGAACCGCATCCAAGGGTTTTCTAGATCGCTGCACTTCGCAAGGATATGAATAGAGGTTTCGTCCTCCTTCGTACAAAATCTGCACTCTTCTCTTTCTACCAGTCCAAGTTTCTTGAGGTATCCCTTCATGTGGCAATGCCCCGTCAGGACCCCTGTCAGAACTCTGAGTTGGTTTTTACTCTAGCTTATGCGATCTTTGAATATCTTCTGGTCGTAGTTCCACAGAAATATCTTAGCTTGTCTTAATCCTTGCATCTCCGCCAATAATTGGATCTCCTGCTTTTTCCTCTATAGATTTTCCAAAATTACGCAGCTACTGATTCCACAGAAAGGCTCTGGCCCGAGAAATAGTATTTCAGCCTCTTTTCTCGCGAGCCTAAAAATCGGTGTAAGAAGTCAGAATTATCACCGGGTTTCCAGAAAATTCTATTTGAAATTAGAGGAGATAGAGAAAAACAGATTTCAACCTTGGATTTCTTATCAAGTAAGAAAATAAGATTACTTTTCTATAAAATTCTGGAACGTTCTTTATTTAAACTTAAAAAGATATCGAAAAACTGACTTCATCATCTAATTTTTCATCAATAACCAATCTTAGAATCGAATTTTCGACAAAGTTCTAGAACATTCTTTTTGAAAACTAGAAGAGATAGCAAAATACCGACTTCATTATCGAATTGATCATCAATAAAGAAGCTTAGAATAGAATTTTCGACCAATTTTGGAACTAAAAGCGAAAAACGGACTTCATCATTTGATTTATTAGTAAATAAGAAGCCTAGAACCGAATTTTCGACAAAGTTTTAGAACATTCTATTTGCAATCTAAAAGAGATGGCAAAAAACTGACTTAACCATCATATTTGTCATTAAAAAAGAAGTCTAGAATCGAATGTTAGACGACATTCTAGAAGACTCTATGGTAAATACTAGACAGCAAATAGCCGAAATGGGGCAAATAAATAAAGTATTGGCTGATTTTATGAAAGATATTGAACAACGTCGCCTTAAAGACAAACAAGAGGAAGAAAAATGGCGCCAAAAAAAAAGAAGTAAGAAGAAGAAAATCGCCGCCAAAAAGAAAAATAGGACGAAAAACAACGTCATCTAAAAGAAGAACAGGAAGAAGAAGCACGTCGCCATAAAAAAAGCAGGAAGAAGAATCATGTCGCCAAACAGAAGAACAACGTCGTTTAAAAGAAAAACAAGAAAAAAAAGATCGTCGCCCAAAAGGAAAATAAGAAGAAGAATATCACCGCCAAAAAGAAAAACAGGCAGAAGAAAGACGCGCCTAAAAGAAGAACAATGTCATCTAAAAGAAAAACAGGGAGAAGAAGAACGTCGTGTTAAAAGTGAAGATAAATTTTAGAAATTGATACGAGAAGACATTGTACAAGAACAGCAAAAATTTGATCAAATTTTACAAGGACAAAAGCAAAAGTTTAAGAAAGAGATAGACAAAGTGCTACAAGAATTTTAAAAAAATTGTAGACGATATAGAAGTAAAAACAAGCTAAGAAGTAAATAGTATACAGTCAACCGTGCGACAAGAAATAGGAGATTTACGTCAAGAAATGCGACAAGACTTAGGAGAAGTGCGACAAGAAATTAAAGAAATCGTAAACGGGATAGAATCAAAGATACACCAAGAAGTATAATTTAAAATAAAGGACCTTCAGAGAGAAATCAATAAAATAAAGAAGCATGGCTCGTTTGATAAAGTAATAACCACCAAACAGAACCCTAAATCTCCAACTTACGACGGTCAAACATCTTGGATAATGTACAAACGACAATTTGAAGCTGCCGCCAGTGTAAATAATTGGAATTATGAAGATATAGCTACTGCATTGGTAATTCTACTTCGTGAAGCAGCACTGGAACTATTGCAAATAATTCTTATAACCCAACAAAATGACTATAAGATTCTTAGTGCTGCGCTGGAAAAAAAATCTGAAGATCAACATCGGCGCCAGTTATACCAGTCCCAACTCAAATCAAGACACCAGAGAAGTGGAGGAAATTTGCAAGAATATGAAACAGATATCCGCCCTTTGTTCATCTGGTTAACCCAGGAGCTACAGAAGAATTCCGAGAACAGCTTAGAATCCAGTATTTTATTGATGGGATAAGAGATCAAGAAATACAGCTTATGTTGCGTATAAGTAAGTTTATTAATTTTAGTGAAGCGTTGCACGGGGCTTTAGAAATAAAAGCATCTTATAATGTATCAAGACCAAAAATAAGAGCCGTTATCATAGAGAAAAGCACGGATTCACCGATTCAAGCAATGGACACAATGTTTTTTAAAATCTTCAAGAAACTTCACAAAATAAGTGATACTTAGCGAGACCAGATAAAACCAAAAACAATAAATAATACTTTACGTTATAGAAGAAACCAGATAGAGTGTTACAGATGTGAACGCACTGGACACATGTAAAGGGACTGTGGGGTGCGATTAAGGTCTCGTTCATCATCCAAAGACCGTACAGTGGTTTAAATGTGCAGCCAGCCAAGGTCCAAGATTAGATCTAGGACAAAAATGAAAAAGTATAATGTTGAAACACCCATTTAAAAGGATGGCTAGTGATATAGCTAGACCATTTCCAGAACAGGATAAAGGTAACAGATGCATCTTGGTTGCTATTGACTTCAGTAAATGGCCTGAAGTATTTGCCATTCCTAACCAGGAGAACTCAACAGTAGCTGAAGTCTTACTCAACAATGTGTTGAGTCGATTTGGAATTCCTTTGGAGCTACATTCTGACCAAAGGCGTAACTTTGTATCCAAACTTTTTCAAAAGCTCTGCGAATCACTTAACATCCGTAAAACTAGGACAACAGCTTTACATCCTCACTCAGATGGCATGGTTGAACGATTTATTAAGACCATTGAAGAACACCTCTCAAACGTTGTGGACAGACATCAGAAAGATTGGGACAAATATTTGCCAATCTTCTTAATGACCTATTGATCCGCAGTTCATGAAACTCCCGGAATTACACCAGCTAAGGACTTATCTTGAAATGAACTTAGAATGTCTTGTGACATAATGTTCAGTTCCTTAGCGGAAGAAAGTATGGAGATTGAAGACTGGGTGGATTGGCCTAGTTAGAGAACTCATGGATTTCGTCACAGATAGAGTGAAGACAAGATATGATATCAAGGCAAACTCGGCAGGGTTCCAGCAAAGTGATAAAATTTGATTATGAAATCCACAGAGAAAGAAGGGCAAATCGCCAAAGTTGATGCCATCATGGGAAGGATCATATACTCTTTTGAAAAGAATTAATGATGTTGTTTATAGAATTCAACGAAGTTCCAAGACCAAAATGAAAGTAGTTTTAAGCCATACCATGGCGATATGGAAGCTGATCGAGACAGTCAGAATTAGGAGGGGTCTTAATGTGAACTTATTTTTTCTGGAAAATTCTGTGGATGTAGATAAAACAGTCGAATTATTTTACAGTGAAATATATAATATATTTGAAATATGCGTGCCTAAGGCCTAGAGTTGTCACGTCTTGGAAGAAAAATTAAACAAAGGATAACAAGGGCACATAAAAATTATATAAACAAAGTTCAGCAAAATATACGTCATGATCCCAAGCCCTTTTGGAATTACATTAATAATTAAAAAGAAACAAAACATATACCAAGCAGGATGTTCCTTGATGGAAGGCAATCTAGCACTGGTAAAGAGGTATGCGACGCCTTCGCTGAGTACTTTGGCGGGGTGTCTTCTGCCGATGTTTCTTTCGACGAGCTGATAGAGAATATTTATTCTGACAGGATTATGATTGATTCCGTAAGTGACAGCGATGTGGTTGACGCTATTGCGGTACTTAAAATATTCATGGCAATTGGTCCTAATTGTATCCCGCCTTATATATAATTAAAGGTCTTATAGACGAATTTAGATTTCCTCTAAAAACTATATTTAGTATAAGCCTAAAAACCAATGTTTTTCCTACTGAATAGAAAAAAGTTAAAATTTGCCCTGTTTTTAGAAGGGCTTGAGAACTGATATAAAAAACTACAGACCAGTTTCCGTGCTCTCTGCAATAGCCAAAATATTCGAGACAATCTTGTTTAAATCAATATACAATTCGGTCTTGCCGTTAATTTCATCCGATCAGCATGCGTTCATGAGGAGAAGGTCATGCGTGGGTAACTTAATGTTTGTGGTGAACACCTTGTCGGGAGCCTTGCATAAACATTTGCAGAAATTGAAATTGCAATATGGGTTCCATCCAAATTTGTTACAGCTAATGTCGTCTTATTGAATTAATAGAGAGTAATGTGTTGTTCTTAGAGGTCATATTTCTTGCTCTTTTGTACCATCATCAGAACTTCCTCAAGGTTTCAACCTCGGCCTGCTGCTTTTTCTTATGTTCGTCAACGATATCACTGTCACATTTGGTGCAAGTGATTAAAAAATTTAACTGTTTGCTGACGATTTAAAGCTTTACAGAGTTGTAAACTATCTATTAAATTATGTGTACAACATGCGAAACACAACACTAAACAGAGTTAGCGAGATTAAGGATTTGGCATCACTTTTGATGAGCAGTTGATATTTAAAACACATATAGAATCTATTTGTAAGAGGGCGTGTCAGACTTATGGCTTTATTGTTAGAAGCGCTAAAGACTTCAACAGTTATCAGCGTGTAAGGGTATTGTTTGAGACATTTGTCCGCTGCATTTTAGAGCATGGTAGTCAGGCATGGAATCCATATTATCTGTGCCATAAATATAGCATTGAAAAAGTACAGAACAAAGTGTTAAGGTATATTTATTTTAAGGAAGCAGGCATATATGACATTTCGAAGGAAATCTTGCGGGAAAAATATAATATGAACACATTAGAAAAAAGAAGAAAATTTGTTAATTTGATTTATTTATTTAAAGTATTAAAGGGTTTTACTGAAAATAGGGAGATATTGGAATCATTAAATTTTAATGTGTCAAAGTGAAATCCTAACTTATTTAATTTGTCTCATATAAACTTCAATATTGCCCTTAATTCAACCCTATATAGAACTTGTCACTTATATAATACAGTGCAGCTTGAATGTGATTTGTTTATAGACAGTCTTAGTGCTTTTAAAGCAACTTTACGTACACTCTTTTAAAAGTAATACATTTTTTTATCATACAATTTTAGAAATTACTACTGAAAGTACTTGTAATTGGATTTTAAATATGCTAAGTGCTTATTTATATAAATAAATAAATATCGATAAGATAAAACAATCAAAATATATATATATATATATATATATATATATATATATATATATATATATATATACCACTCATTCTAGGAAAAAGATGGATCCGGCAAAAACTTACGATTTAGTAGATATTTATGACTTTAAAGATTACAAAGATGTAGGACATTACGCATAGATTTTACACAAATCCACAGAAAAACTCGTATAAATTTTATACAAAGCATATCGATATGACAAAACGCTATTATTGAAAAAGATGTAGGATAATACTACTTCAAAAAAAGCTATTTTAAGTTAGGGGTAGATATAGAAATCCATTGAAAATACTCGAAACTTAATCTGTTTTGCTCAAAAATATTTAATATTCGAAAAATCACATCAAAACAGGGTACGAAGTATATCGATACGACAAAATGGTACTATTAAAGAGAGAGTAAGTTAGCAATACTTTAAAGAAAACAATCTTAACATTTGGCCTAGGTATTATAAAACTCCATTGAAAACACCTCTAAAGTTCATCTCTTTGTTAACTGAACATGAAATATTCGAAAAATGGAAATAGAAAATAGGATCGGGACACTAAACCGGTACCATTTAAAAAGATTTATATAAGAATACTCTTTCTAATAATAACAATAACGAAATCCCAACAAAAGTATTGACAGTAGTGACACATACACATACATACGCTTTATGCCTATCCACATAAGAAACGGTCCTTTACTCCTGAGGAACAAAAAAACGTGCAGGTCAACAAAAATCTCGAAAAAAAATACGTCGCTGATCATGTTACCATATCCTCTTTTTAAATAACATAAACAACATTGCCTTTCCAGCTTCTTACTCCGCTACACCTGGTGGATGTAGAATTCCCAATAAACATCTACTTACGTCTCTCCTTATTTTTTATTATACACCACACTGGAAAGTTTCCGACAAATTAGCGTTAGACACCAATCTTAATTTTCTTGTCAGTGTTATCAGCGTCACATACCTCCGTTTCTGTTCTGATATTATTATGTAGTATTATACGTACAGGTAGTTATAGATAAGACCTTTATAATTATAGAAAATTTGTATGACTTTGTTGCACCTTATACTGGGTGTTCAAAAAGTGTGGAACGCACCCGCTAACTTTGTAAGAACCAACTTCAGGAAAAAAGATCAAAACAAAAGTTGTAGACAATCAGAGACTCTAAAAATGCCTGTTATTGTGAGTTTAAACTTAATCCTCAAAGTAATTTGAAGATCATCTTTAAAATTTCAAATGTGCCCCGAAATTGAAAAAAGTAGAAAATTTTACAATCGAATATGAACATGGCTATGGGGTCAAGGTCAAATTTGAAGGTAAAGACAAGGTTGAACGGCTATATCAATAGTGAGAACCAAATCCAAATTAATTAAGTATTTTTTGAGCTTAGTTTTAACATACAGACAGCCCTGGCCGAAGAATTTCCTTTCGTACCTTATACACATTCATTTGTATTTTCTCATCAATAAAAGTAGCAAAATATTATTTTTTAAACAATGCCGTAATAGCTACGCTTATCAGTTTATATTCAAGTTTAAATAATAATACCTTCTGTGCAGTCTAATATAAAGTTGGCACTTTCCCAAATTAAATGGCATAGTACTGGTTGCAATTTAAAATGTATAAACGTTACTTTGTGCTTTTAAACAGTTTATTTGCAAAACAGAGTATAAAGCTAGTAAATATTTAAAGAGAAGGAGTAAGTAAATAATAAATGTAATATTAACCGAACAAAATTGGCTTCCAACGGTATCATTCTCCGTATAGAGGTTGCGGTTTGGCTGTTTAACTGGCATGTAAAGTGCAGGCCGAAATATTAATCTACTAGATTTAAATATATGATATTTTACGTCACAAAAAATGTTGGAGGCACGGTAAAATTGCGAAAAGTCTTAATTCGAATCTGTCAATTTAAATTTTATTTTATTAGAAATTTAGATATAATAAATTCATATTTACAAAAGAAAGTGTCAACACAAATATGATCGAACGACAAAAAGTGCAAATAAGGTTTAAAATAAAAATGTACATAAAAAATAGACTAAGTAAATTTCAAGTATAAATAACTAGTAAGAAACAATACTTAAATGTCAATCTTTTGCATGAAATTATATAATATGCTGAGAAACATTCTTTACGTGTTTTCCTATTTTGTCTAACAAGGTGCTTTGATGCTAAAAGACAAAGCACACTCTTTGAAGCCTAGTGGTAACAATAACTACGATTGCGTCCTGCATTTTGTAGGGCCACAAAAATAGAATTACATTAAAATATCACTATTGAGGTATTCTGGATTACTGATTGCTAATCTGAGATCAGTTATACAAAATTATTAAAAGTAGCAAATTGCAAATAGCGGACTATACTTTAATAGCCAGATTCACTAGGAAGGTTAAGACTTAGACCCGATCTAGTTGCCATGGAAATTAGATTTTCTTGATGACCAGTTTTGTTTTTCTTATGATATTTTTTTAATTGTATTTTAAAGGTTCAAAACTTGCTTGCTTAAATTCTCAAATGTAAATCTAGACCGGTTTTAAAGTTAAACCATGTTAGTGAATTAGGGGGGAAAAATTTTAAATAAGGTTGGCCTTATACCAGGTTTCGTTTAAAGCTTTTAAATGACTGAGATCGTTAAAATTTATTGTTAACCGACTTCTAATATAAGGAGGTTCTCAATTCGTCGACTATGTATTTTTTTTATGTGTGTACACCGACACCGGTTTGAATGAAAATTTTTACGTTGTGTTTATGAAGTTGCTGCGGTGGTTCTATATTTTTTTCGACGAAATTGGTGCAGTAAAATTTAAGATGGCGCTGACAATATGGCTGCCAAAAAAATTAATTTTCTCCGATTTTTTCCAAAATTGGTGTGGGGTAATTTTCGGGGTCATACACAATGAATATGAAATTATTTTAAAAAAAATCAATATGGCGGATCCAATATGGCCGACAAGAAAATTTAATTTTGATCGATTTTCTCCAAAATTGGTGTGGGGGAGTTTTTGGGGTCGCGCATAACGAATCCAAATTATTTTTAAAAAATTCAATATTGTGGTACAATATGCCGTACACAAAAATCTGTTTTATTCGTTTTTCTCCAAAATTGGTACGGGGGGTTTCGGGGTCGCACATGAGGAACTGATATTATTTTTTTTAAATTCAATATGGACGATCCAATATGGAGGACGAAAATATCAATTTTGCTCGATTTTCTCCAAAATTGGTGTGGGGGAGTTTTCGGGTCGCACATAACGAATATGAACTTATTTTTAAAAAATTCAGTATGGCGTATCTAATATGGCGGATAAAAAATTAATATTGTCCAATTTTCTCAAAATTGATATGGGGGAGTTTTTGAGATCGCACATTACGAATCTAACATTATTAAGAAAAAATAATTATGGCGGATTCAAGGTAACGGATTTAAAATTCTACATCTTTCGATTTTGTCTAAAATCAGTATTGGGGATTTTTGTCGGTGTTAATTACGAATTTAAAATATTTTTTTGAAAGACTCAATCTGTCTGATATGGCATCCTAAAAATTTTATATTTTTCGATTTTCTCTAAAACTGATATAAGGGGTTTTTGAGGGTGTAAATTATGAATTTATTATTATTTTTTCAGTATTCAATATGGCGGACTAAAAATTTAACATTTTTCAATTTTGTCCAAATGTGGGACTAAATTGTTTTGAGGTTGTAAATGGCGAATATAAGATTATTTCAATAAAATCTAATATGTCAGATGCAATATGACGGTCCAGAAATTTAAAATTTCTGGATTTCATCCAGAACTGGTACTAGGAGGCTTTGGAGGATTTAGATTTAGAAGTTAAAATAATTTTTTTGAATTTCAATATGGCGGAGCTAATATAGTGAGTTGAAAGTTTTACCTTAATCGCATTTTTTTTCAGATTTGGTATTAAGGTGTTTTCGGGGCCGTAATACATGACATCGAAAACATCATGTATTACGAATATGAAGTTAATTTTTTACAACTATTAGGTTGGTATAATATTGAGGGATCAACAGTTTTACATTTCCCGATTATCTAAAATTGTTATTGTGGGGTTTTTGGGGCGTATACAAACTCAATATACAATGTAAAATATATTGGTCTAAGAAATTTACGTTTCAAGTTCTTTAAATATCGATATTGGAAGGTTTTGGGGCCTATATTACCAATCTAAAATTAATTTGAAGTTTAAGATAGTGGATTTATTATGACAGACTTTTTTGCCACGTTGGAGGCATTGCGAGATACACTAATCTCGATTAGTACTTGGTTCAAATAATTTATGGATATCATAATGAATTCAAAACTAAAAATCAAAAAATAAAATTTTTATAAAAGAAATTAAACCTACTTCTAAACGTGCGCTAAAAAGTGAAAAAAACCTATAAACTCTTATATGAAATTGAAATTTTTGAAGTCGACGTCAAATTATTTCTAAATGAAACAAATAACTACTAATATATACAAATTATGGTAAGAAAGCAATTATAAATAAAGTATTTTTGATCATTGAGCATTCAGCCATTTGAAACTAAATTATAAAAGAACTAAATTCATTACAAAAACCTGTTAGCCTAAAACTTCAATTATTGTGTCCTCATGCTACTTACTTGTTCATATAGAGGTTATCGTGTGGTGCGAAAAAGTGTTCTATACATTTGGTAAACCACAGGCCTTTTATGATTACAATTTCACAGCAACGACGTTATATACTACAACTATTTAAACAGGACTCAACTGGCGTTCAGATTTCTGTATTTTTTTCGTGATATCGGCCCTTTCATCCATGGTATTTAGGCAAATTCATAAATCTGGGTGACAAAAATTGAATCATTATGAAGATCTAAAATGCCAGCAAGTATGAGAACTTCAGCAAGAGTAATTTTAGAATAAGTTTTCAAAATAATTTAAATTTTAGTTTGCCATCTTGAGTTTTCTAAAACTGATACAAACGTCGTGGTGACCTCAAAAAATCATACAGGACTAATTTTGAACCACATTTTGAAAACTTTTGCAACTTCAATCCGCCAATTTAGATTCTCTCTTTTGATTCTGCTATTTTGAATCTGCCATTTTCATTCATACATTTTAAACTCTCTAAAACCAGTACCATAATCGTAAATTGCGACCCTATATTGACCAACCTAGGATTAAATTTTGAAATTTCTTAAAAAAACACTAGCAGATTTGGTGTCAGCGAAATTCACATACCCCTATAGAGAAATTTTCATGTAATTATGTCATAAAGGTCCTAAGAAAATAAGGCACTCAAGTTTTGTTATGGGTCTCTAGGAACTAAAAAATATGGAGGTAATAAACTACGAGAGTCCTTTCACTTTATTTCGTTCTGACATTTAAAATACGCCCTAACTGAAGCTAAATGAAACACAAGTGAATCATATTGAGCATGAATAAATATAAAAAAAAACATTCATGGTAACAACACAAATTGTAGGGAGTGATTTTTTTATCTGCTCCTGAATTTAATGCTAGATTCTCACTATAGGGCAGCTCTCGATACGCTTTCGGTCCGGTAAAATATTCCTAGAGGAGAAACAATGAAAACCTATTCACACTATCGGTTTCGCGGAGATTTCGATATCATAAACTATTTTTCATTTAAAAATATTTTATCGAACCGAGAGCGTATCGATAGCGGTACTAGAATGAGAATCCAGCCTAGGTGTTAAAACCACTGGTACCAAAAACTTTTGAGCCAAGCTTAATGCTAGGACCTATTTTTTATTGCTAGACTAATTATTTGTGTGCTGTTTTTTGATTTTCAGAAAAAAATTGTACAGGGTATTTTCAAATAAGTGCGAGAAGTTTCAAAAAGTTATTGTTCAGGTAATTTTAAGCATAAAAGTTCATATAAATATATGTCCGATAATGATTAGTTTTTAAGATACAGGGTGTTAAATTTTACTTTTATTTTTAGTTTTTTACATTAATATAATTTCTTCGTAATGTGTTATAATGTCTGTAGATAAGTATGATTCATGTAAAAAAAAAACTAAAAAACAGTAAAAATGGCAGAGCTTACAAAGCTTGAAATGTCAGATATGCATTTTGTTTATGGTCGTGCTAATGGAAATGCATTAGAAGCTTAACGGATTTATGCTAAATTATATCCACAACGTAGGTTACTTTGTCATAATATTTACGTTTACGAGAAAATGGTATATTGCCAATATATTAAATATAAGCAATTTCTCAGTATTACGAATTTTAAAAGAACACCAATTTATCCTCACCATATCCAGCGAGTGCAGGGGCTTTTACCTCCAGATTTTTGCCGCGTATAGTTTTTTCCCACTGGGTATTTAAAATCATCATCCAGTCTCCCTTTTTTTAATTTCGTATTTTGTTTATTCATAAAGCAAACTTTTCAAAGGAATCCATAAGAAATTTTCACAATAATCACATTTAGGCTGAAGAAAATCTGCGTGTATTTCTTGAAGCCAATTTTCAATATCAGTTTTCATTAAAGCGATTATCTAATTGGCCCCTATTTCCTTCTATTAAGATTAAATGGTGACGAATCCTGTCACTTTCTCGAGGAAGAATTACCTGCCCTTTCAGAAGAGGTTCCACTTCAATTTAGAGAAAAATTATAGTTCATGCATGATGATTTTTCATCACATTTCAGTCTCGTTTAGATGCAGTGTATCAAAATCGTTGGATAGGTCGAGGAGACACTTAACACTGGCCTGCCCGATCTCCCGATCTAAATCATTTAGATTTTCGCATCTGAGATTTCCTTAAATATTTGGTTTATGCGTCTACTGCTGAAGATTTTGAAGATTTAAGAAATCGCATTATTGCGACGGGATTAGAAATACTTCAAGATTATTTCAACGAATACGCTCTTCAATGAAACAAAGATCGGATTCTTGCATTATGACTGAAGGTGATCATTTTCAACATTTATTGTATTTTCTGTTATTAATATTTTGTTATCGTTATTCAAATTCTGCTATTATTATATTGTTTTTTTCTTAATCCCTGTTCGTTAAAACAAATATTAATGAAAATTGATTAAAATAAATATATTATGATTTTTTACTTATGTATTTTCTTTTACAGACCCGATAAAAAAGTATATTATTTCACTTAATAATAATTTCCTTTGAGGAATATAAAAAGTGCTATGTTATCCAAATTTGACTTAATTATCTTTAAAAACAAAGGAATGAATTTAAAAAACTAGAAATAATAATAAAATTTAACACCTTGTATATTAAAATCTCAGCATTATCAGACATAGATTTATATGAACTTTTATTTTTAAAATTAGCTCAAGCATAGCTCTTTAAAATTTTTCGCAGTTATTTGGAAACACCCGGTAAAAAATCCGTAACGATTGACTTATGATTTTTATTAAAAACAAAAAACTGCGTGTTTATCAAGCAAACTTAAAGAAGTTTGTGTTAATTTAAAAATATCTTACACCTATGAGAGAAGAATTTCTATAATGTTTTAATAATTTTAAACATGACTTTATCTGCTATACAAGAGGCCGGGATATCTGAGACTAATGTAGTATTTGTAACACTTTGATTATTTAAAAAATATTTTCCTAACTGCTACTGAATTTTTAAGATTTATTTCGAACTTCTTTTTTTCTGAATTTATAATAATAGTTCAAGACTATTCATTTAACAATTATTCATTGGCCACTAAACATAAGTTGATTCGATTCAAAAAAATATTTCAGGTTAGATTGTAACTTTTTACATACTAAAAATGTCTATTAAATTTTGAAACTAGTAATTCAATACAATAGAAAAAATTGTCGCAGGAATTGTAAAATTTTATAACGTACAGTAAATTTTTCCTAACAATTCTTGTGTTTACCACAAAGCATTAACAAAAATTTTAGGAAAATACTAATTAAAAATTGATCATATTAAAATATATTTTATTCATTTATCTTTTAAAATATAGTTTTAATAATTTATAAATGAAGTGCCTTAACATTTTTTGTACACACACAAAAATCTCTTTTATAATTTTCAGAAAATCTAATAATCACTGTGTAACCCCATTTTTCAGAGTTTACTAAATCTTAATGACTGTTGTGTAGTGCAAATATAAAACCAATCAGTTTGATCAAATAATCTTATATTCATACACAAAAGTACTTATTATATAAGTCACGAACAAGAGTTCCTTTAACAACGTTGTAATAAAGAAAAGTTTGCTAAGAAGTTCTCAATTTTTTACGACCAAATAAATATTGAATCTAAATTTAAAATTTCTGTCGTATCACTGTTTAAATATAATTTAAACTTCGCTTTTGAAGAAGTTTTATTCAAAGTTTTAAAGCTACTAAACTGTGATTTAAGTATCAGCTTTGCGTATTTTAAACCGATCTTTCAACATAAAGTTTGTATTTATGATAAATGGTTCTTTCATAACTCTGAACCAAATACGTTTATGCGTGTGACATAGGGAATATAAATTGTATTAAGTTTTTGTCTTTTAAAACGTTATACTGTTTCAATAATAAATAGCGCTTTATTTGAGGAAGTAACTAAATAAATTATTTGTAATTTAAATTTGGTCACTTGTGATACTGTGATAAAAACTATAGATTTTTAAAATTAAAACATGGTCTTGTTGTCTTAAAAAAAAGAAACGTGCATTAAAGCAAATATGTTTAAATTCCAGGTCTAAATTTTCGAAATTTTAAGTGTATCAATATAGTGCTGTGAATTCCTTGGTCAATTAAGCAACGATTTTTTTGCTTTCCTGAGGCAGAGTTAATAGCAATCCGAGGAGAGGTTTTTTTCTATTCAGATATTAAAATTTTTAAGTGTTGTGCCAATTTAAGGGTAAGTTGGGCAATTGTATAGACTTAAATAATGTGGCTGTCGATTATTCTTTTTTTCTTTTTGCAATTATATATTTTTATATTGCACAGCCTATAATTATAGGCTTTGATTATTACGGTTTTTAAAATGATTGAACCAGAAGGGGCAAAGCCCCCAGCAATGATGTGATTAGTCAGCATAAGTCCCTACAGGGAGATAACATAAAAATTGATGACGAAAATTCATTCAATACGCATTTTCAGAACAATTCACACGCCATGTTGTCCAATGAACATAAAAAACAAGAAACCAGACAACCATTTTTTACAAGGAATCTGATAAAGGCCCTTTTTTTGTTTACGTAAATGATGTTAAGAAAATAAACAGTAACCCCCTAATTCACTAACATGGTTTAACCGGTTAAACCGGTCTAGATTGACAGAAGAGAATTTAAATTGACACACTCCACTGCATTTACTATTAGTATAAATAGTTATGGACCTTAGGAATTTATTTAGTTTCACTTGAAAATGACTATAGATAACTACTAGTCTAAACGCCGTGATATTCAACAAAAAAATAAAGACAATTGAAGTCCAACAGAAATATACTACTTGGCAGGAAATATCGTTGCCTGTGACCTTCAAGCAAACATTAAAAACACTGTTTTGCCAAAGTTAATTATTTTTTGTTTTTCTTTCACTTTTGAGACTTTATCTGATATCAAAGATATCTATCTACTCAATAAAATAGTATTTCTATCATTTTGTAGAAACGTGTTCTTTTGGCTGATTTACAAAATTAGCAGAAAGCTCTAAAAATTTCGTATTTAATAGATAGATAATATAAATATGTATAAGCATACGGTAGTTACGGGGCAGTGGAATGAAGAGAACTTAATTCTAACTATTGAAAAAGTAAAAAAAGGAGAAATATCGAAAAACGAAGCTCAAAAACTTTATGGAATACTGATTCGTACCTTGAGTAGGCGTCTCATGACTGGTGATACTAAGAAGTCTGGACTAGGTCTAGGTATTTATCAAACTCTTGTTATTAATGTAAGGACTTATTGTTTTTATATGTAATGATATAGTAAGTAATTATATTAACTAATATTCCAGCATCACTTGGGACAGAGAACGAAAAATGATTGGCTTCTCATATTAAGCGCCTAGCTTACGCTGGTTTTGCACCTGATAGGTCTACTATTCGGTCTCTTGCCTACCAATTTGCTGAAAAGCTTGGAATTGGCTATCTTCTTTTCTAGAAAGAAATAACGATGTCTCGGTACGCCAAGTAGAAGGTTTATCTGTTGCAAAAACCCAGGGAATGAACCGAGCAGAAGTAGGTGCATTTTTTAACTGCTTGAAGAAGAAATGGTAAAGCACGATTTAACTAATAGAGAAACAATTTCTCTGGTTGCATGTTGCAGTGCTGAAGGCCATTTTCTACCTCCAGTGTTAATAATCAAAGGAGTCAATAAAAAGTCAGAGTGTTCTGATGGCTTGCCAAATGGGTCTGATGTCTATATGAATAAAATGTCATCTTATATTAATTCTAAATTATTTTTGCTTTGGTTTAGGAACATGTTCTACCCAAAAAACCAAAGAGAGTTAAAACAATTTTGATTTTAGATGACCACACCTCATATTACAATTCAATAAATCTATTAGACCTAGCAAATGAAAATGATGTCATAATTATATGCTTGCCGAGTTACACTACACAAGCCCTTTCACCTCTTGATCGCAGTTTTTTCAAACCTCTGAAATCCTATTATAATCAAGAATCAAATGCAAAGATGCTGAGAAATAAGAGAACTATAACACGACTACAGGTTGGGTCATTAATAAATGCCACATCAGGTTTTAAAGCTTGTGGAATATTCCACTCAATCCTAATGCTATTCCAGATCATTGCTTTACCATATCTGATAATTGAAGTAGCTTCTCCTGCCATTACTCTTGAAAGTGCTGCTGCTGCAGCTCTGTCTCTACAAAAACCATCAACTTCCAGACAAACATCCACTAGTAAACAAACCCCTACAAAGATTCTTAAAAAGTCTAATCCAATCCCAAAAGTACCTAGCTCGACAGTGAAGCGAAAACAAGTTGCTTGTGTTTTGACTTCCCCTGAGAACGTTTATAAGAAGATTTCTAATGTCAATTTAATTAAAGGAGCAGTTAAAAAATACAAATTAGCTAGTGCAGAATTAAAGTCTTTATCTTCTGTCTTAGCATCGACCCTAATCGAAGATGATTACAATGTGTGCGCGGAATGTTGGAAAAATTATTATTTAACAAAAAAATACTGACTGGATTAAATGTTCCTTATGACAAAAATGGCTGCATGAGTCATGTTCAATGTACGCTCCGCATGGCAATAATTGTGGTAGGGAAATGATCCGCAAAAAGAGTAAAAAAAAAAAAGGAATAATAACATATATGGCATCTCTCCCATACTATATGGCCTCCCTCCCACACGTTATGGGAGAGATGGCATGCTGTCAACTTATAATTTTCATTTATTTTTTTTTGTTATAAGTCTAAAACTTGTTAAAGGTAATTTTAATACTTAATATCAGTGTACCTTTCAGATAAAAATAAAGGGTTGCTTTATAATGAATTTTTTATTTTTTACTTAATTTCTACAAAAAGTATGGCGTCTCTTCCACTTTTACTATATTAATTATTTTTAATCTATTTACTAATTCGTGTTAATTAATTTATTAATTCTTAAAAATTAATTAATTCTTTAAAAATACCTGGAACAAAATTTTATTAAATAATTTTTTATCTTATGTTTTTATCAGTCATAGAGACAAATATTTTCATACTGAAGCTTAAACCACACTATGTTTTCTTCGCTGCTGCAGTATTACAGTTATATATAGATAAAGCATTTGCTAAATTTTTTTAATTTGGACCTGTCCATTACTTTTATGTTCTTGTCAATTCTGGTAATATTCAAACGCTTACTTTAAGAGATTTTTAGAGAATTTAAAAAAAGCTTATTTTCTCCAGTTTTCGACGTGCAGTTACGACAGGTAATGGAGTTCCTCATGCCATTTATAAACAAGAATATTTTCTATACTATAAGTTTACATAAAGAATAAAGAACAGCAAGACGAAACGTATAAAGTTAAATGAGGTTCAGTCCAATAGAAATCAGCATCGAAATTTGCTTTTGTCGGGATGACATTTTTTCGTTCGCTAAAGTGAAATAATTTGTGGTACCGTTGGATAAAACATCTTACTAGTCACATACAACTATATTTAATATTAGATTATTACTTTCCAATCAAGAACGCAAATATTATAGGGATCAAATGCTAGACACTCAATTTCTTGAAAGCACAGGCGATGCATTCTTAAGCTGCAATAATATTTTTTTTGATGGAAAAATGGACTCGTTTTGAGAAGAGTTTTCGTCGTATTTTAAGGGAAATTGTAAAATAATTATTTCTTTTAAAAATAATTTTAACATACAAGGGAAAAATAAGTATTGTATTGCAAAATATATTTAATTTGCTTCGTGTGGTTATATATACTTTATGTGGTTGAATACTACTGTTATTTTAGCAACTATTTAAATAAATAGGTGGCATATTTTTGAGTACCTAAATAATTTTTTGCATGATTATATTCATTCAACAAAAATGTCACATCATTTTATTTTGATTTTACCCTATTTTAAAATG
This sequence comes from Diaprepes abbreviatus, assembly GCA_034092305.1. NCBI lineage: Eukaryota > Metazoa > Arthropoda > Insecta > Coleoptera > Curculionidae > Diaprepes > Diaprepes abbreviatus. The sequence continues at coordinate 1,267,545 of JASJET010000303.1, forward strand.
AAATATATATATATATATAAATTTAAAATTACTGGGCATCACAATTAATAGAATTTTATTGTTTCACAATACATAGTGTCTAGCTTAGTGGATAACCATGTAAGCTGCTACACATAAAGAAAAAATTGAATGTCAAAATTTATTGGTTCATACCTCTTGTAGAAATATGCTGATATATTATAAATTAATAAAGATATTTAAAAGTACTTATATTAAAAATTATTAGACTTTACAATGAATACAATTTTAGTGATTCGACACACAAATTATTGTATGTAGTAGGTGGGTGGGTGAAGTTTCTTGGTTTGACACCTGTTTTTTTTTTTAATTTTCTGAATATCTTGAATTAATTTAAATACATATTATATTATGTATTTGAAGATATTGATGGTCAAAAAATATAAAATATTTACATTTCGTTTAGCAAAATGACTTGAATGCCCTTATCTTATTTTGTACCTGTTGTATCAACTTGTAGTTTAACAAGAACTAAAAGCTAATATGAAGCATTCTATGAAATACTGCTATCGTATCTTGTTTCAAAGTTTACAACATAATACCCTACATCATTTAGGTCTATATATTGTAATAAATACGTGCTAAAAATATTAAACTAGTATAATTTAAGAAAACATATTAAAAATAACAGAAATGAGTTCATTAAGGATTAAAAATATTTACAAATAGAAAGAATGGCGCTGATTTTTTGACAAAGTGTTCATCGTAGGACATTTTTCTTTAACCCAAAATGCAAGAAAATTATTGGAAGTCAATGCTAGTTATTTAATTTTGTGAAAGCATTATGACTGCATAACTTTTTAAAATTCATGGTATATTAGAACAAAAATATATGTGTATTATATTCTTCATAGTTATGTAGTTTGAATAATATTCTATCTCGAATAAATTAAATAATAAAATTTAAAAAAAAATTGAAGCGACTTCTAACAGTGTGCTAAAAAGTGAAAAATAACTATAAATTTCTATATGAAATTGAAATTTTTGAAGTCGGCGCCAAACTAATACCTGACAAAATTGGATTCGCATAAACAAATTAACAATACCGTATTTGTAATTGATTTCTTACCATAATTTATATATATATATATATATATATATATATATATATATATATATATATATATATTTGTTTCATTTAGAAATAACTTGGTGCCGACTTCAAAAATTTCCGTTTCATATAGAAATTTTTCACTTTTTAGCGCGCTTTTAGAAGTCGGTTCAATTTTTTTATAAAAGTTTTATTTTTCAGTTTTTAGTTTTGAGTTTATTATGATATCCATAAATTATTTGAACTAAGTATTAATAGAGATTAGCTTACCACGCAATGACTTCAAGGTGGCAAAAAAGTACCCATTTTATCCAAAGTTGTAATCACCTTAAAATGAACCACTAAAAATTCTTTGATTTTTAGAATTCTACAAATATCGGCGAAATTGTATCGAACAAATATTTAGTCTGTCATAGTAAATCTACTATCTTAAATTTTAAGTTAATTTTAGATTGGTAATATAGGCCCAAAAATCATCCAATATCGATATTTAAAGAATTTGAGACGTAAATTTCTTAGTTCCAAGAACCCCGCAATTTCAATTTAAGGCAAAATTGGAAAACGTAAAATTTTCACTCCATCATATTGTATCTTGTCAACCTAATATTGTAAAAAATTAACATCATATTCGTAATACACGACCCCGAAAATACCTTAATACCATATCTGATAAAATGCGAATTAGGTAAAATTTTCACCTCACTATATTGAATCCGTCATATTGAATTTCAAAAAAATTATTTTAACATCTTAGTGTAATCTAAATCTAAACGCTTCAAAGCCCCCTAGTACCATTTTTAGATGAAATCCAGAAATTCATAATTTCTAGACCGTCATATTGCCTCTGACATATTCGGTTTTCTTAAAATAATTTTATATTCGCTATTTACATCCTTAAAAACGATTTAGTCCCACATTTGAATAAAATCGAAAAACGTAAAACTTTTAGTTCGCCATAATGAATCTTAAATATATCCTATAAAATTTTTAGGATGCCATGTTGAATCCGTCAGATTGGCTTCTTCAAAAAATATTTTAAATTAGCAGTACAAAAATACCCCAATACTGATTTTAGACAAGATCAAAAGACGTAAAACCTTTAATCCGCCATCTTGGATCCACCATATTTATTTATTTTTTAAATAATGTCAGATTAGTAATGTGCGATCCTAAGAACTTCCCCATATCAATTTTGAAAAAATCGGACAAAATTTATTTTTTATCCCCCACATTAGATACGCCATATTGAATTTTTTAAAAATAATTTCAGATTCGTTATGTACGACCCCGAAAACACTCCATACCAATTTTGGAGAAAATCGAAGAAAAGTGAGTTTTCGTCGGTCATACTGGATCCGCCATATTGAATTTTTAAAAAATTATTTTAGATTCGTCATGTGCGACCCCGAAAATTCCTCCGTATCAGTTTTGGAGAAAATCGAACAAAATTGATATTTTTTGTCCGCCATGTTGGATCCGCCGTATTGAATTTTTTTAAAATATTTTGGATTCGCCCCAAAAACTCCCCCAAGCCAATTTTGGAGAAAATCGGACAAAATTGAATTTTCTTATCCGCCATATTGGATCCGCCATATTGAATTTTAAAAAAAATTGGTTAGGTACAACCCCGAAAATTTCCCCGTACAAATTTTGGAGAAAATCCGACAAAATTAATTTTTTTGGCCGCAATATTGTCAGCGCTATCTTGGATTTTACTGCACCAATTTCGTCCAAAAATATATGGGACCACCGCAGCAACTTCCTGAACATAACGTAAAAAATTTCATTTAAATCGGTGCCGCCGTTCCGGAGTAATCGGTGTACATACATAAAAAAACATATAGTCTACGAATTGAGAACCTCCTTCTTTTAGAAGTCGATTAAAAAAACTTTGCTCATATTTATATTTTAAAACTATGAAAAACTTTATCGTGGTAAAATAGTATTTATACACTCCACCGATATTTTATGTCACACAAAATATTAAATCAACCTTACTTCCATTGAATATTGGGATACATGATTAATTCCTGCTGATTTTTTAAATTCATAGCACTGATGTATTGCTCAGCCAATTTAAACAGCACACTTTTAAATAAATCCAGCTAAACTGGCTCAGTATGACTATTTATTGAAAAATTCTGTGCATGATCGAAAATAACAATAAATAACTTAAGTCATTTTCTGAAACATATTTTTTGGGAAGAAATCATGAAAAAATAATTCTTATCTAATGTACATTACTGTAAACTGTTTAAAACATTAATTAATAAATAATTATGTGAACATCCCTACTAGATTCACACTGAATTCCTTAATATTACGTTATTCTCTTCATTCTTTATTAAATAATTTGTTCTAACAAGTTTTGTAGTATGTTATGTAACTTTATTTTTGCCATCAACCCTTAATTCTAAAACTGCACAATATTTAATATGATATAACCAATAACTACACAAACTGACGATATACAATAATTATAATCGTGTCATATTAAAAAAAAAAAAGAAAAATCGCTCGTCAAAAAGACTGAATAAAATAGCATGTATGAATGGCCTTTTTAACCGACTTCTAAAAGAAGGAGGTTCTCAATTCGTCGACTATGTATTTCTTTTTATGTATGTACACCGATTACTCCGGAACGGCTGCACCGATTTGAATGAAATTTTTTACGTTATGTAAAGGAAGTTGCTGCGGTGGTCCCATATTTTTTTAGATGAAATTGGTGCAGTAAAATCCAAGATGGCGCTTACAATATGGCGGCCAAAAAAATTAATTTTGTCCGATTTTCTCCAAAATTGGTATGGAGGAATTTTCGGGGTTGTATCCAACGAATTTGAAATTATTTTTAAAAAATTCAAAATGTCCAATATGGCGGACAAATTTTTTTAATTTAGTCCGATTTTCTCCGAAATTGGTATGGCAGAGTTTTCGAGGTTGCACATAACGAATCTGATATTATTTTTAAAAAATTCAATATGGCGGATCCAATCTGGCTGACGAAAAAATTAATTTTGTCGGATTTTCACCAAAATTGGTACGGGGGAGTTTTCGGGGTCGCATATGACGAATCTAAAATAATTTTTAAAAAATTCAATATGGCGGATCCAATATGGCGGACGAAAAAATCAATTTTATCCGATTTTCTCCAAAATTGGTACGGGGGAGTTTTCGGGGTCGCATATGACGATTTTAAAATAATTTTTAAAAATTCAATATGGCGGATCCAATATGGCCGACAAAAAAATCAATTTTGTCCGATTTTTTCCAAAATTGATACGGGGAAGTTTTCGGGGTCACATATGACGAATCTAAAATAATTTTTTAAAAATTTAATTTGGCGGATCCAATATGGCTGTCAAAAAATCGTTTTTGTCTGATTTTCTCCAAAATTGGTACAGGGGAGTTTTCTGAGTCGCAAATGACGAATCTAAAATAATTTTTAAAAAATTCAATATAGCGGATCCAATATGGCCGACAAAAAATCAATTTTGTCCGATTTTCTCCAAAATTGATACGGGGAAGTTTTCGGGGTCGCATATGACGAATCTAAAATAATTTTTAAAAAATTTAATTTGGCGGATCCAATATGGCCGACAAAAAAATCGTTTTTATTTGATTTTCTCCAAAATTGGTACTGGGGAGTTTTCTGAGTCGCATATGACGAATCTAAAATAATTTTAAAAAAATTCAATATGGCGGATCCAATATGGCAGACAAAAAAATCAATTTTGCCCGATTTTCACCAAAATTGGTACAAGCGAGTTTTCGGGATCACACATGATGAATCTAAAATTATTTTTAAAAAATTCAATATGGCGTATCCAATATGGTGGATAAAAAATTAATTTATTTTCTTTAAATATCAATATTGGAAAGTTTTGGGGCCTATATTACCAATCTAAAATTAATTTGAAATTTAAGATAGGGGATTTTCTATGACAGACTAAATATTCATTTGATCCAATTTGATTGGTATTTGGAAAACTCTAAGAACTAAAGAATTTTTAGTTGTTCATTTTAGGGTGATTTAAAACTTTGGATAAAATGGGTACTTTTTTGCCACTTTGGAGTCATTGCGAGGTATATTAATCTCGATTAGTACTTAGTTCAAATAATTTATCAATATCATAATGAATTCTAAAACTAAAAATAGAAAAATAAAATTTTTATAAAAAAATTGAACCGACTTCTAAAATTGTGCTAAAAAATGAAAAATAACCATAAATTTTTGTATGAATTTGAACTTTTTGAAGTCGGCGCCAAATTATTTGTAAATGAAATAAATAACTACTAATATATACAAATTATGGTAAGAAAGCAATTATAAATAAAATATTTTTAATCTGTTAATGCAAATCACATTTTGTCAGGTATTAATTTGGCGCCGACTTCAAAAAGTTCAATTTCATACAAAAATTTATGGTTATTTTTCACTTTTTAGCACACTTTTAGAAGTCGGTTCAATTTTTTTTATAAAAATTTTATTTCCAACATTGTTATATGTTTACGACAGGGGCGATTTCTTACTTTCTTATTAAGGTGATTTTCACCTGTTGAAAGGATCTATTGAATAATTTTAAAAACGAAAATTCCGAGAAACTGATGTATCCTATATTAATTATTTTTGTACTGTTTCTTAGTATTTAAGGCAGTTTTTTCACTACTTATTCATCTGAAAGGTAGTTCCTAGCAGACTAAAAAAAAGAATTTTATTCCGAGCTTTTCCAGTAGTTACGTAAGCTTTTTGGTGATTGAGGCTACTTTTCATCCTATTTTGAGGGTTTGTTATAAATCTATTGTATTTACGTTTGTACTTAATTATTTCACACATGCCTTCAAATTTACAATCAAATCGACTCTGAGATGGTACAACAATGCTAAAAGCTCAATCTTATTTTCAGACTTTTGAAATTTTTCGACTGTAGGGGATGATTTTGGGAGTGTATTTGTAATTATGACCTCAGATTTGATTCAGTTTGAAAAAATACTTGGCGTTACAGTCCCTTTCGTTTTAGTAAACTTATTTCTTTTTACGAAGCCTATATTAGCCAAAAATGTTAAAAATATTTTTCCGAAAAGACTTGATAAACAATCGAATAACGACAATATTTTTGAGCAATAATATGCGTTCACTTAAGGAAAAACTCACTTCTGATAGTGTGCCACTCATTATTTTTTTCATTTTATCGGAGCTCAGATTTTAAAAATTAGCAGGAATTTCTTATATGTTAATAATTATTTACAGAACATTAAAAAAATAAATATTAATACAAACAATTATTTGATTAAACTACCCGAACCCATGGAAATTAGGAAAATTATTAATCAGTAAATTAATTGCGTTTATTTCCGCCTAAATTATAAATTATGTTGATGTCAGTTTTATACTTGTACACATATGTTCTGTTAGTGTTTACATATACCACAATTTTTTTAGAAACAAAATTGTTGTTAACATGTAGGCACTTAAACGGAAAAATATTACCTTCTAAAAATCAATCTCTAAAAAATAAATTTGTTTCATGGTCACTGTTATTAGAAATTATTTATTGAAAAACCACCGAATTTGGTTAGACAAAGAGTAATTGAAATATCAAACATGTGTAACTCATAGTTATAGTCTCATATAATTCTATTTATTAGGATGCATCATATTTTGAATATTTCTATACACTAAATTGCCAGAGTTAAATTTTGGACCACTTCATTTTCGAGAATATTGATCCAATAGAATTTAAATTACGAATTTTAAAAGAAATTTTTGAAAGTTCTTGATTTCTTGTATCTTAAAATACTTATAACTTTTTTCTAATAGTACTAAAAACAGATTGATATTTAGGTTTTTCATAATTATAACAAAATAGCATTAACACGTATAAGTATACGTATTTGGAAACTAAAAACGCTTTACTGCTAGATAAAATTAATCAAAAAATAATGACTCTAAGACTCAAAAACATGACAAGTCAGCATAAACGAATAGAGAACTACGTATAATGTATAAAGATGATCTAACTGTGGTTTCTTCTTAACCCCTAACTAAGTTGTGTATATAAATAATAAAACCAAACACTTCAGTCTGAAAACAGCAATGTGTGATAAGGTAAAAATATATAAAACAAAATGAAAAAGTTAAATAATTAACGAATTCTTTTATAGTTGCCTTCAGCTATTCCGACCTTTCAGACCTGCTTTTCGGCGGTAACTTGATGACTATCTTTGAGTCAGAATCACCTACAAAACTGCTATAAAGATTTTTTACATTTGTTGCGTGGAATTGCTTGCCGAAATTCCGTGATTAAGTTTACAAGTCACGAAAACTAGAAGAAATACGAAAATCTGCGTGACCTCATTGCGAAACATAAGAAAAAATATTTATATACAATTTTGTTGTTTTACTTTTTTAACACGTTACGGTATTAAGCAATTTAAGACCTAAATTTATGATATAATAGCTTTAGTTATTCGCATACATAAAGTTCAGTATTAAAGGAATGAACTGATTCTATGATCAACATGAAATGCGTTCAGAAAAGTAGTATATAGTATACTGGGACGATACACCTCCAAAGGAACAAAGCTCTGCGCAAAAACTTGTGTCAATAGATCTAAACGACTGGGAGCTCAAAATATTCATTAGAAATCCCTTTTTCGAATAACAAGTGGCTTTTCAGAAAGATCAAAATGGCAAGCTAATATGGCGGCTAGAAATGAGCAAACTAGTATACACTGAGAAAAGAATGATTGTAAAAGAATAATTTTGCTATAATTTCCATCGGATATAGGCTTATAATATTTCTATTTGACGAACTATTGAAGTAACCATACTTTATTTTGGAAAGTCAATATAGCGCAGCGATCGAAAATTTTTAAAATTCACAGGAAATTCACACACGGATTCAATTCACCTTAAAGGTCAATAATATTTTTATAAAAAAATTGAACCGACTTTTAAAAGTGCGGTAAAAAATGGAAAATAACTATAAATTTTTATATGAAATTGAAATTTTTGAAGTCGGCGCCAAATTAATACCTGACAAAATGTGATTTGCATAAACAGATTAAGAATACTTTATTTGTAATTGCTTTCTTACCATAATTTGTATATATCGGTAGTTATTTATTTCATATAGAAATAATTTGGCGACGACTTCAAAAATTTCAATTTCATATAAAAATTTATAATTATTTTTTAGCGCATTTTTAGACCTCGGTTCAATTTTTTTTATAAAAATATTATTTTTCGATTTTTAGTCTTGAATTCATCATGATATCCATAAATTATTTGAATTAAGTACCAATCGAGATTACCTCTCAATGACTTCAAGGTGACAAAAAAGTATCCTTTTTATCCAAAGTTTTAAATCACCTTCAAATGAACCACTAAAAATTCTTTGATTCTTAAAGTTCTCCAAAAACCAATGAAATTATGTAAAACAAATATTTAGTCTGTCATAGTAAATCCACTATCTTAAATTTCAAATTAATTTTAGATTGATAATATAGGCCCCAGAATCTTCCAATATCGATATTTAAGGAACTTGAGACGTAAATTTCTTAGCCCGATATATTTTACACTGCATATTGAGTTTGTATACGCCCCAAGGACCCCGCAATATCAATTTTAGACAAAATCGGAAAATATAAAATTTTCAGTCCCTCATATTGTATCTTATCAGCCTAATAGTTGTAAAAAATTAACGTCATATCGTCGTCATACACGACCCCGAAAACCCCCTAATACCAAATCTAAAAAAATGGGAATAAGGTAAAATTTTATTAAAATAATTTTAACGTCCTAATCTAATCTAAATCTAAACCTTTCAGAGCCCCCTAGTACCAATTTTGAATGAAATCAGGAAATTAAAAATTTTTAGACCGTCATATTAGATTTTCTTAAAATAATTTTATATTCGCTATTTACATCCTCAAAGACGATTCAGTCCCACCTTTGAATAAAATCAAAAAATGTAAAATTTTTAGTCTGCTATAATGGATTCACCACATTGAATCCTGAAAAAATAGTTTTAAATTCATAATTTACACCCTAAAGAAGCCCCTATATCAGTTTTGGAGAAAATCGAAAAATATAAAATTTTTAGGATCCGCCAGAGTGAGTTTTAAAAAATAATTTAAGTTTGAAATTAACACTAATAAAAATCCCCTAATACTGATTTTAAACAAAATCGAGAAATGTAGAATCTTTAATCCGCCATATTTAATTTTTTTTTAAATAATTTCAGATTCGTGACGTGTAACCCCAAAAACTCCTGCGTATCAATTTAAAAAAAAATCAGACAAAATTAATTTTTCATCGGCTATATTGGATACGCCATGTTGAATTTTTTAAAAATAATTTGTGATTCGTTATGTGCGACCCCGAAAACTCCCCCATACTAATTTTGGAGAAAACCGGACAAAATTGATTTTTTTTTTGGTCCGCCATATTGGATCCACCATATTGATTTTTTTTTTAAATAATTTTAGATCCATTATGTGTGACCCCGAAAACTGCCCCTTACCAATTTTGGAGAAAATCGGACAAAATTGATTTTTTGCCCACCATATTGGATCCGCCATATTCAATTTTTTAAAAATAATTTCAGATTCCTTGTGTACGACCCCGAAAATTTCCCCATACCAATTTTCGAAACAATCGCACAAAATTAATTTTTTTGGCCGCCATATTACCAGCGCCATCTTGGATTTTACTGCACCAATTTCGTCCAAAAAAATATGGGACCACCGCAGCGATGCGGCGGAAAATTGCATAGCAAAATGTTTTGTCTGAAATTCATGAAAAATATCTAAAAAATATTTTAGACTTTAATTATTTAACTATGGGTTAAATGTCCACCATATTGAATTTAGTGATTTAATCTACAGTATTTTTTATTAATTAAAGATTTCCTGCTTATAAACCTTGAGATCGATGGCCGCTAACTTGACTTGCTGAAGGAAGTCGCAATCCCTATTATAATGAAAAGTTACATCAAATGGCGGGGGTCCTTAGTCCTACCAAATTTGAAAATACCAAAAAAAAAAAATTAAAATAACAATAACATCACATATTTCACAACCAAGCCTTACTGAATACACATATGTTCAAGAAGATTAATTAATTTTTGTGAACTATAGCGATTTTTGACTCATATGGGCACTATATTGGCTCTGTCATTTTGAATTACGCAAATAAACTATAGTGACTTCAGTAGTACTAGATTAAAAATTTACGTTCTCTACTAAAGATCGGCACAGAAGCCTTAAACTGCAAACTTTCCTCTGATTCTCTCTCAAGAGCTCACACTTTTATTGGTGAAGCTGTATCACACTAACATTGAAATGCACAGAAAGTATCAGCATTTAATATAATTTTCTTTTCTTTATTTTAGACTAACTAACGATATTTGAAAAAAAAATATTTAGACACGCGTGAGCATTTTAAAACGTAAACTTATCAAGTAAATTATAAGAAAATAATTGATACTAATAAAGCATTTTTTTCGCCTATTGCAAGTAAAGTAAATTTATTATTTTTTCAGAAGGTTTCGCTTCACTTCTGTGTTTGATTCTGTAAAAAAATATAGTTAAAATATACATTGTTAACTCGAATCATTTAACTTTTCCTAGAAACATAAAGTGGAAAAATTTTAAAAATATAATTTAATAACCACTGCATAAAAGAGTGCTACACCTTTTGATCGTAAAAACTTTTTCCTTAGAATATGTTTTGTTGAAAGGCGAGTGTTTCAATTTATTCTCTAGGTATGTTTCATTAAAAAGTTGACCAGCTTAGATCTGGTAAAATTAAAAGATGTTTTTTTTGTTAAATATTTGAACTTTATGGTTTTAGTTTATAGCATTAAAGAATTTATAACGAGTAAATTAATCTTAAGATAGAATTTAAAACCAACTTTAGGATAAAAGAAGCTGCACTTGACTTTCTTGTGATAATAGAGTATATATATTCTCGCAATAGTCCCACATCTATTGATAAATTAGGTTTTATTAAAACAAAATACACTTGATAACAAGCAAATATAAAAGAATGTTGAATATTTGCAAGCTCAACTTGTTGCCGTTTTTCAAAACAGTTTGTTACAGCAACCTTACATCATAGCCGTTATATATGTAAAAACGGTTTTCTGTTTACTATAATATGTATAAATCCTCAGATAAAAAAGAGAGAAAAAAGAATAAAAAAGATTAAATCACCACAAAAATAAAAAAGGTAAAAAACTACAGAAATATTGCATTTCAAATATCAACAACTTGCCTTTAAATTAAACGAACTTTCTGATCCTTCTGAATGCTTGCAGTGGAAAGACGTGAATATTACTAAAACCCTAACTGCAATCATGATATTTGCAGTGGTTTATGTTCTCACATCCATCTGTTAATCGTATTATTGATAAAAAGGTAGATAAACAGATGAATTTATTTCAATATATTTTGTATAAATTATACAATTTTAATATGTTAAATTTACTTAACAAAAAGTATAACTGAAATAAACAACATATTAAAAAGCTGCATGCTTCGACAAAGACCAGATTAGTTTTAAATCTTACAAAGTCTAAATCTTTAACGTATCAGGCAACAAATTGTACAACGGGATATTCTGTGTATTTTTTTAAATCTTTCTAATTTGCACCTAGAACAGGTAGCAATCTAATCAGTTGTGGCATATAGTGGTCCATACAGCCGATACCAATAACTAATCTGCAGTCTAAAAAATTGAATCGTACAAGAACAGCTACCCCAAAGGTGAACAACGTGTAAAATATGAGAATGCAATAATGAATAACAAGCAAAGAGAAGGGTGTCAGAGTGAAGAGACCAAAGAAGCCCCTCAAGAACAAAAATAAAGAATGCAAACTTATTCTTTAGTAATGTTCCGACTATCATCCAAACAAATACCCAAAAATTCTATCATATAATCATTAACCATTCCCGCCTATTTATGAAAATTAAATTTCGCATTTTTTTCAATTAATTTATTATTATTAAACCAACAGCTCACATAGTCTCCCAGAGTAGATATTTCTCTCATAAAACCATTCGGGTCGCTACTTCTATAAATGAGCGTCATGTGATCTGCTTAGTAAACATACATGCCTGATAACAAGTACTTTAAAAAGGTCTTATATCGTATTTATAAAACTTTTTAATCAGAAGACTATGTGAGATACGATCAAAAGCATGACTGAGGTAGCGTAGTGTAAGCTCCATACGCTCTCCACTCTCCAACCCCTCAACCACGCCTTTCGCTACGTTACTCCTAAAAATTCCGACGAAATTAAAATGTGAAGGGTGGAAATAACTGTGATGTTCAAAATAATGGCTTAAGTTGTTTTTTATTATTACTTCAATTGCTTTCCCCAATAACAGATCAAGGATATGGGTCTATAATTTTCCATAAAATCAACATTACCGTTTTTATACAAAGAAATAAGCAACCCTTACAATATTTAAACAATACGGAAAATTACTTTAATCCACGTTAAAATTAAATGAATACATCAATGTTTGAGCCAGACACTAAATTTCTTTAGAATAGGGCAACTCATATCATAAATATCAAAAGAGTTAGACTTCTTCAAAGCATGTATAGCACTCCAAGAATCACACTCCGTAACAGACAAAAGGGCAAAAGAATGCAATAAATTTGAAATAGCAAAAAACCAGAGCATCTTGTATTTCTGTGTCAATCTGTAGATCCTTTTTAGCATCGGATGCTATTTTAATGAATACCTCACCAAAGTTCTCAGCACTGAGCAATACACGGAGAGTATTGTGCTGATCGATTTTTCTCATAATTAATAACTATCCAGACATCTCTTGCAATATTTTGTGTTGAGGCTTTGACTTGCTCACAACTCTTTGCGCTTTGACCTTTACTCAGCCAAAGACCCTTCTTACTGTAAGGGGTTTAAGGGGGTTATTCCATAGGCGAAGTTCTTCTCTGGGAAAATTAAATCCAATACACTATTTTAATACTTTATTCTAATTGAAAAAGGAATGGCAAATTACACTACTTTTTTACAGAGATATTGAGAATACAATGAATTTTTGTGCTTATTTTTTACTTAGAGAAATTGACCGTCTATTAGGTCGAGTCAAGAGAAACACACTTATTCAAAAGTTTACTGCTTGGAGAACTAACTTTTAACTACTTCAGCAAAACGAGATCTATCGAACCGCTTTTAACACTTACCGCACTTCAATCCATAAATCACACTATTACCGAGGTTTAATAATTGCCAGTCTTCCTTTTCGCTAGACATAGCAATTTTTATAAACATTTATTTATCAAGATAAGCATATTAAATAACGTTGTGTTTTCACAACACACTCCCCCCGTTGAAGTGAATGCTTCAAAAATTAAAAAAAAATATTGAATATGAAATATAAATGTTAATATAAAATGTAAAAATTCACTTCAGCTTGAGTGAGTAAACTAGCTAACTAAAATTAAATACAAAATTATAAACAAATAGTTATTTTTATAAATCATGCTCAATGGGCAAGGGACATAATTTAGATATAGATCTTGTAAAGATTCCTGCCTTAGTTTGAACCTTGTTATCACCACCAGGCAAAATTTCAATTACTCTTGCTAGGGGCCACTGTAAAGGAGGAGTGTTCTCCTCCTTTAATAAAACTAAATCATTAACCTCAAGGTTTTTGTAAGCAATAAACCACTTAGGTCTATTCTGTAATCTATTTAGATAATCCACTGTCCAGCGTTTCCAAAACAATTGTTGAATTTTTGTAAGGTTTTGCCAAAGCGTCAGACGATTTTCTGATAAATTTGTCAAATCCTTTTCAGGGAAAGAAGTTAGAGGTCTTCCAATTAAAAAATGTCCCGGCGTTAGGCAAGTAAAGTCTGATGGATTATTTGACATAGCACAAAGAGGTCGTGAATTAAGCACAGCTTCTATTTGCGATAATACCGTACTAAATTCCTCAAATGTTAATTTTATGTTTCCAACTAATCTGACAAGGTGATATTTGGTGCTTTTAATTGCTGCGTCCCAAAGCCCTCCATGATTTGGTGAGCGTGGTGGAATAAATTTCCAGTGAATTTCTGAAGAAGCAAGAAAATTTTGAATTGATTCTACAGTTTCCCTCCTCTTCAAAAAATCCGCCAACTCCTTTAATTGATTTTTTGCACCGAAAAAATTGGTGGCATTGTCACTATATATAATCTTAGGGTTTCCTCTTCTGCTAATAAAGCGTTTTAAAGTATGTAAAAATGCTTCGGTTGAAAGACTTGAAACTAATTCTATGTGTACAGCGCGCGTAACCATACACACGAATATTGCAATATAACATTTGATACTAGAGGCTTTGCGAATTCTTGAACTTTTTATTAGAAAAGGACCGCCGAAGTCAATTCCTACATTGGTAAAAGGATTAGAAGTACTTAAACGTTCCTTCGGCAAATCTGACATTATTTGCGAAGCAGGTTTTACCTGAAATCTAAAACAGGTTTTGCATTGGTGAATTATATTTTTTATTTCTCTTAAACCATTAAGAGGCCAATATTTGAGACGAAAATTAGACAAGGTATTCTGGGGACCTGTATGACACAGCCTGACATGTTCTCTTTTGAGCAGGAGTCTAACTACATAATTTTTTGAAGGAAGAAGAAAAGGAAACTTTTGATCAAAAGGAACATTGGCATGCTTGAGTCGGCCTCCAACTCGTAACATCTCATTTTCATCGAGAAATGGATTCAGAGGTAAAAGAACCTTGTTTGAAATTACTTTCCCAGATTTAAGATCAGATATTTCGTGAGAAAATGAACAAATTTGTAGCAATTTTATTATTCTTTGTTCAGCATTTTGAAGCTCTGAAACTGTAAGAGATTCTGTAATTTTATGAGACATGTTCTTTGTATTATATAAGAATCTAAAGCAATAAGCCATTGTACGCTGAAATCTGGTGAAATTTGAAAACCTTTTTGTAAGTAAGTCAAAAATGTCAAGAGAAGGTTGCTTAAGGTGACAAACAACCTTTCTTTCTTCTGGAGGGTTTTGATACACAGTTTTGGAGTTAAACTTTGATAAATTCAAGTCTGGTTGTTTGAGAAATTGTGGGCCGTGCCACCAAAGTTGAGAATGTTGAAGTTCATAAGGTGACATTCCACGTGACAATATATCAGCTGGATTTTCCTTGGATTTTACATATCTCCAATCAAAATTTGAAGAAGTTTCTTGTATTTGAGCAACCCTGTTTGCGACAAATTGAGACCAGCGCGAAGGATGCGACTTTAGCCAAGCGAGTACAATTTCTGAATCCGACCATAGATTTACTGAATTTATTTGAGCGGAATAATTCTTCATTACACAAATAATCCTTTCTGTAAGCCTTTTACATAAAACAGCACCCATGAGTTCCAGTTTTGGAAGAGTCAACACCTTTAGAGGGGCCACTCGGCTTTTAGAGGAGACAAGAGTACAAGATACTTGAGAAGAATTATAAACTACACGTAGGTATACACATGCTGCGTAAGCCTTCACACTTGCATCCGAGAAAGAATGTATTTCCATTTTAGAAATATTATTTTCTTCAAAAAAAGGCCTGGGAATCTTAAGATCCTTAAGAAAGATTAGATTTTTTACAAAGTTAAGCCATTCGTGTAAAATATCTGAGTCTAGGTTGTCATCCCAGTCAATTTTTGAGATCCAAATTTTTTGCACAATTATCTTAGCTGTAACTGTCACTGGATTAATAAGCCCTATTGGGTCAAAGATCTGAGCAATTAATGAGAGTACTTCCCGCTTCGTATAGGAGTCCTTTAAGTTTAATTGAGGAAGTGAGATTGAAAAACTGTCAATCTGAGAGTCCCAGCGAAGGCCTAAAACCATATTTGAGCATTTTTCTGGGGCAATAGTATAATTTAAGTCAGGGGAAAGCACCGAGATATTTCTCACAAATTGTTCCGAGTTTGAACACCACTTATGAAGAGAGATACATACTCTATTGAGAAGCTCTGAAATTTCTTTGTGAGCGGTAAAGAGAGTATCAAGATCATTCGCACCGTATAAAATATCATCCATATAACAGGAGTTAAGGAGCGCATCTCCAGCCAAAGGATATTTCTCTTTATAGGTATTAGCTAGTTCAACTAGACAGCGAGTACTTAAAAAAGGGGCACAGTTGGTTCCATATGTTACTGTTTGTAATTCAATACACTTTAAATCTTCCTGCGGTGAGTCACGCCAAAGAATATTTAAAAGAAAAGTTTGACTCGGATTAATTTTTATTTGTCTAAACATTTTTTGAATGTCTGCAGTAAAAACAAATTTAAAAAGTCTAAAGCGAATTAATATATCGAAAAGTTCTGGTTGAGTAGTATAGCCCTTAAGCATTACATCGTTTAATGATATTCCCGACGAAGACTTCATAGATGCGTCAAAGACGACTCTAAGTTTAGTGGTAAGACTATGTTCCCGAATTACACAATGATGCGGGAGAAAGTACTTGTTTTCTGAGTATTTATTAAAAAGATTAAGAGGGACATACCTTGCATGTTCTAGGGAAACATATTCATTTAAGAAGTCTTTGTATTTATCATAAAGTTCACCATTTTTTAAGAGTTTATTTTCCAGATTTATAAATCTTTTTCGAGCCATATGATACGAGTCACCGAGTTTTTCATGTTCATCGGGGGAAACCAACGGTAAATTTACCTGAAATCTACCATCAGGTAAAATCTGAGTTGTATCCTTAAATATTTGTTCAGCTAATTTTTCTGCGGGTCCAAAAACCATTTTATTAGGAATTTCTTCAATTTCCCAGAATTTTGGCAACAAAGGGTCGAGAGAGTTTGATTGAACAAATAACGATACATTGCTCGAGTTTGAGCAGGGCATATTTTGAGGGGTACTCAAAAATGACGCATTTTCTGCTTGAAAGTTAGAGTGAGCACAAGAGTGTAAATTTCCAGAAATTATATAGCCTAATTCAGTATTTTGTAATGTTGGAAGTCCCTTTCCAAGTTTTATAAGTCCATCTGTTAGAAGGTCACAATAAATGTCCATACCCAATAAAAGATCAATTTTACCGGGTATAGAGTAGGAAGGATCTGCTAATTTAACATTTTCGGGAATATTTATTTTACTTCTGTCAACCCTAACTTGAGGCAAATTACAAGTTATCTTATCTAATACAGCGCACGAGACATTAAAACATTTATCTTTATTTAAATACGGAAAAATATTTAAATCTATTATTTTATTTGAGACAGAGCTGTTTTCTGAAATTGTAGAGATCTGTAGGGTTTTATTGTAGGGAGCTAGTTTTAACTTATCTACAATTTCTTTACAAACAAAAGAGACTTGACTACCATTGTCAAGTAGAGCCCTAGCATGTATAGGTTTTCCATCTTTAGAATAGAGAGTTACTATAGCTGTTGCTAGGAGAATTCCATTCGATACAGAGACTGCTGATAATGAGGTCCTACTATTTGAGTTTTGAGTTACATTTCGATTATTATAAGTTAAAGATTGAGATGATTGAGGTCGAGGTTGAGTCAATGACCCTTTATTTGTGGGTATGTAATCCTGGTGTAAGAGTGAGTGATGTCGTTTCTGACAAACACTGCAAAATCTTTGTGAATTGCAATTTTCGGCGTAATGTTTACTACCAAGACAATTTTTACAACAACTGTTTTGTTTTTACAAAATTAAATCTTTCTTGAACAGTGGAGTTTTTAAATTTGTCACACTGATAAATTTTATGAGACAAGTTATTACAAAATAAACATTTAAAGTTATTAGTGGAAAAGTCGGGTTTATCTTTTTCAGTAGTAGAAAAATGAGAAACCCTTTGATTTTTTGTAATCTTTTGCTCAGAGTAATTTAACTTTTCAAGAATTTCGCATCTTTTCTCCAAAAAATTAAAGAAATCTTTGAGCGTAGGGATCTTTTTAGGACCTAATTCATATTCAAAGGCCTTGTGAGTGGCAAAATCAACCTTTTCCAAAAAGAGTTCAATAAGAATAAGATCCCAGTGATTAGTGGGTACATTTAAATTTTGTAGAGCCCGCAGTGTTTGATTTACCTCCGTTAAAAAGTCTCTTAGGGTTTGCGAGTTACATTTAACTAAGGAAGGAACCTTTAGTAAGCGTTTAACCAATATACTTACAACTCTAGCTTTATTGTCATATCTATTTATAAGAGTATCAATAGCAATTTTAAAGTTTGCGTCAATTACTTCAATATTATTAATTAATCTTAAAGGTTCACCTTTTAAAAACGACTTTAGGTAAATAAATCTCTGAAGATCGTTTAGATCCGTATTATCAATAATTAAGGTTGTAAATAATTGGAAAAATGCATTCCAATCTGCAAATTCACCAGAAAATACTTGCATCGATATTTCAGGCAACTTAACAGTTGAAACAACAGGATTTGTAACATTAACCTGTTGTAATTGAGAACTAATAGCAGAATTTAACTTTAAGTCATAAATTTTTCTTGGAATACATAATATTTTAATTCTATTCCATTTCTATCCGCTCCTTCAAGGTCAGTATCATCTATTTCTTCAATTTGAGTTTGAATCTCATCGTACTTTGAAAAATATAAATTTAATTGATTTTCTCTATTCTGAAACTGATAAATCTCAAGTTGAGTGTCTTTATTTGCGAGAAACCAACTATTTATTCGAGTGATACTAGCCTTGATAGGTTTCCTTTTCTTTTTTAGATCATCCATTACAAGAAAATAAAATTTAAAACTTACTTCCAAGAAAGAGCTAAAAATTTTTTAAATTAACAAAATATCTTAATATTTTTTTTCTTACCCTGTACAATTAAAAAGTAAAATTATTTATCACGTACCTAGAATAATTCTTATTCATAATATTAGGTATAATTAAGATCTTAAAACAACAAATAATTATTTGAAAGCTGGGTAAGAGAAGTTCTGTTCTAACAAAAATAAACAAACTAAAAATGTTAATCTTGCTATTCCTTATTTTATAATTTATTAACTAAAGAAATAACAAAAAATAGTCGAGAGTGCGTATAATTCTTCTAGTCTTTAAAACAATATTTTACTATAATATTTTTGAGACAATATTATATTTATTTTTGCGAAAATAGAAAATGGAAAAATCTCACCAAACGTTTACTTGTCCTATAGAGCACTTAATCACTTTTTCACTTTTTGTATTTTAAGGAGAGTCCTTGAGCAGTCACTGTTTAGACCAAACACTGTTGAGAGAATCTTTAGAGTATTTTAAAATCAATCTTTGATTTTAAATTCTTAGAGACATAAATCTATTCTTCTTAGAGTCACTTTTTCAAATGCGATCTTTGCCAAACCAAGAGCTATTTTTTCCCAGAGTTTTTCTTAAAAATCCGTTTCGAAGGACCAAAAATTGTTGAGGCTTTGACTTGCTCACAACTCTTTGCGCTTTGACCTTTACTCAGCCAAAGACCCTTCTTACTGTAAGGGGTTTAAGGGGGTTATTCCATAGGCGAAGTTCTTCTCTGGGAAAATTGAATCCAATACACTATTTTAATACTTTATTCTAATTGAAAAAGGAATGGCAAATTACACTACTTTTTTACAGAGATATTGAGAATACAATGAATTTTTGTGCTTATTTTTTACTTAGAGAAATTGACCGTCTATTAGGTCGAGTCAAGAAAAACACACTTACTGCTTGGAGAACTAACTTATAACTACTTCAGCAAAACGAGATCTATCGAACCGCTTTTAACACTTACCGCACTTCAATCCATAAATCACACTATTACCGAGGTTTAATAATTGCCAGTCTTCCTTTTCGCTAGACATAGCAATTTTTATAAACATTTATTTATCAAGATAAGCATATTAAATAACGTTGTGTTTTCACAACATTCTGTTTATATTTTTTATTCTAAAATGTATACAAATACTCGAATGATGTGTCTATATTCCCATCACTGAAATGTTTCATTACAAAAAGCTCATCCCTCATTTACCTCAATGTATCATTACATTTCCGAAAAGGAGGCTGGTTGGTGAAGATATCTCTCATGGGAAGATGCTTGCAAATGAACCGCTGACAAATGGAAATCAAATGCCAAGAAAGCCAGTTAGAGTCGACATTCTGATAGAAAATATACCAGTCAATTACACTCTTGTCACCTAAAATAAAATGAGGTTCCCTTGTTGTTAAAGGCCCCACTCTAATATACTCGGGATCACTCATTTTTAACTTCACATTCAGCCTAATAAATAGTGGCCGGAAAGACATGGATCCAATACTTCAGAACTCTAGAGCTCGTCAGAAATATTAATCAAAATGCTGTCAATACAGATGGATGAATTATTAGTCACCCTAGTGTAGTCACACATTGTGTCAAAAATACCATAGTTATTAATACACTGATTAGCTCTGACAAAATGATGGACTGTTGGCTAAAATCAATATTAAAATCGGTCATTTTAATGATATTATATGACTGAGAATCTCTTAATTACACAGAATTCAGCGTTAATCTCATTACAACATTCAGTAACATTTACCAGTTTGAAATCTATGTCGGTTTTTTGCATATATACAGATTCATTCATCAGCATGGTCAGTCTTATAAAAAGAGGACATTATATGAAATTATTAATTTTGTGACATTTCAAATTATTGTCAGTGCACCAGTGTTCACTAATTCAGATAGAGCTATACGAGAATTTATACAAAAATAAAGACAGTGTGTTAGATTTTGTAGGAAAGTCTTGAATAAACTTTTTACACATATGGGCCAGTTTCTTGTATCAAGGAATTTCTCTCAATAAGACTCCAAAATGCCAACCTTAAAAGATGCGTTCATTCATCGAACCTTTAACATGTCCCTGGAAAAATATATCGAATATGTTACTTTAAGTCTTCCTCTTCTGATTAAGTGTTCAAACGGCATAAGTAGAAATGAAAAAAACAAGGAACAACTTTAAGCTTTGAATCATGCATTGTGTTAGTTCTAGTCCCAACTGCTGCAGAGGTTTTTCTCGATTACTTCAACTACCGACATCAGTACAATCCGATTTATCCTGATCTTTATCCACGTAAATCAAATATATTTACCCGTAACCTTTTGAGAGGGTGTATAAAGTTTTTATGCAGAAATAGGAACTAGACGTTATATAATAGGTAGTTGAAAAATAACTTTAAGAAAAACCAAATACTATAGAAAAAAAAATAAGACAAATAATAAATACAAAAATTTTAAACTTTTGATGTATTTTTGTGGAAAACGAGTTTTTTTGTTTTCGAATATATCAAAAGTATAACGAGGAAAAATTAAAAAAAAAAATTATTTTTTATGATTCGATTAATTTTTTTTAATTATTATTTTACAAATTACCCAACAGCATATGAACTAATAGGTTTAAGCTTTTTGCAAAATTAACTTTTAAAGCCACTCAAAAATAGCAAACGTTATTTTGCAAAGCGATGTATGTGGAACCGCACGATCTGATTGATGGCTTTTTGTGACTTATCCTTTGGGACGTAAAAATAATAAGCAATAAAAAATTGTGGCCCTATAACTACAGCTAAATGTAATATACAAGCAAAAGAAATTTTATTTTAGGTTTAAAATTTTTTATGTTTTTGTGTTTTATTTATGAATGAACAGTTCAACACTTATTACGCCTATTACGATCAGGTATTTAAAAACCAACTTCATGTGATCATATAACTTGATGACGAAATTGATTAGCTTGATATTACTAACTAAAGTCGTGAAATTTTTTAATATTTATACAAAAACCTATTTAGTTGATATTCCGCAATGATTAAATAAGTAAATTTAAAAGAAATGATTTTCATCTCATAACATAACAAGAGGTATTTCATATGACTGAGGGTGTGTCCAAAGTGATTATGCATTGCGAACTAATCTGAATTGATTAAACATGAATAAAATAGAATTTTAGCCAGTAGTTACGTGGCCACAATTTTGTATAGCATATTATTCCTATGTCTCGAAGTATGTCACAAGAAGCCTCGAATCAGATCGTGCTATTCCATGCGCATCGCGTGACAAAACAATCAATAGATTTTACAATTTTTTGGTGAACCTAAAAGTTGAATCATCAAAATTTGCATGAAGCTTAGGGATATTAGTATATATTTTTAGATCTTTAAAAATGGACTTTTTTAAAAGATCGATTTGTTTATATATTCTTTTTTGTTAATTTTCAAGATAAAACTTGAAAAAAAAACTTTATTCGATGGCCGCTTTTCTTTTCAAAATATTTTTCATGTTTTACTTTCGATCTATTTCAAAATAAGGAATCTCATTTATTTGCTGTTAAATTTACAAAAAATACCAAAATTGCTGAAATTTAATGTCATTATCTACTCCTTAAATTTAAAGCAGATCTAAGACATGGCAATTAATCACGATCTATTTGGCTTGGAACAACCTTTATATTAAAATTGAAATGACTCAAAACTATCCACTGTAGAGCTGCTATAAAATGATTTACTGGGCTTGAGAAAACCTCATTTTTACACTAGATATAATCTCTTATAATAAATCAAAAGATTTTCTTCCATAATATCTCTAAAAATTTCGCTTCAAAATCAAAATCTTCCCTAAGACTCTAAATCACCCATAAGAATCTCTATATTTTGGCTGTTAATTTAAGATGACTAGGAAAAATCTACCAAAAACCAGAAAAGCTGGAGTGAAGTGAGTAATTTTATATCTAACTGTATTTATAGCTGTTGAATATTTGAAATGTCGTTATCTGATCTGTGATAATCACTCATATAGGTTCCAATAGCTATATCGATTCTCCTACCATTCTCCTCCACGAAATTATATTATGCTGAACGTCATTTCTATAAAAAAGTCTTTGACATTTTTATAAATAAACTGACAATCATTGTCACAGAACACTTAAAGATAATGCCTATAACTTAGTCATTTTGTGCCCTGTTAGCCATACCTGGGGCAGCCAATAATGTGGGCCCTCCAGATCGCAGAGTGATGAGGCCATAGGAAAGTTCTTGGAATAAGTTCGGAGAAGGCCGAGGTGGTACTCTTTACAAAAAAAAAAGAGAAAAACGGTGAGACTTGCCACAACTATATTCACGGAAAAGGCCCTTTAATACAAGGGAACAGTCAAATACCTGGGAGTATTATGTCATATTGTAAATGAGCCACTTTGGGGCCAACACCGAAAGCGCTATTTTGGATATACACTATAATGATCTCCCTCATGATCACATACTCCGCTATTATGGTGGTGTAGTACATTAAAACCTAAACACCGTCTTTAACTTGACAAAATTCAAAGAATGGCTTCTATGGGAATAATGAATGCGATGAGGACTGTCCCCACTAGGGCTCTGGAATCCTAATGAACCTACCTTCAATCCACTTATACACCGAGAATGAGGCACTAAAGGCAGTTTATCGCCTAAGTTGCCTGGAGTATTTTGGAACTGGAATGGGAAGCTACTCACGTAGATGGAAAAGCGTGGTGAAGAGATGTCCATTACTCCTCATGTAAAGATTACATGGCTCTGTTTTGAAACTCAACCTCTCTCTTAAGACATTTTCGCCAAGTAAAAAAATTGGGAGGAGAAACAAAATTTTCCGAAAAATTCATCCTGCTGATTTACAGACAAATCTCGACAAGATGAAATAATTGGAGCAGGAGGGTTCGAAAAGAGTACGAAAGTCAGAATTTTGCTAACTTGGATAACATGTGATGATCTTTACAGCGGAAATATATGCTATTCTGCAGTGTGACCATCTCTGTGAGAGGGACATAAGCAGAAATAAGATAAGAAACATAGAGAGCTATGTGCGTAACTGAGTAGAAAGTCAGTTGAGTTTACGATACGCCACTGAATTTTGTAAATCTCTCTGTGAATCATGATCAGCTACCAAAAAAACCCCTGTATAACAAATTTGGCACCAATATGTTTATTTTTCAGAAATTTAGTCCGCCATATTGGTTCCGTCATATTGGATCTGCCATATTAGATCCGCCGTTTTGAATTCTGCAAATTTTGAAAATATCCATTTTTTTATGGTTAGAAAGAAAATGAAACGCTTTCCTAATTCTGACGGTAAATTCGAATTCAGCAACTCGAAATATCATCGAATCTTTTTTTGGTCAATTTTCTTTTTCTCTTCGCTTTTAAGCATTTTTTGTGAAAATAACGTATTTTTTTTGTGCGGTGTCTTAATAGATTGACTAAAATATGGTTGTTGGACTTGCATTGTCTTTATTTTTGTTTGCTTTTACGACGTTTCGAGAAGGTTGTATCTCGAATCGTTATCAAGTATAAACGATTAGAGATACAACCTAATCGAAACGTCGTAAAAACAAACAGAAATAAAGATAATGCAAGTCCGACAACCGCATTTTGGCCAATCTTCAACACTGTCTACAACCTCCAGACAAACGTGTCTTAATAGAACTGCCATTTTGAGGTTATGTTGGATGATGTTTAAAAAACATCAGACGGCATCAAAAACTAGAGTTCAAAACGAAGATTTTGATAACCGGCAAGGTTTTTTTTCGTAACAACAAAATGAGCAGATGGGGTGGCAGATTTGAAATAAAATGGCATATATATATATATATATATATATATATATATATATATATATATATATATATATATATATATAATATATATATATTTTCTGATCAAGCAACGGGAACAAAAAAAACGGATTCAGCGATTCTATGATGTTGAATACTGTTTGCTGAAATAAAATCACTTGGTTTAGACATAAATAATTTTTATCATTTAAAATATTTTAACATTCACATTCTGTCTTAAAATTAGCAATAAAATTTTATGTTACATTAAAAATTAGATTATTTACTTTACATAAGTTAAAAATGTTTCCCGATATATTTAATACGGCGTCATTATTTTCTTCAAATGACCCTTGATAGAAAATTAACGATTGCTTAACTGAAATACTTCTATTGTGGGGAGGTGGTCTTTCCAGCTGACATATGATTTCATCTAGAATTCTTTTAGAAAATATTTGTGTAAATTGTTATATTACGTTTTGTAACAGTTCTTGATAATTTTGCTTTTTCGATAAAAAAATTCGGATTATTTATTTAAAAGGCAGCGGAAAGAAACGGGATATTGAATATTTCCTCCTGATTATGTAAACTATCCAAAAACTGTAGCATTAATATGAGAAAATACGAAAATGATTCAATTTACCAATAGTATGAAGCGGATATCCTTTGAAAAATTATATTCATGTTTCAATTAAGGATTTGTTTACATATATTGCAGATAATTTGGTATTAAAGGTATAAGGAGTAACATTCAGATATACAGACGCTATTTGCGTTATCTACAGTAACTTCAGAATTTCATATTAGTTAAAAATGGAAATTGTTAACATTTTTATGAGATTATTTTTCATAACTTTCGTGGTGGTTTACCTCAACACGAGTGCATCGATAAACTTAATTCTTCATATGGCGATAAATTACCTATACAAACTACTATATATCATTGGTTAAGTATATTCAATCGTGACCGTCATTCGTTTATGGACGAGGCATGCGAATGACATTCAGAAACGATTGTATCAATAGATGCTGTTAATGAACTGATAATGCCAGATCATCATGTGGCATACCGTGAGATTAAGGCATCCCTTAGTATTTGTAACACCAACGTATATAATATATTACCTGAACATTTAGACGTAAAGAAGCAATATTCTCGTTCGATCCTGTACAATTTGACAATTATGTAGAAAAGGACTCGTGTCAATTGGTTCAAAAAACCGTTAGAAAATACAATAGTGGGCTTCATCAAAGACAAGTGTCGAGTCTTGTGTTTATGCGTATGAGTCTGAAAGTCAACAGCACTCGACCATATTCGACCATGTGGATCTTACATGATGAGCCAAAACCAACAATAGTTATTGGCATGCGAAGTATTACTCAGCAAATGGTCTCCTGTTCTTTTGGACCAACCGGCCCTGTCACAACGGTATTTTTAAAGAATTGGAAGACCATCAATTCTGAATGAAATACAACCAATTTTTTTGCGAGAAATCTGCGCTAAATTGAGGAAACAAACTGAATCGGCTCAGACAATGAACTTTTTAGCACGCAACACGTGGAATTGGTAGGTAATCCACGATATAGCCCTGATTTGGCATCCAATGATTTATTTCGTTTTGGTATATGAATAACAAACTGGGTGAGTATCTATTTTTCATGATAGAGAGGTGGTTGGTATGTTTAAAAATCACGTTTTGAAGATATCGTTTTCACAGTAGCAAAACTGTTTTGCAGATTAGTTCAAACGCGTACAAAAGTGATTATCTTTGAAAATATTTTGAAAAATAATAAAAACATTTTCTCCCGCACTATCAGTGCAAAGCCAAAAAAGCAAAAACCAACACTAAACTTGCTTTGAGAGCATTTTTATAACAGTTGTATTTTTTATCATATTAGTGTCAATTCAAGCTTACAGAAATGTTTAAGACTTTGCACATTATACAACTTGATTTCGATTTCCTAACTAATTCCATTTTTAATATAATTTATAAAAATATATTTTAGCATTATGTAAAAGTAGACAAATCCTATCTATCTCAGGAAAACATTGAAATTGTTTATATAAATAGGGTTTGCATTTAATTTGCGCTAAGTTCCATAAAACCTTTCTTTCGTTTACTGTGTTTTTCACTTTAAGCATTTTTTGCTAAATTAAGTTTCGAAAATACGGATTGCAGTAAAAATAAAATAGGTTCATTTACACGTGCAATACGTACATGGCGTATAAACCATTATAATATACGAAGTGCATCCAGCCTTTAATATATATGCAAATTGTGCAAGCCCGTTTATAATAATAAAAGCTTTATCCAGAATGGTTACTAGACACTTTTACGATATCTAGATATTTAAATAAAATATCCCACCTACATCTTTTTACTCTAGATTAATTTAACATTACATTTAGGAATTATGCAAAAATTATTTTATTTGATGATATGACGAAAGACGTAGAAAAGAAATTAAAGCTAATTAACCCAATTAAGTAATTATATGAGTAAATGACTCAACGTCTCGTTAATAAAGATAAAACATTGTTAACAATAGATTTTTTTATTGAGTGTTATTGATTCGCTTGTTATTTAACCATTGTAGTTGAAAAGCTGGTGAACTTTTCAGCATGGGATATGCTTCCTTAATAATTTTCTGTGACGGATTAGTATAAATAAAAGCGCAGTTAATCTCCCAGATATTGATCAAGGGCTAAGGCGAAAGTTGGGATGCAAAGTACAAAATTTGAGTTGGTGAAATATGTCAAGCTATCTGCATTGAAATTTATAGAAACATTTCAGATAGTTATATATAATCTAAGGAAACCTCAGACTTGAAAATAGGTAAAAAGTTTTTGGAAATAAAATATGATCAGTTTTCTGTGTGTGATCTTGCCTAGATTTAGTATATGAACCAAATGAAGTTTATGTAAAATTGTACATGCCTATATGGCGTCTAACGTGAGCTATAAACAATCAAGATTAATATTAGCGTATAGTGTATGACTAGCTGCCACATCACATTTCAATGTTTTATTTAAAATATCACTATCTAGGCAATCAAAAAAAAATCTGTTTTAGATACTTTATAGTATATGGGCACTTTTCTATATTATTAACATAATATGATCATAATAGTTTTGGCCTTAATTCTACCTAACATTGAGGAAAACTTTTTTAATGTTTCATCAACGTTTTTAACAATAGTTCATATCTAGCGCCATTAACCATGAGCAAATAATTATTTTTATTTGTTTCGTTACTATATAAACGACAGACATATTTATATAATGTTTGGAAAACAATGTTGGTATTTTTTTTTAACATCACCAAAATTTAAAAAAGTTGTAAGATATTCATCTGATTTAATTAGTATTGTTGGTGCATGAAAACTCCAACGGCTTGTTCTTATTTTTTCCCCAAATCTCGGACAAGTAAATCGCTTTGCTGTCGAACATTCTGAATTTCGTTTTCAGTTATTTTTTTTTTGTTAATTTGAAGCAGAAAACTAAAAATTTTTGCTTGCTTTATGGGTTCTTTGAATGGTCTATTTGATTAATCACGTTCACTAATGAACGATTCATTCATTTCATTGCCCATTTTTTCTACGTTCAAAAGAAAATTTCCAATATTTTTAAAATACACAAAACCCTGTGGTAATATAACATTATTCAGTAGTTTATGTAATTGCATTACCGGTATATAAAGAATTAAGTTTATCGATGCACTGTTTGTTGAGATAAATTACCTCGAAAGTTATGAAAAATGATCTCACAAAATGTTTACAATTTCCATTTTTCAACTAATGTGAAATTCTGAAATTGCTATAGATAACGCAAATCGCATCCGTATGTCTGAACATTTACTCCTTATATCATTAATATCAAATTAGCTGCAATATATGCAAACAAATCCTTAACTGAAATATGAACATAACTTTATCGAGGATACCCGCTTCAAGCTATTGTTATATTGAATTATTTTTGGATTTTCTTACCTTAATGCTACAGTTTTTAGATAGATTGTATAATCGGGAGAAAATATTCTTTTCTATATATATATATATATATATATATATATATATATATATATATATATATATATATATATATATATATATATATATATAAATATGCGTGTGTACGTGTGTGTGTGTGTGTGTGTTGTAACGTTGGTTTTCACGGGTGGTGGGATGTGTTTTTTCAGTTTTCAATCCGTCCGGCAATAGAAAAATCTTTACAACGTTTCGCCAACATCTCAGCTGGCATTTTCAAGTGATGCTTCCTCGACGGAGCAACGCTTGAGCACCGTTGAACAATGATCTGTAGGATATAGGTAACTCTAGCAGTGTCAGGCGACTACATATCTGCTATATATTCTTAACTAAACATTAAAACGCCATTAAGTAGGAAACGTATTACTGATTGACACTACTTATGTTGGTTATAGATGAAAACAACGACTCGTATACCTGAAGAATATCAATCATAGAATCCAATTCACGTTAGAAATCGAGCAATAAAAGAAACTTCCCTTTTTGGACCTGTTATTGACTAGGAAACCCAACAACACCCTGGATTTTAGCGTATATCGGAAACCCACACATACTGACCGATATTTCAATGCGAATCACATCATCATCCCTCTCAAAAGCAGGCAGTACTCCACACACTAGTATTAATATATCTCCGCCTAACAGAACTCGACACAAAACAAGACAAAATAAGATACATTTCAACAGCTCTAGAACGGAATGGTGTCTCACAATCAGAAATAAAGAAAGCGATAAAAAGACAAGAGAAGGCCACAACAAAAACCAAAGACCAAGATCAAACATGGAACAAAGCCATAATCCAATACATAAAAGGAATAACGAACATAATCGGAAGAATCTTAAGAAAACACAACATATAACCCATATTTAAACCACAAAAAATAATAGCCAACATCCCGGGAAATCCTAAAGATAAGACCAACCTTAAAAATCATGGCGTTTACAGCATTTCATGTACAGATTGCCATCAAACACATATAGGAAAAATAAACAGGCGCATATAAGCAAGAATTCAAGAACCGAAAAATAGCCTCAAAAACAAACAGACAACCTCAGCTCTATTTCAACATCACCAAACAACGCGACTCACCATCGATTTTGAAAAAGCAAAAGTAATAGCACCAGTACAGAACTACAAGCTACGCATCATAAGAGAGGCCGTAGAAATCGAAAAAGCGGTACAGCTGAATAAACGAGACGATCCTTTACATATTCCAATTACATGAAAAACTTTAATAAAAATCAAAGAAACAAAACAACAAAAATCAACAAATACATGAGAGACCACCGTACAAGAACTAAATACAACGCATTCGGCAGAGGGGAGGAACCTGCGAAGCCGCTGTCCAATCAGGAAGCGAGCGCCAGCTAAACAAAACTCGAAATTGATTAGAGGCTACAATCAGTTCTCAGTGAGTAACGAGACGAACCGCTCTTGAAAATGCCAAGTAAGATTTTGGCGGAACATCGTGAAAACCTATATAACGATATAACATGTATATATATATATATATATATATATATATATATATATATATATATATATATATATATAAAGTAAAATACGAACAGTAAATGCAAACTTCTCTCCATCTTATCCTTTCTGGGTTAGAGGCCATCATCTCGATGGTGGTGGAATAGGATAAATTGCGTTTTATAAAAATTTGTTCTAACTATGCAACCTCTAACCCAGAAAGGATAAGATGGAGAGAAGTTTGCATTTACTGTTCGTATTTTACTTCATTCTATACACGGAGCTGCATATAGTTGTACGTTTGCTGAATGTGATTTCAGCACTACAACGGCATAATGTGGATATATCCACTGCTATTGCATCTCACACGGATAAATCCGTGAAAGCCGCATAAACATACATATATACATGTATATATATATATATATATATATATATATATATATATATATATATATATATATATATATATATATATACATATATATATATACATATATATATATATATATATATATATATATATATACATATATATATATATATATATATATATATATACATATATATATATATATATATATATATATATATATATATATATATATATATATATATATATATATATATATAAATGCAGATATGGCAGAGCTACATGTTTCCTCGCTTACTAGACTCATCAGGGTTTTTAGCACTACAACTGCATAATGTGGATATAACCACTGCTATTCTCTTGATGTCTTAATAACCAGCAGGCATAAATTACTAATTTTTATATCGTGTACTCTAATATAATATATACCATGTAAAATTGAACTGTTTTTCTATGATTAAACCCAAACGTTTTTATTTTTGTATTAAAAATATTTATCCAACAAAGTAAGCACATCTTCATTTTCTAATTTTCACTGCAAGCAGATATGTGTCTGTAATTTCGCATACACTTTACTTGACTCATATATTTTCTTTTCGAAAAAAATTTTCTCCTATTTATTGTTGTATAGGCAGCTTTTCGATTGCGTATAGCTGTCAGCATTTTTGACATCAATTCTACGACTTTTAAATTATGTTTGTATAAATTTTCATGTGCGCAGTCTTCCACATTTTTATAATGGAAAATTTTTCACTTTGCAACCCAACTCTTCACTTTAGCCTCCTGATTGGTGTTTGGGAGTTCGACTCCTCCTTTAGTTTTAACATTCCATCACTTTTCACAGCTAATCATGCGCTAAAAAGTTCACCAACTCTCATATTAAATGACTCTAAAATAAAAACTTTGTTTCATACAATTTATCTTTTGTTTTAAAGATACAAAATGGTGTAGATTTGTTACTACAAAATTTTAAATTGTTTGTGGTCAATAAATGTTTTAGGATGTTTGTGTAATTCCAGTAAATTGAGCAAATCATAAAATTTATTACAAATCCACAAAAATTACCAGTTCATTTACAGCGAGTGCTGGAAAAATACTTAAGCGAATCATATGCTTAAGGAGAGATAAGTTTCGCATCTCTGAACATATCGGCCTGAAAATTTTGGGATAAAGTAATAAAAATTTTATTGTAAAATTTAACTTCCATTCGCCAGACTTCAGGACTATTTCACAAGAAATATGCATAAAGTTAGCCTATTTTTTTATCTCACTGGCCTTCCTTTAGAGGTATTACTTTCCTATTTTTCCATTATATACAATTCATACAAGAACTACCTTTTAAAGAGACCTTTCCCGTAACTTTTCGGTTGGCTGTTACACCCATATATAAATATAATATTTAAATTTTATACAATCAAGCTTACAAATATTTTGTATTTTTTTTTGTTTATAAAAAAATAATAACTTTACCCTATAACATTCTTATAGATCGTCATTGAGTTATGGATTATTGTGTTCGAAATAACCGTGTAGTGTGTATAGAATACTCAGTAAAGTTTATTATATAGCTTCCTTTTATAATACTAAATTTCATGAAATTTATTAGGTGATTCCTAAAATTACCTTTAGAGAAAGAAAAACGCAAAAAATCCCCTTTATTATTCTCAAAACAGCTTTTATATAGTATTAAAAAACTTAATAAAAAAACTGTATTAAATTCAAAGGAGCTTATATTTCAATAACAATTTTTTTCAACTTTTTATAAATATTTCAGCCTTTAAACTTAAGACGATAAATTGTATAGAATTTTAGAAAAATAATAGTAGCGCACGGACTGAACTGTGTCTATAGATGAAACACTAATGCGCTGTTTTGCAGAGTGAATCATTTAGCACTAGAAATTAACGATTATTGACAACTGATATAGGTCGAGTGTTACAAGGAGTATCCACACAAACAACTGCCATAACAGAGAATTGCAAGTCAGTACTGGGTTATTCTCCGAAGTAAATTTATCCCAAAAGTAATCTTAAAACCCGAGATTGAGGACGCAACGTCAGGTGCAGTCCCAACCTGAAGTCCAAGAACAACTGAATGGCAGTACATGAGAGCGAACAATACTGAATTCCACCAGAATATATACAGACTACCACTGCTAATAATAAACTTATTCAAAGAACTTGCCATCGTCTTAGATACTATAAATAACAGAGTTGTACCAGTTTATATTTCAAACGTTCATATGCTTGAGGATTACCACGAAGAAACGGACATACTACTTAAGCACATAACCTAGGATCCCCAAAGAGAGAAAGGATCCAAGAAAATGATTGAAAATCTTCGGAATGGCAAAGGTAAACTAGAAGAGTATATTAAAGGTGTTACAACAACAGTGCAGAGACGAATACGAGAAATGTAGAGTCAAGTTCAATACTGCTCACAGTATAGCACAATAAACAACACTATCCAACAATGATTTGACATATTAACACAAAAACTCTCCATGACTGCAGGACAGTTAAAAAGATAAAGCTAGCAAGAACCAAAAATAAGTTAGAAGTTACTTTCTATCGGAAGTGAAGCTCTTTGCTTAACATGACTGATAACAAATTTCCGAATAAAGAACAGGTAGAAGATTCCTACAAAAGTCAATTAGCTACAACCATTCAGAACATTATTCAAACGAATTGGATTAATGAAGAATATTAGATGTGTCAAGATTACGGTCAGATGTAATTCGAGCCGTTCACTACCGAGAAAATGAAGGAATATCATAATTTAAAAACTCCAGGTGCTAATCAGGTCCAAAATTACTAGTTTCAAAGTTCTAGAGTATACCCCAACGCCTAATTTTTCTGTCTAATAGTGGTTCACTGGATCTACAGAATATGCCATTGTATGTTACAGGAGTCAAGTATCTCTCACCAAAAGATCAGTATAACAGACATGATCCACATAAATGCTTAGCAATCACCTGCCTTCCTACGATGTAGAAAGTGATCGTATTCTCTTTGACACAACGCAGGCACATTGTAAGTAAAACAACCCCACTGCAATTCAAAAAAAAAATGTGCAAAAGTATAATGGGTTGCATGGTTGCAAAAGCAATTTTTTATCGAGTCTGCCATATTCGATTAGACATGTACCAACCGAAAGTATCCACACTGATCACCAAAATACTTTAGACTCTATGTCACATAACTGGTCGGCAGCTATCCTGGAAATAATCAGTGTCAATGTACCCATTGTGTCCTTTTTAGAATACCCATGTCAACTTGGAGAATTAGGATTCTAGTGCAATAACGGGATCGAGACAAATATAATTCCAGTATAAAGGAAAATAATCTAAACAGTTAACAACTCGGGGGTTGCTTGTTTGTTTTTAAAAAATTTATTTACTTAAGTTACGTGACAGAGTACAATTATATCTAACTGGAATATAACAATTGGGTCATATTTATAGTTTATTTATGCTGACAAGACATCTGAATCAACACTTTAGAAAATCTAAGAATTGTTTCATAAGGTTGCGCAATATTGCACGGGAATATAACTCCTCCGCCTTAAGATGAAAGCATATACCGAGTATATGGTTTCAGGTGATAAAAAAATTCGATTATCGAGTTCAATATTATCATTATTAGATTTTACAATATTCTTAGATTTCTTTACAATTTTCCTGTAAATAACAAATACAATTATAAATGCTATAAATATATATAACAATATTGTCCAAATACTTGTTTTATCAATATAAACAGGCGTTGTATTGATTTCTTCTAATTTTCTTTTTTCGTCTTCAAGTTGGGTTTTGATTTCTTTCGTGGCCCTAAGGTTCAATAGGTTGAGGTCCATTGTGGGTGGATCATTCGTTATTGATTGATGTCGATTGACCATACTTAAATTCAACATTGGTAGATTGATTTTTGAAAAGGCTAATTGGCTTGGCTTGTACGTTTCGAAGACCATTGATTTTATTTGAACTTTACAATTAACTGCGGATTCCAAAAGGTAGGATCCGAATAAAGGAATATTATTTATTGATTTTTGACAGTCTATAACACCGATTGAATTTACAGGTATTGTGACTAACCATTTTCCATCGATTATTTTTGTGGCTTAGATTTCGTGTAGTTGCATCTCGAAGGGATGACAAGACGATATGTTCGTTTGATGCTTTATAAGTTGAACTGCACAAGGAGGGTTGTTTTCGACATATGTAGTGTAGGCTTCTTTGCAGAGATAACTTTCAGGCTGAACTTCCAAACATTTTTGGTCCATGTAGGCATATTTTCCACTGTTTAGTGCTCGGTAAGGTTTATAAGGTATATTCACTAGAAATGATTGATTATTGGGAATAGGTAATGGGAATAATTTAAAATATTGATATACATTTTGTTCAACAAGTGGAAGTTCTAAGATAAATATTATATTAAAGTCTTTTAAAAAACCTTTAATTGTTATCAATTTCTACAAAATTTAATAAATTTTCTTTTGTACTTTCAAAGGGTAGTTTATCTACTGTTAAATAATTATTTAATTTTTGTATTTCTTTTAATAATTCTTCAGGGTTTAAAATTGAATTATGGAGAATATTAATTTTCGCAAAAGTTATCGAAATTCCTATTTTTGTGAGAATATCATAGATTAATTGATACATTAACGTTATTTGATTGACAATATTATATATTGAGTAATATTGTTCGAAATTAGTTTGTCGTAGTTCAACTTTTTTAATTATAGCCTCTGTTTGGAGAATGTGTGGTTTTAATATGTATTCATTATGTGTAATATTCGATATCATAGCCTCAAATTTATTGGTTATAGAGTCTAAGATTGTTATTTGATTTATCGCACTTATTTTTAGTTTATTTTGATTTTCTTGTAAGTCCTTAATTTTTGCGTTAATTTGTTCAGCGTCATTTTGGTCTAAGTTATCGGTTATACTTTTTAAGAACGTAAGGGATTGAATAGTCCTCTTTTGTTTCTATGCACGTATTTAGAAGGAATGATTTACTCTATCAGAATTTCGATTCTTTGTTCAAATGCTTTTAAAGAGTTAAGCGAATTTAAATAGGTTTCATAATTATTTTATTTATTTTGAATATTATGAGTTATTCTTTCGGCATGTATTTTTAAATTTTGGAATTTAGTAATTAAAGGGGCTAAGTCTATTTTTTGAATAAACGTCCAGTGGTTAGATTCAATTTGTGTGGTTCCTAATCTGAAGGGTAGTATTCCTGGATGGTCGTTTAAGTCATTGAATTTTACTGTATTTGCGATGGTCCAGCTCCATCTGGAACAATGGGTATAATTTTAGTTTCATTTATATGGATCACTTCTTTATTTTTTGTTTTTGGGTTCTCAATTTCAATTTTGTTATTTTCTAGTATTTGCGTTAAGATAAAGGGTCCTAAAATTTATTTTCTGTTTCGCTTGATCTGTCGTTTGATTTTTTATATACCTGAGATCCGATTATTAGATCTTTTGATGTTTTATTTTGATTGATTTTATCGATAAGTTTTTGTTTGGTATTTTGAGTTTCTTGAGCAATTTTTTCATATAAGAGCTGTGTGTTATTTTTATGATTGAATAAGTATTCTGTGTAAACGTGAGATGAAATTAAGTCCATAGGGTCTCTAGAGTCTGTGTGTCCAAGGACAAGTTCGTATGGGGAAAAAATTTGTACTAGAGTGAATTGTATTGTTATAAGCGATTATTGCGTAAGGCATAAGATTTGTTACATCTGCGTTTGGATCTGATTCTCTTAAGATTCTTATGTGTTCAATTAGTGTAGAATGAAGTCTTTCTACAGGGTAATTCGATTCGTGATGATACGGGGTTGTAAAATGTACTTTTATGTTATGAGATTTTAATAAACCGCTTACTGTTTCGTTTTTAAATTCTGAACCGTTGTCTGAAACAATTTGTTTGGGAATTCTTAAAAATGAAAAGAATTTTATTAATTGTTCACAACACGATATTGTGTTTCCGTCGTAAGGAAGTGCTTGTGCGTATTTTGGAAATTTGTCTATTATTGTTAAGAATTTTTGTTTACCAATAACAAATGTGTCTATATGTATTATTTCAAAAGGTTTACTCGGAGTTTCAGTTAATATTAAAGGTTGATCGGGTGGTTTTCTGTTGTATTTTGCTCTCTGACAGATTTCACAGTTATTGATGTATTTTGCAACATCTGATTTTAGTGATTTCCAATAATAGTTTGGTTTTAGGAATCTACAAGTTTCTTCAATGCCGCGATGATTGGTTTTACTCTCATGTCTATATTTTATTAAGAGCTCTCTTTCGTCGGGTTTTACATTATTGATTAATTTCGTGCATTCAATTAATTTCAAATTTTTAAAAAGGTTGTTTATTGATTGTTGAAAATATGGTCTTAGTTCTTTCGAAGAGAAATAAATATAAGTATTTTTATTTATTAAAAATTCTTTTAAAAATTTATTTATTGTAGTTATATTAGTTGGTAGTGTCGCGTGTATAATTTGATGTCCATCGAAAATTTCGCGTTCGGTTTTAACATAAGCGTCATAAGGAGATTTTTTCACTATAAATTGAAATGATTTGTTATTTATAATTTCGTCTAGTATTGTCATATTAGAATAATTTTCTACCGCGTTAGTACTATGTACTGTAGTATTTTCTTTTTGATTATTTGGTGGTCTAATTTGAATATTTTGGAGAATTTTAATTTTAGGTTTTTGATTAATTACTTTTCCTGTTTTTTGTTCAGTATTTGGATTAATAAATCGGCTTGCGTCATCCGGGTCTAAATTTTCTGTGTTAAATTGACTATAACTTTCTTCAAAGAATTTTTCGATTTCTTGACTTATGTCACCTGGATTGTTTAGAACAGATTCTAATTCTATAGCGTTTAATGGAATTCGACTAAGGGCGTCCGCGTTTGTATTTTGTTTCCCTTTTTTATAAATTATTTCATAGTCATATTCTTCGAGTTTAAGTTTCCATCTTACTAGTTTTGAATTTGGTTCTTTGAGATTAAATAGCCAGACAAGAGGTCGATGGTCCGTATATATTTTGAATTTTCGTCCGTATAGATAGGGTCTAAAATACTCGCATGTCCAGACGATACCTAAAAGTTCTTTCTTAATGGTAGAATATTTTTGTTCGGTTTCATTTAGGGTTCGGGATGCAAAGGCAATGGGATTATCGTTAGGCGGGTTTTCTTGAGATAAAACGGCGCCAAGGGCTACGTTAGAGGCGTCTGTTGTAAGAATAAAGGTTTTTTCAAAATCTGGATACTTTAAAATTGCAGAATTTATTAACAGTTTCTTTAGATTGTTGAAAGCTTGGATAAATGTAGGCGAATGTTCGACTTTTGCGCCTTTCTTAAGACATTTTGTAAGAGGCTTTGTAATTTTCGCAAAGTCTTTTATGAATCGACGGTAATATCCGGCAAGGCCTAAAAATGATTTTATTTCTTTTTGAGTTTTTGGGATCGGATAATTTTTTACTGCGTCTACTTTTTCGGGATTAGGTTTAACACCTTCGCTCGTAATTTTGTGTCCTAGATAAGCGACTTCTTTATGCAAAAATTCTGATTTGTCTAATTGTATTTTAAAATTTGATTTTCTTGGTCGGTTAAATACTTTCCGTAGTCTATCAATATGTTCTTGGAGCGATGTAGAGTATATAATTATATCGTCAAGGTATACAGAACAGATTTCGTTTTGAAGACCGCGAAGAACATTATTCATAACTCTTTGGAAGGTTAAAGGGGCATTCTTAAGTCCGAAGGGCATTCTTTTGAATTCATAATGACCGGTGTCGGTTGAAAAGGCTGTCTTAGAAATATCAGTTGGTTCCATCTCTATTTGATGAAGTCCCGTTGCAAGATCTAGTGTGGTGAAATATTGAAATTTTCCTAACTTATCGAGGATATCGGTTATGTTGGGTAAGGGAAGTTTGTCATTAATTGTTTTTAAGTTTAATTTCCGATAATCAATTACTATTCGCCACTTGCGCTGTCCGCTAGCGTCTAATTTTTTTGGAACTATCCATATTAGACTACTCCAGGGTGAATTCGAGTTCTGAATGATACCGTTCTGGAGCATTTTATTTATTTGTGATTTTTCTTCTTGTTTATGAACTTCGGGGTATCTACACGTTTTGGTAAAAATCGGTGTTTCGTCTGTAAGGTTAATTTTGTGTTTTATTTGATTTGTGAAGGTAAGAGGGGTGCCCTCTGTGTAAAAGATATCTCTATACTCGTAGCAGAGATTTCTAATTGCTAGATATTCTTCCTTGTTGCAATGAGATAACCGTAAGTTTTTTAAATTTTGTTTTTGTAAGTTATCAATATAATCATTAATTTCTGTGTCGGTTTCCATTTTCTCTATAAAATTAATTTCGTTTTCTTTTACGATTTCAATATCTAAAGGTTCTTTAAATATAATTTTAACAGAGTTTTCGCATGTGTTTGTTATAAGGGTTGTTGCTAAAAAATCATTAATTTGCACTAGGGCTTGTGGCATTTCCGCATTTCCAAAATTTGTGTATTCTAAAATACCGATACCGTTTTGTTGATTAACAGGTATTTTAACTTTTTGGCATGTACGCGGGGGTATCGTTAATTCTATTGTTTCTAGATTATTTAGAGTTTCTTTCGATCTATTTTGAGAATGAAAGGGAAAATTACCATTTGGCGTTTCTAAACAATTATTTTTACAACTTACATTTGCGCCAATATGTGTTAGAAAGTCAACACCGAAGAGTCCGTCAAAATTAGGCGAGAAGTCAAAAAGGTAAAATTTGTTTTCCTATTAATTTAAAGGAGGGGAATATTGGGATGTTTGCAACTTCGTTATGTATTGATATCGCATGAGCCGTCTTTACTGTGAATGTTTCTGAAGATATTAAATTCGGGTAAATTGTATATGCGTGGTTCGGTTTGATAAAACTTCTACCGCTACCTGTGTCTATTAAAAATTTCGCATTTATTTCCGGAATATAAATAGATGGTAGGTCGGTGTTTGTATAATTATTTAAAAGTATTAAGTTGGGTAGTTGGGAGGAAAACTCTCATGAAAATTTTCATTTTCGTAATCGTATTGATTTTCATACGGATTTTCTTCGTTCTGATAATTTTGATAATCAGGGTTCTCGTCGCATTGTTCATTATTCATAGAATTAGTTTGATCATTCGATAGATAATCTTGTTCACTATTTGTGAAAGTATTTTCGTTATAAACTGGATTATCGTTTATCGATTCGACTGACTGATTGAATAATTCTTCCGCAATCCATTTCGGTTTGTTTTGTTCAATTTGTCGGTTTTTAATAATAGTATTGCCTGATGAAATTTCCATAGGCTCTGGTTTTTGACGTGAAGTAAATCGTGAGATTCCAGACATTGATGGTCTTGATATTTGAGGGTTGAAATTTGGTCTTGGATTAAAATTTGGTTTTTGTCCTAACGTATTAAAATTTTGATTTGGAGTATTATATCGCCATTGTCCAAATTCTAAGAATTGGTTTGGTCATTATAATAATTTGGATTTATCGGGTTTCTGTGCATAGGAGAATTGCTAAAGTTATGGGGTGGTTTTTGATAATAATTCGCGTTAGATTGAGGTACATTAGCAGGATAATGTGTCTGAGGTGAATTATTTATTTTTGGTTTATTATTGGGGTTAAAATTAACTGTTGTTTTATTAAGAGAGTTACTTCGATTTTTGTAATATAAAAAGTTTTCTTCTTCTGATGAGTCTTACGACTAATTGCATATGATAGTTAAGACCGTTAATACAAGTTTTTAATACTAATTTTCCGTACTCGGCAATTTTTAGTAGTTTGATTTCTCTGGTATCGTTAGAGGAATTTATTTTAGCAAAGAGCAAACTTCTTGCATCTTGTAAACGTAAACCGAATGTTAGTGGTGATTCATTTTTTTCAGGTTTTAAGGTAATAATGTCTTGCACAATACAGTCAATGGATCTTTGATCAGAAAATGTTGTAATTATCGCGTCTTTTACTAATGTCCACGTTGTCAATTCAATTCTAGAGGCAATTAAATCAGCTGCTCTACCTACTAATTTACTCAATATTGTATCGAATAAACATATATTTATTGGTGCATTAACATTTACTTGAACTTTATGATTATTATAAAAATTTTCGCATGCACTAATAAATCTATTTATTTGTTTTGAGTTGCCGTCGAATAATGGTATATTATCAGCTTGAAATCTGATTAGTTGGTAATCAGGATTCACCATTTTGTCAAGATTAGGTTTTTCTTTAAAATAAAAGTAAGACTAAAAAGGGTTCCTAAATGTATTTACTAAATTTTCCTTTCAGTATAACAACTGAATGGTTTCTAAGGTTTTCTAAAACTACTTTTCGTTTCTCTTTCAGTATAACAACTGAAATGTTAAATATTTAAATGATTAAGTGATTCAATGGAATCGAATATTAAGGATTTGCACTTACAATGTTACTTTAATGATGATTGTTGCGACGATTTTCATTTCTTGTTTCTTAACCTAGGCCCAATAGCGTCAGCGATTTTTGTGTGCTCCCTGGAGTTACTTATGAGAAGTAGTACGATGCTTGTTCCTCTCTTCTGGCACCAATAGGACATAGAACGATTCTTGTTTCTTCTCCCTGGTCAGGTGAGATACACGTAATTGTACGCACTGCAGTAAACTTTTCGGGGTTGACACCAACAATTTGGATGCTCGATGCACTTACTGATGAAGGATTATTTTTCTTCCCTTATTTTTTAAAAACTGTTCGAATGTGCTAATTAATTGTCGAAGCAAAAACTTTTCTTCTCGATGAAGCGCTTAACACATCCTACCGACTGCGCCAATTAACAACTCGGGGGTTGCTTGTTTGCTTTTAAAAAAATTATTTATTTAAGTTACGTGACAGAGTACAATTATATCTAACTGGAATATAACAATTGGGTCATATTTATAGTTTATTTATGCTGACAAGACATCTGAATCAACACTTTAGAAAATCTAAGAATTGTTTCATAAGGTTGCGCAATATTGCAACATAGTTAGGTCTCACGGGAATATAACTAAACCGATTTACTTATCTCGTTATGATGTTGTCTTGCAATGAATCACGCTCTATAAATTCTAGCAGATGCGAATTCAGTATTTTATTACATGAAAACAATCTTGCAGAGGTCAACTTTTATATATGAATGATCTAAAATTGATAGCTATCATCAGAAGTCTGCTAGATCAAAGGTCTAACATTATGGATATCTCGAGAGATATAAGAATGTTGTTCGGTTTTGATAAGTGCCCTATCTTAAACAGAAATAGAAGAAAGATACAAACAGGACCATTTGAGATGCAGGACGGTGATGGTCAAACCATCGTGGCAATGAAGGCAAAACAGATATTTAAGTTCTTGGGCATGAAACGCGCACAACAAGTTGACCAACGATCTACCAAGAGAGAACTCACCAACTAGTTCATAAAACGGATAAAACTAACAATTTAGGCTGAAACGTAAAAATGTCTTTATGGTACCCAATATATATATATATATATATATATATATATATATATATATATATATATATATATATATATATATATATATATATATATATATATGTATATATATATGTATATATATATATATATATATATATATATATATATATATATATATATATATATATATATATATATATATTCCTATTCACCCCAGCTACTCTCTTGAAATTGTGAAGTGAAAAAGGGTGGATAAAGTCTGCAGAGAATGGTCAGAACCCTCTTGACTCAGGCGCACAAAAAATATTCTCGTAGTGTTACTGAGTGGAAATCCTACCAGAGTGGAGAAGGATTTCTGGATATTGGAAAGCAATTTAATCAACAAAATATAAACTTAATTTCATAATTCTATAGATTCTGTAGTACTACACCAAGCAATATGTAATTCAACATAACCTAACAATAAGATGAAGTGGAACTCAAGTTTGGCTACAGAGGCCCCTCATCTAAAAAATTTAAATGAGGTTAACTAGGAAAATATCGACAAGTTAGCTTCGAACAACTGACCAAGGGCAGAACAAATGCTTCCAAACACTAAAAGCATCTTATTTGTTACTTAATATCATGTTATTTACACGAACCTGAAATATATTATTGGAAATCCTTCAATTTACAATAATAGGTGCCAAAATGGATGTCAAATATCAGAGACAATTCAGCAAATAGCGTGAGGGAGCTAAAAATTGGGGTACTAGTGGAATGGAGTTAGCTGAGAACTTGTCATAACACGAATATGGTCCGGAACCTATACAAAACAAGGTTAAGCTGTATTGGGATAAAACAATAATTATGGACTATTCAGTTGCTTATAGCAGACCAGACTTCATTGTATTAAAAGAAGTGATTAGCATCCCTAATAACATAATGCTAGTGGCATGATCATTAAATATAGAAACCTACAGTAGAATGGTGGTGAACGGAAGTTACTCATAATTTTATTGATAACTGACGTAATACCAATAATGCACATAATCATCTACATGGAAAGCGTCTCCACAAAGCTCAATCCTTTTAATACTTGAGTATATCTGGGATGAATGAATGCTTCCTGGTGTGAAAGCTCGGGCAAAAGCCATTTGGCAAAGTCTATGGACTACGGTTGAAAATTAATATAACTACTACTGAGTACCTCGAATCAATTTTATTCTTCTAG
Organism: Diaprepes abbreviatus; assembly: GCA_034092305.1. Lineage (NCBI taxonomy): Eukaryota > Metazoa > Arthropoda > Insecta > Coleoptera > Curculionidae > Diaprepes > Diaprepes abbreviatus. The sequence goes on from JASJET010000303.1 coordinate 1,310,798, forward strand.
TTATTTGCTTAGTAGAAAAACTTTTATTTGTCTTTATCACATTTCCTTTTATCATTTAGAATATACTAATATTTGTTGTGAAACTTGATTCACTGTGCACGCAGCTGAATTTTATAGTTCTCACATACCGAAACTCTTTCGAATTTATGCAATTTATAAATTGGACATGCAATATTCTATGATAAATAGGAATAGCAGTCATTTACACACTCTAAAATCGATCTATATTTATTTCTACTAAGCTATGTTCAAGCAAAATTTTTTATTATAAATACCGATTTTTATGATTTTTTATTTATTTTGTAGAATAAATAACTTTGTTGCACACTAACAATAATTGTTTTCAATTATTAAGGTAATTTAAAGTGGAGGTGCCACAACGGTGAACCAAATTTCGAGATAGCTGATCATAATTTTCTAAGAATCCAAAAAATTTAAGCAGATAATATAAAAATCCTTTTCCGTTGATTTCAACCTAAGAAAATAATCATTAAACTAAACTATATTTTTAAATATTTCAATCATTTGTTAAATTTGCATTAAATAGTTATTCTGTTTCTGACTTTAAATCATTTATTATATCATACCGCTGGTACTACATCACAAATCCTATAAACTGGTGTTTCCGCTAAAAATAAAAAAACAGTGGCATAAAGTCTAATTAACTTTCTGATACTTAGTAAAATAAAACATCATTATTTTTATATACAGCAGCACAACAACATCATAACAAATAATATTGCCAACGAAAAAGCCTGGTTAGTAATCTTAAGGGACAGATTACTACAGAATATAAAAATTTATTATGTGTATACTTTTTTTTACTAAAATAACTATGGATACAGTAAAATTATATATTTACATATATATAAATAACAGTTAAATAAATGATCCACATTATGAGAACGTCCCGTATCGTGAATTTTGGGACAGACACAAATGACCTGAATTTTATTTATAACAACCTAATAGGGCAATAAAATTGCCGACGTTCCATCTCTTTACCAGTACACTTTTAAGCACCCAAGAAAAAAGATTAAAAAATGTAAATGTAATATACCTGTGCTGTACATAAAAATACAAACTCTTGTTCCTGTTCACAGTTTAGTACTCCGAAGATAATTTAAATAATAACATAAACCGAAACGTAGCATTAGAAACATGTGTTAATTTCACAGAAGCAATATTATGACGTAGACTCAAAAAAAAATATCTACTCGTAATTAATAGCTGTACGCTCAACAGAAAGAAATAAAATATGTACAAAACGTTGACTACATTTTAAAACCAATATCCAATTTGGGTATGTCAATTTGTGGTAACTTTATTCTACCATAGCTCTATATATATATATATATATATATATATATATATATATATATATAAATATGTATTATAGGAATTAATTTTTCTTGAAACTTTAAATATGTTTTTAATTGGTTATGTTCTTGGGCATATGGTTCATTTTTGTATTAAAACTACATGTATAAAGTAGTTATAATTATTGTTTATATTATATTATTTCAGGACGTTTCGATTCTTTCGAATCAATTTCCATTATTTTTTTCAGTCAAATAATTGCAGTTATACGGTCAAAGATGTAGCGTCTCCTCTCTCCCAGTAAGAATTTTAAAAATAATTTTATACTTTAACATAGAAATATAATAGAGTGTGTGTTTATAATATGTTGTGCCTAATCGGTAAATAAAACAAAATCCCTGTTCTTAACGAAGCCTCTGACATAAACAGTTGAAAAATTCGAAAGAATCGAAACGTCCGGAAATAGTATAAAAAACGCAATAATTATAACTACTATATACATGCAGTTTCAATACAAAAATGAACCATATGCCCAAGAATATAACCAACTAATAATATGCAATTCGTTTCACACTATTATAAAAAAAACACTTGCGAAAAAAGTGTGCAAAGAATTTTGTTTCCATAAAAAATAATTAAGTCTGTACTAATTAAAGAAGCATAGTTCAATATTGTATTGAAACCCCCTTTGCCTTAATGACTTTCCTACATATTTTTGGCATTGAATCGACACGAGTTTGACATACAAGTTGAATTTTCCGCCATTCATCTTGTGAAACATCCCGTAGATGATTTTCATTATGAATTATTCTTTCCCTAATTCTTCGCTTCAAGTATCACAAAAGGAGCTAAATAGGATTTAGGTCTGACGATTGGGAAGGCCACTGCAGTAAATCAACGCTTTTCTCTAAAAATCAATTTTTTACTAAACGAGATGAGTGTTTGGGGTCATTATCTTGTTGATATCTCAATTAAAGCTGCGTTTCTTCTTTAGCATAGGACAACGCAACATTCTCTAGTATATCGCGGTACATAAATCGATCCATTTTCCCAGTTATTTTCACAATCGGGCCCATTCCAGACCTGGAAAAGCATCCCGAGACCATAATACTGCCACTCCCATGCTTTAAAGTAAGTTTTTTTTTCGTCTGAACGAAATACTTTAAATTTACTTTCGTTACTCCAAAGCACCGTGCCCCAATTTTGAGGTGTCCAATTTAAATGTTTTTTCGACAGCAATTCTTCTAAATAATTCAACTTCACAAAGTCGTCTTCTCACAATTCGAGCTGTTATGTCTGTGTTGAAACTGTCGCGAATTTCTGCACTAATTTGAACGAATGACTTATGCGGATCAGTTATTGAAATCCTTTTAATATATTCTTCAATATAGGGGGTGGTGTTTCTAGGACGATCCGACCTTGTTAGATTATTAACATTCCGCAGTAACCGATACTTCTTGAGAATTTTAGGAACAATACTCTCACTTAAACCTAAATTTTTAGCTATAGTGTACTGCTTTAGACCCTGTCTTTTTAACTCAACAACTCCAAGTTGCAACTCTTTCGATAAATACTTATTTTTGACCATTCTTAATACGGTGTTGGTGACAATACTAGCACAGCCATACTAATCTAATGATTCTCTCGCCACTCACAATCGAGGTGCTTGTTTTCTATGAGTCCCCTCGTCCCTTATAATTTTTTAACTCAACAACTCTAAGTTGCAACTCTTTCGATAAGTACTTATTTTTGACCATTCTTAATACGGTGTTGGTGACAATACTAGCACAGCCATACTAATCCAATGATTCTCTCGCCACTCACAATCGAGGTGCTTGTTTTCTATGAGTCCCCTCGTCCCTTATAATTTTTTATGATCATTTCAAATGTTTCATAAAAATTTGCTTCAATAAGTGCTCAACTTCAATACACTTATTGACTAGCATTTCAGAAAATTATACTTGTGGAGCATTTCAGGTGTTATTTTGGCACAAACATCTCTAATTCGCTACTTCATGCTTTCACGAGTTGTTGGCACATCTTTATAAACTCCGCTCTTCAAACAACGCCATAAACAAGAATCTTGTGACGTAAGCTTTGGCGATTTTGTGTACCACATTACTGGACCTCCTCTACCAATCCACCGTCCGTTAAATTCGCGATCCAACACTTGACGAGATAATTGGGAATAATGCGCTAGACATCCATCTGGTTGAAACCATATCTGTTGCATTACATCTAAACGAATATCTTCAAACAAAATTGGAACTGAAATAATATGATATTTTGCGACGTTCAAATTACCTTTTCATTCACCCAGTTTTGAAATTGAGCTTCAAATAACCTTGAAGATTAAAGTAAAGGTTATTTTTAAGTGATAGTGATCACTTGGCCCCCGTGCAATCAAACAACTTTTGGACGAAACATTTCACGAAATACTGCGATATTTTTTATTTTGATATTGAAATGACCTTGAAATTTGACCTTCACCTTGAGATTAAGATCATATCCGATGGTAAAATTATCCGTCTCAAAGCTCTGAAAGTATCAAAGTTTTTTTTAATGGAACTTCCCGTATATTATGGCATTTTTGGATTCTCCGATCAAAATAAGTGCTTATTTTAATAAGGTTTATAATACTTAAACTATAAGGGTTTTTAAATAATTTGAGTTTTGACAAAATCTAACCTAATTTTCATGTTTCAAATACAAAGTATTTCAGTTATGTACTCCAAATTTACAGAGTGTTACAACAAATCATATTTTATATTCCAATTATAATAAACTTGCTATATTACACAGGTTGTCCAAAAATTAAAACTAATCAAATAAGAACTTTAAGTGGCTATAACTTGATTAATTTAAATAGGATGCTATACTTTTTAACTTACCAGAAAATGTACCTTAAATACCTGTTGAATGGTATAAGGGTGTTCTATAGCTAAGTCTTCGCGTTTTCACAGAATACGCTAAATAATCGCGTTTTGCACCATTTTGTGTTTTTTGAATAGATATGTAATGTAAGAAAATAGAATTTGTTTATGCTCATTCATTAATTTAAAATTAATTTGAAATGCTGGTAAATTTAGTAATTTAATAATCTGTCTATTAATTCTAAAACCCTTAAAACTGTATTTGAGTATAATATCGAGTTTCGTTATTTATATGATAATAGAACATAATAAACTTTTATTACATTATTTATTGACTAATTACTTATTATAGTCAGTTATTATAAAATTAAATCAACAACTTTCATAGAGATTTTTTGCAATTAAATGTTGACTTTTAACTATTAAACAAGAATTATTACAATCATATGTTTATGAAGAAGAATTGTAAAGTTTGAATAATTCATTGTAAATTATACATATTAGTGAATCAAGTATAGTTACAAGTTTATGTAGTATCGCAACCCTTACTGGCTTTTAATAATATACAATTTGCTATGATGTCGATTCGTCCTAATGTGTATGAAAAAGACTCTAAAGTAAAAAGTGATTAGGCAGTCGTAATCGTATTAGTGGTAGGTCAATTAGGTGTGTAAAATTAGGTAACCAAAAATTGATTATTCAAATCTGATCTACGTCTTAAAAATTAATAAACTTTGTTTGGGATGCATCCCCATCTCAAAATATTATTAAGCAGTAGAAAATATTTCATGATCAACTTTCTTCTTTGTCTTCCCTGTTTTTACGTCATCGATTCGTTAACGATGGAAATTGCAGTGTGGAAGTTTATGGATTCTGTGATGCCTCCGAAGTGAAATTCTAACAGCTTGTAAAGTGAAATCTATTAACCAAAAATCGTTTATATAAAAGTTGGCAAATAAAAAAATTATTAGTCTTCCTCGAAGTATCCATGAGGTCTCCACGGATGACATCGCAAGAATTTTCAATGCCCTGTTGTAGTTCTTCAACAGTATGCACTTTCCCATCGTGATAAACTAACTGTTTTAAATAGCCTCACAGAAAAAAATAGCAGTGATTTAAGTCCGGGGAACGTGAATGCTAAGAAATGGGTCCATTTTGCCCTATCTATCTATTAAGAAACACATTATTTAAATGTTCGTGAACTTCTCATCTGAAATGTGACGGAACTCCATCATGAAGAAGCCACATATTCTGTATCACATTTAAAGGAACACCTTCTAATAATTGTGGTAGATTGTTTTGTAGAAAGTCATTTACTACTCCAGCCCAAACATTTACTGAGCGGAGAACTTGTTCTTTACTTGAAAGTAAGCACTTCGCAGGCAACACTCCAAAAGATCCATCACTCCGTCCAGTGGTAACGTGGTTCGATCTAATAAAGTAGTATCATTTGACAGTCTAGTTTTGATTATGTCTAGTGATTCCCCTAATGGTACATTAGTATGCAGACTTCCACATCAAAGCTTGTTAGTCTGTCGTCTGGCTCTAGATTGATGCTACTAATAATGTTCACGAAATTAGGAAAAAAATAATATTTTCCTAAAACTTTGACGTCTTCTGCCGCCTCATCGAAACAGTGTCGGATAATACTAAGTTGACTTAAATCGACATAATTTGACGTCAAGAGTCTACCATTAAACGTTGTAATATTTTACTAACAGCTAAGTTTAGGCTTCCTTACAATCAATATTAAACATAAATAATCTTTGTTCAATTCTGTTTTAATCAATAATACCTTGTTTTGGCTTTCTTAATTTTTGGGATATGTAAACTTCAAATGATTATATTAAAACCATTAAAAAAATGAGCTGCAATAGATCATAAAACACAAGCTACTACTTAAGTTCACCACAAAAATACTAACCACATTTTATCTTTTATTTTACTTTCCTTCAGTTTATTTTACATAATTGTGACCTACTTTTCACAAGATGTAAATACAGTTCACAGTACACATAATCCAAGTTTCCGAAGGGAGCATAAAAGTACGAAATAGGTATTTAGATTTTGAAGATAATACCCTACAAAATTATTTTATTCATTATGATAAAACACTAAAGTACGAGTATAATATTTATAAATCACTAGGAATATAATTATTTGGTAGGGAAACTTCATTACAAAATTGTTAAGTATGTGTTACTGTTCCAATACAAAATATAATTTATGCCTTGGGTGAAAACAACATTTTTAAAGATGAATATTCATTCTGGATTATATAAAAAAAATTTTTCTTATTAATTTTTTAGGAATATATATTTTTCTTTAAGTACAATCATCTGATATATCCACTTTCGATAGTTTATTTTTTGATATAATTTTAGTGGTGTATTTTTTAATTACTTTTTCTTTCCTTTGCGTTTTCAGCATGTTAGGTAATTTCTAATACATACGTTTTGCTAATATATGCTCACAATAGCCTCTGAAACTTAAATTTTTCTTCGAATTTACAAAAATTTAACTAGAATTCAAAGTTTAAACTTACCTTACTTTGGTGGTTATTATATGTAAAACAAATTTTAAATTATATAAATATAACTTTGCATGTAAAAATTAAAATAATACTTCTCAAAAATATATTTTTTTAATTTACAGTTCTAGAGCTCCTACATTGTGGAAATTTTTTCCCTATTTGCAAGTCCGTATATGAGTTAAACGAAAGGGTGTCTGCATAATTTTATCACAAAAGATGGAGTTTTTATCTGAAATCATATCGAAAGATAAATTTCAAACATTTCTTTCAATTTCGTAAATTAATAAAGTAACTTATTCGAAGCTATTTTCGAGAAAATTACTTACTAAATGTTTTAGATTTTTAAACTCTGATAGTAGAAAATTTTAGATTGCGATATATTTAAAACAAATCTAAAGTAAAAATATAAACATATATAAAGATTGGAGTAAAATATGAAATTGACACAGCAAGTACAAATACTAGAAAAATTGCGTGAAAAGATTTATAAAAATAACTAGGGCGCAATCAAATAAAAAGAGAGGAAATAGTAACTAGAATTACGAGGAAATTAAAGAGATACTAATTTAGACTTCTCAAAATTATCTGACTACCTTAAAGCCACCTCACAGAAATATAGAAGTAAACCTATTTAAACTCCTTACTTCCATATCAGTGAGCCTCACATGGCCAGCCCTCCTTTATTTGCCTTACCCAATCCCACGCCAGGCACATTGCCTAGAAATCACACTTTAAAATAAAGGTGCATTTGTAAGCAAATTAATAGACCTCAATTTTCTGAATGAGATGACTAAATGAGAAATATTGTTAGATAAAAGACGAAATTAAATTTTAGACAGTTTTTTTTTATTTCTCATAAAATAGGGACCTAACAAAACGGTAATAATTTTAAATGAATATATTTATTATCAAAAAATTAGGGAAATAACAAAATGGACCTGGATTTATTCATATACAAAAACAAAAAACGAAGTTGTTTCTCTCCTGGCGAGTGATAAACATGTAGTTCAAGATGTAACAATAGTGAGGTGTTATAATCTAAATAGCGACCGTAGTTTGGTGTAAGCCAAGGTTAGTACCAACACTTCAATGGAAAGATATAGAAAGATGCAGGGTGGAGATAATAAAAATACAACTATACTAAAATTAAAATCTAGGGAATGTCAATCACTAGTGAATGAAAGTAATGAGAGTGTTAGTAAACAAAGAATAAAAGTAAATAACATGTGTAACAATCTAACTTGCGCAATAAAGGAAAGTGCGTTGAAAATTCTAAAAGGAAATTGCATAAAGAGGACAAATTAATAGACACTCACTCAAATAAAAATGAGGAACCGGTACTATGGAAACGGTAAATTTAAGGAATGTCAAAAGATGGCAAAAGAAACAAGAATATTCATAAGAAGAAATATCATTTAAGAGAAATTGAAAAGCTAGTTGAATGAAACTAAGGTCATAAAAGTCTGAGAAGTCGCATGAGTTAACGACGAAAATAGTAGGGAACCTACAGGTCATAATGAAATGGTTAAAATTACAGGGATATTTTACAGCAATTTATATAGAGTACAGGATAACGACGAACATAAAGGGGATAAGAAATTAAGGAGTCCCAACAAATTCTGGAAATAACAATGAAAGAAATAAAATTTTCATGCTAAGAAAAACCACAAGGTATTTGGAGAAGATGACATAATAGTAGAAATGCTGAAAGAGAGTGGTGAGAAAGTTTGAGACGTAAAGAACCTTCCTAGATAATTGAAATAATACCACTGGTCGTACCATTTTCTGAAAAAGGCGAAACAACAAATCTGGGAAGCTCTCTGCTAACGCTATTTCTATCGCAGATTTACAAACTGTTTACAAAAATTATAACAAACTGACTGTCCAATAAACCCGACTTATATTAACCAAAAGAACAAGCGGTATTTTTAAAAAGAACATTAGTATAGACGACAATTTGTAAACCAAAGAACTCTTGACAGAAAAGATTGTAGAATGTAATGTTAATTCATATTTGGCTATTGTTGACTTTTAGAAAGCGTTTGACACAATGGAGCATTGGACTACTATAAAAATACTTAAATATGCTAGAAAGATAATTGATATAATTGATATAATGAATTATATCTATAAGAATGTCATTTTCACAGTTTTACCATGTGAAAGTACTAAACCAATTACCATCAAAAGATATATAAGACAGGGTGATAGACTATCGCTAAAATTATTTTCAGTGGCTTTGGTGAATGTTATCTTGATTTCGGAGACTGGACATGAAATTCAAGAAATGTTGGAAGAATAAGAAATGGAAAGAAATGAAGTTGAATTAAAGACGAGCTTTCTACAAAACTAAAATTATGGGCTGTATAAATCCATATTTTGTAATAATAAATCAAAAGTAAAAATGTCCAGAGTTATGCTTATCTAGGTCATATAATAACACTCATTAGAATGAGAAAGTTAGTGTACGAAGCTTTTCGAAAATTGAGAAAAACTTTTAAGAATAAAAATATCCCCATACTCGCTAGTTTGATCAACGTATTCTGTCTGTATCCAATCTTCGACTTTAATTGTACTCTCTATAAACAAGCTAGAAACAACTCAAAGATATCAGAAAGGAAACGAATATTCGAACAAGAACAAAAATAAAAGATGTGGAGAAGGCAGTGGCAGAACTTAGATGGAATAACATCGACTACATAGCCACATATAAAAATAAAAGGTGGGCTAAAATACTTGTTTAATGGTGACTTTATTTCGACAAACGGACAAGTGGTAGATCTTGGATGCAATGAATTTAAAGAAAATAGCGGGATTAATGTAGCAAGCACCACTAAAAATCTTTATAACTGGCAATAAATGAGGGAGATATATGTCCAAAAATGGATTGAAATAGAAAGCTAATGAAATGAGATGAGACATTTCACACAAAAGGTAGGTAACATATTTTTTTTTTCAATTTCACCTGATGTCTGTTTTTGGGTCAATTGAAACCTTCTATTTACAAAATTTATTAGAAATGACGTAAAATTGACAAAATTATAAAGCTGAGACATACGTATAGATGGACCGACAAGTAGAGGAAACAATGTAAACCTAAAAGTTACTTGCGGTGTACTTTAAAGATGTATTTAATTTTTTTATGAAACTTATGTTTATATCGGCAAACATTACAAAAAAAAATAAATACATATTTTTTTTGTAAATTATAAAGAAGACAAATATTAAAACTTGCTTCTACATACATTTTAATTGGAGAACGATAACAATTTCTTTTATAATAAACATTTGTAGAATCCTGTGTATTCAGCGTAACATAGCTCAGTATCTTAAACCCTTTATTACAGCAAGATTACATTGTCTGATTAAATGTGTCAAGGAATCACCAAGATTTCAGTAAGAAAAACAGCCTTGTTAAGACTATATGCCAACATTCAGTAAACATTCTCAATACTAGAGATAAACACGTAAGTGATCTCTTCGCTAGAGTTCTGACCCATTATAATTATTTTACCCTTCGACCATGAATAATATTACATAACATCTACATGACTTATCCGACTTAAAAATTTTTCCAAATTTAAGTCTGCGAATCGTAAAAAATTCAAAGTTTTTTACAAACAAACGAATCCCTATTTCTTTTACTTTGCTTTAGTTTATTTCACATAATTACGACCCTCTTTCAAGAAGATGCAAATGTGCCCCACGGGATTTTTCCTTTAGCACACGTAATCCGAGTTTTCAAAGTGAAAACAAAATGTACGAAATAAAGTATTATTTTGTACAGATAAGCCCTACCAGATTACTAGTTAGGTCTTTTCGCCGATGTTATTATCCCTGATGCGCAGGTTATAACAAAATAAAAGCGCTGTGTTTCGGAAAGCATTACCAAGTTGATTATATATTTTTATGTTTTCTTTATGTTTTTTCTTGTGAAAGGTTGCCAAAATCCCGTTATAAGGAGAAATAATGGAAATACCACATAGTATGTTTTTTCGTCTTTGAAATGGGGCCTTATTTTCATCTTTGAATGTAAATAAGTATAAATAAATATTATAATGGAAAATGTTGGTATTTCTTTAGAGAAAATGAAGGATATTATTGGGGTTTTAATTTCAAAGGGCATTAATTTTGAATAATGTTACCACAATAAGGAATAACTGTATAATAATAAAATTGGCCGGGATTTAATTACTCTGGTCATTTTTTCTACTACATTTTTTAATGGGTTCTAATTCCAAATAAAGTCCAAGAAGTATTATCTTGGATTTTTTTTTATTTTTCCACGCAATTATTTCTTCTATTCTAGTCTATTTACGAAACAAATTAAATCGATTTTTAAAATATCATATCTTAATATGTTTATTTTCTGGCTTCAGTTCTTTCTTTTAAAAGTTGGGAAACGCTGTAAATTATATAACCGCGATTATAAAACAATACACCCATTACTTTTGAATTCAAAAATGTTACTAAATTATCCCCAATGTCCCTTAATATACTGAAGTTGACAGGTTTAGAAATTTGCAAAGTAATAGTAAAAGTAAAATATCCACTAATATAAGGATGTTCAGTGGTTATACATTTTTGTCTGGAAATCTATGAATTTATGATACCTCCTACATTGAAAGGCTAAAACCCCTTACATTTTGTCAATGGATAAATTTTGTTTACATTTCGATAACCGACAACAATATGTCATAATTCATTCCATATTGCCAAATTATATTTCATAGGTATGGTGGCTAAGGGAAAGTTTTGAGCCACGTGTCAATTTTAGACCAATTTTGGTCTTGAAATAAATTATTTAGTTATACCCTATCTTGGTAGAAATGGACCTATTCTTCAACTTAGTATTCCAAACAAAACGGTGATATATTAATATTAACAACAAAAAACTGAATTTTATAATCACTATACGTAAACAACCAATGATGCCTGACAGAGTGCAGCGTACTGCCGGATAATAGCGGAATAAGACTCTTCCATATTTGGAAGTAGTTTTTGTAATTTTTTTGGTGATTTCGTGACATTTTTAGTGTTTCTTGCAGTTAAGTGAGTTAATTATAAACATAGAATGTCTAGATACTGTGAATTGTGCCAAAAATTTGACAAGTTATATCCAAATCTTACGTGCCGCAGGTAAATAGTGAGTAATTTATCGATGAATGACGATAGGTTGTGAACTGCCGAGCCCCCTCTCCGTTTCTCTTGCTCACAAGCTTCCTAGCATTCGGCAGAATTATATTCATGAATGACTGGTAGGGTTAATTGATAAAATGCCATAGGCTAAAAACATAAAATGGCAAATAAAAAAATGGCCACAAAAAATATACACGCTATTACCAAACCTCATTCAATATTTACATATTAAGTATTTTTTATAATCGCATAACCTCTTCTAAAAACATTTTATTTGCCCATAATGCAACCCAAAATATAATTTTTCTCGGATCATTTATGTTCTTTTATTCATTAGAGAGGCTTTGAGAACGACATATTTTGGCATCTGAGGTTTTCAATTCTTTCATCTACCTATGCTTTCATCCCGTACCTCACTTGTCCCACACCCTCTTCATAACATTAAACATCTTGAAGTCGTAATTTGGAAATTTTTAAAAATTTTTAAAAATCTATAATGACTCAAAGTAAAATAAATGTAAATTAAAAAAAAAAAGATATGATTCTTGTGAATTGATTCGAAAAGTCAGCTACCGTTAGTTCATTAGCTTTTTTATTTCCACATATGCCTTCGTGTCCTGGTCCCCACCGTAACACAATTCTGTTGTCCTTAGCCGCAGTTGTAAGTTCACTCTGACATTCCCAAACCAATCTAGATGACACCTTTTTGTTCTTGAGGGTTTTCAGGGTGATATGATTGTCGGAATACATGTAGATCTGCTTCCCTTTTTACCTCATTTGCACATTGTAAAATTGCATGTATTTTTTCCTGGAGTATTCTAATGGAAAAATAATTTATTTTCTTGAATGTAACCAATATAATCCAGCTCCAGTACCCTCATTAGTTTTTGAACTATCAATTTACCAGATAAGTGGGCTAGAAGATGTTTCGAGTTTAGCTTGTTTGATTACTGTTCGATCCCCTATAGAGACCTCGAACAGTATATTATAGAGGTAGCCCGAGGCCATATGGTCTGTATCCATTTCCAAGTCAGGGCCCTTAATTTTGTTACATATAGCCATATGTCTTGTCATCAGCATTTATGTTATTGACATTGAGTGGTATAGCTGGTGAAGCCCCATTTTTACCTCTTCTTGAATGACTATTACATAGCCCCATGATGCTGAAACAAGCGACCCTCTGTATGCCGCCTAGCTTGGACATAGCTATTCTTTGCATTACCTTGGGGCACCAGACCATATATCATCGCTAGTCTCACTGATGTGTAATTAATGCACCGTTTTAGGTAAGAGATCTCATGTTTTTCCACTTAACCTTTTAACAATAATATGCCTTGGTTCCGATTTTCTTGTAACCTTTTCATATGCTTATTCCAGATTAGTCTAGAGTCCAAGACTACAACTAGGTATTTTACTTCCTGGGACAGCATAATAGATTGAGGTTCCATAGTTTCCTCCGTTTCTTAAACAGGATTAGGACAATGTTTCAGGAACTAATATTGAGTTCTTCCTGTCCTACCTATCTTTTTACAACTCTGAGAGCCTGCTACATTCTTACTCTCACAGGTGTATTGAATTCGCCTTGAGTTAAGATTACCAATTAATCAGCATAACCCAGTACGAGTATTCCTCCCTGCTCAGAATTCGAAAAAGCCCTTACTAGGTTCCAAATCAATAGAGAAAAAAATTCCCCTGTACAGGCGTCACCTATTTACCCGCGCCATCAAGCAGTTATGTGTAGATGGCCCTGTTTTTTACAATGTTTTCTATCCACCTGCAACAGATCTCTTCTCAATTGATGTTCATTACTGCCGTGGTGATTGATTGAAATGACGTGTTATCGAATGGTCCTTATATTTCTAGAAATGTTCCTAGAAGCAATTTTCCGTTTCCCAGCGTGTTTCCACTTTGTGGATCAGTCCGTAAAGCACTGTCTCTGTAGATCTCTCGGTCCTGTAGGCATGCTGGTTCTGATGAAATAGACTATACCATTCATTCCTAACATGCCTTTCTAATAGCTTCTTGAAAGTTTTAAGAATTAATAACATTAGAATTATTGGTTTAAATGCTTTTGTTATTGAATAGTTTGGCTTCTCAAATTTAGGTATAAATGCTACTTTGTTCTGGTGATTTGTATGGTTCAAATGGCTTTATGCCCCGTTTTAATTCTTTGTAGTTAATCATTTTTCCATTTCCACTTCGCTAAGTTTCCAAGTCTCTGTAGATTCTTCTATTATTGTTGATCCAAGAAAATGAGCCCTTCCTGGTGTAAGAATATGCTCCAGTCTTTGTTATTAAAGAGCTTATTGATGATTCCCTCTTTTTTAAGATCATCTTCCGAAGTCTAGAATATTCTGGGGTCTTTTCTATCTCCTCATATTGTTTCCTCCATGATCTTCTCTTAGTCTTATGCAAATTCCTGTTGTACTTAGTCAGAAATATTCTATATTCGTCCAGTCATCTGATTTTCTTGCCTTATTCCAGAGTTTCATATCTTCTCCTCACCTCGCCTCTAGTTCTGAGCTCCATTACGATACAGTCCTGGTAGAATTTTGGATAGTTAGCTTTATAAGTTACGACTGTGGCCTCTCTAGGTTGTTCTGTCATCAGTTCTATGTTTGTTGTGTTGCCTACCGAACAAACATACTGATTTCTGTTATAACTATTATGTCATATCGGTTTTGTATATGAATAGCATTCTGATTTAAAAGCCATTTTGCCAATTAGCTAATAAAAGATACTACAATATTATAATTTTATTTTTTACAGAATTTTGGGCAATAGTGAATAGCATTAACGCTATAAATGACTATTTTAAAATATATGTGTTGTATTTATTTTGTTAGTTCTATCTTAATGACATTTTATGCATTTGTTATTTAGAAAGTTAAATTATATTGTCTACCATTGGATATTTATCTTAATATGTGTACATAAACGTCTTTAATTAAACTGTTTTGTATGCTATCTAGTGAAAAGTAATCACAACAAAGTTGTATAAAAATAATTACTTTTATATTTTGTTTTTTCTAATAAAGGGAGGAATATTTTGCTACATTTTATTACGTCATTTCCGCTTGTCATAAAGGAAAGACATATCGTAAAAGACATTTTTATTGCCAAAAGTATTATATCAGAAGTAAAAGATTGTATTTTCGAAAACTCATCACGGAACAAAATGTTTATTATTCGATATATGTGACCTTCACCTATAATATTAACGAATAACTTTTCTTTTTTAGTATAAATAATAAACCTACACTTATTCTTTTTCTGAAATAACAAAAGTGCTAAATGGGAGACTTAAATATTTAAAAGACTAAAACCAGATAATGTGATTAAAAAAAGGGCTGCTGTATAGTTTGATACTTTTAAAATAAATAGATACTTACTTTATCAACCAGCTGTCGATAATCTTTTTAAATCGTTATAGTGGGTAATTTATTGTTGCTCTCCCCGACGACTACTAGCACTGTGCACTTATCATTTTGAATTTCAAAATGCCACATGAAGATCGCATAAATGATTCGACATTCACACACAGGTTGTTTTACGTACGTCGCGTCATGATCTGATGTTAGCGCCTTTAACATTAAGATATTAAACAAGAAAATAAAAATAATTTTTTGTTTCATCTATCTCCATAAATAATAAATTTATTTACAGAAACGACAACCTATCCAGTATGAATCGAATACCGTACACAATTATTTAATAGGAAAGATAAATGTTTAATACTTACTGTCTGGAAAATTTTGTAACAATATGGTAAATACATATGACAAATATAGAATTCGACCGACGATAGCTAATCCCGAATATATCAGAGAATAAATATACGTATAAAACCACTAACTCACATTCAATCCAAAAATATGTATTTTTTGTTGATTTGAAAGAAATCCTTCATTTCATTTTCCGGATAAATTTTGGAAACTACTAAGCTTAATAGGTATAAGTTCAATTGTTTTTGAAACATGGTAATTTGAAAAATAACTTTTAGTGCCCCGAAATTAGTATTACTGACTACACAGGGGTCACACAGAAATTAAGAGAATTATAATTACGAAAATTCGTTATATCTTATTGTTTATTTGGCCTAACAACGCCGTTTTTTAATAATTTGATGGTTGCAGTAGTGCGCTTAATTTTTCCGATGTCCATACATAATTTATAGTACAAATCTAAGTTTACAAAAGAGCTTTGCTGCAATAATAATTTATACTCATTAAATTTAGAAACTTTACAAGATTATATCTTAAATAATTCATAGTACCTAGTTAGATGTTCTCGGCAAAAACTTGGGAAAACGTATTTATTTAAGAAAATAACAATTTTTTTTACTAGCTACTGTTATTTTCAATTTACCTCTAGATTACTACAATACACAGGGTATTTCCAAACCGTGGTAGGAGAAAAACTGAAAATTTTCTTTTATATTTTAGAGAAAGAGAATTAGAGTAATTTCGCAAATCGCAATTTTAAAAATATTTACTTTTCGCACGTTTACTTGTGTGACTCCAATCTCATCATTTATGTGAAAAAAGTCGAAGCCACTTAAAATAATAAAAATGGCTAAGCTGTTCTCGTAATAAGGAAAATAATTGCTTGTCCGATTTTATTACTTTGCCGTAAACTGAAGAGGTATATCGTAAAACATATTTTTATTACTAAGAATGTAATAATTGTAGTGGGTTTTTGTTATAATATTATTTCTTCGGAAACTTCCTAAACAGGATAAGCCTAAATATGTATAAAAATAAATCGGGAATGATATCTTCAAGGTAATACTGATAATTCACAGCCACCAAAAGAAATTCATATCAAACAGTGCAACAATGTTATTCCTATGTCCTTTTGAACGCTGAATTTGATCTGATATTGTAAAATACCCTACACCTACACATATTAGAGTATAGCTCAAAATAACCTCTCAACATCAAAAATTTTAGGTTTTATAATTAGTATTAAATATTTACGTATAGGTACAGATTTTTTTTGTTTTTTTTTATGTTTTCATTTCACATATTTAAGTGTATGATTTTTATTTTAAATATTCAAAATTCCTAAGTAATCTTTTTTTATAAAAAAGGCTACTATGCGTTGACGTGGCTTCCTACGGATTGCGTTTCGTCATAATTTAGGTATCAGAGTATTAGTAAGTAAATACATTTTTGATTAATCTGGCTTATTTTTATGCGCCATTTTTTTATGTTTGCAATATTACATTATATTGTAATATATAAAATTTTTGGTAGAAAAAATTGGCAGTTGTATGAAAAACCAATGTCACTGACAAGCTTTGAACAACGGACAGTGCACTTTGTTGGAATTATAGTTTCAGACGTTGAAATATACAAACTAATTTCAATCAGATTTCATTATAATTATCGAATAGCAATAATTATTATAACATAAAAATGGTTAATAAAATATATGATTGTTGTTATTTTTGCGATATTGTCACGTATTTAAAATTCTTCGAATTTAAATGAATTAAACGCCATTTTATTCATGATACAAGAAACATATAATTTAAGCTGTTATAATCTCATCAAAGTTAAACAAGAGAAAAACAACGCAGAAATTTTATTTGTATATAAGACGAAAAGAGCCACTTTCTCTTTAGCAATTTATTTTTACAAATTTCAAAATCACAAAAATTAAGATTTGTACGGAATTATATATCTACATTTACCTGTGTAACTTTTTAGCCACATTTACTGTCAAAAATGTTTATTTTTAATCAAAATACAAACAGGCGGATCAAATATAATATCAGGGAAATTTATTTATTAATATGAAACCTGCATATTGTAACATACGTTTTTAAATATTAACTTTTTTATTTATTTGTAAATTTGCGAAGAATTGTACTTGTCTGAAAATGTAGGTGTGAACATTTTATGACACCTCTAATCGAAATACAAAATGGCAGACAAAAATAAATCAGGAGAATTTTCACTTTTTTCGTCAACTTTTTATTTATTTATAAATTTGCGAAACGCTGTACTTATCTGCCAATATAAATAAGAACGTTTTATGATACTTACAATCGAAATACATATTGGCAAACAAAAATAAAACAGGGAAAATATAAAAAGTTTTTTGTCGAGTTTTCCTTTGTCTGTCACAATTTTCTCAACTTCTAATGTATCTACCAAATTCATTGCCCTCATAAATTAGTATTATCTTCGGCAGACAAATTCTGGTCATGAAAACTTGGTTGTAATTTTCTCACATTTTTCCACCGGAAAAAAGATTTCTCTATCGGCAAACCGTCTGCCATTTTTTTACACAAAATTTGTTACAATATCTTTCACATTGTTCATTGACAGACGAAAATAAACGAGGATATTTTTGATTTTTTTCGTAAATTCACCCCTTACATTTCCATCCCCTCGACCATTGCAACTTGTCGGCTATTTTTTCATGAATTCGGTTTGCATGGCACCCTTTCATTTTAATGACAGACAATAGGAAAAAACAGATTTTTTTTCAAATAAAAATTGTTTTTACAAATTTTCGAAGGGGCTGTCATGGTTGACACCATGGACTCTTTTCACGAACTTACTCAGGTCTTTTAGCCCTCCCAAGGGCAGACAAAAAAAATGAGTCCATTTCACCTTATGGGCAGCTGACGGTCTATAACAGGCAATAGTACTATTGGATGAAATATGAATAGTTATGGTTGTAACGTAGAATTCAAACTAACTGCTCATCCACTATTTTATGTTTATTAGTGATACCCAAAGCTCTTAAGGTGACTAAAATATATACCGCTGTTGTTGGTGAACGTATTATCAATAGAACTTTTTGTTGCCTGGACAGCACTTTTATCCTTTTATCATATTTTTAAAAAATTTTAACACAACGCCAGCAATACAACCACGATTCATTAGCAAAATATGTTGCGTGAAACGTACTTAAACTTCATTGAGATCCATAATAAATCCTCCTTATCTATTTCATCCATGGTTCTTAATGCTGCATTTTTGACTTGGTACAATTGTCCTGATAAAATTGTAATAGGTGACAAGGAAACTCGATGAATTTTTAAACCAAACCATCTATCTGAGTGATTTTGGTTAAATATATGTATTTTTTTTTTATAGTAAATATCCCTTTTTTAGTAAAATTAAACGAAAAGCAAAGCTAAAATTCTTAACGTTTCCATTCGTTCAGTTCAATCACACAAAACTATGCTTTAAAAAACCTGTCACGATCCAAATGCTGATCACCCAGACAATAGAGATGATAATTTTATAGTAAAAACAACGCAACTTTTCTTAAGATTAGCCGTTTTTACACAGATTTCCCTGAGGAAAAATTTCTCTCGTCCTTCTTATCTTAACCGATTTAAGAAATTCCTTTGTTTATCTGAGCCGTCTTATAAAGGATAAAGTGAATTTGAGAAGCGGCTACAAAAATGACGAACAGGGCATCATTTAATATAGTAATATGGGACATATTTGTAAAATATTAGGTTTAAAATAAATAATTTTATGTTGAAATTATAGCTCTGTGGTGGAATTTCGTATAAACCCATACCTGTAGCTAAATAGCAGCACAGTCGGTTTTTAAAAGTATAACTATTATGGAAATTGAAATATTTTTTCCACTTCTCTGGATATATTCTTATAAAATATAGTGTAATATTTCAGTGATGTTGGCCATGCCATATTTTCGTGATATATTTTAGGTATGCATTAAAATAAAGTTAAATATGTCTTATTTTGCAATTATGAGCTATAGTCTTTAATAAATATTTTGTATTAAAATTATTCTAGTTGGACGATGACGTAGATTCTCTCATTTCGCCGATTCGAGACAATAATAATTTTTACTGTGAAGCTCTGACCTCTCCTTAGCAATAAAAATCTTTAACAGAATGTATTTTCAAGATACTGCCAGATTGTGCTAATAAAGTGTTCCCAAAAGTTGTTCATAAAGAATTGTATTAAAAACATAAGTGTTCATTTGGTATTTATTAATTTATCGCTTTACGGATATTCTCCTAGTTAACTAAGATAACTTTTTTAACACATGTTAAGACACTGTAATGTTCGACATTTATCTAATTTTGTTCGAAATATGGCACCCTAAATTAAGTACAAACACTATTAAGTACATTTTTAAGTTTAGCTGGCAGTTAGTATAAAAGATACAAAAAGTATGCCAGGCCAGGAGCGCCCCTATTATAAACCCTGGAAAGAAGAACATTACACACCCTAAATCCTCGTGGTCTATCAATTTTATATCGTCCATCTTAAAAATGATAAGGAAAAGTAGTTGATAACTATATTAGAAGTCAATTTCTTGAACTGGTGCTACTGAATTTCTGCTAATGTGCGTACCAAGCGGGAATATCTACGAAGACCGTACTGCTGTAACTAGCAGATGAGATCTAGGAAGCACTAAAAAATAAAGAAACTGTAGTATAATCCTTTCTTGACATAGAAAGTGATTTTGGTAATACCTATATTATGCCAGTTGTATAGTCATAATCGCACGGGATAAATTCGAGAATATCCTCTGCGATATTGTTCAAATAAATGTACCACTTGATGAAAGTCAGCGTTAATTCCATCAAAACATCTCTAATGCCCATATAAGGCAAAGAAACCCTAACTTGAAAGTAATTAAAATCTATGGGAATACGACTGCGTGGAAGTCAGGAGTTAAATAACTGGTACCTAACCTAAACTATAAATTTCTCTGGAATAACCATAAAAATTAAATAATCAACAAGGCTACACAAGCCCCCACGGTCTGCAAAAACTTCTCGGGAAAAAATTGAGGCACCAATCTAAATATCTTGCAGTGGATGTATGTCGCAATAGTGAGATCAATTATCACATATGAAGTTGGGATCTGGAGTGTGTACATGAGAGCTAGTTTCACGAACGTTCGAAGACCAGCCGGTACATGTATAACCGGAGCAATAAAAGCGTTCCCAACTTAAAGAATCTGAAATGATTAGATGTCTGTTCGATGAATGTTGTTCGATTATTTCTCTAATGGATTCTCTGATGGCAAGTAGTTCAGCTTATATTATGGATGATAGGAGGTTTAGCTTCATTTCGCTGATAGCGATGACTGCTATGGTGCCAGAACCTATTCCCTGGTCAGAATTAGAGCTGTCTGTAGAGAATATTTTGTATTAATTATATTTAAAAAATGTTGTTTGATAACAGCAAGAGGGGTAAATTTTTATTATATTCTAGAAGCTTAAGATTGATTTCAACGAGAGGCAACCCAAAGGGGGTATCTGGAGGAGGATGGGGGAGATGTTGGGAATGATTAAGTTATGGGAGGTCGTAAAAGAGAAAGTTCGATTATTCGAAAAAACACGTGATGTTGGAGAAACCTGAAGTGATAAAGGGATTGAGGATTTTATGATGGTCTATAAGAAAGGGCTTGGATTTGACTGAGGTGACATATTTCATGAGTAGGGTGAGACGGGAAAGGGACAAAGAAGAGGTGTGGGTCATACATTATTGGCTGACCGTGGAAGATTTACGGAAGGCGTCTGTCAATAGACGAAGAGATTAATATGTAGGAGGGTCTGGCGGAATCGGATGAGATCGAAGCCCCATTTGGTGTGAAAAAGATATTTTAGTGAGTCAAGACCTTTGAAGTAGCAGGGTTTATGATGGGAAATATGTCAGTTAAGTTTTTCATTGACTATGAGGACAATAAACTTAATCGGGAGATGATTGTGATGTAATAAGTATTGAGTCTTATGCAGTTTCTTTTCTTACAGAAAAAGGAAGGTAGTCGATTTGATCGAAATGAACGAGAAGCTAGTCTTAGTTGACCATGATTGCAGTTTTAATATGTATATTTTAGGTTTCCTTTCACAGGTGATGGATAATGGGGCAATGTATCAAAGAAGATCATCGGCATATAGTCTGGCGGAGATGATATGGGGAATGAAGTTACAGATCGATAAAAGAAAGAGAGTGCCGCTGGAGAAGAATGCAGTATTTCCAGGTTGAATAATAAGCGTTGAAATGTCTAGGGAGAAGGCCACCAGATGTTGCCTTCTACGAAAAGCAGACTGGATGTCTATCTTGAAGCCAACAAGGTGGTTTGTTGTAGATCTGTTGGGATGGAAGCCATATAGTAGATTTTTCCCTTCATAGTACCCAGAGAGTCGTCTGTTAATCATTTTTCTGATGATTTTGCACAATAGGTAAATTGGGCCGTAGATGCTAAGTGGGTTTCTGGATTTACCATGTTTGTGTATAGGAATTAGAGGAGCTTCTCCAAGTTTTTGAGGATTGACCTGGAATAAATAATATTATGGGAGAATGATTCAGCGGAGTTAAAGTTTATTAGGAGAGGCTGAAAAGTTTTTGAAGAAAAAAGATTGGTCCAAATAGGAGCTGTTAGATGAGTTGTCCTCGAAGAAACCCGGAAAAGAAGCACATAATGAGTATTTGCTTGTGACACAGTTGTTAGTGATTATAAGTCCTGAGGTAGAAGTGCAAGTTAGAAGAAATCTCTTCAGGAGACGAACCTAACAAGCTTGATATTTATTTTCGTCTAAGCCCTTTGTTCTTTAAAATTGATGAAGTATTCTGTTGAGGGATATTTTTTTGAATTTATTTAAGTGGAATACTCCCTTTTGAATTGGTTCTGAATATTCTTCGCCTCGCCACTGGACTCAAGGTCTGTTTTAGGAAGAGGTGATTTTGAGGTGAGAGAGGAAAGCAATGAAGGGGATGTTCTCCTCTCCTCCTTGATATGAGATAAGGTTGTGTTATGGTCTCAGAGAGGTGGAGATGGAACATTAAAAGTGTTTGGTATAACGGTCAATTTATCTTTTATAGAATTCAGTTTTAAATGGTATGACAATCTTCCTGGGAGGGGGAAGAGTTATTTAATAATATTGGAAAGTGGTTACTTTCATGATAATACTCGAGTATATCCCATAGAAAATCGTTGAATAAAAGAAAATACAAAACTAGTTATTTTGTTTTTTTTTATAAATATATTTTAATTAATATCTGCGTGTTTTAAGTTATGAATAATAAGGTCGCGACCGTGTATGAATGTACTGTCTATGGGACAATTTGATATAAATTACAGTTAAAAAAAATATCTGAGTAGAAATTGGTTAGTTCATCGAATAATTTAGCTAGATTGATTGAATTGAATCCATCTGAAATATTTTCTGTTAAAAACATTTACTTCGGCTGCTAATTCTTGAAAGGTTGTATATTAAAAATAATGTTTGTATCATCGGCGTACTTCACGATACGCTGAATGCAGAAATTTTATACAAGTAAAAATCATTTACAAATGCTGAATGGGATTGGGTCCAATATACTATCTTGTATTTATTCCTGCATAACTAAGGAATGTTTTTCAGACTGATGACATATTTTTTCATTTTCAATGTACATAAATTCATATTTAGAAAATCATAAGCTCTGGATAGATCCATTAAGATACCAAGGTTAGTTTTCCATTTACCCTTTGTCAATTTATGTTAACAAAGACTAAATACATTTTTGCCGTTAAAAATATTAATTAGTTGAGTACTCATTACCTACGATTACTTAAAAATCTTTAAAAAACTTGGTAAAAAACATAAAGCCTCATAGGTGTGTAAGATTTCATGATACATTTGCATGCAATAATTTGATTAGATCTACCTTTGTTTGATTAAAGAGTATTTCAAATTTAAGGGAGCTATTTAGAAGATTGTACAAAGTATTTTTGAGCTTAGTGGCTATAATTTTTAATATACTTGCCCGAATTCCATCTATTCCCCTACTGTGTTTAATTTATGTGCTATTTCACAATTCTTTTCAGGTACTATATGATACAAAAACATGGAGCATCTATTGTCACTAACACTAACGACAGGAATGTTAATTTCATAAGTCCGCTGCAATTGAATGCAAGAATTTCTTATAACTATTAGGAATTCGCTCAGACGGTCCTTTCATATTTGTTTCTAGATTAGCTCTCTTGAGATTGATGTCCTAGCTTATTGTCTATATACATCTACAGTTAGTTTTATGGTTGGATTTTTATTGGATTCTCGTATTGTTGAGCACGAATGATCACTCATAATCTATCATAGGTATTTTTTTTTCATAAATATACATTTACACATATGTATGATCATTATTTTGAAATACTAACATAATCCTATTGGTACAATACCGGTTTTTGTTTCTCTCCTCTCGGTTTCAGAAGAAAAATTTGATTAAACAAGCTTTTTAAAATATTTATTTATAAGAGCATTTAGTCGACTTTTCATTTCACATTTCCCAATCCTGTTCCATCCAACTACACAAAAAATTACTCTTTTTTTTTCTAAAAACAGTATGTTTATAACTACTCCAAAACTAGATATATAGATGATGGTTTACGTGTTGAATGCAAAATTTTGTTGTCAATAGTATAATATATATTTTTGTTAATATACGAAAGGTATTTCTTTTCCCTATTTATGCTGGTAGAGCTAAAAATTAATACCCTTAGGTCGGCAACTCGTTACTGAAAGTATGATATTCAAGGATAGTATTTGTGTAACTAAAATTTACAATTGCTTTTAGTTTTTCTGAATTTTTTCACCAACTAAACACAAAAGAATTACCTGGTACATGGGAAAAAGATCTACTAGAAGGACATGAGTTATAATTGTTCAATCAAAACTTTTAATTATTCAATTGACAATGTAATATTTCAGTATATTTTTACTTGCGTCACCTGATTTCTGAACCACTAAACCGATTCTTAGATCAATAAAACTTTATTATTTAAACTCAGCATTCCTCAACCCGGGAGGTCGCCCATTTAAGGAATCTCCTAGTCACAAAAGAGGAAACTTTACTACTGTTTACTAGATATTGAATTGAATGAAAGAAAAAGCGTTAAAGGCGGCACAGTTAAAACTAGTACATAATCCGAGGTACTGACTGATTCAGAAATGCAACTGTGGCTAGTTTTAAATTTAAATAGTGTCACTGAATAAAGCGGATCAATTTTAATTTCCATTTATATGCCTGAAATTATTTAAATTTGATTCCTGTGTTTCATATCAAAATTTTGAAGAAATAGAAAATAAAATTGTAGTTTCAAAAATCTGATTTCAGAGAATAATACCCAGGTCGATGAAATAATAATTTTTACGTTATTAGTAACATATAAATGAAAATGGCTGTGTATCCCATTAAGAATAATAATGTTAACATGGCCAGCGTCAACCAGTTAGATAATCGAACTTTACATTTTAGTCATTCATAAATTTTTTTTATCAAAAAATTATATGCATTTTATTCCTCCGAAATTGCCCAGATTGAAGGAAAACATATAATTGGAATAACTCAATTTTAATAAAACAGTGAAAATTCCAAATTTGTTATTGGTAATAATAGTCTTTAAAAAATCTTTAGTGATTGCTAAAATAATTTCGCAGATAAGTTTTGAGTAGAAACGCGCTGTTTTTATGATTAGTTGGATTTACACAGATTTCCCGGAGGAAAAATTCGATTCGCTTTTCTAGTTTTATGCTCTCATATAACGAATTACTTTATTTACACCCATCGACGAATACAGTGAGTATAAAATAATAGAATTAGTTTTCAAAGAGAAAAAATATTATAATTTCGTTATTCTGAAGAGCCAGAAATAATTATATTAATATTACCGAACTAAATATAAGCTTCGACTTGTTTGAAGGTTGTAGACAATGTTGAAGATTGAGCAAAATATGATTGTCGGGTTTGCATTGTCTTTATTTTTGTTTGTTTTTACGACGTTTCGATTAAGTTGTATCTGTAATCGTTATCAAGCATAAACTGAATATTTTGTCTTAAGGCTACGAGCTTATATAAAGAATGCCCATTAAAGCGCAAAGTTTCGCTTCACTGTACACACCTCAATGATTTGATTGATTGATTGATTTATATTAATTAAGGACACGTTAACGCATGGGGGTTTTTTGGTGTCCGTCAATGATTTGATGTTACAAAGTAGTGGTTGCTAAAGATTAGGTATCTCAACCCTAGGTTTACATTATTCCATTATTATTTTTGATGTAAGCTGTTTCTATATTTTTTCTTTTTTCATGTTGGATTCCATATATATTGCCTCAGCTTCAGACTATTTCATATGGTGTTGTTTATCCCAGACGTGTTCTACAATACCTGATCTAGACGTTTCCCCTTTTCGTGTATGAGTTTTATGTTCCTTAATTCAAACTTCAAGTCGTCGCTTTCTCCAATATACATTTCACTACACTTACATGCAACTTTGTAAACACGTTCTTTATTATCGGTAGTTTTTGGTTTTGTTTTTGTTAAATGAGCTCTAAGTGTATTTTCTGATTTAAAAACTGTTTTTATATTATAACTGCTGGCAATTCATCTTATTCTCTCCGAGGTTCCCTTAATGTACGGAATGTGTTTCTTGCTGTCTAGTGGTCGTTATTTTAAAGTTTTTTATAACATCGCCAATTAACTTTAAAGGATAATCATTCTGTTGTGAATCAGACTTAATGGTTGCTACCTCTTTTTCCAGTGAATCGGCATTTTGAATATAGATATAGCGCGACTATAGAGATTGCATATAATTCTCCATTTTGTTACAACAGAATTATTAGAACTATGTTAAGATATTGTCCAGTATGTGTTGGCTTCCTGTATACTGAAATTTTAATAGTTTCATTTGAATGGTTCCCCATGACATCTAGGAATGGCAATTGATCAATTACCTCTTTTTCCAAGGTAAACTTAATTATAGGTCTAATGATGTTTATATATTTAAAGAAACCATAGGCTTGCCCTATTTTACTACATGCTGTAAATATTTTGTATAAAGACTGAATGGAAAGTTTTGGCTACTACATGATTTTTACAGTGTTTTTTCTAATAAAATAGAGGACCAAAAATAGCAGTATTACATATTCCATAAGCATAGATTTAAAAATTTGTCAATACGTAAGGTGTATCACATGTTCCATATGATGGCCTAATTGAAAATTCTTAGACATGCTATAACTAGATCGAATAAGACTGAAGTTAATAAGTGTCTTGACAAAACGTTAGCTCTAAACGAAAATGCCACTTGACAGTAGTGTTTTTGGGATGGTGTGTTCTAAATAATAGACCATTTTATATATTTATTCAAGAACCTTAACAATAATGGACATGATTAAAAATATAGTTCAAGAAATGGAATCACTTAAGAAGAAGTTGTGTTTTTTTTTTAAACTGGATTGGCGAAAACTCAATTTATCCCTCGAGTCCCTGACAGTGAGACTTGATTGAGCTGATTGCATGGAAAAAAGTATGAGAAAGGGCGTAAATTGTCATAATTGATGTGCTGTAGTTTTGCTACTAATATATTAAACAGCAGTCCACCGTCTCAAATTTTAAAAACACACTTCTTAAAATCAAAATTCATTAGTTACAAAAATGGTGAACGAATTTATTTAGAGTGGCTGCATTTCTACAGGTTGACTTGAAAATAGACGTAAAATGAAATGAAAGATGTATCTAAACCACATAAGACAAAAGTAATCCAAAGATTAATTTCTTTAAACTGGATACTATATTGATTTTATTGAATTCTGCTAAATATTGATAATCTTAAATGGAATATATGGAAACTAATTCCTAGCTTCATTTAATTTCACTTGTATGTCCTTTTTTCTCTTTGTAATGACTATTTGTCCGATCGAGCTGATATTTTGAATATGTATAAAGTTTCGATGACAGCTCCACAAGTGCCAATGAGCTGAAATTTTACATATATATATATATATATATAGATTTCGTACACTCCCTGGTTTTCTAGAGGGATTCTTTCTTTAGGTGTTGGCAAGAGATTTTTTACTTTACGGTCTATGGTGAAAATGGTTTCAATGTTGTGTCTCCTGAGAATTCTTGCGATCTTGTCTGTGGTGCCTCTTACATAAGGAACAAAAGCCTTGGAACTATTCTCTTGGTTTTCGCGATTTTTTGGGGCCAAGTGTTTGTTTTTTAGAACCTTGTCTATATGTTCTTTTTTATAACCGTTCTTTGTTAGGGCTTCCTGCAGTACGTTCATCTCTTTGTGATAATTTTCTGGATCTGTAAGGGACTGCGATCGAAACGCAAGTGATTTCACTACTGCAAATAATTGGGCGGGGTGGTGATGTGAATCGGCGTTGAGGTACCTGTTGGTGTGAGTGGGCTTTCTGTAGACAGTGTGCGAAAGCAAGCCATCCTCTTTCCTTTTCAGTAGGATATCCAGAAATGGTAGTTCTCTTTCCAGTTCTGTCTCCATGGTGAATTTAATTTTGGGATGTATACTGTTTATGTAAAAGGCACCACAGACAAGATCGCAAGAATTCTCAGGAAACACAACATTGAAACCATTTTCACCACAGACCGTAAAGTAAAAGATCTCTTGCCAACACCTAAAGAAAGAATCCCTCTAGAAAACCAGGGAGTGTACGAAATTCCATGGGGAGAGTGCAGCTCATCTTACGAAACGTCAGCTGCCTTACAGTCCTGAGAGGGACTCAGCACATACACGGGATGCCCGAAAACCTTCGATTATATATATATATATATATATATATATATATATATATATATATATATATATATATATATATATATATATATACTGCCGAATTTAATATTATGACATTCTTGTGCATCTGCCTGTCTGTCTGTAATGGAATTTTGTAACACATATTATACTTACATCCAATTGAATTGAAATTTTGTATCTGGCTAACTTCAATGTAAATATAATATGACAGTACCTTCAAGCTGACATAATGTTGGAGTCGGAAGCTGGGCAAGGTAAATCTTCAAAGACTCACCGTAGAACCATCGTGTTTAAGTTGGTGTATGAATGGCGATAGCTTAAGATTCACAAAAATGCTGAAAGGTGATTAATGGAAGCGGCCAATGAATTACCCGTAAGTAGTGGAGATAGGGGGCTCTGAGTTGACCCCCCCCACCACTTTTTTGATTGGTCAGCCAAGAATGACCTTGTTTCTGATTGGCTGCCCAAGTTCGCCCCCTATCTCGATTGGTTACGTAAACTCCACCTCTTTTTGCTCCACCTCCTACCTCCTTCCTAACCACTACAGCAGTTGGAGGGGAGCTGGTATTTTAAAGGACTGAATCTGAGCGAGCTACATTCATTCACAATTAGTCTTAGGCTTACATAGAAGATTCACCACTAATAACGAAAAGTGTTAAATTAAAAATAAGTGGTAGTTATGAACAGTGATTTGCAAAATGAAATAATCAAATTAGGTAAACAGTTTACTAAAATTCAAAATTCCGAATTAAAGAATGCAATGCTAAGGAAAACGCACCCCGAGTGGGCACAGGTATATTATGAGACTGCCTTCCAATACCAATTAGCTGCAGAAGCCTGTTTAAATTATAGAAAAACACAAAATTTGCTGAAGTTCGTTCATGAAATAAAGGAAATAGGATTCAGTTATTTTTAAGGATATTGAAGGATTATATAAAAGATCCTGATATATTAAAAGAAATCGTGGAAGAGGAAGAGAGAGATAAAGAGATATTGAGAAACAGGGAGGTTTTAGTGTAGGATTTATTATGGAATTATTAATAAGAGAAATGTATGAAGAGTTTTTGATGTCCGCAGCCTGTTCCGAGTTTTATGCATAAGAAAGTGAAGCGCTGAATATTATATTGTTTTTAAATTATATGGAACATGCAGAATTATGTTTACTAGCAGCTAAATGTTGTAGCCAATATTTAAAAAATAAAAATATAGATATTTTAATATGTAAACTTCAAGAACTAGGATTAAATAATAATATTTCATGTATTAAAACAATGTTAGAAAATGAAACACATAATTTGTAATCAAGTCTTTTATTACATAAAAAAATTGTTGTAAAGGTAATAAACATTTGATAATGCACATACACATGGTATTTTTTGATGATAAAAGCAGCAAGGATCCATTTTCTTTAGGGTGGGTTGTTCATCAATCTCGATAACTGGTTTCATGGAATACTTCTTTACGAAATCTGCCTTTTCTTCCCCTTTTACATAAACATAGTCCACCTTAGCGCTTAAATCTCTTATGATATCTCCACATTTGTGTAATAGCGTAAATCCTTCACACCACTCAATGCAATGGTAATTTTTTATTAACCACAGAGCTTGTTTGTGTAAATAGGATGGTAAATGACCCATCGGAAATGGAGCTTTGAAAATAAAATGACTTGCCTTTTGCCCATCGTAAGCTGCTAATTCCTTTACAATAAATTTATTATTTTCAATTTTGAATCCTTGAAGATCTAGAATAAGTTTCATATTTTCAAATATTTGAATTTCTTGATCATTTCTACTTTTAATTGATATTCACTTATTTGTTTTTTTAATTTCTGCAACTTAAGTTGAAAATCTAATACTCGAACTGAAATCTCGTAAGACATTATATAAATGAAGAATTCTGGTTTGGCTACGTTAATAAATATTAAAATTGACGCATGCGCTCTTAAGCGTAAGTAGCGGTTTGTTTAAAAAGAGTATTTTATCTTAAGGAAATTGTATTACAACTGTTTCACAATTTTTGTTAATGGATTGTAACTGAAAACTTTATCATGAATTATAACACAATATGCCGCTGTTTTAGCGGGAATTTTTTCCTTGGTTTCAAATTCAATTCTCATGGTTACTGGACCTGTTTGTAGTAAATCTCTTTGATGTGAACAATTAATGTAAACTATAGGAGCATTTTCTTTAAATTCTTTTGGATTAAAAATTGGTTCCACTGGAGAGTTATAATACCCTTGACGAAAGTCTGTAAACATTTCATACAGAGTAGCAAATTTATTATTTTCAAAATCAAGTTGAAGATCATTGTAAGGATATCTTTCTGAATTTAAAAAGACATTCATATTTCTTAAATTACAATGATCAAATTTACTCATATCCATTTTTAGATTACCACGTCTATTTTTCTGAAAAGCAATTAGAACATGACGTGGCGTTTCGACTTTTGTAGATGTTTTTACGGGCCAGTTGTGCCTCGTAGTTTCCAATAACTCTGGATATTCAACTAATTCCCAGCTTCGGAAGGTTATTAGTATATCACTATTTTTGTCAATAATTTTAGTAAGTGCTAATTCTTGCGGAATCGCTACAGTAAGATGAGGAACTCTCCAACACAACTTTGTAATTTTAATTTTGGGTTTTTCATCTTCATTACTGGATAATAATGCATTTGTATCATCATTACTTCTTATTAGAATAAGTTCTTGTTGTGAATTAAGAATAATCTTATTATAATCTTCAAAAAATCCTGAATACATCTTTAATGGTATACATAATTAAACATTACCTTTGTCATCAGTCATAATTTTTTCTTTAGATTTTGTTTTCAGATACCAACCGGCATTTTCCAATTTAGCACTTTCATTTTGATTAAATGAAATATATCCCTTAAGAGTTGAAGTTATACCAATATCCCGAACGGAGTCAATAGTAACACCATTTAAAATATAGCGCAATTCTTTAAATAAAAATGCCGGAGCATTATTAATTAAAACAGTATTAGCTAAAGGGGAATCATCTTCTTTAGTTACTTGCAATTCCACATAAATTTCACTTTTGCAAGGTAAAGGATATTTTCCTGTTTGTTGCAAAGCAATTCTGATTTCATCATTTGGTCCGAGTTTTGTAGGATTAAAAGGATCGAAAGAAAGAATTTCCCAGCTTAATATTGATTCATCAACCAATACATTTTCTCTTACATTTAAATAATCCATTTTTATTTAAGTTTAAAACCCAAACTTTGAAGAAATTTTCTATTAGAAGGTGTTAACCTTTGGAAGTTTGATTTCCTACTAAAGGAAGTTGGTTTCTTTCTTGTCTTATTAATGTTTTTATTATTAAATTTTCTAGTAAAGTTTGCAGATTTATTGTTATATAATATTACCATCTTTCACCTACTTTTTTAAGATGTAGTCTGATGGTTATGGTTTCTTCTCTAAAATTAACCAAATCACCTTCCTGATCTATTATTTTAATGGCTATTTTATCAATTACTTTAACGGTGACTGGGAAATATATGAATTTTTGAGGTGACTCAATTATTTTGAACCCTGGAGCAACGCTCGGGAAAAATTGGTGTATTATATGAACTGGTTTCCCGTTTAAATATGATCCCTCTGCAATACTGCAGTCTATATTTATTGAATTTACTTTAATTATTTCTGCTGGAAAATCTGATATATGTTCAATGTTGGCTTTCAATCGCCCATTTTTAAACCCTAATAATTTACCAATAGTTCCTTCACGAAAAGTTATGGGGGATGAACATTTAAGATGTGTACGCAAAGTTTTATTATTTGCATAAAGACTAAAACTAATTTTATCCTCATCCAAGTGTTTTTTTAAAAAATCTGTTATGTCTTCTAATTCGTAGCTACCTGGGGGTATGGCTATTTCTAAATTTTCATCATGAATTAATACATTATTCCCAACATCAATATTGGGAATTGCATTAAATGTTTCGAAATTTACAAGACCGATAACATATTCAACATCTTCATCTAAATATATTGGAGGATGTAACTCTGATGTTAAAATAGCGGAATTGCCGCTAAGAACAAAACTGTATGACATTTTACTTTAAAAATGTGTTTAATAATAAACTAAAATTATGTGTTACATATGGTTATAAAGAAATTTTAGACACAATTGACCACAATTTGTTTTGTTAAAGTTTTGTTAACTGTTATAATTATAATTAACAATATTATTATTTTGGTCGCTATAAAAATATTTAATTAATTCATAAGGGGGTCGCAAATTACCATAACTATCAAAATATATTATGTTTTTTCCTTTTTTTGTATATGCTATCCAGTGAGTACCAGCACCACTATGATTATCTAGATTGACAATTGCACTTTCAATTATCTTTATCTTTTTTGGTAATTTATCCCTCATAAAAATACCACGAAAGTTGGGAATTTGTAAATATTTAACGTATTTAAGTAAATCATAATTTGTAAGTGCTTTTCGAGATATATGTTTCAGCAGTTTTTTGAATAAGGCTTCAAGTATAATCCACATCCTGTTTTATAGGGTTTTAAATAAAGTCCACTTCCTTTTTTTCCTACCGCAATGGACTCCATCATTTGATTGTGTCATTTAGATTCTTCTAATTTCACTTTGGCTGCTTTTGCATCATTTACTGCTTTAGCAATACCTGCAGCCCCTCCTCCAAGAGCA
Source organism: Diaprepes abbreviatus (assembly GCA_034092305.1). Lineage (NCBI taxonomy): Eukaryota > Metazoa > Arthropoda > Insecta > Coleoptera > Curculionidae > Diaprepes > Diaprepes abbreviatus. The sequence goes on from JASJET010000303.1 coordinate 1,343,914, forward strand.
CCAAGAGCAGATAAACCAGCAAATAAAGGTATAAGTGGAAGAAATCCGCCAGTCTTTGGGATTGGAATTACCCTTTTCTTTGGAGGTAACACTTTACCTGTTTTTTTAATAGCTTTTAAATCAGTTTGAATACTTTCATTTAGGTCTTTAAAACGTTTCCCCTTAATTCCTTTTCTAGCTTTTGAAATTACCTGAGATAATGATAGTCCTCGTCCTTTTCGGGTTTTTCGCTAGAACTTTCTTCTCGTTCGAAGTCCCATACCTAATTTTCTTTTAATTTTCATAGCACCAGTAATTCCTAGTGCAGCAGTTTTTTCCCCAAAACTCGAATCTTTAGCTTTGAACCTTGATAAAGCTTTGTCAGCTAATATTTTATCAGCTAAATGCCTTCTTTTTATATCATTTGATTGTGAGTAAGCAATATCGTGTTCTTTACAAGCCTCATCCAATAAATTTATACCTTTATCACCTCTTGACAATCGTTTTTCCAATTTTGTTCCACGTCCACAAAAATTATAACCACGAATATGCAATTCAAAGGGTAATTTATTGATTAATGAGTTTACTAAACCACTTCCTTTCCTTTTGCTGTTTGTCTTGTAAATGATTCGTTTATTATGTGATGGAAACATTATATATAGTCACAATCCTAGTGATAACTAACCAGTTACATCACAATACCGAATATTAATAGTTTGTTTTATATATAAAATGAGAGTTGAGAAACAACCATATTCTATAACAATTAAGGATCATGAAAGTTCAGTGTATGGTTTTAGAAAACATGGAAAACTGTTTGAGGGAAATAGTAAAAGAGGGTTAATTATTGGCCCGTCAGGCTGTGGCAAAACCAATGTTATTATTAGTTTAATTGAAGATCCGAATGGTTTGCGATTTGAAAATCTGTATGTTTATTCAAAATCCTTATATCAACCTTTTTAAACCTTTGAAAAAAATTGGATACTATGAATCTGAAAATGAAGAAACAATTGTTTCACCAAAACAAGTTAAACCAGACTCTATAATAATATTTGATGATATAGTGTGTTGTAATCAGAATGTTGTAAAATATTATTTTTGTTTCGGAAGACACAAAAATACTGATTGTTTTTATTTATGTCAAACATATTCTTCTATTCCGAAACAATTAATTCGTGACAATGCAAATTTAATTGTTATATTTCAACAAGATCGAACAAACTTAAAACATATTTATGATGATCATGTTAATGTTGATATGTCATTCAACCAATTTAATGAGTTGTGCTTAATATGTTGGAAAGATAAATTTGGATTTTTGGTAATAGACCAAGACTCTAATGTGAAATCTGGCCGATATCGAAAAGGATTTGATTCATATATTTACTTATAAAAATAAACGTTTGATGGTAAATTATACCAATCATGGATGAACGTTTAGCAAGAGAGCTAGTTAAATCAAGAAAAGCTGTTAAACAAAAATATCAGAGTTTAAAAAATGCGGAATTTGAGGCGCAAACTAAATTGGAGGAAACATATAAACCGATAACTCAACCCTTACAAGAATTAATTTCAACGATTGGTAAAATTGAACCTGTTGAAATAAAGGAAGAGCTACACACACCAATTAAAAAAATTTATGAAACACCACAAAAAAGATCAATTCAAACACTAACACCAAAGAGAAAATTACAATATGGAACATCAACACCAGAAAAAAGAAAGACGGGAAAAACTCCACTCCTTCCTACAGAAATACCATCGATTATTGACTGGGACGCGAGTTTAGCTTCAGCAAGTCAAATGCCATCTATACAACAAACAAGTATTATTGCAGAAACTACCCCTTCTTCAGGTTCACATTCCACAATAGGAAATCTTTCAGATATACTAGAACAAACGCGGCAAACAGTTCGAACATTTGTTGATACAGATTTATATAAAGAATATTTATTAGGATTTGATGAATTACCTCGCCAATATATTGATGACGGTGTAAAAGATGTTGAACATGAGTTTGATTACCAATATGGAATAGTTCATGATTTGGAAACCGAGAAATTCTTTTTGGGTTTAACTCAAAAACCTGTCGAAATTATTGGTAGAAACATCAAAATTGAAGGAATAACCTATACAGGTACACCAGGTTTATATGAGTTATTATTTAAAAAAGAACCAATAGGGTATAAAAAACAAGATTTGGAAGATTATATGGATATTTTAAAAAGAACCAATGCATACCGTAGAAATAATGATCCAAATGAGCAGGTGCAGGGAAATGGATTACATTAATATATTTCTATAATAGGACCTTATTTGCAAAGCAAAGGAATTACAAAAACTAAAACTCTAAATCCCGAATCACAACAAGCAATCCTGGGATTTTTTGAAAGACGCAAAGCTCTATATAGAGAAAGTCGAATGTCTTCAAAAAAAAAAAACGGATTTGGTATAACTTTAAAAGTTAATAAACCTAATACAGATTACATATATTGGGATAATGTAAACGAACTTGTTGAGAGACTTCAACTATTGGTAGCATCCATGCTTGCGGGACACACTGGTCATAACAATGAAATTATTTCCATTATTGAAGAACTAAGAAAAGCGAATATTATTATATAAAAGAACATAATAGATACTTTTAAACATTTCTAAAATGACCATCGATAAATTTGGTCGTCATATTTCAAAAAAATCTGCTCTAAACACATTATTATCATTAGAAAATAAAATATTATCAAATGTTGAAGAGAAAATAATAAAAAATTTTGAAAGCGATGTAAAATATATTGAAAATAAATTAATTCAAAATTTAGATCCCGGGTTGAAAAGTGACGTTAATAATTTAAATAAGAGAATAAATGAATATGATAACAACATACAAAATATTGCAAAAAAGATTAAGTTATTTAAGGATAAAGTTATTCCTGAATATAATGACAGGATAATTAATTTGAAAAATACTGTTGATGGAAATGATGAGGTAGTGGAAAAATTTTCTCAAAAAGTTTCTAAATATGACTTTGACGTAGTGAAGTTAAAATATGATAAAGTTGATGATTTGGAAAATGAAATAAAAAATGAAATTACATCAATTAAATCAATAATTAAGGATACTTCAGCAATTGACAACGCCAAGAATAGTATTTCCAAGGAAATTACATCAAAGTTTCAAAATTTTACTAATATGCTTAATGATAGAGTAGCAGAAGAAGTAGGGAATTTTAAGAAAATACATGACGTTATGGATAAAAATACACAAAATCTTGAAAAGTCAATGAACACTCATTTTCTAATTCACAAAAAAGATACCGACAAAGTTAATGAATTTAAAGAACAAATTAAAGAATTTGAAATTAAAATCAATGCATATAAATCAAATTTACAATATTTAGAAGACAAATTGGAGGAGGATTTTCAAAACGAAAATGAAAAAATTGAAACGGAATTCAAAGATCAAATTACAAAAAATAATGAAAAAATCGAGGATATACTAAAGCAATTAAACCATCTAAAAACCAAATCTGAAACTTCTTTTGACGAGAAAAATTTTACAAAGGAAATTGATGAAAAATTACAAAAAGAATTAGAATCCTTACTACAAGTAGTGCAAGCTATAATGGAAGTTTCTAAAAAGGATATATTAATTAAAATTAAAAATAATAGTTCAAAAATTGAGGAGATTTCTTTACTGACAAAAGAACTTGAAATATCTTATACAGATATATTACACAAAGCTGAAAAGACAGCGTCAGATATAAAAAAATATAGAAAAAAAAATTGTAAAAATGACATTAGATATAACAAATGCAGAATTTCAATTAGGAAAAGATATAAAAAATCTAGAAGATAAATTAGTAAAAGAAATAAAATCATTAAATGAATTAGTTCAAAGAGCTGCTGAAGTTTCTAGAAAAGAATTTAATGATACAATGAATTATGCAAGAGAAGAAATGAATTCAACATTAGGTGGTTTCAAAAAAAATTATACGTTATCAAATCTTGTTTTGGAAACTAAATTTAATGTGAAAATGTCTTATCTTAATAACAACATCACCCAAATAAATTCGTCAATAAAAGAAATTAGAAATGAAAATAACAAATTATTTGAAACAATGGAAAATAAATTTAATGTAAAAATTTCTGATCTTACTAACAACATCACCCAAATAAATTCATCAATAAAAGAAATTAGAAATGAAAATAAAAAATCATTTGAAGCAGTGGAAAATAAAATTAAAGAACTTACTAAAAAAAACTGAGATGACTTTTTCATATTTTACACAGTCAGCGATAAAGGGTTTTTATAAACGGTTTAGAAGGAGGTAAAGTTATTTATGGGATTTATTTTCGAGAGTAAGGTATAAATTAATAATGAGTAAAATTAAGCAAGACGTTGTAAATGAATTACATAAACCAGCGAGAAGGCGATATAAAAGGAGACGAACAATTGTAAAAGGGCTTAATGATCTATTTCAAGCTTATCTGAAAGAAATGCAGCCATATGCGAAATTTAATAGGGGTTTAAGATATATTTTAATGGTAATAAATGTGTTTTCTGAATTTGTATGGGCAGAACCTGTAAAATCCAAAACTGGTAAAGATGTAACAGCTGCAATGAAAAAAATTCTATTAACTTTAAAAACTGCCCCAAAAAATCTAAATACTGACCAGGGTAAAGAATTCTTTAATCAAGACTTTCAGAAACTTATGGAGCAGTTCAAAATTAATCATTACAACACATTTTCTAATATGAAAGCTAGTATTGTAGAGAGAGTAAATAGAACTATAAAAAACAAAATGTGGAAAAAGTTCAGTTTACTAGGTAATTATAAATGGATCAGCTTTCTTAAAGAAATAATTACAGAATACAATAATACTAAGCATTCAACAATCGGAAAAAAACCAAACGAAGTTAACAAAAAGAATGAAATGGAAATCTTGAAATCAGCTTATACCCATAAGAAAACTGTGGATCCCAGATCACCAAAATTTCGTTTCAGTGATAGAGTACGAATAAGCAAGATTCGTGAACAATTTTCTAAAGGTTACACACCCAACTGGTCAAACGAAATTTTTCAAATAAAAAAAATCCGGCTGACTAATCCAACAACGTATTTGATTCAAGATGGAAACGGGATAGATATTCAAAGAGGTTTCTATGAGAAAGAACTTCAAAAAGTAAGACACCCAAATGTATATCTGGTGGAAAAAGTGTTAAGAAAGAAAGGAAACAAAGTATTTGTAAAATGGTTAGGATTAGATAAATCTTATAACTCTTGGATCATCAAGGGAGATGTGATGTAATAGTAATTAATGCTGTAATAATAATTGATGTTTGTAATAAAAAAACGAATTTTTAAATATATATATATATATATATATATATATATATATATATATATATATATATATATATATATATATATATATATATATATTTGTTTTATTTAAAAATAAGCTTATTACATTAACATTTTTTAAATACAATATTCCTATAATCAGAGTCTAATATGGGATTTAAAATTTTTTCAGTCAATTTAATCCTTCTTCTAAAATATTTTTGATTTATAAATTCTTCAGAAGTCATACGAGCTTTTCTGTAGGCAAAGTTCCAAGCCATCATCAGATGAATTTGGTTTCTTGATTCATCAATAGATACTGTCTTCTTCATAATAGTGCTTAAACTTTAATTTTTGTTCTAGTTCTTCGGGATGATTCAAAAGCAGTTCCAGCATGGAGCATACATTTTCACTATTTAGATTTTGTTTTGGAGAAAGGACATTATATATTTTGTCAAAGGAATCTCCATCGTAAAAGTTGTTATTTCTAAAAACGTTGAAATAACGTCGAAAGTTTTGTTTTTGTAAAACGTTTAGTCTATATTCTATAAGTGGAATTTGTTCCCATAGTCTGCAGACAGTTTCATTTCCATAGTAAATAAATTCACAGCTTTTCGCAATCTTCACTATTGGTAATTCACCAATCTTTTCAAAATGAATAGATAAATTTTGCAAATATATCGGTTCATTGAAAACATTAGGTGAAAACATATAATTTGTTATAACTCCTTGATATTGCAATAAGTTCTTCCAATCATCTTCATTTAATATCACAGATTGACCATTTTTAGCACCAAGTTCAATGCATGGTAGAAAATCACTTTCCACCCACAAACCAATCGCAGCATATTTAGAGTTAGAATTATTTAAATTATATTTTGTAGAATTTATATATTTTTTTTTATTTTCTTTTTTAATGGTGAATTTTCAAATATATTTTTACTCTGATTACTGAACATCTTGAATGATGTATTTCAAAAACTAACTAGCTATCTGTTTACTCTCAAAAAACTAACAATCTATCCGTTTGCTCCTAAATTTTATACATTTTCCCTCTCCTCTCAAGTGGAGGGGTAAACTTATTTTCCTTCTCCATTTAAGTGGAGGGGATAAACTTTAAATGTCTTTATACTAACAAGAATCAATAAAAAACAAAATTTATATTATTTTTAAACATTTATTAAATAATTTTATAGATATTTTTTTATGAAATACAATAAAATTAAACATGTACAAATAAATATTGCTGCTGCAAATATAATAAAAAATATATAACAACAGACACAATGACAGGATTCTTCTTTTTTATTGTTGAAAGGAATCCAATCTGAATATTGTAATGGTTTGTTTGTCATGGATTATTTAATTTTTATGAATGTATTTTCACATAAAGCAGAATCAGTTACATTATAGGTAAAAAAGTGTGAATTTCCAACAAGATATGTCATTTTCATCTGTTTGTAGCAATCGGTTTCATTTTTGAGGGCATTTATACATATATCAGCCCTAACTGCATTAGGAATATAATTTACATATAGAACATTTCCAACAAGGGAAACTAAAACTATTAAAGATGCAGCAGTCATTGTTGTAATATTACTAACAAATAGTGGTATTTGTATACAATATATATGTCTTCTGATTCAGTTCCCCTCCAACTTTTAAAGCTTCAAAAACGACTTACATATATTATCATCATTTAATATGATGACTTTATAAAGATGAAAAATTACTAGGAGTAGTTAATTCTAATCGTGGTTTTTTATTTTTAGATGCATTTTCGTTTTCGGAACTTAAAGAAGTTAGAGTATCATACATCATTTTCATATCTTTATCAAAAAAATCTGTTTCCAAAATATCTTTATGTCCCCATGCAAGAGTTTTTGTGGAATTTGGTATACAATATATTTTATCATCATGAGTTGTTAATGCCAATTTATTTAACAAATTAGTGTATATGTTATGCATATCTGATTTGAATACATACATGGTGCAGAATATTTTGTCACCTTTCTCAACAACATCTTTATAATCTGATAATGTTAATTGATTTTTTATACATAATTTACTAACAACTTTTGCTTTTTTATCTACACTATTTTTGGATTTGATGCAATATGCTTTAGCACCAGTTCCATAAAAACTTTCAATGGGAATCCCTTTGTACTCATCTTTAAATTTACCAACAACTGATGTTGTAATAGGCATGCAATGAATATTTTGTTCAGAAAAATTAGAAGTATCAAATTTATCCAGATTTAGCTTCATATCTTCATAAAAGTTTTGGGTCTGAACTTCAAGAATTAAGGAATCAGTATCCATATATAATAAATTTAAATTATTACCATATTTAATTTTTAAATATCCGTAATAAAAATTATACATCACAGTTTTTGCAATATCCAAGATACTCATCCCAACATAAATTGGTTTATTGTATTCAATGCAAACCTGTTGAAGTTGAAGAGCAACTAAATTTTCAGAGAAAATTTTAAAATCCTTTAATTGAGGTTTAGAAATAAGTTTTTCGGCACTAAATTTATTACCCTGTCTTTCCCATTGAGATACTAATTTAATATCTGCTCGCCTATCAACATTTTCCATGGTTTTACCGAAAATTGAATTATTTGCCAATTTATAACAATTTTTATCAAATTTATTTTTAGATAAATTTCGTAAATTTGTATTTAAATCTATATATTCCGCTAACCATGGTGATTGTGTAAACTTAACTGCTCTGTGTATTTTTATGATTTTGAGTCCAAATTCTAGACATTGTTTCAGATATCGGTAATGAATGATATAGTTATATTTATTATGTAAGTTTGGAATCAATTTGGAGTGGTTTGAAATTGGCGGTGTATATTGTTCAGGATAAAATGGGAAATCATTATGACTATCATGTAAATAATTTGGATATTCTAAATCAACTTCAAATATGTAGCCTATAGATGATGTATCTGAAAGTTCGGATATATTTAAAGTTTCTATTTCGAGCTTAGGTACCCAAGCAAAATTTTTTTCAGGCAAATATTGTTTCATAGCATAACCATACAAATTTGTGGCGTCTAAGTAAGTGATATATGTTGTAGGTCTTTCAGGATTAAAATTTTCTAAGAATGGATTATTTGCTTCAGATTTGCGTTTGGAACAAGTGCTAACCTCACCACGAACACCTTTTTTGAAAAAATGAAGCATATCTGGTTCCGTTAATAATTCTAATTCTACATTAGATAATTTCATCATTGCATCCCAGCACATAGAAGGGCTAGTGACATAATTAACAGGATCTAACTTATAGGTTTTAATACATGTGGATCTATAATTTTCAAAAACATCAGCCAAAAGTAAAACATCCGATTTTAAGTAAATATCGGAATAAGCCCCCATTGTAGAACACTTAAATAGATTCCACACTTCTACAGCACGATTGTAGTCTTGAGGAGAGATATTTTCATCGGTTAAGTTATTATAAAATTTATCAATCGATGGTAGAGATTTCTCATTTAATTTTTCGTTGGAATCTATGTAAGAGTATGGAAATACCCCTTTTTGTCTAATGTATCGAAATTCATCAGCATTTGAGAAAAACTTTTTAATTTCAAAACATTGTGAATCTTGTAGAGTTTGTGATAGCGATTCTAAAGACTCTGGAAGAAATTGAAAAGAATCTATAAAGCGTAGTCGCAAAGAAACTGGTTTCCGCTTTTCTGACACATAACTGTCAACGAAAATTTCCTTACTAAAAGAAATATACTTTTCTTTATTTTGAGCTATAACACTAATATTTTCTTTATTATAGCAAAGCGATTTAATAAATAGGTGAGAATCATAGTTTTTTAAATTATGCAATACTATTGGTATATATTTTGGAGGTCTAAAATGCAAATTACAAATTGAGTGGGCAGCTCCTCGATATTTACCTGTAATATGACAATGATCTCTACACTTTATGAAATTTCCTTTTGAAAAAGGTTTTTCACATATGTAACAAATGCTAGAATTTTCATACTCAATCTGTTCTACAGATGACAAATCTTTCAATGGTACTTGATATTTTAAATATTTTTTATAAATTTCTTTTACATCATTTTCAATGTATTCAATAAATTTTAAAGCGCAATCTGTACCTCTATAAAGTTTAAGACAAACAACATTCTCATCAAATGATGATTTAATATAATAAGCAAATGAATAGGGTATATGTTCAGCAGTTTTAATAGTATATGAGGTTGTCGAATCAGGTGTAGATTGTTGGCACTCAATGTTTTTTAAATAACATTCAAAATCGGCATACATAACAAAAGGGGCTTTATACTGTTTCTGAATATTTTGAAACTTTAATATATTTGCAGGAATATAATTTCCAAATTTATTCAAAATCAAATTATCTGAAGGAAGCTCAATTCGAACAAAACTACAATCACGTTCTAAATGCGCGTTAAGTTTTTCATATGTTCCAAAATATTAAAGGCATCCATCACATAAGTATTTTTTTATTTTCTTTTTTGATAATTGTTTGGATACCAAGCAACCTAAATCTTTTATCCAACAGTAGTGGTTATTTCCATCATCAGAACTTATTAAAAGTAAATTAATATGTAATTTTTTCTTTTCATTATTATAATGTAAAGGACCGACAATCTCAGATACATTTTTATTATTTCTTAAAAAATTTTCAACTCCATATACATTTATGGACAAATTATTTTTTTCCTCAAATTTTTTTATATCTAATAATTTTACTGGAAATTCTATACCTGTAAAATCGAAAGCGTTTCTGAAGTCTGGATATGAAGAGGTCTTTCGAGGATTACCGATTGGCTGGTATGCTGCTGAAACGACTGCCCAGGCGAAACAGCAATTGTCCTCATTCATCACATTCACTATTGATGTAGAAAATTTTTGCATCTTTATGTAGGAGGAGGCATTCAATGGGTTGTACTTGTTGATGTTTACTTCCAAATGCAGAATTCTTTGTAGAGCCCACCCTGTAATATGAATTAAAAAATTAGTTATGAATAATATTTGTTAGAGATGTTCAAGTGATATTAAGAAAACTTAGCTCTTGAGATTAAATAATAATTACCTGAGTCTCGTTCCGGCAATTCATCTGCTTTGGTTTCAATAATCTTGAATAAATCATCGTAAAGCAGTTGTAGATCAGTTGTATGGGTTACAACGAAGAACGGTGTATTAAATGACTTAATTGAAGTAGAGATTAAAGTTGGGGAATAATATATTCCAAATAATTCCAAATTTACTTTAGCACATGTAAATTCTTGTTGACGCTGGCGTATTAATGTTTGCACTTTATTACCAACATCTTGCTGAAACTTTTTGATGTCGACGTGATAATTCTGCGAATATATTCTGTAGGAAGCTATTCGACATTTAAATGCACTCCTGATAATGTCAATTCCATTTCCATATTTTATGCAGCTCTTGTTTTTATGAATATTTGGTCCTCAAGTGTGTGCTCCAGGAATTAGATTTGACATTTACTTCACAATCTTGGCAATATCGCATTGGAGGTCTTGAAAGTAGTTCATCAACTGAAACAATCATTATTTTTAATTCCTCTGTAAAACTTTATTAATTAATATTAAAAGAAAAATTAAAAGGAAAATAATAGCTATATATGTTATAAAAAAATACTTACGATTAATTATATAATCTTTCATGTTAAAGGTGTTTTCGTTATTGACAAAATTTTCTCGAAGGTGGCGTACAATATGTGATTTTCTTTTAAATTCTCTTAAGCAGTGTGTGCAAAGGAGAGTCATTTTAAAATGGAATCTGTCAGGGTTATATGGCTTTTAAATAAACACAATTCGATCAATCAAGACCCAATGACATAGAATAATTAGCAATTTTTTCAGCTCGCGCAATTTGGAAAACTTTTGGATTAACTTTTTAATTTGTTGAAAAGCATGGATTTTTTTTAAAAAATATATTACCCAAATTTAAAAGAAGATCGCCTTGTCTTTGTATACAATTTTTTACATCTTTCAGAGTTGAATTAGAAATATTATTGCAAATACTATCCAAGTTGAAATAAGAGAACACCATTGATTTAAATCTAGATGCCGCGCATCTTGTGTCACTCTTATTTAAACTCGGCTTAGATTTCATGCGAATAAATTTATCTAATTCACTCTTATTTGATAAATCGATTTTCGGAGCTGTTCTGATTGCGGCGGGTAGAGAAAAATTTTGATGCTCCAAATTATGAGAACTAGTATCGTTACCATCCAATTTTAGCCTTTTAAAATTTGGCAAATCTAACAATGTTTCCGAAGAGCGCTTTTTTGAGAAATTTTGTTCAAATAAATTAGTAGAAATTTGATTTGGTTCCAATACATTTTGTTCCTGATTTTGATTTGGTTCCAATATATTTTGTTCCTGATTTTGATTTGAGTTTGAAATGATATTTGAGGAACATTGAGGTTGCTCATCCTCAAAATTTCCATTGTAACTATATAGCTCAATGTCTCCCACAATTTCACCGCAGCTCAAATCCAAAACGTCTACAAAACTGTTTGTATAGCCAAATTTGGATGGTTGTTGATATAAAATTTTTTCATCTTTTGGTGAAACCTGTATGACGGTTTTCACACTGTCGATAAAATCATCAGATGAATCATATGATGATTCATCTGATGAAGCATCCGAAATTGGTGAATAATGGGGGCGATAAATCTCTTTCATAATATTTTTCGAAAAACCCCCAATGCCAAACCCATTATTATTATTATTATTTAAAACTCCTTCATTATCACCCCCATTTTGCCCTGAGCTATTTGGAGACCCTCCCAATACATTCAAAAGTTGTTTCAAATCATAAACCTCCCCTATTGTTGAATTATTAATTAAATTTTGCCCGGGAATTTCCTCATGCTTTCCATTAACCTTAATTAAATTTTGCCCCGAACCATTTTCAGTCCCTTCCATTATTGTGAGAAACTCTCCCAAATTATCACCCTCATTTATTTCAAAATTATTAATTAAATTTTGCCTCAACATATCATTGTTTATATCGTCAAAATTTATGGTTTCTAGAGGTTCAGGAGAAAATTCTTTAATATTCGCTTCATCTAAAACATTTAAAAGTTGTCCTAAAATATCGCAATCACCAATTTCAGTATTATCAATTTATTTAAATTTAGTTTCTAACTGTTCATCGCTTAACCCGCAAAAAGAACAGTCCATTAAATCGTGGACAAGGCAAGCTTCGTTTAAATTAAATGCGGTTAAATCAATGTTTTCAATTTTTACATTTAAAAATGAAGACATTATAAATTAAAAATTCAAAAATCAAAATAAAAAAATTAGAAAATCAGAAAATCAAAAATAAATTTATAGCTCTTAAAATGAAGTAAAAATTAAGTTAAAGCAAATCCAAAATATTAAATAAAAAATATTAAATCAAAAATATTAAATCAGCAATACAAAGCAAATGAAAATGAATATTATGTCACTACGTCACACAATAATTTGAAATAATTCGGACTAGTTCAAATACTATTCGAGAATTTTAATACACACGCTAATAGCGAGATGTAAACTGAAGAGATGCTTCGTACCAGGTCGCCTTTTAAAGCGGCCAAGAGCCTGGTACTGGCTGGTACGGCGTGGCACTGCATGGTACGACGGGAACCGTGAGACCGTGAACTCGAGAGAGGTCGTTGAACGGTCGTAAGTTGTTTTGTTCTTAAGAAAAAGACGAGTAAAGAAGAGAAGAAGAAAAAAAAAGTTGTTTTTTGGAATAATATAAAAAAAGGTGTTTTTTCTTTTAATTATTTTTTTTTTTTTCGTTTTTTATATTATTCCAAAAAACAACTTTTTTTTTTCTTCTTCTCTTCTTTACTCGTCTTTTTCTTAAGAACAAAACAACTTACGACCGTTCAACGACCTCTCTCGAGTTCACGCTATCTTTGCCTTCTTCTTCTTCTCATTCTTCGGACCGGTTTCGCCGCTGGAGGTACGGAAAGGTGGTATTTCAGTATTGTATATAAGGATTTACAGCGTCTTGACTTATCATTCATTAAGTTTAAAGTCTGAAAATGAGTACTTTCATAATTCTAACACTACAAGACTTTCTGGGATTCTTAGAACATCAGATTAATCTGATGGATCGTCAGAGTCCAAATTCAGAGAACACGGTGATGTGGCCGCCACCATCAGAGGCTGACTATTTGGATGAAGAATTCATCAACATGTTTGAGCCAGACCTGGATCCCGAGCCTGTCGCCTTTGAGTGGGATCCAGACCGAGCAATGGATCTTCAACCTTTGATGATGGAGCAACAACAGCCTATGGAAGAAGATCGGCCACAACCTATGGCAGAGCAGCAGCAGCAAGCTATGGCAGAGCCGGAGCAACAGCAAGCTATGGCAGAGTCGGAGCAGCAGCAAGCTATGGCAGAGCCGGAGCAGCAGCAAGCTATGGCAGAGCAGGAGCAGCAGCAAGCTATGGCAGAGCCGGAGCAGCAGCAAGCTATGGCAGAGTCGGAGCAGCAGCAAGCTATGGCAGAGCCGGAGCAGCAGCAAGCTATGGCAGAGCCGGAGCAACCTCTGGCAATGCGAAGACAGAGATACGATCGAAAATGCAAGAGGCGGATACCGGAGCAGCAGCAAGCTATGGCAGAGCCGGAGCAACCTCTGGCAACGCGAAGACAGAGATACGATCGAAAATGCAAGAGGCCGATACCGGAGCGAAGACAGAGATACGATCGAAAATGCAAGAGGCCGATACCGGAGCGAAGACAGAGATACGATCGAAAATGCAAGAGGCCGATACCAGAGCAGCAGCAAGCTATGGCAGAGCCGGAGCAACCTTTGGCAATGCAAAGACAGAGATACGATCGAAAATGCAAGAGGCCGATAAATTATAAATTATATTTTATAATTTACGGCAATCTCTGGTGGGCAACAACATCTCTGGTGGGCAGCCACAATCTCTGGTGCATCAGCAGCAACCGTTGGCAAAGCAGTAGCAACCTATGGCAGAGCAGCAGCAGCAGCAACCTATGGCGGACAGCAGCAACCTATGGCGGACAGCAGCAACCTATGGCAGAGCAGCAGCAACCTATGGCAGAGCAGCAGCAGCAGCTTCTAGTGGTCAGCAGCAACAGATGATAAAGCAGCAGCAACCTATGGCAGAGCAGCAGCAGCAACCTATGGCAGAGTAGCAGCAGCAACCTATGGCAGAGCAGCAGCAGCAACCTATGGCAGAGTAGCAGCAGCAACCTATGGCAGAGCTGGAACAGAGATCCATCCCAAACTGGTATTTGGTATTGTGATTTATATATGTATATATGTATTTATCTATTTATGTATATATGTATATTTGTATTTTAATTTAGGAATAATAAAAAACAAAATCGTTGAGGAAAAATTTTTTTCTATTTCACACCTAATAACCAAGTTTCTTCAACTTTAAAGAATTATTATGAATAGGATGATTATATATATTTTTATTTTTTTACAAGCATAGTAACGAAAACTAGTTTTTTTTTTAACTTGGCAGAATTATTCTACATGGAAGAATAAATCATAAGCTCGGTTTTCAGAGAATCTTATTTAATCAAACCTAATTGTTCTTTATCTTATATATTAATTCTTATTTAAATATCTTAGTTGACATTTTTAAACTTAATATTACAAACTACTAGGGTGCATGAATAAATTCAAGTGAAGTATCAAATTTATTTATTTAAAATTCAATTTATCAATAGGATTGATGGTGCATATTATGTAGAAAAAATTATTCTACACTGAAAGAACAAAATCATTAATTCTTGGAATCTAAATATAGACAAATTTCTATTTATTTACATGGTACCCTTATATTTATTTAACTTAAACTTAATATATATCTTATAACTTATAACTTATACCTTATATCTTATAACTTATATCTTACAACTTTTATTTTATATAAAATTTTATTTAAATTAGTTGGCATTTTAAACTTAATATAAAAAACTACTAGGAATAAATTCAAGTGGAGTATCAAATTCATTTATTTAAATTTATGCATATTATTTGAAAAGAATTATTCTATACTGAAAGTACAAAATTATAAATTCTTTCAATGGGAATAAATACAAATTCTTATCTATTCGCATCATTCCCTTATATTTATTTACATAGTTTCTTACATTTATTTAACTTAGCAGAACAAAATCTAAATTCTTATAAAATATTTTAAACTTAAACTTAAACTTAAACTTAATATTAAAAATGCCATAGTGCATGAATAAGTGCAAGTGAAATAAATTTATTTAAAATTTGATTTTTCGATTAGATGGTTTTGCATATTCTTTAGTTCTGGTTTGTTATATATTATACATGCTTGTGAAGGAGTTGTTACAAATAAATCGTTTTCACAAGTGTTGCATTGTAGATCTTTTTCGCAACATATAAAGGATCGTTTATAGTGGCTATTAACAAAATTATGTTTCCCATTTGGGCAATTTAGAGCATGTATATAGTAACATTCACAACATAAATTATATGCACCGCCAGAAGATGAAATGATTACAACATAAGATTGGAAAACGCACACTTCTCGCGTAAGGTAATTTGGTGCCAATGCATCACTTGCATTTATTTTTGTCACTTTCACGAGCCCCTCTTCTCCTCACCCGTTTGGAACTCCATTATCCTCTATCCCATCATCTTCTTCGTCTTCATCATCGTCTTCGAAGTTATGACGATCAATAGTAATCAGAGACTCCTGTCTTGTGTTGAATTTCCCCCTTCCAGCCAATTTAAAATGAGTTACTTCTTCCTTGTACATTGACTGGATTGATTCATCGCAAGCGGAATCTAAATAGATTTGTTGTTGATCCATTTCGAAGACTGATGAACTGAATTTATGAGATTTGATTCACTTGTTTAAACAATTTGCACTTTGACAACACTTTTTTATTGGTAATGGTGGACCGTCTATATGATTTTGGTATAAGTTGTAATGTTCAAAACAGGGTAAATTTAGCTTCAATTCCTCGTCACTTTGATAATGTTTTGGTAACCTATGCCAAATTTTTTGTAAGCTAAGTGAATCAACGTATCTCTTCAAATAACTGATGGGAAAGAAGGCCAAGTCTTGATCTTCAAAGTCCGTAAGGTTTTTCTTGCTGGTTTGATATAAAATTATGACTTGGCCTACACGTTCAATGAGTTGTTGTTCTGGTTGTTGGTCACTATTTGACATCACGACTGAATGAATGTAGCTCGCTCAGATTCAGTCGTTTATAATTCCAGCTCCCCTCCAACTGCTACCAGCCCCCTCCAACTGCTGTGGTGGTTAGGAAGGAGGTAGGAGGTGGAGCAAAAAGAGGTGGAGTTTACGTAACCAATCGAGATAGGGGGCGAACTTGGGCAGCCAATCAGAAACAAGGTCATTCTTGGCTGACCAATCAAAAAAGTGGTGGGGGGGTTAACTCAGAGCCCCCTATCTCCACTACTCCCGTAGTAATTGAACTTATTTGGCTGGTGTCAAGAAGTCTATGCTAAGTTGAGTTAGATCTTCAGATTTTTAAATTTAATGAACTGGGCGCAGAGCTTAAAATATCTAGATATTTAGTTAACTTGATGAACCATACTAAAAACTGCACTAGTTTATCTCATTGATGGTTGAATTATGGCATCATTTACATACCTACGTATTGAATATTTCTAATAAACGTCATTTTCCATACATCCTATTATAAATATAGAGCATCTACTTAATACTTCGGGGTTCGATGTTATTACATATATAGAAAAAACGGTAGGCTGGATGCTAATAAGTTCAAAGAGGGAACATTTCAAAATAGTGTATACAGGTTACATTAAATTTTTAAAGAACTTTTGATTTTTAAAGTTAATTTATTTAAAAAATACAATTTTCCATAAGCATTAGTTTTTTCTAGTATAATATTATTGCGATATAGAAAAAATCCACCAATTAATGTATTTAAAGTTTCCTCCTATAATAAACTCCCCAAAACCCATCAAAACATAAGGAACAATCCTGGGGTTAAATAAATAAAAAAAAGTATATATATATATATATATATATATATATATATATATATATATATATATATATATATATATATATATATATATATATAATGGGATTATTCATAAATGACATTTAGATTTTTGTTGAGGTATTATTGTCGTAACAACTGTATAATGGGGTAATATTGATAATATAGAGATTCAATATACTTTGAAAGAATTCTTGATATTTTTAAGTGACTATTAGTGTATAGCATGTTCTGTACAATTAATTATATTTTATAAAAATATAATGTACATACTCCATCGCATTAGTAAGAAGTATAGGAAATAAAAATATATTTCTCCGAAAGCAAAACTTAATTTTGGACAAATTTCGAAGTATTACACGGGGAAATCGATAAAATTATAAATTATTATAAGGAAAGTGACAATTAATATTACCTTAATTACCGTTATTCATAATGATAAAATATTGTTGTTTTAGGTAAGTCTACACTGCAGAAAATTCCAATATGTAAGTATAAAAAACTAAGTTAAATTTAAAGCGTTAGCGAGAAACTATTCGTCAACACGGAGAATTTCTAGTGTCCAAGTCTATTTTTGAGACCTAATTTCGCGAATTTATTTTAGAAAAGTAAAATAAATACAATGAAGAGACTTTTAGTGGCTTTTAATTGAGAATTAAAGGTGTGAACGATAAATATATCATAATGGAAACATCTATGACGAATCATTTTTAACTTGACGTTTATTAATATTTTGGTTATATAAAAGAAACAATAGATTCACATAGGTAGTAATGGGAGGATGATTCAAAAGGTCACAGCACTTAGGCTTGAAAGACAAATTGTTTATATCTTTTATCTCAAATCCATCTTTGTGTACAGTAAATACATTTTTATAAATTATTCAAGAATAGGATTAGTATGCAAGATTCTGGGTTGTCCATTGTTTAGCTTTAAAAGTACTAAAAATTAACTTCCTAATTCGCCGACATATTGTAGTTCTTAAAACAGTTTAGGTTGACACTAAAGGGTTTATATTTTAACAATCAGATTTGCTGAAAACGTTTATGAGTTAGAATAGATCTAATTGCCATGGAATTTAGACATTCTGGTTGGCCAAGTTTGGTTTGGTCATAACCATGTTTACAATCTATATTATATATGTCAAGAATAACACCTTTATATATTAAATTAATGATAACAATCTAGAGATAAAGCCTGGAGATCGGTAACGGGAATAGTTGTCTTCCGGAAATCAATAAAATTTTAATTTTTTCTGGTTTGGTAATAAACGAATATATGTTTTTTATCCTTAGTTTTTCAATATTCAAAAATAAATTAATTAAAAGATATATTATTAATGTTTTTAGGAATATTTTTAGCATTTAACCATTTGAAAATTTAAACTATTTACGAGTTTGTAGCAATATAAGTGATCGCGGTAGGACGTCGGTCCAAAACTCAAGTAATGAGCGGACCGCTCAGAATCGTGATAAAAGTTATTGCTGAATATTTTTTATATTAGATATTTTGAATAAATCCATTACAATAAGAATTACTCTGAGAAATTTCAGAAGGTGAAAATAACTCAGGAGCATAAAGTTGTGACTCTTGGAATATTGAACGTTAAAGAATTAATTTGCTTTGTAACGCAGTATTTTACAGAGCGACATATTTATTACAAAAATTATAAATATTTCTACAATTTTTAATAGTAAACAATTAATGAAATGTTCAAAAGTTACTGATAAGGACAAGGTAGCGGAGAGGCAGTTACGCGTCCTTATAGGAGCGCGAAGAGATGATATTACACATCAATGAAAAGAGAGGAAGCCACTAGAACATCAGTAGAAAAATTAAAGAGTGATGAAAGCGTTGATTTTGTTGTAAATTATTCTTCTGAGTATCAGTAAATTAATTCGGTATCTTCTTTTCTACAATAAGTGAAGTGTAAGGAGTATGGTGATATAAACTTTAGCGGAACTTCTCTTCATGGTCTTGTATTTGAACTTAAAGTGTATTATATTAAATGCGAACCAGTTCTTATAAACTCATGCTCTCATTAATGAGAGAACATATGATGTAAATAGACGATTAGTTTCTGCATTCAGACTTCTTGATATCGATTTGGTGGAAATTCTGGTGGATGTCATTTACACTGTTACAAAAAGGATTTGTAAATTGTCCATGAAAAAGACAGTACAAGAAACAAAAAAATTAGATAACGCAGAAGAACTCACCGTTTTAGAGGATGGAACTGGGATGAAACGTGATTTATCGTCCCTTTTAGGCATTTTTACTCTTATATCATTTTACTCAGAAAAAATAAAAACTGACAAATAACTATGGTCAACATAAAATCTCAATAAGAGACTAAAGAGCTGCTCAAAAATGTTCATGCGATATCCCGGCATCAACAGAAGACCCCATGTATAATTCAAGAATCGCAGAGTGAAGATAATTTCAAAAAGTGTTTGTTTTTCTTTTGTGTTTTTCACGAAACTTCGTTTTTCAAATTGATGGACAAGATATCTCAAGATCTACGTAACTAATTTCGATAAAATTTAAGGCACATAATCTTTATAATATTGTCTAACGTGCTGTATAGGATTTTTTGATTAGACATCGCGATAATTCTTTATAAATTTTTGAAACTCAAAAAAAAAACTTTTCTTTTGTAAATAACAAAGAAAATTACTAAGCTATGACTTAACTATTACCTTTCTAATTTTTTTTTATTCAGATGATATCTGACAAAGAAAAATTTCACCATCAGCAAAGATGTTCAAAAAAGTATCTTACTTGACGGCCCATATCTCGCCAATTTTAAATTTTCTTGATTCGTTTCTTTTTCAAATTACTCGTAAAGTACGATGCATATGAGTAAAATAAAATTTTTTGATATATTTAATAGCTCCCCTAAAAAAGATATTTTTATACCCAAATTCAACTATAAAAGTACAAGTATCATCACCGTTTCCTGTTATTACCCAACTAGAAGAAATAAAGGATTTGTCTAATTTCGGGAAACAACTATTACATTTACTGATTCCACGGCTTTATCTTTAGTCGTTTCTTAACTTTTTCAAATAAAAATTTGTTCATTTATAAATATAACAAAGATTCTAATAACATGATAAGCAAAACAAAATTGATCAACTAGAACAGCGTTTTTCAAGCGGTGGTTCTCAAACCCCCAGTAGTTCACGAGCTTTGTAATGGGGGTTCGCAAAAATATATTGTAATGGCGGAATTTTAAATCAAACATCGCAATAGGCAACAATCTATAACGGATGAGTCACTACGCCACTGGCGATGCGAGTACATTCTCGAACTAGTGGGTAATTTCTAGTTCGACGAACCAAGAATAACGCTACAGTCACATATAAGGAAGAGTGGAATCGAACTGAATGGAACGATGAGTCTAAGAACCTCGAGTGGTTACAAAAAGATAGATAAATTAGTAGTTAATGGTTAATGGGTACGTAGATATTAGTGGTGTAAATCAATTTAATGATTTTTTCTTGTGTAAATAAATTATAACAAATACTGAAGCTGTACAAAACACACGTGCATACATCGAATATGTAAGTAAATAATTAGTGCTACGTGAGTGTATGCTGAATCGTTGGTTAAAAACGGGTAGTTTTGTCAAGTCTCACGAGAACTGAAGGAACAATCAATTGCTTTTTCTACTTCAGTCTCTGATTTGAAATCAATACAGGGTGTAAATTGTAATGAGCTGCTGCCTCACCAAACTGAACGCAAAGAAAAAATAGGTCAACAGAGTGAGGAAAAAACGAAAGAGTGACTATGTACAAATAGGTTTTTATTTTAGCGTTTAGGAGTCAGAATCTAAACCACTTCTCGTAATCTATAATGAAATGCAGAAGTTTAAAACCACCTCTTTTTCGTAGACATCTTGAAACAAGACATCTGGATCACAAGGACAAACTTGTTGAATATTAAAGAAAAAATAGCAAATAATAAAAAGTCTAGTGTTTCTTCTTTCCTAGCAGATTTAAACCAAGGTAGTAAAATTGCTCTCGAGGCATCATTTCGAGTTTGTTTCCGAATTGTAAGATCTGGTCAAGCATGTACTGTGGCCGAAAATTTGATTGAACCGTGTGCTAAAGGGTATATTTGGAGAAAAAGCGGCTAAGAAAATTGACCTTGTTCCCTTATCAAACTACACAGTGTCGCTGAGAATTAATGATTTGGCACATGATGTGGAAAAATAACTTTCAAAATAAATAAAACTGAGTTATTTCGTTATTCAGCTTGAAAAGTCGACCGATGTAGCAAATGCTGCTCTATTGCTTCTTTATGTTGAATATATTTTTAAGAATTCCATTCAAGAAGATATGATCAAAAAAAAAAAAACGAAATAAATTGTTTTTTTTGTTTGATTGTGTACATTGATGGTGCAAAATCAATGATCGGAATATTTTCTAACATATAAGCGCATTTCTGCAGCCTTATCCACTACTTTAAACTACTCTGTAAAAATTGTAAATTTTATCAAATCGCGTGTTACAAATTCTCATCTGTTCCATGCACTTTGTGAGGATTTTGGAAGCTTTCACGTTTCTTTACTATTTCATACAGATTCTAGATGGTTTTCTCGTAGCCACGTTTTGACATGCTTGTTTGAATTGCAGTCTGAAGATCAATCATTTTTTCTTGACCATCCGTTTCATTTGTACTCTTGTGTATCTGATATTCTATGACTGCAAAAACTTGCATAATTAACTGACATATTTTCTAAATTAAATTATTTAAATCTGTCTCTACAAGGCCCATGTATCACCATTTTCAATGTGCATGATAGAATAGCAGCCATGCTAAAGCAGTTGAACTTTTTGGTTTAATGTCTATAGGTGAATGATTGTTTTTTTTAACACAATTTTATTAGAAAATTAAATTGAACATAATGAAAATATTAGAAAGAATATTACTGAATATTTCAAACGTCATTTAACGTTCAAAGACTATTTGTTTAATGAACATATTATATCTGGATCCAACAACTGGATATGTAATCCTTTTCACGGAGATATAACATCGCATACTTCTTTAACTTTACTAGAAAAAGAAAAGCCCATTGACTTATGCTCTGATTCCCTAAAAATAGTTTTTAAAGGTCACTCTTTAAATAATTTTTGGTTTAGTCTACTAAATGCGTGTTCTGTTTTCACGGAAAAAGCTATTCAAATTTTATTGCCTTTTTGTATAGCATATCTATGTGAGAAAGATTTTTCAGCGTACCCTTACCTGAAAGATATGTACCGAAAGAGATTAAATGCAGAACCTGATCTAAGACTCAAACTTTCAGACAGCGAACCAAAGTTTCAATTTCTTTGTTCCACGAAACAGGCAAAAATATCGCATTGAAGGTGTTTTTGTATTAATTCTTTCTTGTAGGTTAAACTATCAGTATAGTTTTAATAACGTTTGTAAATGTCTTACGTTTTGAGCTGTTATTCAATATGGAAAATAAATTTGTATAACCCAATTTTACTGTCTCATTTACTGCTTCTAATAACTACACAGGGGTTTGCCAATTTATACTGGTTTTTAAAAGTGGTTCTCAAGAAGAAAAAGGTTGAGAACCGCTGAACTAGAAGATCTAACTTGCATGGCAACTAGATCCAGTTTATTACTATACCTTATTAGTTAATCTAACAGAAAAACATTTTATATTTTATATTAAATTGGAAAGTGCAAAAACAATAAATACAATAAACAATAAATGAGTAATATGTAAAGTTAAGATATTTATAAGTGTATAGATCTTTAGTTGATGTATAGTAAGTAGTTCAATGCAACAAATTTTCAACTAAAAAAAATTCAAAACATAAAATAAATATTTATAATTTACTAGCAGTTATCCGTTGCAGCTTGGCCGCGTAGTAGTAAAGAACGGTTTTGAGAGGCTAATATATTACGCCTCGATAATTAATTTACTTTTTTCTCTATTATTCTGCTTCTATTTATAATGTGAACGTAAATAAATTGTATATCATTTTTGCTATTTACCGGTTGTTTGAATAAAATCTATGCTATAGTCTTAGCGTTATCTGGCAAAATGGTAAAAACCCATTTTAACCCTTTTCAGCCTTAAAAAAATTTGTTCGTAACTTGATTTTTCGCAGAGAAAATTGCTGGACATCAGGCAAAATATATCTTAAATAAAATCGACTAATTTTACCATTTTTGGTGTGCTAAAACCGAAACTAAAATTATCTTTTTAATATTAGTTCAAGTTTTAGAGATATGTGATGTCGTTTCCCTATATATTAACAATATATTTGTATTGTATAGAAATAGAGGGGTACGACGTTGCCAAATATACGCTTTTCTAAAGTTAAAGGAATTTTGTACAACTTCGCAACACCGAAAGGGAGATCTCTAGGGATGACCCCCCCCCCATATACGAAGTTCCAACCCCTCAGTCTTAGAACAATGGAGATTTTGAATGAGTAGAAAATTCTCGAATATACTTTAAAAATGTAGATGCCATATTTGGGTATATAAGAAGCTATAAAGTGGAGGGATTAGTCAGTCTAGGTTAGTGAGTCGAATCGAATAGTTGGGATTGTAAAACGTCTTAAAAGTGTGAAAACAATCCGGATAACTTCTGTTATGTTTGTGGTGAGGTAACTTTTGCATCTTAGAAGCGGTTTATTACCTTATTGATAAAAAAAGCCATATCAATTTTATATTGGTTGCAATCTTAGGGATCAAATCAAACAGTGAGTGCCACATATCTGCTGTAATGCATGCGCTTCAAGTCTGAGAAACTGGTTAAATAATAAAAAACTAGCTTTGAGGTTTGCTGTCGCAATGATCTGGGGAGAGCCTTCAAATCATGTTAATGATTGCTAATTTTGTATTTTACCTCGTGTTCGGCAAGGCACAGGTATATACTCGAAGAAAAAGTTGGTTATCAATTATCCAAATATACCATCATCCATGAGACCTGTGCCTCATAGTGACGAACTTTCTACTTCAGAAACCCCAGAAACATTCATTTACGAATCAGATAATAACGATACAAAGATTTCTCAAGAAGAAGATATGCCATCAACATTAAAAGTTCCTGATTTCACATCCAGCACGTTATACCGCCTACCGCACTAATCAGAATTAAACGACTTTGTGAGAGACTTAGAACTTCTAAAAAGCAAAGTTACTAGAATCAAAATTACAACAGTGGAACTTACTAGAAGACGTAGTTTCAATAAACGTCATAAAGACCTAACACCATTTTTTAACAAGGAAAAGAACTTAGTTTTCTGCAATAACATTTCAGGTTTATTGGCGAATTTCGATATAAACTACAAGCAAGAGGAATAGAGATTTTTTGTAGACAGTTCAACATTGAGTTTAAAAGCACTACTATTGAATATGAAATATTTTACCGTCTATTTCTGTTGGATATGCAGTTCACATAAAAAAATAATACGACAATATGAAGTACCTATTGAAAAGTAAAAAATACGGTGAGCATCAATGGTAGATCTGTGGAGACTTAAAAGAGATTTCAATTTTACTTGGGTTGCAGCTAGGCTACACCAAGTTTTGCCGTTTTTTTTTGTGTGAATAGGACAGTCGGGCAAAGACACTTCATTACAAGAGAAAAGAATAGTCCGTTCGACAATTGTTAGAGCCAGGTGAAAAGAATGTACAACATATGCCATTGGTACACCCCATAAAGATTTTGTTGCTACCACTTCATATCAAATTGTGCATAATGAAAAACTTCGTTCAGTCATTGAATACAGATGAGCTAGCTTTTCAGTAACTGTGTCAGAAATTCCCAAGGTTAAATGAAGCAAAAATTAAAGAAGTAATTTTTGTTGGGAGACAGATTTGAAATATTCTGAAAAACAAACATTTGACAGCACTCTATCAAATATTGAAAAAAAAACGCTTGGAATGACTTTTGCCTCTTGTTGAAAATGTGCTGTTATCTTATCAAAAATATGGATTGTAATATGTCTCTAAAGATCCATTTCTTACACTCACATCTGGCCTTTTTTCCTGACAACTGCGGAGCTGTAAGTGATGAACACGGTGAATGCTTCCATCAGGATATATCAGCAAGGGAGAAAAGGTACCAGAGAAAGTGGAACGCTTCCATGCTTGCCGACTACTATTGGACTCTTGTTAGAGATGCTCTAGAAACAATTCACAAAAGAAAAGCAAAAAGTTAGGATATTTAGTATCTCTACATGTGTAAAGGTATGTATTTCTTATTATTTTGTTAAAAATAAAATAAAAACACTTGTTCTTGAAAATTACAACTAAGTATTTAATTTCTTTGTCATTTTTGTCTTTAGCGCCCAAAATTAAAAAAAGAACACACTTTTCATACAAGATACAACAAATAAACTAAAATTTGTTGCTTAGTCTAAGCAATTGTTAAATCGACGTTCTACATCTTTTCTCTCTTTTAAAATGCGGTTATCCAAAAATCAAAAAACGGGATTTTAGGTAGTATTATGAACTATATTTTAAAACCAAAATCAAGACCATATCTTCATTTGATTAAGAGAGATCGATAAACTTATCAGATGACAATTTACCGATTTCTATTTCTTACCAACCTTTTTTCAAAATTTCATAATTCTTTTCAGTCAATGAGAACGACGTTGTTTGTAAGTGTAGATTTTTTCGATCATTCACGTAATAAATTTAAAGATTAAAAAAATTTTTCTTATGCAAACCTTTTGCTTGGGCATTTCAGACCAAATGACATGGCATAACTGTATTGTCATATAGAAATTCGTTCTAAAGACTTCAAAATTCCGAACGCAAGGTTCTAAGCCTATAAAAAAAAAGGTGTTCGTCCAGTAAGTACACTATATTGTGTTTTTGTATATCAAACAAAACAAATTGAAGGAAATTTAGATATCATTTTCATATATTCCGTGGCATAATTATATTAAATGTAAAGGAAGTCTTATTAAAGATAAAGCGAACAATAGAAATTGATTAATTAATATTCCGCTCTGAACGTCACAAACGATCTGGGGTTGCGTGAGGAACAATTACAGCAAAACAATGAGCGGCGTCATATTTCGAGTTTCGGTTTAGAGACACGCCATTTGTTATAGAGCAATTTGACACATTGTCTGTGAAACAATTTGTTAACTTTAAAATTTAATATTCTTGGATAATGCTTTGAATTAATATATGAACTTTATTTACTTTTAAAAAAGACATGGATTGTTTTAATAATTGACACTATTAAGGACCTTAATTTTGGTCTTCAAGTACAATGTGAACTAAGTGTAAAGAAATGTTGATAATAATGTCCATTAAAATAAAAATAACTATACGGGGTGTCGTAGATTTGATCAGCATGAAATCTGAATTTTAAGTGAATACAAAATATTAAATTATCTTGGATATTTTATATAAGCAAGTTAATGCCACTTAATGGATATTATTACCATTACAAATATTACAATTTGTCATTACGCATGAGAACAAAGTCACATAATAAATGATATAACTTTCTAAGAATCTAGTAATAACATCTATAGGTATTGATTCTCTATTCACTTAATCTCTACTAGTTTTTTATGGCACTTGTTTAATTTTGGGTACTGAAAAGAAACATAAGAGTGTACTTCACCTTAAAATAAAAAGTAATTACAATTTTTTATTTCTATTGAGTTGTTCTCTACAGGGTGTCCGGAAAGTGGGGGAAATCTCCCGGATATGAAAAAAAAACACGTGAAAGGAATACTACAAGATCATATATACTTTGTTCGTATAGGCCTCCTCTTCGGAGATATAAATCAAATTTTTTACACATAGTCACCGGACCACCCGGTATATTTATATTCTTTTTTGATATGATGTATACCAGGTCAGACTCTAGCCAAGAAAGTGTTGCGAATTACTTACAGCTGCAGGGACGGACTATCTGCCACACTTATGTCCTCATTTTGATAGGCTACGTCTATTAACAATTTTGGACAACGTTTTTACATGTCTTAACTATTACTAAAAATTATGTACTCTTCATTCATGTCGCTAATCCTAACTGTTTTCGAAAAAACGTCATTTTATTTACATCATGTATTTGGCGTATTTCGATAAAAGATGCATCTTTGTTCCTATCAAATGTTCAACCTTCAACCTTAAAAATTTCGATCCAAAATTAGAGTTCACCTCTTTCGTAAAACACGCCTAATTCTGTGAATTGCAGTTCGACCTAGGTTCGCAAAAAGTGTGCGTTTTATTGTATCGGCACCAAAAACTATTTTTTACTGATTTTGGATTTCGTGGTGAAATTAATTGTGAAATAATTCTAAATATAGAATACACGTTTATTGAGTATGCATATATGGATCTGATGTATGAACTTGCATCTTGCATATCATGACGGATTTCAACGAGTTTAAGGAGAATGGTAGACGATTCCATTTATTAAGGTAATATTAATAAATTTATTAGTAATTTTAGGAAATTTTGGGAAAAGTAGTACTGATGCTGGTCGTGGAAGAACAGTATGCACATCACAACAAATGCTGTGGATATACCCCTTCAACGGACACTTGGAAATTATCAGTGCAGTTTAACTCGTCGAAATCAATAGTACATGAAGATCTTCAAGAACAGCTGTTATATCCATATCATTTGAAAAAAGTGCATGAACTAATTCCTAAAGATTTTTCCCGTAGAATACAGTTTGCAAACTGGCTATTGGATCAGCAACAAAATAGTGTAAATTTCATTGGTAATATTCTCTTCACGAATAAAGCAGGGCTTACTAAAAATGGAATCATAAATTTACACAACTCACATGTATGGGCTGACAAAAATTATCATGCAACTATTGTTTCGCCTGTTTAACATCAGTTCCTATCAATTAACGTCTGGGCTGGAATCATTGGCAATTGTTTGATTTAACCATTCGTATTAACGGCACGACCGAATGGAGAACTTTATTTGGAATTCCTTCAAAACGCTTTACACGATTTGATGGATGAGCACTTACCACTTGAAACCCAACAAAACATGTACTATATGCAAGATGGGGCACCACCTCATTTCAGAGTTGCTATGTGAGAGCACCTGAGTAACGTCTATCCAAATCGTTGGATAGGGGAAGGAGGACCTATTTTCAGGCCTCCTCGATCTTTCGACCTAATACGAAAAAAGTTTTTATGAACTTGTCGTATTTCTTTCACGTGTTATCTTCATATCTGGGAGACTTACCACGTTTTCCTGGACACCCTATATATTGGTGTTAATTCGGTCAGGAAGGAGAATTTTTAGATACATAATTTATTTTTAGATAAATCGTTTTTAGGAGATCAAGAAAAGCCAACTGACACTCAAAAACTTATGCATGCTCTAAAACTAATATATAATTTTGTGTTTTTGAAAAGTCTCTAACATACTGAAGTTGAATTTCAGATAAAAGTGAGGAACACCTCTTAAAAAAAACTAGAAGATATTACTAAAAATCCACGCCGAGAATAAAAAAATATCCGCAATGGAATTTCACAGCCTTAGAGCAACCGTTTCTGATCATTTGATTACTATGAAGTAATTATAGCATTTATTGAAAAAATATATTCGACTTTTAAACTTTATTTAAACTTTTATAACTTAAATAAACTAAAACAAAATTCTGTAACATAATTCTTACAGTTAACAGAAGGAGCTAACATTTACGTTTCGTTAATTACATCCTTAATTCATATCGTTGGAAATGTAATAGTTATTTATTCTAAAAAAATGTATATTCCATTTTTCTAATGCTAAAATATATAGGTTTTACAATTAAATGCTAACCATAATCTTATTTTATTTTATTTTCCTGTCTTTATGACACTAAACCATGATGTAGTCCTGTCCTTTTTCCCCATTACAACTTAGGGGCTGACGCTGCCATAACAGTTGGCGTTGCAAATTTTCATTTAAGATTTGCGACCTTTTTCTACTACATTCACTGCTTTTGTTGTGACCCCTCTTGGCTTATCTCTCTTTCTATCTCTGTGTAATATACTTTCCTTATTGTCCTTTGTGTGACTTAAAGCTTTGATGTTATCTTTTTTTGTGAGTGTCCAGGTTTTAGGCTCTGTAATAAAGGATTGAAAGAATTTGTTAATTAAAGATAAACATTTTAATATCGTCACTTTTCGTAGCCATTTAAGAAGAGATCTGAATTAAGTTGAAGAGGGTAAAAGTTTAATATCATCGATTAGAAAAAAAAATAGAATACCATCAGTGGGAATTATTTCTATCGAATTAAAAAAGAGAATAATCATCACATGAAAAATATATAGTAAAAGGAAAATACAAAAATCCATAATAGACGGATTTTTTTAGATATTCCGTATCTATTCCTGTTTTAAATAATCCAAGAAAGTTAAAAACAAATGCTTTAAGTCTGAATTAAATATTTACGAAATATACACAAATGATTAATAAGAGTTAAATTACATTATTATTACTTATAATAATGTTAGGTAAAAACGATCGGCGATAGACAACAGCATCATATCGATTTCTGTAGGGAATATTCACATCTATAAGTGCAACAACAGAGAATAGCAGACCAATATAGAGTTATTATCCGAAATAAACTCATCTCAGAAGTGCGACTTAATATCATCAAAAGGGAAATCGAACAAGATATAAGCAGCACCGATGATATCAATGACCAAATCGCAGAACTTGCACCACAGTCCGACCCCGAAGTTAAAGAACAACTAAATAACGGCATGAGAGAGGACATCGCTGGGAACAACTACATCAGCATGAGGGCCAAACAGCTTCAAGAGCTCTACCACCAAAGATGCTACGCGGGAATGTGAACCAGAGCTCACTAAAGCCGGACGACCAAGACAACGCATGAAATGGACTGTGCCCATGAATGAGTCAATAATACACATTTTTTACAGGATAGCTCATCTAGAACGAGAGATGATCGGCTACAGGCATCAACTTTACGCCGAACTCAGCAGGGAGAATCCACACATACAAGTGTCACAACAGAGAATAGCTGACCATTATAGAGTTGTTCTCCGAAACACCCTAATTCCTGCAACACGGCTTAATACCATCAATGCAGAGGTTGAACGTAAAATCAGGGTCACTGACAATAACAACGATCCGATTGCTGAATCTGAGCCAGAGCGGGAACTCGAGATCCAAGAACAGCAAGAACGGTGTGCTACGTTTTTATTTTTCCTGTGTAATTTCTTATCTAAAATAAAATAATTTATGGAAAGGGTCCCCACAGAGCTTCATACTTTTGGTATCTTTATATACCTGGTATGAGTGAATAATCCCTGAAAGGAGTGCGAAGCCGTTTGGCTTTTATATCTGATAATGTTAGTTAAATCTTATTATTAGTAGACGGCAGTGTCTTCCATTTAACAGTCCTAAACCTTTAGGTAGCATGTTCTAATCATTTTGATAATACTTATAGCATTTTTGGTTATGTGTAAATTACACGAGACAAAGGGCAATTTGTTCAATACCATGTCTTACTTCAAACTTTAACTATTATCATAGTGCCTCTTTCATGAAATCTATTCGAGTCGTTCAAGTTCTTAGAAAACCGAAGAGATGGATCTCATTATATCGAAAACGGTTTGCTTTTAGTAAAAACTAAACCTCTATTAAAATTTCAGTTATATCCATAACGTGATTTCATTTTCATAGTCAATTGAGGCAGTACTCGACGGTATATATGTTAAAATTGGAACGACACAGAGAAGATTAGCATGGCCTCTGCGCAAGGATAACAGGCAAAATCGTGAACCGTTCCACATTTTTATTCTCCAAATCTACCTTAACTGATGGTCTATTAACCATGGATTTTTTTTCTCTCCTAATAAATCATCTTGCACCCATTTTTCCATTAATTAATAATTTTAAAGGACATTTTCATACTGTGTAAGCAAATATTCCCACGGTTAACAATCCGTCGACTAAATTTCTGGGTATAATATTTGATAACAAGTTAAATTGGATAGAACATATCAAACACATCAGAACAAAGTATCTTAAAATTTGACCCTACTTAGAATGTTATCGGAAACAACATGGGGTATAGACTATATATATATATATATATATATATATATATATATATATATATATATATATATATATATATATATATATATATATATATATATATGTTTTTTCTTAAACCATTCTGTTATAATACTTATTTTTATTTTCTTGGGTATAGGTTTTGGTAGTTTCAAAATTTTTATTTTCTTAACATTTCGCCCATTATCACAGTGCTCACCTCGAGAATAATTACTTATTTCTTGTAATTATTTACACCTCTGAAAAGTAAAGTTCTAGCAAAGAAAAAATCCAATATAATATATGCAATAATAAATTGCCCAAAAAATACATAAGTGTGACTACACAATATTTGGAAAGCAGAATATATGGACACAAAAATATATCAAAAACGCGTCAACAGGCTTACACAAACATGAACAAATTAAACATGAATTTGGTTTCAAAAATATTAAAATTTTAAATAGGGATGGAAACTATCATAAACTGGTCATAAAAAAATGATTCACATAAATAAAGAGAAAAACACAGTTAATGACCAACAAGACGTTAAAAATTTACTACAACCATATAATATCAATGCAGTTTTTAAATAAAATAAAAGTAAAGTGATGCTTGGCATTATTCTAGTGTTTACGTTCGCAATTCTTTATTCCACACAATTATATAAGACACGAAAATGTATAATACAGAAAAAAAAAATTAAAATAAAATCCTTTTGATATCAGTATTTCAACAAAAACATAAAAAAATAATAACATGCTTATCTCTGATGCATTCAGTACAAACCCACATTAACAACAACATAACTTTTACAAGAAACAAGTAATTATTCTCGAGGTTAGCACTGTGATTTTTGATACATATTTCTATTTTAGCATAATTTTAAGTTCCTGAATATTTTACTTTTTAGTCTTTTAACTATTATATGTTATGTGTGTCGTTACATCTGTTATATCTCTAAAGATATGTTGTTCATATATATTTTATAAATTGTAGATTAATGTGAGATAATACAAAAAATATACATCCTTCTGAGAAAGTTCAGTATAATGGCCCCAACGTTAAGAAAATAAAACTTTTGAAGTACCACCAAAATCTATACCCAAAAAAATAATATATATATATATATATATATATATATATATATATATATATATATATATATATATATATATATATGAGCAAGAATCTCCTATAGCAATAGGTTAAATACCGTACAAAATACAGCGACTAGACTAGCATTTAGCGCATTTCGTACAAGTCATATACGAAGTCTTAATTGCATCAGTAGAATTCTCCTTTTTCACTACAGAAGACTAACCTTACTTCTTGGGTATCCTTTAAGACTATGAGGCATACCTGATTACCCTTTCCACGATAAATTCTCTAATCTGCCTAATATAGAACTATATCCAGCTAGCATCTCAATGCCAAATTCCCTGAACAGGCTCCTACTAAATATCCTCTTAGAACATAACTTAAAATTTCCTTTATTACTGACATTTTACCAACTTTTTCCCATGGACAATATCATAGAGAATTAACTATTTTTTGTTTTATCCCACGACAAAATATCCTCCAATCCTATAATTCCAAGAAACGATTATAACAATATTATTTCAAACTAATTTTATAACTATAAATTTATATACACGGATCAAAATCCCTTACATTGTTTGGTGCTGTCTTCTACCACTCTTCACACTCAGAATCTTTTAAACTTAGCGCTTCGTGATGCATTCTCACCGCTGAATTATTTGTCATACAAAGGGTATTTGCAATAATTCATAAATCCTCAATTGATAAATGGTTAATAGAATCCGACTCCCTCAACTCCCTCATAAAAACACAATCATTTTCTTCGGATTATCCTTCAATAGACAGAATTAACCTGTTCTATAAATGCCATAGACTAGGATACACCATCAAATTTATATAGATATCTAGCTAGGTTGGTATCAGGGAGAATGAAGAAACAGATCATATCACTAAAAACGTCAGTGGCCCTATATATAACTAACCTCATATAATCTGAATGGGAAGTACTGGAGGGCAGTAAAAAGTTACGTGAAATTTTCAACTTTCTTCGTAATAAGTTCTTAAAGCTCAAATTAACTAGGAAAGAACAGTCAAAAATTTGTCGCCTCCTCATAGGTCATATCGATTTTACTCATTCATACGTCTTTCCTGAATATTCTTATTGTAATACTGCACTCACAATCGAGCACATATTCTCAAAAATTTGGGATATTTCAGGATTCTCCAAAGACAATATACCTACTGATTCTACTGATCGCTCTCTGTTCATTAATCCAACCGATGTAACTAAAACTTATTGAATTCTTAAAAGAGACCTAATTATTTGATAAAATATAGAATGTTTCAGTTCAGCTCGGTCCTTTACGACGTAATATTTCAATTCTCTAATCAGTGATCCAATTTAGAAAAATGACACTAGATGGCCTTGTTGCTGATGCGTCATAAATCAAAAATTCTCTCTCTCTCTCTCTCTCTCTCTCTCTCTCTCTCTCGATTGAAGCAACATACTTGTGTTTATTTTATTTTTTTTCATTTTTCTAAATAGAGTATGGTGCGGCGATTAAACGTTTCTATTTAAAAGACGTAACACGGAAACAAACCAAAGCCGAGTTAAATGAAGGTCACAGCACATCTGCCTCTATGATTGAGATTGTATACAATTGGGTAAATGGGTTTAAACGTGGCGGTATATCCACAAATGATAATCACCCTTTGTGATGTCCAATGGAAGTGGTTTCCTCGGGAATGATTAACCAAATCCACAATATCGTTTTGAGTTCTCGACAAAACAATGTACGTGAAATAGTTTAGGTCACAGAAATATCATAAGGGATGGCATTTTAAATTTTTCACGAATTATTAAGTATGAAAAACTATCGGTAAGATGGGTGCCGCATTTGCTCTCAATGGAAAACAAACCCAATTGTGTGGTCGATTCCTAGGCTGGTTTAGTGCTTTTCCGGTGCAATGTTGACAAGGTTCTGCATCAATGCGTAACTATGGACGAAACATTGATACACTAGTACCCTTCTGAGATGAAGGAACAGTTGAAATAGTGGAATTTAAAATGTGAACCGGTTTTGAAGAAAGTGAAGATGGTAAAATCGACCGTCAACCTGATGGCCACAGTTTTTTGGGACCCACGTTGAATCATATGGAAATGGACAAGAAATAAATGGGGAGTATTATGCGTCCTTATGGCACCAGTTGAGAAAATAAATCAAGAAAAAACATTCTCATTTGGCAAGACAATACACGGGTGCACAGCTGCGCAGTTTCGATGGCGAAAATTATGAAATAAAATTTAGACTTTTTGTAACATTCGCTATATTCATCAAATTAGGCTTACAGTGACTTTTTTTATTTCCAAACAAAACGAAAGCGGAGAGCTACTTTTTGAGTGATTTAAAAAAGCTGGTATAACGCTGGGAAAAATGTATCGAGCTAAAAAAAATTATGTTGAAAAATTTTTGAAAATTGTTTTTCTATCTTTTTCTAAGGACCTAATGAATGACCCTCGTATTTATGTCTGCTACTATTTTAAAAAAATTCCACTTACAAATTCCTTCATAGTCAGATTTTGTGCAGCTATGAGAGCTTTTTGTGATTAATTCGTCTTTGCTTTTCATCTTGCCCTATATTATAAGACAAATATATTTTAGACCTCTAATGATATGCTTAAATATTAAGTTTTTCCAAAATTTGTGTTCATAAGTTCTCTTTTCATGTCCACGCCAACTAACTTCTCGTTGGGAAATATGTTATCCAGGATATATTAGCAACCTAACAGCAACAAAGTCCAATGATTTCTATTTTATTAATGGTGGAAACAGATCCATAAGGGCGATATCACAAGACGTTCTTCCTTCGTAATTTTAATTAGTATAGAATTTTTGTTATCATAAATGCTTTCAATTTATTGAGAGACCTATTCAAACTGCTTGCTTTGCTTTGAAACCAAACTTCTAGATATCAGAATTACACAAACGATTAATTAACTACGATTTGCTTAACAACCAACGTGTCAAATTCGTCTAAAACAAATGATGCGTCTGTATATCGAAACACGAAACCCTATGCGAGCCATTGTTTTGTCGTCATTGCATTTCACACAATTTGAAATTGCTTATGACATTTTAATGAAAATAATATAATAGTTCCAGGAGGAGATCAAGCTCAATAGAAAAAAATACAGATCCATCCTGAAATTTGTATTCTACTTAAAAAAACTGTATAACTGGGAAAAACAATGCCCAAATAGAGTAAAAAAATGTCAAATTAATTTAAATTGAAAGCAATAGAATTGCATTTTGTAAAAAATTTTATTTTATTTGTTATATCTTGTAAGAAAAGTCCATTTCTTCATTGACGATTTTTTATGACGATGAAATTAAAAATTTTCAAGATCAAGTTTTTTTATTTTATTTTTAACAAAATAATAAAAAATACATACTTTTACGCTTGTAGAGACACTAAATATCCTCTCTTTTTGCTTTTTTTGTAAATTGTTTCTGAAGCTTCTCTAATAAGAGTCCAACAGTAGTCGGCGAGCATGGAAACATTCCACTTTCCCCGGTACCTTTTCATTTTTGATATATCCTGATGAAAGCGTTCGCCGTGCTCATCACTTACAGCTCCGCAATTATCAGGAAGAAGGTTCAGACGTAAGTGTAGGGAATGGATTTTTGGAAACATATTGCAACCCATTTTTTGATACGATGACAGCGTATTTTCAACGACAGTAACATAATTGTCTGCCTTTTTATTTCCGAAGAAATTAGTAACTACGAGGCGACAGTCATTTTTTTTTTCAAAATCTGATAGAGTGCTATCAAAATGTTTGTCTTTCACAATATTGAATTTGTGATCCAATAAAAAATACCTTCTGTAATTTTTGCTTCACTTAATCTTGGGAATTTCCGATGCGGGTACTAAAAAGTTGGCCCACCTGTATTCAGTGCCTACACAAAGTTTTTCATTAGGCTCAATTTCATATGCAGTGGTAGCAACAAAATTTTGTTGGGTCTACCAATATCATATGTTTTACATTCTTTTCATCTGGCTCTAATGACGGTCGAACTAACCAGTCTTTTCTCTCGTAATGAAGTGTCTTTGCTCGACTGTCCTATTCACACAAAAAACAGTAAAACTTGGTGTAGCCTAGTTGCAACTCAAGTAAAAGTGCGATCACCTTTAAGTCGCCACAGATCTATCACTGTTGCTCATCGTATTTCATACTTGTCGATACTTCATATTGTCTAGTGATTGCTTCCGAAGAACTGCATATCCAATAGGAATAGACGGTAAAATATTTCCAGTACTACATTTAAACTCAATGTTGAACTGTCTCCAAACGATCTCCATTATTCTGACTTATAGTTTATATTTAAAACCAACGATAAACCGCTAATGTTATTGCACAAAATCAAATTTTTTTCCATGATAAATAATGGTGCTAGGCCTTTATGGCGTTTACGAAAAACACATACTGAAACATTGTCTTCTAATAAGTTCCACTGCTGCAATCTTGATCCTAGTAACTATGCTTAGTTTTTGAAAGTGCTAAGTCTCTTACAAGATCGTTTAACGCTGATTGGGTTAACTTGTGAGGTTGGCGGTATAACATGCTGGGTGGGAAATCTGAATCTCTTAATGTTGATGACATATTTTCGTCTTGAAAAATAATTGTATCGTTATTATCTGATTCGTAAGTGAATGATTCTTGGGGTTCTGGAATAGGAAGTTCGTCAATATGAGGTTCAGGTCTTATGGTAGATAGTATATTGGGATAGTTGATGACCGACTTTTTCTCCTTGGATATACCTGTGCCTTGCCCAACACGAGGTATGATGCAGCCATAGCAATCATTAACATAATTTGAAAGCTCTCTCCAGATCATTGGGACAGCAAAACGCATAGATCGCTTTTTAATATCTAAGAAGTTTCTTAGAATAGCGCATGCTGTACAGCAGATATGTGGCCCCCACTGTTTGTCTTGATCCGCAACATTGCAACCGAAATAGAACTTCTGAGACTCAAAAGTCACGTCACCACAAACATAGGAGAAGTGATCTGGATTCTTCACACATTTCCGAGATATCTTACAATCTCAACTATTCGTTTCGACTCACTAGCTTCGACTGACTAACCCTTCCGCTCTGTAGCTGCTTATATACCCAAATACGGTTTCTACATTTTTAGAGAATATTCGAGAATTTTCTATCAATTCCATAATATTCGCAATAGTGGCATTTATCATTTCTTTGTATATAGGAGTTGTTCAGTACAAAGAAGATATAAAAGTCGATTTACATGGGTTTAAATCGCTTATTAAATCTCCCTTATTTTATACCCTGGAGACTTGAGACTTGGTATATGGGGAGTCATCACTGAAAATCCCCCGTGCAGTGTTGCCAAGTTGTGCAAAATTTCTTTAACTTGGAGAAAATGTAGATTTAGCAACTTCGTATCCCTGTATTGTTATAGCAATACAAATATACCGCGTGCATTCTTGCGGTTATATTGTTAATAAATAGGGAGACATGACATCACGTATCTCAAAATCTTGAACTCATATTAAAGACATAAGTTTAGTTTAGATTTTAGCATACCGAAAATGGTAAGAT
The DNA here is from genome assembly GCA_034092305.1 of Diaprepes abbreviatus. NCBI lineage: Eukaryota > Metazoa > Arthropoda > Insecta > Coleoptera > Curculionidae > Diaprepes > Diaprepes abbreviatus. The sequence continues at coordinate 1,382,004 of JASJET010000303.1, forward strand.
CTAGTCGATTTTATTTTAAATACATTTTGGTTGTTGTCCAGTGTTATTAGTGGTAAAAAATTACCTCATTCTCTGTGATAAAAAAATAGGAACGTTATTACTCATTTCGGGAATTGTTTACCTTGACAATGACGTTGACGGATATACAAAGTTTAACTTTTAAAATAATGACTCTAAGATTATTTCCGCCCCCTTGTCAAGGTACATTGTTGACTTTGACTGATGTAATTAAATACTGAGAATATACGGGTTCAGATTGACCCCCTAATTTCTTAAATTGATCCCGCCCACTTGACCTTGACAAAGTGACTAATACATAATCTTGGAGGGCCAAGTATTTATTATATTTTCGGAAAGTACACATGCATTCGCAGAGTAGTATAAAATTAAGGACCACTTGGAATATTGATATTCTTTTGTTTGATTAATCGAACGAGATTAGGTGCTTGATTTGCTGCGTCAACCCAAATTTGCAGATCTCTACATAAGCAAGGCCTGATCTTGTTTATCATGAAATTGTACTGATTAAAATGTCATTGTCTCAAATACTACAGGGCTTTTTATGGCGTACCAATTTAGAGATTTCTTGGTCTCTTAGAAAAAAAATGCGACCATATAAAATTGAGGACATCTGAGTTTTCAGGCATGTCTTTTGTTTTATGGTAATGAATAAAATTACGTTATTTGAAAGACACGTGCGCTATCAGGATCGTATAAAACAAAAAAGTTATTGTGGCCTCAGATCTTCCTTTGGTTACATGGCATTTAATAAAATTATAGAATTAGAAAGAAAACATGAATTCTAGGAGTCGCATAAAACCAGTGAACAGTTCTGTCTTCTGACCTTTAAAAAAATTTGATTCCTCAATTTTTTAAATTTTAAGAACTACATAAAATGACTGATACCTCTTTGACATCAGTCAACAGAAATGCAATGCGTTATCAGTGGTATCATGTTTTTTTTTGCTTTTTGATGTAAATAATGGAAAATCAAATAAAAAAGGAGTAGAGCAAATATAAACAATGATATTTAGAGTAACAAATGAAATTACGAAGCTGTCTTATCATGCAAGGGTTATAAAATCTAGCCTAACACCATTATAGAAAACAGGCTCTTTTTCTATCAATAAAATTACATACAAAATTTAAAATTTGTTAAGTTTCAGTGTTATCACTTTTTCGACATAATTTTACGTAAATCTTTCATTTAATGTTTTTTTCAATTTACGAACTCAGCGTTAATAAAATTGCGTATCGTATATGATTTGGATTTAGGTTCCAAATCTTAACAATAACATGACAATCTTCTTTTCATTATTTTATCATATTCAATGAAATTACTTTCAAGATCCTTTAGTTTATTTAGTTTTTTCCAAATTAATAAATTAGGTTACAAAGCTACCTTAATTGGCCAGAGATATAAAATCGCACTTAGAGCCCTCTAGAACTTGTCAACATGTACACAAAATATAACTTCTTTTTTCTCAGTGTTGCCACGTTTCTTGCGTATAGTATAACAATCATTATATGTGTTGTCTTGTATCGGAAGTTTTGTGGTACATGAATATACTTACATAGGAATTGTTCAAAAATTGAGGAAGAGTAAAATACTGACACACTGGCAAAAGTAAACTAAAGAGCCACACTGTCGAAAAAGCTACATGGTATCATTTTAAAAAGTTCTCGAGCATTTTTTCTTTTTCTCCCAACACTGGTTGAACACTTTAACTGCCTGGCAGTTATTAAAAAAAATTTAATACATAAAATTGATCTTTTAGATGAATTTCACATATAAGGGTCAAAATCAGAGAGGTGAGCATTTTTCGTTTTCAAATGTCTAAAAAATTAAAGGGCAAGAGCACTTTATAGTTCCACATGTTATGAAACTTTTCTGATAAGAGTCACGCACAAAAATATATATTTTCGAAATTCTACCTGTTAATAATAATTATGACAGAATCGTGAATTATTTCGGGAACACATTTTAAATTAACTTAAAATAATAATATAGTTAATATATTTAGTAATTGCCTTTAATAAATTGTAATAATCGAGTTCCTATATTGGGAAATATTATGATTTAACATATTTTTTCAATCAAAACATTTATTTTTTACAATACTCTTAGTAATTTTCTAATTGGTGTAAATTCTGATACAAAACCTCAAATTATTTTTTACATCTTTACACTATGCGGTGCATTAATAATATAAATCAATGATTTTAAAAGACATTTTCATATTGTGTAAGCCAGATTTTTAAAATAAATTACTCATGATCGATCTATTTGCGATTTTCGTGACGTTCCCGGAAATGATGACGATGTTCTCAAAATGACCGTGGAGTTCCCTAAATGACGGTGGCATTCCCTGAATGATCACAACGCCCGGTTTATATGATATTTTATGCATAAAAATAATACACGTTTTCCGAATTATACCTTTATTTGTACTTAAACTTATAATCTAATAACAATAAACTTTGCAGTTTCAAACAACAAACATTAGGTATTATGAACATAAGGTTAAATGCACATTATTATTAGAGTGACTTACGTATCAATGCTTAAACTAATAATCGAATAACAATAAACTTTGTAATTCGAAAAAAATAGACATCAGACATTAAAAAAATTTCAGCTAATTGTACAATATTACAAAAATCTTGAGTATAAAGGATTGAACTTATAGTTTAATAATAATAAACTGGAAAATTAAAAAAAAAACATACAGTTTTTATAGGTGAAGTTAGAGAAAGAGGATTAGGTCATCCTTAACCGCATTACTATTCCAATATGTCCATATTTTCTTCAAAGCAATAAAAGCTACGCCTACTTTTTTTCTGCAATTTCGGTGTGGGTAAAATTTTAACAATTGTTCATAGATGATATATAAAACATCATTATGTTCAAATTTGAATCTCGCTGACAACGTAGAAAGGTGAATTTTATTTCACCATCTCCATCAACTGAGGTGTCAGTACCTGTTACATATCTGTATTGAAAATCTTTATTCTCAGTTGGTACATTTATAAGCAAAAATGTCTTTGGCCGAATCAAGTTTGGATGCAAATTCTCCTTATCTAATTCGTAAGATGTACCACCACCCATATCGTCATTCTTTGCATGAAGCCGATCTGAAATCGTTTGAAGATTCTCGTCATCGAAACTCTCTGAACCATACACGACATTGTAAATGCTTCCTCTGTTGCAAGATAGAAGATTTAGAAACACTCTATTAATTTCTAAGTCTAAATCTATCATTTCTGATGGTGCCGTAGTTTACTGTTCTTTATCGTCGACTAAAAATACCTGCAGTTCAATCTTTCTTAATAATTCTGAAGCTTTCTGCCAGACAATCTTAGCTATGTTCATGATACCGGGGATAGCATCTATGTTTTCAGATATTATGTTTTTATTTGCAACTATTTCATTATTGGTGACTTCGTGGAGTAAAACAATTGTATTATTTAATAAGCGGATAAAATCTGCAGCTAAAATGATATTTTGTCCTCGTAATACTTTGTCGTCAGCAGATTTTTTTAGCACTCTTCCTACACCATCCATTGGCCCCTTACCATGCCCTGGTTCACTGAATGTCCATCTTGAAACAGTTATTTGCGGAAATTGATCGATTAAAGTTTTAATCCATAAGTAAATATCAATGTGGGTCCATTTGAGAACACGTATTAACATGTTCTCTAGTACTCAATATATTCTTTAACGCAGATTTCACGTGACTCCATACAGCATGAGCCTAATAGTCCAAATTATCACTTACAGTGGCAAATGAAACAATTTGTGTAGACGTATCGTTTTTGGTAACCAAAACACCTGTGTGTATCGATAATGATGCTCCGAATCTAATTGATTTAATCCCTTTCCCATATTTTATCATATAATTCTCAGCAAAATCAATTTGAATCATAATCTCTATTTCTCCTAAATTATTTTTCAGTTCTCTTATTCCCTTCAAGTTTTCGCTAATTCCATAAACATGTTTTTCCATTGAAGAAATATTCGCAGCTAAAGATATTTTCAAATCCTTCATTGAGCTTGTGACAGTAACTTTTCTAGTGAGTTTGATGGATTTCTTCTCCCATTTTATGATTCGGTGTTCCTTTGGTACTTGAAAGTATTGAACAGTATCTTCATTGCTTCCCGGTTCCATTTTGAACCCCTTGCCATTTACATACAAACCAAATATACAATTATAAGAAGTAATATCTGAACTGAATACTTTTATCAATTGAGTTGCAGAATTGTACTGCAGCTCTCCCAGTCGATTCAATTTGTTTAGTTTGTATTCAAAATTTTCATACCTAACACATAAAGAAGTATCTTGATCCCTTTTTTTAAGTTGCAATACCCAATAGGGCTTCTCTTTCAAAAATTTCCCATAAGATAGTCGAATTCCTGTCTCAGCAGAAGAATGAGGATGCAAAATCTTAACAGTTTCTGAAAGCAAATACTTTTGCTCGTGTCCTTTAGGCAGTCTTTCTTACAGGACAAATTCTGCTGATGTCTTCCCGTTCATAAAACTTATGATTTTTTTTACGAATCTGATCAGTAATTAAAAATTTTGGACGTTTCCGATTAGAACTAAAAATATTATCATTGTTTTAAATTTTTCGTAGAAAGTGTTTGGTCATATTACCTAAACGATATTTTTTGATGCGGTTGCCAATGACGCATTTTTGAAAAGCCTCTCGTTGTTTGGAATTTTTCGGTAATTTTTCGACGGTTTCTTTTAACTTAGTTGCCAAAACCTCGCCAAATTATAAGTGTTTACGTACTTCCGAAGTGACAGAACAGCCCCTAGTCAATTCACCAACTTTGCGATTAGGCTCTTTGTGGATGCTCTTTCTTCATGTCTTCTGCTTCTCTCTACTTTTTTTCGCAAACTATAGTTTTTTGCATTTTCGCTATTTTATGTTTCTGTTATTTAATGGTTTTATAAGCCTGCAATCTATTTTTTTTAACCCGTTTTCTCCCTGATTCCTTCCCCAAGACACTTTTCATCTTATTTTCTAAATCTGGAGGGCTGGTAGTTAAAATATTTGACAGAATCTTTTTTTTCTATAGTTTTGATAATTTTTCCTTCATAACTTTCTCTGCTTTCTCTTCTCTCTTTAAGACATTTCACTTATAACTTTCTTTCTTTGGTAGTTTTCTCTATCCTTTAGATTCTCTATATCTTTTTGCTCAGGTATCATCTTGTCTAAAATCTTGCGCTTCCTTGCCTTTTCACGATGTGTCTTAAAAGCTACACTCTCTTGGTTTAATGGCTTTTGGACCTCTTCTTCTCCTTACTTTTGTCATTTTTCATGTTACTACAATTGATACCTAAAACCAAATTTCAACTTAAATAAGCTTTTTGAATGCATTAAAGTATCATTTTGTACACGAATTGTAATTTCGGGAACGCCCGTCATAGACAGGAACGTTCTCGAAATGACTTTCTAACAAATGTTTTCACGTCACATTTAACACCGCGATATTAGATGTCGATTTTAGAAGTTATTAACAAGTGAGCTATAATATTAATTAGAATTATGCAAAAAGTACATGTTTTCCCGAAATATTAACCATAAAATAGCGTTCCCATAGTGACAGGGAATTAAAGTACGCTATATACATCTCAAATTAAAAAGTAGTTACCAATAAAATCAACTAATTATTTCCATAAACACGTCAAACACCGTTTACTCTGACTAATAGACTTCACACTGTTGCTTCCTAACGCAACCTAGGAGATTTTTTTATTACATTGACAAATATTAACTGCGTTTACGAATATTTCGATATTTTTGATCACTGACTAGCTAAAATATGAAAAAATAAAATGATATGAATTTCATGCATAGACATCTTCTTAATTAAATGATATTCAAAGATAATATTTAAACACGACATTTATATATCATATTTGTAAACATTTTTGACTTATCTGAACTATGAAACATGGTTTAAGGCCGCGTTCCCGAATTGACTGGATCTATTTTTGTTTAAAAATTAAATAAAACATTATTATTAAAAAAAAATGCGAAGTGCATATACTTATGCACGATATCATTATATCTAAATACATATTGTAGTAATATCATGATTTTTCTTTTTAAATAAAAGCTTTGTCGGAACCAAAATGATCACCTTTCTGATTTTGATCCATAAATTTATCCATGTTTGACATAAAATGAACGGAAAACGATTTTGTTAATACGGCAGGGACATTAGTGTAATAATTCTTGGAAAAATCAATTTAACTTCTATTGTTTACGAGAAAACTCTAAAATGTATCGAAATTCAAAATAGCGCCCTCATATTTATACATCTTTAAAGGTTTTGTAATATAATAAATTAAAAGATAAATGATTTCGGTCTTTTACAAACCAAAGGGCTGTTATATAATTTAAAATATTCAACATATAATGTTATAATATTCTGTGTAGATAATTATAGAGATTACGTAGACAAAAGCTTATTAGTGCCGTAAGAATTTTCTATCGGTTCAATGTGATAGGAGAAACACCTGGTCCATTTGCTTACAAGGTCAATAAACATATTTTTACTCTAATGATAAACAATATTTGCTGTTCCTTAACAACCAATTTCAATGAAAAACAAATAACATACACCAAAATAATTTTTAATAGGGTATAATTCAAATTTATTTCAATGTTTCTATAATTATACAGCTTTACAATCCAAATACGCACAATATTTTAATACTGACCATTACCACCTATTTAACTTTATGCTGAACAGGAGTATACTTTTATTTTATGTAATCGGTCAGCTATTTCTAAACTGTTTATTCTATCTAAATATAAATACATGAAATTACTTTTCATTATTATTTTGCAATAATAACATTGTGTCGTTGAAAATTGAACACAAACCTGAAGACCTATTCTATATATATTCTATCTACACAAAGATTTGTTGTCTCTACTAGTCCTTGCAATTCGTTTTTCCATTTCGTTTATGTAATGAGGAGCTTCGCTTTCGAGCGTTTTTGGCTGGCTTTACAGATCGTTGCCATTCGAACTTTGGCAACGTTTTGCTTTGTTCAGCAAGTTTTTTTATGAAATTGTTCCTAATTGTATAAGTTTCCACCACTTATTTCCAATCCTGATTACTTTGGGCACTGAGACACACTTTTTCCTCACTAGCATTTTGTAGCGAGGTGATTCGCGTATTTTTCCTCCTAACTGCAATCATCCTCCTCATGAAAATAGGAGATGGGGGTCTGGCGATACTTGTAGATGCCTGAATCTACTAAATCATGAATGTTTGCTGCTAATGTCCTTGCTATGTGATATTTTTCCCAAATATAGATAATTTACTTTTTGTCGCCCCAATTGTAAGTACCATAAGAACCATCTTTTAAATTGTTAAAGGTACATTATTGACAGCACTAACTTCTTTCGTCTTTCTATAATTTGATCTAATATATCAGAAACAGCCCGACTGACTTTCCCATTTATGAACATTTATTGGACATCAAATCTTAAATATTCTTCATTAACATACTCTTGAGTGGCTGTACCAAATAAATCACACTACTACTACACCATCATTTACTTAGGAATTCATTGTATTTGGTGTATATAATGCTGTGACAAAATTTGATTATAGACTCCTGCAAATGATATATTGTGGTAGCGTTAATCATTTTATCTATAATCATATTTTGCCCCATATTAATTAGTAGCTATTTTGATAACCTATAATTAAATTTCACAGTAATAAAGACACTCTGGAAGTCTGGTCGTTCAACTTCTCTTTTGCAGCTTTAATACTAAACAACTACGGTTATTTAAGCTTACCAACCACAACTCAGAACTTCAGGACTGCTAATTAGTTGGTCAGAAGACATCTCTTGTTTTGTAGGTCTCGCAACAGCGCGCCCGCAAGTTAATTCCCGTGAAGGTTTTAATTAAATTGAATAAAACAAGTTTCCAAAACACTCTCTATTTAACAAAAATAAATAGAAAAACGAACTATTTACAATGAGAAACTTAAAACTAATAATAATTACAAAAAAAACTAGCTTAATTGCTCTTATTGGCCGTTCTGTTAACCAAAAATTTAAAACCCAATTTTGAAGAGACACGTATAAATAGCTTACTAAAATATTAAACAGAAAAAGAAATAAAATTCGAAAAGCAGCGATTTACATTACTTTATCAAACCGTATGAAAATCGTGAAATGCCCCATTAAAATAACGCACGTTAATCCCTTAATTTCCCAAATTAAACAAAGACAATCTTTTTTCCCGACGATTCTACCCGTGACGTAATTATTCTACGGCACTGGTACTCACGGTACCGTTCTAACGACATTCGAATTATGACTGACATTTACTATTCCTTAAAAGAGTGTCTTCGAATCTTACACCCCCTCGACACCCCTCTGTTTCCCGTTTGTACCCATATTACCCTATGGAACCCTGTAAACGTCACTTTCTTTCCCTTAAATTTCGAAGGTTTCGATCGTTACGTGCTGAGGACGTTAGCTATTCTATACCGGATGCTTGATTCCCGAACTGGCATCTGAGCGTCTTAATCTTAATTTTTATATAAACACAATTAATAAAACTTTTCTATTTCTTTCTATAACCAAATGAATAAGATAATGTAAGGTCTGTGAAAAAACCTGAGTGCTCTTTTATTCCTATTGCTGGTATTTAAAGCATTCTTTCTTGCAATCAGGAAAAACAATCGCTATATTACTTTCCTTTCACAGATCAAACATTATATTACAGTATAATGAGTTTATTTGATTATTCTTTTGTTTCCTAATAATGGGAAAATCGTTCAATATTTTAATACATTTTAACGGTATTTCATATACCATATGTTAAAAAAATGCTACACTTATCACGTCGATTTTATTTACATAACCAGGGCAGGATTACTTAGACAGATTTATAGGCAATTCTAAGAGAGGGTATTATTACGTCTTCATAAATTAACTGACTTTATGTATTTTTTAAGAAAACATTTAAACGACAAAGATCATAAAAGTTAAGCTCTACAACTGATTTATTTTTCCTTTACACTTTTTTGATAGTGATAAAAAATATAACTACCCAATTCCCATGAGAAATCTATTCACAGAATGATTATTTAATTGTTCATTTTAACGGAATATAGTTCACATTGAACAGTGTAAAATAATTAATATTTGTTCCATTACAATGCACTAATTTCACCTCAGAAGAGATCTCTAACGTAGCCTGCTTTTATGGGCAATCTCCTCAATATCCATCAAAGTTAAGGTCATGCATCAATCATTTTGTCGAATTCAAGCGGGCGAGACCAACCTCAATTCCTGAAAATAGTAAGAGCGTTCTCATTCTTTTACTACTCCATTTCTAGGCTTCCACATTCTATAAGTTATTAACAGGTTGTACACCGAAGAAATCAAGAAATTGACGGATTTTGTATTTCAGTGTATATTAGAAATTATTACAATCGGCCAAGCGCTTTCGGTCTCTCTATCGGACCATCCTCAGGGCTCAGACTCCACAGATTTGGTCAAAAGACTCTGTAACTCTGCCAGACGACTCTTTGCTTGTTTCCTTCGATGTATGCAATCTGTTTACGTCGATTTCGAGGATGGAAACTCTTCCGATTATATCAAATCTGTTGACAGCGAACAACATCCCTAGTGATGACCAACTTAGTATAATGACCCTTCTTAAGTTCTGTTTATCTCAGGACTTTTTTGCTTTCAATAACAAATATTACGAACAACCCTCGGGGTTGGCAATGGGGAATCCTCTATCTCCTCTTTTAGCGGACATCTTCCTGGACAACTTAGAAAATGCACTAATTCCGAGATTGATTTCCGAGAGCAAGATAAATAACTGGCTTCGTTATGTGGATGACTGTTTTACAATTATTCTGGGCAATGGACAGCGGGCTATTGATGTCCTAAATAGTCTTAATTCTCTGCATCCTGCTCTAAAATTTACCTTAGAAATAGAAACCGAAAACAAACTTAATTTCTTGGATTTAACTATCAAAAAAACCAATAATTCTCTCAGTTTCAAAATCTTTAGAAAACCCACCCAAACAGACCACATAATTCCTTCTAATTCTAACCACCCCTTGCAACATAAAATGGCCTCAATAAACTGCTATGTTAATAGATTGCTCAACATTCCCATGTCAGCGGATTACAACAACGAGGTCAATATTCTGAAGCAGATTGCCGTAAACAATAAGTATGAGAGTAGTGGGAATAGGGGGCTTCTAGTTGACCCCCCCACCACTTTTTTGATTGGTCAGCCAAGAATGACCTTGTTTCTGATTGGCTGCCCAAGTTCGCCCCCTATTCCGATTGGTTTCATAAACTCCGCCTCTTTTTGCTCCACCTCCTACCTCCTTCCTAACCACCACAGTAGTTGGAGGGGAGCTGGTATTTTAAAGGACTGAATCTGAGCGAGCTACATTCATTTACAACTAGTCTTAAGCTTATATAGAAGATTCACCACTAATAAAGAACAGTGTTAAATTAAAAATAAGTGGTAGTTATGAACAGTGATTTGCAAAATGAAATAATCAAATTAGGTAAACAGTTTACTAAACTTCAAAATTCCGAATTAAAGAATGCAATGCTAAGGAAAACACACCCCGAGTGGGCACAGGTATATTATGAGACTGCCTTCCAATACCAATTAGCTGCAGAAGCCTGTTTAAATTATAGAAAAACCCAAAATTTGCCGAAGTTCTTTCATGAAATAAAGAAAATAGGATTCAGTTACTTTTTAAGGATATTGAAGGATTATATAAAAGATCCTGATATATTAAAAGAAATCGTGGAAGAGGAAGAGAGAGATAAAGAGATATTGAGAAACAGGGAGGTTTTAGTGTAGGATTTATTATGGAATTATTAATAAGAGAAATGTATGAAGAGTTTTTGATGTCCGCAGCCTGTTCCGAGTTTTATGCATATGAAGGTCAAGAAAGTGAAGCGCAGAATATTATATTGTTTTTAAATTATATGGAACATGCGGAATTATGTTTACTAGCAGCTAAATGTTGTAGCGAATATTTAAAAAATAAAAATATAGATATTTTAATATGTAAACTTCAAGAACTAGGATTAAATAATAATATTTCATGTATTAAAACAATGTTAGAAAATAAAACACATAATTTGTAATCAAGTCTTTTATTACATAAAAAAATTGTTGTAAAGGTAATAAACATTTGATAATGCACATACACATGGTATTTTTTGATGATAAAAGCAGCAAGGATCCATTTTCTTTAGGGTGGGTTGTTCATCAATCTCGATAACTGGTTTCATGGAATACTTCTTTACGAAATCTGCCTTTTCTTCCCCTTTTACATAAACATAGTCCACCTTAGCGCTTAAATCTCTTATGATATCTCCACATTTGTGTAATGGTGTAAATCCTTCACACCATTCAATGCAATGGTAATTTTTTATTAACCACAGAGCTTGTTTGTGTAAATAGGATGGTAAATGACCCATCGGAAATGGAGCTTTGAAAATAAAATGACTTGTCTTTTGCCCATCGTACGCTGCTAATTCCTTTACAATAAATTTATTATTTTCAATTTTGAATCCTTGAAGATCTAGAATAAGTTTCATATTTTCAAATATTTGAATTTCTTGATCATTTCTACTTTTAATTGATATTCACTTATTTGTTTTTTTAATTTCTGCAACTGAAGTTGAAAATCTAATACTCGAACTGAAATCTCGTAAGACATTATATAAATGAAGAATTCTTGTTTGGCTACGTTAATAAATATCAAAATTGACGCGTGCGCTCTTAAGCGTAAGTAGCGGTTTGTTTAAAAAGAGTATTTTATCTTAAGGAAATTGTATTACAACTGTTTCACAATTTTTGTTAATGGATTGTAACTGAAAACTTTATCATGAATTATAACACAATATGCCGCTGTTTTAGGGGGAATTTTTTCCTTGGTTTCAAATTCAATTCTCATGGTTACTGGACCTGTTTGTAGTAAATCTCTTTGATGTGAACAATTAATGTAAATTATAGGAGCATTTTCTTTAAATTCTTTCGGATTAAAAATTGGTTCCACTGGAGAGTTATAATACCCTTGACGAAAGTCTGTAAACATTTCATACAGAGTAGCAAATTTATTATTTTCAAAGTCAAGTTGAAGATCATTGTAAGGATATCTTTCTGAATTTAAAAAGACATTCATATTTCTTAAATTACAATGATCAAATTTACTCATATCCATTTTTAGATTACCACGTCTATTTTTCTGAAAAGCAATTAGAACATGACGTGGCGTTTCGACTTTTGTAGATGTTTTTACGGGCCAGTTGTGCCTCGTAGTTTCCAATAACTCTGGATATTCAACTAATTCCCAGCTTCGGAAGGTTATTAGTATATCACTATTTTTGTCAATAATTTTGGTAAGTGCTAATTCTTGCGGAATCGCTACAGTAAGATGAGGAACTCTCCAACACAACTTGGTAATTTTAACTTTGGGTTTTTCATCTTCATTACTGGATAATAATGCATTTGTATCATCATTACTTCTTATTAGAATAAGTTCTTGTTGTGAATTAAGAATAATCTTATTATAATCTTCAAAAAATCCTGAATACATCTTTAATGGTATACATAATGAAACATTACCTTTGTCATCAGTCATAATTTTTTCTTTAGATTTTGTTTTCGGATACCAACCGGCATTTTCCAATTTAGCACTTTCATTTTGATTAAATGAAATATATCCCTTAAGAGTTGAAGTTATACCAATATCCCGAACGGAGTCAATAGTAACACCATTTAAAATATAGCGTAATTCTTTAAATAAAAATGCCGGAGCATTATTAATTAAAACAGTATTAGCTAAAGGGGAATCATCTTCTTTAGTTACTTGCAATTCCACATAAATTTCACTTTTGCAAGGTAAAGGATATTTTCCTGTTTGTTGCAAAGCAATTCTGATTTCATCATTTGGTCCGAGTTTTGTAGGATTAAAAGGATCGAAAGAAAGAATTTCCCAGCTTAATATTGATTCATCAACCAATACATTTTCTCTTACATTTAAATAATCCATTTTTATTTAAGTTTAAAACCCAAACTTTGAAGAAATTTTCTATTAGAAGGTGTTAACCTTTGGAAGTTTGATTTCCTACTAAAGGAAGTTGGTTTCTTTCTTGTCTTATTAATGTTTTTATTATTAAATTTTCTAGTAAAGTTTGCAGATTTATTGTTATATAATATTACCATCTTTAATCTACTTTTTTAAGATGTAGTCTGATGGTTATGGTTTCTTCTCTAAAATTAACCAAATCACCTTCCTGATCTATTATTTTAATGGCTATTTTATCAATTACTTTAACGGTGACTGGGAAATATATGACGTTTTGAGGTGACTCAATTATTTTGAACCCTGGAGCAACGCTCGGGAAAAATTGGTGTATTATATGAACAGGTTTCCCGTTTAAATATGATCCCTCTGCAATACTGCAGTCTATATTTATTGAATTTACTTTAATTATTTCCGCGGGAAAATCTGATATATGTTCAATGTTGGCTTCCAATCGCCCATTTTTAAACCCTAATAATTTACCAATAGTTCCTTCACGAAAAGTTATGGGGGCTGAACATTTAAGATGTGTACGTAAAGTATTATTATTTGCATAAAGACTAAAACTAATTTTATCCTCATCCAAGTGTTTTTTTAAAAAATCTGTTATGTCTTCTAATTCGTAGCTACCTGGGGGTATGGCTATTTCTAAATTTTCATCATGAATTAATACATTATTCCCAACATCAATATTGGGAATTGCATTAAATGTTTCGAAATTTACAAGACCGATAACATATTCAACATCTTCATCTAAATATATTGGAGGATGTAACTCTGATGTTAAAATAGCGGAATTGCCGCTAAGAACAAAACTATATGACATTTTACTTTAAAAATATGTTTAATAATAAACTAAAATTAGGTGTTACATATGGTTATAAAGAAATTTTAGACACAATTGACCACAATTTGTTTTGTTAAAGTTTTGATAACTGTTATAATTATAATTAACAATATTATTATTTTGGTCGCTATAAAAATATTTAATTAATTCAGAAGGGGGTCGCAAATTACCATAACTATCAAAATATATTATGTTTTTCCCTTTTTTTGTATATGCTATCCAGTGAGTACCAACACCACTGTGATTATCTAGATTGACAATTGCACTTTCAATTAACTTTATCTTTTTTGGTAATTTATCCCTCATAAAAATACCACGAAAGTTGGGAATTTGTAAATATTTAGCGTATTTAAGTAAATCGTAATTTGTAAGTGCTTTTCGAGGTATATGTTTTAGCAGTTTTTTGAATAAGGTTTCAAGTATAATCCACATCCTGTTTTATAGGGTTTTAAATAAAGTCCACTTCCTTTTTTTCCTACCGCAATGGACTCCATCATTTGATTGTGTCGTTTAGATTCTTCTAATTTCGCTTTGGCTGCTTTTGCATCATTTACTGCTTTAGCAATACCTGCAGCCCCTCCTCCAAGAGCACCAAGAGCAGACAAACCAGCAAATAAAGGTATAAGTGGAAGAAATCCGCCAGTCTTTGGGATTGGAATTACCCTTTTCTTTGGAGGTAACACTTTACCAGTTTTTTTAATAGCTTTTAAAGCAGTTTGAATACTTTCATTTAGGTCTTTAAAACGTTTCCCCTTAATTCCTTTTCTAGCTTTTGAAATTACCTGAGATAATGATAGTCCTCGTCCTTTTCGAGTTTTTCGCTTGAACTTTCTTCTCGTTCGAAGTCCCATACCTAATTTTCTTTTAATTTTCATAGCACCAGTAATTCCTAGTGCAGCAGTTTTTTCCCCAAAACTAGAATCTTTAGCTTTGAACCTTGATAAAGCTTTGTCAGCTAATACTTTATCAGCTAAATGCCTTCTTTTTATATCATTTGATTGTGAGTAAGCAATATCGTGTTCTTTACAAGCCTCATCCAATAAATTTATACCTTTATCACCTCTTGACAATCGTTTTTCCAATTTTGTTCCAGGTCCACAAAAATTATAACCAGGAATATGCAATTCAAAGGGTAATTTATTTATTAATGAGTTTACTAAATCACTTCCTTTCCTTTTGCTGTTTGTCTTGTAAATGATTCGTTTATTATGTGATGGAAACATTATATATAGTTGCAATCCTAGTGATAACTAACCAGTTACATCACAATACTGAATATTAATAGTTTGTTTTATATATAAAATGAGAGTTGAGAAACAACCATACTCTATAACAATTAAGGATCATGAAAGTTCAGTGAATGGTTTTAGAAAACATGGAAAACTGTTTGAGGGAAATAGTAAAAGAGGGTTAATTATTGGCCCGTCAGGCTGTGGCAAAACCAATGTTATTATTAGTTTGATTGAAGATCCGAATGGTTTGCGATTTGAAAATCTGTATGTTTATTCAAAATCCTTATATCAACCAAAGTATAAATATTTGAGAACACTTTTTAAACCTTTGAAAAAAATTGGATACTATGAATCTGAAAATGAAGAAACAATTGTTTCACCAAAACAAGTTAAACCAAACTCTATAATAATATTTGATGATATAGTGTGTTGTAATCAGAATGTTGTAAAGGACTATTTTTGTTTCGGAAGACACAAAAATACTGATTGTTTTTATTTATGTCAAACATATTCTTCTATTCCGAAACAATTAATTCGTGACAATGCAAATTTAATTGTTATATTTCAACAAGATCGAACAAACTTAAAACATATTTATGATGATCATGTTAATGTTGATATGTCATTAAACCAATTTAATGAGTTGTGCTTAATATGTTGGAAAGATAAATTTGGATTTTTAGTAATAGACAAAGACTCTAATGTGAAATCTGGCCGATATCGAAAAGGATTTGATTCATATATTTACTTATAAAAATAAACGTTTGATGGTAAATTATATCAATCATGGATGAACGTTTAGCAAGAGAGCTAGTTAAATCAAGAAAAGCTGTTAAACAAAAATATCAGAGTTTAAAAAATGCGGAATTTGAGGCGCAAACTAAATTGGAGGAAACATATAAACCGATAACTCAACCCTTACAAGAATTAATTTCAACGATTGGTAAAATTGAACCTGTTGAAATAAAGGAAGAGCTACACACACCAATTAAAAAAATTTATGAAACACCACAGAAAAGATCAATTCAAACACTAACACCAAAGAGAAAATTACAATATGGAACATCAACACCAGAAAAAAGAAAGACGGGAAAAACTCCACTCCTTCCTACAGAAATACCATCGATTATTGACTGGGACGCGAGTTTAGCTTCAGCAAGTCAAATGCCATCTATACAACAAACAAGTATTATTGCAGAAACAAACCCTTCTTCAGGTTCACACTCCACAATAGGAAATCTTTCAGATATACTGGAACAAACACGGCAAACAGTTAGAACATTTGTTGATACAGATTTATATAAAGAATATTTATTAGGATTTGATGAATTACCCCGCCAATATATTGATAGCGGTGTAAAAGATGTTGAACATGAGTTTGATCACCAATATGGAATAGTTCATGATTTGGAAACCGAGAAATTCTTTTTGGGTTTAACTCAAAAACCTGTCGAAATTATTGGTAAAAACATCAAAATTGAAGGAATAACCTATACAGGTACACCAGGTTTATATGAGTTATTATTTAAAAAAGAACCAATAGGGTATAAAAAACAAGATTTGGAAAATTATATGGATATTTTAAAAAGAACCAATGCATACCGTAGAAATAATGATCCAAATGAGCAGGTGCAGGGGAATGGATCACATAAATATATTTCTATAATAGGACCTTATTTGCAAAGCAAAGGAATTACAAAAACTAAAACTCTAAATCCCGAATCTCAACAAGCAGTCCAGGGATTTTTTGAAAGACGCAAAGCTCCATATAGAGAAAGTCGAGTGTCTTCAAAAAAAACCGGATTTGGTATAACTTTAAAAGTTAATAAACCTAATACAGATTACATATATTGGGATAATGTAAACGAACTTGTTGAGAGACTTCGACTATTGGTAGCATCCATGCTTGCGGGACACACTGGTCATAACAATGAAATTATTTCCATTATTGAAGAACTAAGAGAAGCGAATATTATTATATAAAAGGACATAATAGATACTTTTAAACATTTCTAAAATGACCATCGATAAATTTGGTCGTCATATTTCAAAAAAATCTGCTCTAAACACATTATTATCACTAGAAAATAAAATATTATCAAATGTTGAAGAGAAAATAATAAAAATTTTTAAAAGCGATGTCAAATATATTGAAAACAAATTAATTCAAAATTTAGATCCCAGGTTGAAAAGCGATGTTAATAATTTAAATAAGAGAATAAATGAATATGATAACAATATACAAAATATTGCAAAAAAGATTAAGTTATTTGAGGATAAAGTTGTTCCTGAATATAATGACAAGATAATTAATTTGAAAAATACTGTTGATGGAAATGATGAGGTAGTAGAAAAATTTTCTCAGAAAGTTTCTAAATATGCAAATGACTTTGACGTAGTGAAGTTAAAATATGATAAAGTTGATGATTTTGAAAATGAAATAAAAAATGAAATTACATCAATTAAATCAATAATTAAGGATACTTCAGCAATTGACAATGTCAAGAACAGTATTTCCAAGGAAATTACATCAAAGTTTCAAAATTTTACTAATTTGCTTAATGATAGAGTAGCAGAAGAAGTAAGGAATTTTAAGAAAATACATGACGTTATGGATAAAAATACACAAAATCTTGAAAAATCAATGAACACTCATTTCCTAATTCACAAAAAAGATACCGACAAAGTTAATGAATTTAAAGAACAAATTAAAGAATTTGAAATTAAAATCAATGCATATAAATCAAATTTACAATATTTAGAAGACAAATTGAAGGAGGATTTTCAAAACGAAAATGAAAAAATTGAAACAAAATTCAAAGATCAAATTACAAAAGATAATGAAAAAATCGAGGATATACTAAAGCAATTAAACAATCTGAAAACCAAATCTGAAACGTCTTTTGACGAGGGAAATTTTACAAAGGCAATCGATGAGAAATTACAAAAAGAATTAGAATCCTTACTAGAAGTAGTGCAAGCTATAATAGAAGTTTCTAAAAAGGATGTATTAATTAAAATTAAAAATAATAGTTCAAAAATCGAGGAGACTTCTTTACTCATAAAAGAACTTGAAACATCTTATACAGATATACTACACAAAGCTGAAAAGACAGCGTCAGACATAAAAAATATAGAAAAAAAAATTGTGAAAATGACATTAGATATTACAAATGCAGAATTTCAATTAGGAAAAGATATAAAAAATCTAGAAGATAAATTAACAAAAGAAATAAAATCTTTAAACGAATTAGTTCAAAGAGCTGCTGAAGTTTCTAGAAAAGAATTTAATGATACAATGAATTATGCAAGAGAAGAAATGAATTCAACATTAGGTGGTTTCAAAAAAGATTATACGTTATCAAATGTTCTTTTGGAAACTAAATTTAATGTAAAAATGTCTGATCTTAATAACAACATCACCCAAATAAATTCGTCAATAAAAGAAATTAGAAATGAAAATAACAAATCATTTGAAACAATGGAAAATAAATTTAATGTAAAAATTTCTGATCTTACTAACAACATCACCCAAATAAATTCGTCAATAAAAGAAATTATAAATGAAAATAAAAAATCATTTGAAGCAATGGAAAATAAAATTAAAGAACTTACTAAAAAAAACTGAGATGATTTTTTTTATATTTTACAACATCAGCGATAAAGGGCTTTTATAAACGGTTTAGAAGGAGGTAAAGTTATTTGTGGGATTTATTTTCGAGAGTAAGGTATAAATTAATAATGAGTAAAATTAAGCAAGACGTTGTAAATGAATTACATAAACCGGCGAGAAGGCGATATAGAAGGAGACGAACAATTGTAAAAGGGCTTAATGATCTATTTCAAGCTGATCTGATAGAAATGCAGCCATATGCGAAATTTAATAGGGGTTTAAGATATATTTTAATGGTAATAAATGTGTTTTCTAAATTTGTATGGGCAGAACCTGTAAAATCCAAAACTGGTAAAGATGTAGCAGCTGCAATGAAAAAAATTCTATTAACTTTAAAAACTCCCCCAACAAATCTGAATACTGATCAGGGTAAAGAATTCTTTAATCAAGACTTTCAGAAACTTATGGAGCAGTTCAAAATTAATCATTACAACACATTTTCTAATATGAAAGCTAGTATTGTAGAGAGAGTAAATAGAACGATAAAAAACAAAATGTGGAAAAAGTTTAGTTTACTAGGTAATTATAAATGGATCAGCTTTCTTAAAGAAATAATTACAGAATACAATAATACTAAGCATTCAACAATCGGAAAAAAACCAAACGAAGTTAACAAAAAGAATGAAATGGAAATCTTGAAATCAGCTTATACTCATAGGAAAACTGTGGATCCCAGATCACCAAAATTTCGTGTCAGTGATAGAGTACGAATAAGCAAGATTCGCGAACAATTTTCTAAAGGTTACACGCCCAACTGGTCAAACGAAATTTTTCAAATAAAAAAAATCCAGCTTACTAATCCAACAACGTATTTGATTCAAGATGGAAATGGGATAGATATTCAAGGAGGTTTCTATGAAGAAGAACTTCAAAAAGTAAGACACCCAAATGTATATCTGGTGGAAAAAGTGTTAAGAAAGAAAGGAAACAAAGTATTTGTAAAATGGTTAGGATTAGATAAATCTTATAACTCTTGGATCTTCAAGAGAGATGTGATGTAATAGTAATTAATGCTGTAATAATAATTGATGTTTGTAATAAAAAAAAATGATTTTTTATATATATTTGTTTTATTTAAAAATAAGCTTATTACATAAACATTTTTTTAAATACAATATTCCTATAATCAGAGTCTAATATGGGATTTAAAATTTCTTCAGTCAATTTAATCCTTCTTCTAAAATGTTTTTGATTTATAAACTCTTCAGAAGTCATACGAGCTTTTCTGTAGGCGAAGTTCCAAGCAACCATCAGATGAATTTGGTTTCTTGATTCATCAATAGATACTGTCTTCTTCATAATAGGGCTTAGACTTTAATTTTTGTTCTAGTTCTTCGGGATGATTCAACAGCAGTTCCAGCATGGAGCACACATTTTCACTATTTAGATTTTGTTTTGGAGAAAGGACATTATATATTTTGTCAAAAGAATCTCCGTCGTAAAAATTGTTATTTCTAAAAACGTTGAAATAACGTCGAAAGTTTTGTTTTTGTAAAACATTTAGTCTATATTCTATAAGTGGAATTTGTTCCCATAGTCTGCACACAGTTTCATTTCCATAGTAAATAAAATCACAGCTTTTCACAATCTTCACTATTGGTAATTCACCAATCTTTTCAAAATGAATAGATAAATTTTGCAAATATATCGGTTCATTGAAAACATTAGGTGAAAACATATAATTTGTTATAACTCCTTGATATTGCAATAAGTTCTTCCAATCATCTTCATTTAATATCACAGACTGACCATTTTTACCACCAAGTTCAATGCATGGTAGAAAATCACTTTCCAACCACAAACCAATCACAGCATATTTAGAGTTAGAATTATTTAAATTATATTTTGTAGAATTTATAATTGTTTTTTTTATTTTCTTTTTTAATGGTGAATTTTCAAATATATTTTTACTCTGATTACTGAACATTTTAAATGATGTATTTCAAAAACTAACTGGCTATCTGCTTGCTCTCAAAAAACTAACTATCAATCCGTTTGCTCCTAAATTTTATACATTTTCCCTCTCCTCTCAAGTGGAGGGGTAAACTTATTTTCCCTCTCCATTTAAGAGGAGGGGATAAACTTTAAATGTCTTTATACTAACGAGAATCAATAAAAAACAAAATTTATATTATTTTTTTAACATTTATTAAATATTTTTATAGATATTTTTTCATGAAATACAATAAAATTAAACATGTACAAATAAATATTGCTGCTGTAAATATAATAACAAATATATAACAACAGACACAATGACAAGATTCTTCTTTTTTATTATTGAAAGGAATCCAATCTGAATATTGTAATGGTTTGTTTGTCATGGAATATTTAATTTTTATGTATGTATTTTCACACAAAGCAGAATCAGTTACATTATAGGTAAAAAAGTGTGAATTTCCAACAAGATATGTCATTTTCATCTGTTTGTAGCAGTCGGTTTCATTTTTGAGGGCATTTATACATATATCAGCCCTAACTGTATTAGGAATGTAATTTACATATATCACATTTCCAACAAGGGAAACTAAAACTATTAAAGATGCAGCAGTCATTGTTGTAATATTACTAACAAATAATGGTATTTCTATACAATATATATGTTTTTGGATTCAGTTCCCCCTCCAACTTTTAAAGCTTCAAAAACGACTTACATAATTTATCATCATATAAAATGATGTCTTTATAAAGATGAAAAATTACTAGGAGTAGTTAATTCTAATCGCGGTTTTTTATTTTTAGATCCATTTTCGTTTCCAGAACTTAAAAAAGTTAGAGTATCATACATCATTTTCATATCTTTATCAAAAAAATCTGTTTCCAAAATATCCTTATGTCCCCATGCAAGAGTTTTTGTGGAATTTGGTATACAATATCTTTTATCATCATGAGTTGTTAATGCCAATTTATTTAACAAATTAGTGTATATATTATGCATATCTGACTTGAATACATACATGGTGCAGAATATTTTGTCACCTTTCTCAACAACATCTTTATAATCTGATAATGTTAATTGATTTTTTATACATGATCTACTAACGCCTTTTGCTTTTTTATCTACACTATTTTTGGATTTTATACAATATGCTTTAGCACCAGTTCCATAAAAACTTTCAATGGGAATCCCTTTGTACTCATCTTTAAATTTACCAACAACTGATGTTGTAATAGGCATGCAATGAATATTTTGTTCAGAAAAATTGGAAGTATCAAATTGATCCAGATTTAGCTTCATATCTTCATAAAAGTTTTGGGTCTGAACTTCAAGAATTAAGGAATCAGTATCCGTATATAATAAATTTAAATTATTACCATATTTTACTTTTAAATACCCATAATAAAAATTATACATTACAGTTTTTGCAATATCCAGAATACTCATCCCAACATAAATTGGTTTATTGTATTCAATGCAAACCTGTTGAAGTTGAAGAGCAACTAGATTTTCAGAGAAAATTTTAAAATCCTTTAATTGAGGTTTAGAAATAAGTTTTTCGGCACTAAATTTATTACCCTGTCTTTCCCATTGAGATACTAATTTAATATCTGCTCGCCTATCAACATTTTCCATGGTTTTACCGAAAATTGAATTATTTGCCAATTTATAACAATTTTTATCAAATTTATTTTTAGATAAATTTCGTAAATTTGTATTTAAATCTATATATTCCGCTAACCATGGTGATTGTGTAAACTTAACTGCTCTGTGTATTTTTATGATTTTGAGTCCAAATTGTAGACATTGTTTCAGATATCGGTAGTGAATGATATAGTTATATTTATTATGTAAGTTTGGAATTAATTTTGAGTGGTTTGAAATTGGTGGTGTATATTGTTCAGGACAAAATGGGAAATCATTATGACTATCATGTAAATAATTTGGATATTCTAAATCAACTTCAAATATGTATCCTATAGATGATGTATCTGAAAGTTCGGATATATTTAAAGTTTCTATTTCGAGCTTAGGTACCCAAGCAAAATTTTTTTCAGGCAAATATTGTTTCATAGCATAACCATACAAATTTGTGGCGTCTAAGTAAGCGATATATGTTGTAGGTCTTTCAGGATTAAAATTTTCTAAGAATGGATTATTTGCTTCAGATTTGCGTTTGGAACAAGTGCTAACCCCACCACGAACACCTTTTTTGAAAAAATGAAGCATATCTGGTTCCGTTAATAATTCTAATTCTACATTAGTTAATTTCATCATTGCATCCCAGCACATAGAAGGGCTAGTGACATAATTAACAGGATCTAACTTATAGGTTTTAATACATGTGGATCTATAATTTTCAAAAACATCAGCCAAAAGTAAAACATCTGATTTTAAGTAAATATCGGAATAAGCCCCTATTGTAGAACACTTAAATAGATTCCACACTTCTACAGCGCGATTGTAGTCTTGAGGAGAGATATTTTCATCGGTTAAGTTATTATAAAATTTATCAATCAATGGTAGAGATTTCTCATTTAATTTTTCGTTGGAATCTATGTAAGAGTATGGAAATACCCCTTTTTGTCTAATGTATCGAAATTCATCAGCATTTGAGAAAAACTTTTTAATTTCAAAACATTGTGAATCTTGTAGAGTTTGTGATAGTGACTCTAAAGACTCTGGGAGAAATTGAAAAGAATCTATAAAGCGTAGTCGCAAAGCAACTGGTTTCCGCTTTTCTGACACATCAACGAAAATTTCCTTACTAAAAGAAATATACTTTTCTTTATTTTGAGCTATAACACTAATATTTTCTTTATTATAGCAAAGCGATTTAATAAATAGGTGAGAATCATAGTTTTTTAAATTATGCAATACTATTGGTATATATTTTGGAGGTTTAAAATGCAAATTACATATTGAGTGGGCGGCTCCTCGATATTTACCTGTAATATGACAATGATCCCTACACTTTATGAAATTTCCTTTTGAAAAAGGTTTTTCACATATATAACAAATGCTAGAATTTTCATATTCAATCTGTTCCATAGATGATAAATCTTTCAATGGTACTTGATATTTTAAATATTTTTTATAAATTTCTTTTACATCATTTTCAATGTATTCAATAAATTTTATAGCACAATCTGTACCTCTATAAAGTTTAAGACACACAACATTCTCATCAAATGATGATTTAATATAATAAGCAAATGAATAGGGTATATGTTCAGCAGTTTTAATAGTATATGAGGTTGTCGAATCAGGTGTAGATTGTTGGCACTCAATGTTTTTCAAATAACATTCAAAATCGGCATAAATAACAAAAGGAGCTTTATACTGTTTCTGAATATTTTGAAACTTTAATATATTTGCAGGAATATAATTGCCAAATTTATCCAAAATCAAATTATCTGAAGGAAGCTCAATTCGAACAAAACTACAATCACGTTCTAAATGTGTGTTAAGTTTTTCATATGTTCCAAAATATTGAAGGCATCCATCACATAAGTATTTTTTTATTTTCTTTTTTGATAATTGTTTGGATACCAAGCAACCTAAATCCTTTATCCAACAGTAGTGGTTATTTCCATCATCAGAACTTATTAAAAGCAAATTAATATGTAATTTTTTCTTTTCATTATTATAATGTAAAGGACCGACAATCTCATATGCCTTTTTATTATCCCTTAAAAATTTTTCAACTCCATATACATTTATGGACAAATTATTTTTTTCCTCAAACTTTTTTATATCTAATAATTTTACTGGAAATTCAATACCTGTAAAATCGAAAGCGTCTCTGAAGTCTGGATATGATGAGGTCTTTCGAGGATTACCGGTTGGCTGGTATGCTGCTGAAACCACTGCCCAGGCGAAACAGCAATTGTCCTCATTCATCACATTCACTATTGATTTAGAAAAGTGATGCATCTTAATGTAGGAGGAGGCATTCAATGGGTTGTACTTATTGATGTTGACTTCCAAATGCAGAATTCTTTGTAGAGCCCACCCTGTAATAGGAATTAAAAAATTAGTTCTGAATAATATTTGTTAGAGATGTACAAGTGATATTAAGAAAACTTAGCTCTTGAGATTAAGAAAACTTAGGTCTTGAGATTAAATAATAATTACCTGAGTCTCTTTCCGGCAATTCATCTGCTTTGGTTTCAATAATCTTGAATAAATCATCGTAAAGCTGTTGTAGATCAGTTGTATGGGTTACAATGAAGAACGGTGTATTAAATGACTTAATTGAAGTAGAGGTTAAAGTTGGAGAATAATATATTCCAAATAATTCCAAATTTACTTTAGCACATGTAAATTCTTGTTGACGCTGGCGTATTAATGTTTGCACTTTATTACCAATATCTTGCTGAAACTTTTTGATGTCGATGTGATAATTCTGCGAATATATTCTGTAGGAAGCTATTCGACATTTAAATGCACTCCTGATAATGTCAATTCCATTTCCATATTTTATGCAGCTCCTGTTTTTATGAATATTTGTCCTCAAGTGTGTGCTCCAGGAATTAGATTTGACATTTACTTCACAATCTTGGCAAAATCGCATTGGAGGTCTTGAAAGTAGTTCATCAACTGAAACAATTATTATTTTTTAATTCCTCTGTAAACCTTTATTAATAATAAAAAGAAAAATTAAAAGGAAAATTATAGCTAAATATGTTATAAAAAAATACTTACGATTAATTATATAATCTTCCAAGTTAAAGGTGTTTTCGTTATTAACAACATTTTCTCGAAGGTGGCGTACAATATGTGATTTTCTTTTAAATTCTCTTAAGCAGTGTGTGCAAAGGAGAGTCATTTTAAAATGGAATCGGTTAGGGCCGTGTCGCTTTTAAATAAATACAATTTTGATCTATCAAGACCCAATGACATAGAATAATTAGCAATTTTTTCAGCTCGCGCAATTTAGAAAACTTTTGGATTTACTTTTGAATTAACTTTTGGATTCACTTTTTAATTTGAAGAAAAACATGGATTTTTTTTAAAAAATATATTTCCCAAATTTAAAAGAAGATCGCCTTGTCGTTGAATACAATTTTTAACGTCTTTTAAAGTCGAATTAGATAAATTATTACATATATTATCTAAGTTTAAATAGGAATAAACCATTGACTTAAATCTAGATGTGGCACACCTTGTTTCATTCCTATTTAAGCTCGGCTTAGTTTTCTTATGTAGAAACTTATCTAATTCTCCAATAGCGACTTTATTTGTTGGATTGATTTTCGGAGCTGTTGTTACAGCGACTGGTAAAGAATTTTTTGAAATTTGTGCCCCTAAAGTTTGGGAACTAGAAATATCACCGTCCAATTTTGACTTTTTTAAATCTGAACAATCATTTGTTTCTGATAAAGAACGTTTTTTGGGTAAATTTTTTTCAATTAAATTTTCAGAACTTTGTTCTAAATTTAGGCCAGAAGGATTTTTCAAAAATTGATTTTGATTACAGGAAGAAATTAAGGGACATTGAGGCTGCTCATCTTCAAAATTTTCAGTATAAGTATATACCTCAATGTCCCCCACAATTTCGCCACAACTCAAATCAAAAACATCTACCGAATTTACTGAATTTCTGGTATAGCCAAATTTGGATGGTTGTTCAAACCCCTGAATAAAATTTTGATCCAACCCTTCAATTAAATTTTGATCCAACACTTTAATAAAATTATGCTGAGCTTTGGCTGAGACGTTTATAACAGTCTCAACGCTGTCGTTGGAATCCTCTGATGAATCTGACGATGCATCTGAAATTGGCGAATAGTGGGGGCGATAAACCTCTTCCATATTATTTTTCGAAAAACCCCCAATGCCAATCCTCTTATCATTATTTAAAGCTCCCTCGTTACCAACCCCATTATTATTATTGTTTAAAACCCCCTTATTATTTTGTTCCTCACAGCTCTCAAAAGTCTCCTGATATTCCACATCACCCTTAATTAAATTTTGCCCTGAGCTATTTTCACAAATTTCACCCCCTTCTAATATATCTAAAAGTTGTTCCAAATTATATCCCTCATTTATTTCAGAATTGTTAATTAAATTTTTCCTTAATATATCATTATTTAAATCATCGAAATTAATTGTTTCAAGAGGTTCTTGAGGAATATCAGGGATAATAGATTCATCCAAAACTTTTAAGAGCTGTGTCAAAATATCGCTTTCACCAATTTCGGAAGAATCGCCAGATTCAGATGAATTGTTAAATGTATTAATATCAATTTCCCTAAATTTAATATCTAGCTCCTCGTCGCTTAGCCCACAAAATGAACAATCAATCAAATCATGCACAAGGCAAGCGTCGTTTAAATCGAAGGCTGTTAAGTCGATGTTTTCAATTTTTACATTTAAAAATGACATTTTAAATTATAAATTAAAAAATAAAAAAATTATGAATCAATAAAAAAATCAAAAAATCAATAAAAAAAATCCACAAAAATGAAAAAATCAATCAAAGATTGGCTTTTAAAAGATGAAATAAAAATTAATTAAAAATCCAAAGTATTAAGTCAAAAATATTAAATCAAAAATATGAAATCAACAATACAAACCAAATGAAAATTAATAATATGTCACTACGTCACACGAAATAAATCCGACTATCAAGATATATTAAAATCGATTCGATAATTTTACAAGCGTACGCTAATAGCGAGATGTAAACTGAAGAGACGCTTCGTACCCAGCCGCCTTTTAAAGCAGCCAAGAGCCTGGTACCGGCTGGTACGGCGTGGCACTGCATGGTACGACGGGAACCGTGAGACCGTGAACTCGAGAGAGGTCGTTCAACGGTCGTAAGTTGTTTTGTTCTTAAGAAAATGACGAGTAAAGAGGAGAAGAAGAAAAAAAAAAAAGTTGTTTTTTGGAATAATATAAAAAACATTTTTTTTTTTTTTTAATTTTTTTTTTTTTTTTTTTTTTTCGTTTTTTATATTATTCCAAAAAACAACTTTTTTTTTTTCTTCTTCTCCTCTTTACTCGTCATTTTCTTAAGAACAAAACAACTTACGACCGTTGAACGACCTCTCTCGAGTTCACGCTATCTTTGCCTTCTTCTTCTTCTCATTCTTCGGACTGGTTTTGCCGCTGGAGGTAGGAAAAGTGGTATTTCAGTATTGTATATAAGGATTTACAGCGTCTTGACTTAGCATTCATTGAATAACATGAGTACCTTCATCGTGTTGACTCTGGAAGATTTTATAGGCTTCTTAGAGCATCAGGCGAACCTGATGGATAGCCTAAGAAGCCTTTCACCGGATTCAGAAGACACTGTGATGTGGCCGCCGCCGTCAGAGGCTGAATTTTTGGAAGAGGAATTTAATGATGAATTCCTCATGGATGATTTGCCAAGTGAGGAATTCCTCAATATGTTTGAGCCCTCCTTAGATCCAGAGCCCGTCGAATTTGACCGAGCTCTGGAAGAAATAATGAGAATGCAGCCTCTGCCGGTTTATCAGCAACAGCCACAGCAGCAGGAGCAGCAACAACAGCAGCAGGAGCAGCAGCGGGAGCAGCAGCGGGAGCAGCCACAACAACAGCAGCAACAACAACAGCAGCAGCAGCAGGAGCAGCCACAACCACAGCAACAACAGCAGCAGCGAAGGCAGAGTTACCCTCGAAAGTGTAAGAGGCCACAGCAGCAACAGCAACATCAACAGCAACATCAACAGCATCAGGAGCAGCCACAACAACAGCAACAACAACAGCAGCAGCAGCGAAGGCAGAGTTACCCTCGAAAATGCAAGAGGCCACAGCAGCAACAGCAACATCAACAGCAACATCAACAGCATCAGGAGCAGACACAACAACAGCAACAACAACAGCAGCAGCAGCGAAGGCAGAGTTACCCTCGAAAATGCAAGAGGCCAATAAATTATAAATTATAAATTGGCCTCTTGCAGAGCAGCAACCTCTTGCAGAGCAGCAACCTCTGGCAGACAACAACAACAACCGATGGCAAAGCAGCAGCCTATGGCAGACAACAGCAACCTCTGGCATGCAGCAGCAACCTCTGGCATGCAGCAGCAACCTCTGGCAGACAGCAGCAATTGGCAACCCAAAATGGTATAAATTATAAATATGTATTTATGTATATATGTATATTTGTATTTTGGATATAGGAATAATAAAAAACAAAGTCGTTGAAGAAAATATTTTATTTTTTTCTATTTCTTATACAGAATCACACCTAATAACCAAGTTTCTTTAACTTGAAAGAATTATTATGAATAGGATGAATATAATTTTTTTTACAAGCATAGTAATGAAAACTAGGTTTTTTTTTTAACATGGAAGAATAAATCATAGTCTGTTGTCAGGGAATTAAACCTAATTGTTCTTTATCTTATATATAAAATCTTATTTAAATGTCTTAGTTGACATTTTAAACTTAATATTAAAAAATACTAGGGTGAATGAATAAATTCAAGTGCAGTATCAAATTCATTTATTTAAAATTCAATTTATCGATAGGATTGATTGTGCATATTATGTAGAAAAAATTATTCTACACTGAAAGAACAAAATCATTAGTTCTTCAAATCTTAATATAAACAAATTTCTATTTATTTAGATGGCACCCTTATATTTATTTAACTTAAACTTAATATATATCTTATAACTTATATCTTACAACTTATATTTTATATGAAATCTTATTTAAATTAGTTGACATTTTAAACTTAATATTCAAAAACTACTAGGGTGCATGAATAAATTCAAGTGGAGTATCAAATTCAAGTGGAGTATCAAATTCATTTATTTAAATTTGATTTATCGGTAGGGTTGTTGTGCATATTATTTGAAAAGAATTATTCTACACTGAAAGAACAAAATTATAATTTCTTTCAATGGGAATAAATACAAATTCTTATTTATTCACATCATTCCCTTATATTTATTTACATAGTTTCTTATATTTATTTAACTTAGCAGAACAAAATCTAAATTCTTATAAAATATTTTAAACTTAAACTTAATATTAAAAACGCCATAGTGCATGAATAAGTGCAAGTGAAATAAATTTATTTAAAATTTGATTTTTCGATTAGATGGTTTTGCATATTCTTTAGTTCTGGTTTGTTACATATTATACATGCTTGTGAAGGAGTTGTTATGAATAAATCGTTTTCACACGTGTTGCATTGCAGATCTTTTTCGCAACATATAAAGGATCGTTTATAGTGGCTATTAACAAAATTATTTTTCCCATTTGGGCAATTTAAAGCATGTATATAGTAACATTCACAACATAAATTATATGCACCGCCAGAAGATGAAATAATTACGACATAAGATTGAAAAACGCACACTTCTCGCGTAAGGTAATTTGGTGTCAATGTATCACTTGCATTTATTTTTGCCACTTTCACGAGCCCCTCTTCTCCACACCCGTTTGGAACGCCATTATCCTCTATCCCATCATCTTCTTCATCTTCATCGTCGTCTTCGAAATTATTTCGATCAATAGTGATCAGAGAATCCTGTCTTGCGTGAAACTTTCCTCTTCCAGCCAAGTTAAAATGAGTTGTTTCATCTTTGTACATTGACTGGATCGTTTCATCACAAGCAGAATCTAAATATACATATGTCTGATCCATTTCGAAGACTGTCCGATGAAACTCGATTCACTTGTTCACACTATTTTTTAATTTTACAACACTTTTTAATTGATAATGGCGGGCCGTCTATGTGGTGTTGATATAGTGGATAGTATTTAAAACACGGCAAATTTAGCTGCAATTCTTCGTCACTTCTATAATTTTCCGGCAACCTGTTCCAAATTTGTTGTAAACTAAGTGAATCGACGAATGTTTTCAAGTAGTTGATGGGAAAGAAGGCCAAGTCTTGATCTTCAAAATCGGTAAAATTTTTTCCGTGTTTTTGGTAGGAAATTATTACTTGGCCTACACGTTCAATGAGTTGCTGTTGTTGTTGTTGTTGGTCGCTATTTGACATCGCGCACGAATGACTGAAGTTCGCTCAGATTCGATCGTTTAAAATACCAGCTCCCCTCCAACTGCTACCAGCTCCCCTCCAACTGCTACCAGCTCCCCTCCAACTACTGTGGTGGTTAGGAAGGAGGTAGGAGGTGGAGCAAAAAGAGGCGGAGTTTATGAAACCAATCGGAATAGGGGGCGAACTTGGGCAGCCAATCAGAAACAAGGTCATTCTTGGCTGACCAATCAAAAAAGTGGTGGGGGGGTCAACTAGAAGCCCCCTATTCCCACTACTTATGAGCATACAGTCATCGACAAATATATAGAAAAAATTAAAAGCAGGAAAGAATCCCAAGAGGCTTACAGCTCGACTCCTTACGATGAAAGTCAACAAGGAAAATTTTTCTCACTCTCGTACTTAGGTCACTTCTCTAATAAAATAGCACGGACTCTAACAAACCACACTCAAAATGTGAAGATTTCATTTAAGAGTGTAAATCAACTCAGTTCTCATCTGGTTAATAACAAACAATTGATATCTCATATTCAAAAAAGTGGGGTCTATCAACTTTCTTGCCCAGACTGTCCTTCAACGTATATAGGGAAAACTATTAGACCATTAGCAGTCCGAATTAGAGAACATATTAACAAACCCCAGGCCTCTGTGTTTGGTCTCCATATTAGTTTTACCAAACACAGTTTTTCTCCTACTCATAATAGTAAAATCTTATACCACTCCAGGGGTAATAACTCTAAAACCTTGGATTACAGAGAGGATCTTGGAATATGCAGGGAGATAAAGAGAAACCCCGATCATTGCCTCAATGTAAGAATGAACAACGTAAATGACCGCAACCTCATTTTCAAACTTTTTCCTTAAATCATTAAACAATTTAAATGTCTGGGAGCTGTGATTGCGTAGGGTGCAATCTTATAATAATTTTTGATCATCTTTTTCAGTTTCAGACATTTCATTCTAAATATATTAATAGTTAATACATTTCAACAAATTTTAACTACGCCTATGTTCGTGTAATTTGTTGCTTTTTTACAAAAATGGAAACTATTTCACGCCACTGAACCCAAGTGTTCGAAATAGATCACAGAATGGCCGATAACAGTAACGCTATAGATTAATAAACTTTTAATACTCTTTCTTTCTGCCCTTTTTTTCCTTTTTTGCTCTTTTTGCTCATTGTCAATGAATTATTGATTTTAAATACAATTGACAAGAAATTCAAAGATGAAAACTCATACAGAAAATTTCTACTCAGGCTTTCACATACTTGTATGTAGTTTTAATTTTTGGAAAGTTTTATTGCTGTATTATGCTATGACTGTGTGTGGCATAACCTCACCCTTTTGGGTTGTTATTAAGAAAGTTTTATTGTTTTAATGTCAATGTGTACAGTGTATTGAATGTTCTAGTTTTAGTTTTGATTTTAAATGTTTCTAGAGGTTTTTTTAATTGTATACATCTTGTTCTGTGTGGAGGCAACGCTCGCGACTTTCCTCAAACTGGCAGGGTTGAGGTGTGCCCTTTGACAGGTGAGTGTGGTTGGTGAGTACTGAGTAAACTTATTTGCTAACCATATTCTCTTGTTTCTAGGGTCTGAGCCCTGAGGATGGTCCGATAGAGAGACCGAAAGCGCTTGGCCGATTGTAATAATTTCTAATATACACTGAAATACAAAATCCGTCAATTTCTTCCACATTCTATATTTGATATAATATATTTCTATATTTGATAATATATATATATATATATATATATATATATATATATATATATATATATACCTATAAACTTCACAAAATTAGATTTAAAGAGAAATCACAGCCGGTTAAGGTACTTTCATCAAGAAAAAATTGTAATGTTTATAAATAAAAATTTAATTAGTCCCCCAGAAGATATTGTATGATCTAATTAACATATATGTTAAAGTACCGTAGCAAACCCAAAGTTACTAACGAGATTTACTGACAAAAATATTTTATGTTATTTGCTCCAATCATCAAATAACTTTAACTAATACGGTTCTTAAATGTAAAAATGCCCGAAAGGTATTTTCCCAAAAAAAATTATGTTTCCGAAAAACACAGAAGGGATAATTCTTAAAAAAAACATGGATCCATCAAAAATATACTATTTATCTAAATATAGAATCTAGCCACAGTTCTGATACAATATTTGATGTTTAACACATTATTTGACTTATTTCAGAAGATGTATATGAGGACAAATTATTAAAACCATAATGATCAAATGACACTAGATATGCTTGTATAGATATATATTTGAAAATAATTATATAAAAATATTACAGTATCTGTTATAAACATAATTTTCAGAATTTTCAGCAAATATCACCTTAAGATAGGGTCAGCAAGTCTATTTCTTAAAACTAATATTATACAAATATTCTTCACAGGAAAACTTTAATAGTTGTAAAATTTATAATAGAAAACCCATTAAAAATGTTTTAAAAAATATATTAATACAAGAAAATTGAGTCTAAAGAATAACTGTGGAAGATGAAGTCTCTCTTGTCCACAGCCTACTAAATGCTAGTTATTCTATTTAAAATCAAAAACAACACTGACAATGCAGAAAGTATATGTAAAAATTGCCAATATTTATTCCACAATATTTTGATGATGGAACGATTTAAATGATTTAGCTACAAAAATTCTGCTTGGTATTGTCCATAAACTTCACCAGTTCAATTTGCTACAGGAAATCCCATTTAAAAACTCATAGTTGACGCCATATCTTCTAATTTTGCGCCCTATACAGGGTGATTCAAAAATCGATCACGAAGCTTAAGGAGGTGATTCTACTTGACAAAATAAGGGTAGAGCTTCATATAATTTTTTTTCAAAATGTCATTCGTTTTCGAGTTACAAGCCGTCGAAGTTCAAGTTTTTATTTTTTGTTTTTTGAATTACTCGCTTACAGGAAAACCGATTTGACTAATATTTGAAAGATAGGCTAAGTCTTCTGCGCTTCATCATTTTAGTAACAATTCACATTGATTGTTTGCCGCTAGAGGGCACTTTACCTACATTGAAAATCGTTTTTTTTGTCATAATTTTTTAGTGTTGACAGCTACAGTAGTTTTTGGCATAATTTCTGAAAGACTGATGCCAGGCCTTTAAAAAAGGTGCTCTTTATTTACATCGCTAAACCCAACGGTTTAGACGTAAATCACCCTTAAAAATTAAGTGGTAAATTTACTTTTCTCATTTCATTACCACCAGCTACCAGGTAAATAGCTATCAAAGTATACTAGAGCTGTCAGTTTAACATCAAATAAATTCGCTTTTTAAACTATTTAATTTATAATCTTAAAATAACTAATAATGGCTAATCAGTAAATATTCATATTATGGATTATTGCGATATATATTTAATTGATAAAAATTAATGAAACAGTACTAAACAAACTAAAAAAGATTCTCAAAATGTCGCCCATTTTCTTCCATACATTTCCTAATACTCTTCAAAAAATGTCGCCTAACTCGATGAAAAATTTCTGGTGTTTCTTTAATAATTTGGCACTTTTCGATTATCCTGAAGCGAAGATCCTCGACGTTGATTACTGGAATATCGTACACCAATTGTTTCAAATGACCCCAAAAGAAAAAATCCATAGGATTAAGGTCTGGTGACCTCGCTGCCCATGCCAATGGTCCACTTCGTCCTATCCATCGCTCAGGATACGTTGCATTCAAATACTGTCGGACACGTATACTAAAGTGGGGCGGAGCTCCGTCTTGGAGGATCCACATGTTGGCCCTTACTTCCAATGGCACATCTTCCAGATACAATGGGAGACGATTTTGGATAAAATCTAAGTATACGTCACCAGTTAATGGGCCATCAAAGAAATGAGGACCAATAAGGTAATCTCCTATTATCCCTGCCCACACATTTAGTGAAAATCTACGCTGATGTTTCGTTTCTACCACATTGTTGGGGTTCTCGTAAGCATATGTGTGGATGTTGTGTAGATTTGTTATGCCATCACGAGTGAAACCAGCTTCGTCAGTGAATAATATGACGCCAATTAATCGATTATCGTGTTCATACTTAGCTAGGATCTGATTGCACATTTCCAACCGTCTCGGCCGATCATCGTCATAAAGAACCTGCACCTTTTTTGAATGAAACGGGTAGAGTTGTTCTTCTCTTAGTATCCTCCATGAACTAGCCTAACAGAGCCGCACTTCATTCCCAATTTTTCTAGTACTAATACCTGGATTATCTTCAATAATTTCAAGCACTCTTTCTTCTTGTTGCACGTTTCTAGCAGTTCTAGGTCTTCCCCTATTTCCATTATAACTTTTAAAGGAACCACATTCCGCAAGCCTCCTGTGCACACTGGAAAATGTTTGAGCATGAGGGATATTTCTTTCCGGATAACTCTCCATATAATATCATCTTGCCAACTCTGCATTTCCATTTGCTTTTCCATAACAAAAATGGATATCACAATATTCGATATTTGAATATTGGTGATTAGCCATTATTAGTTATTTTAAGATTATAAATTAAATAGTTTAAAAAGCGAATTTATTTGATGTTAAACTGACAGCTCTAGTATACTTTGATAGCTATTTACCTGGTAGCTGGTGGTAATGAAATGAGAAAAGTAAATTTACCACTTAATTTTTAAGGGTGATTTACGTCTAAACCGTTGGGTTTAGCGATGTAAATAAAGAGCACCTTTTTTAAAGGCCTGGCATCAGTCTTTCAGAAATTATGCCAAAAACTACTGTAGCTGTCAACACTAAAAAATTATGACAAAAAAACGATTTTCAATGTAGGTAAAGTGCCCTCTAGCGGCAATCAATGTGAATTGTTACTAAATGATGAAGCACAGAAGACTTAGCCTATCTTTCAAATATTAGTCAAATCGGTTTTCCTGTAAGCGAGTAATTCAAAAAACAAAAAATAAAAACTTGAACTTGGACGGCTTGTAACTCGAAAACGAATGACATTTTGAAAAAAAATTATATGAAGCTCTACCCTTATTTTGTCAAGTAGAATCACCCCCTTAAGTTTCGGGATCGATTTTTGAATCACCCTGTATAAATGGATTATTAGAATATGGGCAATTTTCTCCTTTTAAAGATTTGAACATTTTTTAAAAAATATAGGTAGCCACCATGTGGAGGTACGCCATCATGCTGGTCAAACAGAATTCTATGAATAGCGATCGACAATTGTCTAAGCAGTCTTTTTTAGAATAATGTAAAATTTTGCTTTCTAAACACATATAAATTTGAATCACTGCAATAATGGGAATTGTGTCGATTAAAGACAGCATTTTTTTGTAAATTTAGCTTCATCGGTCCAAATGATAATGTTTAGAAAAAAAGTGTTTCCTTGCGTCCAAGTTATAATAAATTCATAGAATACCACTTGTCTTGAAAAATCATTTTCGTTTAGATGCTGAACGGTGGAAAATGTGTATGGATGAAATTTATATGTGCTTAATATTCTATGAACTTTTGATTTGAATAATCCTGACCCTAAAGCAGGTTGCTTTCCGGACATTTTTGGATATTCAGTGAAATATCCCAAAATAACAATTTCAATATTCTCATTATTAAAAAGAAGTTTATTTCTATGCACTATTGCCTTGATAGATCCAAAGTTCTTAAAATTTTCGATATTTTGTTTAACAGCAGCTTGTAATGTCTTCTGTTTTTGCCGATATGCTAATCTGTCACATGTTCTTGACATAACTTAATCTAATTTTAATGCTAAATAAGCTAAAATCAGAAAATTTTGGGATTTACACTTGAAAAAATTGACTTTTGGAGATTCCTTCAATTTATTTTTTAATCTTATTTTTTGAACACCCTGTATTTTTGGTTATGAAAATAATATAAAAATCTAATAAAGTAGGTCCTTTTCAATAAGAAATCCAACCCAAATTAAATTAAAAAGGCATCCTTATAGAAAAAATTGATGATTATTTTATTACCTGCACAAGTAATTTTTGACATACAAACTTAAATATGTCAAAAACGCTTAGAGTTAGGTATAGGAAGTAATACACAAAATGTGTTTGCCCAGAATCCAAAAATTCAATGATATATAAGGTTTTCTATTTAAAATGAGCAAGTTGATACCTACTTCCTGTATAACCGGAAGTGCCACCATCTTGAAAATATTTTAGCCGGATTGCCCCATCGACATTAGTACACTGTCAAATTTTCAAAATTTTCCTATAGTGGTGTTCTGCTAATCTATATGTTTCAACACAATATTACTTTTTCTATAACAAGACTAAAAAAAATATCGCCGTTCATAGTCTACTGGTTTGTATGTTTATTATGATATTTTAAGTAGTATATACGGGATGTCCGAGATATAAGGCGGAAATATTTTTACCTTTTCATAACGACTCACGGCAGTAAGATATGTTTGGATGTCGAATTCAATTTCCGAATGAATTTTCTGAATCGGATAACTTAAAGACATGCCATTCATATGCCCGAATAAAAGAAACGTATTTTTTCCTAGTATGGTCAGCTCTGCAGCGAATATGCTTGTGTTTTGTGTAAAATTTTATATATATTCCGTTCATTCAAATTTAGTTGAATAAACGAAGGTATGTTAGCACCAATTTTTAAGAAGTTTGAATTGAAAAAAGTACTCAAAATTTTGTTTGTTTTATCATTAAACTCATAAATTAGTTAGTTAGAGAGGATTAATAACCTGGTCTTGGGCCTTGTCGGTAATAAAATAATATACCAATAATACAATAAGTGAATGGAAGGCAGGCGCGGATCCAAGGAGGGGGAGCAGTGGGGAGCGATCGCCCCCCCCCCCCAGAGATTTGAGTTCAGGAAAATAGACCCGATTTTGCCTCTTATACTTTAGTTTATTCAAGAACTAGAGAGTGTAATAAATTATTTTTTACGCTTTTTTTCTTCACAAACTATCTATGTTCTTTAGTCCGGTGTCTTTGGCAAAATCTATTAGACACATATATTTTTCATAGGAATGGTTTAGAAATTTTATAATCAAAAATACCGGTCTATAATAATGGACTATTTGGGTTGGATACCAATAGATATTTGGAAGTGTCAAGTATTAAAATGGATTTTAATCCTTGCCATAGGCGTCGGAAGGAGGTTTATTTTATCACTAAGTATTTATGTTATAGAATATTATTTCGGTAATAAACTTAAAATAAAAAGTTTTTATAATATTATTTTATTTCTTATGATTTCCCAATAATTCATATACATTACAAAATATAGATAATTTTGACATATTGAACACGAATCACAACTGTATTTTTATTATTTTTAATTTTGGCATAGCAACCGTTTTAGATACATTCAGACTAAAACGTAGCCTCATTTTCTCAAAAAATTCTAAGTTATAATTTAAATACTTATACAAAATACCCATTGTCAAAAATGCAAAAAATTAAACATATATAAAAAATAAATTCGTCCATATAATATTAAAATTTTTTGGAGGCTATTGGACAGTTTATTATTAATTAGAAACATTTTTAAGACATTTGACGTTTCAGTTTATTTATTTCTTAAACCATCTGCAGAATTACAATTAAACACTCTAAAGGGATTCAAATGTAATTAATTTTTATATGTTACAGTTAAAATTAGACCTACTTATTTTTATATCTATTGCACTGACATCTTAATTTAATTTACTTTATGATATGGAAATCCAATAGCCCCAAAAAAAAAATAAAACAAACGTGTTAATTCTACACGCTTAAGAAAAAGACACAAATACAACCGTAAAATAGTAAAAAAGTTACGGCTAATTGGAATCATATATATATATATATATATATATATATATATATATATATATATATATATATATATATATATATATATATATATATATATATACATTTATATATATATATATATATATATATATATATATATATATATATATATATATATATAAAATTAAAGAGTGGGACACACTAAAATAAAAATATATATAAACAACATTAAACAATAAAATGCAATAAAAACAAAAATTTAAATAATAAATTGTGTTTACACTGGTAAATATTATGTATCTAATTCGTAATCAAAATCAGTGAAGTTATCTTCGCGCAAATTAATGATAATTGGTTCCTCTATCTCACCGATCATGAGATCGAGTTTCCACATTTTGCTATATTCTTCTATTATATTGACTTTTCCCAATTTTCCGCAGTAATTTTATTCAAAAAAATCTTCCAAAAATTCAGCTAAATTACTAATTTTGCAAGTTGTGTTATTTCTAGCAACTCTACCTTTTACATGAGAGAGATGTTTCCTTCTCCAACGGACAGTTTCCGGACGATTATAACAGATTTCCTATCTGGTTTTTCCCAGCAAAAATTAAGTTTCCCGAGCAATTTCCAGAGCTCAGTTCTTTTAATTTCAGGTAAATCCCGATTTTCATTGAATTTGCTTCTCATAGTAAAATGTATGTGCAACTCCTTTTATTGCAATTTTCATCTCATCAGAGCTTTTGACATTATTATCTAGATATTGATATCTTAAGGCATCATAAACATTCATCGTAATAAGTTTTTCGTTGAGGAAAAAATGCCTTGGTTTAACGATTTTGGAATAAATATAGAGGTGGAAGGATCAATCTTTTGGGTATCTCACTAATCTCAAATATTATATCAAAACAAGCGCAAACACGATAAATCACTAAGGTGTACTTTGCTCACTGACAGAAATTAAATTGAACTAGCAGACATTTTATTGTTGCAGTAAATTTATAAAAGCTTATAATATTTAAATATAATTAGATTTACGGCAGTCTTCAGTTACCTGCGGCACTGGAGCAAGTACGTTGGAGGTTTCGGTAACAGTTTTATTACTTTCTCTAGTTCTTGAATAGAGTATAGGAATATGTATGCTTGCAATCTCTCCCCCTCCCAAGAGCTTTGAGTTCTGGAAAATAGATCCGATACTGCCTCTTATACTAGGAATGTATATGCTGCTGGTATCTCCCCTCTCCAAGAGCTTCAAATTCAGAAAAATAGACCCGACCTTGCCTTTTACACCAGAAATGGAAATGTTTCCGGTGTCTCCCCCCCCCCCTCGTCGACGACTTACTTTCACTTACGATACTTTACTTTTGTGACATCACCGCCTCCCCCCCCCCCCAAAGTGAGAGGCTGGATCCACCCCTGATGGAAGGTATGATTATATTATTGTCTATTTTCCACGGATTAGACAGAATCAATTTACCCATATTTGATCTTTACATGCCTGTATATGAGTAGCTGATGGGATTTGGATTAAACTCTTATCTTTAAAATATTCCATAAATATTAGTAAAAAATAAAATCACATTCGATTTTTATAATTAATATATAACTTAGCTCTTTGGAACGGCATTAAATTCTACTAAAATATCAACATTTTATCTTAAAAGACTTTCGATAATCCTGTCAAGAAATTAGAGACATATCCTTTTTCTTTGAAGGCATGTTCTGAAAATCTACGAAATGTGTAATTTTATTAACCGATTTCTAAAAAAAGGGGTTCTCAATTCGTCGAGTATGAATGTTTTTTTATGTATGTACACCGATTACTCCGGAACGGTGGCACCGATTACTCCGGAACGGTGGCACCGATTTGAATGATATTATTTACGTTATTTTCAGGTAACTACTGGGGTTCTCTCATATTTTTTCGGACGAAATTGGTGCAGTAATATCCCAGATGGCCCTGACAATATGGCGGCCAAAAAATTAATTCTGTTTGATTTTCTCCAAAATTGGTATGGGGGAATTTTTCGGGTCGTACACAACGAATCTGAAATTATTTTAAAAAAATTCAATATGGCGGATCCAATATGGTGGACAAAAATATTTAATTTTCTTTGATTTTCTCCAAAATTGGTGTGGGGGAGTTTTCGGAGTCGCATATAATTAATCCCAAATATTTTTAAAAAATTTAATATGGCGGATCCAATATGGCGGACAAAAAAATCAATTTTGTCCGATTTCCTGCAAAATTGTTACGAGGGAGTTTTCAGGGTCGTACATAACGAATCTGAAATTATTTTTAAAAAATTCAATATAGCGAATCCAAGATAGCGGATTAAAGATTCTACATCTCCCGATTTTGTCTAAAAAATTGGGGTATTTTTGTTAGTGTTAATTATGAATTTAATATATAAATATTTTTTGAAAAACTCAATTAGATTCAATATGGTGTCCTAAAAATTTTACATTTTTCGCTTTACTTCCAAACTGATATAGGGGGTTCTTGAGGGTGTAAATTATGAATTTAAAAGTATTTTTTCAGGCAAATCCAAGATAGCGGAATAAAAATTTTAC
The DNA here is from genome assembly GCA_034092305.1 of Diaprepes abbreviatus. NCBI lineage: Eukaryota > Metazoa > Arthropoda > Insecta > Coleoptera > Curculionidae > Diaprepes > Diaprepes abbreviatus. The sequence continues at coordinate 1,423,147 of JASJET010000303.1, forward strand.
ATTTTTCGATTTTGGTCAAAGTTGGGACTAAATCGTTTTTGAGAATGTAAATAGCGACTATAAGTCTAGAAATTTTAAATTTCCGGATTTCTTCCAAAACTGGTATTAGGGGGCTTTAAAATTTTTAGATTTAGATTAGATTAAAACTTAAAATATTTTTTTTGAAATTCAATATAGTGGATGCAATATGGTGGGTTGAAAATGTTACCTTAGGGCTATTCTTTTGAGTCATTATCACTTTCACTTCTATCACTTGAAGTAATCATGATCACTTCAGCCCAATAACAAGTAAATGTATATTCAATAGAACATGAAGTTATCAGTTTCACTTTGTTCACTTTGATCAATTGATAATTACTCAAAAGAATATAGCCCTTATTCGCACTTTTTCAGATTTGGTATTAGAGGGTTTTTAGAGTCATTTATTATGAATATGAAGTCAATTTTTTACAACTATTAAGTAGATAAGATACAATATGTGGGACAGAAAATTTAACATGTTCCGATTTTGTCTAAAATTGATATTGTGAGGTTCTTGAGTCATATACAAATTCAATATGCAATATAAAATATATCGAGCTAAGAAATTTACATCTCAGGTTCTTTAAATATTGAAAATTGATATTGTGAGGTTCTTGAGGCATATACAAACTCAATATGCAATATAAAATATATCGAACTAAGAAATATATATCTCAGGTTCTTTAATCATCGATATTGGAAGGTTTTAGGGCCTATATTACCAATCTCAAACTAATTTGAAATTTAAGATAATGGATTTACTATGACAGACTAAATATTTGTTTGACACAATTTTACTGGTATTTGGAAAACTCTAAGAACCAACGAATTTTTAGTGGTTCATTTTAGGGCGATTTACAACTTTGGATAAAATGGATACTTTTTGCCACCTAGGAGTCATTGCGAGGTATACTAATCTCGGTTAGTACTCAGTTCAAATAATTTATGGATATCATAATGAATTCTAAAACCAAAATAGAAAAATAAAATATTTATAAAAAAATTAAACCGACTTTAAAAGTGCGCTAAAAAGTGGATAATAACTATAAATTCTTATATGAAATTGAACTTTTTGAAGTCGACGCTAAATTGTTTGTAAATGAAATAAATAACTACTAATATATACAAAATATGGTAAGAAAGCAATTACAAATAAAGTATTTTTATTCTGTTTACGCAAATCACATTTTGTCAGGTATTAGTTTGTCGCCGACTGCAAAAATTTCAATTTCATATAAAAATTTATAGTTATTTTTCACTTTTTAGCTCACTTTTAGAAGTCGGTTCAATTTTTTTAAAAAAATTTTATTTTGATTTTCACCGGTAAAATTTTTAATCTACAATAACATTTTACGCTTTTAAAAAGTATCGTATCGGTACAGACCTGGTAACATGAAAAAATAAAATTACTCATGTATTGTGAAGTGAATATTTAAGTAAAAAGTACATATGATTTTTCCGTTGAAACTCAATATTATTTTAATAGAAACAGAACTTATGGACTGACTAGTTAGTCCATAATACTCAATTTTTGGTTTTATATGAAATAAAGTATCCAAATGTTTATTCAAAACGAAATAGGATTAATTATTTACAATTTCTCTTAACCTCGTCTGAAAAATAATATATAAAGTAACCCAACAAATTTTAAACATAACAAAAAATTTAATTTTTCTTTAATTTAACCGATCCCATATCTCTTATTGCTTTATCTAGTTTTGTTTTCCTAATGTTGAAAAGTCCATGTTGAACGTCCTAAAATAAGTCGAAGACAGACTTCAGAAAGAGGCATGAGATTCTAAATTCGTTAACCACACTTAAATTTTTATAAATAAGTTACCAATAATTTTGAGCTATTCATATTCACATTCAGCTAACACGTCGTATTACTATCCTTCCTCAAGAACTTTTACAAAATTGTAAATTTATAATAATCTTCAAGTAACTACTATTTGAGATGCACTTCAAATTATCAGGATTTTAGAAGTTTACGGTGCTGTTATATCTATTATTGAATACTGCCACAAAAATTATCAAATCTCTACTTAATCTGTCGCACTTTTTGGCATTGCATTAACAGTATACAAAATTTTAGAAAAGATCGCCACATTTAATAAAAAATGTCAGTTCTATTATAGTTTGAAATAGAAAACACTTTTCGGATTGGTCCAATAAATATAACTTGTTACAGCTTAAAAGTATGCATAATAAACGAGGTTTAGCAAGAATTCATAGAATGATGGCATTAGTTCTCTATAAAAAAAATCCATAGTAATTTTGCGAATAATTATCTTATTGTTTCCTAGCAATACCGCATACTCCTGACATTTCTAAAATTTATATAATTATCTTTCGAAATTTCTGTACCTATATTTCTAACCAGTTTTGACATGTAGAAGTCGAAAGTAGTGTAACACTGTATAGATTCGTGTGATCATATACATTTCGCTGAAAAGACATATTATTTATTAATCTAGATAAAAAGATATCAATCAAGTCACGTAATAGTAAACTGTATTTTTTAATCTTTTTCAATGGAAATACTTTGTTTCTTTGAAGATTGGATAAAAATCAAAATCAAAGAAAAAAAATTTAATTTATGTAATATGATTATAGAAAAAATATTTTCAAATTTAAAATTGGAAAAGAAGAGATTTGATTCCTCCTGTATCGAGATTTTTCTACCTAAAGTCTAAGTCCAAGTCATATCTGCAGTTAATATTGTTGAAAGATTAAAATAATTTTAATGCTAATTACTTTTCAAATTTATCATTACATTACTCATTTTATCCTTATTAAATTTCAATCAGTGGTATGAACAAAAATTCATTGGGAGAAATAACATTTTTTCTTATTTTAAAATATAGTCATACTCAGAAATTACCTATTTTCCTTACTTTAGGAAATTTTCTTACGATAAATTATTTTAATCTTCAGTTCTTGATAGAAAACAAAACAGAAATAAGAAAAAAAAGTATATATTCAAAGGAAACTCCAAATTATTTTATCCTGTAATAAATTGCTCTACTGAATAGAAAGAAAATAAATTGACTAGGCTAAAGGAAAAAGAAATATATTATCTAAATCTTAGAAAGGGACAAGAAAACCTTCATTGTATTAGTATGTCCAAGCTGTAACATACCTATTATTTCCACTGCGCTTGACAAAGACCACTTCATGGAAACAATGAGCAGGATGGCATGCATAATTCATGTCCCTAAATAAATAGACACCGAACGACAAGATATATATCGTCATCAAGGTAGATTATATTGCTCCTTAGCAATGGAAACGGATGTCAGTCTCGGGTTTATTGTTATAAGTGTTTGGGACTAGCTCAACCCTTTTTAAGCTCATATGAATTAATTAGTTTAGAAGTAATTTGATAATGGAATTAGTTCTCGTATGCACACTTGCCGAATTTTAATCAGTTGGATGGATCAAGGAGACGAGAATGTTGAAAACTTTACACTATTGATTTCATAAAATTTGTCTTTAGTTTTATATGAACTGTTTCGTAAAAATTTTAAAAGTTGTGATATTAAATCTATTCTTTTTCTCTGTACGATTATGAACGGTTTTGTAAAATTTTAGGTATAAATAATTTGAGCTAAATTTAGAATAACTGTAGGAAGATAGAAGTAGTAGTCGCATCAATATCCTTACCTAGCTTGTAAGTCAAGATTATAGCATTGTGGTGAATAAAGTTCATTAGACAATACGACGTCAGTTTCGGGTTTATTGTTATAAGTGTTTCGGTATAACTAAACCCTTTTTAAGCTCACATAAGTTAATTAGCTTAGATGTAATTCTATAAAGGAATAACTTATCGTATTCACATTTACTGAATTTTAATATGGTGGATGGATCAAGGAGATGATAACGTGATAAACTTTATACAAGTGATTTCATAAAATATATGTCTCATAAAATTTAAAATTTGGGATGTTTTTTTTCTATACGATTATGTATAGTTTTGTAAAATTCTAGGTATAAATAATCTGAGCTCAATTTAAAGTAACTCTGGGAATATAGAGACAGTAATCCTATCAATAGCCTTACCCAGCTTCTAATCATAGTCATAGTATAGTGGTGGAAAAAGGTAATTGGGGGCTATACGCTGTTAGTCTCGAGTTCATTGTTACCAGTGCTTGCGACTTGGGAAATTAATTTCAAATTAATGTGATAATATAATTAGTCCTATTATCAGATGAAAGAATTACTGAACTTGAGGTGCGAACTAGGAAACACTAAATGAGACATAGTCGGTCTCAGCGAAGTCAGAAGACGTGGCGAACAATTTTTAAAACTAAAATCCGGATATAGTTTTTACCACGTAGGTGACGACAATAATTCTGTGAGAGGAACAGGCTTCATTATATACAAGCACCACGAAACAAATAGAGCATCACTAAAGAAATTGGTCTTACTCTCAAATTAAACACCAGGTATAACTTCGGAATAATACAGTTTTAAGCACCAACAACAGACCATGAAGAGGAAGAAGTGGATCTACTCTACGATGATATTGAAGCTGCTCTTAAAGACCAACAAGCACATTTTAATTTTATATGTGGTGATTTTAACGCCAAAATAGGAATGAAATCTAAACCTACAGAAACGCCTCTGGGAAACTTTGGCTCGGACGGCAGAAATAAGCGAGGTGAAATACTGTTAAGATTCCTGCTTCAATATGAACTATACCAAATGAACAGTTTTTTCCAAAAGAAACCACATAGAAGATGGACATGGCAAAAGTCCCGATGGAAGAACAAGGAACAAAATAGATTTCATTATCACCGACAAGAACCACATAGTTAAAGACATTACGGTATTAAACAGATTTACTACCAATAGTGATTATATAATGGTACGAGGTAAAATAAAAATATGTTTAAAAAAGGAGAGGTATAGGATGATCAAAAAGAAGAACAAAGGGAGACCATGGATGAAACCATCAGATGTAGATGGTTTTCAGCAGTGTATTGCCGACCTAATTAGTAGCCCTGAAGCAGAAACTGACGCTAATGACCTAAGAATAACAAATCTCCTGGCGAAGATGGTGTAGTTACTGCTGAAATCAAAAGCGGAGTTGTTTGTCTACTTAACAAAATAAAAGACATTTTTAATATGTGCCTTTTGGACAGTACAATGCCCGATAAATGGCACAATGCTCAGGTGATTTTGATTTACAAAAAAGGAGATCCCCATGATTTGGAAAATTACAGACCAATAAGCCTTCTTAGAAACCTATATAAACTACTAACAAAAATAGTAACGAATCGACTTGAGAAAAAAACTTGATTTCTACCAACAAATAGAGCAAGTGGGGTTTCGTACTGGATTTGGAGCAAACGATCATCTACAGAGCATCAAAACAGTAATAGAAAAAACTATCGAATACAATCGACCACTCGTTCTGGCTTTTGTGGCTTTTCATAAGGCCTTTGATATGGTAGAGCTTGACAAAATTATGGAAGCATTACAAGCATGCCGCATTGACTATCGATACACAAAGTTAATTTACAATATATACAGGAATGCAACCATATCGGTGAAACTACACAGAAACACGGATCATACCCCAATTGGCAGAGGAGTCCGACAGGGTGATACCTTATCGCCTAAACTATTTACTGCAGTACTAGAATATGCCTGTAAAAAACTTAGCTGAGAAAAAAGAGGCCTGAATGTAGACGGCCAAAGATTAACAAATTTAAGTTTCGCGGACGACATAGTTTTGTTTTCCGATAATCTCAAGGAGATATGTTCAATGTTACATAAACTTCAGCTAGTGTGCACCAATGTGGGTTTTAAAATAAATATATCAAAAAAAAAAACAAAATTTATTACCAATCTGGTACATAGTGGAAATATCAATATTGGAGACAACGAAGTAGAGCTTGTGGAAAAATACATATATCTTGGACACGAAATAAAGATCACAAGAGATAATCAAACATGCGAGCTATGAAGAAGAGTAAATTTCGCATTGGCAGCCTATGGAAAACTTAAAGACATCTTTAAAAGCGATGTACCAATTTCTTTAAAACGGAAAACATTTGACCAATGTGTGTTACCGGGTATGATCTACGGTGCCGAAACTTTGACATAGACAACTGCAACTTCTAAGATGCTGCAAATAGTTCAGAGAAACATGGAAAGGTCAATGCTAGGTATATCGCTGCGTGACCGAGTTAGAAATGAAGACCTGAGACGAAAGACAGAAGTTACCGACGTAATTTTCCGAATTGCCACACTCAAATGGAACTGGGCCGGATATGTCACCCGAATTAGTGATGGAAGGTAGATGAAGACATTACTCGAGTGGAGGCTGAGATTGGACTAAAGAAGTAGAGGAAGATCCCCTACTCGTTGGACTGTTGATCTCAAGAGAATTGCAACAAATTGGATGCAAATCAAGATAGAGCACAATGGACAAGAATGAGGGAGGTATATGTCCAGCAGGGGACACAAAGGGCTGTATGAAGAAGAAGAATGAAGATGATTAGCCCTTGTATGCATATTTGCTTTTTTCTAGACGATAACGTATGGTTTTGTTAAATTTTAATTACAAATAATTTAAGCTAAATTTAGAGTAACTATTGGAAAGTGAATATAATAATCAATTTCCTTACCTATCTTTTAAGTCAAAGTTATAGCATTGAGCTGCAAAACGTTAATTAGGCAATATGATGTAAGTCTCAGGTTTATTGTTATAAGTTTTTTTGACTAGCTAATCTATTATAAGTTTTATATTAATCAATTGGTTGAGAAGTAATTTGATAATGGAATTAGTTCTCGTGTCCCCACTTACCAAATTTTAATGGGGTATATGAATGAACAAGACGAGAACGTTTAAAATTTTATAGAACTGATTTCAATTTTCAATTTTATCAATATTTTATAAAGTTTAAAAGTCGCGATGTTAAGTATTTTAATTTTTTTTTAAACGATTACGTGTGGTCTTGTAAAATTTTAGATATTAATAATTTGAGCTCAATGTTAAGTAACTTTGTGAAGATGAAAGCAGTAGTCGCATCAATTTCCTTACCTAGCTTGTAAATCAAAGTCATGGCGTAGGGGTGGAAAAAATGTATTAGGAATACGATGTCGGTCTCGGGTTTATTTTGATAAGTGTTTGGGACTAGCTAGTCCCTTTTTAAGCCCACGAATTAATTATTTTAGAAGTAATTTGATAATGGAATTAATTCTCATATGCCCACTTACCCAATTATATTTGGGTGGATAAATCAATGAGTCGAGAACGTTGACAACTTTAAATAAATAAATTTTATTTACTTACAGTTCCGATCGTTATCGTATAATGTTTAAAAAAATGCGATGATAAATCTTGACTTTATACGATTATAGGTGATTTTGTAAAATTTTAATTATGAATATTTTAAACTAAATTTAAATTAATTGTGGGAAGATGAAAGCAATAATATCTATACCTAGTTGGCAAGTCAATGTCATGTCATTTTTGGTCGAAAAAGCCGATTAGATGATATGATAAAAATTAACATCATTAGTGACATCATACAAAAAGGTTGAGGAGGATCTCCGCCTTTCCAGCCTTCTTCGTTTGGAAGTGTATCTTATCTTTTTTACAATTAGTTCCAATGTTTTATACTAGACGTCGCCTCTATAAAGAACAGAAGCAACAAATTTCGTAGTTTTTCATGTTTTTTAGGTGACTTACTTGCGCAAAATCTAAACTATTGCAGAATAAAAAATGTGGAAATACTCCGCGAATAATATTTAGAATTTCAATGGTTTTTACTAGATTTTCGTTTAAACAGATATTATTATTATTAATCCATGAATCACTTTGTCTGAAAGATCTGGCAGTGCACCATTTTATTTAGCAAACGGGAATAAAACAATATTCCAAAATTTGTTCTCGGTCGCGCGACACACTATATTTTACCTTGATTAAAGTCAAAAATATTGTAAATTTTGTGTGTTTATAATCCAAGAACAAGAAAAATGGGTTATAACAAACTGATATAGAGAAGAATTGTTTCTAGAAGTTAAAAAAAGTTTTGTGTGATGTGTTCAAGATCAGATAATACAAACACAAAGTCAGAAATTCACAATTATTTTAAAAATTGGTAACACTCTTCAGGTGCAATGACAGCTAATATTATTGTTGAAGGCTTTAATCTAAGTAAAATAACGTTAGCATTTCATTGCAGTTGAGAATACGAGTGTTTTGCCAAAATATGAAGAGAGGTAGGTAACTTATGGTACAGAAAATAGCGTAATGTGATGATTAAAGTTTGTTTCAATCTAATTACTATATTTCTAGCTTTATAAGTTCAATAAAATGTGACCAGTGACCAAAAGATTTGAAACTTTTTTACGTTTCTTGCAGACCCAATAGGAAGAAAAAGATGAATTTCTTTAATAAGGTTTCTAATTATAATAGAACTAATAGGAATATTAGAATGGAAAAATTCATTAAAGAAAAATTGGGCAATATATTTTACTACAATTTTATTTACAATTTCAAATTTCTAGGAGAGTAGACAAAGAACCCTCAAAATAATGATTAACTTGCAACTGTCATTTTGTAAATATAAATCGAAAAAAATGGATCAAGCATATTTGAATTTAACATCCATTGAAACGGTATGTATCTGTAGCAAAACATAAACTTTCCTTGAGAGGCTTGTTCTTTAAAATTTTTTACTAAATATTATAACAGAAAATATTTAGAATTGAGACTTTAAAAAATAAGATTGCCTTTTTTAAAGATAATTCAAAATTTATATACACTTTCTTCGTTTTTAGTAAAATAACTTCAAAAGAAATAAATGACGGTCATTTTTCCCACAATGGAAGGATATGATGGCAGTTGTTCCTTCTACAGCAGTTAATTTTGAAGTTTTAAGCACTTTAAGATGTAAAAGAACAAGTTTCAATATAAAAGATAAACCAATAATATCCAGAAGTTTAAGCAGAAGTTCGGGGTTATCTTAAGAAGCTGAAAATTACTCTTTAAAGCAGGAATTAGAAAAAAACCGTGAAGAAATACAGCCAGTGGTCAAACGTCCAGCGGTCAAGCGATCTCTAGTGTAAGACTATCCCATAATTCCTCATATACTCCCAGTCGGTACCACTAACTTTCAAGACATCCCTATCCCCTCTGCTAACTGTCTTCCGAACTACTCAATGATTCGCTGGTCAAGTTATCCACCCGATTATCGATCTCCGGCGCCACCCATCGGATTAATGTGGTAGAGGGTCTACTTGCACCGAAAGCTTGTTACAGTGTGGAAATAGCAAGAAAGGGATTATTTGCGAGTAATAGTTACTGGCTGCCGGCTGCAAATTATTACCTGAATTGTGAAAATGGCGAAATGGGTAATGAAACAAACGATTTTAAAACATCCTGTATTCTGTAGTCCATACTTACAATATGGCCTGAAAACTAACTTACAACCTCACATGGGCAACAATATAAACACAACCTAATAGCCGTTACTGTGGGCAAGAATATTTATGGGCGCTCTTCACGATATCTAGTATGATAGAGGTACGGTAGACGGTAATCCGGGCGGTATTGTTCACGACGCTATTCATGGTGACCCGAACTACACTTTTGCGATTCTATTCATAGCGCTTCCTACTAAAATTCGATATTCACAACGTTTTCCACTAAAAATACGCGCTCTACACAGCATCTCGTACTAAAAATTTAACCGCCCACTGTACGTTATATCTTGACGACAACCCGACGTCGATCGGCGGTAGGTAACGTCTTTATTTGCGATAGTTCTCTACGAGGTGGCGGTAACATCGGGGCGACAAAACCCTGGTTAAAGTGGCCAGCGACGATTATCATGAGCCCTTAATAAGAACACTGGTTAGTACCTGGCGATAAACACGTTCCCGGTCAGCATTTTCTGAAGGATAGAAACTTTTGTGGTCTAAAGTAATACAAAATGCCATTTGCTAGCTTCTTTCGGTACATATTATATTATTCTAACCTCCGTTATGCCTTTGGTAAGTTTTAAGCAAGAATCGTTTTTCCCTTTTGAGTCTAAGCGTTTCAAAAATGTCGAATTTTTAATCAAAATAATAGGTTAATATGGCGAAAATGACCCACCTTAATAATTTTTACTTAATTAGCTATAATTACTGTAGTTCGGTCATAGACGCCATACAGTCAGCTTTGAATATGGTAAATGAGATTTCAACGAAACGTCAGCTGCCTTATAGTCGTGCACATGCACGAGATACTCGAAAACCTTCGATTACACATTACACCCGTGAGAATATCGGACATATATATATATATATATATATATATATATATATATATATATATATATATATATATATATATATATATATATATATATATATATATATATATATATATATATATGAAGTAAATGCAAACTGCGTTCCAACCATATCCCTTCTGAGTTAGAGGTTGCACAGTCTGAACAAATTTGTCTCTTAAAATTGTAGATATGTTCTTATGTGAATGTTTTAATTATATAAAAATATTTTTAGGAAGAAAAAATTTCGAAAATACCTTAAATAAAGGGCGAAACGTCAATTGGTTTGCATTTTTGTTAAATATATGACCTAAACCCAAGAAAAGACAAAATAATATATATATATATATATATATATATATATATATATATATATATATATATATATATATATATATTCATGTAAAATGGTATCGAGAATGCTAAAAAATTGAATAAATAGAACAAAATGTATGATGCGCATTATGAGTTGTATCAAAATATATCGATGTAACTTTTTACGGTTCAATGACTCGTAAATCAGTTGAATTATACCAAAAACGAATTTGTATAATATGGCACTATCTACTGCCCGATCGGTGTTCTCCGTTTTCAATTGTAAATCTTAATTCCATTTTTTCAAATTTTATCTGATATGTTGTGTGCGATTAAGGTCGTTCACAAAATCAAAGTTTTAAAGAAAAGTTTTTTTTAATCAAAAATTGTACTAGGTTGTAACAGGCGGTAAACTTGTGGACCATAACTGATTCTAAAACCTCATGATAGAATATTTAAATTATAATTTATGTCTGCTTACGTCACCGACTTCCAAATTAGGTAGTCAGCGAAATACCTTTGTGCATAATATGAGAAAGAAGTCAAGGAGAACAAATAATATCGTGTAATAAACTTGATAATGGTTAGCAAAACGTTGATATTTAATTAATGAAAAGTGAGAACAAACATTTATTAACAAAATACATTTTCCATCACAATTATATAGTATATATACTAAATACCTAAATATTAAGTGAAAGTTCTTGAAGATAATCTTTGGTATTTATTAGCTGTAAATAAATCTATTATAATTTCAAGAAATGAAAAATGCATATATTTTTCTCCATAATAACATTAACAAAAGTAATCCAAAATAATCTTGGCAGATATTACGAAAAATACTAAAATCAAATGCGTCTTTTCATTTTAATTAGAATCAGTAAAAAAAGCAAATGAAGGAGGGCAGTTTATAAAATTAGCTTGGCAGCCAAATTAGCAAAGGTTCATTTTATTAAAAGCAGTCGTTTTCTTAATAACTTTCCGCATCATTTGTGATATTTAATGCTATAATAATTTTAAATCAATTTCACTGTCGCGTTATGGTTTCAAAAAAGTATGAAACAAATATTTTAACAATAAAGAGTTTTAAGGCACTGACAGGTATGGTAAAGTGCAGCAATTGAATCGGTTAATTTGAGAAAATAACACCTTAAAAAATTCAATTTAAAATAGGAAAATTATTTTATATAATGGGCTACTATAGCAGATTTTTTATTGTTGCTTACATATGCTCTTAAGAGCTTCTTATAGGAAAGAACTCATAAACCAACAAATGTTAGCAAATAAAAATATATAAACTCTATACACAAGTACAAGATTGTAATTGTCTTTTCTAATTTTATGCCTGTTTACCGCGTTCGATAACCAATGCGAAAAGATGCTTCTCTACCAATTTTCAGCCCCCCATAGGCCCTACAAAGAAAATTAATGTGGAATTTCAACATTTTTTGACAAACATAGATAATTAATTTCATATCAGTCAATCATATCTGGTCCTATTTAAATATACGTATATCTTCTTCTTCTAGGTAGAACCATGTTCTGTTATCTATACAATGCCTCATCGATCCTCGTTTGAGGTCGAAATCCAGCTGTCTCTCCATCTTTTGGGGGGCCGTCCAGGCGGCCGTTTGGTGTTTGGTTTCTCTCTCATCACGGTTTTTGCTAGTCTGTCATCGTCCATTCGTTCCACGTGATCTCTCCACTGCCTACGACGGTTTCGAACCCACTTCACAACATCCCCCACTCCGCTCTCCTTGCGTATTTTTGCGTTTCTTATCTCTTAAACTTGTTCCCGTGATCATTCTCAGCGCTTTCATTTCTGTGGTTCTCATAATTTGTTTTGTCTTTGTGGTTTCATTTCTTGTCTTACGTATATAATTAGGACATATCTTCGCCTAATTATGACAGATTAGAGACTATAAATGCTCTATATATAAGCTGGCAATGGTTTTGGGGCAAAAATAAATTGTACCAAAGAAAATAATATTCTGGTCAAAAGAAGAAACCTTTATGAAAACTTTTGCACTACGATGGGTTTATTATAGATCTTCCTGGATCATTCTTAGGTACTGAAAATGATGCAAGTATCATGACGAAAGTGATGGAAGATCCTGATGGTATAAGAACTATCATTAGAGCAGGTGATTGATTGTATTATAAATTGAGATTTCAGGGACGTAGTATCTTATTTAGAGGAGTTAGGTATCTGCTTTGAAAATGGGTAGTTGAATCCGTCCATGAAATTATAGGAAAAAAATATAAGCTTCTTAATCAAACTTTTACCGTAGGCTAGTTTTTATTGTATGATTACATGTTTTTTAAATAGTCGTTTCGGAAAGTGTTTATATAGCGATATATGAAATTTGATTGCAAGATGTAGTCATAGAAAGAATGTTGAAGTCCAATGCACGGGAAACTACCTTAGCAAAAGAAGGTGAGACTTCAAGGTGGTCTAGACCGAGTACTACAACAATCAAGTTAACATCTCAAGAAGTCTTAAGATTTTTTTTAGATACAGTTAGGTCAAGCCATATGTTATTTGGCTGAGTTAATAGATTATTCTCATAATATCAATTTGGAGTAAATTAAAATGAAACCTAACATTTTTAAAGTTTTAATAACGTCCAGACATATAAAAAAAACCTATAAATGTTACGTTGAGTATTTCCCTGATTCTATTGGCTACAACGGCATGTCTGCGACTATGCTAATAGATTAAGAATTGTCGGCCCCTCTTCCCACATTGCGGAAGGCATATATTACCTTAGTAATGCTAGATATAAATCGAATACTATTAGATCAGCTAATATTCTTTCTCACGGATATTGATGCAGTAATTGACGAACATTAAAAATATGTAGAACGTTTTCTTTTAGTGTTTATATAATACGATTCTTAAGAACTTTTAATTATGTAGTTTTAAGACAAATATATTCAGAATTGCATAATCACTTTTTTATTTTATTAAAAAAAGTTATTTATTTGTTCATTATATATACTTATTCTAATTCCAGTTGAAAGTATTTAACATTTCTACATGATGTTTCTCAATACCTGAAGCTTTTAAGCCGCGTTACAATGCTCAGCGACGTAAATCTCGATTTTCAAGGACTATTTCCTTTGAAAATGAGGTCTAGAGCATAACGAAATATATCGGCATCTATTTAGCTTTTTCTGTTTGAGGTTATGTTTCAAATAATTGAAAAAAAATGCAAAAAAATACGATTTTTTGAATTTTTGAGGGAGTTCTGTCAAAAAATCGCTATTCCATAAATGGCATTCGAAAAAAAAAACAAAAAAAACACAAAAAAACGTTATTTAAAGTTGACCAAAAACTTTAATTCTAACCTATAAAATATTGAAAAATTAAAAAAATCACTGGCTCAATTTTTGCTGGAAAGTCTGCAAAAATCATGGTTGTTTAAAACCAAAAAATATATCTGTCTCAATTTTTTCAGATTTTATGGTGCATAATTGCTCCCGTAAAAAAACCAAGTCGAAGAAACTGAACATAACTTGTTTAGACCGTTGTAAGTCCTTTGGAGGTTTGAAAATTTGCACAGAGGTATCTTTTTTCATTGGTTATCGAACGCGGTACCGGCCGTAGTGAATCGCTTAGGGGCAGATTTGACCATCTTATCCTGCTATAGCCTTTGTAATAATCAAATTTCTATTTCATACGGTTTATATTGTATTCTTTTTTATTTTTGGGGATCAGGTCTAATTTTTAAGAGGAATCTATTGAAATTTCATAAATATCTTGCTAGTAGTAAAATTACATGAAGTGAAGATTCCAAGACAATAAGACTCGGCGTCTAAAACTACCTATGAATGACATCATTCTAGTTCACTTTTGGAGGTCGATTTGTTGCATCTAGTGGCGTTTGGCTATTGCCTGTTGGATGTATAGCAGTATAGCGTAATTTTAATACATAAGAGCAAACGGAAAATTTAATATTTATAATTAAATTATGAGCAAAGATTTTGTAAAATTTGCAAGCAATTAAAATTTTTTGGCGGTATCATTTCTCTTGCATTTATTAATTTTATTTTATAGCTAATATCTTCTTTTATACCCTCATGCGTAAATTCGGTTGCTCATAATAGTATTTTAGGATATTTTTATTTAAAAAATCTTGTTTTTATAAATATAACAAGAAAGAATTTTTACATGATTCATATTCTAGACATTTGCTGTAAATGTTTTAGAGTCTATTACAATAAAAACGAAATCATGAGAAGGTGAAAATGGAAATTTTTCAAGATATCTTACCTTCTTTTTAACTTTTTTCTTGAACTTCGTAGTAATATGCAAATTATTTAGATTTAAAATTTTAATGTCAATATATTTTTGGACGACCTTAATATTAATGAAAATTTCCTTTCCTGTTAGCTTCCTCTACTTCATAAAATATGCAAGCATTAGATAAATATATTGTATAATATTCTAGGTTATATAGTGCAAACTAAAATTATCTGTCTGATTTTTCTTAAATCTATGGTCATTTTATGTAACATTCCCTACATATCCAGAAAACGTACATTAAATATGTTTCTAGTAGCTGACAACCAAAAAATAATATTTTCCAGACTTTAATAAACTGCAGTGATTCACCGATACAACTGGAAATAAAATAATTTATAAATTCCTTGATTATTTAATTTCGTTTTTAGCCCAGACTTAGGATATTTCAGCATATTGCTTTGAAGTATTACAACCTTTAGTTATACCACTGGTATAGCTCTTTAATATTTGCTCTAATTTTAGCAATTGTTTTGACACCTCTAGATTGAGAGAAAGAAAATTCTACTCTAAAAACTTATTAAATAAGTAACGCTTTATTCCACCAACAATCTTCACTTGGTTGAGTAGAAATCTTAACTCAAAACTGAAAATTTTCAGTGCCTTGAATACAAGTCTCATTCAACAAACTGAATACGTCACCTTTCTAGATCTTGCTGATTCAGTTAGTCTCGCATATTTAACTATAGGAAAGGGTAAATATCACGTTACAGTATTTATGATTATTACCAACATTACCGGAATGGCCGTATTATCACCTTTTACTTCTAACAGCTAGTTTTCAAAAGAAATGATGTCAATTATTTAAAACTACCAAACACTTCACATTTTTCTCCAAAGAACCCACGGCTTGGTAAATAAGTTATCCACTAAAGTGACACACGGTTATTTACTATTCTCACTACCTAGAATAAATGTGCGATAATTTTCATATTTTCGAAGCAAGCTTAAATGTCCAATTACACTTATGATCGTTAATTTACACAACCTTAATTAAAAGCCTTTAAAGATCAGTATTTTTTATAGCTTCAATCATCAGAGCAATTATTGAAAAGGCCAGCTCATTCCTGATCATTCAGCTATCCTACTGGAAGTAGAGTGCTTTCCAAAATTATTTATTTTTAACCTTTTTCTAACTAAACCATTTTAGATAATTTGAAAAGACAAATTTTAAATTTTGCAGATTATTGAGTAGATCTAGATCTGGATCTGGAAAGTAAGGAGAGTGGATTGGCTCCACAGCATTTAGGCCAAAATTGGCCAATACGAACCTAACAAATTTTTTTTAGTGTAATAGCGGGATAGTCACGTAGAACATGTTCTACAGTCTTATCTTCTGTTTCACAACACCGATATATAAGTTAGTCGTATATTTTCGTATTATATATATATATATATATATATATATATATATATATATATATATATATATATATATATATATATATATATTTGTTTCCATCTACGAATTGTTTAGTAATTGCCTAGAGAGTTTACATTTGATGGTTTCATCCCATAGTGTCTTACGAGGTGATGGAAGTAATCTTTGATTAGTTTTATTGTTGTTAAGTGACGTACTCTGAAACTGCTTCTAAAAGACTTTAAGTAGTTATACAAGTTCTTAAAATGCTTCTAAAGCAGCTAAATCACATATGTAAACCAGTTCAGATTTGAAGACATTTATTGACAAAAAAATAAATTAATGCACTTACATCCGTTTTTACATGAATATTTATTTTAAAACTTTGCAGTAAAACTCATAAAAGTAATATTTAACTTTTTAAAATTTTACTTTCCACTCTACTGTAATGATACCAACGAATATGTTGTAATGTCTATTATTTCCACTGAACAATGTAGTTTTCCACAACAATGAATAGGACAGAATGCATAATTCATTTTCCTAAATAAATAGATGCGAGACAACAAGATATATATTGTCACGAAGGTGTATAATTTTCCTTCTTATTGTTAGCAATAAAAGGGGACGACCGCCCCCAGTATATTGTCTTAAGTAAGAAAAATTCCATATATTTCATTTTAGACATATGGAATTTATTGGCTAATATTTAAATAACATCCTGCTAAAAAACTGGCGACATTTTCATACAGAAAATAACGAGTTGTTTTTAAGACCGAAATTTCAAAATTCCAAAAATGATTTTTTAAAAAAATGATAATTTTTAAATCTAAAATTACGGCTATATTTTACTCATATATTAAAAATTTGGGATTTTGATGCTGATGTAAAGCTGCCAGCAATGTTCTTCTGCTGAGCTACTATATCAAATTTTTCTCTTGGTTTATTGGTGAACGCTAAATGCACACATCATTTGATTTTTTTAATATTTAATTTTAATAAAATAATAAAATTGGCATTTTTTTATTCTTAAATACTTTTTTTTTGTTAAAAAAATATAAAGTAAGTATTTATAACGAAATCATCGACCTACCGATGCGATAATTTAAGCTCTTTTAGTCTTGGGACCTATGGTTTCAGTTGAGATCAAAAATATAGTTCTTGGTACTAATCAACTCCAAGATTCATCACCCGTGAGGGTACCGAATTCTTATTGCAAGGATATACTTTCGGGTATGGACGTAACTAATTGTTCCTCTTTGTGTTCTCCGATTATTAAAACTCAATCCAATTTACGGCCCGAACCCGTACTATACGGTGAAAATCTCTATCACTTTGACGGATCGGACAATGTCTCTACCACTTTTCTTATTTTAACAACTCCTTAGTTCGTTTATCCACTACGAACAATTTCGAAAATTTAAAAATTCAGTTTAGCTTCCTAGTTCACCAATGTTTTCTACATTATTGCCCTTAATATGTAAAACAAGTTGCAATATTAACTAACGAAAGTGCATTAGTTTAAAAGATACACTCGCGTAAGGTTAAAACTCTGTCGCCGACTACTAATTTCTAATAAAAATTTTACGATATAATTTAATTTTAATTTAATTAGAAGAAGAATGTTTTTTTTTAGTGCTAGCATTACTTAACTAGTATCGATGAATTTATACATAATTATTTAGAATTTACAAATAAGTAGTAGGTACGGTGTGCTTCCTTGTTCTTAAAGAAAATTGGTGCAAAACGCTTGATATTCGAGATGTAGTAACTATAATTTAAACCTAAAGAATCCAAATGGAGTTTCTAATCATTTTTTAAAAATATTGTTTCTATTTGATGATTATACATATAAGTACTTTTCAGGAGATAGTTTAGGTCTAGTACTACTTAACGAAATAATGAACGAAACAATCGAAAACGCTTATGTCAAATACAAAATGGGAAACGGAATAATTAAAATATTAGACTATTCTGATAATGCCATGATTCTTACACAGGCTCAAAACAATATGACAAAGATGCAATATTGTAATCTCTACAGCAATGATGCAGATAATGGTCATCTTATGAGAATCAATGAGATGTAACTTGTCATAAATAACAAAATAACACTGTTCTGAATTTTAAAATTTTTTGTCACTCCCTGGTAGTTTTTTTGTTTTTTTTTTGTGTCTACTATAATGTGCTGAATTCAAATATGAGCTTGGTTTTTACCTATCACCCATAAGTTTTTAAAGAATGAAAGAAGAATACAAAATATGAGAAACCCAAACCATAAGGAATCCAGTGAATTTAAAGATTTTTAAGATTTAAAAAACACAATCACTTTTTTTTCAAAATATATTTCATTTTGTATTGAAAAAGTCAAATAAATCATTTTTGTTGACTTTTTTCGCTTATATTCGTTAGAATGGATTTTAAATTTGAGGGTTCAACAGTCCGCTAACATGTTTGAGGCACATTTTCCACTATACCGCTGTCCATTTGAACCATTTGCTGGTGAAAACTTTCGCCGTGTTAATCTGAAATTGCACCTAAATTGTCAGGGAAAAATGCCAACTGGGTATGAAGAAAATGCAGTTTTAAGTGACATGTTCCAATCTCACGTCTTGTAAGATTGGATAAGTTATTTACTTAGATCTTTGTAATTCTCCGATTTTTTCTTACCTAGAAAGTTGCTACATATAATTTTGAAGGTAGTCTATGCCTTTTTTCCTTTTCTCGAAAGTGTAGTTTCAAAATTTTCGCCTTTGCCGCCCTACAAACATTCTTTCTTTAAACTTTGCATTATACGTGAGAATTTTCATCTGAAGTAAAGAAGAGAATTTCGTTTTCTATTTAGGGCTTAAACCAAATTTTTTATAAGCCGTAGTTTTATATGCAGAAATGGTAAATAAATTTTCTGCTGCTCTACTAAAGGTTTATTAAGGACGTTTTTCAGAGCGGGCACAATGTTTTCTTGTAACCGCCATTCTTTAACGACATAATGTTGATTTCTGGCTCTGCTGCCCCATTCGCATAAAAACAACAATATTTGGTGTAGCCACTCTGCTGTCCTGTAAGTAGTGCAATAACGTCTAGATCAGCACGGATATTCCATTTATGATCTTCGTATTTTATGCTTTAAAATAATATACGCATATTCTCGTACGTTTCTTTTACATTTACAGCATGACCAACGGGAACAGATTATTGTTAGTTTCTATTAAAAAATTAGACGCCACTCAATAGGTGTATAGGAAAACTCGACATATTATGCCAGTGAACTAAGTCATTTACTATTGCGAAAAATACTGCCGGCATAGACTGCCATTTCCGAAACGTGGAAAATTTTACTCTTTTTGTAAGAGATTCCACTGCTGTAAAGGAGATCCAAGCAGCTGTGATCTTGATTTGGGAACACCGAAATCACGAATAAGTCCGCTGAGCCCTTCCTGAGATCTAAAATAGGATTCTTTACTGTTACTACATTCGTAATCGTCTATCTCTAGAAAATTTGGACCGGCTTTATGCTCAAAATCATTTAGTTCACACGATTCTGAGTCGACTTTTTAGAGGTTTAGGGACAGGTATGCTAGAAGGTCATGAAGTACTGGTCTCAAAGTTGAGAGGATATTAGAATATTCAGTTTTATGTTTGCTGTTAATAGAAAACCCCAGAATTTCTGTTAAGCAAAAGTAGCAATCATCAACATGATTCTGTGGTTTCCGCCAAATTATTGGCACTCCAAACTTCATTGAATTGTGAGCACTTAGAAGCCAATTTGTTAGAGTTTTTTGGAAGCCCAAGTTTTGTCTTAATTGGAAACTATTCACCTACAATATAAGTCGTAGGCTTTTCTTTCCAGTGGACTCAAAATATTTCGAGTTTTCAGTGTCACTTCACCACATATATAAGAGAAACTATCCGGTTTGTTCACACAGGGTTGCGATGATATTGTTTGCATACAGCAAAAATTTTAGCACTACAACCACGCTATCACTATTCGCTAGTTCTTTGCACTTCGCATTTCCAATACTGATCCTCTGACAACCGGCCAGCTGCTTATATACTCGTTTCGTACATCTGGAGTTTTCTAGAAACATCGGGTATCAAAAGTATCAGAAGCGACGACATAATTTCTATATATAAAAGCCCTTCAATAAGTACCTGATTCTTCGATAAATACGGAGTACGGTAAAATTTGGAATTACGTGGGTTTTACTGGGTATCTGTGTTATTTTAAGCCTTAGGAGGTTAGAGCTTCGTAGATAGTGTGTCATTCCCAGACACTCCCATTTGGTGTTACTAGATTGTGCACTGTTTTCCTAAACTTAGCAAAGGCGTAGATTTGGCAACGTCGCACTCCAGTATACTATAACAACTTACATGTCACATAAAAACATTCTTATACCTGCTTTGAAATAAATCAAAATATGTTGTTGATGTTCTCTGGATTTTGCTACGTCATACGACAATTTACAAGTCAATGTAAGTGTTATATAGGTAGAAATTATTGAAATAACACTTAGGTTTGTCGAGGGGGATTGAATGAATGAATGAATGAAAAAGGGGTGGTGATACTAGATCATCGATACCTAGGCCTCCATTGGGCCCTTTACATCCCACCATATCTGCAGGTTATTCGAGGCCGATCGCCTTTGCGAATCCAAGCAGCCTCGTTATTTGAACTTGCCTAACTGCTTCCGGTAACAAAACTATATCTCCGAAATATCTCTGTCTCAGTCCGTTGAGTGCTGGGCACCCTCTGAGAACATGGTCAACAGTTTCATCCTCCTCCAAACACCATCTGCACATCGGGTCGCCCTCGCCACCGATTCTATGAAGATGGCTCCGGAGGTGACAATATCCTGTCAACAATCCCACCACAATTCGCAGCTCTTTCCTTCCCAAGGAGAGAAGTTCCTTAGTACGCCGTGCGCCAGGCCCCGTTATATGTTCCTTAGCACACCTCATTCCAGGAGCTCCCCTCCATGATTCAATAAATTTGCTTTCCAGCAACGATTTCAATTCCCTTTTGCCAATAGCAATTGGAACAGGTAATATTGGTTGGGGTCCATACGGTTCAATCGCCGAACCCAACTTTGCCAGACGATCTGCTTCCTCATTCCCGCGTATGCCCGAGTGACCCGGGACCCATACGAGTCTGACTGTGCAGCCTTTTCTTATCATACCATTTAGTACATTCTTGCACTCAGACACCAGTTGCGAAGTCACGACACTTGACTTCAGTGCCAATATCGAAGCCTTACTGTCTGAGCATATATTTATTACTTTATTCCTGTCTATATCCCTCTCACAAAGATGGGCACACTGCAGAATAGCATAAATTTCCGCTGTGAAAATCGTCGCACATTGTCCGGGAGCGTAGTACTCTCTGACTCCTGTGGTCTTGCCGAATACTCCAGCTCCAGCTCTTTCATCTTGTTCGAGGGGGATTTTCATGCAGAAAGTGATGAAGTTCTCGGAACGAAACCGTCATCAGATAAAAACTTAATCCAAACACAAGTAGATGAAGCAAAAAGGATATCGAGGTATTTGAAAGACAATATTTCGAACAATAAGCATACGACCAATAAAAGCCAAATTGAAATATATAGAACTTGCGTTAGACAGTTGAAATGTATGCAGATATGGGAAAAACAAACGGAGTCTTCAGATCAACTGAAATGAAAATTTCTGGAACAATAGAATGAAATCTACGAAACCATGTAAGAAAGACATCAAAGATGACTGTAAAATATAGAATATGATACGATGGAATGGTCAAAGCTTGGCGAATTGAGAGATAATGTGGATCGCATGGTCCCTAAAATATTGACCAAATGGGCCAAATCGGAAAACTGAATACTAAATGACTACCGGGAAGACTCCAAAAAAGATAACAGAAATACTGGACTTCGCCATCTCAGTAGAGTTATAAGTGGAGATAAAAAGACATCATCTTACTGTCGAGAACAAAAAAAAAGTACTGTATAAAGTTTTAAGTTTTTTTTTAATTTATATATGTCACAATAACTCAATAACTTTCAGTTCGGGTTAGTTCTATTAAAGTAATTAAATGGTTTTAGAATATTTAATTGTATTCATACGTTACTTTTTTAAGAATATTTAACAATAACTTTTCAAATATTTAAATATTTTCGCAGTATTTATTAAGTCTAGTATATTAAACCACACTTCATTAAGTACCAATGTAATTTTATCGCTTCTGTTCAAGATCGAAGCAGTGTTCAGAAAGTTCAGTTTTTTTTTTCACCAAACTTTATGCTAGCAGTAATTAATAACGCAGATAATATAAAGATTATTTTTCAAAGGCGAAATATAAAAATTTACTTGATAAGAACTAAAATGTAAAAAATGTCATATTTTCGATGTCATTTATTATCATAAAACTGACAACTAATGACATACTTTTTCTTAATATTTAGGTCACAATTAATTTTAAAATATATTAAAAACGAACTAAAGGCTTTGCACTAAAAACGGAATAATTCTATTTTGTTGTAATTTATTTATTTTAATTTAATTCCATGATTCATATTTCTACCTTCTTACAACCATGGTTAGATAACTTTTCTCCAAAAAAATAATTTCTTCCCGTAAGTTAACGTTTTAGTAAGCTTACCTGTGAGAAACAAATTTGAGCTCAAAGCATTCGAACTAGATTCTTTTTTGTGGCTAGGTACACTGATTTAGATATAGAGTGTCCGAGGAAATCTGGGAAATCTCCCGGATATGAAAAAAACACCTGAAAGGGATACTACAAGTTCATATAAACGTTTTTCGTATAGGCCTCCTCTTAGCAGATGTGGGCTCCCAAAAACCTGCTGGAATCAAGTTTTTTACACATAATTATTGAACGATTAGATATATTTCAATTTTTTTTAATATTATGTATACCCGGTATCCAAGAATGTCACTCACAGCTGCAGGATCAGACTAGCTGTGACACTCATGACCCCCATTTGTTTTACTCTCGTATTAAAAGAACTTAAGACAACGTTTTTTACATACCTCTAACTATTGACTAAAAATTAAGTACTCATTATTCATGTCGCTAATCTTAACCGTTTTCAAATAGAGGAATTTTCCCCTCTTACCACGGTTTCAATAAGAAATTAAACTGCTTTGTTAAAACTTCGTAAGAGAGTTCAACGACGAATTGAGGACTGCTGTACCACATTAACTCAGCATTGTTCCTTATTTGATCACAATGAAACGTCATTCTCCGTAGAAGTTCCTCTCTATTATCAAACGGAACGGAATATACCAAGGTGTTAAAGTGTCATCCGCAGGTAAAAATCAAACCGTTTTGGATAGTCAGATACTCCCGCACAGCAACGCTGAAATGAGATGGTATCCCATTGTGCATGTAGTACATGTTTCGGCGGGTTTCAAGTTGTAAGGGCTCTACTAAATCGGGAAACGCGTTCTAGAGGAATTCCAAGTAAAGTGCTCAATTCAGTCATGCAGGCAATATGAATTTTGATAAACCCTGCTTCATCCGTGAAGAGAAGAGTGCCAATAAAGTTTACATTATTTCGTTGTTGATCAAATTGCCAGTTTGTAAACTGCATTCTCTGGGGAAATATTCAGGAATCAGTTCACGCACCTTTTTCAAATGATGTGGATGTAACAGCTGTTCTTAAAGAACTTAATGTACTATTATTTTCGACGTACTAAATTACGCTGATAATTTTTGAGTGCTCGTTGAAGAAGTGTCATCTACAGAATTTAAAATATTCTCCTCTAATTGCGGCGTACGTAGTGTACTTTCCCCAACCAGTATCAGTAATTCTTTCCGCAAAATTTCCTAAAGTTAGGAAAAAATTTAATAATATTACCTTATTAAATGATATCGCCTATCATTCTCCCGTAGACGTTGGTCAAGTCGTTGAAATGTTTTCGAATATGATAAGATATCTGTGGTGATATAACTTTCTGGCTTCCAAAGCATTGCGAACTGCAAGACATCAGATACACAAAGATGTATCTTGTATTGAAAAACGCCAAATAAAATGACGTTTTTTCGAAAACTAATTTTTAGTTTAGTTAAAAGTATATAAAAAATTTTGTCCAAAGTTCTTATCATACAGGGCGTAAAAAAAATGAGGACATGAGTGTCACAGCTAGTCCGTCCCTGCAGCTTGGAGTAATTCACAACACTTTCTTGGATAATAATTTTAAGGCTCTTACTTGGTATATATCATATTAAAAAAATTGAAATATACCTGGTGATTCAATAATTATGTGTAAAGGACTTGATTTCATTGCAGCTTTTTGGGAGCCCATATCTCCGAAGAGGAGGCCTCTACAAATAAAGTTTATATGAACTTTTAGTATGTCTTTCATGTATTTTTTTCATATCCGTGAGATTTTCTGCATTTTTCCTGACATTTGTGGAGACTTTCTGGCTGAAACAATGTATCAGTTTATGGAATTGTTTTGTAAATCCTGTGGCACGATCCCGAAAACTAATTATTCTCGGTAAGTAACTTTTTTATATTTTTTATCAACGTCTAAGATTATTCACGATTTTAAACGTTGATACGAATTCCGGATGGAGATCTTTTGACAGATCTACTTGATCTAACATTTCATAGTGCATTAGAATCCTACCACAATATTTGTTGCAACATTTTATCATTTAATCGTGTGTTTGCTTTTTTAAGTTTATTTCGTTTTTACCTGATAAATACCGTTAGAATATTAATATTTTTACTGGTTAACAATTTGAACTGCAATACTGTTATCATTTTTGTCCCAAAAAATTACTTTTTGAAATTAAGAAATATACATTTTTCTAAATTGATAAACGCTGCATACAAAAGTAGCAATATTTAATATGAGATTGAGATTGGGGTTATGAGTTTTTCTGGTTTTTATCCCTCTTATTATTTTTAAATTTGTTACGGTTTTAATTTGCCTATCTAATTTTCTATCTAAAATTTAGTAATTTTTACGCTTACCTTTTATCATTTATGTGTTTTGTTTTTTTTGGTTTGGGAACAGATTTACAAATGAAAGAAAACATTGGCAATATATCTTGTTTATTAGAATTTGATTCACAATTATGCTATTATAATCCATAGTAACTGTTCGATAGTTCTTGTTGTTATGTTGAGTTCCTAAGGCTTCTCTCCTTTGTACCTAAAATATAAAAAGGTATTAGTATTGTGCAGAGTGGCTCGGTATGGCATATTTAGTCAGAAATTATTAATTTAAATTGTATTTTACGGTTATTGTTACCTTCATCGAGAGACCTCGAGTGAGCAGATAATCATTTGGCTGCAGGATCGACAGATTTCTGAGTGGAAGCTCTCTGGATTCTGTTGGATCTTCTATGTCTTCTAGTCACTTTAATTTTCCCACTATGTCAGTTATCGTGTAACTATGAGAGATTCTATTAAGCGAAAAACGGAAAAACCTACCTAAGTGTCAAACAAAAACAAACTTTAAGGTTAGAATCTGCTCGACTTTTCTTGTTTAGTTTCACTTCAACAAAACCTTTTTACTGATATAAATTCTTGAACGTACCACAATTGTCTTAGTTAATTTCTAATAAAATTTCTTGTCATAATTTTAAAATTTCATGTTTCTATTTTTTTGATTGTTTTGAAGCTTGTCAGTTGTCAGTCGATATACAGATCCCTGTATTTTTTCCCGCCGTTTCCGTGGACGTTTTTTTGGGGGACATGAAAAAAATCTCAGAGTGATAAGAACTTTTCTTGCAGAGTTGCACCGGAAAGGTCACTTGGCAATTTTGCTAGTTTTTTTTTTTTGAATTGAAAGTTTCGGGTCCTTGACCAAGTTGATAGTAACTGTGTTGTTAACAGCTGTATGCTGATTTAGTTTGGTCAATTCGGGGGACAAACCCGACATCAAGTTTTGCTATTTTTTCTGTTCCACCACGAAAAGGCCACATAGCATCACTGGTAAGTCTATTTTAATTTTTGTTTTAATGCTCAAGTGTTAATAATTGTGGGTATGGTTAAGAAGAAAAGGAATGAGTAACTTACCTCACTCGTAACATAAAAGGTTAAGTTCTTTCTAAGTCCATCTTTTGTTTTAGGCCTTTTTTTTTTCTTTTTCCCTTTTCTTTCCCCTTTTTTTTCCTTTCATTGCCCTCATTTGGAATCATCATCGGAGCCTTCTGGCTGACTTCTCAACGGTACCTGCCTTGGCTGCTGTACATACCAGACCACTCGGCCATTCTTGCGAATACCTCTACAGCACCTGTCTTACATGCTACATACCACCACACCGAGTGATCCAGAGCCATCAATATCAGCACATCAAGAAGCCGCCGTTAAACAGGTTTTATGTGTCTGGTCGTTTTCAGGGTAGCATAGACTTTAATGCCTTCAGCATCACCTGTAAAATTTAAGCCGTTGTATTTTTCTTTTCATTTTAAATATAAAATAAATGAATAATTAGTGTACTTACCTCGGTAAGATCTATTGTGTTTCCTCATATGGTACAATTAATCAAATCTTGCAACCATATGCAGTTGATA
Organism: Diaprepes abbreviatus; assembly: GCA_034092305.1. Lineage (NCBI taxonomy): Eukaryota > Metazoa > Arthropoda > Insecta > Coleoptera > Curculionidae > Diaprepes > Diaprepes abbreviatus. Next base: position 1,449,966 of record JASJET010000303.1, read on the forward strand.
TCTTTCACATATGTAAAAGGGGCACATTTGTTAACTCAGGTAAACAGGCCTATTTACGCGGATAGAGTGCACTTAATACTAACATTATTATTATTATATATATATATATATATATATATATATATATATATATATATATATATATATATATATATATATAGTTGTCATTTATGGTAAATCGCTCTTGTATAATTAGTAATATAGCCAAAACACTGATTAAATTAAAATCTCTCATTTTGTTAGATTAATTTAGTTCTGAATTGTCAAAAAAAAAACCAGCTGACTGTCCGAGGTTCTTCCTTCAAACAGAGAAGCGCTGGGCCACTCTCGGTGGTTACATTTACACTATAACACGTAAATATAGATGCTTGTTTTTTTAAATCTTTTGGGTGTTTTTCTTATGATTTAATTAAATTTCCTGTTTTTTTTTTGTTAGATCGGTCTCTGCCTTGACCTTTAGGGCACTAAAACAGGTGGCGCATTCACCTATACCACTCTCCGTTCCCTTGGAAGCTAGCCGGGGGGAGCCCTAAAAGGTAGAGACCATTACAGAGCCATCTGACAAGTTTAATAAACATTTCTTTCATTCTTACATCTTTTTCAATCTTACAAACTATCTTTTTAAATTTTTTTTTCATAACAATTTTTTTTTGGGTGATTTATTTATTTATTATTATTAATTATTTTTTTTTATTACAAATTTGGCGCCCAACGTGTAATTATCATATACATAGTGAAATAATAAATTTGAAAAAAAATCATATACTTTGAACAGATATAGTAAATTGTTATATACATGCATGGTATAGATATAGTTGCCACCACTTTAGGTTTTTTAATACGCCTGATGTTCGTGTCATCTTTAACAAACAAAATCTTAATCTACACTTTATTTGCGATGATTTCAAGCTCTAACAGATTTATTAGGATCTTACGAAACTGAATCGCTATCGATTGAAAAGAATTTTAGAAGGCACAGCTCCCTCGCATCTGCTTTCAAGCCAATATTTGCCTTGATAGATACTTCTATAGAAACATATTATATGTAAAGCATAAATAGGGAGCTAAGTTATTGGCCTCTACTATTTCTTTGTTTAATAATAAAAAAATATATTTTTTGGCCACATTGCAATTAGTAAGTTTTTTATATAATGGTACAGAATTTAATAACTCTAAATTATTTTTACCGATTTTTGTTCATAACAGGAGTTAGCATGCTGTTTAAAATAATTTTTACCTCATTCGGTCATAAGTGTTAATCTGGACATAATTTTATTCGCTGTAAATTTCCTCAGAGTATTTTATTATTGTATCAAATTTATATAAGGTCTTTTGTTAATATATAAATTAGGCTTTTTAATTGATATAGCTTCAAAGTATATTTAAAAAAGAGCCGGATTCACTAACATGGTTTAAATTTATAACCGCCCTAAATTAACAGCTGGTATCTTGAATTGACAAATGTAATAGTAGGTGAAGCAAATTTAAAACCCTAAAAAAAAAACATAAAAAATCATTTTGTTTTATTACCGAACCGGCAAAATTGGAGAATTTTATTTATTTTCGGGATGCAACTATTTCTAATAAATATCTCAAGGCTATATCGCAAGGTTCTTATCCTTAATATCTCTATATAAGCGTATATTTGTTGATATATCTAATATAAATTATGACAATATCATAAGCAAAATAAAACTGGCCGACTATAAGAATTAAATTTCATGGCAACTATATTCTTAGTGAATCTAGCTATAATATTTTGGGGATCAATAAATACATCAATGAATTGGCTCGCAATTAATTATTGGAATTGAAATAAAATATTAGTTGCCTATTTTTTGGGATCATGAATTAGTTTTATATGCCAGCATTAAAAATATTTTTTATTTGTCTTATGATTAACCAATTACTGGCATACCAATTACAACACTGCAATTTCTTTCGGAAATAATAAACTTAAATAACTTCCATTTTCAGATAAATGTAAACAAACAAATTAATACAGAAATCGAGACAAAACAAAAAAAAATCAAGTATTTCTCAAAAGGTAAACATATCTTAATTATCACAGATTTAAAAAAAAAAAGTACAACATAAACAAATTTGAGCACAGTTTCGCTATTGTAAAAACGAATTAATAATTATTTTCACAAAACAAAAACAATTTTTACACAAAAATTGACAAACTTTTAATAGTAATAAAATTTTTGGTAATAAATCACCCCTAGCAAAACCAGTGAAAATCTTTTTTGGTTTTTGGCAAATCATAACTTTATAAAAATTAATACGGAAAAAAGGTTAAAACTTCTTATCGTAATGACTTAATCCCCAGTTTCGTTGAGCAAATAATATAGTACAAAATTAAATCTTTTATGTTAACTATTAAACTTATTTTACGTGTTTTTACAGAGAAATCTTATTCACCTCTGTAAATACAGATACTTACAACTAAACACAAATACGCTGAGTATGATATAACCAGCAAGACGAACAATAATAAAACAAATAAGATTAACTAATCAGGAAGAAAAATTTCAACAAACAAACAGAATTATTGAAAAAGGTAGCGAAGAAAATATTTAAGAAACAAACAAAAAAATTGTACAATATCAGATTTTTCCTTTTGAAATATCTACAGATCAAATTCAATCGGTCTTAGGTAATAATCTAAATTTATTATTTAAAATGGATTTTTAGAATACTGTTGAGATTTTATCAATAAATGAAAAGTCAAGAGAAAAAAAAGCAGAGAAAGAAAAGAGAATTTAGTAGGAAAACTTAGAGGGAAAGTTACCAGAAAAGTACAAGAAAAAAATAAGAAAATTCAACATAGAGAATATTTGTCAGAAAGTAAATTAATAAATAATATAAAAGCTAAAAGCACCATTAAAAGATCTGAGTAACTATTCAAAGGACGAAAGCTTTAAATACAATCCAACTGCTCTTTGACAAGTAAACAGAAATTTAAATTTTGAAATCAAAGTAAAAAAACGATTAATCAATTATTAACCAATACAAAATAAAATTAAAAACCCGTTTAAAAATAATCGACTTTATGATAATATAAGTTATATGTGCACCTTAAATTTGTTTTCGAAAGATTGTGGTATAAATTGCTCGTAATATTTACGAACATATCCTGTCGACATTTTACGATACAAATATTTTAAGCAGACAGTTATTTTCTGTGAATTTTGCTTTCAGTTCGTAACAGCTCCATTTATGCGATAATTACGTGGTCGAAAGTAGTATGAAGAGAGAACCAGAGTGGAATTCGCAAAGAATATGTCTGTCCCCTTTCTGAATGGTTTGGTTATTCCAGGTTTAAATCCATTCGTTCAAAAAATCGTTTTCACGACGTTTCACCAAAATCTCATTTAACATTTTCAAGTGCGGTCGTCTCGTTACCCGCTGAGAACTGATGGCCTCTGATAAATTTGAGTTTTGTTTAGCTAGCTCGCTTCCTGATTGGACGAGCGGCTTCGTAGGCTCCTCCCTCTACCGAGTGCGATATATTTGATTTTTGTATGGTGTATATTTCTCGTATACTGGTTCATTTTTGTTGCTTTGTTTCTTGATTTTTTTATTATTAATGTTTTCCATGTAGTTGGAAATGTATGGCATCGTCTCGTTTATTCAGGTATCCCATTTTTTTCGATTTCTAGGGTCTCTCTTATAACGCGTACCTTATAGTTCTGTACTGGTGCGATTTCTTCTGGTTTTTCGAAATCGATGACCTGTTGTTTGGTAATGTTGAAATAGGGCTGAGGCTATTTTTATGTTCTTGAATCCTTGCTGATATGCGCCTGTTTGTCCTATATGTTTTGTGACAATCGGCACATGAAATGCTATAAATGCCATTATTTTCAAGGTTGATTTATTTTTGGGATTTCCCAGGATGTTGGCTATTGTTTTTTGTGATTTAAATATGGGCTGTATGTTGTGTTTTCTTAAGATTCTTCCGATTCTGTCTGTTATTCCTTTTAGGTATGGAATTATGGCTTTGTTCCTTGTTTCATCTTGGTCCTTGGTCTTTGTTGTGGTCTTCTCTTGTCTTTTTATGGCTTTCTTTATATTTGATCTTGAGAAACCATTCCGTTCTAGAGCTGTTGAAATGTGTCTTATTTCGTCTTGTTTTATGTCGAGTTCTATTAGGCGGAGAGATCTTAATACTAGTGTGTTGAGTACTGCCTGCTTTTGAGGGGGATGGTGATGTGACTCTGCATTGAGATATCGGTCAGTATGTGTGGGTTTCCGAAAGGGTGTTGTTGAGTTTGCTAGTTAATAACAGGTCCAAAAAAGGAAGTTTCTTTTCTTGCTCGATTTCCAGCGTGAATTGGATTCTATGGTGGATATTGTTCAGGTATATGAGGAAATCGTCCAGGTGTTTTTTTCCATGTGGTCATATTATAAAAATATCATCCACATAGCGTTTCTAAAATTTCGGTTTTAAAGGTGTCTTTTGCAGTGCCTCTTGTTCGAAATATATCAAAAAAAGTTTGGCTATAACACTTATGTGTTTGTTTGTATATTTGGTTATTGAACGTGAAACGTGTGTTATTTAAGCAGGGTTCTGCGAGTTCAATTATGTAGGCTGGAAAATCTTCATTCATGGCGATTTTGTCCAAAGTCTCATTCAGTGGTCTGCTTGGATATAGATATTTTATGTCGAGGCTTGCTAAGATGTCATTTTGTTTTTTATATTCATGCCAATTCTGTGCCATCCTTTTTTAATTTCACTATTTAAACTAGTATAATATCTTAATCGATACGTCAATTCGAGAATGAATTAGTCAGACAATGAAATAAAGCTATGAGTTTTTGGCTGTCTGAATTATTATGTTATTTTTAATACGTAAATAATATCTAATCATATTTTCCTATAAAAATAAGTTTTTAAATTCTCTTTCGTATTAATAGTAATTTTTAATGCTGCATCTCTCACACATTGTTCAAAATATATTTGAAGAAAATACCTAAAAAGGATACTTTTTAAGTAAGATATAGAATACAAACTCGTCATTCATCAGTTTTATGAGTTTTAAGGCAGACTAAGCCAAAAAACACCCTGACCTCTGTTTTCTCTCCAAGTTAATTTGAAACTACTAGTTAACTTGGCTACTTTTCATAATATATCTAAGTACCTATTATCCACCCAAAACCCTTCTTAACAAATGATCAAATCAAGATAAAACCGGATAAAAAATAAGGGAGTAAGGCGGCAGGTTTTTAACTCTTTCTAATATTTCATTTTAATAAAATAAATTTTGTAAATTGGCTATTTAAACTGAATAAAACTATTTTTTACAGCACATTTCTAGTAATTAAATCTATTTTCTGCTGTTTCTTTCTTTTTAATCAACCAGACTAGTAATTCTATTCTTTTATGGAAAATTCCAAATTAAATTAATTCAAATTAAAACCTTTACTCCCTTTAAACGAACCGGTAACTTTATTCCAAATTAAAACTCACAATCTGTCAAATTAAGTGTTAAAATTAAAAATCTTTTTTGAAAAAACATCGTGACAGATATTAATGGTAAAATGGAAAAATATTATGGAATTTAATGCATTTTTATTCTTTAATTAAAACCAGAAAAAAAGCGGAAAGAAAGAAGAGAAGTTCATAAAATATCAAAGGGAATAACGAAAGTTAACTTGGGATTATCTCCGACCAAATCATCGAAGGCTTAAGACGGAGATTAAAAGCAATCTTTATTAGAGCAGGGTTTCTCGGGTATTTTAGGGTTTCATTTATTTTACTTAATGGTATCCACATTTTTACGCGATAAATTCTTAGCGTCTTTAAAATGCGAGAAAATGTTTATCCATTTTTAATAGCCGTTATAGGTTTTGTGAAAATAAATTGGTCAATATTAAGTAGGCATATTAGTATTTTTAGTAACATTACATTTCATAAAATTTGCAACTTTAGACTGCTAAATAAAAGAGTTACTCTTTGAAAATTTTACACTGATTCTTCTTCTGTTCGTGATTCGACTGCCTCATTGTAATGTCAGTACAACTATCTTAAATCAAAAATAATGTTCAGAGAAAAACCTTTTAAAATCCACTGTAAGATCTTGGATCTGCTAACTTGGTTCATAATGTGATTTGTCTGTAGTCAAACGACTTCTACATTTACAGCAGGTAGATACGTAAAATAAAAAATACAGTCTCTGAGTGAATCTAAAGAGCTTTTGTATAATCGGCATAAAATTTTCAAATTAAAGTACATAATTTTACATGTGTAAAGGAATCTTAGTACATAAAATGTTAGAAGATAATTATGCTAGACATCTTCGCCAGAAAAAATGTAGCTGATATAATTTGTAAATGTCTTTAACAGCCGAGTTACACTAGCAAACAAATACAAAAAAAATACGACTGATGTTATAATGGCTGTCTGTGGAAGATTAAAGCATCCTGATTGCGAATTCAACAACGAAAATTTTCCACCACGTGTAGATTTTGAGTTATAGAATGTATCAGTTATAATTATTTAATACAAATATTTTTATATAATATTTATACATAAGTTCAAAACAAGAAAAAGAAAAGATATTTTAAGGATAACAGGATTTATTTACAAAAATACACATGAAAAAACATTTATAATAAGTCTGTTGTACATATTTTTTTTTGCAAATATTGACTTCCGTTTATATTCCTAATCACTTTTATAAGAAACCAACAATAATCCTTATCATTGTTGCATCTCATCTGCCTTGGTAGCGTTGCTCTATTGTTAATAGATCTTAGTGGAACCTTTCTTCTTGCTTCCCACTAACCGCACCCAAATTTTCTGGGAAAAAATTTAAATGGGAGTGCAGAAGTGCATTTTAAGAGACGTGCAACAGCCCATTTTGTAGTAGTTTTCAAGTAGTTCTTCTAGAAAATTTTCAGCTTATTCAACATCTCCTAATTTTTGATAGAACTGTTGATCCCTTAGTATTTTTCTAATTTCTGGTCCATCAAATATTCCTCCATTAGCTTAGCATCACTTAGTTTAAGAAAAATTTGTTTAAGTTGTTTGAACGCATCTCCTTCTTTATCTCATGCTTTAACAAAATTTTTAATCAATCCCAGTTATGTAATGGAGGTAATAGTACTTTTTTGGTATCAACAAGAGATATATTCTATACATTAGCTTGACTTGGAATATATTGGTCTCTCTAAAGTCATTATTTTACTTGATAATGGCGCTGTGTTGCTATACTGTCCCAAAGCCAAAGAAAAAAGCAATACTTCGTAAATCCACTGTGAAGCCCTAGTAATAGTCCCATGCCACCACATATTTGTAACTTATATGTATCATAGGTTATTCCACTTAGAATAAGTGACATACATTTGTATGTTTCCTTCATGTCGACTGCATGGGCAGAAGGAATAGAGGATCTTATGGAACAGAACTGTTTTTAAACTCATTTTAGAAGAATCTATATATAAGCGTCTATCGTCCGAATTACGTGTAAATTCTTGATATTCCATAACACCATTTGAAATAACGCAAATACACATTTTACCCTTCAGTGTAAAAAGCGAGGATAGCTCCTGGTTACGATTCCTAAATATTGTAACATTGGTTCCAGTGGCTAGTAAATTCCATTGTTGAAATCTAGGCCCTAATACTTCAGCATGCTCTCTGGGGAAGAATTTAATTCGGGTTGTTCGATTAAATGGGGTGCTTTTCTTTCACTTTCGTAAAAATAGGTATTGTCTTTTTGATACATTATCAGGTTCTGCCTTATCATCATACATTTCTAAACCTTTCTCCCATTTTGCTGGGGGCACTGAAATTGGTAAATCTTCTCTATGGAGAACCTATTTTATTTCTGAGCGAATATCCGGATATTCAATATTATGTCTGCTTTTTCTTGAAAAACCAATGTCATGCAAAAACAACAGTCGTTAAAATGATTTTGTTTGTGCTCACCAAGTCATTGGAACTGCAAAAGGCACAGAAGAGCGTTTGCCATTTAACCAGTTACTTAGATTTGAGGCGCAGGTTTTGTCAACATATATGAGGAGCGCAGTCCCGATCTTGATCGTCAACAACATATCCAAAATACTTATGATAAACTACTTTGGTCATTTTGTTAATTGTCCTTTTTTGCGATTTAGGGTTAAACTGACCGCATATGTAGCAAAAATTATCCGCGGGGTTAACACAGCCATGTTTCTGTATTTTGGACATTTTTGTACGGTCGAGTACGTCGGTTCAGAAAGTGATACTATGTTTACATGCATCAACAAACTTTATTCGACACAAAAATTACACTAACACAAGGCTCTTACTAGTGGCTTGTTCAACCACTTCGCTTTTCTATCTAATACTGACCACTACTTGGGCTAAACCAATATTCATGATACGATTGCCAGCCAGCTGCTTTTATAGCCGTTCGGTACTTTTGGTATTTTCCAGAAACATCGGGTATCAGGAGTTTAAAAAACGACGACGTACTTCTCGTATATAGGAGTCAACTATAAGTAGGTTCGGCTAGGGGGTAGAGTGAAATTTGGAATTATATAGATCTAAATGGGTAGTTCCGTTATTTTATGCCCTAGAGGATTCAGACTTATGGAAAATATAAATTTGGCAACCACGCGCTCCGGTATATTATAAATTACTTTTTAAAATAGTGTGATTAAAATACTAATTCATTTTTGCTGAAAAAACCATAACTCAAAAATCTTACGTGTTAGGAAATTTCTATTATCATTTTCGCATGCGTCTGTCGGTCCATAATTTGTTTTTCTGGATCTTTCTACTTTTTTCAATGTCTTTTTTGATTATGCCATGAAGTTATTTTGGATTTGTATAAAACCATTCATGGAGGTGCGAATCTTTTTTTTGCAAAAATGCATTCACTAGTCTTTGCTTTAATTATGTCTAAATTGAAATCTCTTAATCTGATTAATCCAGCATAGAAATGTTTATTGCACGTAAAATAGACTACAAAATTATCTCAGTTTTATATGATAGCATTATAAAAAATTTTGGCCTTGAAAAATCAATTTTTTCTCATTATTTTAAAAGACAGATCGCTGGGTATTTTGAAAAACTAACATAATTTCTAAATGTCTCTGGTAAACTAATCGGGGTCTAATTTATATTTATCTTTCCTCAAGGTTTTCGACATTTCCTCTTTAGAAAGCTTAGTTTTAAGCTAGAGGAATTTTTCAAAAAAATCTTTTATTTAGTTTGTATGTATGTATGTTTTGAGAACTAATAACAGTTTTTGTAAACTTTAAGTACTATTTCAGCATTTATGGATTTTTTTTTCATTCTTAGTAATTTAATCGAAACAAGTTTATTTCCACAACTAAAATATTTGTTTTTAGAAAAATAAGGAGTTATAGTAAAGCTTATAGAGTAAAGCTAAATACATTGTCAAATACTGAAACATGATTTTAAACAATAGAATACAATTAGTATAGACAGTTTTTTCTGCAGAAAAATGAAAAACAAGATATACACATAATTAGTCAAGAAAAATTTTACCTAAAACGTATATAAGTTTATAATATATAATATAGAGATTACCCGACAGTTTCGTCTAACCAAATTAAAACTGCCTTCTTTTCTTCAATACCTTTTTGTTTTGTGGTTTTCGCGTTAAACTGAAATTAATTACTAACACTAATCAGAACCATTATTTGATTTGCATAAAATTTGTAATCCTCAAATATCAGACACTAATTATATAGAATGACGTTCAGCATATTTATTGATTATATTACAAATTTATGGAAATGTCTGCATAAAACAATAATTAATTAAATGTTCTAATTTAAATAACCAATTCCGCACAAATGAAATTAACCATTTCTGTTGCAGCTTTATTAGAAATCAAAATTAACTCGTCGTTTGTAGTTCCAAATACTACAGAGGAATGTATTTTACTAAAAAACATTAATATAAAACAACATTTTGCTAATGAAATACCATTGAACCAAATATCGGTTCATAAAATTGCGATTTACAGTACTTGTGTAACGGTTACTTTAAAATTTCTAGTAGACGTTGAAAAATAATGCATTATTTCAAATTTTTACATTCCATAGTATTTTTTTTTAAATATTGCATGTATTTTTAGTATTAGGTAATATTTTGGTTAATTTAGAATTGATGAACATATCGGATTTTAGGAGGTATACGTTTTTCAAAAATTTTACCACCATAAAATTAAAAATAAAATTTTGGTACGAATTTAACTCTCGGTCCCCTTTCAAAATTTCTAAAATTATATATTAGTGTTCAGAGTTCTTATAGATATGCATAAGACCTAAAATGTTTTGAAGGCAAGAGAGCAGCACCAGAATCTATTTTTTCATTATTTCGAATCTAAAGGGTGTTTTATTATAGAGGTATAGAAGTTTTAAATGGAATAAAACAAAGATGAATTTTTTAAATTGACATGAAATTTACTTTATTTGAAAGATAACCTTCTGGCATTATAATTTAAATATGACTTCTGGCATATGACCGCCACGGCTGGCTCGAACGTAGTTTAATCTGGAGATCCAATTTTCGATGACTTTTTCCAACATTTGTGGCCATATATCGGCAATAACATGGCGAATGTTGTCCTCCAAGTGATCAATCGTTTCGGGCTTATCGGCGTAGACTAGCGACTTCACATATCTCCACAGAAAATAGTCTAGCGGCGTTAAGTCGCACGATCTTGGAGGCCAATTCACGGGTCCGAAACGTGAAACTCTGGGGTTACCAAACGTTTCCTTCAATAAATCAATTGTGGCACGAGCTGTGTGACATGTTGCGCCATCTTGTTGAAACCACAGCTCCTGCACATCATGATTGTTCAGTTGATGAACGAAAAAGTCAGTAATCATGGCTCTATAGCGGTCACCATTGACTGTAACGTTCTGACCAGCATCGTTTTTAAAGAAGTACGAACCAATGATTCCACCAGACCATAAAGCACACCAAACAGTCAGTTTTTCTGGATGTAACGGTGTCTCAACATAAACTTGAGGATTATCATCACTCCAAATACGGCTGTTTGGTTTATTGACGTATCCATTCAAACAAAAGTGAGCTTCATCGCTAAACAAAATTCGCTTATGAAAATCGGGTCAACGGCAATCTTGTTTTGGGCCCATTCACCGAATCTAGGCCTTGCTAGGTGATCGTGTGGCTTCAATTCTTGCACGAGTTGGATTTTGTAAGCACGCAAACCAAGATCTTTCCGCAAAATCTTCCATAAAGTGGATGGACACATATCCAATTCCTGTGCACGATGGCGGATAGACTGATTCGGGTCTTCCTCTACGCTACGCTCTACAGCAGCAATAACTTCTTCTGTACGCACTGTACGACGTCTCTGAGGATGCGTATTATCATTTAGAGTAAACGTGGTGCGAAAACGTTCCATAGTTAATCGAATTTTATTGCTCTGATGGACGATTATGTTGACCGTAAAATAGACGTAGTGCGCGATACGTATTTCGAACAGAACCATGATTTTCAAAATAAATTTGCACAATTTGGAATCATTGTTCAAGCGTCAGTCTATTCATGTTGAAATGCCAAACCAAACTAAACATAAATCACTTGACAGCTGACAAAATGGCTGCCAGTTAAAAAAGTGTTGCCAACTTAAAGTTTTATACCTCTATAAAAAACACCCTTTATATACCAACAACTGGTAAATGATACTTTAACAAGAAAAAGAATAGTTAAAATTAAGTAAAACTTTTTTCAAAGCGAATCTATATTATTAGCGTTAAAAAGTAATATGTTTTACAAAAGAGAGATAAAAACTCAAGATTATCAATAATGTTGGTGCCTCCTTATTTATTTTAACTGAGTCAATTTAGACATTGAAAATCGCTCTGACTAGATACTCCTATGGGCTACGAAGGACGCAACATAGGTGCACGATAGCTCAAGAAGAAGATAAAGGAGTTCACAGTATTTAAATAAATAATTATTATGAGATTGGTACTTACCAATCACCCAAGGCGCCACTGGTTTACTATACCGCCAATCTCAATCAGAAGGTCTGTTGTCCTTCTTCTGTCTGTCTTTAAACCCACGCTAAATACTAGAGAATATTACAAGGCCAGACGACACACTTAATCTCTTTTCCAGGTGGAATAAAATTTCCAGAAAGCGTCTTGAGAGCTCACACGCCGAAACTTTTCCAACAGTAACTGTAGAAAAAGAACGATTTTCAGCCGAAAATCACTTTTAAAAATGCATAACACAAAAAGGTTTTCACACATGCCTGAAAAATATTCACGATATATACCCGCCAACGGTATGCAACTAATCATACACAACAGCTGACCAATTTTATGAATTTCTTGAACCAACAAATAGTGTAGAACAATGCACAGTGTAGAATAATCAACATTTCCCCTATTCAACACTCTGCTACATTCGTCATCCCACGGGAATTCTCTAAACAAAGCAATATTCGACCTGTGACGTCAAAGCTGCGAATAAATATTGGCTCAAGAACTACGCTATTCCAACAATAAATTACAAGCAGGCTACAGGAGAGTATGGAAAAGAGATACAATGACGATATCTAAAGTTTAACTTAACTTTTTTTCCACATTGATTTGTTTATCTTTTACATTTAATATTTCCACCGTTTTTAATGCTTTAAGTGGAGGAAACTTTAAGAATACGGCCTTGAATGATAGACATATACCTAAACGAAAGCCCATAATACTGTCACTCTTCCCTTATACCCAAGAAAATGTTCCGAGCTATAAAATTCCTCAAGAGAAGTCTCCATGCGAACAACAGTATTTATAAGGTATTCCAAGCTTTCAAAACCGTATAACTTTTATACAATAATTTAAGTTATCAGTAACTAGTTGCTAAATGATAAGGTAAGCCCCATATATTTAGATTATAAGCATTAATGCAACTTAGGTTGCATGTTTAAAACGAAATCTAAATGTAACAATATTTTCTTATTATGTTTTATTGTCGAGGACCGGGTTTGGAAGTTATCATCAAATTTTTATACATTTAGAGACCAGAAAGTTAAACAACGATTTTTAAAGGAAAGATAGTACTAAAATATTTAAATGCAAGTATTTTTATTGTTGACACTTCATATCTAAAATTTTTAATATAATTCAAAAATAATATAATGTTCGGGATATTTGAACTAAAATATGTGTTTTATCACTTCTTTTTGAGCAACATATATACAGGCCGGTTGTAAAACTTCTCCGCGCGTCCTGGCATTTGAATATGAAGAGATATCGATGTCGAATAAAAATCAAGTAAGAAATGATAATTCTTAGCTTTTTTATCTCAAGGTTGCTATTAGCTTTTTTACTTCCTTTTATAGCAAATAATTATTTTTTCTTTGCTATTTTATCTCATATTCAAGCCCTTTGAGTTTTAAATATCAATACAGCCGTTTCCTATTTATGTGCGTTTAAAATTTATTTTCAAGGATTATTTTATTTATAGGAACTTGTTGAAGATTAATTCACCAAATATATTTTCGTACTAAAACATGTGAAATTATTTGTCCCTTGGCACACAATGAGTTCATCGAAATTTGTCGACCAATTCCCTTAAGTATGTTCGTGATGTAGGATTGTCAGTTAACTACTAATAACATATTCCTTTCACTTAATTATAATTACTCCATCTTCACCAAAATTAAATAAACTTAAATATATATATATATATATATATATATATATATATATATATATATATATATATATATATATATATATATATATTATAATTCTTGATTCTTGAACCATAGATTATATCATTTTTCCTTTATTTTGTCTTTTCGTGGGTTTAGGTTCTATATTTAATAAAAACACAAAACAATTGACGTTTCGCCCTTTATTCAAGGCATTTTCAAAATTTTTTCCTCCTAAATATGACAAGAAGGACACGATTAGAGCTGAAGTAACTAATGTTTTAACTAATCATAAAATCACAATAAGACACCTTACAATAAAAAGTAAAAGCCTCCAAAAAAATTTAAAAAAGAAATTAAATCGAAAAAAAAATTATCAAAGACAATCCTCAAATCATTGTTCTAAGGCCTGATAAAAGCATTAAAACAGTAGTTATAGACAAGGCAGATTACGAAACAAAAAAGAACAACTTACTAAAGGACGAAAATACATATAAAAATATTAAGAGTGATCCAACGAACTTATATCAAAAGAAAAATAATACCTTCATAAAAAAATTGCTCAATGTAAAATAACTAACTGGAAAAGATGCAAAAAGGCTAACCATTCACAATGCTATTCCACCAAAAATATACGGCCTACCAAAATTGCATAAAAAAATATACCACTAAGACCTATTGTTTCTTGTATACAATCGCCATTCTATAGTTTACCAAAATTCTTATTAGATTGCATTTTAAATATTACAGGCAAAAACGATTTTTTTATTAAAGATTCATTCGCCTTAAAAAAATTTATTGATACAATAAACCTACCTGAAAATTACAGACTTATTTCGCTAGATGTTATATCTTTGTATACAAACATACTAAATCAACTTGTCCACACTATTTTAGCAGAAAAATGGGAAATTTTAAAAAAACATACATCGCTATCAAAGAATAATTTTATGGATGCTGTTGACCTCGTTCTAAATACAAATTACTACGAAAACACCTTTTACAAACAACTCGATGGATGTGCTATGGGATTACCAATTTCATCTACCATTGCTCAGTTAGTAATGGAATATTTAAAGGAAAAAGTTTAGAAAAATTAAATTTTGATATAATATTTTTCAAACGTTTTGTCGATGATTGCATAGCAGCCGTACCACAATATAAAATAAATGAAATTCTCCAAGAGTTTAACAGTTTCAACGAAAAATGACAGTTCACAACCGAAACAGAAAATAATAATAAAATAAATTTTCTAGATATGACACTTATACGCAGAAAAAATAAAATTTTAACTTGGTCAGGTAGATATCTAAACTATTTCTCTAATCACTCCAAAACTCAAAAAATAGCCTTATAATCGGTCTATCTGATCGTGCTATCTCCATAACATCTCTAGAATTCCGACCAAAAATACTGCAAAAAGTAAAAAAGACACTAATAAATAATAATTTCAACGAAAAGACTATCACCAAAATAATTGATAAACGAACATATAAGTTTTATAATAACGTCAAAAAAAAAAACATAGAACATAAACAGCAAAAATATGTAGCATTACCTTACACTAGTGAGCTGTCAGAAAAAATAAAATACATTTTAAAAAAGCGCTATATTATCGTATGCCACAAGTCACATAATAAATTAAATACATTGTTCACAAATTTAAAAAGTAAAACTCCTCTCATGAATAAATCAGATGTAATATATTCGATCCCTTGCAAAAATTGTCTCAAAAATTATATAGGCATGACGAGCCAATTACTGAAGAACAGATTAAATGTCCATAAATATACGAAAAACGCCTCAACAGCGTTAAACAGACACACGCAGGATGAAAAACATACTTTTGATTATAACAGTATCAAAATAAAAAACAAAGATATGAATTACCAAAAATTACAGATAAAGGAAATGATTGAAATTAAAAAAGACAAAAACACTGTTAACGACAGAACAGATATAAGAAATTTGAGCCACATTTACACAAGCCTAATTTAAACAAAATTATTAAGTATTCGATCCTGTCAAATAAGAATCAAAAATTGAATATCCTCTTAAACATAAAACTAAATGTTTACCTTATTTGTTTTTTCGTGCGTTGTAAAATATAAAAAAACAAAACACATTCGCATTCCATGTATCCTCAGTAGACGTTGTAAAGATTAAATTTTATTTAGTAATACAACGACAAAATGTCAAGGTATGTACGGGTAAAATTAAATATTTTTAGGAATTTTAAAAATTTGAATACTGTTTTAGAATGTCTTGTTTGTTTTTTAAAATTGTAGATGTGTGAATGTTTTAATTATATAAAAATATTTTTAAGAGGAAAAAGTTTCGAAAATGCCTTGAATAAAGGGCGAAACGTCAATTGTTTTGTGTTTTTATTAAATATAGAACCCAAACCCAAGAAAAGACAAAATAAAGGAAAAAGATATATATATATATATATATATATATATATATATATATATATATATATATATATATATATATATATATATATATATATATATATATATATATATATATATATATATAAACAGCCAAGTGCAAGAGAGACGCGTATCATTTTAGGGTTTCCTAGCATTGGTTAATATTTTCAGTTTTTTTTCACAATTTATCTTCACGTTTGTCTTTAAATTAGGTGAGAGCATGCACTGCAAAGTTTCATCGCAAGGCATGGAATTATTATCGGAAATTTACCAAGTTTAAGTAGACTTTTTTATGTGACTCCATTATGTTATGTATATACATATAACAGGAGTTATATATTTGTTCTAATAACTAATAAAAAATTAACCATATTTTTATCAATAAAATAGTATAACAGGTTAATTATACCCATTTTTAAATCGTTCCTAAATATTGCCTAACAACATACATTCACATAAATCGAAATAAGTACAGAACTTTAAAAAAACTTAAATTGGATATTTTTAACTTTACTTTTCCAAATGCACGCTAATTCAATAAACCGGTTGAAAAATCTAAACAACTAAGCTCAACAAATCAAGAAACAAAATACACACACGTACAGTCCATCACACATTTTTTTGCTAGAAATTAATCTGTCGCCCCGACAACAGTGCTTTTAATGGTCAATGCGGGTTGTGGACTTCCCTAGAGGATTAAGCTTGTCCTTTTGGAACATTTTGTAATCCAGGAAGACAGATCTAGCGCCACCGCAATCTATTATCAAGCTTAATGAATTACTCACAGAGTGATCTTTCTGTAATTTACTTGGCCTGAGGTTTTCGTTTCTTTATTGTATACGAAAAATGCCAGTTATGAAAAGTGACCAAGAAAAGTATTAATTATTTTATTACTCAAGACAAAATTAGATGTATAGTTTGTGTTCCATCATAACTGCTTAGCTCATTATGTTTGTTTGTCGACATTCAGTATGCTCCGAATAAGTATTATTTATTCAAATAAACAGACTTTACTCAATATATACTACAATTTTTTGAGATTTTAGTAATATAATTTTTTACGAAAATCCTGGTTGAAAGACAAACCCGCCTTAGGAAAAAGAACTAACGTTAACTATTTCTAAGATTAACCCTATACAGAATTATTTCTTAGTACTTTAATTAGAATAAATTTTATAACCATGGAGAATTTTACATACTGAATTTTTCTTTTTACGTTCCCATGGATATATTAGCTAGCTCTAATTTTGATTTTCATAATTAATATATTTTTATTGAAAAAGAGTCTGCTGCATATTGCAGAATTGTGGATCTTTAGAAATATATATATATATATATATATATATATATATATATATATATATATATATATATATATATATATATATATATATATAGTCAAGCAGGTGAGTATAAATCTCAACAAAAAACAAGATGATCAAGTAAAAATGAGATCATTCTCAGTTTTGTTTCATTAATATGAAAAACTTCAGCAGAAATGTATGAAAATTATGTTGTTATTACATAACGTGAAATCTAGTCCTGCGTTGTCGAGTTGGTTTTGATTTATCTTTAATATGAATTCCAGACTCTAGGAACATAACTTTTCATAAAACTTTTTCTGGAAATTTAGCTTGTCTTCTTAGAAAATTTGGAATCCAAAAAATAGATCCAGCTCTATTGCACAGTATTATCAAGATTACTGACTTACTCAGTGAACAATCTCACAATAATTAACTTGAAATTAAGTTTCTGTTTTATTACTTAGTACGCGATGAGCCTTTGATAAAAATAACGCAAAAAAGTAAAACTAAGTTTGTTATGTTGAAAAAACGGTACTGCAAATATTTCCGTTCTGCTTTAATTTTATTATATATGGTATATTAACCATACATGTCTGTCAATGTGAAATGTATTTAAATAAATTGTTCTTTTCTACACCAACAAAGACAAAGTTTGTATCTAAATTTTATTTTTTCTGGAATGCAGATAATGAGTTGGAATATTTTGAAGTTTTTTTAGTTTTAAATACACTATTTTTTAATATTTTCCACCAGTTGAAGTTTGTTTACCATATACAAGGATAGATCAAATATAATCCGGAAGTTTACCATTATTTTCCACAGCCGGACGGGCTGGCAGTGAAGGTCATTGCAACGTAGTATACTAGGAGTGGACCAAACGCTCGATGAGCTGTTTTACTCAGTTCTTTTTTTGTCAATATTGCCATGAGTGAGAAATATATTCCATCTTTCGTTGCGCAACTGCTTATAATAAAGTTTTTAACCAAGTGTTAAACTATCTGAAATTTTAATTCGGTTGAAGGTTCATTATGGCGACGATACCTTGTCTAAAACCCAAGTGTTTGATTGAACCAAGAAATTTTAGGCTAAAACCTGTCTCTCAGCAAATGAGGTTCTCGCGACCGTTTTTTTTTTTTGACTAGAAGGGAGTTTTGCCGACTGATTTTCTACATGACCGAGATACGATTATTGGTGCCTATTACTGCTAGCTGTTGTAGGTAACAAAATCCCCTTAAAGGAGCAAAAGACTCGGTGTCCCCATCAGAAACATCCTCCTTCTTCACGACAACACAAGGCCACACACAGCAGTTTTGACAAAGAAAAAACTGCGCCCTTGAGAAATGTACTTCTATGAGAATGATCAAGATGTTGAGGATTTAGTGTGCAATCGGGTAATAATCCAAACTGAAAGTTTCAAGGAACAAGGAATTCTCAAGCTTCAAATCCACTGAAAAAAATATATGAACGTTGAGGAGACTGTATCAAAAAATGATTCCAATTTTTTTTTGTATTGCTGTGTCAATAATAAATGTGTAAAATAAAATTCTGGATTATATTTGATCCACCTTCGTATATTATTTTGACACGGCTGATATATATTTGAACAAAGAATACCTAACACAAGTGAAGTTAAATATATTAAAAATGTAGTTTTCTATAAAAATATATATTTCTGAATATATTGTAACATGTTGCTAACAAAGTGACAACTCATTAATTTAACTCCAGATTTTCCCTTTCTCTTATCTTATATTGAATGTAATTTATTTGGCTCTATGCTAAGATTATTTCATTTTATATTAAATTGTCCATTATAAAAATCATGAAAAACGATATACTTGGAAATTATTTCATTACTATATAAAGAAAATAGGTATGTAATTTTTTTTGCCTTATTGAGAGGTTTAAGGCACTTTTGTGGGGCTGCAGTCAAAAGGATGGTTGGCCAGAAAAGAACACTCTTTTTTGTTAGTCCAGCTTTCGAGAAATTTTATTCCCTTTCTTTTTTTAAAACACGTGGACGTTGTTGAAATACCATTTTAATTTGAGAATTACATTGATTTTTGACAGTTGAAAGCCCATTTTAATCGGTACAGTTTACACCGCCCAAGAACAAATAATCTTTCTTGAAAAATATTATAGAACGATTATTTGTTCTTGGACGATGTAAACTGTACATATTAAAATGGGCTTTCAACTGTCAAAAATCAATGTCATTCTCAAATTGAAATAACGTTTCAACGACATCCACTTTTTTTAAAAAAAATTTTCTGAATTAATCAAATTAGTTTTTCCTTTTAAAATAATCTTTTCATATTATGAGATCTTATTGTTAAGTGATAATGACGGTATCTGTTGAAAAAGACCTGGCATTTTATACATACTCACTTTGTTAAATTTTTTTCTTTGTTTTTATTCAGTTCACTGTATGGCGTCTACTGTGAGCTTTAAAAATGGTGAATGAGATTTCACCGAAACGTCAGCTGCCTTACAGTCCTGAGAGGGACTCAGCACATACACGGGATGCCCGAAAACCTTCGATTACATATATATATATATATATATATATATATATATATATATATATATATATATATATATATATATATATATATATATATATATATAAATATGTCATTTTACTTAACTTTTTTGTATAAACGGGACAAATTACGAATATTATCGGTATTTTGTGTTTTATTTATCTAAATTATACTTTAATTATCTGTCATTAAAAAATATAATATATATGAGGAAAAAAATTCACATTATGTTATTTAAAGCGTCTTATTAGTTAATGTCTAATTTATTTCCGAATAGAAACTTGTGTAAACTGATACAACTAAGTTAAGATTTTTATCTCGTAATACAAAGATAGCGTGTTGGCGTGACTCTAATAGCCGTTGAGCTGCGTATAAATTGGAGTAGTTGTCAATAGGCAGGTGAAATAATTTAAACAAATGATGATAATTTGTTCGTGAAACTATTTTTTATACGTTGGAAAAAGATATAATAGAAGAAACCAAGCATGTATACATACAGTTGTCTGTTGTGTAATATTTCTGTTACTTACTGTTATGCACCAAAAGAGAAACAGTTTCAGTACTAACTTTTGTTCTGCCACTGTTATCAACTGAATAAATCTGAAAACTGATATTTTTTTAAGAATTCATAAATAACATCCAATTAATAAAGTAATTAATTCTTCGAATGAGGATCGTAAAAATTTAATTCACCAGTGACCATATTCACATTTTTTTGTATTTTTTAATACTTTACTTATTAATAACAAAAATGTAGCTACATACGTTTTATAGTGAGACTGTTTGTCTTCGGATGTACTTCTGATAGCATACCACTTTCTGTTTGAATTATATTTGCTTTATGCTATTTTTATTTGTAGTTACTCAGCAGATTCGCACTGTGTATTTGAGAGATCTAGCATTATTTAGTTTTGGAGATGGCTGCATATATGAATTAAAAACTTTGAACATCTTTAGGGTTTTATCTTTTTATATGCTGGAGAATCTAATGTATGTAAAACAGAGTGCGAATCTGTTCCGGGCCTATGAGACCATAAATATTAATCTTGCCCATGCCTATAGGGAGCCTAAGCAGTGTTAGAAGAACTCAGATTATTGGGCCATAAAGTTCTTTAATATGCCCCAAAAACACCTGTTGTAAATATTTTCCAATTATTTGTTTGAAAGCGTTTTTTATACTGTAAAAGAATTTTTATAATTTGGCTTTGTTTAAAAAATTTTAATCTGTTGTACGAGCATGGTTCGATAAGCTCTTGGCCTAAAACAGAGAGGGCGCTAGTAGGATCAAATAACTATAATATTTTATAAGCATTAACCTTGAGATGACGCCCTGCAAACTTTCAGATGTTTGCATTCAGTTGCTTGTTTGTGGCGGTCGAGGGAACGCATAAAGTTCGATATTTTGTTAAAGATGGATAAAATTGAAGTTCGAGCGGTTATAAAGTACTTTGTTTTAAAAGGCTTAACTACTACGCACATTAAAAATGAGTTGGATTCTACTTTAAAGGATTCTTCTCCTTCGTTTTCGACAGTAAAAAATGGGCTGCCGAATTTAATCGTGGTCGTACATCAATTCGAAATGATGAGCGCTCGGGACGCCCAAAAACCGTTACAACTGACGAAATTGTCACAAAAATTCACAATGTCATACTTCATGACCGCCGACTGAAAATACGAGAGCTTGCTGGTATAGCAAACATTTCAATAGATCGTGCCCACCACATTTTACATGATGTTTTTGGCATGTTCTGTGCGATAGGTGCCACGTTTGTTAACAGTAGACCAAAAACGCCTTCGAATGAACACTTCGTAAGAGTGTTTAGACTTATTCAGACGCAATCCTGCTGAGTTTCTTTGACGTTTTATAACTGTAGATGAAACATCAATTCACCACTATACGCCAGAGACAAAGCAGCAGTCTAAACAGTAGGTGGGGGCAGGTGAAAGTGCGCCAAAAAAAGCAAAAATGGTTCCGTCCGCAGGAAAAGTCATGGCAACAGTTTTTGGGGATTCACAGGGTGTAGTGCTTATAGACTATTTAGAACAAGGCAAGACCATTACCGGGGAGTATTACGCTTCACTACTGGACCATTTTCAGCATATGATTAAGGCTAAACGTCCACATCTTACCAAAAAATAGTGTTCTTTCATCAGAATAACACGCCTGCATACAAATCTATGATTGTTGTTGCAAAACCTACATCTCGTAGTACTTCCACATGCGCCATTTTCACTGAATCTGGCTCCCAGCGATTACTTTCTCTTCCCAAACTGAAAAAAATGGCTCGCTGGATGAAAATTCATTTCAAATAACGAGGTCAGAGTAGCGACAACCGCTTATTTTGCAGAGTTGGACAAATCGCATTATACTACGGGTACTAAAATGTTAGAACATCGTTGGTCTAAATGTATTGAAGTATACGGGGATTATGTTGAAAAATAAAAAAAAAATATTTTCAAAAATCTTTTGATTTTTTTTATTAGGCCGAGAACTTATCGAACCATCCTCGTATGTACCATATACTCTGTTAATTGTCTAATTGGAACTAATTGATTTTAGCTTATTGACGTGTGTAAATATTTTATTTCTTACTGGCAAAAATAAATTCAGTGTAAAACTCAGACAGCGCCAGAGTATTGCGACCAACGACGAATGACAGACTCATCCAGCCCGTCTGAATATGTATAAGAGAATCAGCTAAACTATTAAATTAATTAGCTGAATTCAACAGTACAGCGATGAAGTTGACACTAAGAGACTGTTAATTGAATTTACGCATCGATAAAAAAGTCATAACTCATAAGAAGTAGACTATTTTATTCACTAAAAGGTAAAAAAAAATTGACTGCGGAATATTTTCTTTCTTTAAAACTTTTGTTGATTTTGAAAATTTGTGGAATTGAGAAAAAAGTATTAAAAAAAAATAAATCAAACATCGGGATCTCTTGCAGAGCTTATATACACTAAATTAATTTGTAATATTCAAAATAATTATATTTCTCATAATTTGTAGGATACGTAATAAAATACAAGAAGAAAACGCGTTAAAACGTGTCATTCTATAGCTCAAGGCTTACAACTTTATGACTGATAAATTTTCTGTAAGAAACCTAGAAACAACATATTCTATATCTTTATAAATATTTGTTTTTATAGTTAATTTGTCAACTTAGCATTTTAGCTACGAAATATTATCTACCCCAGAAGAAAAGAGAAAATGTTAAGAACGTCACACGATAACATTGATTCACATGCCCAAACACTCATACAAAATTGGGGCTCGAACCTTTCGGCCGAAGCATGTCATTATCCCACACTATTGAAGCCGGCAATAAGTATTTCAAGGGAGAGGATAATTGTAGACTAACACTTATTTTACATTTAATTTTAGGACTGTTGGTGATAATAAAGTATATCGAAGATGAATAATTTTGTGCTCCATATTATCAGTTTTTTTAAATTTGAAGCACCTTTTAATAATTTTAAAGTGAAAACTTATACGACATTGTGCCAAAAAATAAAGTAAAAGATGTGGTGGATAAATAATTGTTTCTTTATTTGTATAAATGACTATCTCAAAAATAATTTGTGTACTATGGTCACAAGCTTTTAAAGTATTAAGGTGTATGTGTCATAATAATTTGCACTAACAATAGGGTAAGATAGGCAAAAAAGGGTTGAGTGATGTAATTTATTCCAATATATTAAAGATTTCAACAAGCAAATTGGATTATTCTTTTCATGTTACTCTTGAGTTCACACCAATTAAAATTTTTTACAATTTCTTGACTTGACTAATAAATTTCTCCAATTTGTAATCAAAAAACATATATTGATTAGACTTATCTCTTCTTTTAATATTAGTTTATATTCCTACGAATAAATATGCATTTAAAGTTTTAAAAAACTAGAAAAAGAATTTATATAGGTACGAAAGTACAGTAAAGTGAAGACACTCTTTTTATCTTGAAAAGCCGTAACACTACTCTAAAAACCGTATCGTTGGCAACAGTGTTGTGTGAGTTCTGGAACATATGTATTATTCTGCAAATTTTAAAAAATAAATCATAGCATATTCTGCAAGAATATTGCTCTAAGATGCAAGCAAAGTCACAATCATTTGTTTCCAAGATAAATTCGACAAAAAATATGGAAATATCATTTATAAAGTATTTAATTCTCCATATAAGTCTGCTACTAAAAAGCAAATAATTGTTTGGGTGCCTCATGTACGCCTCCTGTGAAGATAATGTGTACTATATAAAATACTTTATGCATTTAATTTTCAAAGCTTCTTTCGGAGATACTAAGAAAAAAAATTGAAAAAATCAAATATCCTAAATCTCAGAAAGGATGCAAAGGTAAATTAGTTAATAGAAACTATTTTTGTCTTACGTTTAGATGCAATTGGCTTTGGATACTTACTTTCTCTTCAAGAATATGACCTTTCATGCTTGTTTGAACAAACTAAAATTTCTTTCAAATCAAAATGAGGTAAACATTTTGATCTTATTGACTGAAACATGATTCTAGAAAATCAAATAATAATATTTTAAACCAGTTCATTTAGTACTTTCTATTCTAGAATTAATGACAGCTAACTGAATTTTGGAAGATTTTATATTTTATGCCTTTTTAGACAATCCCTTCACCGGCCATGGTAGATATTCTTTAAAACACACTCCTAAAATACGGGATCAAGTAGAGATCAATTAACATTTTGGCGACAAGAAAATAAATTTCCAAAAAATAGCTTGCCGATATGTACACAAGGTATCCGTGAAAAAAAAAGGAGAATCTGCCGGATATGAAAAAAAAACACGTGAAAGGAGTACTGCAAGTTAATATAAACTTTTTTCGTATAGGCTTCCTCTTCGGAGGTATGGGCTTCCAAAGAGTTGCAATGGAATCAAGTTTTTTACACATAATTATTGAACCACCAGGTATATTTCAATTTTTATTATGATGTGGTACTAGGTAAGACCCTTTAAATTACTATCCAAGAAAATGTTGTGAATTATTCACAGCTGCAGGGCCAGACTAGCTGTGACACCATAACTCCATTTTTTTACGTCCCGTATGATTAGAACTTTGGACAACATTTTTTACATACCTTAAACTATTGATTAAATATTAAGTACTTCCATTTATATTGCTAATTCTAACCGTTTTCGAAAAAACGTCATTTTATTTACATCATGTATTTAGCATATTTTGATAAAAAGATAGATCTTTGTTCCTATCAAATGTTCAACATTCAACCTTATGATAAAAAAATTGATCAAAAATTAGAGTTTACCATTGCAGTTTGACCTAGGTTCACGAAAAATGTGCGTTGCATTTTATTGGCACCAAAAACAAATTATTGTTGTTGCAAACGTACGAATGAAATAAATATTCTGCATTTAAAAATTTGTCAACTTTTACATAGCTGACCCAATGATTCTTTACTCGAATTTATTGATTTTTGGATTTCGTGGTGAAATAATTCGAAATATGGAATACACGTTTATTGAGTATGCAGATATGCATCTGATGGTCTTGCACCTTAGAATGCTTTGGAAGCCAGGAGGTGATATTACGACAGATATCCTAACCGTACTCTTCTAGATCAGAAAACATTTCAATGAGTTGACGAACCTCTAAGAGAAAATGGTAGGCGATTCCATTTAATAAGGTAAAATTCATAATTTTAGGAAATTTTGGGAAAAGAAGTATTGATGCTGGTCGGGGAAAAATAATTTGCACGCCGCAAGTAGAGGAAAATATTTTAAATGCTGTAGATGACACTCCTTCAACGAGCACTCGAAAATTAGCGCAGTTTAATACGTCGAAAACAATAATACATGAAGTTCTTCAATTCAATTTATTATATCCATATAATTTGAAAAAGTACATGACCTGATTTCTGAAGATTTTCCCCGTTAAATGCAGTTTGCAAACTGACTATTGGATGAGCAACGAAATAGTGTAAACTTCATTAGCACTATTCTCTTCACTGATGAAGCAGAGTTAAGCAAAAACAGTATCACAAATTTGCAGAACTCACATATAACGACTGATGAATAACTTCATGCAACTATTTTTTTGCATAATTAACATCAGTTCCAATCAAATAATGTCTGGGCAGAAATCATTGGCAATTTTTTGATTGGACCATTCATATTGTCGGCCCGGCTGAATGAAGAATTTTATCTGGAGTTCCTCCAGAGTGCTATACACGATTTAGTAGAGTACTTACCACCTGAAACCCGCCGAAACATGTACTATATGCACGATGGGGCACCACCTCAGTTCAGCGTTTCTGTGCAACCGTTGGATAGGTAGAGGAAAACCTATTGCCGGGCAATTCTGGGAGCCCATATCTCCGAAGAGAAGACCTATACGAAAAGAGTTTATATGAACCTGTGGTCTTCCTTTCACGTGTTTTTTTTTTATGTCCGGGAGATTACCCCCATTTTTCTGGACACCCTGTCAATACAAGAGCTGATAAACGATTTGTTCAAAGTTTTCTACATTGACTAAAATTAATTATAAATACATTTTGTATATGTACAAAGCAGATACCGACAACTGGCACAGAAACCCCGGTTGCTATGTTACCTGTATATTTTTTGAAATTGCATGATGAGTAGATTTCTAGTTTACCGCATGAAATTTCAATAATTAAATTATATCCGTTTTTGTGAAACAAAAAGGTGTCTTGCTTAGTTTTTACCGATGGCCTCATGAATGCAAAGTTACATTAACACATAACGTAACTAGCATTTTTTTTAATACTATAAAAATAATAAATGTTGGAAGGTTTCTCACGTAACTATAATAAAAAGGGAGACCAGGTCGGCTCCGCGAGGTTGTTGGTATCTGTTTTCTTCATGTACAAAATACCTGTCCAAAATTTCAACCAGTATAAAACACTTTGAAAACATCGTTCACAAGCTCTCACTCTAATATGACTGCTGGTTGAAAGTGCAAGTTGTTTAGGAAGAACTTTTTGAATGCAAAGTCAGGTGGGTTTTAAAAGGAGGTTAAGCTATTTTATTAACCGACTTCTAAAAGAAGGAGGTTCTCAATTCCGCGAGTATGAATGTTTATGGATGTACACCGATTATTCCGGACCGGCGGCATCGATTTGAATGAATTTTTTTACGTTATATTTAGGAACTTGCTGCGATGATCCCACATTTTTTTTGGACGAAATTGGTGCAGTAATATCCAAGATAACGCTGACAATATGACGGCCAAAAAAGGAGGGAGTTTTCACGGTCGTACATAACTAATCCAAAATTATTTTAAAAAAATTCAATATGGCGGATCCAATATGGCGGACGAAAAAATCAATTTTGTCCGATTTTCGGGGGAGTTTTCGGGGTCGCATATAAGAATCTAGAATTATTTTTAAAAAATTCAATATGGCGGATTAAAGATTCTAAATCTCCCAATTATGTCTAAAATCAGTATTGAGATAATTTTGTTAGTGTTAATTATGAATTTAAAATATTTTTTGAAACATTCAATCTGACAGATGTCTGTCTTAAAAATTTTACATCTTTTGATTTTCTCACAAACTGATATAGGGGGTTCTTGAGGGTGTAAATTATGAATTTAAAAGAATTTTTTCAGGATTCAATATGGCAAATCCAAGATCGCGGACTAAAAATTTTTTTTTTTTCGATTTTGTTCAAAGGTAGGACTGAATCGTTTTTGAGGATGTAAATAGCGCCTATAAGTCAAGAAATTTTAAATTTCCTGATTTCATTCGGGCATTGAAGGGTTTAGATTTAAATTAAAATAAGACTTAAAATAATTTTTTTGAAATTCATTATAGCGGATGCAATATGGTGGGTTGACAATTTTACCTTATTCGTATTTTTTCAGATTTAGTATTAGAGGGTTTTCGGGGTCATGTATTACGATTATGAAATTAATTTTTTACAACTATTAGGTTGATAAGATACAATATGAGGTACATAAAATTTTACATATTCCGAGTTTGTCTAAAATTGATATTGTGGGGTTCTTGAGGCGTATGCAAACTCAATATGCAGTATAAAATATATCACGCTAAGAAATTTACATCTCAGGTCCTTTAAACATCGATATTGGAAATTTTTGGGGCCCATATTACCAATCTAAAATTAATTTGAAATTTAAGATAGTGGAGTTACTATGACAGACTAAATATTTGTTTGACACAGTTTTACTGGTATCTGGAAAACTCTAAAAATCAAAGAATTTTTCGTGGTTCATTTTAGGGCGATTTATAACTTTGGATAAAATGGGTACTTTTTTGCCACTTTGGAGTCATTGCGAGGTACACTAATCTCGATTAGTACTTAGTTCAAATAATTTATGGATATCATAATGAATTCTAAAACTAAAAATGGAAAAATAATATTTTTATTGAAAAATTGAACCGACTTCTAAGTGCGCTAAAAAGTGAAAAATAGCTATAAA
Source organism: Diaprepes abbreviatus (assembly GCA_034092305.1). NCBI lineage: Eukaryota > Metazoa > Arthropoda > Insecta > Coleoptera > Curculionidae > Diaprepes > Diaprepes abbreviatus. The sequence goes on from JASJET010000303.1 coordinate 1,478,361, forward strand.
TTTTTATATGAAATTGAACTTTTTGAAGTCGGCGCCAAATTATTTGTAATTGAAATAAGTAACTACTAATATATACAAATTATGGTAAAAAAGCAATTATAAATCAAGTATTTGTAATCTGTTTATGCAAATCATATTTTATCAGGTATTAGTTTGGCGCTGACTTCAAAAAGTTCAATTTCATATAAAAATTTATAGTTATTTTTCACTTTTTAGCGCACTTTTAGAAGTCGGTTCAATTTTTTTATAAAAATTTTATTTTGATTATTTTCCAAATTAAAAATATACAAACTCCAGTTTATCATTTTAGAGTATGATATTCGAATCGCTGCAATAACTGTGACTCATTCCAATGATTTAAAAAACTCAAGTTCGTCTGAATGCACTTCATTGCTCCGAATAATAGCCACTCTTACTGTTCTTTGAATAGAATGTTATTATGGTTTATTGTAAATTTAAATCCTGAAATTTGTTTAATGACATTTACATTTTTTTGTTAATATATAACATAAACTAGAATATACTTCCAGCTTCTCAATTACTGAAATAAATCTTGGTAAATGCTTTTGCGTTCCATACAAAAGTAGACTAATGAAAGCCATTTTTAGAAAAAAACGAATTACGGTAAGCTACAAAAGAAGCCGAGTAAGTGTAAGCCTAGTAATTGATGCTCAACCATTTTGAAAGGATTCCATTCGGGCAAATGAAACAACTTCTTCTTAATAAAAGGGGCCATATTCGTTTATTCGTCTGTATACAAAGCTATATTTAGGGAAACCGTGTAATTAGAATTTACTTAACTCTCTTTAGGTTTATTTTCTCTTAGGCTTTTAGAACTTGATGAAAAAGCGACTGTGTATTTCTTGAGATGAATAAGAAAACGATTTGACAATATGTATTTTAAAAAGGTTAATATTTGGCCAAATTTCAGAGAAATGTTAATATTTCATTCAGAAGTATAGAATCAATTTTAGATTTATCCTGATTTCGAGAACTAACAATTTACTTTACAAATTATCCTAAGCAATATTGGCGTGGTCTTTTCACCTATGAAATTACTTTATACATATACATATATATATATATATATATATATATATATATATATATATAATATATATATATATATATATATAACGGACTTTATAGCAGTATACACTTTATAGTGTTAGTTTATATTTCTAGTTTGTACGGTTTTAGGTTTATTTTTCACCAGTTTGTAATTTATTTAATTAATTTTACCTTTTATTAATTTCCTCATGAGACTTCGATGAAAGAAGGTCTGGAACTTTTCAGTAATTTCTATTTCCTTATTTTTAACATGGAACGCCTATGATAGACGGTTTAGAAATCGCCGTATTGTTCCATATTCCTATTTTTATTACATCATGTAGTACGGAAATCTTCCTACAAAATTAGGGAATCTTCCGGTATCGACCAAAAGGGTATATAAAGGATCCAGATCTGCTTTCGGGGACATTATAGTTTGAGAACTAGTCAACGCAACTTGAATTATTTTGTCAAGTTGTCAAAGTTGTGACAATAAAGAGATTTGGAAGTAATAGAGAGTATTCAGTCATACAGACTTTGTTTAAAATACCGGCCGTCCGGAACAAATTGGCGTCGGAAGTGGATCAAGTCCAGAAAAGGTTAGTTCAGGATATAAAATTAAGAAAAAGTAAATTGAAATTATTTGCCAGTGGAAACTAGAAAACAAAAAGCGAAAATGGAAAAACAACTTTAAACTAGTTGAAACCAGATATTAATAATGATACAAGACATGAAAACAAACCAAGAAGAAGCGAAATAAGAATTGAGAGAAGATATGAAGAAAAATCAAGACGATATGAAACAAGAATTAAAAACAAGTCAATATAATATGAAGCAAGAACTAAAGACAAGCCAAAATGATATAAAACAAGAACTGATGACACTGTAGATAAGCCTGGAGGACATGCGACAGGAACTTAAGACAAGTCAAGAAGATATGAAACAAGAACTGAAAGAAGACATTAAAAAAATCAAAAAGATATGAAGCGCATAGAACAAGAAATGCAACAGAAGATTAGCAAAATTGGAGAAGACGTACATGGCGAAGTACAACATGAGGTGACGGGAATCCAGAAACAGATGCAACAATTAGAACTGCAAATTAGAGAAAATGTACATGACGAAATTCAAGATGAGGTGACAGGAATCTATAAACAGATGCAACAGTTACATTTGCAAATGGATAACGAAGCCAGTACAGGTACAATAAAGGGTGATGGTATTCCTGCAACTAGTGTGATGAAGCCACCTATCTTCGAAGGCAAAGTACTTTGGCTTACCTATGTTCGTCACTTAGAAGCCGCCTCCACCGACAATCATTGGAGTTCACCTGGGAAGGCACATGCTCTTGTTCTAGTACGACGAGTTGAAACTATGGAGGTTTTTCGTAACATTCCTGAAGAAAAGCAGAATGATTACGAGTTTATTGTTACTTTTCGGGAGATGCGCTATGGTGAAGCCCACCTTTAAGAAGTTTATAAGGCTCAACTCCAAGGAAGAAGACAAAAATACAACGAAAATCTTCAAGAATATGAGGCGGATATAATGAGGCTAATTCATTTGACTTACCCAACATATCCGGAAGAAATAAAGCAAGAGTTAGCAGTAAATAGTTGTATCGAAGATTAACATGACCCAGAAATAAGTCAGAGTCTAAGAATGGCTCGAGTGAAGAAAATTTCCGAGGCTCTTGCTTATGCCTTGCAATTCTAAATAGCCAAACAAACTTCCAGGAACCAAGAAAGAATCATAAGAAGAGTCAAAGTTTCCCGAGATTATCGCAAGACCAACGAGAAAATCTTCGTGAGGCTAATGAGGGAGTTGCAAGAATTTTTGAACGAAGGGAAAACACATGACAATAAAAATACAACCTTTCGTAACATAAATAGAGTTCATTATTGGAAGTGTGGCCAAAAGCGGCATCCTCAAAGCCACTGTACTCTCAATGCTATTCCTGACAGAGACCCTGATGGCTATCGGCTTCATATTGATATATAGATGATGATGTTCGAAGAAGCGACTTGGAGAAAGTCTTTGCTCCTTATGATAAACTTAAAGAAGTCTGGATTTGCTGCTTACAAAGATAAAAAAAAATGCTGCAGTTGCCGTCAAGGCTTGCGATGGAGTTGAAGTATGCGGTTGTTGTATTAAAGTGACATGCTAGACCGAGAAGAAGGGGTCAGAGACGCCGGTACCATTCAAGTAGCATGCGTCGTTAACAGTACGGATACAATAGTCACTTTTACAGAGATTGTCCGGAAATTATTGCTGGTAGAGGCGATAGAAGAAAAGACCATTAAGGAAGAGATAAAAGGAGTACTTGAGGCGATCGTGGAGAATGAGACGAGAGGGACCGTGACCGCGATAGGGGCTACAAAAAAAGAACGTTCTACAGGTCAGCCTCGAGAGGGAACGTCGGGAGGGACCGCAATCGCTAAAAGCAATATGGAAGAAGTTCATCGTCGGAAAGGTACAAAGACGACTGTAAAGTAAAAGCGACGGAATGAAGACCTTCTATGACCTCAAAGCAAATACTGGAAGATTCATGATTGGTGAAAAAGTGTGGTTGTACAATCCGAAAAGAACCAAAGGGTGTTCATCAAAGCTTTAGAAGTCATGGGAAGGTCCGTACAATATAGTGATCCGATTAAACGACCAGGGTACCTATTCTCGTTCTTGAGAGAACGATCACTTGATGGAAAGTGGGCGTGGTTCTCACGAAAAAGTATGAAACAGTATTCTTGGTTGCTTTTCTCGTTCTCGAGAGAACGATCATGTTGATGGAAAGTGGCCGTGGTTCTCACGAAAAAGTAAGAAACCGTATTCTGAATACGTTTTTGTCCTTTTTCTTGAGAACCACGCCCACTTTCCATCAAGATGATCATTCTCTCAAGAACGAGAATAGGTACCCAGGTGTACTGAAAGTTTATAATTTTTAAGTTAATTTTACCTTTTATTAATTTCCTCATGAGATGTCGATGAAAAAAGGTCTAAAACTTTTTAGTAAATTCTATTTCCTTATTTTTCACATGGAACGCCTATGATAAAAGGCCTAGAAATCGCCGGATTGTACCTTTTTCTTATTTTTATTACATCATGTAGTATGGAAATCCTTCTAGAAAATTAGGGAATCTTCCGGTGTCGACCAAAAGGGTATATAAAGTGTCCAAATCTGCTTTCGAAGATAGTATAATTTGAAAGCTAGTTGACGCAACTTGAATTATTTTGGCAAGTTGTCAACGTTGTGACAATAAAGAAATTTTGAAATAATAGAGTGTGTTCAGTAATACAGTGTGTGTTTAAAATACCGGCCATCCGGAACAACATATATATATATATATATATATATATATATATATATATATATATATATATATATATATATATATATATATATATATATAAAACATAGATTGTTGTAAACCTTACTCTCGTATTAAATAAAAAGTGTAGATTACTCCAATAAAATGAAGAAGCTCCGGATCTAGAAAATGACGACAGCGCTATTTTGTCCTCACCTGAGATTCATTAAGCCATTGCATCCGGTATCATCTCGCAGTCGTGCCATATATACTATTTTTAAAATGAAAAAACAGCATAAAAACACTAATAGCGACATCTCGATGAATAACTCAATAACATAAGAACAACAAACACCAATTATCTATATATATATATATATATATATATATATATATATATATATATATATATATATATATATATATATATATATATTGTTAAAAATAACCTTAAATTTAATGCAAATTTAATGTTCATTTTTCATTTAATTTTATTATTTTGTACCAAAAATCCTGAATAATTCACAATAACTTGGAATTTAAAGCAATTCATCAGTTCGTAGTACATTAATTTTAATCAATTGGTATCTCAAATTTCAATAAAGTAACTTAAAAGATATTTTAAGGTCTGCACATTTAAATTAATTCATCTATACCCTATTATTAAAGGAATTTATATTAATATTCAATATACGTTGCATGAGATTCCGGCAGATGGCACAACTTGCATTGAACTTTTTGTTTAGTATGATATAAGTTGCTAAAAACATTTAATTTTCTTATGGTGATGTGTACATGTCTGTCCCGTACTGATGGGAACCAATGAGTTCGAAACCGTCCTAGATGGCGGACTCTACCTATGGGAAAATTGTCCACATTTTTCTGGTAGTTTCGGAATTTTTTGAACTCATATTAATGTTGGTGCATTAAATATGTGATTACATATCTCAAATTCAATGAACTCTGGCTGTATATTTAATGTATATAGTCACCTTAAAAACTAATGATTAAACTTAATGTATGATTACATAACATTTATGTAATAAATTAATTTAGATTAATGTAAATTATTAAATTTAATACATTATATTAAATTCATTTAATAAACTTTTGTGAAATTTTCTTTTAGCACATTTATATTAAATTTAATGCATTTCGTTTTTACAGTGTATATAAAAATACAAACTGATAGGCTGACTGATCAATGAACAGCCGAAACTTCTGGGTCCAGAAGCATGAAATTTTGCATAAAAGTTTCTTAAATGACGGAAGTGATTACTAAGAAGGGATTTCTGGAAATTCATCCCCTAAGGGGTAAAAATAGGGGATGTTGGTGCATTAAATATGTGATTACATATCTCAAATTCAATGAACTCTGGCTGTATATTTAATGTATATAGTCACCTTAAAAACTAATGATTAAACTTAATGTATGATTACATAACATTTATGTAATAAATTAATTTAGATTAATGTAAATTATTAAATTTAATACATTATATTAAATTCATTTAATAAACTTTTGTGAAATTTTCTTTTAGCACATTTATATTAAATTTAATGCATTTCGTTTTTACAGTGTATATAAAAACACAAACTGATAGGCTGACTGATCAATGAACAGCCGAAACTTCTGGGTCCAGAAGCATGAAATTTTGCATAAAAGTTTCTTAAATGACGGAAGTGATTACTAAGAAGGGATTTCTGGAAATTCATCCCCTAAGGGGTAAAAATAGGGGATGAAAGTTTGTATGAAAGTTCTTGTGGTTTGATAGTTAGAAATGTCAAGATTAGTATATAGGCTTATGGTTGAAAAAAAAGTGTTTACTATGTCATTGTTTTTTAAAATTTCATTTCCAAGGGTGTAAAACAGGGGATGAAAGTTTGTTTGAAAGTTCTTCATTTTGGTAGTTAAAAATGTAAAAATTAGTAAGTATATAAGCTTATGGTTAGAAAATGATGTTTACAATATCATTCTTTTTTATAACCTTGTCTTTTGAGGGGGTAAAAGAGAGAATGAAATTTCGAGAGTTAAAGAACTAAAAATTAATACATAGGCTTATAGTTAGAAATGAAAGTTTACTGTGTGACCCTTTCTTGGAAATTCATTCCTTAGGATGGTAAAATAGGGAACAAACGTTTGAACGAATATAATTTTGGTTGATTGGTTGTACCCACCAAGTTGTCTGATGTCGCCCACCACGCGTTCGAAGTCGCGAGCAAAAGCTAGTGTTATATAAATCCGCCATGTGATGATGCGTCGTTGAAATAAAAATACAGATATATCGAAAGTCAGTATATACGAGGCATGCTACCCAAAGGATAGAAGGCGAAAGTAATGCTTGCTAACAATCAATGTCCACACATCCGACACTTTTCTATATTACTTTAAAATTACACGGATTATAATTTATCGCTTTTTTACACTTGCTGGCTTAAAAAACACGCAGCGCGTTCAAAGAGAGATAGAAACCTGCTATCAGTTTTGGAGAAAGTCGAAAAATGCAAAATTTTTAAGACATCATGTTGATTCCCCCAGATTGAGTTTTTCAAAAATTATTTTAATTTTGTAATTAACACTAACAAAAATCCCCCAATACTGACTTTAGACAAAATCGAGAGATGTTGAATATTAAATCCGCCATCTTAGATCCGCCATATTTAATTTTTTTTTAAATAATATTAGCTTTGTAATGTGCTATCACAAAAGCTACCCAACATCAATTTTGAAAAAAATCGGAAAAAATTAATTTTTCTCCACCATATTGGATACGCCATATTGAATTTTTTAAAAATAATTTTAGAATCATCATGTGCGAACCCGAAAACTCCTCCGTACCAATTTTAAAGAAAATCGGACAAAATTGATTTTTTTGTCTGCCATATTGGATCCGCCATATTGAATTTTTTAAAACAATTTTGAATTCGTTATGTGCGACCTCAAAAACTTCCCCATATCAATTTTGTAGAAAATCGAACAAAATTAAAATTTTTTGTCCGCCATATTGGATCCGCCATATTGAATTTTTTAAAAATAATTTAAGATTTGTTATGTGGGACCTCAAAAAATCCTCCATAAAAATTTTGGAGAGAATCGGACAAAATTGATTTCTTCATCCGCCATATTGGATCCGCCATATTGAATTTTTTAAATATAATTTTGGAGTTGTCATGTGCGACCCCGAAAACTCCCCCGTACCAATTTTCGAGAAAATTGGACAAAATTGATTTTTTTGTCCGCCATTTTGAATTTTTTAAAAATAATTTCAGATTCGTTTTTATGGATTTTTTTACCCATAATAATTTTCTAAAAAAAAAATCTCAAAAGAAATGACGGCGGACGTGATTCCAGGTGACTGTATCGTCCTGTTTGTGGCATACTTAATCAATTTAGTAACAAGACCACTAAAGTTCTTAGATTTTAGTCGTACCTTACTTAGAGTGTACCTTCGCCCACAGGTCAGACCTATCTCAAACATCAGAAATAGCAGAACATCAAAAACATCTCAAGCAACAGGAACATTAGAACCAGGCTGGTCTACAGCTAAAATAAACATAGGAATGTTGAAACTAGAAGTGGTTTCGATCGAAAAATCCGAAAACCTGTAACATTATAAAAATTTTAATATTGCCAATAAGTCCCACTAAAATGCGTAACCGATATCCTGGAATACTATTTCTAATAACCTTAAATTAAAGCTTAAAATAACAATTAATGGATTTTATTTTAACACTAAATCGTCATTAGAAAATCATAATATAAAAAAAAATCAAATTGATCAACTTAAAGACAACGTCTTAAAATAAGTAAAATGAAATAAATATTTATCTATTTGGTGTTAACCACCTTTCTTACACAAAGAGATATTTATCAGAAAGATGAACTGACTTGTCCACCAGCCTAAACAAATTTCTTTAGGGTAATGGTCGTATGAAATCTGGTTCCTGGCCAAGTTAACAATTAAAACTCAATGGTGTATTTTTTATATTATTTTTTAAACACATCACCTGTAACTGCTAGTTAAATTTAAACCTTCACTTGATTTTATCAACATTGTCATACTTCACAACAAAATTACAAAATGTAAAACATTATTTATTATAATTTCTTAATATGTATCTTCGTGACATGAAAAATTATCAAAATTCAGATAAATATTGAAGTTGTTTAATAAATATTGTTATAATTTACTCAAATCATTCTGGGCGCACTAAAACATAGACATAATCGGCAAACATATCTGCTTTGAAACCTCTTGTTTGAATTTCACATGCTAAAGGATGAGTAGAAATCCATTACACAATAATTTTTTTAACAAATTGAGTACATATGACTAAGTCATAGTTATGTCCAACCAATCGGGAATTTGATATGCTGTAGATTCGCCTGTTAATGTGCGGCTAAAATATTTAATAGTATATCTCTAATACAAGAAGCTTTATAACATCGCAACAAAATGAGACAAAACCTCACTTTTTTTAATTGCTTAGCTGAATACTCTCGCGCAAAAATCAAAATACATGTACAGTACAGAAATTATTTCCTGAATTAGAACTCCAACCTGTAATGCAAGAAAGTCACAATGCTTTTCATATTTTTTAATATAAGTTGTATTTGTAATAAGGATTTATGTTTGTCGATTTTCTCTGAAGTAGTTAATGATAGAAAACCCAAATTTAAGTAATAACCTGACATTTAGAAATTTTATATATATATATATATATTATTCTCTCCAAAAAGTAGTTATCTTGAAATATTTCCGGAATAGTTCAGGTTAGTTTAGATTAATGGAATGTAGTGGAAATTATAATATGTTGTATTATTTAACAATTATATAATGGATTTCCATCAAGTAACGGCTAACGCATACAAAAACCTGGACAAATTTGATAAACAAATCGGATAATTAGGCAATGCCTCATCTCTATGTCATTAAGTTTTTTTAAAATGGGATCTTTATTATCTAGAAACGCTAGAAGGGTCTCAAAAACTAGAAAAAATTTTGTCAAACATAAGCCTTTTGATATCCAGTGTATTTCAGTATGAAGAAGTAACTGATGAAAGTTTGTGCTAATTATGAACTAAGAGAATGATGCAATCTGTTAGTCAGATTTGTAGCAAATAAATTTTTGTTAATAGATGACGCAGTGACTTGCAAACATCTCAGGTACATTTTATTTTAAATGGCTTCTATAACCACGGTAATGCCTAACCGAAACTTTATAATCAATCAGTAAATATTATACCATAGAATGAATACGTATCAGCACAGGAGGAATTAGTATGGATCTGTATAAAATACATACCAGAAACCGACAATATATCGAGGCCACTTACACTCCGAATTAAATTGAACATGCAATTAAAGTTACAAAAATGTATAAAACTAGAATCAAACGGAGTTAGATAGAAAGCTTTAAAATTTTTGAACAAAAATAATGTTAAAATATGAAATTATTCAACAATATTTACGATACTGGTCACCTCAATTTGGATTAATTACTTTTTATTTTCACAATGCTCCTAAAAACGACGAGTGTTGTAAAATATAAAAAACTTACAAGGGCCAATTAAAAACATTTCTTTGTGTTTTGCACTCTAGATTGTTTAAAAAATCGGAAAAATAGTGCCGTGAAGTGTAGTTTGGTCACAAAACTGGATTGAAAACTCGAACATCGATACTCTAATTTAACACTTTAGTATGAAACAATTTGGGTCAGTTAAAAGACGCTATATACTGAAAGATCTTTGACACTTCTTTATAATGCTGGAATCAACTACTACTCTAATGTTTAAATGCCTAAACCTCACAGTTGAGTGCAAAAAAAAAATCAGTAACAGAGTTATTTATAGTAAATATTAAAATAAAATACCAAAATGTAGTTGAAAGTTAGTAGCCGCGACACCGAGTAGAAAATTCCAAACTAACCCCTATGCTGGTGAGTAAGAGTAAGTTATTCAGCTCGCCACTGCTTCTGTAGCTAGGTTAAATGCAGAAATCTTCCACGATGTCGTTAGGAACTATCTTTCCACTTCACTCTTATAAATACGCAAAGACAAAAAAAAGACTTACGCGTGTGGGTCAAAACAAAACTCGTTAATCAATAATAATATTAAAAATCTTTAATTGAATGTCTAATGGTGTTGCTGTAGCTTAAAGTTAGATATGCTGTAAATAAAATTGTCCGGTCCAAGTATTCCCACAATTTTCAACTTCAAATGATTACAAAATTTTCATTTTCAAAAATATTACGAATTAGTTTAGAGTTATGAAACTTAATACTTTATAACTATTGTATTGTAAAATTACTTAAACCAAACACAAGAAAAGAAAATAAATTGTAGTAGACGAAGGTTAAATAAATTCAATAAATATTAAAGTAGTTCTGCCATACTATAAAAAAGTTATTAAATGATATCTCTTTTCTTTCTATTAAAAAATATTAATAAAAATTTATTATTTTTGAAAAATTGTAACCCAAAAGACCCCTTAAGTGATAATTCTTACAAATACTGTAAATATCAAATTTTATTAATAAATTGTAAGTAAGACATAATTATTTTATTTGAAGATCGTTCCATTATAGACACAAGCATCCCCCAAACTGCTTTCAATACTGTGTGGAAAGGTTATCTTCTATTTTTTTGCTCCTGGCTCCCTGACAGAATGACCCTAAAAAATCCAACATAGTAGTGAAAATGTGCCTGTTCGCGGGATGCAAGGTTGGAGCGACAATCTGCTGCGGTAATTGGTAAGAGTTTAGTGCAACCACCTCTGCGCCTCATACTGGAGGCGCTATAAGAGCTGTCGTGCCCAAACCCACACAGGCGCGGATTCAACCGCTCGCTTTAGGGGGGCAGTGATATTCCAAGAGCAAAGAAAAGAGAGAAATTACCCCAATGCATTTGTATACAAGACAGTACAGTATGACAAGCGAAAGCGAGTCAGTTGTTGATGGGGGGGAGGGGTCCGCGATATTCACATTCCTAATGCATTAGTCAGCCGAGTCTATTTTTCGGAATTAGAAGATATTGGATTCGCGTCTGGGCCCACTCGGTAGCTTGTCTGGTGGTTGTGAAATTTTTACTTACGGCATTGATTATCTAGTGTGATATAATAAAGGAATTTATTTACATTGATGCTAAAACATTCTTTAAAAAAATTCCATTTAATAAGATGTAATAATTTTACACAATACAAATAGCAACCAATATGAGTTTAATTGACTTTTATCAAGCAAATTTTTGTATTTTTTTTAATTCTGGAAAGCAAGTGTAATATTGAAGCTAATTTTTGCACTGATTCTGTTTTCAATTTATGAAAATAATCTAACTCTTCACATTTCATCTATTAAGTTTACAATTTTTTTGAAATAACACGTATGTTTTATTTAACGATTTCAATTTTGGAAACCTTAAAATTAATATCTCGGAAAATATCTGTTTATAGCAACTTGATTTGCCTTCAACAATTTATTACCTAATTCCGACGAAACTTTTAATTTAGTTTTTCAACTAGACCAGAGTAGAGGTCATGAAAAGCTAGATTGGAAATTTCAAGTGAACCAAAATAATAAAACAGCAAGTTTCGTCCTCAGTGCATATTTTTATATCGTCTCTCATTTCATGAAGTAATTAAATCAGGAAAATAAATTAAAAATTTTTGTGAAGTTTAAAGAAATTTTTTTCAATCTGCCATCGATTTATTAAATAATTAATTTATGTTATGATATTTTTATAATTTACCACCGATAGGTTTCGGCTTCACATAGAAGTTGTTGTTGTTAAGTTAAAGTTTAATCCACAAATTTTGTACCCAGAGCTTCTTCTTAGGATTCTCTATCCATTTGGAAGCCGGAGTTAAATCTCTTTAGTAGTTACTGAGAAGATCGGGTACAGACAGATAGACATATATGCAGACGTGATGCGGAATATTTGTGCAATATTAATAATAAATCAAATCCTTATTTTTAAAAAAAATATTAAAAAATTTCAGTAAAACTCTATTTATTATACAATACATATGAGTATTAATATAAATTATTAAAGACAAAATAGGAGCTTCAAAATCATAAAGCTGGGTAACTAAGGAAAATAACGTTTACTCATGTTCGGAAGTGAGTGCTTTTAAAAAAATATTTGATTAGTTTTGTATTTATCTGTAGTTAGCTTGTTGTCGGGACTACCCCTATTTTTACATCGAAGTTTTTTTCATGGCTTTCCATATTAGCAAGTGGCATTTCATCTAAATTATTTGAAGATCGCTCAAGTAATCTAGGCAGAATGAGTGTAGTCTTCATTTTGGTCATTACCTGAAACAAGGACCTTTGTAGCCCTTTCGATTTTAGTGATTTTTAAAAAATAAACATGACAAATAATAGTTAATATAGGAGAAAAAATATTTCTCACCAAAGCACTTTTTCTTAAATGCCATATACCTAGAGTGCGTCGGCGAGCACATTGTCTGATATTCCATAGCTAATAGGGTTGTTTGCGATTCACGGTCGTTTCCGTTTATTTTGCATTGGAGAATAAGTTGTGGTATTTTGTATTTTTCTTCTCTTAAGGTGTTCCCAGGTAATTCACTTCTCAATATTTTATTTTTTAATAAACTTTGTCAATTCTTGCTATCCGACATTGTTATTTTATCGAGAAATTCTTCTCAAAAGCCATATTTCAAATGCCTCCAGATTATTAATAGATGTAATTTGTGTCGTCAGAGCTTCCACCCCATAAATAAAGTAATACTGACCACAAATAACTTTTTACCATCCAATAAAGGAAAGAAGAGGGTTTGATTACATAGAAGGGTTCCGAATTTCAAGATTTTTTATTTGGCTTGCACGATCGGTGTATAATTTCTTATCGTTGGTCCCATAAATAATTTACGTCAGTTTCTGAACATTTAGTGCTGTTTGGTTGTGTGTTTTTATTGTTAATTGTTATACGGGTGTTTGGATTGGTGTTTCTTCCTACGATTATAATTTTTTTTCTCTGTATTTACAATCAAGCCATTCCACTTTCCCACTTCATTCATTTTACTTAGAATCAGCTAGACAACCTGTTCGTGATTAGCTCGAGTGACAGTGTCTTTCTTGTATCATAAATTACTTATAATTAAACGGTTGACTTTTATTCCTGCTTAAACATTTTCCAATATCTTTGAAAAAATATTTTCAACATATAGGTTGAAAAAGATTGAGTTATAGAATGTACCCCCGGCGAGCATCTTTCAGCGCCTCAAATTTTTTGGGTCGTTTCTTTTTGATTTATATGAATCTTAACTTCCAATACAGATTCTGAATTACCCTTATATCTTTTTGATATGTGTTAACATTATGTAAGTAGGTTATGTGGGTGTCGTATTTGACAGTATTAAATGCCTTTTCATAATCTATGGAGTCTAGGTATACACATTTACCCAGATATAGATAATTCTGCATGAGAGTGTTGGGACAAAACCCTACCTGTTGTGTTCCATCGCCTATCTCATTTAACCGTTAAAATATTTATATGTGTGTAATGCTTAGGAAGATCTTTAAACTCATCAGACTTATTAAGCGATAATTCTTACATCTAGTTACATTCGATTTCTTTGAAATCACTATAAAGTGCGGCAGTAGGCAGTGGTTCGGCATTTGTTCAGTGTTGCAAACCAAGTTGAAAAGTTTAACAATTAAGCTAATATTATCTTCCTCGAAGCATTTTATTTAATGTGCTATTACACTATTAGGACTGGGGGTTTTATTTGATTTTATTACCTTCATTTCATACATTACCTCGTTACGAAGAACTGTCGAGGCCGATAGGTTTTCATTTGGAAATGAAATAGATGTTTGGCCTGGCTTTTAATCACTGAAAAGTTTTCTTACATATTCCCCCCATACTTGCTTTATCTCATTTTCGCCTGTAAATAGATCTTGAGTACAATTTTTGAGGCAGATAGTATATTTATTCCTATAAATTCTGGAGATTTTATTGACCTTTTTTATGTATTCTAAACGAATCTCTAAATATAAATAATTTTGGCCTGCTGTAAAAATAATAGTTCTAATAATGTGACATATTTCGTTGATGTTATAGGTGCTTGTCATTTTTCTCATATTAGAGATTTTTTCATCTGCTTACCTCTTCGCTCTGTAATGTTAATTACTGAAAAGTTCATTGATTTTAGGCATTAGCTATTAAATATTTATTATCCCATGATATCTTTGCTGTCACTCTTTTAATGCAATTTATTAATTTTTATTTTAATCAAGATAAAGTCTGCGTGCTGAAACCAGAAACCAAGTGTTGGACCGTAGAAAACTGCCACCCGCTACTCTAAAGATTTTTATTAGGAAGAAAAAGAACTTTGATATATTTTAACATAAGCTTAATAATACCACTATTAAAATGGGAAATAGTGAGTTTTGTTTAGCTGCAGTTACGTTATTTTTACTTTAATATGCAAATGCGATTTGAGGAATCAGCACCTACGTTATTTTTTAAGATTTTTTTTTCAATATCAGCAATTGCGTCACTGATATTGCGTCCTGTTTTTATATTAAACGATAATAAAATAAATATGTCACTTCTTAAAAATCTGCTTGATTTTTGCCCTTTAGCAACTAGCAACTTAATTCAGTTTCGACAATTTGTCAGACTACATATACTACATTAAATAAGCATTATTATATTAAATAATTTGTCTTTAATATAACACTAGGTAGTAAATTATTGTTCTCTTTTCAAGTTGAGCAATAATTATAAAAGTTCGTCACTTGGTAAGAATGTGTTTTATCCTTGCCCATTTACAAATAGCCACTCAACTCAGTTTCAATAGTTTTTCAGAATACGTATGATACATAAAATGCCTCATAATGAAAAATTAGTCTTGCATATAACACTGGGAAGTAAACTATTATCGCCTACCGCGCTTTTATTATGATACTCCTATAGGGGTTTATTATACACCACCACCTGAATCTATTAAGCCTTAAACTATCACTCTCTACTTAGAATAATGTCGATATTCTTATTAGTAGTTCTGAACCCTTGATATTTTTTCACAATCTTTAAATTGATTTTTGTCCGCCGTGAAAGTAGCCTTTTTATCATCTTTGGAAATATTAGTTTATTTAAAAAAAGTTCTCTTTTTGCAGACCTTCTGTTGGCTAGCTTCATTGACTTGGAAGTATTAAATGTTTTATATCAATGTAAAAACTAAGTACAAAATAAAATTTTTGAATTCAGCGCCAAACTAATACCTGACAAACTGTGATTCGCATAAACAGATTAAAAATACTTGATTTCTAATTGCTTTCCTACCATAATTTGTATATATTAGTAGTCATTTACTTCATATCGAAAAAATTTGGCGCCGACTTCAAAAATTTCAATTTCAAAAAAAAATTTATAGTTATTTTTCACTTTTAAGCGCACATTTAAAAGTCGGTTCAATTTTTTTTATAAAAATTTTATTTTTCAATTCTTAATTTTGAATTCATTGTAATATCCATAAATTATTTGAATTAAGTACTAATCGAGATTAGTATACCTCACAATAACATCAAGGTGGCAAAAAAGTACCCATTTTATCC
Organism: Diaprepes abbreviatus; assembly: GCA_034092305.1. Classification (NCBI taxonomy): domain Eukaryota; kingdom Metazoa; phylum Arthropoda; class Insecta; order Coleoptera; family Curculionidae; genus Diaprepes; species Diaprepes abbreviatus. The sequence goes on from JASJET010000303.1 coordinate 1,494,296, forward strand.
AAAGTTGTAAATCACCCTAAAATGAACCACTAAAAGTTCTTTAATTCTTAGAGTTATAAATTTAAATATCAGTGAAATTGGCTCAAACAAATATTTAGTCTGTCATAGTAAATCGGCTTTCTTAATTTTCAAATTAATTTTAGATTAGTAATATAGGCCCCAAAACCTTCCAATATCGATATTTAAAGTACTTAAAAAACTTAAATTTCTTAGCCCGATATATTTTATACTGCATATTGAGTTTGTATACGCCCCAAAAACCCCGCAATATCAATTTTAGAAAAAATCGGAAAATGTAAAATTTTCTGTTTCTCATATTGTATCTTATCAAGCTAATAGTTGTAAAAACTTAACTTCATATTCTTGATACACCACCCCGAAAACCTCCTAGTACCAAAACTGAAAAAATGCGAATAAATAAAATTTTCAACAAACCATATTGGATCCGCCATATTGCATTTCAAAAAAATAATTTTATCGTCTTAATCTAATCTAATCTAAATCTAAACACTTCAAAGCCCCTTAGTAAGAATTTTGGATGGAATTAGTAAATATAAAATTTCTAAACCGTCATATAGCATCTGATATATTCGCTATTTACATCCTCAAAAACAATTCAGTCCCAACAAAATCGAAAAGTGAAAAATTTTTTGTCCACTATATTGAATTCGCCATATTTAATCCTGAAAAAATACTTTTAAATTCATAATTTACACCCCCGAGAATCCCCTATATCAGTTTTGGAGAAAATCGAAAAATGTTAAATTTTTAGGACGCCATATTGAATCCGCCAAATTGAGTTTTTCAAAGAATATTTTAAACTCGTAATTAACACTAACAAAAATCTTCCAATACTGATTTTAGACAAAATCGAGAGATGCAGAATATTTAATCCGCCGTATTTAATTTTTTAAAATAATTTCAGATAATATGCAATTTCAAAAACTCCCCATATCAATTTTGAAAAAATCGGACAAAATTAATTTTCAATCCACCATATTGGATATGCCATATTGATTTTTTTTTTAAATAATTTCAGATTCATTATGGGCGACCCTGAAAAGTCCCCTATACCAATTATTAATTAATTTTTTTGGCCGCCATATTGTCAGCGCCATCTTGGATATTACTGCACTAATTTCATCCAAAAAAAAAAAAATGGGATTACCGCAGCAACTCCTTGAACATAACGTAAAAAATTTCATATAAATCGGTGTATATACATAAAAAAAATTACATAGTCGACGAATGGAGAACCACATTCTTTTAGAAGTCGGTTAAAAATAATAATTAATTAAATAAAAGAGAGAAAAAAAAAACGTTCCCGTGGATATTAAGAATGAAATAAAGGATTATTTGCAAAACATGAAATCTGATATTAAATGTGATGGAAACGACACACATGAAATTATGCACAAAATACTTATAATGCAGGAAAAATTGGCGATCAATAGATAAGATGGAAACGATAAAGAGGAAGAAAATCGATAATAATCTTGTGGTTAGTGGCATAGATGTGGACAACAAGGATGATGAAATTCTGATTTAGGCGATGGAAAATATGTTAGTGAAAATAAACGATATTAAAACAAAGGTAACGTATAAGATCTGCTCACATAAGTACATTAGGGAAATACCTAATTTCAACGATAAAATAACACTATTTAAAAAGAGTACAAGTTAACAGAAAAGCACATATTCATCGGTTATAATTTATGGAGGAAGAGAGAAGAATTCAAAGAATATTGAGGAAAATTGCAAGATCTGAAAGAAAAAAAGGAGCAACCGTTGAGATGTCACACCAGAAAATAATAACACAGGTTTACAAAAAAAAGTGGATGTCTATGTGACCAGGCCAATTTATTCTTATGTAATTTGATGGCCTGAATCCAAATCTGAGGTCCGATAACCTTTCTCATTTCAAGGTCAAATAAAGTAAAACTGATTAAATAAATCTTAAGAAGTAGATACGTAGGTTTTTAATGTCGCTGAAGCTGAATTCGTGGTTTGTTTAATCCCCCAAGTTCAGCCAGAGGTCATTTCAAAGTCAAATTGAGAAAAATCTATTAAATAGATCTGTAGAAAATGAAACACACTCGCAGCTAGATCGATATCTGTTACACAGCAGGCAGACAAGCGGGTCGAGTTTTTGAACCGAAACTCAATCTCCCAAAACCACATACCCCACGCAGGCACATAAACGGAGCGAGATGTCAAGGCGAAACCTAAGCTTCTGAAACCACATATCCCTCGCACAGCTAGATCAATTTCCATTACATAACAGCTAGGTTAGCGAAGTGAGTTTTTATAAGTGTATAATACAAACCCCAAACTCTCATATATGCTGTGTCTGGGGTATATGGTTTTCGGAGGGCTTGAGTTTTATTTCATACGCTCATAAATCCTTGCTTTTCGCCTCTGTCTGATGCGTAACGGGGATTGATCTCGCTGCGCATGGGATATGTGGTTATGAGAGCCTATGTTTTGGAATATTTATAAAAACGTGGTCCGGTCGCCTGTCTGCTATACAGTGGTAATCAATCTAGCTGCACGTGGATTGTGTGGTTTTAGCAGCTTGGGTTTTGCCTTAAAACTCTATCCGCTCTCCTGTCTGCTGTGAAATGGATATCAATCCAGCTATGCGTGGGTTAAGTGAGTTTATCAACTTGGGTTTTCGATTACTATTTCATAATAACCAACTTTGCCTGCATTTCTTCTGTGTAACGAATACCAATCTATCTGTGCGTGGAGTACGACGTTTTGGGCGCTTGAATTTCGGCTCAAAAACTTGATCTGCTTGCCTGTCTGCAATGTAACGGATATTGATTTAACTGCGCATGATTTCTCCTTTTTTACAGATTTATTTAGTGTATTTTTTAATTTGACCTTGAAGTGGCCTTGAAATGACCTCTGGTTAACCTTAAGGTATTAAACAAATTACGAATTCAAACTCAGCGCTCTAAAAAGTCTGCCTGTCTTCTTTTATAGATCTATTTAGTAGACTTATCTTTAATTTAACCTTGAAATGATGCTGAAATGACTTCTAGCTGATTTTGGGGGATAAAGAAACCTCGAATTTGGATTTAACGACACCAAAAACCTACATATCTTTTTTTCTCGATATATTTAGGGGATTTTTCTCAATTTGAACTTGACATGGCCTTGAAATGACTTTTGGCTGACCTTGAGGGATTAAACAAAGTACGACTTCGGATTTACCGACTCCAAAAACCTACATTTTTTTTTCAGATTTAGTTCGTGGATTTATCTCAATTTGACTTTGTAATGACCCTAAAATGACCTCTAGTCGACATTGAGGGATAAAACAAATCACAAATTCGGATTCAGCCACCTCAAAAATGTATGTAAATACTTCTTCAGATTCATTTAGTGAATTTTACTCCATTTGCCCTTAAAATGACCTTGAACCTGACGTGATAGAAGTTAGCGGACCTTAATTTTTAGGGTGTCTAATTATATAAGAATAAATTGGCCTGATAAAATAGGCATCCACTTTTTTTTGTAAACCTGTGTAATAAAAGATATCACTATAGTCCGATAACGGGATATTTTCTTTAATGCAGATATACAAGATAACCATATTTTTAGAGAAAACGTTATTTTTACTGGTATCAGAAATGCTCATTTTATAGCTAGAATTAAAAAAAAAACATTCTGAACTCATCTGGCCATTTTTCGTGAAGCAAAATGGAAATTCTAACTAGCAATATTAAAGATATAAAGTATTTATCAACACGTTTGTTGCATTTTTTCTATGTAATGTCCGGTATAACATTAATATTCCTGAAATTTGATATATGTATAGATCAATTATTTAAAGAATTTCTTTATGGAACTTGAAAATGTCCCCTCCAGTTTTTTCATAATATTACCACTGGATATTCTATTTCTGGTCTATTCTGATTCAAAAGTTAGGATTGGGGACAACTGATGATAGCACTGTATATAAAGAGGCATATCCAGTTAACAAAAATCAATTCTGGTTAGAAATTGAGCAAAACAGTATTTTGAAAGCAACCGTTAATAAAAGTTTAGTAATAACTTATTCTATTTTAATCTTTTTGAGGTTTTAAAACATTTTTAAAACAACAATCAAATTTAAATTGCTTTTCTAATTCTTCTTCACTTCCTGAAAAGAGTAATAACTCAGGTAAAAATAATAACGATTTATTATTCTTTATGAGATGCCCCTCGGCAAAGTTCTCTCTTTGTTAAAATAAATTTTAAGACAAAGGGCTACATCCAATACAAAGAAAATAAAGCTGCGGGTATTGTAAAACTTCGAAAAGAGTTGAAAGAATTTTTCCGGTTAGTATCGATTTCTTGTATAAAACTTTTTCTCAACTTTATATTAATTTAGTATCCGTTTATTAGTTTTCCAGTTTTGATATTTTATAACTTTGTTTTTATTGGATTCTCAAGGATGTGAGTATTTCATTTCACAGAAAGATGTGGAAAGTCGATTCTACGTAAACTAAAATTTAATTATTCAATAAATGGCTATGGACTTCCTTAACAAACTTTTCCAATTCTTATGTAACATAATTATAATTGAGAAATTCAATACGAAACTTTTAAGTTCTAGATGTTTAATTAATATTTTTTGTACTTTCGTAATTAATATGTAGGTTATTAACTTAAAACTTGTTTAAATAATCTAGTTACTTAGATATTTGTAATACTAAAATCAATCAATTAATAATCTAGTTATTGGACAATAATTTTAAAACTAAAAAACAAATTAAAAAAAATCTAATAATATTTAAATTCTACATACTTAAATATGCTAAGTGATATAAAAAAAGATCACCCAAAAATAATTATATGATTAAAAAAAAGTTATGGATCTATTATTTTGGTTGAACAGTACTGTTCGTTAAAATTTGAAGTCAGAATTATTAAAATGTCTTTAGTGAGTGAATTGCCCTCCGTTTTCTAAGCACTCATTATCAGACGAGTTTTCGCATGAAACTAATTAGGTAGTTAATTTTTTTGGTATTATATTCCACTCACCTAGAGTATCATCACGGGATGCTTCTAACATCTACTGATAGTACGCCAACCTAGACATCGTTTGGTGATGCATAAGTGGTAATATAATGCTCCTGGTGGTTAACAGGAAACTATTGTACTTATTCAAATGATTTAAAGTAATACGTCCCATATGTAGCTTATATTACCCTTTTAAAATTTCATTCTCTTGATAAAAACTAGTGGTGCTTGAGCCGTCGTCGAAGAACTGTAAATAACGTTTTTCTTTCCGATATATTCTTATAAGGGAATGCCCGTCATTAATATCGACAGAATTTCACAACTTTATGCACGAGCGTGGGTGTTCTATCATTATAGGTAACTCAAGATAACAGCGAGGGAGATATGATTCTGCTGCATATTTGTCGAAATTTTATTAACAATATAATTTCCAGATACCACTGATAGCGTATAGTAAAAATATCTATAATGCATTACCTTATGTCAATAAATGGCGCTTCAGGTACTGTGGTGTTTTTTGTTGTTATCAACCTTCATCGAACCACACTCGATAAATTCTTAACACGATGTGAACTGCTTCAAAAGAAGTCGGTGCCAAACTAGTGCTAAGTGCAAGAAATTACTGCTAACACTACAGATCAACTGAAGTAAATTATTTTTGGGTGTCTTTGTTGTTCATTTCATTGGCCTTCAGAAGACTATTTTTCAACATAAGTTTACATCATTGATCGCCATCTTTCTCTGCATTGTATTGTCCTAAATCACATTAATCCTACAGATATCTTAATACCGTCTATGCAGCTGGTGAATGGACGCCTCCTGGATTTTCTGTTTCATTGCTCGGTGTGGTTCCAAATTTACGCATGATTTTCCTTGTTAAGGTTCATACTTGCGAGGATTAGAAAAGCACACTGATTGAAGGGATTTGATCATACGTTCTTTGGTATATTTTGATTTTTGTGTGAAGTTTCCAGTTTGTTAACCGTACTTACGCTGGTCTTCTGCATATATTTATTTCGATTGTCTAGTTTTTCTTGCCCAATGTAACCGTGTGTCCCAAACATACTTATTCATTTGTCTTTTCCAATGTTTCGTTTTTTTATTTTCACTGTTGTATTTAAGTTTCACATGATTTCATATTGAGTTCCTGAACATTTTTCACAGTCAAGAAAAATCATTTCGGCGATAATATATCGCCTTATTTTATTTTCCAGAGAGTTTAAATAGGCCCAGTGTTCCACTGTATCGAACGCTTTACGGAAATCGATAAAAGCTAAGCACATGTCAAAGGTTTAATTCCAGAAGATATTAGCAAGTGTGTAGTTTTTCTTGAAAGCAGCTTGTAATATTGGATAATATTCGCCTAGTTTTCCTGTTATTCTGTTCGTTAATGTTTTTGTAAGCAATTTGTATACCTATAAAACAAAATTAATGGGTCTGTGATTTTATCTCTCTTCTTATATAAAAGTATAACAATTGAATTATCCCATTCATATGGTGTTATTTACTCATCTAGGCATTGATTAAACAATTCGCATTATGTCGTTATTTGCAACCTTCATAGTTTTTATAATTATTCTAAATCGTCTTGATGCTTTGTTGTTTTTCATTCTGCTATGGTTATGTTGGATATCTCTTCAAAGCATACATTCATTATAATCGGTCTTGGTGCAATAAGCTGTATAGTGTTTTGTTTCTTGACTTCATCGAGTTCTTCCTAAAACTTACGTCCTATTATTTTTGTCATTTCATTTCTATCCCTCGTTTCATCTCCACGACCATTTTTAAGCTGAGAAAATAATGTTAGTTATTGAGAACTTTTAATACTTTATTGTTTTCAATAACGTTTTCTACTTCAGCCTCATAGTCTCTTCTCATATCTCTTCTTAACAACTGTCTAGTTACTTTTGCTTTTTGTTTTAAATCCTGGATATTTGTCATCTTTTGATTAAAGCCCAATTTTTTTTCCTTTTCTTCAGATATTTGTCGATCTTGTCCTGGTACCTCTGCCAATTTCTAAGGATCGATCTTGACGAGTCCTTCCTTCATAAATTTTCTTATTCCTATCAATTATTTAGACAATTTGGGTCCTCATTAGATTTTGATGGAGTTCTACTGCATTAATTCTCAATTTATGTGTATCCGTTTGAGTAGTTTTTTATCTGTTGTTTCTCTGTTGGGTTCTTGCCACAATATGTATTTTTGCTCTTAATAATCTGTGATTATTGCTTACATTGAAGGAGTTTAAGGTTGGTGGACTGTTCGTAAGTAAGCTACACTGTAAAAATAAAATGCATTAAATTTAATGTATATGTGTTGGAAGCAGAAAAAACGTTTATTAAATGCATTTAATGTCATTTTAAATTTAATAATTTACATTAATCTAAATTAATTTATCCTATTAAATTTAATGTAATCGTAAATTAAATTCAAAGTTTAATCATTACTTTTTAATATGACTATATACATTAAATACACAGCCAGTGTACATTGAATTTGAGATATGTTATCACATATTTAATGCCCCAGCATTAATATAAGTTCAAAAAATTCTGAAACTACTAGGAAAAAGTGGACATTTTTCCCATAGGTAGTGTTCTCTCTCTACGCCGGTTTCGAACTCATTGATTCCCATCAGTACGGGGCAGATATGTACACCTCGCCATAAGAAAATTGAGGTCCTTTAGGCCACTTCTATCATATTAAACAAAAATTCCAATACTAATTGCGCCATCTGTATATTGAATAATAATTAAAATTCCTTTGATATATATGTGAATTAATTTTAATGTACAGAAGTTAAAATATCTTTTCAGTTAATTTACTGAAATATAAGATATCATTTAATCAAATTTAATGTACAGAGAACTGATATTTCAATGAATTGCTTTAGATTCAAAGTAAATGTAAATTATTCACGATTTTTGGTACAAAATTAGTAAATTTAATGTAGAAAAGACATTCAATTTGCACTAAATTTAAGGTTATCTTTAACAGTGCGTGGTACAAATATAAAAATATATATACAGCCGGCGTGTATTCCTAAGAAAATAATTTAAGTTATGAATAATTTTACTTCATGTTTCATTTTGATAGTGTCTTGTTAGTGTTTACATTTTTCTATCTCCATTGTCACAGCAGTTATGTGCGTTGGTGGACAGCTTATATTTTTCTATCATGAAAATTAAAGAGCTTTTGCACCGGAATACATCTACAAGGGTCGAAGAGAATAGAAAGTGATGGTGGTTGTGACTTCGGAGTCACTATTAGCAACTATTTAAAATCAGCTCAATTGTTTTTAATTGGTAATATCTATTTCTGACTTAAATGATCTTATTACCTTATAAAAATTTGGAGCAATTTTTATGAGCGAATTTATTTTATTTCTTATTTTTTGGTTAGTTTATAGAAATATGTTTTAGTCTGATTAAATCTATGAAAAAGAAATTTAAATATGAGTACAGAACCGTAAAATGTGGTTCGAAGATTACTTTAAGACCATAATATTTGATATATTTTTAATCGAGATATACATAAAAAAATAGTTTAAAACTTTTGTCTTTTAAATAGTTATAAACGACATGCATACAATGTCTCCGAAGAATATTTGGACACAGATTTATTTCAGTATATGTATTAAGATAAAAAAAAACTTAGGTTTCAGTAAAAATAGAATAATGAAAACATATAATTTGAGTCAACATTCACTTTAAATATTAAATACATGTACAACTTAATCAAAAAGTTCCCGGAATTCATTCACAAAATTCAAAATACAAGTTTATTCATCAAAACTGATATTGCCCCCTTCAAGGTAATCCCTATCGACTGCAACGCATCTTGGAAATATTGTACAATTACAGTTTCTAAAACACACCTGCTCAATATTAAAGATCATTTTCTTGATAAAATTTAAATGTATTCAAATTGTCTTGTGTTACCAACACCATTTACATATATATATATATATATATATATATATATATATATATATATATATATATATATATATATATATATATATATATGTATATATATGTATATACATATATATATATATATATATATATATATATATATATATATATATATATGTATATACATATATATATATATATATATATATATATATATATATAATATATATATATATATATATATATATATATATATATATGTATATACAGGGTGTCCAAGATAAGGATCCTAAGCATGGGGATCTCGGAAACAGTTGGAGATACGAGGTCGGTTAAATTAGAGAAAAGTTGCACAATTTAGTGCTAAATTAAACGCAGTTGAAAAAATTTAAAAATTTCAAACACTTCCGGAGATTTCCGGAAAAAAAACGAAATTTGGCAAAATCGTTTTTAATTTTTGCAGGCTTTATTTAAAGAGATATCAGAAAATAAAAGGTAGATTCTCATTGCCACTTTTTATTTTTTATAATTTGGTCTAAACAAAATTTAAATCCGACGTTTCGTTTCTGAGATACCATCATGAACTTTCATTTTTTATATGGAACAAAAAAAAGTATCCCATGTATTTGATAGCATTTTTTATTACAAATTCAACGGTGTATCACACTTGCATATCAAGTGTGTAGTTCATTGGCTTTTATAAAACTGATATACCTTTCTCTCTTGCTCTCATGGAGCTCTTATGGAAAGTACTTGAACTACGTATTCGATATGCAAGGGTGATACACCGTTGAATTTGTAATAAAAAATGCTATCAAATACATGGGATACTTTTTTTTGTTCCATATAAAAAATGAAAGTTCATGATGGTATCTCAGAAACGAAACGTCAGATTTAAATTTTGTTTAGACCAAATTATAAAAAATAAAAAGTGGCAATGAGAAACTACCTTTTATTTTCTGATATCTCTTTAAATAAAGCCTGCAAAAATTAAAAACGATTTTGCCAAATTTCGTTTTTTTCCGGAAATCCCGGAAGTGTTTAAAATTTTTAAATATTTTTAACTGCGTTTAATTTAGCACTAAATTGCGCAACTTTTCTCTAATTTAACCGATCTCGTATCTCCAACTGTTTCCGAGATCCCCATGCTTAGGATCCTTATCTTGGACACCCTGTATATATATATATATATATATATATATATATATATATATATATATATATATATATATATATATGTATGTATATTGTAACGAACTTTATAGCAATATATCTTTCATAGTATTAGTTTATATTTGTAGTTTGTTGGGTTTTAGGTTCATAATTTATTTAATTCATTTTAACTTTGTTAATTTCCTCATGAGACATCTACGAAAGGAAGTGTGAAACTTTCTAGATTATTCCTTTTTCTTGTTTATATTACACCATATAATATGAAAATCTTTATAGAATATTCGGGAATCTTCTGGTATCGGCAAAAAGGGTATATGAAGGGTCCAGATCGGGTTTCGTTGATAGTGTATCTTGAAATGTCGTGAATATAAGTTGAATTGTTTGACAAGTTTTCAGAAATATGAAAATTATAGATTATAGAACAATTCAGTGTGTATATTAGTATTGGAAGTGAGATAAAATCCAGAAGATGTTAAAGAAAAAAGTGAACTGGAATTGTATGCCAGCAGAAACTAGAAAACAGGAAGCAAAAATGGAGGAGAAACTTCAAACTAGTTTAAATCAGATCAGATGAAGATGAAAACAAGCCAGAAAATATGGAGAAAAGTCAAAAAGAGATGAAACATGAATTAGAGATAAGCCAAGAAGAGACGAAACAAGAATTAAAAGAAGATATGACGAAAAATTTATACGATATGAAATAAGAATTAAAGACAAGCTAAGATAATATGAAACAATAATTAAGAAAAATGAAGAAAGGATAACACAAGAACCAAAAATAAGTCGGGAGGACATGAGACAGGAACTGAAGACAAGTCAAGAAGATATGAAACAAGAATTGAACGAAGAAATTTAAAAACTCAAGAAGATATGAGGCGCATAGAATAAGAAATGCAATAGAAGATTAGTAAAATTATAGGCGAAGTACAACATGAGATGACCGAAATCCAAAAAAAGATGCAAGAACTACATTTGCAAATCGAGAAGGTAGCCAGTACAGGTATAATATATGTAGATGGTGTTCCTGCAACTAGTGTGATGAAGCAATCTACCTTCGACGGCAAAGTACCTTGGCTGACCTGTTTCCGTCAATTCGGAGCCGCCTCTGCCGGCAATAATTGGACTCCACCGGAGAAGGCATGTGCTCTTGTTCTACCACCACGAGGTGAAGCTATGGAGGTTCTATGTAACATTCCCGAAACGAAAAACGGAATGATTGCGTGTTTATTGTTACTTTTCTGGAGATGCTATGAGGAAGTCCACTTCCAAGAAGTTTTTAAGGACCAAAGAAGAAGACAAAAATACAACGAAAGTGTTCAAGATTATGAGGCGGATATAATGAGACTAATAAATTTGACTTACCCAACATATCCAAAAGAAATAAAGCAAGGGTTAGCTGTAAATAGTTTTATCGAAGGTTTACGCGACCAAGAGACGAGTCAAACTCTAAGAATGGCCTGACTGAAGAAAATTTCCGAGGCTCTCGCTATTGCCTTTCAGTTTGATATAGCCAAACGGAGCTCAAAGGACCAAAGAAGAACCATAAGAAGAGTTAATGCCTGCCAGGGTGATTGCAAGACCAACGAGGGAATATATATATATATATATATATATATATATATATATATATATATATATATATATATATATATATTTATATATATGTATATATATATATATATATATATATATATATATATATATATATATATACATACATATATATATATATATATATATATATATATACATACATATATATATATATATATATATATATATATATACATATATATATATATATATATATATATATATATATATATATACATATATATATATATATATATATATATATATATATATATATATATACATACATATATATATATATATATATATATATATATATATACATACATATATATATATATATATATATATATATATATATATATATATATATACATATATATATATATATATATATATATATATATATATATACATATATATATATATATATATATATATATACTCATCCAACGTACTTTGTGACCTCCTGTAAAATTTTCGACTTTATGGCATCCACTAGAAAAACAATATAATTCGTCAAACCAAAAATATGACTTTTCAAAAACAAATAATTTATCCATTTGTGAACAAAAAAATCAAACCATACACAAATTAAAAAAAAAAAATTTTCCTACCTCTTCGACATCCCCGTATATTTAATATACATTTCTATTTAACATCCCTTGTGACATCTGTAAAATAACTACATACCTTGTGACATCATCGCGGTGTTGCCACTTTTAAATTACGTAATATAAGGAATGAAAAGAGGAGGAGCAATTAATCCTATAATGTTTAACTTTCGCTGTAAATTGAGTAACTGCAATTTTCCAAACATTGGATATAATTCCAGCCAAAGGTAAAAATTAGTGCTGTTTTTGACGTAAATTCCGAAATAGATGAGACCTATCCAGGGGTGTTCGGAGCAGTGAAAGAACAAACCCTACATAAAAAGTAACAGCAAAGAATAAGTTGGGGCTAAGAGGGGCGGTCAAAGTGGGCTAAAACAAGTTTTTTGAATTTACAAGCCAAGTAATTCATTTTGGAAAAAAAAAATTCAAGTAAAAGATGTAGAGATTTTAAAAACCTACAATTTAAATAGTCTTAATCGGCAATTCTTTTGATTTTAAAGGGAAGCGCTCGTCATTTTGAACAAAACGATATTTGATAATGGTAAATTAGACAAAAATGTAGCTTAGACGCAAAAGATTGATTGGTATAACTTCTTTTTGGGTGAACATTTTAAACTCCACAAGCTTCAATCTCTTCGTGAAAGCCTAAATTTTCATATGTTGTTGGGGGCAAATGAAAAAAAAAATAATAATTTCCAACCCCTTAAATATCGCTCTAAAAAAGGGGGTGGTGCCATATTCATAAAACACAGAAAATGGTTCATTCGTTGTTGAAATACGACGAAATTTTCCGAGCGCTGCTGATGTAAAGCTGCGAGTTCAGTGTTCTCCATGCGCAAGAGCTATGTTTCTTTATAAAAAGAAAACACTCCCTTTTTTAAAGCGGTAATTAAGGGGTTGAAAATTAATTTTTAATTTGTTTCTGACAAAGTATGAAAGTGTTGGCCTTCACGAAAGGATTGAACCACTGTGGAAGTCAAAACATTCACTCAAAAAAAAGTTATAGTAATCAACATTTTGCGTCTTGGAATAAGTAATTAGCAATATCTCAGCAACAAATTATCCGATTTGCTATTATAAAATATCATTTTGTTCAGAAAGACGAGCAAAAAGTGCAAAAAAGTCAACTTTGCAATAAATAATTAATATTAAAAGAATAGCCGATTTTGCGGGTTTTTCGACCTTTTTGCAATAATGATCGCACAAAAGCTCAAATTTTAGGTTTTAAAATCTCTACAATTTTTATTTGAAATTATATGATGAAATATGTCGGGCTAAGAAATTTACGTCTCAAGTTCTTTAAATATCGATATTGGAAGGTTTTGAAGGCCTATATTATCAATATAAAATTAATTTAAAATTTAAGATAGTGGATTTACTATAACATAATTCCATTCAAAACTGATAATTGGAGAACTCTAAAAATCAAAAAATTTTTTGTTGTTCATTTTAGGATGATTTACAACAATTAGAATGAATTCAAAACTAAAAATCGAATTATAAGAATTTAAATCATATAGTTGTTCTGCATTACTAGTTTTATCATAATGAAAATTTACCACAAGATCGTTTTTAATATCTTTGGAAGCAATTTCTACAAATAAATTTATCCTATCAAATAAACTATACCGAGTACCTAGATATCGCTTCGTAAGTGGTTCATACAAAATACTTAAGTCGTACTTGGGTTAAACTAGAAGTGCAAACTCTTATTATTACAACACAAATATTATTTTTCGCATTTTAGGGCTTTTTCGGAAGACAATTGATTCGTTTACAAAAATGTTTTTTTGTATTTTTAACCGACTTCTAAAAGAAGGAGGTTCTCAATTCGTCGACTATGTATTTTTTTTTATGTATGTACACCGATTACTCCGGAACGGCTGCACCGATTTGAATGAAATTTTTTACGTTATGTAAAGGAAGTTGCTGCGGTGGTCCCATATTTTTTTAGATGAAATTGGTGCAGTAAAATTCAAGATGGCGCTTACAATATGGCGGCCAAAAAAATTAATTTTGTCCAATTTTCTCCAAAATTGGTATGGAGAAATCTTCGGGATTATACCCAACGAATCTGAAATTATTTTTAAAAAAATCAAAATGGCGGATCCAATATGGCGGACAAAAAAATTTATTTAGTCCGATTTTCTCCAAAATTGGTATGGGGGAGTTTTTGAGGTTGCACATAACGAATCTGATATTATTTTAAAAAAATTCAATATGACGGATCCAATATGGCTGATCAAAAAATCAATTTTGTCCGATTTTTACCAAAATTGGTAAGGAGGAGTTTACGGGATCGCATATGATGAATCTAAAATAATATTAAAAAAAATCAATATGGCGGATCCGATATGCCCGACAAAAAAATTAATTTTGTTCGATTTTTTCCAAAATTGGTACGGGTGAGTTTTCGGGATCGCATATGACGAATCTAAACTAATTTTTAAAAAAATTCAATTTGGCGGATTCAATATAGCCGACAAAAAAATCGTTTTTGTCCGATTTTCTCCAAAATTGGTACGGGGGAGTTTTCGGAGTCGCATATGACAAATCTAAAATAATTTTAAAAAAATCCAATGTGGCAGATCCAATATGGCGAACGATAATATCTATTTTGTCCTATTTTCTCCAAAATTGGTATGGGGAAGTTTTCGAGGCTTCACATAAATAATCTGAAATTATTTTTAAAAAACTCAATATGGCGGACAAAAAAAATCAATTTTGTCCGATTTTCACCAAAATTGGTACGGGAGAGTTTTCGGGGTCACATATGACGAATCTAAAATTATTTAAAAAAAATTCAATATGGCGTATCCAATATGGTGGATAAAAAATTAATTTATTTTCTTTAAATATCGATATTGGAAGGTTTTGGGGCCTATATTTCCAATCTAAAATTAATTTGAAATTTAAGATAGTGGATTTTCAATGACAGACTAAATACTCGTTTGATCCAATTTGATTGGTATTTGGAAAACTCTAAGAACTAAAGAATTTTTAGTGGTTCATTTTAGGGTGATTTACAACTTTGGATAAAATGGGTGCTTTTTTGCCAGTTTGGAGTCATTGCGAGGTACACTAATCTCGATTAGTACTTAGTTCAAATAATTTATGAATGTCATAATGAATTCTAAAACTAAAAATAGAAAAATAAATTTTTATTAAAAAATTGAACCGACTTCTAAAAGTGAGCTAAAAAGTGAAAAATAACCATAAATTTTTAATATGAAATTGAACTTTTTGAAGTCGGCGCCAAATTATTTGTACACGAAATAAATAACTACTAATATATACAAATTATGGTAAGAAAGCAAATACAAATAAAGTATTTTTAATCTGTTTATGCAAATCACATTTTGTCAGGTATTAGTTTGGCGCCGACTTCAAAAAGTTCAATTTCATATAAAAAATTTATGGTTATTTTTCACTTTTTAGCGCACTTTTAGAAGTCGGTTCAATTTTTTAACAAAAATTTTATTAGTTTTGAACTTGTCACGATATCTCTAAATTATCTGAACTAACAAGGAAGGTATCTGAAGTGTCAGGCTCCAAACTTATGTTGTAGAGAGTACAAAAATTAAAGACCTGTATTTCTTTTATCTGCGGAAATTCATTACAACGGGGTAAAAACTGCCCCTGAAGTTCACCTCTAAAAACAATATTTTTGAAATATCTAAGGTTCTAAGCGAGATATTTTTACAAAACAAAATGAAAGTTATTTGTGATTCGAGATGATATTAAATTGTGGTATTTTCACTCCCAAGGATATCATTCCTTATTTTTTATTAGGGTAAACCATATATTTACGCATGTAATTCAATTCTAAAAATTACGAACTATAATGGAATTATTTAAAAATATTTTTCTCACGAATATCATAAACTTAAGTTTCATGGTTTCTAAAAATAAACTACTAAAAGAGGGTGAGCCACACTCAAATAAGGTTTTTTTTAATTTCAAGTTCTCATTGAGATATCTTTACAAAACAAAATGGAAATTACTTGTCGTTTGAAATAATGCTGAATTATGGTATTTTTACCCCCTATGATATCATCCCTTATTACTTAACGGTAAATCATCTACTAGCGCACGTAATTTAATTCTAAAAATTACGAAATTTAAGGAAATTGTTTTAATGTATTTTTTTTCACAAAAAATGAAGTAGTAAAAGAGGTTGAGTCACTCCCAAATAATTTTTTTTTCAAATCTCAAATTCTAATTGAGATATCTTTACAAAACAACGTGGAAATTACTTGTTATTTGGAGTCAGGTTATTTCATGTTGTTTTAACCCCATAGATATCATCTCCTACTTTTTATGAGGGTTAATTTTGTAATTCATTTACATAATTTAATTCTGTACATTACGAAATTAAACCAAATTTGTTGATAATTTAAGTTGCCGTATTTCGGTATTTCCGAAAATAAACTAGTAAAAGAGGGTGATCCACCTCCAAATACCTTTTTTAATATATCCAGTTCTAATTAAAATATCTCTACAAAACAAAATTAAAATTACTTTTTATTCGAAAGGATGTTAAATTATGGCATTTTCACTCCCAAGGATATTATTCCATATTTTTTATAAAAATCATTTCATACATTTATTATTGCTCTTAAAATTCTCAAATTTTAATTTAAAAGAACGTTACGGAATTAGAAATCACTATATGTTATGAATTATAATAATTTACAGACATGAATGCTTAACCAATGAAATAAGTTTATATTTTCTTATTATTTAAAAGAAAAGATTTCAGTAAGTTGTGTAACGTTCATATCGACTGAAATTAATGATATCCTTGAGGGTGAAAATACCATTGTTTAACTTCATTTCAAATAACAAGTAAACTCCAGTTTGTTTCGTAAAGTTATCTCAATTAGAACTTGAGATGTAAAAAGAAGTAATTGAGGTTGGCTCGTCCTCTTTTACTAGTTTATTTTTGGAAACCCCGAAACACGACAACTTAAATGTAACTTATGGTACTGGTGAAAAAAATATTTTCAAATACTTCCATTAAATTTTGCAATTTTTACAATTACATTACATGCGCAAATATATGGTTTATCCTAATAAAAAATAAGGGATGATATCCTTGGGGGTGAAAATAGCATAATTTAATATCATTTCGAATAATAAATAATTTTCATTTTGTTTTGTAGAATTATTTTAATTAAAACTTGAGTTATTAAAAAAGAGTATTTGGGGGTGACTCACCCTCTTTTACTAATTTATTTCTGGGAAACCTCGAAAAATATCAACTTGATTTACTTACGGTATTCGTGAAAAAATTATTTTCAAATAATTATATTTAATTTCGTAATTTTTAGAATTAAATTACTTGCGTGAATAGATGATTTACTCTTATAAAAAATAAAGGATGATATCCTTGGGGATAAAAGAAAACCAAACTTTAACATCACTTCGGACAAGAAGTAATTTTCATTTTGTTTTATAGAACTTAGAACACGAGATATTTCAAAACTATTGTTTTAGGTGTGAACTTTAGGGGCGGTTTTTACCCCGCTAAAATAAATCTCCGTAGATAAAAAAATACGTGTTTCTTATTTTTGTACCCTCTTTCACATATTGAAGTTTTATTAAAATCGGAGCCGGATTCTTGAGGTACCTTCCTTGTAATTACTAATCCAGACGTATAGTCTAATACGTGTTATGGTCAAGGATTTATAAATGCAACCATTTTAGCCAAAGATATTGTAAACTACACTAAATTACGCAATAAATAAGTTGTTGATTCTGCAAATTCTCTAAAAGAAAATTTTGAATTAAACTGGACCAAACAAAGATTTAGTCACCATAATAAATCTTCTTTATTTTAAGAAATTAATTTTATATTCGTAATCTACGCCGCTGAAAATCCCCGAACATTGATTTTGAAAGAATTTGAGTAGTGTAAATTTTTCAGCAGGACATATTCTACCCACCATAACAGAAATTAATTGTATATCCTTAATCTATGCCCCAAAACATCTAATCTTAATTTTGGAAAACGTAAATTTTTTAATGTGGCATATTGGATCTGCTACATTTAATTTTGAGAAAGTACTTTTAGATTCGTAATTGGAAATATTTAAAAAATGTAAAATTTTTAACTTGCCTTACTGGATGCACTAAACTTGATTTTTAAAAGGTAATTTTAAATTTTTAATAATCTACACCCTCGAAATCACCCAGTGCTAATTTTGAACAAAATCGGGAAATGTAAAATTTTAGTCCACCGTATGGTAATTAGCTATATTAAAATTTTTAATAATTTCAAATTCGCAAGTTACAACCCCAAAAATTCCCCAAAGCCAATTTTGGACAAAATTGAAAAATGTTTAATTAATATCAGTAAGGTTTCATATGCAAAATAATCATGTCCCTTTTCTTAGGGCTACATTTCAGACGAACACACGTATTTCTATTTTTCGTTATCTAGATTCCCGTCACCAATGTGAAAATCAGAGTTTCACTTTATTTATGCAAATTTTGTTATATTTTGAATGAACCAACTTATATATAAGGGTATAATAATAAAAAATACCTTGTCCATGTCCAGTAGATATATCTTTTAATTCATTTACATCAATAATATTCTCTAAGTCCGAAGTTTTCGTGGAATCCCATATTGATTTTTTAATTTCAAGTTCTCCTAATCTCACATTGTCTACCTTTCTAACCATAACTACCATTATTTTCCCTCTTGTAGTCATATTGAAAGAAATAAAGAACTAAAACTTTATGTTTAATGATTTTAATAATAACAAGTTAGGTTAGGTTTCAGTCATTTTTGAAATTCAAGTTTACTACGTTGTCTAATATTAATAATTTTTGTCATCACTTACCTTAATCAGAATCAAAATATGATATTATCAAATATCATCCAGATATAAGATACAATTTTTATAGAAAAATTGAACCGACTTCTAAAAGTACGCTAAAAAGTGAAAAATAACTATTTATTTTTACATGAAATTGAAATTTTTGACGTCGGCGCCAAACTAAAACCTGACAAAATGTGATTCGCTTAAACAGATTAAAATACTTTATTTGTAATTGCTTTCTTACCATAATTTGTATATATTAGTAGTTATTTATTTCATTCAGAAATAATTTGGGTCAGAAATTATTTGAACTAAGTACTAATCGAGATTAGTGTTCAACAATGACTCCAAGGTGGCAAAAAAGTATCCATTTTATCCATAATCGTAAATCACCCTAAAATGAACTATTAAAAATTCTTTGATTCTTAGAGTTTTCCAAATACCAATGAAATTGTGTCAAACAAATATTTAATCTGTCATAGTATATCCAATATCTTAAATTTCAAATTAATTTTAGATTGGTAATATAGGCCCCAAAACTAATATCGATATTTAAAGAATTTGAGACGTAAATTTCTTAGCCCGATATATTTTATATTGCATATTGAGTTTATATTTTCCCCAAAAACCCAGCAATATCAAGTTTAGATAAAATCGGAAAATGCAAAATTTTAATCCCTCATATTGTATCTTATGAACCCAATAGTTGTAAAAAATTAACTTCATATTCGTAATACACCACTCCAAAACCCCCAAATACCGAATCTGAAAAAATGCGAATAAGGTAAAATTTTCAACCCATCATATTGAATTAAAAAAAAAATTTTAACGTCTTAATCTAATCTAAATCTAAACCATTCAAAGCTCCCTAGTACCAATTTTAGATGAAATCCAGAAATTAAGAATTTCTAAACGGTCATATTGTATCTGACATATTAGATTTTCTTAAAATAATTTTATATTCGTTATTTACATCCTTAAAAACGATTCAGTTCCACATTTGAATAAAATCGAAAAATGTAAAACTTTTAGTCAGTTAGATTGCATTAGCCATATTGAATCCTGAAAAAATACTATTAAATTCATAATTTACACCCTCAAGAACCCTCTATATTAGTTTTGGAGAAAGTAGAAAAATGTAAAATTTTTAGAACACTATACTGAATCTGCCAGATTGAGTTTTTCAAAAAATATTTTAATTTCGTAATTAACACTAAAAAAAATCCCCCAAAGATGTAGCATCTTCAATCCGCCATCATAGATCCGACATATTTAATTTTTTTTTTTAAATAATAGATTCGGAATGTGCTATCCCAACAACTCCCCCAAGTCAATTTTTAAAAATATCGGACAAAATTAATTTTTTATCCACCATTTTGGATACGCCATATTGAATTTTTTAAAAATAATTTTAGATTCATCTTATGCGACCCCGAAAACTTCCCCGTACCACTTTTGGAGAAAATCGGACAAAATTGATTTTTGTCCACCATATTGGACCCGCCATATTGAATTTTTTAAAAATATTCTGAATTCGTTATGTGCGACCTCGAAAACGCCCCCGTACTAATTTTGGAGAAAATCAGACAAAATAAAAAATTTTTGTCCGCCATATTGAATCCGTCATTTTGTATTTTTTTAAAATAATTTCAGATTCGTTATGTAAGACCCCGAAAACGCCTCCATACCAATTTTGGAGAAAATCGGACAAAATAAAAAATTTTTGTCCGCCCTATTGAATCCGCCATTTTGTATTTTTTAAAAATAATTTCAGATTCGTTATGTGAGACCCCGAAAACGCCTCCATACCAATTTTGGAGCAAATCGGACAAAATTAAATTTTTTTGTCCGCCATATTGGATCCGCCATTATGAATTTTTTAAAAATAATTTCAGATTCGTTGGGTACAACCCCGAAAATTTCTCCACACCAATTTTGGAAAAAATGGGAAAAAATTATTTTTTTGGCCGCCATATTGTAAACGCCATCTTGGATTTTACTGCACCAATTTCATCTAAAAAAATATGGGACCACCGTAACAACTTTCTGAACGAAACGCAAAAAATTTCATTCAAATCGGTGCAGCCGTTCCGGAGTATTCGATGTACATACATAAAAAAATACATAGTCGACGAATTGAGAACCTCCGTCTTTTAGAAGTAGGTTAAAAAAGCCACAAATATAAAATATTATTTTGTAAAGAAATTACGGGATGTCACATATTACATGGTTTACGAATGCCGCCACCAAAATGACGCGCTCTTGTGTTAAAACTCGACCTTGTAAACGAGACAGCACTGTTGCCAGTTTTAAGAATACACAACGTATGATGTGCAAAAATTAATAAACATTAAAAATCGTTGGATGTCACATAAAATAAGATGCGAAATCTCTGGATATACTAAAACGATCTCTCGTGCGCGCCATCTGGGAAATAAACGCTAGAAACAAATAAACAGTTACATTTTAAAAATCCTATTTTGTAACATCCTCTTGAAAATTGTTCTATACACTCCCTTCAACTGATCATGATGATTTAACATAGAAAACGTAACTACATCCAATTTTGGATGTCATAGCGTTAGTGGATGTCAGAAGGATAGGACAAATTTTACTAAATGATGTCACAAGGATGTCTGGATATCTATATATATATATATATATATATATATATATATATATATATATATATATATATATATATATATAATTTTGAAATATATTCGTTCGCGAAGTTGAATGGTAGTTTACATATCTTGTCGCTAAGCCAAGACTTTGTTCTTACAAGTTGTTCATGATATAAATTTTTTCTTATACATCGACGTGTCGCTTTGAACTTTTGGAAAACAATTTTTCAGTAAAATTTCACTAATTATCTACATTCGAAGAAAATATCCTTTTTTTTTACATGACTCATTTACAAAGGTTCATTTCAGTACTATTAGATAGGGTAGTATTTCTGGCAGTCTAAAACTGCAAGAAATTAATATTTGTTATAATTCATCCGATATTTTTCAATAAGGAAATATCATATTTTTCGTTCAAATTTTGGGTTAAAATACATATTATTTGAAGATTACTTATTTAAAAAAGAAGTCCAAAAATAATATTATCTGGAATAATATATTATTGCTTGTAGTTTTGTTATCAATTATATTTCGGCCTCGTTTCGTAAATAAGTTGAATAGGTAGTATCTCCGCTATGCGTTGAGTCTCACACAATTTTAAAGCAAAACAAACAATCCTACTGCTCTCCCTTCGGGACCTGCATTCCTGGTCTTCTCCAGTCTTCGTATGTGTGCCGAGTCGATCACGTAGTTCCCTTCGTGCGTCAAATATCGATTTTTAATCTCGCAAGTACCAGAGTACAATACTGCCGCCTGTCGCGTGTTGTTTATATAAAATAAATAGTGTAATATGCCCAAACACAGGAAAAAACGGCGAAGTCGTTCCGTTCAATGGACGATGAATGGCTACAGAAACGTTTTAACATAAGCCCAGAATGTAAGTAAGATATCTCAAGAGGCGCAGCCTGGAAGCAGTCGGGACGCTTTATTAAAGTTGGATGATTTTTCGACTCGCCACTCTTTGTTAAGTAATGAAGATGGCAATATTGAAAATATTACTGGTAAGGGATTTTATACACCGTGCTATTGATGGCGCACTAATTCCGTTGTTCTTGATAACAACTTTTTGTGTTTTTGAAAACACAATAATTTGATTGTTTTTGATAACAATCATGTGTGTTTTTGATGACACACTAATTTCGTTGTTTTTGATGACAACCATATGTGTTTTTGATAACACGCAAATATAGTACTACTTCTGTTGTTTTTGATAACAACCACCTTGTGTTTTTGAAGACACAATAATTCGATTGTTTTTGATAACAATCATGTGTGTTTTTGATGACACACTAATATCGTTGTTTTTGATGACAACCATATGTGTTTTTGATAACACGCAAATATAGTACTACTTCTGTTGTTTTTGATAACAACCACCTTGTGTTTTTGAAAACACAATAATTTGATTGTTTTTGATAACAATCATGTGTGTTTTTGATGACACACTAATTTCGTTGTTTTTGATGACAACCATATGTGTTTTTGATAACACGCAAATATAGTACTACTTCTGTTGTTTTTGATAACAACCACCTTGTGTTTTTGAAAACACAATAATTTGATTGTTTTTGATAACAATCATGTGTGTTTTTGATGACACACTAATTTCGTTGTTTTTGATGACAACCATGTGTGTTTTTGATAACACGCAAATATAGTACTACTTCTGTTGTTTTTGATAACAACCACCTTGTGTTTTTGAAAACACAATAATCGATTGTTTTTGATAACAATCATGTGTGTTTTTGATGACACACTAATTTCGTATTCCATTTTCCTTTCTTGTCAAAGGAAGTTATACGAATTTAGGCCGTTGTTGATAACAGCCTGATTTATGTGTTTTTGATGGCACATTTTTTCTCCTTTTTTTTTGAAGGAGAGGTTATCTGGCTTATTCATTATGAATATCTATAACACTAATGGTGTTCTATATCTTGAATTGGAAAATGAAGAAAATAATTCTCGAGACTAGGAAAATATTATTGAGACGAGCAGCCTTACTAAACATGCGAAAGATTTGACAGATTCAAATTTAGGTGAAGACTTATTGCAATTATTGGGAACTGAACCAGCACATGATTCTTTACAGGTATGGTCTGTTCACAACGCCATTATGTCACGTTAAACAGACATTTCAAAAAATGGCCTAAGAGATGACATTGAGATGGAATTAATGAAAAGGCATTCAATTTCAAAGAATCTTTGGCCCTAAAAGTAACCATATTAAATCCAAAAGTAAATGCTGCTGTATCACCTCCCCTGATATGTAGGGGTTAATGTCTAACACATAAGCAAGGATACTTAGAGGCGAGCATCTCAGCTATTGGTAATGCAATAACTATTTTGCTGACCAAGGACAACGGGGAAAGTCGTGAACTTATACATTGCTCAGCGATGCTGGACGCATGCTTTGTGATTTTCATCACATAAAGACATTAACACGTAGGGAGTTGATTTTACTCAACTTAAATAAATCGCTTAAGGAAATACTATGTGATGTGCCTTCGAATAAGTTTTTTTTATGGTAAGGCACTAGAAGAAAGGCTCAAAGCTAAAAAAAAAAAAAAAAAAAAAAAAAAAAAAAAAAAAAAAAGTCAAGCCAGGAGCAAAAACCGCCGAAACCTAAGTTAATAGAGAAACCTGTTCAAACCTTAAACATAAGAAGTCCATTTCAGCCAGCCAAGGAAGCTTGAGTTGGACAGCAGTACCAAAATGCTCCTTATCAACGTCAGAATAATCCTCAGAGGTACAGCCAGCAAGATCATCAAACAAATCAGTTCAAGAAACCGGGTACAATAACTCAGAGCAGTTTCAAACAAAAAGTAGGCAGACAATGACATCATCATCACCAATAACTCGTTCTGAGGTTAGTCCTTATGCTGTTATTTTTTTGTAAACAAATGGGATAAAATAACATCGAATCAAGTTATTTTACCATATATTCAAGTTACAAATTGCCCCTTATTAAAAAACCCAAACAAAAAATTAGTCCTAAAGAACCTAAATGGCCTTTGGCTGAACAGAAGGTAATAAATTACTGTATTCAAAATTTATTGGAAGTGAAAGCTTTAACCCTTGTTAAGCCAAGTAAGAACCAATTTAGTATCAAAGCCAGATAGCTGCCAAAGGTTAATTTCAAATAATAACTATTTATTGATCTCGTATTTTAAACTTGAAGATCAGAAGAGAGTAACGAAAATGATACAAAGAGGAAGCTTTATGGCTACCTTGGATTTAAAAAATGCATATTTTTTAATTCCCATTTATAAATTTCAGGGGCAATATTTGAGGTTGCAGTTTAACAATAAGCTAGATCAGTATAATTGTATACTGTATGGCCTAAATTTTGCACCACTAACTTTTACAAAGTTAATGAAACTAGTATTATCATATCTTAGAAATAAAGGGCATATTTCCGTTTTATATCTTGACGATTTCTTGTTAATAGGAAATTCCTATGAAGAATGTTGAGATGATATCAAGATCACAATAGTAACTTTGAACAGGCTTGGTTTTATTATTAATTTTAATAAGAGCCAATTGGTGCCTTCCCAATATGTAAATTATCTGGGTTTTGTGTATAACTCGCTGGACATGACGGTATCTCTTCCAAAGGAAAATATTTTAAAAATAACTGAATTATTAAAGAAATTTGCAGCTTCTAGAAATTGCTACATTCGAGATTGTGCTAGATTCATTGGAACGCTAACTTCTGTTTATCTCGCAGTTAAATATGAGTGGGTTTACACCGGATTGTTTGAACGTCAAACATTTTTAGTATTTAAAAATACCTTAGGTAATTTTAATGCTAAAATGAACTTATCTTCCGACACAAACAGACCTTAATTGGTGGTTACAGAATATATCAAGCACTGGTGGGTTTGGACAGATGAAAAAGAAAATCATATTAACTATTTAGAATTTCAAGCAGTATCTTTAGCATTAAGGTTTTTCGCTAACAACATGTTGAAATGGAATATTTTGTGTCGTGTGGACAACATAATAGCATTTGCCTACATTAATAAAATGGGAAGTGTACAGTATCCAGTTTCAAACCTTTTATCTTGAAAGATATGGCCACGGTGTGAATCACGAAATATTGTTACTTATGCATATTATATAAAATTTAAGGATAACTTTATAGCTGACACAGAATCTCGACTTGAATATTCAAAAAAGAAAAAACGGAGTGGGAAATTGATATCAATATTTTTCACCAGATAGTTAAAGAATCTGGGCAGCCAGATATCGACCTTTTTGCTACAAGACATAACTTAAAATGCAAGAAGTTTGTATCATAACCATGAGATCTAGAATGTGTTACTGTAGATACCTTTATATTTAATTGAAAAAATTATTCTTTTATGCCTTTCCTCCAGTCACAATAACTCGCCGAGTGCTACAAAGAATCAGAAATGATAAAATAAGAGGAATTTTGGTTGTAGCACGCTGGACCTCTCAGCTTTCGTATCCAATGTTCTGTTCAATGCTAGAACAAGAACCTATTATTTTTTCTCCTAATGAAAAATTGCTTTTTTCAGCGGATTACCACACCCACGATGGAAGAAAATATCTCTCGTGGTCGGAATCTTATCTTACAAGGATTAAAATACCAGATAAATCCCTAAGAACTTGTTTGGTATCCATAACCACCAGTACAATTAAACAGTATGAGGTTGGTGTTTTTTTTTAGGAGAAATAAAGGTTTAGATTCATTTACAGCCTCTGTTGTGTTCAAGAAAGGAGCTTCCTTTGGGAGTCTAAATTCTTATCGAGCGCTTGCAAATTTTATAACCGAAGTTTACATCAGATTTTAGAATAAGCAGATTTTTCGAAGGGGTCCACAGCTTAAGACCTCCTAACCAAAGGATAGTCATACATTGAACCCGGCGGTGGTTTTAAATATTTAAAGACCATGCCAGATGAGGCTTCCTTAGAAGAATTAACCTACAAATTAGTAACACTTGTAGCACTTGCGACGGACAGATGGTACAGACTTAAGACTTATTGATATTAAAGACATAGTTAAGTTCGACAAAAAGATTGAAATTAAAGTAGCAAGTAGGTTGAAGTCTTCACGAATCGGCTAAATCCAATCCCTTCTTGTATTGCCTTTTACAATCTAGATAAATGGATTTACCCAGCAAGAGCTCTCTTGAAGTATTTAGAAAAAACAGCAAAAATAAGAGAAAAATATACTCTCACTTTTCTATTCCATTATTACATTTAGAAAACCTTATTACGGGGCCACTTCCCAAACGATAAGTAGATGGTTAAAAATAATTTTAAAAAGAACTGGTTGAATACTAATCAATTCACAGCACACAGTACGCTCCGTGCGTCCACTTCAGCTGCAGTCAGAAAAGGTATATCATATGATACAATTCAACTGACTACTTAATCAACCGCATTCGCACGATTTTATAATCGACCCATTATTGAAGAGAATAATTTTGCCATCTCTGTCCTAAATTGTTCATTTATGGACTGTAAGTTTAGTAAAATGTCTAATTTATTGTCATATTTGGAGATATAAACGATTTAGTGATTTTGTTGCAACTTGCTTTAAACAGCTACCTATTCAACTTATTTACGAAACGAGGCCGAAATATAATTAACAGATCAAACGAACTTACCTGAAGTGAAGTTCGATCTGGATTATATGAGGCCTCGTTGAAGTAAATAAGTCCCTCCCTACCCCATTTCGTTCCCATTTGTTGCAACACTTAGGCTTTAAAGAAGACTGGAGAAGACCAGGAATGCAGGTCCCGAAGGGAGAGCAGTAGGATTGTTTGTTTTGCTTTAAAATTGTGTGAGACTCAACGCATAGCGGAGATACTACCTATTCAACTTATTTACTTCAACGAGGCCTCATATAATCCAGATCGAACTTCACTTCAGGTAAGTTCGTTTGATCTGTTAATTTTTCTTATAATCAAATGATGATCGCTCATAACAAGACCCTTATAAAACAAAAAGTGTATATCGTTATAGATATTTTACATTTATAACAGAAATTGACGATAAATTTTTATTACTAACGATCTACATAGTTATCTCGGATTATGTCACTGACACGAGCCAAGGTTCAAGGTTAAGAAAAGCTTATTTAATATCACACCAGAAAATTATTATTATTATGTATTTAAAAAAGTGTTGTTCTCTATTTATGTTGGTTATTTTCTTTTCGAGTTAGTTATTTAAAATGCTTTTATTATTCTTGAGTGGGATGTAGCTATTTAATTTTTTATGTTAAAAAAAAATAAAGCATTATAAGTTAAAAAAATAATAATTTTTTAACAAATGACTTGCAGACTTTCTTAACAAACTTTCGCAATTCTCGATATGTCGAAGATTAAAATATATGAAACGTTTAAAAATAAAATTTAACACCAAACTTTCATTTTGATTTTGTATTTTTTTTTTGTTTTCTGAGTTTTAAAGGTTTTTAATTAAAACTTGTCTAATTGATTTTATAGCTTTAAAAATATTTCTTGAAATTCCTGCTAATACAAAAAAATTCAATTTTAAAAGCAATAAATAAAATTATTTATTTTAGCCCAACTTTCTATAATTTACTTAGGGTATTACCAAAAAAAGTGAAATATACAAATTTTCTGAAATTTCATTTCAATATTATTAATATTAATAGTTCTTCTTTAGTTAGTTCTATAAAACAGAAACCTTTTAAACATATATTATCTTATCTAGGAAGCTTTATGCACCAAATTTTCATTGTTAAAAAAGGCTTTTGAACTTTCTTAATAACGTTTATAGTTTATATATTTCCTTAGTAAAATGTATTGAATATCCATAAGAAATATGAAGTTTCGTAAATTGATTTATTTATAATGTTTAATGGAAGAATGTTTTACATTTTCTATTAGTTAACAGAATTAATTATATATTTTGTAATATTATCAAATCTGATTGCTACTTATACAAGCATAATTAAATTATAATTTTATGGACTATGCTTATATTGCCCTTGTATAAGAATTAATAATTATAATTTACTATTTTTCAGTTTTCACGTAACAATTTATCTTGAAAAATATTATTGAACATAAAAATATATGAAGGAAGTAAGTAGAGCTCTAAAAAGGTATTTTACGAAAGCTAATTTTTTGCGTATTGCAAATATCCAGATATTAACTTTATATTTCACTTTGCTTTAGTTTTTTTTGTGTTAATGAACATTATCACTTAATTTCCTTCATTTATAATTAAAATATTTGTTATGGGCTGATAAGGTTGGGTTGGTTAATAGTAGTATGTGACATTACAGTATCATCATCTTTCCTCTGGTGTAGATCATATAATCATAGTCCAGTAAAACTACATAATTTCCGTTAATTCCTACTTATATAAGCTGAAAGTTAAAACATATACATATTTCCTATAAAATATGGATAAAACATATAAATACATACATATTTTATAGGTAAAGGCCGAATCGCTATCAAACCTGAAAACTGACTAAGCTGCTTACACAAAGGGCAAAATATATTTCTGGTTTGACCTTAATTGAACTGTTTTCATTCAGTCCTTGTTTTAAATTGGTTCTAGAAATGGGAACATAAATAGGTTTAATGGAACATCGAAATAAAAACTCTTGAATTCGATTTTTAACTAGTCAAGTATAGATCAAATTAATGTACATGTTAGAATTAAGCTTGCACGAGTAACAGTAAAGTAAAAATTTTGAGTTTGTGGTACAAACTCGTTTAAAGAAAGAAATAAACTAAGATTCACACTCGCTTTACTGTGACTCTAGAGATAAGTTACTTGATCAGAATAGCCACAGTACCTTCAACCAAGAAACGGAAATAGAACGAAAGAATAAGCTTGCTAGAAACAAATTGCACGTCAGCAAAATCTAAGGAAATACATCAATATATAAATTATATTCATCTTCAATAGATTTCTTAAAATTTATTTTTATATATATGGTCTTTCACATATTGGAATAGGAAGGTAAGTTTTAGATTCAAAGTTTATTTCTGGTAATATTTTTTATTAATATAGGAATTTTTATTTGAAATGACAACAGCTCCTCTTTTTGAAATATTTACGTTTTCAAATTTATTTTGGATAAATATTAGGTTCAAGTTTTTTTATTTAAGTTTTTTAAACCTTACCTAAATCAGCTGCCAATTTAACCTAAACTAAAACATTTTTAAATTCTGGTGAAACATGTCGAAGAAATTTATAGTGCGATCTGCTAGATTTACAGTAAGAAAGGTTTTTGTATATGCAAGAGGTGTATTGTCAAAAAATCACACTTTTTAAAAATAATTATTCTATTTTACTCGATAAAAATGCTTTGTCCACTTTTAAAAGATAACAGAAACTTAGTAAGTAAATTAGCCAACTTCAGTTAAATTGAACACCTTCTCTCCCAATCTTAATCTTCTTAAATATCATTGCTACTAAATAAAGGAAATGATATATTTTTAACCACAAAGACCCACTCTTGAAAGACAAATTTTACTATTTTAAGAAATGTTCTTTCTTTCTGGAATTTCTTTTGCTCTCGCTTATTTTGTGTTCTTGAATAAAAATATAAAATGAAATATTGATCAGCACCCATTGGAGAATGTGTAGCGATATTTAATTATTTAAACACATTTTAAATGGATTTAACCACTGTATATATCTTGTTGTATTCCCATTTTTATTATCCTAGTTAGCTTTTTTGCCCCTCATTTTCCGCTGCAATTCGATTTAAAAAATATCTTCCTGAAATCTTTTTTCATATTCATCTATCACTGCACCAATTGGAAAGTGCGCAAGGAAATTTAAAAAATTATACTTAATTAAGTTAATATAGATTTTTAAAATTTTAAATGTAATTCTGGACGGCCGTTCTTTAAACACGCTGTACACACTGTATTATTTAATAACCTTTTATTAAAACTATCAATCAATTGAAGTTGCATGAACGACTTCTCAAACTTAACTGTCCACGAAAGCCGATCTGGACCATTTATATACCCTGTTTCCGGATATCAGAAGATTCCCTCATCTTTGTAGAATGATTTTCATACTACATGGTGTAATAGAAATGAGGAAAAGGTGTAATCTGGCGATTTCTAGACCTTCGGTCATAGCTATTTCATGTTAAAAATCAAAAAACAGAATTTTCTAAAAAGTTTAACACCATCTTTCATAGACGTCTCCTGAGAAAATTAACAAAAGGTAAAATTAATTGAATAAATTATGAACTCGTAAAAAATAAACCTAAAACCCCACAAACTACAAACAAAAACTAAAATTATGAAACGTAAAATGCTATAAAGTTCATTACATTGCCCCCTTCCAAAGCTTAATCGTCCCGATCAATCTCCTTGATCTTGATAATGAGCCAATCTGTCAAGATGCACGACTTTCAGCTTTTCATGAGGTGTTTTCTGAATTCGGTACACCAGATCATTTAGTTGGGTCACTACATTGTACGGACCTTCCCATGACTTTTTAAGCTTTGATGAACGCCCTTTGGTTCTTTTCAGATTATCTAACCAAACTTTTCACCAACCATGAATCCACCAGTATTGGCTTTGAGGTCATAGCGGGTGGACGTCCAGTAAGTAAATCGACTGGAAGACGTAATTATTTTTGAAAAATTATGCTAGCAGATTGTTGAGGCTTTGAATTGCTCACAACTAGTTGCGCTTTGACCTTTACTCAGCCAAAGACCCTTCTTACTGTAAGGGGTTTCAAGGGGTTTTTCCATAGGCGAAGTTCTACTCTGGGAAAATTAAATCCAATACACTATTTTAATACTTTATTCTAATTGAAAAAGGAATGGCAAATTTAACTACTTTTTTTTACAGAGATATAGAGAATACAACGAATTTTTGTGCTTATTTTTTACTTTGCGAATTTGACCGTTTATCAGGTCGAGTCAAGAGAAACACACTTATTATAAAGTTTTTTGCTTGGAGAACTAACTTTTAACTACTTCAGCAAAACGAGATCTATCGAACCGCTTTTAACACTATGTCTCCCTTACCACACTTCAATCCACAAATCGCACTATTTAATAATTGCCAGCCTTCCTTTTAGCTAGACATAACAATTTTTATAAACATTTATTTATCAGGATAAGAATATTAAAATAACGTTGTGTTTTCACAATACAGGTGTTTTTCTAGTGGTTGCGTGAATGGCTGAATAATAGGCTAGTAAAAATGGTTGAATGCATTTATCCCAGTCATTTTGTTGTTTATTTACTTGCATTCTGATGTAATTATCTAGCGTTCTGTTAAATTTCTCAACCATTCCATGTGACTGGATATCGGGATGTTGTTCTAGTCATAAAGATTTTCAGAAGTTTGCAAAGGTTCGCAGAAACGTCAGATTTAAAGTTTCTCCCTTGAACATAGTGTATCTCTCCTGGTAAACTATATCTACAAATCCACTGTTGAAACAATCTTTTGGCAACGATGGTGGCTTCTTGATTTGGTATCGCATAGACTTCTGGCCAATTACTGAAGTAATCCATAGCTACCAACATATAGCTATTTCTGGATTTACTAATGGGAAACTGTCCTGCTATATATATTGCAATTCTTTCAAAAGGTACTCCTACATTGTACTGCTTCATTTTGCCATGGCTAAGGATCCTTGGTCCTTTACTAGTAGTACACTCGGTACAGGTTTTGCGCCAATCTTTTACATCTGCGAGGCTCCCCAGCCAATAGAACTTCTATCAAACTCTTTTTAATAGACCATTGTGCATAATCAAGGAATCCCGTAAGGCACAGTAACCTTTTACGTTTTGATATTTTGATGAGATTTCTTGAAAAGTGGTTCGATTGAATTATTAATCTTTAATTTGATGATAATGTTAAGATCTGAATCTTCTTCTTGTTCCTTGGAGATGATTTTGGGATCAAAATCCAAAGACCATTGTAGTTGTGTCATTCGGCAATAGAAATCGTCCCAATTTTCGTGTCTGTTATAGTGTTTGCATTCTTCTGGATATAGTCTCCTTGACAAAGCGTCTGCATTTTTATGGTTCAAGCTTTTTCTATGTTCAATTTTAAAATCGTGCTCTTGCAAGAGTTGTAACGATCTGGCTATTTGAGCTTCAGTATTTTTAAATTGTAAAGGCCACTTTAATGATGTGTGGTCCGTTCGCCGGAGAAATTTTCGGCCATATAGATATTTGTGAAAGTATTCCAATGTCTTTGTAATGGCGGGTAGTTCTTTTTTGTTACACAATAATTTCGCTCAGCTTTGCTAAAATGAGCAATCACTTTCTCTTGATCATTTTGTGTCTGGGCCAAAATTCCACCTATAGAGGAATAAGTAGCATCAGTATCCACAACAAATATCTGATCAGGATCAGGACATGACAATATTGGAGGATTACAAAGTGCCTTTTTTAGATCCTTAAACGCGATTTTGCAGTCTGCGGACTATTCATGGTTGTTGCTATTTGCAGTCAGTCGATGTAAAGATCTTACAATATCGGCAAATCCTTTTATAAATCTTCAATAGTAAGTCCAGAGACCCAAAGAACTTCTTAGTTCATGCTTGTTTTCCGGTACTGGCCAACCTTGAATGGTTCTGGATCGGTTCGTACACTAGCTTCGGTGATTATGTGCCCCAGGTATTTCAATTATTTCTGACTGAGCTTCCATTGTGTACTTCTCAGTTTTTGAAATACATCTTCGACATTTTTCAGGTGACCGTCCAATATTTTTCCCAGAATTATGATGTCATTTAAGGAGACTAGGCATGTTTCTCAAGTTAGTCCATGTAAGATTCGTTCCATTAAACCTTCAAAAGTGGCAGGAGCATTGCATAAACCAAATTGCATAACATTAAATTTCCATAACCCCATTCCAGTAGACAAGGCGGACTTTCCTTTATCTTTTGGATGAAGTGATACCTGGCAAACACACTTTTTAAGTCCAATGTGGAAAACCGTTTAGATCCGGTGAAAATGTATAATGCTATAAATTTCGTTACAATATCTTCAAATGACTTATATTTTCAAATTATTGAAACAAATTTTAAATGCATTTAACTACTATGTTTGTCCGGTTGTTTTCCTACTTTTGTTATTACTAGTTAACTTTTTTGCCGTCCATTTTCCGCTGCAATTTGATTTAGAAAATATCTCTGTAAAATCTTTTTTCATATTCATCTGGCACTGAGTCTATATTTTTTGAAAAAATTTATAAATCTGTAGAAAATATATTTTAGTGACATCTTACAACACATACCTCTACATTTTACAGCGGTTCTTCTATATAAAATCTGTAACTTTTAGATTACAAAACACTACTACAAACTATACCATTCTTTTAGTGTTATTTAGAATTCTTCTAAAGTTTATGCCTTTAAAAAAATCCGTAATTTGAGGTCTATACCTCCCTTAAACATAGATATTTCTTTCTCCGTTCAAAGTTTTAAGAGAAATCTTCATAAGGCTTTATATTATGTGGAGTTTAGCCTAATTAACTCTGCTTGAATATCAGTAACTTAATCGCCACGATTCCTTTACCCGATACAAAATTTACACGAAAAGAGAGATCATTCGTTTAAAATGTAATGTAATGCCATAACTATGGCTCTATTGACGCATTCCATAAAAAGTTACATTTACTCTACCCTCCTTATAATTTATGAATGTCACTAGTTTTTTAGAGCTTATGTCTTCTATTAATTTTCTTACTATTATTTACTTTGGAGCAATACTTCCATATTTTTCTCATATTTACTCTTTGTGCTACAACAACACATAGCGGTTTATTTGTAGTATAAAACAAAACAACTTTTAAAGTGGTTTCAAAAGAATTACTAAAAAATCCCTACACATGGGGTTTATAAGGAAGTTTGGGTGCAGATATTAGACAGGGAACATCATGGCAATACACTCAGTCAGCATTCATTGAAATAAGTGTAGTAAAGTAGACCATCTTATACTGGAAAATTGTACTTTTATCTTAAAAAGACCAAAATTTAGAAAAATATCCATAAGGTGGGCGATATTTAACCTGTAAATTCTGGGCTATCATCATCGTTAGGTTTAAAGCCTGGTCCACTTTCTGGCGAAAATCCTTCACACAATTTTGGAGACTAAGGAATTGGTAAACTATTGTAATGAACGAAAGGAACGTTAAAAGTTCATTAATGATCATTTGCTGCTAACTAATAACAATAAATTAAGATATGTATTGTCACGAGGGACTAGCAGAATTTTTTGTGTCCTGGTAGAAAGTTATTATTTTGATGCGATGCATTATCTTATTATAATGTAACGAAAGATATATTATTTCGATCACGTATTAATTATAATTTTAGGTAAATCTTGGCTTTGCTGCTATTATGTTTCTTGTAATTTTTAAACTAGTATTCTGGTATATTTCAGTTGATTCTATACACTGTTAAAGAAATCCTTAAATTTAAGATACATTCATTAAGTTAGTTTAGTGTATTGGTACCTTAAATCTTGAATACGTTACATATACTTTGAAATTAAAGCTTTGTACATTAAATTTATTGCAATCTGACCTTAAATTTCAATAAAGTTACTAAAATTATTGGTATACTGTAAAAAACCTATCACTGATTTTATTGTAATGTGAAGCAAATTTCATAAACCGTTTATTAAATGCATTTAATGTTAATTCATTAAATTTATTAATTTTTCCGTTAAATCTAATGTAATTACATTAAATTTGGTATGTTTTCAGTTACTTTGTTGAAACTTAAGGTAA
The DNA here is from genome assembly GCA_034092305.1 of Diaprepes abbreviatus. NCBI lineage: Eukaryota > Metazoa > Arthropoda > Insecta > Coleoptera > Curculionidae > Diaprepes > Diaprepes abbreviatus. The sequence goes on from JASJET010000303.1 coordinate 1,529,799, forward strand.
CATTCAATTAAATTTAATGTACAAAGCTTTATTTCAAAGTAGATGTAACTTATTCACGAGTTAAGGTTCAAAATCATTAAATTTCTTTAAGGAACGTATATTAATTTCAAGGTTATTTTTAAACAATGTAGGTATATAAATAGGGATAGGATATGTGTAGTAGGTTAGTTGTGATTTAGCTGCAAAAGTCTTGCGGTTTATTTGGACCCAGTGAGCGATTATAAGAGAGACAAAATCATAAAGAGTATACAAGAGTGTTTGATTTAATCTAAATCTCAAAGTAATGCTGAATTCTACAGAGTTTAGCATAAATAAGTTATCACATATACATGTTTTTCATACTGAATTCTACAAAGTTTATCATAAATAAGTTATCACACACACACACACACACATGTTTTTTCATACTAAGAATTTTAAATGTCATTATCAACAAAGTTTTATTCTTATTTACAGTGTAAAAAAACCTTACATTAATTTTAAGGTAATGTGTTGGAAGCAAATTTCATAAAACGTTTCTTAAAATCATTTAATGGTAATGCTTAATTTTTACATTAAATCTAATGTAATTATACCAATAGTTACAGTAGCTTTATTGAAATTTAAGGTAATATTCAATTAAATTTCATGTATAAAGCATTAATTTCAAAGTACATGTAATTTATTCACAATTTAAGATACAAATCCATCAAAATAAATTAATTAATGTACCTAAAATTTAAGGTTTTTTTTAACAGTGTAGATATTGATAAATAGTAAATTCTAAGATGCATTTAAAGAAAGGCGACTAGTACATTTTTATCCTAATTTCTTAAAGCCTAGTCTGATGGCTGTTGCTAATTAAAATAATCGCGTTAAGAATATTTCAAATCCTATGCCTTAATATGATATCTTTATAATCATGTTAATAAAATAAGTTAAAAAACACTCTGCACTTTGTTTCTAAGAAAGATATTTTTATTATTTTAAGTGAAATTAAATAGTTTTTATGGTAATCCATTAAATAAAAGTTTATGTCTGCTCCCACGTTGTTGTAATTAATCCTGCGTAGTTGGAAATAATTATGAATTAGGTGGTTGGGACATGTTGCCTACCTACCCACGTATAGATATTTTTTTAGTGTTATTTATATTTAGAGAACCAACGTTAGATTTTTTCTGATTTTTCCTTTACATTTATATTGTTGATTTACCAGATCCCATAAATTGTATATGATATTCAGCTTACGGAGGCAAGAATCTAAAACAAACTAAACCTCAACAAAAAATATTTTCCAGAACTTAAATCGGGCCACAGCGAATGAACATTAGACCCCGATTTATGCGATGGAATACACGGAGTAAAAACAAGTCCAAACAGTCGTCTACTAACTGAATATTATGCAAATGTCGCACATTTACATACTTTAACAGCCTTTAAAGAAGTTTTAGTCCAATGTCTTCGTTTTTGATTATCGTAATAATTTAATGGGCTACCGCGAGGTCATGCATTATTCAATCTTGTATAAACGCCACAAACTTTGTTAAAAAGAACTGCATACCAACATGAAACTTTACGGTTAATTTATATATAGACGTTAAATTTTACATTTTAAATTATTTTATTAGTAAGTTTTTCTGATTTTTCGTAAAATTTCTTTAACTTATTTGATAAAGACGTACGAGCAGTTATTCAATTATTAATAATCCAGATCGTTTTAGTTTTTACTTATTGTAAAAATTTGAAATTTCGCCAGAATTAAACAAAAAATATTAATTCAATCTCACTCATTTATTAGGGTTCTAAAATAAGATACCTTACATAGGTTTTATAATTAGAAATTTATCAAAAACAGAAAATTCGAATGATCTTGAAGGTCAAGTTGCTAGTACTGATAGGTGATCTCAACTCTCATAACAACTTTTCTCTGAATAATTTTTTTGTGTCTGGCTTACTTGCCGGAAAATTTGTATGGTGGATTTTCTTGAATCGTTGATATTTATTTTTATTATTTTCTTGTGATTAAGTTCATGAACTTATATATATATATATATATATATATATATATATATATATATATATATATATATATATATATATATATAGGTATATATATATATATATATATATATATATATATATATATATAGGTATATATATATATATATATATATATATATATATATATATATATATATATATATATATATATATATATATATTTAGACTTGCTTACTGTACCTAAGTTATCTGCTCTTTCCTTAAGGATGATTTACGATTTTTTTGTACTGATTTAAAAACTACCAGTGTGGAAGCATCATCATGGTAGCACTTTTTTTTCCTGGATTTTTTCCCATTCCCAGTATATTCTAGTTTTTCAATTACTTTGTGCATGCCTTTTCGAGGTATTTAAATATTTAGGTACTTTTCATTGAATATTTCAATCGCACATCAATAAGATATTGTTCCAGACGGCCGGTATTTATACACACTCTACACACTTTTATTAAAACTTCAGTTCTGATACTTGTCAAACTATTTAACTTACATTAACAATTTCTCAAACCAAACTGTCCACGAAAGCCGATCTGGACCCTTTATATACCCTTTTTCCGGATACCAGAAGATTACAGATCTTTCTATATGGATTTTCATTCGACATGGTGTAACAAAAATAAACAAAATGTATTATCTGGCGATTTCTAGACCTTCTGTCATAGGTGTTCCATGTTGAAAATGAGGAAATAGAATATCTAAAAAGTTTCTTTCACAGATATCTCATGAGGAAATTAGCAAAGGTACAATTAGTTAAATAAGTTAAGAAGGAAATAAACCTAAAACTCTACAATCTACGAACACAACCTAATATTATGGCATGTATAATGCTATAAAGTCCATTACATTGCCCCCTTCCGAGTGTTGATTGTCTCGATCAACCTTGTTGATCTTGATAATGGGCCAATCTGTCAAGATGCGCGACTTTCATTTTCGCATGAGAGCTTTCCTGAATTCGATACATCAGATCGGATCTTCATTCTGTCGCTTTCTATTTGTAGTCGTCTCTATACATTTCCGAGGAGGACCTGTAGGACGTTTTTATTCCATAGTCCCTTTCGCGTTCGCAGCCCCTCTCGACGTACCCTGTCGAGGATGACCTGTAGAACGTTCTTCTTTCGTAGCCCCTTTCGCAGTCAGGGTCTCTCTCGTCTTATTCCCCACGGTCGCCGTGAGGACTCCTATCTTTTCCGTAATAACCCTTTCTTCTATCGCCTCCACCAGCAGTAATTTTCCGGCGATCTCTGTTAAAGTGATCGTTGTATCGGCACTGGTAACAACCCATATTGTTCGAATTTTACCGGCGACCCCGACCTCTTCTTCTCGGTCTGGCATAAGTCACTCTAATGCGACAACTGCATACTTCAACTCTATCGTAATCCTTGACGGCAACTGCAGCATCATTTTTATCTTTGTAAACAGCAAATCCAAAACAGGGGATACTATTACTTAACCAGACTTCTTTAAGTTCATCATAACGAGCAGAAGTTTTCTCCAAGTCGCTTCTTAAAACTTCATCACTATATTAGCAGTATAAAGCCCACAGCCATCAGAATCTCTGCCAGAAACAGTACCGCAAGGGCAATGGCTTTGTACATGCCCTTCTTGGCCACACTTCTAACAACGAATTCTATTTCTGCAATGAAAGGTAGTTTTTGTTGTCATGTGTTTTTCATTTCTTCAAAAATTTTTGCAATTCCCTCATTAGCCTTACGAAAATTTCCTCGTTGGTCTTGCGATAATCCGGGAAACGTTGACTCTTCTTATGATTGTTGTTTGGTTCTTTGAGGTATGTTTGGCTGTTTCAAACTGAAGGGCATAAGCAAGAGCCTCGGGAATTTTCTTCAGTCGGACCATTCTTAAAGTTTGTTTCTGCGTCGCGGAAACTTGACTGATAACTCTTGCATTATTTCTTCCAGATATGTTGTATAAGTCTCATTTATTAATCTCATTATATCCGTCTCGTATTCTTGAAGAGTTTTGTTGTATTTTTTTTTTTTTTCTTTGGAGTTGGGCCCTATAAAGTTCTTGAAGGAAGGCTTCCCCATAGCGCATTTTCAAAAAATTAACAGTAAACTCATAATGATTCTATTTCTCTTCAAGAATATTAGATAGAACTTCAATAACTTCACCTCGTAGTGCAAGAACAGTACTTGCCTTCTCTGGTGAACTCCAGTTATTGCCGTTGGCGGCGGCTTCGAATTGACGGTGGTAAAGTACTTTGCCGTCGAAGGTAGGTAGCTTCATTACTCTAGTTGCAGGAACACCATCTGGCTACTTTCTCGATTTGCAGATGTAATTGTTACATCTTTTCTTCATTGCACTTTATATCTTCCTGATTTTTTTAATGCATGCTTCCAGTTCGTGTTTCATTTCTTTTTCACTGCTAATCTTCTGTTGTATTTCTTGTTCTATGCGCTTCAAATCTTCTTCATTTTTTTAATGTCTTCTTTCAGTTCTTATTCCATATCTTCTTGACTTGTCTTAACTTCCTGTCTCATGTCCTCCAGACTTGTTTTTAGTCATAGTTTTATACTTTTTTGACTTTTTTTCATGTCTTCTTTCCATTCTTGGTTTATGTTTTCGTGGCTTGATTTAAATGTCATCAATCCTTGTTTTATATTATCTTGGTTTGTCTTTAATGTTATCAATACTTATTTCATATCATCTTGGCTTGTCTTTAATGCTGGTTTCATATCGTCTTGACTTGTCTTTAATTCTCTTTATATCTTGTATCATCAACAGTATCTGGTTTAAACTATTTTGAAGTTTTTCTTCCATTTTTGTCTTTTGTTTTCCAGTTTCTACTGGCATACAATTTCAATTCACCTTTTTTAACCTCCTCTGGATTTTATCCCACTTCTGATACTAATAAGTTCTGGACGGCCGGTACTTAAACACACTTTACACACTGTACTATTTATTAATCTTTTATTAAAACTTCAGTAGTGACCCTTGTCAAACTATTCAACTTGCATTAACGACTTCTCAAGAGCTTATTTGGACTCTTTATATGTCCTTTTTCTGGATACCAGAAGATTACGAATGTCTCTAGATGGATTTTTATACCATATGGTGTAATAAAAATTTCGGTTATAGGCGTTCCATGTTGAAAATATGAAAATAGAATTTCTAAAAAGTTAGAGATCTTCTTTCATAGAAGTCTGATGAGGAAATTAACAAAGGTAAAATTAATTAAATGAATTAAGAACTCGTAGGAAATAAATTAAAAACCCTACTAACTACAAACGCAAAATAATATTATGACATGTATAATGCTAAAAAGTTCGTTATAATATATTTCCAGTTCAATTTTACTAGATACTTTCATTATTCCAAGGTTGACATGGTCAATTTGCTATTTATGAACTATTTCATGGCAAAATAAAAATAATGGCTCTTACGTTGATATTATCAGAAAAGTATTTATCAAACTGATTCACGTCAAAAATTTTATGTTTTTCGTGAAAATTAGTTTAATTTTTTTAGTAAACTGCGTATTTAGGCTTTGCTTCTATTTCAGATCAAATTTGTAAGGAAATTACAAATAAGATTAGTTCCACACTTTTGAATATTTTGAACACCCTGTACATGTTATCATGACTTTAATCACTGTTTTTAAAATCCGAAGGTAAGCAAAACTTTTTGTTACGAAAGTTTTTTAGTGTGCGGTACCCCATCCGTGCACACATTGTATAAAATATGAACAATTTTATTAGAAATATCTACATTATCATGGTAAGATGAAATGTTTTATATATCAATTTTAGATAATGAAAATACTGCAAAGCCACGTATTGTAATAGGAATAAAATTTATAGCAACTATTCGCCTTTACGACCCACCTGGGCTTGGAAGGGATACAATTAGGGTGTTAAATGGGAGCTTTAGCTTAAAATGTTCTCAGATGCATAAAAATATATATGGGCGACCCGAAACTGTATGGGATTGTCAAACAGAATATAAATACACTAATTTAGATACATGGTTACTCTGGTCTAGAGAGCAATTCCTTCTGGCACCAAAGCTGCTTTTGGGAGTTACATACAGTACTGTAAAAATCATTTCTTTACCTATTGAGTGGAAAATGACAGTTGACTAGTCAAAAGCTTAAAACCATAGGACTGTACACCGGACGCTGTAAACTAAATCATCCCATGTACACACAGGATTATAACAAGCAGAAGATGCGGTTAAGTATGCTGGGAGAAATCTAAAATTACAGTGAACGGCATGGAGCCCACTCATTAAATCGTTACGAACGTCTATAACAGATTTTGCGTAAAGGTTTCGCGTGACAGGAATGCATACACTTTGTCACGCTGTATTAAGTATAGTTATATTAGCTTAATTTATAAAAACATCTGAATTTTTGTTTTCTGTGTACCGTCAGTTAACACCATCGTTATTTTTTGGCTATTTTAGATTATATGTCGATGTATTATATATATAAATCGTCCTATGAAAACGGCTTATTTGATGGTGAAAACCGGATGAAAATTCGTCCAGCATGAGAAACGAAGGTGGAAAAATTTCTTTTACGTTGTTATTTACAGAAGGGTGTAGTATTTTATTAACAAATTAAATCCAAGTAATAATCGATATTGCCAGCGAATACTCTACCTAAAAAAAAGAACATCATGAGAGTGTGAGCCTGTAGGATACTGTTCACATCCAAGTCTAAATGAAAGATATATACATATATGTTTTACATTTTAGTTATAAAATGTTTTAAATTTAACTACCTAATATTTGAATGGTAATAAGTTATTAAAGTGGATTATGTAAAGTTGCTAATTTCCATCTTCTGAAAAATCCATAGTGCCTGAGTCAGGTTGTTGTGAAATGCAAGACAACACTTCCTGAAGCTACTCTTACTGAAAAATCAAATTGAAGGCGCCATCTGTAGTTCAAAATTGATAACATTGTAACTCCAAGAGGGTTATTCTCTACAAATAAACTCTAGTTTCAAGTTATCCAAATAAAATTCGAGATATGTGCTCAACTGTGAAATTTCATTAAGTAATTTAATAACAAAAAATTTGATACCTGTAGAAGGAAGAAAATAATGTACCAGTTACACTATTGCTCAGCGAAAATTGCAATTTCCTTCAATTTATACTGATATTGTAAATGAACATAATTAATTTTGGTTTGTAACAAATTCATTTTAAATCGTTATTTTAAAAATCTAAACGATTTTGCTACTTATCTGCTTCGAGGAACTCGTTCTAGGATTGCAGTAACCAAACGATGATTTAGGGCAAAAGGAATAACCTTTTAAAACAGAACAGCTCATACAGCTGTCTTCTATGTAATTGGTAAATGGGACCAAAAGGACAACAATAGACGCAACACAGTCCCTACCATACGAAATTAATATTGAAGAAATATATAGTACTTCTATTAGGGATGAAACTACTACATAAAAGCTAAATTTTGAGAACAAGACTAAATTCTGAAGGAGAAGGGATAAATCTTACAGAAAAAATGGGATAAAGTCTTGACGAGAAGCGACAAAGTCTATGCATTTTTTAAAAATAGGTTCCTATTTATATTACAATTAAATTTACACCTCGCACTCTACACGGGTTTATCACTAGAATTACTTATCAGTTCTTTGACTGGCGATTGCCTTGAGACTGATCACTGTTAAACCTCAAACAGACTAACTTCAGATTAACTAGTCAACCTCAGATTGACTAACCAACCTCAGATTGACTAACGCATAGCCCAGTGTGTTTTCTATCATTGAATTCTTTTTCCATAAATTCAATAATTCGCATCATTTAGCTGTCTTTGGCTAATTGACACATTCCAAAATGTGTTTTACAAGTTTTTAAATTTTGCATCACTGCACTAAACTCGCTTATTAAGTTTGTCTGGAAGATATTGTCGTGTCTCCTTGTGCTATGGATAGGCTGGGGTGGATACCATTTACGTTGTTGATATTGTACACGTTACTCTTAACGTTGTTCAGAATCACTTTACGTCACCCTTCGTTTATCTGGCTGAAGTCAGTGTCGCATCGGATGACGCTTGACGGGTATGATCTCCTGCGTTGATCGCCTATACCTACAATACATTCCATTTCCTGCCAAATGCCAACTCTAAGAAATTGAGGTAGAACGTACCATGTTATTTCTGTCTTAAATGTTGTGTTATTCTATTAACTTCTGGCTTAGTAGCGTACGATTTTCTTGAAAAAATCTTTCCGATAGTTGATCGTTGTTTGAGCGTGTTGTACATTTAAAATTCCTTGAGCTCTTTTCATTAAGTTTCTTTAACACTGGCATGAAGTCCCATTCACCCAGACAATTTCTGGTAACTGTGGCTCTGGAATATTTTGAATGCTTATGAATGTGTAGGTATACATGGAGTAAATGTGGGGTCTGTCAACTGCACTGGCACCAAAGATGACAGAGCCTTGTGCATCAGTAGATCTGGTGGACCATTTGTTATACTCGAAATGCCTCCAGTTTTCTTGAGACGTGCAGATGGTCATGGCGCAATGACCATCTGTATATGTTGTACCTTAACATCTTATTTAGAAAGAAAAAAATGTCAATACATTTCGATTAGACGTACATTTCAAACTATTTTAAAGATATTTTTACAGTATAATTGAATAATCCATCAGGTAGGGTTCTGCGACACTGACTTCAGCTGAATAAACGAAGAGTGACGTAAGTTGATTCCGACCAATGTTAGGAGTAATGTATACAACACCAACAACGTAAATGATACCTGCCCCTTCCCACTCACAAGACAAGGCAACACGACGATATCCAGGCAGTGGTGCAAAATATAAAAACTTTTTAAATAATTAAGTTAATTTTTTTCTAGTTTGGTAAGCGAAAGATGCAATTCAATCTTAAGTTATATTGTTACATTTTTTTTTCTGCTTATCACTGGGGTCGAGCTCCCCGAGACCGGGGGATGGAACGTACAGGGGAAAATATAAAAATATAATATTTCACAAAAACCGCGTTCCCAAATTCAATTAAATTTTCATTTAAAATTAAACAAAAACAAATCATGTTACAGGTAAACGAAATTTTGCTCCACAACTTGGGCATACTATGTGTCTTAATTATAAAAAGGACATAGTGATAGAAGATTCTTGGGATTAAATATCTCTATTGCAAATCTTTTTGTATAATTTTGCACCAAATTTACCGGTAACATCTCGAAAGTTCAAAATATAATCCTCGTTTTTATTTTTTAAGCCAAGTAATGTGGTGTGCATACTAAGGATTTTGCGGATTACAGAGAATCTTTATTGGCGTGACAGGGCAGTGGCCTGAGTTAATGATGAGCTTACCAAAGGATGAAAAATTCAACGAGGCCTTAGACAGAGATGTATTCTCTCTCTACTGCTGCTTAATTTATAATCGGACAGACGCTTCACTGCTAATAAATGGACAATTCATTGAAAAGGTATCCCACTTCAAGTACCTTGGATGTTATATTACTGAACAGCTTGATCCAGATGAAGAAATTAAATACAGAATCGAATCCGCCTGCACAACTTTTCTAAAAATGAGATCGCTTGTCTACAATAACAATCTAAATTTAAAACTTCGCCAAAGGATGGTTAAATGTTACATCTAATCAGTGTTGTTGTATGAAGCAGAGGTGTGGACACTGAAGAATGCCACGGTCAATCATTTGGAGGTATGTGAGATGTGGTTTCAGAGGCGAATACTTCGAATACCATGGGTAGCTATGTAGACTAACTAGCATATCTTGTTCATGCTCTTAGAGGGTATCCGTATAGAATTTTTCAACTGATAATAAAGGATAAGATCGAGGGTCGCAGAGATGTTAGAAGGAAGTAGATCTTTTGGCTGAAGAAGATCCGAGAGTGGGCAGGAATACACAGTGCTGAACACCTACTTAGAATAGCAGAGAACCGTGATCAATTCGCCATTATAATTGCCAACGTCAGGGGGACCTGACAGAGTACAAGAAGAAAAAGAAGGCCAAATGAAGAAATTTCGTGAATATTCACAATGAATTCTCTGATAGAATGATCTGCTACAGAAGTTTGAAACATATAAAAATCTCTGTATTAGGAGTAGCTAGTTCCTGTTGAGAGTTTCCAATTTCTTCTTTTAGTCATGAAATCTTGAATAACTACTGTTGTATAGACATCTGGATTGGTTACTTTATATATGATTTCCAGAATTCCTTGGCATTAACTGAAAAACTTAATCTTCCATTCAAATATATTTTTAACATTTTTAATCTAAATAAGGAAAAAGAAAAATATTATCCACTCTTATATAAAAAAAAATTAAATACTCTTTGTGGTTTTGCCAAGTTATACATTATAAGTTTTTAGACCATAATTGTTTAATTAGTCTACCAACTTATGAATATTTGTGTTTATATTTTTTCATCAGTTATAATCAATTTCCATAAAAAAAAATTCCTTTCTGAATATCGTTTTTTGGAGTCCTTGTATACTGTAATAATATTTACTTTGTACTTTAAAGAAATCGCTATAGCTGTAAGTGCGCCAATATCTTAATTAAAATACTAAAAATCTGACCTTTAAGTATATATTACTTTCTACCGAGTCGTAGAAGAACAAACATTTTGGAATTTACATATTCAAAAATTGTTGCTTTTTTATCAGTAGAAATTTAGTTACTGTGGCCGCTCTTCGTAAATAACTTAAATATATGTAGTTCTCTGAAGGAATGTAATAATGTAAGGAAGTATTGTTGACAAGCCTGTCGGAATGAGTTTACCATATAATAAAAAATACAAAGTAAACGTGTCACTGGAAACTGAATAGTGTGGGTTACGTTGATGGAAAGCAAAAATTCCTTGCTGAATAAATAATCTGCCTGACGCCCCCTGTGAAAAGAGCTAGAAGGTTTTTTAAACATAAAAGGGATGTAATGAAAATATTTTTTCCAGAACGTGCCAATAGCAGAAATCTAAAATCATTAGTTTTTCCAATCATATAGAAATTTATTAAAGTGCTTTTACCAAACGTTTCTTATTCTATATCACTTTGCAGACTTCGGTGACGAATTCGGAGACCGAAGAAAGAACAGAATGGGTTTACACATTTTCCATGCCAAAAGTTGCCTTCATAAAATTTGCATTGGGTTAAATAAAACACTATCTTACAATCTTCTTTCGAATGACGTAATGGGGACATATTGGAATAGTAAATATTTCTGTAAGAGCGATTTATAAAGTCATAATAGTTTTCCAGTGTATGAAAGTGTAAAAACTAAAAGACTGTCCAAACTCTACAAAATAACTCATATTCTTAAGCTCCTACCCGAATAAAGAAAAACAATTTTTTCCTGGAATTGTGCATATCCGTAAACTTTTTTTAACTAACACAATTTTCAAGATGCGAGTGTCGGTAGCATGACTAAAATTATGACCATTACGTTTATGGACGATAAGATCATATACAAAAGATCCATCAAACTATAAGTTTAATGCAGGTTGATTCTTTGAAATTTAATATTATAAAAAAAAAACAAATCATTAACCACTTAAACAAGTCACAAGCTTTAAACAAGTGGACTAAAAGCATTTTATAATTCTTAGTGCTGTCAAAAAAGTGATATTTCAAAGTAGCAAAAATTTTTTCCGCAAGGTCAAATTTTAATAAATTCGGTTTATATTCATAGTATATGCTACTTACTAACACTACTCTAGGAAGAATAGCCTTTAGCAGAAAATCTAGCACATAATTTTAAATTAAAAGAAACAATTGCTAAATTCAATTTCCTTAAAATAGCTGTAATGTAATAAAAACATTGAGTTTTTTAAAATTTTTTAAATGGTAAAAAATGTGGTTTTATTAAACCTACCATCCTAGTGCCCGTTGTTTGAGCCTTCTTTTAATTAAAATCCTTAGTAAACGTGTACATTTATGTACCGATTCAGAATTCACATTTTTCATAATTTTTTAGGTTTAAACCTAGAACTCTTGAATTTTGTTTGCTAAAATGGTGGCTGAATAGTAAAATCTGGATTCAGTTATGAATAGAGTAGTAATTGAGAGAGGGACCACAGGTTGACTAACGAAAGTATCGATAAGTATATGTGGTTTAGCAATAATTGTTCATAATAGCAAAAATTTTTTTAGCGAACGCTATAGATATCTTACGCCGTGTTAAATTCTTGGTAACCTCTATTGAGCCAGACGATTAAAGACGAGACTCCAGCGAATCAAACATAGCATAATGGAGCTTCGCTGCAACCGAGGAAGACACGTTGTTGCCAATTTGAGCCGCCCTAATTCGAAGCAACAAAGATCCTCTCTTGACGGTTAATCCCGAAAAAGTATAATTTATTTGGATTCTGAATGTCCTACGTATTTTTTGTGATCTGCTCTGCCATTTATTTCGGTTTATTTTAAATACTTAGTCGAAATTGGACGAATTTGCATAGGTCTCGTAACTGATATTCTCATGTTAAAATAACACAGGCCAACAAAGGTGAAGCAACAGAAACTGTAGTATACTTTCTCGAAGGATTTTGGTGCACTGAATCTGAACCTGGCTTCAGAATTTCGCCATTACGTCAGGTTTGTCAGATATCCTAAGCTATAACTGTTTTTGACACATTTGAGGTTACATAAAATCACAAGGTAATTTTATTTCTCACGAAATTAGTAGGAGTATCTGAAAGTATATTCTTTTCTCTTTAAAATTGTTTCTGGAATGTCTATTTACTTTTTTTTTCACCCAGATATCCTAATTTAAAATTTGCGCCTCACTGATTTACTCGAAGGCAAGCCAAAAACAGAGTACAAGCTACCTCTTTGAGTGTACTTTCCAAATTCTGTTATTTTAATGAAAATATACGTATTTTAGGGGTCGCTGATTACAAATCCACCGTCAGATTTTGAAAATTCTAAATGGCGAATCCAATATGGCTACCACTTTTTAAAAAGTTTAAAATTTTAAAGAAAATTTATGCGATTTCAAATTTTAAAAATTCGACAATGGATTTGTAATTAGCAACCTCTAGAATACTTATAGAGTTATTTTCATCAAAACATAGAATTTAGAAAATTACACTCAAGGGGTACTTTTTGTTAGGTTTTTGGCTTGCATTCGAGTAGATTGGTGAGACATAAGATTCAATTTAGCATATCTCGATGAAAAAAAAGGTATTTAGACATATAAAGATCAACTTGAAAGAGAAATGATCATGCTTTCAGGTGCTGTTACTAGTTTTCTAAAAAAAATTACCTTGTAATTTTACATAACTTCAAATATGTCGAAAAAGAGTATTTTCTCACTTATTTTAGGGTAGAGCATCGCAAAAATCTGACATGATGAAGCAAATCAGAAGCCAGATTTGGATTCAACACACCAAAATCCTTCAAAAAAGTATATAAGAGTTTCTATAACAAAAAAACAGTCAAATTTTGTAGGCCTGTGTAATTTTATTGTATTTAATAATCCTTTGGAAAAATTAAAGTAAATTAAATATTTATTACAGTATAAATACGCACATATTTTTGTTAATGTTTGAATTGAGAGACAATTGTACATTTTTTAAACCGACCAAAAAAGTTTTATACATAAAAGTGTATAAAAATTTTATCTAAAGGTGTATTTAATAGTACATATTCTTGTAGACTAAATTACCACTAAGAGTATGAATCAAGTTCTATGTCTAGTACGTAAAATGAGGTTTACCGGGTGGTTAAGAAATAACTATTTTAAACAATTTTACAACAAATAAAATGCTTGTAAATGAAATAAAAATCATTTAGGTCTCCACATGCCCTCTATCTTAAAAATAATTTCTTTCCTTGAAAAGGCTGGTACTGAGCTCCTGATGATACGGGGAGTAATTTATCGGATACAGTGCCTTATATTTCTTCTAAGTAATCAATAATATGAAGAGATCCGTATTTCTATACCGCTTTTCTTCATTCGCCCCCAGAGGAAATAGTCTAAAGGTGTAATATTTGGTGATCTAGTAGTCAGTGTGTCAACGTCATCCATCCATCCTGTGGAAAAGTTACATGGAGCTTCATCATGCTAATACCCCAAAGATCCTGTAGCAGGTTTAATGACAATCAGGAAATAAGTCAAAAATCTCGATTCTTAAGAAATTGAAATAAATCTAACTTATAATATTTTCGTGGAAAAATACTTTTCCACTATTTGAAAATTTAGAATAATGTTCCAAACATTCACTTTGAAACAGATTTGGTTAGGGCATTTAATAACTTGTTAAATTGTTTAAAATAATGTTACTTTTTAACAACCTATAAATCTCATTCTGCGTTCTAGACTAATTTATAACTTGATCCGTGTCTTATATTACTATAATGCAGTTTGAATGAAATATAATTCTTGTATAGGATCAATTCGTGCCAGAGATGTTTGGGGGTTTTGTTTCAATTAGAATTCTGAAAAAAAACATTTTCCCTTTCCTAAAAAGACCATTCCAATCAGTTAATTTGTTATATACTTTTAATTAGAATCTGCTTTGTTAGAGTTCCATTGTGTGTGCAAGACTGTTTTTGCAAATTTTTGTGATTTCCAGACATGCTTTAAATCCACAAGATCTAATTTCGTTCGAATACTCAATAAATTACAATTTTTTTATAAGATTTTATATTCTTAAATTAACGGTTCCATTGTTTATTTGATGTCCCTTTTTATTCATATTCAAAATATGTTACTAAGTGGAAATGTGGCTTTAAACTTATAGAAGAAATTTAAAAATAATTTAAAAAGCTGAAAATGGGTAAAAATAGATACTCTCAATTCGAAAAAAAAATTTCATCACATCAAATATGGAAGATCAAACTTTTACTTAGAGTTTGTACTACATTTAAAACAGGGTATAAATCTCTAAAAAATTATAATTTTTTACATCAGCCTGTTGAAAATGAGCAATATTTCAATAAAGGCCTCTTTCAAAGGCTGATACTACTCGTATTTAATCAATTCAAGGTTGTCGAAATTTTGATGTTGGCAAAAAATTATTAATAAATAAACAAGTAATTTCTAATACGGGATACGTATAGGCTACTGTAAAAAAGTAGTTACAAATAAAGTATTTCTCAATCTTTTTACATGAATCACATTTTGTCAGGTATTAATTTGACTCCAACACCAAGAATTTCAATTTCATATAAAAATATATTTTTCGCTTTTTAGGGCCTTCTTAAAAGTCGGTACTTCATGAATGCATTTCAATCGTATTTCTTAAGTCCGTTTATCTCGAAAATAGTTGACTATATAACCTTATACCCAGAGAACTTTCTTAACGTACAAATGAAGTGAAAGTCGGTGCCATAAAAAACTAATTACCTCTTTGTTTCCACGCCAATAGTTGCAACTTCGGCCACCTGCTATTTTTAAAAAGTATCCTGCAATAATACTAACTTATACTTACAAGTTTATTTCTGTTTTTAAGTAGATTCTTATAAAAAAAACTTTTATGGAACTTTATTTAAGGGCCAATAACTCCCTAAGTAAACATTTGGCGACCTATATGAACTGATTCTCAGAATTTTATCTTAAAACTAATCATCATCGTATCCCAGAACCACATATAATATATAATTCACAGTTTAATATTCTTGTTTGACATGTCTGAGTATCTGGTGGCAGTAACGTGAATTTTCAATGGATTGGCAACATTGCAGTTCTTGTTATAAATAATCGAAATAAAAAAAATAAGGTCCTAAAAGTGTCAGCCTGAGGTATTTTGGCATATTTTGTTTTACATACTCTGGACGCAGTTGTTCGTTGTTTAACCGGGTGTGCGCTGGCTGCTTCAATTTTTCAAGCAAAACGTTATTTAACGTTCATACTCATAAGACACTAATAACTGTCGCTAGCTCCAGGGCAATTACTACTGAATCCTAAGTAAATTACTAACCATCATTTCACATAAGTTACCAGACATAATTGTTCAACATAAAACTCTGTCTAAATATTATATTGTTTGAATAGGTCATCATGCAAATAGAAGTACGTTTTTTTAAAATAAGCTATCTAAGTAATTATATATTTTTTAAACTGACTATAATCCAAAGATTACTTACAAGTTAAAAAAGAAAATATATAACATGTAAAAAATCGACGGTATTATGTAAAAAACTCAAATAAACTAGAAAGAACATATACAAAATGGCTGCAAACGCACATAAAAATTTTTGTTATAGAGACAAATAACTGTGTCTTATTTGCCTGAAATGTATCTTATGAGAACAATGAAAAGGACGAGTCATCCCATTTATTATATATATATATATATATATATATATATATATATATATATATATATATATATATACATATATATATATATATATATATATATATATATATATATATATATATATATATTTATTTAAAGAAAGAAAACTAATCTAATTCTCATAATTTTTTACACCCTATTAAATGCAAACGAGTATTTTATTTTAAACTTTTTAATTCCAGGTAAATTTTAAATAACCACTTAAGAAATTAGGAGAAGCAGCCACAGCATTTCTCTTTCCAGATTGTTAATTGCAATAAATCCACGGACAAATTGCCGACTAATGCCCGTTGCTGTTCCAGAAAGAGAAATAGAGCCGCATAATTTTGCAGTTATAGCCACCATTTGGCTTCCAGACTTGACTAATGGTGAATTGTTTATTTGCCGGTTTATAATATCTCTGCACAAGAACGTCTTTCGATTCCATAACGGGTTATTACGACCGGCTACCGAGTGTGCCTTATTGCTTCTTTCTCCAGCCGTTCTCCGTTTATATGTGGCATTAAGGAAACTTTTCCAAATGGAAGTTTTGAATTGATTCGAATGCCTCTTGCCCCAAGTCCAAATGGTTTATTTTTTGTTGCCTTATTGCCGGACACTTGGTTGCAGGCTGGACTTTTATATATCTTACTGGATATAACGAAATTGGAAGGGAGTAGGGATTTTTTGTTTCAGAAAAATATTATAGATTTTGATATTAAAATTACTTGCTTGATATTAGCAGTTATTTTTTAATATATTTCTTTTAAATATTGCTAAAAAATGTTTAACGTTTGGAATAATTCCCTTTAGATAAATATAGGTTGACCTATAATATTTTTGTACAGTAGTGTTCATCAATATTAGTGAAAAAATTAATATAAAATATTCGCTGCCCGCAAATGTCCGGTATTGATATTGATTTTTCTCTGTATAATATCCTATGATTTGGTTCGATATAAAATTTTATTTGTAATAGTATATAAAAATATTTGTTCAAATTATAATTTTGTAATGTTAGGGAGATAAGCTATATATTATAAGATTTTCACTGACATTTCTTAAATTCCAAAAAAAAAATAAAATATCGCCACTGTTTTAAGTGTATAAACTCAAACGACGACATGGTAATAATTTTTTAAAATTTATATGTAACTATGCTATGTATTGTTATATTTGAATTTGCACATGGTCCTCTTATATTAATCTCAATGAGCTTTTTTAGAATATATTTAACACAATCCAGTTCTTTCACAGAAAGAATTCTCAGAGCACCCTGTCCAATTCTATTTCCTTTTGTAGTTGCGATACATGTTACTACTTTTAAGAAATGTGGCAAAGCCTAAACAACTTTAAGTAATTTTAATTTTCTTAAAGACAAACTATTTTACCTATTATTAGTTTTTTAATTTATTTAGAATGAAAAACCAAAATTTCAATAGCTGCTCCCAGGAGTTTTAAGATTAATGTCCATTATTATTTATTTCTAGATAGGATTTCGATTCTAAAAATTTTTCAGCTATTTTTTCAAAAGAGCTTAATTTTTTTGCTTTTATTTAAATTCCAGAAAATTGTTTTAAAACTGAAAATATCTATCGATCAGGAATTTCGCCTAATATAAAATATTCTCTAAAATTCTTCGAATATTAAATGGTTGACAGCTCTTTTTGCATCTGTTCCTTCGTCTCTATAATTTTTATTAATTTGTAAACGTTGTTAGAATTTACTGGAAACTTCTTGATTTAAAATACATTTGTTTTGGACATTCGTGTCAAAATGATTAAAATACGTGAAAGTATAGATTCTCTAAATGTGTTAAATATTTGATAATAGCTAATCGATGAAAAAAATAATTAATTTTATAAAATGCTCACATAATAAGCTATTATTGTATTGGGACTTCTCAATCGGCAATCTCGAAAAAAAATTTTTTTTTCACTAAGAAACACGACAAAAGTAAATTGAGATTATATTTTTTAAAAAGCCCACTACGTTGGGTGAAACGGCAAGCACAGAATACTGGTATTAATCTGAAAACTAATCTAAAGAAGTTACCATACATTTCTGTAGAAAAATGGTAGAAAGGACAATAAACAATTTATTAACAATAAGCGTTGAAAATTATTACTTGCAAAAAAAAATCACTGCGACACATTAAAAGGTTGGTACCCTCGACTTGAAAACTAGAAAAAAAATACATGTTGTTAACATTAAAAGTTGAAATTCCTTAATGGGTTTCAAAAAGAAATAAGCTTACCTTCCATAATCTCTTTAAAATAATAAGACATTTAAAAATTAACGATCACCATATTGACAAGATACTATGAGGAATTTAAAATAGTAACAGAACATGAGAAGAAAAGTACAATAGTAGGTAACACAGCAAGCAAAGAAAGTTGGTCAAACATTAGCTGAATACAAACAAAATCAAGGGTACCACTTAATAGATAGACACATGTAGGTAAAAATATAACAAGATAAATCAAATGA
The DNA here is from genome assembly GCA_034092305.1 of Diaprepes abbreviatus. Lineage (NCBI taxonomy): Eukaryota > Metazoa > Arthropoda > Insecta > Coleoptera > Curculionidae > Diaprepes > Diaprepes abbreviatus. The sequence continues at coordinate 1,548,579 of JASJET010000303.1, forward strand.
AGCCTGTTACTTCAAGACAATATAGCTAAAGGTATTTTAAGATAATTTCTCTTCTGCGAGGACAGTATAAGGTAAGATAAGAATAGTTGAGCTACTCAAACTTGGAACAGACTAGAAAATCGAGTTAAAATTCTACAGATAAGCTTCAAATAAGCAAAAGGTAATAGGTAAGGACTATGACTCACCTCCAGCTCTCCTGATAAAGTAGGATGGAACTCAAGTTTCTTTTTTCCATACGGCTATGGCAGTGCCATTTAGACACATTTTATCCTGGTGAGAGTGCTAAAAAACATAAAACTAGGCAGCACAACTCATTTTAGTTTTAGTAAAGAAAATAGGTAATCAGACCAGCAACAGGTTTTATGATAATTTCCATGAACTCTTGTCAAGATAGTCGACCAGGAATTAAAACAAAATTGCTGTAAAATAAACCTTATCTTTAAAGGTCAAATGGATGCTCTGCAGATACATTTATATCATTAAACAAAAACAAAACTTTATTTGTATCTCAGACGAGAGATTCTGCTAAATTAAAAAAAAAAACTTAAGAGAACAAATAAACTTAACTCGTTATTTCATAGTAAGCGAAGAAATATCCCGAGTTCATAGTTCCTGCCTCTCACCACAGGAATAGCCTCCTTTTTTAAAAAATTTATCACAGCAAACCAGCCGAATCAAAAAAATTACTCAACTAACAATAATAAAACTAAACTTCTTTAAACTAAGTAAGTTATAAAAAAAAATAATAATTTTTACTTTTCACTAATACACCCTTTTGAAAACAAAATCCAGACTAATACAAAAGAATGGTTCAGTGAACGATGTTTACTTGCGATCGATAATGACTTGTACATAATATCGCCTGATCATACAGAAAGAATAGAGTATTTTTACGGCTTTACGAGGGTCTTAGAAAAATATAGTGATGGAATTATAAAAATTCCTTAACACTTTCTTAAGATAATTACTTACTACTCGAGAGACGTGGCCACCAAGCAATGAAATATCTTGATTGTTCTTGATTACTTAAATGATTCATTAAATCTTCATTTTCGTCTGCTGGATTTTACGTGAGAAACGTATTTTTTTTTCATTTGTAAGGATAACATAATTTCCAGAATTGAATTTTGAATGAATGATTTATTTGCTTTCAAGACTAAAAGAGTGTTTCACATAGCAGTTCTCTAACTGCTTGATATAGGTCACTCTTACATCGTTCCATCTTTTACGGTTCTATATGAGCTTCTAATTCAGTAGCCCTCCATTCTTTTAATATTATGTGCTGTGGCCAAGTAGTTAGCACCTTCTAGTTAATAGGTAATTACGAACTGCTTCCAACTTTGTACAAACCACTTATCGTTGATATAACATGGGCAGTAAATTCTTGAAAAATAACCGAAAATCAAAAAAGCCGCATTTTTCTATATCACAAATGATATTAGATTATTTCTGTCTGGTTACTGAATTATTATTACCCAATTAAAAATAATCTAGTCATACAATAAATTACTAGTTTTCGACGTAGTTGATTAACTAGTTTAAGTTTTCGGTTAAGCAAAATATGTTATACATACTTAATGGAAAATGATAAAGATTATTGCGACGTCGCTAGGTTACTTCGCTCGGCTGAGCACGACTTCTGTGTTTTACAAAATAAAATGTCTTCTTTTCAGCATTTGAACATGGAACTGATCAAAGCGATTTACTTTTGTTATTTTAGATGCCAAATCTAAACGGTTAACGTTTTGTTGCATTTTTAGGGGATATTTAACCTCCAGCTATTCCTTTACGTATCTTTTCCCTTGTCATAACAAATTTAGGCAAGTTTATCTCGCATATGCTCTCAAAGTATTTGCAGTAGCTTATTTTTTCTCCAGAAATCTTTGGAGAATATCTTCTTCGGAGAGGATTTTGTCACAAAGTAGCAATAAACATAATAATTTAAAAGAATGGATCACGGTCCTACCTTAACTATCAGTCTCTTTAATCGGAGGCACTCAAAAATATCCCAAACTAATTTTAGGAATTTTATTATTATTTGCTGCGCGCGCTGGTAACATTATAGATTTTTTTGAGGTGTCTTCGGTACCTTGGCATTACTTTATGTTTTTGGGTCGCTGATTCCGAATTTTGAGGGTGCCAGGCCAAATTCCAGGTTAGTTTCTTATTATTAACAATTTTATGTTTTTTATCCCTTTATTGTTATTGTTAATAATGGAAGGGCACAATGGTAAAATACGAAACTAAGAAAATATTAATGAAGTAAATATACTAATGTTTTTTTTATTTGCGTGTAATATAAAAAAGAAGGAGTAAAAGAGAACCTTAAAGTTCTATATTTTATAAAATGAAAACCATAATAATAACAAAGAAGATTCGACAACACTATTCGAATAAATGTTCAAGTATAGGCAAATGAAATGGAAAAATTGGAAAACTATCAATGATTTTGTTACCACTTTCTGCAACTCTATAAAAGCAATGTCGAAGGACCAAGTAGGTCGAAATGATTTCATATTCGATTCGTATTTTGAAAATTCCATTAAACTTAACGGCAAATGAGTCAGTTATAAAGAAGCTGCTATAGACAAGCATGATATAAATAAGAATGTTTCAATGCCAAAACAGGAAAAGCAGGTTTGGGCATCAAGAAAAAACTAGTATTTCTGCCAAATTTTATTCGAAAAATTGTCTTAAATATAAATTATAAATTATGACCTAATACTACTGACATGTAGTGCGCCAAATGAAGCGCTTTGCCATTCAAATTTAGAGACTGATTCAGAAACATTCACTTTATTAGAAAGATCTGATATTGAAGAGGCAGATTCTCGAATAATTGTGCATATTTTTCAATCGTCCACTGAGGGAACAACTGAAATATTAGTACTATCAGCAGATACAGAGGTGTTTATATTACTTCTATATTTCTAGCCAACATTCAAAATAATGAACTTACAGGTGAGCGTGATAGCTTTGATTTATAAAATGAAAATCTAATCTAAATATATATATCAGCTAAAAGTAAACTATATTTTTAGAAACTTTGGATTCAAGTGGGCATGGGTGCTAAAAAAAGGATACTGGCAATTCATAGATTGGTAGAAGACTATGGTTTAGAATTGTGCTGGATTCTTTCAGCTCTGCATTACCTCACTTGTTCAGATAACCCCTATAAAGCAGGAACTAAGTATAGTGCGAATCCTTTTTAATATGTTGAGAAATTTGTACATGATATGCTACTTTGTAAAAAATTACTAAAGTCAAAGTAATCGTGTTTTACAGAATATTTTACATGTTTCCGTTTTTTAGGTATCTCAAAAGTACATAGATCAAAATCTATTCATAGTGCTAAGCAGTTCACGTTAAAAGGAAAAAAAAACTGATAAGTACATTTCATTTGATATGTTTAGGTTCAAAACGCATACTAATTTTGTTTTCACTTCGGAACTACCACCTACTAGAACTACAATGCGATTGCATATATTACGAGCATTCTCCGTTACATATCAGAAAATAAACTTATTAAATCTACTCACTGAAATATGAGATCCAATAGGTTTTGGTTACTTCTTCGGTAACGTGGGTTTGGTTCCAAGAAAAGTTAATGTTCTTTTATATAAATATATAAGAGATTATAGAAAACATAAATCACATGAAAAAAAAAACATACAATACGGTAAGATTTAATACTATTTCGAATGATTATAGGTTTTGATTAGATGATAATTATTATAGTTATTGATAAATATATTATTTTTATAGTAATTTGTGTTATTAATAAATAGCATTTAATAGTTTGTAACAGGTTTTGTATTTGGAAAAAGAACAACTAGAAGAACTTTAGAATAGAACATATTGTGACGTGTGTGGTTACAGCGGAGCACGACTTCGTGCGCAAGCCGATGGCTGGTCTGGTCTTGTCCGACTTGCGTTTACTTAATTAAGAAAAATATGCGTTTTTTGCAAAAACATATGAAGGTATTTTTAATATATTTTTTTCCGAATAATCGAGTTTTCATAGATCTGAGCTTAACTATAGTTTTCGTACTAAAAACAAAAGTAAGCCCAAGATACCGAGGGCACCTTAAAAAAATGCTCTAGGGTCACTAGTGCCCGGAGTAATTTTAGTGTCCAAGTCTCAAAGCTATTTAATTTGGATTTAAAAAAATACGTGTTCAAATTTGATAAATGAGTTCTAATATTTGGAAATGTATAAAGTGTATAAAGTGTATGCACTTTTTTATTAGTAACAAGAGAATATTTATCGTTTCCCTACATACTATTATATTTTTTATTGTGAGCTGAAATTGCCAATTTTAAGTCTAATCATCGTCTTAAACCCAATTTCTATTCAAATTTTCAACCTTCACAAGCTTTATGTACACAGTTCATTCAAAAAGTTCCGGGACTAATTTTGTATAATAATTACAACTAGTGCTATCTGATGGCAGAGTTAAGTAATATAATACCTTAGTTATCCCTAGTTATAACAACAATTTTCGCTTTGGAGCAACGGGCCACCATTAAATTTTGTTTCAAATTGGGAAAAAGTGATTCAGAAACATTCAAATTATCGAAAACCACGTTTGGTGAGGATTGCTTAAGCCGCACCAAGGTTTTCAATTGGTATGCGTAATTCAAGAACGATTAATAGTCGCTGGAAGACGATCCACCCAGGGGGCCCTTTAACCTCGACTAATTGTCGAATTACTTTTGTCAGAGGAACTAAATATCAGTGCAGGAAGCGTATATCACATTTTGCATGATATCCTTGGGAAAAAAAGTGTGTGCGAAGTTCGTTCCGCACTTGTTAACGGTAGAGCTGAAAGAGCGCCGTGTGCAAGCTTCAAGCGATTTGGTTAAATGGATAGACATGCATGATAATTTTTTAAATATATTGTAACCGGCGACAAATCATGGTGTTTTCAATACGATCCATCGACCAAACGTCAAACCGCTGAGTGGCGAGGCAAGGTCGAAGAGCGGCCCACCAAAGTTCAAGCGTCAAAATCGAAAACCAAAACGATGCTTTTTTTATTTTTCGATTCTCGCGGGATTATCTATAGTGAATTCGGGCCCTCGAGCCCAACAGTGAATGCACAAGTCGACAAAAATTTTCTGGATCGACTTATGAAGCGGATTCGTCGAGTGAGGCCAAAATTATACCGCATAGGTGACTGGTTTCTATTGCACGACAATGCGTCCGCCCATTCCTCAATACTCATCATACAATTTTTGGCCTAAAAGTCGGTCTCTACAATTCATCAGTTACCCTACTCGCCAGATATGGCTCAGGCAAACTTTTTTTTTATTCCCTAAATTGAAAATGGCGATGAATGGAGAACGTTTTGAAGATGTTGAGACGATTTAAAGGATCAGGGCTCTGAGAGCTGTACCAGAACAGGCGTTTTCCAGGTCGTTCCAGCGGCACAAACGCAGCTAACTTTGTATAGAACGAGGAGGGGATTATGTTAAAACTAAAGTAAATATTTTTGTTTCCATTCGTAAAAAAAAAATTAGTCCCGGAACTTTTTGAATGAACTGTGTATATTTCTTAGCAAAATTAAATAAAGGTTTATCTGCAATTCAATTATTTTCCTTGGATAATAATTGTTACAATGACGGCTCAAAACTATTAAATGATAATAGAAGAGCAAACTTGAGGATAAACTTAAAGTTATTAGACGGGATAAATAGTTAACCTATGTACAATAACCTTATGTCCGAGGAGTTCCGAATGGAAGGACTTAGAAATAAGAAACAACAAGGTTTCAATATATAGGCCAGCAGTTTTTTTATTCTTTTAAATTTGATTGCGATCATTATTTCTATATAATAGCATAGCGACCGACTAAAATAATACATTAAACACCAAATTACAACCACTGATTGCTAGTGTTTAAGAAAAGAGTCCAGAATTAACCAATTGAACATTCTCTGACTTCAGATAATATACAGCTTTCTATTTTTAATGAAGGCAGATCCACAAAGCTAAAATATTTAAGCAGATAATAAGGAAAGTTATAAAACTGTATTTGTTGTGACAAACTTCATATTCGCAATAAAAACCATGTTAAATTTTTGGCCATAATGAACGTAGTTAATTTATTTTAAAAAAATATGCTTTCTATTGGTCGGTTTTCGTTACTGAATACACTTAATCCACGCAACGTTTATTGGTTCCGTGCAAAAGATTGTAGCAATATAATAAGGAGCTAGTAATAATAAAAAATAGTTAACATATTTAATTTTTAATCAAAATAGACTTGTAATTAATTTAATAACGTGTAGGGAACGTGTAATCGGCATGATACCACAACAACTCTTAGTTGTTTTAAAATAAACCCTTCACGTTACTGTGTAAACTTTATTTTTTATACGCAACATTAATTGATTCCTTGAAAAAAGATAGCAATTAATTGCTTTTAAATCTCCTTTAACGTCTATGCACTCAACTATTTTTCGTTATTTATAGATATATATTCCTGAATATGGTTGACAAAATTCAAATCCAAAAACATACCCACCCAACTAGTTGAATACATTTTGGACAAGACTAATTTATTCTATATGGTTTCTGCACAAAGTAAATAAAACTAAGCTACATTTTCAATAAAACTCACAAAGCGAAATGAAGAAATGCTTATAAAACACGGGTCTTTGAACAACAGTTAACCTAATAAAACTGACTGATTTAGTGCGTGTGTTGTTCTGTGTAAAATGCAACAAACTGTCGCTTCACTTTATGGTTGCTGCCGCGGAATTGCCTCACACGAACGATAATTAGTCCCCTGAGAATCGCGGCCGGCCTCGTTTGGAAACCAGGAAGCCTAACTGGCATCAGGGACCCGGATTTGAATTGACAATTTTCGTGGCAAATTTGAAATAAAAAAAAACGCCCGTGATATTAATCAAGCCGACAAATAATTTAAACGATTTGGGATCCGAAAATTATTATTTAAAAAGTACATATCAAAATAATTAATTTACGTTTGTATTTAAATTAAAATTTTTAATTAACGGCGAAATTCTCGGGGAGTTGTAGATATTATTTTAAAATATGATTAGTGACATTTTTTTTTTGATATTGGAAACATATTTTTGTAATATATAACCTTATTATTATTATTATATGATAATTTAAGAAATTATGTATATACTAGGATATCTGTAGACTATTTTGTTTTAGCAGCACTAATCTGAAAAAATGCGAAATATATGTTTTATAAAGTTTTCTACCTAGAACGTGGGCAATTTAGTTATGAAATATAATATGAAATGTGTGAAAAGATCAAATAAGAAACTCATATATTAAAAAATGTCTCGACATCCTTTTTGAAAAGAGATCATACTTGTGTGCTTGACTTTTTCAATTTTTTTTCTTTATGGTATGTAGATTAAAATATTTATGAAATGCCTTTCATTTTTCAATATGATATTTTTATTACTTCCATCAGTAGCAGAGATATTTACATTTGTGGCACTAATAAAATAATGATGCAAGTTTTTTTTTTTTTAAGAAATTTTGAAAATTGAAAAACTTTTTTTAGCTTTATGGTCTGCAAAAGTAAAAAAATTGCTCACTTATAAAATAAGTCCTATGTAATAAAATTATGGATGGATCCGTTCCGGAACATGCAGACAAGCGGATGGTATTTTATACTATTCTGGCAGTGAAGACGACGATACACAACACAGAAATGGGGTCGGTACTTTTATACAATCGGAACTCGAAAATTTATGATTAACTTTTTCCCTATCAACGACAGAATAATGATTCTATAATTAAACGCCCACCCGCTTAATATTAACTTCTTGCAGATTTACGCCCCTACAGCTAAAAATACAAACGATCACGACGCTGACCTCTTTTACCAACAACTAATTAACACAGTATAAAGCCTAAAATCCAACGAAATCATTTACATCTTAGGTGACTTTAATGGAAAAATTGATAAAGGTCGTAGATCTGATTTGGTAGGAGAACATGGCTTGGATGAAAGCAATGAACTTGGTGATAGACTGTTTGAATTTTGTCATAATAACGACATGGTAATAACATACATATTGTATAAGCTCCATAAGCGAAGGTTGTATATATAGAAAGGCCCGGGTGATAATTCGACACATATAATAAGAAATCACATTAATTCTATATTGGTCAACAAGAGATGCAGAAACTGCAGAAAAAAGGTTACAACATATTCAGGTTATCCTTTGATTGTTGATATTAATGTTAAGCTAAAGAAGATAAAGGAAAGTTCTCAGCTGAAAAAGGTTAATATAGCAGATGTAAAAAAGGATCAAATGGAAACAGACATCAACAACCACATGAAAGAGATAAATTTTAACAATAATGTAAACGAAATGTGGAAATTATTTCATGATCTAATCTCAGGGTTAATGGAGAAACATGTTATAAATAATACGAAACATAATAAATAACGATGGATGATTGAAGAAATATTAGATTTCTTCGAGGAAATGAGAAAGTATAAGAACAACATAGAGGAATATAAATAGAAGCATAAGGAGATCAAACAAAATATTCATGCAGCCAAAGAGAAGTAGATGAGAGACGGATGTCGAAAAATGGAGGAACTGGAGAGAAAACATGATACTTTCAACATTTATGAAAAGTTTAGAGAAGTTTCTGGACTATTCAACAAGAGGACCCCTAATATACTGAAGGACCGGAAATTCTAAAGTCAAAGGTTTTTCACGGTATAAGAAGTGCAAAATCCAGAAAAGCAACCGGCCCAGATGACATTCCAATGGAACCCCTGCAATTGATTAATGAAGACAATATCGACATATGTTTGAAGGTTTTCGGACTTGCATTGTCTTTGTTTTTATTTATTTTTACGCCTTTTCGATTAGGTTGTATCTCTAATCCTTACCAAGTATAAACTGAAGACAAGAAAAATCCAGTTCAAAATCTCTCCAAGATAGAAGCATCAGCCTTAAAAGAATTTCGTAAGGATGAATCCATAAAGATTTTACCAGTGAACAAGGAAAATGCAACGGTGATAATGGATATCGTAACTTACGACCAAAAAATCGGAGATATCCTGGAAAAAGGAAAATATAGATAATTCCTCGTGACCATATACCTGACAACCTACGATCGGCGCTCACACCACACTACAGTAAGCCACCACATCTTTACGGACTACCAAAAATTCATAAAACGAACAAACTATTGAGGCCAATAACCAGCTCCAGAGGATCCTCAACAAATGCACTGGCGAAGCTTCTTTTAAAAATCAACAACATTTAGAAGGTAAGACGAACACATATGTTAAAAATTCCACACATTTCGTGAACATGATTAGTAGCATCAATTTAGAGCCAGACGATAGACTAATAAGCTTTGATGTGGAAAGTCTGTATACTAGTGTATCACTAGACATAATCAAAACTAGACTTTTAAATGATACTACTTTATCAGATCGAACCACGTTACCACTAGACGGGGTGATGGATCATTTGGAGTATTGCCTGCGTAGTGCTTACTTTCAAGTAAAGGACAGGTTCTATGCTCAGAATGACGGGCTTCCGATAGGTTCTTCACTCTCTCCAGTCTTCGCCAATATACATATATATGGAATGGTTCGAAACTCATGCCATAGAAACGGCAGCAGTAAAACTGAGCCTGGTTGAGATATGTCGATGATACCTTCATCGTATGGAAGGGCAATGATCAAGAACTTAATGATTTCTTGTAACATCTAAATAACATTCGACCTACAATTAAGTTTACCTTGAAAAAAGAGGTAAATGATCAATTGCCTTTCTTTGATGTCATGGTGAATCGCTCAAACGAAACTATTAAAACTTCAGTATACAGAAAGCCAACACATACTGGACAATTTTTTAATCATAGTTCCAATCATTCTGTTGTAACAAAACGGGGAATTATACGCAACCTCTATAATCACGCTATATCTATATGCAATAATGCCGATTCATTGGAAAAAGAGGTAGCAAATATTAAATCCGATTTACAGCAGAATGATTATCTTTTGAAATTAATCGACGATGTTATAAATAACTTTAGAACAACGAACACTGGACAGCAAGAAACACATTCCTTCTTCACAATTCCGTACATAAAGGGAACTTCGGAGAAAATAAGATGAATTGCCAGTAGTTATAATATAAAAACAGCCTTTAAATCAAGAGATACACTTAGTGCTCATTTAACAAACACAAAACTCAAAAGTACTGATAAGAAAGAATGTGTTTACAAAGTTCTATGTGAGTGTGATGAAATGTATATTGGAGAAACTAAACGACCACTAGAAGTTAGAATTCAGGAACATAAAACTCATACACAAAAAGGGGAAACGTCGATATCAGGTATTGCAGAACACGCCTGGGGTAAACAACACCATATAAAATGGTCTGAGGCATCGGCAATATATATGGAACCCAACATGAAAAAAAGAAAATTTATAGAAGCAGCTTACATTAAAAACAATAGTGGAATCTTCAGTAAACCGAGTGTTTAGATACCTAATCTTTGGCAACCATTACCTTGTAACATCAAATCGTTGAGGTGTGTACAGTGAAGCGAAACTTTGCGCTTCAGTGGAGATAGTCCCTATATAAGCTCGTAGTCTTAAGACAAAACATTCAGTTTATACTTGATAACGATTAGAGATACAACCTAATTGAAACATCGTAAAAATAAATAAAAAGAAAGACAACGCAAGTCCGGTTAAGTTTTTTAATTCTATGTACAACACTGAATAAATACCGGAAGAATGGCAGTTTTTTAACACTGAAAAAAAAACAAAAGATGTAACTAATACAAGTTAGTAAGTCTCATGAACCACATCTTGAAGGTTTTCTTGAGTATTATTCACTGTAGAATAAGGAATAAATATGAAAACGGCCTAGATGGCCCAGTTTTGATTTAGAAATATCCTTGGTACTAGAGAAGCGCTATTTGCTCTAAATATACTCCTCCAAAAACGTCAAGAATTACGTAACGACATTTTCGTATGCTTTATCGACTACGAGAAAGCGTTTGACAGGGTACAGCATGTAAAGCTCACATATATACTGAGGAATGCTGGTGTGGATGTCAAGGATGTGGGGATTATAGAAAAACTATATTGGTGTTAGAGGGCAGTGTTTGGAGTTAATGGCAATCTTCCCAAAGAATGCCAAATTCAACGATACGACAGGTAGGGATGTATTTTCTCTTCACTGTTGTTTAATTTATATTCGAAGTTCTTAAGGAAGACCTACGTAACAAAGTATTTGGGATTATAACCAACGGCGAGCTAATAAATACCATTCGTTATGCCGATGATACGGCCGTGATAAGTGATAGCCTTAAGGGTCTATAACCACTCTTAGATTGTATCAATAGAACTCAACATAAATGTAGCTAATACTATATATATGATTTTCAGTCGTCTACCATATCCAGACGCTTCGCTCCTGATAAATGGACAAATCGTTGAAAGAGTCTCCCACTCAACTACCTCAGATGTTACATTACTGAACACCTTGACCTAAATAAAGAAGTTAACTACAAAATCGAATCGGCCCGCACAACTTTTCTAAGAATGAGATCGCTTGTCTGCAATGAAAATTTAAATTTAAAACTTCGCCAAAGGATTGTTAAGTATTACATCTGGTCAGTGTCGCTGTATGGAATGGAGGTGTGGACATTGAGGGCTGCCACTATCAATCGTTCAGGGGAATTTGAGACGTAGTTGAATAGGCGAATGCTTCGAATACTCTGGGAAGCTATGCATACTAATATGGCAGTTCTAGATCGGGCAGATGCCACTCGTGAATTGCTGATAACCGTAAAATACAGAAAACTAGCATATATTGACTATGTTCTCAGACGGGATCGGTACAGAATTCTTCAACTGATAACGAAGGGTAGATCGAAGGCCCTAAAGGTGTTGGAAGGAAGCAGATCTCTTAGTTTAAGAACATCCGAGAATGGACAGGAATGCACAGTGCTGAACAGCTATTTAAAATAGCAGAGAACCGTGATCAACTCGTCATTGTAATTGCCAACGTTAGGAGGACCTGACATGGCACAGGAAGAAGAAGAAGTAAAATATACGTAGAATACTAACCCTTTAAGCTAGGAGTCGGCAATTAATTTGAAGTGGGATTCAGATGATTAAAATGTTTCAATTGAGAGTTCCGAAAAAAAAAATTAAACCCAAATTGGAAGGTCGATGTATCACTTTATGCATATTACACCAGGAGCGGATCCAGCATCTCTCTTTCAGGGGAGGGGAGCAGCGATATCAAAAGAGTACATACAGTATAGAAAGCAAAAAAGTTGTCATCGGAGGGGTGAGGGATGCTAGCCACATTCACATTTCTGATGTAATAGACAGAGGAGAATCTATTTTTCTGAATTCAAAGCCTTTTAGGAGAGGGTGATCGCACAATAAAGCAAGCGAGAGTAAGTTGTAAGTAAAGGAGGGGTGTCTATTTTCCTGAATTCGAAGTTGTTGAGGGAGGCAATCGCACAGTACAATAGCCTCGACAGGAGAGTGAATTCGAAACTTTTGGGGGAGGGAGTGAAATAAATAGGTTAACATCAATGATCCAGTTTTATAGCTTTCATAGTTGGGATTTAAATTCCTCGCGGTCCGAATCCGGACCACGGTCTGCCAATTGCTGATCCCTGCTTTAAACTAACTCTCGAAGGCCGAAACATCGTACTAAATAATTTCCCACATAAAAACAGTTTTCAAAATCTTTTACGAATAATGTAATGGTAGGCTTACATTTCATTTGTATTTAATTTGAGCAGTTTTCAGTGTTGATAAAATTGATTCGCTTTGAGAATATTTTCCAATTTTAATTACACTCTTCCCTTCAAAATATGTTTACTAGCTTAGAAACGAAGTCCTGTACTAGCTTATGGATATTTATCAATATTTCTAGTGGAAGTAAAAAAAAATAAGCTTGTTATCATTTTTTTTCTTCTTGAGATGATGTGCAAAATATCTAAATTTCAAATATATAAATTCTTTTGAAAACAGGATGATTACAATGACTTCAATATATTTTTTACATTACTTAAGTTAGTCCGCAAAAAATATTATAAAATATAACTCACTTTATTAACTGTTAAATCGATCAAATTATTTTTAATGTATATTATATCAGAAATAATTTTCTCTCTATATTTTATTAAATATAGAGTAATGAAGCATTCTAAAGAAGTACCCCATTTATATCAGTTATCATAAAAAAAGTAAATAATGAAATTTATTTTACGCTCACATGTCAATGTATGTGACATAAGATCACGTGTTAAATGCCAAGAGAAAAACATTTCTTCTATGTTATTTATTGAGCTGTCTCGTTCGATTAAGATTAAGTTACTTTATGCTTGTACCAACTGAATATTATTCCTTTGACGTAACTTTCAGTTTACGAAAAATTACTGGGAAGAAAGCTTGTTTACTAGAATATGTTTTTCAAAATGTCACGTTTCTATTAGAATTTAAAGTATTTGTTTGTTCATATAATCTAAAATGTTTACCTACTTTTTATACCAAAGTTATTTTTTCATTACCTTTATTTTAACTTACATTTTTTAATAAAATATATTCTATAAAAAGTCAGTTAAGACGATTATTTTACTAGAAGTTTTATTTTCGAAAGCCTTATTGTCTCTAATAATGTAAATGTAACATATATCAATTATTGTATACATTTACTGTAGCTAATATTGTTAATTGCCAAACTTATAAAAAATGGAAAAAACCGGCATATTAACTGGAAGTTTTACCTTTCATGGCAACGATATTAAATTTAATATTTGAATTTTTTTTTTAACCCAAAAAGGGGAGAGTTATTAAAATTTAATTTATGCGTATACTTTTTATTATCAAAACGGTTGTAATTTTTTGATGCCGTAAGTTCGTTTTCTTGAGAACATGAAACAGAAAAAGTGATACCATATCTGGAACTTACTAACGGAGATGGAAAAGAATACTTAAATAAGAATAGTAGAAATAAAAATGTTTTTCGTCTAGCTAACATTGATCTGGGACTAAGGATGCACTCGATACTTTGAACATATCGATACGTCTGTTGTAGTATCGAGTATTTTAATCATCAGTACTCTAGTACAATTTTGGGAAGGGACAGAAAAACCAGCTATTTTATATTTAAGTTCTAACAGTGGACCGTTTTTTGTTTACTAGGAATCTATTGACAAAATAGACTTCAATGTTTAGACATTTAATAGTATAAGAATCGCCAGAAACATTTGCAACTTAAACTTGACAGATGTCGAAAAAAAAATTGAAAATAAGGTGCTAAATAGAATAGGAATAGAACTTTTATCTTATCAGATCACTAACAATTTAGTAAATAATAATAACTCGATTACAAGGTTACAAAATGTTTATCATGCACAATTTCACAACCTGCAAAGGTATAGCTAAACAGATTGATTCCGACATCAATAAACAAGAGCTCGTGAAATGCTGCAAGGCAAACGAGGGAACAGAAATATTGCAAGTGAACAGGTTAAACAAAAAAATTATCAATACACAATTAAATATCGTCTTGATGGATTGATGGACATGCAAAAAATAATTGCAAAGGGAAGAAGAACTACTTTAATTGTGCACAAGCAACAAATACTTTCACATATATAAAAAAATGTAACTTTTGCACAGATAGTCATAAATCTATTATAAAAAATTCCTGGAATATAGTCGGCAAAAAAAAACTTCAAAAAAGTGACGGTATTAGAAAATTTAACTTGTTTTGAACAAATGAAGTGAACTGACATTATTAACAAGACTTCGGAAGGAAATAGAAACTATATCAGAAATTTTTTATGAGTTAGAATAGGTCTCAAGCCCTGGTTCAGGATGCAGATGAATATTAAAATAATACAAAATGTCTCTTTAACAGATGCCACCCTTCAAACGAATCAGTGAACAACAATGTCAAGTAAAGAATTTTGGAGTGGAATATAAGAAGTATCAAATAAAATAGAGACGACAATTTAATCAGCACCATTGTTAAGGAAGATTCAGATGTCATTTTTCTTAATGAAACGTGGTTAAGAACTAGTTACAATTTTACCATAAAACCTATCGATGTAATTCATCGGTACAGACACGATATATACAGAGGAGTAGCAACATACATTTAAAAACATCATGTACAATTAATAAACAGTTGTTAATCAGAATTATGTCTTGAATCACAAATCCTGCAGGATATTGATCGAATAATATAAAAATATTTTCTTTTGTTTAAAGTTCTCCAAGCTTTTTAGTGGTAGAAATTTATATAAATGGTCTTTTTGCGGCTAAAAGTTCAGCAAAACTCGTCTCTTGTTTTATGAACAGAAGGGCCGCAAACCACGATTATTCTTTACAAGTAAATAACGCTATTTAAACCGTTAAAGATGGGAGAATTTCAGTTTAGTTTTGAGCTTAAAGTTTAGCATATTTTTTCTGGTTTATATTGTTCCGAATAAATTTAACGAACGAATAAGGTTGGGGTGATAGAGAAAACCCACTTATTTCAATTTTTTTACATATTTTAGCTAAAATGAAAATAATCTTTTTAATAGTTCGCATATTTTTTGATTAAACAAGAGGAGTGAACATTTACAAGAAATTATCATCCAATTAATATTTGTTTAAAGAAGATGTGAGAGTTTACACTAAGATGGGTAAGTGGACTAGCGTAGACCAGTGAAATAACAGTTTGGGAGACATCGATGTAAAACAGCAGCAAATAAGGCACTTACTTATTGTTGTCCCTCAGGAATTACATCTAGAGGCACGAATCTAGGGGAGGGGGCGATCCCCCCCCCCCCAAAAAAAAACTTTGAGTTCAGGAAAATAGACCCGATTTTGCCTCTTATACTATAATTTATTCAAGAACTAGATTTTTACACTTTTTTTCTTCGCAAACTACCTGTGTTCTTTAGTCCGGTGTCTTTGGCAAAATCTGTTAGACT
Organism: Diaprepes abbreviatus; assembly: GCA_034092305.1. Classification (NCBI taxonomy): domain Eukaryota; kingdom Metazoa; phylum Arthropoda; class Insecta; order Coleoptera; family Curculionidae; genus Diaprepes; species Diaprepes abbreviatus. The sequence continues at coordinate 1,564,573 of JASJET010000303.1, forward strand.
CATATATTTTTCAAAGGCATGGGTTAGAAATTTTATGATCAAAAATTCCGGTCTATAATAATGGACTATTTGGGTTGGATAACAATACATATTTTGATCTGTGAAGTGTTAAAAAGGATTTTAATTCTTGTTATAAGCGTCGGAAGGAGGTTTATTATCACTAAGTATTTATGGCATAGAATATGATTTCGGTAATAAACTTAAAACAAAAGTTTTTATAATATTATTTTATTTCTTATGATTTTTTTAATAATTCACATACATTAGAAAGTACAAATAATTTTAACATATTTAACACCAATCATAACTGTATTTTTATTATTTTTAATTTTGGCATAGGAACCGTTTTAGGCACATTCAGACTAAAACGTAGCTAAGTTATTATTTAAATACTTACAAAATACCCATTGCCAAAAAAAAAAAGAAATTAAACATATATGAAAAAATAAATTAGTCCATATAATAAAAATTTATTTTTGGGGCTATCGGTCATTTTATTATTAATTAAAAACATTTTTAATACATTTGACGGTTCAGTTTATTTATTTCTTAAAGCATCTGCAGAATTACAACTAAATAATAAAAAGGGGTACAAATGTAATTAGTTTTTATATGTTACAGAAAATTTAAATAATAAATTGTATTTACGTTGGTAAACATTAGGTATCCAATTCGTAATCAAAGTCAGTGAAGCTATCTCCGCTCAAATTAATTATAATTGGTTCCTCTATCTCACATTTTCTTTTATTCTTTTATTATATAGATTTTTCCCAATTTTCTGCAGTAACTTTATTTAAAAAAATCTTTCAAAAGTTCAGTTAAATTACTAATTTTGTAAGTTATGTTATTTCTAGCAACCTTACCTTTTACTTGAGAGAGATATTTCCTTCTCCAACGGACATTTTCCGGACGATCTATAAGAACAGATTTCCTCTCTGGTTTTTCCCAGCAAAAATTACCTTCTCTGAGCAAGCTCAGTTCTTTTAATTTCGGGTAAATCCCGATCTTCATTGATTTTAGTTAGAATTTTGTCGACGGTTGGGATCTGCTTCTCATAATAAAATGTATATACAGCTCCTTTTATTGCATTTTCATCTCATCTTCCAACGAGGTTTTTGATCTTCCTATAATTGAATGTGGCTTGGGAGTACTTTCAGTCGTTTTCTTCACCTTCAGTATTCGGTACATAGTAGATTTTCCAACTCCTGTCATGTTGGAACCCATTTTAACAGAACTTTTAACATTATTATCTAGATATTGATATCTTAGGGCATCATAAACATTCATCGTAATAAGTTTTTCGTTGAAGAAAAAATGTCCTGGTTTAACGATTTTGGAATAAATATAGATGTGGAAGCCATATCTTTTGGGTATCTCACTGATCTCAAATAATATATAAAAACAAGCACAAACAAGATAAATCACTAAGGAAACACTGTGAGGAGTACTTTGCTTAGTGACAGAAATCAAATTGAACTATCAGACATTTTATTGTTGCAGTAAATTTACAAATCTTATAATATTTAAATATAATTAAATATAATTAGATTTACGGCAGTTCTCAGTTTCGGTAACAATTTTATTACTGTCTTCAGTTCTTGAATAGAATATAGGAATGTGTATGCTTGCGATCGCCCCTCCCCTTCCCGAGAGTTTTGAGTGCAGGAAAATAGAACCGATTCTGCCTTTTATATTAGGAACATGTATGCTGCTGGCACTCCCCCCCTCGTTGACAATTTATTTTTCTTGCAATAGCCCCCCCCCACAGCTTTGAGTTCAGGATAATAGACCCGATTCTGCCTCTTATACTAGGAATTAGTATGCTACTCGCATCCCAGTGGAAATGGGAATGTTGCTGGTATCTCCCCCCCCCCCCGTGAAACTTGCTTTCGCTTGCCATACTGTACTTTTGTGATATCGCCGCCCCTCCCCCCTCCAAAAAAAAAGAGAGGTTGGATCCGCCCCTGTACCAGAGTAAAAATATTTGTATGAGAACTACTCATGTAGACTAGGAACAGCTTTTCAGTGCGTGAAAATGTAAAAATTAAATAGATTTCCTAACCCTTTATTTACATTGAATTCTGGTCCTTTTCCAACAGATACAATTTGCAAGTTACGGGTGCCGGCAGTATAACTTAAATTGTGATCATTATTTTTTTCGGATTTTAAAAACAGTGATCAAAGTCATGAAAACGTATACAAGGTGATCAAGATATGAACAATTAATATTAAATAAAATATTATTTGAATTTTTACAAATTTTATTTAACCAAGTTGTTCCAAAATAGAAGCAGAGCCTAAATATATACTTTAATAAAAATAAAATTTTCACCAAAAAATAAAATTCTTGAAGTAAGGCATTTAATAAGCATTCCTATTTTTGATTGAACAGGTAAATTAGTTCGACAAGGAATACTTTTTTGTCAATATCAATAGAACAGACATTGTTTGTATTTTGTCAAAACAAAACTAAATAACAAATTGCCAATGCTAATATTAGAATAACAAATTAACCTAGTAAAATATTATGGTACTAGAAATATGTCTTATCGATATGCGATTGAAATTTTCAACGAAAAGTACTCAAATGTTTACTTGTGTAAAAATTAATTTAAAAATTTGATGCCTCCGGGAATGTGAAAAATATCAATAAGATAAAAAAGTAGCTGATGACACTGCCACTTTGGTAATTTTTGACACAGTACTTTAGGTACAGTTAGCAAATCTCAAAATTTATTAACAAATTGCAAGATGACAATGCTCGCTATTTGGAGTTTTGTTTAATAATGGTGAAAAAATTTTAGTCAATAGATTCTTTTATAGCAACATATAGAAGTGAGAGAGGAAGAAAGAGAGGGAGGAATGGTGGGAGAGAAACTTTGAAATTATTAAGCTTGTACAATTGACTGTCACTATGGTAGAGATATAACTACCGCGTCAAAATATAAAATTTCAAGTAAAAATAATTAAGCAAAATAATAAATATCAATACTGAGGTAGCATTTTTACTGATTAATAACTTCATATTGATTTTTAAAGCGACCAAAATAAGAATTATATTCGTTGACGGTTATAAAGATTTGTTTGCTCGGTTTAATAATAACCTAGAAAATAACTATAACTTACAAAAACAAAATAACTGATATTAGAAAATTTTAGTTCACTCTCGTGAACAGTACACAGTTATATGTGTGTTAGAATGCTAGAATATTGTTAGTGTCTGGAAAAATTTTTAAAATATGTGTGCTAGTTTGTCAAGCAATTTGGCGACGAAATCAATTTGAATATGTTATATTTGGAATAGCTGTTACACATGGAATTGAGTAACTATTTTATATGAGAAATAAGATATAGGGATATAAATATATAAAAATAGAATATAGCTGTATTTAAATTTTCTGCTAGTAATAAGTTTTTTTTTTCTCAGAGTTTATAGTATAACCAGCAGAACTTAAAAAGTTACGCTGAAGTTTATCTTGTAAAATTGTTAAATATTCTAATTTGCTAGATCCTCTTTGTTTTATCGGAGACGTACTCAAAAACTACTTTGACAAACGAAGGTGGTAACTTAAGCTTAATTACTGCCCTCAATTCATTGGCATGAGCAGCTCAGAGATGTCCAGGTGCAAGAAACGCTCGCTTTATTCAAGTAGTGCATTATGCCTCGGCGCTTGTCAAATCTGCTTTCCCCTTACCCCTCAAGCACCAATAAAAATATTTGGTGTATAAAGCCATAACAGCTATAAGTTATCATTTTTAGATGCTATTTTTGGATAAAAAACATTTTATACGTGAAATGGAGACACAAAATTAAGATTATTTCACAAGATATCGGACTTACCTTCATAGTTTTTTGAACGAATTACGAAATATTTATGGCCGAAAATGCCATGACACCATACAAAATTCAAAATTAATAAGTAATAACATAATATTTTTAACTTTTTGTCTTCAATATATTTCGCTATGTATATTAAAAACACAAATTTCGAAAAAAAATAATTTGCTTATTCATATTTGCTCGGAGCTACTCAGGGTTTGATGCAACCGAGCTTAAAACTCTTCAATCCAGGTCGGTAATTAAGGTATGCTTTCTAGCGTTCGTACAGAATTGTTGAAAAAGACACGGATGATGTAAAGCAATGCAAAACGATTGTAAACTAATTTCTAAAATCATAAATCACTGAAATGCTAATTAAATCACAACATTTACAAAATTTGCCTTCCCAAATTTCCTATGGAAAAGCTTAATTTTTAAAATATATTTTTCTAATAATGAATGCCAACACAAAAATTAAGGATTTGCCTTACCGGACCATTTATGAGCATAATTGTAAACTCGCTGTTTTTACGGAGCAGAAAAAGAAAAGTCAACGTAATTTTTTGGAAATAACTAAATTTTTGTGCATTTAAGAAGTAGAAAATAATTTCAAATTACAACTAAGTATCAATTTTTATAAATAAGGAATAATCCACTAACCTAACTCTCTAATCTCGAAGCGTTTTAAACCTGTATCTTTTTTAAGTTTCTCAATTTCTATTACGTATTTTTTGAAAAATGCTAATTTCTTCCTTTTAGTTCATATTTAATCCACTAATTAGTTTTTTTTTATAATAAAAGAATAATTCTGATCACATAAATGTTTTTACAAGCAGGAATTTTAAAACTTAAAATGCTTGAAATTTATCGATCGATTGTGGGAAAACTATAGTTAAGAAGAATCTGAAAATTTGACGCTGTACTGACGTGCATGGGGGACAGCGGGCCAAAATATTTTCTAGATGGCGGCACTTCCGGTTATACGGGCAGTAGATATCAACTTGCTTATTTTAAATGGAACACCCTACATATTATTGCAATTACTTTTACGTGAAATTCTAGACATATTTCATTTATAATGTTCTATACTTAAGTCTCGCCGTTTTGGACATATTTAAATTTGTATGTCAAAAATTACGTTTGCGAACCAAAACTTAACTATAAATTTTTTCTATAAGAAAATCTTCATTATTAAATTTGGACTAGTTTTCTTGTAGACGAAGATCGACTTTAGTAGTCTTTTTATGATATTTTTAAAATTATTAGTAAAGAATGGTCAAAAAAGAAGAATTAAAATTATATAAAAAAATATCAAAAGTCAATTTTTTTCAAACAGAAAGCACCTATTTTTAAAATTTTATCATATTAAGTATTAAAAATAAGAGTACCTTTGTATATGCTTGTCTGTTCCAAAAATTTGTAATTTTCAAAATATTGGCAATTCAACATTTTTCTATTGTAAAAATGCTGAAGGCTTTTAAGTTTTGTTATTAGTTGGCCATGACAGCGAGGCCTGGCGAAAATAAAACAATCGAATCCTACAGAATTGTCACTATTTCTTGCCATTTGACATTCAATAATAGTAATCATGCCGGGGCGATTAAATTGCACGCTCGAAGATTATTTAAACTTATTTATTATTTATGGAGAATGTGATAGAGTTATCTCAAGAACATGCGATTCATTCGCGATCCGATATCCGCAGAAACAGAAACCAACACTACAAACTGTTAAAAGGATTACAGAAAACTTCAAGAACTTTGGATCCATAAACGCAAAAAGAAGTAAAAATAAACCACTTGTTAAGAATGAAAATATTGAAACCACAATTTTAGGATATTTCGCCGCATATCCGGCAATATTTACAAAGCAATTAGAGTCTGAATTATCTCAAACATCGGTTTTAAGGATTTTATGGAAAACAGTTTTCCTCCCTTTGTATATTCCATAAAAAAAACATTTAAAAAGCACTGATTTCCCACGAAGACTAGAGTTCTATCAATTTATTTTACTTCGTTTAAAAGAAAATGCTGGTTTATTGGATAATATTATTTGGTCGAACGAAGCCAAATTCACAAAAAATGGATTGTTTCATCGACGCAATTCCCACTAGTGGAGCGACTCAATCGCACATCCATTTAGAGAATTAAATTTTCAAGTCTTGGCAGTTTAACGTGTATTGTGCTATGAGAAATGGCGGCGTCGTAGCCCTAGAATTTTACCAAGATAATCTTAATGGTAAGGTAGCCATTTTTTAAGACTCCTAGATACAAAATACGTTTTTTAACTTATAGATGAGCACTACTTCGACATCTTGGGAAATTTGGAAGTGAACTATTTAGATAAATTGCCGCTGGCTGATCATATAAATCTATTTTGTGAACATAATGGGGCGTTTCGACATAATAGTCATTTAGTTAACAATCATCTGTAAAACTTGTTTTGTGATCAATGGATAGCGAAGAATGGGCTACATCTTTGGCCACCTCGCTCCCACGACCAAACAGTAGTTGGTTTTTTTATTTGGGAGACAATCAAAAATAGAGTTTACAACACCGCATTAACCACTATGGAAGATTGCATGCAGCGAGTCAGAATAGCTTTTCAAAAACTTAATCCTCAGTCAATAAGAAGAGCAACCTATGAAGAGTTCCTGCTTAGGTACGAAAAATATTTGAAAGTTCAGGAGCGTCAATTTAAACATTTAATCAAATATTTTTTGTAACTTTATTTCATTAACAAATGGTTAATTTCTATTTCTTTTAGCTTTTATAGATCCAAAGTTCTTGAAGTTCTCATAATCTTTTTAAGAGTTGGTAGTGTTCGTTTCTGTTTCTTCGGATATCGGATGGCGAATGTATTCACATTCTCCATAAATAATAAATAAGTTTCAATAATCTTCGTGTGTATAATTCAATCGTCCCAGAATGATTACTATTAATGAATGTCAAATGGCAAGTAATTGTGACGATTCTGTAGGGTTTGATTGTTTTATTTTCACCACGTTTCGCCGTCACGGCCAACTAATAACAAAAATTAAAAGCCGTATAGTAGTTTTACAATAAAAGAATGTTGAATTGCCAATATTTTAAAAACTAAAAATTTTTGGAATAGACAACCTCGTATAAAGTTACCCTTATTTAGTATGATAAAATTTTAAAAATAAGTGCTTTCCATTTGAAAAAATTGACTTTTGACGATTTTTTAAATATAATTTTTATTCTTCTTTTTTGACTACTCTGTACTAATAATTTTAATAATATCATAAAAAGACTACTAAAGTCGATCTTCGTCTACAAGAAAACCAACCCAAATTAAATAAAAAAGACTTCCTTATAGGAGAAACTTATAGTTAAGTTTTGGTCGGCAAACTTCATTTTTGACATAAAAATTTAAATATGTCGAAAACGGTGAGACTTAAATATAGAAAATTATATATAAAAGCTGTCCCCTATACACGTTAGTGCACGGTAAAATTTTCAGATTCTTCGTAATTATAGTGTCCCACAATCGATCCATAAATTTCTCGGAGAATCACAATGTATAATAATCGCAAATACGTTTAAGGAATATCAAATCTGAAAAATTCAATTAATTTTCATCTTTTATTTACCTGCCTAAATACAGATATAGAAATAAACAAAGTTTTAAATTTACCTTAAACAGCAGATTGTTTTTTTTTTTTGTTCTAGAAGCAAATAAATTGAATATTTTAATTAGCAAATTTTAACAATCAAAGTTGGGTATCTTGAGAAATCTAGCCTTGGAATTAAAACAGTAACAGGGTTTTGTTCTTTAATTTTTACGGTATGTTTAGTAAAACAGATTTATCATAAAACGCAAACTTTAAATTCAGAGGGTTTTTAAGATTAAATGTTATATATTTTTATGTCCTTATCTACAGGCAAATAAAAGCAGTCATTATTTAAAAAAATGCTTGTATATATCAAGATTTTAAAATATGTATACCTTGTATTAACATTAAACACGCCAAAGTTAACTGTAATACCAAGTAGTAATAAAATGATTTTAACACGCCATTAAATGTACAAGGAGTAAGAAATCCCACCAGAAACTTAAATGTAAAAATACTAAGGTGTAGCCACCAAAAAAATAACTTAATATAAAAAGTAATATATAAGATACATATTTCCGAAGTAGGTGTAATATAGCGTCATATTAATTAGTCCTTGAGGACATAGAGATTGTAAAATAAATAACGAACATTTTTGTTGTTATATAGACACATAACATAGAATGGTCACTTCCTCAGGGTAAACCTGTTTTTAAAAATTACTTTTAATTGGCCACCTCCAATCCATTTTGTCACATGAAAATATTTTGTATTGCTAACGATAAGCCTCCCTATGGCAAATGATTTAAAATGTGTAAAATTATCAAGCGAGAAAATTATGATTAGAAATATATTTAAAATGAAAACCTGCACCAGGAAAACTCATTTTATCATCTTTATTTCTAAAACTGTAGTTTACATCTGTAAAATACAAGTATTTTAATTTTTCACACTAGATATCCAATTTAAAAAATTATCAGTTATTTAAAATAGAGCTTGAGGATGTTGCAAAGATATATAGTTAGCGCTTTGTTGTGAATTTAACCTAATTAAAACATTATCAAACAATTTGTATATTTACAATTTCCTTGCTTAAGAAGTACTAGATATCTGTTGGACTTCCATTTTCTTTATTTTTGTTGATTATCACGACGTTTCAGCTAGTAGTTATCTCTAGCCGTTTCCAAGTGAAACTAAATAAATCCCTTAGCTACATGACTATTTATACTAAAAGTAAATGCAGTGGACTGTGACTGAGATGGGTGCGGTCATGCCTGCTATGGCAAAATCTCATTTTTGTGCTGCATTTAGTTTTAGTTTACAATTATAAAGAAGTGGTTTCCACACTTCTCTTATATCTAAAGATGGTTTACTAAAACAACTCGGGTTCTGATGTATAACCGCGGCTTCTTTGAATTTCCGTTTTCTCCAATGTTGTTCTCGGTGTAGTATTTTACCTTCAGACCATTTTATGTGGTGTCCATGAGTTCAGGCATGGTTGGCGACACCAGATTTTTCTGTTTCTCTTCGAGATGAGCATTTTTGGTGTTCTTTGATCTTTACGTCAAGAGGTCTCTTTGTTTCACTAACGTAGAAATTGCCACATTCACATGGCATCTGATATACACTGTTCTTCATGTCTCTTTGAGTTGTTGGTTTGACCCTAGTGGGCCGACTTCTCAGAGAGTTATTTGAATTGAAAACAACGTTGATTTTGTATCGTTTTCCTATCCTTCTAACTTTTTCTGAAATACCTTTAACATAGGGGATGTTCAATACTGGTTTTCGTTTTTTCTTCGTTGTTGATATTGTCCTATTTCTGCGTTGTTCTAGAAATTTACCCTATACTGGGTATCTGTTGGCTATCAAATCAGTTTTAATGTAATCTATCTCATTCATCAAGCTCTCGTTGGAGTTGCAGAGAGTTGAGGCTCTATCTACGATATTTCTTATAATTCCTTGTTTGGTGTTGTTGGAGTGATTAGATGAATAATTAAGGTATTGTCCTGTATGCGTGACTTTTCTATAAACCGAAGTTCGAATTTGTCTGCCATTTCTTTCAACCAAGACATCTAAGAATGGTAATTTATTTTCTACTTCTTTCTCCATGGTTAGTTTAATAGTTGGGCTGATATTGTTGAGATGAAAAAGGAAGTTTCGAAGTCCTTCGTTGTTTCCACTCCAAATAATAAAAGTATCGTCTACGTATCTGAGCCATAACTTTGGTTTCTTAGTTGTGGATTCAATTGCAAAGGTCTCGAACCATTCCATGAAAATATTTGCGACTACCGGTGAGAGTAAAGATCCCATCGGTAGTCCTTCATCCTGAATGTAGATTTTTTTCTTTTCTTGAAAATAGGAATTAGTCAAACAACTTTCCAACAAGTCCATAATGGCGTGCGGTGGTAAAGATGTTCTTTCTGCTAAGGTCTGATCCTCTTCAAGTTTCTTTCTTATGATTTTTGGTGACTCCTTAATTGGAACGTTGGTGTATAGGCTTTCCCCGTCAAAGCTAATAAAATGGTTTTCTGGTTGTAATTCTATTTGACCTATAATTTCTACGAAATGTTACAAGTTCTTAACCCAGGATGATATATTTCCTCGTAATGGTCTCAGGATTGGAAGAAGAAATTTGTCTAGTTCAGAACTCGGAGATTTCTGCGAGCTCATGATAGGTCGTAAGGGCATGTTTTGCTTATGTATTTTTGGGAATCCATAAAGATGTGGAGTTTTTCTATGACGTGGTGTCAACTGACAGCCAACGGATACTCAGTATATCTAGTGGATACATTTCTAGAACAACGCAGAAATAGGACAATATCGACAACGAATGAAGAACGAAAACCAGTATTGAACATCCCTTATGTTAAAGGTATTTCAGAAAAAGTTAGAAGGATAGGAAAACGATATTAAATCAACGTTGTTTTCAATTCAATTAACTCTCTGAGGAATCGGCTCACTAGGGTCAAACCAACAACTCAAAGGGACATGAAAAACTGTGTATATCAGATACTATGTAAATGTGGCAATTTCTACGTTGGCGAAACAAAGAGATATCTTGACGTAAGGATCAAAGGACACCAAAAATGCACATCTCGAGGAGAAACCAAAAAATCTGGTGCCGCCAACCATGCCTGGACTCATGGACACCACATAAAATGGTCTGAAGATAAAATACTACACCGAGAACAACATTGGAGAAAACGGAAATTCAAAGAAGCCGCGGTTATACATCAGAACCCGAGTTGTTTTAGTAAACCATCACTATCGTGTTGCTATGGCTGTAATTCTAGGAACAATAATGAAGTGGTGGTGAAAATAAATTACCTAATTTATCTGTGTAATCTTAAACCAGCGACGGCCAACAAAATAAACTGAAACAGATGTTTATAATTGTGAAGATCTCCACGTATATGAGGCTGCACATCCGTCTCGATGTATTGTAACCCCTAGGATAAAATTTACTTTCAATAGTTACCACCTAAAACATCTTTTTAGACATTTCTAGAGGCTTAGTTAAATATCCCCACGAAAAATTAGGTAGCATTATGCTTGCAGGGGATAGTTGTAGGGATTCTAAAATATTTATTTTTAATTTTAGATTTAGATAGTTTTTTAAAGATTTCTGCCAATATGTCTGGAAAACGTGTATTCATCCTCTTTTATTTCCGAAATTAGGGCATCAATATTATTTAAATTTTTCAGTTGATAAACTTGCTTTCATCTACTTATATATATTTACTATTCGATCATGAAGTATAGTATGACTTATAAGGTACCTACAATTATAAAGGTCTCTATTAGTCAGAAGAAAACTGTATATTCTAGCGTATTCTTCCAAGAAATCAAAATATTTAAATGTTTTTGTGAGCTCTAAAAAAAGTTAAATTATCTGGTATGTTAACTACTTACATTTACCAACATGATACTGAACTCTAGGTGGGAGAGTCTCATTTGTACTTGAGTGTTAATCATTTAGAATGAAATTTAGCAGTCGCTTGTTTTTAATTTCACCAAAAACAAGCATGAAGTGCAATTACAAAACCAAATTTGGGGTACCACCTAATATATGGAATGTTGTTAAATAGGTCCTAAAAAATTCAAACAGATATGTAATATACGGTTTTTTAATTGAATAAAATATAAATAAATCTTTACGATCATAGAATTAGCTTAATTTGTCTTCTTTGACCCGTTGAGGGGAAATGTAGACAGCATATTTCTTGCAAATTCTATCTAATTCTGCCTCGATACGCTTCGATCCCGTAATGGTCTCATTTGCAAAGTTATAATGAGCCACGAGCTAAATTCACACAAAAAAGCTATCTACATAAAATTTCCATTTCGGCACATGTTGGCAGAATGTTCCTGCCGACATTTTCGACGCCCCGTTGTAAGGTATTAACAGTAAAATAGTTAAGAATGGTAACTTATTAAACTATTTCCACAACTATCTTATTTAATTTTTAAGCCATTCAATGCCCCAGTGTTTAGTTATTCTATTATATACCATTCTGTCGACATATCTCACAATAGAAATTTAATATAAACATTTTGTTTCTGTGAATTTTAATCTTGGTTCGATATAGTTCCAGTTATGAAACTATTAGACAGCTGAAACGCGTACGGAGGAAGAACTTGAGTAGAGTTCAGAGGAAATATAGTGCCTACCTTTTTTGTTACGATCTGAAGGAGGAATGCGGTAACTTAATAAACAATTTGTTTTAAGTTGCTTTATTCATCCCTATAATTTTCTAAAAGTAGATTTTAAAAAAAATTTATTCTGACTTCTAAAAAAGCGCTACAAAGTAAAACATAACAACACAAATTTTTATATGAAATTGAAATTTTTTAATTCAACATGTGATAAACATAAAAAAATTTTGAAATACATTATTTATAATTTCTTCCTTACAGTAGCCAGTATGTATCTTGTGTTAGTAGTTATTAGTTCGCTTACATGGAAGGTACCTGAAGTGTCCGGTTCTGATTTTAATGAAAATTCAGTATGTTGTAGAGGATACAAAAATAAGCGACACGTATTTTTTTATCCGCGGAGATTTATTTTAATGGGGTGAAATTACGCTCGTAATTTAACTCTAAAAATGGCGAAATTTAATGGAATTGTTTAAAAAAATATATTTCTTTTACGAATATCATAAGTAACTTAAGTTGGCAGGTTTCGGGGCTTTTAAAAATAAACCAGTAAAAGACGTTTAGCCACCTCTACATATGTTTTTGCAAATTTCAAATTCTAATGGAGATATTTTTACAAAACAAAATGCTCAATTACGGTACTTTTACTCCCAAATATATCCTTTAATTCTTATAACGATAAACCATCCATTGGCGCCTTAATTTAGTTCTCAAAACTACGAAATTTAATGAAATTGTATTTTTTTCACGAATACCATAATTAACTTAAGTTGGTATGATTTGGAGTTTTAAAAAATGAAGTAGTAATAAAATTTTTATAAAAAAATTGAACCGACTTCTAAAAGTAGGCTAAAAAGTGAAATATAACTAGAAAATTTTATTTGAAATTGAAATTTTTGAAGTCAGCGTCAAACTAATACCTGACAAAATGTGATTCGCATAAACAGATTAAAAATACTTTATTTGTAATTACTTCCTCACCATAATTTGTGTATATTAGTAGTTATTTATTTCAATTAGAAATAATTTGGCGCCGACTTCAAAAATTTCAATTTCATATAAAAATTTCTAGTTATTTTTCACTTTTTAACGCACTTTTAGAAGTCAGTTCAATGTTTTTATAAAAATTTTATTTTTCGATTTTTAGTTTTGAATTCATTATGATATTCATAAATTATTTGAACTAAGTGTTAAGTGAGATTAGTGTACCCCACAATGACTCCAAGGTGGCAAAAAAGTACCCATTTTATCCATAATTGCAAATCACCCTAAAATGAACCACTCAAAATTCTTTGATTCTTAAAGTTCTCCAAATACCAGTGAAATTATGTCCAACAAATATTTAGTTTGTCATAGTAAATCGACTATCTTAAATTTTAAATTAATTTTAGATTGGTAATATAGGCCTCAAAACTTTCCAATATCGATATTTAAATAATTTGAGACGTAAATTTCTTAGCTCGATATATTTTATATTGCATATTGAGTTTGTATACGCCCCAAGAACCCCGTAATATCAATTATAGATAAAACCGGAAAATGTAAAATTTTTAGTCCCTCATGTTGTATCTTATCAACCTAATAGTTGTAAAAAATTAACGTCATGTTCGTAATACACCATCCCCAACCCCTTAATACCAGATCTGAAAAAATGCGAATAAAGTAAAATTATCAACCCACCATATTGGATACACCATATTGAATTTCAAAAAATTAATTTTAACGTCTTAATCTAAATCTAAACCCTTCAAAACCACCTAGTAGCAATTTTAGATGATATCCAGAAATTTAAAATTTCTAAACGGTCATATTGCATCTGACATATTAGATTTTCTTAAAATAATTTTAACTTCGCTATTTACATTCTTTTCAAAATCGATTCACTTTCATATTTGAACAAAGTGGAAAAAATTTTTAGTCAGCTATATTGCGTTCGCCATATTGAATCCAGAAAAAATACTATTAAATTTATAATTTACACCCTCAAGAACCCTCTATATCAGTTTTGGAGAAAGTCGAAAAATGTAAAATTTTTGGACACCATATTGAATCCGCCAGATGGAGTTTTTCAAAAAATACTAACTTTAAACAAAATCGCGATATGTATAATCTTTAATCATCCTTCTTAGATCCGCCATATTTATTTTTTTTAATAATATCAAAATTGTAATGTATTATCATATCAATTTTGAAAAAATTAGACAAAATTAATTTTTTATCCTCCATATTAGATCTGCCATGTTGAATTTTTAAAAAATAATTTCATATTCGTTATGTGAAGCTCCGAAAATTCCCCCATGTCAATTTTGGAGAAAATCGGCCAAAATTGATTTTTTCGTCCGCCATATTGGATCCGCCATATTCAATTTTTAAAAAATTATTTCAGATTCGTCATGTGCCACCATCAAAACTTCCCCGTACCAATTTTGGAGAAAATCGGAAAAAAATAAAGCTTTTATTCACCATATTGGATGGGCCATTTTGAATTTTTTAAAAATAATTTCAGAGTCGTTGGGTACAATCCCGAAAATTCTTCCATACCAATTTTGGAGAAAATCGGACAAAATTAATTTTTTTAGCCGTCATATCGTCAGCGCCATCTTGGTTTTTACTGCACCAATTTCATCTAAAAAATATGGACAACCCCAAAACCTTCCCATATCGATATTTAAAGAATTTGGGACGTAAATTTCTTGGCCAGATGTATTTTATATTAGATATTGAATTTGTATACGCCCCAAGAACCCCGCAATATCAATTTTATATAAAACCGGAAAATGTAAAATTTTTAGTTCCTTATATTGTTTCTTATTAACCTAATAGTTGTAAAAAATTAACTTCATATTCGTAATACACTACCACCCCCTAATTCCAAATTTGAAAAAATGCGAATAAAGTAAAATTTTCTTTTTACCATATTGGATCAGCCATAATGAATTTCAAAAAAAAAATAATTTTAACGTCTTAATCTAATCTAAATCTAAGCCCTTCAAAGCCCCCTAGTACCAATTTTACATGAAATCCAGAAATTTAAAATTTCTAAACCGTTATATTGCATCTGACGTATTAGATTTTCCTAAAATAATTTTATATTCGTTATTTACATCCTCAAAAACAATTCAGTTTCACATTTGAACAAAATCGAAAAATGTAAAATCTTTAATTAGCTATATTGCATTCGCCATATTGAATCCTGAAAAATACTATTAAATTCAAAATTTACATCTTCAAAAATCCTCTATATCAGTTTCGGAGAAAGTCAAAAAATCTAAAATTTTTAGAACACCATATTGATTCCGCCAGATTGAGTTTTTTAAAAATTATTTTAATTTCGTAATTAATACTAACAAAAACCCCCCAATACCGACTTTAGACAAAATCGAGAGATGTAGAATATTTAATCAAGAACTCTCCCGTATCCACTATATTGGATACGCAATATTGAATTTTTTAAAAATAATTTTAGATTCGTCATGAGCGACCCCGAAAACTCCCCCGTACCAATTTTTTGAGAAAATCGCACAAAATAAATGTTTTTGTCGCCATATTGGATCCGCCACATTCAATTTTTTAAAATGATTTTGAATTCGTTATGTGCGACCTCGAAAACTTCCCTATACCAATTGTGGAGAAAATCGAATAAACTTAAATTTATGTAACCAAAAATCCCCAAGACTTTAGAAAGAACCTGAGAATTGTAATTTTTGAGTCCCACATCCGGGTAATTGAGTGTGAAGAAACTAATTTAATATTCGGAATATGCTCCCCAAGAACCCCAAATGTCAATTTGAACAAAAGAGAAAAATTGTATAATTTTTGGTCCATCATGTTGTAGCTGCATTATTGTACTTTAAAAATTTAACCTTAGATTTATAACCTACGACACTGAAAACCCTCTAATACAAATTTTGAAAAAATATATATATAACGTTAAATTTTCGACCCACCATATTGAATCCGCCATCCTGAACTTCAAAAAAATAATTTTAAACTCTTAATCTAATCTTAATCTGCACTTTCGGAAACCCCTTAGTACCTATTTTGGGTATAATTCGGAAATATTAAATTTTGAGGCCGTCATATTGTATCTGCCGTATTGACTATTTTTGAAATTCGTTATTTACACTCTCTGAAAACCCCAAATTTGGACAAATTCAAGCGATTTTTAATTATAAGTTCGTTATATTAGATACGCCATATTGACTTTTTGTAAATAATTTTAAATTAGTATTTTCACTTTCCAACCCCCCCCCCCCCAATGGACAAAATCCAGAGATCATAAATTTTTAGTCCGCCATATTGAACATTTAAAAATAATTTTAAATTCATATTCCACACCCGCAAAATCCGCCATATAACCAGTTTAGGACAAAGTCGAGTGATATAAAATTTTTAATTCGCCATATTGGATCCGCCATATTGAATTTTTTAAAAATAATTTTAGATTTATTTTTTACGACCCCGCCCTCTTGTATTTTACTGAACAAATTTCGGTCAAAATAATATGAGAGCATCGCAGCAATTTCCTGAACATAATTCATTCAAATCGGTGTCGTCGTTCCAGAGTAATCGATGTATGATTTACAATTCATACATAAAAAAAAAACTTAGCGGTCGAATTTGGAACCTCTTTCTTTTAGAAATTCGCTAAAAAGAGGAAAAATTGATTATTGTAATATATAATAAATAATTTCAACGAAGATTTGAATGATGAAGTTACGTTCACATAAAAAGAGTTAGTTAACATTTAATCTTCGATGTTTCAATTTGCTTTCCCATAAAGATCCCTATTCGTGATGAAATTTCCCAAAGACATACCAAAGGCGAAATTGCAAAAAAAAACAAACAAAAACAATAACTGCTTCGGAGATCTATGAAAACGAGTATCGGACACGCCCTATCAAGTTTTTTAATTTATAGTTTGTGAAGCTCTTCATAGGTCTTAAACATATTGCAGATACATTTCTGGATACAAGTGAATACATTTTTTTTTTCAAATTTTTGTATGGGATAACCACTTATGTAAAATATGGCAAGTCATCTGATTAAGCGAAAGTATATTATATTTTAGAGTCATTAAACTTTATTGTCTCCCCAACAAGAACTACTGACTTTTCTCTATTTATTTAAGTTCCACTTTCTGCATAATTACAGTTGAGTTTCAAAGCTTTAAAAAGATGCGATTCATTTTCCATTTTAAAGATTACACCATTGCGGCATTCATAATACTTTACCTATCTTTAGCTTCCGCACATCATATTCATTTATTGTCCATAATAGAAGTGCAGCAGATAAATTAAATTAGGAAAGGCGAAAATAGTTTTAAAATCCTCTTAGCTTACCATTCAGTAATGCTAAAGAACTGACTGAAAATACATTTATATAATGGAATCGGTAAAATGGATTTTGAAGTAAGTATATTTTATTAAAGAAGTGTAGTTCATAGAATTTGAGATTGAAAAGCCACAACATTTTTGCCAACTTATTCAGTGAATAAATAGTGATGTTTGCTATCTTTAGAGAACCCTTCGTAATGGAGGGATGTGAAGGAACACTTTTTTCAGTATACTTAAAGGATTGAAATTCTTAATCGAAGGTAACAAGCTAACAATTTGTATAGGTAGAATTTATATATATATATATATATATATATATATATATATACAGGGTGTCCCACTTAAGATGGATACAAGCCAATATCTTGATTGTTTGTTAAGCGATGTTTTTCATTTTTGGTAGGAGGCTGTATGGTTATAAGGCGCACATTTTGCCCAGGGTAAGAAACGCGATACCTCATAGACGTACGTTTTAATGGGGTTTGATTTTTTTTTATTCAAGAGTAAACTACCTTTAGGACAGTATTTATTTCAAATCTAATAAATTATATTGAATCCTCCTCATCCAAGATACTTTAGTTCTAATTTTGATAAAGATTGATACAGGGTGTGTCATTAAAAATATGACATTTTTAATTTTTTTTATTATTTTTTTTAAGTGAATACTTACGACGCCACTGGATAAACAACTGGTTTATGTCAACATTATAATAATCGATTTCTTCTTCGATATATTAGAAATCGATGTAATATACTCGGATGCCGTTAGTCTACTAATTAATGCAATATAATCTGGAATCGTGCTGTTTAAATGCAACAGTCAGGAACAGACTAGAAAGATTTAAAAACTAAGATGGCCATGGAAACAAAATAATATGATTTTTAAGTCACACGTCAAAATTCTTGATATGTCCCTGTTACATTGTTAAAATTAATAACATTTTTGCAGAATAACTAAATATGCGTTTGAGTTTAGCAGAAAAAGTAGAAATAGTGAGATTAGTAGGAGATGGTGCGCGAAACTGTCGAGAGGCCGCACAAGAATTCAATCAGAGGCATCCTGATCACTTAATATCGTACACCACGGTTTCTAAAGTGAATCGAATGTTTAATCAACGGGGTTCTGTGGTACAGGAGAAAGTAAGACGGCAAAGAAATCATCAACAGGATGCAAGAATTGTAAATCATTTCCGGGTGAACCCAAAATCCAGTTTAAGAAGCTTTGATAGTAGGCGGAAGAGTACTGTTTCAAGATGTTTGAAAAGAAATGGTATTAAACCGTTTAAACCAAGATTTTTGCACACGTTACAACCAGGTGATGATCAGAGAAGAATGGAGTACTGTTTAACCATGCAGGCAAAATTTTACGAAGACCACAATCTATTTGGTAAAATATTATTTACTGATGAGGCGACATTTTCTACCAACGGGACAGTATCATCTCAGAATATTAGATATTGGAGTAATGAGAATCCTCACTGGGTAATTAATTGCAAAAATCAATATTCTGAGAAAGTAAATGTGTGGTGTGGTATTTTAAAAGACCGTATTATTGGACCCTTCTTTTTCAATACTACTTTAAACGGTGCGAGATTTTTAGTTTTCTTGCAAAATGAATTTTGGGATGCTGTTCATGATTTGCCATTAACTTATAGAGAGAATTTGTATATTCAGCTAGATGGCGCTCCGATCCATAATGCTGCACCTATAAGAAGATGGCTCAATGAAAATTTTCAAGATAAATGGATTGGTCGCAATAGTCCTTTTGTAGCATGGCCTCCTAGGTCTCCAGACCTCACACCTCTAGATTTCTTTCTATGGGGTGCTATCAAAAATAAAGTTTATAAGACCCGTCCACGAACATTAGAAGAATTAAAAACTCGAATACGCCAAGTATGTGAAGAAATATCTCGACAAGAATTACGTAAAGTTTGCATAAGAATTAGGAAAATTTATGAAAAATGCATTAGAAATTATGGTGGTTTGGTCGAAGATGTTGACTTTTAGTTCATTATAGTTTTCTAAATCTTAGTTTAAAGCATATTTTTCAAAGTTAATAGTGATTTTTTTAAATAATTGTTTGGATTTTTTTCATTAATCCTCAATAAAATGAATAAAAATCATATTTCAGTTTTCGTTGAGAGCTGGGTTTATAGATTCTTTTGTAACGGATTTTATTCAGTGGTATTAGCAGAATTAAAAATATCGGTTTTATAAATTAAACAAAATTAAAGATCTTAATTATTATGGTAGCTATCTGAAAACTTAAATCGATTATTATAATGTTGACATAAACCAGTTTTTTATCCAGTGGCGTCGTAAGTCGTTAAGTTTTCACTTAAAAAAAAAATAATAAAAAAAATTAAAAATGTCATATTTTTAATGACACACCCTGTATCAATCTTTATCAAAATTAGAACTAAAGTATCTTGGATGAGGAGGATTCAATATAATTTATTAGATTTGAAATAAATACTGTCCTAAAGGTAGTTTACTCTTGAATAAAAAAAAATCAAACCCCATTAAAACGTACGTCTATGAGGTATCGCGTTTCTTACCCTGGGCAAAATGTGCGCCTTATAACCATACAGCCTCCTACCAAAAATGAAAAACATCGCTTAACAAACAATCAAGATATTGGCTTGTATCCATCTTAAGTGGGACACCCTGTATATATATATATATATATATATAGTTGCAAAATTATTAAAATCGATCTTATGTTTTCTGCTGAAGGACAATAGAGGCGATCGAAGTATATGACAAGAAGTTAGACAACGTCTGAAAATGTAACCGCAAGGGCAGGTGTTTTTTTTTAATGGAAACTCCTTTTATATTATAGAAATAAAAAATAGGATAAATTGCGCGAAGAATCAAATAAAACATGTTTTTTACCTTCATTTAAGGGCCATTTAAAGATCAACAGCCAGGTTCACCAAGAAGATTTAAGATTTTAACCCGATCAAGTTGCCATGAAATTTAAATTTTATAGTCGGCCCGTTTTGTTTTGCTTCTGATATTGTCATAAATTATATTACATAAGTGAATGTTTATATGGGGATATTACGGATAAGAACCTTACGATAAAGCTTTGCAATATGTAAAAGAAATAGTTGTATTGTAATGGAACAAATGTTAATTATTTTTCATTGTTCAATGTCAACTATATTCTGTTAAAATAAATAATTAAGTAATCACTCTGTGAATAGATATTCCATGGGAACAGGGTAGTTATTTTTTTTTATCACTATTCACGAAAGTCTAAAGGAAAAATAAATCAGTTATCGAACTTAACTTTTATGATCTTTGTCGTTTAAATGTTTTCTTAAAAAAATACATAAAGTTAGTTAATTTATGAAGACGTAATAGGACCCTCTCTTAGAATTGCCTATAAATCTGTCTAAGTAATCCCGCCCTGGTTATGTAAATAAAACCGAAAGATAAGGGAGGTTTATAACATATGGTATATGAAATACCGTTAAAATGTATTAAAATATTGAGCGATTTTCCCATTATTAGGACACAAAAGAATGATCAAATAAACTCACTATAATAGAAATATATCGTTTGGCCATTTGTAATAAGAATACTGAGTAATCACTGTTTTTTCTATTCACAAGAAATAACGAGTTAAGATGTTTATTGCCAAAACAGCCAAGAAAAGTGAATAGTTTTTTTTACAGTCTTTAACATATATTCTTTTAGTTATAGAAAGAAATAGAATAGTTTTATTAATTGTGTTTATATAAAAATTATTATTAAGATGCTCACAGGTCAATTCGTGAATCAAGCATCCGGTATAGAATAGCTAACGCCCTCAGCACATAACGATCGAAACCTTCGAACTTTAAGGGAAAGAAATTGACGTTTACCGGGTTTCATCGGGTAAACAGTGGGGTGTCGAAGGGGTGTAAGGTTCGAAGACACTCTTTTAAGGAATAGTAAATGGCAGTCACAGTTTGAATGTCGTTAGAATGGTACCGTAGTACCAATGCCGTAGAATAATTACATCACGGGTATAATCGTCGGAAAAGAAGGTTATTTTTGTTTCATTTGGGAAATTAAGGGATTATCATGTGTTATTTTAGTGGGACATTTCATGATTTTCATACGGTTCGATTAAGTAATATAAATAGCTGTTTTTCGCGTTTTATTTCTCTTTTTTTTGTTTAATATTTTATTAAGCTATTTATACGTGTTTTTTTTTAAAAGTAAGTTTTACATTTTTGGTTAAAATAACGGCCGAGAAGAGCAATTATGTTAGTTTTTCGTAATTGTTATTAGTTTTAAGTTTCTCATTGTAAATAGTTCGTTTTTATTCTATTTCTTTTTGTTAATAGACTAAGTTGTTTTGAGAAACTTGTTTTATTCAATTTAATTAAAACCTTCACGCGAATTAACTTGCGGGCGCGCTGCTGCGAGACCTACAAAACAAGAGATGTCTTCTGACCAACTAATTAGCAGCCTTTCCTGAGTCCTGAAGTTCTGAGTTGTGGTTGGTAAGCTTAAATAACCGTAGTATTTAGTACTAAAGCTGCAAGAGAGAAGTTGAACGACCAGACTTCCAGAGTATTTTTATTACTGTGAAATTTAATTGTAGGTTATTAAAATAGTTACTAATTAGTATGGGGCAGAAAATGATTATAGATGAAAGGGTTAACGCTACCACAATTCTGTCACAGTATCCCGAAAGTAAATAAAGTTCTCAATCTTTGCCGGTTCGGTAGTAAAACAAAATGATGTTTTTATTCTTGAATTTTTAGGGTTTAAAACTTGCTTGATTTATTGTTGCTCTTGTCAGTTTAAGCCCTCTGCTGTCAGTTTAGGACGATTTTAAATTTAAACCACATTAGTGAATCCGTCTGCAAATGTTTTAAATCTGGGTCTTTATTCAACTAAGCTAACTTGAACACCAAAATTATTCAGAGTAGGTTGATGGTTATCGAGTATCGGTCCTATTGTAACCTTGAGCATGACTTTAGATTTGTTCAAGGTCATTTTGTCGTTCAAATCGTTTTATGAATAGAATTCCCGAATTACGTATTTGAAATAACAAAAGTTGCCATCAAGGAAGTTTAAAAAGCTGTGTACCGGTACCTTCACGTTAAAAGTCATTTGTAGATCGTAGTGTGCTAATCATCATAATAGAACCCCTATTTTTATATCCATGTATTCAGGGTTCACAAAATTCTACTTTTAGATATGTATTATATAAAATTACTACAAATAATTTCCTTTTACACGAGTTTACGATACACATACACATACAAAAAAGAATTAGTACAAAATGAGTACAATAAAATAGAACTTGAAAAATACTCTTATTTGGAATTTAGTACCTGTTTGGTGGAACAAAGAAATTTAAAATTTGTCTGAAAGTTTTCGCTTTAGATCAGGTTCTGCATTTAACCTGTTTTGGTACTTATCTTTCCGGTAAGTGTATACTGAAAATCCTTTCTCAAATAGATATTTTGTATAAAAGGGAAATAAAATTTTAACAGCTTTTTTCGTCAAAACAGGATACTCATTTCTTACACCTAGCCAAAAATTAATTGAGGAGTGATCTTTAAAAACATTTTATAGGGAAATATCAGAATATAGGTCAATGAGATTTTGTTTTTCCAGTAAAGTTAAAGAAGTATCTCATTGAAAAGGATTACGTATATAGGTTTATTAGGAAAATAGTCTTTAAACGTTAACTGAAGTTGTTTGAGATGTTCGTTAGTATCTCTTCTAATAGTTTCGTTAAGTTGAATTTAATTTTCTAATAAAATGGTGATGAGGGAACCAAAACATTCCTACTCACTGACCTGCAGATATTGAGTTCAAGACTTGAACTTCGTTAGCATGGCTGCTATTCTATCTTGCACGTTTAAAATGATTATATCTGGGCCTTGTAAAAGCTGAGTTAAATCATTTAATTTAGGAAAAATGTCGGCTAAGTATATAAGTTTTTGCAGTCAAAGAAAATCAGAGGACAAATGAAATAAATGGTCAAGAAAAAATGCTTCGACTTCATATTTCAATTTAAATAAGCAGGTCAAAACATTGCCACGAGAAATTCACTTGATCTCTGTACGAAATAGTAAAGGAACATGGAGGCTTCAAAAGTCCTCACAAAGCGCTCAGGGTCTACGAGAGTTAACAATTTCTATAGCGTCGCTTAAAATACTGGATAACTCTGTAGGAATGTGCTTACATGCCAGTGCTTGTCTATGAATTCAACAATGAGCCCAATCAATATTCTAATTGATGTTCTATACCTGCACCACAAAAATATCGTATAGGTTTTCAGTGATCTTGCAAATAATATATTTTCTTGAATGTAATCCTTAAGAATATATCTAACCTTAACAAAAATTACTGCAGTGTTTGCTACACCGGTCGACTCGTCAAGCTGAGTAACGAAATAATTAAATTCTATTCTTTTTAAAAGTTCACTTTCCGCAAATCATTAAATCTCCGCGATACTGTGTTGTTTGATAAGGGAACAAGGTCAATTTTCTTTTCTGCTTTTTCTGTAGGAACATACATTGTGATGTATCTAATACAAGGTTCAATCAACATTTTTGCCACTGTAGCTAACTCAAAATGGTACCTCGAGAGACATTTTATTATATCCTTTTAAATCTGTTAGAAAAGAAGAAACACTAGCCTTTTATGACCAGTCAACTTTTCTTTAAAATACTCAACAAGTTTATCCTGGCCGGATGCCTTATTTCAAGGTGTCTATGTAGAAGATATGGTTTCAAACTGCTGTTGGCCAGAATTTCATTACAGATTACACAAAGAGGTTTAGGTTCTGACTCCTCCCCGCTAAAATAAAAAACCATATATAAATAGTCACTGATATATTTTCTTTTCTTTCCTTTTTTCTCACTCTGTTCGCCTATTTTTGCTTTGCTTTCAGTCTAGCGAGACGGTAGTTCAGTACAACTAGCACCCTGTGTTGGCTTCAAATGTGGTACCGAGGTGGAAGAAGCAATGGATTGCTTGTCCAGCTTTTCGTCAGACCTAACAAAACTACTCGTTTTTAACCAACGACACATTTACTCTCGCGATCGACATGCGCACGTGCGATTTGTAAAGCTTTGATATGTGTTTTAATATATTTACATAACAATAAATCACTAAACTGGTTTACATTACTGATATTTATGTACACACTATACGTTAACTACTTACCCATTGGTCTTTTTGAAATCGCTCGAGATTCTTAAGTTCATCGACGTTTTTCTCGTTCTTTCGGGAAAAGTTTTAGTTCGTCGAAGTAGAAGTTGCCTGCTCATTCGAGAATGTACTCGCATTGCCAGCGTTACAGATTGTTGTCTGTTGTGATGTTTAATTTAAAATTTCGCCAGTACAATATTTTTCTTTTTGATGACCGTTTATTAAACTCGCGAACCCCTGGGGATTCGCGAAACATCGCTTGGTAAACAATGCTCTAAAGTAACCCTGTATTTACTTTAATTCGTTAATATCAATATAATAAGCACTATTGGACATTTATATGAAACATGTTTAGAAATACTTGTTGTTATTTACTTCAAAGCGATAAAATATATAGAATTTATTTAAGGTCCATAGAAATCCAAATAATTTCTCCCTCTCGTTTTTTAGTTAATGATAAAAGAATATATGCATTTTGTGTATTATGTGGGCTTAATATTGATTTGGTTCTATATTTTGTTAATTTATAGATATATTTCTTGGTTCAGAAATAAGCTGTTTCCAGCATTGATGACTTAACTTTGTCTCGTATTAATGAAAGTGGATATCACTTTGAAGATTTTTACTTAACTTGTGCTGCATATATTCCACTCAGGGTGCTTTAAAAGCTTCAATAGATACTGATCTCTTTTTCATTTCAAACCTTACAGCAAAAATAATAGTACTCCACCTATATTTTAGAATCTGCACATAGCACTCATTTATTCCCTATAAAAGCGGGCGCAGCAGTTAAATTAAATTTAAAATGGCAATAGTGGTTTTCAAAATCCCCCAGCTAACTATTCCGCAATATTAACGAACTGAACGATAAAAAACTCTCAACGTAAAGAATAGAGAAATAGCATTCAGAACACTTTATTAAAAAACGTTTTAATCTCCTCGATTTTCTCCTGTGTTTTTTACTTTTTATACTAATTTATTTGCACAGGTACTGGACATATGCTAATGTTTGACATTTTGTATGATCCGTCCGTATATAGGTATACAGAATAAGACAAAAATATTCTATTCGAGTTTGAACACTTTATTTTAAGAAATCCTTAACATTCAAATCGCTGTGAGTGAGTGGACGAAAAAACATGCATAACGCGTTGTGAATAGTGTTGCTTATCCAGACATCGTGTGTAAATGGATTCGTTTATGCTCAATGCAAACATCCATGACGCGTTGTGGATAATTTTTTCTAAAAATTCACAAAGTCGATCGAGTGATTTATAATAATAAGTGAAATAAAAGCAATATATTATTCACTGGTGAATAAATTATAATTATACCAGTGATCAAACAATAGTATAATTAACATGGAAGATAGACCTCTAAAATAACATTCAGGAAAATAATAAAAAAGCTAAATATATTTTATATTACACTTCACTTCTTCTGGCAGATATTTACACTTTTTTGAGATACGATAACACTAATAATAATATATTACAAATCAATGTGTGACCTCGATACGAAAGCAGGAAATTATCTCAAGTGTTGAGAACTTTTAAAACGTCGATGAAACTAAAACTGAAGAAAGTAACTCATTTTCCCTATAAAGTTCTGATGACTCTATATACATACAAATACACAAATGCATTGGAGAAAACATATTTTCGTCTGTTAATATCTAGAAATTTAACTAACATGTTTTTCCCAAACCTCAGCAGAAAGAAGCTTTTGGCTGCTAACCTTAATGCAGTTTGTTTGTCCAATCCAAATTTTATAATTTCACGTAGATTTTTAATTATTTTCTTCGATTACGTTAAATCGTATCTATTGTACAGCATCGAACATTTTCAGTAGATGTTTATTTGTTTTTTTCTATTAATATTTCATTTCCCTCAATGGTAATGGATAAACGAACGATATTCAATCACTAGACCTTATTGGACCTTTTACATCCCACCATGGCTGCGAGTCATTCATGACAGATCGCTTTTGCTAATCAAAGCAGATTCGTTAACTAGAATTGCCTAATAGTATCAGCTGATATTATTGTATCTTCGAAATATATCTGCCTCAATCCGTTTGATGCTGGGCATTCTCTGAGGATACGGCCAATAACTTCATTCTGACACTGTCTGTAGGTTCAGTTATATATTTCGTGATACACTTCATACCAGAGACTTCCTTCCACGATTCGATAAATGTATGTTCGGGCAACAGTTTTAAGTCACTCTTATTAAGGATAAATGAAGCAGGCAGAACCGATTGGGGTCCAAATATATTGCTAACCCCATGTTTGCCTTTCCTTCTTACCGTGTATACCCGAGTGATCCCAGAATCCCACGAGTTTGATTGTGTAGCCGTTCTTTGTCAGACTAGCCAGTATATTCTTGCACTCAGACACCAGTTATGACGCTTCTTAACTAAACTTCAATGGGACTACTATAGCCCTGCTGATAGCAGGGCGCTGATGCATATAATTATTTATTTTCAAAATATTTAATATTGTAATAATTACGATTCATTGTTCTTAGTATTCTCCTATACTTTTAGAAAATCGTCTGAGTGGCCCATTTATTTATAACCATTTACAGACCAAAGATAACTAGCAATGTTACAAAATCAAATTATTCCTGCCATTCGAGAAGTTCCGCCAAATGATCAATTTGATAATATGATATGTGAAAAATGAAGTATGCAATTTGATCACGAAAGAAGTTCTTGAAGAGAGAGCACGCAATATTCTTGGTAATATCAATCAAAATACCATTGATTCTGTAACTAGAGCCCTTTCTAAAAAACGTAAACATTTTGAACCTTAGTATGACTATGTAGTTTGTAAGTATTAAATAACATTTTTATAACAGGGAACGCAGTTTTATGGAGAGGGGTTGTTATTTGTTTGCAAGTAAAAGTATTATTTGAAATTTCAGTGTTGATGATGGTTCCAGGACACCAAAACATTGTACTTAAAATTTGACCAAACAGATGTATTCTGCGTAAAAGGTAGCCAGGCATAATTGGTTACAGATCTAAATTTGTTGGGAAATAAAAAAATTATAGCTGATCTAATAAAATGTGATATTTTACTTTCTTAAAATATCTCAAAAATGCAACAAGCTAGAATCGATGCACCAGCACCTACTGACATAATTTCCTAAAACTTTCCCTATTTAATTTTCGAGATTGTAATGCTGTCATCATCAATTTCGAACGCGCTGTATCAGTCTCTGAATTAACACTGCTCTGATTCATCTAACTGAAAGATATATTATCAAACGTCGTCTCGATATCAATGAGTGTACATAAGGCAGATCGAAGCCATCTTTTACTCTTCCCTAATGTTTAGGTAACAAAGATTTTTTAGCAAACTTTTTGCTCTTCAAACCTTGCAGCGAAGGACCTGATTACATCGTTCATTTGTAATAACTACGAACAGAGCTGTTGTATTTGTAGCGATGTTCACTTTTTCACTAAAAACCACACTGGTTCTCCAGATTTTTAAAATAACGTAAACTGACTGTGTGTTCTAAGACTATAAAAATGCGAAAAATTCTCAAATTAAAACATTTTCGTTTTTAAAGATCTTAATATAAATTATTAATAAAAGTTGTTTGGACTAAAATGTTACTTCAGAATATCAATTTAACACGATATTACATTTTTAAATATCAAAATATATTAAAAAATATATTTTTATAAAATGGGAATTTTAATACTTTAGCTTAACTTCTCGGTCCTAACTACTTTTATTAATAACATTCCTTTGTGTCTTTAGAAACGTTACTAGCATTTTTTTGTACTTTTATTTCATAATTCCCCTAGTATAGAGAATATTTGATATGCTGTAACCAAAAATCGCTAATTTTTATGAATATCCTAAACAAAATATAGCTCGAAAACAGACGCTTCAAAATATTTATTCTTTACTTTTCCAATATTCTTAAAATAATTTTTACTTAGTTTACAATGGTTACATCGTGGCGAAGAGTAACAATTTATAATGATGAACTCAGGTTTACTTTGACCAAATTTAATAAATTATGATTCATTTTAAACAGGCATTTATTCTGATCACATATTCGTATTCATAATTTTAAGATTCGCTTTTATGGTCCTCGAAAGGGGACACTATTCAAAAGATTACCCGTTAGGTTCGATGTTCTACAAAATTTTAATGCATCCATGATTCCATAATTAAGAAAAAATTTATCTGAAAATAGGGAATCGATATTTTTTAATAGAACAACTAGCAAACGCTTTACTTCAAGAATGAGAGCCATAGCTTAGAAATGAGTTTGATATCTTTTTGACACAATGCAACGTTAATGTCAGAAGGTCATAAATTAAGAAGAGATCATGCTAGTTACTAAAACTTGGTTCAGTGTTCTCAAGAAAATACGTTTAGTTATATAATTTTATTTAGCTTTATTTTTATGAGTTCTAATTATGTTGGTATAAAATTATATTTTTAATAATTGTTATATTCAGGAATTGTCTGCGGTGATCCATTATCATTTTGGAGAAAATTAAGTCGATTCAATTTTTTTATAAACATTTTACTAACTTCTCAAATTGATATTTTGTACAGGGCCTACGCCTAATGACTTCTGTTATTGTTCTAAAAATATGTCTCTACTGTGCCACCAGAGGTCTCTTTACCTGAAATTCAAATTTTATTTCTCATATATCTTTTTATTTTGATAGTTATTGGGGAAAAGAATACGTCATTTTAAAGTTAAATGAAAACCTATTAAAAAGATCTATTCGAGTCGATAAACTATTCCGTTTAGAAGCAAATCAAAATTAAAATTTTAATTACCAATTAATTTAGCTTTTCAAATAGAAACAGCAAATCAAGTAGCTATGTTTCAAGTTTAGTTAAATCTGACAAATATTTAAGAAAGGTTTTACTTTAAAAAAAATATATATTTATTAAGAAAAATGCTCTTTATTTCAGTAGACTTGAAGTAAGAAACTTAAAATTAACATGTTATTTAATTATTTACAAAATTGATAATGAATATTCAAATATTGAGTATCGGAACATGCGTTTTTACTATTGGAGATCAAATAGAAAATGCAAAAGAAGCAAGGCGGTTGTATCTAGAAGCATATCCTGAAAGAATTATCCAATGTGTCCAGCGTCCTTCGAAAACTGATTGAACCCGGAAAGACCAAGATTAGTTAATAGTATAGAAATGGAAGCACACATTTTTGAAATGATAGAAATAGATCCAGATCGAGAAGATTTTACGGCTTAGGAAGTTCTTCATGGAGAACTTCTTAACCCTTTTCATTTATAAAAGTGCAAGCCCTCAGTAAGGATGACGAACAACTGCGTCTAAGCATGTGCAATCATATTTTAGAAAAATACTAACAAAATCATCAGTTCATTAAAGTCATATGATTCACAGACGAAGCTACACTTACTCGTAGATGTATTACCAATTTTCATAATATCTGTTAGTCCTCGGGTGAAATCGGAGTTCCTAAAGAAATACCAAGATTAGTTAGAAGTATTGGAATGGAAGAATAGATTTTTGAAAGGACAGAAACTTATCCAGATACTAGTACTAGAAGATTCTACGGCTTAGGAAGTCATTTATGGAGAACTCCTTAATCCTTTTCATTTACAAAAGTGCAAGCCCTTTATAAGCGTGATGAATTACTGCATCTAAACATGTGTAATCACATTTTAGAAAAATACTAACAAAGTCATCAGCTCATTAAAGTCATATGATTCACCGATGAAGCTACATTTACTCTTAGTTGTATTGCCAATTTTCATAACATCGATTAATACTCTTATGAAAACCTTCAGGCCATTATGGGAAGACAACATCAGCCCGGTTCCCTCCAAACGTGTGGGGCAGAATTATAGGAGAACCCTGTGTTCCCTGTGGTGAGGGCGATCGCCCCCTCCCCCTCACCCGGGCTTCGAATTCAGACAAATGAACTCCCCTGCATGTTGCATAAGGAACATGGAAGTTGTACTTTCGATCTTTGCTCTTGTGATATCGCCGCCTTCCAAAGAGAGAGGCTAGATCCGCCCCTGAGAAACCAACTTTTAGGACCTCAATTTTGAACAAGCATGCTTTTTAAAATTTCTGCTGAATGATTTTCCACAGTTTTTAGAGCGTGTTCCCTTAGAAGCAATATTAAATATTTGGCAACTTGAAGATGGCTCTCCACCACATTTTAATTTGGACGTGCGAAGATACCTGAACAAAACGTTCCATGACAGATAAATAGGATGAAGGAAACCAACAATTTGGACGCCACACAGCTGTACAAAAAAGTATTTTATGGGTTTAGACAATTTCTTGAACGTTTATCTATAGCATTTACATGTATTTTTGTTTTCATTGATTTTAATTCTAAAATATTATAAAATACCGCGATCGTTTTTCAAAATTTGTTGATTTTTCTCATTAATTTGGAAACATCGCAAAGAAATGTAACATCAATTTAAGGACACTGAAGTGAATTTTGTAAATAACCTAAATAGTGAAAATATATAAGGTGTCCTTTTTCATATCGCTTGATATAACCAGCAACTTATATATAAAATAGTTTTTCCTACTTTCGTAATAACGGAGCTATTAGAATTTGCTATACTACTGGGCCACCCGGTATGTATACTTGTACTTGGAGAGTTTTCTAGCTTAAGGGAATTTTGTCAAAAGTGTACCTACTTGAGGTCAACTAGGAGTTTTTTGTAATAATAAATAAAAAAAATTGTGATTTTACGACTAAAGTATTTTATCCAAAGAAAAAATCGCACTTACCGATAATATGTTTTTTATATTTAAATATTATGAGGGCAGTCAAGTTCCTATAATAAAAGAACTTTTGTTTTTTAGTTAATTTTTATTCGAGATAAGATTGTTTTAAACGGGAATCTGAAATAACTTTGTATTTGCAGCTTTTTATTTAGTGTAGATTTTGATGGCATAATTTTCATAAAATATATAATTTTTAAATTATTTTAGACCTTTCACTCAAATAAATTAGCAAATCACTAGTTTTATTATCAATTAATTAAGAATTTTCAGATTTTTTTTATCTAGCCATCGATTACATATCTCTTAAAATTGACAGGAAACAATATATATATTCCCCCTTTTCACGTTTATTACCCAAAACGACATGTATCCTTAGCTATAAAAATACATCCTTCTTTACATACAATATTCTTTTGTTCCAGTTATGATATCCGTGGTCCCTACATCGCACGCCCCATGCACTGGAAAGATGAAAACCTTGAAACTAGGGCACTTTTTCGAAGTATCACCGAACCGGCGACCCTTAGCATAGACAATGTCAGCGAAAAAGACGAGGGTGAATATCGCTGTAGGATAGATTATTTAAAATCACCTACTAAGAATTTGCGAGTTCGCCTAAATATCATAGGTAAGTAAATTTTCATGTAAAATTTAATTACTATGCAATTTTTATACTCAATGTACAAGGTATCAATACGATTTTCTTATCCTGTCAGTCATTTTGTTGTGCAGAAGAAAAGTAATTTCGAATTTTGAAAAATTGCATGGTTGATTTACTTGCAACTTTTAGCTCTTCAGACGCCTGGCATTTTCTTGTTTTACGAAAAGTGTCATTAATTCTCTTATTGTTAACGAAACGTCCTATACATTTTCAAAAGTAAATTATGTAGTGCGACTACTCAAAATGTATAGTCTCAAAATACTTTCCTCGTAGTCGCAGGCTAAGATTAGCAAACAACGCCTAGACAATTATATTAACACAAGGTTATCGCAAAATCCACCAATTGTCGTTTCATAAATAATATTACTTAAACCACATTAAATATATTAACCATTTCTCTTTCACTTATTTGATGATTTTAAAAACATTTTCTTCACTTTATCAATGTTGTACTCCGTAATTGATGTCGATGGATGCCCAGAATGTAGCAAGTTGTCTACGACTTTACCACTCTCTTTAAACATATACCAGATCCCAAGCGATTTAAATATCTGTAGATTTTGTTAATATTTTTAGCTCGTTAATATAAGAAATATTATCAATGTAAAATTTCAAATATGCTGTTTGTTCAATAATTTTCCTGTAGTTAAATCTGATGAAAGTACACTCTAAAAAGGAAATGCATTAAATGTAATGTAAATGTGCTGAAAACAAACTTCACAAACGTTTATTATATGCATTTAATGTAATGCATTAAATTTAATAATTTATACTTATCTAAATTAATTTATTCCATTAAATTTAATGTAATCATACATTAACTTTAAAGTCTGATCATTATTTTTAAAGTGACTATGTACATTAAATATACAGCCAGTGTTCATTGAATTTATTATGAGTTCAAAAAATTATAAGACTACCAGGAAATATAAACATTTTTCTCATAGGTAGAGTCCGCCATCTACACCGGTTTCGAAATTGTTGGTTCCCGTCAGTACGAAGCAGACATGTACACCATAAGAAATTTGAGTCCACTAAAACTCAGCAGTGACCATAAAAAATATATTTTTATTTAAGGATCGATATCTATTATGTTGGTAAAATTTTCATCGGAGTACTAACAACACAGTTAGTTAATAAGGTGAAGGTGAACCTTCCTCAAAACGGACCGGTATAAATTCTACTCTCATCCTGAATATTTCTTATTTCCTTTTATATTGAAGCTAGATGTACTCTAAAAGTTATATTGGCGAAACATTAACCTACACATAAATCAGTTTACTAATAGGTTATATCTCAAAATAGTTTTGGAAAGCTTCTGCCGTTTAACAGTAGAAATTTTATTTTTATATATGATTTTCATGTACCAGATCGCAAAAATAATTGTAAAAGTTTTAATGCTAGTTATTTAAATTACCAACTATTATTAAATCATTATTCATACCATAAAGTACTTATTATATTAACCAGTCCAACTAAAAACTTCTTAAAACCGGAAGAAGTTCGATAGTTGAGAAAAGGTATTTCAACTTAATCCTACTTTTAATACGAACAGTATAATTGAATTTAACAATATCTAGTTGTAAAATTTAATACTTATTATCTCTAATGGTATGCTTTCATAATTATTTCATTACTTTCTTACTGCTAAATACAAATGGTTTTAAAATCAACATATTGCTGTAAATTTTTAATCGAATATTCTAAATGCCTACGCCATTGTTTACAAGTAGCATATATCATGGATAACAACATACAATATAGTATCCAGAAATTATAGCTTTTGAATCTTGGTTACCATCTTAATCAATTTTATGTGTTGTTTATTCGGTCAAGACGATTTTATTATAATGATATCTTTTAATGGTTTTTTCGTCTTTTCAGTCGGAGGGGAAAATAAAGAATATTAATTTCACCATTTTTAAAACAGTTAAATTAGCAATGACGCAAATATAAACTATTATATAGACATATAATCTAATAACTTTCGTTTTAGCTTTTAATAGCGATAGCCATTTTGAATCAAAGTATTACCTTTTTACCATTTTTTTGATTTAGGACTAGAAATTTTGATCATACCAGTAGTTTCAAGTAACAGATTTAAGTAATCTTTTTAAGGTGTTTACTTATATATTCTTTTGGGATGGCGAATTGAAGCAGGGTGGACATAGGAAGTCTATAGAGGAACGTCAGAATGCTCCAAACAAAGGCACACATATATCATTCTCATAATGCTACTCAACAAACAATGCTACCAAGATATCATTCGGGAAGAGGATTGCTAGATACTAGTGAGCATTTGATGAACAGCTTATAAACTGACGCTCATATTTTCACAGCTTGGCAGAGTCTTCTGTGTTACACTGGGTAATATGCAAGGCAGATGACTCAAATCTGTTGTGATTAAGAGATCATGGACTGACTTCTCATCACTAATCATGCTGCTATTTAAGTTAGTTCGTAATACCCGCCTTACCCTCCTGACAAATTCCGTTGTCAATTCGGCTTTTATAGTGCGATGGTCAATTCCTTTCACCTGTTTCATACCTAGGTATTGGTATGTTTGGTCTGCTTCCACTGCAACTATAGTTCCACCGTTCTGCATTCCAATTGCTCCTGGTTGCATCTTACCTTAAACGATATTCAAAATACGGCACTTGTCAAGTCCAAATTGCATTTCAATATCCCCGGAGAACTTCTCTACAATTTTAAGCATTTGTTCCAGCTGGTTTCTGGTAGCAGCCATCAGTTTAAGATCATCCATGTATAGAAAATAATTTACTTTGACTACCTCTTCGTTGTTATTTCTAATACAAAACAGTACCTGGTGGAGTTCAAGCGGCGTGATAGTAGGTTCATTGCAAGGCAGAACCACAATGGGCTAAGTGAATAGCCCTAAAATATTCCCTTTCGTATTGGAATTGTGTTAGTTTCGATGGCGTCGCTGGATGGCACTTGCACTTGGATCCTAGTGCTTTAGGTAGACATGATGAATTCTAAAAAGCCAGCAAAATGATTATCGACCCTATATATTCTCAGTATAGTTCATGTGGAACTAATTCAAAGGACTTCTTATAATCCACGTAGGCAGCAAGGAGATTCCTTCGGTTGGTACAGGCTGGGTTATATATAACAGAGTTGTGAATTGTTCCTTGCATCCCATTGGTCCCCTTGTGCATCCTTTCTGTTGAGTTGCAATGATGTTATTTAGCTCACAATGTGTATAGATGCATTGGGTCAAGCAGGAGGTGATCATCTTATACAGTGTGGGTAGGCAGGTGATTGGCCTGTATTTAGCCAGGTCATATGTGTTGTGTTGGTCCTTTGGCAGGAGGTACATAATACCTTAGGTCCAGAACAATGGCATTTTTGCTGAGTTAAGGAAAACATCATTAGTAAGATTAGCTAGTTGATAGTGCATACATCAGCAATTCTTGAGCCAGTAGTTTTGCATCCTGTCGAGATCTGGAGCTTTCAAGTTATGGCATTCCTTGATTATTCTACAAATTTCCTCTGTGACAAATGGCTCAACCTGCATCTGGCTATAGTTTAGGCAGGTTTGGTGTTTTTTATTGATCCAGCCGGCTGCGATGTTACAATTGGCAGGTGTGGAAAATAGGTTTCTCCAGAACTTTTCTACCTGCTCTGTATTAGGATATCTATTATCTGCCATATTAGATAGACAGTTTAGCTTACGGTAGAAAGTCTTTTCTGATCGTTGGAAGAGCGCATTACCACGTGTTCGGTTATCGTTGATCTTGTATCTCTTTAGCCGTTCTGCAATAACAGAGAGCGTCTATTCAGCGTATCAAGGTATTGCTGAGCAGTAGCATTCGCCGAGCCTTGTTGCGAATGATATCAGACACGATTTATGATTTCTTCAACTCATCTTTGCAGTTTACATGTTCTTGTGCCCCTGATGTACTCCGTTAGCTGTCCTATATATTTTCGAAGATTTTCAATTTTCTTATTCAGACGTCATTCCCATGGTGGTATGTTGGGTTCTCTTCTTGCTGATTCGCGCTCTATTGTAACTTTAATTTGTAAAGCTCTAGCTATAGCAGTCGCGGTATAGTAGATAGTCATATGTAAGGACTCCAGGGTGCAGACGTCGGAAACATTTGCTGGTAAAATCTAATTTTTCATGATGTCTAACATGACACCCAGTTTTTTGGATGAATCAATTTTTGGCAATGCCGGTCTTCTTAACGGATTGCTTCCATCGCTCCAACACCGCAGCATTCATTTGACCTGATAGGTATCGTCATTCCTGTTGTTTTTGAACCTCAGATTCCAGTTGTGGCTCAGGTTCAGCAATCGGATTATTGTTATTGTCAGTGCCTCTGATTTCCGTTCAATTTCCTCTTTGATGATATTAAGCTGAGTTTCAGGAATTAGGCTGTTATAATAATAAAAATATATAATAATTTATTATTATATATCTTTATTATTTCAGCTAAAAAAAATAAGTATAACCAGTAAAGAAATAATTTGAATTCAGTAAAGATTAAATTAAATAATGTCAAAATAAAAGAAGCTACCATTAAGTAATAACGTGGAAAAAAATGTATATATTGCTGTGTACACAACCTGAATGGTCATTAAAACAAAGAAAACTACTGAACTATATATTGCATTTTATTACTTAAAATACGGTTTAATATAGAATCTTCTAACACATGATATACAAGAGTTCTCAACCTTATCTATTTATTTCTTTGATTTAATTTCAATTTTAGTACTAGAAATTTATAAAATTCACAATGTTTTCTTTGTTGACATTTTTACAACTTGCAACTAAGAAACTCCGGTTGATCATTATACTGTTTTTAATTATTTAAACAAAAATTAAGTTGACACTTGTATTTGATACGTGAAAAGTACAAAATATCGCTCTGAACCACTTGAAATATCCGCAGCTAACGCTAGTATAGCTTCTGCTCTCCTACCACGATTTCGCACGAATCGAATTCTTAAAGACGTTTTAGGGGTTTTATAATGAGTAAAGTATGTGAATATATTGATTTTGTTGTTTTGCCTTTAGGTTTTATGTCTTTTGATTGTTATTGTAAAATGTGTGAATTCTATTTTTGAAGAAATTCTTTATAATTTGAGGAGAATAATCACTAAGCAATAGGGCTTGTTTTGCTTTTTGCTGGTTTTGTTGTTATATTTCGAATTGGATAATTTTATGGTATGGTCTGTAATAGTTGATTTTTTTAGAATAAAAGATTCTGGAAGTCAAATAAATTTATCTGAAAGACTATGATTCTTTTGTATAACATATAGTTCTGACAATATTATTTTGATCGTAAAGGGTGATGACTAAGAAATTGGTTTTAATTCCGTTTCCCGTTTCTATTATATAGTGTGATTTTTGGTTAGAGTTAAGCCTGCTTAAAATATTTAACGCATTTTTTTGGAACTGTTATTATACAATTGTCTACGTACCTGTAAAAAGCTGCAAGTTACAGATGGAATTGGATATTATGGCTTCTTCTAGGTCCTTTAAATCTAAATGGGCTATGTGGCAGGATATTGAAGCACCCAGAGAACAACCCTCTATTTATAAAATCTGTCACTGTAGAGAAAATATGTTGATGTTAAGGTTAGTTTTACTGCATTAAGAAACTCATTGAAAAGTTTATCCGTAAATGGTTTTAGCTCTTTAATTTTTTTTATTATTCCTTAATTTATGAGATATCTGGGAATATTGATGGAAAGGAAGATAACGTCTAAAAGTATCAGTATTACATGAACTGTCTAAATGAAAACAGCATAATAATTAAAAACGCTCTTTTACTAACACATGTCGTTTTTCATTTAGACAAAAACCGAGTAGATATTTAGAAATGTGCTAAACGAGTATCCAGTTTTTCTCCTTGAGATCATAAAGCGAAACTTAAATAGATTATTTCCTATGAAGTTCTCTCTAGTTCTTACTCTATACATATCTTGGATACCTAATGATTTCATCAGTGGTGGAATTTCAATTGCAGCTATTCCATCTAATCTCATTTACTTTCAGCAGCTAATTATTTCGAACTTTATTGGTAATACTTCGTTTACATTAAGGTAGTTCACTTGTGAAACGGCTCTTCTTAGGAATGTGATCGAATTTGAATATATAGTTTAGAAAAGTGTATTTTATTTAATTGAAAAAAAAAACGAAATTTTTTAATCGTCTTTAATTAACATGCTGGAGGCCACTACATATAACAAAATGCCAGTACATTTTAGAATATCTCAAAAACGGTTTTAACCATATTTTTTAAACACTAACACAACTTAAATCCAAAAATTATAATTTTTTGGAAAAAAAACCCGGAATTTCTTGACTGTTTTGTTTAGAAAATAGAGATTTTTTAAATGAAAATAATTTGAAAACATCTGACGCGTAGTGGGGTACAGTGATCACAACTTGGCAACGCGCGATAATTCAAACCTAACTTAGTTAGGTTATTTCTTCAGAATGTGACATTTTTTAAATATATTTCTCTATAGCTTCATTTCTTTTCTCAATGTGTTGGGATGTCAACATAACAAACTGTAAAGGGTGAGTCAACGATTGGATGAAGTAAGTTTGTGCCTTTTCGGTGAAATTTACAAAGAAACTATATTTATTGTTTGATACAGTTTATTTTTACGCAGGTTTTAAAAATATTTAGAACTCTACAGGGTGAGCCAAAAAACTAGGACAGCATAAAGTTGTATTTTTTTAAATAGAACACCCTATATACGAATCGTATTTTCGATTTAGCTCATAATTTTAAATCTTTTTTATAAAGGGTTTACTATAACAAAACTTTATAGTTTCTGAGATAATTAAGTTTAAAAAAAAAAGTCACATTTTCCAGCATCAATTCAATCCTAAATAATGTTTTCAATTTTGTGAGAAATATATTCAAATTTGGAATTTAGCAAGGCCAAGGACAAGTTAACATAATTTTTACCTAATATTTGCAATAAAAGCTACACACATCGGCTCAAATTTGAACAAGTTTAAATGAATAAATATCTTTTTTTTTTTAAATGGTACACCCTGTATATTTTCATGTTATTTAATAGAGTAATAAAAACCCTAAAAGGTTTGTTCAATATATCCTATACCTATTTATAATAGTTTTTGAGATATTTCAGTTTTTCTTATTTTCCATACTTTTTTACAGAAATAGTCTTCATTATCATAGTAGCCATGTAAAATAATAAAAAGAAACTATAGAAACAAACAGAATGTGGTTAAATATGACGAAATACATTATTCGTTATATTACAACGGCAATAGTTTAATTAAACATAATGTGAAAAAATTAACACAACAATAACGACAAGGCAAATACATATTTACTTTTATACTAAATTGAAACAAAAAAATTACCTATTAAATACTGAGATTAATTATTTCTTTTTAATAAGTGTTCGAATAAACGACCCTCTTGTGCAATGCACAAATTTAGTCTTTTTTGCAGATTTTCTCGGACCCTGGACAAAATTAGTGGCGTTATTGTTCTACAGGTATCCCTAATCCTGTTTCGCATATCTTCCACTGTTGTTGGTGAATTAACATACACCTTATTTTTAATATAACCCCATAGGAAGAAATCTAATGGGGTGATGTCGCAAGACCTTGGTGGCCACTCAATGAAACCTCCACGTCCAATCCATTTTTGCGGATATCGTTGGTCCAAAAACGCACGAACTTCACGATGGTAATGCGGAGGCGCACCATCGTGCTGGAACCACATACTGTCGAGCTCATCCCTATCGAGACCTTGAAGCAGTTGGGGTAGTTCTTCTTGTAGAAAGTTCAGGTAACTATGGCCATTTAGTGGTTCATTAAAAAAGTGGGGTCCAATAATTCGATTATGGTGAATACCACACCAAATATTTAATGACCAGTGGTTTTGATGTTGCACCTCTCTAATCCAAAATGGGTTTTCTGTGGCATAATGATGCATGTTGCGTCTATTTACGGCACCGTTACTTCTAAAAGTAGCTTCATCACTAAAC
This sequence comes from Diaprepes abbreviatus, assembly GCA_034092305.1. Lineage (NCBI taxonomy): Eukaryota > Metazoa > Arthropoda > Insecta > Coleoptera > Curculionidae > Diaprepes > Diaprepes abbreviatus. Next base: position 1,604,582 of record JASJET010000303.1, read on the forward strand.
ATTACCTTGCATAATAAATTTGGATTTAATTGAATCTCCGCATTTATTGTACGACAAAAGTTTACACGGCTTTCAAAATCCTATCCATGCAATTCTTGGTATAATTCCATGTGATATGGATGATACCTATATTTCTTGGTAGTACGATTAGCGGTGGATTGTGTTTCACATAATGCTGCTAACTGACGGCTACCAATATAAGGATTTTCCTGAACATTTAACAATACTTGTAGTTCTTTTTCTTCATTAGTTACTGGTTTGTTGACCACTTTACGTTTTGGATAATCAACAGTACCAGAAGAATCAAATCTTTGCATTAAGTTTTGAAAAGTATGGATATTAGGCTGGCGTCGATCAGGATACTTCATTTTGTAAATTCTTTGAGCAAGAAGGCAATTTTTTTGAGCCTCTCCTATTGTATAAATCATATCTATTAACTCATTCTTTGGAAAATTCATTTTACAATATAAGATGAATGCAAAAAAAACCAAATTACACTACATAAAAACCAAAAGAAGCGATTGCGGTTATAAATTTGACACACAGAAAAATGTTCTTTTACATTGTTCTTGCCATGGCTACTATGATAATGAAGACTATTTCTGTAAAAAAGAATGGAAAATAAGAAAAACTGAAATATCTCAAAAACTATTATAAATAGGTATAGGATATATTAAACAAAACTTTTAGGGTTTTTATTACTCTATTAAATAACATGAAAATATACAGGGTGTACCATTTAAAAAAAAAGATATTTATTCATTTAAACTTGTTCAAATTTGAGCCGATGTGTTCAACACCCTGTAGCTTTTATTGCAAATATTAGGTAAAAATTATGTTAACTTGTCCTTGGTCTTGCTAAATTCCAAATTTGAATATATTTGTCACAAAATTGAAAACATTATTTAGGATTGAATTGATGCTTGAAAATGTGACTTTTTTTCTTTAAACTTAATTATCTCAGAAACTATAAAGTTTTGTTATAGTAAACCCTTAATAAAAAAGATTTAAAATTATAAGCTAAATCAAAAATACGATTCGTATATAGGGTTTTCTATTTAAAAAAATACAACTTTATGCTGTCCTAGTTTTTGGCTCACCCTATAGAGTCCTAAATATTTTTAAAACCTGCGTAAAAATAAACTGTATCAAACAATAAATATAGTTTCTTTGTAAATTTCACCGAAAAGGCACAAACTTACTTCATCCAATCGTTGACTCACCCTGTATAGGTATGATACTCACACTATATGAATGTTACTATAGACACGTTTACTCTAAAGACCATTCAGTATAGACATTTGCGCTGCCAAATTTATTATATTTAAAGTTATTCCTGTATAAGAATGTGTCCGTATATTGAAAGTTAACGTGTGTTGGGTACAGTCTCGTACAAAAACAAAGTTCTTAACTTTTAACTTACTTAAAGACAATACTTTTGTCTACGACTGTCGCGAATGAACTACCTTAAATAGGTAGAATTATTTCGGCCATTATTCTTTTTTATTGATTATTTTTGATTTAGGGAATACTAACTTTATAAAAAATAATGCTATCTCAGTACATGTATGACTATCTTTAATTAAAATGATCGTAATTACTGTACATTAATTTAGAACTTTACATCATCGATCACGTGAAGTTGGTACAAATTTAATAATCTATTATCATTTTGGCCATGTGGGTGCTATTGTTTCAGAGCTAATTGCTTGGGGTCAGTTTTTGGGCCTGGTTTGAGGTTTAAATCTAAGTTTAAATAGTGGGAGGTGGTTATCCGTTGGTCGCATTCATGATTAATCATTATTGTCGAGTCTAAATTTAAGTTATAAAACTGACTACCACGCAATAGAATCTTTGTCAGGGGCCTTTTTGAAGTATCATTGAACAGTAACACTTAGCATAGCAATATCAGCAAAAGGTTAAGGGTGAATTTTATTCTAAAAATATCAATGAAAATCGTTCATAAAGGGCGTTATTACGCTAGGAAAATATAATATATGGAAAATACTGCTAAATAACAAAGAAAGTCGTAGGCAATAAAATACATATAGAAAAAGAATGTAAATTTAACAAATTATATTAATAGTTCCAAAATTTGATTATACAGAAAATAAACTTTAATCATTTATATATTTTGCTTTTAATTCAATGACATTTTGCCATCCTTCTTGCAATTTCATGATTCCGCGCTCGTTGAAATTTTGGTTCTTACCAGCGAAAAACTAAATCAAATGCGACTTAAGGTTATCATCATTTGTGAAAGTTTTACCATTCAAAGAGTTTTTCAAACTTCCCAACCAAGCTCAAATAGTGACTAAAAATGAGTGAGGCTTGATTGCTTTATCAAGTTTCATTAGTTCTTGACAGCAAAGATCTGAATTGATTGTCCAGCTTCTTGGAAGCAGCTGAAAATAAATGAAGTTTTGTGGTCCCAACAAATTAACAACATGATATCTTTTGGATTCATCAGGCTTGGACTATGATCGTTTTCGAATATTGTTATTGCATATGACCAATTTTTCCTTACCAGTGATGATTCTTTTCAAAAAAGGGTCGGTTTCACTGCGCGTAAGTTACCTGTGACAAATATTGATTCATTGTGTTAAGCGAATCTATTTCAATTCATGTGGAACTAAAATATCAAGCTTCTTAGCAAGTCTATGCCATTTTAAGTTATATTCAATTATTTTGCTCGAAACAATTACTCTCTCGAGCAGTTATATGATCAATGTTGAGTGGAAAATTTCCAGAACGAATTTTTTTAATCCAGTTTTGACACGGCCCTTCTGCTATGCAATCAACACCATACACATTACATTTATCTTTGTGAGCCTAAGCAGGTTTATTTCCTCTATGTAAATAAAAAAGTAAAATATTCCAAAAATGTCCGTTTCTGCACTCTATGTTAAAATTGTCCCTAACCTAAATATGACTGATATTAAATATCAAAAGGAAAAAACCATAACACTGAATGAAGTTCTTCAAAACAGTTACAATTCTCTGTATGTATAACAACCATAAATACTATCTTACCATCATTATATACAGGGTATCCAAGATAAGGAGACCCAGTATCTGGATAACAATCAAAGATACGGATTTCGTTGATTGAAAAAGGAGTTGCTTTATTTAAGAACAAACGATATAAAGGCAAAAAATTTTTAGTATGACTTTTAGTGTCTGAATTATTTAAAATATCCGTAATTAGACATTTTTTTTAGTGTCGATGGTAAAGTTATAGCGAAGCCGATAAATATATCTTACGCCAGATTTAAATGAGCTTAAAGAGGACGTTATCAATTTTTTTATTTGATATATCGCCTCTGAGAAATGAACAATATTTTCATTTTTAAGATACGATCCTGATTTTGTAATGTCAGATATTAAAATCCTTTTTATTCTGCATTTAGCAATGCATCACATTTTCAGTCCATTTTTTAAACAATGATCTGTCTCCTAGAACATATTATGTGTTGTTTTAAGTTTTTTAATTTAAAGTAAAAAGTAATAAGCCACACTAGATCTTTTTTATTTCCAAGTATAATATCTGTCCATAATTGATTATTATTAGTTCACCCAATCTCAAAATTATTTGCTTTAGGGATATGTCGAAAATTATCTCTCTTAGCAAATCTTTAAAACATGAAAAGAGTTTAGATGATTATTTTTGAAGTGTCTCAAATATAATTCTTGTAATCCTAAACATTCTACAGTTTTAATACGTCATTTGTTTAGAAAATGGCGGCAATCGTTTTGAACATCCTCTGAAATCTTGTTTGTATTATTATGATTATCTGTATTCCTGTATTTTTATCTATTGGTTTTTAAATTCACGTCTTATTTTTATATTGAAGCACATTTCAATATTTTCTTCATATTAGGGCATTAATTTGCCATATGAACCTATTTCTATAAAATTAATAAAAATTACACGTGCTTAATCCAAAAATTCAAGTAAACCATAGTACATTGCTGAATTCATAAAAAAAATGGCTTTTAAAATGTAATGATAGAAAATCCTAATTTTTTTTACAAAAATTAAGTTGATGATGTGTCAAAGATGAAATGTGAAATAAAAAAATATTTATATTTAGGCTCTTAAAAGTTATTTACATTTCTTTTTCTTTTTCGCTCTTACTTTAATATTAACTCCGGAAACAACTATTTTTCCTATTTAGCTAAATTCGTATCTTTAAGAATATCATACCGCTCTTCATATTTTGACATCCTATGTAGCGTGCCCTATCGCTGTTTTTTAGTTCCCTGACCAATAGATATATCGGTATGGTACAGCTAACTGTACCAGCTATTATTCTTCTCGTGATATACTTATCGAACCTCCCGAGAACCTTTAATAAACACAGGTTATGTCGCTGTAACTCGACGGTCAGGTTTGATAAGATACCTTCTTATCTAAGATTACCAGACGATATGAATTTTCTCCTGATATGTCCAGAATTCTAGCCCTCTGTCAGGGAAACAGGGAAAAGCTGTAATTGTTAAGGTTTTTTGGAAATTGAAAGAGAAAAATATATGTAATAAAAAAACATAGACACACCGACCGCATGATGTACAACGTTCGCATTCGCAGGCTACAATGCAGATGGAGTGCATGCGTGATGCGGAAAATTTAAAATTAGGTGCCTGGCGCATAATTTTAAAACCTGCTGCCTTCACATACCACATACATCATTTAAACAAATGTCGAAAAATTTACTGAAAAGTCAAGGATATTGTCAGGAAATCTCATTGTTTGATGTTTGATGTAGTTACCATATTTCTGTCAAGTTATAAAACTCCATAAACCACTGAATTTAAATTACTATCATATCAATATCAATCGGAATGTTAAATGTTAATCTTCGTTCTTTATTTGCTGTCAGTCTTGGTCTATTTTTACTTTTTTCAAGATATTGTTCAATAGGTTTCCAGTATATCTATATTTTGTCAAATTTCTTTTTATGTAATTCTTTTCTTAGAGTTGTTATTAGTTAGTGCCCTTTTTATGAAAATTGTTACAATTTTGTACTTATTGTTATTGTTGCTGCAGCTATTGATTACTGATTACATTATGTTTACCATTATTTTCTTTTTAAAAACCTGTTTCTTTTAGTTAATAATCTTCTTGTTTTAATTTCCTACCGCCTTTTATTTGAATTAAATTTTGTAAGTTTTTATGTGATGTCTTTGGTAATGGCCAAGTTTAAGTCTATTGCTACCAGTAACTTTTTGGCTGTGCTTAGTTCTTAGATGCGTTATTTATGTTTATGTGGAATTGATTTTTCTTTTATAGCTCATTGTGAAGTCTTTGTTTTGTTCTTACTTAATGGCATGCACGTCAACAAACTTCATGACTATCCAAAAATATAACGCTTTTATTTATTTAATTTGTGGATAACCATAACGCCATTCTAACGGAGTCTTAAATAAAAGTGGAGAAAAGCTAAGACTTAACCATTCCTAAATATATTATGACATATAAAAATAAACTGCTAAAAACATAGTCATTTCCAACAACGAAAATCAGATTATTTTTGGTAAACCAATCTTTCCAAAACATTACTAAAACAACTCTTGCTTCCATCCCAAAATGAGATGCGCTGGAAGTACGAAACAAACTCGTCCCAGAGGTCCTTAAAACTCGCTAGTTTTGCAACCTCCATTTATTTAGAATGGAAACTGTGCGTAACTAAAATATTCAACCAGAGAATACACCTAAAACTCTGAAACGTTTTGAGAGTAAGTAAATAAAACACCGTTTTTGAAACTTTTTCGTGTGATGCATTATGCATAGGAACAGTTTATTTTTTAGCTTCTTTTGTATAAAACCAGTAAAAGCCTGTTTAATAAAGTATATTTGCTTTAAAGTTACGGAAGTCATTTAAAGGAGAGCGAAAAGAGGAAATAAATTTATTTTATATTTAAAATGTACAAAGTATTCGGATTATTTTAGAATGAAAGATTTTTATAAATAAATAATTTTCAGGAACATATTATTTAAATCTCTTAAAATATCCGTTTTCTGTTTTGAGCCTTAAATATTGCTGATTTATTATTGTCATATAACTGACCAAGGAAATAAAATGTTAGCCAGTAGAGGTTTCCAAACCATTTAGACTTCCTATAATAAGAGCCACTTCTACAGCTTGGAGTTAAACTATAGATCATTAACTTTCAAAGAGGTTCATATGAATCCTAGGGGCAGCGGCGTATCCAATCCGTCTCTTTTAGAGAGAGGCGGTGACATCATAAAGATACAAAATGGTACGTATCGAGCAAGTTATCGACGAGGGGGGGGAGACGTCAGCATTTCTGAATTTGAAGCTCTTGAGAAGGCGATCGCAAGCGAAAGCCAATTGTCGACGGAAGGGAAGATGCCAACAACATTTACATTCCTAGATAAGAGACAGGGTCGGGTCTATTTTTCTGAATTGAAAGCTCTTGGGAGGAGGCGATCGTAAGCAAACGCGAGTTGTCGACAGGGAGGGGGGGGGGAGATGCCAACAACATTCACATTTCTGAGTAAGAGGTAGGGTCGGGTCTATTTTTCTGAATTTAAAGCTCTTGGGCTGGGGGGGGGGGCAATCGCCAGCGAACGCGAGTAGTCGACGGTGGAGGAGTTTCCAACAACATTCACATTCCTAAGTAAGAGGCGGGGTTAGGTCTATTTTTTAAATTCTAAGCTCTCGGGGGGGAGGGGGGCGTTTGCAAGCGAACGCGTGTTGTCGACGAGTGGTGGGGGAGATGCCAACATAATTCATATTCCTAATCTAAGATGCAGAGTCAGGTCTGTCTTCCTAAATTCGAAGCTTTTGAGGAGCAACCTTTCCAACCGCCCCACCCCCTTTGGATCCGCCACTATGGTTAACTACGATCTGCAAGGGGGACCATTTTATGGGAAAAAATGGAGTTTCACGGATCCAATTTCGGCCGAGGATCACCAAATTTTAGGCATTCTGTAACTGTCATGTACCTAACAAAGATTATACTTACCCTGCTAAAAATAACCTAAATTTAATGCAAATTTACTGTCCATTCTACATTAAAGTTAATGATTTTATACCAAAAATTGGGAATAATTTATATTTACTTTGAATTTAAAGCAATTCATTGATATATCAGTTTGCTGTACTTTAAATTTGATTAAATGGTATCTTCAATTTCAATAAAGTAATTGAAATAATATTTCAACTTCTGTACATTAAAATTAATTCATCTATGCCCTAATACTAAAGGAATTTACATTTTTATTGAATACACATTGCATGAGATTCCGGGAGATAGTGCAACTTGTATTGAATTTTTGTTTAGTATGACGAAAGTTGCTTAAAGGACTCAATTTTCTTATGGTGTGATATATCTGCCCCGTACTGACGGGAACCAATGAGTTCGAAACTGATCTAGATGGCTGGCACTACCTATGGCAAAATGTCCACCAATTCCTGGTAGTTTCAGAATTGTTTGAATTTATATTAATGTTGGTGCATTAAATATGTCATAAAATTTCTTCAATTCAATGAACACTGGCTGTATATTTAACGTACATAGTCACCTTAAAAAGTAATAATTAATCTTTAAATTTATTGTATGATTACATTAAATTTCATGGAATAAATTAATTTAGATTAATATAAATTAATAAATTTAAAGTATTACTTTAAATACATTTAATAAACAACTGCTTTCAGCATATTTATATTAAATTTAATCCATTTCCTCTTTACAGTGTATGTACTTCCAAAATATTTATAATGGAATTTTTCTTTTTGGTCATAAAACTTGAGTATTAAAAACAACACGTTGCGCTTTTGTGCGCGACAGCAAATCGATCTAGATTTGAACTTTAGCTATAAGGAAGTCGGCGTAGACTTGCACGGACTTGTTTAATTCGTCAATTATTAATGTGCGTTTCAAAGACAAACACTATTCATTCGTTTTCGGAATTTTATGAAGAAAATTTTTCCAGTTTCCCAGCTTCACACAGACATGATGCCTGGATGACCACAGTGGATTGTTGAAATATTTATCGGAATAAGAAATAGCAAAAAAACTAGGTGCAACCTAGAAATAAAAATTAACAATCTTGGTTTCAGAGAGACATACTTGCTACTTGCTCTTAATTATGGAAGATTGCAAGACAGTTCTTGATATCTTTTCCATCTTCATACCTCGTGAAAAGGAACTTCAGCGCGGATGCCAATCTAACAGGAAAAAAAAGAACTAGATTAAAAATCACTGACCGAGAAGATTTAGGATTACACCTGACTAATTTGAAGCCAAATGTTGAGAATTTGCTATCAAAGCATTAGAGTAATTTCTCTCATTAAAGATGTTTTATAACTATCTCCAAAATTTATGGCGCTGAAAAGATAAATGGAAGCTGCAGCGACTTTTCAATTCTGCGTATCTTCCTTCGCTGGTCACCAAATTTGACTAGCAGAATAAAAGGATTGATTTTTTTAGTGTATTTAAGGTACGAATTTTGCAAGATTTAATTTTATGTCGTTTTAGTTAATAAAGGTATACAGCACCGTTTCGGAGTTAAAAACATTAACTGTTGTTAAGTTGACATTTTGCATACTCTTCCCGACTCGCCGCATTGTGCATTCGATCACAAGACTAAACCTTCAGCTGTAGAAGACAAGTTAAAGTTGAAATTGTAAAATTTCAATATTGGGAAGACAGCAGTGTCTACAGAAAACATAAAAGTTAGCTTGTTGACTACTAGACTATTGATTATAATTTTTTGTAAAGAACAAATTAGTAACATCATTTGATGATATTCCTTTGACACTCAAAGATGGTAAAATTACAAAGTGATACTAAATTCAGGCATGCGTTTTTCAGAATGGGGTGAAAATGGCCCTTTTTCAGTTTTTCAAAAATAACTCAAAAACTATGGATTTTCAGCATATACTTATACTGCGATTTTTTGTAGAGAATTAATGTTCCCATCGCAATGTTTTCTTAGGAAAATAAATGCAAAAACAAAGGGAAAAAATCAAATATTCGCAATTTTTTTTTCAACCTTTTGTTCATAACTTTTTTCTGAATAGATGTAATTATAGACATTGCCTCAGAGAAAAGAAAGCTAACGTTAAAATGGGTTTCTGGAAAAAAAAATTCAATCAAATTTGGCTGAGATATAGCGACTCCAAATTTACCACTTTTTTGGAATATTTATTGGTTTTTCTTGTACATAACTTTCTTCTCATTTTTAATTTAGAAAATGTATATTTATGCAATAAAAGTTAAGGTTATATTAATTTATAATAACGAAACGTAGTTTTTAAATGTGCAACAGAAATGTTGAGTTTTGTGTTGAATCTAAAATCTTTTTATCATTAAATTATTGGTGTAGTAACATAAAATGAAAATGCAAAATTTATACTCAAGGTAATACAACTTAATTTATTTAATATCTTCATTCCTTCAAACTATCATACATTGTCAAGAACAATATATACTTCTTTATCAAGATGTTATTCAATATCCGCTTCAAAGATGTCCTGATTAGCTGTATTTTCGCAGTAGACTCCTGTGCGTTCTTTACAGAAAATGGAACATTTTGTGCCTAATTTCCTGCAACCTCAGTTTGCTTGACAACCTTTCAAACATGCTATCTGTTCAAGTAAATACTGTGGTGCAGGCGGCTGGGTTGCAAGAATCAGCACCAAACCATTTTTTCGTCGATTTCCAATCCCACTCAATAGCATTTAATTTGTGCTCTTTCCATTGCTGCATTTGAAAATAGGGTCGCATTCCATGCAATCTTGCAGCATCTGATGTCGGAGGCAATTGTGACCCTTTAAATATCATATTACTAGATTTGATTTTAAATGATGTTGAACGACATTTAGCTAAAGACTTATCATTCGGTTCTGCACCATATAATCCATGAAAGAAAATAAATAAAAAAATGTATTCAAAGCTTAACTTCTATTATTAATATGTTGTACATAAAATATTTACATATTAACAACTATCATTTACATAAGGAATAAAAATTCATTTGAACTTATAAAATGACGATTAAAATTGATATGAGGTTCAAATATTATACAATATCAAAAATGCTGCCGTCATTGACACATGTTCGATCAAAATATAAATTTTAACCGCCATTTTCTGAATTCAAACAAATTTCTATGTACCGTTTTTACACGAATATTCCAATTATGGAATAGACAAAATTATGTGAATTTGAAAATAAATATGCTGTTTGAGCAATAATAAACTTACCCAATATATCAATAGTACTAATTACTCACAGACACTCGTTTTTACTACCCTGCGTATCGCATTCGGCTGCTTCTTCCTTGCCACAGATAACACACAAATTATTAAAATTAAAATCATTTTGTATTTGTCTCCTTGATCCTCTTTACTTTCTTTTCTCTTCTTGGCAGCAGTAATATTTGTTTTGTGTATATAACTTTTATACCATTTATCATGCACTTTTATATGTTCAACACTACTTAAAAATATATGTTTGCCATCATCTCTTTTGAGGCTGGCTTTTATCACACTTTTAATTGCTGTCTCTTTTAATGTTTTTAACTTCTCATTTTTTAATTCTTTAGTACAAAAGAACAAAACTTCATTTTAATTTTATACGATTGATGCTCAACAAAACCATTAAAAGAAAAATCGATAAAAATTGAAAAAAGTGGTAAATTTGAAATGGTTCTATTTAGGCCAAATTTGATCGAAAAAATTTTTCCAAAAAATCATTTTAACGCATTAACTTTTTTAATTCTGAAGCAATGCCTAAGCCTATATCTACTCAAAAAACCAATTATGGAGAAAAATTTGAAAAAAAAAATTGCGAATATTTTTTCCCTTCCTTTTTTTGCATTTATTTTGGAGAAAAAATAATTTTTCTGACCTCCGAACAATATGCTTCGATAGGAAATTCAATTTTCTACAGAGAATTACAATATATGTATAGATGCATAGTTATTTTTGAAAAACTCAAAAAGTGTCATTTTCATCCCAATCTCAAAAAGCACCCCTGAATTTAGTAGCATTTTGTGATTTTATCATAATTCAGTGTTCAAGCATTCAATCATCAAAATGCTGTTACTAATATGTTCCTTATTACCGCCTTTTTTCCTTATAGTCTAGCATATACGGTACAAATATTATATCAATCTTTTAATTAGCCGCATTTTCAATCACTTCAGTATGAACCTGTAAAAATTACATTAAATCAAGTGAAATTGGTATTTTTTTTTTTGATTTCTTGCCTTACAAAGTAATATTTTAGCCACGGAATATGTAAGTTATAACTTAAAAAAGGAAATACATTAGTTATAATAATTTCTGTTGTGATTAATGAAGCATGTTTTATTAGATGATATTCTAATTGTGCATTAAATTAATGATTTCTTAAATTTATTTCGTTTGAACAATCGTTCTACTGAAATTCGAAACTCATGTTGAGTTAATGGCGCAATAACATCACATCGCTGTGAATTAATCGAAAACTGTCAGTCCAATATCATTTGCCAACAATTTCTATACTTATTATGCTTAGAAACTAATATATTCTTTCGTGTTTGATATAGAAAAATCATAAGTAATCAGCAATTTTCTAGAAATATATTACGGAAAAAGGAACTCTTCCAGTTCTTAAGTAATTTGACAAATAAGTCAAAAAAATGCTAGTTTAGTTATTGACCAATGTTTTAACCACTTGTAAACAACCTACTACCTATGGAATTTTTTTAGCTTAATTTGGTCACACCAATAAAATAAAACATCCGACACTAAACTTTCATTCAAATTATTTATGTTTGTGAAAAAAAAATATGATATTTAGTTAAATGATTTAAACCAATAATGGATACAATATACTTGCAGTTGGGTATATAAAATACAATTATATAAGAGAAACTAACTGAAAGAACCTTATACTATAAGGGACAAACGTTCTCTGTTCTAACACAGTTAGAGACAAAGCACTATCTCAGATTGCAAGAATACCAGGAAAGGGTGGAAGCCTATCCTATGATGTGCACCACCATCTGTAGACCCGTTTCGAACTTGTTGGTTCTCGTCAGTACAGAATAGGTCAGCGCACTCCAGTATCGAAGAAATAAATCCTTTAATCAACCTATATTAGACAATATATGAAATCTAATACAAGGAGCTCCATCTCCCAGCATTTCACGTAGACTGAATATATAATCTCATAATGATATGTATATATACCAATAGTGGATACAATATACTTGCAGTTGGGTATATAAAATAAAATTATATAAGAAAAACTTAGTTTTCAACCAACTGAAAACCTTATACTATAAGGGACTAACGTTCTCTGTTTGCAAGAATACCAGGATCCGATGTTTAAGTGCGCTAGCCTATTCTGTATTGACGAGAACCAACAAGTTCGAGATCAATCTACTGATGGCGGTCCACTACTATGGAAAAGGCTTCTACTCTTTCCTGGTATTCTTGCAATCTGAGATAGTACTTTGTCTTTGACTTTGTTAAAATAGAATACGTTTGTCCTCATTCTATCCGGTTTTTTTCAGTTGGTTGAAAAATAAAATAGTTTCTCTTATATAATTGTATTTTATATACCCAACTGCAAGTATACTGTGTCCACTATTTGTATATATACAGATCTCTACGAGATTATATATTCAGATTACGTGGAATGCTGGGAGATAGCGCTTCTTGTATTAGATATCATATTTTGTCTAATATAGGTTGCTTAAAGGATTTATTTCTCCGATGCTGAGATGCGCTGGCCTATTCTGTACTGAAGAAAACCAACAAGTTCAAAACCGGTCTACAGATGGCGTGCACCACCATGGAAAAGGCTTCTACTCTTTCCTAGTATTCTTTCAATCTGAGATAGTGCTTTGTCTCTTACTGTATTAGAACGTAGTACGTTGTCCCTTATGTTATAAGGATTTTTCAGTTGGTTGTGAACTAAGTTTCTCTTATATAATTGTAAATAATTTAAGTTACGTTAAAAAAAAAGTAATTATATTTTTTTCAATAAATTATAACAATATATTTTAAAATTTTTAGTAATACGTCTATTTCACATTAACAAAGAGATTAATTAAGACATATATATATATATATATATATATATATATATATATATATATATATATATATATATATATATATATATATAAATTACCAGGAATCATTTTGTTTGCCTCTACGGTAAATTCAAATGTTAACCTAAGATATGATTTCTGTTTTGGTGATTAAGCTGTCCACACGTAGCCGGTGCCAAGAAGCGAGAGAAAAATGTAGTTAGGTCATTTGAGGATAAAGGTGGGAGTTTAGAGATGTGTGAAAGATTTCGTAGATATGGTTCCGATATTAAGTGAGCAGGGCAAGAATTTTTAGCAGATTAGATTGCAAATTTGAGAGTTTTTTTCTAATAAAAAAGCTCGTGTCTGCATCCAAAACAATATATGTGATATCGGATGTCTTTTGGTAATTATGTTGTAGAATTTATTGTAATTTTTTCATCTAAGTCGATTTGAAAATAATGATAGAAATCTCCATACCTTCAAATAATGACTATGGTCTGAAAAAATAGGCTTAATTTGTTATTATAGAAAATTTTTCGCTAGGGTATAGCAATTCTAATTTTATTCTGTTTGAAAGCTGACCGATAGTTCTAAACTACGCGGTGATATTTTTGATTATAACTTAAAACACTATTCCTAAATTAATGGACTTCGCTCTAAGCTGCTTAGTTTTTGTTCAGATCTTCGCTTCATATCAATACTCTGTAACCGGAAGGTATTTTTGATCATTTATTTTGCTATTATCTATTCACGAATACGATACAGTATTTTAAGCTGCGAAAGAAATTCTATCCTAAATAGGGTATTTGTTCTCATAAAGGTAAGATTACTTAATATAATTGCGGATCTTATGGAAGGAAATTGACTTACGCTAAAAAATCGAGCGTTTCCTAGAAGTAGTACCTCTCTTTCTAGGGGCGGAGCTCAGCACGATACTCCAAACGTCTTTTCTCCAGTATAGGCTCTTGATTGTATTCATAGTATGACATTTTTTTTACCTTTAACAGTTTGAATTTCTCCGCCAACCCTTGATGCATAATTTTTGTGGCTCTTGTTACATGTTGGATTATTTTTAATGTTCGAGATTCATGTCAGCATTGCTCACTCTGATTCATAAGATCTCTGATTATGTATTTCAGATAATTTCTCGTTTGGATTGCCTTATTTTGGATAGTTATTAGAAAGTCTTCGGGGTCAGGAATCATTTGTCCTCACTTCAACCAGTAGTTCGATGCTAACATTTCCCTGGTTGACCTTATTTGGGTGTCGTCCAAGCAGGGAGGTTTCTGCGACCAGGTTTAAAACGTTTATTTGTCTGGTTGTCTGGTTGGTAATGAAAAGGCAGTTCATGGTGCTACAACCTCAGTGGTGTTGAATCGTCTACCTCGCATTTCGCCCTGTGTATCACAGAAGCCTCTACATGTCTATGAAAATCCTAGCGTAGGTTTGTTACTTGTTTAGCTAATTGATTAGCAATATCCCTCAATGCTCTTCCTCCGTGTGATCTTCGTAGCATTTTTGGTCCAGTAGCACTACGAGAAAGATGTTTGTGTGCTTTTTTCAGGAGTATTCTGACTTCCTTTTGCAGACTTTTCACTTCCATCCTGCTCCATTTTACAATTCCAATAGAATAAATGAGTGCCCTAAATAAATTTTTACTGTTTAGGTTGGTTCACAGTGCTTGCCATATTGTTTTAAAGAACTCGTTGGTTAATTCGGCCTTAGTGGTTCATTAGTCAATTCTTTGTATTTTTGTTTCATAGCTAAATATTTGTAAGTCTATTTTGCTTACATTGCTGTAATGGGTTACCCATTCTGCAACTAAAATGATCCCGGTTGAATTTTTCCTCTGGCTGTATTTAAAATGCGGCCTTTCTTACGGCCGAATAATGTTTTTATATCCTCTGAGAAGCCCTCCACAATTATGAGCGTTTGTTCGAGTTGATCTCTGGTGGCAGCCATTCATTTATGGTCATTAATATACAAAAGATGATTTAGTATTACCAAATTTTCACGATTTTTCTAAATACTGAGAAACAATTATTATTATTATTGTAGGACACAAGTCTATCATTTTGGTAATTTATTTAAGTCTAGTAAATTTTTAAAACCATATCTTAGGTTTTTCTTTTAACTGTTAGTTTATATAGCCGCTGGGATTGAAGCAATCTAATCAGCTTCTCTTTTTCTCGTCCCGCGCTTTTACCAGAAGGATGCTTCATTTAAAAGGGCATGGATACTTCCACTATCCCATCAGGATTGTTGGCACGTGTGTGATTGACTGTAATAAAAAGTCACTTGTCACATTTGTGATAAACATTTACATATTTAAGACTGATTTTTTTGTTTGAACTGCCCAGTGAAGAGTTAACTGTCCATGACAGGTTTATTTATTCACTTTCACTATACTAAGAAACCATTTGCAGGGCGATTGTCGCCCCACTCTTCGTAGAACACGCGACCACGCCCGAACTTTTCCCTAATCGCTTTAGGACTTTACGACTCTACAGTGAATCCCCCTTACACCGTATGTTCAGCATAGTTGCCTATATAATTTTCCGATATCACATCCATTATTTTATATTCACACACGAGCTTTTTTTATTAGAGAAAATCTCAGATTTTGAATCTAATCTGCTAACCTATTTTAAAGATTCTTGCCCTGCTCACTTAATATGTGATCGTATCTACGAAATCTTTAATATATCTCCAAACTGAACGATTTGGGAAACATCCATAGTTAAATATGGAAAACCTTCGTCTAATTGAAACCAGATATTTTATCGTACCTGTAGAGCCACACCATCAAGTAAGTCAGACACGGTATTTTCAAAGAGACGTAAAAATAAATAACCAGTCAAATTTTCAGGTAAAATAACAGTATCCAAAACAAAATTATCTACTTCACTTGTACATATATTCGGTTTAAAATTTACTTCGTCATGTGTCCCTCCTACGACTCAAGAATTTTCTTCAGTCCATATGTGTATGTGTGTATGTGTGTTATGCATATGTATCATCCTGTTTTTCGTAAATTTTTGTGGTTTGATTCATATCAATTTACAAGACTGAAAACTTTCTTATAAATCTTGAGATAAAAGAACTTGCACTCTTTGTAGAAGAAATGAGTACAATTGCTGACCTTGTAAAATAGCCTAAATTTTGGTTTTATTGACATTTTCAGCCTGCCTTGCTAAAGCTCATACCCGTTGATTTGTCAACAATTTGTAGGATTTTTTCTTTCTGTTCAGGTCTAATCTCAACTGGTTTGCTACAATTACCACTTTAATGATTTAGGGTTTAAATTGACAAGGTCAATAATATGTCAAGCAAGTTTTGAGTTTTAACAATACAACAATAAAAAAATAGTGTGTTTTTATTATTAAACGATCCAAAAGTGAATTTTTTTTTTCGGGAGACATCTATTTCTGTTAGCGACATCAGGGCTTTGACTCTAGATTTTTATTCTGAATATCTCTGGATAAACATTTATTTGTTGGCATATTGCATGCAATTTAAATTGTAACCGTATCATAAGCAATGCAAAACTGGCCTATCAAAAGATCTAACTTTCACAGCAACTAGATGGGATCTTAGTTATAAAATCTTCTTAGTAAATCTGGCTGTTACGGATTGTAACTACTAAGTAATATATTGATGTAATTTATTCATTGCAACCCGAAAGCAAAAGCAAATCAAACACCGTGCAAAGATAAAAAGTTTTGTAATGACTAAATTATTACTTCAACTAAACCACCAACCTTAATACTCCACCCTTGAACTCGAAATAACAATTTCAAAGTTAGGTATGTTAAATTATTCAGATATGCAACTTATAATTTATGTTCTAAGTTATGTTTATCATATTATGGCAGTGGTTAAAATAAATGGCTGTTTGTATGGAGTATAAAATTATTAAATTATAGCTTCTGATTTGACGCTTTGCCTAGAATATATTCACAGATTACCATTTCAAAATCATAAATTTTGTGCTTGCGTATGTGATTATAATTCCAGAATCCATTTAAAGAAATATTTTATTTTCACATTTATGTTTGTTTTATTGTCGGCGGTTATCTGCTTAACTTAATGTATAATTGTGTATGCAGCAGGTGGACAGGTATACTGAAATTTATGACATTTTTACGACGATCTACGGAAAGGGCAAAAATGTTGCATCTGATATAAATTGTATTATACGTGCATGCTTGTAGTAACATGGCGAATACATTTATCAACCCGCAAAGAAATCTATTCTTATTTTAAAATAATTATGATTTTTTATAGTACTCGGTGTTGGATTCGTTGTGCAAAATATTATCAGTTTTTATATTATAATATCAATTCCACAGTAATCGGAGACATTCATCCAAAATTTTGATCGTGCTCAAGATTGCATAACTAAGAAGGTAAGTAAATAAAATAAATATTTTTTTTTAAGAAGAATGATTTTATTTTCATGAAAATATGGTAAAAAATATACGAAAAAAAGCGGTAAGCAAAAGATTTATAGTTTAGATTACTAGTATGATCATTTATTTTGGTTATACAATCGTGGGAGCTTGATTTCAAATTGTACTATCAATTTTGCTGACTGTATTTTAGTTTGAGAGTCTTGTGTGAGTTTCTCAAATTGGGAATTATGTACATTAATCACTTTTTGTTCATTCGCCATTAAATTTTAGCTCCCATGATTTTATAATAAAATAAATCAAATCAAGTAATCTTTAATATGGTTCCATTATATATCAGTAATTTTTCTATATTTTTTTAGAGGATGTAGATGGCCATTAAAGGGGTTTGACATGTTTCACAGTAAGGAACAGGGGATTTATTTAGGAGGTATCCATGTGTCAGTTTCGTATGACCAATGCAAAGCCTGATTATTACAGTATGGTCCACTCTTGAAAGGCAAGGGGGAGGGGTCTCAGTAAAAAAAAATTTTTTGACTGCAATTTGTTGTCTGGATCTTATAGGTCTTAATCAAGTTGAATGAGGTCTCGGGCTTGAAAGAGTTTTTGAGGTCTTGGAGATGAAATATTTTTTGATTGCTTTGAGTGAGTTTTTATATTAAGAGACCAGGTTATCTGCTTTAGTATTTTCCGGGATTCTAGTATGACTCGGAAAACGATTGAAGTTATAAGAATTAATAAGTTTAATGGAGTTAAGGAAACTGAGATTATGATCCATTTTGAGTTGGAGGTATTTTTTGTGTAGTAAGATGCACGAACTCATTGGTTGTTTTTTTTTTTGAACCGCCCGTATATATCTGTTCATGGATGTAGTATTTTGTTTGGTAATACAATGATTGAATCAGCATAAAGTTTACTTCTTTGTAATTTAATAGGAAGAGTCCTTAATTAAAGTGTATAGGAAACAAGCAAATGTTAGCCTCATCTATAGGAAGGAGGGTTATAGAGAGACAGCTTTATAAGTCCGCAAATTTGGTATGGATTAATGGAGGTATTTGTTCGGGGGTTTGAAAAATAATTTTTATTGTAGGAGGAAGAGGCGGAAGAGAGGTGAGGTCGCATAATTGTGGGTAATTTGTGATCTTCTATATTCTAGGGATGGAATTTCAGATTCACAGTATAAGCTGGTATGAAATGCACCTATAGGTAGCCTTATATCTTTATTCCCATAATCTATTTTAGATAGAACTTGGGATTTATATATTTTTAGTACAGATGTCCTCTCAGATCCTCATTTAGTATCAGCTAGCATCCGGATAACATTTAGATCTCTGGAGCATTTTGAGTTTGCATATTGGATATAAGCATTTCAGTTGAGACATTTGTCGAATACTAGTCCAAGGAAGGTATGTTGAGATCTGTGAAATCATAGTCAGATTTGGGTTAATTGAGCATATCCTTTTATGGTAGAAATATAGAAAGAATGATTTAGACAGGGAGGAAAACAAACCAATGGCCAGAGGAGCAGGTTATTTAGAGTGAGTTGGAGAGAGCGTGTGTTTTCAGAGAAGTGGTACAATAAGATGACATCTGCAAATAGCCTAAGGTAAATTATTGTGGGGATATGATTTTTAATAGTGCTTAAAGATATTAGAATGAGTGTGGGGCTAATCAAGATCTCTAGGGAATGGTATTGTTTTGAAACAGAGAGAGGGGTCGAGAGAGCTGTGAACTCTTACTTTGTAAGAGCGATTTTGTAAGTAGTTGGATAAAAAGAGGAGAAGTTTTTTAGTAACCCCACTCTACAATGGTGTGCCGAATAGATTTAAATTTAATATTATTAATAACTTTGAACATGTCTAGGGAGGCAGCAGAGTTGTGAGAGTTTTGGCTATTGGTACTGTGGATGTCTACACCTAATCCTATGAAATGATCATTTGTTGATTTGTGTTGTTCAAAGCCAATTTGTTTTAGAATAAGAAGCTTTTCTAATTTGCAGGTTAATCTAAAATTAGTTATCCGTTCCAAAATTTTGCCAAGTTTATTAGGCAGGGCCATACGTCTGTAGCTACCTGCTGATGTCCTGTTTTTTTTTAGGAACTTGCCATCGTTCCATATGATGTTATAGGGTTCAAACAGAGAGATTAAGCCCGATTCGGAAAGTTGCTTTGACATGGAGGTGTAGTATTTTATCCGGTCCTGGTGCACTATCTCTGTATTTGGCCAAAGCGTATTTTAGTTCTTCGATAAAAATTGGGACATTGTCGAAAAGAATCGGGTAGACCAGGGTGCGTAGGGATGTGAATACTGTAGTAGGATTGACAGTGTTTGCTTATGGAGCTGAGTATATCTGAGAGACCTGTCATCCACTCATTATTATTTAGGATCCCGCTGTTTCAGCTGAAAGGATGATCTATTAATCTATGTATCTTTTTCCATAGATCCGAGTTTGAGATGTATGACATTTATAGATTGCGTGCAGGAGATACAGTTTTTTTTCATTTATTAATGATTAGTTTGGTTCACAGTCTCGCTTTTTAAAGGTAGTGAAATGGTATTTAAAGCTGTTGAGGGCTGTTTCCTTTCCTTCACTGCCTGGTGACATTCGTTTTACCAGGAGACTGAAAACTTTTTAAATTTTGGGTTGGTTTTGGAAATGTTCTTTTCTTCCGCGGGTAATATTCAACCAATAAATGCGAGGTACATTTGTTAATGTCATTGAGGTCCAATTTGGTAGAGGCTTATCAAGTGGAGAGTGAGTCCCAATCTGCTTTTTTAGGATAAATGATGGGCGATTTTGGGATGATAAGAAGGAAGAGAATATCTCTATCATGATAATGATATGATCACTCCCATAACTCTCTTCCAATGTTGGTTATTGAAATGGAGGAGATTAGGAGCCTGACTATGAAGATATGTATGTTGGAGAGCCATCGTTCACAGTGTTGAAACGAAGGAAGTCTAAAATCTGGAAAATCCTTCCTTTATCGGTGTGAATTGATCTCTAGATGAAATAATGGAAGTTCAAGTCTTCCAGAAGAAGAAATGGCACTGGAATAGTATTCAAGATATCAGTAAAATCATCTGAACTGATGACCGTAATTGATTGAAGATATATATTGCAGACGGTAGAGAATTAGGTCTATCCTTTCTGATTCAATTTTACCTCTTCTTTTATTTGAGGTTTAAAGGGTGGTTTTGTGAATGGCTAAGATTTTTGGAAAGTATGTATTCATAAGGAGTGTTATGTCGTTGAGATGGTTCAATATGCCATTTGAGTCTCAATGGATGATATTTTCACTGGTAATATCGTGCAATTGATTGCGGAGGATCCATTGGGTTGATGATATTTGGAAGATTTATTTAAACTAGGATTCAACTCCTGATGAAGTTAGTCGTCTACCATCATTTCTACTAAGGATTTATTGAAGAATTTTGTACTTGATGTTCGAGAAGATTTTTTAGGAGGTTTATTTGAAAGAGTTTGAGATTGGTTGGGGAGGGGGGTTGAGGATGATGTGAAAGATAGGGAGGGTTGGGGTGTCATCACTCGCTTTACGGTTAATTATTAGGGGTTGTAGAGGGTCTCCGTCAGAGAAGTGATACTGAGTGACAACTGAAATTTTTTTGATAAGAGGTGTTTTTTTTGTGGGACAACGAACTATATGGTGAAATAAAAGTCGGATTTAAGTCTCTATATTCCTTTTTCGCTTCAGCGTAATTCAGTCTTTCTAATATATGGATTCCAAATTCTGGCTTGTAGGCTGAACAGTCCTTGTATCTAGGTGAATGAGCCTCATCGCAATTAACGCAGCTTGGATTGAGAGAACAAGGAGAATTTGGGTGAATCGAATAGCCACCTGAGGGAGAAAGCAGTTGCAGCTGAAGCAGCACAATGAGTTGGGTATATTGGCTCTGACTCACATCGATAAATATCCAGATGTAATTGTGGGAGTAAGGTATGGGGGTTAGATAGTATTTTGTCTTTTTTCTTGATCTCTGGAAGGGATTCTAAAAAGATTTATCATTCCATGGTCTTTGAGGCATTCTAAGATTTCCTCATCTGAGCAGACAGAAAGGTCAGTGCTAGTTTTTACTCTCTTCATGACGCTTAATAAGAGATGGGCAGTAACTCGAAGATCAAATGTGTGTATTTTTAGCACTTTTGGTGCTTGAATCGATTGGCTCTCATTCGATACTTCTATTATGGGATAAAGGCTCCAAAGCACCATGAAAAATTTATGAAGAATAAAGTTGAATGTCTCGAAGAAAGTGTTAAATGTTTCCTTGAAAGACCCTTCCTTTCTCTTTATAACAAAATATCTAGTGGAGTACATATTAACTGGAGTTTCTACTCTTAATGTTTTATTAGACCGATGATTCATTTCAGGTGAATTCATTTGCATCCTCTGGCCTCCCACCATTTATATAGAATTGTTTCTTAATTCTGTTAAGGAAGCATTATCCTCTTATATATTTTTTAAATTTGAGGTCGTATATATATTGTCTACAACTGCGCCCCGTTTGTTGTAGGATGACAAACTTTAAATCAGGACACGCCAGGTTCTTAGAGTTAAAATTATAGCGACTTAACGCCCCCTAAGCCATGCAGTCGTCGGCTCAGTCTGTGTTACCTTGGCTTTGGTGGAATTTTTATAGTGGTTCCCTTCCACGCAGACAACAAATTAAGGCAAGCTTCCATTCTCAGAGAGCATAACCACCCACTCTGGGAGAAAGGATAAAAATAAAGGAACTGACAAGTATAGATATGACTGAGGTCTCGCCAACGTTAGACTCCGTAGCTATTGAAAAGATTCTATTCCCACTGGAGATAAACCTGCTCCCAAAGCGCCCTCAGCGGAGTAAATGTATTGACTATTATACTGTGTAAAATAAGTTTTAGGAAAAGTCAAGCAAAAATATAGTTTTACAAACTGGAAAAAATTAATTGTGCTTCCATTTTAATATTTATTTATATTCCTTTTTATTTCGATACATTAGATATTCTCTCGAAAAATCTTTGGACTTATTGGCCTAACTTCTCTATTTTAAAGAATAATCTGTTATATCAGAAAGAGAATTTTGCATAAAGTTTCAATAAAGTTTCAACAGCAAGTAAAATTTAATAACCTATAATACAGAAGTAGGGCAACCACTGTAGATAAAAGCACGAACATATTCAGTTTTTCAAAATTGAATTTTTCTTTGTGCAAGAGTGAACATTGTAGATTATAATTTTCTTGATGAGGGATCAAATATCTAAATCATAAGATGAAAGATTTTTTCCCGTCTCACCCCAGTGATCCGATGTTACATATGAGTGTTTGCTAAAAACTAAATATTACAGCACTGAGTTAACTGAATATTCCATTATTATTTTTGATGTAAGCAGCTTCTATAAGATTTTCCTATTTCATGTTAGGATCCATATAAATTGTTGTAGCTTCAGATTACGTTGTTTGGTATTGTTTATTCCTATATATCAGGTATCGACATTTTGCGGTTAAAATTTACGAGAATGTTCCATTTCTATCTTATACTCATTTATCGAATATACGTTTCACCACATTCATATGAAACTTTGTAAACAGAGTCTTGCTTAATGATGCTTTACAAATGATTTATCTAATATCAGCTCTGAGTGAATGTCCTAATTTGACGCGAGCTTTTATGTTTCAAATATTGCCTAAATATTAGGGATTCTGCTGATGAGCAAATGAATTTCTTCTTGCTCTACGATTTTTATATAATGGTTCATTATTCAATGTAACCGTTTTGTTCTAACTCATGTGTAGTTTTTGCCATTCATGTCCAAAGTAGGCTTGCCTTGTAACATAGATATATTGTGCAATCGTGAAGGTAACGTATAATTGTTAATTTATTTGTTGTAATGATCGATAATCGAAATATTTTCTGCCTTCAAATGAATATTTTTGGCCTCTCACTTACTTCATGACCTATCCAAATTTTTGTACCAGTTCTAACGCTGCATATAAAAGCCCTTTCATTGATCAATTCTTAAATCATTTGAAATTTATCTTAAGCATAATTTATAAAACAATTATCTATATCATACTTTTTTGAGTAAAAAAAGTTAACAGTAGACTTTCATTAAAACAAAAATTCTTATTTTTGGTACGGCATATTTTTCTCCCTCCATTCGTAACGAAATTATTTCCGAAGAACTTTATTATTTAAATCAGGAAGCGTTGGTGTTGCGGTTATAAAATGAAAATAAAGAATGTCAGATTATTTATTACTTCGTTAATTAATTTTTTTTTACAATTTTTTTACTTATATGATTTAAAATCATTTACGTGATTTGAAATCAATGATTTGAATTCATTTCTTTATGTAAACTTCCAATAAACGACTTTATAAAATGCTATCCCTTTTAAATATTGAAATGTACCTGTAAGTCACAAAGCCATATTCAATGTTATGAAATTTTATGATTATTATAAGCTATAGTGTGATCTGGTTCTTGTTAATCTTTAGATCATAAATATGACAACACTGAGGATTCAAGAAAACATACATTAAAGGACAATTTGATTGCTTATGGTATAGTCTCTAGTTATACCTATTTTATTTGGGAGCCTGGTGGAACAAAAAAGGCAAGCGAGTAGGAACTTACTACCAGATTTCTATTGTATTTTTTGTAACAATGTTACTTTTGAAACTTTAGTAAAATAGTATTTCACGGTATATTTTTTCAATATAACATTGATTGCCAAAGTAGAAATATTGCATACATTATTTTATATAATAATATAATTTACTTTAAATTCAGATTTTCGCTTGGCCGCATTTGAACCACACTTATTGCTAAGATGTTGATAACACTTATATAACAAGATCATAGTCCATTCTTCTTCAGTTTCATTAAGCAAAAAACGTTAGTAATGCTTTAGGAAACGTATATTGCAAGAAAAATAACGAAACAAAAATTATGCTTAAATGGCAAATATAATTTATATCCAAATTTTGTAATTTCTCAAAAAAAAAAACAGCATAAAATGGTAAAATCCGCAGAAATTGTCTGACAATATTGACTGGCAAAAATCGAACAACAAAAAATAAAAAACTTATAATTCTTGTTTATATTTCTTGTTTGTTTCCCCTTGCTATCAATAAGCTATTATTTAAAAAGCAAATAGATTTCTTTTCCACGGAAAAAAATAATATCCCAAATAAATGGTCCATCTTTTTATTCCCGAGGGCATTTCAAATTTTGAAATATTGATCAACGAGGCATGGGCAGGTATACTATGGAAACTTATTTAAATATCTGAAAATCCCGCAGGCTTTAACATCATTTTACTGAAAGTAAGTTTGCAGCGGGGAACATGACTGCCGGAAATTTAAAGTTTGAAAATTTTTACTACGGGGAAACAAAATTTAATTTCTTGGAAATTTAAATTTTTATTGTAGATATTAGAAGCTATAAAAAAATAAATAGAAAGGCATATTTCAAAATATTTTTTTTTTATTTTGTCATGATGGACCGCATCTTGTTGAAAATCAATATCAGTTAAAAGGTTCTCAATAAAAATAGGATTATGTGATTTACAATTTAAGAAGTAGCATATTTCAGTGTTTTGTCTAACGATGACCGGCTTTTGCAATTTAAACAATTGAGTATGAGATCTAAAATGTTGTTTTTTAGGGAGACGAAGTACTAAACATAAATCAGCAATGTAGGCATATAAAATATTTGCTTTTTCCTCATGGAAGTTTTAGTTTAGTTAACACCAGATCTGTTTCATTACTTATAACCAATGAAAAACTGTCCTTATAAAATTAAAATACAGTAATGAAATGCAAACCTACTCTTATAAAAATAGAGGATAAAATCCGCGTGAGTAAGCATACTTTTACTCAAATTCAAATAACAAGTCATTTACATTTCGTTTCTTAAAGACTACAATCTGAGATCTAGAAAAATATATGTTTGGAGTGACTCACCCCCTTTTATTATTTTTTTTTTCAAAAAATTCTGAAACACATCAAATTTGCTAATATGTTGTTCATAAAAAATATTTTAAAGGATTTCATTAAATTCCATAATTTATAGCATTAATATAAATGAAGCAAATGCAGGTTTATCCTAGCAGAGATCATGTCTGTGGGATGAAACCATTTGTCCGGTCAAAGTAGACATTCAGTGTTACCAAAATTCGCATTTGGCTGAAAATTTGTACAAATGTTCGGAACACCATTACAAATAAGTTGTCGAAATTCCCCAACGATCCCATACCTGGAAAAAAAATATTCGAGGTCAAAGTGGGGGAAAATGGGTTTTTCGCGTTTTTCAACCAAACAGTAAGTTTTATCATCAAAATAGTTCAGACCAAAATTGTAGATAAAATTACCTATAAAAATTGATCTTATACTTTTTTTCATAAGAGTCACCGTTTTCTAGATATCATCGCTCAAAAAGTTGAGAAAGCTGCGTTCTCTAAAATATGCACACCTTTCCACGTCACCTGTGAGGTAGTGTATTTGACGCGTTTTTTTTAACGTGGTTTCCCCGGTAGGCCTATTCCACGAACCATACTGTACTATGTAATGATTAAAAAAAAAAGAAGAAATAGTTGAAAATAATCGAAGCTGTCTGGATTCTATTGAATTTAGGTCAATTATTCGTCAGATTTATTATCGTTAAATACTTCTGCTTCTTCTTGTTCTTCATCTTCTTGTTCTTTTTCTTCTTCTTCTTCTTCTTCTTCTTCTTCTTCTTCTTCTTCTTCTTCCTGCTGAGTGCAAATAGATCCCTCCAAAAGCGATGTATCAGACGTCTCTTCGTTGATATGATATAAACCGTCTTCTAATGGAGATTCAACATTGGAACACGAGTGGCCTTGGTAATTTGTACATGCTAATGAACAAAATAACCCAACTTTTTTTGCAGCCGCATTTAACATTACATCCATTTTTACAATTGCAAAAAATTGTGTTGAAGAGTTTTTCTGGCTCAGGTGGGAGTAAAATCTGAATTGGTTCCAATGTATTTTCAATTAACTTCCATCCCCAATCTTTTGGATCTAGTTGAGTACCAAGCCACAGTTGAACTTAATATACCCGAAATAGATGTTGTTGGGCAGAAGCAGAGGTTGGAGAAAGACAAGCTAATTGCACTCGCTTCTTGTTTCGAGTATTTTTAACAAACGATGCGTAGCGACACTTATCGATGCAGGTAATTTTTTTGGAGCTCCATACATGGCAAGAAGAAAGCGAATTCCATTGCTAATAATTTCTTGTGGAGTAGAGTTACTATTTTTAAAAATTTCAGCACAACCGACTAAATCTTGTTTTTCAAACATTTTAAAAACAGATGTTTTACCCCTTCTGTAAAATGCTGATGTCGTATCGCAGCCACTTATTGCATGTAAAAACAAAACATGATTTTGGCACTTTGCAAAACTAGATAAACTTTGTGTTGAATATCTTTCAGACTGATGTTGAGCTTTCCCAAGTTTTAAAAAACGAATGGTTTTGTTAGTTGGAGTTCGAGCAGTCAGTAAAACCAGTAAATCAACGTCCTCATCAACAACAATAGTTGTGTTTGTTAAATTGAACTGTTCTAATGCTGTTTCAATGATGAGGACATCAGCATCATTAACAGCTTGTTTCCCAGTATACCTTCACTGGCCAATCTTTCTTTTAGCAGTGAAATGAACCGTGACTTGATGTGGGTATTTGCCAGAAACTTTTGTTGAGTAGTGGGAACGGTCATAAAATGATTAAATAAAATGTCTGAAGATGAAGTTGTTTTAGCCCGACGACGTTGTTCTGCGGCTTTAATGTTCCTCGTGTAATCGATGTAGCCATCAAATACTACAGTAACTCTGTGATATACCGATAGAAAAATATTTCAACTCGTATTACAGCTCCAGTGATGTCTGTACGCGGCGTACTTATACATATTATGGAGAACACAGTTTACTCAACTTTTTGAGCGATGATATCTCGAAAACGGTGACTATTATAAAAAAAAGTATAAGATAAATTTTTATAGGTAATTTCATGGTCTACAATCTTAATTTAAACTATTTTGATGATAAAACTTACCGTTTGGCTGTAAAACGCGAAAAACCCATTTTTCCCCACTTTGACCTTGAATAATTTTTTTTCCAGGCATGGGGTGGTTGGGGACTTTTAACAACTTATTTGTGATGGTGTTTCGAATATTTGTACGAATTTTCAGTTCTATTTTGGTAACCTTACCTCTTTTTAGGGCTAACTTGACCGGATAACATCATAGTTTTACTTTGTTTCAAGTAACAAGTAATTTCAATTTTATATTGTTAACATGTCTCTATAGAACTCGGTATATAAAACAAAAGTATTTGGGGTTTTATGGCTTTTTTTCGGAAAATCCTAAAATGAGTCAACTTTATTCACCTTTGTTGTTCATAAAAAATATTTTCAAAGAATTCCATTTAATTTTATAATTGGTAAAATTAAAATACGTGAATAAAGTACAGGTTTACACTTATAAGAAAGAAGTGATGATATACATAGAAGAAAACCACCATAGTTGCACTTGTTTCAAACAACAAATAATTTCCGGTTTGTTCTGTAAAGGTATCTTGTATGTACAGGGTGAGTCAACGATTGGATGAAGTAGGTTTGTGCCTTTTCGGTGAAATTAACAAAGAAACTGTATTTATTGTTTGATACAGTTTATTTTTACGCAGATTTTAAAAATATTTAGGACTCTACAGGGTGAGCCAAAAAACTAGGACAGCATAAAGTTGTATTTTTTTAAATAGAAAACCCTATATACGAATCGTATTTTCGATTTAGCTTATAATTTTAAATCTTTTTTATTAAGGTTTTACTATAACAAAACTTTATAGTTTCTGAGATAATTAAGTTTAAAGAAAAAAGTCACATTTTCAAGCATCAATTCAATCCTAAATAACGTTTTCAATTTTGTGACAAATATATTCAAATTTGGAATTTAGCAAGGCCAAGGACAAGTTAACATAATTTTTACCTAATATTTGCAATAAAAGCTACAGGGTGTTGAACACATCGGCTCAAATTTGAACAAGTTTAAATGAATAAATATCTTTTTTTTTAAATGGTACACCCTGTATATTTTCATGTTATTTAATAGAGTAATAAAAACCCTAAAAGTTTTGTTCAATATATTCTATACCGATTTATAATAGTTTTTGAGATATTTCAGTTCTTATTTTCCATACTTTTTTACAGAAATAGTCTTCATTATCATAGTAGCCATGGCAAAAACAATGTAAAAGAACATTTTTCTCTGTGTCAAATTTATAACCGCAATCGCTTCTTTTGGTTCTTATGTAGTGTAGTTTGGTTTTTTTTTGCATTCATCCTGTAAAATGAATTTTCCAAAGAATGAGTTAATAGATATGATTTATACAATAGGAGGGGCTCAAAAAAATTGCCTTCTTGCTCAAAGAATTTACAAAATGAAGAATCCTGATCGACGCCAGCCAAATACCCATACTTTTCAAAACTTAATGCAAAGATTTGATTCTTCTGGCACTGTTGATTATCCAAAACGTAAAGTGGTCAACAAACCAGTAACTAATGAAGAAAAAGAACTACAAATATTGTTAAATGTTCAGGAAAATCCTTATATTGGTAGCCGTAAGTTAGCAGCATTATGTGAAACATCACAATCCACCGCTAATCGTACTACCAAGAAATATAGGTATCATCCATATCACATGGAATTACACCAAGAATTGCATGGACAGGATTTTGAAAGTGGTGTAAACTTTTGTCGTACAATAAATGCGGAGATTCAATTAAATCCAAATTCATTATGCAAGGTATTGTTTAGTGATGAAGCTACTTTTAGAAGTAACGGTGCCGTAAATAGACGCAATATGCATTATTATGCCACAGAAAACCCATTTTGGATTAGAAAGGTGCAACATCAAAACCACTGGTCATTAAATGTTTGGTGTGGTATTCATCATAATCGAATTATTGGACCCCACTTTTTTAATGAACCACTAAATGGCCATAGTTACCTGAACTTTCTACAAGAAGAACTACCCCAACTGCTTCAAGGTCTCGATAGGGATGAGCTCGACAGTATGTGGTTCCAGCACGATGGTGCGCCTCCTCATTACCACCGGGAAGTTCGTGCGTTTTTGGACCAACGACATCCGCAAAAAATGGATTGGACGTGGGGGTGTGGCCACCAAGGTCTTGCGACATCACCCCATTAGATTTCTTCCTATGGGGTTATATTAAAAATAAGGTGTATGTTAATCCACCAACAACAGTGGAAGATATGGGAAACAGGATTAGGGATACCTATGGAACAATAACGCCACTAATTTTGTCCAGGGTCCGAGAAAATCTGCAAAAAAGACTAAATTTGTGCATTGCACAAGAGGGTCGTTTATTCGAACACTTATTAAAAAGAAATAATTAATCTCAGTATTTAATAGGTAATTTTTTTGTTTCAATTTAGTATAAAAGTAAATATGTATTTGCCTTGTCGTTCTTGTTGTGTTAATTTTTTCACATTATGTTTAATTAAACTATTGCCGTCATAATATAACGAATAATGTATTTCATCATATTTAACCACATTCTGTTTGTTTCTGTAGTTTCTTTTTATTATTTTACATGGCTACTATGATAATGAAGATTATTTCTGTAAAAAAGTATGGAAAATAAGAAAAACTTAAATATCTCAAAAACTATTATAAATAGGTATAGGATATATTGAACAAAACTTTTAGGGTTTTTATTACTCTATTAAATAACATGAAAATATACAGGGTGTACCATTTAAAAAAAAAGATATTTATTCATTTAAACTTGTTCAAATTTGAGCCGATGTGTTCAACACCCTGTAGTTTTATTGCAAATATTAGGTAAAAATTATGTTAACTTGTCCTTGGCCTTGCTAAATTCCAAATTTGAATATATTTGTCACAAAATTGAAAACGTTATTTAGGATTGAATTGATGCTTGAAAATGTGACTTTTTTCTTTAAACTTAATTATCTCAGAAACTATAAAGTTTTGTTATAGTAAACCCTTAATAAAAAAGATTTAAAATTATAAGCTAAATCGAAAATACGATTCGTATATAGGGTATTCTATTTAAAAAAATACAACTTTATGCTGTCCTAGTTTTTTGGCTCACCCTGTAGAGTCCTAAATATTTTTAAAATCTGCGTAAAAATAAACTGTATCAAACAATAAATATAATTTCTTTGTTAATTTCATCGAAAAGGCACAAACCTACTTCATCCAATCGTTGACTCACCCTGTATATATGTACGTAGATTTGGGGATCTGTACACTGTAACCTGGTAGATCTATTGTGCCCCCCTACAACTGCCCAGTAGTAAGAGTTACTTTCATCCCCTTAAAATGCATCTCCACCGATAAAAAAAAATACGTCTTTTATTTTCGTGTCTTTTAGAAAATATTAAAGTTTCATCAAAGCCAAGACGAACACTTCGGATATCTTCCTTGTTAGTAATACTAGAGCAACAGTATGTGATAAAGTTGAATATACAAACCACCATATAGTATAAATAAGGACATTAAAAATTAAAAGTGGATTTCGAAATATCATCGACATACGGAATATGCTGCACTAGGGTGTTTTTTGTTATTCACATCCTAATTTAATGGTAATTGTCAGTTTCGGAAAGGAGAACTCTACGTTATTGGGATGCGGTGCATGTTACAAAACCAACAAATTTATTACAATTATACAGGGTGCGGCATTTATCTTGAGACAACGGAATATCTCGGTGCGAACACCGAAAAATATTTTATATAAAAATTATAGGTTGGCAAGGGGCTAACTAATAGCGACCTTGAAAATGACTTTGATCGTGTCATTCAAGGTTCTTTGAAGGTCAACTTTGGAATTTTAAGTGGCACCTCCCAATTTTGGACTCTGGAAATGAAAAGGGAGGAAAATTTTACCATCATATATAACCTTGACCTCAAGGCAAAGGTCAAACATCAAGGTCATTTCGTGGAATGTTTCAAACAAAAGTTATTGGATGACACCCCCCGTGTCATCCAACGGTAGTAACCTTGAAAATAACATTAACCTTCAGGGTCATTTGAAGTCCAGTTTCAAGATTTGAAAAGGAAACCCCAATTTGACCCCCGGAAATGGAAAGACCGATCAATTTCACAGTAATTTCATTATCCTATATGACCTTCACTTCGAGGTTGAAGTCTAATATTAAGGTCATTTCAGGGTCCAACTAAGATCTTCAACATCATTATAATGGATCATCTTTATGTTGCGAAGTATCAACCTATAGACTGATATTTTGTAAATTGTGAACTTAGAACAGTATGGGTCTGAGAACTATATTGGGCTTTTAAGCCAGTTAATTTTGACAAGAGTGACCCAACTTAATGGTCAAGTAGCCAATCTCTAACGTAGCGGTAGCGTTGTCATGGTGTCATAGTGAGGTATTGTGATTGTGTTATTAGTTGGTTGGTAGAGTGAGTAGCACGGTCCATATATTTGGTAATAGTCTCGCGAATAAAGGTGCTAAAATTAACACATTGGAGATCCCCATGTATTATCGTTTTCCTCACAAAGTATGGGACTCCACCAATCATTCTTAAGACCTTGTTTTGGAAGCTCTCTAATCGCCTAAATCTGGACTTGCCTGTGGTGATCCAGATCGGAGCACCAAAGGACAGTATCGATCATATGAAAAGCTTGTAGATAGTCAGTTTATTCCTCAGGTTTAGTTTACTATTTCGATATAGAAGCGAATAGAGGGCCTTAGACAGAATGTAATTCGTATTTAGCAACCAGCTAAGTATTCGGTCGAAGACCAGCCTCAAGTACTTCGCATGGTCCCGCCAAGGCTTGTGGACATTCGAGATGGTTAGCCGATTGTCCGAAATTGGAAAACGTGACTTTGCAAATATGACGGCTTTTGTCTTGTTTGGATTCAATTTTATTTTCCAATCGGCCATCCATCTTCCAGTTTATTGATGTGACGGTGGAGTCTCAACATTATATAGTTTAAAGAGCCTGAAGAGGTCGCAAATGCAATATGGTCAGCAAACATAAATTATTTGCTGAAGTTGTCGGTTGGGATGTCCGCAGTATATAAATTGAACAGAGTTATTATAATTATTTTATAAAATATTTCATACTAAAATTGTAAGATTGCCAAGTTGCTATAACATAACTTTGATCTCGATTTTCATGGTTATTCTTCGTTCGTTCTGAATTGTTAGCAAAATTGTACATAGTGCAACTATGTCCATAATTAACTATTTTTAGCACTACCCGATAATAACGACATGGACGTAGTAGTTTTTGTTCTCTTCGGGATGCTTGTTTAAGGTAAATTCCCTTGCCTTTCACCATCGAGATGCTTATTTTCTGTGAGTTATCCCGCCTCTTACCATCGAGATGCTTGTTTTCGGTAAGTCTCCTCGCTTCTCACCATCGAGGTGCTTGTTTTCTATGAGTTCCCTCGTCCCTTATCATTTTGTATGATCATGTTAAAGGTTTCATAAGAATTTTTTCAATAAGTACTGAAAATGGTTACCTTCAACTTCAATACACTTATTGAGCAGCATTTCAAAATTACACACAACTGTTGGGCATTTCAGGTGTTATTTTGGCACAAGCATCTCTGTACGTCTTTATAAACTTCGCATTTCAAATAACGCCATAAACAAAAATGTGATGATGTAAGGTTTGGCGATCTTAAGGTCCAATTTATCAGACCTCTTCTACCAATCTACCGTGCATCGAATTCGCGATTTAACACATGAGATAATTGGGAATAATGCGCTGGATATCCATCGTGTTAAAACCACATTTGTTGCCTTACATCTAAGCGTTCGTCTTCAAATAAAATTGGGAGTTGTTTTTCTAAAATATCACGATATTTGCGCCGTTTAAATTACCTTTTCAAATTTTGAAATTGAGCTTCAAATGACCCAGAAGGTTAATATCAAGGTTATTTTCAAGTGAGTGACCACTTATACCCGTGCCACCCAACAACTTTCGTACGAAACATTTCACGAAGTACTGCGATCTTTTTGTTTTAACCTGGAAATAACCTTGGTATT
Organism: Diaprepes abbreviatus; assembly: GCA_034092305.1. Taxonomy (NCBI): domain Eukaryota; kingdom Metazoa; phylum Arthropoda; class Insecta; order Coleoptera; family Curculionidae; genus Diaprepes; species Diaprepes abbreviatus. The sequence continues at coordinate 1,638,152 of JASJET010000303.1, forward strand.
TGACCTTAACATTGAGGTTAAGGTCATATCCGACCATAAAATTTTCCGCCCTTTTCATTCCTGGGGTCGGAATTGAAGAGTCCTATTTAGAATTCCTTCAAATAACCTTGAAGGGTAAGGTCGAGGTCATTCTCAAGATCAACATTAACCAGCCTCCTGCCACCCTGTAAATTTTTTATAAAACATTTTTCGAAAAAATATCATCTCACTGAAATATTCCGTTGTCTCAAGATAAATACCGCACCCTGTGTATGACATTCTACATTAAAAATCTAGCTCATCTCTTCTTGTATGTTATTGAATTTAAACCAAAATAACCAGGTTTGAAAACCGAATGGTTATAGGTCCACCTCAAATGTTTTAATCAAAAAGGCCCTTAATAATAATGCAAACACTAATTAACTTTAATTAAAAACAAACTAATTTAAACTCTTACATTTTTAAATGGTATCATTTAAAACCGTCCTAAAAATATTTACCATAAATATTCAGTTTATTCTATCCTGAAAGAAGTAATTATACCAACTTTTACAGCCTACCTTCACAGTTCATTCTGCCTTATTGGCAATTTTCATTGAAAGATTGATTGACATTATTAAAAATTTCTTCGAAAAGTGACGTAAAATAAAAAGTCATTAGGTGACTAAACGACTTTTTACCGCCTAAGTTAATAAGAAACAGCGGTAAGTGATTTTTTCGACATTTCGTTTTAGGTTTAATAAACTTTTCTTCATTCAGACTAGGGAAAGTAAATTAAAAAATAAACGATGGCAATAAGCCCCCTTTATTTTTTAGATAATAAAAAATATTTGGTTGGTGTTTAACGAAGATAAAATAAGAACTTTTTAACTTATTAAATATATTAGACTATTTGAGACGCAATATTGATGGATTAAGTGTACGAAGGGTACACATTCAGATTTTTTTAAACCACTTTTGGAGTATCAGAATTGATTTACAAGTACTATCAGAAAGTCTGATGACATTAATCAACAAAAACAGTTTTTTTTTTTTTATTTCAAATCATATCTGATACCAAATATATAGATATTCGTATTTGTTTTTGATTAGTCTTTCAACATTTTAACTTTATAATTTAATTTATGTCTCTCCTATAATTGGATCCATAGGACATCTTTTATTGGGGTGTGAATAAATAAGTAAATGAGTGTGAGATTCTAAGGTTATAAGCTACCATCATTGCCTTTAAAGTGCTTTACCCTTTTGGCTACACAAATATTTTTTTGTTTGGTATTTATTTTATTATAAGGAAGCTAAATACGCTATCAAAAAGCGTATCGATATACAAAGTCTAGTTAAATTTATCTAAAATATATCTAAAATAGACTAAATCTTGCCATTTTTAATGGGCTAAAACCAAAATTAAACTTATCTTTTTAATATTAGTTCAACTTTTAGAGATACATGATGTCATGTAACCGCAAGAACGCTGGTGGTATATTTGTATTGTTATAACAATAGATGGACGCGAAGTTGCCAAATATACGTTTTACCGGGCTAAGGGAATTTTGTACAACTTGACAATACCGCACGGGAATCTCCAGACATGACCCACTATATACGAAGTCCTAACCCTCCAGGGCTTAAAATAAGGGAAATGTCCATTTAAAGCTATGTAATTCGACTTTTATGTCTGCTTAATATTCAACAGCCCCTGAATGCAAACAAATGACAAACGCCATTATCCCGAATATTATGAAAGCGAATTGAAAGTTATAAAATATTCTCGAAAAATGTAGAACCCGTATTTGGATATAAGCAGCTACAAAGGGGAGGGGTGAGTCAGTCAAAGTTAGTGAGTCGAATCGAATAATTGAGATTGTAAGATTTCTCGAAAATGTGTAAACAATCCAGATCAGTTCTGTTATATTTGTGGTGAGGTGACTTTTGCATCTCAGAAGCAGTCTATTACTCTATTGATAAAAAGGGCATATCAGCATTATTTCGGTTACAATATTGGGGAACAAGATAAACAGTGGGCGCTACATACTGCTGTAATGCATGCACTTTAAGTCTGAGAAATTGGTTAAATGGTAAAAAATGATCTATGCGGTTTGCTGTCTCAATGATCTGGGGAGAGCTTTCAAATCATGTTGATGATTGCTATTTCTGCATCATACCTTGTGTTGAACACGGCATAGGTATACCCAAGAAGAAAAGTCGGTTATCAGATATCCAAATATACCATGTGCCATGAGTCGTGTGTCTTATAGTGACGAACTTCCTATTCCATAACCTCCAGAAACATTTACGAGTCAGACCATAACGATACAACGATTTCTCAAAAAGAAGATATGACATCAACAATAAGAGATTTTGATTTCACACCTAGCACATTATACCGTCAACCGCACAAAATAACCCAGTCAGAATTAAACGATCTAGTGAGAGACTTAGAGCTTCCAAAAAGTACAGCAGAGTTAGTAGGATCAAGATTGCAGTAGCCAAACTTAATAGAAGATGGTGTTTCAATATGGATTATTTGTAAACGGCATAAAGGCCTAGCACCATTTTTTAACATGGAAAATAACGTAGATTTCTGCATTTTATTGGCGGCTTTAAATATAAACTACAAGCCAGAGGATTGGAGATTGTTTATAGATAGTTCAACATTGAGTTTAAAAGCAGTACTATTGACTATGGGATATATTTTACCGTCTATTCCTGTTGGATATCCAGTTCACATGAAAGAATCATACGACAATATGAAGTACCTATTGACAAGTATAAAATACGGTGAGCTCCAGTGGCAGATCTGTAGCGACTTAAAGGTGATTGTACCTTTACTTGGGCTGCAGCTTGACTACACCAAGTTTTGCTGTTTTTTTATGTAAATGGGACAGTCGGGCAAATGTTCTTTATTACAAGAAAAAAGACTGGACCGTTCAACAATCATTAGAGCCAGGTGAAAAGAGAGTATAACATATGCCATTGGTAGACCCCAAAAAGATTTTGTTGCCCCCACTGCATATCAAATTGGGCCTAATGAAAAACTTCGTTAAGGCACTGAATACAGATGGGCTAGATTTTCATTACCTGAGTCAGAAATTCCTAAGGCTAAATGAAACAAAAATTAAAGAAAGTATTTTGTTGGGCCACACATTCGAAATATTCTGAAAGACAAGACAGCACTTTATCAGATATTAAAAAAAGCTTGAAATAACTTACGCCTCGTGGTCACGAATTTCTTCAGGAAAAAAAAAGAACTGACAGTTACGTTACTCTTCTTGAAAATATGCTGTCATCGTATCAAAAAATGGGTTGCAATATGTGTCTAAAGATCCCTTTCTTACACTCACATCTGGACTTTTTTCTTGACAACTGCGGAGCTATAAGAGATAAGTATGGTGAATGCTTCCATCAGGATATATCAACAATAAAGAAAAGGTACCAGGGAAAGCGTACCGACTACTGTTGGGCTCTTGTAAGAAATCTCCAGAAAGATTTTATAAAGAAAAGCAAAAAGACAAAATATTTAGTGTCTCTTCAAGTGTAAAAGTACGTATTTTTTATTTTTTTTTAAAAAATAAAATAAAAAAACTTTTTCTTAAAAATTGCAAGTAAGTTTTTCATTTCATTGTCATTTTTGTATTCAGCGCTCCAAAATTAACAAAAAAATGAACTTTTTGTTCACGATACAACAAGTAAACTAAAATCTCTTGCGTAGCGGTAGAGAATCTCATGAACTCTGACAAAAAAATATAAAACAACTTACCAACGTAAAATTATTATATTTTTAAAATTATACACATCTGGTAAACCAAACCACAATAAATTTAGGAAGTTAATATATATTTTATATCAGTTAAACTGAAATCTAAACCTTGCTCATTTTTACTTGTTTTTCATGTGATATTAATAAAACGATCCCGCACTGATACAAAAAGATATTACAGCTAGTACAGTAAAATTATGTTTATGGTATTTTCAAGTCTTTTAAAGAGTTTTTCATATGTTCAGCAACTGCACCTCTTTTTTTATATCTTTATATCTATTGAGCGATGTTAAATTTGTGGACATTTCGTAGCACAGAATATTGTTTCTATCTTAATTGCAGTCCTAGGGGCGTTTCAATTTCTTTTAAAATTTCCTTGAAAAGTATATTAACATTTATATCAAAATTTAAAAATTGCTGAATTTTTTTCCTGTTATTTTGCTCTTAACGTTCATATCAGACTTTACTTTTTAATGCGTGCGATGCATGTAATAGATTTTTCGAATAATATTCCTGATTTTTCTCTGGGAAAGGAAGTACCCTCTGGCATAACTATCAAAGGTTATCTGGATGAGGTGGGAAGTCAGTGGTTTGATTGGCCAGCACCCAATTTAGACATGAACCTCATTATACGTATGTGGTGTGAGTTGAAACGATGTATCCAAAAGCATACACCAGCTCTAAGAATGTGATTCTTAATTTAATTAAAAGTCGACTCCAAACAGTTATTAATGCAAGGGAATACATGTTATTTAGGCGTTTTATTCTTGGGAACCTTGAAATCCACCACCATTATCAGTTTAATATTTGAGAAGCGTTTCCTCTACCTTGTAATTGGTTCACCACGAGTATTCGAAATAATTTTAAAAGTATAGCAAATATCTTTATTCTGGGTCCGCATTGAGCGTATCTCCAAATGCTGGATAGGGGAACACTTTCTTGTAAGGGTACTGGACAATTGAAATACCCCGGAGTGAACCAATAACTAGATAGGGGAAGGACCCCTTGAATTATAAATCGAACATGAGTTGAATGCTGAAAACTTGACACTAGTGGCGTCTCACGTCTCGAAGCTATCGAGAATATAAGCGTTGTGTGAGACCACATACCCTTCTGTTCTGAGAAAGATGAATGTAATTCCGAATTTCCATCTGATCTAAACGAGAGTTATGATTCCAAAAATCTCATGTTGATCTAGCAACCATCAGAGTAAAGATCGCTACTGAACGCCCTTCTTAAAGTTCAACAAGTGGAAGAGATTTTTACACGCGTTGATTGCAATGTATTGAAACAGAGTTTGATCTGCAAATAACATTCAGGTTTATTTTGATATATTTACAATATTGAACGAGGAATTTTTCGCAATTTCCATTTCCTCTGTAAATAATAGGGATTCTTAATAAAAAACTCTTGGCCCCTTAAACATTCCTGAGGATTGCCCTTAATATCAAATTTAAGGTCTCTACTAAACTCACTTTCATAAGTTATTTTTTGCCGCAGCGATGCATTAGAGCCACTGGAGTTCATAGTTTTGACACCCAAAAACACATAAAAATTATAATTTTTATTCGAGTTTGGTTGCATTTAACCACGTACCGCATCCTATAAGGTTTGTTCGGGGTCTTTTGGTGTGCGATTCATTTACCAAAACAATGATAATAATAATTTTAAAAATTTCTTATATACTGGTGGTAATTTTAAACTATACAGCAGCTGATATTTGCTTGATGTTTCCAAAAATTTTAAATAAACGAGCAATTGCGTTGTTAGGTGTAGACTGCTTCGTACATCCTTGCACTCAGAGACACCAGTCGCGAAGTTACGATACTGGACCAGGCGCGGAACCAAAGGGGGGGCGGTGGGGCGATCGCCTCCCTCCCCCTCAAGAGCTTAGAGTTATATACCCGATTGTGCCTCTTACACTAGAAATGTGTATGCTATTGGCTTCCATTCCTCCCCCCCCCCCCGTTGATAACTTGTTTTTTCTTGCGATCGCCTTCCCCCTAAGAGCTTTGAGTTTAGGAAAATAGACCCAATCCTGGCTCTTATACTAGGAATGTGTATGCTGCTGGCTTCCACTCTCCCGTCGATAACTTCTTTTTTCTTGTGCGATCACCCACCTCAAGAGCTTCGAATTCAGAAAAATAGATCCGACCTTGACTTTTATATTAGAAATGGGACTCTTGCTGGCGTCGCTCCCCCCGTCGACAACTTACTTTTACTTGCCATACTGTACTTTTATGACATCACCACCCCCCACCCAAAAAGAGAGGCTTGATCCGCCTCTGCGCTGGTCTTCAGTGCCATTATTATCTTACTGTCTGAGCATTTATTTATTACCCTATTCCAGTTTATGTTCCTCTCACAGAGATGGCCATACTGTAGAATAGCATAAAATTTCCGCTGTAAAATTCATCACACATTGTCAGAGAGGGTAAAACTCTTGAACTCCCGTGTTCCGACCTCACACTTCCGTTCTAGTTTTTTCATCTTGTCCATTTGAATACCACCAGGATCCATTTCTCGAGAGATTTTGCTCACTCTCCCAATCTTCTCTACTCTCCAGGGAGTGGTTGGGATTTAACAGCGGCGCCATGTAATCTATCTGCATGGGGAGTGATGGACACCTCTTCACCACGCTTTCTCAGCCACCAATTGAGAAGATAAACAATCTTCAGGACCTCGTTCTCTATGTATAAGTCAAGCCCTGGTGGGGGCAGTCCTCATCGCACTCACTATTCCCATACTAGTCATTCGCCATATTATTGAGTTAGATTACATTCCAAAAATTATTAAATTCAGTTTCCACATTTTCAAGAGATCTGAGAAAAGACAATATTTTCTTAAAACTTTAACTTCTTCTATCGCCTAAACGAAGCAGTATCTAAGTTGGCTTAAATCGACCTATTTTGACGTTAAGAGTCTGTCATCAAGCGCTGTACATGTATTTTCCGAACTCCCTGTATACTGATTTTAAAGTGGGAAAATTAGCTTATGTTATCAAAGAACCTCTTATTTCTGCCCAAATGAATGCTTTCTTGTAAAATCGCTTTAATAATCTCTCATAAAAATCGATAAGATGCGAAAATGACACTCTCCTTGGTATTTCTAACTTATTTTTAAAATATGATGTTTGTAGGTTTGCTTTATTAAGACAACTGAGTAACCCGTGCTAATTTTAGTTAATCTGTGATTACCTAATGGTACCCTATTTCCCCCTTGATGTTTTCAAATCAAAAATGTGCAATTGAAATAATTTATATCTAAAAATTCAATTTATCCGTTATTTAAAGGTTATTTTTTTGCTATTACACGTTTTTATTATCAATCATTCTACGTTGTAAGTCAACATTTAGTTCTTGAATAAAATATTTGGCTTAAGAATAGAATAAACAACATAAATAAATCAGCATAAAGAAAAAAAAATGGTTTTATTTTACCGTGTAAGATTGTGATATATTCACGAAAATATATTGCAAAAATTTTAAATAAATAAAATGTCGCTCAAGTTCGTAACGGATACGCATTATGTTGGGGTTCCGTATTAGTTATGGTCGTTGTTAGGTTTTCCCGAAAGGTCGTTGCCTTTGAGTTAATTAAAACCATGGAACCCTTTTAACGGGAAACTATCTTACCTGGCGATTTGGTCAAAATGCACGCTTATAACGACCATTATTACCAACTTTGGTGATTGAGGCGGCTAAGTAAAAATATTCTATAGGTATTTAATTGCATTGTAAAATACCGATAAACAAAAGAGCCTAAATTAAATTTTGAATAACTTTTTTCTTACATTTGTCGAATTAATTTGAATGAGTGAATGAATGAATAAGAGTGATGATATTTCATCTTAGATGCTTAGGCTTGGCTGAGTCTATTCCATTCCATCATGACTGCAAGTTATTAAAGGCTTATCGCCTTAGTGAATACAAGTAGTCTCGTTACCACAACTCGCCTGATTGTTTAGGCTGATATAATTATATTATTGTGTCTATTTCAGTCTGTTGTGAACATGGTCAACAGCATACTATTTAGTTTCGTTCGTCAGTGCAATAGGCAAGTATTTATGAATATAAAGGTTATATTGATTAATTAACTTTGATTTAGTTTGGACAAATGTTACTGACGTCACATGGTTCTAAATTGCAATAAAACTAAGAAAAGTGAAAAATATTCCTATAATCTTTTAACTGCAAGTGAAATTTTAAAAATGGCAGATAGTCAATGTGGCGCAGTATCTGTGAATTTTCCTGCGTGATAAGTGAATTGTAATGATGTAAACGACCGTTCAGCATTTCTCTCTCCTCGATGTATCGGTCCACTCTACTTCCAATGTCCTTAGAAGATGATCGGGCTAATATGGCGGAACTACTTAGGATTTGTATTTCTCCCCACCCCCAAGCTCAGGCACTGGCGGAAGGCTGAGATCCCTGGTGATGTATAGCTGGTTGATCCATCTAAATGACTCAGAACTTACAATGCAGGTTTATGCTAGTGACCTAGTTATCATTATTAAAGGCAAGAATGAAGGTAGTATAACAAGCCTTGTACAAACTGCCTAATATCAAACCAGTAAATGGTGCGGAACAACGCTGAGCTTGCCCAAAGAGGTTAAATATCTGAAAGTACTAGTACAGCAGAAACTTACATGAAACAACATCACTGAAAAAATGCTCCAGGAGACAATAGCGGCAAGCTAGATGTACGGTAGAATTTTTAGGAAAAACCTGAGAGATTCTCTTTACTGGCCACATATATTGGGAGCAATATACTTGCAATTGGATATATGAATATATTTATATCATGGAAACTATTTTATTTCTCAACCGACTGCAAAAAAACTTTATCCAATAAATTTGAACGTTCACTTTTCTAACACAGTTAAAAATAAAGTAATATCTCAGATTGCAAAGACGTATCAGGAAGGGGTGGAGGCCTCACTCATGGCAATGCACCCCCTACTTGCAGACCGGTTTCAGAACAATTGGTTATCGTTAGTACAAGATAGGCAAGCGTACCTAAAAGAACAAAAAAAAGTGAATCCTTTTTTCAACTTATATCAGACTAAATCTAAATTCTTATACAAACAGCGTCATCTCCCAGCATTCCACATAATCTGAATATTGTTTCTTGTAGAGAAACAAAGTACTATTTCAGATTGCATAATTCTATGCAATTCTATGCTATGCACCCAGGAAAGGGTGACGAGAACAAATGAGTTCGAATCCTATTTGTAGTTGGCGATGTACTGGTATGGGAGAGGTGTCCACCCTTTCCTGCTACATTTTTACAATCTGAAATAGTACTTTGGGTCTGTGTTTGAACAGATTACGTCTGTCTTTATTATATAATATTTTTTCGATTGGTTGAGAACTAAAATAATTTTTCTAACGTAAATGTATTTATGGATTAAAGTACAACTATGTTGTAACTACTGTTGGTATATAGATTAAATATTCAGATTGCGTGGAACGCTGGGAGATGGCGCTGCTTTATGTTTGGTCTCGTTACAAGTTTTTTATGTTTAGGTGCGCTTGCCTACCCTGTACTGTTGGGAACCAATGAATTTGAAACCGGTCTACCGGTGGCGGTGCACTGTTTTGGAAGAATCTAAGATAGTACTTTGTCTCTGACTGTGTTAGACGAGAGTACGTCTGCGCTTATTATATAAGTTTTTTTCGTAACAATTAAATTTAATAGGTTTTATTTGTGCTAATAACTGGTACCATCAATATATAATCTATTAAAATCTTACAATGAGTAATATTTTAAGACTTTTATAGAAATAAATGTCACTGTTTTATTTTTCTAAATTAATATCTTCTTAATGACGGAATCAGCCTACACACCAAATCTTGTGAAATAAACTTTTTTAATCCAGAAGCCTACTCTCTAACGTGGGTAGTTGGCGTTTGATGAACCCTTTGTTCCATCCCCCGTAAATTTGTCGAACAAGCTATGTTCTATTAAGGATCTTTTAAAACAGAATAATAATCTAAACTGTGTTATTGCTAAATAAGCTATTTTAAAATATTATTTTTGTACATGCTCAAATCGCAGTAAATTATAACCAATTTACCGACTAAGATTCACGAAAAATGTAAGTAGACGAATGTTTTTTTTTTTGGATTTTACATAAAGCTATATACATTTAATACTATTGGGCTCGATAACGAATTGTTTGAAAATGATTTTTTATATACAGGGAAGTGGAAAATTAACACATTTGAAGCACTATCAAAAAATTTTAAAAAATTAATTTTTTCAAGTACTGCATCACGTTGTTGATTCATTCAGAGTTGTTTTGGTGATTCTGGGCAATATTTTCTCAGTTTTCTTTATTTCTTATACCGGATTTATTCAATCATGCTCGCTTTTCGCCTTATTGCTCGACGAATCATTTGACGTAATATTCGTGTGCCGGTGCCGTCGCGAAATACTGTTCACACATTCACAGAATGAATATTTTGACGCTCGCACTAAGACATGGAGGACGTGAAAATAATGGTGAGGTGCACGCTACATCTATTGAATTTATGCAATTATTTAGATATGCTGCCTAAAAAAGTGAAAAAAAACATCGTCGCAGGAGGTGGTGGATGATAGCGTGTCATCGTTGTAGAACAATACAAGTGCTTATGGTTTGCATTTTGAATAAGAAAATTTGTATTATGCTGTACACATTATTATAATAAATGATAATTAAATTTGTTTCATCCAAACTATGGACTCTGTCTTCTAAGAAATGATTGGTGAAGATGCGAGAAAGTTTTCGAATTTTTTTAGAATGTCATCAATTGATCCTAATTATTTACTTAGTAAAATTGAACCAATGATAACAAAAGAAAAACAACTGAGATATTTGGTAATTGGGGACAGCTACTAAAGTCTTCATTACATGTTCAAGACTTAAAGTTCACTTATATCGAAAATCATCATTGAAGTATATCAAGCAATTAACATATTTTTGAAAGAAGAAATAAAGTCAGCTGCTTCTCCTAACTTAGTCTTATTAATTTCTACATCAGAGAATGCATGTTCAAGAACACTGATCCAAGGTGGCAATATAACTTCTTGAGACAGTATAAGTATTTGGTTGAATTGCATTGTCGAGGTATTAAAGAGCATTGGAGATTATTTGGAATAAGAATTTGAATTGGTAACTGTAAAGGTAAGGGAGTACTGGAAGCTGCAGCTGAAGATGATCTATTTGAAATGCTGATTTGAACTGATGACTGTGACGACACAGGACTCTATAAAGCTACAGCAGAAGATGGTCTATGAACTGCGGCAGAGGATGTTCTATAGACTGGTGATTGTGCTGACAAGGAATCATAGAATGCTACTGAAACTGAATGATTTTGTATATTAATGTGAACTGGTCACTGTGGTAAGAAATCAGTAGTGAGTCCTGATCTGGGAAGAACATGGAATAGAAGTGCCAAGAAATATTCCACATAGTCCATCAATTTCATCCATCATCAGATGTCTTTTGTAATTTGAATAATTTCTTAATTTTTTTGCCAATAGCTTCTCATATAGATCCCATTCGTTGTTTTCGATGTCCTGTTGTTTGAGACATCACGTTGCTAAGCGTTTCTAATGGTAGTTTTATTTTCTTCTGTACATCGTTAATCTCTGGTGCAATTTTTCGACGTTTTAATTGCTGGTTCTTCGGCGTCTGTTGTGAGTCCGCAGTCATACACTGGTGCCTAGAAGTTTTCTTCACTTGGTATGCGAAGCATATAGGTTCATAAACATCTTCGGGTTCCATAAACGATTTGAGACACGATTTTTTCTTTCGAAGATGTGTACGGAAAGTTGCCATTAATGAGTTCATCTTTACTTGTAAGTCGTCTGATATTCCCATAGTACTTGAAATACAGTTCCATGCATCATTTAGCTTTTGGTTACTTTTATAATTAACATATTTTGGGTTCAAAATAAGTTCTGCGCTTTGGTATAGCTCTAGAAATTTTAAAATTCACGCGTTACGCTACTCCATTTTCTTCACGTCCTGTTCGGTCGAGCGGTCGCAGTCAACTGAGTGCTGGCGATTTCATGAACAATTAGTTCGCGTTTGCCGCTCGTGCCCTTTGATTCGTGTCCAAAAAACCGCTTTCGACGCGAGCACACGAGTCGCGGGACAAGGGACGAGGCGAATAACGAGCATACTGTTATGCGTACTCGTAGTTCGCCCAATTATTCACCTTGCCATTCGCACGATTGTGTAAAGACGGCATTAGTGAAATCTTAATTTTTTTAAATTTCGTACTACTCCGGTGAATGTATACAAGTCAGGCTTAATATCCTGTCGACATGTATAGGAATTTATATTTTATATAAATAATTATTTCTTACGAGTGTTGCGATACAGCTCCACTGACGAGACAATAAGGGGGTCGAAACGCGTATGGAGAGAAAACTAGAGTTGTATTTGCAAGAACTAAACTGTTTGTATATATTCCTTCCTTTTTCTCTGTTTGAAAGGAGAACACATATTGGCAATCACTTAAATACATTTCATTTCTTACTGAAATATTAATTTTTTAAACAGCGTAAGAAAGATTGTATCTCAAACAAGCACTAAAAAAGGGGCTGTTTTTTTTTATGGACAAAACTAGCTTTACAAGAGATGGCGATATAAATTCTTATAATTTACACGTTCGGTATAAGAAAAATCCACATGCAGCAATATAGACGAGCTACCAAAAAAAATTATTGTTAACGTTTGGACGAGAATCAATGAAAATGATTCGATTACACCTTTCACACTGAAGAAAAGATTAACTGGCGCACTCTATAATTATTGCACCAAAATGTAAATAACCTCTGAGATTACGTACTCTTCCAATTTAGAGCTAGGGTATGGTTTATGTACGATGATTCTCCATTACATTTTAACAATCTGATGTTTCGCCATTTAACAGATACTTTTGGTAATCGTTGGATTAGATGAGGCTGATCTGTTTTATGGTCACCAAAATCTCCTGAACTAAATCTGTTAAATTTTTTTTGGGGTATCTTTAAAGACTTGTTTGTTGAAAGTCAATAAAATTTAGGGAACAGTTGCTTGAAAGGAAAATTCATTACAGCAACCTTATTCGAAATGATCCTGAAGGGTTATTTCGACAACGAGAAAAAATCCTCAGCATGAGAAAGTTCATTTTAAGACAAGATGCGCATTTGGACCATTTGTTTAACTAAACACAAAAAATGTAGATTATACACATTTCTGGAACAATTTAGTGATTTTCAAGATTTTTTAGAGGTGTTTATGTTTTAGTTACGCTGGATCTAGTTCCTAGAATATTCATGATTCGAATTTTCTTGAAAATTACTAATGTTTTTTGAAACAATATAAATGCATTTCTTTAGGTAATTATCTATATATGTATCTAAAAAGTCAAGTTTTTGCTCTAAAAACCTGACACTTTTCAAAATTTCGGGCCTATGAGTTTAGTGGCGAACCTGACTTTTTTGGCAATATGTAAGATTTTTTTGGGCCTGAATTCGTGAGTTTTCCTATTATACAATATGTCAAAATTTTATTAAAATATTCAACTCTGCTCAAATGCACTTGAATCACTGGGTAGCTCATTTGGGTCTCGTGTCTCGGTTGGTCATAATAGTTATATGAAACATTAGGGTTATTTTAACGTCTTCTGTATACTGCTCAGTTAATAAATAGTTACGGGACACCCGTATGTATAAATTAAATATTATTTATATAAAGAAGTTAGTTGACCAATATATTAATGTAATAATATATGCTATTACAATTTAAAAGAATATATTAAAAATGATGGCTCAATGACCACTTTCTACTCTGCTCTATTGACAATTCATATTGAAAGACTGATTGACTGTAATAACGGTTCCCGTGAAAAATGCGGCAAAGTAAAAGTCATTAAGTTCCTAGCTGAATCTCTTCCATCTAAGCTATTAAGAAATTGAAATTAGATATTTTCTTTTCAGGTGAAGAGGAGTGGCTCTTTTGCTAGATTAATTTTTAAAATATTATTTTCCAAAAAACTAGGCAGTGGAATCGGCTCAATAAAAACTACGGTTGGTTAGTTTATTGTTAACTGTGAGCATAAATCGTTAGATTTTCTTTTAGAGAAAATTCTTCTGATTTGGGTTTTTCTGCTGGATTTTTCTAGAATTCTTAAATTAAAATACAAGGCAAAATTCGCTTAAATATGGGCAAGCCAATCTGTCAGTTAACGATACCATATATTTGATTTTTCTACCAGTGGAAAGTGGACAAAGTGAAACGAAGGTGCTCCAGGGATAGAAAACCCAATCATAATTCCTTTAATCTAAGCCATACTTCTAAAAAAATCTGACATTATGGATAAAGTAAGATCGAAAGAGACGTTGTATGATTAGAAACGTTCTTGTGACTCTCCACTCAAAATATTGTTTTATTGACAGCTATCGTTGAAGTTTTATTTATCTTGGGTTTATGAGGAATTCAGAGCATCTAAGTGAGCAGAAGGTTATTTCATACAAAAACTAGTAATTATTGTTTTATATTGTATTAGCAGTGAGTAGGATTTTTTTTAATTAAAAATCTATATTTAAATACATAAACATTCCCCTTCTTCAAATCTGTCGCTGGTGTCTAACAGCCCGATACTCCAAACGTTTAAAATATTTTTCGCACTATTTTAATGAATTGTTATAATCGGATATTTAAAATTAGCATAAAGAAATGCGATTGTATTTGTCATTTTAGAAAATGCATGCTGAGACTCCTAAGAGGCAAGTACAATAGCTTGTGCTTAATTTGAGTCAGTATTTAGAGTTAGAAAAGAGAAACGGTGGTCCTATGGAATCTGTTTTATTTGTCCAAGAAATAGAAAAAAATGATTTAATTTTTGAAAATAATTAAAATGTGTCCCACGTAGACCGGAGAGTTTCTAAGACTTTGAGGACATTGGCGTTTCTAAAGATACAAGTTTACAGGTATTGTGGTACTTAAGACACTACTCTTCTCTAGTTATCAATCACCTTAAATACCGCTGCACTGTTTATGCTCCTATTCCTAAAACACACGTACTTCTACAGCTGTATATGCGGGTTTAAAACGAGAGGGGATTATAAAGGGTTTTCCAATAAGAGGTGTCATTTTGAAAAGCCCGCTATTTCGGTAGATGTCACTTTTGAAACTGTAAGTTTTTGACGTTTGACAAGTAGAAACTACGCCATAAATAAAGATGGAACGATACACGCTTCAACAACGCATTGAAATTATTAAAATTCACTATAAAAATGGTGAAAATTTGGCAGAGACGGTTCGTAAAATTCGAACATTTTTGGGTCATCATGAAGCACCTTGTCGGAGCGCAATAAAGAAATTGGTGAAAAAATTCGAGCTGTTGGGACAAGTTAGTTATGTGAAGAAGAAAACCCGTGCACGTCGCTCAAGAACAGCAGAGAATATTGCTGCTGTAGCCGAAAGTGTTGAAGAAAACCCAGGTTTGTCCATTCCTCGTCGTTCTTTGGAATTAGGGATTCCACAAACGTCATTACACCGTATTTTGCATAAAGATTTAGGTCTTAAGGCTTATAAAGTTCAGTTAACGCAAGAACTCAAGCCGGCCGATCATCAACAACGTCGTGCCTTTGCTGATTGGGTTCTTGAAATGCATGAAAATGATCCGGAATTCCATCGAAAAATCATCTTCAGTGATGAGGCCCATTTCCACCTCGGTGGCTTCGTCAACAAACAAAATTGTCGCATCTGGGGCTCGGAAAACTCAAGAGTTATTGTTGAAAAGCCTCTCTATCCTGAACGTGTGACTGTTTGGTGCGGTTTATGGTCCGGCGGGGTCATTGGACCTTACTTTTTCGAAAATGAGGCTGGAGCAACAGTTACGGTGAATGGATTGCGCTATCGAGAGATGGTTAATGATTTTTTATGGCCGGAATTGGATGGTATTTATCTGGACCACGTTTACTTTCAACAAGACGGCGCTACGTGCCACACAAGCAACGAAACCATTGATCTTTTACGGGAAAAGTTTCCGGGCCGTGTTATCTCTCGAAGAGGTGATCACAATTGGCCACCGAGATCTTGTGATGTGACACCTTGCGATTTCTTCCTTTGGGGCCACGTGAAAGACAAGGTCTACGCCAACAGCCCAGCGTCGATTCAAGACCTCAAAGATGGAATTCGTGAGGCTATCGAGGACATAGGGCAGCCACTTTGCGATTTGGTTATGGAAAATTTCATGAAAAGGATATGGTCCTGTAGGCATGGTCGTGGTGGTCATTTGGCTAATGTTATTTTCCATCATTAACGGCATACCTTCCTCTTTATAATGTAATAAATATCCGATCATTTATCTTAAAAAATGGCATTTTTCTTTGAATATCAAAATAACACCTCTTATTGGAAAACCCTTTATTATTTATTCATATAAAATAAATCTTAAGTTTGTTAGTATTTTACAGTTTTGAAAGTGTGTATTTAAATGAAGTATTTTTCAAAATAAAAATTAAGTTTTCAAAACGGAAAAATCTTTTTTGTATATTGATATATATACTTTCGTGCAGCAATTCAAAACTTTAAACAACTGTAAAATGTACACCAGTTGTAACCCATAAGCCAAGAAAACTGAATATGAGAATATGCATTTCTAAATTTGTGAACGTTCTACCCATTTTCGTAAATATGAAAATATTTTTATTCTAGTTTTTCTCAACTTTCCTTACTGAGTCATATATTATTAAGAATGATACTATGAATTATTTTTTAAGCTTTTTATTGAGTCTTGTATTACAAGTAAAATGAATAGACAATGTTGTAACTAACTTTATAACAATGACATTGGTCAACTTCATAATTTCTTATATTGGGGAAATTTCTCATATAGAGAAAATAAGATAAATTGCTAGCAGTTTCATAAAAACATCCTTTAAATCCGGAAATATACTTAAAGCTTATTTAACAAAAACAAACCAAAAACTACCTATAAAAAATGGTGCTGTCTTCATGATAGAAAAAGATGCGTACGGCAGCTCATCATGTCAGAGTTTAGGCTCATATCTCCATTACAGATGGTTGTACCTTATTTTAGTGATCTGATAGGCGCCTCCTATTTTACATTGTTTGTAGTACTTACTAGTGTGTAAAAAACAGGAAATCACATAGGCTTCAGGAATGATGTTAGCTTTCCAAATTTCAGATGTATTGCTCCACAATAAAACAAATATTTAAAACAAAGTAACTACTCAATTTTATTCCCACTAAATGGGTGAAAGAAAAATATATATACCAAAAAACGAAATGGTTCCTACAACCGTTATTTGGTACTAGCCTTTCTTGGTAATAATCATTAGATAAGTTGCTTTAAATCACACCCTTCTTCAAGAAAATCTTTTGCGCCAAACTAATGTGTAATTTCGATAATTTTTACATATGTAACCCTTACACCAACCTGTAAATTGTCGTATCATGTAGCAAAATCTAGAGAACACCAACAACATGTTTTGATTTATTTTAAAGCGGGTATAAGGATGTACCTATGCGATATATATATATATATATATATATATATATATATATATATATATATATATATATATATATATATATATATATATATATAAATATATACATATATACATACATATACGTTGTTATAGCATAATGGACATACGACGTGGCAAAATCTACATGTTCTCTAAGTTTGAGGAAATTGCACACAATCTAGCAGCACCGCTTAGAAGCGTTTGGAGAAGACTCCATTTGTAAAGTATCAACCCTCTAGGGTTTAAAATAATTTAGGTAACTATTAAATCTCATATAATTCCAAATTTCACCATACCCCGTAGTCGTCGAGGGATCAGCTACTTGTCAAAGGGCCCCTGTATACAAAAATTATGTCGTCGCTTCTGATACTCTCGATACCCGAACACCAGATGTACGAAATTGGTATATCAGTAGCCGGCTGGTCGCTAGAGGATTAGTATTGGATATACGAGCGATGTGCATAGAACTAGCGTTGTAGTAGTGCTATTACTTTCACCTTATGTAAACGATGTCGCCGCGATCCTGTGTGAAAAAAACTGAACAATTTTTGTTATATTTGTGGTGAAGTAACGACGAATGACTTTGAGCTCACTTGTAAGAAAGGCCAAAATTTGCTGCTACATTTGCTCAAGAACTTTAACAGGTTGGCTACTGGGTACTCACAAATCTGTGAAGTTCGGAGTGCCAATGATTTGCAGGAACCTTAGAATCATGTTTATGTTGCTACATTTGCTAGATAAAAATCTTGAGGTTTTCAAATAAAAGCAAATAAAAAATTGAATATCCTAATATCACCACAGCCATAAGATCTGCACCTCATAAAGCTTCTTGCTACTGTGAAATCGACTCGGTATCAAATGAACATCGATTACGAATACAGCAGCAGCAAACTGTCTCATTTTATATCTCAGGAAGAGCTCAATGATCTTATTCATAATGTCGATCTTTCCAAAACACAGCTACCTGGATCTCGTATACAGCAGTGGAATCTCTTATAAAAAGGAGTGAAATTTTCCATTTTTCGAAAGAAGCACTCTATTCTAACAGTATTTTTCTGAATGGCAAATGACTTAGTTTCCTATCATGATATTTCGGGTTTGATCAATGAACTTGAATTATCCTATTAACCTACCAAGTTTTGACTGTTTATTGACTCTTCGATTATAAGTCTAAAGACAGTTTTATTGTTTGATGGAAATAAGCAACAAACTGTTCCAGTCAGCCATGCTTTAAATATGAAAGAAACGTACGAGAACATGCGTATATTACTTCAAAGCATAAAATAAAAAGATCATAAATGGAATATTAATGCCGATCCAAAAGTTATTGTACTATTTACAGAACTGCAGAGTGGTTACATCAAATATTGTTATTTTCTTTGTGAATGGGGCAGCGGAGCCAGAAATCAACATTATGTGATGCCTTGGTCTTCACTTGAAAACATTCTACCTGCTCTAAAAAACATCCTTAATGAACCCTCAGTAGAGCAGCAGAAATTTGATTTACCTCCTCTGTACATAAAACTAGGGCTTAAAAATTTTATTAAAGCCTTAAATAGAGAAGGAAATGGTTTTCTTTATTTCAGAGGGAAATTCATTCGTATAAGTGAGGCAAGCTTACAGAAGAAATGTTCGCCGGGCCGCAAATATGAGAACTTTTTAAACACGAAAATTTTGAAATCAACTTCCTAGGTAACAAGAAGTCGAAGAGCTACAAAGGATCAGTTAACGAACTTATTCTATTTAACAAGACGTTAAGTTGCAACAAGTCACTTAAGCTGAATTTTCTTATCTCCCATTTGGAGTTCTTTTCTAAAAGTTTAGGTACATTTTCAGACAAACACAGAGGAAGATTTCAATAGCATATTGTTGAAATGGGATGCGGTACAGTGGCAAATGGAGTCCAAACATGTTAGGAGACTACTGTTGGACCATTAAACGTGAAACTGATCCCGGCGAATACAAGCGAGAAATGACAACAAAATAATTTATTTGATTATATTATACTTTTTTCAATACAAAATTAAGTATATTTTATAAAAAATTCATTTTCATTTTCTTTTAGTCTTGAAAAATTCATTAGATTGCTTATAGTTTAAGGTTTTCATATTTTACATTCTTCTTTCCTACTCTAAAAACTTATGGGTGATATATAAAAATTGCGCTCATATTTAAATTTAGCCCATAAGAGTGGATACAAAAAACCCAAAAATGTATTAGAGTGCGACAAAAAATTTCAAAATGTTGAATAGTATTTTTAAATTAAAATTTTTATTAAATAAATTGGCCGCAAAAACGTTTTAGAACCTTTTATAGTTCGCTGAATTATGGAAAGAATTTAAATAGAATAGCAAGATGGTATTACGATTATTATAATTTAGTATTCCTCGAGGTTCTGATCCCTGTCCCTTAACTAAAATATCTTCATACTTTTGACACCTTTCTGTACTTACAACCTACATTTACAACTGCAATCTTCACCTGATGCTGAACTCTTGGTTAGAGGACTGAATTTCTGGTGATGATTTTACTCCAAAATAACAGTAAAGGAAATTCTCGTTAATTAAAGCTTCACAATCCACATTTATTCAAAATTCCAAAAATCGAATTAAAAGTTGCTCAAAATTAAAAACCAGTTATAAAAAGAACCGAAGCTCTTATTGATTTAGTAAAGCGGATTTAATTTAAAATCGATTTTTACATGATAATATGCCTTTTTCACAACAATTGTTAAAAAAATTATGCTACCACATGCTTTTCATAATTCAATTCTAAAGAAAACGAGAAATGAAAAAGAAATTTCATGAGGCAAACTTGACGGATTTTCATTCCTCACACTGACCAACCTTATTCTGGATCTGGAGCTCTCCCACTCGGCTTCGGACTTTTTCAGGCTAGTATGTAATAAATAAAATAACGGTAAGCCATGAAAAATTTTCAAGGAGTTAAAAATGAAAAAAACAGTTCGCAATTAGTAATCCAGGATGAAAACAAACTTTTATCCTATATTACCCATTACCGGATCCATGCTGTAATCTCTACCATTAATTATCATATTCTACATGCCGTGGTCGTAGCAAAAGACAATCGGGTATATATCCAGAACCAATGAATGAACTACCATTGAATATAAACTTATATTTTTTGACAATGTCTCCGAATATAAATAAACAAGTATTTTTTTTTTTTAATTAAACGTCTCGTTCTGTTATTACACTCCAATTTAATCTAAATAATACGGTATATAAATTGCAACATTTTACAACTTAGGAAGAAAAAATAATCACTGTAAGACAAAGAGTTGTGAATAAAAATTTCGATGCTTGCAAAACTTTATACTAGAGGATAAATAATTAACTGTTATTTAGAAAAAAGTATAAATATAAATATGAGGTTAAAATTCAACACATATAGCATCAAATTAAGCTTATAAATTTAAAGGCTATGAAACAATGTGTCTACAAAGTTCCATATAAGTGTCAATTAGTAGTTATTGAGGAACCAAACGGTGTTGAGGAAAATAAAACACAATAAAATTTTTATAAAAAAATTGAACCGACTTCTAAAAGTGCGCTAAAAAGTGAAAAATAACCATAAATTTTTATATGAAATTGAACTTTTTGAAGTCGGCACCAAACTAATACCTGACAAAATGTGATTCGCATAAACAGATTAGAAATACTTTATTTGTAATTGCTTTCTTACCATAATTTGTATATATTAGTAGTTATTTATTTCGTGTACAAATAGTTTGGCGCCGACTTCAAAAAGTTCAATTTCATATAAAAATTTATGGTTATTTTCAACTTTTTAGCGCACTTTTAGAAGTCGGTTCAATTTTTTTATAAAAATTTTATTTTTCTATTTTTAGTTTTAGAATTCATTATGATATTCATAAATTATTTGAACTAAGTACTAATCGAGATTAGTTTACCTCGCAATGACTCCAAAGTGGCAAAAAAGTATCCATTTATCCAAAGTTGTAAATCACCCTAAAATGAACCACTAAAAATTCTTTAATTCTTAGAGTTTTCCAAAACCAATCAAATTAGGTCAAACGAATATTTAGTCTGTCATAGAAAATCCACTATCTTAAATTTCAAATTAATTTTAGATTGGTAATATAGGCCCCAAAATCTTGCAATATCGATATTTAAAGAAAATAAATTAATTTTTTATCCACCATATTGGATACGCCATATTGAATTTTTAAAAAATAATTTTAGATTCGTCATGTGTGACCCCGAAAATTCTCCCGTACCAATTTTGGTGAAAATCGGACAAAATTGATTTTTTTTGGCCGCCATATTGAATCCGCCATATTGAGTTTTTAAAAATAATTTCAGATTCTTTATGTGAAGCCCCGAAAACTTCCCCTTACCAATTTTGGAAAAAATAGGACAAAATTGATGTTTTGTCCGCCATATTGGATCCGCCATATTGAATTTTTTAAAAATTAGTTTAGATTTGTCATATGCGACTCTGAAAATTCCTCCGTACCAATTTTGGAGAAAATCGGACAAAAACGATTTTTTTGTCGGTCATATTAAATCCGCCAAATTGAATTTTTCTAAAATTATTTTAGATTCGTCATATGCGACCCCAAAACTCCACTTTACCAATTTTGGAGAAAATCGGACAAAATTAATTTTTTGTCGGCCATATTGGATCCGCCATATTGAATTTTTTAAAAATTATATTAGATTCGTTATATGCGACTCCGAAAACTTCCCCGTACCAATTTTGGAGAAAATCGGACAAAATTAATTTTTTTGTCGGCCATATTGGATCCGTCATATTGAAATTTTTAAAAATTATTTTAGATTCGTCATATGCAACTACGAAAACTCCCCCGTACCAATTTTGGAGAAAATCGGACAAAATTGATTTTTTCGTCGGCCATATTGGATCCGCCATATTGAATTTTTTAAAAATTATTTTAGATTCGTCATATGCGACCCCGTAAACTCCCCTTTACAAATTTTGGTAAAAATCTGACAAAATTGATTATTTTGTCCGCCATATTGGATCCGCCATATTGAATTTTTAAAAAATAATATCAGATTCGTTATATGCCATCTTGAAAACTCCCCTATACCAATTTCGGAGAAAATCGGTCTAAATTTAAAAAATTTGTCCGCCATATTGGATCCGCCATTTTGAATTTTTTAAGAATAATTTCAGATTCGTTGGGTACAATCCCGAGAATTTCTCCATACCAATTTTGGAGAAAATCGGACAAAATTAATTTTTTTGGCCGCCATATTGTAAGCGCCATCTTGGATTTTACTGCACCAATTTCATTTAAAAAAATATGGGACCACCGCAGCAACTTTCTTTACATAACGTAAAAAATTTCATTCAAATCGGTGCAGCCGTTCCGGAGTAATCGGTGTACATACATAAAAAAAAAAAAAAAATACATAGTCGACGAATTGAGAACCTCCTTCTTTTAGAAGTCGGTTAAAAAGGGCGAAAGTCGAGATCTGGTATTGCAGAAAACACCTGGGATGAACAGCACCCATAAAATGATCTGAAGCTGCAACAGTATATATGGAACTCAGCACGAAAGGGAAAACATTGGTGAAGAAGGTTACCAGACATGAAAATAATAATGGAACATTAAGTAATCCGACTGTTAAGATACCCAGCCATTAGCTAGCATTATTTTATAACATCAAATCATTGGAGTGCTTACAGTTCATATAGAAACTCGTAACTCTAAGATCAAACATTGAGCTTTTACTTGATAATGATTAGTGATAAGACTTAATAGAAACATCGTACAAATGAATAAGAATAAAGACAATTCTAGTCTGACAATCACATTTTAGTTCAAATAATAATTGTGAAAGTGTGTAATTTGCCTAATTTCAACACTAGTCAGCAATTTCTAAATTAGGATAAGGGGCGGGCTAACTGTCTTAATTTCTGACACGCAAGAGACAAACTTATTTAATTTGCAATAATTGTTTCTTGACATTTATTTGCCAGAAAAGTAAGTCTGAATAAAACATAAAATAAGAATTCCGCAGGTATAATTAGAAAAGTCTTACGTTACCTGAACATAATAATTTGTGTAACCTATTGCAGCATTAGGTTTTTTTAAAAAACAATGTATCATTTTAGTGTAACTGGGAACTATTTTTGGTACGAATGGTTGCAATATTTAAAGCAATAGTAATTTTAAATAAGCTTGTCATGGTAAGATGATAACTCATCTTTTGTGGAATGTATATTTAAAATCTAACCGAAACTTTTAAGGTCGGCGCTGAATTAACACTGTGATTTGTTGGAGTAAAACAACAAATATATAGAATGTGTTTTTATGTTCTGAACTATATTTTTAGAAAGAAAAACTACTTCTAAGTTCATCCCTAAAATCGTCTTTCTTCAATTAAAATTCAAAAATCTAATTTTAGTGTATACGAAAATGCTTTTATTTAAGTCATTTTCTCATTAAACTGTATTTTGCGGTTAGTCTTGATTCCTTAAAAATAAACTCAGTACGTAACAAACATAAGTTTTGGATATTTTTTGGCGCATGTATCACAGAATGAAAAATCGAAGACGAATCCCTGAGAATGTTATTCTATTAGTGAAACAAATAAATAAGTATTAATTATTTTATTTTAGCTCGCGTAAAGAAACATGTTTTGTGATAATATATTTGTGTTGATAATACGTCCTTTCTCAATCAAATAACATAAATATGTAGCAAATGTCAAATAATAATATGACAATATAATAGCTATGGATGTGAAGGCTTACGGGCAGGAACCTCTGCTATTGTTTTCGAAGCAAATCAGGCCAACTTAAGAATCATATTCAAATCTGCGGTATTTCCATTTAAATAATAAACGTCAACGCACTCAATATACTTACTACATTTTAAACCGATAAATAAATTCAATTTTCGGAACTTTTTTATGTAGGGATGAGCTTTCAAACTTTCCAAGAGCTTTATTGGAGAAAAACATATTTTCTGATAAAATGAATGTTAATAAATTTTTATGAGATAACGAAAGCTTCTTGAAATTGTATGATAGTCACGTATTATTACGAGAGTTACATGAAAAGTATTATAAATTTTCATAAGAAAAACTTAGAGTTCAATAAATATCATAACCTTTATTTGGACTGGAAAAACACATACTAGATGTCATTGTCATTTT
The DNA here is from genome assembly GCA_034092305.1 of Diaprepes abbreviatus. Taxonomy (NCBI): domain Eukaryota; kingdom Metazoa; phylum Arthropoda; class Insecta; order Coleoptera; family Curculionidae; genus Diaprepes; species Diaprepes abbreviatus. The sequence continues at coordinate 1,662,605 of JASJET010000303.1, forward strand.
AACTTGTTCTCGAGTTCAAGAATCAAGACCCAATATTTCCTGGCCAAGGCCAAAACTCCTTAAAAAGTAAAAACTAATCTATACGTAGAAGCGACCATTGTGTTTATTTTACGGAATAGGCTCATTACTCCATGGAAATTAGATCTAAAAAGAGCTGTTTTGTTAACAAAAATGTAACATTGGTTTTTTTCTTGCTGGAATGTGTTTATTTCCGCATCATATAAAACATATCTCGATGGTAACTCTGAAAGACCTGTGCAAAAAAAAATGGCGAACAAAAAATGGTCAAGATTTTCGGTTTTTTGAGTTTATCTCAATAAGTAAAAGTTGTATCGAAAACAACAAAAGTTGGACAGAATTAAAAAACCTATCGATTCATATAAGTTATAGGTAGCGGCACTAATTATTGAGATTTTTTTTCTAGAAAATTTACGGTTATTGTTTAAAAAAAAAACACATTTATTAATTAATTACCAATTTAAAATTTAACATAAATATAGGAATTATCATTCTAAAAAAGTATATCGAACCCGGAATCTGTCAATTTTTTTTTCGAGAAATCCGATGTCAAAGTTGAAAATTCAACCTCAATTTTCCGCTTTCCTAATTAAGATACAATACTCAATTTTAATGGAGATTGTTTGTATTGCATTATATTTTGAAGATCTATTAAAAAAAAAAACTTTTTCAATCGTGAGCCGAGAAATTTTGCAAAAACCAATTATTGCACAAAAAATATTGCGATAACTTTTCACCGGATGGAGATAAAACTTTTATAATGCGTGCATTGGATTTAGATGTATCATTTCTGATCTAAAAAGAAAATTTTAATTTTGGATGAAAAAACGTTTTTTTTTTTGAAAAATTTATAATGGCGTGGCAAATGAATATTAAGGGCTCGAATTTGCAGAAGATGTTTTTTAATAATTGTCCTTTACCTGTGAATTTTTTGGATCCAAGAAATATACTTCCATACGATCTGTGAACCATCGAAAATTGGGCCGAATCCAATCGAAAATAGCTATTGCTGGCCACTGTTTACGGGTTGCCATATTTCAGGCGCATTATTCACTGACGCTTCAAGGAAACTTATGCATCACAAGTAATATTTATAATATTGATGTTGTTTTATTATTTTATATGATGGTAACAATTTGTTTAGTCATATTAATTATGAAGTTGTTTAGTAAAAATATTTTTACAAAAAATTATAGAGAAAATCATACTAATATTCAACTATATATTATATATTCTACTTTTTTTCATTATGTTATTATTATCTAACAGTTTTTTGACAAAATTTTTACAAAAAATTACAGAGAAAATCATACAAATATTCAATTATATTACATATTATACTGTTTTTTTCCTTTATATTATTATTACCTAATAGTTTATTAACAAAATTTGTACGAAAATTTCTATAAGCAAATTATATATATATTTAATAATACATTAATAGTTTATTAACAATACTATGCTCTTTAATTTTATAAGTTTGTATTAAGACAAATTAATATCCTTAGTCGCTAATTATTTTCGTATTTTTGGCGCGCTAGAAGCAGATGTATAAACCGGATGTATAATGAATGTTATGACTGTGGTTGTTCTGAGCATCATCGATTTTGGAGCAATTCGGAGTTGACGTATTATATATTATTATTATATTTTTATATGATTTGCTTTTAGAAATTTTCGTAAAAATTCTGTTAGGTAATAATAATAGAAAGGAAAACACAGTAATATATAATTGAATTTTTTTAATAGATCTTCAAAATATAAAACAATACAAACAATTTCCATTAAAATTGAGCATTGTATCTTAATTAGGAAAGCGGAAAATTGAGGTTGAATTTTCAATTTTGACATCGAATTTCTCGGAAAATAAAATACTCACAGATTCCGGGATGACATACTTTTTTAGAAAATAATACCTATATTTATGTTAAATCTTAAAGTGGTAATTTGTTAATAAATGTCTTTTTTAAAAAAAAAACCGTAAATATATCGATAACTAGTGGCTCCACCTATAACTTGTATTATATGAATCGATAGGTTTTTTAATTCTCTACAACTTTTGTTCGAAACATTTTTCCATAAACTCAAAAAACCGAAAATCGTGACTATTTTTAGTCCGCCATTTTTTTGCACAAGTCCTTCAGAGTTACTATCGAGATATGTTTTATAGGATGCCGAAATTAACAAATTCCAGCAAAAAACCAATGTTACATTTTTGTTACTGACGTAAGACTTTTTTCCATAGAATACATCTTCAGGGTGATATGGAGTATATATACATATATATATATATATATATATATATATATATATATATATATATATATATATATATATATTTATATATAGTAACGAACAGGTTTTCGAAGCCGCTGATCAATATCAAGTTATCGAATCTTAAAATGGCGGATCTAATATGGGATACGTAAAGGTCAAAAATCGCTGAAATTCAAAAATAATATATTTTTTTCATCGCACATTAAATGAATTTTTGTATTCGTTCCGTTTCAAAAAAAAATTTCTACTTTGAGGTTAAACGTTCCAGAAACATTCATAAATTTTTTTTGGAAATTAAACAATTCTGCGAAAAATACTATAGCACAATTTTTTATCTGAAAATTTTTGCAAAATGCTTAAGAAATGTTTTAAGCCCTAATATTTTAATTTTGGATTAGACGCGCACTATACTGGATTCGCAATTCTCCCATGCATTAGTGCTTTGGAAGTAGATCAGTAGTTTTGCTATCTTCTGAATGGCCATTTTTAAAGGCAACTCAATCGAGTTTTTCGAGAAAAATATGAGAAAGTTCATTGTTGACTCAAAAAATTGTTATACTGTTTTAGGTCCCTTTCAATTGTGTTTTTGAAATAAATGAGCAGTATTTAAAATAGCGACCTTAAATTTTGCTATTCTGAACTTGAATAATCACTGAAGATATTGGATTTTTATGCCACATTTGTAAATAAAAATGATGATTTAACCTAAAGTATTTTTTCGATCAAAATAACAGCAAATAAATTTTATTGTAACACTTGAAATTAGATGCTGCTCGTGACGTAAAATTACGTAGGTTTTGTAGTGTGGACTTGATAAAGTAATTTACAATCTCTATTAAAATAACAAGTTACACTAAGTATCGGTTGGTGCGGAAGGACCCCGCCGAATTAAAAAATATTAAAAAAAAATTAAAAAGAATAATATAATATATTTCGTAGCTTAATTTAAAAAATATTGTTTTTCAATATTTAATTCATAATACAGAAGTTTTAAGAAACCAAACATTTAATCAATGACTTTTACAGGTGCTAGTTAATGGATCCCCCATTTTAATATTCGACAATTTAATTATAAATTACTGATCAGAAAACACAAAAACCTGGTACTAAGACATATTGAGTTAAATTTATTCCTTCTACAATCAAATAGTATGGATTTTCTGTGAACTTAAACGACTTTAGATCTTAAATTTCCGAATAATTTAAAAGATAGAGTTATATTCCGTCAATAATATTGCCCAGGGTTTATAAAATTTCTCTGAGATTTAAAATCTCCCGTTCCAGGTGAGCGAGCAAACAGGATATTGGAAAATTCTAGTAAGGTTTCAATATATTCAGAAATTAATTATTATGGTTTCAAAAAGGCCTCGTTAGCAGAGGACATTCGTCAACGGTTCGAAGAAATTAAAGAATATACATTAGAAAAAGACAACGTATCCAGCCAAAGGAAAATTATCTCTACTTGTGATAAAGTGAGAACAAAACAAGGAGACATACATGGAAAGAAACTTTCCAGATATCAGAGCAGACAAGAACGACAAAGCCATATCGAGATCAGAGAACAATAGCTAATATAACTGTCAAGGAATTAACCAAAGCCGAAAACTCCTTACGTGCTAAGGATTTGAACTTCACGGCTGCTCCGAAAGAGGTTCCTGTTCTTGACATAATTAGCATCGTCGATTCAACAACCATCGAAGGTACTTTTACTGATGAGTTTTGTTGGAGGATAAGATACCTTTTACGAAAATCTGGTACCAAACATTAGCAAATACGAGATAACTGTTCTAGCGAACCTAGAGAATGATCTCAGTATTAAGATTCTTCCAGCGGATATAGGAATTCAACAGTCGTAATGAATATTGAAACATTGAACCTAAAAATTGACGAAGTTTTAAGAAAAGTAATCTATACATATCTTACTAAATATTCTACATACTAAACTGAAGAAATAATCTTATCTAAGAAAAGTGAACGGTATATTTCTGAGAATATCCGACTAATTTATAACCACACTACTTTAAGAATCCACATCTGGACTCCAGAAGATACATAAACAAGACATGCCCTTACGACCTATCATGATCTTCCAGATCACTCTGACTTTTAAGCTTGCCAAGTTCATTCTTCCAATCCAGAAATCACTACAAGAAAATATATGGTTCTGGGCGAAGAATTTACATCTCGTAGAAGTTTTACGCAAAATGGAAGTACAACCAGAAACCCTTTTTATTGGCTTTAGAGCGCCTATACAACAGCGTTCCAGTTATGGGCCACTAAAGATTATAAGAAGAAACTTGAAGAAGATCAGACTTTGGCAGAAAGGTAGAGAACCTTTATACACCATCATGAACTTGCTGGAATGTTGTTTAACCAATTGCTATTTCCAAAAAGAAGAAAAATTCTTCATTTGGGATGATAAACTACCAATAAGACTGTCATGGTAGTCTCAACCATTTTTATGAGATGATATAAAACCCTTGCAATTGAATCTTCAAAGAGGAAACCAAAATTATGGCTTAGATACGTAAAGGAGACCTTAATTATCTGGAATGGAAAACACGAAAAACTTCCAAACTTCCTTTCTCATCTCAACAATAAAACTACACAGAAAGAAATACAAAACAAATTACCATTCTTAGACCTTTTGGTTGCAACAAATTGCAGGTAAATTAAACCTCAGTCTGCAGAGAATCCATACACACAGTGTAATATCTGAACTATTCATCTAACAATTACAAGGGATTGTAAGAAATATCGTAGATAAAGCATTAACTCTTTGGGAATGCAACGAAAACTTAATGAAAGAAATCGATCACATTGAAAGTGACCTGACAGGCATCGTATACCCAATAAATCTTGTGGATAGGATTCTGGAACGATGAAGAATTGAAATAGGACAAGATTAACAATAAAACAGGAAATAAAACCAGTGTTGAACAACTCCTTTGTTAGCGGCATTTCGGAAAAAGTTAGAAGAATAGATAACGATACATCAAAATTCTTTTCAATTCAATGAAGTAGGGATCAAAGAACATCAGAACAGCGTATCTCGTGATGAAACAGAGAAATTTGGTGCCGCCAATCATGTCTGGATTTATGGATAGCACTTAGAATACTATGAAGCCAAACTCCTATACCGAAAACAAGACTGTAAGCAATAGAAATTCAAAGAGGCCGAATTTATACCTCAGAAACCTAATTGTTTTAATAAGCCGTATTTTTATATAAGACGAGAGTGAAAATCACTTCTCACTCTAAACTAATACTCAATGATTATAAAAGGAACCGACAGTGGAAATCCAGTACATATCTATCACTTCGCAGGGAACATCGTTGTTTATTACCTCCAAACAAGCTCTTTGAAATTTGTTTTGGTGTTTTTAAAAAAATGAGCAGGTTATTGCTACGTATTTTTCCAAGGAAATTGATTCAATATATTAGAACTATCGAGAATGTTGCACTTATAAGAAATATTTAATATTATCGGAAAAACCCGACAATTTTCAAGATAAATTTAGATAATAAAGGAATTTTGGACAAAATTTTATTTGCAACAGTAATTTTGATATTTAAAACAACTGGTACGTAAGAAAGTAAGACATTGTACAATATAAAAAGAAAAATATTTAAAGATAGTGTCGTTTGCCGTGGTCAAAATTTCTACTAGCTAAGGTTCCTCGAGCATTTAAGGTTTTTTATTATATTAAAGTAATGAAACAAAAAAATATTCGTCAAATCTACTGTGGGAATAGTCACTAATGAGTCAGCTAGAATAAAAAAGGAAACCATACATAATTGCATTATTTGTCGTTCTTCCACACTTTGACAACCACCCTGGTATTTATAAAAAATTCAAGCCTTCAGACCTTTCTCTCCTTTTTTAAGAGATACGGTTTTTATGACTTAATATTAAGGAAAGAAAAAGAAAATCATATTTAGTATCATTTTCAGGGCTTCATATAAATTCAAATAAAAATAAATTACTAAAAAAGAAAAAATTGTGTACATTTACATAATTTTTGCTTTGATGATTTCGAAATAAGAGAGATTTAAATTTTTCTTTGTCAATTTATAATTCTGTTTGTTTAAAAAAATCTTATTTAATTAATTAAACATACTTTGCCGATTTAAAGCGCAATAAAAAATGCTTTTCACTGGGCAATTTTATGTTTATTTATATCACTTGATGAATGATAAAACACGAGATTTACATTTTCCAGTGCCAAATATTTCTTGTTTTTTTTTTTACAGGAAGTGAAGAGAACTGACTGAAAAACAGTAAGAAATTACAACTAAAGGAACAAAAATAAGAATCGTTACAAGATAAAATTTCGTCACTAACTAATGTTGAAGATGAGATTTTTTTTTATGATTTGTAGTTGTTATTTTTAATATTTATCTTATCATACAGCTAAAATGTGGTACTCAAACTGAACTCAAAACCCGACTCCATGTCGTTTTTAATTTTTCAGCCGTATTAACATCAAACCACATGGTATTTATAAATTTTCACTCTTCAGTACAGATATGATACTTATTGAGACAATTTACTTATTGATCACAAAAAAGAGCTGAAAGTTCAACCAACAATTAATCATTTATTTTTAAAAAAATTCCATCCTTATACCTCGAAGTTTAATATAACTTTTTAATAAGATAAAATATGTCGTCTTTCAATTTAAATCCTAAGTCTCTTTACGTCTTTCAATATTACTTTTTAACGACTTCCTTTTTAGTTATAGGTTTATGACCAACAATTTCGATAGATTTGCATTTATAAAACTTTAATGTCAGGATTTTGCAGTTAATAATAAGGAGATGTGGAGATTGGGGCAAGTAGCAATAGCAAAAGAAAATGAAAATGGTTGTTAAAAACATCTTAATGAAAAAACATTAAAAGATAGAATACTCTATTAAACAAATACTCTATTAGCAATTCACAGTAAAAATTTGCACTCTCTAAAATCGCTGTATTTGAAATTAAAAAGATAGTGCCCATTTTAAGTGATAAAATATGAATATGAATTTTAATTTAGCTAAAAAAAATTTCTTGAGGTTTCATTTTTTTGGGTTGAAATGATCTTTGCAAAATTAATTGTTGATCAGAAATGAATTGAAAGTTTCAATGGACCATGTTAGCATATAAATTTTCATCCACATTATGCATATACGGGGTCAATCAGAAATTTGTCAACCGATATTTTTGCTAGTAGAACCAGACTCATGATAATATTGATATATGTGTAAATTATAAAATGCAACTCATAAGAATAAACCAGAACTATTTTTTTTGGAATAGTTCAAAATGGTTCTGAACATGTCTTAAAAAACAACAGTGTCTTGAATAAATTCAGCAAGTGTTGAAAAGTACTTGTCTATTGACAAGAACCACAGAAAGATTGTATTTTTAATTTCAAAGTTAAAGCTTTTATATAGAAAATAAAGTTCGATTAAGGTGCTTACTGATAAGAAAAAAGTGTTGGAAGATATCATTCTTAGTAAACATTTGCAAGTACGCAACATTTTATATACATCTCATGACTAATGCTATGAGGCAAAATAAAATGAAGGGAATGTAAAAGATCGGTGAAGGAAAGAATGTTTGCCTTTTTTCATAAAGATCAGGTAAGTTGGCTACTGTTACCTTTGATGAACAGATAACTGTCACATTTTTACTTATATAGAGAAGAATGTCTCCTTAGAGCTACAGCAGATTTGAAAAATGAACGCTAAAACTGCAATACTTGTTGTTTTCATTTAGATGATACCCGGAATTTCAAACAGCGGGAACTATGAATTTATATGAAAACAAAAATCAAATTACTGGGTTCTTCAACTTATATTTCAGACTTACTGATTTTGTAGCTAAAGGTCTACGTTTGTCAACAAAATCTCGCACTTATCAGCGCATTTTAACGGTGATTACTTACTTTTAATGTATACAAAATTACCTACCCGCCAATGGGGATCATTTACAGAAAAAAAAAAAGTAAAGTAAAATGTAATTGCTACATATGTTAACTAATGATCTTTGTGTATAGAAATTTGTATACATAGGTATAGGCAAAACAGGTTTATGCAAAAATTTGTCTTACCGAAAAGAAGTAAGCCATAAATCTATCAAGATATCACATAAAAACAGAAAATTACCAGTGATAGCAGAAAATAATTTTTCAAAAAGATCTGTGTTTCATTTTCAATAAAACTTATTAATAATTTAAAGAACTCTGACATCATAACCATGTAATTTAGAGTAGAGTGACTTTACTCCCTACTCTAAAATTTCATATTTACAAAAAAAAATTACATTATTTTTGTTTCCAGCTCAATCGAACATTTTTAATCAGAGTCTGCTACTCAAATCTTTCCTTTTAGATCCCTATAAATCTCCAATACAAAACTTTTAACCGAAAATATCAAAAATGACATATTAAATGTTCAGTGCCTCAATGAATCAAAACAAACTATAAAATGTAACTTTTAAATCCCACCTAGTTTTTATGGAAGTCAGATATTCTTGCCGGATAAATATAAAGCCTGAAAATCAATAAAAAGGACAGTTTTCTCTCGAAATTAATGAAAATTGTCTATCTTTGCCGATTTGATCAGCATTTTTTTTTGTTCATATAATTTTCAAGGTCTAAAATGTCATTGACCTATTATTGCATTTGTCAGTTTGAATTATCTTTTAGCAATTAGACTACTTAGCTAGTATATCCAGACTTTTGTAAAGGTTGTCCAAGGTAATATATCTGATTAATAAAGTTTTAAGTTCTATAATTTTTTTATGTACCCCTCAGTGCTTTTAGTAATATTTTTGGAAATCAATCTTTATTTAATTTTATGAGTTACTGAAATTTAATAAATTCCTATGTCGTCTTACATAAACTAAAGTTTACAAGGATTGTAGTTTTTTAAGCTTTCAAAAAAAATATATCAACCATTTTTTTATTATGCGTATATAGTATTATGAAAATAGAATAGTATATAAGTATAAATTTTTTTTGCTGATTGAAGATCGAGATGATCTCTAAAATTACGTTCGAAATCGGTATGAATAAACTAGATTGAGCTATAAAATAAGATTCAACATTTCATAAAACTCTACCGAAATTTTGCTTTCTCTAAAAAGCTGAATCCTACTGATTTGTGGTATATTAGTATGATATTGATGATTCTCTTTCCGAAATTTATGGATACGAGCACCGTTAGTTTATTATTTCTTTTATGTATAGTTATAAATAATGAAGAAATATATCAATTTTATTAATAAAATCGAAAGACCTTATATAATATCAAAACGTGGTCCATTGCGCAATCTCACAAAAAGATTGCATTCTCCTATTTTGTACAAGAAAGTTAGAAACTTAAGTCCTCAAAGAGCCGAGCAAATATTTTATGCTCAAATATATGGTATAAAATTTGATTTAACATCAATTATTATTTCTTAGAATAAACAAGACTTACTTACAAAGTTTAATACTTAGACCCGATTTAGTTGCTATGGAAATTAGGTATTCCACATGGCCAGTTTTGTTTTGCTTATGATTTTGTTGTAATTTATGTTAGGTGTATGAACTAAGTAAATGTCTATATCGGAATGCCGTTATAGTGATAAAGGAATATTATTTCATCATCTTTGTATTTTTAAGGTTCAAAACTTGTTTGATTTATTGATGCACTTGTTAATCTAAAATTTCTATTATAAATTTAGACCAGTTTTAAAGTCATATTATGTTAGTGAATTAGGGGGTTTAATTGGACTTTGTAGGCAGGTAAAAAAATTACAAAGTGTAATGTTAGTAAAAAACAAGGACGATAATTGAATTGCGCTTCTCTGGATAATGGGATCTTCATATCTATATGGAATTAATTCAAGTTTCATGGATTCTTGTGTTAAGATATATTTACATTTATAGTTAAATTTAGGTTATTTATGAAAATAATACAATTAGACGATCGTATTTATCAAATAGAAAATATCGTATACGTAGAGATAAAAGATATTGAAATTTATAACTCTTTATTTCTCTTCTAAAAATTTATCTTAACCTGACACTGTACCATCATAAGTGGACTTGTAATTCGTTTAAACTTATTTCTTTACTGGCCCTTAGATTATCCCCAAACACATGTTAGACGAAGATGACAAATTCAATTATGTCTACATATTTTAAGGCGGCATGACTGCAAAATAGATAAATAGTAGCAGAAAAAACTAAATTCCAAATCACCCATGTATCAAACCTAGAATTGCATGTGGAGAATGAATAATTTTCTTTTCAAAAACTTACGCCTAAAAGGCCGTTGGTTTTACTAAGGTGTTAAATTAAAAAGAAAGAAGTAACCCTTTTGAAGCTTTTGAAAACTAGTAACGAACAATCACGATTAAAACCAAATTTTAACCTTCGAGTACGTGTTCTCATATGGTAATATTAAGCGTATCATAAATACGCGTTTGTGAAAATAATGGTGCAACCACATTTCAAGAATGAAATAAAAATTTTGACCATGTGGATCTCAAGTAATAAAAATTATAACGGTCAAGAAACAATAAAAAGACAAAATATTTATTCTAATTACACAATATACTCAGAAGACTCAGATGACATTTGTACTCCAAAAATATGAAAATGATTCGATGTTCAAGTCCGTAAAGAATTCCTCAATAAAGTTTGTCAAAATGTAAAGTAATTTTGAAACAGTTGATCCGTCTACTACGACAATCAGAAATATTGAAAAAGAGGGAAACTAATTTTTACGGAACTTTCACGCTTATTGATTAGAATAACGAAATATTCAAGTTTCAGAAAATACAAATATATGACATTTTTTGGAACATTTAACGTAAAGTTATGTAAACAACTTATTTTTTTGTGATGAACCAATCATGAGACTTAAATTATATATTATGAACAATATCCTGTTAAATAAAGCGAATTGTTTATAGAGGAATTATCAGTTGTCATCGTCTTTACTTGCAAATCAAATTACTCTGATATCCCCTATCCCAAATTTTACGTTAAATGAAGGATTTATAATAAACCTTGAGGTTTAGTAGTTAATAAAAAGGGCATTACGTTGCTCTTAATTATATTTCGTGCTTTGCTATCGTAAAAATATTATTTATACGTCTTATATAGGTACACTATTAACATGCAATTGCCATTTCTGATTGTGGCTAAAAGTAATAAGGTTGCCAATGAGCAAATATTACACGGCGAGTATTAAAAAGTTGTTAATAAATAAAAATTATAATTACAAATCTTGTAATAAAAAAAGATATGTGTTTATACCACGATTAAATAAGCACTTTTTGATTTTTTTCACATAAGAAAGGTTGTTCATTGATATTTATAACTCTATTTTATTGAAATGATAAAACCAAAAATGTAGTTATAACAGAAAACCCTTATCTTTATAAGTTTATATAATTGAACATGTTTTGCCTAAAATTAGGGTTTAAATGAATTTCATTGGGTCTAAAAGCTAGGAACAAATTTTCTGATGTCACTTTTAATTTAGAAACTGGATTTTTTTTAAATGAACTTGTTTCCACTTATCGGCTAACTAGTATCGCACTATAGCACTCCTAAAAGTAAGATAATTAGAGTTGCTATTCCACTTTAAGACGAGTGTTCTGAAATATAAAAAATATATTAGTTTGCTGAAGAACGAAAGCTTTCATGCCTTTGGTCAAATCGAAAACCATGCTTGTTGGGTTTAGACCGTGTCAAATTTTAATAATTATCCGACGTTTCGCCTACGATTGGCATCTTCAGGAATCTTTACTCTACGAGATTCACTATTCCTATCTAAAAAATATTGAAATGTCGATTTTTTAAAAAATTTCACAGTTCTCCGGTGATTTATAGATGTCGTTCGACTGGCGATATTTTTTTTTTTGACATCGTGGTCGATAGATGGCAAATTTGCAATATCTTATCGACATACCTTGGAACTTATATTTCATATGTTATTTCCTGCGAATCTTGCTCTCGGTCCGATACAGCTGCACTAACGAGATCATAAGATGTTCGAAACGTATATGGAGAGAGGACCAGAGTGGTACTTGCAACAAATAAACTGTTTGTATAAATTATTTCCTTTTCTTTGCTTGAAATGAGAATACATATATAATAACTATTAAAATATGGCAGATAGATTTCTTTTTTTCTTATTAGAATTTTGATTTTTTAAAATACGCCGTTGTTTGTTGGGCATATGGTGATATTAAATCTGTCTATTTCTGTTGCAAAGTTCTCTTGTTTTCCTGATGTCCACATGTCTTTCACATCCCATGTAGTAATTTTTATGATTAATCTGAGGATGCTTAATATCCTCTGATTATTTACGGCCAGCTGTGGACAATTAAAATAGGAAAAATTAGTGAGGTGGTTTTCCAATGCCGGTCTCATTATAGCATGATCACTTTATGCTACAGTCTTATCAATGATATTCCAATAATAAACTTACTAACCGAGAAAGAACTATCATGGTAATCACGAACAATGTAACATAAGAACAAAAAAGCCGAGGATACTCTAGCAAAAAAAAATATAGATTGTCATCTCATAATCTAACCAAATAAATAGATTCAAGAATCTGTAGAACACTACATAAATACAAAGCCTATACCTGGCCCATGGCAACCACTACCTTGTAACAACCGATTCCTGAGGAACAGTGAATCGAGACCCCATGCCTCAATGCATCGAGTTTACCTAAGTTGTTCTGGTACTGAATCATTATATTGGAGAGATTATTTTACATGGTAAAGTCATATAACAAAAAGTCGAAAACACAATACTTCTTGAGTTACAGTCTGCCAAAGTTTTTTTTTATTTTAACAACTTACGGTTAGCTTTTAACCGATTTCTAAAAGAAGGCAGTTCCCAATTCCACCGATTTGTGTTTTTATTTATATATGTACACCGATTATTCCTGAACGGCGGCACCGATTCGAATGAATTTTTTTACGTTATGTTCAGGCAGTTGCTGCGGTGGTCCCATACATATATGTAAGAGAAATAATTATTACGTAATATAGGCTGCGGATCATATAGAAGGAATTGGGCCAACGCTTAAAATAGTGCGTTTTCGAGGAATAGTACCTCTCTCTCTAATGGCAGCGCTAAGCACGATACTTCAACGTCACTGGATATACCTGTCACCTAACCAAAATCTAGCCAAAATTAGAAAGATAGATACTACTTCTAGAGAAAGCTCTATCTCATTTTAAGCTCGAACCAACCTTCTTCTATAGGATCCGCAGTTTATACTACGTAATATTAATTTCTCTTACGTCTATTTTGGATGAAATTGGTACAATAAAATCCAAGATGCCTTTGATAATATGACAGACAAAGAAAATTATTTTGTACGATTTTCTCCAAAAATTGGTATGGGGAAGCTTTCGGGGTAACACAAAACGAATTTGAAATTATTTTTAAAAAATTCAATATGAGGGACAAAAAAAATTGATTTCGTACGACTTCCTTTAAAATTGATATTGGGGAGTTTTCAGGGTCGCAGATAATGAATCTAAAATTATTTTAAAAAATTCAATCTAGCGATTATTATATGGCAGACAAAAAAATTCTTTATTCAGATTTTCAGGAATGGAACACCTTCTTAGGAAATTCTTATTAATACTCCACTAGAGGCATGTGCTGTATCAACTTACCAGGCCAACAAAAAGGTATCCCTATGTAATCTATACATTCCCCCAACCTACTCCCCCACTCAAACAGAACTTTTCAACATCATCTTACAGCTTCCACCGTTTGTTTTATTGATGGTTGACTTGAATGCGCATAATACCCAATGGGATTCCACATATACGGACTGTCAAGGCAGAACTATATTTGACACCATATCTATAAATAACTTACAACTAATGAACGACGGTTCTCCAACTTATTTATCACTGGCCTATGGCTCTTTTTCATGTCCAGACTTATGCGTCTGTAGCCTCAGTCTGACCTCTAATCTTTGGTTGAGTGTTTTAGACGATGCCCTTGGTAGTGATGGTTATTTTTCTGCATATCTCGAAACCGACTCCAATCCCCCTTCCCCTACTCCTTCATCTTATCTTAATTTCCAAAAAGCCAATCAGCACCTCTTCAGATCTTCCTTCAGGACCCCTTCCCACACTACAAACATTAACTTGGCTCTCTCGAACTTTACCAAAGCCATCCTAAATGCGGTCGAAACTAGCATTCCCTAAGCCGAATACACATATAATAGACTTCCAGTCCCCTGGTGGAATGATGATTGTAAAATCACCACCAAAAATAGGAATAAAGTGCTAAATAAATTTAAAACCTCCATTGCAACAAAATTTAATAGAATATAAAAGCCTTCCAGCTGTTGCTAGAAGAACTATTAGACAGGCCTGTCAAGTCAACTGGAACGTTGTTATGGACTCCATAGGTCCTCAAATTGCTAGCTCTTTGCTTTGGGACAAAAGCAATAGAGTAAGGGGTAAATGTCAAAAGTATATCTCAGGTCTGTAAATAAATAACCACTGGATTACGGATCCTAATCAACTGACCAGCATTTTTGCCACATCTCCAATTTCTTCAAAAATAATTCTCCATCTTCAACCTTCCATCTACCACACTACTACCCCATCATCAAACGACCCGATTATGTCTTATAATTTACCCATCGTTCTGAAGAAATTGCTGCATACCCTAAATAGAAGTAGAGTCTCTGCCCCAAGTCCAGATGGAATAAGAATCTCTTATTTCTCCGGACCTTCCTCCCCAGGGTATTGCTTATCTTTTATATGTCCATAATCGAATCGGGTCTAGTGGCATCTTCCCATCTAGTTGACAAGAATCATTTCTTATCCAAATACACAAACTAGAACAAGAACCTCCGCTTCAAGCTATATGCCAATTGCTCTGACTAGCTACTTATGCAAAGTCCTGGAGAGAATCGTAAATTTATCCTGGTCTCTAGAAAAAAGGGGCATACTCATAAAGGAACAAATGGGCTTTAAACGTAAACGCTCGACTCTACGTCACTTAGTGGGCCTTGAAACAGATATTTTAATAGCCTTACGAAATAAACAACATTTAACGGCTGTGTTTTTGAACTTAACATCTGCCTTCGATCTTGTAGACGGAAACGGTATTATGCACACCCTGAATGAATGCGGCATTAAAGATAACATGTCTCGCTTCATCCAGAAATTTCTCAAGGACCGTTTCTTTTGAGTAAGAGTAAATAATTGTCTTTTTCCTTCATATCGACAATGCTTTGGAGTACCGAAAGGATCAGTATTGAGACTCACTCTCTTTATTCTTGTCATGAACAACATTAAAAATTCCTTATCGCCCCAAGTCTCCATCCATCTCTTTGCCGATGATATTCTAATATATTATGCCTTTCAAGATAAAATACTTAGTGAAAGATTGCTTCAATCATGCCTAGCCAACCTCCATTGTTTGGCCTCTTCCCTGGGCCTTTCCTTCTCCCCTACCAAATCTGCTTCTCTTCATTCTCTTCTGTAAACTTAGATCTTGCCCCAAAATTTCTTCATTCCTGTCGAACTCAAAGCCAATCCTTTCTCCTCCTTATTACAAATTTTTTGGGCTTCACTTTGACGCCTCCCTCAATCTCGGCCAGCATTTCGATTTTCTAAAGAATAAATGCTCAAAAGATTTGAACACACTTAGAATGTTGTCGGACTACTGTACTAAAAGTTCTCTATTCCCTTGTTCTTTCCCAAATAGATTATGGGTCAGTAGCTTATGTCTCTACACCCTCTTATCAACTTAAGAGATTAGACTCCATTATTAATAGCGGCTTGCGAATAGCGCTAAGCGCTAAGCCCTGCTATAAGCCTGTGCTGTGAGTCTGAAATAATGACCCTATCATACAGAAGACAAATTCATCTCATCAATTATGCAAGTTTTCTAAACTTCAGACTTTTCATTCCCCATTCTAAACTTTTTCTATATCCCCCTCCTCGTTTCAAAACTTGTTTCCCCAGCTCTTATATCAGATATTCCACGTTATGCAAAGACTTCTTTTACATACTTCCAGATCCTGTCAACTAGGAGAGACTCACGTTTCCACCATGGAACCTCACGCCCATTAAAACCAATCTTTGCAGGAATTTCCTAAGGAAACCCATAGCAGCGATTTCCTTAAAACCCACTCTTTGAAATTATCCACTCTAAATATAAAAATCACGAACTCATATACACTGAAGGATCTAAAACCAACGAAAGAGTTGGAGCTACTTTTCTCTCCTCTTTACATGAAATTTCTTACTCCTTGCACCCCTCCACTGGTATTCTTTCTGCTGAATCTTTTGCAATATTCAAGTCTACAGAGCATATTATGAAATTCAATAAAGAACACTGGTTAATAGTCAGAGATTCCCTTAACTCCATCAATTCCTTAAATACCTTTAATACTACTCATTCTCTGGTCCTAATGATCAAGCACAACCTTGAGAATTAGCATTCAGGGAAAGACAGTCTCTTTTTTATGGGTTCCTAGTCACGTCGGTATTAGTGGGAACGAAAAAGCGGACTCTTTAGCTAAGGATGATTCTGCGTTTCTACCTTCTAACTTTGCTTTCAGCTTGAGAGATATACAAATCTTCCTCAAATCCAAGACCAGAGCCCTTTATCAACTCAAGTGGGATCTCCAGTTGGAGGACAATAAATTATATGAAATCAAAGACCTACTTTTAAATCCTGATTCGAGGGACATCCCAAGATTCCTTTTATCAGTTATGGCTAGGATGAGAATCGGTCATACAAAACTTACCCGGATACTTGATAGAGCCTTCTAACCTCTCGTTGTGCACTCTATGCATCACAGTTATTACAGTGAAGCATATTTTTGCGTCATGTCCAAAATTTTTTCTGCTGTCTGGAAGATCACGATATGAGGCTCTTTTCAGAACAAACTCTCTTTCTCAAATACAAAAAAGATTGTACCATTTCTTAAAGCCTCTTCTTTAATATCCCTTATCTAGGAACTAGATCATAGTAACACTTTTAGGTTATAAGTTAACAATGTATATAGTGTAAAAATTTATTACTTCTTTACTGTTGACATATTCACTGTCCATTATCATTGCTTGTTTACTTGACTATCTGTCTATTTGTTTGTCATATGCGTCAGTAGTTACAAGAGAGCTATTTTAGCGGACACTAAAAATCCTCAAGGGTTGACGTGTCCTAAATTAATATCAATCAATCTAGTTGTCAGATTTAACTAAATTTGAAGCATGGTAAATTGATTTTTTGCTTCCTTGACAAACTGATTCTTGCTGGTAAAAAACTGTAATTCCAGTTTCCACCTAAACGATTTAGTTTATCGATTCGAAAAAGCAGTACCTTTTTTAATTGATGTTATTTATATTTAAAATCACTTATACTTTTTTCCAATAACAGTTAAAACAAAAAGATATGTGAAAAATAATATTTAAATTTCAGGTAAAGTGACCTCTGGTGGCACAATATTGAAACATTTTTATATCTGAATGATAGAAGTTATTAAGCGTAATTTCTGTGCCAAATATCAAGTTAGTTAAAAAATAACCGCAAGATGTTAAAAATAAGAAAAAAATTGAACTTTGATAGGTTACAACTAAAGAAGTATTAGATTTTCGACTTTTTCTTATATAACCACTACCTTTATTTTACTATGTAGTATCACCTCTTTAAGTATTCTGATCTATTATGCGAAAACTATGTGTCTAAGTTTTTAGTCTCAGTACAAAACTGTCAGTTTATACTTGATAATGATTAGAGATACATTTCGACCTACACGTCGTACAAACATATAAAAAGTAAAGACTATTCATGCCTTATAAAACCACCTCTCAGTCATTTCATTATATCTTTCAAAAACCTGGAGACGAAAATAAATATAAAAATATTCAATTCTTCCAGAAACAAGCTAGAAAATCACTTTGACACAAATTTAATATTATAAGAAATCCTAATTCACAGGTACTGCGTAAAATTACATTGAAAGAACACTGCTATACATCAGGCCCCGGAATTCTTAAACTGTATCGAAAAGATTTCTTTAGAATGTAACCAAATAAAATTCTCTTTGATATTCCAAAAATATTTCTAAAATATATGATCTCCTTATCATTTACATATGTAATTGTGGATGTAACATGGATGCATTTATAGGTTTTCTTCAGGTTAATATTTTTAAGATTAATACGTCTTAGAAGTTGATACCAGCGAGGAATTAAAGGCTTTTTACCGCACATAAAATAAATTACTCAACATTGGATTATTTTAAATTAGTAGTAGGTAAAAGTGAGAAACTTAAAATATAGCATTTAGAAAATTCACTAAGTTCAACTGAGATGTTGATTTTTGATTAAAATGAGTACTTCAAGTTAGAATAATTTTGTGTTAATTGTACAGGGTGAGTCAACGATTGGATGACGTAGGTTTGTGCCTTTTCGGTGAAATTAACAAAGAAACTATATTTATTGTTTGATACAGTTTATTTTTACGCAGATTTTAAAAATATTTAGGACTCTACAGGGTGAGCCAAAAAACTAGGACAGCACAAAGTTGTATTTTTTTAAATAGAACACCCTATATACGAATCATATTTTCGATTTAGCTTATAATTTTAAATCTTTTTTATTAAGGGTTTACTATAACAAAACTTTATAGCTTCTGAGATAATTAAGTTTAAAGAAAAAAAGTCACATTTTCAAGCATCAATTCAATCCTAAATAACGTTTTCAATTTTGTGACAAATATATTCAAATTTGGAATTTGGCAAGGCCAAGGACAAGTTAACATAATTTTTACCTAATATTTGCAATACAAGCTACAGGGTGTTGAACACATCGGCTCAAATTTGAACAAGTTAAATGAATAAATATCTTTTTTTTAAATGGTACACCCTGTATATTTTCATGTTCTTTAATAGAGTAATAAAAACCCTAAAAGTTTTGTTCAATATATCCTATACCTATTTATAATAGTTTTTGAGATATTTCAGTTTTTCTTATTTTCCATACTTTTTTACAGAAATAGTCTTCATTATCATAGTAGCCATGTAAAATAATAAAAAGAAACTACAGAAACAAACAGAATGTGGTTAAATATGACGAAATACATTATTCGTTATATTACAACGGCAATAGTTTAATTAAACATAATGTGAAAAAATTAACACAACAATAACGACAAGGCAAATACATATTTACTTTTATACTAAATTGAAACAAAAAAATTACCTATTAAATACCGAGATTAATTATTTCTTTTTAATAAGAGTTCGAATAAACGACCCTCTTGTGCAATGCACAAATTTAGTCTTTTTTGCAGATTTTCTCGGACCCTGGACAAAATTAGTGGCGTTATTGTTCTACAGGTATCCCTAATCCTGTTTCGCATATCTTCCACTGTTGTTGGTGGATTAACATACACCTTATTTTTAATATAACCCCATAGGAAGAAATCTAATGGGGTGATGTCGCAAGACCTTGGTGGCCACTCAATGAAACCCCCATGTCCAATCCATTTTTGCGGATATCGTTGGTCCAAAAACGCACGAACTTCACGATGGTAATGCGGAGGCGCACCATCGTGCTGGAACCACATACTGTCGAGCTCATCCCTATCGAGACCTTGAAGCAGTTGGGGTAGTTCTTCTTGTAGAAAGTTCAGGTAACTATGGCCATTTAGTGGTTCATTAAAAAAGTGGGGTCCAATAATTCGATTATGATGAATACCACACCAAACATTTAATGACCAGTGGTTTTGATGTTGCATCTCTCTAATCCAAAATGGGTTTTCTGTGGCATAATAATGCATGTTGCGTCTATTTACGGCACCGTTACTTCTAAAAGTAGCTTCATCACTAAACATTACCTTGCATAATAAATTTGGATTTAATTGAATCTCCGCATTTATTGTACGACAAAAGTTTACACGACTTTCGAAATCCTGTCCATGCAATTCTTGGTGTAATTCCGTGTGATATGGATGATACCTATATTTCTTGGTAGTACGATTAGCGGTGGATTGTGATGTTTCACATAATGCTGCTAACTGACGGCTACCAATATAAGGATTTTCCTGAACATTTAACAATACTTGTAGTTCTTTTTCTTCATTAGTTACTGGTTTGTTGGCCACTTTACGTTCTGGATAATCAACAGTACCAGAAGAATCAAATCTTTGCATTAAGTTTTGAAAAATATAGGTATTAGGCTGGCGTCGATCAGGATACTTCATTTTGTAAATTCTTTGAGCAAGAAGGCAATTTTTTTGAGCCTCTCCTATTGTATAAATCATATCTATTAACTCATTCTTTGGAAAATTCATTTTACAATATAAGATGAATGCAAAAAAAAAACCAAACTACACTACATAAAAACCAAAAGAAGCGATTGCGGTTATAAATTTGACACACAGAAAAATGTTCTTTTACATTGTTTTTGCCATGGCTACTATGATAATGAAGACTATTTCTGTAAAAAAGTATGGAAAATAAGAAAAACTGAAATATCTCAAAAACTATTATAAATAGGTATAGGATATATTGAACAAAACTTTTAGGGTTTTTATTACTCTATTAAATAACATGGAAATATACAGGGTGTACCATTTAAAAAAAAAGATATTTATTCATTTAAACTTGTTCAAATTTGAGCCGATGTGTTCAACACCCTGTAGCTTTTATTGCAAATATTAGGTAAAAATTATGTTAACTTGTCCTTGGCCTTGCTAAATTCCAAATTTGAATATATTTGTCACAAAATTGAAAACGTTATTTAGGATTGAATTGATGCTTGAAAATGTGACTTTTTTTTTTAAACTTAATTATCTCAGAAACTACAAAGTTTTGTTATAGTAAACCCTTAATAAAAAAGATTTAAAATTATAAGCTAAATCGAAAATATGATTCGTATATAGGGTGTTCTATTTAAAAAAATACAACTTTATGCTGTTCTAGTTTTTTGGCTCACCCTGTAGAGTCCTAAATATTTTTAAAATCTGCGTAAAAATTAACTGTATCAAACAATAAATATAGTTTCTTTGTTAATTTCACCGAAAAGGCACAAACCTACTTCATCCAATCGTTGACTCACCCTGTATGTGTATTATGTAATAAATTAATAAATCACACTATTCAATTATTTTTTAATATGTACCCAAATATTTTTTCTTCTTCCAGAACCATCTTCTAATGGAAGTTGGATACCATCATAGCAACCTTCACTCTATTTGCTGTGGAATTTACTTAACCGAATATTCTTTTCTCTGTTGATTTTTCCTCGCATTATTAGACTTAATAGTTCGTATTTTTTAAAATTATATCACAGTCGTTTCCCGTTTGGTCCCGTACTTTAGCATTCATTATTCTTTTAATCTACGCTATTCTAAACATCCTCTTATAACAGCACATTTCGAATGATTGTAATTTTTTAATGTATTCTTATTTAATTTTCTGGCTTTTAATTCCATAAAGAAGTGTCTAGCAAAGGGAGCAGCGAAGTGTTCTTATTTTTAAATCGACTGTAAAGCAGTTTTTTTCATTCTAAGAAAGACACGTTTAGTTATTTCAATTTTTATTCTAATTTGTTTTGTTTGGTTGGTGTTAGACGTTATGCGGGTTCATTGGTATTAATAATTTCACCTGATCTATTTATGTAACATGTAAAAATATATTGGCCTGATTTCTTTGTTTGCTTGTTAATATCACATATTTTTTTAGGTCCATATTATTCGTAGAAGTTGTCTATACGATTTAAGTATTTGCATTTCTCCAGCGGAACTTGCAATTCCAGCCATAGTATTCACAAATTTAATGTTGACTATTATTTCTCCATTTATTATATTTCTAGATTCTTGTGGTAAACTGCATCTTTTAAAATTGGATATTTTAAATAGCAATGAGAATAAGATATGGCCTTGACTAACACTCTTCTTTATTTCTATTTTCTCTGTGAGCAGATCTTCTACATTTCTTTGAGTCTTTTTGTTTCAATATTTCTATAAGCTTATAATACGCTTTATAAAACGGCTTTTCAAAATCAATGTTATAAATATATGTATGTCTGAGTTTAAATTTGTTTTAGTACATTTGGAACGAATAATGCCACTCTTGTACCCATTTCATTTCAAAAACCAAATTGACTGTTATATATTTTAGCTTTTAATTGTTTCTAGTCTTCCATACATCGCTTATAGAAACACTAAGGGCACAGCTTATCGTACATAATTTTATTATTAAAGGTGTTCATTGGATATACATTTGTCTAAGAAAACCTATGCATATTCAAAATATGATTATTTAGTATGTGATAAACAATTTTTGAATTTTTACAATATATTTTAACGGGAGTTTTTGCAAAAAAAAAAACTATAAATGTAGCCCCGAATAATAGTGCTCTAACGAAAAATTCAAACATTGCTTGCTTAAAACTTGATTTTTTTCAACAAAATGGGTGTTTAAAATTATTTTTTTACCTTCATTTAAATTTCTGGTTTTGATACTGTTTTAAACCCTGCTACGACAAAATGGCCCCTTCTATGAGCAGCCACACTGCTCATAGAAATGGCCAAACCCAGGTTTCTCTGTGCATTGAGCCACTAACATGTTCTTCTCCTTGTTCAAACTATTAGATTGAACCTAAACTTATTGTTTACAAATCATTTGTCGTTTGATGCCAATTTTATGTTTGCCTGTCGGACTGTAGACATAATAATGATAAACATTGTGTTGGCCTATATCATAAACAAAAGTTAAAACTTTGACAGAATTTTGTAAGCAAAAAGTTGGCAATATACAATGTATGCGTTGTTGACATACTCCATTTAATATTTATGAATTAAATATTATTAAAAATCGCATAATATTACTTGGAGGAACGTTTTATATGTTTATAATATAACTCAAAATATTATATTCTTGAGATATTTTATTTTTTTTATTCATTTGGAAGATATTGAAAACGACTTATTTTTTATCCAAGGTTTGCAGCACTGTTTCCTTCATATGCTTTCATCCTAAGCCTCCCTTGTCCCTACATCTCCTTTATAAATAACATTAATGAATATCCTGAATATACGTTAAGCTCCATATTTTGTAAACTTTTAAGGATGGTAAAAAAATTACATCTAATTTGGCCCTACTTCAAAAAACATGGTAATTTTTGATTACTCGTAAAGACTTTTACTTTTTCCTAGTTGCCAACACTGCTCACCTGTAAATTTTATTGGTGGAGTTCAATCGTTCAACAACACGATATGATATACCTTGATTAACGGCTTGTATTTTGATCTATGCATAAATATTAGAATAACACACCTTTTTTCAATTTTAGCATAATCTAAAAAAATATTTATTTGATTTTGCAGGAAACACCAGGCACCAATTTATTAAAATCGATATAGGTCGGATAAAATACAAAAAAGAAAGTAAAAAATACAAACTATACATTTTATTCAATACGTTTGGCGTGATGTGAATCGTAAATACGAGAACGCTGCATTTTTCGATCTAGATGAAAGGGTTTTTATTGCCAAAACGTTCATTATTTTTCGTTCAAATTTAAATAATCCGTTTCTTTTATGACAAACGGAAATTCGAAATGTGCCTTTGAAAATGGAACAATACAAAAAATATGCTAATAAGGACCTAGCCTTTGTGTTGTGAAGTAAAGAGAATTTTCGTAAATTTCTTTATTTTATACCGAAATTGAGGACTTCGACTGTTTAAATTATATTAGTATTCAGATTTTAAAAAGGCCAGATTGTAATTTAAAATTTTAATCTATTTTAATTTTACCGTTGTTAAGTTATTAAATCTATTGGAGTTTTCAAAAGTTTTAAACAGAATAATAATTAAAATTACTTATCTTAATTTTATGTAATTTTAGGAACATTTTGGCATTATTTATTCCCCAACTATTAAAGTTTTCTATCTGAATTTCAGTTTGGTCAAGAAAAAGGCCAAAAGGATGTAATTACACTACGCAACATATTTTAGTTTGCTTGTTGTATCTTGTACGAAAGGTGTAGTTTTTTGTTAATTTTGGGGCATTCAACACAAAAATGAAATTAAGAACTTTCATTGCAACTTTCAAGAACAAGCTTTTTTTATTTTATTTTAAACAAAATAATAAAAAATACATACTTTTACACTTGTAGAGACACTAAATATCCTGTCTTTTTGCTTTTCTTTTGTGAATTGTTTCTGAAGTATCTCTAACTAGAGTCCAACAGTAGTCGGCAGGCAATATATCCTGATGGAAGCGTTCTCCGTGCTCATCACTTACAGCTCCGCAGTTTTTAGGAAAAAACGCCAGATGTGATTGTAGCAAATGGATCTTTAGAGACATATTGTAACCCATTTTCTGATACGATGACAGCATATTTTCAACAAGAGTAACGTAATTGTCAACTTTTTATTTCCAAAGAAATTATTGACCATGAGGCGAAAGTTATTTCAAGAATTTTTTTCAATAGAGTGCTGTCAAAATTTTATTCAGGCCTTTACAAAGTTTTTCATTAGGCCTAATATGATATGCAGTAGTAGCAACAAAATCTTTTTGGAGTCTACCAATGGCATCTGTTGTATATTCCTTTTACCTAGCTCTAATGATTGTCGAAAAGACCAGTCTTTTCTCTTATAATAAAGTGCGTTTGCCAGACTGTCCAATTCACACGAAAAACAGCAAAATTTGGTGTAGCCTAGCTGCAACACAAATAAAAGTGCAATCACCTTTAAGTCGCCACAGATCTGCCATGGGTGCTCATCGTATTTTATACTTGCCAATAGGTACTTCATATTGTTGTATAACTCTTTCATGTAAACTGCATATCCAACAGAAATTTACGGTCAAAACTTCTTCTATGCAATATTACTGTTTTTGGACTGTCTATAGACAATCTTCATTCCTCTGCCTTGTAGTTTTTATTTAAGGTCGCCTATAAATCGCTAATGTTATTCCAGAAAACCAAGTTCTTTTTGGATTTTACGAAAAACACATAACGAAACATTATCTTCTAATATGTTCCACTGCTGCAATCTTGATCCTAGTAGCTCTACTTTACTTTTTGTAAGTTCTAAGTCTCTTACAAGATCGTTTAATTCTAATTGGGTTTTGTGCGATTAGCGGTGTAACGTGCTGAGTGTGAAATCAAGATCTCTTGATATTGATGGTATATCTTCTTGAGAAATCGTTGTATCGTTATTATCTGATTCACAAGTGAATGCTTTTGGGGGTTCTGGAATAGGAAGTTAGTTACTATGAGGCACAAGTTCCATGGCAGATGGTATATTTGGATAGTTGGTAACCGACTTTTTCTACTTGGATATACCTGTGCCTTGAAGAAATAGCAATCATTAACATGATTTGAAGGCTTTCTACAGATCATAGGGTCAGCAAACCATATAGATCGTGTTTTACTATTTAACCAGTTACTCAGACTTGAAACGCATGCTTTACAACAGATATATGACGCTCACTGTTTGCCTTGATCTTCAATATTGCAATCGAAATAAAAGTGATATGCCTTTTTTATCAATGGGGTAATAGACCGCTTCTGAGATACGCAAGAATCACCTCACCATAAACATAACAAAGATGACCTGGATTGTTTACACACTTTCGAGACATCTCAATTATTCGATTCGACTCACTAACTTCGACTGACTAACCCCTCTCTAAGTGTACGGATAGTACCGAATTCTTACCGGCAACCCCCCCCCCCCTTTCAGACTGATGGTCTTCAAGATCCACTTCAGTTTCCTATAGTGAAGCTATAGTCTACAGAAGTGCATTGTGAGAGTCTCTGCGGTTTCCGGGCTTTGGCCTTATAAACCTCCAGTCTTCACTCCTTGGTATTTCCGCTCCGGGTGCCGGTGCATCCATTGCTTCGCAGCTCCTTACATTACGCATACAATGTAAGGTTGGTCTTTTCTAGCGTCATTCGCCCTCCTTTCAGTCGATCTCACTCATGCCTGTGAATAGGGCTAGGTGCGTATGCTCCCTAGTGTGTTGGTGCAGCCCTTGAGGGCTACTCCTCTGGGCTCTATTCTTTGTCTTGATTGTCCTGTTCCTGTTCCTGGTTCTTGGTTCCTCTACAGTTTCCTTCTTCTTTCTTCCTTCATTCATCTGTTCATTCTCTTCTTGTTTGCTTCAGCTAGAACTGTAGTCTAGGTCTTTTGTGTTTTCTGGCATCTATTTCGGGGTTATAATCCACTGATGATTTAATCAGTGGATGACTAACCCCTCCGCTTTCTAGCTGCTTATATACTCAAATACGGCTTCTACATTTGTTTGGATACAGGGGCTGTTGAGTACAAAGCAGACATAAAACTCGATTTACATGGATTTAAATGGCTATCTCCCTTATGTTAAACCCTAGAGGGATGGAACTTCGTATATGGGGGTCATCCCTGGAGATTCT
Source organism: Diaprepes abbreviatus (assembly GCA_034092305.1). Lineage (NCBI taxonomy): Eukaryota > Metazoa > Arthropoda > Insecta > Coleoptera > Curculionidae > Diaprepes > Diaprepes abbreviatus. Next base: position 1,689,343 of record JASJET010000303.1, read on the forward strand.
CCATTCGATGTTGCCAAGTTGTGTAAAATTTTCTTAGGTTGGGAAAAACGTATATCTGATAACGTTGCACCCCCCTATTGTTATAATAATACAAATATACCACGTGCATTCTTGCCGTTAAATGTTTAATATATAGGAAAATATGACATCACGTATCTCTAAAACTTAACCAATTTTAAAAATATTTGTTTACTTTCGATTTTAGCACACCAAAAATGGTGAGATTTTGATACATTTTGGCTATTGTTCAGTGTTATTTGTTTCTAAAGAGTTTGGTTTGGCTGAGACACATTTTAACAGATAATTAACTGATTACCTAATAAATTCAATGATTTATGCTGCCAAAAGAGCCTAACAAATTTAATAATAATCCAAACTTAAAGGGCAACTTGAAGCGATATATCAGACTATTTATGTATTAATTATTTTGTAGTAAAGTTAGGAACATTTCTATGTTCTCTTCGAGAGAAACCTTATAGGACAATTATAAATATAAAGTGGATATTTAAAAAAAAAATAGGTATACATCAACAACAGCCGCCATCATATTGTTACGGTTTTGTCCCTTTAAATATCGCTCAGTGGGTTCGCAGAATAAAACACCGCACCTTTCACTATAGCTCCAATGCTTATATTAACTACTTCTTAATACAGCTAAATCATCATTATCTTACTACTACTTCTTTATATCTTCACTAATCAAATACAACTCTCTAAAACTCTTATTCCTATTTATATACGTAGAGAATTTTCTATACAAATCTAAAAGTTACTAATATAAAAGTTGACTCATCGATATAATATTCCTTTTGGCACATTAAAATAAAGATGACTAAGCATCGGAATATTTGTATACGAGGGCATACCAATAAGTTTCTCCTGGTCATTCGTAACACTGTCCCCCTCCTAATTCTGATCGTCTCTATCAGCTCCGATATCTCCGTGGTATGGTTTCAACCTGTGTAGATGTACTACTTTCATTTTGCTCTTGGAACTTTGTTGGATTCTATAAAAAACGTCATTGATTCTTCTCAGAACAGTATATAGTCCTTCCCATAATGGCATCAACTTAAGTGATTTGAAGTTATTTTTCTATGGGTCCCATAACCAAACTCTTTTATCTCGCTGGAGTTACTTGGATGTCATATGAGCTGACTAATGCCTTCGTTACCAGGTATTTACAGGGTTTGTTGGAGTGATGAACTAATCCGACATTGCTCACAGAACTCTCGTCTTGTCTTCAGTAAAGATGTTTTTCCGTGCTACCCTTTATTATGGTTGTTTATTCGGCAACGAATTTGAATGATTCGGTATCATGGTTCCTTGACAGAATAAATTCTTCGCTGCCAAACTTTAGGATATTATGCTTGTTGTCGAAGGACAATCCACGTTGATGAATTAGGTCCATTCCCAGTATAAACTCATCTTCTGTGTCAGCAACTAATAGCAAATCGTTTAATTTTAACCTTCCAAGTTGAATCTCAACTTAAATTTCTCTAATCACATTTAATGCTTCTCCAGTTACAGTTCTCAACATTACTTTCCTGGACAATGGTAGGATTCTAAATTTATCAACAAAACTTGACTTTATCAGAGATATTGCAAAGCCGGTATCAACTGTTATGATAATAGGTGTAGCATTGACTTTAAGTTGACGTTGGTCTTTACTCATCTGAGCTGTGCTCTAGTCTGGGTAAATATCAAAAGTGATTCTTTCTTCCATTTTTCTGCAGGGCTTGGATTCTTCCTTAAATGGTCTTCTTATTGTATTTAGTTTCTTAAGGATTTCAGAAAACATTGTTTGGATCAGTGAATGCCGGCCACCTAGTGATGCTGTTATTCAATAAATTTACATAAAGGATGAACGCCTGCCCTGTCACTCATCACATGCCGGCTGAGGTCATAAAATATTGGCGACTTTATGAATTTTTATAGAGATAGCCTACCTTATTTCAGTTATACAAGTAGTTAAGTATAATGGAAAATACAAATAATCAACGTGAACCCTCGGGACACCAACTAGTACCAGTACCGAAACTTAGTTCATTATATAGACCATTTTTAATGTACGCCACTGGCATATTGAGACATCCCGCTCTAATGTGAGTCTTTATCGCACTGCATGTAAATGCTGGGACATTAATCCCTTTTTGCTAGAGCACATAGAGACTTGTTAACTGGTTGTAAATCGTAAAGTTTCTGCCTTTAACACTAGACTTTGTACCTAACAGTGTAATTTATAGTAATTATGAGTCCAAAAGCTTGAGCATGAAGCAATTACTTTGTTTCATTCCAGACTAGCTAACTGAAGAAATGGCCATGTTTATTTCCAAAGGAACGTTTTGAGTGCAATTATTTATAATGACGCCTCTGCTTTAATATTCTTTTCTTTATCGTGTCCTTTTAACTGAAATTATACACTGTAAGGTGATTCTTTTCTTTGTTGGAAATTAATTTAACAATATAATGTGACACAAAAAAATATTTCAGGTTTAACGATCATATTTACGAGAACATTTATGTTAGAAAAAAGTTGCTATTTTTGAAGTATTATGTATATATTTAAAATAAGCTGACAAAGTTTCAATATTCCTATATATCCAGAAATATGGTACAAAAATTAAAAGGTTAAAAAAAATATTTTCTAATTAGTTTTGATGTTATTTGCTTTTTTGTTATATAGGAGTAGTCATTAGTAACATTTAATTCATATATATATATATATATATATATATATATATATATATATATATATATATATATATATATACATATATATATATATATATATATATATATATATATATATATATATATATATATATATATATATATATATATATATAGATTTTCCTACCTTTGTTTTTGACCTGACGCTGTAAAAAATAAAAAATACCCTTTTCTGAATTTATTTGGCAGAAAATAAAAATTACTTTCACATATTTGTTTTAATTAGTGATTTGTTCCTATATATTTTACTTTATCATCTAGGGTTTTAACCACGAATTAATGAAATTAAAATGTGAGACATTAAACACACAGGGCAAGCTCGGGTACAGAACCCGTTTCACTTCGATTACAGATCCATTGCTTAACCAACTACACCGATGTAACTGCGAACTAGAGATCTTTAGAATTTGTTTGCCGTAGATTAATCATTTGGAAAATTAAAACAAAATGAAAAATTTCTAAATTTAATTATTATTCAACCAGACGTAAGCAATATTTGTAATAATAAAAAATATATAAAATAATTTTATAATATATGTAATAGATTATACAATTACTCACAAAAGTGACCATATTTAATTACTAGCAACAAAACAAAATAAATTTGCGGAATAAAAAGAGACCTGAAGACACTTGTTATATATAATGTTTCACAATACAAAAATTAAGAGATGCAGTCTTACCTATGCAAAGAAAAACACGACCAAAGTTTTCATACAATGTCAGGTATAAGTACAAGTAGACACGTGTCAACCAAAATTTGAACAACTCAAATTTTTAATTATTCTTTTTATTGTTGTTATTTCTTCAGTTAGTATAGAGAGGCAAAATACGTATTGGTCTATTAATTGCTTTATTTATTATACATAATAAAAGTAATGAAACAAGTATTGAAATAAAAAATGTATTTGTTACATTGTGGGAAGAATACTAAATAATATATATATATATATATATATATATATATATATATATATATATATATATATATATATATATTATTTAGTATCGTTGGATACGATCTGACCTTTAATATGGTGACAGGTGATGGGTTTTAGACACTGCACTGGAATCCAGAAATTAAATTTAAATCTATCTATCTATCCATAAAGGTTTTTTTCCATTAAAAAATATCCCCTCATAATATTCAGCTGGGAAACTTATGGTCAGCATCTTTTGGGACCAGCAGGAGTTGTGTCAAATGCATATTGAACGTCACTACAATAACAATAATTAACTGGTATGATATATTAACAGATAATGCCTATTTTGAAGGATATATGTATATATATATGTATATATATATATATATATATATATATATATATATATATATATATATATATATATAGCACCCGAGTCGCAAGCATCAGTTCGCCCGCAGACTCCGTATAGGGAGCGTCCTGAGAAAAACGCAGCACACATACGGGATACCAGAAAACCTTCACACCCGTGAGAACACCGAAATAGCATATACATATATATATATATACATATATATATATATATATATATATATATATATATATATATATATGTATATATATATATATATATATATATATATATATATATATATATATGTATATGCTATTTCGGTGTTCTCACGGGTGTGAAGGTTTTCGGGTATCCCCTGTGTGTGGGTGTGTTGGTATTCTTGATGTTACGTTAAGTGCGTATAATAAAAACAAAATAATTTAAAAAAGCGTTATGAAAAATCGGTCACAGAAAGAACCTTTTTAACCACTGAAGTGCAAATAATGTTACCAAATAAACTCGATCTTCTTGGGATTGTACCTTACGTTTTACATGTTCAGTTTGTAACTTTTCTAGAAAGTTTTTGTGCTTGTTTAGTTGATGTCTTCGCATTTTAATAAGGAGGATCTCGCTATAGTTGAAGTCAATTTTCTAGAAAAAAAAAACGACATGCAAAATGAATCTGAATGAAGTTTTCCAATAAATCTTTGTCCTTTTACCGTGTCAGAAAGATTTAGGTACTCTTAAGACAAACTGAGAGCGGGGCTTAAAGTGCAGAGAATCCCGGAGTGAGAAATCAGATAAATTAAGAGCAGAGACTTTCTAGTCAGGATTTACGATGAATTATTTTTTAAGACTCTCAAATTACATAGAATCATCAGAATAGTATAGTTCATTCTAGAACAGAGAATGGAATCAATAATCAGTGTTCGATAGCAATTGACTGCCAAATTAGTCTGATCTCGATTATTTTGTATGGAACATTTTTCAAAAGTACTCCACCAAAGAGGGCAGCTTTTGCGAAGTTAGGTATAGTAGCAAGAAATAATAGAAGCCGGATGATCTTTAGTGATTCTGCCATCAATTTTGCATTTCGAAAGAAGATTGTGTGAAGTGCATGGAGAAAGTTAGGATCCATTATTGAAAAAAGAGAATTTTTTCAATTTTATTTGTTTTAAGAAAAATAATTCAAAAAGTTGATTACTTAACATTATATGATTTAATAAAAAAAAAGCACCAAAAAGGATTTACCATCAATTCTACCTTAGGTGAGGTCATCAAACTTCAAAGAGAATGCGTTTCTTTACCTCCCAAGATATATAGTGAAGTAACTTTTATTCGCTACATATCCTTGTATTAATTTTATTAGTAATTTTTTAACGTTCTCAAATATGTATGACCTGCTTGATAAATTTCAGATAAACCTTTTAATAGAGCTTAGGCTTATCAAATTTAGTACTTGTAAGTTTATAACTTGATGTATCAAAAATATGTTGTCGTCTACATTTGCCACATCTAAGCGGTTGAATCTGGAGCACTTCATGTTTTCTAATCGTCAGGTTGGACTATGATATACGTTTACACATTTTAACCAAACTTTTAGAATAAGAATATTTGCCAGCCTGTGATATCAATATATACATAAATGCCAGATTATCCATGTATTAAAGTGCACCCAGAATTAGTGCAGTGATTTATCAAAATTCTGGCACAGAAATACATATTAACGAAACTGTAATATTTGAAAATTATAAAATTTTTGGCCTTAAAGCTACAACGTTAAATGTAACGCTAAAATTACCAAATAAATATTCAAGTTTAACGATTAGGGGTAAAGTATAAAAAAATATTATGTATACATTTTTGAATTTTTTGGTGTCAACTATACCAGCTTTGAGATTTTCATCTGATTATTTCGCACATCACTTTAATCACTATAGAAAATTATTGATGAATAACTAGAGAAACCTAACTATTCAATGCATAATTTTGTCTAAATTCAAATTTCCTGAAAACTACTGGTATTATAAACCTTTAGCTACTAGCATGCCGTATCTGTGGTTGGTCGTGCTATTTATCTTGTCTAGATTTATAAGTAGATGCTAGTTGGATGGCAATTTGTACATACTGTCAAATCCATTGTAATAAATTATAATTGGTGAACTAGATACTTTATTAAAGACAGTTCAACTTAGGCACAAGTTTCATACAAACCACTTTAATTATTGTTTGGAAATGCAACCATTCGTATTTATGCGGATGGTCCCCAGTTCTAATTTTTCCAAGTACCCGATACGTAAAATAACAGTGTACCTGTTAAAGAGTGCACGGTTGAGGTAAATGAAAATTTCTATTATAATTAGTTAGAGCTAGTTAGTTCCCCTGTATCCATAGAAAGATCTACCGTGTTACAATATATCTAAATGTTCTAATGATTAATTATGTCAAATTTACAGTCTATCAAACCTATTTTCGTTAAATTCCTAAAATCTATTTGAATGTTTTATTATATAATGTTGGCGGAAAACCCCGCCAATGGTACATTCAGACATCCTACTTGAATATGGAGACCTATTTGAATGTAGATGTTGGGGTATTAATCCCTTTTTGTAGGGAGAACATAAAGAGTTGTTAACTCGTTATAAATTGTAGAGTTGCTGCCTTTAACACTAGATTTTGTATCCAACAGTGTAATTTAAAGAAATAATGAGTTCAAAACCTTGCGAATACAACATTAACATCGTTTTATTTTAAATTGAACGTCTAAGGAAATGGCAATATTAATTCCTAAAGAAACAATAAAAATCCAATTATTGAAAATAAGACTTGTGTTTAAGAGTTCCAATTTGAAATAAGAAGTTTTCATCAATTATAACAAGAAAACTGTCAAGTATTTCGAGCAGAGGAAAAACAATCAAAATATGTCATTGCTTAAATATTCGAAAAAGTTAGTTAATATCTATAAAAGACTGAATAATTCTAAATTAATATAGATCAAAATTGAGCAGTTGAGTAATTTATTAACATCAAGATGTAGATAACTTCCGTGCAGTAGAGCATAAGGCCATATGTTGTAATAATTTTACTGAAAATATGTACACACCATATTTTTCTATTTTTCGATATTTCTAGAAGATATATAGTTTATCACACACGATATATCGAAAATCAAGCAATATTTACATATAAACGTAAATGTTTCTCCTAGGAACTTTCTCGTTAAATAAATTTGCTTTCTTGATATTTTGTAGAATTAGGTACTAACAAATTAAATTTCCACATATTTATTACTATAAATTTGAATGACTTTATTTTTGGGAACTAAAAATTATGTTTACACTGGCTTCTATCTATAACAATAATGGACGTTTCTAAATAAGGGTCGAGCAGATCATGACTGAACATCTTGTCAAAAAATAAAAAATATAATGACCACCGCTGACAAATTGAAAATATGTACTTTGGATTTTAATGAGTTAAACCAAAAAACAAAATATTAATTTATTTTGTAAAGAATTGTTCAATTAAAGTTAATAAATCGACAAGAGAAATTGGTTTCCTTGAGTTGCACTAGAACATGTCCAGATTTCTGTTTAAGAATTTATTTCGTAGGATAGTCCTTGTGGTAAAACAGCAAAACAAATCTTTTTATCAACTTTTTAGTTTGTTGTATACAGATTCTGATTTCTTCCGAATTTCAAAAAAGTTTATCCATATATCCCAGAGAGTTAAAAACTAGATAATTAAAAATTTATTTATTAACCTTTACAGATGATGGTTCTACGTTTAATAGCAATAAAATTTCAATTTGGTGATTTTGATTTGCTGGGGCAACCTTGATGGAACCGTAATTATTTAATATCAACTATCGGAATGTAACTCCTTTAGCCAGTAGACGTCTTTTTATTTTCATAGAGGATAATAGATAATCATAATATTTTAATAGAGGGTACTGGAAATTTGTCAAAACAGCAATTACTGAGATTTGTGATATATGGTACTGACAAACTAGTAAAATATTGAAACTTTTCATTTTACGAATAGCTCTTTCAATATGTATTTTCAATTTTTGCTATAGTTTGTGTTTCATACACTTGAGATTCTGTTAACTGAGGAGTAGAAAAAATGATGGGTATATAAGAACATCTGTAGGAAGAAGATGTTTGATCAGGAATCATTTATCAGCTAGAATGCGATCACAAGAAACTGTTTGGTTCAAAATTTCATAATATTCTACAACTTTCTTTTACTGAGATTAATTCTCGGCATACCTTGCTCATAAAAATAATGACATCATTTGGAGTAACACCTGTCAATACCTTCCAAATATTATTGTGTTTACAGAAATTGTAAGTCAATTTTTGACTTTGTAGATTTGTTGTAATCACTGAGCAAATTATTGTGTATACAGCAGAAAAATAAGCTTTGTTTTTTTTGCTGGTTAAAAAGAACTTCATACAGTGCATGTATCCATGTCATTAGTATATTTGCTACTGTAGAATTGCTACAACTAAATCAGATGGATAAATGCTCTTAAGGTAAATATAATGCTTTGAGGGTAATCTGTCTTCTTTCCTACAAATTTGTTATTATAAAAAAAATTGTAGTAACATTTATTGCCAAGTTTCCTCTTTAATGAATTACCTCACCTAAATGCGATTATTAGTGATGTTATAAATAGATACCCTGTTAGAGAAATCCATCTTTTTCTTCCTGTTGAGTCTGCAGAAAACACAAAAACGATCCAAATCTTTTGCTCACGGTAATGCTTACAGCCAGGTACACAACACTAAAACATTTTTGTGAATTTGCGAAGCTAAAAATATATTATTTAAATTGAAACAAACACTGGTTTTTCCTAGGTAACAAGAAATTCGAGAACCATCCAATGTTACAAGACCTTATTTTGCAACATGTCACTTAAGCTGCATTTTCTTTAGTTCCATTTGGAATTCTTCGCTGATAATTTATATGCAGTTTCAAACGAATACGGCGGAACACTTCAATAGCAAATTTTTCAAACGGTAAGGCAGTATGGTGGAAAAAGGACCCCAAACATGTTAGCGGATTACTGTTGGTCGTTCCAACGTGAAACCAACCCCGGCGAATACAAGAGAAAAAAGAAAACAAAATTATTTATTTCATTTTATTATGCTTTTCTATATATACAAAATGAAGTATAGTTGTAATAAACGTTTTCTTTTTTAATCTATGGTTTGGGTTCCTCATATTTTATATTCCGCTTTCTTTCTCTAAAAACTTATATGTGGAAGGTAAAATCCGAGCTTATATTTGAATTCAGCACATTATAGTAGACACAAAAACCCAAAAAAAATATCAGGAAGCAACAAACAGTGATTAACATGATAAATAAATTTTATTGTAAATAAATATTTATTTCTGCCTTATTTATCTCGAAATCATTACCTGTCCCTATTAATTTTATTTTCTAAATAATGGAGAATTTATAGTCCCTCACATTTTCGAATAATTTAATTTTCTATTTTAACACGTACTAAAGTATAACCAAATAAACGATTTTACGAAGCGCTACTGTAAAGCTAAATCCCTAGATACCTTTTAAAATCTCTGGGTGCTGTTAACATGCCTTGAATGAATTAGAAAATTACTTGCCGACCCTATATTTCACCCGTATATTTTTATAGCTGTACGTACCAGCTTAAGGAAGTGTGAGGTGGGGTTTTATAACGTCATTTAAATTAAAGGAGTTTTATTGCTATACATTGAAGAACAAAACTAGTTTATATTTTTAAAAAATTAAAATTTTTAGTAATAAATAAAGAAATCTTTCTGCCGTATTTAAATAGTTTGTCATATATGTAATTCTCCTTTCAGGCAGAGAATATGAAATATATATATATATATATATATATATATATATATATATATATATATATATATATATATATATATATATACAAACAGTATCGCTCTGGTCCTTTCCCCATACGCGTTTCGATCACCTCATGATCTCGTCAGTGGAACTGTATCGGACCGAGAGCAGGAAATAACTGATACATGAAATATAAGTTTCAAGGTATGTCGGCAGAATATTGCACCTGCCATCTACCGACCTCGATGTCAGACTGAAAAATATCGCCAGTCGAACAACATCTATGAATCACCGAAGTAGTGTGAAATTTATAAAAAAATAAAATTTTTATTAAGAAATAAAGAAATCTTTCTACCATATTTAAATAGATAAATAATAATAAATATAACAAGCTTTCATGTATCCTGCTAATGTTGCTCTCTGTCCGATACAGCTCCACTAGCGAGATCATGAGGTGATCGAAACGCGTATGGAGAGAGAACCAGAGCGATATTTGCAGGAAATAAACTGTTTGTATAAATATTTTCTATATTCTCTGCCTGAAAGGAGAATTATATATATAAAAAACTAGTTTATATTTATTGGATAATTATTTCAAAAAAGTATACTTATAGAATTCACTGATTAAACAACAGATAAATGTTGAAAATATCGAAATCTTTGGGAACTTCAACCTTTTCAAATCGAATGCTGTCCATTTTTTAAATTATTTATTTCATTGCTTGATCATCATATATTTTATACAAAAAAATACATGGTAATATATTACATTTTCGATAATTTGAGAAGCTGTGTCCTTTGAAGTTCAAAACACTTTGTATATTAGATTTCGTTCTCTTTAGTTATACGGGAGGTGACTAGATGTGATTATTTTGAGAATAATCGCTAGTCGATATTGATTTCGATCTTAAAATTGACATCGAAAAGTAATATTTATTATTTTCTTTAAAGTTGCACCATTTAGCTTCCGTAGCATGTCATTATAAGAAGAAATTAAATGATAATATGTCATAGAAACAAGCAGAACTACAATACAAAACACAAGAAGCTATATAAAATACACATAGTCATAACTCTCGAAATTAAATATTTAAATCCATGCGAGTTGTTCCAAATAAATGATGAGCTATTAGAAGAGGTTAAATGGAGAAAGTTTTAGGCAATTATGTCAGTAGGTTATTGGTGTTTGTGAGTCGGTTCTGGTTTGTTGCATTTTTGAGATAATAGAAAAAGTAAAATCTTACGTTTCGGTTATAAATTTCTCTTTCCCAATATTTTTAAATCTATGAACACTTATGTGTGGCCTCTTTCTACACAGAATACTTCTATTTAGTAAAATTTTAGTTACATTGTTTTGGTTTTTTAGAGACATTATTACTTTCGTTTTTTCTCACGACCGCCATGTATGGCCTATTTCTACACAGAATACTTCTATTTAGTAAAATCTTAGTTATATTTTTGTAGTTTTTTAGAGCCATTATTAACTTTGTTTTTTCTCACGACCGCCATATTCAATTATCTGCTGATCGAAAAACACTAAATTTTCTATAACACTATATGAAACACTAATGCAAAAAAATTACGTTTACTCCCTAAAAAGCACTTCACTTTTTTAATGAAAATTTAAATATTTGACAACACCGGTATTCTAAATAATTCTTTTACTTAAGAATAAAGTTAAATTAATAATTAATTAATATTTCTTTCATTCAACAATTTACTGATTCGGATGTAATATTTTTGTTTAGTAGGCTTTGAACCTGAAACGAATTAAATTCTTTACTTTTTCATAAATCCAACTTTTACATATGTTTTTAAGCGCGCTTTTTAACGTTTTAATAAAACTTTTTATAATGGCATTAAATTTGGAAAGTTTAATATGTTAGAATGTTATTTCAGAAATCAGAAAAATGAAATTAGGGCTATGGATAATTATTTTGACATGTACAACCACCCCGAAGCACTTATTTTCCTAAACTGGTTAGAAGCTTACTTGAATATGGTAGTTTCGAAAAATCTCGTCTTAAAAATTAATTGAAGAATAACGAATATCATAATAGAAATACCCAACGTCGTCTACAAGAATTGCTGGCACCGAACTTAACGTTTCAAAATTAAGTGGTTCATATTTTAAAAGTTACTAAATATCATCCTTTTAAATCAATAATTGTATGAGGAGTTCAAGAAGATGATTTTGATAGGAGAGTCGGATGTTGATAAATGTCGAGAAAATCTTGCCTTTTCTTATAAAGTTTTACGGACAGATGAAACACATTTCAGTAACTGTCATATTTTGAATAAAAGAATAATCATTAGAGGGTTCTTGAAATTCTGCAATTAAGTAAACCACGAAGATTGCAAATACGATTTGGTTTTAATGTGTGGTGTGGAATGATTGGTAAGAAATATCCTATTTAAGTTTAATCAATAAGCTTTTTCATGATATGCTTTAATTATTTATCTTCAAAATGTATTTATTAATATTGTAATAATTACGATTAGTCTTTTTTAATATTCTTCATTATTTTTAGCAAGTTATCTAATTTGTCCATTTATTTATGACCAAATATTGACAGGTCAGAGATATCTTGCAATGTTACAAGAATGATCAGTTTTATAATGTATGATTTCAGCAAGACGGTCGCCCCGAGTATAATTCCAGGCGAGAAGAAATATTTTTAAAGGAGACTTTTGGTGAAAAAATATTCTTCAATAGTGGTGCTGTGCGCTATCCTTCTAGGTCTTCGAACCTAACACCTATCTAAAACCTTTAGACCTTTATTTATCGGGATATGTGAAAAATGAGTTATACGAATTTGATTGCCCTGAAGGCAGGAAAGCTCTTGTACTGAGAACTTTGAATATTCTTGGTCATTTTAATCGAAATGCCATTCATCGTGTAACCAGAGCCGTTTCGAGAAAAGTCAGCAGTGTACTGAAAAAAATGGTAGACATTTAAAACCTTAGTATGACCATATAATATAGTTTATAATTATTAAATAACATTTTTACAACAGGGACCATAGTTTTATGGAGAAGTGTTGTTATTAGTTTGAATTTATTCTTAAGAAAAGGAATTATTTAAAATGTTGGTGTTATTAAATATTCAAATTTTTATTAAAATGTATTCTAGGTTATAACATTATTCTTTTTACAACAGTGTGAGAAAAAATTAAGTGTTTTTTGATGAGTTAAAAATCTAATAAGGTGGTCATTAGGGAAAAAAAGTTGATGAAACCTCCAGAAAACCGAAACGATGTAACTAAAATTTGATTAAATAGACTTATTTTGCGTAAAAGTGGCCAGACAATAGTGTTTACAGATTTAAGAAATATTGGGAAATAAAAAAGTTATAGCCAATCTAAGAAAATGTAACATTTTTCTTTTTCTCTAGTATCTCATAAATCAGAACCGATGCATAAGCACTAATATCCTTACATCTAATTGCCTAAAATTTTCTCCATTTAACCACCTTTATATCTTATATAATTTTCGAGATTGCAATGCTGTCATCACAAATTTCACAAACCTTATATATATATATATATATATATATATATATATATATATATATATATATATATATACATATATATATGTTATATCGTAAGTTTTCACGGATGGTGGGATGAATAGTTTGGTTATCCCGAGTTTCGATCCGTTCGTTAAGAAAAACGTTTTCACGACGTTTTGCCGAAATCTTGGCTTTGGCATTTTCAAGTACAGTTCGTCTTATTACTCGCTGAGACCTGACAGTTATTTAAAAATTGATTAAATGGCACAAATTTACGCTATGCTAGCACTGTAGTAAATAAACATTTACGAAAAACATGCATTCTTTCTACTACAACAATACAAAATTAATTGAATTTGACCACAATAAGATCAAATTGTATGTAAATTAATGATGGATATAAATAGAGAAAAAAACGTAGGTTTTTAAATTGTAATTTAACTCTCTCTGTTAGCATGTAACATTTTAACCATATTTTATGTCATTTTAACTTTTCAGTTGTTTGACAATGGAAAATATTATTATTAAATTAAGAAAAATAATAAAAAAAACTCTATATATATATATATATATATATATATATATATATATATATATATATATATATATATATATATATATACATGCAAAATCCAAAACGGAACTTCTAAATAACGGAAAGATAACAGAAAGAGACGGACCAGTCGTTTAGCTCTGTTGAAGAAGCGAACTAAAGCATACTGTTGTATCGTAGCTTGCTTCCTGGTTTCCAGCAAAAATGGTGTCCGGCAAGGACTTTTCACAGGTTTCAGGTCGTCAGACACAGTGGGTCGAAAGCACGGATTTGATATTAAAAATAAAAATCGGATCCAACATAGCAGACTGAAACTTTAAAATCATGAAAATAAATTTGAAAAACGTCTAATGTGGTTCAACGCTTTAAAAATAAAATAAAAAGAATAATCTTCAAGATACATTTTAAGTATAATACTATAATAATAAATACATAAACATCGATAATCGTTAGAAAGGAGAAATTACTTTTTCCTCTATGCTTAAGACTTCTTAATAAATACCAATGCAAATAATTTGTAAGTAATATAATATTTATTGATTCGCATAAATGAATAAATAATAAGACTGCAATAAAAATAATAAAAAGAACTTTTTAATCATTGCCTTCTTTGTTAACAGTTCTTTTCTCATTCTCCAATATGTACGAATTGTTATCCGAATCCTTACTATGTCAAAAATAGTGTAAAGATCCATCGACGCAAAAAGTTTTGGAACACATCTTCTATATTTTTTCTCGAAAAGATTTTCGAGCAAAGTCTAGGCGATAGTTTCTTATCAACTTGTCCGTTAATTTTTGTGCATCTTTCGATAGTTTACCTATCGGTAATATTGCAAATGCTATGATGTTTGGTCAATAGAGTAAGTAATTTGTGGATTTCTGTTGGCATGTTTTACCAAGAATATCTTTTGATAAACAATCATGTTGTTTGAAGTGTGTATCCCAAATCTTCTCTGTTGCAGTTTAATATCCACTTCTAATAGTTTGCAAAATGACGGGAATATCTCATATGATATAGAATATATATATTTAGAAGAAGAATGAGGTCAAATATAATAAAAAATATTGTTTGATTTTAATAAATTTTAAGGACACCTATTTTTTAACTTTTTTATATGCACTATTTTTCATATTTATCAGGAAAATAGTAATTATCTTGATACATCAAGCTGTTTTCATTCAAGTTGCGTTAAGTATTTCATTTATATTATAATTGAAGAGGAAAAGGTAAAAGTGCATTACCGAAATTACGAACGAACGATATAATTCAGATTTAGTAACAGTCTCAATCATCCCTAAGTCATTTTTATGTCTTACGTAAAAAGCTGAAAGAACATTTTTCTATCTTTCGGGAACACTATTTCAGCTGCCACTTACGTCCTAGGTATAAGCTCAAATTGGGTTTTAACCCTCGATTTATAGAAATGATAAATTGAAATACATTATTTTGGATGAAAAAAATTATGGAATTAATAGAAATTACTTGTGAATGGATATATATATATATATATATATATATATATATATATATATATATATATATATATATATATATATATATATATATATATATAGATTTATATGTATGTGTATGTGGGTATGTGTGTATAGTCAATAAATATTGGAATCCCAAATAAATTTGCATCATCGTGTTTCCTTGAAAAACCTTAAAAACAAAAGTAGGATATTTCTCTGGGTATTTCTTGGTGACTTTCACTTAGACCTTGATCGGAACCTTAAAGGTAATTTCACGGTAAAATAAATTTTTTAAATTAGAACCCCGATTTTTACCACAAAAATGAAAACAACTAAAAATTTTCCGTTCATATTATATATCTATAGGTTTTTATCTGTTATGGAGGTAATTTGAAGGTTAAATATCTGTCACCGGACAAAAATAAATAATGATGGCTTAATAACTTGGAGACTAAATCAAGGGAAAAATCTTCAACTTTAAAAGTTACAGGATTTTCCCTGGCTAGCCCTTAAGGAGCTCAACTTTAACCTTAAAGGTCAAGTTGTTTTTCTGGAATTGATTTGTTATTACAGAAATGGAAACTACGAAATTATTTTGTCGAATGTAAAATTTTCCATAAATTTCATTTTTGCAATATAAAGTAGGCGCTTTAAAAAAAAATGACTGAACCTCAAAATAACCTTCAAGGTCACTCTCAAAGTTGAAATGAATATCACCAAGTCCAGGAAAAAATCTAACCTAACTTTTGATTATAAAGTTTCTCATGAAACGATGCTGCAAAATTATTTATCGGTTTAATTGTTCAGTAGGAACATTTAGTTTGATTCAGTCTGCAAATGGGTATTTGGGTGAAACCTGAAATAATAATGGGCGGTTGAAAGGTTGTACTAGCCACTTTACCGTGCACTCTATTATATTTATATATTAAATTATAAAAGTATTTTTAAAAGTCCCACTGGGAGAGTGGACATTACATTTTTAACTCCATAACTGCATTACTTGACTGAAATGTGGAAACTAGATGGTGTACGTTTTGGGTGGTTTACGTTAAGGTTTTAGTTTTTTAAATTAAAGTAATACAGAGGAGGCACCCTCAATCTGCTTGAAGAATAAATTTTTATATTTGAAATATATCGAATTATTTCAAATTTCTACAGCTTCAAGAAAGTCATCTATTGGTATATCGGTGTGTTTCTTTATTTCTGGCCATTTTTTTCTGATTATATTTAAATACACATTTGGGTATATTTGTGTAGAGAGACGTCCAATGAGCTCAATACATGGTTTTCTGGAATTTGTACGTTTTTTGTTTTTTCTTTAAAGATCCATGAGTCTTTAATGTAAAAATTATTTTGACCAATTACATTTGATAAAATATTTTTGAGATACTTTGAGAGCGCATTATTATTTTTTAAATTATATAATATTATACTCGGTCATACAAACCAGTTTTTATCCTATAAGTTTCGGATTAATAAAAACATAAAAGGACCTAAAGTCATTTTTATATTTCATGCCATAATCGTTTAAAGGGCATTTTATCTATCTTCTCGACACACATGATTTTCGTTATTACGTCTGCCACTAACTTGTAAGTGTTAGGTCAGATGTAGGTTGATTCTTGACCCTTAAGTCATTATATAGATGACAAATTGCAAGAGGGTGTGAGCACACTTCTTGTTAAGTGAAAAAGTTAATCGAAGTAAGCACTAAGAAAATTTGTCATGCCAAAAGAATGAATTTAGGGGCAAGCTACTGGTTAGGGAAAAACATTCTTTAATCGAATAAATGAAAATGTGTAAAATTATACTATATTTTATATTTATTTTATAATAATAGAATTTGCATAGGATTTTCCTATTTAGAAGAGAGATTTCTTGAGCTTATATTATCATGATTTGTTTATATTATACGATATTTTAATTAATATGTAACAATAGGCATTATCAAATTTGTTAGAACCTGTTGTTAAAAAAAAAATAAATCGTTTACGATGATAACGAAAACTGAAAATTGGTTTTCGCATTAAGTAATAAAACAATTCCTTTTACAGGAAATCCATTATTTGCAAATATGTCGGACACGTTAAAAACACTTATGCTTGGAAATAAATACACCGAAAATATGTGTTATTATCAAAAATGAAAAAAATCAAAAAGAATCTTATTTAAAAGTTGTTTAACTTACTAAATGAGAAAAATTATACCTGGAATCTATACTCAAGACTATTAACATATATCAAATTAAAAAACTGACAGTGCGCCGAGTGGTACTTTAATAAATTTATTAAAGAAGTAAATATTGTCTGTAATTTTTTTAAAAAACGTATGCAGTCAAATTTAGTTTTAAAAGTCAATACATTTTTTTCAAATCCCATAACTATTGGTAAGTTAAGCAATAATGAATTATAATAGTCGAAGTAAATTACAATTTTTCAATTATATAATAATAAATAAATTAAATGTTTTTAAAAGCATTTTTAACAGAGTCAATATGTAGCACAAAGTTAAAAAGTCAAGGTTGGAATTTTCCTACTATTTAGGGATTGTAAAAACTCCTAAAGCCGGATTTCAATATCCCCAATTATTTAACGGCAATATTTTTTAACTTCTCATGTCTCATATTATTTTTTGGCTTAATCCTTTGTAAACTTATTTTCATTTGGTTTATGGTTCAAAATAGTTAGGCGAGAAATTAAACTCTTTTTTTGGGGAAATATAATGGTTAAAGTCACCATTAAAATTCTTTTCAACATATTTTTTTCAAATTAAAAGGTAATTTTTATTATAATAAATGAGCAAGCGGCTAAATATATATTTCTAATTATTTCGAGACCACGTATTTTCACACCTGAATTTTGAGATATAATTTAGTGTTACGATTTTTTCTTTCTACTAAATATGTTTCTCCCAATCTGCGAGATTCGATAGTTCATTTTAAATATATTTATAAAGCCTGTTGATATTTTTGATAGTACCATATATTTTAATATAAAAACTGGTCAAGTACGTATCGCGCATGCATTATGTGAGGGTTTCGTGGCTGTTGTTAACATTGAATTTTAAATAGTTGTTTGTAGACGTAACTTACTAATACATCAGATTTTTGAAATTTATTGTTGGAAAGAGAAAAACAGTTAAATATCAGAATAATGTATAAAATAAATTAAGACAAAATTTTTTACAAAAATCGGAACTTTTAATATAAATAGACATAAAGATTGAAAATAACCCGTTGAAACCCCATGCGAACTGCAACTCTCATACCATAAAGTTTTAGTGTGTGTGACAACAATATTGCCCAACTTTAGAACCTTATATTTCGAAAAATCACACGACTAAATAAAAATATTGTATAACATATTTAATTGCATTTTTAAAGACCTACTATATCAGACAAACGAAAAATACGAAATTAAATTTTTAACAGTTTATTTTATATCTTAGAAATTATTGGATTAATCATAATAATGTTCGTTGCGTATATTTAGCAAAATAATTATATCGAATTATTTCAGATTTTCTAATAATATATATATATATATATATATATATATATATATATATATATATATATATATTATATATATATATATATATATATATATCTGTCAGAAAAAATAAAACCCATTTTAAAAAAGCATCATATTATCATATGTCATAGGTTTCCTAATAATACACTATTTATTAGTTTAAAAAGTAAAACTCCTCTCATGAATAAGTCAAATGTAGTATATTCGATCCCTTGCTCAAACTGTCAAAAAATATATATATAGGTATGACAAGGTAAAGAATAGATTGAATGGCCATAAATATACGATAAATGCCTCAACAGCGTTAAACAAACACGCACAAGATGAAAAACATACCTTTAATTATAACAGTACCATAATTAAAAACAAAGATATGAATTATCAAAAATTTCAGATAAACAAAATGTTAGAAATTAAAAAATATAAAAACACCATTAACGACATAACGGATATAGGAAATTTGAGCTACATTTACACCAGCCTAATTTAAAGAAAAATATTAAGTATTCGATCCTATTAATAAAGATCAAAAATTGAATATCCTCTTAAACATAAAATTAATTACTAATTAGTAATAGTTTTGACGAAATCTCAAGACGATGATTTTCGAAGATGTTTTAAATAAAGAATAAAACTTCAAAGTCATAAAAACCTATTTTAAATGTGAACCTAATCCCAAGAAAATAATACAAAATAAATATCAATGGTTCAAGAAAATCAATACATATATATATATATATATATATATATATATATATATATATATGTGTGTGTGTGTGTGTGTAATTTAAATATTGTAATTTATTTTGAGTATCATAATTCATTTTTGTATGATTTACGAAAAGTTAATAGTTGTAGGAAAAAAAGTATTAAGTGATTTTTTAAACTGAATCTGACTGCATAAGTTTTATAAAAAATTTTAACAGACCATATTAATTTCTCTTATTAATTTAATAAGGTACCACCCTATACTCGGTGAACTGGCAGTTTATAACTGTTGTTCCTCCACTCTACATAACCCCTTATTTCTTCAAACTGCCAATACTCAAAATAAGTAAACAATATAAAACTTATTATTATAAAAAACTGTTTATCGGATTACTTTCCAATTGGTTAAGGAATCATAATTACGAAATTAACTAACAGAAAAATAAGAGCGCTGACTAATAAAATTTAAAAAAAAATTGAACCGACTTCTAAAAGTACGCTAAAATTGATAAATAACTATAGATTTTTAAATAAAATTGAAATTTTTGAAGTCGGCGCCAAACTAATATCTGACAAAATATAATTCGTATAAACACATTAAAACTACTTTATTTGTAATTGCTTTCTTACCATAATTTGTATATATTAATAGTTATTTGTTTCATTTAGAAATTATTTTGGCGCCGACTTCAAAAATTTCAATTTTATATAAAAATTTATAGTTATTTTTCACTTTTTAGGACACTTTTAGAAGTCGGTTCAATTTTTTTTATAAAAATTTTATTTTTCGATTTTTAGTTTTAAATTTATTATGATATCTATAAATTATTTGAACTAAGTACTAGTCGAGATTAATATACCTCGCAATGACTCCAAGGTGGCAAAAAAGTACCCATTTTATCCAAAGTTGTAAATCACCCTAAAATGATCCACTAAAAATTCTTTGATTATTAAAATTTTCCATATACCAGTGAAATTATGTCAAACAAATACTTAATCTGTCATAGTAAAGCCCTTATCTTAAATTTCAAATTAATTTTAGATTGGTAATATAGGCCCCAAAACCTTCCAAGAACTTGAGACGTAAATTTCTCAGCCTGATATATTTTATACTGCATATTGATTTTGGGTACGCCACAATTTTAGATAAAATCGGAAAATATAAAATTTTCAATCCCCCATATTGTATCTTATCAACCTAATAGTTTTAAAAAATTTAATTCATGTTCGTAATATACGACTCCGAAAACCCCCTAAAACCAAAACTGAAAAAATGCGAATAAGGTAAAATTTTCAACCCACCATATTTAATCCGCCATACTGAATTTCAAAAAAATAATTTCAACACCTTAACCTAATCTAAATCTAAACTCTTCGAAGCCCCCTAGTACCAATTTGGGATAAACTCCAGAAAATTAAAATTTCTAGACCGTCATAGTGCATCCGATATATTAGATTTTCTTAAAATAATTTTATATTCGCTATTTACATCCTCAAAGACGATTCAGTCTCACAATTGAACAAAATCGAGAAATGTAAAATTTTTAGTCCTCTATATTGCATTCACCATATTGAATGCTGAAAAAATACTATTAAATTCATAACTTATACCCTCAAGAACCCCCTATATCAGTTTAGGAGAAAATGGTGGCTCTATCGACTATTCTAATTATGACAGGTTTTTTTTTTGGCCATATGATGTTTGGAATTGTAGTTAGAGTAGCGACCAGACCATATAGGTTGTGTGTACCACTCGATTAGTTCAGCTGCATTATTTTTGTGATGCAATATCATATTTAGGAAGTATATATGGTTATTATTTTGATTCTTGAAAAAATACTATTAAGTTCATAATTTCCACCCTCAAGAACCCCCTATATCAGTTTTGGAGAAAATTAAAAAATATAAAATTTTTAGGACAGTATATTGAATCTGCCAGATTGAGTTTTTCAGAAAATATTTTAAATTCGTAATCAACACTAACAAAAGTCCCCAATACTAATTTTAGACAAATGTAGAATCTTTAAATCTGCCATCTTGGATCCGCCATATTATTTGTGTGCGATCCGAAAAACTCTCCCATATCAATTTTGAAGAAAATCGGACAAAATTGTTTTTTTCGTCCGCCATATTGGATCCGCCATATTGATTTTTTTTTTAAACAATTTTAGTTTCATTCCCGAAAACTCTCCTGTAGCAGTGTTGAAGAAAATCGGATAAAATTGATTTTTTGTCCGTCATATTGAATCCTCCATATTGAATTTTTAAAACATATTTTAAATTTCTTATAAGCGACCCCGAAAACTCCCCCACACCAACTTTTGAGAGAATCGGACAAAACCAATTTTTTTTGTCCGCCATATTGGATCTACCATATTGATTTTTTTAAAATTAGTTTTAGATTCGTTGTGTACGACCCCGAAAATTCCCCCATACCAATTTTGGAGAAAATCGAACAAAATTAATTTTTTTGACCGCCATATTGTCGGCGCCATCTTGGATTGTACTGCACCAATTTCGTCTAAAAAAATATGGAACCATCGCAGCAGCTTCCTGAACACAACGTAAAAATTTCATTCAAATCGATGTCGCCGTTCCGGAGTGATCGGTGTACATACATAAAAAAAATACATAGTCGACGAATTGAGAACCTCCTTCTTTTAGAAGTCGGTTAAAAATGAGGCAGATTACATGAAACTAGAAGTCGAATATTAGAGACAGAGATAGGGTGTGAGATTTGCAGGTATATTAATTTGGTTGAAGTTACATATCGACTTTTTAAAACTTAAGAAATTTCATATATAAATCAATGTGCCTTTTCTTAACATCATAATATTTTCAGTAGAAAACGAAAACTGTGGATAACGCAGAGAATTAAAAATTCTATTAAACACAAAGACTAGCCGAAAAAGCAATTAAATAAAATCTACTCTTTATAAGCAACAGAAAGATATAAAAAATATAGAGATTATTTATATTAACTTATAAAATCAACTAAAAACGCATTCTGCAGAAATAAAATTTCTACTGCCAAATATGATTATAAAAAATTGTGGAAATTATTAATGAAACCATGGATTCGAAAAATAATTCTACACCTAAAAAGGTTTCATTAAAAAAATTGTCGCCTCAATTCACTTATATTATTTATCTTTAAGATCGGTGTAAATTGACAGCAAAGAGTTTTAATTGACAAGTCCAATAATAATTCAAGTCAGTTTTGAACTCTCAAAATTAAAAAAAAATGTTTGTATTAATTATATGAGCGTCAAAAATAAAAATTTCTATTTATTTTCGTGAGACAACTATTCTTCTTACCCATTCTACGACTTCATCTTCAGCTTTAAATCTTTAATTTTCTTATATAAGCGTTTATTTGTTAACATGTGTAATAAAAATTATAAAAATATGATAACCAAAACAAAACTAGCCCACTAGAAGACTTAACTGAAGGCGGCTCGTCAGAGGATCAATATTGAACATACTAGCGAATAGTGATGGTATTGTAGTAGTGCTACGAAAGATTTTGAGCCCACTGGTTTGCTCAAATACCTTAATAAGATGGCCACTATGTACTGACAAGTCTACGAAATTTGAAGTTCCAATGATTTGGTGGGAACTCTCAGAATCTGGTTTATGATTTCTAATTTTGCTTAAAAAAATCATGGGGTTTTCTAGTAGAGCCAATATATAAAATTGAATATCCAAATATTCCTTCAGCCAAGGGACCTGCACCTTATGACCCTTTTAGCATACCTGTCCCTAAGCCTCTAAAAAAATAATAAATCGACCCGAAATCAGAACTAACCTGAACTACATGAGTTTAAACTAAAAGCAGGTCCAAATTTTCAACAGGAACGCGACTGCGAAAATAGTAGAAGTAAACAGTCCTATTTTATAATATATATTTTTCAGGACGAGCTCACACTATTCGTGATTTGGGTCTGCCTAAAATGAAGTAACAGCTGCTTGAATCTCATATACAACAGTGAAATCTTTTCCAAAAAAGAGTGAAAACTTCCACGTTTCGTAAAAGGTAGTCTGCGTTGACAGTATTTTTTTCAATGGCAAATGACTCAATTTATTATTATTATATTTAGGGTTTAATCAACGAACTTGGCTTTCCTATAAACCGGCTATTTTTGACTCGTCGAAGTCAAGTCAAAAAGCAATTTTATTGTTTAATGGAAATGAACAACCATCTCTTCCCGTGAGTCATGCAGTAAATATGATAGAATTGTACGAAAACATGTGTATATTACTTCCACGCATAAAATACGAAGATCATAAATGAAATATCGGTATTGATCTAGAAGTTATTGTACTACTTACAGGACTGCAAAATAGCTATACCAAATATTGTTGTTTTTTATGTGATTGGAACAACAGAGTAAGAACCAACATTATATAGTGAAAGAATAGCCTTAGTAAAGTAACAGAAAGATTATTTAATTCCTCTACACATAAAACTAGGTCATATAAAGCCTTAAATAGAGAAGGAAATGCTTTTCTTTATTTGCGATGGAAATTCGCGCATATAAGTGAGGTAAAGCGTAAAGAAGGAATGTTCGTTTATGACCGTTGCTATATACATAATTTCACTTGACTGATATTTCTTACGAATCAACGTCAGCATCAGTAAACATTTTGTTTTTAGCCATAAATTCTAAATAAAGTTCATTGTTTCAGTCCCACCCAGTAAACCAACCATCGTAGATGAAAAGGGGAAAGAGGTATTGCAGTTTGCTGGACCTTATGAGGAAGGAGGTGAAATGAAGTTGAGGTGTGTTGTATCTGGAGGTAAGTTTTAAAGAGTTTTAAATAGAAATAATTTATATTTTTATTATCTCTGTGCCTTTTTTTAGATCAATAAGTATTCTATTCTTTTATGATGGTTTTCCTTCAAGCACTTTCCTTTAAAATTTAAGATGCTCATGTGAGTATTTAAATTAAAGAAAAAAGTTGCTTTTCTATATGCTATTTGTTTTATTTTTTATCAGTTTAAATGCATATTTAGGTTAGCAATTTTTAACGTGTTGGGGGCGCCATCCCACTCGAGAGGCGCCCTGTAACATAGAAAGTTAGGTGAGGACTAAAACAGAAAAAAAATTGGAACTAAAACAAATAACTTAAAATTAAATTATATTAGTAGGATTAGTAACATGCTACACGGTTAGATAAAATGCAAGTAACCCAATATGTTTTTATAGTTTTACCAATTTGACTAATTTTAAAATAAGCAATATTTATTTAGTTCTCCTTTCTCGATGGACAACGCTTTTCAAACAAGCTGCTAAATTAGAAACTGTTGTTCTCTCTCTATATTTTGCTGGACCTACATTTTGCCTTTAATGCAGAAAATACGGTTTCATACTGGTAAGACGTAGGAAATGTTACAAGTGTATGAAAAGCTTTTGCCTCGAATGCAGAAAAGTGATCAAGTCTGACCTAAAATTCGAATAGAGTCTACCACATTGCCTTTTAGTTTCACTTTTGCCATGAAGTTTATGAATAGTTCTTGTTCTTCAAATGAGAGACACTCTGGGGTACTTTGAAATTGGTCTCTAACCCACTCATATTGTGTTATTAGGTTTTCTAAATGTTTTACTCAACGTGATTATATGGCTTTCACTGATTAAAAATAAAACTTTAATATGTTGATTACATTCTCTAAAGTTTTTAACATATTTTTTCAAATTACTAAACATTTTTTACTTCACGTATCTGATACATAATTTTGATTTTCTATTATGAATACTTACCTTGTCACTCATCTGCAAGCAATAGGGAATTGTTTCCTTGATTTTGTAAATTTAGGGAATTCAATTTTTCAAATATCGGAGAAGTAGCTCAAACTTAATAAGGAGTAAGTAATTTCGGAACAGTTGGGGGGCCATATCCTCGAATTAGGGAATGTGAAGTGAATGGACACATGCCATGAAAAATAGTAAATTTTCTATTCTCGACGCAGTTACCATTTACATCCATTTTCATGAAAAGTAAACGAACCAGGTACATCATGAGAAAATGAAATGTCATACCTGACAATTAGTATTTTTTGGTACTCGCCGCGTAGTTAAGTATATAGTGCGTTATGTTTTTAGCTAAACTATTTTTTATTAATAATTAGAATTAATTTAGACGAAGTATTTTAATCAAATCAAATTATCAAAGATTTGCGAGTTGCTGAAGTGTATGTAGCATAGCAATTCTCGAACAATAGAAAATATATTTTTTGTTCTTTTGTCACGAAAGAACTCCAATTTCTCCTCATCTTAATATTTTTTTGGCGAAATTCAAATTAAAAAAACCAAGTTAACCTAACTATAGAAATATGGTTCAATATCTAGCAACATTGCTTATTTAAGAATTCTGCCTTTACTCTCAAAGTATAAAATAAAAGTTCAGATCACTCTTGATATCTCTGTTCACTTCACGTTCTCGCGGATAGAAACCCTGCTTCTTGGTGTCTCTCCACTTAAAAGAATATTGTTGTTTAACATTTGAGTTTATAATCACGTTGAAGAAATTTGCCATATGATAACCACCTTGCTCCACCAAGAAAAGCTGAATTTTCTGTACCCATATTTTTGCTTTCCATATGAATTTATCTTGGCAGCAAAAAAATTTCGAGGTTTATTACTACATTCGCTATGAATTATTTCCAGATGACTTTTATACTTGTTCGTTTTCATACTATCCTACGTATAAGAATCTTTCTTCGTCATTTATTTCAGTTCTGGTAAACCTAAAAGTTGAAAAGTGGTATATTATTTTTTAATATTTTGCTAATAATTTTACATACAATTCCTTAGAGTTAAAAAATAATATGTTTGCTGATTACTTATAAAAAAAGAGCATCCTAAATTAGGTTTAATTGGAAAACATTATAATATATGAAATACTAATATTACATATCTCATGGTGCAAAGTAAAAAATATGTTATTTATAAAAATGTATTTAGGTAAATGTTATCTGACAATTTCGTGAAGCGCCTTACTATATTGTTTGTTGGAGATAAAATTTTTATATTGTTGGTTAATATTTAGTTTTTAATATTAAAACTTTGTCTCGTAAACTAAAAGATACAGATATTAAGCCTAAGAATAGAAAAATAATGTATAACTGTTATGCGAATCTAAGAGCAATTAAAATAGGAAACCAGACAGAATAGAAGAGTTAGACCAGAGTGTAGCCTAATATTCATAATTTACTGTCTGTACACATTGGAGAGGTAAGTAACAACGTCAGCGCAAATAGAAATACTTTGAATAGCAGATGATATAGAGGACATTGAAAATAAATACAAGACACATTAAAACAAATGCAGTAAGTGTTCTCCGAATACAAGACGAAAATATATAATAAAAATATCAAAGTTACGAGATGTCAGAAAACATGAATTAGAAAAAAACTCAAAACAGATAGACTAGAAGCGGTCGGCAGATTCTGTTACACGGACAGTAATATAGTAAAAGATGGCCGAAGCAAGCGCAATGTCAGAAACTGAATAGCGCCAGATTAAATCGTTTTTTTAAAGGGACAGTACTTAAGAATCTATACGGATATGGATATTGAATTATGCTTCCTGAAGACTTATGTTATGGGCATTGATCTATATATCTATGAATTCTAGACCTTGAAGAAAATGGATGTCGTCTAGATGCAGAAGAATTCTGAAAATTAGATAGATAGATTTTTGCATGAAGAAATGCTGAAACAAAGATTATTAAAACTAGTGCATGCGGACCCTGTACCAACAGAAATGTCATTGTGGTTCTCCCTGAAATTTCAGTAATTACTTTTATTTTGCTCGAATAAATTAGTTCAAAGTAGTGGTATGCCTAAATGACTGTGAACTTATGCGAAGATTCATTAAGTTTTAGTAAAATAATACCGTTTATTATGAAATTCGTTTTCACTTGCGGGCGTGGACCGTCTGCATGGATTTTTTGCTATTGTGAATAAGTTGTTTTTAGCTTCAATATTTGTTCTCAGTTTCATGGCTCCAGAAAAGAGTAATACTGTGAGATTTTCCAACTGTGAAACCCGTATAAAGGAAAAATCCCCTTCAATTACGTGTTGCCAGTGTTTGTCGTTGTATCACAAGGGCTGCTCGGGACTGACCGATAAGGAATTTATTAAGCAATTAGCACTATGAAAAAACAAATCAAATTTAACAACATGGATCTGTACACCCTCCCAAATGGATGATGATGTTTTAGAATAGAATACAGAAAATTATGAGAATGAGCCTAACATCTCATTCCGTCGCTCACAAAGCTGCCGTTCCGTTGCTTTTGTCTACGATCCACCACCTCAGGGTCCAATAGATCTAAATAGAGATGATAGAGATAACCATAATTCTTGATTGGACGAGCAGGTCTCCTTAAAAGACATAGTGGAAAAGCTAATTACGATGGAGGATCAGTACCACTCCCTTCTTAACAGGTATGAAAACCAAATTAAGCTTATTGCAGAACTTAGATCAGAAATAGATGATATAAAGATGCAGCTGTTAATATGTGAAGTGATGTTTTAAATTATCTAGTGTATACGTATACCTTCGGTTTACAAGGTATTTTAAATGAAATTAAAAATGAAGTGTCCTGTAATTGCTCGCATAAAGTCTTATTAGTTCCCAATCACAGGGGAAAAAGAAAAGTATACATTAAAACCGGTAATTTCACTGTTTATTACGAAGTTTTAATACCTGAAAGGCTGTTTTGTGATTAAATCCAAACACTTTCGACAAGTTGGATAGCCGATGGCCTCTATGGAGCAGTGGTGTGTAATATGTTGGCTCTGGTAGGCAAATCTAATTTTAAACAGGATGGCAAAGTCTCCGTATAATAAGAACTGTTTGTGGCATGTACCTGATTGTCTTTAAGGGTGCACCAAGTATTTAAAGTCAAAATGATGGTGTTTTAACTTCTTAGGTGAGATCACTTTCACTAAACTGTACTTAACGAAAAACGAATACAATAAAAACTTTGTTTATCCTCAATATCTGGCAAATGATGCCTTAACGCACTAAACTACGATTTTAGCTGCAAACAGGAATAAAAGTAGTATTGTACTCTGAGAAAATCAGCAAAAAATCTCTGCTTTCTGGGTTTCTGCCAGTTTTCACAACCAAGGCTTCGCCCAGACTCTCTCTACTGACTCTCAAGAGCGCCAAGAAAAAAACAAAAGATTAAGTAACTACACCCTTGATGAAAGTGGCAAAAGTGGAGTGTTTGATACATTTCTAGGCACACTTGATTTTTTTACAAAACCGGTTTTTGGTGTGACAGTAACAAAAACTTTTAGTTTTTATTTTATATGTATAAAAGAGGCTACTTGATGAAAATAAGAATATAATTTATGGTGAGTATTGGCTTGATTGTTGGTATTTTGGTAAAATTATTTATAGTTTTGTTCATGAAATAACAAAACTGTAACACTGTCTAATGTTGATACGGCAAAATCTTCTATACCATCATCTAGATGAGCGACAGAAGCGTCAGAAGAATCTAATGATCTTTGGGGTTCCGGAAAATTTATCAGGAGATGAGCCCGATACTTCTATTGTCAGTTATATTGTCCTAAAAGTGTGTCCAGAAACAAATATTCAATGTATGAAAGCTTTTCGAATTGGGCAAGTAAATCCATCTAAAGTTAGGCCGTTGAAGGTGGTTTTTGAATCAACGTTCGCTGTTAGAGCTCTAATTAAACAAGCGAATGATCTAAAGAAATATGAAGCCTACAGAAATGTCAGATTAAGTTTTGACAGAACGCCGAAACAGATTGCTGAGTACAGAGGTCTTAAGGTCACACTAGATAATCGATTACTAATCTTAAAATAAAATATTTTAATGGAATCCCGAAGATTGTGAATTTAAACTGAATAATTTGTCAAACAATGTATCATCATCATCATCATCAAATTTTGACCTATCCTGTTTATATCAAAATGTAAGGGGACTTAATACAAACTCACATGACTTTTATAATTCGATATCTAATTCTGATCACGATATAACTGCCGCAACTGAGACTTTGCAAGATAATGTTTTTTTCAAACGAACTTTCGTTGTGATAGAGACCTACAGATATCGAGGGTATCAAGAGGGGGCAGTACCTTATTGGCTGAAAATAACAATCTCAAGCCAACCAGGGGCGGATCCAGCCTCTCTCTTTGGGGGGGGGGGGGGTGCTATCAGAAAAGTACAGTGTGGCAAGCGAAAGCAAGTTGTCGACGGGGGGGGGGGGGTTAGACACCAGCACCATTCTCATTTCTAGTGTAAAAGGCAGAGTCGAGTCTATTTTTCTGAATTTGAAGCTCTTGGAGAGGGGAGGTGAATCACAAGAAAACACAAGTTGCTGACATGAAGGGGGCGGATGCGAACAACATACATATTTCTAGTATAAGCGGCAGAATCGGATCTATTTTCCTGAACTCAAATATCACAAGAAAAATTAGTTGTCAACGGGGGTGAGGGAGTGCCAGCAGCATACACATTCCTAATATAAAAGGCAGAATCGGTTCTATTTTCCTGAACTCAAAGCTCTTGGGAAGGGGGGGGGGCGATCGCAAGCATACACATTTTTATACTCTATTCAAGAACTAGAGAGAGTAATAAAACTGTTACCGAAACCTCCAACGTACCTGCTCGAGTGCCGCAAATAACCGAGGACTGCCGTAAATCTAATTATATTTAATTATATTTAAGTATTTTAAGCTTTTTTAAATTTACTGCAACAATAAAATTTCTGATAGTTCAATATAATTTCTGTCAGTGAGCAAAGTACATCTTACAGATACCGAAAAGATATGGCTTCCATATCTATATTTATTCCAAAATCTTTAAACCAGGGCATTTTCTCCTCAACGAAAAACTTATTATGATGAATGTTTATAGTGCCTTAAGCTATTAATATCTAGATAATAAAAACTCTGTTTAGATGTGTCCCAACATCACAGGAGTTGAAAAATCTATTATGTACCGAATACTAAAGGAGAAAAAAATGACTGGAATTGTTAGTACTCCCAAGCCACATTCGATTACAGGCAGATGAAAAACCTCGTTGGAAGAAGAGATGAAAACTGCAATAAAAGGAGTTGTACATACATTTTATTATGAGAAGATCCCAACCGTCGATAAAATTTTAACTAAAATCAATGAAGATCGGGATTTACCTGAAATAAAAGAACCGAGCTCTGGTAATTGCTCAAAGAATTTAATTTTTGCTGGAAAAAACCCGATAGGAAATCTGTTCTTATAGATCGTCCGGAAAATGTCCGTTGGAGGAGGAAATATCTCTTTCAAGTAAAAGGTGGAGTTATAAACAACAACAAAAATTAGTAATTTAACTGAACACTTGAAAGATTTTTTTTTGAACAAAGTTATTACAAAAAATTGGAAAAAATCCATATAATAAAAGAATAAAACAAAATGTGGAAACTTGATTTCATGATCGGTGAGATAGATGAACCAATTATAATTAATCTGAGCAAAGATAGCTTCACTGACTTTGATTTCGAATTAGATACGTATTGTTTACCAGCGTAAACACAATTTATTATTTCAATTTTCCGTAACATATAAAAATTAATTACATTTGAATCTTTTTTTAGTGTTTAATTGTAATTCTACAGATGGTTTAAGAAAAAAATAAACTGAAACATCAAATTTCCTAAAAATGTTTTTAATCAATAATAAAATGACCGATAGCCCCAAAAAAATTTTAATATTATATGGACGAATTTATTTATTTTTTGACAATGGGTATTTTGTAAGTATTTAAATTAAAACTTAGAATTTTTTTAGCCTGAATGTGCCTAAAATGGTTTCAATGCCAAAATTAAAAATAATAAAAATACAGTTGTGATTTGTGTTAAATATGTCAAAATAATCTATATTTTCTAATGTATGTGAATTATTAAGAACTCATAAGCAATAAAATAATATTATAAAAACTTTTTATTTTAAGTTTATTACCGAAATAATATTCTATGCGATAAATACTTGGTGATAAAATAAACCTCCTTTCGACGCCTATGAACACTTCACAAATCCAAATATCTATTGTTATCCAACCCAAATAGTCCATTATTAT
Organism: Diaprepes abbreviatus; assembly: GCA_034092305.1. Lineage (NCBI taxonomy): Eukaryota > Metazoa > Arthropoda > Insecta > Coleoptera > Curculionidae > Diaprepes > Diaprepes abbreviatus. The sequence goes on from JASJET010000303.1 coordinate 1,721,071, forward strand.
AGACTGGTATTTCTGATTATAAAATTTCTAACCCATTTCTATGAAAAATATATGTGTCTAACAGATTTTTCCAAAGACACCGGATTAAAGGACACAGGTAGTTTGCGAAGAAAAGAAAGGGTAAAAAATGATTTATTACTCTCTCTAGTTCTTCAATAAACTATGGTATAAGAGGCAAAATTGGGTCTATTTTCCTGAACTCAAAGCTCTTGGGAGGGGGGGGGGGGCGATCGCCTCCACCGCCCCCTTGGATCCGCGCCTGAAGCCAACATTACTTGATTTGCAGGCTATTAACAACGGTGTCACTGGGGTAGACTTGATTGGCTGTAAGGTATACATTTATCATATAACATTACATATATTTGTCATTAACATACTTCCAAACTTAACCATTGTAGAATTTTTAACATTCTCACTAAACGGTCACATACTTAAATCAAGTTATTCTTTTAAGCACTTTGGAGTCACTTTTGACCCAAAACTTTCATTCGCGAAACATATCCGTTTAATTTGTGGGAGTGCGGCCAAAACGATCAAGTTCATATTGCGCATTTCTTTTCTTTTGGCTATTTGCAGACTTCTAAAACTTTATATGTTAGTCATATTCGGTCGAAGCTTAATCATATGGTCATATGATATCCTATCTATGATAAGCACATTAATCAATCAGAGGGATGCAAAGAAAATTTTTAAAATACCTTTCAGTTAAGAGTGACGGAGTATGCCCTCAAAGGGGTGTAGATAAAGAGCTGTTACTGTGGCGATTTAACGTTCTTTAGTAAATCGCGGACATTACATGTTGGCCTAGTGTTTGTGCAAGCTATCCAGATCTTATATCGACTGTTCTGATTTATTGTATCAAGTTAACTTACACGTACCCCCGAGACCTATCATATCCTGTTCCATTTTTTTATTACCTAGCCCGGAAACAAATTTTCTTATAAAAACGCCTCCATTTCAAGCCATGAGTATCTTCAACAACACTTGCAGTGACATCAATGTTTACAGCCTACTCCCTAAGAAATTAACACAAGCTTTAGAGTTAAAGTTTCTAATAAAAATGTAAAATATTTTCTTTTTGTGAATTATTGTATGAATCAATCACTGATTTTTATTTTTTCTTATAATTTTGTTTAATATCTTATTAAAGTTGTATGTCATATTGTCTTGTAAATGGATATTATCTGTTAGACAATAAAGATTATTATTAATATTAAATTCAGTATTTTGACAAAAATAATAAATAAAGTGGCTAAACATGTGCTGATATATGAAGGTTTTTTAAAATTGAACGTAGTATGACACAGGATAAAAGTAAAAAACGAATTATTAAATAAAAGTTAAACTACTTGCAAAACATATGAGAAATAAATGATTTTTCTTAAATCAAATCAAGATCAAGAGCTGTATCAAACTATCCTAGGGTTGAAGTGCCGTGGAAATATCTTACTATCGGCAAATTGATTACAAACAATATTTTGGATTCGGCACTCATGCAATATTTAAATCATCGCAAGTCCTCTCTTTCAAAAGCAGCATTTTTAATTAAGGAAAATAATAGCATCTATTTATTTCTTATATGTCGTGATTTACCTTCTTATAAAAAAACCAAAATTGAAATAGAGTTCTTTGTTCCAGAAATAAACTTAATAAAATATTTGAATTTATATTAGATTACTTTATTTCAACCTTTTTTTTACACAAATTAAATACGATACATTTTGTTAATAAAAGAAATTAATCTGGAAAAAGAGTTTATATAATATATTTCAGAATATATTTAACTCACTACATTCAACTTCTATTTTATTTTAATTTCTTTTTGTAAAATATAATTGGAATGAAATTATTTTCGATATTGCTTTATATATCAAATGCAATAATAATTAAAATTCTACATATTTATACAGACTGACAACTATTTTGAATTAAATAAAACATTGTATATAAATACATGGTGAAATATTAATTTTCAACATGAAATAGTAATTAGCTTAAGCATATTAAACGATAATTAGCCCTTTTTCATTTTAAGGATGCAATTTTAAATAAAAAATATTTTGTGGAAACTATCTTATATAATAATTAAGATATTGATATATATTTATTAGACGCCTTCAAATAAATCTTAAAAGCTGAAAAAAAGTTTTCATTATTTCTATTATAGAGAAACTCTATATTATCAATATTTTCTTTAAGTCATTAAAAATTATTTTTGGTAGAATTTGCTGCATGTTAACTTTTATGAACATAATCATGTGATAACAAATTTTATATATAGCTTATTTCTTTCTTTCTGGTAGTGCGACCGCTCTTTAATAAAATAATTAATAGCAAAGTTTGAAAGTTTCAGATACAGAACATTTAGTCAATAATGCGCAAAGTCAACAATACCTGCTATATAAGAACAAAACCATAACACAAAATTCATCCATGATTTTATGCCCCAAAGTCGTTAGTTTTGATTGGATTTAGACCTATAAGTCCTTAAAACTAAAAGGGAAGCATGGTATGAAACTATTGCTCCCTTTGCATTATTTCGTATGATTTTCTTCAGTAATAATATAAGCATTTTCGCTGGAAAATCAAATTTTATGCCTTACTATTACATTTTGAAGTAAAATAAAAACAAAAATTACAATAACTGTTTTCTAGACAGGCGAAGCAATAAACTGGATCGAGTAATGTTGCTTCAGCTATTAAATTTTGCTTATCGACTCATGGTTCTTTGACCGCAGAGAAAATAAGCAATTAGGCGAGGGTCATAAAAGGATATTAAATAAACATACTGTAAATAAAATGTATTGTAGGAAAGTTTTCTCACCTAAATATTCACAGATCTTCTAGTTACCAAATCTTTAAAAATTTTTAAATCTGAGAAACACAAAATCTATGAGGTTTCGATATTTAATATTAGATATTATAAATTCGCCACATATTGATCTAAAAACACTATCATAAAACTTTTTAGACAAAGTTATGCTTTTTAACCGACTTCTAAAAGAAGGAGGTTCTCAATTCGTCCACTATGTATTTTTTTATGTATGTACACCGATTACTCCGGAACGGCAGCACAGATATGAATGAAATTTTTTACGTTATGTTCAGGAAGTTGCTGCGGTGGTTCCATATTTTTTTTTTTTTTTGGACAAGATTGGCGCAGTAAAATCCAATATGGCGCTGACAATATTGTGGCCAAAAAAATTAATTTTGTCCAATTTACTCCAAAATGGTATTCGGGAATTTTCGGGGTCGTACACAATGAATCTGAAGTTATTTTAAAAAAATTTAATATGGCGGATCCAATATGGCGGACAAGAAAGTTAAATTTTGTCCGATTTTCTCCAAAATTGGTGTGGGGAGTTTTTGGGATCGCATATAATGAATCCAAAATTGATTATCAAAAATTCAATACGATAGATCCAATATGATGGATGAAAAAATCAATTTTGTTCGATTTTCTCCAAAATTGGTATCGGGGAATTTTCGGGGTCTCATGTAACGAATCTGAAATTATTCAAAAAAAAATGAAGTATGACCGATAAAAAATTAGTTTTGTCCGATTTTTTTCAAAATTGATATGGGGGAGTTTTTGGGATCACACATTACAAATCTGACATTATTTGAAAAAAATGAAATATGTTGGACCCAGATGGTGGATTAAAGATTCTACATCTCTCGAATTTGTCTAAAATAAGTATTGGGGGATTTTTGTTAGTGTTAATTACGAAATTAAAATAATTTTTGAAAAACTCAATCTGGCGGAATCAATATGGTGTTCTAAAAATTTTACATTTTTCGACTTTCTCCAAAACTGATATAGAGGGTTTGTCTAAAATAAGTATTGGGGGATTTTTGTTAGTGTTAATTACAAATTTAAAATATGTTTTCAAAAACTCAATCTGGTGGATTTAATTAGGCGTCCAAAAAATTTTACATTTTGTGATTTTGTTCAAATGTGGGACTGAATCGTTTTTGAGGATGCAAAAGCGAATATAAAATTATTTTAAAAAAATCTAATATGTCAGATGCGGTATATAAATTTTAAATTTCTGGATTTCACCCAAAGTTGGTACTAGGGGGCTTTGAAGGGTTTAGATTTAGATTAGATTAAGACGTAAAAATTATTTTTTAAAATTCAATATTGCGTGGTGCTTGGGATGTATACAATATCAATATGCAGTATACAATATATCGGGATAAGAAATTTACGTCTTAAGTTCTTTAAATATCGGTATGGGCAGATTTTGGGGCCTATAAAACCATTCTAGAATTATTTTGAAATTTAAGATAGTGGACTAAATATTTGTTTGATACTATTTCCCGGGTGTTTGGAAAACAATTTTTGGTCGTTCATTTTAGGATGATTTATAACTTTGGATAAAATGGGTACTTTTTTGCCCCCTTGGAGTCATTGCGAGGTATACGAATTCGATTAGTACTTAATTTCAATAATTTATGGATATCATAATGAATTCGAAACTAAAAATCGAAAAATAAAATTGATATAAAAAAATTGAACGAACTTCCAAAAATTACGCTAAAAAGTGAAAAATAACTATAAATTTTTACATGAAATTTAAATTTTTAAAGTCGGCACCAAATTATTTCCAAATGAAATAAATAACTACTAATATATACAAATTATGTTAAGAAAGCAATTACTAATAAAGTATTTTTAATTTGTTTATGCGAATCACATTTTCTCAGGTATTAGTTTGGCGCCCACTTCAAAAATTTCAATTTCATATAAAAATTTGTAGTTATTTTTCACTTTTTAGCGCACTTTTAGGAGTAGGTACAATTTTTTTTTATAAAAATTTATATCACTATCTCCGTTTTTCTCACCTATGTCGTAAACTTTGTTAACACCTAATTTACTAAAATGTAAATTTAGCATATTTAAAAAACGATGACTGGGAGTCTATGAGTAAATGTAAAAGTAGACAATCACATAAATTCAATAAAAAAGTGATAATAGTGTATGGCCTTCAATGCTCCGAGTGATGAAGTCATAAATCATCGTTGCGTCCTTGTATTATAGGTGCTGCGGGCCAACTCCATTTCTCGCTGTCGTGCGAAATATTAAAATAGATACTTTTATATATATTGAGTCAAAATTACTACGCCTACAACTTATTTTCACTGCTTAAGGTTCAACTTTTTATACTCGTTAGTATTTCTAATTTGAAATAATACGTGGGCACGTATGTATTATTAAATTTTTTATTGCACAATAACATAACAGTGACTCAAATAAAAGCAATGTTGAAAGAATAAAACATTAATATCATTCCAAGTTATTAAAAAATAAATGGTAAAGTAAATATTTCTAGTTTGCCCGTGTTGCGTCCATAAATACCATAGAAGCTGAACTTTTCGAGCTTTATTTTTAATAAGCCCATTAATAAGATTTTCAATATCCGGTTGCCTTAAAAAGTCAGATTCTGTAGAAATGATAGCAAGATTTTCTAATCTCTCCTGGTAAGATCGTAAGAAATTCTTAATTAACTTTATGTTAGAAAATGATATATCGGCTGTGGCTACAGAAATCGGTATAGTTAATAGAGTACGTAAACTAATGGTGATGTCTGGGAATGAATGAGTTAAATAATTTACTTTAATATAATTGAGATGCCACAATTTTGCCGAAATTCTGCATAAATATATAAAATACATAAACGGAAAAGAACTTTTGCATAAAAAGTATATTTTAAAAAAAATTTTAACCGACAAAAATCGAATCGAAAAATATTTAAACGGAATAGAAATTTTCATGCAAAAGTTCTTTTCCGTTTATATATTTTTCGATTCGATTTTTGTCAGTTAAAATTTCTATAAGTTTCCTACATAAATTAAATTAATCTTGGTCACAATATTTGTTAAAATACTTAATATTCCATAAAAATTTGAAAACACCGGAAAGAGAGTATAACAGCACAAATCTTGTATTTGCCGATAAAATAGTATTTTCTATTATAGTGGGACAGTTTTTTCTTAACATTTCGTTGCGAAAGTTTCTTGACATTTGAATTTCGCATTTACTTTCAAGCAAGATGCTATTTACTTGACAAACAAGCAAGTCATTGAAACCTTTATCTGGTCGATATTCCTTTAAGAGGAATTCAGTTTTTTCAAACTTTCACAGGCCTGAGAAATTATAAAATTTTCAGTTTACAGAAGAAATTATATAACTCAGAAACAGTTGAACAAAAATGCATCATACATTTAATATGACTTATAAACGTAACTTCTTGGCAAGTTTAAGTTCGCAATAGATTTTGATACGAGAATTATTAATCTTACATGGTATAAGAGTTCTTAAAGAATGTCTGAAATAATAAACTAAATATTCTTTACAAACCAGACTAAGAAAAGTTCCTAGCCTGAACACAGACGTCACTCAAATGAGATTAGCCAGGAAAAATGACAAATTAACGTCGATCTACTGGTCTACGTCAGGGCTAATGTTTCCTGAAACCACAGGCCTCCTACTGGCTATCTAAGATTAAGTCATTTCAACGAGGAATTAATTGAAATACATGTAATACCGATATGAATGTTGAATATCAAAGACAATCCAGCACATAACAGGAGGATGCCGAATATTGTTCGGATTGGAATATAAGGAGGGAAACATTGATTAAGAGTTGGCAGAGAAATTCAAACTGTAGTAGGTAGAAAAAGTGTTACGCTATGAACACAACTCGGAGCCTATACTGGAGAGTCAAGCTATACTGGGACTGAACTGTGCTGACGAATCATTTTTTTTTTCGTGAATTCGTCCTGAAACCAGATGCACTAGTGCCAGTCTAGGCCTATTGTCCCGACCCTTCCACTCTATTAATTTAGCCTCCTGAACTAATTTATACAAGTCCACCAAGGAATGAGCAATGATTCGGCTCCAAGTTTATTGACCCGAAAATTTGTTGCCTTTTCTGATTTAGTAACTAGAAATCTCATTTGATCTACAGCTGAAGTCTTCCTTGTAAAGATTCATTTTATTCAGATGAACTTTGACGGTCATATTTCCTGATTATATTTGTGATTGCCCTTAATTGGTTTCTGGTCATTTGGAGCAGTTTTCTAGCTAACTTCCGGTCAGATTTTCTAATAAAAAGCTTGCTATGGTTCAGTCCCTGTTCGCTTGTTCAGTGATTTTGGTGCTCTTTTTTAATAAATTTTTTGACAGCTTCTAGTACCGCACATCTTGGCACTCCAAGAGCCGGTTATGGACCAATATATTGAGATAATGACCTCTCATCGCCTTTTTCACTTCTATGTATGCCTTTGTGTCCGTGGTATCTACTGTAACATAACTCTCTTATCTTCTACCAGAGATGTTAGTTCACTCTGACGTTCTCAAACTAATTTATATGAAAGCTTTTGACCATTGAGGGCCTTAGGAGCTGCTTGGTTTTCTTTCTATACAGGCAAGAAGAATTTATGTCATAAATTTCCAAAAAAATCATTAGATGGAAGAGTATGTGAAAAAATTCTCCCAAGAAAATAAATCTAAAGGATCAGAAGATCCTGGTAGTCCAAGAACAGGTTCACCTTTATCTATCCAATGATTACCAAAAGTGTGTTTCATGGCGATGCACTAAATTATTAAAATGTGGTGGACGACCATCGTGCATAAATCACAATTGTGCTATAACTAGCATGGGTAAATTGTAAATAGAATAAACCGGTTAATTTTTCTTATAAAACGAAGGGTCCAATCAAATAATTATCAATGATTCTCACCCAAACAGTAACTATAGATCTTTATTCGGGCCTAGCTTGAATTACTGTATGAAGAATTTCTTCATACTTAACGTGTAAATCATTAGAATTTATTATGCCGACTTTTCTCCAAATTTTTGTAAAATTCGATTTGAGTAAATAAGTCTTGCGTGAATCTTTTGAACATGAAAGGATGAAGTAATTGTTCTTGGAAGGTTTTATGAACAAGCCATTTTAATGTGTCAATTTGATCTGCGCGCCTTCTTGCTCTATTAAAAGAACCTGATCCAGAATGTGTGCTTCTAACTTGTAGAGTATCTTTTTTTAGACAATTCCTTAAAGCAACTAAAAAATTGTTTTAGCCCGAAAAACCGACACTTGTCGAAATTTTGTGTATACAAGTTTAATGGCCAATCTATTTCTGATTTTGTTGTTATGTATAAGGATGTATATGTCCTGGATTTATGGGTCTTTTTCGGTTATATAGTTATATAGCATGTTAAATTTTATTGCAATATACAAGTGTACTTAGAAGCAACAGTTCATAAGATAAATCACTGGATATCCCGTTTGTGCTCCTTATCTATGCTATGGGACCTCTTAGAAAAAAATATTTGAAATATTAGGGTTAGTTCGACTCATTCTGTACATGCTTACCGGATATTTTCTATACTCAATTCAAATTATTAATGTTAAGTTACATTATTAATTAATGAAATACAAATGAACACTGATTTTTCATCAAGTGAGGGTATATTTGTGTAGGTTTTCCAAAATGCATATAAATGTGTAATATGTGACATATTATAATATATATATATATATATATATATATATATATATATATATATATATATATATATATATATATATATATATATATATATATATATAACAAAATATAGTCATCCTAAATTGCTTTCATTGTCCCCTCCCTTTTATTTTCCAACAGTACATTTTAAAATTTCAAAAAAAAAATTTACATAAGTCATTGGTTAACACTTTAAACGAAATTGGTACGATTAAGTCATGTTTGCCAATTCAAGAAATTGTTTAAATTTTAATCTCAATCTACTTTCTATAGACTATCGAAAGATCAAATTTAAGGCGCCATCTGTAGCTTAAAATTGATAAAATGGTAACTAAGCCTCTACAGATAGATAAGTTATACAAATAAAACTCGATGTACGTGTATTTAATTACGAAAATTAATATAATAAATAAAAAATACGATACTCGTAGCAGAAAAACCAATAAAGCAAAAGTTACACAATTTGTCAGCAAAAATTGCAATTATTTACATTATATTTGTATTGTAAATTAACATAATTAAAACTGGTTAGTGACAAATTTACTTTAAATAAGTTTTTTACAAATTCGTACAATTTGATTACTTATCTGCTTGAAGGTACTCGTTCTCCGACCACAGTCACCAAAGGATAGTATCGAGCGATAGAAGTAAACTTGAAAACATCACAGCACATTGGACATTCTAATATTTCTATGAACCCATCGTAGAATCGTGCATCTGTCTTCTATATTAAAAAATGTAGCTACTATATTAGAGTGAGAATATAGCTACTACTATGGAGAAATAGCTGAACTTTGAAGAAAAAAGGAATCTTGAAGATAAGTGATAAAATAGAATAACGTCTGGAAGAAAATCGCATAACGCTTCAGGAAAAGCAATTAAGCTGACCCCTGATTTTGGTGTAGACTAATTAAATCAAATATAATATAACAAATATGATGGTAGATTTTGTTATTTAATAATTCAACACAACTGCATGTTTGGCCTGTTACCGCGAAAATGGCTGAATTCGAAAATATTGAAACCAAACTTTTCAACAACCATCCATCAAGAGATTTTTGAAATTACGGCCCTAATTATTGGAAAAATATTCGACACTACGTATTTCCAAAATTTATTATTATCTTTCCAAGAACTGCAACAGAAACAGATAATTAATATACCGGCACCAAAAATGATAAGGATACTTTTGAAGACACTCATATAAAATCGCGATGCCAGTTAAGAACGGCGCCGATAGATGGCGAGAGGCATACAATCTCTTATGAAATTCTAAATTTAAATAAAAGAGGCATAGAAGTAGAAAATACTGTTACAAGGTCTAGCTTTTGCGAAAAAATTTTGCTGGCACTTACTTGCAATTAACTAAAATATAGACTAGCAATGAATTTGCAAAATAAAATCAACGTTAACAACTCAGTCGGAACCCCAATATGATTTTCTTTTACACGCACATGACCAGATTTTGTTGGTGTACTTCACGTTAGTTTTATTTCAAAAATTTTGAAGAAGTAAAGTGCCAACTTTTGATATATATTCGTAATAGCATTGAATAAAAGTAAAGTAATACAATGATTTTATATTTTCCCCATTGTCATATTCATAATATTTTTTAATTTGTTTTTCAGGCAAACCCAAACCCACAATAAAATGGTGGCGTGAAGGAAAATTAATTGAATCAACTCAAATTAATAGCGGTGCTGAAAACATGCTTACCAATCAATTGACTCTAAGAGGTCTACGAAGATCTGACCAACATGCCACATTCACTTGTCAAGCTTCAAATAACAATATCAGTCAACCTTTAGCAGCAACAACATCTATAGAGATTTATTGTAAGTAATATATTAGTGATTACTTTAGCACTATGCTTCTGCAACTCGTCAGTTAAATAAAACGACTTTTTAATAATAGAAAATTCAGAAAATAAGAGTTGCTAAGTTTACCAAAATTAAATGAATATTTCCTTTTACTTAAATTTACTAAGCGTTTAAGAAAGATTTACAGACCAAAATGTTATGCTTCATTTTTTTTATCAATTATTCATAATTGATGTAAACTTAACACCATATTTTCCTACACTATGTCACGTATGTATTAAAAAAAAACTAAAATCCCGGTTTATCTATACTTGTGTAAAAAATAAATATTAACATTTTCTGAAGTACGATTTTTGACGTCGCATGATAACAATTTGCTTTCTGAAATCTATTTATTTTTGTGTTACAGTTGTAATATGTGGCTCTAAATTAAATGATAAAAGCAACACAACAAAGCAAAGAATGTTTTTCGAACGCACTATATCACAGAGAATTTCATATACCAGCTTATGAAAAAATTTTTTTGCATTCTTAAACTCAAATACACGAAAACAAAATTCAAAAATCCTATCATACATAGGATCAAAAACTTAATTTATGTTTAGGAGTAAAGTAACAATATTTTAGAAAATGCAGAACAAATATTACTTAAAAAAGTTAGTTTTGTGTTCAAGTATCAAGTTCTTGAGGCTTCAATAAGTATCCCATTAGCACAATTTTATAAACTACTTATGAATAGAATTTTGATGTACCACTTATATATAAAATTGATTTTCTTTATTTAAATTTCTCAAATACAGCAAGAAATATAGTACAGAATATTCGCCAATGTGATATATGTTTAAAAAAGACTATAAGTTAACATGTCTCAAGGAGACGTTTATTTATATTATTACCTAATTTTTAGGTTCATCAAAAACAATCAAAATTAATGCTTTTTCCATAGTACCAATGTTTAGATGTTTTCGTTTTAACTTTTGGAACAGATACAGCGAAAGGGCCACATCGATTCATTTACCTGTGTATTATGTCGCTAAAATTTTCATCTGATATTAGAAACATAAAATTTCCAATATATAAAGTCTGCTGGGTTATAAAAAAATTTAGCATTACATCCTTTTGAAAAATTAAAAAAAAAACAGCTTTCTACTTTCATTTAAAATAAATCGCAAATAAAAACGATTATGTGTCATAAAAACATTAACAAATTTATGTTTGTACCAATTAAAATTTTTATGAAGAATAAACGAATTTTTTTAAAAAATATTAACATTTCTATTTGCTTGTGTTAATTAATTTCGTGAACATAATTTAAAAAAAAATAGTTAACTACGCGACCTTTCAAGTGTCGCATTGCCAGCAGCAACATGAAAATGTCAATAGTCTTATAAAGATTCAAATATCGAACACCAAAAAAGCCAAGACAAAAATGGCCTGTGGCAAAAGCCGAGTTTGTGAAAAATTTACTGAAGTTTGAATATAAAGGAGCATTGTCAGTATATAAAATTCAGATGTACTCCGTCTTGTCAGATTGATTTATAATATAAATTTTAAACGAAGTAGGCTATTTTAAAAAAGACTGCATATCAAATTTAACATCCATTATACAGATCTAACAACATAACGAAATACAAGATCAGTTAGGCTTAACAAACCTCTTTTTCTGATATTCTACATTTAAATTATTATGTCAGCTTATAAGAAAAGGTGGAAGCAACAGGGGTATCGTCATATTTGACGTAGAATACAGAATGGTCTCACCTAAAAAACAAAAACATATTTTAATAAGTAATAAAAAGCAATTATGAAAAAGTTTAAAAAATGTATTTCTAATCTAGTAATTAAACAAAAACTTTTGTTAAAAGTTTGACTTCCCTCCAAATTTTGCACGAGTCAAAATTATTTTTTCTTGTATAATACTGTGAAATTGCAGTCCAAAAGGACCCCGCACAAACTTTATGGGTTTGAGTTCCCGGTTGATTCGTCTGAATTTTTGATATGTTATACTTGACACCCTCCTGAGTAAAAGTATTTATAGGCCGAAAGTCCAAAAATTAATAGTTTTCAAGATATCAAGGACGCAAAGTCTCCTAAAATGGAATATTTCCATGAACCTAAAAATCGAAATGATCTCTTGTAAAAATTAAAATAATCCATTTGAAACAGACTTAAAACGACTGGAGTAGTCACAATATATATCTGGAACGAAAATCAGTACGAATTCTCTTCCAGGACACCCCCAAAATAAGAGTTGAAGAACTAAAATATTTATATCTCCGATTGTTACTAGTCGCTCCATCTGACCTTGAACTTAATCCTCAAGGTCATTTAAAGGTCAATATTGGAATTTTAAATAAGCTGCACTATTTTTGAACTCAGAGTATATAAGAGCGTTAAATTCTACATTCAGATGAGATATAATGTGTGTGGTCTAATTTACCTCCTAAGGTCAAGTGGACGCCAATGTAATTTTCCTCAACGTTATTTCACCCAAAAATGACACGACAAAGTAAATAAAGTAAAATAATAACGAAAAAGCGAAAGTGGCAAAGATCATAATCTGGGACCTTAATATTCAATTCATAGTTGCAAAAAAATTAAAGAACTTTCCACCGAAGATGCAAATGAGCCCGTATGGTGACATGTACGAGATAGTTGAAACTTAGAATGGTCCTATTAAGTCAATTTTTAAATTCTTTGGACAAGTGATCCCAATTAACCATTTTCCCAATCTTGGAAACTTCTATCCAATTGCTGGTGCTTTCGATAAATATACAGTGCCTTCATTTCAAAACGAACCATCCTTAATAACTTTCTTAAATAGAAAAATTTAAAAAAAAAGAAAAAACACGTCAATTTAGATATACAGGGGGAAGTTTAATTTTGCATTTGTTAAAAGTCTGTCAATCACCTCCTCAACTCCAGCTAACCTCACTTTAATATGTCAAATGGGAACCCCCACCTTGTGACACATCATTCTAAGCAGCATAAAATTGTCTATCCAACCGTATAAAAAAAATTAAATCGGTTGACGTACAAGCGAATAGTGTGCAAAAATGTCTTGTAATAATGCATAATATATCGGCCTCGAACTTTGGTATGTCAAATGATTACCCTATAGTGTGATACATCATTTTAAAGGACGTACGATCTGCTATCCAACGATGTCAAAAAAAATTAAGTTAATAGACGTTATAGGCAATTAAGATGCAAAAATGTGTGTTAAATATAAGCAGTTTATTCAGTTTTATTCAGTTGAAGAAAATTATTTTATTAAATGTTCAAAATGTGCGCCGTTATTAGCGAGACAATAAAAAAGCCTATTTTGAAATTCCCCACGAACATTGGCAAGGGTTTCTCTGCTAATTCCTCTATATTCCCGAACAATTCGATCTTTTAAATCGTCAATATTTTCAGGTGGGGTTTTATAAACCTTGCTTTTTAAATACCCCCAAAGAAAAAAGTCTAGAGGGGTTAGGTCTGGAGACCGTGCTGGCCATTCAATTGCACCACGTCTGCCAATCCACGTCCCTGGAAAATGTTCATCAAGCCACTCTCGAATTGCCAAAGCGTAGTGCGGGGGAGCTCCATCTTGCTGGAAATGCAAATTATTTTCATTTAGTACCATAACAGCATTTTCATCCACTTGATTTTCTAAAGATTGCACAATGGCAGGGTATATTGTGTTTTCTAAAAGGTTTAAATAAATTTGCCCAGTTAAATTATCTTCCAAAAAAAATGGCCCGATGATTTCATTGCCATAAATTCCTGCCCACACGTTAATTTTTTCGGGATATTGAGTATGCCCTTCTCGGAAAAGGTGCGGATTTTCATTATCCCAGTATCTGCAGTTATGTCTGTTAACCAGTCCATTTAGAAAAAAAGTTGATTCATCACTAAAGCAGATATTCTTAGGTAAATGGGGGTCCTCGTCAATTCGTTGGCACATTAATTCGCAAAATTGAATTCTCCTATCAAAATCGTCTTCTCCGAGTTCTTGAAGAATTTGAATTTTGTAGGGAAAAAACTTATTTTGTTTTAAAACTTTATGCACAGAGCCAGCAGAAATGTTGGTTAAATCTGCGACCTTTGAGATGGATAAAGTTGGATCTATTGCAAACTGTCCTAGTACCTCGATTTGGCATGCTTCATCTACAACCCTTTTCTCAATATATTTTTTATTACAAACGGATCCCGTTTCTTCAAACTTTCGTACCAATTCGAGTACATATTTATAGCCCACGTTTTTGTCTTGATGCCTCTCGTTAAATGCTCTGGCGGTTCTACGAGCGCACCGATCTTCAGCTCCATAGAGAAAAATTATTTCTATTCTTTCGGCTAGCGTATACACCATTTATATTCACGTTTCAACTAGGCGTCACAATGACAATTTTAACAATAATAAACAACTGGTGTTTAAAGATCTTAAAAATTTTATTTATTGCCGTGATTTTTTGTACCTATCAGGTACCGCAAAAAATATCATTGAAATAAATACACTAGATTGATTAGACTGCAATGAATTTTGCGATGAATTTTAAAACAGGCTTAGTTTTTTTCTCGCAAATATTTTAACTGTTTATTATTTTAAAAAAATATTTATTTTAAATTTAAAATAATATTTTACTCTATGAAGTAGCCATTTGACATAATAAAGTTTAATGTGATAAGGTGTCTATTATTACCACACATCTTTTCTTACTATTCGCTTGTACATCAACAGATTTTGTTTTTTTTTATTGGCTAAATAGGAGATAGTATGCCCTTTAAAATGATGTATCACACTATAGGGTAATCATTTGACATACTAAAGTTCGAGGCCGATATATTATGCATTATTACAAGACATTTTTGCACACTGTTCGCTTGTACGTCAACCGATTTAATTTTTTTTATACGGTTGGATAGACAATTTTATGCTGCTTACAATGATGTGTCACAAGGTGGGGGTTCCCATTTGACATATCAAAGTGAGGTTAGCTGGAGGTGAGGAGGTGATTGACAGACTTTTAACAAATGCAAAATTAAACTTCCCCCTGTATATCTAAATTGACGTGTTTTTTTTTTTAAATTTTTCTATTTAACAAAGTTATTAAGGATGGTTCGTTTTGAAATGAAGGCACTGTATATCATCCCTTGATTATAATGGAAGATGCAAATGCAGATACAGCGCAACAATTTCTCAGAAAAGCTGCAGTTGAAGTTTTTATCACTTGCACTTGCCTCAAACATGTATAAAAATTTGTGTTGTTAAATGATATAAGGTGGCTTAAAAATGAATTAAAATAATTACAGATTATTTATGAAAACTTAAACTCGATCTATTTGCCATGGAAATTAGACCTTCAAGTTGGTCAGTTGGCAAGATAATTTTTTAATCTTACTTTTATATTTTTTCGTAAATTAACAACACCTTGTGTTCATTATAAAATTTTTATCACATCAAAAAAATCTACTTTACCATAACTGTAAAGGTGATATCGTTCATCTCTATATATTTCGGTACATTAATCAATTTTCAAATATGACTGACATCATCGCTCGACGAAAATTTCTGCTTACTGCCAAAATTATAATTTTAAATGTTAGGGAGCGCAAAAAAAATGGCATCGAATCAGGTTTTTGGAAATAGAGTAAATGAAAATTTCTTTTAAAGCCCGATTCATATAGCTGTGAGAACGGTTTATTAACCATCGTATTTTTCTGTAAACTTTGTAAAAGTTAAACTCAATTATTTGGAGGTATTAATAAAAATCTTTCAAAAAAATGTGTTAGGTATAATACCAACGAAACAAAATCCTTCGGTTACCTATTTAAACATATATCCTTTTGGTTATTTACCAAAAAAAGGAAATAGTCAATTGATGTTGAATGAATGAAGAATAAAAGAATGAGTCTCCACAATTTTAATTATTAAATTTATTTTTAATTAAAAGTTATTAACCAAAAATATCGATATTTAGAGAAAATATATCAAATATTCCGTTAATGCTAGGAATAGCACTATTGGAAAAAATCAACCAAAATGGAGTGCAAGGGTTATCATACCTGAAAGGAATTATAAGACTTAATTTAATGCTGACAATTTTAATAATTGATTGCACTGAGTTAAGAAGAAAAAAAACATTATTCTGAAGATAAATCGTCCATAATTACCGTAAATATTTATAAATCGAGTCTATCTTAGACAGTAAAGTACAATCCAATTCAAGTGAGTTCTCTGCTATTATTAAATTTTATTGGTATTCTTGCAGATTTGTTTATAGATCATTATTATCAAATATATCCGCGATAGCTCTCCATTCACGAATCCTCAGCCATCCATCTTTTAACACGCACAATTTGTCTACTGTATTGGAGCAGAAAAAGAAAGAACCTTCCGTACGATAATCCAAGCAGTCTTGATATAATATATACCGGAATGTTATCAGTCGTCAAAAAAGCTAATAAACTGGTTACAGTTTATTATATCCTAATTAACCATATATGTGAAATTACTACTTATATGACAATTATGAACATTGCTAAATCTAAAGTAGGATTAGGAAGAAAGGAATTTTACTCACTTATATTCTTCCTCATTACTAAAATCATCATTCAACGCGTGGAGAGCCCACCGAGCAAGTAAAATTACCGAGAAAGTTCGTAAGAGGTTTACCAGAATTTTGTGGTCCGAACTTCTCAATATAACTGAAATAATAGTATTGCAGAACAAAAAAGGAGCAATATAATTACAGGCTGCAGTATGGCTATAAGGCTGTGTAACTACACAATAACAATAATACCACAGTCGTACAATACCACTAGCGTCTTGCAGTATGACTAACTTCTTGCAATAGTGCTGCCGTCTTACAGTATTATTCCCTCCCTACTGCAGACTGATGTAGAGATAAAAATTTACACCTGTCTAAACTATTTATGCTTTTAATGTTTTACATTTGATTTACCACCTAAAAACTTTAAAATGTCTTATAAATACATTTCGGATTGGTCACTAAAAATATTGCTAGTATTTCCACTAATTGTAAATAATTTTACTAGGAGTATTTCCAAAAAATTCTATCGATAATTATATATATAATTATATTAAACAAAAACGAATATGAAAAAAATTAAATGAAATTCAATAGAATATTAAGAAAAGTTATTAATTACCTGTTAGTTGTTTATGGGCTTCCTTTAAAACCATCTGAAAATCAGTTTACCTTGACTCAAAATGTCCTTTTTTTTTTTAATCTATTAATTGAAGTCAAATAACTGGATAAAGATCTTACTGCTGACCCAGTTGAGTATAAAAAACTAAAGAATTCGATTATACATTTATTGTATTTCTAAATTATCTCTCAGTTTAATATGAAAGTGTTAATTTAAAGTTGCCATCTTTGAGGCAAAATTATGTTAGGGTCACATATTGGAATTTGTTTAATATGAATTGTTATGAAGAAATACGATCTTAATAAACTAGAACATTAATCATATCATCATTTTAGGCAACACACTTTCAAGAAGTTTTCTGAATTAGAATATTTATTTTATATTGTCTTCATTTCTGGAACTATATAAACTTGTCTCTGTTTGAGTATCGTTTAAAATAGAGTTAGATTTTCTTGTCAGTAAGCGTCTTATCCCATTTTATCTTATATTTACCAGTTTAACTCTAAATTACTAAGACTATGCAAATTTTTGCATTTCTCTTACATCTATATTAAGAATAACTGAGCTCCTACATGATCCCTCTTCTTCTTTTAACAACGTTTTATTCATTTCAAAATTGGACATAAGCCTCCTCAAGATGTTTCAATTCCTTTTTACTATGTGCTTCATAGTCAATTGAGAACCGACCATCCTTGTTACGTCATCCTCCCATCCCGCCCTTGGTCATTCTATCTTTTTTCCTCATTCGCGGTCTCCATTCTGGGATATTCCTTCTCCATCTACTATCCTTCTTACGTAGCACATGTCTCGCCCAACGTTATTTCTGTCTTGATATTCGCGTTTCAGCGTTGTTTACCTTTATTTGTTGCCATATATATGTTTTGATTTTTCTGTCACATATTTTATTATATAGTATTGGTCGCTTCATATGTCTTGGTGATGGGATGTTTCGCCGCAACCGGTTTGTTGCAGCCAATTTGCTGCGCTTCATCTGCCGTTAGAGATATATCGGAAATATTTTTTTGTAATAAAACACAACATTTAACAAGAGTAAAAATAGAAAGATATATTTGAACAAGGGCGATTTTAACATATTTTAAAAATACATTCTACGTTTGTATACTATAGTACATATTTTACGGACAAGTTTTAATTTTGGATCATTTTAAAATTATATATGACACCGTAAACAGTCCATCATTTTTCTTATTTATTAGCTGTTCTAAAATAACACCCCTTCCGATGTGTATTTTGCAAGCTTCTCTGAGCTTCCAAACCGTTATATGTTCCATAGCCAATTCGAGTTGAAACTTTCTGTTGGCTGCTTCTGCGTGGTTGTTTATAAGCGTAAGTCTCTCCAATGTTCTGTTGTGGATAGTTCACGTTAGAAATAAAGGTTTAAATCTATATTTGCTGCATTTTTGCAGCTAGAGCTTTCCTTATTTGACCTGCTGCATCGCCCAGGGAAGCAATAGATTGCACCAGCCGCAAAGTCAGGTTCATTATTGTAGCATTGGCGAAGTCCCATTATAGGCATACGCTTCTGCAGGTCTTGATTGAGATAAAAAAAAAGCAGCCATGGATTTGAGACTGGGGAAAGGTATTCAAGAAAGCAGCATATGCCGCTGTTTTATAATCGCAAATAATATTGGCTGGATTCAAATTTTTTAGACTCCTTGGAACATGTCTAACAATTTGTTATAAGTATTTTTTCTCTTGTCTGGCAATAGTGCATATACATGTAAAATACTTCCATTTAATTCTGCGAAAATGATATAAATCTGTTGAAACAGTTGAGTTGCTGGTCTAAATGTACCGTCAACATATCAAGTTCGAAATTTCAATAAGATATTAAGATTTCTTGGTAATTTAAATAGAAAAATTATTTATGTTCCAGGTCCACTATCTCCGAAACGGAAATTTTCTTCTTTACCATTATTGATCTAGGCAGCGAACCTTGTATGGCTTGCGAAATATTATCAACAGCTCCCTTTATAATGTGAAAAATTGACTCCATTGTTTGTTCGACTCCCCTTTAAATACTTATTTTGAATGAATCCACTTAAATTTCTGTTGGTGTTGTATGTAACTACTGTAGCTACTATTGTTTCGTCATTTCTCATATAAATGAGCGTTCTTCGCTGCTCACATAGAAAAAAATTGATCTGACCATCTTTGCTAAATTTGTCAAATAAATAGATATAGCCATTACTAGTCAACTTATCTTTCTCTAATAAAAGTGTATTTGTGCTATAATAAAAAAAACTTAATTACATAAAACAACATGTTCCCCAATGAATGATAAGATTTAAAGATTTAACTGAATCTTTACATAACGGATTTCACCTTTTTCAATTTTGAACTAACAACATAATTATAGTTTATTACTTTATGTTCATATAATAAATACCTATGTTTTATAAAGTATACCTACTATAATAGTTGTAAAATAAAATCAAAGAGTTATTTAAAAATAGCTTATAAAAGGGATCGGGAGCGGCGAACCGGCTGCGACGAATAGGCGGCGGCGAAATGTCTTCCACCTATATTTTTTTATTTTTTTCATGTTCTCGTTTGTTAATATCAACAATACAGGGAAAACGCATGTATCAAAAATTTAGATTTTGTATAAAGGGGCCTTTAAATGTGTTCTTCAGCTTTTCATAAGCAGTCCAAATGAGCTCGATTTTCTTCTTGATCTCATCTTATTGTGATGACTGTTATGTCATTACATATTTTCACAGATAAGTATAATTAATCACTTCCCCTATATTCTCCCTATCATGATGATTTGATCTGATTAGTTATTATTTTGGTCTTGGGTATGTTGAAGTTGAGTGGTACCTAGTGTGCTGCTAATTTTATTTTATTTGTGATTATTTTTATCTTTTCCATGTCATGGGACATCAACACTATATCATCGGCAAATCTTAAATTTGTGAGTTATTGGCCATTTATATTTATTCTTCTCTAGGTCTACTGTAATTGCGTAAAACCACCTACTAGTAAGGTGGTAAATAATCTCGAAGCAAGAGCGTTTCTTTGTCTTATGCCGTTTTCAGCTTTAATAAGTTCTGTGCCTTTCAGAAGTTCTATAATGATAGTGACTTCTTTATACTTATCTGTATACTATACATACATATCTATAGTTTATGTGTGATTTTTGTATTGCATTTATTAGTGGCCATGTTTCAATTTTATTGAAAACCTTTCCTGTCTACAAAACTCATAAAGTCATATATTCATGCAATTTTGGCATTATTTGTCTGACACCATGTATATGGTTATAATGTTCTAGATTTTTCTTTATATTACATGCAAGCAAACAATAAAGTGTATTTAATCTATCTGCAAAATGTTTCATCAGGGGTGGCAGTTGTATTCTGGAAATAGTTTATGAGAAAGTTAAAAATATAAAAATCACTTAACGATCAAAGAAAGTTGACATTAATTAAAAATAAGTGAATCGTATATCAAATATTAATTGGTAGATATTGACACAAACGTCTAAAATATTGCAAGTACGCTAAACATGTTTATAATTTACTTTAAAAGTAAATAAGATAAATTAAATAATCTGATAAATATTAATGAACAATGTAAAGGCGAGTTCCCCTACTAGCAAATAAAACGACCCGGGCTGGAAAACAAACTGCCTTCGTCGGTTTTAACTTAATTAAAACTCTTCTCAAAATCTGCTGCATTCTGGTTTAATAAACATTTTTAAAAAATAAATGGTCCGGCTTTTTCCTTACTATTTTCAGTGTAGGGTAAATTAGAATTTTTAACTTGCTTTCGTTATTCAACTGTTTGTATTGTGCGAGAAGACAATTAGTAAAAATAATAAATGTGCATCAGGCCGGTCTGTTTCTAAACTAATTACTATTCCAGAAAGAATATCTTTTGAATGTAGTTTAATAATAGCAAGTGAAGTAGTAGTTATATTTTGGATAATTAAGGTTTGTTTTTTAATAGAACAATATATCTGTTAAATAAACATTGTGAAAGAAATTACTATTTGAAGAAAAAATTTTTGTTATTGCCATTATTAGAACTCGCTAGTTGCACTTCCTAGTCGCTAAAGTCAAGTTGCATTCAAGACATCTATTTTTTAACCGACTTCTATAAGAAGGAGGTTCTCAATTCGTCGACTATGTATTTTTTTTTTATGTATGTACACCGATTACTCCGGAACCGCTGCACAGATTTGAATGAAATTTTTACGTTATGTAAAGGAAGTTGCTGCGGTGGTCCCATATTTTTTAGATGAAATTGGTGCAGTAAAATCCAAGATGGCACTTACAATATGGCGGCAAAAAAAAATTAATTTTGTCCGATTTTCTCCAAAATTGGTATGGAGGAATTTTCGGGGTTGTACCCAACGAATCTGAAATTGTAAAAAAAAAATTCAAAATGGCGGTATCCAATATGGCGGACAAAAAAATTTAATTTAGTCCGATTTTCTCCGAAATTAGTATGGGGGGGTTTTGAGGTTGCATATAACGAATCTGATATTATTTTTAAAAAATTCATGATGGCGGATCCAATATGGCGGACGAAAAAATCAATTTTGTCCAATTTTCACCAAAATTAGTACGAAGGAGTTTTCGGGGTCGCATATGATGAATCTAAAATAATTTTTAAAAAATTCAATATGGCGGATGAAAAAATCAATTTTGTCCGATTTTCTCCAAAATTGGTACGGGGAGTTTCTGGGGTCGCATATGACGAATCTAAAATAAATTTTGAAAAATTCTATATGACGGATCCAATAAGGCCTATTAAAACTCAGTTTTGTCCGATTTTCTCCAAAATTGGATGGCGAAGTTTTCGGAGCCTCACATAAAGAATCTGAAATTATTTTTAAAAAATTCAATATGTCGGATTCAATATGGTGGAGAAAAAAAATCAATTTTGTCCGATTTTCACCAAAATTGCTACGAGAAAGTTTTCGGGGTCACACATGACGAATCTAAAATTATTTTAACAAAATTCAATATGGCGTATCCAATATGGTGGATAAAAAATTAATTTATTTTTTTTAAATATCGATATTGGAAGGTTTTGGGGCCTATATTACGAATCTAAAATTAATTAGAAATTTAAGATAGTGGATTTTCTATGACAAACTAAATATTGGTTTGACCCAATTTGATTGGTATTTGGAAAACTAAAGAATTTTTTTTTGGTTCATTTTAGGGTGATTTACAACTTTGGATAAAATGGGTACTTTTTTGCCACTTTGGAGTCATTGCGAGGTACACTAATCTCGATTAGTACTTAGTTCGAATAATTTATGAATATCATAATGAATTCTAAAACTAAAAATAGAAAAATAAAATTTTTATAAAAAAATTGAACCGACTTCTAAAAGTGCGCTAAAAAGTGAAAAATAAACATAAATTTTTATATGAAATTGAACTTTTTGAAGTCGGCGCCAAATTATTTGTAAATGAAATAAATAACTACTAATATATACAAATTATGGTAAGAAAACAATTACAAATAAAGTATTTTTAATCTGTTTATGCAAATTACATTTTATCAGCTATTAGTTTGGCACCGACTTCAAAAAGTTCAATTTCATATAAAAATTTATGTTTATTTTTCACTTTTTAGCGCACTTTTAGAAGTCGGTTCAATTTTTTTATAAAAATTTTATTTGTGTATATGTATCTCATTAATGGATTGCGAATTTTGTGTAGCAATTTTTGCATTGTTATTTATAGGTATTATCCTGTATTGAACTGAGAGCAACATTCGTAGAAAACAACTGCTACATAAAATGTAAATTCCAAGGTATGTCGGTAGGATATTAAAATATTATAAAACCTGCCGTTTGCCGACATGATTCACCGGGTGTGCGAATTTTTTTTTTCTAAATCAGAATTTCAGTAAGAAATAAATAATTCTATAGGCCGTATTTAAATGGTTGTTTATATGTATTATCCTTTCAGACCGAAGAAAGGAAAAAATATATACAAAGAGTTTATTTCCTACAAATACTGTGTAGTTTGTTTAACAAGAAATCGAAATATTGTGTTTAAATATTCAACTAAACTCAAGAAAAATAAACATACTTAAATATAAGATATACGAGTAACTTACCTAAATTAGTCCACCCAAATTTACTCCTTTTTATGTGAATATTTTACAAATTTTTGTTTTTTGGGCACATCGGTTTAATTGCATCCCTTCACTTGGGGCGATTTTCCTGAACATTTTTTATTTTATAAAAGAGGTGTTTTAGTACATAATGCATCATTTTAGAAAGTGCTGAATTTCTTCTAAATTGATGCTATATTGTTGAATATACATGACTGGATGAAGAATAATTCATTTTAAATAATATCATGCGTATCAACAAGAAAATGGTTAACAAAGAATAATGTCTTTCAGTTCCAGTAAGTTGCATTAGGAAATTTCTAAGTATCTTAAAATATTGTAATTTATGATAATTTTTTGATAGATCTTCTCGATCTAGTCTACCTCTACTCTTCTTGTCATCTCTGGATCTCCATTATGTTAATCTATTTCACCACTGATTGTCATTCTTTCGAGCTATATGGCCTACCAATTCCCATGCACTTTGATTCGTTGTTTAGTATTTATGATTCTTATTAGGTCTCTCCTTGTGATATCTAGCAGAGCTCTCCCCGTTGCCCATTGTGTAAGTTTGTTTGCTGTCTCTTTATTGTGAGTGTCTCGGCGCTATAGGTGGTCACTGGCAAGATGTTTTGTTCATACACGTTTCTTTGTAGGTATATTGGCAGAACACCTCATAGCGTATCCTCAAGCTTCACCGAAGCAGTCAATTCCAAACCTAAATGACGCTGTATCCCACAGGTTTAGTTGCCTTTGCCAATTTGTATTTCACGACCCCTCTACTTGTAATTATAAATTTGCTCAACTTCGTTTTCATTAAATTTTAGATTATTGTTCGTAACTGGATTAATCACACACTTTTTATACTTACGTTATATTTTCCGATGCCATTCGCAATTGGGTAAGCATTTGTTAAGCATCATCTAGATTGTCGACCATTATGACAATGTCGTCAGAGAAACACAAGTGCTTTAAATATCGACCGTCGATGTTTATGCCTGTTTGTAACATACAATACCGCCTTTAAGAGAAATCGGGTCACCTTATTTAATTCAACGATCCATTAGAGTTTATATATTTTATTTTATGGGTATATCTGAGTATTCTATTAATGAAAACAATAAAAATATTTCACTTTATTGTCACAATGAATATGTCGGACCAACCGCAGTTTCACTTAACGAAGAACATGCCAATAAGCGAATGAATTACTGTTACATTTTGGATTTAATATCAACATACCGGAAGACTGGATAAGTGGCAAATAGAAAAAGAAATTGTAGTTCTGGACCCTGCAGTAATTAGTACAAATGTATAGATATATCGTCAAGAATTGAAAATTGAATAAAAATAACAATGTTCGATTTTTTGAAATACTGAACAAACAAATAAATAAAAAAACATTTTATATTCATATGAAACTTTGTTTTATTCTTAACGATAATATAAATTTTATAAGTACAAGTACAAGCTCCTCTGGCAAATGTTTTAAATATTTTTGGTGATGGGACTCCTTTTCTTAACTAGGAATTTAAATTGATAAACGAGTGTGAAACAGTTCTAACCATTATTGAAAACGACCAAAAAGGGGTATTAGTTGGGTAACTTTTATAATGTAAACATTCTGCAAGCTTATGTTTTACCATATTGGATGTGAAAGATATATTTTAATGTACTATAACGCTCCATCACATGCAGCTGATATGGTAATTAATTATTTCGACATCGTTTAGAGTGAAAAATTATATTGGCTAGCACAATCTTAAGTCCAATAGAACACATACGGAATCAGATAAAACAGCACATACAAAGAAGAAATCCAGTTTCATCTGGAGTAGGAAAGTTTGGGTTTGCAAAATAAAATGAATGGAATGAAATTCCTCAAGAAAAAATTTAGACTCTATTTAATAACATGCAGAGAAGAATGCAAATAGCAATTAAAGAGCTTTGAGAAAATAATAGTCACTAATTTAGCATTTATTTTAATAAATTTTTCAACAAGAAATTATGAAAATTTATAATTATTCCTTAATTTAATCCATACTTATCTATGTATGTGGCAATAAGGATATGTGCACTGTGGTCTTAAAGACTCCCTTTTGCTGTGAAGTTAGCCGACAAAAGCAGGTCCTCCAATCCTATTTATCTTAGAAAATTCAGAATGTGGGATAACTTAGATTGGTAGATCTGTTCCTTCAAACAGAACACAAAACAGAGTTTGGAGCGTTTTCTTGGCTGGCGTTGACGAAACCGTTTCAGATACATAACAATAATATAGGACAAGATTGTAGATCCTAAAAGATTCTACAAATAAGTATATGAATACAAAGTGATGGGTAATACACTATATTTGTAATATAAAATTCGTGATTGTAAAAGAATATATGGTAAGGTCAAAAACATTTTGAATAATTAACAATTGAATTATTTCAAATTAAAAAGTGGTAAAAATAATTCAGCCGCTCACTTGAACTCAGTTACTTTACATAATTATACATCAGATCAAGTACTTGCACGTATCCAAAATATTGATACTACATAGATTTACTTAAAAGCTTTAATCGTATTATATCCGGATAGCTTTTGCTAAATCTGGTAACATATGTATTTATGGTTTTGAATCCAAATATGGAATTTTTCATCAATAGAACTAAATTTTAAGCTAAGGAATTTATTGTATTTGGATTTATTTTGAAAAACACCTTACCCTCAATTTTCGAGGCTCGCTCACCACTTGAATTGAATAAAAAAAATTATTGAAAATATATTAACCTGCTTACTGATCTACAATATATTTAAAATTTAACAATATTAGTTTTATTCCTATAGTAAATCTAAAACGTATAAAGTTATAATCTATATACAAAGATTTTCCGACAACTTTAACTGATTTTATTTTGATATTTTTTGTACGAAAAATTATTTCTTTTACACAAGAAAAAACGCATGGCAATATTTTCTTTAAAATTGATATTTTCCACTTTCATAAACACTTTTATAACTTTTAATTAAATATTTAAAGCTTTAGTTTGATTCGTCTTGTTTTGGTGTTTTAAAATGAAAATACAATAAAGTTGATGATTGTTTAGCTCACAATCTTCCGTCAAAATTAAATTATATTGTTATATTTATTTATTTCAAGTCATTTAATAAACTGAAAATTGTTCTGCAAAATTCTTTTCGGATCAGATTAATGTTTTATTTAAGAGTACTGCGAACTGATGTAGTAAAGCGGAATTGTTGAAATAGGAAACTAATTTAGTATACAACAAAATGTGTCGTTTAAATTAACGTAGTTCCAAAAACTTTTAGAAATGCCCTGAATAAAAAATGATTTTTTTTGCATAGTCTGCCACTTTAAAAATAGATATTTAGGTATTAGGCTGTTGGGCATTATTTTTATGTGGTGGGAATTAGTGTCTGAATATGAGTTACAAAAGCAGGATATGACTTAATCATTCCGATAATTCAAAATTAAAGCTAGAAAACAATAAATACTATAACAAGTTCTTCGCATTTTTAAAATAAAAAACATATCAAGGATTCTAAATGCGATCAGACTGACATTTTTTTATTGGTCAATATGTCGTTATGAGGATATTCCTAATTATATTTGATAATTATCGAAGATCACTGTGCGCTTTGATAGAATCGAAGATAATTTGACAGTAATTATAATGGATAAAACGGCGACAGTGACATGAATTTCAGCTGTATATACACCATTGAAAGAAAACACGAATTTCACCTATAGCGCATTCAAGTACATCAGGAACTTATGGAAATAGAATGGGACCTATAACTCCAAATTTTGTTTATGGGTTCTCGAAATGATGGGAAATGAAAACTCCTCTCATTTTGTCCTTTTTTCGGATGAATTGACTTTCCATAATAACGAATTAGTCAACAGGTATAATTTTCATTATAACAGTGCAGAAAATTCCTATTTATTTAAAACCGTCAATCGTCAATACAGATAGTCTGTATGGGCTGGAATAACTGAAACGCGTGTTGTAAATCCATACTTTTTCGATGACCACTTAAACGCCGCCATGTTCCTTAGATTCATTTGGCATAATTTGACTGTGCTTATCAAAAATGTTCCACTGAGTATTCGAAAAAGAATGTGGCTGCAACTAGACGGTACTCCTGCTTACCTCCAAGTTACGAAAATGCTTTAGATATATCATATTCCAATAACTGAATAAGACCTAGAGGAACACACTACTGGCCAGCAAGGTCTCAGGATCTAAAATGTTCTAATTTTTCTTATTGAGATATCTTAAAAATATTATTTATGATATAAAGTTAAGGACACCGGAAAATACATATAAAAGAACGAAAAAGAACAGCGTTCACTCTATAACACCAGATATGTTAATTGAAGTTAAAAAATTATTTTAGGAAAGAGTTCGCTTTTTTAACTGGTGGCCATTTTGTCAGCTGTCAAGTGATTTATGTTTAGTTTGGTTTGGCATTTCAACATGAATAGACTGACGCCTGAAAAACGCTTCCAAATTGTGCAAATTTATTTTGAAAATCATGGTTCTGTTCGAAATACGTATCGCGCACTACGTCCATTTTACGGTCAACATAATCATCCATCAGAGCAATTAATTCGATTAACTATGGAGCGTTTTCGCACCATGTTTAATCTAAATGATAATACGCATCCACAGAGACGTCATACAGTGCGTACAGAAGAAGTCATTGCTGCTGTAGAGCGTAGCGTAGAGGAAGACCCGAATCAGTCTATCCGCCATCGTGCACAGGAATTGAATATATGTCCATTCACTTTACGGAAGATTTTGCGGAAAGATTTTGGTTTGCGTGCATACAAAATCCAACTCGTGCAAGAACTGAAGCCACACGATCACCTAGCAAGTCGTAGATTCGGTAAATGAGCCCAAAACAAGATTGCCGTTGATCCCGATTTTCATAAGCGAATTTTGTTTAGCGATGAAGCTCACTTTTGTTTGGATGGATACGTCAATAAACAAAACTGCCGTATTTGGAGTGATGATAATCCTCAAGTGTATGTTGAGACACCGTTACATCCAGAAAAACTGACTATTTGGTGTGCTTTATGGGCTGGTGGAATCATTGACCCGTACTTCTTTAAAAACGATGCTGGTCAGAACGTTACAGTCAATGGTGGCCGCTATAGAGCCATGATTACTGACTATTTCGTTCATCAATTGAACAACCATGATGTGCAGGAGCTGTGGTTTCAACAAAACGGCGCAACATGTCCCTCAGCTCGTGCCACAATTGATTTATTGAAGGAAACGTTTGGTAACCGCATAGTTTCACGTTTCGGATCCGTGAATTGGCCTCCAAGATTGTGCGACTTAACGCCACTAGACTATTTTCTGTGGCGATATGTGAAGTCGCTAGTGTACGCCGATAAGCTCGAAACGATTGATCACTTGGAGGACAACATTCGCCGGGTTATTGCCGATATACGGCCACAAATGTTGGAAAAAGTCATTGAAAATTGGACCTCCAGATTGCCGAGCCAGCCGTGGCGGTCATATGTCAGAAGTCATATTTAAATTATAATGCCAGAAGGTTATCTTTCGAATAAAGTAAGTTTCATGTCAATTTAAAAAATTCATTTTTATTTTATTCCATTTAAAAGTTCTATACCTCTATAAAAAACACCCTTTATTTGTTATAAATATTTTTAAATTTAGTTTGTCATCCCTTTAGTCAAATATTTGCTATTAAGAAATAAAATCTATTACTGATGATGTAAAAATTGTGATTCACCAATATCCTTTGGACATGTCGTTAAAGAGGAAATTTTTGGGATAGTAAGAATTTTCATGTAAAATGTCTAATACACAAATTAATTAATTTGTATTATTTCAAAATATTACTGCACCAGTTTTTATATTGAATATATTTAAACAACTGAAGTGCGCACTCATACAATGTTGCCAAACGCTCCGAGTTAATTTTAATACAGACTAATCCTAAATTTTATATTATTTCTTTTAATTGAAATCACAGTATACCCCATGGTAAGCTAAATTGGAAAAAAAAACCTGTACGTTTAAAAAATCTAATTTTTAATTTTTTCGATTTCATTAAATCGATAAATAGTAGTATAATTCAAAGGAAAATGCCAAGATACTGATTTCTGATGAATCCTAGTACAAACTTTTACATTTTAAAACTTAATTTTCAAAAATTTGCTTGATAAGGATAATCAAAATTTCACGACACTATGGTAACTAAACTATTATAAAAAATTGATTTTCATTATGACCCAATATTTTTTTAGCAAGGGCAGCGATTGGATCTCCTTAAGTGAATACTGTCTGTCATGTCATGTATCAAATAACAAATGCAAAAGATGTTTTACAAGTTGGTTTGGAATCTATATATTAGTTACTTATTACCGTGTTTGGGATCATTTTAGAGAAAAACTTACCGTAATAGAATTGGACAGTGTAAATGTAGCCTGTTCAATTTTGGAAGTTTCTCGTGATGGTTGACTAAAATAATTTAAAAATTATTTTAACTTTTTCTTAACTAACGTAAAGGGTGAAATTGGTTCCACCACAGTCTCTCTATTTAAACTTAGATGGAAAAGTTGTTTCTAAAATTTTGTGGAACAAGATTTAACAGAAAATATACAAAAAATAATTATTAAGTAGCACCAAATATAAAATTGTTTTTAAAAAATGGAAAAAGCGAAATAATCTGTCTTAAACGTTTTTTTTACTTGATAATAACTATTACGATAATACCCAGCAAAGTTTTTTTATAAATTTAATCGATATTTACAGAAATTACTATTAGTCACATAAAATATACTCTTCAGGTCAACATCAGCATCAACTATTTGATGCTATTTAAGTCAAACAATATGATTTTTTAAATATACAGGGTGATTCAAAAATCGATCACGAAACTTAAGGGGGTGATTCTACTTGACAAAATAAGGGTAGAGCTTCATATAATTTTTTTTCAAAATGTCATTCGTTTTCGAGTTACAAGCCGTCCAAGTTCAAGTTTTTATTTTTTGTTTTTTGAATTACTCGCTTATAGGAAAACCGATTTGACTAATATTTGAAAGATAGGCTAAGTCTTCTGCGCTTCATCATTTTAGTAACAATTCACATTGATTGTTTGCCGCTAGAGGGCACTTTACCTACATTGAAAATTGTTTTTTTGTCATAATTTTTTAGTGTTGACAGCTACAGTAGTTTTTGGCATAATTTCTGAAAGACTGATGCCAGGCCTTTAAAAAAAGTGCTCTTTATTTACATCGCTAAACCCAACGGTTTAGACGTAAATCACCCTTAAAAATTAAGTGGTAAATTTACTTTTCTCATTTCATTACCACCAGCTACCAGGTAAATAGCTATCAAAGTATACTAGAGCTGTCAGTTTAACATCAAATAAATTCGCTTTTTAAACTATTTAATTTATAATCTTAAAATAACTAATAATGGCTAATCACCAATATTCAAATATCGAATATTGTGATATCCATTTTTGTTATGGAAAAGCAAATGGTAATGCAGAGTTGGCAAGAAGATATTATATGGAGAGTTATCCGGAAAGAAATATCCCTCATGCTCAAACATTTTCCAGTGTGCACAGGAGGCTTGCGGAATGTGGTTCCTTTAAAAGTTATAATGGAAATAGGGGAAGACCTAGAACTGCTAGAAACGTGCAACAAGAAGAAAGAGTGCTTGAAATTATTGAAGATAATCCAGGTATTAGTACTAGAAAAATTGGGAATGAAGTGCGGCTCTGTCAGGCTAGTTCATGGAGGATACTAAGAGAAGAACAACTCTACCCGTTTCATTCAAAAAAGGTGCAGGCTCTTTATGACGATGATCGGCCGAGACGGTTGGAAATGTGCAATCAGATCCTAGCTAAGTATGAACACGATAATCGATTAATTGGCGTCATATTATTCACTGACGAAGCTGGTTTCACTCGTGATGGCATAACAAATCTACACAACATCCACACATATGCTTACGAGAACCCAAACAATGTGGTAGAAACGAAACATCAGCGTAGATTTTCACTAAATGTGTGGGCAGGGATAATAGGAGATTACCTTATTGGTCCTCATTTCTTTGATGGCCCATTAACTGGTGACGTATACTTAGATTTTATCCAAAATCGTCTCCCATTGTATCTGGAAGATGTGCCATTGGAAGTAAGGGCCAACATGTGGATCCTCCAAGACGGAACTCCGCCCCACTTTAGTATACGTGTCCGACAGTATTTGAATGCAACGTATCCTGAGCGATGGATAGGACGAAGTGGACCATTGGCATGGGCAGCGAGGTCACCAGACCTTAATCCTATGGATTTTTTCTTTTGGGGTCATTTAAAACAATTGGTGTACGATATTCCAGTAATCAACGTCGAGGATCTTCGCTTCAGGATAATCGAAAAGTGCCAAATTATTAAAGAAACACCAGAAATTTTTCATCGAGTTAGGCGACATTTTTTGAAGAGTGTTAGGAAATGTATGGAAGAAAATGGGGGACATTTTGAGAATCTTTTTTAGTTTGTTTAGTACTGTTTCATTAATTTTTATCAATTAAATGTATATCGCAATAATCCATAATATGAATATTTACTGATTAGCCATTATTAGTTATTTTAAGATTATAAATTAAATAGTTTAAAAAGCGAATTTATTTGATGTTAAACTGACAGCTCTAGTATACTTTGATAGCTATTTACCTGGTAGCTGGTGGTAATGAAATGAGAAAAGTAAATTTACCACTTAATTTTTAAGGGTGATTTACGTCTAAACCGTTGGATTTAGCGATGTAAATAAAGAGCACCTTTTTTAAAGGCCTGGCATCAGTCTTTCAGAAATTATGCCAAAAACTACTGTAGCTGTCAACACTAAAAAATTATGACAAAAAAAACAATTTTCAATGTAGGTAAAGTGCCCTCTAGCGGCAAACAATCAATGTGAATTGTTACTAAAATGATGAAGCGCAGAAGACTTAGCCTATCTTTCAAATATTAGTCAAATCGGTTTTCCTGTAAGCGAGTAATTCAAAAAACAAAAAATAAAAACTTGAACTTGGACGGCTTGTAACTCGAAAACGAATGACATTTTGAAAAAAAAATATATGAAGCTCTACCCTTATTTTGTCAAGTAGAATCACCCCCTTAAGTTTCGTGATCGATTTTTGAATCACCCTGTATACACACATTTTCTTGACTGTTTATATTTTAAAGTCTTTGTACCCTTTTAGAGTTGCTTCTATTATGTTTCATATTTTCTGCATTTTATATGAATAAGTACATCTTACTTCTAGCCCTTGTTTTTTAATTAGTTTTTACTTTTTTGGGTTTCGGTCATATTATTACTTTATAAAAAAATTAACACATGTTTTTTTCTGACGTTTCAGTTTATTTTATTGATTAAACCATCTTCAGAGAATTACTGTAAATATGAACAGGAATATGTAAATTTATGCTATATAAACTGAAAATTTTACTTTCTTACGTAATGTTAACAGGTGGTTCACTTGAAAAACTTACATTTAACTATTTTATTACTTTAATACAATATAATTAAACACTTCTTATTTAATATAAATATAAATTAGAAAACTATTATTTTTTGATGCATTTTTTTTCCACATCTGGTTTGTTGTGCTTTTGACAGAGTACTACCAGAGGGTTTGAAAGTTTCTGGACCATCTGCAATTTTATTGCCCTATTAAATTCGTATATACATTACTCAGGTCATTTGTGTCCGTTCTGAAATTCATTGTACCGGGTGTTCTTTTAATATGGATCATTTCTTTAATTGTTCTTTTTTTGTAATTAATTTCTTTGTCTAAAATCTCCACGTTTTTAAAATCGATGTTGTGCAGGTTATCAATTGCATGTTTGTCTAAGGCTGTTTTATTTTCGTTATTGTGATGTCTAATGCTGTATTTGTGATTTTGTATTCTATTTTTTAAATACTGTTTGGTTTGACCGACATATGTTTGGTTGCAATCTAAGCAATTGATCTTGTAAATGACATTTGTTTGTTCGTCTTTAGGGATATCAGGTTTAAGTTTTGTGTAAAGGTTTTTGAAATTATTCGAAGGTTTTTCAGCTATTTGGATATTATATGGTTTTAGCACTTTTTTAATGGAATTAGTAATTTCTGGTATATACGGCAATGATATGTATTTTTGGGTTGATGAAACATTGCTTTTTGTTGGCTGATTGTTGTTATAGATTTTATCTACTCGGCTTTTTATTATGGGTTCAACAAATTTTTTGGGTAATTGTTTTTCGCTAAAGTGTCTTTAACTTTTTTTAAATTTTGCGGTCTAAATTGTGGATGGGAAAATTTGATAGCTCTATCGGTTAGTGCTGTGACCACACTCTTTTTGTATTTTATGGGTGCTACAGAATTATAATTTAGGTATCTCCCTGACCATACCGGTTTTGTGTACCAGTTTGTTTTTATTTTACCATTGTGAAAGTGTTTATAATGTAAATTGTATTTTATTATGATAACTATAACTATGATAACTTGTTTTTTAATGTTATATTTTCTCTTTTATGGTAATTTTGTCATTTTGTTTGGCAACCACGCACGGTTTTTAGGTAAACACGATATAACATTTTGTCGGATGATGTTACAGGAATTATTGGAAACACTGAAATACTATATACCTTTTTCTATATGAACGTATGGTTTTTTATATATAGCACCATACCTAGAGGCTTTATTATAAAAGATGGAAAAAACTTTCAATAAGGAAGTTGTATATTCTCTGCCCGAACGAAGTTATTTTCCTTCTGACTTTAAAAATGTATAAAAAGTTAGTGTTCGGGCTAGCTGTTATTTAAATATTTATGTTTATTAATAAACTGATATAAAAATAACTAGAAGGCCTGGAAAACAAAAGTTTTATGTTAATTTGCATTGTGACGTTTTAATATGGTTTCAAACACTTATTATATTAATTAATATACATTTTTAAAGTAGCATAAAAAATATTTAAAGATGAAAGAAGAACAATATCAGATAATTTGTCTTGAAAATAATTATAATAGTAGTAATAATAGTAAAATCCACAAAGTAGATATTTTTCAGTATAATAAAATAATTATACTAACACAAAAAATAAATTAGGAAAATCCCTATATATTTTTAACATATCTTCCACGACTACGAACACATTTCAAAATATTTTCTCTCATTTTATGATTAATAGAGTTTGGAATAAAATCTCGGTAGTCTAGGTTAAGCAATATTACTGTGCTTTCAATTTTTTCCATTTATTTTTCCATGTTTTGGGGTCTTTCATTAAAAAGTTTATTTTTTAAAAACCTCCTCAAAAAATATCTGATGGACTCAAATCTGGGCTACTGGCCGCCCACCTAATGGTGCTATGCCTGCCAATCCAAAGTTGTATCGGTTATTAAGGAAGTCAGTAACTGGTATCACATTGTGCGGCGGTGCACCATCTTGTTGCGAAATCAGATTGTTGTATTGCTGAACGGGGATATTTTCGAAATGATGTTCTACAATATATTTATTTTAATTTAAATATCACTCACAATTTAAATTTCCATTTAAAGTAATTGGCCCAATAATCTTATTTACCAATATGCCACACCAAGCGTGAATTGATTGCCTACCCTATATTTTGTGGGGTTTTCAGTTTCCCAGTAATATTTAAACTTTCTATAAGGACGATGTTTATAAAATTGCAGATTGGTGTAAATTTTATACCAAGATTGATAGAGATAGGACGCGAAATCGGGAACAGATCTTTCTGGATCTTCTAAAAATTACATCATTTAAGAATAATTTGTTTTACAATACTAAAGTGAGAAATTACCTTAAAAATAAAATAAAATATTTATATCATATTCTTCATTTCTTACTGTAGTTTTGATTTTTCCTAAAACTTTTCATTTCATTTAATTTTTTGACAGTTTATCTTATTGTACTGGCAGATGGTACTCGATGAACAGGATATATATTACGTAATTCACATTATACTTTGGATATATTTTTATCATTTCAATAAAAAAGACAAATTATCTTATCTATTTATTCTTCCGAAGAACTCACGTCAAAACGTGTATTAGTCAAAATAAGATGTCAATATAATAATTATTGTTGGAAATGCCACAAAGAAAATTAAAATACAGTATTTGTTTTCTAGGCCTTCTCGTTTTTTTATATTAGTTTATTAATAATTTAATAACGTCTAGTCCGAACACTAACTTATTATACATTTTTGAAAGCAGAAGGAAAAAACTTTAGTCTATCTAAAAGATAATATGGAAGAAATGCATCAACTTTCGTATTTAAAGTTTTTTTTTCATATCCTATAATAAAACACTGTATATAGCAAATACGTCAGATTAAAATTACAAAGAATACACTAAAATTTAAAAATATCAACAGTTATCAAACTAGTACATATTTAAAATAACTCAACAGCATGTCATAAAGTGAAAGAAAGCATTAAAAAAATCAATGCAATAATTTAAATTTAAAACAACATTAACGTGCCTATAATGACCTGAAAAAACCCACAAATTATCATTTTGGAAAGTCGTCCATCGTGTATAGACTTAAATTGTGTAAATATTCTTTAATTTTTTCTTAAAACAAATAATAGATCCAATATTTAAAATATCTTTCGGCGTTACATTGTAAAAACGAAAACCATGAAAAGAAGCTCCTCTCGGATAGAAGGTTGAGTTGTCGGTCTTTCAACATACATATGTCTATATCGCGTTTTACAGATATGTTCGATAATATTATATATACAGATCTATATATATATATATATATATATATATATATATATATATATATATATATATATATATATATATATATATATTATGGATATTACGTCTCACAATTAATACAGAAAATTCCCTAAATGTATCAGCTTTATTTTCTTTTAAGTCATGACATTATTTGCACTGCATACTTCTGTAATATAAAAATTCTTTTAAAATCCTATGTACTGCCCCAGTAAATGCAAATAAAGAGATGAAAAAATCAAGATCTTAGTACATATTTGCTATACTATTTGGGTATAGATTTTATGCCGTAACAAGCAGAAGATACCTTCTTGCATAAAATATTAATATTTATAAACCAATTCAAGGGACTATAAATATAAAGTTACAACAATGTTACAAATGCGAAAATTGCATCAGTCTACAATTAATAGTGATATCTTCAACATCACAAACACCCCAGCCTGCGTAAAAGTCATTGCTGCTGTTTTCTCACCATTAACGATCAATGTATTTTTAATTATCTATTCTGATATATGATGGTATACGTTAATAGCGAGTCATCCGGAACAAATATGTGAATAGGTCGTATCGAGGCAAATTAATCGCTTATTTCAATTACTTTGTAGTATTCTACATTAAAATTATAAGAAATAAATGTAAGTCAATATAGGCCAATACATTTATTCCTTACGGTACACCCCTTCCCAGAAAATACTTGAATTGTGGAAAAGTCTATCACCTGCGTGAATTATTACAAGCTCCTCAATGGGGTTTCTTAGAACTTCATACTAGGTCCAAAAACTTAAAATATTAAGTAATTAAAATTTCAATTAATTTATCAATGTAAAATTTAGCTAATGAAATTAACTAATTATTAAACTTTCAATTAGTTCACCACTAGACTTTGAAAAGAACCATAAAAACCTCAATTACAGAAAAATACCACAAAATAAACCAACGGTTTACATTTGAAGTTGTAGAGCTAAGCAGTCGACTCCGTTTCCTTTTACAAATTATTGGTTCGCTGCAGGAGTCTACTTCTATTTTGGCAAAAGATAATTATCATAATAGAGTAATAAAGTCGAAATGTATAAGTTCATTCAATAGAAGATTCAAAACTATACACAGTAGAATCCCTTACCTGTCAGCCCTGTAGGTAATCGAACGGGAAACTTTGCTTAGCGGACTAGGCAATCAAAAAAATTGGTGATACAGGTTAAAGCTTAACAGAACTTAATAAAAAGGTATACCAAAAGTTCATTAAAAAAATAACGTTAATTTTGACCCGATTATCTAGAAACCTTTGAATTTATCAAATCGTTTGAAGGGCATCAAGGAAATCTATACAAAAATACTTCTCTTTCAATCAACTGGCCAAAAGTCTAACAAATCAGACAGAGACAAACAATCCAAACCCTAATATTCTAAAATGTCTTATCCTACCAAACAAATTTCATATTAACATAATACTTTAGTGCTTCGAAATATTTCAAATGCGTTTGAATTGTTTCGAACTGGTTCGAGGATCTAATTTCAAATTTAGTAACTACCAAAAACTGTGATTATAGAAGTAAAAAGAAGTTATTACATTTGTACCGAAACAAATTTCTAAACTAAAAATAATATAACCAAAAAGTCAATTTTTATCTTATTATGAATTTAGTACTTCGATATATTACAGACAACCATAAAAACTTTAAATGCTGACAAAAAAAACCTGGTTATTTATCGGCTACAGCTGGCACGTGAAAATAAACAAACATTTTCTGAAGAGAAAAATCAGAAAGAAAATAATCAGACACTATTCAATATATAAAATCATGAAGAAAATATATTTCCCGATCTTTGATACATTTTCCCGATCTTTGATACATTGAACCAAGCAAAATTTATATATTACAAAATTGATCAAGTTTTAATATGTAAAAATAAGACAGGATCTGATATCTAGAAGAGAAAATAATGGATTGAAACAATTTTATTGATTAAAAAACAAAGGTAACTGTTGGTTTTATAATAAAAAAAAAACATAGTTTATAATAAATTTAAATTTTAAGTAATTCATGTTATTGACAAATTTTATAAAATAAAGATCTATTTAAGATTTTAATGATCTGAACTTGTAATTTTAATTAGAAAAATGTGTTCAAAAATATTTATTATTTAAGACCAATTTTTAACCGTAACAATATGTTCTAAAATCTCTCCTTGATTTTGACATACCCATTAATAATATAGCTTTAAAGTTTACTAAATATGTCACAGTAATATAACGTGCATAAATTTTAATTTATTCTGGTTTCAGCACAGTAGCATTATCTAAATGTTATACCGAAACCCAATTTTTCCAGACAATGTCTTCCTTTCCAAATCTAAGCAGATAAGTTTCGTGATATTATTATCAGCTTCGCTGGCTCTATTTGGTGTTAAAGTCACGGAAAATGTGTCTTTCTTCCAGTTGGTTTCCTGTTAAGAATTTTTTTACGTAACTTTTTTAACATAGACGGGAAATGATTAAAGAGTTATAAATAAAAAAGACTTAATATATTTAATATATTAGTGGCCCAGAATATCTAAACGATTTTTAAGAGGTTATTTACATTTAAAAGTTAAAAAAATATATTTTTTAATTTTTTATTTTAAACAGCAGTCTCTTGTTTTCACCAAGCGATTAATCGAAATTTTTCATAACTCCATTAAATGATTGTTCTATCAAACTCGACTGAAATTACTATTTTACATAATTGAATAAAAATAGTTTTTTTTTGTATCAACAAGATTATTTCCATGTGTTATTTCCATTTTAAAAACTAATTTATCATTAAATATTTTTCTGGCTGCGGATCCTATAGAAGAAAGCTGGTTCACATTTAAAAAAGATAGAGTGTTGTCGAACAGCAGAACCTCGCTTTCTAATGGCGGAGCTAAGCACGACACTCCAAATGCTATTGGATACTCCTGTCACCTGACCGAGAATAATAATAGAGGTCTCTTAGAAAACGCTCTATTTCTTTTTAAGCGATAACCAGCCTTTTGCTATTGAATCCGCACTCTATGTTAGTGTAATATTAATTTCCCTTACGTCTATGATTACTAACAATAAGTTCATCTCAAGTTATTTTTCATCCCCCAGTATCTACCTGTATGTGTTTTAAGAATATTAACGTATTTAGAAAGAATCCAAGTGGTTTAAATTTTAAGGGTACAAACAAGTACAACGCGGGTGTTTTTAAAAATAAACTGCAACTCTTATTTCATCATATATTTTAAATACACTTCATAAGATCTCACTAGGTAGTCACATTTTTTTTTTTCATAAAAATATTATATTGTTTTTCAGCAAGCTATAATTTCTACATAACTGAAAACACAGTTATCGTTATTGTAATAAGAAATTTCAATAGAATTTATAAGATGGGAACTTAAATGTCACTATTTATGCTTATGCTCTGATTCAGTATCTAAAATTTACCAAAGAAATGTGTATCAGACGAATTTATTTATAATCTTCAAACTTTAAAAATAAAATTAGTAAATTTTAGCAAAAATAACATGATTCATTAAGCAATTTTACCCTTATGTTTTGAAATGTAGGGTAGTCAACAAATTAGGTTAAACTTTCATCATACGTACATGTCTCCACATCACCTTTTACATGTCATCACTTAAATTTTCAGCTACTATATTTCCGAAGGACTTGTGCTAAATTAAACCAAATGCATAATTTAGTAGCACTGAGCGAGCGACGTTATAATCCAGAGACTCTGAAAATTAACCAGGAAGGTAAAAGTTTTCGAAATTCTAATGGCAGTGGGAATTTTTTTGTGGGCTCAAAGCACTTTAAATTTTAAAAACGAAAAAAACTATATTTAGTGTAACTAGAACCGCTGTACATTTTCACAGTAATTTTAAGTATTCAGGGTCTTGAATATTTATTATTAATGTAGGAAAAGGATGGGAGGCAGCACATATACTGGTTTAAAATACCAGAGCAGCCACAGATTTTTTATAGTTACTTAGCAGTTGCAACTAAAAGAATAACGTATATTTTTTAGATCAGAGATTTACAAAGTTTTTTGTCCGTAGATCGTGAGCCAATTTGTTCTATTTTTCGTAAACCTGGCAATTTGTAATATTGAATTTTTACAATATCATCAATTTAAACCTGTTTTTGACAGCTGAAACCTTAGTCTGGTGATAGAACGCACAACCCGGCGAGTCGAGAATAGTATAAAAACGTCAACGTCACAACAGATATGTTAACGTTTTTCATAATATGTCCTTCTTTGTGCTGCGTAACGCGCAGCGATGCGTTATGGGTTTTATCACCAGACCAAGGCCCATTTTGATGGGGTATATTATGGAGTGGAAAATATCTAAACAAAGAAAAGTTTACTTGAAGGTTTTAGACAATATTGAAGATTGGCCTAACTATCGTTGTCGAATTTGGACTATTTTTTTTGTTTGTTTTCGGTTAGGTTGTATCTCCAATCGTTATCTAGTATAAATTGAATGTTCTGTCTTAAGCTTATATAGAGACTCTGTCCATTGAAGCATAAAGTTTCGCTTCACTGTACCCAACTCAATGATTTCGTGTTTTAAGGTAATGGCTGTCAAAGATTATGTATTTCAACACTGAGTTTACTAAAGATTCCATTATAATTTTCTGCTTCTATAAATTTTCTTTTTTTCAAGTTGAGTTCCATATATATTGCCGTATCTTCAGGCCATTTTATGGTGTTGTTTATCTCAGACGTGTTCTGTAATACCAGATCTTGACGTTTCTCCTTTTTGTGTGTGAGTTTGATGTTCCTTAATTCTAACTTCTAATGGATGCTTGATTTCTCCAATAAACAATTCATCATACTCACGTAGAACTTTGTAATTACATTCTTTTTTATAGGTAGTCTATGGTTTTGTTTCTATTAAATGTTTCCTAATTTGAAGGCTGTTTTTATATTGTAATTGCTGGAAATTCATCTGATTTTCTCCTAAGTTCCCTTAATATACGGAATGTGTTTCTTGCTGTCCAGTGGTCTTTTTTCTAAGGTTATTTATGACATCAATCAATTTTAGAGTATAACAATTTTGTTGTAACTCGGATTTAATGTTTGCTACCTCTTGTTCAAATCATCATTTACCTCTGTTTCTATGGTAATTTAATTGTAGGTTGGGAGTATATATGTGTCAAGAAATCATTTAGTTCTTGATCATTACCCTTCCTTACGATGAATATATCAACCAGACTTTCGGTTTCAATGTTGTTTTTTTTATGCTATGCGTTTCAAACCATTCATATATATATATATATATATATATATATATATATATATATATATATATATATATATATATATATATATATATATATATATATATGAATGAATGAATAACACTCCAAAAGGTCCAACACCCTGTCCAGTGGTAATGTGGTTCGATCTGATAATGTTGCGTTATTTGAAAGTCTAGTTTTGATTTTTTCTAATGAATCCCCTATTTTCTTAAAGGCACATTAGTATAGAGAATTTCCATATAAAATCTTATTAGTCTGTCGGCTTGCTTTAGGTTCATGTTACATAAAAAATTCACGAAATGTGTGGAATTTTTAACATATGAGTTCGTCTTACCTTTTAAAGGTTGTATGATTTTTTGAAGAAACTTCGCCAGGGCACATGTTTGGGATCCTCTGGAGCTTGTTATTGGTCTTAACGGTACGTTGTTTTTTTTTTTTTATTTTCAGTAGTCTGTAAAGTAGTGGTTTATTGTAGTGTGGTAGGAACACCCATTGTCGGTTGTCAGGTATATGATCTGTGGATTTCTTTAGCGTTCTGTAGATTTTTGACTCTATAGATTTGGTTGGATCACGATCTAGCTGTCTATATTTTCGCTTTCCCAAAATATCCCAGATTTTTTGTTACATGATTACAGTTGCATTTCCCTTGTCAGCTGGTAGAACACGTCTGGAATAAACAATATCATCTAAAATGGCCTGAAACTGCGAGAATATATATGGAAACCAAAATGAGAAACTGAAAATGTATAGAACCAGCTTACATTATAAATAATGATGGAATCTTCAGTAAACTCATAGTTGAAGTACCCAATCCTCGGCAACCATTACTTTATAACTCCAAATCATTCCGATGTGTACAGTAAAGCGAAACTTCACACTTCAATGGATACAGTCCCTATATAAGCTCATAGCCTTAAGGCAGAACATTTTTTTATAAATTATACTTGATAACGATTAGGATGCCACCTTGTCAGATAACTATAGTTTAGTCAATAAAAAAATTTCATATTAATAATACTTTTAATAACTTAAACGACACAAAATCAAATGTTGTTAAATTGTTACATAAATCAGATACACGAAAAAAAAACTAATTTTTTATTTTACTCATCAAAATTTATTGTAGGTGGGGAACGATGCACAGAACGTAAAAGTGACTGCAGCTTCTATTTTTTTTTTCAGTAGTTCGTTCCTCGCCTGCGATACACTTTGTCGACAGTTATAGAAAGCTTTTAATGGGAGAGTTATGGATGATGCTTTGATAGCAAATTTGCAATAATTGAATTAAAATTATTTAGGTTTAATCTTATATATTCTCGTCCAGTGACTTCCAATCTAGTATTTTTTTTTTGTAAGAGAATTAGCAACTGCACTAAAACTCATCTCCGCGAAGAATAAAAATGGACAAGCAACAGCTTTCTTGTGATCGTCCGTAATGTAGGCAAAGTAGTAAGAATGTTTGCCTGTAGCTAAAATTGCTGATATTCATTTCTTAACTGCAGCTTAAGTTCTTTGTTAGTGCTCATTACGATCACATGTTCTTGTAATATAACAACTGATTTATCAATGACACCATATGATTGATAACCCACTGTGTTTTTTTTCATGGTCACAATGTCCTAATATCTGATTATGAAGTCTGTGTAGGGAGCATTTATATGTTGAACATAGGCCGAAATATTATCATGCTGACAGCATGTCTGAGACAAGTTTACGTACAAGGAAAGTTTTGGCTGCTCAGTGTTTTACTCTAAGGTTAACTCTGATCGAACGCTAATGACATGGAATTAAGCATAGAAATATAAAATACAAAAGTCCACAAATAAAATATTCCAAAGGCTATATACTTCATTGTTCGGATAGTTTCTGCTATATTACAACGATTACTAAATGTAATATGTTAGTTGTATAGTTATAATATTGCATGATGCACTTACATACTGTATCAGAGCATAATAGATAATGTATATTAGAGAATAAAGAGTTTTAAAAGTAAAAAGTAGTATATTTTCCTTGTACCCAGAAAAAGGTGAAGATAAGCACCAAATATTTAAAGTATAAACCAATTAGTAGCGATAATTAAAGTTGCATGAATAAAACTAAATCTACATGTAATAACACGCCATTGCGCTATATAAAAAAAACTCCCTATATTCAAGTTGCTAAAAATTTGTTATTTTAACTACTTTATATAATTTGGTGGTATATGACACACCGATTTAATTTTAACTCTGCAACTCTGAAATATGTACTATAAAACTCAACACCCACATACTGACACACATACGCACACAATACTCTTCTTAGTATATAATAAATTAGTAAAAAAAACCTAAACAATCTGCTAAATGCTGTTAGGTCGAAAGTTTTCAGATATTCAAAATCAAATCTTAGGAACTTAATAGGAAGTATTCTGGAAGAACTGGGCTTAACGAATGATGAAACTAATTAGTGCGGAAATCAAATTAATTGTAAAGAAAGAATAATTACGATTTTAAACATATTCAACAGAAAAACTTATTTCGACTTTTTAAAGATTCATCAGGAGTCCCACACTATTTGCATCCCTCATTGAATTTCTTCTATATTAGTCATTAACCGTGGTCATTTTCTTTAAATATATGCTAAATTGCCATAATTTTTCACATATTTAAAATTTACCA
Organism: Diaprepes abbreviatus; assembly: GCA_034092305.1. Taxonomy (NCBI): domain Eukaryota; kingdom Metazoa; phylum Arthropoda; class Insecta; order Coleoptera; family Curculionidae; genus Diaprepes; species Diaprepes abbreviatus. The sequence goes on from JASJET010000303.1 coordinate 1,765,426, forward strand.
TTGAAAAATTAGGAGGGGCGGGGCATTTGAAAAGCCCATGAAAAGCCCAAATTACACGATTGAATCGATTAAATAAAAAAGTTATATGATATATTTTTTGTATTTTTGAAAACATATGCAACTGATATCCCACTCGATGAAGTAAACAAAATAAGATATGTCTTCTTTACACACAGGGGATGTATTCTAAATATTTTTTCCCAGTTTCCTTTTGGGTTAATAGAAAGACTATATCCAAAAAATTTGATTACAAAATATGAGAAAGTGACGAAAATATGAAGCTGTGAGGGACAAACCAAACTGTATTCTGTTACTTTTATACTACAAACCAAACTTTCGCAGGCTAGTGTAATCTGTGCAATAGAAAAATTTATAAATTGTTAATTTTTGAATTTAATTGATATGCATATATTTCCCTTTTATTGCCAGTTAAACATCAATTGTATCAGCTAAAAATTTTGGGTTTATATTTCAATGTTTACTTCTAAATCTGTGAACAGTGTTTCAACTAACTTTATGTTGATATCAGTTTCCTTGGGAACGTATAATCAATCATAATATGTCACCTAAGTGTGTTCTTGATTTAAACCCTTACCAACGTAAATAAATATACTTTTTGCTGAAAACACCAAAAGTTGCTTTATTTTCGGTTGTTGCCTAACTCTAACATTTTGTGAATCTGATAGATTGTTTTTTTTCTGTAATTTTTTTTATAATAAATTATATTTTCAGGTCGCAGTTGTTATGATGGATGACACTATATGAAGCTTGTTACTAACCATTTAGGGTAGAAACTTCTTATATTGGACGGTATCAGTCTAAATTTTTAAAATCAGGGTCCTGATTTCAGTTGTAAATAAATAACTTTCAAATATGTACTTCTTTAGAATTTTGAAACATAATTTATCCTCCGCTACAAAATATATGTTTAAATGATACTTAGAAGAAAATTTTTTTAGGTTATTGCGTTAAGATGTTAAATTTAATGAAATACAGGTCAATGGTTTTACCAAAAAAAGGTGACTACAGATAAGTTAAAAATACAAAAAAACTTACGTCAATCCTTAAATTTTAGCTCTCTGTTAGTTTTCAAATTTAGCTTATGTCCTCTACTCTTTTTTGTGGAGTGACCGTTTTAAATATTTCGAGATAAAAATATATCCCAAAAAACATTTCTTTTAGGCTTAAATTACACTAGACAACAGCCAAAATGTATCTAATATAAAATCGACTAAATATTCCCATTTTTACTTACTTACTTTTTCCGTGGTGTTACAACCCTGGGTGGGTTTGAGCCGACTTTACGACATGCCTCCATTCATTTCGATCTCTCGCAACCTCCATACAGTGTTCGATGCCCATAGTTTTGAGATCTTTTGTTATATTATCTCTCCACCGGAGTCGGGGTTGTCCCCGTGACCTTTTCCCAGTCGGTGCTTCCTCCCAAGTGAGTCTTATTATTCTTTCGTCAGGAAGCCTTCTGATATGTCCTGCCCACTGGAGTCTTCTGGCCTTTATTTCTTTTACTACATCTGTATATGGGAATAGTTCTTCTAGTTCCTTGTTAATTCTTGTTCTGTATTGTCCTGCCGTTTGATCTATGGTTGGTCCCGAGATTTTCCTCGAGATTTTTCTTTCAAAGACTCGTAGTCTCTCTTCGTTCGCTACCATTAGGGCCCATGTTTCGCAACCATATATAACTATCGATCTTATAACTATTTTGTATAGGTCCATCTTTGTTCGTCTTGTGAGGTGTTTCGATTTCATCAGATATTGCAGTGCGTATAGGTATCTATTTCCTGCTTGTATTCTATTGTTTATTTCCTGTGATCTGTTGTTATCTTCGCATATTGTTGTTCCTAGGTATTTAAATTCTTCGACTCGTTTAAAGTTATATTCATCGATGGTGATGTTTGACCTATTCTGTCTCTGTTTCGGCCATTCCGACTCATGAACATGTATTTAGTTTTATCTTCGTTGATTTGAAGTCCCATCTTCTTTGCTTCCCTTTCGAACCGTATTAGAGTTTCTCTAATTTTTATTCTACTACTATCAATCATGTCGACATCATCACAGTAGATTTGGTCCATCTTGATGAAATATAGATGTCGGTGCTTCAATTTTCGAATTTCTGATTATATATTCCAGCGCTATGTTAAAAAGTTGTGGTGAGACTCTTTGTATTAGTTTATGGATGGATCTGTGGAGTGCATCCCCTCCATGCTTTAGACATTCCGCTGGTATATTATCACTGCCTGCGGCTTTATTGTTTCTGTTTCTTGATAGCGCGCATTACCTCTTCGTATGAAGGGTATCTGTCTTCTATTTCGGCTGTATGGATCTCTGTGTTTGGCAGAGTGCTATCAGATTTTTCGTTCAACAGTTGGCTAAAGTATTTTTTCCAGGTTTCTAGTATTTCCTTCTCATTGGCGATAAGGTCTCCGTTCTCTCGTTATAAGAAGTTTCCTGTCCTGGGCTGGTATCCTGCCTTGATACGTGATACTGCCCTGAAGTATTGTTTTACTCTGTAGTTGATTCGATTCTCTTCAATTTCCTTAATTATTTGCGTGTGGCATTCTCTCTTTTTTCTTTTTATCAATCCTCTTGCCGCTGTTCTTGCATATTTGTATTTTTCGACATTATTGTCTGATGAGTTCTGGAGAATGTTTCTTCTAGCCTCATTTCTTTCCCTTATGATATCTTGGCAGTCCTGATCATACCATTTTTTGATTATTCTCTTCTTGTTTCCCAGAGTTTCTTCCGATGCGCTTATCAACGTTGTTTTTATGTTCTTCCATATTACGTCTATGTTGTCTTCATCTTTCGTTTGTTTTAGTTTCTCATGGATACTTCTTTGTAATTTTTCTCTTTCCTCTTTATCTTGTAATCTGTCTATTTCCCATCTTTTTGTTTACATACTCTGGAGATTCTTCTGAGCCGATATCCTTATTCTGACTTTAGCTCTCACCAGGAAATGGTCCGTGTCTCCATCCACTCCTCTTAGGCTTCGTACGTTTAGGCAGTTGCTACTTCTCCTACCATTTATTAGGACATGGTCTATTTGGGTTCTTGTGACGCCGTCGTTTGACACCCCCGTTTCTTTGTGTATTTTCTTATGGTCAAACATTGTTGATTTTATGACCAAATTATGAAATGCCGCGAGATAAATCAGTCTTATTCCGTTGTTGTTACTGTGGTCATGGAGGCTATGGTTTTTTATGGTTGGCTTGTATGCTGTTTCTTTGCCCACCTTTGCATTGAAATCTCCTAGGATAATCTGCATGACTTGTTCAGGGAGTTTAGAAATCATGTCTTCCAGTTGTTCGTAGAAGGTATTTTTCATTTGATCGTTCTTTTCTTCTGTCGGAGCGTGTACGGCTATTAGGGAGTAATTGTACCATAGTCCTTTGAGTCTAATGTAACAGAGTCTTTCTTTGACTGGTTTGAAAGTGATAACCAACTTTGCTAGACTTTCCTTGACTATAAACCCAGTGCCAAATTGATATTCCTGTTCACTTCCGCTATAAAGATTACTGATTTGCTAGTTTTGACGGCCCCCGATCCAGTCCATCTAATCTCTTGGACAGTTATAATGTCCATTTCTCTGTCTTCAAGTTCTTTTATCCCTTGGGCTGTGGCTCCATCCCGATACAGACTTAATAAGTTCCATGTTCCAATATTCATTGTCCATTGTCGTTGCTTGTGTCGTCTTCGAAGATCATTTCTTTTCCGAGGCGTTCGTTCCGTTTTCATAACTGCCTGTTCTTTACATTTTTGATATGCTAAAACCGAAACTAAACTTATATTTTTCATATTAGTTCAAGTTTTTGGGATACGTGATGTCATGTCTTCCTACATATTAACAATGTAATCGCAAGAATGCACGTGATATATTTGTATTATTATAACAATAGACAGATGCGAGGTTGCCAAATATACGTTTTTCTTAAGTTGATGAAATTTTGCGCAACTTGAAAACAACGCTTGGGGGATCTCCTGGGATGACTTCCCCTATATGAAGTCTCAACCCTCCCCCCATGGCTTAAAATAAGGGAGATTATAACCTATATAAATCGACTTTATTTTGTAGTGACCAGGCCCAGTCTATAAACAAATGACAAACGCCACTATTGTGAATATTATGGAATTGAATACACAATTCTCCAATATTCTCCAAAAATGTAGAAGCCGTATTTGAGTATATAAGCAGCTACAAAGCGAATCGAATAGTCGAGATTGTAAGATGTCTCGAAAGTGTGTAACCAATCCAGATCATTGTTGTTTTGTTTGTGGTGAGGTGACTTTTGCGTCTCCGAAGCGGTCTATTACCCCACGGATAAAAAGTATATCAGTTTATTTCGGTTGCAATATTGAGGATCAAGACAAACAGTGGGCGCCACATATCTGCTCTAATGCATACGCTTCAAGTCTGAAAATCTGGTTAAATAGTAAAAAATTATCTATGCGGTTTGCTGTCTCAATGATCTGGAGAGAGCCCTCAAATCATGTGAATGATTGCTATTTCTGCACCATACCTCATGTTGGGCAAGGCACAGGTAGATCCAAGAAGAAAAAATCGGTTATTAACTATCCGAATATATCATCTGCCATAAGGCTTGTTTCTCATAGTGACGAACTTCCTATTCCAAAACTACCGGAACCTTATGAACCAGACAATTATGATACAACGATTTCTCAAGAAGAAAATATGCTAGTAACATCAAGAGATCCAGATTTCACATCTAGCACGTTATACCGCCAACTGCACAAAATATTCCAATCAAAATTAAACGATCTTGTGAGAGACTAAGAACTTCCCGAAAGTAAAGCAGAGATACTATGATTAGAACATGATGTTTCAGTATGTGTTTTTGTAAATGCCATCATTTTATCACATGGAAAAGAACTAGATTTTCTGCAATAACATTAGCGGTTTATTGGAGGCTTTAAATATAGACTACAAGCCAAAGGAATTGACATTGTTTATAGACAGTTCAACATTGAGTTTAGAAGCAGAACTTTTGAATATGGGAAATATTTTACCGTCTATTCCAGTTGGATATGCAGTTCATATGAAAGAATCATACGACAATATGAAGTACCTATTGACAAGCATAAAATATGATTAGCACAATGGTGATTGCACTTTTATAGTTTTGCTGTTTTTTTGTGAATGGAACAGTCAAGCAAGGGCACTTCATTACAAAAGAAAATACTGGTCCGTTCAACAATCATTAGAGCCAGGTGAAGAAATGTATATCATATGCCATTGGTATACCCGAAAAAGTTTTGTAGCCACCACTGCATACAAAATTGGGTCTAATGAAAAACTTTGTTAAGGCACTGAATACAGATGAGCCAGCTTTTCAGTATCTGCGTAAATTCTCAATACTAAGTGAAGCAGAAATTACAGAAGATATTTTTGTTGGGCCACAGATTCGAAATATTCTGAAGGATAAAAATTTTGACAGCACTCTGTCAGATATTGAGAAAAAAACTTGGAATGACTTTCGCTTCGTGGTCAGTAATTGAAATCTGTCTCTAAAAATCCATTTCCAACATTCACATCTGGACCTTTTTTCCCGACAACTACTGAGTGGTAAGTGTTGAGCACGGCGAACGCTTCTGTCTGGATATATCAACAATGGAGAAAAGGTACCAGGGAAAGTTGAGTGCTTCCATGCTTGCCTACTAGAACTGGATTCTTGTAGAGATGCTCCAGAAAAAAAACCAAATGACGGGATATTTGGTATTTCTACGAGCATAAATCTATTTATTTTTTATTATTTTGTTAAAAATTAAATAACAAAAAAAAATTATTTTTGAAAATTGCAATTAAGTTTTTAATTTCTTTATCATTTTTGGGTTCAGCGCCCCATTATGAAAAGAAATACACTTTTCGTACAAGATACAATAAATAAACTAAAATTTGTTGCGTAGTGTTATCAGCGTTCGAATCTGCTCTCATTGTGGATAGATATTTTTTTTTAAATCAAATATGGCGCATTAAATGAGGGCTAAAACTTCTGATACAACTAATCTCATTTATGCCCATTGTAGGTCACCATATGTATCAAAATGTAGAATTGTGAATAGCTGCTAAAACATTAAAAACCGACATTTTCCTTTGAACCATTTAAAAATTGTTTCAAATTAAAAGTCTAGTACATCGAAGCTGTGCTCTCATTCAGGCATGCTAATGGCGGCTAAAACATAAGAAAACTGAAGTTTTTTTTGCGGAAACAGGTTAATAACGTTCTGAATTAAACTTCTAGATTCTCACAAAAAAAAAACGTCGAATGCGGTGGCCTGACGAGTCCCATATTAGGATGAAACAGTGCTGTCGCCATCTGTCCGACCAGGAGTTTTTCCATATTTTGGAGTACTCTGTACTTTTTAACACGAGAATTATGTAGATTGACAAATTTTCACGTCCGCTTCGCCAATATTTTATTCTATTTTATTTTAAATTACACGGCCAAAAACTTATCTACTTATTTATATATATATATATATATATATATATATATATATATATATATATATATATATATATATATATATATATATTAATGAGAAATAAGGTTTTGTTGTCTATATGTTTTTCAAAACACCTATAAAATATATTCTTATTAAATATACATATGTTATAAGGATTCTCCATTAGAAAAGTCAGTCCTTTTATAACCACATTGTCGTAGACTTAAGACCAAGAGCGAAGGAGCACATAAAATCTCTATTTTATTTAACGACATAATTTATTCAGATCCGACATAGGCTTGGGATCTTTGTAAAGTACATACATTAATTTTAAGGGACGTCTCTCTTCATACTCCAACAAAATCAATAATTTAGGAAATCTAGACCAAGGGAGGGAGGGAATTAATTTTTTTATTATGATGTTCGAAAATTTAATTTTCCAGAATTTAATAATAGGAATTTGTTCCAGGAATAGACTTTGCAAACAAGGAAAATATATGAGTTTTTATTTTAGTAATAAAAATTTGTTCTAGCAAATTGAAAAATAATTTTATCATTTCTTATAAAATGTCTGTAAAATAAATGAATAAGAGCTTAGTTACTTAACTTAAAATACAAAAATAATAAATTCCACAGATCTTTTCGTAGTCATATATTTATAATACATGTAAATTTCTTTTCTAAATAGACAGTAAAAATTAAGAGAAAGATCTAAATTAAAAAAAAACTAATTCAAAGAAATAAAAGTTAAAAAATAAGCAGAGATCTATGCAAAATACGCAGTTTGTGTGATAAAATAAAAATTATTATACTAGCTTGGTTTGAAGCTAATACAAAGTGTCTATAATTTTTTTAAATTTTAGTTATTGGTTTATGGGATTTTCATATAAAAAGTACAAAACACACTTTTTAAATTGGTTAACTATTATTTTATCAACAACTTGAATAGTATTCATTTTAGGTCATTTGCAGTTTATTAGCTTAAACTGAAGATTTAATATAACTCTAGAAAATAAAGTCTAATCATGATCTTGGTGGCTGCTTCACAGAGAATTTGTGTGACACCACATGTTCACCGAACTTATCTCTCAATAAATTTTTTCTGTTACAAGATCTATGTCATGCTGCACCATGTTTTTAAAATCATATGTTTTACAGATCAAAATTATCTAATTTCTGCCCAAAATAATTTATGATTGTGATAAATAAAACTTATTAATTGTATTACATTCTTTTTGGAAGTCTACAGATTAGAAAGGGACATAAATTAATTTAAGAAACATTCTGTGAAATGCTGCTAATTGAGAAATTATGTTATTTGTTGTTTTCTATTGTTATTGTAAGATTCAAAAAATCAGTGGACTTGTCGGATTCTTTTTCTATTGTAAATTCTATATTTGGATGGAAATGTTTATAAATTCTAGGAAGAGGTTTAATTGGATTTCGGTGCCGATAGAAAAAGTCAATATATCATCCACATATCAATATCAAGAGAGGAAAGTTTTAAAAAGGGGGTGATTACTGATTTTGGTTTCTAGAAAGTCCATAAATATTTCATATCTTTTATAGAAATACTGGAAATAAGTTGGTGAAAATTAGTTTAGCATTAGTGGGTAAATCAATATTTTCTATTTTCTTTACTAGCTCAACAAAGTTTTTATTGCAAATTTAGCCGTAAATTTAGTATTTTCTTTAATTATATTTATTAGTATTTTGGAAATATTTTATGATGGCGCTGTAAAAAACAATACTACTGATGTGATGGGATACCCTTGTTTATGTAATTTTATTAGAAATCTTAATATTAGCATAGCTTCCAAAACACAAAATTTCGTAGGCAAATTAATAAAAGATAAAACCTAATACAGAACTAATGAGAAATCAGTCATTTATAATAATTTTGAGAAAAAGCACCTTTGTCAAAATATATAATATACTGGAATTTTCTATGTTGTAAAATGATAAAATTTTAAACCCAATAGTTAGACATAAACATCATGTTCACCTTTTGGTTATTAAAAACTTAATAGCATAGCGTCACAATATTTTACAGAGTACCTGAAGAAATTGCCATGTAATGAAATATGTTGTACCGCCAACAAAAAATGCAAATGGAAATTTAAGCAAGAATGTGTTGTACTTATCACAATCGTAAATTAATATGGATTTTCACCAAATGACGACCAACAGAATCAAATTCCTAATCAGTAATCATGTTTTGTAAACTCTAGTGATCCCTCCTGATCAAAAACAACCCCAAACTATTATTTTTGTGATTACAGTGATGTTTTAATGATAATGTCGATTAGAATCACTTCAAATGACATGCTTTTTTACGAAATTATAACCTTCATTGCTCTAAAGCCCATTCTGCAAATATCTACGTAACAAATTATTATTTTGTTTGAGTTCTTGGGTCATGAATTCTGTAAACCTTCAAACGATGAAGAATATTCCATGTAGTGTAAAAAATTTCAACTTCTCGAGAATAACGAAGAACTGAATAATCGGGATTCTGATTCACCGCATTGAGATTTCCAGTAGTAAGTTTAGGTTTTTGAGGTGTTGGATTTTTTCACCAATATGAACAGTTAACATGAATTCATTGATTTAATTACGAATAGCATACTCTGGTGCTAAGGTAAGCCATGAGAATGTATTTCTTTCCAGGATTATTTGCTAAGCATTACTAAAAGCAACTGCCAATTTTGGTGCGAAACTAAAAAAAGCATGGCTGTTATGACATATCAATACATGATCCTTGATATAGGGAGTCCAGTAAGTACATGTCATACATTCGGCGGTGAAGAGAAGACGTCAAAATATCTCTAGAATCTCATATAATTTTTTTTCCTAAGGTGCCCAATAACGAAATATGGAGCCCAAAAAGGATACTCAGTTATTTACCTTTTGGGTTGTAGTTTCTCGGCAGATTTGTATATTTTTATGAAATTTTGGCATGTTGTGTACCCAATGAAAACTGCCGAATTCAGGCCACAATCAATCTTTTTATCACCAAATCAGAAATGGACTCGCGACTAAACTCGTAGGCCTAAAATTTGACAGACGTCAGTTTTCTAAAGCTCAATTTTTAAAAATGAATCTTTCTGAAAATGTATCTCTGATAACACCTTGGAAATGGCTGAAATTGTCCCAAATTTGTTACGGAATTTTTTAATTCCGTGGCTCTATTTTTATTAACTTATTTGTAAAATTTATAAATCAGCTGATATGACATCATCATTATCGATCGCCAGTAGAAGAGTTCATTTGAATCATTTCTTGACATTTTCAGTGTTATTTGCCTGAAAAAGTTTCATATTATTCCTATTAATTTAGAAAAAGGTAATTAATTTCCTTATGTCATATTTCGCTTAAAAGAGTTTCTTATTAATTCTTTTTAATCTAGTTAATTTTTGATTCGATTGGTGTCCAACCATAAGTTATTAAAATTCTGTCAAAGGTTTTTTTGTTTAAAAATTATTTCTATTTTGGGGTAGAGAACCGAAATCGAAAATACGAGGTCTTTGTCTGCCAACTATAAAAGACCAAGCTACGTTTATTTTTCTCTCTTAATATCTTTTGTAAATTTTATTAGATTAAATTTTCTGAAGATACATACTACCTTTTGTTTCACGTAAGCATATTTTAATGTATCTGCAGAGCATAAATTTATTTGGTTAGTAAAGATTAAAGTTTTTTTTACAGCAAAATTTCTTAATTCACGGTGGGCCTTTTTGACACGAGTCCATGAGGTTATCTTAAAAGTCCTGTTGTTGGCTTAAATTATTTATTTTCCTATTTAAATTGCCTATCTTTTTATTTCAGTTCTTTAAATTATTGAAATTTAAAAGTAAGAGTTAAACCTGTTTATTAGGTAACAAATTTCGGGCCCTACGTTGGGCGCCAACTTGTTACCTTATTAGAAGGTTTCATTTTTACCTTTAAATTTCAATAATTTAAAGTAGGTACTCGTGGTTATTAATTCCAAACTTTATTTCTACCAACAAAGCTTATAATTATGTGAAGGATATTGTTTAAATTTGCAATATTGAAGTATTGAAATTCCCTACAAAATTGCTTATACATCAAAGGAAAAAAATCTGGCAGACTAAAAGGTTAGTTAGTACCTCTGATACAGTACGTGTCATAAACTTAAAAGTCACAATTTCTTACTCAAAAAGAACTTTTTCTACCGAACCCGTACTATGTCAAATAAAATAAGTAAGATTCTCTTCTAAAAATAATTAAAAATTAATGTTGTATCTAAAATTAACATTCACGAATTTGACCAGAAGGAAAGAAAAGCACAGTATTGCATAAACTAAAAAAATGATTAACTTGACAAGACGTGACAAGATAAGGTAAGACAGTCGAGCTCTTTGAACTAGGAAGAGACTACCAGGTAGAGACAAAAATTTTACAGATAGGCCTACAATCAGCCAAAAATTAGAAATTAATTCTCACCTGTAGTCTTCCTGACAATTTCTCTTAGATAAGTATCGTATCAGCTCGGGAGACTAAGATTGTACAATGGCAAGTACGCTTTAGGTACAATTTTTCTGGTGACAGTACTAAAAAATATCAAACTAGGCAGTAACACACTTTCCACAATATTAGGTTGCCAAAACGCTCAGCAGCAGGTAGCTCAGGTAAAAAAATAGGCAACTTAGATAAGAAAATAGGCAATTTAAGTAGAAAAATAGTTTTAAGCCATTAACAGGTCTCTTAATTAATAAGCATAATACGAAAATATTTTAAACTAAATAAGACATAAAGAAATTAAATACCTTTTGATAACAAAATAAAAATTGAAAAATTTCAAGAGATTGTTCAAATGAACTCTACCACTTGCGATTGATAATGATGACGTCATATTAGCTGATTTATAAGTTTTACGAACAAGAGTGTTAGGAAAAATAGAGTGAACGAATAAAAAAATTCCGTAAAAAGTTGTGTAAAATATTAAATATAACTTTTTGTGTCTAATTAGCTATATGTTCAAAATTTGCGCCTTATACGTCAATACATTTTCTTATCCTGCGGACTTTTTCATTAAGCTCGAGAGAACATTGCAGGTTTATTTTGAATAAGATTATAGTAATGGATTATCTTTTCAAATGACTATTTCCTGGCATTTACTAGCGTTGAATAAACAAGCATTTTAATATTTACTCAAAAGACGAAATCTGTCGGATTTAGAATAGGAGGTTTTGGTAGCTATAAAACAGGTTCGTTTTTACCTATCCACTGATTACCAAAAATATCTATTAAATGGTAACGCACTAAATTTTAAAATATTCTAAAGCACCATCGTACATTAACCATATTTGAGCTCTAATTTATCTCTACTAAAAATTTAAATTTTTGTCGTAAATAGGGTGCAGTAGTTAATCCAAAATGCATAGTCCAAATAAATAATTCCCAATAATCTCCTCTCAAATGCTAATTATAAATTTTTGTTAGTACCAAACATGTAAGTTCTTAGAATTTATTCAACCATGCGTAAATTAATCAGTTTAAGCAAAATGTGGATCTTTTCTAAATTTATTATAAAAACCAATTCGAGCAATTAAATCTTGCACGATAATCTTATGAAACACATGTCGCAATAAGATTTGTAATTAAAATTATGATTATGTTGGGCTTTATGTTTAGTAAGGATTACTTAGTTTTTCTTATCCTACTTATGCGATCACAGTCTGTTTTGGAGATGTAGACTTGTTTGCCCTATGTATTGCAGTTGGTGCATGGGATTTTATATACAACATGTTTTTTTTTTATCTTTTGAATGTTGTGTTTTGAGAGCATACTCTTTAATTGTTCGGATAAACCGTTTATATATGGCAGTGTTAAATAATTTTATTTTGGGACTACATTGCTTTTTTTCCAAATAGTAAAAAAATTATAACTTATTATATAATTTACTCTTAAAAATTAATTAAAACCACGACATCTCAAAAAAGAGAAAAAAATCACCCACCAGTGAAAAAATCAAACACAAATTTGATCGTGACATTTGCTCGAATATTGGCACTGTTTTCAGTTAATATACCATGGCAAGAGGCATATATGTACGTATTGCTACAATTATTCTAACTGTAAATTATTTTATTAACCAAAATGTAATTGTGCCTTCAAAAATTGAATGAAAACGTGTTATGTGTCCCTTTAATTAAAATGTATTTTGTATGGAAAATTGTTTTAAATATTATTCTTATGCCATTGTAGCCTTCTTGACAAAGATACAAACCAGCGTGTCAAAATGTTTAGTATATGGTTTAGACCAAAAAATTATCTTTTCCTAAAAAAACCTTATTTCCAAAAAAAAAAGACAATATACAAGAAAAAGGGTTCAGAAAATAAAATTAACGGCTATATTTATATATATATATATATATATATATATATATATATATATATATATATATATATATATATTTATATATATATATATATATATATATATATATATATATATATATATATAAATAGCTTTGATAACTGATAAATATTCCTTATGATCTGTAAATTTAAAAAAGTAGTTAAGAGTCATATGAAAAATTATATTTCCATAAGGCAGAAAAATAATTAAAAGCTATTAAAACTGAAGATTTACGATGAAACGGCCGCTAATTCACTTTAGGCAGAACAACTTAAGCTCATCGAAAACAGCTTCAGCAGAGTGGTCTGCCAACCCTCACTCATGAATATTCATAGGACGAAATTGGAGCATAACTGGGAATAGGTAAAATATTGGGTTTTCCACCGTACATTTAATATCTTTTATTCATTTTTTTTTTTGAAAAAACGGGATACGCTATAAAATTCAGTTACTTATTAATGATATTTAATCAAAATGCTTAACTTACATTTTAAAAGAAATGGTTTTAACTTTTTTTGTCGGAAAACCTTTTGAGGATTTAAGAGCAACTTAAACATAATTTGTATTAAATCTAATTTTTATTATTTTGGCATTCTGCATTGAACTGATAATTAGAAGAAACTTGACACACCTTCCTTTTGGGATAGTATGTATTGCATTTTTCGTAAGTATTAACAATAACAGAGAGTTTATAATAGTAATGAGCAAAAAAATATTTGTAAGGTCGTTAAATTTATTTGTTATTGTCTGAAATGACTAGATTCAACACAAGATAACTCACTTTTTAAATATTATGGGCTGCTTTTTTCATAAATAATAATAATACCATAAACATTACAATTTACAATACTAAGGAGAATAATAAATATTCGCGAGGTTGCTAAATTTGCATGTCTGATGGTTGATCATAAATTTTTAGTATGTATTTGCAATGTTAGTCGAAACGAAACAAAATTAGGGATTCCAAAATTCACTATGTCTACTTCCAGAACTATTGAACCAATCGTAAAAATTTCTCTAGAGAAAGAAAGATAACATTCTCTGTTTGAGTATGGGCTTCATTTTATCAGGTTTTATGACATAGGAGTGGAGTAAAATGAATATAGTCGAAAAACGTCCGTAGTTTTGAGCTTTTCTCCATATTTACCAGAGGCTGTAAAAATAGTAAGGTACAATTTTACATTCACGAAATTTGAAAAAGTTAAAGAGAGCTTCGCTACTAGTAGTTGATGACTTTGTTGATGTAAGTTTGCCTTCATCATTTATAATAATTGGTTTAAATAGGATGTTTTAGTTTATTTTTCATTTGGTGGCGGTATCGCTTGAGGAGTTTAATAATAAATCTGGGAAGCTCATGTCACTAACTATTAAATAATCTATAGATTTTAAATTTCGTGATGTAAATAGGATTTCCTCGTTTCTCTTTCTGAACAAGATAAGAATAACTGCTTTTCTTTTATGACCCACTCAACCACTTAAAAAGAATTTAAATTTTCTCCTTTTGGAAGAAAGAAATTTTATGAGTAAAATTTCTGTATTTTAAAAAGAGTTAATATAAGCAGCATAAAAATTAACTTAATAGCTTAATTACAAATGAAAACAAAGCTCTGTAAGGAAAATAAAAAGGGATTTATTTTTATAGGGTTTTTATCGCATGGACTATAGCTTGAAGACTTGAAAATTGAAAACTATGATGAATAAATAAACAGTTTTTCAGCATATTTACAAGTTCTACCACGATGCTTCCTATTTTCTAAAAAAATTGATTAAATAAATCGTTACTAAATCAATTTCAATTCATATCAGGCCAAGAGCAATAGTTAGCGTTTAAATAGATCATTTAATATTTATTATTATTTGTCCAAATAACTAAACCAGACTCCAAGTCGATACGGAACTCTTTTGCTCTTTATTCATAGAACATCGGATTTAATCCAACTTCCACTAATCTTTGGCCTTAACCCCCTAATTCACTAACATGGTTTAACTTCCAAACCGCTCTAGACTGCAGGTAGAGAATTTAAATTGACATGGGTAACAATACGTCAAGCAAGTTTTGAACATTTAAAATACAATTAAAACAATATCATAAGAAAAGCAAAACCGGTCATTTAGAAAATCTAATTTCCAAGGCAGCTAGATCGGGTCTAAATCCTAAACCTTCTTAGTGAATCTTGCTATAAATATTTAAAGTATTGAAAAATTTTCAGTTCGTAATAGTTTGGATATTTATTTCTTACTACTAGAAACTAGTAGAATGGTAGTGTTTTTATTTAGCATTTCTTGGTCCTTTTTAATACATTACTGAATATTTAATTATATTTTTCATATACTAGTTATTATAAAAAAGCTTTAGTCAAGTCATTAATTACACTACACAATAAATTTTAGTTCATTTGTTGTATCTTATGTGGAAATTGCATTTTCTTATTAATTTTGGGGAATACTGAATACAAAATTAAAATGAAATTGAAAATTTAGTTACAATTTTCAAGAACAAGTTTTATATAATATTAATTTAAACAAAATAATGGAAAATACATACTTTTACACTTGTAGGGACACTAAATATCCTGTCTTTTTGCTTTTCTTTTGTAAATTGTTTCTGAAGCATCTCTAACAAGAGCCCATCAGTAGTCGGCAAGCATGGACTCATTCCACTTTCCCTGGTATTTTTCTCCATTGTTGATATATCTTGGTGGAAGGTTTTGACTTGCTCATCACTTACAGCTCCGCAGTTGTCAGGAAAAAGTCCAGATGAGAGTGTAGGAAATGGATATTTAGAGACATATTGTATACAATTTTTTGATACGATTACAACATATTTTTAACAGGAGTAATGTAATTGTCAGCTTTTTTATTTCCGAAGAAATCAGTGACCATGAGGCGAAAGTCATTCCAAGCATTTCTTTTAATACCTGATAGAGTACTGTCAGAATGTTTGTCTTTTAGAATACTTTCAGAATACTGTGGACCAACAAAAACACCTTCTTTAATTTTTGTTCACTTAGCCGTGGAAATTTCTGACGTAGGTACTGAAAAGCTGGCCCATCTACATTCAGTGTCTTAACAAGGTTTTTCATTAGGCCCAATTTAATATACAGGGATGGCAACAAAAATTTTTTTGGTGTCTACCAACGGCATATATTTTACATTCTTTTCACCTAGCTCTAATGTTTGTCGAACGAACCAGTCTTCTCTTTTGTAATGATGTGACTTTGCCCGACTGTCCCATTCACAAGAAAACAGCAAAACTTGATGTAGTCTAGCTGCAATCCGAGTAAAAGTGCAATCAACTGTAAGTCGCCACAGATGTGCCATTTGTGCTCATCATATTTTATACTTATCAATAAGCACTTCATATTGCCATATACTTCTTTCATGTGAACTGCATATCCAACAGAAATAGACGGTAAAATATTTCCCATATGCAATAGTACTGCTTTTAAACTGAATGTTGAACTGTCTATAAACCATCTTCATTCCTCTGGCTTGTAGTTTATGTTTAAAGCCGCCAATAAACCTCTAATATTATTGCAGAAAACC
This sequence comes from Diaprepes abbreviatus, assembly GCA_034092305.1. Lineage (NCBI taxonomy): Eukaryota > Metazoa > Arthropoda > Insecta > Coleoptera > Curculionidae > Diaprepes > Diaprepes abbreviatus. The sequence goes on from JASJET010000303.1 coordinate 1,781,837, forward strand.
ATGTTCTTTTCCATGTTAAAAAATGGCGCTAGGCCTTTATGATGTTTACTGAAACATCGTCTTCTAATAAGTTCCACTGCTGCAATCTTGATCCCAGTAACTCAGCTTTACTTTTTGGAAGTTCTAAGTCTCTCACAAGATCGCTTATTTCTGATTGGGTCATTTTGTGCAGTTGGCGGTACAACGTGCTGGATGTGAAATCAGAATATTTTCATGTTGATGGCATATATTTTTCCTGAGAAATCATTGTGTCGTTATTGCTTGATTCGAAGTGAATATTTCTGGGGGTTCTGAAATTGGAAGTTCGTCACTATGAGGCGCAAGTCTCATGACAGATGATATATTTGGATAGTTGATAACCAACTTTTTCTTCTTGGATATACTGGTGCCTTGCTCCACACGAGATCTGATGCCGAAATAGCAATCAATCACATGATGTAAAGGCTCTCTCCAGCTCATTGAAACAGCATAAAGCATAGATTGTTTTTTACTATTTAGTCAGTTTCTCAGACTTGACGCATGCATTACGGTAGATAAGTGGCGCCCACTGTTTGTCTGCATCCGCAGTATTGCAATCGAAATAAAGCTGATATGCTTTTTTTATCAATGGGGTAAGAGACCGCTTCTGAGACGCAAATGTCACCTCACCATAAAAATAACAGGAACTATCTGGATTGTCTACACACTTTCAAGACATCATACAATCTCAACTTTTCGATACGACTCACTAACTTCGACTGACTAACTCCTCTGCTTTGTAGCTGCGTATATACCCAAACACGGCTTCTACATTTTTAGAGAATATTCGAGAATTTTCTATTCAATTCCATAATATTCGCAATAGTATCATTTGCCATTTATTTGTATTCAGGGGCTGTTCAATACAAAGCAGACATAAAAGTCGATTTACATGGATTTAAATGGCTCTCTCCCTTACTTTAAGCCCTAGGAGATTGGAAATTAGTATTAGGGGTCATCTCTAAAGCACCCCATGTAGTGATGCCAAGTTGTGTAAAATTTCCTTAGCTTGGCGAAAACATATATTTTGCAACGTCGCACCCTTCTATTGTTATAACAATACAAATATATCACACGCGTTCTTGCGGTTACATTGTTAATGTATAGGGAGATATGACATCATATATTTCTAAAAGTTTGAAATTGAAAAGATACGTTTAGTTTCGGTTTCAGCCCACCAAAAATGGTAAGATTTAGTCTATTCTATTTTAGATACATTTTGGCTGTTGTCCAGTTTTACTTTTAAATTTTTGTACATCAATCAATATTTATTCTTTTTATGCAAACAAAAAAACAACAAATGTTAGAAGACTCAAACGCTATAAAAAATATCATTTGCAAATGCCAATTAAACTCTTGTTTTAAAATACTTTCTGCTTCCTTTGGATACTTTTGGTACTTTTATTTATATTGGGGCGCTTAAACCGAACATTAATTCAACTTTTAGCTGGCGCCTGCCAATTTCTAGACAAAGGCATTTGGAATTTGAAAAAAAAAACATATTGAATTAGGTTTGCTTTTTTTTTTAAATTAAAAGATGTCCAAATAATGTACAGTACACTAAACTTACATATTTATCTTGTTTTTCTTCTGTTGTGTTTACCCAAAAACTCCGAATAGATGTGTAGATGATATAGTTTTTCTTTGTAGGATGACACTTTATATTCCAGTAAATTACAGCTCATATTATGGAATGTATTCTATTCATTTTATGTTTCATTATTATAATGAATGTTTAGAATAATTCCAAAGTTACCGTATTCAAGAAGTTCTTTCAGTTGCGTTCTAAGGAAAACCCATTCTTTTACCTTGGCCTGTCTTAAAAGTGGCAATTTTTTCCTTTAATATAGAAAATACTGCTTTTTCTGCTAGGGTTTTCGCAAAAATCTTTATAATCAAAATATAAAAAAAATCCACAAATCAATGCTACTCAACTCAAACAAATACGAATATAGTATCGTAATAATGTAGGTTTTGGTGTTGAAAATTTTTTAATGTTTTCTGAATCAGGGTTGTTATATCGTAATAATGAAGGATTTTCCCTATTTACGGGGATATCATATCGTATTCTGGGTTGTAATGGTGGATTGGGATATTCTAATCCGATGTCAGGGATGCCATGTACTTGGTACAAAATTTCTTGATTTGGTGAATTATATTTCTTTATTTCATTATGCTGAGCAGAACCTTCGTTATACGCTTTATGATTATCAGAAAATTGACCGATTGTGGATAAAAATGGGCGTGACGCCTGTGAGCGCAATTGTTCAGAGGAACGCAATTGATTATCATAATCCGTTGGTCGCAATGAATGATGTGAACTCTGAACTTGATTTTCAAATGAGTAATGAGTCACCGACGCGTCATTTGTTGATACCTCGGAGAGAGTGTCAAAATTGTCGATGAAATCATCAAGGTCAGGGTTAAGACAACTTGTTGGTCTAGGATTAATTAAACCTTCCGGTCTAATCATGGGTAATGAGCGAGTTCTCTGTAGTTGATTCAAAAGTACGTTTGATTGTGAAAGAAAAGAAGGGCACCCGGCAGGGGGTGCCGGAGAGGACCCACCGTAGCTACCCGACCTGGAGGAAACCCAAGCCGCCTCACCTTCTTTAAGAATTGGGGGAGTGAAATATCTTCGGTTGACATGATGGATGGTACTTGTCTAATAATGGAAATGTTTATTTAAACAAGCAGAATTGGAGAAATTTGGAAATATTTCTCAATATTAAATTATGGTACTAGTACGAAAAGAGAGCTAATGTGAAATGGGGTTAATTGTGGATGATGAGCCTTTTTGAATTTAAAATTTTAATTAAAAGTAATAAAAAAATGTATGGGTATGAAGTCTGGCGCAAAAAGTATGGGTAAGTCCAACTTAATAGAACTTTCGATGTGCTGAAAAAAGTAAAGGTAACAAGAAGATTAATTTATTATGACTTTCAATTACGGAAAAAATGTATGGGTAAATAATAAAATAAAAATATTTATGATGAAAATTATTTAATTAAAAGTCTAATTAAATGAATCTTCTTAAAAAAATTTATCTGAAGATGATGATGACGAGCAAAAAGGAAAAAGCTCAAAGTTATAATGTGGATACGCGAAGTTTGTATCGGTGATCCGTGATTGCAACCTCAGTTCAGGTATGCAATCACGAATACCGCCCGATTTTCGAACTCTAGTGTACCGGGCTCTGGGAATCGAAACCTATTTTACCTTATGCACTGTTAATAATAAACCAGAGGACTCGCGATACACCGTATTTAAACCGATTTTATGCAAAAAACAAAAATATGAATTATTATTATGGTCTTCAGGCACCCCAGCCTTTGGAAATTTCCCGGGAAAGAGCTACTAGTTCGTCCAGGGGCCTCGGAGATAATTTAGGGTTAGTAAAATTAATTTAACACTTAATCAGCCACGCAGCCCTCTAAAAAGATCGTCGTTGTTGTATGTCTTCTTGGCTGTTCAGCCGTCCTGAAAGCGATTAAAATTCTGAAATTGTGGTCTCCTTTAGAATTTCTTTCGTAAAAAACGAATTTCTTTAATAAAAAACGAATTTCTTTATGAAAATCAAGAGATCCGACAACTCCTATTGATCCTGCTTCTTTTTTCTCTCTTCTCTGCTTCTTTTCTCCCAAAAATAGTACTTTTTGAAATTTTCTATAGTACTTAATAGCACTAAGAAAGACAACTGAAAACTGCTGTTGATGCAAGGTTTGGTGCTATCTCTATACTCCTTCTGAGCGGGAAATGAAAAAATGGGTGTTGGCCAATGAGCTGGCTCATACCATAAGCTCTATGTTAATCGTTTTTGGCCAATCAAGAACGATGTCACTTTAACAAAACTAGTTTGTTTTCGTGCCTTTTTCATCAGTTCTTGTTGGATTGTCGTACTGACAACATCTGTTTTTCTATGTTTTTTCTCGCTGGATTGTCATTCTGACAATTGAATGTGATGTATAAAGATATTATTTATTTATTGCAAAGAGACTTATGTTAATAACTTAATTGCCGCGTTTTTTATTCCGAAAAACACACTCGCTGTGTGCTTTCGATAACGTATTCTACAGGCAAGCTGTATTGACGTTTCGACCGGCACATTTTTTTATTAAAATTTCTGGATTTTGATTCTATGAGTAATTAATAGATTATAATATAAAAATATTCATGGCTGTAAAACATAAAATTCCTTACATTACCTTTTCCATGCAATTTCAAAGTCATTCTGACTCTTGAAAACGCATCGCGCTTGATATTTAAGAGAATCCTTGGGCCAATGAGTATCTTATTTGCGCATCATGTGACGTGGGAGGAGCTTACTAATGAAGTTGACGTCACTTAAATATGAATGCTTTGACGATGACCCTCAGATTATTGTTGAAATTTTTTATGATAAAAATATTTTAAAATTTTTTATGTTTTATGGAAATGTGTTTTTACAACAATAGTTAACTAAAGCTTCAAATCTTTTATTCGAGCTAACACAGTATTTCCACGAAGAGATTATTATTTTACAATATAATTTTTCACCTTGGCTTTACTATTTCCTAAAATGCAATATTTATTATACTTTCCGAGTGGATTTGTAAGTAATACAGGACTTTTAAATCGAAGCATTTTATAGTTAAAATAACACTCGCATATAACTCTCTTTCATATCATTTGGATCGGAATAGATCTTAGTAGAAAAACGGTGGCAGTTCATCTCTGTTACAAATCAAAACACCTTTTGTACTTATTTTAGAATAATTCATTGAGTCTCCACTGATGAGCTTTGCATGACAGCTTAGATTGTCATTAGGTCGGGAACATCATAAGTAATAATCACTGATGGATTAAGATGTCTTACCTCTATTATTCGTATGATATGAGGGCAGTTAATGTGATATCCCCATAAAGTTTAGTTAGCGGTCACTTGATGAAAATCCATTATATTATAATTAAATAATACGGCTTACTATAATTTTCACTATATTACATTAACCATAACAATTATTTCAACACACAGTATCTTCTTCAGATGGAAGAAAACATCTAAATAAAATTATAGACCACTCTAAATTTTACATTCGTAAGGATAATTTACCTCTGTATTAAACAGTAATATTTCTTAGAATTTATACCAGGTTAAACCGTAATATCGGGTCACCTAAATTTATAGTCTATAAAATTAAGGAAATTCTAAAAATATTTTAATTAGTTCAGAGTATTGTAGTTGCATATTTAATAACGGGGAACCGTTTGAGTTAAATTGGTCATTTAATAAAATCTTTAGTTTTTTATGTTTGTTGATTTCCAGACGTATTGTTCATTGTTTAAATGTAAAGCGTGTTGAGAATTAGTGTGTTTTTTTAAATAACTGGTTTTATGATCTTTGATTCTTTTAGCAAAGCTCCTTTCAGATTGTCCTATATATATATATATATATATATATATATATATATATATATATATATATATATATATATATATATATATACTTTAGGGCATGTATAGATAATGTGGCAGTTGCACTAAGGTATATGTAGGACAAACTGGCAGGAGCTTTATTAAAAGAATTAAAGAACATATGACCAGTTATTTAAAAGAACATACTAATTCTCACTACGCTTTACATTTAAACAATGAACATCATACTTTTATTGATCATTCTGATATTTTACATTTAGAAAATAAATCATTAAAAGTAAATCTTTTAGAATACTTGGAAATCAACAAACATAAAAAACTAAACATCATATTAAATGACCAATTGGGCTTCAACGGTTCCCCATTATTAAATATGCAGTTACAATAATCTGAATTAATAAGAATGTTTTTGGTTTTTCCATAATTTTATAGACTAATAAATTTAGGTGACCCGATATTATGCATAACTTGAATAAATATATCACTGTTTAATACACAGGTAACATAGTTTTTAATTTTATTTAAATGTTATCTACCATCTGAAGAAGACACTGTGTGTTGAGATAATTGTTATGGTTAATAGAGTGGAAACTATAATACGTTGTATTATTTAACAATTATATAACCGATATCTTATTTCAATAATAACATAGTATAACCAAAATTCATAATTTCTAAATAAAGACTAAAACGGTAATACATATTTCAAGGTATTCTCAAAACCTAAATAATATTTTATTTGTTAAATAAACATTTACACACCTATTTACAGCTTTTTGTAAAACTTGTATCGGACTTACCTTACTTAGATATTAAAAATAAAGCACTTTGTTTTCCTGTATCACCTATAAAATTAAAATTACTTTATGATACTTGTCAAATTCACTTTAGTGAACTTTTAGAAGGCATAAACTTTGTTTAAAAATCCCGATGCTCTATTTCTCTAGGATGTAATCCAAAGCCGAGAATGAATATTTTCCCTCAAAAAGTACCTGGTAACTTTTGTGGATATCTATTAGACGAAGAGATTCTAAAGTTACAAAAAAGGAAATATACAGCATTGTTGTTGGTTTCTGATGAAAGAATAAACAAATTTTTGAAAAAATAGATAAAGCAATGAAAAAATAAATAAAGAAATCAAAAAGTAAGTAAGGGAACGAAAAAATAAGTAAAGGAATGAAATAAATAAGAAACTGAATGAAATTATAAGAAGAATGCAGAAGCATTTATCTAGGTACCATAAAAATGTATAGCCTTGGGGTATGCACATTTCCAAAATTTTGGGACATGTAAACAAATAAAAAAAACAAGGAAGCATTTTCCTTCTTATAACGAAGCCAATAGTCGAGCGACTCCAGAATTGTCTCTGTATGAACGGTAATATTAGGACAGCGCAACAGTCTCAAGCCAGTAGAGTTGCCATTATTTTTCGTTAAACTTAAGAAAATCAATCTAAATACAAATCAGTTTTATTAATTTTTTTAATTAACTTGCCGACTTACATTACTGTCTCTACTCTCCTTTCTTTTTTGTTTTTGAGCGAAAAAGGAGAATTGAAAATATTAATTGCGTAATTTCTACAACCTTTCTGTATACAAAATTTGTCCTATATCTGAAAAGTCAGATTTATATCTGCTCTTTTTTATTGTTCACTGGTAAACAAGGATGGAAAAACAATTGACCTACTTATACGGTAGGGCTGGCAACATTGCAAGCCAGTAATCGGGACAGGACAGTAGATAGAATGCCAGTCTAACTTTTCAAGACAGTAACGTTCTTTTTTATTGCACTGGTAAACAAGGATAGAATAACAACTGGCTTATGTGTGCAGCGTAGCGTTACCTAATGAATTGAAAATTCGTGGCCTTTAAGAATCAAATCGTTTAGGTTCCGTAGTGTACCTGTTTTATATTTAAAATAACGATAATATCATGAAATAGTAATATTTTTTTGTAATTACTTTAAATAAATATGTAATAAATTATAACCCAAAATGTTAGTAAAAAAGCGGCAGGATACTTACAAAAACGGGTAGAACGGTAGCTCTAATTGAAAAACGATATATCTACCGTTAAAACGGTATGGTTGGCAACATTGCCGGCCTGTCCCACAGGACTGGATTATTGTCCTGGCTTCGTGTGCTACCGGTATTACTGCTCTTTCGATAACTGGCTATTCAATTCTAATAGGTATTTAGTGGCGTAGCGAAGGTTACGCAAGGCCTTCGGCGCAGGGGGACTTCGTGCTTGGGGGGTCCCCGCTCACCGCTCACAGTTTATTTAGCATTTGAACTAAATTATATTGCTAATTAAAAAGGGGGGCCCCATTGAGATTTTGCGGGGGGGGGGGGGGGGCACGGAGCTTTCAGCTTCGCCAGTGTAGATATTATGTAGATTTGCCTGTTATCCAGCAGTCTAAAAGGTTCAATTTAAAGCCCCACCATCGCATCACAAATCATGTCATAATTGCACTAGTTTTTGCAGCTTAAAGCTACTTCATTAGGGAATGATCGGCTGTAACTTATTTTAAAATTATGTAATGAAACATGACAATATTAAAAAACACGGCGGCAAGAAGCAGTTTCACAAAATCAGTTCTAATGTTTTATTTTAAAGTTTGAGCCAATTTTATTGTTTTTAGTATTATTATTGCTCTCGAAACTACAAGTAAGTTTTTATTTCATTTACGACATTGCCATTATCTATACTTACTTGTTATTGCGTGTTCAATAAAAAACAAAAAATAAAACTTAACAGCATGGTTTTAAAAGTGTACGCTATTTAAGAGAATGAAAAATGCATTTTGTTTCTTAAATGCGTTTAGTCACGATGATATTTGTTTAGGTTTTACCTTTATTTTTGCAGTTATTTTAAAAGCATTTTATTTCTTGAGCAGAAAGAAAACTAATTTCCTTTATGGCTTCTTGATAATTAATTAGTTAAGTACCTAGAGCTTCGTAGCCAAGTGTACTATTTTCTGGGATGGTTTAATTTTATTAAATCTATTATTTCATATGTACAATAGAGATCAGCTTAGCTAGTCGAAAAAATTTGACATATGCCTGTTAAATCATTCAATTTTAGCTAGCAATAGTTACAGTATAAAAATTCCATGTATAGCCATATGGAAAACAATGGATCGGGATGTAGATTTATAAGATTTTTAGACGCATTACAGCTTATAGATTTAATAAGATATCTTATATATCTACAGCTTCAAAGAAAAACTAAATAACGGAAAAGAGTAACTAACTTCTTTAATTTGTTTATTTCGGTTTCTTCAATGTTTACTCTCAAGAGATCAGATTGAACCTTTTATTGGTAAAACATTTCTTTTCTAATTTAAAGAAATAACCTTCAACCGAATTTAGACCGATAAGTAAAGCCCAAATTTTAGATAGAGTAAAGAAAAAAACCCATCCAAGTTACCGCATGTTACATATCATTATCCAACTTTAACACTGTGATAATTTAGTTTGCTGATTTAATACTTTGCACTAAAAAATGTAATGATCTCCCACCCTCTCCTGTACTTCTTAATCAAAATTAAGTTTATTCGGGTATTAAATGAAACATTACTTTTTGGTTGAATATTTTACACTTCTACAACAAGGCGTAAATTATATGTACATAAAATTACAAAAATAATATATACAAACACGTAAAATATTTTGAAAATGTTTTAGGAGCTATTTTATTTTATTGAGTTCGTTTACATCATAATGATTAAGCTAACAATTATAACAACATTTACAATAATAAGTGACCATTGGTGTTTATATTATCAAAGTACTTCGAAATTTTTTATAGTACTATGCACAAGCAAATATTATCTAAGGCTGCTTTACATCAGGGGTTTCCAAGCTACGACCAATACTGGCCCATGAGCAAAACCGAATCTTTATTTCAATATGAATAACATTATTCTCTAATTAGATTTTACTTTTTTGGGTTTCGGTCATACTATTACTTTATAAGAAATTACTACATGTTTTTTTTGACGTTTTGGTTTATTTTATTGATTAAACCATCAGTACTACTGTGTCAAAAGTAAAACAAACCAGACGTGTAAAAAAATGCATTAAAAAAATAATATCAGTTTTCTATATTTATATTTATATCAAAAAAAGAAGTTTTTGATTATATTTGTATTAAAATAATAAAATGGTTAAATGTAAGTTAATCAGGTGAACCACCTGTTAACATTAGTAATTCTCTGAAGATCAATAAAATAAACCGAAACGTCAGAAAAAACATGTGTTAATTTCTTATAAAGTAATAGTATGACCGAAACACAAAACAGTAAAATCTAATTAATAACTACACGGTCAACAAATAGAAACAAAATTATTGTTCGGCAAATTTTATGCGCCATTTTTCCAGCTGATACTTGGAAATTGTCAATTTCCCTAGTACGTGTTACTAAAATCTCATTTTTTGTTTTTTCATGTTATGCATGTTCATAAGAAATAAAAAAAACACACAATTCAGGAATTGTCATTACAACTGAATCTATAGTTCAAGTTAAAAATGCGGGGGTCAAAATATTTATTTTACGAATCTTTATTTACCGACTTATGTAATATCAGGTGCGGATCCCGGAGGGGGGGGGCAGTGGGGGCGATTGTTCTTCCCTAAGAGCTTTGAGTTCAGGAAAATAGACCCGATTTTGCCTCTTATACTAGGAATGTATATGTTGCTGTGCTGCTGGCATCTCTCCCTCCTCCCTGGAAATTTTGTTTTTTTTTGCGATAGCCCGATTTCAGGAAAATAGACCCGATTCTGCCTCTTATACTAGGAATGTGCTGCTAGCATCTACCCCCGATCAATAATTTGTTTTTTCTTGCGATCGCTCGAATTCTGGAAAATAGACCCGATTCTGCTTCTTATACTAGGAATGTGTATGCTGCTAGCATCTCTTCCCGATCAATAGACCCGATCCTGCCTTTTACACTAGAAATGGGAATGTTGCTGGTGTCTCCCCCTACCGTCGACATCTTGCTTTCGCTTGCCATACTATACATTTGTGATATCACCCCTCCTCCCCTTCCAAAGAGAAAGGCTGGATCGGTCCCTGTGTAATATATATACATATATATATATGTATATATATATATATATATATATATATATATATATATATATATATATATATACATATATGTATATATATATATATATATATATATATATATATATATATATATATATATATATACATATATATATATATATATATATATATATATATATATATATATATATATATATATATATATATATATACATATATATATATACATATAACCATCATATATATATATATATACATATAACCATATATATATATATATATATATATATATATATATATATATATATATATATATATATATATACATATAGCCATATTACACAGGGGCCGATCCATACATGCACGTCCGTCGTTTCAGGAAAATTATTTATGGAGACCGGATTTTCCGCGGGAACGTAACGAGGTACGTTTCATTCTAACGCGAATGACGTATAAGAGCTAGGAATGACTTGCGTATCAGGAATTTGGTCATTTATATTATATGTATAGTCCTGTATTACGTGGTCCTCACCATGAAGAGACGGTTGGATGTCATTTAAGAATTGTTGCATTGGAGTAATTGAAATGAAATTTGACTGATTATTCTAATTTATTTGGTTCGCCTCTTACGAATTTCTGTCTAAATGACGAGATTTTCTGGCCTTTCTAATGCCGGAATCTTTTTTCTTGAGTCGAAGTTCCTTTATATGAATTCTTGATTATCTAATTAAGACAACCAAGAACTTCTAGTTCTTGTTTTGGTATCGTAAGCAGAGTGGCCTCCCTTGTTGCACTGGTGTAAACAGCTTGGTGATCCTCTTGGTGCCGAAAGGGGCGCTTCAGGACAACCTCTAGCAATTTTAAATTCCCTTCTCACCTGTTGAACTGTTCAATAGGTTATGAATCCATTTCAAATGACCCTGAACGTTATCGTTAATGTGAAAGCCAGAGTCGCCATAAAATGATCTGTTGGATTTCTCAAAACTTGGGCATTTCAAGTTTTTGTCCATAAACCTTTCTTATTTTGTGGTCCAGGTACTTTTATGCGATCCTGTATATATCTAAACAAAGACACTATTATTGATAATGGTTTTAGTTTGATGTCTATAAAAGGAGCACTTTACGTAGAAATATCCATAACTGTTATTTAAATTTTCAAAACTGAATTCTAAACTTTTAATTAAAATAACCATAACAGATCATTGAACCGGAGAACAAAGGCTATCGGCAAATAAAACTTATATTAAATTCTGTCAATACTATGAGGTTTAAAACAAAATCGTTAATTTTACGTATATCAGGTTATATTATACCAGTTAAATTGAAAATTTCCAGAAATAAAACAATCATTAACGTATTGTTTTTCATTTTGCAACCATTTAGTTTAAGAAGAATAAAAACACTTTAAACAACTGAAACATTCTAAACATGATAAATTAGTGGTTTTTTCGATTTAATATAAAATTTTTTTGTAATAAGTATTAATTGCTAAGAATATTTTGTAACACACAACTTACTTATTTAAAGTGAATATATTAAAATAATATTATTATGTTATAGTAAGCAGAACAGGTAAATAAAGTCAATTACATATCAAGCAAATATTATATTTAATTTTATAAAATATAGATAATATTTACATGTAACTTTTTAATTGAAATAACTATTTTGGGTACAGCTAAATATTTTCCGAGTTAAAATACTATGACAAATATTAGCAGAGCTAAAATATTTAATATCAAAGAGCAGTTTTTTGTATACAAATTAACATTCACTGAAATATTTATTTTATTATTTATTTAATTCTTGTTAATTCTATAATTTAAAAATAAAACATAACAGAAGGATAATACGCAATACTTATTTTCAGAAAAATCAATTGTTGTTAGGGGAGGAAGCGACAACTTTTTATCGCCAAAAGTATTAGAGCTAATAATTATATATTTATAGCATTTCGTGTGCGTAATTCTGAAAGTAAACGGTTAATACATGTCTTATGGTGGAGAGCGCAATGGTGGAAAATCACAGTGCAGGAAAATTTGACCAAACAAATCGATTTTATTAAAGCTAAAAATTAGTAAAGTAGTAGTCTACGACTAAATATATTGAACAAATGTTCGGCGGAATATACGTCTAACCTGTAAAGAGGTGAAAAAAAGATCTATTACTTAAAGTTAAGTTAAAGTTAATGTTTATTCTCGCTTCTGAATATTAGAAACATTGATTATAAAAAAAAATACAATGAATAAACATTATGAGCTCGTCATTTAAAAAAAAAACATATACAGATTTATGCTCATGTACATATATACTTACATGTACATACAAACATATTCATATGTACAAAAAAAATGCAGGTATTTTCCAAATTATTCAAATAAATTAGAGATTATGTACAAATAAAACAGTCTTAAATTAATATATTTTTATAGTGAAAAAAAGTCGCCTACTGAGTAAAGGCCTTATCAATAAGAAAGGATCTCACTTTGGGTTTAAATATAGTTAGATTGTTAGTTTCATTCAAGCATTTATGGGAGCACAAAGCATGATTGTAAGCTTTTATTCCAATGTATTTCGAACTTTTCTGGCCAAGTATTAGCCTGGAAAATGGCACCTTAAATGCGTTATTACGTCGTGTATGCCACAATATCTCATTCTATTTTACATATAATAGTAATGAGGAGACGTATAGGGAATAAATTAATGCCAGACTCCTTGGACTTTGCCCGCAGCATATATCGGACTACCCGTATTTGTGCTATAAAAACACGATTCGCATCTGCAGCTGAACTCCAGTGTATAATACCGTATGAGATTATCGACTGAAAAAGGCTGAAATAAATAAGCTTAGCGACACCGTATCTCGTATACTGTGTACCAAAAATGAGAAAGATCTTAATCTTGGGAGGATATGCATTAAATGATGACTCCAGTTGAGTTTCGAGCAAACTAGAATGAGTGATGTTTTTTGTAACAATCTGCATTGCGACAAACTTATTTTTATTTAATTTAATCCCATTGTTTTTGCATCAGGTATTCACATGCTCTATACTTCCATTCGATCTCTCAAGTAGGTCTACCCTGGAGTCCCTATCAACCAAAATATTCGTGTCGTCTGCATATAATACAAACAATGTATCAGAAATCTCAACATTGGGCATATCGTTAATATAGCAGTTGAAAAGTGTAGGTGAAATACAAGAACCTTGTGGTGTTCCCCTATTGACGACCCGACTGATGACAACCCGCTGTGTTCTATCAGAAAGATAAGATTTTATCCACAAATTGGCCAAACCCCTGACACTCATACAAGTAAATTTTTTAACAGGTAAGTAGTGGTGTCAAATGCACGACTCATATCGAAAAATAACCCCAATACAGATCGCTTATTATTAAGCGCTATCCAAGGCCGAATTAGTTGACCAGTTAGTTCTAAATCCGTTTTGATATTTAGATAACATTAAGTTTCCTTCTAAGTATTTAGTAAGTATTTTGTTAGCCACATGATTTTGAAAAGCGACCGGCCAATATTTTTCAGTCTCCAAAGAGCTACCCTTATGTTTATATATAGGTATCACTTTGAAGGTTTTGAGTACGCTAGGGTACCTACCTTGTAAAAAGCCTAAGTTCATCAAGTTTGGCAATACTGGAGAGATTAGGTTTTTTTATTGAGGCTAGAAGGTTGCCTGGTCTATTCCAGAAGATTTTTTTTGACATACTTTAGAAATTACTTTGTCAATTCCGTATGGTATTGTTGGGTAAAGAAAAAAAAATTGTGTCGAGATAGGAACATTTTGTGAATGTTGAGTTTGTGGTAAATCATTGTTGTTGATATTAAAGTCAAAAATATGTTGAAGTAATGGCACACAACATAAATATATAATTTTCTCAAAAAAAAACAAATTAGGATAGGTCGAAAATGTTTTAGTTTATTTTTGTCAGTTTTTTGATGCCAAGTAAAGCGTTGGGGGAAGGTTAAACTTTTATTTTAAGAAAAATCCATAACTCCGGTTTCGTTCAACCGAATTTAATGAATTTGATCGCATTTAATTATTGTCACACGTCATTTGTAGATGCCATGAAAGAACGCTTCCTGTAAATTGTTCTATTTTGCAATATTTTGGTAAAATTTAAATACAATATATGTTTTAATATATTATTAAATACAGCAAAAAATGCTAAATAACTTTCGAAAACCATATTTGATACATCTTTTCAAACCGGAGGTATTAGCAAAAATGTAAATAAAAAAACGGAGATCAACAAATTTAAGCAAGAAATTTTTTAAAACTTAATGTTTATATTGAGCTTTTTGGTTGATATGTAGATAACTCAATATTTAATATTAATATTTTTTCTTATTTTAATTTATTTCCATTACTTAAAGCTACTAATACGTTGAAAAATAGTCTAACACGATTGTGAAAATGACAAGACGACGTTAAACATTGTGAAAAATTGAACGGGTTGAGACATTTGTAGTATTGTTCCACGTTTATCATCTCTGACAATGCCTTACTACCACAAAACATGAGTTATACTACTGCTCTCTGAGATTCTGCTTGGTTACTTTGAGCTAAAAAGCAGCAATAGCTTTATACGTTTTCGTTATTGCCTGTAGCTTGACTTGCTTCGGATCGCATTTATCCTCATAACATAAAGTCCTAAATATTTTAAAACCTGTATTTGGTACGCTACCTTCATTTTTTGACAATTAATAAACTTATATCAAAAAATTAATTCTAGGATGCCGAAAACTTATTAGTGCACTCTCGTAAAATTCATAAGGGATAGGTGATTTTGAACAATAATTTAAAGATATCTATGTTCAAGTTAAAGATATCTATGTTCAAGATAAACTGTCCTGGTGTTCCATAACATTGAGAAAATATATCACCCTGTGACAGGAACTACCTGTTTTAAGGTTGTACTTTAATAGATTACTTTAAATTTATGATTTGCTTTAAGAGGTATAGTTTCATTGTTTCCAGAAATTAACCTTTCTCAGGACTGCATATGTAGCTATGTTTCGTCTAAAGATTGTAGAACCATTATTCAAGACCAATATATATTCTCGATCATATATCTTTCTAGATACTACCACTACGTTGGGAACAAATTTCAGTTGAAATTATTTAACCGTTAGAACAGGTGAGGTTTGCTGACCAACTCACCGAATTTGCTTAATGCGTGTGGTTACTTCGAGCTAAAAAGCAGTAAGAGCTTAATAAGTTTTTGTTACTGCCTTTAGCTTGACTTGCTTCTGATTGAGTTTATACCCATAACATAAATGGCGTAAATATTTAAAAATCGATATTTGGTGTGCCACGCTAATTTTTTTTGATAATTAATAAACTCATTTGAAAAAATTAACTCTAGCAAGCATTTCTAATAATACCACTTTACAGTCAATTTACGATTGTAATGTAAAAGGCAGCCTTTGATTAAATTTTAGTCTCTAAATGCGAAAACTTCCTAACACGTAAGATTTTTGAGTTTTTTTTTTTCAGCAAAAATGAATGGGTATTTTAATCACATTGTTTTAAAAAGTAATTTGTAATATACTAGAGAGCGACATTATCAAATGTACCTTTTCCATAAATTAGGAAAAATTGTACGCAATCTGGCAACACCACTGGGGTATCTAGGGATGACAAGTCAACCAGGAAGTATAAATCCTCTAGGGCTTAAAATAACGAAAGTACCTTATTTATTATTCCAAATTCCGCTTTGCTCCGTAGCCGAATCTACTTATAGATGACTCTATATACGGAAAATATGCCTTCACTTTTCGAACTTCCATTACCCGATGTTTCTAGAAAATTCCAGAAGTACGGAATGACTATAAAAGCAGCTGGTCGGCAATCGTTTCATCAGTATTGGTTTAGCACGAGTAGTGGTTACTATTAAATAGAAAAGTGAAGTGCGCGAACAAGGCAATAGTAAGAACCTTGTATTAGTGTTATCTTGGTGTTAAATAAAGTTAATTGACGCCTGTAAACGTAGTAACATATCTCTGAATCGGCGTACACGACAGTACAAAAATGTGTAAGATACAGAAAGGTGGCTGTGTTAACACTGCAGGTAGTTTTTCCTACATATGTGGTCGGTTTACCTTTAAATCATAGAAAATGACAGTTAACAAAATGACCAAAGTAGCTTATCATAAGTATCTTGGATGTTTGGTTGGCGATCAAGATCGGAACTGGGCTCCTAATATATGGTGTCAAACCCATGTAGCAAATCTAAGTAACTAGTTAAATGGCAAACGTTCTTCTATGCCTTTTGCAGCTCCAATGATTTGGCGAAAATCAGCAAATCACTTTAATGACTGTTACTTTTGCATGACAAAAGTGTGTAGTTTTTCAGAAAACAGCGAACATAATATTGAATATCCGGATATTCCCTCTGCAATAAAACCGATTCTTCATGGAGATGGTTTACTAGTTCCAGCGCCCCGGAAAAATGAGGGAATGATTTAGAAATGTATGATTATAAGGCAGAACCCGATAATATATCAGCAAATGATGATTCCTATTTTCTGGAAAGTGAAGGAAAAGTACCCCATTTAGTTGAATAACCTGAATTGAATGATCTAGTTCGGGACCTTCACTTGTCCAAAGAGCACACTGAAATATAACAATATTTAGGAACCGCAACCAGGAGCTATCCTCGGTTTTTACTCTGCAAGATAAAATGTATGTTTGTGTTAATCCAAACAGTGTTATGGAAAAATTGGTATTTGCTCATAACCCGGACGAATGGCGCATATTTATAGATTCCTCTAAAATAAGCTTAAAAACAATTCTGCTCCATAATGGCAACCTGTATGACCCTCCATTCCTCTTCCACGTGCAGTTGACATGAAGGAAACATACGAAAATATGTCACTTATTTTAAATGAAATAAGCTATGATACGCTTAAGTGGCAAATATGTGGTGACCTAAATGTCATAGGACTATTACTAGAGCTTCAGGAAGGATTTACGAAGTATTGCTGTTTTCTTTGTCTTTGGGATAGTAGAGCAACATAGAGCTATTACCAAGTAAAAAAGTAGCTTCCGAGAGATCAATATATTCCAGGTCAAGCTAACATAAAAAATATACTTCCTGTGGATCCCAAAAAAATACTGTTACCTCCATTACACATTAAACTGAAATAGATTAAAAATTTCGTTAAAGTATTAGGTAAAAAAAGGAGATGCGTTTAAATACCTTATACACACTTTTCCTAAACTAAGTGATGCTAAGCTTAAGGAAGAAATAATTGGTTAGACCACAAATTAGAAAAAAATTTAGGGATCAACAGTTTAATTAAAAATTCAGTGATGTTAAATTAGCTGCGTAGAGTTCTTTTAAAACAATTGTTTTGGAGATTTTTGGGAAACAAAACAGTAGAAAACTAGCAAAAACTTGTAGAAGAATCACTTGAAAGCTACTACAAAATAAGCTATCGTATGTCTCTTAAAATATACTTCTTGCACTCCAATTTAAATTTTTTCCCAGAAAATTTGAGTATTAGTGACGAGCAAGGAAAACGATTCCACCAAGATATATTAATAATGGAAAACGATCAGAAATATAAACAATAGTCAACATTTGCAAAAAAGTTATGTACAAAAGACTTACTATACATGTATTTTCATGAACATTTTTGTAAATAAATCCTGTTATCCTTAGAATATCTTATTAGTTTATTGTTTGGAACTTATGTTTAAATATTGTATAGAAATGTTTGTACCAAATAACAACAACTAATACATTCTATAACTCAAAATCTATACGTGGTGGAAAAATTTCGTTGTTGAATTCCCAATCAGGGTTCTTTAAACTCCTACGGACAGCCATTATAACATCAGTAGCATTTTTTTTTGTATTTGTTGACTAGTGTAATTTAGTGCTGAATTTATGGCCTCATTTTATCTGACTCAATTCTGATTTAAACCTAATTTAATTTCTTGTTAAATAAGGACTATAAATAAAATGAAAAAAGTTTTATTAAACAGTTGTTTTTTGTTTTCAAAAGCAAATCGATAGAGTAATTATTAATTAAGCGGCTACAACGGCTTGCTACCTTTCTAAAAAGCCTTTAAACAACTGGCTTTAAGATTATTCTAGACCGCTTAATAAAAGTTATATTCTAATTTAAAGTTGGATGCGTAAATTTTAATTTTATAGGAGCATAATATACATCTGCTCCATTGGTCCTTTTTTACTTGGAAGACTAATAAGTCTAATTTAGTAATTTCTAATGTTTATTTAAATATATATATTCTCAAATGATGGGATACGCCATAGATTATATAAAAATTTCGAAGTTAAATATGCAAATGAAATTAAACAATTTTATTCAATTTCGAAAAGTTTAGATAATGTTAAATGTATTTACCGGTTTAATTTATAACAAATATTTGAAAATATTTTAGTGAAATTAATATAAATAATTAGTTCATGATATAAATTATATTATTATTATCGAATTTTGTCCAGAAGTTGATTTGTCATTCTTTATCTCCTGAATCAATCTTATACAAAATTGCCAATGCTAAAAAAGACTGGAGTGTTCTCGGATTTAAAAGATATGTTTGGTATCTCAAATGCTTTATAAATGAAGATGCGATTTTCGTATTGAGGGCTTGTGTTAAAATAAAACTGTGCCTCAATTTCTTCAGTTACGAGGCCTATTTGAAACCCTTAAAGGAAATGCTTACCAATCCACCATACTACCTGAAGCAACTTTAATATATGATACTTACTCATTAATATATGCAAGGTGTGAAACAATAAACTTTTATTAATTGATGAAAAATTTTCAGACATTCCAACTATTTAAAGTTGTAGAGGGGGTAAATATAAGACTAGCCTTAATAACTGAATAGAGTAGCTACTGTTAAATACCATAATTAAACTTCTAGCGTTTGTAAACATCATAATATTTTCTTTTATTTTGAAAGCTCAAGTGGTCATTATAGACATAAAAGTTGATATAGGAAGTTCTAGATAATTAGAAAACCTAAAATTTGAGCTATGGCGTAATTCATTTTGTATATTAACTAGCTTTTGCCCACGACTTCGTACTCGTGATGAGCAACATTAGACATCGTAGTGAGTACAAACAATCAACCATGAATCTATCCCCAACATAGTAATTTCGTGTAAACTTTCATTCTCCATTTTACTCCTTCAAGGGATCAATTTCGAAAAAAGAGTTACACAGTAAACTTTTCCTTCCAATCATAAGCCATTAATTTTAAGATATCCAACTTTAAAAATGAACAACTTTCATAAAAACTTTCATCCCCTATTTTACTCCCTTAAAAGATGAATTATAAAACCAAAAGCCTATATACTAATTTTTCATTTCAAACTACCAAAAGGAAAAACTATGGTACAAACATTTATTCTATATTTTATCTCCCTAAGGGATGCATTTCCAAGAAAAGGTTGGCGTAGTAAATTTTTCTTTCCAACCATATATTAATTTTTGAAAGAGTCCACTAACATGTGGAAATAAGAACGTAAGTTTATTATTGGTTGATTGAGTTGCTTACCAATATCGACGAATTCTCTTCCTCTTTCCTTCAGATTACGGCACTTGTCAAGTCCAAACTATATTCCGATATCTCTGAAGAATTCCTCCACAATTTTAAGCATTTGTTCCAGCTGGTTTCTGGTAGCAGCCATCTGTTTAGGATCATCCATGTATAGAAGATAATTCAATCTTACTACCTATTCGTTGTTATTTCAAATACTAAAACCGTACCTGATGGAGTTCAAACGGCATGACAGTGAGTTCATTACAAGGCAGAACAACAATGGACTTTGTGAATCGCGTTGAAATATTCGTTTTATTAGTTTCGATGGTGTCGCTGGATGGCACTTGCAATTGGATCCTAGTTCTCCAGGTTGACATGTGCGTTCTAAAAGGGAAATAAAATGCTAATCGACCCTATGCATTTTCAATATAGTTTTGAGCCACTCATGCGACTCTGAGTCGAATATATATATATATATATATATATATATATATATATATATATATATATATATATATATATATATATATGTTTTTTTTCAAATCAGCCACCTCATCTGCCCATTTTATTTTTACGAAAAAAAATTTGCCGGGTATTAAAATTTTCGTTGTTAACTCAAGCATTTGATGCCGTCTGGTATTTTTCAAATAACATCAAACATAACTTCAAAATGACGGTTCTATACAGACATCTCACAAAAAATACTTTATTTTCACAAAAAATGCTTTAAAAATGAAAAGAAAAAGAAAATTCTTTTGATCAAAAGAACACAGTCTCTGGTATTTTGACTCGCTGAATCCAAATCCACCGTCCGAATTAAGGTAGGCTGATTCTATAAAAATAAAGTGAAAGAGAATGTCATAATAAGGATCTCCCATCTTTCTTCAATCTGTAGTAACACATAAGTATATCCATATCCTAAAAGAGATAGGGAAACGGAGTGTCAAAAAGTATGCTTACAGAATCGGGACTCTAGTCTCATTTTTTTTCTAACCTTAACAAAAAATAAATACTTTGAAAATGCATAGAATTAAGGAGTTTAAGCAAGTTCTGTATATGAAGATTTCCGAGGTCGAATATGAAGTCAAATTTGCAGAATTCAAAATGGCAGATCCAATATGGCAGATCCAATATGACGGATCCAATATGGCGAATGAAATTTTGGAAACATTAACATATGGACTTTCGACTCTAAGATATATTATTGGAATAACAATTAATGAAGAATGTTTGCATTAGCTGGTTTTTATTCGCTCCGAAGGTTTAATTCCTCAATACCTCCTTTTTTGGACGCGTGCCCCTATCCACCACATGGAAAGATATTCAATGTGGGATTAGAAAACTCATTATTTTCTAAAAAAATGCTTTAAAAAATATTGAATAAATTTCTGTTCCGAAGTTGTGACATCTAATTTTTTATTTCTAATACAATTAAAGATTTTAGTTCACGGAAAGGAATCTTCCATAAAAATTATAGTACCTGCGAGAGGAAGATAACAGTAATACACTTTAAACGTGGATCATTCGCGCTGCTTTGTGAAAATACATTGTACTACATAATCTTTACCATAGTCTACTATAAGAATTCCGAAAATCTTGTTTCGTTGAAAAAGAAATAAGCATTTGAATTAATACAACAAATCATTTGCTCTGCCTCTAAAAAGTTTTTAAAGCACTAGAGTATGTATTTTTTATCGGAGAGCTGAAAACATGATACAGCTACTGTATATGCAATACAAATGCTGTTGATTCCAGTAATTGAACAGAAAATTAGAAAAGTGTTATGTAACTAATTGTGCTAAGCAACACTAGCCAATGTAATTCGTTATACGGATGATTTTCATATTGAAGCAGAAAAGCATTTCACAGCAACTTCTTATGGTACGGAATGTACGATGGAATAGAAGTTACGCTGAAAAGAGTGCAATATAGAGCAAGCCTTACAGCAAAACAAATTCAACTAATGTTAACACTATAGGCACTATACAGATAGGCAACTAATAATTTCCAAACTATATCTGTTTGTAAAATATACGCAGACAGACACACACAGACATTGACACAGACAGACTCGCGCCGGGTTTACTAGCCCCGCATAGAGCGCCTCTCCAGGTGGTGGATAGGGCATGCCTCCAAAAAAAGAGATACTGAGGAATTAAATCCTCGGGGCGAATCAAAAATAGCTAACGCAAGGAATCTTCAATAACCGATATACTACTAACTTATCGTAGATTCGAAAGTCAGTCCAATTTATGATTTGTGACCGCCGTATTGGATCCGCCATTTTGAATTTTGTCAATTTGGCACCGTAATCGTGATTAGAGAACCGAAAAACCCCTGCATTAATATTATGACTTTTCCAAAATTTCGTCCGTCATATTGGATTCGCCAAATTGGATCCGACATTTTGAATTCTGCAACTTTAACTTCAGGTTCAACCTTGAAAACCTCCATAGACAAAATTAGTTTAAACTGCTTAATTCTATGCATTTTTTCAAAATCTTCATTTTTAAAATTTCTGTTTAAAGTTAAAAATGAGACTCGCTATCTTAATTCTGACGACGGATTCGGATTCAGCGATTCGAAATACCACAGAGTATGTTATTTTGGTCAATAGAATTTTTTTTTTTGCTTTTTGTTTTAAAGCATTTTTTGTGAAAATAACGTATTTTTGGTGAGGTGTCTTAATAAAACCTCCATGTTTGATGATTTTTGCAATACACCAGACGGCATTAAAAACTATAGAGTTCAAAACAAAAATTTTGACCCCCGGCAATAGATGGGGTGGCTGATTTGAGAAAGAATGCCCCATAGATATATATATATATATATATATATATATATATATATATATATATATATATATATATATATATATATATATATATATATATATATATTGAAATCAAGAATTTTTGGCGCAAATGAAATCTCAAAATTTTACCATGAAATATAATATATTATTACCAACTATAAACGCCTTACCAAATCCTGGCAACACCCTGTAAGGTACCTCAGTTCGGACTTACCTAATGATTGTCCTAATGCTGACTGGAGTCTACCTATACGCTAGCTCATCTCAGGGTAGATTCGTTGTTTTTATATTTTTCCATTATTTTTAATATATTGCCTGTGTAAGTTTTATAAATGTCTAAATCGGGAAAAAGGCGCCACCAAATTTTACTTTAGAATGAGCCCTAATGATTATACTACGAGCAATTGTAGTAAAGAAAACGTGGAAAAGAATAAATATTTAATATGTCATATCCGGGTAAATAAATCGCAGAGTCTAAGTACTTAAAAGTATCCCAATTTAAAATTATAGGAAATAAAACCAATTAAATAGAGGCCAATACATTTATTCCTCACGGTATACCCCTTCCCAGATAATAAGTACAACCCCTGGAAAAAGTTATCACCAGTGTGAATTATTGCAAGCTCCTCTAATGGGGCTATCTGATAGAATTGCGTTTACAAAAGGTAAATTGCAATAAATAAACTTTGTTGACTTAGTCGAAAGTTATTGTCTTTCTATGACGTAGCAAAATGTGAATATTAAAACAAAAGGATAGTAAATTAAACTTGACAGTGTCCTGCACCGTGAACGGCAAACCGAACCAAAAGTAGACAAATCAACTACACTTGGAAGGTTTACGTCGACATAGCCTAGTTATAGAAGAAAAGAACACACTCTATTTTAAACTAGACTATGAAGGTCCATAAGCCCAACAATGCAGGAGACTATCAACTTTGCAGTAATAAAAAAAAATTAAGCAATATCAAAAAAGTACAAAAGTATCTGTAAAGAGAAAGAATTAGAAAATTGACAATGAAAGAGATAATGACAGTTAACAAAAATGTAAGCAATAGAAAGTTGCACAAAAAAAAATGATAGATAATTACAAAAATTAGATCATAGAAATCAACTTATAACTGTCGCTCAAGTGGTTAAAATCTTGACAAAATTTTACTGAAAAGTTTGTTACAATTTTGTACATAATAATTGTTTTCAAAATATTCAATTGTTAAGCAATTGAAATTTTCAATAAATGTATCATTATAATATTCATTATTTTAAACAATAATTAAATGGGTACTTGGCCACTCTGGGACTCTAAAACAGAACCATAAAAAAAACCTCAATTACAGTAGAGTATCGCAAAAATAAAACATTTAAATTTGAGGTTGTAGCGCAACGAAGTCGACTGCGTTTCACCTTACATAGTTTACTGGTTCGCCGCAAATATTATATGATATGGTAAATTACCAAAAGATAAATATCATTAGGAAAAAATATTAAAGTCCAAATATTTAAAATCTATTAATTAGAAAGGTTCAAAATCATATACACAAGAATCTCCTACCTGTTAGCCCTCTAGGTAATCGAACAGAAAACTGTGTTTAGATAACTAAACGATTCAAAATACAGGTTTAATACCCATTAGGCTTAACAATCAGAAACTCTTGTGTACATACTTTGGCTAAAATTAGGCACTTAGCTGATTCACTTTCAAACAGGTGGTTAAACAAGGCCTGTGACATAGACGGCTTCACCAGAAAGGACGTTGACCTGGCTCAATATGGAGATTGTCCCCTTCAGAGGCTCACAATCCAAGAAGTGCAGCACGAAAACCCAAACTGTACATTATAAAATTCCATCCAGAAAAAAAAAAGAAAGACTGAAGAAATCCAAAGATACTGTATATTGTAACTATTCCAAAAACAAACATAGTTTTCCCAAAGACCCTAAAATAAAGAAATAAAAATTCCTACTCAATCAGTCGTACAAAAGGCCTACGCAAAACCTAGCTAAATTTTGCTTAAACACAAAAACTGATCATTTCAAAAGAAACATGTACATACCTCGAACTCAAGAAAATGGTGGCATCTGCTAACTGATAAGCCGTTGTTTCTGGCTGGCTGAAGAAAAATAATCGCCAAACTGGCTGTAGAGTGAAACGATCAAAATCACCAAAAATTGTTTGCACCCCGACTTGGTTTTGTTACTTTAATCGGCCATTTATGACCAAGTCCCTTAACTTGGGAAAGTAGTAAAACTAAAACCACTTCTTCACGCTCTTGCGTTAGATAGCCAAAAGAGAACGATTTCTCTCAAATCACTAGCACATTTGTTCCAACGGAAGTTACCAAAAAAACTTAATAAAAACGTCCATCAAAAATCTATCCAAAAAAAATAACCTTAATCTCGTAGCCATAATCTCGAACCCTTGAAATTTATCATACAATTTGAACTACTTCCGGAAAATATATGCAAAAATCTCAAATTTAAACTGGCCAGTACTGAAATCAGACAGAGACAACCAATATCTTAATAATCTAACCTGCCTCGTCCTACAAAATCAATACTCAATAACAAACTACTTAATGGGTTCGACATATTCAAAAATTAAATCCAATTAGTTCGAAATAGTTCGAGATAGTTCGAGGGTCTAATTTACAATATTATAATTACCAAAAATTCTAACTAGTAAGGTAAAAGGGAAATATTTAACTAATAAACTAAAAACAACATAATGAAAATCGATACTATCTTATTTCGAATTTAACATTTCGATATATTTAACAGATGTGCCATCTTATAGGCAACCCTAAAAACTTTCACGCAACTCAATGGACCTGATTACCTCAAACAGCTGATATGTGACAATAAACAAATATTTTCTGAAAATGGAAAATCAAATAATAATCACAAGAAAACAGATAATCCTATTTATATTTATCCAAACATTAAAAAAACGCTTTTCCCAATCTGTGATACATTGTCTCAAGGTACCTACTGAAATTTATAAATTACAGAAATATGTAAAGTTTCGATGTCAATCAAAATTTTAAAATGTAAACAAAAGGAATGATCTGAATATAGATGAAACCAATATTAATGGATGAAAAACAAAAGGTAATCATTAGTTTTATAGTAGAAAACATCGTTTACTGTAAATTTACGTACGAAACAAAAATCTATTTATTACTTTATTAATCTGAACCTGTAATTTAATGTAGAAAAATCTAAACGAAAATATTTATTACTTAAGATTAAATTTTAACCGTAACAATATATATATATATATATATATATATATATATATATATATATATATATATATATATATATGTATGAAGCTGATCTTTCGAAAACTGCTGTTCGATCTTGTCGAAAATTATTAGCATATAATTTATTGTAATCGTGATTAACGGAGCCTAGTCCACAAGCACTCAGATTATTTTTGACATACCAACATTGGAAAGTCTAGTTAGTTAGTTAGTTAGTTAGTTTAAAGGTTAAAGGCGCATCAGTAACTCAGACCATTTAGCGCCTACTGTAGAAATTGTTGGGATCAGTTAAACCTTATTATAAAGATCAGTGTGCCTCAAGAAACACAATAAACGTTTGGCTTTAGCAAGATCAAAAGACATAACTGTCACAAAGTCATTTGGAGTTAGATACCTCTCTCTAGCGTTTCTGTATAAGGGACAGTCAGAAATTATGTGTTTTATAGACAAAGGGGAGAGACAAGATGGACACTGAGGGGGGTCCTCGTTTTTAAGGAGAAAGGAATGAGTCATTCTGCAATGTCCTATGGCAATTCTCTTCCAAACAACATTTTCCCTTCTGGACAATTGGGGGAAGTGATATGTCTCTGAGAAATTTCTCTTGATGTGGAAGAGTTTATTGGGGTTTTCTAGAGATTCCCAGCGAGCCTGTGCAATGTTGCGAATAGTGTTATCAATGTATCTATTGAATTCTTTGGGGTTGAGTAAAGAGAAGAAAGGGGTGCCCTCAAGGATTGCAGATTTTGCTTGAGTGTCGGCCAATTCATTCCCCTATATGCCGATGTGGCTTGGGGCCCACATGAAAGCTATGTACAGATTACGTTGGGATCCCATTTTAAGGAGGTCAAGAATTTGATTCATGAGAGGGTGAGATGTGTTAAAGGCTTGGATCGATTTCAGGCAGCTGAGGGAATCAGAGATGATTAAATGATTGGGGGTGGAGGAGTGCTTAATTATCTCTCTAATGCATTGCTTGATAGCAAACAACTCAGCTGAAAAAATGGATGAAAGGGGATTTAACTTTGTTTTGTTACATGAAAAGCTGGTTACGGCAGCTGAGCCTACCCCTTGATCCGATTTGGAACCGTCGGTAAATGATAGTTTGAAAGATTTGAACCTAGAGTTAATTAGGCTAAGGAAGTGTTGATTGATGATGGAGGGTAAAGTATTGCTCTTATCATACTGCAGAAGATCAAAATTGATTTCAAAATGGGGATAATTGAAAGTCTACAAGGAATAAAGTTAAGATGTAAATTTTATAAATATTGATCTGCAAGTTTCTCTTTTTTTTTTAAGTTGAATACTAGTCATAATATAAGCTTTTGGATCAGGATGACTATTAATCCTAACAGCACTATCTCACACCACAATATAATACCATATGGCGGTGTAGAGCGTCGACTTGGACTGTGGCTCTGTCTAAATTCTAACGGAGCTGCAACAGTGCAATGTAAGCCTAATGAAACGTGGTATAAACATGATCAATCTGTTCGTTCCATGTCATTCACTGATTCATTATCAGTTCTAAATATCTAGCTTTACTTTTAAGCAGGACTATGTCGCGGAAAAATGGTATACCAAATATGGCCATATCAGTTTTATTAGGAGTAGTGGGAATAGGGGGCTTCTAGTTGACCCCCCCACCACTTTTTTGATTGGTCAGCCAAGAATGACCTTGTTTCTGATTGGCTGCCCAAGTTCGCCCCCTATTCCGATTGGTTTCATAAACTCCGCCTCTTTTTGCTCCACCTCCTACCTCCTTCCTAACCACCACAGTAGTTGGAGGGGAGCTGGTAGCAGTTGGAGGGGAGCTGGTATTTTAAACGATCGAATCTGAGCGAACTTCAGTCATTCGTGCGCGATGTCAAATAGCGACCAACAACAACAACAACAGCAACTCATTGAACGTGTAGGCCAAGTAATAATTTCCTACCAAAATAACGGAAAAAATCTTACCGATTTTGAAGATCAAGACTTGGCCTTCTTTCCCATCAACTACTTGAAAACATTCGTCGATTCACTTAGTTTACAACAAATTTGGAACAGGTTGCCGGAAAATTATAGAAGTGACGAAGAATTGCAGCTAAATTTGCCGTGTTTTAAACACTATCCAATATATCAACACCACATAGACGGCCCACCATTATCAATAAAAAAGTGTTGTAAAATTAAAAAATAGTGTGAACAAGTGAATCGAGTTTCATCGGACAGTCTTCGAAATGGATCAGACACATGTATATTTAGATTCTGCTTGCGATGAAACGATCCAGTCAATGTACAAAGATGAAACAACTCATTTTAACTTGGCTGGAAGAGGAAAGTTTCACGCAAGACAGGATTCTCTGATCACTATTGATCGAAATAATTTCGAAGACGACGATGAAGATGAAGAAGATGATGGGATAGAGGATAATGGCGTTCCAAACGGGTGTGGAGAAGAGGGGCTCGTGAAAGTGGCAAAAATAAATGCAAGTGATACATTGACACCAAATTACCTTACGCGAGAAGTGTGCGTTTTTCAATCTTATGTCGTAATTATTTCATCTTCTGGCGGTGCATATAATTTATGTTGTGAATGTTACTATATACATGCTCTAAATTGCCCAAATGGGAAAAATAATTTTGTTAATAGCCACTATAAACGATCCTTTATATGTTGCGAAAAAGATCTGCAATGCAACACGTGTGAAAACGATTTATTCATAACAACTCCTTCACAAGCATGTATAATATGTAACAAACCAGAACTAAAGAATATGCAAAACCATCTAATTGAAAAATCAAATTTTAAATAAATTTATTTCACTTGCACTTATTCATGCACTATGGCGTTTTTAATATTAAGTTTAAGTTTAAAATATTTTATAAGAATTTAGATTTTGTTCTGCTAAGTTAAATAAATATAAGAAACTATGTAAATAAATATAAGGGAATGATGTAAATAAATATAAGGGAATGATGTGAATAAATAAGAATTTGTATTTATTCCCATTGAAAGAAATTATAATTTTGTTCTTTCAGTGTAGAATAATTCTTTTCAAATAATATGCACAACAACCCTACCGATAAATCAAATTTAAATAAATGAATTTGAAAATATAAGTTGTAAGATATAAGTTATAAGATATAAGTTATAAGATATATATTAAGTTTAAGTTAAATAAATATAAGGGTGCCATCTAAATAAATAGAAATTTGTTTATATTAAGATTCGAAGAACTAATGATTTTGTTCTTTCAGTGTAGAATAATTTTTTCTACATAATATGCACAATCAATCCTATCGATAAATTGAATTTTAAATAAATGAATTTGATACTGCACTTGAATTTATTCATTCACCCTAGTATTTTTTAATATTAAGTTTAAAATGTCAACTAAGACATTTAAATAAGATTTTATATATAAGATAAAGAACAATTAGGTTTAATTCCCTGACAACAGACTATGATTTATTCTTCCATGTTAAAAAAAAAAACCTAGTTTTCATTACTGTGCTTGTAAAAAAAATTATATTCATCCTATTCATAATAATTCTTTCAAGTTAAAGAAACTTGGTTATTAGGTGTGATTCTGTATAAGAAATAGAAAAAAATAAAATATTTTCTTCAACGACTTTGTTTTTTATTATTCCTATATCCAAAATACAAATATACATATATACATAAATACATATTTATAATTTATACCATTTTGGGTTGCCAATTGCTGCTGTCTGCCAGAGGTTGCTGCTGCATGCCAGAGGTTGCTGCTGCATGCCAGAGGTTGCTGCTGCATGCCAGAGGTTGCTGCTGCATGCCAGAGGTTGCTGTTGTCTGCCATAGGTTGCTGCTTTGCCATCGGTTGTTGTTGTCTGCCAGAGGTTGCTGCTCTGCAAGAGGCCAATTTATAATTTATAATTTATTGGCCTCTTGCATTTTCGAGGGTAACTCTGCCTTCGCTGCTGCTGCTGTTGTTGTTGCTGTTGTTGTGGCTGCTCCTGATGCTGTTGATGTTGCTGTTGCTGCTGTGGCCTCTTGCATTTTCGAGGGTAACTCTGCCTTCGCTGCTGCTGTTGTTGCTGTGGTTGTGGCTGCTCCTGCTGCTGCTGCTGTTGTTGCTGCTGTTGTTGTGGCTGCTCCCGCTGCTGCTCCCGCTGCTGCTCCTGCTGCTGTTGTTGCTGCTGCTGCTCTGCCATAGGTTGTGGCCGATCTTCTTCCATAGGCTGTTGTTGCTCCATCATCAAAGGTTGAAGATCCATTGCTCGGTCTGGATCCCACTCAAAGGCGATAGGCTCGGGATCCAGGTCTGGCTCAAACATGTTGATAAATTCTTCATCTAAATAGTCAGCCTCTGATGGTGGCGGCCACATTACCGTGTTCTCGGAATTTGGACTCTGACGATCCATCAGATTAATCTGATTTTCCAAGAATCCCAGAAAGTCTTGTAGTGTTATAATTACGAACGTACTCATTTTGAGACTTTAAACTTAATGAATGCTAAGTCAAGACGCTGTAAATCCTTATATACAATACTGAAATACCACTTTTCCTACCTCCAGCGGCAAAACCAGTCCGAAGAATGAGAAGAAGAAGAAGGCAAAGATAGCGTGAACTCGAGAGAGGTCGTTCAACGGTCGTAAGTTGTTTTGTTCTTAAGAAAATGACGAGTAAAGAGGAGAAGAAGAAAAAAAAAAAAGTTGTTTTTGGAATAATATAAAAAACGAGAAAAAAAAAAAAAATAAAAATAAAAATAAAAAAAAAATAAAAAAAAAAAAAAAAGTTTTTTATATTATTCCAAAAAACAACTTTTTTTTTTTTTCTTCTTCTCCTCTTTACTCGTCATTTTCTTAAGAACAAAACAACTTACGACCGTTGAACGACCTCTCTCGAGTTCACGGTCTCACGGTTCCCGTCGTACCATGCAGTGCCACGCCGTACCAGCCGGTACCAGGCTCTTGGCTGCTTTAAAAGGCGGCTGGGTACGAAGCGTCTCTTCAGTTTACATCTCGCTATTAGCGTACGCTTGTAAAATTATCGAATCTGTTGTGAATATATCTAGATAGTCCGATTTATTTCGAATTGTGTGACGTAGTGACATATTAATTTTTATTTGGTTTGTATTGTTGATTTCATATTTTTGATTTGATATTTTTGATTTGATATTTTTGATTTAATATTTTTGATTTAATATTTTTGATTTAATATTTTTGACTTAATACTTTGGATTTTCATTCATTTTTACTTAATCTTCTAAAAGCCAATTTTTGATTTTTGTTGATTTTTCATTTTTGTGGATTTTTTTTGATTTTTTATTGATTTTTTGATTTTTTTATTGACTCATAATTTTTTTATTTTTTAATTTATAATTTAAAATGTCATTTTTAAATGTAAAAATTGAAAACATCGACTTAACAGCCTTCGATTTAAACGACGCTTGCCTTGTGCATGATTTGATTGATTGTTCATTTTGTGGGCTAAGCGACGAGGAGCTAGATATTAAATTTAGGGAAATTGATATTAATACATTTAACAATTCATCTGAATCTGGCGATTCTTCCGAAATTGGTGAAAGCGATATTTTGACACAGCTCTTAAAAGTTTTGGATGAATCTATTATCCCTGATATTCCTCAAGAACCTCTTGAAACAATTAATTTCGATGATTTAAATAATGATATATTAAGGAAAAATTTAATTAACAATTCTGAAATAAATGAGGGATATAATTTGTAACAACTTTTAGATATATTAGAAGGGGGTGAAATTTGTGAAAATAGCTCAGGGCAAAATTTAATTAAGGGTGATGTGGAATATCAGGAGACTTTTGAGAGCTGTGAGGAACAAAATAATAAGGGGGTTTTAAACAATAATAATAATGGGGTTGGTAACGAGGGAGCTTTAAATAATGATAAGAGGATTGGCATTGGGGGTTTTTCGAAAAATAATATGGAAGAGGTTTATCGCCCCCACTATTCGCCAATTTCAGATGCATCGTCAGATTCATCAGAGGATTCCAACGACAGCGTTGAGACTGTTATAAACGTCTCAGCCAAAGCTCAGCATAATTTTATTAAAGTGTTGGATCAAAATTTAATTGAAGGGTTGGATCAAAATTTTATTCAGGGGTTTGAACAACCATCCAAATTTGGCTATACCAGAAATTCAGTAAATTCGGTAGATGTTTTTGATTTGAGTTGTGGCGAAATTGTGGGGGACATTGAGGTATATACTTATACTGAAAATTTTGAAGATGAGCAGCCTCAATGTCCCTTAATTTCTTCCTGTAATCAAAATCAATTTTTGAAAAATCCTTCTGGCCTAAATTTAGAACAAAGTTGTGAAAATTTAATTGAAAAAAATTTACCCAAAAAACGTTCTTTATCAGAAACAAATGATTGTTCAGATTTAAAAAAGTCAAAATTGGACGGTGATATTTCTAGTTCCCAAACTTTAGGGGCACAAATTTCAAAAAATTCTTTACCAGTCGCTGTAACAACAGCTCCGAAAATCAATCCAACAAATAAAGTCGCTATTGGAGAATTAGATAAGTTTCTACATAAGAAAACTAAGCCGAGCTTAAATAGGAATGAAACAAGGTGTGCCACATCTAGATTTAAGTCAATGGTTTATTCCTATTTAAACTTAGATAATATATGTAATAATTTATCTAATTCGACTTTAAAAGACGTTAAAAATTGTATTCAACGACAAGGCGATCTTCTTTTAAATTTGGGAAATATATTTTTTAAAAAAAATCCATGTTTTTCTTCAAATTAAAAAGTGAATCCAAAAGTTAATTCAAAAGTAAATCCAAAAGTTTTCTAAATTGCGCGAGCTGAAAAAATTGCTAATTATTCTATGTCATTGGGTCTTGATAGATCGAAATTGTATTTATTTAAAAGCGACACGGCCCTAACCGATTCCATTTTAAAATGACTCTCCTTTGCACACACTGCTTAAGAGAATTTAAAAGAAAATCACATATTGTACGCCACCTTCGAGAAAATGTTGTTAATAACGAAAACACCTTTAACTTGGAAGATTATATAATTAATCGTAAGTATTTTTTTATAACATATTTAGCTATAATTTTCCTTTTAATTTTTTTTTTATTATTAATAAAGGTTTACAGAGGAATTAAAAAATAATAATTGTTTCAGTTGATGAACTACTTTCAAGACCTCCAATGCGATTTTGCCAAGATTGTGAAGTAAATGTCAAATCTAATTCCTGGAGCACACACTTGAGGACAAATATTCATAAAAACAGGAGCTGCATAAAATATGGAAATGGAATTGACATTATCAGGAGTGCATTTAAATGTCGAATAGCTTCCTACAGAATATATTCGCAGAATTATCACATCGACATCAAAAAGTTTCAGCAAGATGTTGGTAATAAAGTGCAAACATTAATACGCCAGCGTCAACAGGAATTTACATGTGCTAAAGTAAATTTGGAATTATTTGGAATATATTATTCTCCAACTTTAACCTCTACTTCAATTAAGTCATTTAATACACCGTTCTTCATTGTAACCCATACAACTGATCTACAACAGCTTTACGATGATTTATTCAAGATTATTGAAACCAAAGCAGATGAATTGCCGGAAAGAGACTCAGGTAATTATTATTTAATCTCAAGAGCTAAGTTTTCTTAATCTCAAGAGCTAAGTTTTCTTAATATCACTTGTACATCTCTAACAAATATTATTCAGAACTAATTTTTTAATTCCTATTACAGGGTGGGCTCTACAAAGAATTCTGCATTTGGAAGTCAACATCAATAAGTACAACCCATTGAATGCCTCCTCCTACATTAAGATGCATCACTTTTCTAAATCAATAGTGAATGTGATGAATGAGGACAATTGCTGTTTCGCCTGGGCAGTGGTTTCAGCAGCATACCAGCCAACCGGTAATCCTCGAAAGACCTCATCATATCCAGACTTCAGAGACGCTTTCGATTTTACAGGTATTGAATTTCCAGTAAAATTATTAGATATAAAAAAGTTTGAGGAAAAAAATAATTTGTCCATAAATGTATATGGAGTTGAAAAATTTTTAAGGGATAATAAAAAGGTATATGAGATTGTCGGTCCTTTACATTATAATAATGAAAAGAAAAAATTACATATTAATTTGCTTTTAATAAGTTCTGATGATGGAAATAACCACTACTGTTGGATAAAGGATTTAGGTTGCTTGGTATCCAAACAATTATCAAAAAAGAAAATAAAAAAATACTTATGTGATGGATGCCTTCAATATTTTGGAACATATGAAAAACTTAACACACATTTAGAACGTGATTGTAGTTTTGTTCGAATTGAGCTTCCTTCAGATAATTTGATTTTGGATAAATTTGGCAATTATATTCCTGCAAATATATTAAAGTTTCAAAATATTCAGAAACAGTATAAAGCTCCTTTTGTTATTTATGCCGATTTTGAATGTTATTTGAAAAACATTGAGTGCCAACAATCTACACCTGATTCGACAACCTCATATACTATTAAAACTGCTGAACATATACCCTATTCATTTGCTTATTATATTAAATCATCATTTGATGAGAATGTTGTGTGTCTTAAACTTTATAGAGGTACAGATTGTGCTATAAAATTTATTGAATACATTGAAAATGATGTAAAAGAAATTTATAAAAAATATTTAAAATATCAAGTACCATTGAAAGATTTATCATCTGTGGAACAGATTGAATATGAAAATTCTAGCATTTGTTATGTATGTGAAAAACCTTTTTCAAAAGGAAATTTCATAAAGTGTAGGGATCATTGTCATATTACAGGTAAATATCGAGGAGCCGCCCACTCAATATGTAATTTGCATTTTAAACCTCCAAAATATATACCAATAGTATTGCATAATTTAAAAAACTATGATTCTCACCTATTTATTAAATCGCTTTGCTATAATAAAGAAAATATTAGTGTTATAGCTCAAAATAAAGAAAAGTATATTTCTTTTAGTAAGGAAATTTTCGTTGATGTGTCAGAAAAGCGGAAACCAGTTGCTTTGCGACTACGCTTTATAGATTCTTTTCAATTTCTCCCAGAGTCTTTAGAGTCACTATCACAAACTCTACAAGATTCACAATGTTTTGAAATTAAAAAGTTTTTCTCAAATGCTGATGAATTTCGATACATTAGACAAAAAGGGGTATTTCCATACTCTTACATAGATTCCAACGAAAAATTAAATGAGAAATCTCTACCATTGATTGATAAATTTTATAATAACTTAACCGATGAAAATATCTCTCCTCAAGACTACAGTCGTGCTGTAGAAGTGTGGAATCTATTTAAGTGTTCTACAATAGGGGCTTATTCCGATATTTACTTAAAATCAGATGTTTTACTTTTGGCTGATGTTTTTGAAAATTATAGATCCACATGTATTAAAACCTATAAGTTAGATCCTGTTAATTATGTCACTAGCCCTTCTATGTGCTGGGATGCAATGATGAAATTAACTAATGTAGAATTAGAATTATTAACGGAACCAGATATGCTTCATTTTTTCAAAAAAGGTGTTCGTGGTGGGGTTAGCACTTGTTCCAAACGCAAATCTGAAGCAAATAATCCATTCTTAGAAAATTTTAATCCTGAAAGACCTACAACATATATCGCTTACTTAGACGCCACAAATTTGTATGGTTATGCTATGAAACAATATTTGCCTGAAAAAAATTTTGCTTGGGTACCTAAGCTCGAAATAGAAACTTTAAATATATCCGAACTTTCAGATACATCATCTATAGGATACATATTTGAAGTTGATTTAGAATATCCAAATTATTTACATGATAGTCATAATGATTTCCCATTTTGTCCTGAACAATATACACCACCAATTTCAAACCACTCAAAATTAATTCCAAACTTACATAATAAATATAACTATATCATTCACTACCGATATCTGAAACAATGTCTACAATTTGGACTCAAAATCATAAAAATACACAGAGCAGTTAAGTTTACACAATCACCATGGTTAGCGGAATATATAGATTTAAATACAAATTTACGAAATTTATCTAAAAATAAATTTGATAAAAATTGTTATAAATTGGCAAATAATTCAATTTTCGGTAAAACCATGGAAAATGTTGATAGGCGAGCAGATATTAAATTAGTATCTCAATGGGAAAGACAGGGTAATAAATTTAGTGCCGAAAAACTTATTTCTAAACCTCAATTAAAAGATTTTAAAATTTTCTCTGAAAATCTAGTTGCTCTTCAACTTCAACAGGTTTGCATTGAATACAATAAACCAATTTATGTTGGGATGAGTATTCTGGATATTGAAAAAACTGTAATGTATAATTTTTATTATGGGTATTTAAAAGTAAAATATGGTAATAATTTAAATTTATTATATACGGATACTGATTCCTTAATTCTTGAAGTTCAGACCCAAAACTTTTATGAAGATATGAAGCTAAATCTGGATAAATTTGATACTTCTAATTTTTCTGAACAAAATATTCATTGCATGCCTATTACAACATCAGTTGTTGGGAAATTTAAAGATGAGTACAAAGGGATTCCCATTGAAAGTTTTTATGGAACTGGTGCTAAAGCATATTGTATAAAATCCAAAAATAGTGTAGATAAAAAAGCAAAAGGCGTTAGTAGATCATGTATAAAAAATCAATTAACATTATCAGATTATAAAGATGTTGTTGAGAAAGGTGACAAAATATTCTGCACCATGTATGTATTCAAGTCAGATATGCATAATATATACACTAATTTGTTAAATAAATTGGCATTAACAACTCATGATGATAAAAGATATTGTATACCAAATTCCACAAAAACTCTTGCATGGGGACATAAGGATATTTTGGAAACAGATTTTTTTGATAAAGATATGAAAATGATGTATGATACTCTAACTTTTTTAAGTTCTGGAAACGAAAATGGATCTAAAAATAAAAAACCGCGATTAGAATTAACTACTCCAAGTAATTTTTCATCTTTATAAAGACATCATTTTATATGATGATAAATTATGTAAGTCGTTTTTGAAGCTTTAAAAGTTGGAGGGGGAACTGAATCCAAAAACATATATATTGTATAGAAATACCATTATTTGTTAGTAATATTACAACAATGACTGCTGCATCTTTAATAGTTTTAGTTTCCCTTGTTGGAAATGTGATATATGTAAATTACATTCCTAATACAGTTAGGGCTGATATATGTATAAATGCCCTCAAAAATGAAACCGACTGCTACAAACAGATGAAAATGACATATCTTGTTGGAAATTCACACTTTTTTACCTATAATGTAACTGATTCTGCTTTGTGTGAAAATACATACATAAAAATTAAATATTCCATGACAAACAAACCATTACAATATTCAGATTGGATTCCTTTCAATAATAAAAAAGAAGAATCTTGTCATTGTGTCTGTTGTTATATATTTGTTATTATATTTACAGCAGCAATATTTATTTGTACATGTTTAATTTTATTGTATTTCATGAAAAAATATCTATAAAAATATTTAATAAATGTTAAAAAAATAATATAAATTTTGTTTTTTATTGATTCTCGTTAGTATAAAGACATTTAAAGTTTATCCCCTCCTCTTAAATGGAGAGGGAAAATAAGTTTACCCCTCCACTTGAGAGGAGAGGGAAAATGTATAAAATTTAGGAGCAAACGGATTGATAGTTAGTTTTTTGAGAGCAAGCAGATAGCCAGTTAGTTTTTGAAATACATCATTTAAAATGTTCAGTAATCAGAGTAAAAATATATTTGAAAATTCACCATTAAAAAAGAAAATAAAAAAAACAATTATAAATTCTACAAAATATAATTTAAATAATTCTAACTCTAAATATGCTGTGATTGGTTTGTGGGTGGAAAGTGATTTTCTACCATGCATTGAACTTGGTGGTAAAAATGGTCAGTCTGTGATATTAAATGAAGATGATTGGAAGAACTTATTGCAATATCAAGGAGTTATAACAAATTATATGTTTTCACCAAATGTTTTCAATGAACCGATATATTTGCAAAATTTATCTATTCATTTTGAAAAGATTGGTGAATTACCAATAGTGAAGATTGTGAAAAGCTGTGATTTTATTTACTATGGAAATGAAACTGTGTGCAGACTATGGGAACAAATTCCACTTATAGAATATAGACTAAATGTTTTACAAAAACAAAACTTTCGACGTTATTTCAACGTTTTTAGAAATAACAATTTTTACGACGGAGATTCTTTTGACAAAATATATAATGTCCTTTCTCCAAAACAAAATCTAAATAGTGAAAATGTGTGTTCCATGCTGGAACTGCTGTTGAATCATCCCGAAGAACTAGAACAAAAATTAAAGTCTAAGCACTATTATGAAGAAGACAGTATCTATTGATGAATCAAGAAACCAAATTCATCTGATGGTTGCTTGGAACTTCGCCTACAGAAAAGCTCGTATGACTTCTGAAGAGTTTATAAATCAAAAACATTTTAGAAGAAGGATTAAATTGACTGAAGAAATTTTAAATCCCATATTAGACTCTGATTATAGGAATATTGTATTTAAAAAAATGTTTATGTAATAAGCTTATTTTTAAATAAAACAAATATATATATAAAAAATCATTTTTTTTTATTACAAACATCAATTATTATTACAGCATTAATTACTATTACATCACATCTCTCTTGAAGATCCAAGAGTTATAAGATTTATCTAATCCTAACCATTTTACAAATACTTTGTTTCCTTTCTTTCTTAACACTTTTTCCACCAGATATACATTTGGGTGTCTTACTTTTTGAAGTTCTTCTTCATAGAAACCTCCTTGAATATCTATCCCATTTCCATCTTGAATCAAATACGTTGTTGGATTAGTAAGCTGGATTTTTTTTATTTGAAAAATTTCGTTTGACCAGTTGGGCGTGTAACCTTTAGAAAATTGTTCGCGAATCTTGCTTATTCGTACTCTATCACTGACACGAAATTTTGGTGATCTGGGATCCACAGTTTTCCTATGAGTATAAGCTGATTTCAAGATTTCCATTTCATTCTTTTTGTTAACTTCGTTTGGTTTTTTTCCGATTGTTGAATGCTTAGTATTATTGTATTCTGTAATTATTTCTTTAAGAAAGCTGATCCATTTATAATTACCTAGTAAACTAAACTTTTTCCACATTTTGTTTTTTATCGTTCTATTTACTCTCTCTACAATACTAGCTTTCATATTAGAAAATGTGTTGTAATGATTAATTTTGAACTGCTCCATAAGTTTCTGAAAGTCTTGATTAAAGAATTCTTTACCCTGATCAGTATTCAGATTTGTTGGGGGAGTTTTTAAAGTTAATAGAATTTTTTTCATTGCAGCTGCTACATCTTTACCAGTTTTGGATTTTACAGGTTCTGCCCATACAAATTTAGAAAACACATTTATTACCATTAAAATATATCTTAAACCCCTATTAAATTTCGCATATGGCTGCATTTCTATCAGATCAGCTTGAAATAGATCATTAAGCCCTTTTACAATTGTTCGTCTCCTTCTATATCGCCTTCTCGCCGGTTTATGTAATTCATTTACAACGTCTTGCTTAATTTTACTCATTATTAATTTATACCTTACTCTCGAAAATAAATCCCACAAATAACTTTACCTCCTTCTAAACCGTTTATAAAAGCCCTTTATCGCTGATGTTGTAAAATATAAAAAAAAATCATCTCAGTTTTTTTTAGTAAGTTCTTTAATTTTATTTTCCATTGCTTCAAATGATTTTTTATTTTCATTTATAATTTCTTTTATTGACGAATTTATTTGGGTGATGTTGTTAGTAAGATCAGAAATTTTTACATTAAATTTATTTTCCATTGTTTCAAATGATTTGTTATTTTCATTTCTAATTTCTTTTATTGACGAATTTATTTGGGTGATGTTGTTATTAAGATCAGACATTTTTACATTAAATTTAGTTTCCAAAAGAACATTTGATAACGTATAATCTTTT
Organism: Diaprepes abbreviatus; assembly: GCA_034092305.1. Lineage (NCBI taxonomy): Eukaryota > Metazoa > Arthropoda > Insecta > Coleoptera > Curculionidae > Diaprepes > Diaprepes abbreviatus. The sequence goes on from JASJET010000303.1 coordinate 1,821,962, forward strand.
TTGAAACCACCTAATGTTGAATTCATTTCTTCTCTTGCATAATTCATTGTATCATTAAATTCTTTTCTAGAAACTTCAGCAGCTCTTTGAACTAATTCGTTTAAAGATTTTATTTCTTTTGTTAATTTATCTTCTAGATTTTTTATATCTTTTCCTAATTGAAATTCTGCATTTGTAATATCTAATGTCATTTTCACAATTTTTTTTTCTATATTTTTTATGTCTGACGCTGTCTTTTCAGCTTTGTGTAGTATATCTGTATAAGATGTTTCAAGTTCTTTTATGAGTAAAGAAGTCTCCTCGATTTTTGAACTATTATTTTTAATTTTAATTAATACATCCTTTTTAGAAACTTCTATTATAGCTTGCACTACTTCTAGTAAGGATTCTAATTCTTTTTGTAATTTCTCATCGATTGCCTTTGTAAAATTTCCCTCGTCAAAAGACGTTTCAGATTTGGTTTTCAGATTGTTTAATTGCTTTAGTATATCCTCGATTTTTTCATTATCTTTTGTAATTTGATCTTTGAATTTTGTTTCAATTTTTTCATTTTCGTTTTGAAAATCCTCCTTCAATTTGTCTTCTAAATATTGTAAATTTGATTTATATGCATTGATTTTAATTTCAAATTCTTTAATTTGTTCTTTAAATTCATTAACTTTGTCGGTATCTTTTTTGTGAATTAGGAAATGAGTGTTCATTGATTTTTCAAGATTTTGTGTATTTTTATCCATAACGTCATGTATTTTCTTAAAATTCCTTACTTCTTCTGCTACTCTATCATTAAGCAAATTAGTAAAATTTTGAAACTTTGATGTAATTTCCTTGGAAATACTGTTCTTGACATTGTCAATTGCTGAAGTATCCTTAATTATTGATTTAATTGATGTAATTTCATTTTTTATTTCATTTTCAAAATCATCAACTTTATCATATTTTAACTTCACTACGTCAAAGTCATTTGCATATTTAGAAACTTTCTGAGAAAATTTTTCTACTACATCATCATTTCCATCAACAGTATTTTTCAAATTAATTATCTTGTCATTATATTCAGGAATAACTTTATCCTCAAATAACTTAATCTTTTTTGCAATATTTTGTATATTGTTATCATATTCATTTATTCTCTTATTTAAATTATTAACATCGCTTTTCAACCCGGGATCTAAATTTTGAATTAATTTGTTTTCAATATATTTGACATCGCTTTTAAAAATTTTTATTATTTTCTCTTCAACATTTGATAATATTTTATTTTCTAGTGATAATAATGTGTTTAGAGCAGATTTTTTTGAAATATGACGACCAAATTTATCGATGGTCATTTTAGAAATGTTTAAAAGTATCTATTATGTCCTTTTATATAATAATATTCGCTTCTCTTAGTTCTTCAATAATAGAAATAATTTCATTGTTATGACCAGTGTGTCCCGCAAGCATGGATGCTACCAATAGTCGAAGTCTCTCAACAAGTTCGTTTACATTATCCCAATATATGTAATCTGTATTAGGATTATTAACTTTTAAAGTTATACCAAATCCGGTTTTTTTTGAAGACACTCGACTTTCTCTATATGGAGCTTTGCGTCTTTCAAAAAATCCCTGGACTGCTTGTTGAGATTCGGGATTTAGAGTTTTAGTTTTTGTAATTCCTTTGCTTTGCAAATAAGGTCCTATTATAGAAATATATTTATGTGATCCATTCCCCTGCACCTGCTCATTTGGATCATTATTTCTACGGTATGCATTGGTTCTTTTTAAAATATCCATATAATTTTCCAAATCTTGTTTTTTATACCCTATTGGTTCTTTTTTAAATAATAACTCATATAAACCTGGTGTACCTGTATAGGTTATTCCTTCAATTTTGATGTTTTTACCAATAATTTCGACAGATTTTTGAGTTAAACCCAAAAAGAATTTCTCGGTTTCCAAATCATGAACTATTCCATATTGGTGATCAAACTCATGTTCAACATCTTTTACACCGCTATCAATATATTGGCGAGGTAATTCATCAAATCCTAATAAATATTCTTTATATAAATCTGTATCAACAAATGTTCTAACTGTTTGCCGTGTTTGTTCCAGTATATCTGAAAGATTTCCTATTGTGGAGTGTGAACCTGAAGAAGGGTTTGTTTCTGCAATAATACTTGTTTGTTGTATAGATGGCATTTGACTTGCTGAAGCTAAACTCGCGTCCCAGTCAATAATCGATGGTATTTCTGTAGGAAGGAGTGGAGTTTTTCCCGTCTTTCTTTTTTCTGGTGTTGATGTTCCATATTGTAATTTTCTCTTTGGTGTTAGTGTTTGAATTGATCTTTTCTGTGGTGTTTCATAAATTTTTTTAATTGGTGTGTGTAGCTCTTCCTTTATTTCAACAGGTTCAATTTTACCAATCGTTGAAATTAATTCTTGTAAGGGTTGAGTTATCGGTTTATATGTTTCCTCCAATTTAGTTTGCGCCTCAAATTCCGCATTTTTTAAACTCTGATATTTTTGTTTAACAGCTTTTCTTGATTTAACTAGCTCTCTTGCTAAACGTTCATCCATGATTGGTATAATTTACCATCAAACGTTTATTTTTATAAGTAAATATATGAATCAAATCCTTTTCGATATCGGCCAGATTTCACATTAGAGTCTTTGTCTATTACTAAAAATCCAAATTTATCTTTCCAACATATTAAGCACAACTCATTAAATTGGTTTAATGACATATCAACATTAACATGATCATCATAAATATGTTTTAAGTTTGTTCGATCTTGTTGAAATATAACAATTAAATTTGCATTGTCACGAATTAATTGTTTCGGAATAGAAGAATATGTTTGACATAAATAAAAACAATCAGTATTTTTGTGTCTTCCGAAACAAAAATAGTCCTTTACAACATTCTGATTACAACACACTATATCATCAAATATTATTATAGAGTTTGGTTTAACTTGTTTTGGTGAAACAATTGTTTCTTCATTTTCAGATTCATAGTATCCAATTTTTTTCAAAGGTTTAAAAAGTGTTCTCAAATATTTATACTTTGGTTGATATAAGGATTTTGAATAAACATACAGATTTTCAAATCGCAAACCATTCGGATCTTCAATCAAACTAATAATAACATTGGTTTTGCCACAGCCTGACGGGCCAATAATTAACCCTCTTTTACTATTTCCCTCAAACAGTTTTCCATGTTTTCTAAAACCATTCACTGAACTTTCATGATCCTTAATTGTTATAGAGTATGGTTGTTTCTCAACTCTCATTTTATATATAAAACAAACTATTAATATTCAGTATTGTGATGTAACTGGTTAGTTATCACTAGGATTGCAACTATATATAATGTTTCCATCACATAATAAACGAATCATTTACAAGACAAACAGCAAAAGGAAAGGAAGTGGTTTAGTAAACTCATTAATAAATAAATTACCCTTTGAATTGCATATTCCTGGTTATAATTTTTGTGGACCTGGAACAAAATTGGAAAAACGATTGTCAAGAGGTGATAAAGGTATAAATTTATTGGATGAGGCTTGTAAAGAACACGATATTGCTTACTCACAATCAAATGATATAAAAAGAAGGCATTTAGCTGATAAAGTATTAGCTGACAAAGCTTTATCAAGGTTCAAAGCTAAAGATTCTAGTTTTGGGGAAAAAACTGCTGCACTAGGAATTACTGGTGCTATGAAAATTAAAAGAAAATTAGGTATGGGACTTCGAACGAGAAGAAAGTTCAAGCGAAAAACTCGAAAAGGACGAGGACTATCATTATCTCAGGTAATTTCAAAAGCTAGAAAAGGAATTAAGGGGAAACGTTTTAAAGACCTAAATGAAAGTATTCAAACTGCTTTAAAAGTTATTAAAAAAACTGGTAAAGTGTTACCTCCAAAGAAAAGGGTAATTCCAATCCCAAAGACTGGCGGATTTCTTCCACTTATACCTTTATTTGCTGGTTTGTCTGCTCTTGGTGCTCTTGGAGGAGGGGCTGCAGGTATTGCTAAAGCAGTAAATGATGCAAAAGCAGCCAAAGCGAAATTAGAAGAATCTAAACGACACAATCAAATGATGGAGTCCATTGCGGTAGGAAAAAAAGGAAGTGGACTTTATTTAAAACCCTATAAAACAGGATGTGGATTATACTTGAAACCTTATTCAAAAAACTGCTAAAACATATACCTCGAAAAGCACTTACAAATTACGATTTACTTAAATACGCTAAATATTTACAAATTCCCAACTTTCGTGGTATTTTTATGAGGGATAAATTACCAAAAAAGATAAAGTTAATTGAAAGTGCAATTGTCAATCTAGATAATCACAGTGGTGTTGGTACTCACTGGATAGCATATACAAAAAAAGGAAAAAACATAATATATTTTGATAGTTATGGTAATTTGCGACCCCCTTCTGAATTAATTAAATATTTTTATAGCGACCAAAATAATAATATTTTTAATTATAATTATAACAGTTATCAAAACTTTAACAAAACAAATTGTGGTCAATTGTGTCTAAAATTTCTTTATAACCATATGTAACACCTAATTTTAGTTTATTATTAAACATATTTTTAAAGTAAAATGTCATATAGTTTTGTTCTTAGCGGCAATTCCGCTATTTTAACATCAGAGTTACATCCTCCAATATATTTAGATGAAGATGTTGAATATGTTATCGGTCTTGTAAATTTCGAAACATTTAATGCAATTCCCAATATTGATGTTGGGAATAATGTATTAATTCATGATGAAAATTTAGAAATAGCCATACCCCCAGGTAGCTACGAATTAGAAGACATAACAGATTTTTTAAAAAAACACTTGGATGAGGATAAAATTAGTTTTAGTCTTTATGCAAATAATAATACTTTACGTACACATCTTAAATGTTCAGCCCCCATAACTTTTCGTGAAGGAACTATAGGTAAATTATTAGGGTTTAAAAATGGGCGATTGGAAGCCAACATTGAACATATATCAGATTTTCCCGCGGAAATAATTAAAGTAAATTCAATAAATATAGACTGCAGTATTGCAGAGGGATCATATTTAAACGGGAAACCTGTTCATATAATACACCAATTTTTCCCGAGCGTTGCTCCAGGGTTCAAAATAATTGAGTCACCTCAAAACGTCATATATTTCCCAGTCACCGTTAAAGTAATTGATAAAATAGCCATTAAAATAATAGATCAGGAAGGTGATTTGGTTAATTTTAGAGAAGAAACCATAACCATCAGACTACATCTTAAAAAAGTAGATTAAAGATGGTAATATTATATAACAATAAATCTGCAAACTTTACTAGAAAATTTAATAATAAAAACATTAATAAGACAAGAAAGAAACCAACTTCCTTTAGTAGGAAATCAAACTTCCAAAGGTTAACACCTTCTAATAGAAAATTTCTTCAAAGTTTGGGTTTTAAACTTAAATAAAAATGGATTATTTAAATGTAAGAGAAAATGTATTGGTTGATGAATCAATATTAAGCTGGGAAATTCTTTCTTTCGATCCTTTTAATCCTACAAAACTCGGACCAAATGATGAAATCAGAATTGCTTTGCAACAAACAGGAAAATATCCTTTACCTTGCAAAAGTGAAATTTATGTGGAATTGCAAGTAACTAAAGAAGATGATTCCCCTTTAGCTAATACTGTTTTAATTAATAATGCTCCGGCATTTTTATTTAAAGAATTACACTATATTTTAAATGGTGTTACTATTGACTCCGTTCGGGATATTGGTATAACTTCAACTCTTAAGGGATATATTTCATTTAATCAAAATGAAAGTGCTAAATTGGAAAATGCCGGTGGGTATCCGAAAACAAAATCTAAAGAAAAAATTATGACTGATGACAAAGGTAATGTTTCATTATGTATACCATTAAAGATGTATTCAGGATTTTTTGAAGATTATAATAAGATTATTCTTAATTCACAACAAGAACTTATTCTAATAAGAAGTAATGATGATACAAATGCATTATTATCCAGTAATGAAGATGAAAAACCCAAAGTTAAAATTACCAAGTTGTGTTGGAGAGTTCCTCATCTTACTGTAGCGATTCCGCAAGAATTAGCACTTACCAAAATTATTGACAAAAATAGTGATATACTAATAACCTTCCGAAGCTGGGAATTAGTTGAATATCCAGAGTTATTGGAAACTACGAGGCACAACTGGCCCGTAAAAACATCTACAAAAGTCGAAACGCCACGTCATGTTCTAGTTGCTTTTCAGAAAAATAGACGTGGTAATCTAAAAATGGATATGAGTAAATTTGATCATTGTAATTTAAGAAATATGAATGTCTTTTTAAATTCAGAAAGATATCCTTACAATGATCTTCAACTTGACTTTGAAAATAATAAATTTGCTACTCTGTATGAAATGTTTACAGACTTTCGTCAAGGGTATTATAACTCTCCAGTGGAACCAATTTTTAATCCGAAAGAATTTAAAGAAAATGCTCCTATAGTTTACATTAATTGTTCACATCAAAGAGATTTACTACAAACAGGTCCAGTAACCATGAGAATTGAATTTGAAACCAAGGAAAAAATTCCCCCTAAAACAGCGGCATATTGTGTTATAATTCATGATAAAGTTTTCAGTTACAATCCATTAACAAAAATTGTGAAACAGTTGTAATACAATTTCCTTAAGATAAAATACTCTTTTTAAACAAACCGCTACTTACGCTTAAGAGCGCACGCGTCAATTTTGATATTTATTAACGTAGCCAAACCAGAATTCTTCATTTATATAATGTCTTACGAGATTTCAGTTCGAGTATTAGATTTTCAACTTCAGTTGCAGAAATTAAAAAAACAAATAAGTGAATATCAATTAAAAGTAGAAATGATCAAGAAATTCAAATATTTGAAAATATGAAACTTATTCTAGATCTTCAAGGATTCAAAATTGAAAATAATAAATTTATTGTAAAGGAATTAGCAGCGTACGATGGGCAAAAGACAAGTCATTTTATTTTCAAAGCTCCATTTCCGATGGGTCATTTACCATCCTATTTACACAAACAAGCTCTGTGGTTAATAAAAAATTACCATTGCATTGAATGGTGTGAAGGATTTACACCATTACACAAATGTGGAGATATCATAAGAGATTTAAGCGCTAAGATGGACTATGTTTATGTAAAAGGGGAAGAAAAGGCAGATTTCGTAAAGAAGTATTCCATGAAACCAGTTATCGAGATTGATGAACAACCCACCCTAAAGAAAATGGATCCTTGCTGCTTTTATCATCAAAAAATACCATGTGTATGTGCATTATCAAATGTTTATTACCTTTACAACAATTTTTTTATGTAATAAAAGACTTGATTACAAATTATGTGTTTTATTTTCTAACATTGTTTTAATACATGAAATATTATTATTTAATCCTAGTTCTTGAAGTTTACATATTAAAATATCTATATTTTTATTTTTTAAATATTCGCTACAACATTTAGCTGCTAGTAAACATAATTCCGCATGTTCCATATAATTTAAAAACAATATAATATTCTGCGCTTCACTTTCTTGACCTTCATATGCATAAAACTCGGAACAGGCTGCGGACATCAAAAACTCTTCATACATTTCTCTTATTAATAATTCCATAATAAATCCTACACTAAAACCTCCCTGTTTCTCAATATCTCTTTATCTCTCTCTTCCTCTTCCACGATTTCTTTTAATATATCAGGATCTTTTATATAATCCTTCAATATCCTTAAAAAGTAACTGAATCCTATTTTCTTTATTTCATGAAAGAACTTCGGCAAATTTTGGGTTTTTCTATAATTTAAACAGGCTTCTGCAGCTAATTGGTATTGGAAGGCAGTCTCATAATATACCTGTGCCCACTCGGGGTGTGTTTTCCTTAGCATTGCATTCTTTAATTCGGAATTTTGAAGTTTAGTAAACTGTTTACCTAATTTGATTATTTCATTTTGCAAATCACTGTTCATAACTACCACTTATTTTTAATTTAACACTGTTCTTTATTAGTGGTGAATCTTCTATATAAGCTTAAGACTAGTTGTAAATGAATGTAGCTCGCTCAGATTCAGTCCTTTAAAATACCAGCTCCCCTCCAACTGCTACCAGCTCCCCTCCAAGTACTGTGGTGGTTAGGAAGGAGGTAGGAGGTGGAGCAAAAAGAGGCGGAGTTTATGAAACCAATCGGAATAGGGGGCGAACTTGGGCAGCCAATCAGAAACAAGGTCATTCTTGGCTGACCAATCAAAAAAGTGGTGGGGGGGTCAACTAGAAGCCCCCTATTCCCACTACTATTAGGGTACTAATCTATTTTCTATTTATCTAGTAAAGGAATACATTTTTTAGATAGGTAGATCCTTTTTTAAATAATAATAGTGATTAGTCTGTCAATAATTAATATTATATTCTTAGAAGCCCTGTAGGTTAGCACACAATAAATCATTTAATATTTTACAATTTTATTCTTTCTGTTACTCTATGTATTTTTTTTTATCATTTAGTGAATTTAAAGAGGCTCTACCTTTTCTTTAATTTGTGTTTTTACTCCATAAAACTTGATATTTTTTAGTTTTTGCGAATATTCCGATGCTTGGAAAAACAATATCAAATTTATAATCAAATTTCGTTTAGAAAAACTATATAAGTATAGGCTTATGAACAAAGTTGATACATAAGCACCTATATAAAAATGAGAAGACAACTAGTTTGATACATTAACAATAAATTTAAAAAATGCCTTTATTTCAAAATTAAACCTCGATTTTAGGGCCGAATTAAAGTCAAGTTTGTAAGACATAATTTTCAATATTAGTTATGTGTTTTAAATATATTTTACAAAATTTATTAATGCTCAAATTATTCATTATGTTATTCCGCAGATAGCTAAGTACTTACACTTCTTAAATATTTTTAATAAGAATATGGCATTATTTAGGTATGTGGGAGGCTACAATAATGTAGTCAAAATTAATTTGAAAATCACAATTTCAAGAGTTACAAATTTTCTGCACGCCTTCGTTGTCTAATATTACAAGTTAAGTGTTTTATCTTAATAGGATTGTCTCTCCAATTTTTATTCACGCTAAAGAAGCCATTGTTCACCTTTTAAGTGTAAATCCATTTAAAACACCTTAGAATTTAAATTAGAAGGCTGGCTTTCTTTTTATTGCGTAGTTAAACATGGTGGAATCAAATTAAATCGATAAATACCGCCGTTAAGTATCTAATAAAATTTTAAAACCTTAACTCTGTGTTTTATACAAGGTGGTTCAAAGTTCTGAGGTTGGTAGTAGACGAGATAATTTAGAATGTTTATATAAATACACAATCCCTGAAGTGATTTGACTTTCAAGATAAAATCCAAAGATAACAAAAATTGTGATTATAACAGTAAAAAGTAAACCTTTTCGGGTACAGGTTACCCTTAGCATGTCCTAGGATATTAATATTTCCAAATTAAAATAAAATGATTTAATTTGCTTCATATCAGTTTGTGCTTTTTAACCTGATTACTAGAAAATTAACAGCTGATTGTTTGAAGCTCTATTAATAGATTATTGAACCACTTAAGCTCTGATATTCGTTAAAATTATCTACTAAACATTTCACCAGTTAGGATTAACCTTTTATTAAATTTACTACAGGGGTTGCAAAAGCAAGAGAAACTCTTGTAGGAAACTATACATAGGTGACTAAATAAATTTTGTAATACGGTCCTTAGACTCACGAAAATACCGATAAATAACTGGATTAAAATAATACAACTCATGAAAATGATATCAGTAAACAGGGTGTTCGGGAAAATGTAGAAAATCTCTCGGATATGAAAAAAAAACACTTGAAAGGTATACTACATGTTCATATAAACTTGTTTCGTATAAGCCGCCTCTTCGGAGATGTGGGGTCTCAAAGAGCTGCAGAGGAATCAAGTTTTTTACACCTAATTATTGAACCACCAGCTATATTTAAATTTTTTTTAATATGATGTATACCAGGTAAGACCTTTAAATACTAACCAAGAAAGTGTTGTGAATTGTTCGCAGCTACATAGACGGACTAACAGTGACATTTATGAATCCATTCTTTTTTACGCCCTGTATGATAAGAACTTTGAACAACGTTTTTTACATACTTTTAACTATTGACTAAAAATTATGTACTCACTTATGTCGCTAATCCTAACCGTTTTCGTAATTTTATTTACACCCTAACTTATTTCGGGTTAAATATGAAACAGAGGATTTTTCCCCCGTCACCTTAGTTCTAATAAAAAGTTAAACTGACTACTTAGTTAAAAACGTCATTAGAGGGTTCAACATGGGCTCTGTGAAGTCTGATGACGCTCGCGGGCACGTCAAATTGAGGACTGCTGTAACCTCCACATTAACTCAGCATTGTTCCTTATTTGATCACAATGAAACGTGATTCTCCGTAGAAGTTCCTCCCTACTATCGATCAGAGTGGAATATATCAAGGTTTTAAGATGTCCCCAGAGTTAAAAATTCAACAGCGTTAGGTCGGGAGATCGAGGAGGCCAAGCAGTGGGTCCTCCTCTACCTATCCAACGGTTTGGATAGACGTTATTCAGGTGCTCCGACATAGCAAAGCTAAAATAAGGTGGTGCCTCGTCGTGCATGTAATACTTATTTCGGCAGGTTTCAAATGATTACGGCTCTACCAAATCGTGAAAAATGTTCCGGAGGAACTCCAAGTAAAGTTCTCCATTCAGTCGTGTCCGCAATATGAATGGTCCAATCAAAAAATTGCCAATGATTACTGCCCAAAAATTATTGATACTATTTTTGAAAAAACCTGCTTCATCTGTGAAGAGAATCGGGCTAATGAAGTTTACATTATTTCGTTGCTGATCCAATGGCCAGTTTGCAAACTGAATTCTACGGAGAAAATCTTCAAGAATGAGTTCATGTATTTTTTTCAGATGATATGGATACAACAGCTGTTCTGGAAGAACTTCATGTACTATTGTTTTCGATGTACTAAACTCCGCTGATAATTTTCGAGTGCTCGTTGAAGCATATTTTCCTCTAATTGTGGAACAGTATCAGTACTTCTCTCAAAATTTCCCAAAATTAGGAAATTTAATAATATTACCTTATAAAATGAAATCGCCTACCATTTTCCTTACACTCTTTGAAATGTTTTCTGATCTGGAAGAGTACGATTAGGATATCTATCCATCCTGGCTTTAAAAGCATTGCAAGATGCAAGACCATATATCAGATATACATCTGCATTCTCAATAAACGTGTATTCCATATTTCCAATTATTTCACAATTGATTTCACCACGAAATCCAAAAATCAGCAAATCAATATCCAAGTAAAGAATCAATGTGACAGCGATGTGAAAGTTGACAAGTTCTAATATGTAGGACATGTATTTCTTTCGTACTTAGCAACGTTTGCAACACCAGTACTTTGTTTTTGGTGCCGATGAAATAAAACGCATATTTTTTGCGAACCTAGGTCGTACTGTAATTCATAAAATTAGACATTTTTAACTAAACAGGTTGACTCTACTTTTGAATAGATTTTTTTTATCAGAAGGTCAAAGGTTGAACATTTGATAGGAACAAAGATGTCTCTTTTTTCGAAATACGCCAAATACAAGATGAAATTTTTTCGAAAACGGTTAGGATTAGCGATATGAATTAAGAGTACTTAATTTTTAGTCAATAGTTAAAGATAAGTAAAAAACATTGTCCAAAGTTCTTATCATACAGGGCTTAAAAAATGGGCAGAGAATATTCTCTGCCTGAAAGGAGAATTACATATATAACAAACTATTTAAATACGGCAGAAAGATTTCTTTATTTCTTACTGAAATTTTGATTGTTTAAAAATTTCACATTACTCCGTTGATTCATAGATGTCGTTCGACTGGCGATATTTTTCAGTCTGACATCGAAGTTGGTAGACAGCAGGTGTAATATCCTGTCAACATACCTTGAAATTTATGGTTTATATATCAGTTATTTCCTGCTAATGTTGCTCTCGGTCCGATACAGCTCCACTGACGAGATCATGAGGTGATCGAAACGCGTATGGAGAGAGGACCAGAGCGATATTTGCAGGAAATAAACTGTGTGTACATATATTTTTCATATTCTCTGCCTGAAAAGAGAATTACATATATAACAAGCTTCTTAGTATATAGAAGAACGTTTTCCCAGAGTCTTTAAAAAATGACGCCCTAACGAGAGACCAAATACTTAGTAGCTTCATAAAGATTGCGTCCAGAATTGACTTTTTACAACTAACGTATGTGCTGACATTTCAGAGAAGTTCAAGATATATTTTTTATTAGCTGGTTTCGAAGTAAACATGTGTATAATTTTGAGAAAAAATAAATAAGACACAACTGATGTAGTGACCTACGTATATCACCATTTGTTTTGTGGTGAAATTCTTAAATTTTATTTAGCGAAAAATAGTTTGCTGTAATCTTAAAATATTTAAAAATTAACTGTTGAACGTAATTTTTGGGCTTATTGCAATACAGAAAAATAACGTTATGTGCTGGATAGTAAAAATACAAACGAGAATGAAAAACTGTAAAGAGATATTATTTTCTGAAAAATAATTATATCTGATGGATAAACAAACCACAAAAATTGAATTATGGTTTTTAAATAGCTGCAACATAATGTAACTCTAACGTAATTCTAATTAAAATTACTAGGTATAAAACAGCCATGAAAATTTTGTAACAGACGATCATGTTTATTTTACTTTTTATAACCGTTAGATTATATGCATATGCTCTAACTATTTTAATTTATCGGTGCTGTGTAATTTGGTATTGACGTTCTAACAAAGTGGAATTTCAAAATATTATATAAGGAAGTGCCACGAAAGAAAAATATCGCCTATTTTTGATGTTAACAAGATGGCTTGATTTGCTAATCTCTAGGGAACGAATAAGGGTGCTCCAAAAAATGTTAGTGCTTCTTATTTTGTTTCTGATTTTTTTTAATGGAAATATCGATCCACAAAATCAAAGTTAGAGGTTCAAGTTTTGGATTCTAACTTTGAACCCACCTTATATTTTTAAATTAAGGTTTGCCATAGTATAGTACAGAGAAGACTGCTTAATCTAATACAAAAAACTGGTCTCCATACATAATTTGTTTAAAAATTTTGACAAATATCATGCCATCGAAATAAAAGTGATAGTTTTAGATACTACCAAAGATGATTATAGCTAACCCTAGATATAATAATCCTGGATACTACAAATATTTTACATCAAAGCCTACTCTTGAATCAATCGATAAAATGATCGGTTGTATCTTAAGGGACTACATAATCTGTAAAATATTTTCGTGTTCATATTCAAAGAAAATGATAATTAGCAGACTATAGAAATCATTAGAAAAGTAAATAGTGATACTAAAATATTTATGTAAAAAATCCGTTGAAAAATATTGAAGTTTGGCGTCGGTGATTGGAGTTTTTTATGATTTTTGTTGAAAATTAGTTCTCCCAAGAGAGTATTGTTAAATATTATTAAATGAATGTAGAATTTTCATACCTTCATTTATTTTAAATATATAACACAGTTGAAAGGAACATTTAATCCTTTCTTTATACTGCTTGTGTAGTTGAACAAAGGGTATTATTTACATATTTAAAAGAGTTATTTATGTTAATAAGCTAAATATATATTCTGTTCAACAAGAACGTGACCTGATTATTCAGAAGAAATAAATCTGACATTTTGTTTCATATATTTTATTGAAGTACATATTATTGGTTATTGCGCAATTACTCAATACTTGGTCCAATTGCCGTCATGATTTATTACAGCTTGGCATCTTTTTTCCCTGATTTTAACAAGATTTTTAGAGTATTTCAATGGCTAAAATCGCTATATCTTTTTAATTTGATAAGCGAGTTGCATTTCCGTGTACACTGGCTTTCGTCTGAGTTGCATTTTGATGTAGGACTACACATTTTCTAAAGGGTTTGTATCGGGAGATATTGCCGGCCATTCGATATGTGTAATGTTATTTTGTCGTTTCCACGCACTGCATATTTTACTACGATGTTTAGAGTCTTCTGCAGCACCCAGGTTGTTATGTCTGACGCAAGAAAACACATTGCACAGCATTCAAAATACCGTTAGACACTAAAAGGCGACCAAATCCACGTGTGGACAAGCACCTCTGAGCATGCACTTTTATATGGTGTTCTACTGTACCTTGAAGCAACCTATTATGCTGACTTGTTCAAGCTTTTGCCCCGTTGATTCATTTTTGAATATGTTTTTAAGATAACAAGGGTTTCTTCAAAGTAGCCCGAAAGGATACATCGTTTTCATGCAGGCGACTTGTCTTCAGGGATATATCTATTCCTTTCTGATGTAGTTCTGATTAAGCAGAACGCAGTGAGAGGCTTGGAGTATCTCGAAAAACATTCTCTATACTGCTCTTTAGCTATCACTCGGCTTGATCTCCTCTCTGGTAGGTCGTCCGCGTTCCCAGCCGCTCAGTATCATTTTACCCATTTCTTGAGGAACCTTTCTGATTTTTTATGTATTTTACAGCCGGTTTATATGATAGTTTCGGTCCTTTAGCATGTTGAACAAGAAACACTGCCTCGTACCGTTTCAAGTACTTTTCACTAGAATTAATAATGCTAAACACCGGTAGAAGTTCATTTTCGTATTACGGAATTAGTCAAAGATTAATAAAAAAAAAAGGTGGCGCTGTGGTGTATTTTTTCTGAATAAGAGCGATCACGTTCTTTTTAAACAGACTATATATAACTCTCTAGAGAAGTCGGCTAAACAGTTTTTACCTTTATAAGATAAATTTTTTTGGAAGTTTTTAACATCAGTTTTATTTTTTAAATGTAGTGCATTAAAAATAACACATGGTTTTAATATTGCTTTCTGGTTATGTCACATTAGTTTTATTTTTAAATAGGAGACTATTTGGTAGAAGATTTTGGTTGTTTACGGTTATAAAAGTTCGTGATGCTTTCTATATAAAAAAGATGGCTTCAATTAATAGTAATAGAACCACTAACTACCGTAAGATGAGGTTTGGCCATAAGCTTTGTGAAGGTTTTACCCATCGTTCTGTTTAATTTTGTTTCTTTTGTTATTCACCATTTATTTACCTAATTTTTTAATTACTCTCTATTTACTTTTTTTAAGACTTCAAACACTCGAATTATGGCTCACAGAAACAATAATAGATAATCAATATTTTTTGTGATGAACTAGTCTTCGACCATTTTTTATGTAGCTTTCTTCATTTAAAACAAAAATATATAAACAAAATTTACCTTCATAATAAAGCTTTTATGAAATTTAGCTTTTGGAATGCGTAATATCCCTCGACACAAAGAATCTCATTGATATTCAACTACTGCAGCCAGATAGCGTTTAAGATCCAGTTTTGAGCTTTTTCAAACAACCGATGGCAATCTTTACACCAAAGTTACTTTGAGTATCTGTGAAAAGAATACATTTTTAAAATCTTTTTACTCACCCCAAGCATAAAAGAGTTCGTAAAACGTTAGAAGTATTTTCTTGTTGGAATTTAAAAACAGCGAAAGCTAACACAATTTACTCAAACAATTTGGATTATAGCGTTTCTTTGAGGATCTTATCTTTAAAGTAACAATGTTTTTATATTGGGAAAGTTCGTTCGTATTTACATTTAGTAAAAAAAATGGATATTCAATATTTATTAATAGTATATTCTGTTCATGATATTTGCTATAAAACATTGTAAAAATTTTTGAATAAGAAAATAAAAATGAAAAGTAAAAACAAAACTTACCTCTTCGTTAACCTAATTCAGTGAATAAATATAATAAAGTATGTCGTGTTCAAATTTCGACACTCTTAGAGGGCATTGGAGTTATTATCAAAGATATAGTGTTTCAGTTTTCACTTTGGTGCCCTACTTTTTAATGAAATGTAAGATTCCGATGTTTAATTTGTCATGGGTCTCTTAGTTTTTTATCTACAGGGTGATTTTAAAAATTTTCCTTTTTTAGGCCCATCTCGTATTTCCGTTATGCATTAATTTATCAAAAAGGTAAATCTAGTTTTGTAGAGTTTTTTTCGTAGAGTCCTGTAACCCAGTTGGTTTTTTCCTAGAGAGTGTATTTTTTGAGATATTAACCAAACATGATTTTTTAAATATGACACCCTGTATATTATTATAGATATTGATTAACTATAATTTAGGCTAATAATTATATCCAAGATTGGACACTTTAAAAGTTAATTCTAATGTTTTTTTTATATTTTCAATTGAAAACACTTAATTATTATTATATTTTTTACTTTAAATAACACTAATATTATAAAAACTAAATATTGAAACTTTATTTGCAAAGAAACAAGACCAACATTATTTCATAAAACTAAAGTGACAAAAACAAAAAAAAAAACATTAAATACAACCAAAGTTCCGCACGTTCATGTCGTGTCTTATACACTTGACTTTACAAAAAACCCAACAAAAAAAAACAAACCGGAATGATCGGGATATTGTGGGGGCCATCTCACTGGCCCATTGGTACCTATCCATTATTGAGGAAGGTTATTGCCCAGAAATGGTCTTAACAGCCCAGAGTTGTGATTCGGGGCACCGTCTTCTTGACGATAAATGGAATTTAAATGGAACAAAGGAACATTTTCAAGCAATTCTGGAATAATTTCCTCAAGGATTTCTATATATCTACGTGCTGTAAAACCCCCTTCATACATCCTGTAGGATATGCGTCGGCCCAAAATAAAACATGAGTCACCAACCCCGCCGCGTCCTCGTCTTGTGACGATTAAAAATTTCCGCACTTAAAAAATAACATTCGTCATATCAGATAACAAATCTGCCAAAAGATTTGTTGGAGTGGATTTGTTCTAAATACCATTAACAAAACATTACTTAGTGTTCATCATCTCCGGGTGTAAATGTTGTAGTATTTTAAATTTATATGGATGGTATTTATACTTTTTCAAAATTCTTTCAGCGTCAGATTTTGCTACACCAACTTCTTCCTCTATTTTGCTATAAGATGATGAAGTTGTTGCTGCTGCCTTAAATTACACATTTGTTTCTTTTCTCTCCCTGTCTTCTTTGAAGTATGTTTTGGGACGCGGCTGAATAAAAGATGAGTGTTCAACTAGATTTCTTTTTAAACGGGTAAATATATCTGAAAAGGGTTGCCTTTTTTCTGGATACCTAATACGAACAAAAACGATCACCAGATATGAAAAGTTATCCTAATGATACCGCTTTAAATACATTACCGACTGAAATATAAATCAGAATCTTGGGGACTTTCTTTGCTTTGTATAAAACATATCATACTTTTTATAATTATCATAAACGGCTATTCAAAATGCAACATAAATAAAAGTAAAATAAAAACACCCACGTAACAAAAATATTTCATAAATAATAACAATCTGAAAAAACTGTGAATTTTTGGACATCTGCCTTTTGTTTCTGATAAATTGGCCATGGCCTACTCTTACAAATAAAGTAACTTATTGAAAATAAGGAATTTTGACCTTGTTTTTGAAAATAATATACTCATTATATATTTTTAAAAATCCTAAATTATACTTAATCAATATCTAAAATAATATACAGGGTGTCCTGTTTAGAAAATTATAAGTTTAGTTAATGTCTCAAAAACTAAACCTTCTGGAAAAAAATGACTGCACCCCTGAACGTAAAAAAACTCTATGAAAACCAGTTTGTACCTTTTTGATAAATTAACGCATAACGGAAATACGAGATGTGCCTAAAAAACGAAGATTTTCAAAAATCCTCTCTAGATTAAAAACTAAGAGAGGCATAACAAATTTGACACTAAAATGAAAACCGCAACATCCTATCTTTTTTAATAATTCCAATACCCCCTAAAAGTGTGGAAAATGGGACACTTCGTACACAGCCCAAGGATTGAACTTGCAACCACATAGTAGAATGAAATTTTTAATATATGAACTATGAGCCTTTATAACTCCTTTTCTTGGGACTTGCGTGGCAGTGCACGCTGCGACTTTGATAAGTTATTTTTTTGGCACCTGATATCCCAAGGTTACGACTAAAGCTCTTTCCTTACATTTTATGCCGATCAGGTAGCTATGAAAGAGGTCGTGTTTTGTTAGCAGTTGAGCTTTATATCCGATATCAGCTGTTCAATGCTTTCAGGTTTTGTAAAGTTATTTTCCCATACTTGCTATCAGTGCTTCAATTCTTGTCTGCTTTTTTGCTTCTTTCTTATGTTCTTTTGCTGAATTGGTTGCTTTTTCCTCGACTTGGGCAGGTTACACGATATTTTTTTCATTAGTGTTACCATATAACTCTACGTGTCAAAATTAAAAACATATCTTAAATACAAATTAAAGTGTGTGCACACCTTATCATATATAGTATTCAGTGTATTCAATTATATAGTTTAATCGATGATAAATTTGATACATGAAATGTTAGTGGGCGTTCATTAAAGACGTTGGTTAAACAGGGAACAATGTTCTGACATAACGGCCATTCTTTAACGACATAACGTTGGTGTCTGGCTCTGCGGTCCCACTCTGAAGTCCTGTAAGTAGTGCAATAATTTTTAGATCGGTACAGGTATTCCAATTATGATTTTCGTATTTTATGTTTTAAAGTAATATATGCATGTTCTCCTACGTTTCTTTCATATTTACAGCATGGTCCACGGAGACAGATGGTTATTCATCTTTTTTCATTTGATCATTTAATAATAATTAATTACTCTAAAGAATACGGCCAACATCATCGCTGTTGTATCTAGTTTTCGTGATCGCTATCAACGGATATTTTGCCTTGTTAATATTTTATAATTATTTTCATGTAACTTCTTCGAAATTTGCTTACTGTTTCCTTTGAAAATGACGATTTTTCTGATGGTAAGTAGATTTATTAAGGCAAATAATTCGAAAAAAATTCATATATCCTTGTCAGTTTACCAGTGTGACGTCACAACGGTCAAGTGTCAAGTATTGGCGTCTTGGAGGAAAATTTGAAACGGAATTTATGCTTTTTAAAGTATTAGTTGTATTAAAAAAATAATTTTAAATATCTTCGGCTACATTAGGTACTTATGCATGGTTTCAAATACTTTTCCAAAAATAGTCAACATCCCAATTAACAAACATCAAAATCAACACACACATAAATTAATGGCGAACAAAGAATATTATAATCACCTATTTATACGGTCTTTTCTGATCTTAAAATGAAGTAATTGTTAGGAGGTATTACTATTATTTTTCAGGGGAACATTCACTTATCCTAAATATACTCACATATCATAAGAATGGTGCTTTGTGGGGCGTTTTCCACGTTATCGGTCCCTAGGTGAACACTGCCTTTTGCATAGTCTTATGAATGCATTAGCTAAGGCCCAATTATATATTAAGCAGAAGATTCTTCGGCACTAAGCCGGTGGTTGATTTAAGTATTTTACAACTGAAAAATCTACAATTGAGAATTGTTTAGAAAAAAAGCGTTATTGAGTTTATACTTCATACGAAACCAATAATTGTTTTGTATCCTAATAAAAGTTACATTATACATGGTGAAAATTGATCATCCTCGTTCAAGCAATTTTTATGAAAACTAATTGGGACAAAGACAATTTAAGGATAAATAAATATACTGTCGATTTATGTCAATAGATATAGGATAAACTTTTTAAAAAAATATCATACATCAATATTTAAATAATAATTTTGGACAACCTGTATAAAATTAAATAAACATTTTATCAATGTTAAAGAACTATGGTGTGGGTATAAAAATTTAAACGTAATATAAATTCCAACAAAAAAATTTTATTATTTGCAAGTTTGCATTTAATGGTAAAGAAATTTTGAGATTGAAGAAAGTGTAGAAATAGACAAATTTAAAAAACTTGTAGATCATTATATTAAAAGAAAAAAAAGGCGCTACGCTTTTCTGGGACATCCTGTATTAGCTAAACTATTTTTAATATATTGCATCTAATTGCATTAAAACTCCAAAATTTTACATCGATCTAACGATGTATTATCAATCGAATCCTGGACTAAATGGACATCCTCTACAGGGCATATATCGCAAATAAATAACAATTCTCAGGAAAGACAATTATTGCAACATGTGATAAATTCGAAATGTGCTGATTCATTGACCTTATAAATTTATATTTAATTTTAATTTATCGATTGGGGTTTCAAATAAAGCAAGTTTAATATCCTAAAATTGTTATTATTTTACAATGTATGTACAAGTTTCTTAATATATATATATATATATATATATATATATATATATATATATATATATATATATATATATATATATATCCGCGTCAACCGGATCAGAGCAATGACCAAAATTTGAAGCCACCAAAAAAAAATCTACCGAGGATTCATTTTAAAGCTTTTTGGTTTGGTCGTAGCTCTGATACGGTTGACGCGGATTGTCTCATATATATATATATATATATATATATATATATATATATATATATATATATATATATATATATATATATATATATATATATATATATATATAAATATATATGTATGTATATATGGGACAATCCGCGTCAACCGGACATTCTCTTTATCCCCTGCTACTACTATTATTTCCTCATTCTTCCTTAAGAATAAGAGGGTCTAATATTCAGCTCGCGTTAAGTTTGAGTTGGGAGGCCGGCCCCTGGGTTTCAGCGTACATCGGAAATCCATATATACAGATCAATGTCTCAATGCAGAATTACATCACCATCCTTCTCAAAAACGGGCAGTAACCAACACACTAATATCAAGATCTCTTTGCCTAACAGAATTGGATACATAACAAGAAGAAATAACACACATATAAGCAGCTCTAGAATGGAATATTTTCTCGAAATCACATATAAGGATAGCCATAAAAGGACAAGAGAAGATCACGACAAAAACCGAGGACCAATATTAAAAAAAGGACTAAGCCATAATCCCGTACATAAAAGGAACAAGGGACAGAACTGGAAAAATTTAAAAAGAACCCAATATACAACCCATATTCAAACCACAAAAAATAATGGCCAACATTCTGGAAAATTCTAAAGATAAGACCGACTTTGAAAATCATTGTGTTTCCAACGTTCCATGTGCAGATTGCCACCGAACATAGGCAGGTGCATATCAGCAAAAATTCAGGAACCTAAAAATGGTCTCAAAAACGAACAACTTCAGCTCCATTTCAACATCATCAAACAATCATTACTTCCTAGCTGAGAAACTATAGCCTAATCTGTGAAAAAGGATCGACTTGTTATTTGGGGATTTTCAAGATTTAATTGAGGATTCATGGGAACGTTGTAAGTTTCTATACCCACCAGGTGTGTAAGCGAGGACTCACCATAATGGCCCGACCAGGTGGAAAATCCCAGACGCGTCACCTGTCTTGTCGCTTTTCCGGAACATGTGAAATTTAGAGCCATGCTCTTAAATTTTGACAATAATGCAAAAAATAATAAGGGGATTTTGGGAGGTGTAAGTAATGGACCTATTGATTACGGAAATTGTAATTGATATTATGGGTAAAGTACTTTTTTATTTAATGGCCAGTTCTATATTTCTGAGCTAGCCTACTTTATTATTTAATTAATTATTTAATAATAATAACTGAAGTAATTAGTTGCAACTATCGTAATTTTAACAATTAAGATTAAATGCGCAACTTGAACTTTAATATTTCTCTTTTAACCTTGGCACGCAATTGCAGTATTCAGAGAATGAAAGCTTAATTTCGAGATTTTTCGATTACTGCTTTCGGTATAAATTTCATTTTTCAATGTTTATTTCTCAAAAACTAACAATCGGTTTTAAAAAATTCTACTGCAATTGTGAAACGGAAAATGATGGCAGTAAGGGAGCTATCTAAATAAAGCACATTAAGTATGTAGTTAAATGTTCGTGTGTAAAAACTGCATGGAATAATTAATAATTGGAAAAACCGATGAAAATTATTTTTTAAAATGATAAAAAAAAGTTTTACATCGAGCGGGGATCGAACCCTCAGTTCTCGGTGCACTGGTACAGCTCTTACCCAGTTCTAACAAAGCTGCTGATGTGAGAGAGTTTCTAAAAGAATATCATACTTGTCAGCGTGCGTCCGACTTTAAAATCTTTTTCACAAAAATCAGATGAACAACGGCACGAAAGCTTTTGGGGATTTCTTTAGTGACCTTAGTCGGTATAATTCTTAAGTCTCATCAAAAGCGGTGATGACAAGGTCACGATCTTGTTTTAATAACCACAAATTGAATGTCTTTATTAGGATCTGTGAGTGTGGAAAACTCAATGTAGTGATATAAAGGTTTCTCGATTTTCAAGTGCCCTATCCCGTTCCACTGGAACTACCTTTAGATATATGAAATATACGTAATATTTGGCTGACCAAAGTGGATCTGGGTTTCCTTTTTATTCTCTTAACTTTACTTAGGAGCCTGTAAGCAGATATTCCTTATGTCCGCACTGTATCTTAAAAAAGGATAAATAACTAAAAACACTATTTACTCCGGAATTTGATCTTCGAAATTAACCCAATTTCATGAACGGGTAGGAGTGTTATAGTAGAACTTCCCTTACGGACGCGCCTAACTAAATTCTTCGTAGTTTTATTGGCTCTTCTAGACATTCTTGAAGTTATAAGGTGCCATCAGAAAGATTGTCGTTGACCTGAAAGAGGCAGAGAATCTAGAACTTCTTGCGATGATGATGTGAAGAATAAAAAAATCCAATGAATGCAATATTCCAAAAATTTTGACCAAGAATAAGTAAATAAGGTTAACAAATCAAATTTGTTGTATGAAGATAGATCGGATTTCTGCACTGCTACTTATTCGCTGGGAGCTACCTTTTCTAACTGCTTCTTTCTTGCTATTTGCTTGCCTATGATGACTTACTGCTGCTGCTTGGGTGAGCGTGAGATCTAATTTATAGATGATCCGGGGTTTACGCCTCAAAATCAAGAACTGACCAATGTCTAAGACCAGTAATTTTGCGCAAATTTTGAAGTGTAAATTAATCGTCATACGCAATAAGTACCATTGTGAAATGATTTTATACATTGATTGTGACGTAAAATTGCGTCCGGTACTTATTTTTTCCGTAAATGTTTGCAAAGAAACGTACATTTACGATAAAACAAATATATCGCCCTTTGCAGAGGGTAGGAGCCTGCGAAGCCGCTCGACTAATTAGAAAGCGAGGCAACTTAACAAAACTCGAAAGATTCTACAAATATTCGATTCAAAATCGTATTTTACAATTATAAACTAATAACAGTTATGGTGATCTTTCGTCCTAGCTAACGACGATGGACTCATCAGTGGGTTTCACCGTTGCCTTTCCCAGACAACTTTAACGTCCTATCTATTTTTTGGATGTTATATTTAAACTTAACTCTTGACGGAATCTATAAGTGAGATATTCTGTGGGCGATCGTTTATACAACAACAGAGGCCACCATAAATTCTAAATGAGTAACGAAACGAAACACATTTGAAAATGCCAAATGAGATTTTGATTTGATATAGTTATATATATATATATATATATATATATATATATATATATATATATATATATATATATATATATATATATATATATATATATATATATATCAAATAGGAAATTTGAGCCACATTTACGCAAACCTAATTTAAACAAAACTATTAAGTATTCGATCCGGTCAAATAAGAATCAAAAATAGAATATCCTCTTAAACATAAAACCAAACATATACCTTATTTGTTTTTTTATACATTGTAAAATATAAAAAATATTTTAAAAAAATAAAACATATTCGCATTCCACGTATCCTCAGTAAACGATGAAAATTTAAAGTTTATTTAGAAACAGAACGGCAAAATGTCAAGGTATGTACTAGTAAAATTAAATATTTTTAAAATGTTTTAAAGTTTTTGACTACTGTTTTTAAGTGTCTTGTTTGTTTTCCAAAATGATAAAATATGTTTTTTATTTGATGTATTTTAATTATATATTTTTTTAGGAAAAAATTTTGAAAATGCCTTGAATAAAGGGCGAAACGTCAATCGTTTTGTGTTTTATTAATTATAGAACCTAAACCCAAGAAAATACAAAATTAAGAAAAATGATATATATATATATATATATATATATATATATATATATATATATATATATATATATAGGTATATACGTTTTATTGTAAGTTTTTATGGATGGTGGAATGAATGGTTTGATTATTCCGGGTTTCAATCCGTTCATTCAGAAAACATGATTTCAATATATATATATATATATATATATATATATATATATATATATATATATATATATATATATATATATATGTATATATGAAGTAAAATGCAAACAGTAAATGTAAACCTCGTTCCATCATATCCCTTCCGTGTTAGAGGAATCCGTGAAAGCCACATAAACATATATATATATATATATATATATATATATATATATATATATATATATATATATATATATATATATATATATATATATATATACCGGGTGTCAACGAATCTATTAGACAAGTCATAATTTCTAGAGTATTATGTGTATCAAAATGAGAATTGGTACAGGTAAATGGTATGTGAAGGGGAGAGTTTTCGCATATTTTCCACTTTCCAGCCACTTCCGGTTTCACCGGAAATGGCCCCGGTTTTGAATTTGTAAATAGAACACCCTATATATTTTAACATTTTTGGATTTCTGAGACAATTCTAGATCAGAATGTGACATTCCAAAAACTTTTTACGTCTACTTCATTTTTTTAGAGCCACTTTTCAAATTGCATCTAGGCAGCCATGATCGGACGCAAACTAATCTAAGGGCCTTAGGTGATGTCAAAAAAATACAATCGCAAAGTTTTAGTTACTTGTATGAATGACAGGAATAAGACAAATTGACAAAATTACGTTTTCATTTCTAACTATTAATTTTCAAATGGCGACGCCTTTTTGACAACTACTTTTCGAAAAAAGCTTTCTTTGACGAATCTAACGGTACTAATTTATTTGCGATTGGATTAGACATAAGAACAGAAATTAAATATTATTAAGCAAAATACTGGATAATTTATTTACTTATGACAAGTGCGCCATAGACAGCCATGATGCATAATAATTTGGAAAACAAAGCACTCACTTAAGTAGATAATGACAGTGACATACGCTCTAAGAACAGACGTAAAAGTTTCTTAATTTTCGTTAAGTTTAGAGTTCTTAGAGCGTATGTCACTGTCATTATCTACTTAAGAGAGTGCTTTGTTTTCCAAAGAAGACTTGATAAAAACAGTTGCAAATTATTATGCATCATGGCTGTCCATGGCGCACTTGTCATAAGTAAATAAATTATCCAGTATTTTGCTTAATAATATTTAATTTCTATTCTTATGTCTAATCCAATCGCAAATAAATTAGTACCGTTAGATTCGTCAAAGAATGTTTTTTTCGCAAAGTAGTTGTCAAAAAGGGGTCGCTATTTGAAAATTAATAGTTAGAAATGAAAACATAATTTTGTCAACTTGTCTTATTCCTGTCTTTCATACTAGTAACTAAAACTTTGCGATTGTATTTTTTTGACATCACCTAAGGCCCTTAGATTAGTTTGCATCCGATCATGGCCACCTAGATGCAATTTTAAAAGTGGCTCTAAAAAAATGAAGTAGACGTAAAAAGTTTTTAAAATGTCACGTTCTGATGTAGAATTGTCTCAGAAATCCAAAAATGTTAAGATATACAGGGTGTTCTATTTAAAAATTCAAAACCGGGGCCATTTCCGGTGAAACCGGAAGTGGCCAGAAAGTGGAAAATATGCGAAAACTCTTCCCTTCACATACCATTTAACTGTACCAATTCTCATTTTGATACACATAATACTCTAGAAATTATGATTTGTCTATTAGATTCGTTGACACCCGGTGTATATATATATATATATATATATATATATATATATATATATATATATATATATATATATATATATTATCTATAGATCGATTGTAATACCTATCCTGTAATACACTGTATTTGACGGGCGGGGTTCTTTATAAGTTTATGAGTATATTTTAAATAAAAAGTCTTAATATAATATTTTTATGTAAACTTGACTGACAGTATTAAATTAGGTAAAAATTATCATCAAGGATTTTCTTATAATAAGGGACGTTCAACCTGAAAGTAATTGGTTGGGAAATATTTTTCTTTTCACTTAACGTTTAATAAGAAAGGAGGCCTTGTCTGTCTCTGGAGGGCGAACTACCTAATAAGTGGATCGCAATAAGAAACAGCATGACAGGTTTACCCTTGATTTATTATTTAGGAGGTTTCCAGTGTCGCTACTAAGATAAAAAGCATGTTAGTTTCCTGTTTTGACAGAACCGGTTTAGGTCAGCAATAAGTGTAAAAATTTGTTGTCTCATGTCTTACTATTTGTCAAATGTGCTGCTACTTTTTTATAGTAATTTTTTACACAAGAGTATATTTTGTAGTGTTATTTCAATTTGAGATTTACCTTAATTTATTATTGACCTACTTTAATTAAAGTTGATCAGGTATTTTAATTTGCTAAAATATTTTAGCTAAATAAGGTAAACTTTTCATTAAAGAAGGAATGGTGGTATTTTGAGAGAAATTGCTCAATTAATAAGAATTTATGAAATTCATGATCTGTTTACTTTCATTTATACAACGATTCTTAATAGACAATTTTTTTGTGCTTTGATAATTCTATAGTAAAAATATCGTTAAGTTATGCTTATTAGCAAGATATTGATAAAATAAACTGAAATATAATTTTAAGTATATTCCCTACTACTTATTTAATATCAGTAATCGTTTTCTCGGATTGTTTTCTCATTGTTCAAGCAACTAGCTTATCTTCTCAATTGACATGTTATTTTACCAGGACATCAGAAAAGATCAGTGTAAAATCTTAGCGCCTTTATCGGAATTTCATCATACAATGCCTTGGAATGATGTTTTCTTTCTAAATGGTATTATTTATTTACCTTCGCTTAACTAATAATGTCAAGTTTCATTAGAATCCATTGCAATAGACTTTGTTTACTGCATCCTAGCCAAGATCGGTAAAATGTATCAATGTTAATAATATCCTTTATTTCCATCACAATAATTTTACAATGACACCGAAACGTTAGCAAAAAGCATGTGATAATCTTATTTAATTATTATCCAATTTACATGAATTACCAAAATAAAGATAAGAGAGTAAATTACAGTCCATGAAAGTTTAAAATAGTAATTCTCAGAAGCACTATTTACTCCGGAATTTGATCTTCGAAATTAATCCGCTTTTCAGTGTCAGGAATTAAAATTCTGCAAGAATAGTGTCACCTTTTTCTGAAACCTATTCTCGTTGACAATCTGGTGTATGCTATTAGGCAGTTGATTATAGGCTTCAACTGCTTGGTAGTAAGTACCTGTCTTGAAGAAAGTCGAAATTTGAAGAGAGGTGCTCAAATCGGTCTTGACTGACGACCGTCAATACGTTCGAGTAGAAGTCCGAATTGATATGAAATCAAAGAATATTCTTTCGAGAAAACTTCACCAAAGTCAGAAAATAAAGCGACAGTATAGTCAAAAGCCTAGAATATTAAAATGGGGTCTACAGTAGATCCGTGGTACAACCTAATTATTTATCATATGATGCGCTTCCAGGTTCTGAGACTATTGATCGCATACTTAGAGGAATTCCAAGACAAAATACCGTCACTCATCAGAGACTGCACACAGAAACGGCGGACAGTCTCTATAAAAACTGAGCCTGCGAATTAATACACATAAACTGTTAAATCTTGATTATAATTTGAAAGCGTGATCAAACAGCATAAAGTTGGATCGATGATTAAACTTGAAAACTTTATATTATTAATTTGTGGAATAAATTATCCATTGAGCTTAATATAGAATGAACGATCTCGAACTGATATTCTATGAAATGTATTAATCCTGGTTCTTTCTTCGTTCGGTTTTAAGTAACTCTTCCATCACCACTGCTGCATCCGTTTCGCCGCATGCGAACAAGCCTCGGACGAAATCCCCACAGACAACTCTGTCAGCATGACCCATCTATTATACGCATAGAGACAAATGAGCCCGGAAGAGACCCCGCCACAGAAATAAATCTCATAAAGAAGAAATAAAACAGAGCCATGCCATATGCCCACCGCATCCGAGAGCCATTATCTGCCATCTTTGGACATATACATGGACTGCTGCCTAACTGAAAAAAAAATACTACCAATATCGCGCAAGGGCCCTTCAGCCTATATAGTGCAAAAAGTTACTAAATTTTTGCTCATGAGTATGTTTTTCGGATTGCATCTAAGTTACTGTACATCGAAAAAATGTAGTTATTACGGGAAAAGATTATTTGACCCTTTCATATTACCGGTATCCAATTAGTTTTATAGCGCAATATTGGGAAATAAGGTTTTCCAATATTTTTCACAGCGTCCTTATATAGTAATACGGAACCATAAGTTGCAGTATTGTATGTTCGATTTCTCTATGCCGTAAGTCGCTGGCAGAGTGGGAATACGGAAGTAACCGAACGGTCACCACCGCTCAGAGAAACTATTTAAAGCCGCGCTGGCCATTAATTTGCTAAGAACCGTACGATTTTGACTCGAATGTACTTCCCAGTTCACCTGCGGGACCGCGACTTCCTGGTCTAGCAATGGAGGTGGGGCAAGGCTTGTATGTGTATAATGTTTCACCTTGAATGAATAAAAAAGGGGTGGTGATACTAGATCATCGATGCCTAGGCCTCCATTGGGCCCTTTACATCCCACCATATCTGCAGGTTATTCGAGGCCGATCGCCTTTGCGAATCCAAGCAGTCTCGTTAGTTGAATTTGCCTAACTGTTTCCGGTAACAAAACCATGTCTCCGAAATATCTCTGTCTGTTCGTTGAATGCTCTCTGAGAACATGGTCAGCAGTTTTGTCCTCCTCCAAACACCATCAGCATGTCGGGTCGCCTTCGACACCGACTCTATAAAGATGTCCCATAACGTGACAATATCCTGTCAACAATCCCACCACAATTCGCTGCTTTTTCCTTCCCAGGGAGAGAATCTCCTTAGTACGCCGTCCGCTAGGCATAGTTATCTATCCCTTAGCAGACATCATTCCAGGAGCTCCCCTCCATGATTCAATAAATTCGCTTTCCAGTAACGATTTTAATTCCCTATTGCCAATAGCAATTGGGACAGGTAATATTGGTTGTTGTCCGTACGGTTCGGTCGCCGAACCCAACTTTGCCAGTCGGTCTGCTTCCTCATTCCCGCGTATGCCCGAGTGGCTCGGGACCCATACGAGTCTGACTGTGTAGCGTTTCCTTATCATACCATTTAGTACATAATTGTAATCAGACACCAGTCGCGAAGTCACGACACTCGACTTCAGTGCCAATGTCGCAGTATTACTATCTGAGCATATATTTATTACTCTATTCCTGTCTATGTCCCTCTCACAGAGATGGACACACTGCGGAATAGCATAAATTTCCTCTGTGAAAATTGTCACACATTGTCTGAGAGGGTAGTACTCTCTGACTCCTGCCGAATACTCCGACTCCATCTCTTTCATCTTGTCGAGATCCATTTTTCGGAAGATTTTGTTCTCCCTCCCAATCCTCTCTACTTGGCATAAGTATCTCCAGGGAGAGGTTGGGTAATGTGTCACCTTTCCTTGCATTCTACCGCTAGTGGCAAACATTGTTGAGGACTTTGTATGTATGTCAATGTTCGATCCTACCGACACTGTCGAGGACTCTTATAAGTACGGGCGGTATCGGTTCTTTCCTAATATCTTATCGCTATTGGTCGACATTGTCGAGGATCCTTGTAAGTTCAGGCAATATCGGTCCATCCTACCGACGCTGTCGAACACCCTTTTAAGTACGAGTAGCATCGGTTCTTTTCTTTTTATCCTACCGTCAGGTTTTTTTTTAGTTCAATGAAGGCCACGAACATGTTTACCATTGACATTTTCAAGTGCTTTCTGATTGGACGAGCAGCTTCGCAGGCTCCTCCCCTCTGCCGAGTGCGATATATTTGGTTCTTGTGTGCTGGTCTCTCGTGAATTGGTGGATCTTTATTGTTTAGTTTCTTGTTTTTTTATTAATGTTTTCCATGTTGTTGGAATATGTTTAGCATCGTCCCGTTTATTCAGCTGTCCCGCTTTTTCGATTTCTATGCCCTTTCTTATGACGCTTACTTTGTAGTTCTGCACTGGTGCTATTTTTTTTTGCTTTTTCAAAGTCGATGGTATGTCTGGTGGTTTGGTGATGTTGCAATAAAGCTGAGGTTGTTTGTTTGTTTTTGAGGCTATTTTTGTGTTCTTGAATTCTTGCTGATATGCGCCTGCTTGTTTGTCCTATATATGTTTGCTGACAATCTGCACATGGAATGCTGTAAACGCCATGATTTTCAATGTTTTTGGATTTCCCAGGATGTTGGCTATTGTTTTTTGTGGTTTAAATATAGGCTGTATGTCGTGTTTTCTTAAGATTCTTCCGATTCTGTCCGTTATTCCTTTTATGTATGGGATTATGGCTTTGTTTCTTGTTTGATCTTATATATATATATATATATATATATATATATATATATATATATATATATATACATATATATATATATATATATATATATATATATATATATATATATATATATATATATATATATATACCTTTCAACAGCTCTAGAACGGAATGGTTTCTCACAATCAGACATAAAAAAAAGCCATAAAAAGACAAGAGAAAACCAAAGACCAAGATCAAACAAGAAACAAAGCCATAATCCCATACATAAAAGGAATAACGGACAGAATCGGAAGAATCTTAAGAAAACACGACTTACAGCCTATACTTAAACCACAAAAAACAATAGCCAACATCCTGGGAAATCCAAAAACATTGAAAATCATGGCGTTTACAGCATTCCATGTGCAGATTGTCAGCAAATATATATAGGACAAACAAGCAGGCGCATATCAGCAAGAATTCAAGAACACAAAAATAGCCTCAAAAACAAACAAACAACCTCAGCTTTATTGCAACATCACCAAATCACCAGACATACCATCGACTTTGAAAAAGCACCAGTGCAGAACTACAAAGTAAGCGTCATAAGAAAGGGCATAGAAATCGAAAAAGCGGGACAGCTGAATAAACGGGACGATGCTAAACATATTCCAACAACATGGAAAACATTAATAAAAAAACAAGAAACTAAACAACAAAGATCCACCAATTCACGAGAGACCAGCACACAAGAACCAAATATATCGCACTCGGCAGAGGGGAGGAGCCTGCGAAGCTGCTCGTCCAATCAGAAAGCACTTGAAAATGTCAATGGTAAACATGTTCGTGGCCTTCATTGAACTAAAAAAAAACCTGACGGTAGGATAAAAAGAAAAGAACCGATGCTACTCGTACTTAAAAGGGTGTTCGACAGCGTCGGTAGGATGGACCGATATTGCCTGAACTTACAAGGATCCTCGACAATGTCGACCAATAGCGATAAGATATTAGGAAAGAACCGATACCGCCCGTACTTATAAGAGTCCTCGACAGTGTCGGTAGGATCGAACATTGACGTACATACAAAGTCCTCAACAATGTTTGCCACTAGCGGGAGGATGCAAGGAAAGGTGACACATTACCCAACCTCTCCCTGGAGATACTTATGCCAAGTAGAGAGGATTGGGAGGGAGAACAAAATCTTCCGAAAAATGGATCTCGACAAGATGAAAGAGATGGAGCCGGAGTATTCGGCAGGAGTCAGAGAGTACTACCCTCTCAGACAATGTGCGACAATTTTCACAGAGGAAATTTATGCTATTCCGCAGTGTGTCCATCTCTGTGAGAGGGACATAGACAGGAATAGAGTAATAAATATATGCTCAGATAGTAATACTGCGACATTGGCACTGAAGTCGAGTGTCGTGACTTCGCGACTGGTGTCTGATTACAATTATGTACTAAATGGTATGATAAGGAAACGCTACACAGTCAGACTCGTATGGGTCCCGAGTCACTCGGGCATACGCGGGAATGAGGAAGCAGACCGACTGGCAAAGTTGGGTTCGGCGACCGAACCGTATGGACAACAACCAATATTACCTGTCCCAATTGCTATTGGCAATAGGGAATTAAAATCGTTACTGGAAAGCGAATTTATTGAATCATGGAGAGGAGCTTCTGGAATGATGTCTGCTAAGGGACAGATAACTATGCCTAGCGGACGGCGTACTAAGGAGATTCTCTCCCTGGGAAGGAAAAAGCAGCGAATTGTGGTGGGATTGTTGACAGGATATTGTCACGTTATGGGCCATCTTTATAGAGTCGGTGTCGAAGGCGACCCGACATGCTGATGGTGTTTGGAGGAGGACGAAACTGCTGACCATGTTCTCAGAGAGCATTCAACGAACAGACAGAGATATTTCGGAGACATGGTTTTGTTACCGGAAACAGTTAGGCAAATTCAACTAACGAGACTGCTTGGATTCGCAAAGGCGATCGGCCTCGAATAACCTGCAGATATGGTGGGATGTAAAGGGCCCAATGGAGGCCTAGGCATCGATGATCTAGTATCACCACCCCTTTTTTATTCATTCAAGGTGAAACATTATACACATACAAGCCTTGCCCCACCTCCATTGCTAGACCAGGAAGTCGCGGTCCCGCAGGTGAACTGGGAAGTACATTCGAGTCAAAATCGTACGGTTCTTAGCAAATTAATGGCCAGCGCGGCTTTAAATAGTTTCTCTGAGCGGTGGTGATCGTTCGGTTACTTCCGTATTCCCACTCTGCCAGCGACTTACGGCATAGAGAAATCGAACATACAATACTGCAACTTATGGTTCCGTATTACTATATAAGGACGCTGTGAAAAATATTGGAAAACCTTATTTCCCAATATTGCGCTATAAAACTAATTGGATACCGGTAATATGAAAGGGTCAAATAATCTTTTCCCGTAATAACTACATTTTTTCGATGTACAGTAACTTAGATGCAATCCGAAAAACATACTCATGAGCAAAAATTTAGTAACTTTTTGCACTATATAGGCTGAAGGGCCCTTGCGCGATATTGGTAGTATTTTTTTTTCAGTTAGGCAGCAGTCCATGTATATGTCCAAAGATGGCAGATAATGGCTCTCGGATGCGGTGGGCATATGGCATGGCTCTGTTTTATTTCTTCTTTATGAGATTTATTTCTGTGGCGGGGTCTCTTCCGGGCTCATTTGTCTCTATGCGTATAATAGATGGGTCATGCTGACAGAGTTGTCTGTGGGGATTTCGTCCGAGGCTTGTTCGCATGCGGCGAAACGGATGCAGCAGTGGTGATGGAAGAGTTACTTAAAACCGAACGAAGAAAGAACCAGGATTAATACATTTCATAGAATATCAGTTCGAGATCGTTCATTCTATATTAAGCTCAATGGATAATTTATTCCACAAATTAATAATATAAAGTTTTCAAGTTTAATCATCGATCCAACTTTATGCTGTTTGATCACGCTTTCAAATTATAATCAAGATTTAACAGTTTATGTGTATTAATTCGCAGGCTCAGTTTTTATAGAGACTGTCCGCCGTTTCTGTGTGCAGTCTCTGATGAGTGACGGTATTTTGTCTTGGAACTCCTCTAAGTATGCGATCAATATTCTCAGAACCTGGAAGCGCATCATATGATAAATAATTAAGTTGTACCACGGATCTACTGTAGACCCCATTTTAATATTCTAGGCTTTTGACTATACTGTCGCTTTATTTTCTGACTTTGGTGAAGTTTTCTCGAAAGAATATTCTTTGATTTCATATCAATTCGGACTTCTACTCGAACGTATTAACGGTCGTCAGTCAAGACCGATTTGAGCACCTCTCTTCAGATTTCGACTTATATATATATATATATATATATATATATATATATATATATATATATATATATATATATCAACACCTGTAACCTTCTCACTATTATTAGCTTTTTCCATTATGTAACAAATTATTTTAAATGTTGCTATTACGGTGGATCTCCCTTGCCTGAAGCTGAATTGATTAGCATTTAAGATGTCATGGTGATTCAAAAGTTCATAATTCTTACATAAATGGCTTGTTCAAACAAGACACTACTGACAATAGTAACACTGGTCTATAGCTGGGAATATGTTTTCTTTTTGAAAATGGGATCTAACTTCGAATTTTTCAGCGCGATTGGGAATTTTGCCGCAGAAAAGCACTCTTAACGAGTGTTAAATGAGCCTTCTAAATATCAACTGGCCTATATGTTTAGTGACTTATTTGAACGGTACATAAATACTGAAAATTTACATCTCATTAGCTGTTGTAAGCGACAGAGAAACTCTTAGAAATAGTTGCTTTTTTCTGAAACTTTGTGAGCGGCTTTATTTTGACGAATCCAACCGCTTTTTTATTTGCGAAAATTCTCGTCTACGCTGTATTTTCTATTGTCTACACGTCAATTTGGTGAAGTATTAAATTGATATGATCAACGCTTTCTTGTGCAGTTAAATTGTAGAATAATTTGATGAAAGACATTAAAGAAAATGTGTCCCACAAAAATGATGGGCCGATCGTCAAGTCTACCGCCTATAATATATCAAAATAACATGTTAATTTATTGCCAACCAGCTGATTTTCTCGCAAATAAGTAATTAATATTTACTGAAATTTTCAATTTCCCGAGAACGGTTTACTGATTACCACTTGTCGGATAAAAAGTACTCATTATAGTTAATTGTATTTTCTGATCAAGTAATGAAGTGTCTGACAAAAATATTACGCTATTACTAGTCGAACAATAATAAAACTAAAATATCGTATGGCATAACTGCATATACATTAGATAAATAATTTATAAACAAATTCCTTATTACCACCAAATGTGGCATAAGAATTTTGAGTATACGAGAATTTTCGTAATAAAAAGTTGTCGAACTCGTCAAAATGAAGCCACTTACCAAGTTTCAATGCAGTATTACCGTATTGAAATAGGGTTATATCCTGTAGGCTATTCATTTTCTTACATATTTGGGAAAGTATCTATGTCAACTCAATGAAAAGTTCATTTGACAAACCAATAATGTTTTCTAAATAATTATATCAAATATTTCCTTTAATCACTAACAAAGCGCTTATGATTAATTTCTTCGGACAAGTCACACTAATATTTATATGTAGACTGGCACGCATACACATGCTCGATCAGAGCTTGAGTCCAGGACCTTCTAAGTACGGAGTAAGTCATAAATAATGCCGGTTCGTAAACAAATAAAATATATAAATTTGATCATATTTTCCATTTAGTAATTCACATTTTGGCACTTACGCATTACGCTGAATTTTAATCTTTTAATACATTTTTTATCAATCAGGATTATTTCGAAAAAATGCTATATACTCTTTTTGCAGCTTTCGTGATTTGTAAAACAGTCCTATTACGGATAAATTTTAATATGCTTTGTTGTGATTTTTAATCTACAGTAAGAAAACAATAATAGTAAATTTTACATTGAAATAAAAAACGAAAAGTTTCACGGCTTTGGTCAATTTTAAAATCGTTAAAATGGTTCTTTGGGTTAGATAATGGTAAATTGGAATTATTATCGGACGTTTCGCCTAGGATTGAACGAGGCATCTTCAGGGATCCGTAGTCCACGAGATTAGAACTCTGAATGACCATCGAGGATTAAAACAGCCCGGTATTTATATCCGTCTGGTGCTCAGAAAATCGTGATCCAGCGTTATAATTGATTTCCAAGTGTGATGGAGATTGTAGCCTGTATCTTTATTAATATTATTTAGATTTACAAATTTCGATTGATTCTCTAATTTTGCATTTAAAGAAACCATACACTGATGCTAGCACCTTAGTTTCTTTTACATTAAAAGTGTGACCTGAACAATAATGCTGGTGTTCAGCTACTGCAGATTGTACAATTTGTTTATTTTTAGTACATTATTCATGTTCCTTAAGCCTAGCGGATATAGACGGTCCTGTTTCACCCACATACACTTTACCACAAGAGGAAGGTATCTTATGAACGCCTTCTGTTTGTAATGGTCTTGCGTCCTTTGGTGACTCCAACATTGTCCAATTTTCCTACATATATTGAAAATTATCCGAATGTTTAATTTTCGGAGCAATTTGTCAATCTCGTTGGTAGTTTCGTGTATATAAGGCAGGACCAGACTGTCCATAGGTGGTAAATTTATGACATTTTATTGAGTAGTTGGGTTTTTATGTTTATTAATAGACATCACCGACAAGTTTGCCAAATTGCTCCGAAAATCAAATATTCAGACAATTTTTAATATATGTAAGAAAATTGGATGAAGTCACCAAAGAACGCAATACCATTACAAAGAGAAGGCATTTATAAGATCCCTTGCTCTTATGATAAAGTGTATGTGAGTGAAACAGTACGAACTATCTATATACACTAGGCGTAAGGAATATGAAAGATGTGTTAAAAATAAACAGATTGTACAATCTGCAGTAACTGAACTGCACAGGTCACACTTTTAATGTAAAATGAATTAAGATGCTAGAATCAGTATCTGGTTTATTTAAACGTAAAGTTAGAGACAGGTTAGAATCTACATCACATGTGGAAATCGATAATAACGCTGGATTACGGTTCACTGAGTACCAGTCGGATATAAATATCGGGCTGTTGCTGCTCGATGCTCATTCAGTGTTCTAATCTCATAGAGTAAAGGTACCTGCCCTTATGCAATCGTAATGAGAACGTCGGATAATATTTCCAGTGTGATACGGTCTAAACCTAAGAACCATGATTTTTAACTCTACGTTACAATATAATAAGAAATTGGAAATTATTTGAAAAGCAAAATGTTATCAAAGAATAAGACTTAATTTTTATTTTACTGAAACTTAAAAGAAAGACATGGCAGGGACATTTCTATTTTTAGGTGAAATGAAGCTGACGGAGTACAGTCATGAGATTGGCCCTTAATAAAAACGTATTTAATTTAAACAGAATTGAAATTAAAATTAAGAAATTAAGTCGGTATTTTTACCTTCCAATAAACATGAGAATATTGTTAAAATATTACGTGATATGTAACCTGTTATTATAGATTTAAAAATTTACTACTAGCAGAAAAACTACATCATCCTCTTTGGGTGATAAGATTCATAAGGAGTGAAGTACGATAACATTACTAAATTTCATTCCCATGACAAAAGTTCGAAATTTTGGCAGAAATTAGACACTGTGAAATCACGAATTTTTGGCGCAAATGAAATCTCAAAATTTTACTATGAGATATAATATATTATTACCAACTATGAACGCCTTACCAAATCCTGGCAACACCCTGTAAGGTACCTCAGTTCAGACTTACCTAATAATTGTCCTAATGCTGACTGGGGTCTACCTATACACTAGCTCATCTCAGGGTAGATTCGTTGTTTTTATATTTTTCCACTATTTTTAATATATTGCCTGTGTAAGTTTTATAAATGTCTAAATTGGGAAAAAGGCGCCACCAAATTTTACTTTAGAATGAGCTCTAATGATTATACTACGAGCAATTGTAGTAAAGAAAACTTGGAAAAGAATAAATATTTAATATGTCATATCCAGGTAAATAAATCGCAGAGTTTAAGTACTTAAAAGTATCCTAATTTAAAAGTATAGGAAATAAAACCAATTAAATAGAGGCCAATACATTTATTCCTCACGGTATACCCCTTCCCAGATAATAACTACAACCCCTGGAAAAAGTTATCACCAGTGTGAATTATTGCAAGCTCCTCCAATGGGTCTATCAGATATAATTGCGTTTACAAATGGTAAATTGCAATAAATAAACTTTGTAGACTTAGTCGAAAGTTATTGTCTTTCTATGACGTAGAAAAATGTGAAAGTTAAAACAAAAGAATAAATTAAACTTGACAGTGTCCTGCACAAAGAACGGCAAACCGATTCACAAAGTAAACAAATCAACTACTACCTTTGGAAGGTTTACGTCGACATAGCCCAGTCATAGAAGATAGAAACACTCTCTATTTTAAACTGGACTATGAAGATCGATAAGCCCAACAATGCAGGAGACTATCAACTTTGCAGTAATAAAAAAAAGCAATATCAAAAAAAAACTTCAAAAATATCTGCAAGGAGAAAGAATTAGAAAATTGATAATGAGAAAGATAATGAGTGTTTAAATGATAGTTAACAGAAATATAAGAAATAGAAAATTAAACAAAATAGTGATAGATAATTACAAAAATTAGGTCGTATAAATCAACTTATAACTGTCGCTCAAGTGGTTAAAATCTTAACAAAGTTTTTCTGAAAAGTATATTACAATTTTGAACAAAATAACTAGTTTCCAAAATATTCAATTGTTAAGCAGTTAGAACTTTCAATAAATTTTACATTATAATATTCAGTACTTTAAACAATAATTAAATGGCCACTCTGGGACTCTAAAAATGGAACCATAATAAAAAAAAAAACCTCAATTACAGTAGAATATTACAAAATAAAACATTAAATTTGAGGTTGTAGCGCAACGAAGTCGACTGCGTTTCACTTTACATAGTTTACTGGTTCGCCGCAAATATTATGTGATATGGTAAATTTAGCAAAAGATAAATATCATTAGAAAAAAATATTAAAGTCCAAATATTTAAAGTCTATTAATTAAAAAGGTTCAAAATCATGTACATAAGAATCCCTTACTTGTTAGCCCTCTAGGTAATCGAAAAGGAAACTCTACTTAGATAACTAAGCGATTAAAAAAATACAGGTTTAATACCCATTAGGCTTAACAATCAGAAACTCTCGTGTACATACTTTGGCTAAAAATTAGGCATTTAGCTGAATCACTTTCAAACAGGTGGTTAAACAAGGCCTGAGACATAGACGGCTTCACCAGAAAGGACGTTGACCTGGCTCAGTATGGAGATTGTCCCATTCAGAGGCTCACAATTCCAGAAGTGCATCACAACAACCCAAACTGTATATTATAAAATTCCATCAAAACAAAGACTGAAGAATTCCAAAGACACTGAAGTTATTCTAAGACATCCTGCAGTTATCCCCAAAAGACGTACTATAGTTTTCCCAAAGACGTTCGAACTTAAGAAAATGGTGGCATCTGATAAGTGTTAAGCCGTTGTTTCTGGGCTGGCTGATGAAAAATAATCGCCAAACTGGCTGCAGGGTAAAACGACCAAAATCACCAAAAATTTTTTGCACCCCGACTTGGTTTTGTTACTTTAACCGGCCATTTATGACCAAATCCCTTAACTTGGAAAAGTAGTAAAACTAGAATACTTCTTCGCGCTCTTGCGTCAGATAGCCAAAAGAGAACGATTTCTCTCAAATCACTAGCACATTTCTTCCAACGGAAGTTACCAAAATAACTTAATAAAAACGTCCATCAAAAATCTATCCAAAAAAAATAACCTTAATCTCGTGGCCATAATCTCGAACCCTTGAAATTTATCATACAACTTGAACTACTTCCGGAAAATATTTACCAAAAATTCTTCTATTTCAATTTTAAATTGGCCAGTACTGAAATCAGACAGAGACAACCAATATCTTAACAATCTAACCTGCCACGTTCTACAAAATGAATACCCAATAACAAATTACTTAATGGGTTCGAAATATTTAAAAACTAAATCCAATTAGTTCGGTGGTCTAATTTACAGTATTATAATTACCAAAAATTCTAACTAGTAAAGTAAAGGGGAAATATTTAACTAATAAACTAAAAACAACATAATGAAAATTGATACTATCTTATTTCGAATTTAACATTTCGATACATTCAACAAATGTGCCATCATATAGGCAACCATAAAAACTTTTCAAGAAATTGAGTGGACCTGACTATCTGAAACAGCTGATATGTGACAATAAATAAATATTTTCTGAAAAAGAAAATTTAATAAGAAAACGAATAAACACTGTTCATATTTATCCAATAATTAAGAAAACGTTTTTCCCAATCTGTGATACATCTCGAGGTACCTAACGAAATTTACAAATTACAGAAATATGTTAAGTTTCGATGTCAATCAAAATTTCAAAATGTAAACAAAAGGAATGATCTGAATATAGATGAAACCAATATTAATGAATGAAAAACAAAAGGTAATTATTAGTTTTATAGTAGAAAACATTGTTTACTGTAGATTTACGTACAAAACAAAAAACTATTTATGATTTTAGTAATCTGAACCTGTAATTTAATCTTGAAAAATGTAAACAAAAATATTTATTATTTAAGATCAATTTTTAACCGTAACAACTGTTAATTACTTAAGCAGAAATTTATCAAAGATTTATTTGTGAAGATATCGGTTGCATAAAAAAGTATAGAGACCAAATTAAAAAACATGTTAAGAAGATACTGGATTTAATAATTCTATGGAGAATAGGTAATAAAGTATACACAAGAAGGACTCTAGAAAAATTATCGATATAGCATTGATGGAAGCAACTGTTAGTGTTTTGCATAGTAAAACTCATCAGTGATGACATTTTTCTACTTCGCCTCAATTCGTTCATTAGAGAATGAATTAAATTTAAACCGGGCTTTTGTTTTAGAATATTTATTGGTACAGTAAATAAAATTTTAAATACACCTTATTTTTCTATGTAATCTCTTGTCTGATTCACATATTTTTCTCGCCGAATCTAAAGTGTTTCAATTCCATCATCAAAGAATGAATCTGATCGGGTCTGAAACCAATTGCACACGAACGTTCCTACACTTTCGTTGTCGTCAAAGACTTCTAACTTCTTCTTTGTGTGGCTCAAACATGTGGTAGTCACACGGCGACAGATTGAGACTGTAGGGTAGATATTCCAATGTTTTCCATTGAATTTTGACGAATGTTTCTTAGGTTAATGCAGCTGTGTGTGGCCGAGCATCGTCATGGAGCACAATCGTACTTTGTCTCGCCTTTTTCGTCGATAAGCCAGTTTCACTTCAACAAGCAGTTGGCAGTAGTACACAGCATTAAACGTACACCATTTATGGAGAAAATCAACAAGCAATGTACCTCTGCAATTCCTAAAAATCATTGCAAGAACTTTTCCGGCAGAAAAACGGGTCTTCGCATTGCGCAGTGCTACTTCTCCAGGTTTTCACCACTCCATGCTGGCCTGCTTAGACTTAGGAGTGTAATGCTGTACCCACGTCTCATCACAGGTTACAATGTGCCTCGAGAAATCATCCCCCACCTCTCAATATCGTGTCAAAAGTCTTTCATACACGGAAAGACAATTTGTTTTGTGATCCTCCATCAGGAGGCGAGGAATCCAACTTGCCGACACTTTTCAATAACCCAAATCATCTTATAAATGATTGGGCCTAGCATATAATAATCCAACGTGCATAATTTCCCAAATTGCAAGGTGGCGGTCTCCTTCAATGATCTCACGGATCGGAAGAATATTAGTCTCACTGGTACTTGTCAGCGGTCGGCGTGCATAGGTCTCGTTTTGTACTGACTCTCGGCGATCGGCAAAATTTTTGTGCCAGTCGTAGACTTAGATCTTTGAAAATGTTTTTTCAGCGAACTGTTTAGTGAGTCGATGCAAAATTTGGGCAGGTTTTCGCTCCCGTGACAAAAATTTAATAATAATGCGTTGGTCAACAGATGTGTGCACCTACTAACAGCCAATCTGCTCTGGCGAGCTGAACCGATTTACTCTCCTTCACTTTACATTCCTACCCAACATATATCAAGACGTCACGTTACTCACTTCACCTAGGGAGCGATAAAAGAAACGTCCGGTTAATATTTGATTCGCCCTTGTATTTATTATTTTATAAAGCGTCATCTTATTTTAAACAAAAATTGCCCTTAAAATCTCTACGAAAAAATAATTGTCATAGGCGGTACAGTAGCATATTTTTAAGTAAAATGTTTGGTAAAATAGTTTCGATGCAGTTATAAATCCATTAGAGGCAGCCCAAGAAGTGGCAAGCTTTCAGGCGAAACCAGTCCTGATATTTGCAATAAACAGCATCAACGTACCATTGCTAAAATATTAAATAAATCTGAATCAAGCGTCTAGATAATTCTGCATGAAAAACGAAGGAAAATTTCAGTATTGTGTATTCAAATATTATTGAGTTCCAAATAAAAAATGCTTAGCAAATTTCTCAAAATCCCATGAAATCTATAGATGTAGGCTCCGACTATAAGACAGTGATTGGGTATATCCATCATTGGGATTCAAAAGAAAATTAGGACCCATGATATGAGTCCATAACGGTTCTCCGGGTCAGAAAAAGCCAGGGCAAAATCAGATAAATAGCTCATGGTCCCCATCAGGAGTTATTCTTTTTGAATCTATGCCAAGATGCAGTACAATAATAGTAACAAAATTATGTACGGGAATTAATCATAAGCGTCCTGGTTTCTACTATAAAAATATCCTCGTTCTTTACAACTATTAGTTCACAAAGTAGACAAAGTTAAGCTCATGAGTACTACTTCTTTGCCCAGGACTATCTACCGTTGAGTCCAGATTTGGCCATGGCAAATTTTAAAAAATCATTTGAGAGGACGTTATCCTACAGACGATAGCCATTTGACAGAGGATATTGATACCTGCTCTGAAATCTACCAGAAATATTTTTTTATGGAATAAATTCGTTGAATTTATGTCAGTGCATTGAAATTGAGGAAAAATACGTTGCCAAATAAAATTATGTGTCTCCTAGTGCCTCCAGTACCTTTTCAGTTTATGTCATTTATTACTTCGTTTGTACTGCATTTTATAAGTCATAAAATTTATGGCAAGGTAGCAGTATAAGTAAAATGAGTAATAAGATTACTCGGCTGCGCGCCAGCTAAAATTTCTGATGACACCTGAAAGTTTACCCCAATTCTAGCCCGATAACAATGCAGTGCTGTAGCGAAAGCAGTGGTGATCGATTTGTGCTTTTTTAGTGACAATATTGTGAATTTTATACGTTTAACGCATTTGCAAACCGGAAGTTTTTGCATATCCCTTAAAATTTATCTTAACAATATTTTATACGAAGCTATGGTGGCCATTTAACTATATTTATCCCAAGCCAAAATTAATCATTTTTTCAAAATAAATGTATTTGGAGGTCCAGATTGCATCTATTACAGTAAGTATTTAACTAATGATGAAATGACAAAATGATATGCTTGTTGCTGGTATATACAAATAAATGAATGTATATTCTGGAGAAACCGACCAAAAAAGCTTTATAAGAATAGTACATTGTTCTAGTTAGGACTCAAAAGCACTACTTCAGATTGGAAGAAACTACCTTTCCTATTGGTAGTGTATCGTCTTCTGTGGATTAGTTTCGAGTTAGAAAATTATCCACTACTTTCGAATAGTTTTTACTATTTAGTTGCTTTAATTGGGTAGGTTTAGGTAAGATATTTTATAATACGCCAAAGCTGCCATTAAATAAAAAAATATATTTACAAGTAATTTACCTATAATTCCATTTATATATTTTTTTTTATTTATAATTCCAACTCGTTTTTTAAATCATCAGAACCTATTATGGATTTGCCGTTAAAATTTAATCACTGGCCAATCTGCAACAGCAAACTAGAAAATATAG
Source organism: Diaprepes abbreviatus (assembly GCA_034092305.1). NCBI lineage: Eukaryota > Metazoa > Arthropoda > Insecta > Coleoptera > Curculionidae > Diaprepes > Diaprepes abbreviatus. The sequence goes on from JASJET010000303.1 coordinate 1,865,750, forward strand.
ATACATATATAAAGCACCTCTTGAATGAACTGTAACAAGACTGATTTTACTTGCAAGTTTGAAGTCGATATTCAATAGTTCTACAAAAAAAACAATTTTTCTCTGAACAAAGGAAAAACATATGTTATCCCGAGTTATTTTAGTATGCTGAATACGAATCTGTTTCCCACCGGACATGGCGCCGCATTTTGTTTACGGATTTTAGTTGTTCAAATTGGAATGTATTACGAATATTTTTGTTGTGAAAACTTAAATTCATTTCTTTGTATTGTGCTATATTTTATCTATAGACAAGTAAATGATAGAACAGGTGGCATAAATGAAGAAAATAAACAAGATATTGCAATTTCAAATAAGCAGTAATTTCAGTCAAAGGAACCATTTACAAATGATAAAACTGGAGCATATGTAATCTATCAAAGGAAAGTAAAAATTGTAATTGAAATACATAAATATTTAAAAGGGATAATAGTTGTGGTACCAAAGGAACCTTAAAATCTAAGTCAATAATTACTACGTCAACTAATAAAGGAAGATTTTTTTCTAAAAATTAATATTATTTGGCAGGAGACACCTCATTATTTTAATCAACCCCTTTTATAAAAACTGGATTTCTAAAAATCTGGTTTATAAACGGCAATATTTTGGAACCTTCAGGTAGAGAAAAGATGCGAATAATTTAAGAAAATAAATTTACTTTTTCAAAATTTAGTGATGAGCCTAGACTAATTTTGTTATTGATTTTAAATCTGTAACATCCGTTAATAATAGCTAAATAATGTTTTAATTTCACCATCCTTCGCATTACTACAGCCACTAAAAAAAATTATTTTTTAATGAAAAAAAAGCCAGGAATTGTTAGATATAGTTTAAAAACTTTATGTTTTTGTATCACTAGGACTATATAGTAAATATGTCATATAATATGTTTTATTTAGTTGTTTCATTCATGAAATATAAACCACTAACTTTTGTCGGATACGCCGTGTAATACTCTATAAATCAGATATAAATTTAGTTCCTTCTGTGAGAGGTGCAGATAGTGTAGGGCACCTTGCTATGGAAGCGTGTGTTTTAATCTGGTATATTTTCATACTTCTATATGATGGCCTCAAATTAGTGGAATAATTCTATGAAGACGAAATTAAATTTTCTTTTATTATGTTTTCCTTCTAGTTGCTCTTTTATCATCACAGATTTGATTGCCAAATAATGATAATTATTTATTTCTCATTTTTTAACCCCGATATTTTCAGTATTTTATATTTGATTTATTGATTTAATATTTATTGCAGTCTTTATATTGGTTTGTATGTAAAATGCACATTTTTCTTTAGACATAAATTTGAAATTCTACTGAGTTCTACTTAGTTTTCACAATAGCAGCCACAGAATTAGAAAATTCTTCTTTAAATAGTTAAAAGTTTAATTTATATTAAGAAGAATGATTACTAACGTATAGTATGAATTCAGATCAGAAATATATTGTTACGATTTTGTCTCTTAAAAATCTTTCACAGGGTTCGCAAAATAAAACACAACACCTTTCACTAATACTTCCAATACATATATTAACTACTTTTAAAAACACAACTCTCTTATTACTACTCCTTAATCTTCATTATTCAAACACCACTATACAACCATACGACTAACTATACTCCGCTTATCCTATCTTTATTTATATGCCTATGGACATTCCTAAATAAATCCGCATAAAATTTTATATCTGCCTAAAAATATGAATCATCGATACACTATTCCTTTCGGCACGTTCTAATAAAGAGGACTCATCACATCGGAATACGAGGGCGTATCAATAAGTTGTCTTCTAGTTGTTCGTAATACTGCCCCCTTCTAATTCTGATCGTCCCGAACAACTTTCATATCTCCATGATATGGCTTCAACCTGGGTAAATGTACTACTTTTATTTTGGTCTTGGAACTTGGTTGAATCCTATAAACAATGTCATTAATCCTTTCAGAACAGTATATGGTCCTTTCCATGATAGTATCCACTTAGGCGATTTGCCCTTCTTTTTCTCTGGATCCGATAACCAAACTCTACCACCTTCCTGGAACCCTGCCGAGTTTGCCTTCATGTGATAAAAATTGACTGATGCTTTAGATACCAGGTATCTACATAGTTTGTTAGAATGTTGAGCTAATCCGACGTTGTTTCCAGAACTTTCATCCAGTCTTCCGTAAATGATTTTCTCCGTGATTCCCCTTAGTCTGGTTGTTTGTTCGGCAATACTTCTGATTTGTTCGCTATCGCGATTCTGAAACAGAGTAAATTCTTCAGTGCTAAACTTTATAATGTTAAGCTTATTGTCGAAGGAAAGTATAAATTTATCTTCTATGTCAACAACTAACACCAAATGGTTTAATTTTAGTTTTCCGAGATCAATCTCAACTTGCATTTCTCCAATCACATCAGATGCTTCTCCAGTTACAGTTCTCAACATTACTTTTCTGGACAATGGCAGGATTCTAAATTTATCAACAAGGCTTGACTTTATCAGAGATACTGTAGCACCAGTATCAACAATTATGACAATACGAGTGCATTGACTTTTACTTTGGGTTAAAGTTGATTTTTCCTCATCTGTGCTGTACTCTGTACTCTCCTTTAAATCAACGTCAAAAGTGACTCTTCGAATAAGAAACTCTTCTCTTTCTTCTATTTTGCTGCGGTGCTTGTAGTTTTCGTTACATGATCTTCTTGAAATGGTATCTTCGTTGTTATCCTGTATTCCTGGTCTATATTTGATGTTAAAATTGTACTGTTGCAATTTTTCCTTGTTCTCGTCTGTGCGGTCTCTCGATGGTGAACTAGACCTTAAGTACACCTGACAGTCCCATCTCAAATGTACAGTTCGTCCATATCTGTAACACTTGATCTGGTATCTTAATTGCAACCGACAGTCCCTTTCCATGTGTTCAGTTCATCCACATCTGTAGCATTCAATCTGGTTTCGACTATAACGTGAAGCAGTCATTCTATATTTGATTTTAGAATTGGAATGTTGCAGTTTTTCCTGGTCCTTTCCTATGCGGTCTTTGGATGGTGAGTTAGACCTTAATTGTACTTGACAGTCCCATTTCATTTGTCCAGTCCGTCTACATCTGTAGCACTTTATATTCTTTCTTAATTCTACCCGGCAGTTCCTTCTCGTGTGTCCGGGCCATTCAGATCTGTAACATTCGATCTGATTTCTGCTATAACGTGGAATCCCGCTTATTGTGTTTAGTTCTTCCTGATTTTTTCTGTTCTCTTGTTCAGTTTCTTAAAAATTTTAGATAACATTTTCTTCGTCGTTTGGTTCGACAAATCCTTGTTTTCCTCTATGGTAACGCCTCTTATTTTTGGCCTTGACTCATTATAAGCTGCTTCTATATCCAGAGCACTAGCCAACGCTTCACTGCAACAATTAAACTTACTTATACGCAACATACGCTCTATTTCCCTATCTCTGATTCCATCAATAAAATACTGTAAGCTCTTCTCGAAATTCTTCCATAGCTCCTGGGTAAGCCAGATGAACAAGACGTCGGATCTCCGTTTCATATTCTAGCAAACTTTCGCCATTTCTCGGATGTCTTGATTTGAGTTGAGACTCCAACTCTTCGTTCCAGCGCAGCACTAAGGATCTTATAATATTTGTTGGGTTATAGGAATTGTCTGCAATAATTCCAGTGCTGGTCCACGGAGTGCGATTACTAATGTCGATGTTTGGACATAGTAAATTGAAGGTTTAATGTTTTGTCCCGTGGTTATTTCTTTATCAGAGGGGTCACGCTTCTTTATTTTCTTGACTTCTCTCTGAAGGTCCCTCATTTTAGAATTTATAATATCCACTTTTTATTCCATCTTATTTACGATTTCTTTCACTTTTTGTAGCACACTTGATTCAATGCTATGTATTTCTTGGCATACTTTTACTTCTATCTCATCTACGATTTCGTTCATTTCTGGTCCCACTTCTCGACGTATATCTTCTATATCTTGTCACACTTCTCCAATTTCTTTTTGTAACTCTTGCGTTTGTCTCTGTACAATTTGATCAAATTTTTGCTTTTCTTGTACAATGACGTCTTGTATCTATTTACAGAATTTATCTTCATCTTTACTGCAACGTTCTTCTTCTAGTTTTTCTTTTAGGCGACTTTGTTCTTCTTTTTGGCGATGTTATTCTATTTTTTGTTTTTCTTTTTGGCGACGTGCTCCTTCTTTCTCTTTTTCTTTTTGACGACGTGCTTCCTCTTCCTGTTTTCTTTTTGACGACGTGCTTTTTCTTCCTGTTTTTCTTCTAAGCCTCTTTCTTAATGACAAATTCATTAGCGAAATCAGTTTTTCGCTATCTCTTTCGGTATCAAAATAGAACATTCAAGAAATTTATTGAAAAATAATTTTATCTTCTTACTTGATAACAAATCAAAAGTTTGAAATTCGTTTTCCTCTATCTCTGCTAACTTACAATACAATTTTCTGGAAACTCGATGATAAGCCTCACTCTTTATGATCGTTCACTGGGTTCGCAGAATAAAACCCAACTCTCAACTATAGAACTATACAACTAACTATACTACGCTTATCCTATGTTTATTTATACACCTCTGGAAATTCCTAAATACGTCCAGAATGTAAAAGTTGAGATCTATCTAGAAATATGAGTCATTGATATACTATTCCTTTCGACACGTTATAATAAAGATGACTCATCACATCAAAATACGAAGGCGTATAAATAAGTTTTCTTCTAATTGTTCGCAACAATATAGAACCTTTAACGTGCTGTACTCTGGTTCTGAAATACATACTAGGTATTTTCATTACTCTAACAATTTAAATGTCGAGATTTTTAATATTCTAATAAAAATTAACGCGGGTTTTACATTCTGTTAAAATAATTTTTGAGTAAAAAAAACTACATAATTGGATTTCATTTGTTTAACGCTTAAATTGATTTAAAGAGACTACATGTAATAATTAACAAATATATGCCAATAATTCATAACCTGATGTCTATCTTTTAGCAAGGTACTAGCTACTTTACATCAAAGAACTGAAAATTAGATAAGAGTGTAAAATTTTGTAGCAAAATATTTAAACCTAGATCGTGTTTGGTGCCAAGAAATGAACCTAATTCCAGAAAACTCAAGGTAATAATCAAAAATGTAACTTGAAGCAGCGTTTCCCAAACTTTTAGTAATTGTTTTCCACTTTCCATGCTAATTTTAATAACATTTGGTATCGATACACCATCACGAGTTCCATATCTCATTGCTAGTAATAAAATTATGCGTCCCTAGGCTGAGAATCGTTGGCTTATAGAGATATTGTTAGGTATTTTAACTTTAAATTAATCGGTTTAAAAAATGGAACTAAATAGGTAGAATACTAAATAAAAAGAAAAAATTTTCACGTTAGTTTCTGTACTTTGATCACTGATAAACGGCTCAAAAAATATAGACTTTATCTCAATTATTTAGGTAATTCACTATAGCTATCTACGTTCGGTGGAAAGTAACTACCAATAAATCGGGATTTTAGAATGACTATAGATGAGCAGTTGCCTAAAGGCTTTAAATATATGTCAAAGTCTGTCCATAAAGCTGTTCAAAAGTGACTTGAAAAAGAAAAACCGCCCAAAAATTCGGTAAAAAATATCTAGGGTTTAATGACATTACTATTTAAAGATGCCTAGAGAAAATTGTCTGCAACGTATATCTAACAGAAACAGCATTGTATATCCAAAATACCAGTTCCCGTTATGCTTTCAGAGAAACAGAAAGCTCTAAACTTTTCATATTCTTGGTAGATCTCATTTAGTATACCTACACTCATGGAGAGGATACAAATTTTTTAAATGCAACAAAAAATTTGTAGAAATGACAAAAAAATTAACAAGGTTTTCTGCGCCCTCATAATTTGAGTGGGAAGATGCCATTATATTTCGTATAGATAACGAAAATGGATATTAATTACTATTATAAATATTTTATAAGTGTCCAGCTAAAGCAACATTTTTAAGTTATGAAGATAAACAAGTAAATGATAATTTGACCCATCATACAAATCGTTTTTAAAATTTACATTAAATGAAACCGTTCACTTGAAATTAACTTCGTCAGTTTGAAATATTTCCTTAAAAGGTTTGAAATAAGAAAAAGATTCAACTTATTTTGCACTACTTCATGCTTTGGATGCCGAAAAACTCCCTTTTTCTTCTCATAGGAAACAATTTATTTTAATTTTGTATGATATCACATTTACTGCAGGAAATTCCCAAATGTATTCCGGAAACGTGGGGTTTTATACTTTAACATGGGAATTCATGTTATATTTGTGAATTGCCGTGGGTGAAATTTGATAAAAATTATATTCTTGGTGGTATTTATTAACTTGTATAATATTTTAAATGTGCCACTTTATCGTTCCTCTAATAGTTATTTATTTATTTAAAGAAAATTTTCTAAAAACTACTTAAAAAAGATTTTGCTGACCTAGCAAAAATGCACTGGAAAAACTCTCTCCTGTTTCGAAATATGTTTTTAACAAGAAAAACCAGGATATTAATAAAACTCTATTTTTCCGTCTAATCAATATATATATATATATATATATATATATATATATATATATATATATATATATATATATATATATATATATATATATATATTAATAATATTTGACACTTTTTTAACTGACGTCCCAAATATACATAATTTAATCTTATGTAAAACCACTCCTCGTATACTCAGTATCCAAGGTATCTGGGAAAATGTGGAAAATCTCTCGAATATGAAAAAATACGTGAAAGAAATACTACAAGATCATATAAACTTTATGCATATAGATCTCCTCTTCAGAGTTATGGGCTCTCAAAAAGCTGTAATGGAATCAAGTGCTTTACACATAATTACTGAACGACCAGGTATTTCAATTTTCTTTAGATGTGATGTATACCAGGTAAGTACCTTCAAATTACTATCGAGGAAGACGATCGAAGACGGACTAGCTGTGACACTCATGACTCCATTTTTTACGCCCAATATGAGAAGAATTTTTGACAACGTTTTTTAAATACTTTTAATTTTTGACTAAAAATTAAGTACTCTTCATTCATGTCACTAATTCTAACCGTTTTCGAAAAAACGTTATTTTATTTACATCATGTATTTGGCGTATTTCGATAAAAGATTCATCTTTGTTCCTATCAAATGTTCAAACTTCGACCTTATGATAAAAAAAATCGATCCAAAAAATTGTAGTTAACTTAGGTTCACAAAAATTGTGCGTTTTGTTTTATCGGCACCAAAAGCAAAGTTTTGTTGTTGCAAAAGTTGCTATGGACTAAAGAAATAAATATTTTGCATTTTAGAACTTGTCAACTTTCACAACGCTGACACGTTGATTCTTTACTTAGATATTAATTTACTAATTTTTGTATTTCGTGGTGAAATTTATTGTGAAGAAATTTAAAATATGAAATAAACATTTATTGAGTATGAAGATATGCATCTGATGTATGGTCTTGCATCTTGCATTGGCTTGGAAGCCAAGAAGTTATCACAACAGATATCTTAATCGTACTCTTCTTGAACAGAAAACATTTCAACGAGTTGACCAATGTCTAAAGGAAAATGGCGGACGATTCCATTTAATAAAGTAATATTATTAAATTTCTTCCTAATTCTAAGAAAAAAGACTGCTGCAATCTACATGATTCTCGTGTTAAAATGATTAACAAATTTTCACGTCCGCTTCGCCAATATTTGATTCTATTGTATTTTAAATTACACAGACAAAAACTTATCTATTTATTTATTTACTTGTCTGGCTTTGAAACACGCTGAACGATGCTCTCATGGTTGGATCGTTTGGTGCGACACGTGGCTTTGGCTGCTAAAATAAGCGGTAGGCTTGGTTGCCAGTACCGAAAAATGCGACCCCTATCCTTTGGGCAGCGCGTTTCGTGTGCTCGATTTTACATATTTCTGTTTTAATTCACCGTCGCGCCACCATATGGCGGTTATTTTACACACTTTGTTAATCTGTGTGTTTCTTGTGTTATCGAGTGGACCATCGAGATGTCGCCTTTGTCGTCTTGTTTGCAGTTTTTTGATTTTAATCTCAGGTTTATAGGATGCAAAGGCGAGGTGATGATTTGTACCGAATGCGGTGGCCTGACGAGTCCCATATTAGGACGAAACAGCGCTGTCGCTATCTGTCGGACCCTGAGTTTTTCAATATTTTTGGAGTGCTCCGCACTTTTTAACACGAGAATCATGTAGATTGACCAATTTTTACGTCCGCTTCGCCAATATTTGATTCTATTTTATTTTAAATTACACGGACAAAAACTTATCTATTTATTTATTTACTTGTTTGGCTTTGAAACACGCTGAACGATGCTCTCATGGTTGGATCGTTTGGTGCGATACGTGGCTTTGGCTGCTAAAATAAGCGGCAGGCTTGGTTGCCAGTACCGAAAAATGCGACCCCTATCCTTTGGGCAGCGTGTTTCGTATGCTCGATTTTACATATTTCTGTTATATTTCACCGTCGCGCCACCATATGGCGGTTATTTTTACAAACTTTGTTAATCTGTGTGTTTCTTGTGTTATCGAGTGGACCATCGAGATGTCGCCTTTGTCGTCTTGTTTGCTGTTTTTTGGTTTTAAACTCAGCCTAATTTAAAAAAAAATATTAAGTATTCGATCCTCTTAATAAATCAAAAATTCAATATTCTCTTAAACATAAAATTAAATGTATGCTTTCTTTCGGTTTTTTGGTTCATTTTTAAAATATAAAAAATAAAACACATTCGCATTCCATGTATCCTAAGTACCTAAATAGACGGTGTAAAAATTTCATTTCATTATTAATAAATAATCGAAATGTCAGGGTATTGTACTGGTAAAATTAAATACTTTTTTTGGAAGGTGTTTGTTTGTTTTTTAAAATTGTAAATATGTGTGTGTCATTAATTATATTAAAAATATTTTTAGGAATATTAATAAATAAAAAAAAAACAAAGAATTTTTGAAGATGCCTTAAATAAAGGGCGAAACGTCAAATTGTTTTTGATTTTTTGTTAAATAAAGAACCTAAACCCAAGAAAATACAAAACAAAAAGAAAATTTTTGTGTTTAAAAGTTGATTTCTACACCAGTTACACAAACAAAAATAGTTTTGAAATATTAATTATCCAAAATATTCCTAATATATTTATTACACCCACGACCAAAAATTTCTCATTTATTTAGATATAAAATACGCTACTGTCTCGTTTTCCTTAATCAAGTGTTCCTACTGAAAGCGAGGGTTTCTCGAGGACAAGGAAATACTAAGGAGTATTAAATATCCAAGGAAACCGATATCCCTCAGGATTCGCTTTTTCCGGGGGAATAATATTAATGGAGGCAATTTCTGTCACAATTAAAAAACCTCTTTAAAGGACAAAGGCAAATAAATTCTTGGTAAATATTTTAAATATATTAGTAATGAGAAATAACGTTTATTTATAAATCTGTTATACCCTATTTATTTGTTACTTAGTATCGTGCACAGATCTTTTTTCAAATATGTAACTTTTCCGTTCCATTCACTTTATTTCGAAAACTTTACATTTATGTTTCTGTCCTTAATTTTCTTATATATAGAAAATTTTTTTTATTAACAAACTAATGCAATTTTATAAGGATAACAAAATTGTTCAACCAGAACATCTGATTCCCATGGCAACTAGACCCGTTTTAAAATATAAAAAGGAATCCTGTTTTTGTCACTTACTTTAAACACTTTTAGTAAGATTCGCTAAATATAAATAATTTCTAAACTCAATCTAGTTGTCATGGAAGGTAAATCTTTTCGTTAATCTGCTTAGATTTACTTATGGTGTTGTTAAAATATGAATTAAATATGTCAACAAGCAAACCAGCTAGAAAATCTAACGTACACAGCAACTGGATCCGGTTTTAAACATAAGTTTTTCTAGTAAACCTAGCTTTGTTGTTAATGTGAACCAGTTCATGAGTTATGAGTTCGGATCTTCTTCGTTTAATTTGACATTAAAGCTTTATTCGCCGTTAGACTAAAGGAATTATTGTTTATCCGGTAAATGCAAACAATTCTATGAATCATGATTCTGAGAAATTATGAGATACACTATTTCTGTCCTAAGATCACAAAAATCAACTGCCACTTTTGAAGACAGATTTGTGGAATCCATTTCAAACGATCTGGAGAGAGCAAACCTGCTATGGGAGGTAGCCCATTACTGCTGAGTAGGTTGAGAATTAATGAAAACACAATTTAATCAAAGATTGGTTTTATTGGACGAAAAACACTGACATCATACTGTGTTAATAAACAATTTAAAAAACTACTTGGCTGAAATACGATAACTATAGTCATTATAATGGATCTATTTCCCACCATGATGAATTCGATTATAAGTACAGTATTGATTGTCGGGTCCTTAAAGAGTCGATTTTATGTCCGTCTTTTTTCCCACTCCTTATAAATGATATACTTTATCATATACCTAAGATATTATTAATAGACTACAGAAATAATATATCTGTAGTTCTCTCCAAGTCGACTATCGATAATCTTTCGGAATTTATTACTTTAATATGGAAGTAGTATATCACGTCGCTCATCAAAACAATTTTTTTTAACTGCAGACATTCAACTTCTGACAAAGTATTCTTATTTCGTCGTAACTTTATCCCTGGAACTGTATATTGCTTTTGTCTAAACTTATAACGTTATCGACGGAACTTGGAATATTTAATGACTATTTGATACATTTATTGTTTTAAATGCATGAAATAGTCGTTGGGCGTAAAGAAAACTGGTATTTCTGTTACAAAATAAACATTGATTCTAATAAAAATAAGGGTAGTTTCTAAGTAAATAAGTGAATAAATCACGTGAAAAAAATCATTCTCAAAAATAAACTTTGATTCGGGTAAAAAATAAAAGTAACATATTCAGTAGTTGTAAATAAATAAACAAATAATTAAATTTTATTTAAGTAAATAAAAACATCTAAAATTCTACAAGAGGTGTTCAAACAGGCCTCCCCTTTGAGCGAGACAATAACCCAATCTATTGTAAAATCCGGTTCACGTATTTTCCAAAACTTCAGGTGTTATATTTATAATAACTTCATTAATTTTTTGTCTCAATTCATCCAAATTCATAGCACGATCATATATGTTCCGATAAATTTTTTGGGAAACATGATCCTAAAGAAAAAAATCGTTTAGGGCCAAATCGGGAGACCTGGGTGGCATTTGAATGATTCCCCTTGTGCTTATGAGGCGCTCAGGAAATATAGTTTGCAAAAACTGTTGCACTTCTCTCGCATTATGAGCAGGGCAACCATCCTGCTGAAACCAAATTTCCTCAAAATTAATATTCAATGCTCCAACAGCTGGAATGACGTGATTCCGCAGAAGGTCCAAGTATTTATTGGCAGTTAGGTTCCCATTAATATAAAAGGGTCCAATGATAAAATTCCCTAACATACCAGCCCATACATTAACCTTTTACGGATATTGTATTCTCAGAGGAATATTGAGATGTTGATTCTCTCTAGAGTATCCTACGGCAATAGAAGGATTATGACGGCCGTGCAAGGAGAATGAAGATTCATCCGTAAACAAAATGTTGCTGATGAATCTGTCGTCCCTATTAGCCCGTTCCATCATGTCCTCACAAAACACCATACGTTTTTCCTGGCCTTCCGGAAAAATTTCTTGAGTTGTTCGCAATTTGTAACAGCGATATTTGTTACGCTTCAAAATATTTCGAACCGTTCAAGCGTTCATATCAAGTTCTTCTGAAATTGCGGTGTAAGGAAAATTAATTTCCGCTAAACTACATACGTCAGTCTCCCGATTTGTTTGTTCTTCAGTAATTTGAGGAGCCAGTTGCTCCTCATTGTTATCAGTGCATTTTTTACAAATTTTTAGACAACCGGTTGTCTCAAATTTTTTAATAATTTCTGAAATTCTAGATTTTGAAGGAATAGGATGATTTTCGTACGTAAATGCAAATCTGCCTATTATCTCTTGTATACTTTTACCAGAATAATACCACTTAATAATCTGTACTTTTTGTTTCGTGGAATAAACTACCATTTTAAATAAAAAAATTTGACTCGAAACACGGAAATACCAATATTTGGTACTTACACTTCGACGGCCTGAATGAAAGCAAATAACTTGGAATCATCTTGTTGTACTAAGGCGTGGCGTATGCTGCCGCCCGCTTTCACCGCGCCATCATTGTATTACCCCTCATCCGAGGGCCAAACTGGTAATTTACACGTATGTCGATGCTTACGATGCATTATCTTCTGTCTCATTGATGAATAATATAGTATTTTCTTTATCATACTTAAGAAACGTCGAGTTTCTGTTCTGGATTTTCCAGACCTGTATATATATATATATATATATATATATATATATATATATATATATATATATATATATACATGTATGTTGGGATGATACAATAACCTGTAATAAGATGTGTACATTCATTATTGTTTTACACAAAAAAACTAACTTATTTATTCACCAACAAAAAGAATTACACACAGTATTCCGATAACCATATTAACGCAACTAAGTTTTAAAATGAGTTAAAAGAATTTTTAATCATAAATTCGAACTGCTTTTTTGACTAATTTGTTAACAAAACTGAAGTGAACAAATATATTTTAAATTGACAATTATATCCTTATTTTTTTGCTCATCTTATGTACGCCAAACAACTCTCAATAATAGGCCTGATAAATTCAGTAGGTCAACTACAACTTTAAAGGCACGCAGCAAGGTTTTTGATTTAGGATTGGGTGTACTGGACCTTTCTGAAAACAAACTGATTCAGGGCATTTTAACGAATCGTTCCTGTCCGACCCATTTCTATTTGATTGACAAGACACTGCAAAGCAAATTATATTGGTAATTTGTTAATCAAAAATTTAATGTCATCATCTTATCGTATACCCTCTAAAATTCCTTTGAAAATTCCTCCATATCAATATTACTAAATTGTTGAGTAATTGTTTTCCACTATCTGTATCGACTGATTCGAACTTTTAGTCGTTTTTAGGTAAATACTATTAGTAAGCCATTAAATTTTAAATTTTAAATAAAATATCATATTTTCATACATAATTATTTTTAGTTACAGTATTAAAATTTTACGATTATTTTCATTTATTTTATTTAAAAAATTTGAATACTACAGTCTTAGAAAATATTTTCTAGGACAGGAGCATCAATCTGTGTCATCAATGTTTTTTTTAACATACTTCTAAAAGGAGGTTCTCAATTCGTCGCCTATGTATTTTTTTACGTATGTACACCGATTACTCCGGAACGGCGGCACCGATTTGAATGAAATTTTTTACGTTATATTCAGGAAGTTGCTGCTGTGGTTCCATATTTTTCTGGATGAAATTGGTGCAGTAAAATCCAAGATGGCGTTGACAATATAGTGACCAAAAAAATTAATTTTTTCCGATTTTCTCCTAAATTGGTATAGGGAAATTTTCGGGGTTGTACACAACGAATCTGAAATTGTTTTTGAAAAATTCAATATGGCGAATCTAATATGGCGGACAAGAAAATTTAATTTTGTCCGATTTCCTCCAAAATTGGTGTAAGGGAGTTTCCGGGGTCGCACATAATGAATACAAAATATTTTTAGAAAATTCAGTATAGCAGATCCAATATGGCAGACAAAAAAATTAATTTTGTCCGATTTTCTCCAAAATTGGTACCGGGAAGTTTTCGGAGCCACACAGGACGAATCTCAAATTATTTTTAAAAAATTCAATATGGTGTATCCCAGTAAGGCGGATAAAAATTGATTTTGTCCGATTTTTTTCAAAACTGATATGGGAAGTTTTTGGGATCGCACATTCCGAATCTGAAATTATTTTTTTTTTATCTAAAATCAGTATGAGGGGATTTTTGTTAGTGCTCATTACGAATTTATAATATTTTTCGAAAAACTCAATCTGGCGGATTCAATATGGCGTCCTAAAAATTTAACATTTTTCGGTTTTCTCCTAAACTGATATAGTGGGGGTATAAATTATGAATTTAAGAGTATTTTTTCAGGATTCACTATGGCGAACCAAATATAGCGGACTAATTACTTTTTTCGATTTTGTCCAAAGATAGGAATGAATGGTTTTTGAGGACATAAATAGCCAATATCAAATGTTAAGAAAATCTAGTATGTCAGATGAAATATTCTAAATAGTCTAAAAATTTTAAATTTCCCGATTTCATCCAAAATTGGTATTAGAGGGCTTTGAAGGGTTTAAATTTAGATTAGATTAAGACGACTGCATTTCAATATGGCGGATTCAGTATGGTAGGTTGAAAATTTGACCTTGTTGGTATTTTTTCAGATTTGGTATTAGGGGGTTTTCGGGGTCGTATATTACGAATATGAAGTTAATTTTTTACAACTATTAGGTTGATAAGATACAATATGAGAGACTGAAAATTTTGAATTTTCCGATGTCTAAAACTGATATTGCGGGATTCTTGAGGCAAGCTCAATATGCAGTATAAAATATATCGGGCTAAGAAATTTACCTCTCAAATTTTTTAGATATTAAGAATTTTTTTGACCTGTGTGTGGATTTACTATGATAAACCAAATACTTGTTTGACGCAATTTCACTGTTATTTCGAGAACCCTAAGAATCAAAAATATTTAGTGGTTTATTTTAGTGTGAATTACAACTTTGGATAAAATGGGTACTTTTTTGCCACCTTGGAGTCATTACGAGAACTAAGTACTAATCTCGATCAATACTTACTTCTACTAATTTATTGATATCATAGTGAATTCAAAACTAAAAATCGAAAAATAATATTTTTTTTTTTTAAATTGAACCGACTTCTAAAAGTGCGCTAAAAAGTGAAAAATAACTATAAATTTTTATATGAAATTGATATTTTTCGTCGGCGCCAATTATTTCTAAATGAAATAAATTACTACTAATATATACAAATTATGGTAAGAAAGAAATCACAAATAAAGTATTTTTAATCTGCTTTTGCGAATCCCATTTGGTCAGGATTAGTTTAGCACCGACTTCAGAAATTTCAATTTTATATAAAAATGTCTAGTTATTTTTCCCTTTTTAGCGCACTTTTAGAAGTTGGTTCAATTTAAAAAAAAAATATATTTGATGTAGTTTTCTATTAGGATCTCTCTATGTTCATAAAATGTATTAGATTATATTATATTTATCACATTTTGTATGTAAGATTGAAAATAATTGCTTTATTAACAACTGCAATCTCTTTTTCCAATAC
Source organism: Diaprepes abbreviatus (assembly GCA_034092305.1). Lineage (NCBI taxonomy): Eukaryota > Metazoa > Arthropoda > Insecta > Coleoptera > Curculionidae > Diaprepes > Diaprepes abbreviatus. Next base: position 1,881,128 of record JASJET010000303.1, read on the forward strand.
CTACATATTTTTCAAGTTTTTCGCAGTTTAATGTGAATTTTAAATTGCCATATAATAGAATCAGGATTATTTCACAATATCTAATAAAAACAAATATTGTTTTAGATCTATGTGTTTCTCGATGTTACGGGTACATAAATTTATTGTGGATGTAAACAATAAGATGTTTTCTGATTAAAGTTTCGATTTTACATAAAATTTTGTATTATCTAAAAATAAACAAAAGAAATATTTTGTCTTCTGTATCAGGTATTTAGAATTTCTATTCTCAAGATAAAACAATAATTTGCTGGCATAGGTGGGTTTCCCTTTCCTTAGTAGCACTATAACTATATTCAATATATCCTGAATGAAGCTCCCACGAGAGGGACAAAAATCTAATAGATCTATTATGTTCTTCTACTGTCAAGTCATTAGGGATACCTTTCCGACTAGAACAAGTCTTCTAGTCCTATCTCCCTTAAAAATCCTAGGTTATTGAGTGACTTTAAAGTGGTTAATTCTCCTTCTTCTATTTGATGTGCTCTCAAGAATCGCATTCTAGGGTTTTCTAAACTGCTGCATTCTTAAAGAATATGACTAGAGATTTCGTCCTCTTCTTTGCAGGATCTGCGCTCTTCTCTTTCTGAAAATCCAAGTTTCTTGAGGTGTCCTTTCAGGTGGTAATGTCCCGTCAGGATTCCTGTCAGAATTCTAAATTGCTTTTTGCTTAGGCTTATGCATTGCTTGGATTTTCTCCTGTCGTAGTTCCCAAGAAATATCACTTGTCTCATTTCTCGCAGATCCGTCCCGTAATTGAATTTGCTGTTCTCTTTCTGTTTTTTTAGTTCTCCCAACATTACATTGCTACTGATTCCACAAACTGCTTCGGGTCTCAGAAATGGTGTCTCAGCCTTTTTTCTCGAGAGCTTGTCTATTTCCCACAGAAGAGTGATCTTATTATTCTTACCTAATTCGTTTAGTTTCTCTAGGCATTCTCAGTACTGGAGCTGATTACTTAAGAAATCAGCGCACTGATCGCTGCTTGACTATCTGACATCACAATAATCTCCTGTCTGCCATATTTTTTTTTGCAGAATTGAATACATTTTCTAATGGCATGTATTTTGGCCTGGAAGATGCTTGGGTTTCATGGTATGTAGTTTTAGTTCTATACACTTCTATTCCAGTTACCTCCGTTGTTTTGGAGCCATCTATATACCACTTAATAGAATTATTGTTAAGTTTTTCAATGTTTTTTTTTCCGTCCCATTCACTTTCACGACTCGATTGGTGTTGAAATTTTTTGCAAAGTTTAACTTCCTTTTCATTTTGTCCTGGAGCATGTCCCAGATTTGTTGAATTCTGGATAAAAGATTGGGCCTTCGTTTTTGCCACTTTATCTCTTATCATCCTATATGTTGTCCTCTTCACCATACTCTCCACAAGTATATGCAGAAATATAAGGTTTAGGATAACTTCCATGGCGGCCGTTGGGTAAGTTTTAATTGCTCCATTTATGCACGTGCTTGCCACGCTTTGGACTTTCGAAAGGTTAGCTCTCGTATTCGCCAGACTGGTTTTTTACTCCAGATCACTGCCCTATATCTGATGGTTGATTTCACTATTGCAGTGTACATCCACTGCAGGATTTTTGGGTTTGTGCTCCAAGTTTCTCCAAGAAATTTTTATAGACCATCAAGGCCCTAGTAAACTTATTGATTACTTATTTTTTGTGCTTATCCCATAGATGTTTATTATCTTGGGTCAGGTCTAAAGATCTAAATGTAAGTCGATAATGTACATTTTGAAGAATATTTTACAACTAATAGCACATAAGATCTTCATCGTATGATCTGCCAATGTTTTATACTTTAATGTTCTTTTCTCCCCTAAAAGTTTTGAAAAACCTATATCATGGATTGCCAAACTATTTTGTTTCAGGCCCAGTGTAATTTCAATGGTTTCGTGGTTTATCAAATCTCGTAATTGGGATTCCATATAAATTTCATTGTTTTATTTTGCATCTGCCATTTTTCGAAATGTTTCTTGAAAATACTAAAAAGTACCAAATTCGCCGTTAACTGATTTTATAAAGTTTTTTTTATTTCTAATATTATGGGCAAAACCGGCATCTTCTATTGGTACGTGAAGTATATCCTTTATTCTCGTGTAAAATCCTTTTTTGAATTCCATTTTTTATTAATGATTCTTTCTGTCACGTTTGTCCCAAATATACAACAAGTAACAATATTTGTTGCAATTTTGTTCCTTTACCAAAATACCTACAAGAACTTTATCGTCTGCGTAAACCTTTCATAATTATATTTTATATTTTCCTTTTATCATGGAAACAGTTTCACCTTCTAAAATATATAGTATTGGTTATTTTTGTGTAATAGTACTTCTTTTAAACGAATTTTGAAAGAATTTGACTAATTTTCGGACTTGGTGACGTTTAACGCTGAAAACTTAAAATAACCCATTCATAACTTTACAAGAAATGCGATCGCCATCTATCCAAAAATTCCTATGACATAATTAAGGCCGTTTTGAAAAGCACTGCTTTTTGTTTCTTTATCATAAAAGATTAATTGTTCCAGAGGCATTGCGAAGAAGTTTTGCTGGTACTACTACAAACGTGAAACAGCGTCATATTAACAATTTCATAAAACTGTTTTTTAAAAATATTTTGAAAATATAAATTTGAACGAGCATGTAGAATACAAACTGAGGTTTAGTAAAAAGTCAGAACCACTAAAATGGGTTAATACTTAGAAGCGATCTTGTTGCCATGGAATTGACATTAATATGTCAGTTTTTTACATGTGATTTTATTACCATTTTTATTGCATGTTTTAAAAAACATTAAAAACACAAACCTATGAAGCCTAGAAATCGTTAATAGGATCAGTTATTTCCCAAAAATTAAATACTTTTTTAACCTCAAATTTAATTTTTCTTTTAAAGTTATGCCAGGTTACTGAACTGGTGAATAATATATCATTCATATTAATTCATCTAAGTAGCTATGATACGTAGTTCATTAAAAAGTACTGATTTTAGTGTTTTATTTATTAAAACTACTTATCACTGACAGAAACATTTTGGACTATGCCATTAAAAAAAATATCTCTTAGAATATAACACTTATTTACCAACTTTCCTATGCTGTCACAAAATCTGAGTACATGATAGTTCCATTTCAAATGCATGTCTAAGAATAGATCCAAATACTTTCTGATACCTCGCAAATATTATTTTCGATCTGGACGACATGCCACGGTAAGGGAAAAGGCATTGAATTTTTTTTTTCATCGTTTAATGACCGTTTAATAGCATTAAGCCAGTTTTTGACTTCAACTGTCCACACTGTGTTATATTTTTTACTTCAGACTAGGTTTTGCTATGAAAAACGACCACAGTATCACCGGAGTAGAATATCACTAAAGGGATAATACTAAAAATCATTCAGTTCGAGACCTGCTAAGTAGTTTGTTTAAGTATTAAAAAGAGGGGGACCCCGGATTTTGTCCTGATTCCCATTTTGATAGTCAACGCGTTACTATTGTTATCTTCTATCTTCATCAATTGAATTTTCACTCAAGTAGTCCTCAAAGATTTTTTGCACTGTGCCTCTAATACCCTGTGTGTGCATTATATTCAAGAGTGGGTCATGAGGCACAGTGTCAAGTTCAGCTCCTTTATTAAGGGGGTCTCTTATTTGTTTTATTAATTTATAGTGTCCGACTATTTTTTAGTAAAAATTTTATTAGCTTTTTCAAATATTTTGGCAAATACATTTATTACACTTATTGGTTTATAATTACAAATGTTTGCGTGTGTGAATTACAGTAATAGATTTAAATTGACTATAAGCTTTGTCTGATTTACATATATAAGCGAAAGAATTGAAAATTTGTTTATGAAAGTACTTTATTAATTTGCTCTTAATGCCGTCGAGATCTAGTACACTATTACTTTTAAGCAAGTTTGAATAACCAATCATTTCACTATGGTTCACCGATTTCAAACACATTAAATTCGCCGACATGATCAGTCTTGTATTGGTAAAGTGGATTTTTAATCCTTTCTTGCACCTTTGTACCTATTTTTACAAAGTATTCATTACAATAACTACACATATCTTCCTTGTTAGAAAAATGTATATCGTTCAGTTTAATTTGAATTTCAAAATTAATTTTTTCATTAGCAGCTTCAAATATGACTATATATTTTCCTGATATTATCCCCGGTTTTTTCTATTGGACTCTTATAATAATTGTTTTTATAAATATTAATGATTTTATTTATATTATTTCTGGATATGTTATAATTATTTTCATCTTGCATATAAGAAAAACAAAAACCTCTGCTTCATCTCATTTCTAACAAATTGCACAAATAACACTATTTTTATTCCTTATATGTGATATATTTAGTCTCAATTGCTTTTTTATACAGTTAGAGATAATTTGACAAAAATTATTCGTTGCCGTCTCCACATCATTTGTTCCTGTCACCGTGACTCTATTTTTCTTGTCTATGTTTTCATCAAAAGCTTTGAAATTTATTTTTGAGACGGGCTTTGTTACATATTTTGAGTTATCTTTTGTAAAGTTTGGGACTGTTTCATATAAAAATTCAATGCTATTGGATAATGATCTGTAAAACCTGAGTACTTAATGTTACAAAAATATTTAAAACAATTATTTCTTAAAAATATATGTCTTTATCTGGGTCATTTGTTAAAGAAATAAACCCAAAATAATTTAAAATTATGATGTATATGTTAACAACATCACTTTCTTCCAGTATGTTAATGTTTATACCGCCCACTATCAATTCTATCACAAATTTAATATTTTGTGTTAAATAAGATTCAAAATCAAATAAAAATCTCCGTATGTGAGTAGAAGGTGGCCGACATATACATGTTATACCATAACTAACTTGAACTAATTCCCTCAACAACAAAAGATAACCTTCCAATTGATACTCCTAAATTTCACAATTTGACATGTTGAAACTCGACCTTAAGTGTTGCTGAACATAAACCAATTCATCTTTATTTTTGTTGAGTTCGCCATAATTATAAAACATATTATATTCCGTAGTATAATATAAATTTTTTTATTAATTTGCCAGCATTGACTCAAAATAATAATATTACGTGGGAATTTGTATGCTTCCAATAGTATCAAAAAACTATCAAAATATTTTCGGATACTACATATATATTGAAGGAGTTTTATTTATTTAGCACTAATCTCATGTCGTATTTAATACGTTCAGTACTATGTTTATTACCAAGACTTTCAAGTCCTGCAATACCAAAACTTTATCCCAACTAGTCTTCATAATTACCCTAATTCACTTTGTGATTTAAAATATTTAGTAGATATTTCTATGACGAACATTTAGAGTCACTTGCCTCCATGTAAATATCATAATTTAATCTATATTTTTTCTGTATGTTCAAACAATTTAAATATATTTTTTTTGTCTTTTGTCGCACTCGCGATACTGTGATTATCTGCATAGTATTCACAAACTGCGTTTGTATTCGAACAAGCAGTAGATTTATTGTAAACGCCCTGGCAATGAAAAAATTCTCGTATATAGAGCTCACAAATACTTTTTTCATGTTTGTGAATTTATGGCACAAACCAGATAAATACTCACTATAAATAGTCTGAGTTTCGTTCTTTTTGGAAGGTTTTATAAATGTGACAGTCAGTTCATCTTCGCTGGTGATCAAAGGATTTTCTGATACATACATCAACTTCTTTCGTATCTAGAATACCATATAGTTTTAATTCGTGTTTCTTTTTCATTTTGGATAGTTATACTTCGTAATCGTTTATTTTTTAACGTCTATCATTAAGTTATCGATATCATTTTCACTTTTACATTTTACAATAACTCCGTCACTTCGGGTATTTCTTGTCTTTTTTATTCCTATTTTTAATTAGGAAAGATTCGTTTTTGTTTGCAAGTAAATTCTAGTCTCCTGTGCGCCCTGGTCTAATTATCAAATTTTAAATGTTCTTTTTACTTGCTGTGGTTTAATATGTTGGGCTAGTAACAAGTTGACAAGTCTTTTGTTTGTCGATATAGTCGTTTTATTTTCAATATGCTCTGGTTTTGATTCAAATAATAAAATCACTTCACCTTTACTGTCTATAATTTTGGATTTTTCTTCAACCGATTTATATAACAGCTCATAAGTTTCAAGTTTTTGACATTTCTTGCAGAAAAAAAAACAGTTTTCTACCATGTTTTAATGCAAACACTTTTAGTTTTGTAGCAGAAAAGCCATTGTGATTCTTAAATATAATAATAATAACTAAATTCACAAGATATTACTTTATTTTTTGGGCAAGTACCAATATCACATTTCATATTGGAGACGGTAAAATTAAGTGGTACTGACAACTACTAAATTCACGTATTCATATTTTATTCCGATCGTGCGTACGGCCCCTGCCAGTCACGTTTCATTTTGCCTGCTATGGCAAGGGAGTCTTGTGAACGCCAGATGTTGTTTCCCTGAGGATATTTTCACACTTTTTTGTATTTTCTATAAAAATTGTTTAATTAATGCAGACTTTTTTTATTATCCGTTTAAAAAAGATGGTAGGAAAATATGGTGGTGATCTCATATAAATTTTTCCTAAATGTTATTGGATAATGATCTGTAAAATCTGAGTACCTAATGTAACAAGGATATTTAAAACAATTATTTCTTAAAAATATATGTCTTTGTCTGGGTCATTTGTTAAAGAAATTAACCCAAAATAATTTAAAATTCTGATGTATACGTTAACAACATCACTTTCTTCCAGTATGTTAATGATTGTATCGCCCACTATCAACTCTATAACAAATTTAATATTTTGTATTAAATAAGATTGAAAATCAAATAAAAAGCTCCGTATGTGAGTAGAAGGTGGCAGACATATACATGTTATACCATAAGTAACCTGAACTAATTCCCTCAACAACAAAAGATAACCTTCCAATTGATACTCCTGAATTTCACAATTTGACATGTTGAAACTCGACGTTTAAATGTTGCTGAACAAAAACCATTTCATCTATATTTTTGTTGAATTCGCCAAAACATATTACATTCCTTAGTATACTATAATTTTTTATTAATTCGCTAGTATTCACTCAAAATAATAATATCACGTGGGAATTTGTCTGCTTCCAATAGTATCAAAAATTTCTCAAAATATTTTCGGATACTACATATATATTGAACGAGTTTTATTTATTTTGACACTAATCTCATCATATTTGATACGTTCAGTACTATGTTTCAAGGCTTTCAAGTCCTCCAATACCAAAACTTTGTCTCAACTAGTCTCCATAATTACCGTAATTTCACCGTGTGCTTTAAAATATTTAGTAGATATTTATATGACGAACATTTAAAATCACTTGCCTTGTGGTAAACATCATAATTTAATCTATATTTATTACATGTGTTCAAATAATTTATATATATTTTTTTGTCTTTTGTTGCACTCGCGATACTGTGATTATATGCACAGTATTCACAAGCAGCGTTTGTATTCGTACAAGCAGTAGATTTATTGTAAACGCCCTGACAATGAAAACATTCCTGGATACTTAAATTCTCGTATATAGAGCCGACAAATAATTTTTTCATGTTCATGAATTTATTGAACAACCTAGGTAAACACTCACTATAAATAGTCTGAGTTTGGTTGTTTTTGGGAGATTTTATAAATGTGACAGTCAGTTCATCTTTGCTGGTGATAAATGGATTGTCTTCTCCGATACATACACCAACTTCTTCGGTATGTGTTAGGCTTCTAGAACTCTATAATTTTAATTCGTGTTTTTTTTTCATTTTAGATATTTATAGTTCGTAATTATCACACTTCTTTCATTAAGTCATCAATGTCATTTTCACTTTTACATTTTACAATAACTTCGTCACTTTGGCTATTTCTTGTGTTTTTTATTCCCATTTTTAACTCGGAAGGATTCGTTTTTGTTTGCAAGTAAATTCTAGTCTCCTGTGCGCCCTGGTCTAATTATCAAATTTGAAATGTTCTTTTTATTTGCTGTCGTTTATTATATTGGACTAGTAACAAGTTTAAAAGTCTTTTGTTGATCGATATGGTCGTTTTACTTTCAAAATGCTCTGGTTTTGACTTAAATAACAAAATAACTTCACCTTTACTGTCTATAATTTTGGATTTATCTTCAACCTATTTGTATAACAGCTCATGAGTTTCAGATTTTTGACATTTTTGCTAAAAAACACAATAGCGGAGGGGGTAAGTTTTTTTTAACTTTCTTCTCGGTGTGGTGGTACAGGTAGGCCACCATCTCGGTGGTGGTGCAACAGGATGAATTGTGTTTTTTAGCAATTTATTCAAACTGTGCAACCTTTAACATGGAAGGGATATAATGGAGCGAAGTTTGCATTCACTGTACGCATTTTACTTCATTCACACACGGAGTTGCATATAGTTGTGCGTTTGCTGAATGTGATTTCAGCACTACAACAGCATAATGTGGATATATCCACTGCTATTGCATCTCACACGGAGGAATCCGTGAAAGCCGCATAAACATATATATATATATATATATATATATATATATATATATATATATATATATATATATATATATATATATATATATATTGTAATGGACGGCCTGTATTTTGAACACACACTGTATTATTGAACATACTCTATTATTTCAAAATCTCTTTATTGTCACAACTTTGACAACTTGTCAAAATAATTCAAGTTGCGTCGACAAGCCCTCAAACTAAACTGTCCATGAAAGCCTATCTGAACCCTTTATATATCCTTTTGGTCGATACTAGAAGATTCCCTAGTTTTCTAGAAGTATTTCCATACTACATGGTGTAACCAAAATAACAAAAAGGCGTAATCTGGCGATTTCTAGACCTTCTATCATAGGCGTTCCATGTTCGAAATAAGGGAATAAAATTTACTAAAAAGTTCCAGACCTTCTTTCATCGATGTATCCACCGCTTTTTATTCAGTTACCTCTGTACTTTTCCGAGGATGACCTTCAGGATGTTCTTCTTCCATAGTGCCTTTCGCAGTCGTGGTCCTTCTCGACGTACCCTCTCAAGGATGACCTGTAAAATGTTCTTCCGAAGCCCCTTTCGCGGTCACGGTCCCTCTAATTTCATTCTCTACGGTCGCCGTGAGTACTCCTTATATTTTTTCCGTAATGGTCCTTTCTTCTATCGCCTTCACCAGCAGTAATTTTCCGCCAATCTCCATAAAAGTGATCACTGTATCCGCACTGGTAACAACGCATGTTATTCGAATAATACCGGCGATCCTGACCTCTTCTCCTCGGTCTGGCATAAGTCACTCTAATACGACAACCGCATACTTTCAGTAATTTTCAAGCCTTGACGGCAACTGCAGCATCTTTTTTTTATCTTTGTAAACAGCAAATCAGAGGATACTACTACTTAATCAGAATTCTCTAAGTTCGCCATAAGGAGCAAAGACTTCCTCGAAGTCGCTCTCTCGAACTTTAACACCTATATTAGCAATATGAAGCCAATAGTCATTAGGATCTCTGTCAGGAACAGTACCGCATGTACAGTGGCTTTGTACATGTCCCTTTTAACCACACTTCCAACAACGAATTCTATTTCTGCTACGGTTGTGTTTCTGTTGTCATGTGTGTTTCGTTTGTTTAAAACTTCTTGTAACTCCCTCATCAACCTCATGAAAATTTCTTCGTTGGTCTTGCGATTATCTCGGGAAACGTTGATTCTCCTTATGATGCTTTCTTAGTTCCTTGAGATCTGTTTGGCTGTCGTAAACTGAAGGGCATAAGCAAGAGTCTCGAAAATTTTCTTCAGTCGAGCCATTCTTAGAGTGTGATTTGTTTCTGGGTCGCGTAAGCCTTCAACAAAACTACTCACTGCTAACTCTTGGTTTATTTCTTCCGGGTATATTGAGAAAGTCAAATTTATTATCCTCATTATGTCCTCGTGATATTCTTGCAGACTTTCATTGTATTTTTATCTTCTTCTTTGGGGTTGGGCCTTGGACACTTCTTGGAAGTAGGCTTCCCCACAGTGTATCTCCCGAAAAGTAATAATAAATTGAAAATCATTCTGTTTTTCTTCGGAATATTATGTAGAACTTCCACAGTTTCACCTCTTCATGCTAGAATAAGAGAACGTCCCTTCTCTGGTGAACTACAATTATTACAGGTGCTGGCGACTTCAAATTGACGGACATAGGTAAGCCACGTTACTTTGCCGTCGAAGGTAGGTGGCTTCACCACAATAGTTACAGGAACACAATCTACATTTATTGTACCTGTCCCGACTACCTTCTCGACTTGTAGTGTAATTGTTGCATCTGTTTCTGGATTCCAGTCACCTCATGTAGTACTTCGCCATATACGTCTACTCTAATTTTCTTACTCTTCTATTGAATTTCTTGTTCTATGTGCTTAATTTGTTGTTATTGTTGTTATCTACGCTTTATATCGTCTTGATTTTTTAAATGCCTTCCTTCAGTTCTTGTTTCATGTCTCCTTGACATATCTTAAGTTCCTGTCTTATGTCCTCCAGGCTTGTTTTTGGTTCTTATTTTATATCATCTTGGCTTATCTGTAATTCTTGTTTCATCTCTTATTGGCTTATCTTTAATTCTAGTTTCATATCGTCTTGGCTTATTTTCAGTGACATCAATTCTTGTTTCATATCATCTTGGGTTGTCTTTAATTCATGTTTCATATCGGCTAGATCTTTCATCATATCTTCTTTTAATTCTTATTTTATCTCTTCTTGGCTTATTCATGTGTCATCATTAGTACCTGATTTAAACTAGTTTGAAGTTGTTCTTCCATTTTGGCTTTCTGTTTCCTAGTTTCCACTGGCATACTTCAATTCACTTTTTTCTAATTTCATGACCTGAACTAACCTCTTCGAGATTTGATTCACTTCCGACACAAATTTGTTCCAAACGGCCGGTATTTAGAACACACATTGTATTATTGAACACACTCTATTATTTCAAAAATCTCATTATTGGTACAATTTTGACAAAAAATCGACGAGCTCTCAAACTAAACTGTCCATGAAAGCCAATGTGAACCTTCTATATACCCTTTTGGTTGAAACCAGAAGATTCCCTAATTTTCTAGAAGTGTTTCCATTTGGTCATTTTTCTGCCATAGGTGTTCCATGTTCGAAAAAAAGGAATAGAATTTACTAAAAAGTTCCAGACCTTCTTTCATCGACATATCATGAGAAAATTAACAAAAGGTAAAAATAATTAAATAAATTATGAAAATATACCTAAAACTGTACAAACTATAAATAAAAACTAACACTATGAAGTATATATTACTATAAAGTCCGTTACAATATATATATATATATATATATATATATATATATATATATATATATATATATATATATATATATATATATATACGCGACTTTCAAATTTTTAAGAATCATTTTCATATTATATAGGGTGTCCCAAGGGCTCTGAAAATATCAAAGTTGTGTTTTTTTTTTTTGAAACTATATTATTGCATTTTTGGATTATCCAATCAAAATAAGTGCCTATTTTAATGACGTTTAGGGTACCTATACCTTAAGGGTTTTAAATAATTTGAATTTTGACAAAATCTAACCTAATTTTCATGTTTCAAATACTTAAGAAGTATTTTAGTTATGTACCCGAAATTTACAGTGAAGTGTAACAATAAATCGTAGTTTATATCCCAATTATAATAAACTTGCTGTATTATACAGGGTGTCCAAAAATTAAAACTAAACAAATAAGAAGTTTAAGTGGCTATAACTTGATTAATTTAAATAGAACGCTATACTTTTTACCCTACAAGAAAATGTATTTTTTAAATACCTATCGAATGGTGTAAGGGTGTTCCAAAGCTTCGCGTTTTTACAGAATACGCCAAATGATCGTTTATTGCACCATTTTGTGTTTTTTGAATAGATGTTCTGATGTATCTAGTTGCCTATGGTATTTAGAAACGTCAGATAATTCATTTAATCTGTCAAGTTAATCTGCAAAGCTTGTTGTTATAATAGCGCTATTATTTTTTGTAACTGTGAAACTTTCTTCATTGAATTGAATGTGGCTCTCGGTCCGATAAAGCTCCATTGACGAGATCATAAGGTGATCGCAACGCGTATGAATAGATTACCAGAGCGGTATTTGCAAGAAATGAACTGTTTTGTATATATTTTTCCGTTTCTCTGCCTGAAAGGAGATGCATATATAACATTCATTTATTGAATTGAATTATTTGAATATTGTTGTGTTATTGCTTGGTCAAAATGAAGATTTATCCAAAGGAAGAGTGTATTGATATTATTTTTATCCTTGGAGATTGTCATTGAAATTATTTGTTGGCTTCTCGAGTCTATGCTCAAAGGTTTCCTGAAAGAAACCATCTTAAATCAGTCGTTTTTATGAGACTATTAAACCAGTTTCGGGAAAGTGTCAGTTATAAAGAACCTATTATAAGAAAACCTGTCACTCAGGATGAAGAAAGTGTTTTTACTGTACTTTGTTCAGTGATCGAAAATCCCAATATTAGTCAGAATCATATATCCGAAAATACCAACATTAGCCAAGCAAGTATTTCAGGGATTCTTTACAAAGACAGATTTAATGCTTATAAAATCCAGCTTTATTAAGAGCTTCACGGAATTGATTTTGACAATTGAATTCTGCTTGTATATGTTAGATAAAGTGGCAGAAAATGAACACTCTTTAGATAATGTGTTATTTAGTGATGAATGTACTTTTCATAACAATGGTTTCGTGTACAGACTCAACTTCCATTACTATTGTGATTGAATTTCGCATGAATACAGAGTTATTAGAAACCAGAATAGGTGGATGGTTAATGTGTGGGGAGGAATACTGAGTCCATATTTAATGGGAACCTACTTTTTTGAGGCGCCTTTCAATGGTTTGATGTTTCGCGATTTTCTTTTACACCAAATTTCAGTGTTATTAGAAGAGGTCCTTTTAAATATTAGAACAACTATGTGGCTTCAACTGGATGGAGCTCTGCCTCATTGTCATCGTGAGTTTCGACAATTTTTAAATGTCAACTTTCGAAACAGGTGGATTGGGAGAGACGGATTTCAAAATTGCCCCCGAGATCTCCGGACTCCACCAGATTTCTATTTATAGAAATATATAAAAGGAATTGTCTACAATGCGCCCTGATAACACCACAAGATATGAAAATACGCATAAGAGACGCTTCTCAAACTGTTACCCCGCAAATGTTGTCCAGAGCAGTGGTTTCGAAAAAAGAATATGTAAGTATCTGGAAATGGATGGTCGACATTTCGAACATCTACTATATTTTTCTTCTGTTTTGTGCTGTCGTCAATACGTTTTTACCATTATTGCTATTATAGCTTGTTGGACGTCTATAAATCTAGTTCGGAGTGTCTGAGGATGTGTAAAGATATTTCTGATTATTATTCTTATAGTTGTAAATTATCTGTTATTTCCAAATGTCATAGCAACTAGATAGATTAGAGCATCTATTGAAAAAACACAAAATGGTGCAAAAAAAGATTATATGGTATATTCTTTGAAAATGCGAAGACTTAGCTATCGGACACCCTTATACCATTCGATAGGTGTTTAAAAAGTACATTTTCTGGTAAGGTAAAAAGAATAGCGTTCTATTTAAATTAATCAAGTTATAGACACTTCAGATTCTTATTTGATTAGTTTTAATTTTTGGGACATCCTGTATAATATAGCCAGTTTATTATATTTGGGACATTAAGTACGATTTATTGTTACACTTTATTGTAAATTTCAAGTACATAGCGGAAATCCTTAAGTCTTGGAAACATGAAAATAAAGTTAGATTTTGTCAAAATTCAAATCATTTAAAAACCCTTAGGTTTACATATTATAAATCTTATTAAAATAGGCCTTTATTTTGATCGATCCAAAATTGCAATAATATACAGAGGGTTCTACTTTAAAAAACACAACTTTGATATTTTCAGAGGTTTGATATGAAAATAATTTTAAAAAGTAACTATATTTGACTTCCATATATTCCAAAAGTAAAACTTTTTGAAAGTCAGGTATTTTGGCCGCAATATTCCGTGCCGTATAGGGTGAATAACGCTGCATATATATATATATATATATATATATATATATATATATATATATATATATATATATATATATATTATGTCGGATATTCTCACGGGTGTGATGTGTAATCGAAGGTTTTCGGGCATCCCGTGTATGTACTGCACATACACGGGATGCCCGAAAACCTTCGATTACATATATATATATATATATATATATATATATATATATATATATATATATATATATATATATATAAATACATTTCTGCGGCTCTTAGGGATTCCTCCGTGTGAGATGCAATAGCAGTGGTTATATCCACATTATGCCGTTGTAGTGCTGAAATCACATTCAGCAAACATACAAATATATGCAACCCCGTGTATGAATGAAGTAAAATGCGAACAGTAAATGCAAACTTCGTTCCAACCATATTCTTTCTGTGTTAGAGGTTGCACAGTCGGAACAAATTGCTAAAGAACAAAATTTATCTTATTCCACCACCATCGAGATGATGGCCTACCGGTACCACCATATCGAGAAGAGAGTCAAAACTTACCCTCCCCGCTACAGTGATACGGTAGAGGTACATGTTTCGTCTCCACTAGACTCATCAGGGTACCGACATGCACCTGTGTGTGCAAAGGACAGATCGGAAAGAAGCATGCAGCACTGAACGCGGTTTCGCCGATCTCCCGCCGGATGGCGTATATATGTTTATGCGGCTCTTACGGATTCCTCCGTGTGAGATGCAATAGCAGTGAATATATCCTCATTATACCGTTGTAGTGCTGAAATCACATTGAGCAAACATATAACTATATGCAACTCCGTGTATGAATGAAGTAAAATGCGAACAGTAAATGCAAACTTCGTTCCACATAAACCTATATATATATATATATATATATATATATATATATATATATATATATATATATATATATATATATATATATATATATGTTTATGCGGCTTTCACGGATTCCTCCGTGTGAGATGCAATAGCAGTGGTCATATCCACATTATGCCGTTGTAGTGCTGAAATCACATTCAGCAAACATACAACTAAATGCATCTCCGCATATAAATGAAGTAAAATGCGAACAGTGATTGCAAACTTCGCTCCATCATATCCTTCACGTATATACGCCATCCGGCGGGAGGTCGGCGAAGCCGCGTTCAGTGTTGCATGCTTCCTTCCGATCTGTCCTTTGCACAGACAGGTGCATGTCGGTACCCTGATGAGTCTAGTAAGAGACGAAACATGTACCTCTGCCGTATCACTGTAACAGAGGAGGTAAGTTTTTACTTTCTTCTCGGTGTGGTGGTACAGGTAGGCCACCATCTCGATGGTGGTGTAATAGGGTGAATTGTGTTTTGTAGCAATTCATCCAAACTGTGCAACCTCTAACACTGAAAGGATATGATGGAGCGAAGTTTGCAATCACTGTTCGCATTTTACTTCATATATATATATATATATATATATATATATATATATATATATATATATATATATATAGATAGATAGATAGATAGATAGAGGAACCAATTATAATTAATTTGAGCGAAGATAGCTTCATTGACTTTGATTACGAATTAGATACGTAATGTTTACCAGCGTAAACACAAATTATTATTTAAATTTTCTGTAACATATAAAAATTAATTTCATTTGAATCACTTTTTAATGTTTAATTGTAATTCTGCAGATGGTTTAAGAAATAAATAAACTGAAACGTTAAATATCCTAAAAATGTTTTTAATTAATAATAAAATGACCCCAAAAAAATTGTAGTATTATATGGACGAATTTATTTTTTTATATATGTTTAACTTCTTTTATTTTTGGCAATGGGCATTTTGTAAGTATTTAAACCATAACTTAGAATTTTTTGAGAGAAAAAGGTTACGTTTTACTCTGAATGTGCCTAAAACTGTTTTATGCCAAAATTAAAAATAATAAAAATACAGCTGTGATTTGTGTTAAATATGTCAAAATTATCTATACTTTCTAATGTATGTGAATTATTAGGAAATCATAAGAAATAAAATAATATTATAAAAACTTTTTATTTTAAGTTTATTACCGAAATAATATTTTATGCCATAAATACTTAGTGATTATAAATCTCCTTCCGACGCCTATGACAAAGATCAAAATCTTTTTTAACACTTTACACATTCAAATATTTATTGTATCCAACCCAAATAGTCCATTAAATAGACCGGTATTTTTGATTATAAAATTTCTAACCCATTCCTATGAAAAATATATATGTCTAACAGATTTTACCAAAGACACCGGACTAAAGAACACAGGTAGTTTTCGAAGAAAAAAAGGGTAAAAAATGATTTATTACTCCCTCTAGTTCTTGATAGTATAAGAGGCGAAATCGGGTCTATTTTCCTGAACTCAAAGCTCTTAGGGGGGGGGATCTCCCCCCGCCCCCCCTGCGTGTAAGTACTGTTTCCCTCAAGAATAAGTTTCATAAAAGTTTACCGATTGGTAATTTTGACATTTTACCCATCAAATGACCTCTGTATGTGATTTGATCCCCTATATTATTTATACGATTAGATAGGAAATTTTCTCCACTTTTTATTTTTGCAATGGGGAATCCTATTTGGACAAAATCAACTTTACCTTGAAATGACTTTGAGGGTCAAGTCCATGGTCAAATTGAAAGTGATTATTCGATTTCCCCTTTGGAAATAATGAAGTTTAGTTCTTACACTTTTTTTGTTTGGACCTTCCCATTAGAGTAATTTTCGTACATCTTTTAAAATGTGTTACCCTGTATATTCTGTAAAAGGGTTAATATTTGCGTAATTTAATTGAATTAAAATTAAACTTTTTACAGCTCACCAAAAAAAATCCGTCTATAGCGCAATCGGTTAAATCTACTGGTTATATTTTGTCTGGTGTGGTAGTATTATATATTTATAACGTACCATAATAAAATTAAGCTTCTTGTGGAAATATTGCACAAATGATTTTATATCATGACATAGTAGAATCAATTTCGTTGATTATTTATTCCAAAATTATAAATTCTGAACTCTTGTGGAAAAATTTATAATGAACAGATGGTTTCAAAATACACATAACAGATTCAAGCAATGCATTTATAAAAATCGCTCAATGTAAAATTTCTTTTCAACTACTTAAACGCTTTGTAAAGCAAAAAGGGATATAAATTTTAAAAGTACGACGTTCTTAATGTTCAACAGAAGTAGTTGGAATAAATGGTCCATAAAGAAAATTTTACTACATTAAAGGTTTCTGTGCTATTTTCAGATTTTTAATGTTTAATTTAGGGTAAATGAATATAATGAAAAAGAAAAACATTTAAATTATGGGGTCATGGTTTTTTAACGTAATAGTTTTTCTTTAAATTTTCATCTATGACTGTTCACGAAAAATTAGACATAAAAAATTTCTGATTTTTTTATCCGTTTTTTAATGACTATTTATAGCATGATACCTTCTTTATTTAGGCGAATTTACGCAGTTAAAAACGCGTCACAAGTGGGCATTAAGTTTAGTAAAAATTAGTATACTACGGAATATAACCGTCATATCAAAAAAGGACTTTGATCGAACATGTGTTATCATTTATTTTTAATAGAGACCTCTTCTTAGAGTTTTGTAGGTCACGCAACAGTACGCCCGCAAGTTAATTCGCTTGAAGGTTTTAATTAAATTGAATAAAATAAGTTTCTCAAAACACTTAAATCTATTTAACAAAAATAAATAGAAAACTAACTATTTACAGTGAGAAACTTAAACCTAATAACAATTCAAAAAACTAACAGAATTTCTCTTATTGGCCGATTTAATAACCAAAAATATAAAACCCAATTTAGAAAAAAACACGTATACATAGCTTACTAAAATATTGAACAGAAAAAAAGAGATAAAACGCGATAAACAGCTATTTATATTACTTTATCAAACCGTATGAAAATCGCGAAATGCCCCACTAAAATAACACACGATAATCCCTTAATTTCCCAAATTAAACGAAGATAACCTTCTTTCCCGACGATTATACCCGTGCAGGGGCGGATCCAGCCTCTCTCTTTTGGGGGGGGGGGGCGGTGATATCATAAAAGTGCGAAAGCCGGTTGTCGACGGGGGGGGGGGGGGGGGAGACACCAGCAACATTCCCATTTCTAATATAAAGGACAGGATGGGTCGGGTCTATTTTTCTGAATTTCAAGCTCTTGAAGAGTGGAGGGGGGGGCGATCACAAGAAAAAACAAGTTGCCGACTGGGGGGAGGATGCGAGCAACATACACATTCCTAGTATAAGAGGCAAAATCGGGTCTATTTTCCTGAATTCAAAGCACTTGGTGGGGAGGGGCTATTGACAGAAAAACAAGGTTGTCAACGGGGGACGGGGGGGGGGGAGAGTATCAGCAGCATACATATTCCTAATATAAAATGCAGAATCGGCTCTATTTTCCTGAACTCAAAGTTCTTGGGAAGAGGAGGGACGATCGCAAACATACACATTCCTATACTCTACTCAAGAACTAGAGAGAGTAAGAAAACTGTTACCGAAACCTTCAACGTACCTGCTCCAGTGCGCAAGTAACTGAGGACTGCCGTAAATCTAATTATATTTAAATATTATAAGCTTTTATAAATTTACTGCATCCTTAGTGATTTATCTTGTTTGTATTTGTTTTTATATATTATTTGAGATTAGTGAGATACCCAAAATATATGGCTTCCACATCTATATTTATTCCAAAATCGTTAAACTAGGGCATTTTTTCGTCAAGGAAAAACTTATTACGATGAATGTTGATGATGCCTTAAGATAACAATATCTCGATAATAATGTTAAAAATTCTATTGAGAAGTATTCCAACATGACAGGAGTTGGAAAATCTACTATGTACTGAATACTGAAGGAGAAAAAAACAGAGTGTCTTCGAATCTTACACCCCCTCGACACCCCTCTGTTTCCCGTTTGTACCCATATTACTCGATGGAACCCTGTAAACGTCAATTTCTTTCATTTAAAGTTCAAAGGTTTCGATCGTTACGTGCTGAGGGCGTTAGCTATTCTATACCGGATGTTTGATTCCCGAATTGGCCTCTGAGCGTCTTAATCTTAATTTTTATATAAACACAATTAATAAAACTATTCTATTTCTTTCTATACCTAAAGGAATAAGATAATATAACGTCTGTGAAAAAACCTGAGTGCCCTTTTATTCTTATTGCTGGTATTTAAAGCATTCTTTCTTGCAATCAGGAAAAACAACCGCTATATTAATTTCCTTTCACAGATCAAACGTTATATTACAGTATAATGAGTTTATTTGATTATTATTTTGATTCCTAATAATGGGAAAATCGTTTAATATTTTAATACATTTTAACGGTATTTCATATACCATATGTTAAAAAATAGCTACCCTTATCACGTCGGTTTTATTTACATAACCAGGGCAGGATTACTTAGACAGATTTATAGGCAATTCTAAGAGAGGGTCTTATCATGTCTTCATAAATTAACCGACTTAATGTATTTTTTAAGAAAACATTTAAACGACAAAGATCATAAAAGTTAAGCTCGATAACTAATTTATTTTTCCTTTACACTTTCTTGGATAGTAATAAAAAATATAACTACCCTATTCCCACGAGAAATCGATTCACAGAGTGATTATTTAATTATTCATCTTAACGGAATATAGTTCACATTGAACAGTGTAAAGTAATTAATATTTGTCTCATTACAAATGAACTAGGGGAATCATATTTAACCATCTTAAGCCTATTTGGACCTGGGCGCGCTACTATACTTGATTTGGGTGGGAGGATCAATTAAACTAACCCAAACTCGACAGATTTTCATTCAGCATTGGGTAGTTTCTATGACTCTGAGTATAACTAGTACCAGAGCAGCCATCGAGACGCATCTTACGAGTTCAAACTTAGTATTACTATGTCTGCCAGAACGGATATCCTGTACCAACTTTCCATCTTCATCATCAGACTATCTCAATGGTACCATAGTACTATATTGTCATCAGATTTATATATGTATACCTTTCAGCTTGATCAGATAATCAGAAGTTAGTTAAAAACTTAGATTGGCAGCAGACAGCCCATAGGCAGCAGTGAAACGAAATAAAATGCCGAAGATCTCAATCTCAATACCGCAAAGGAGATACATTTCCAGTTCTTATTTAAATTAGTGACACTCTTTCTTTTTAATACTGATACCTATAATTTTACAGCCAGCTTGACTCAAAAGGTTTAAGTTTTATTCTACATCTGTTGCAATGAAAGTGAGATTTCCTGTTAACCAGTTTTGTTTTGCTTAGGATACTGCTATAACTGGTTTTATATACGTCAGAAAAGTACCTTTATGTAGCAAAATTAAGGACTAAAATCAAGAGATAATGAGTTAAAATAGGTATAAGAATACATGTCTAAAATAAAGAAAATTTTTAATTTTTGCCCGCTTGCTATAAATGAAAACAGTTGTTTTATTATAATGTTTAACGTTTAAGCTTGGTTACCTTATTGTAGATCTTAGAATCGTTTTAAAGTTAGCTCATGTTACTGAATTATGGAATTAAATAATTATCATTTAGACTGATATGAAAATATAAAATTTATCTACTCTCTCCGACTACCAGTTAAAAACTTTTTTTGTTTGTTATTTTTAAATTCCTCAAGATAAAATTTGTAAATTTTAGTTAAAATATATATGAAAACCGTAGTCCGCTGAAGCAAAACGAATAATTAAATTACCACAAATACTTATGCTAACTCTTTTTATCATCTAAAGTTCATCATTCCACGAGTATGAAAACAAACTTGGTCCGAGAAAGGTAAATTGGCCAAAAATCCTCAGTTTTTACTTTATTGATACACCTTTTATGATAACGACCCTGAAATAAATAAATTGGGTCGTCAAAGTCTGAAATGGGAATCTTTTTTTAAAAGGTTGGGATTTCAAGGGTCTTTTTTATTATAAACGAGGTCCGCCGTTACTGAAGTTTTATTTAAAAGAAAGAAAAAATATGAAAATTTGTTTCATGTTACTTAAGTTTTTTTTTGACAGATGTAACATATGATTATACAGGGTGCTAAAAGTACCTAAAGTTTTGTGAGTAATGTCTTGTCTAATTCTAGAATATAATGGTGATATTAACACATGTTCTAATTGACTGCTTTCTTAAAATACCTCGCCTTCATTGTTTGTTTTTTTTCCAATATCTCAAAAATGTTATGTTAAATTTCTTAGTGGTTAAGTTAAATTTCGAATTTTTATATAAGCACTTGCCTGCCAGCTAATCGCGTTGGGAGTGAGAGAAATATGTAGTTTTATTTACCCTGCCTCTCTTTCTGTCGAGTCATGCAGGAGGACTGGTTGTAAAGCGGACTTTCTGCGATTGTTAATATACAGAGTGTCTCACTGTGACCGTCCATTATAATATCTCAGGCAGTGATGCGATATGAATCCTGGAAATTTGTATAATGGAGTTTTTAATTACGTACTTTTCAAATGAAGTAAGAACGATCTTGTGCGACTTCAGAATAAAGCTCCAAACACATTGTTGATTAAGACTTCAGGTATTGTTAAGGTTTCTTGGTTAAGGATGGCAAATACCTCAGTCAATAGCAAGCAAGGTGTATTTGTTGTCTTTATTTATTTCTGATAACGGCCCAACAATTTCAATAGTCATTCGTCCAAAAGGTATTCTAATATTATACTTCTTCATTTTCCCCTTAGATCTTGTGCTTGGACCTTAGCTAGCTGCACATTTAGAGCACTGTCTGTACCATGGTCTTACGTCTTGACAGTAGTTAATCCAGTCGAATCTTTCCCAGAGCTTGTTAACTTGTAAATGAGCACCAAGATTCCTATCGTAAATTTCTCCTAAAACCTTGTTTCTGGATATTACCACCTGAGTTTTAATTTCCTTACGATCAGAGCTTTCCTAGGATCTATTTAGTAAACTAAGCCTAAAAGGCCTTGAATGTGAGCCCTTTATCCGAGATATCTTGCCAATGAGGGCGCGTTTCAATATTTTTTTTTTAGGGAAAAAAATAGCGCCAGAATATCTCCTTCAATTTAGTCTTTTCTCATTTGAGCTCTAGTCCAGTCTGAATCAGAAGAAACTCTTCGAATTGGAGATCTTTCTCTTTGTTCTATCTTGCTACAGTGATTGGATTATTCTTTATTTGCTCTTCTTGTCAAGGCACCTGCGTTGTTATGCAGCCTTCATGGTCTATGCTTGATTTTAAAATTATACTGTTGTAGGTTCTCAAGCCATCTTGCTACTTGTCCTTTAGGCTGTTTCATGTTTAGAAGCCATTTAAGAGCCGCGTAGTATATTCTTATTAAAAATTCATGTTCATAATTATATTTAAAATGTTGGACAGCTTGAATCATGGCAAGCACTTCTTTCATCATAGCACAATAATTTCTTTTCGGTTTTGAATGTACTCTGCTGAAATATTGAATAACTCGTTTTTGATCATCGCGTATCTGAGACAATATAGCTCCTACCACTATGTTACCGGCACATGTATCAAATATAAATTTTTCATGATATTGTGGGTAGCTTAAGATTGGACGGAAACATAAGGCAGCCTTTAGTTTTCGGAAAGCTTGATCATAATCAGAATTCCATTGGGATCTTTTCTTCAGTAAGCTTATGCAAAGGTGAAGCAGTGTTGGCAAAACTTTCAACGAATCTTCTATAATATGTGTATATCCCGAGATAGCTTTTTAACTCAACTTTGTCACGTGATCCGGGTAAATCCTTTATTGTTTAAATTTTTTTCCTTTATCCGCGTGGATTCTCCCTGGTAATACTAGATGTCGAAGAAATTAAACTTTTTGTTGGAACAGCGAGGTCATCTTAGTGTTTTAAATTCCTGTAGATTCTTTAGATGTTCACCAAATATGTTTTTCCGTAACCATGCCATCATCAGGATAGACTAGACTTATTTTTCGTGTAAGACTTCGCAATACTGTTTCTATTAGTCTCTTAAAGGAAGTAGAAGTATTGTAGAGTCCAAATGGCAGAATATTAAAATGGTACAGACCATCACCGGTAAAAAAAAACAGTTTTTTCCTTATCGATATCTTAGATACCAACTTGTCAATATCTACTTTTTAAATACATTGTGAAAAACCATTTTATTCCAGCCAACATTGTCAAAAGGTCACGCATTCTGGGAAGTGGATAGCTGTCTGTCTAAGTAAGGTCATTAAACTTCCTGTAGTAAACACAAAATCTGGTTCTCGTTTTCAATACCAATACAACACGAGATGACCAAGGACTACTTTTTCTATAATTCTTTCATTCAGCATTTTATCTACGAGTGACTCCACTTCCTGAGGTTTGGCTATGGGATCTTCTAGGTGGCTGGCGTATTAGCTGTGCACTCCCAATATTTATTTCATGCTGGATTATGCTGCAAAAACATCACTTTGTTTCGTTATAAACATCTTAGCTACTTCAAGAACTTGTAGCGAAAGATGTTTCCAGTTAAACAAGAGCCCAATTAGTCCATTAGATGACGATTTTGATGTAGTTTTGCCGGATTGTTTACATCTTATCACCCATTTTACGGGCTCATATAATGTTACTTCGTCTCCCTTGTTAATTTTAACATAGGTAGGAAGAATATTGGCTACTTATATTGATATGATGTCATCTGAATTGATTATTATTTTCACTACCAGGTATTTATTGAGTTGTTCAACCAATCCGACGTGGCTTTAAAAATTCTTGTCCACTCTTCCGTAAATAATTTTCTCTGTGCTGTCCTCTAGTCTGGTTGATTGTTCAGTAATGACTCTGATTGGTTCGGTATTATCCTTTTTTCATCGAACAGATTCTTCGGTGCGAAATGTTAAGATGTTAAGCTTTTTGACCCTTGGTGACGAATCAGGTTCATTTCCTGAATAAGCTCATATTCTGTGCCGGCAACTAACACCAAATGGTTTAATTTTGGACAGTGGTATGGTTTTAAATTTATCAACAAGATTTGACTTTAACAGAAATACTGCTGCACCAATGTCAACAGTTATGGTTTAGAGATTATTAAATTTTCCCTCAATTATAAGACTGTTCGCGGCCCTTCCTAGGCAACGAATAGAAAGAATTCTGGAGCTTTCTCGATATTAGTTAACACTGTTATAAATAAGATAACATTTTTTCTGTTGTTTTCTTCGAAGAATCCTTGTTTTCTTCTTGGTAACGGCTCTTATTTTTGGCCTTGACACATTATAAACTGCTTCTTTTCTAAAGCCCTGTCCAATGCTTCACTACAATAATTGAACTTGCTTATACGCAACATACGCTGTATTTCCTGATCTCTGATTCCATCAATAAGATACTGGGTCGAAAGAAGCTCTTCTTGCAGTTCTTCCTGAGTAAGCTAGATGAATAAAGCATCGTCTGTTTCATCTTCTTGCAAACATTCTCCATTTCTCTGATGGCTTGAGATGAACTGTGACCGTTGGGGGTTTGATGTTCTGTCAACTGGTTATCACTTTATCAAGAGAGCAATACTTCTTTCTTTTATTGAGTTCTTTCGGAAGTTTCTTCATTTTAGAATCCATAATTTCTACTTTTGATTCCATCCCGTATACGATTTCTTTTCATACTATTTAATTCTTGACGTACTTTTAATTCTGCCTCGCTTATTATTTCTTTCACTTCTGTCGTACTACTCCTATGTCTTTTTGCACTCCACCTATTCATTTTTTATACTTTGTGTTTATTTCTGTACAATTTGATCTAATTTTTGCTGCCATTTTAGAATTACCTCTTGTATCCATTTATTAAGTTTATCTTCAACTTTAATGTGGCCTTCTTCTTCTTATCCTTTCTCTTTTTTGCGACGTTTGTTGTCGTTTTGGCGACATTTGTCTTCTTTTTAGCGACGTTCTTTTTCTTCTTTTTGTTTTTCCTTAGACGACATTGTTCTCCTTTAAGGCGGCGATATTCTTCTTCTTTGAGGCGATGGTCTCCTTGTTCCTTTTTTCTTTCAGATAACATTGTTCTTTTTGTAGACGACTGTCTACTTCTTAATGTTTTTCTTTCAGACGACGTTGTTCTCCTTTTTGGCGATGTTCATCTTCTTCTTGCTTGTTTTTAAAGTTATGGTTTTCTATAAGTTATATAAAATCAGCCAGGTTTTATTTATTTGCTCCGCTATGGCTATTTGCTGTACAGTATATACTACGGAATCTTATAGATTGTTGTTCAAACCGCGGTTCTAAACATCATTCTTGTTAAATCCGACGGTGAAGTCGGTTTTTCGCTGTCTCTTCCATTTTTCATATAAAATTTTCCAGAACTTTGCTAAAAATTTGGTTTCAAAGCAATTTTTTTAATGACAAATTTCATGCTAAAGTCAGTTTTTTGTTATCTCTTTTACTTTCCAAATAGAATGTTTTAGAGCTTTGTCGAAAATTCGGTTCCAAGCTTCTTTGTTGATGGCAAATTCGATAGCGAAATCTGTTCTTCGCCGTCTTTTTGAGACTCAAAATAGAACGTTCTAGAACGTTATCGAAAATTGTTCTTATTTTGCTATTTAATAACAAATCTAACAATGAAGTCCGTTGTTATCTATCTCTTCTG
Organism: Diaprepes abbreviatus; assembly: GCA_034092305.1. Lineage (NCBI taxonomy): Eukaryota > Metazoa > Arthropoda > Insecta > Coleoptera > Curculionidae > Diaprepes > Diaprepes abbreviatus. The sequence goes on from JASJET010000303.1 coordinate 1,906,933, forward strand.
GTTCATAAATAGAATTAGCTGGATATCTGATGATAATCCTAACTTCTAGCACCAGTTGTTACCATTTTGTCTCTCCTATAATCTCTCACTGGATCTAAATAAAACACAACACTGTTTACTAATAAGCAACAACTCTTTAGTTATTTCTTCTTAACATCTCAACATTCAAATATAAACTAAACTCACTATTCATATCATATCCCTACTTCATGCCTATAGAGATTACTAGACTATACGAGAATACAAGTAAAGAAATTGCTAGAAATATGACCAACCAATTATGACTCATCGAAATAATATTTTTTTCATTACCTTATAATAACGATGATTCTTCGATATAATAAATAATATTAAAGGTATTCCTGTATCAGACGCAGTGGCGTAGCTAAAAGATCGCCCCCCCCCCCCCCGCGAAATCTCAATGAGACTCCCATTTAAATTTAGCAACATAATTTAGTTTAAATGCTAATTAAATTGAAATACAGGTTGTTTTTGATATTCATTAATTATAATATCGTCGTTTAGAAATCAAGCTTCCAATCCCACATACCCAACGCGTGGCGAGATCGACGTTCGTTACACAGCAGACAGGCAAACAGACCGAGTTTTTAAAAGTATGTAGCCAAAACCCAAGCTGCCAAATCCACATACTCCTCGAGCGGCGATATCGATAATCATTGCACAGCAGACAGGCGAACGAAGCAAGATTTTAAGCCAAAACCCAAGCTTCCAAACCCACATACTCCACGCGCTGCGAGATCGATAATGGTTACATACCAGACAGGCGAGCGAAGCAAAATTTTAAGGCAAAACGCAAGCTCTCAAAACCACATACTCTACACGCAACTAAATCGATATCCATTACACAGCAGACCGGCGAGCTAAGCAAGATTTTAAACCAAAACCCAAGCTCCCAAACCCACATACCCCACGTGCTATTCCTGGGGTGTGTTTTTGACAACTTATGTTTTAATATAGGTAATACGTCAACTTTCTAAAGGTATATATAAAAATAATGTTATTTGTTGAAATAACAGATTTGAATGAAAGAAATTTTATTCATACACATCAAAACAAGCATCAAATAGATCATAAAATATTCAGCTTTATGTGTTATTATGAAATCGTTCCTAACGTTTGGCCTTTTTAATTGCAAACTTTTCGAAAGAGTAGCCTTATATATCAGGTTTTTTAGTTCTTTCGCATTCTATAGATAATGTAGCTAAACTGCTTATTCTTAGTTGCATTGTAATGCAATGACGAGCAACTACTCTAATTTCAATCGTCTTTAGAATCGCGAGTTTTAGAGCTTTTTAGACGTTAAGAAAAATTGCGCTTCTCTTGAGCATACTACTTACAATTTTTTAAACATCCGAAAAGCTCTAGTACTCGCAAACATAAACAAATAACGGATAAAAAATTTAAATGGTAATTTTATTTCAACTTTAAATGATTGTCAAATAGACGTTTTAAAAAAAAATTACGCATTTTAAAAATACGCAGAATTTCTTTTTTACAACGTCTAAAAAGCTAAAAAGCTCAAGATTTGATAAACATTTAAATTTGAAATGAACTCAGTTTTTCAAAGTTTTTCGCGATTTTATTTGCCTGCTGAGGATCGAGAGTAGTGGGAATAGGGGGCTCCTAGTTGACCCCCCCACCACTTTTTTGATTGGTCAGCCAAGAATGACCTTGTTTCTGATTGGCTGCCCAAGTTCGCCCCCTATTCCGATTGGTTTCATAAACTCCGCCTCTTTTTGCTCCACCTCCTACCTCCTTCCTAACCACCACAGTAGTTGGAGGGGAGCTGGTAGCAGTTGGAGGGGAGCTGGTATTTTAAACCATCGAATCTGAGCGAACTTCAGTCATTCGTGCGCGATGTCAAATAGCGACCAACAACAACAACAACAGCAACTCATTGAACGTGTAGGCCAAGTAATAATTTCCTACCAAAATAACGGAAAAAATCTTACCGATTTTGAAGATCAAGACTTGGCCTTCTTTCCCATCAACTACTTGAAAACATTCGTCGATTCACTTAGTTTACAACAAATTTGGAACAGGTTGCCGGAAAATTATAGAAGTGACGAAGAATTGCAGCTAAATTTGCCGTGTTTTAAACACTATCCAATATATCAACACCACATAGACGGCCCACCATTATCAATAAAAAAGTGTTGTAAAATTAAAAAATAGTGTGAACAAGTGAATCGAGTTTCATCGGACAGTCTTCGAAATGGATCAGACACATGTATATTTAGATTCTGCTTGCGATGAAACGATCCAGTCAATGTACAAAGATGAAACAACTCATTTTAACTTGGCTGGAAGAGGAAAGTTTCACGCAAGACAGGATTCTCTGATCACTATTGATCGAAATAATTTCGAAGACGACGATGAAGATGAAGAAGATGATGGGATAGAGGATAATGGCGTTCCAAACGGGTGTGGAGAAGAGGGGCTCGTGAAAGTGGCAAAAATAAATGCAAGTGATACATTAACACCAAATTACCTTACGCGAGAAGTGTGCGTTTTTCAATCTTATGTCGTAATTATTTCATCTTCTGGCGGTGCATATAATTTATGTTGTGAATGTTACTATATACATGCTCTAAATTGCCCAAATGGGAAAAATAATTTTGTGAATAGCCACTATAAACGATCCTTTATATGTTGCGAAAAAGATCTGCAATGCAACACGTGTGAAAACGATTTATTCATAACAACTCCTTCACAAGCATGTATAATATGTAACAAACCAGAACTAAAGAATATGCAAAACCATCTAATTGAAAAATCAAATTTTAAATAAATTTATTTCACTTGCACTTATTCATGCACTATGGCGTTTTTAATATTAAGTTTAAGTTTAAAATATTTTATAAGAATTTAGATTTTGTTCTGCTAAGTTAAATAAATATAAGAAACTATGTAAATAAATATAAGGGAATGATGTAAATAAATATAAGGGAATGATGTGAATAAATAAGAATTTGTATTTATTCCCATTGAAAGAAATTATAATTTGTTCTTTCAGTGTAGAATAATTCTTTTCAAATAATATGCACAACAACCCTACCGATAAATCAAATTTAAATAAATGAATTTGATACTCCACTTGAATTTATTCATGCACCCTAGTAGTTTTTGAATATTAAGTTTAAAATGTCAACTAATTTAAATAAGATTTCATATAAAATATAAGTTGTAAGATATAAGTTATAAGATATAAGTTATAAGATATATATTAAGTTTAAGTTAAATAAATATAAGGGTGCCATCTAAATAAATAGAAATTTGTTTATATTAAGATTCGAAGAACTAATGATTTTGTTCTTTCAGTGTAGAATTATTTTTTCTACATAATATGCACAATCAATCCTATCGATAAATTGAATTTTAAATAAATGAATTTGATACTGCACTTGAATTTATTCATTCACCCTAGTATTTTTTAATATTAAGTTTAAAATGTCAACTAAGACATTTAAATAAGATTTTATATATAAGATAAAGAACAATTAGGTTTAATTCCCTGACAACAGACTATGATTTATTCTTCCATGTTAAAAAAAAAAACCTAGTTTTCATTACTGTGCTTGTAAAAAAAATTATATTCATCCTATTCATAATAATTCTTTCAAGTTAAAGAAACTTGGTTATTAGGTGTGATTCTGTATAAGAAATAGAAAAAAATAAAATATTTTCTTCAACGACTTTGTTTTTTATTATTCCTATATCCAAAATACAAATATACATATATACATAAATACATATTTATAATTTATACCATTTTGGGTTGCCAATTGCTGCTGTCTGCCAGAGGTTGCTGCTGCATGCCAGAGGTTGCTGCTGCATGCCAGAGGTTGCTGTTGTCTGCCATAGGTTGCTGCTTTGCCATCGGTTGTTGTTGTCTGCCAGAGGTTGCTGCTCTGCAAGAGGCCAATTTATAATTTATAATTTATTGGCCTCTTGCATTTTCGAGGGTAACTCTGCCTTCGCTGCTGCTGCTGTTGTTGTGGCTGCTCCTGATGCTGTTGATGTTGCTGTTGATGTTGCTGTTGCTGCTGTGGCCTCTTGCATTTTCGAGGGTAACTCTGCCTTCGCTGCTGCTGCTGTTGTTGTGGCTGCTCCTGATGCTGTTGATGTTGCTGTTGCTGCTGTGGCCTCTTGCACTTTCGAGGGTAACTCTGCCTTCGCTGCTGCTGTTGTTGCTGTGGTTGTGGCTGCTCCTGCTGCTGCTGCTGTTGTTGCTGCTGTTGTTGTGGCTGCTCCCGCTGCTGCTCCCGCTGCTGCTCCTGCTGCTGTTGTTGCTGCTGCTGCTCTGCCATAGGTTGTGGCCGATCTTCTTCCATAGGCTGTTGCTCCATCATCAAAGGTTGAAGATCCATTGCTCGGTCTGGATCCCAATCAAAGGCGATAGGCTCGGGATCCAGGTCTGGCTCAAACATGTGGATAAATTCTTCATCTAAATAGTCAGCCTCTGATGGTGGCGGCCACATCACCGTGTTCTCGGAATTTGGACTCTGACGATCCATCAGATTAATTTGATTTTCCAAGAATCCCAGAAATTCTTGTAGTGTTATAATTATGAACGTACTCATTTTGAGACTTTAAACTTAATGAATGCTAAGTCAAGACGCTGTAAATCCTTATATACAATACTGAAATACCACTTTTCCTACCTCCAGCGGCAAAACCAGTCCGAAGAATGAGAAGAAGAAGAAGGCAAAGATAGCGTGAACTCGAGAGAGGTCGTTCAACGGTCGTAAGTTGTTTTGTTCTTAAGAAAAAGACGAGTAAAGAGGAGAAGAAGAAAAAAAAAAAAAAAGTTGTTTTTGGAATAATATAAAAAAAAAAAAAAAAAAAAAATTTAAAAAAAAAAAAAAAAAAAAAAAAAAAAAACTGTTTTTTATATTATTCCAAAAACAACTTTTTTTTTTTTCTTCTTCTCCTCTTTACTCGTCATTTTCTTAAGAACAAAACAACTTACGACCGTTGAACGACCTCTCTCGAGTTCACGGTCTCACGGTTCCCGTCGTACCATGCAGTGCCACGCCGTACCAGCCGGTACCAGGCTCTTGGCTGCTTTAAAAGGCGGCTGGGTACGAAGCGTCTCTTCAGTTTACATCTCGCTATTAGCGTACGCTTGTAAAATTATCGAATCTGTTGTGAATATATCTAGATAGTCCGATTTATTTCGAATTGTGTGACGTAGTGACATATTAATTTTTATTTGGTTTGTATTGTTGATTTCATATTTTTGATTTGATATTTTTGATTTAATATTTTTGATTTAATATTTTTGACTTAATACTTTGGATTTTCATTCATTTTTACTTAATCTTCTAAAAGCCAATTTTTGATTTTTGTTGATTTTTCATTTTTGTGGATTTTTTTTGATTTTTTATTGATTTTTTGATTTTTTTATTGATTCATAATTTTTTTATTTTTTAATTTATAATTTAAAATGTCATTTTTAAATGTAAAAATTGAAAACATCGACTTAACAGCCTTCGATTTAAACGACGCTTGCCTTGTGCATGATTTGATTGATTGTTCATTTTGTGGGCTAAGCGACGAGGAGCTAGATATTAAATTTAGGGAAATTGATATTAATACATTTAACAATTCATCTGAATCTGGCGATTCTTCCGAAATTGGTGAAAGCGATATTTTGACACAGCTCTTAAAAGTTTTGGATGAATCTATTATCCCTGATATTCCTCAAGAACCTCTTGAAACAATTAATTTCGATGATTTAAATAATGATATATTAAGGAAAAATTTAATTAACAATTCTGAAATAAATGAGGGATATAATTTGTAACAACTTTTAGATATATTAGAAGGGGGTGAAATTTGTGAAAATAGCTCAGGGCAAAATTTAATTAAGGGTGATGTGGAATATCAGGAGACTTTTGAGAGCTGTGAGGAACAAAATAATAAGGGGGTTTTAAACAATAATAATAATGGGGTTGGTAACGAGGGAGCTTTAAATAATGATAAGAGGATTGGCATTGGGGGTTTTTCGAAAAATAATATGGAAGAGGTTTATCGCCCCCACTATTCGCCAATTTCAGATGCATCGTCAGATTCATCAGAGGATTCCAACGACAGCGTTGAGACTGTTATAAACGTCTCAGCCAAAGCTCAGCATAATTTTATTAAAGTGTTGGATCAAAATTTAATTGAAGGGTTGGATCAAAATTTTATTCAGGGGTTTGAACAACCATCCAAATTTGGCTATACCAGAAATTCAGTAAATTCGGTAGATGTTTTTGATTTGAGTTGTGGCGAAATTGTGGGGGACATTGAGGTATATACTTATACTGAAAATTTTGAAGATGAGCAGCCTCAATGTCCCTTAATTTCTTCCTGTAATCAAAATCAATTTTTGAAAAATCCTTCTGGCCTAAATTTAGAACAAAGTTCTGAAAATTTAATTGAAAAAAATTTACCCAAAAAACGTTCTTTATCAGAAACAAATGATTGTTCAGATTTAAAAAAGTCAAAATTGGACGGTGATATTTCTAGTTCCCAAACTTTAGGGGCACAAATTTCAAAAAATTCTTTACCAGTCGCTGTAACAACAGCTCCGAAAATCAATCCAACAAATAAAGTCGCTATTGGAGAATTAGATAAGTTTCTACATAAGAAAACTAAGCCGAGCTTAAATAGGAATGAAACAAGGTGTGCCACATCTAGATTTAAGTCAATGGTTTATTCCTATTTAAACTTAGATAATATATGTAATAATTTATCTAATTCGACTTTAAAAGACGTTAAAAATTGTATTCAACGACAAGGCGATCTTCTTTTAAATTTGGGAAATATATTTTTTAAAAAAAATCCATGTTTTTCTTCAAATTAAAAAGTGAATCCAAAAGTTAATTCAAAAGTAAATCCAAAAGTTTTCTAAATTGCGCGAGCTGAAAAAATTGCTAATTATTCTATGTCATTGGGTCTTGATAGATCGAAATTGTATTTATTTAAAAGCGACACGGCCCTAACCGATTCCATTTTAAAATGACTCTCCTTTGCACACACTGCTTAAGAGAATTTAAAAGAAAATCACATATTGTACGCCACCTTCGAGAAAATGTTGTTAATAACGAAAACACCTTTAACTTGGAAGATTATATAATTAATCGTAAGTATTTTTTTATAACATATTTAGCTATAATTTTCCTTTTAATTTTTTTTTTATTATTAATAAAGGTTTACAGAGGAATTAAAAAATAATAATTGTTTCAGTTGATGAACTACTTTCAAGACCTCCAATGCGATTTTGCCAAGATTGTGAAGTAAATGTCAAATCTAATTCCTGGAGCACACACTTGAGGACAAATATTCATAAAAACAGGAGCTGCATAAAATATGGAAATGGAATTGACATTATCAGGAGTGCATTTAAATGTCGAATAGCTTCCTACAGAATATATTCGCAGAATTATCACATCGACATCAAAAAGTTTCAGCAAGATGTTGGTAATAAAGTGCAAACATTAATACGCCAGCGTCAACAGGAATTTACATGTGCTAAAGTAAATTTGGAATTATTTGGAATATATTATTCTCCAACTTTAACCTCTACTTCAATTAAGTCATTTAATACACCGTTCTTCATTGTAACCCATACAACTGATCTACAACAGCTTTACGATGATTTATTCAAGATTATTGAAACCAAAGCAGATGAATTGCCGGAAAGAGACTCAGGTAATTATTATTTAATCTCAAGAGCTAAGTTTTCTTAATCTCAAGAGCTAAGTTTTCTTAATATCACTTGTACATCTCTAACAAATATTATTCAGAACTAATTTTTTAATTCCTATTACAGGGTGGGCTCTACAAAGAATTCTGCATTTGGAAGTCAACATCAATAAGTACAACCCATTGAATGCCTCCTCCTACATTAAGATGCATCACTTTTCTAAATCAATAGTGAATGTGATGAATGAGGACAATTGCTGTTTCGCCTGGGCAGTGGTTTCAGCAGCATACCAGCCAACCGGTAATCCTCGAAAGACCTCATCATATCCAGACTTCAGAGACGCTTTCGATTTTACAGGTATTGAATTTCCAGTAAAATTATTAGATATAAAAAAGTTTGAGGAAAAAAATAATTTGTCCATAAATGTATATGGAGTTGAAAAATTTTTAAGGGATAATAAAAAGGTATATGAGATTGTCGGTCCTTTACATTATAATAATGAAAAGAAAAAATTACATATTAATTTGCTTTTAATAAGTTCTGATGATGGAAATAACCACTACTGTTGGATAAAGGATTTAGGTTGCTTGGTATCCAAACAATTATCAAAAAAGAAAATAAAAAAATACTTATGTGATGGATGCCTTCAATATTTTGGAACATATGAAAAACTTAACACACATTTAGAACGTGATTGTAGTTTTGTTCGAATTGAGCTTCCTTCAGATAATTTGATTTTGGATAAATTTGGCAATTATATTCCTGCAAATATATTAAAGTTTCAAAATATTCAGAAACAGTATAAATCTCCTTTTGTTATTTATGCCGATTTTGAATGTTATTTGAAAAACATTGAGTGCCAACAATCTACACCTGATTCGACAACCTCATATACTATTAAAACTGCTGAACATATACCCTATTCATTTGCTTATTATATTAAATCATCATTTGATGAGAATGTTGTGTGTCTTAAACTTTATAGAGGTACAGATTGTGCTATAAAATTTATTGAATACATTGAAAATGATGTAAAAGAAATTTATAAAAAATATTTAAAATATCAAGTACCATTGAAAGATTTATCATCTGTGGAACAGATTGAATATGAAAATTCTAGCATTTGTTATGTATGTGAAAAACCTTTTTCAAAAGGAAATTTCATAAAGTGTAGGGATCATTGTCATATTACAGGTAAATATCGAGGAGCCGCCCACTCAATATGTAATTTGCATTTTAAACCTCCAAAATATATACCAATAGTATTGCATAATTTAAAAAACTATGATTCTCACCTATTTATTAAATCGCTTTGCTATAATAAAGAAAATATTAGTGTTATAGCTCAAAATAAAGAAAAGTATATTTCTTTTAGTAAGGAAATTTTCGTTGATGTGTCAGAAAAGCGGAAACCAGTTGCTTTGCGACTACGCTTTATAGATTCTTTTCAATTTCTCCCAGAGTCTTTAGAGTCACTATCACAAACTCTACAAGATTCACAATGTTTTGAAATTAAAAAGTTTTTCTCAAATGCTGATGAATTTCGATACATTAGACAAAAAGGGGTATTTCCATACTCTTACATAGATTCCAACGAAAAATTAAATGAGAAATCTCTACCATTGATTGATAAATTTTATAATAACTTAACCGATGAAAATATCTCTCCTCAAGACTACAGTCGTGCTGTAGAAGTGTGGAATCTATTTAAGTGTTCTACAATAGGGGCTTATTCCGATATTTACTTAAAATCAGATGTTTTACTTTTGGCTGATGTTTTTGAAAATTATAGATCCACATGTATTAAAACCTATAAGTTAGATCCTGTTAATTATGTCACTAGCCCTTCTATGTGCTGGGATGCAATGATGAAATTAACTAATGTAGAATTAGAATTATTAACGGAACCAGATATGCTTCATTTTTTCAAAAAAGGTGTTCGTGGTGGGGTTAGCACTTGTTCCAAACGCAAATCTGAAGCAAATAATCCATTCTTAGAAAATTTTAATCCTGAAAGACCTACAACATATATCGCTTACTTAGACGCCACAAATTTGTATGGTTATGCTATGAAACAATATTTGCCTGAAAAAAATTTTGCTTGGGTACCTAAGCTCGAAATAGAAACTTTAAATATATCCGAACTTTCAGATACATCATCTATAGGATACATATTTGAAGTTGATTTAGAATATCCAAATTATTTACATGATAGTCATAATGATTTCCCATTTTGTCCTGAACAATATACACCACCAATTTCAAACCACTCAAAATTAATTCCAAACTTACATAATAAATATAACTATATCATTCACTACCGATATCTGAAACAATGTCTACAATTTGGACTCAAAATCATAAAAATACACAGAGCAGTTAAGTTTACACAATCACCATGGTTAGCGGAATATATAGATTTAAATACAAATTTACGAAATTTATCTAAAAATAAATTTGATAAAAATTGTTATAAATTGGCAAATAATTCAATTTTCGGTAAAACCATGGAAAATGTTGATAGGCGAGCAGATATTAAATTAGTATCTCAATGGGAAAGACAGGGTAATAAATTTAGTGCCGAAAAACTTATTTCTAAACCTCAATTAAAGGATTTTAAAATTTTCTCTGAAAATCTAGTTGCTCTTCAACTTCAACAGGTTTGCATTGAATACAATAAACCAATTTATGTTGGGATGAGTATTCTGGATATTGCAAAAACTGTAATGTATAATTTTTATTATGGGTATTTAAAAGTAAAATATGGTAATAATTTAAATTTATTATATACGGATACTGATTCCTTAATTCTTGAAGTTCAGACCCAAAACTTTTATGAAGATATGAAGCTAAATCTGGATAAATTTGATACTTCTAATTTTTCTGAACAAAATATTCATTGCATGCCTATTACAACATCAGTTGTTGGTAAATTTAAAGATGAGTACAAAGGGATTCCCATTGAAAGTTTTTATGGAACTGGTGCTAAAGCATATTGTATAAAATCCAAAAATAGTGTAGATAAAAAAGCAAAAGGCGTTAGTAGATCATGTATAAAAAATCAATTAACATTATCAGATTATAAAGATGTTGTTGAGAAAGGTGACAAAATATTCTGCACCATGTATGTATTCAAGTCAGATATGCATAATATATACACTAATTTGTTAAATAAATTGGCATTAACAACTCATGATGATAAAAGATATTGTATACCAAATTCCACAAAAACTCTTGCATGGGGACATAAGGACATTTTGGAAACAGATTTTTTTGATAAAGATATGAAAATGATGTATGATACTCTAACTTTTTTAAGTTCTGGAAACGAAAATGGATCTAAAAATAAAAAACCGCGATTAGAATTAACTACTCCAAGTAATTTTTCATCTTTATAAAGACATCATTTTATATGATGATAAATTATGTAAGTCGTTTTTGAAGCTTTAAAAGTTGGAGGGGGAACTGAATCCAAAAACATATATATTGTATAGAAATACCATTATTTGTTAGTAATATTACAACAATGACTGCTGCATCTTTAATAGTTTTAGTTTCCCTTGTTGGAAATGTGATATATGTAAATTACATTCCTAATACAGTTAGGGCTGATATATGTATAAATGCCCTCAAAAATGAAACCGACTGCTACAAACAGATGAAAATGACATATCTTGTTGGAAATTCACACTTTTTTACCTATAATGTAACTGATTTTGCTTTGTGTGAAAATACATACATAAAAATTAAATATTCCATGACAAACAAACCATTACAATATTCAGATTGGATTCCTTTCAATAATAAAAAAGAAGAATCTTGTCATTGTGTCTGTTGTTATATATTTGTTATTATATTTACAGCAGCAATATTTATTTGTACATGTTTAATTTTATTGTATTTCATGAAAAAATATCTATAAAAATATTTAATAAATGTTAAAAAAATAATATAAATTTTGTTTTTTATTGATTCTCGTTAGTATAAAGACATTTAAAGTTTATCCCCTCCTCTTAAATGGAGAGGGAAAATAAGTTTACCCCTCCACTTGAGAGGAGAGGGAAAATGTATAAAATTTAGGAGCAAACGGATTGATAGTTAGTTTTTTGAGAGCAAGCAGATAGCCAGTTAGTTTTTGAAATACATCATTTAAAATGTTCAGTAATCAGAGTAAAAATATATTTGAAAATTCACCATTAAAAAAGAAAATAAAAAAAACAATTATAAATTCTACAAAATATAATTTAAATAATTCTAACTCTAAATATGCTGTGATTGGTTTGTGGGTGGAAAGTGATTTTCTACCATGCATTGAACTTGGTGGTAAAAATGGTCAGTCTGTGATATTAAATGAAGATGAGTGGAAGAACTTATTGCAATATCAAGGAGTTATAACAAATTATATGTTTTCACCAAATGTTTTCAATGAACCGATATATTTGCAAAATTTATCTATTCATTTTGAAAAGATTGGTGAATTACCAATAGTGAAGATTGTGAAAAGCTGTGATTTTATTTACTATGGAAATGAAACTGTGTGCAGACTATGGGAACAAATTCCACTTATAGAATATAGACTAAATGTTTTACAAAAACAAAACTTTCGACGTTATTTCAACGTTTTTAGAAATAACAATTTTTACGACGGAGATTCTTTTGACAAAATATATAATGTCCTTTCTCCAAAACAAAATCTAAATAGTGAAAATGTGTGCTCCATGCTGGAACTGCTGTTGAATCATCCCGAAGAACTAGAACAAAAATTAAAGTCTAAGCACTATTATGAAGAAGACAGTATCTATTGATGAATCAAGAAACCAAATTCATCTGATGGTTGCTTGGAACTTCGCCTACAGAAAAGCTCGTATGACTTCTGAAGAGTTTATAAATCAAAAACATTTTAGAAGAAGGATTAAATTGACTGAAGAAATTTTAAATCCCATATTAGACTCTGATTATAGGAATATTGTATTTAAAAAAATGTTTATGTAATAAGCTTATTTTTAAATAAAACAAATATATATAAAAAATCATTTTTTTTTATTACAAACATCAATTATTATTACAGCATTAATTACTATTACATCACATCTCTCTTGAAGATCCAAGAGTTATAAGATTTATCTAATCCTAACCATTTTACAAATACTTTGTTTCCTTTCTTTCTTAACACTTTTTCCACCAGATATACATTTGGGTGTCTTACTTTTTGAAGTTCTTCTTCATAGAAACCTCCTTGAATATCTATCCCATTTCCATCTTGAATCAAATACGTTGTTGGATTAGTAAGCTGGATTTTTTTTATTTGAAAAATTTCGTTTGACCAGTTGGGCGTGTAACCTTTAGAAAATTGTTCGCGAATCTTGCTTATTCGTACTCTATCACTGACACGAAATTTTGGTGATCTGGGATCCACAGTTTTCCTATGAGTATAAGCTGATTTCAAGATTTCCATTTCATTCTTTTTGTTAACTTCGTTTGGTTTTTTTCCGATTGTTGAATGCTTAGTATTATTGTATTCTGTAATTATTTCTTTAAGAAAGCTGATCCATTTATAATTACCTAGTAAACTAAACTTTTTCCACATTTTGTTTTTTATCGTTCTATTTACTCTCTCTACAATACTAGCTTTCATATTAGAAAATGTGTTGTAATGATTAATTTTGAACTGCTCCATAAGTTTCTGAAAGTCTTGATTAAAGAATTCTTTACCCTGATCAGTATTCAGATTTGTTGGGGGAGTTTTTAAAGTTAATAGAATTTTTTTCATTGCAGCTGCTACATCTTTACCAGTTTTGGATTTTACAGGTTCTGCCCATACAAATTTAGAAAACACATTTATTACCATTAAAATATATCTTAAACCCCTATTAAATTTCGCATATGGCTGCATTTCTATCAGATCAGCTTGAAATAGATCATTAAGCCCTTTTACAATTGTTCGTCTCCTTCTATATCGCCTTCTCGCCGGTTTATGTAATTCATTTACAACGTCTTGCTTAATTTTACTCATTATTAATTTATACCTTACTCTCGAAAATAAATCCCACAAATAACTTTACCTCCTTCTAAACCGTTTATAAAAGCCCTTTATCGCTGATGTTGTAAAATATAAAAAAAATCATCTCAGTTTTTTTTAGTAAGTTCTTTAATTTTATTTTCCATTGCTTCAAATGATTTTTTATTTTCATTTATAATTTCTTTTATTGACGAATTTATTTGGGTGATGTTGTTAGTAAGATCAGAAATTTTTACATTAAATTTATTTTCCATTGTTTCAAATGATTTGTTATTTTCATTTCTAATTTCTTTTATTGACGAATTTATTTGGGTGATGTTGTTATTAAGATCAGACATTTTTACATTAAATTTAGTTTCCAAAAGAACATTTGATAACGTATAATCTTTTTTGAAACCACCTAATGTTGAATTCATTTCTTCTCTTGCATAATTCATTGTATCATTAAATTCTTTTCTAGAAACTTCAGCAGCTCTTTGAACTAATTCGTTTAAAGATTTTATTTCTTTTGTTAATTTATCTTCTAGATTTTTTATATCTTTTCCTAATTGAAATTCTGCATTTGTAATATCTAATGTCATTTTCACAATTTTTTTTTCTATATTTTTTATGTCTGACGCTGTCTTTTCAGCTTTGTGTAGTATATCTGTATAAGATGTTTCAAGTTCTTTTATGAGTAAAGAAGTCTCCTCGATTTTTGAACTATTATTTTTAATTTTAATTAATACATCCTTTTTAGAAACTTCTATTATAGCTTGCACTACTTCTAGTAAGGATTCTAATTCTTTTTGTAATTTCTCATCGATTGCCTTTGTAAAATTTCCCTCGTCAAAAGACGTTTCAGATTTGGTTTTCAGATTGTTTAATTGCTTTAGTATATCCTCGATTTTTTCATTATCTTTTGTAATTTGATCTTTGAATTTTGTTTCAATTTTTTCATTTTCGTTTTGAAAATCCTCCTTCAATTTGTCTTCTAAATATTGTAAATTTGATTTATATGCATTGATTTTAATTTCAAATTCTTTAATTTGTTCTTTAAATTCATTAACTTTGTCGGTATCTTTTTTGTGAATTAGGAAATGAGTGTTCATTGATTTTTCAAGATTTTGTGTATTTTTATCCATAACGTCATGTATTTTCTTAAAATTCCTTACTTCTTCTGCTACTCTATCATTAAGCAAATTAGTAAAATTTTGAAACTTTGATGTAATTTCCTTGGAAATACTGTTCTTGACATTGTCAATTGCTGAAGTATCCTTAATTATTGATTTAATTGATGTAATTTCATTTTTTATTTCATTTTCAAAATCATCAACTTTATCATATTTTAACTTCACTACGTCAAAGTCATTTGCATATTTAGAAACTTTCTGAGAAAATTTTTCTACTACATCATCATTTCCATCAACAGTATTTTTCAAATTAATTATCTTGTCATTATATTCAGGAATAACTTTATCCTCAAATAACTTAATCTTTTTTGCAATATTTTGTATATTGTTATCATATTCATTTATTCTCTTATTTAAATTATTAACATCGCTTTTCAACCCGGGATCTAAATTTTGAATTAATTTGTTTTCAATATATTTGACATCGCTTTTAAAAATTTTTATTATTTTCTCTTCAACATTTGATAATATTTTATTTTCTAGTGATAATAATGTGTTTAGAGCAGATTTTTTTGAAATATGACGACCAAATTTATCGATGGTCATTTTAGAAATGTTTAAAAGTATCTATTATGTCCTTTTATATAATAATATTCGCTTCTCTTAGTTCTTCAATAATAGAAATAATTTCATTGTTATGACCAGTGTGTCCCGCAAGCATGGATGCTACCAATAGTCGAAGTCTCTCAACAAGTTCGTTTACATTATCCCAATATATGTAATCTGTATTAGGTTTATTAACTTTTAAAGTTATACCAAATCCGGTTTTTTTTGAAGACACTCGACTTTCTCTATATGGAGCTTTGCGTCTTTCAAAAAATCCCTGGACTGCTTGTTGAGATTCGGGATTTAGAGTTTTAGTTTTTGTAATTCCTTTGCTTTGCAAATAAGGTCCTATTATAGAAATATATTTATGTGATCCATTCCCCTGCACCTGCTCATTTGGATCATTATTTCTACGGTATGCATTGGTTCTTTTTAAAATATCCATATAATTTTCCAAATCTTGTTTTTTATACCCTATTGGTTCTTTTTTAAATAATAACTCATATAAACCTGGTGTACCTGTATAGGTTATTCCTTCAATTTTGATGTTTTTACCAATAATTTCGACAGGTTTTTGAGTTAAACCCAAAAAGAATTTCTCGGTTTCCAAATCATGAACTATTCCATATTGGTGATCAAACTCATGTTCAACATCTTTTACACCGCTATCAATATATTGGCGAGGTAATTCATCAAATCCTAATAAATATTCTTTATATAAATCTGTATCAACAAATGTTCTAACTGTTTGCCGTGTTTGTTCCAGTATATCTGAAAGATTTCCTATTGTGGAGTGTGAACCTGAAGAAGGGTTTGTTTCTGCAATAATACTTGTTTGTTGTATAGATGGCATTTGACTTGCTGAAGCTAAACTCGCGTCCCAGTCAATAATCGATGGTATTTCTGTAGGAAGGAGTGGAGTTTTTCCCGTCTTTCTTTTTTCTGGTGTTGATGTTCCATATTGTAATTTTCTCTTTGGTGTTAGTGTTTGAATTGATCTTTTCTGTGGTGTTTCATAAATTTTTTTAATTGGTGTGTGTAGCTCTTCCTTTATTTCAACAGGTTCAATTTTACCAATCGTTGAAATTAATTCTTGTAAGGGTTGAGTTATCGGTTTATATGTTTCCTCCAATTTAGTTTGCGCCTCAAATTCCGCATTTTTTAAACTCTGATATTTTTGTTTAACAGCTTTTCTTGATTTAACTAACTCTCTTGCTAAACGTTCATCCATGATTGGTATAATTTACCATCAAACGTTTATTTTTATAAGTAAATATATGAATCAAATCCTTTTCGATATCGGCCAGATTTCACATTAGAGTCTTTGTCTATTACTAAAAATCCAAATTTATCTTTCCAACATATTAAGCACAACTCATTAAATTGGTTTAATGACATATCAACATTAACATGATCATCATAAATATGTTTTAAGTTTGTTCGATCTTGTTGAAATATAACAATTAAATTTGCATTGTCACGAATTAATTGTTTCGGAATAGAAGAATATGTTTGACATAAATAAAAACAATCAGTATTTTTGTGTCTTCCGAAACAAAAATAGTCCTTTACAACATTCTGATTACAACACACTATATCATCAAATATTATTATAGAGTTTGGTTTAACTTGTTTTGGTGAAACAATTGTTTCTTCATTTTCAGATTCATAGTATCCAATTTTTTTCAAAGGTTTAAAAAGTGTTCTCAAATATTTATACTTTGGTTGATA
This sequence comes from Diaprepes abbreviatus, assembly GCA_034092305.1. Classification (NCBI taxonomy): domain Eukaryota; kingdom Metazoa; phylum Arthropoda; class Insecta; order Coleoptera; family Curculionidae; genus Diaprepes; species Diaprepes abbreviatus. The sequence goes on from JASJET010000303.1 coordinate 1,924,118, forward strand.
TAAGGATTTTGAATAAACATACAGATTTTCAAATCGCAAACCATTCGGATCTTCAATCAAACTAATAATAACATTGGTTTTGCCACAGCCTGACGGGCCAATAATTAACCCTCTTTTACTATTTCCCTCAAACAGTTTTCCATGTTTTCTAAAACCATTCACTGAACTTTCATGATCCTTAATTGTTATAGAGTATGGTTGTTTCTCAACTCTCATTTTATATATAAAACAAACTATTAATATTCAGTATTGTGATGTAACTGGTTAGTTATCACTAGGATTGCAACTATATATAATGTTTCCATCACATAATAAACGAATCATTTACAAGACAAACAGCAAAAGGAAAGGAAGTGGTTTAGTAAACTCATTAATAAATAAATTACCCTTTGAATTGCATATTCCTGGTTATAATTTTTGTGGACCTGGAACAAAATTGGAAAAACGATTGTCAAGAGGTGATAAAGGTATAAATTTATTGGATGAGGCTTGTAAAGAACACGATATTGCTTACTCACAATCAAATGATATAAAAAGAAGGCATTTAGCTGATAAAGTATTAGCTGACAAAGCTTTATCAAGGTTCAAAGCTAAAGATTCTAGTTTTGGGGAAAAAACTGCTGCACTAGGAATTACTGGTGCTATGAAAATTAAAAGAAAATTAGGTATGGGACTTCGAACGAGAAGAAAGTTCAAGCGAAAAACTCGAAAAGGACGAGGACTATCATTATCTCAGGTAATTTCAAAAGCTAGAAAAGGAATTAAGGGGAAACGTTTTAAAGACCTAAATGAAAGTATTCAAACTGCTTTAAAAGTTATTAAAAAAACTGGTAAAGTGTTACCTCCAAAGAAAAGGGTAATTCCAATCCCAAAGACTGGCGGATTTCTTCCACTTATACCTTTATTTGCTGGTTTGTCTGCTCTTGGTGCTCTTGGAGGAGGGGCTGCAGGTATTGCTAAAGCAGTAAATGATGCAAAAGCAGCCAAAGCGAAATTAGAAGAATCTAAACGACACAATCAAATGATGGAGTCCATTGCGGTAGGAAAAAAAGGAAGTGGACTTTATTTAAAACCCTATAAAACAGGATGTGGATTATACTTGAAACCTTATTCAAAAAACTGCTAAAACATATACCTCGAAAAGCACTTACAAATTACGATTTACTTAAATACGCTAAATATTTACAAATTCCCAACTTTCGTGGTATTTTTATGAGGGATAAATTACCAAAAAAGATAAAGTTAATTGAAAGTGCAATTGTCAATCTAGATAATCACAGTGGTGTTGGTACTCACTGGATAGCATATACAAAAAAAGGAAAAAACATAATATATTTTGATAGTTATGGTAATTTGCGACCCCCTTCTGAATTAATTAAATATTTTTATAGCGACCAAAATAATAATATTGTTAATTATAATTATAACAGTTATCAAAACTTTAACAAAACAAATTGTGGTCAATTGTGTCTAAAATTTCTTTATAACCATATGTAACACCTAATTTTAGTTTATTATTAAACATATTTTTAAAGTAAAATGTCATATAGTTTTGTTCTTAGCGGCAATTCCGCTATTTTAACATCAGAGTTACATCCTCCAATATATTTAGATGAAGATGTTGAATATGTTATCGGTCTTGTAAATTTCGAAACTTTTAATGCAATTCCCAATATTGATGTTGGGAATAATGTATTAATTCATGATGAAAATTTAGAAATAGCTATACCCCCAGGTAGCTACGAATTAGAAGACATAAAAGATTTTTTAAAAAAACACTTGGATGAGGATAAAATTAGTTTTAGTCTTTATGCAAATAATAATACTTTACGTACACATCTTAAATGTTCAGCCCCCATAACTTTTCGTGAAGGAACTATTGGTAAATTATTAGGGTTTAAAAATGGGCGATTGGAAGCCAACATTGAACATATATCAGATTTTCCCGCGGAAATAATTAAAGTAAATTCAATAAATATAGACTGCAGTATTGCAGAGGGATCATATTTAAACGGGAAACCTGTTCATATAATACACCAATTTTTCCCGAGCGTTGCTCCAGGGTTCAAAATAATTGAGTCACCTCAAAACGTCATATATTTCCCAGTCACCGTTAAAGTAATTGATAAAATAGCCATTAAAATAATAGATCAGGAAGGTGATTTGGTTAATTTTAGAGAAGAAACCATAACCATCAGACTACATCTTAAAAAAGTAGATTAAAGATGGTAATATTATATAACAATAAATCTGCAAACTTTACTAGAAAATTTAATAATAAAAACATTAATAAGACAAGAAAGAAACCAACTTCCTTTAGTAGGAAATCAAACTTCCAAAGGTTAACACCTTCTAATAGAAAATTTCTTCAAAGTTTGGGTTTTAAACTTAAATAAAAATGGATTATTTAAATGTAAGAGAAAATGTATTGGTTGATGAATCAATATTAAGCTGGGAAATTCTTTCTTTCGATCCTTTTAATCCTACAAAACTCGGACCAAATGATGAAATCAGAATTGCTTTGCAACAAACAGGAAAATATCCTTTACCTTGCAAAAGTGAAATTTATGTGGAATTGCAAGTAACTAAAGAAGATGATTCCCCTTTAGCTAATACTGTTTTAATTAATAATGCTCCGGCATTTTTATTTAAAGAATTACGCTATATTTTAAATGGTGTTACTATTGACTCCGTTCGGGATATTGGTATAACTTCAACTCTTAAGGGATATATTTCATTTAATCAAAATGAAAGTGCTAAATTGGAAAATGCCGGTTGGTATCCGAAAACAAAATCTAAAGAAAAAATTATGACTGATGACAAAGGTAATGTTTCATTATGTATACCATTAAAGATGTATTCAGGATTTTTTGAAGATTATAATAAGATTATTCTTAATTCACAACAAGAACTTATTCTAATAAGAAGTAATGATGATACAAATGCATTATTATCCAGTAATGAAGATGAAAAACCCAAAGTTAAAATTACCAAGTTGTGTTGGAGAGTTCCTCATCTTACTGTAGCGATTCCGCAAGAATTAGCACTTACCAAAATTATTGACAAAAATAGTGATATACTAATAACCTTCCGAAGCTGGGAATTAGTTGAATATCCAGAGTTATTGGAAACTACGAGGCACAACTGGCCCGTAAAAACATCTACAAAAGTCGAAACGCCACGTCATGTTCTAATTGCTTTTCAGAAAAATAGACGTGGTAATCTAAAAATGGATATGAGTAAATTTGATCATTGTAATTTAAGAAATATGAATGTCTTTTTAAATTCAGAAAGATATCCTTACAACGATCTTCAACTTGATTTTGAAAATAATAAATTTGCTACTCTGTATGAAATGTTTACAGACTTTCGTCAAGGGTATTATAACTCTCCAGTGGAACCAATTTTTAATCCGAAAGAATTTAAAGAAAATGCTCCTATAGTTTACATTAATTGTTCACATCAAAGAGATTTACTACAAACAGGTCCAGTAACCATGAGAATTGAATTTGAAACCAAGGAAAAAATTCCCCCTAAAACAGCGGCATATTGTGTTATAATTCATGATAAAGTTTTCAGTTACAATCCATTAACAAAAATTGTGAAACAGTTGTAATACAATTTCCTTAAGATAAAATACTCTTTTTAAACAAACCGCTACTTACGCTTAAGAGCGCACGCGTCAATTTTGATATTTATTAACGTAGCCAAACCAGAATTCTTCATTTATATAATGTCTTACGAGATTTCAGTTCGAGTATTAGATTTTCAACTTCAGTTGCAGAAATTAAAAAAACAAATAAGTGAATATCAATTAAAAGTAGAAATGATCAAGAAATTCAAATATTTGAAAATATGAAACTTATTCTAGATCTTCAAGGATTCAAAATTGAAAATAATAAATTTATTGTAAAGGAATTAGCAGCGTACGATGGGCAAAAGACAAGTCATTTTATTTTCAAAGCTCCATTTCCGATGGGTCATTTACCATCCTATTTACACAAACAAGCTCTGTGGTTAATAAAAAATTACCATTGCATTGAATGGTGTGAAGGATTTACACCATTACACAAATGTGGAGATATCATAAGAGATTTAAGCGCTAAGGTAGACTATGTTTATGTAAAAGGGGAAGAAAAGGCAGATTTCGTAAAGAAGTATTCCATGAAACCAGTTATCGAGATTGATGAACAACCCACCCTAAAGAAAATGGATCCTTGCTGCTTTTATCATCAAAAAATACCATGTGTATGTGCATTATCAAATGTTTATTACCTTTACAACAATTTTTTTATGTAATAAAAGACTTGATTACAAATTATGTGTTTTATTTTCTAACATTGTTTTAATACATGAAATATTATTATTTAATCCTAGTTCTTGAAGTTTACATATTAAAATATCTATATTTTTATTTTTTAAATATTCGCTACAACATTTAGCTGCTAGTAAACATAATTCCGCATGTTCCATATAATTTAAAAACAATATAATATTCTGCGCTTCACTTTCTTGACCTTCATATGCATAAAACTCGGAACAGGCTGCGGACATCAAAAACTCTTCATACATTTCTCTTATTAATAATTCCATAATAAATCCTACACTAAAACCTCCCTGTTTCTCAATATCTCTTTATCTCTCTCTTCCTCTTCCACGATTTCTTTTAATATATCAGGATCTTTTATATAATCCTTCAATATCCTTAAAAAGTAACTGAATCCTATTTTCTTTATTTCATGAAAGAACTTCGGCAAATTTTGGGTTTTTCTATAATTTAAACAGGCTTCTGCAGCTAATTGGTATTGGAAGGCAGTCTCATAATATACCTGTGCCCACTCGGGGTGTGTTTTCCTTAGCATTGCATTCTTTAATTCGGAATTTTGAAGTTTAGTAAACTGTTTACCTAATTTGATTATTTCATTTTGCAAATCACTGTTCATAACTACCACTTATTTTTAATTTAACACTGTTCTTTATTAGTGGTGAATCTTCTATATAAGCTTAAGACTAGTTGTAAATGAATGTAGCTCGCTCAGATTCAGTCCTTTAAAATACCAGCTCCCCTCCAACTGCTACCAGCTCCCCTCCAACTACTGTGGTGGTTAGGAAGGAGGTAGGAGGTGGAGCAAAAAGAGGCGGAGTTTATGAAACCAATCGGAATAGGGGGCGAACTTGGGCAGCCAATCAGAAACAAGGTCATTCTTGGCTGACCAATCAAAAAAGTGGTGGGGGGGTCAACTAGGAGCCCCCTATTCCCACTACTATCGAGCATTGGAGATTTCTAAACGGTTGAAAAGCTGAAATAGCGCCTTCAAAAAACGCATAATTCTCTTTCCTAAGCATCCAAAAAGCCCCAAAATTCGCTATTCTAAAACAATTGAATAATGAGTAATCGTTTTTACGATTTCATACAATAAAGTTTTGAGCACTACAAATTATTACCCAAGTATCTGTTGAGACTGATTTTGTCGACATTTTACTTTGAATTAAAGTTGTTTCCTGCATGCCGTGAGTATAGATACTAATACAGACTGTCCCAAAAGCCTTGCGTTCAATGGATTTAATTAGTGAGTCTTAAAGTAATATGTACATTTAATATAAATCTCAACACCCTGCGTTGCATACGTGTCCATTTATCATAAATAATCATTAACACCTTGCGTTAAATGGATTGTAAAGTAGCAAGTTTATTGGAGACTGATTAAATTAAATTCTTAAGATTTTTATGGATGAGCGAAGCCTCTCCAAGCCCGAGGACCCCCGCCCCACGGGCCCTGCGGAACCTTCGCTACGCCACTGATCAGACGTTGATGATTCAATTCATTCTTTTCAGGGTCGTTGTCGTAAAAGGTATATGAATAAAATAAAACGACGAATTTATTTTTCTGACCGAAATTTTTCCTCATATTTATGATATATAAATTAAGATCAACTACAAATATCAAAAAATATTTTTTTTTTGAAAATTACTGTTAACTCCTTTATGCAAGAATAAATTCTATCTATATTATTTTCCGTCTTTTATGACTAGGGATCTTTTTAGCAGTCCCACACCCAAAAAATAACCTAAAATCATAAAATATTAATTATTTAAAAAGTTTTGTTCTATTTTTTGCATAATTTTTTTTTCTTTATTCATCCGCAGATTTACAAAATCGTATAATTACTTTTAGTCTGGCTCCAAAAGACAAAATTGTCCAGTTCCATTATTATAAATATTTAGTAGCTACCTACAATCAAAACTTAGAGCATTTTCAAAATTTTTAGAAGTGTAAGTTTTAAATTGAAGACACAAAAATAAATGACTAACTTACCTTCGGCTCAGAAGTTGACATTTTTATCCCTAAAGTCATGGGCTAGTTCCTCGAAATGGAATATTATGATAAAACTTGCTGCTAAAGAAGGTAAATTGGTCCGTAATCCTTATACTTCTAAAAGAGAATCCCTATTGATACCTTCTATTATAACGATCTTAAAGTAGACATATTGGATCGTCAGGGACTGAAATAGCGGTCCTTTTTTTAAAAGAATTGGCTTTTTGAAAGTCTTTCTTTTCATTATTTACGGAAATTTAACGAATTTTATGTTAAATCTAACAGAAAATTTGATGCCAAAAAGAAAAAAGAAAAAGGTCAGATCTAAAAATAAATAGTGTAAATAAGTGTCGTATTTCAGTTGGTCTACTTTAAGTATGGGGACAATTAAAAGAAATCTAAGAGCATTAGGATATATTAAAGATGTTAACTTTTTTTCCGCAATTTAGAATTTTTTAAATAATTTTTTATTAATGTATATCTTAACATTAAGAGTTATAATAAAAACTTGTTTTAAAGGTTATAAAGAGTAACGATAGGTACATAATATTGTATCAGTTATTGGGCAATAACGATAAATTTTGCTTAATTTTGCAATCATGGAAGTATCAAATGAGCTCAATCTTGCTTAGTTGACAGCTTTATTTAGTCTTCCTTATAGAAAACAAATAAAAATGGTCCAAGTAAAAGTACATTTTTTACAATTCTGTAATCGCCGTCATCTTTGTTAATAGTTCATTCCATCATTTGTCGAATGTAAGTATGTGTTGTTTGTTTTTTCTATTCAGACATAACCAGCTTAGTTTGATATCATCTTATCTGCCTCTAAATCTTTCATGTATCTCTCATCTTCATTCAGTTGTGGTGCAAGTCTATGACACGATATGCCCAACTCAGTTCTGTCCATACTACAACATGTATTTCACTTGATCACTTAGTACTTACTTATACAATCTTGACACTTAACATTGAGTATTCTTCGAACCACTGCCCGAACAGTTAACATATTGATTAAGTGTTTTTGCTTTTAGTAAGTTCGGTTAATTTAATAATTTTGAGAAACTTTCTGCCTAATCAGTGTTAGCTAACGAGTCAAAAGTCTTAGAACCCACCTTACTCATGCCGAGTTTATCATGTAGACTGGTCAATTGATTCAACAATAATAAATAATTTCAAATGATTGTCTTTTAAGAAATAGTATTTTCTATTTTCTCTTTTGACTAATCATTCACTGAAACTTAGATCGAACCTAGTCCCTATATGAGATACATTTTTAAATACGTGTAATACTGATAACCACAAGAGGTACATCCACATACTCTAGAGGCATTTTGCTCCAACAAACTACTTTATAACAAAATCAATACATGGCTGATTCTAGTATAACAAAGACTATGGAACACAATTTAAATAAAACATTTACCAAATATAGGGCATTAGTGCCACGCGTTACATAAACTTTACAGATTGCAACTTTACGTGTTTGAATGTCTGCGTGTTTAGCTTCAAATTAGCTGAGAAGTTCTGATCAGTTTTCCTAATTTTCGTGCTAGGATTCATTATACCAAATTGCAACTCTGTTACAAAGACTTAATGATTTTAAATTTACATTTTCGTTGAAAAATTATCTAACTATGAGAACAAATAAAATAAATAGGTTCTATGAAAATATTGCCAATAATCTATTAAATATACTTATAAATGTACAGTGATTAATTGGGGGATTTAATTTTCTTTATCAGTTAACTATGATGGTAAAGTGTGTTCCAGGTAAGAGGAAATAATATAGGTATAATATCATAAGAATTCGATGAAAAATCAACAGATATTTTTTAATTCCTTGATATTTACTGTTATGAATCACATGATCAATTTTGTGTTTCCAACTTTCTCCTTATTTCAGGCAACCATTTTATCTTGTGATTCAAGTTTTTTTTAACACATAACATTCTATTTAGTTTATAAGATATATGAAATATATTTTATTTGTGAAAATCAAGCTCTTGTCCACCAGAGAGACTAGTACAACGTAAATAAGGCAAAAGAGCTATTATTTTAAAATCATTCACAAACATTGTGAACGACTTCAGCTCATGCCAACTTGATATACGAGGTTTGTCCCAAAGTATCGAGCTTACCTTCATATCTCCGTATTGGTGTTATTCTTTATCATCCGGTGAGTGACATCTTTCAAAGTAGTTCCCATTTAATTAAATAATATGTTCCCAACAGTGTTTCCACTTCCTGAAGCAGTCCTGGAGGTCAGTTTACGGGATTGCCTTCAGTGCATTCGTCGCATTAGTTTCAACCGTCTCTTTGTCATCAAACCGGTGTCCTTTGAGCAGCATTTTTAATCTGGAAAATAGCCAAAAGTCACAGGGAACTACGTCGGGACTGTACGGAGGCTGACAAAGTTGTACAACTTGGCGCTTTGTTAAATATTGCTGCACAAGGTTCGATGAATGCGCTGGCGTATTGTTGCGGTGAAGCAGCCAATCACCGCTTGGCCAAAACTATGGCCGTTTTCTTCTGACTGCATCACGCAATCTTTTCAATCGTGTGACCTCTCGGAGCATATTTGTGGTGCACAACACCTTCATAATCAAAAAAAAAAAAAAAAAACAGTCAACATTGTCTTCACCTTGCTCCGACTTTTACGTGCTTTTTTTTGGTCTTGGCGAATCAGAATACTTCCACTGTGAAGACTGTCGCTTTGTTTCTCTAAATGCCTTATTCATCATATTAATTGTTTCCGAACAAGTTCTTCCAAGATTAAAGCAAAACTTAATGCAACTTCGTTGATATAATTTTTTCGTCTTTTTTACAATAACAAAATGCGACGAACGAAAAAAAACACTGTAAACAAACGCACACCGTTCACGAGCTAACATGTCGAGTCGGTAATTGCGCACACCAACGAGTTCGTGAAGACTTACTGGTGATGCCCATGTCACACAGAGGTCGCTTGGAAGTTTTGACACGGAGATATGAATGCAGGCTCGATACTTTTGGGACAAAGCTCGTATTATGTCAGTCGGCAGGGCGAAAATCAAAAAGCCAAGCTAATACAACGAAATTATGCTTCAGTCGTCATCTTTATAATTTGCAAATATATCGAAAAGGACTGATATGACTAAAATAGAAAAAATATGTTTTGGAGCACAGTTTAACTCACCAATTATTCTGATTTTGTGATATATTGTAGCACATCAAAAACATCGCCTTTTTTACGTGCTAATTCGTCCACTTGAGGAGGTAAAATTACTCTTAAAATTTCTCCCAAAAAATAAATTTTCTGTAATATCTCGAAAACTTATCATTATTTCTTAATGAATCTAACGTCAAATCACTTGTTATAAAAATGCATAGTCGTCATATCTAGCCTGTTTGCTAATATCCTCCTCTTTCTTAATTATCTAGCTACCAGTTGACGTTTTAGGGTATTAAACCAGTCTGTTTGCCATCTACTAAATAATAAAGCTTCTGGATGTCGAATATGAGGGATAATCCAGCTCATAACAGGACGATGCCAATAATTTGCCGCACCGGAGTACAATTAGAGACAAAATTCAACCGCCAAAATCACTCATATAATTGCACATAATAAACTAGCCTCATTTTAGCAAATAAAACATCCAAGTGAGGAACACTAGTAGAAGTTGCCAACCCGAACAACAACAATCTAAGAGACAAGATCGCCAAATACATATCTGGACGTACAAATACGCAGACAGTGGGAAATGAGTAGCTTCCAGATAATTCCCATAATTCAACCAATAATTAACGTTGAACCGAAGAGTCTTCTGCTTAATATCAAGACATTGGGCCCTGGTGAACACCCGTATAAGGCTAAGCAAAAGGCGGTGCTACTTGGGACCACTCAAATTGTCTGGAAGTTTATTGGAAATGCCAAGAACCATATCATCACCTAAATCCTGGCAACATGGAATGGGTCTGTGAAATAAATTTGGCTAAGTCGATGGGATAAAACGTTTATTATCTTAAAGAAATATAGTTATTTAAAAAAAAAACAAGAAATTGTACAAAAAAATTTAATGAGTTAATTGGTCTTGTATGCAGCTTCCAACACAGTCTTTAGAATCATCAGCGATAATTATAATTGAAAAATATAGATTAATTACGTACACTTACACAGGTCTGGAAAATCCACACCAGAAACTGGACGTTTCTTAAGTAAAATAAAGAAAATACTATATTATTCATCAAATCAGAATGGGACAGAAGAATAAGCATCGTAAGCATCGACATACGTGTAAATTACCAGTTTGGCCCTCGGATGAGGGGTAATACAATGCTGGCGCGCTGAGAGCGGGCGGCAGCATACGCCACGCTCTAGCACAACAAGAGGATTCCAAGTTATTTGCTTTCATTCGGCCGTCGAAGCGTAAGTACCGTGTTACGCGCCAAATTTTTTTGTTATAATGGTAGTTTATTCCACGGCACAAAAAGAGCACATTATTAAGTGGTACACTATTCTGGTAAATAATAGACAGATTTGTATTTATGTGCGAAATTTATTCTGTTCCTTGAAAATTTAGAATTTCGGAAATTATTAAAAAACTTAAGACAACCGGTTGTCTAAAAATTTGTAAAAAATGCACTGATAATAATGAGGAGCAACCGGTTCCTCAAATTACTGAAGAACGAGCAAATCGGGGAGACTGACGTTTGTAGTTTAACGGAAATTAATTTTCCTTGCAATAGTACCGTAATTGCCTAAGAACTGGATATGAACGCTCGAACAGTTCGGAATATTTTAAAGCTAATAGGGATATAACCCCTGAAGTTTTGGCAAATACGCGAACCATATTTTACAATAGACTGGGTTATTGTCTCTCTCAAGGTGGAGGCCTGTTTGAACACCTCTTGTAGACGTTTAGGTGTTTTTCTTGATTTAAATTGAATTTAATTATTTGTTTATTTATTTACAATTACTGAACGTGTTACTTTTATTTTTTATCAGAATAAAGTTTATTTTTGAGAATAATTTTTAATTTTAAAGTGGTCTATTAGCTTATTTACTTAGAAATTACCGTTGCGTTTCACTAGTATTTTTATTAGAATAAATGTTTATTTTGTAACAGAAATATCAATTTTCTTTAGGCTCAACGCCCAACAAAAACTATTTTTTTTGTATTTCGACTATTTGATGTATTTAAAACAATCAATGTATCAAATAGTCATTAAATAATCCAAATTCCGTCGATTACGTTATAAGTGTAGACGAAAAGTAAATACACCCTCTCATTCGTTTCAGGGTACTGCTCGTCTTCGTGTCACATGGAAGTTAGCGGGGGTAATATTGCGGTAGGTTTTCCCTACGATCTTCTGTCCGAACTACCTGAAAGAAGTTAGATGGGCTTAGTGGGTTAGAATTTGAGAAACGGCCAAAATAATGTCTTGTTAAGAAATTTAAAATAGAAGTTTGGCTATAGTAACATTTCTATTAAACCTCGGTAATATGAACTGCCAGTCTTTTCTTTTTAAAGTTTCGTCTCAGGTTAAAGGCAACAGTGTTGTGGTTCCCTCGCGCCGAGTTATATTTGTGGGCCGCTCTTCTATTTAACATTGGATTGTCGAGAAACAAATATCAACCATTACAAAATTAGGCGAAACAGAAAGGCAGTAATATATTTTTGCCGTACTTTGGTGTATAAAATACAAAAAAAAAACATGTTATCCACATGATGAGTATCTAACTTTTACTATATCAAAAGCCGAGGTTAAATTCCAAGGCTTACTGGATCATACAGTGGATCGAATTATATTGCTTAAAATTAGACGCCCTTGAACAAATCGATAAATTAGATTTGTATATATGAGTTGCATTTGCAAATGGGGCTTCGATGGAACGTCAGGTCAGAGCCAGTACAAAATTAAATTCACTGATCCGCCTATTTCTGATACAAACTTATTCCTAACCTCTCTTATTCCACTTCAATTAGCAGGTATTAACACGCAAACTCAACAAGAACAGATTGTGTTGTACAATTCCAAACACTCGTCTACTATGAATTGCGGGCCTCTGAAATTTGAATTTACTAAGAAAACCGAACAAAAGTCGTTAATGAAAATAGAAAATTATGAACTCGAACCAGACAACTTGCACCATATAATAGAGTTTGCTTTGCCACCCGAGCTTCAGTACAGTACAACTTATCTATGACGATGATCAATGGCTAGGTGAATGCTTTAGCTGGAGCGAAATCGGTCCAACGTTGTTACCTCTACCAAACAACAACTCAGTTCAACAATATTGATACTGTGTCTCAGTAAATACAGAGTATTTGGAGCTACAGCCATTATAACAAGAGTAAAGCGAAAACTGATCCCCCGGTTTCCCGTCATTTTGAAAACTATTGGAAGAGGACATTAAACTGCAGTAGAGAAGTTTTGGGAATATAAACTTCAAACAGCAAGATTATTCTTCAAAGGATATTCTTGGTACAACATTCCAAACGGAATCCACAAATGACTTACTTCATTGACCAGACATCATAGCATTTGCAATATTACCGATAGGTAAACTATCGAAAGATGCACAAAAATCAACGGACAAGTTGATAAGAAACTATCGTCTAGACTTTGTCCGAAAATCTTCTCAAAAAAAATATGGAGGATGTGTTCCAAAACTTTTGGCGTCGATGGATCCTTACACTGTTTTTGACATTGTAAGCATTCAGATAACAATTCATACGTATTGGAGAATGAGAAAAGAGCTGTTAACACAGAAGTTCTTATTATTATTTTTATTACAGTCGTATTATTTATTCATTTATGTGAATCAATAAATATTATATTACTTACAAATTCTTTGCATTGGTAATTATTAAGAAGTCTTAAGCATAGAGGAAAAAGTACTTTCACCTTTTTAACGATTTTCGATATCCATGTATTTATTATTATAGTATTATATTTAAAATGTACCTTGAAGTCAAGCGCAATATTTTATTCATGGAAATACAATTATTCTTTTTATTTTATTTTTAAAGCGTTGAACCACATTAGACAAAATTTTCCAATTTATTTTCATGATTTTAAAGTTTCAGTCTGCGATTCTTATTTTTATTATCAAATCCGTGCTTTGAACCCACTGTATTTTGACAACCCGAAACCAGCTAAAAGTCCTTGCCCGACGACATTTCTGCTAGAAACCAGGAAGCAAGCTACGATACAACAGTATGCTTTATTTCACTCCTTCAACATGGCTAAACGGGTTGTCCGTCGCTTTTTGTTAAGTTCCCTTTTTTTAAGAGGTTGTTCTCGACTTTCCACACCTGTATATCGATATCTATACCTAAAAACTAGAACATAAAAAATAAAAGAAATTATCAGAAGACAGTTTTCAAATGAAGACAGAAAGAAAAATGTTAAAAAATCAAAAGTCATTTTAACTGGAAAAAATGCTGAGTATCACTTGTAAGATCTTGTAGGTAATTTTTATGTGGCATGTGGAAGAAAAAACGAAAACATTGAACTTTATTATAAAATTATCGTTTTAAAAGAATAATTTCAAATTATTTTTAAGGATGCGGAAAAATATGTTACTTTACACCTGTTAAATATTTAAAAAAATGCCTCAATGGGATTTTATTTTTATTTATCTATTGTATTATTAACTAGTATGTAAAACAAAGTTAGCTATTTAACAAACTGTTCATCGCGATGGCAATTAAATTCATGCACTTGAGCATGTCCTTATATATATTTTTTTTGTTGTTAATGATACAGTTACTACTGGAGAGTTGGATATTACCTAAAAGGTAATATTTATGTTAATGGTGGTTATATAACAAATATAGAAGGTTACGTTAAAATCAACAGGTTCTAATTTTATTAAAACCAAAAGTGCAATATTTTAATCTCCTTGATCATGCAAGGTTTCAGGTCAAATTTTGAAATACCCATTAAGTTCCTGTTTTTATATATGCTTCCTTTAAGTGAGCAGTTCGAGTAGTTAAATAAAGGAGGATATTACATTATATTTACGCTTACACGTATTAATTTCTCAAAACGTACAAGATTAACCTTCAACGTACTTATTATTTTTTATTTACTTCATATATCATTTCCAAACCCTTTAAACCTATTTCAGGATTCTTATTACTTTTATATGAGCTTAACTTCTACTTTCTTACGAGAAATAGAAAAAAATATGTTTAAGATGACACTCGTGACTTGACTGTACTATTGCTTATCGAAGTCTACTTTCGAATAAAAAAGGAGGTGTCATTTATTATACAAAATGATAACATTTACTAAAGTAGGAACTAATGATTTGAAGAGGTTTGAGAGTTTTTAGCCGACAGTATTTTGAATTGAATTTCCTGGACATTATATTTTACATAATTGATTGAACGAAAATTTTCAATAAATAAACTTAATTAAATATACAATTTGTTTTTAATCAGTTTATAAAAAAGGGTAGGGATACATTAATGAAGAGTATTATGAAAGATTAGAATTTATTTTTGATGCTCTGCTTGGCTATAGTATACTAGAAATAAAATAATAAATAAGAGTGGTTGATTGGAATCATGAGACAACTTTCTGAGAAAGATTCCTTAATTATCACTTCAACCACATGATATTTGCCCGACTAAATAAAATTTGGGAAACTTTATTATTATTTATCTCTGAATTTATTTTTTAATTTTCAAAATATTGCCAAAATTTAATTAAAAATTAGCATTAATTTGTTGAGCGCCAGGTAAAAAATAATTATAATAAATTATAACTATTCTTTACCAATATAAATATTTTCAATTTTCAAATTATCTATATAGATATAGATGTGTTCCTACCTGTAAATCGACTCCTTCTCAGGTGAAATCAGTTGTTTATCAGATATCAATCAGAACATCAATACACATAATAATTAAGACATAAAATATAAATTGTATTTAACTATATAAACAAATGGCACAATATTATTAATAAATATTAGATGAAATCAAATTGTCAACATTTTTATCTTTTAATCAACACTTTTTCTAATCAGTATTACTTATTATTTATTTTTATTTACCTTGCATTGTCTTTTAATAACCTCTAACACAAATTGGCAACGTTTTTAGTTTCGTAATCGTCTACTAGATGGCTATAGTGCAGTTTAGGATGGAAAGCGTCATTATTTCTTAAAAATGATATTACTTTAAACAAATTATCGTGTTCTGTGTTGTGATTCAAGTAGTTAATATAGGTTCACACCTAATATTGATGATGATAAATATTATTATTGTTCTAGCAGGTTAATATAGCAAAATATAATTTAATAATTTAATTATTTTAATTTTAAGAAAATTTAGGTTATTATTGGATGCTAGTTTTCAATGTCTACGAAAAATTTAAAAGCTTTCTACTGCCTTATATAATATAAATACCTTGTTATGCTTTCTTCTACTTGGTCCCAATATTTTAAAATACAATTTTAGTTTTTTTATTTATTTTCTTCATTGAAAAACTTCCAAATCTCCAAAAATATTTCTTTTATGTCATTTTCTATAAAGTAAAAAAACGAAAAAATATAATCCACAGTCTCGTTCCACTATTTTCTTCTTAGTTTAATCCCAATTAATTTTTCTTATATTCTTCTTATCACAATTTATCCTATTTGTTGTTGCCTGAGAGTTGAACAATTACTTTACAGGACAAAACTTGGAAACTTTTACTAATTACTTGGATTAAATTATGAAATTCTCTTTAACTGACAACAACAAAACACATAACTTCTTTTAAAAAACAAAATATTTTACTTTTGTTTTCTTGTGACATAAGAAAACTTCCGTTTCCTTTTTTTTTAAACAATTGAAAATTTGAGGTTATGTAAATTTTCGGGAGGTCGAGAAACGCAGTGCTTTCAGCAAACTGATAAATTCGATTCTTTCGAAATTCCAACGCTTCGATTTTTTGTATTCGGTCAAAACATAAGAAATTTCTTCAATATAATTGGTCAGATTTTTGACACTTGGCAACTTTATAAATCTTAATACTTTGAAAAATTGGATTTTATAAAGGCTTTTTAATATTACCAATTTTGACAGGAATTTCCATGTTTTTTTTTAATATATTGACCTAAATCTGACCATTGAGCATTTTTGAGCTTTAGAGTTTTCTCGACATATTGATGTATGTAAAAGCCACTTTGGCATATTATTTATATATAAAAATTGATAAAAATTAAGACTTTGCACATTGAAATTTATGACAATTTTGTTCGAAAAAACTCTAAAATCTTTATTGTTGCTTTTGATAATACTATCCTATTATTTAGCATAATTTTCTCAACATATTAGTACTAAAATTGCTTAAAATAATCTTAAATCTACCTTTTAAACTAATTAAATCTATCTATCGACAATTTTGTTCGAAAAAACTCTAAAATCTTTATTGTTGCTTTTGATAATACTATCCTATTATTTAGCATAATTTTCCCAACATATTAGTACTAAAATTGCTTAAAATAATCTTAAATCTACCTTTTAAACTAATTAAATCTATCTTACATTCTACAGTTTTACATAAATCATAATTTTAATTTCGACATAATTTGTTTAATAATTCTTAAAACTACAACATTCTTCTTATACTTCGTACATTAATGTTTAACACTATTCACGGTGTTTTTGTCTTAATTTTGCACTAATTTTTCTACTACGCCCATTTTTGTGTCTTATGAGGGATTGTTTTATTGAGATCAACGACGATGTATAACACAAGTTTTTTAAAAGCATCCACACGGTTTTCGTTCATTCAAATATATATTTTTTTATATTAACACTTCCTCTAACTAGTTCAGTACTTTTTACATTGTTTTTTTAACGAACTTTAGTTTTTATAGAGAAAAAAATGTCATATTTTTGAAGAATATACCAATGCTCAATTAATTTACATAGTCAAGAATTTCGGAATTTATTGTCTGTTTCTTAAGACTATATCTGCATATATTCACTACAAATTAAACAAAACGTCTTATCCTATCCTTAAATCAAATTTTTTCTTATTCTAAACCAAATTTACTGGCTTATGAATCATTAAAATACATTATTTAACCCTTCTGTGTCTGATTTCCTCTCTATTTATCTCAAATAAAAAGTCCGAGCACTTATTTATATTATATATATATATATATATATATATATATATATATATATATATATATATATATATATATATATATATGGGGCGTTTTTTACCAACCACCCTCTTGTCCAAAATTTGACGCCACGTAGAGAGTTCTATGTAGGCGCATTTTGAAGCCATACTGATGTAGTTTTTTTTAAACTGTGGCCTTTTTGAAAAAATCAAGACGGCGGATCCAATATTGGTTTTCCAAAGAACGAACTTTTGAAAACTCAGAGGAAAACAATTCATTGATTTTTTTGTGAGGGCAAATTATTCCGTTTTGGGGCTCACTTTCTTAGTATTTCCGTACCTTTATCATGATTCTTGCATCACAATATAGAAATTTAAAATGGCGGATCCAATATGACGGCCTATAACTCCCAAAAGGCATATTATGGCTGTTAAAAAGGGTACAACCTTCGTGAAAGTTCCAATTATGAAGATTTATGATATCATTGATAATAAATCTTGCATCAGAATATTGAAATTCAAAGTGGCGGATCCAATATGGCGCCCAATAACCCCGAAATGCATATTATGGCTAGAAGATTACAACTTACTTGAAAGTTCGGTGACGGGTGTTTATGACATCGCTGATTACGAATTTCGCATCAGAATATCGAAATTTGAAACGGAGTATCAAATTTCCTAATCAACAGTGGTCTGAAGGTGCAGAAGTATATCTGCAACTAAACATGAAAAAGAATAAAATTTCTATAAGTAGCTCACATTAAAAATAATATCAAAACTTTGGGGAGATTCATTGTTGATATTTCCAATCTTTCGCAACCATCATTAAATCGTTGAAGTATGTACAATACAGCGAATTCTTATGAACCAATGAATGTAACTCTAAGACTAAATTTTCTATTTGTACTTGACAACAATTAGAGATACAATCCAATCGAAACGTCATACCGACAAACAAAAATAAAGACCATACAAGCACAATAACTTTAAGAAAATTTTGGTATCTATTAACTACACTTTAAGAGTAACTATTTGCTAATTTCAATACACCCAACTGAAAATACTAGTAATGGTACTATTCAAATTAAACACATTATATGATCGATTGATGTTTAGAATTTAATCATAAATAATGCTAAAATTATATGTAAATCAATAATAAAAACGAATAGAATATAATAGATATATTTCCTTGTTACAGTTCGTCCATTAAAAACTGAAATTCTGAGCAGTAACCAACCGTTTAGCGCAGAACGGAAATATGAGATTCCTTGCCAGACATTCGGTTCACGACCGCCAGCTAAAATTACCTGGATTATGGATGGAAAAGAGCTAAGGCCTCCAAAGTATAATATAACGGTAACGGTAAGTAGTTATTTATACAGTTATAGTCTCGCTTTACCTTTTACCTCAGGGCTCGCTTCGCTCATATAGGTATATAAATATATTTTATTTAGGGAATATCAACTATGGATGTGAGATGCTTTCGAGAAAAATATGCATAAAAGCTTACGTATGATAAAAATTTTGAATGGTATGATGATTTAATTTTATTTTATATTTGCTTGCAATAAATTTAATTTTTTTTAGTTATAACGTCTTCTATCTACGATGAAAGATATATATTATAGTTGTTTCAGAGATTTTGAAAATATATTCATTAACTAGTAAATATAAGTGAAAAGCACATCGGATTATGATAAGCTACCTCAGTAGTTTCTAGAATTAGTTGCTAATTGTCCAGTTTTCTGCAAAAATATTCTATGTTCATATTGGGACTACAAAGTGTTAACAGAATAAAGGGCATTATCTTGACGAATATTAATTTAAGTATTAAGAAATGTCTAGTTAGACACAATCAATAGTGATGATTATTTCAAATGTTGACATAATACTTTATACTAAAAATAATGTAGATTCCATATAATTTTTCGAAAAGATATAGTTCTAATATGGTTATATATTCACTTAATATTAATTTAAATATCTCAAAAAATCCCACACCTAGAAACCCTTTACAAGGGTCACTGATTGATAAAAAAAAATTTTGGAACATTGCTAACTGAAACGTTTTTCTTTTTTTTTTATAGTTTCTGATATCACAACACATCCAACATCAATTAAAGATACAGTGTTTATATGCTTGTATTTTGCCTATATATATATATATATATATATATATATATATATATATATATATATATATATATATATATATATATATATATATATATATATATAATGTTACTTTTTTTATCCTTTGGTTATATTAGAATTTTATATATGCTTCATGAAGAATTGAATTACAAAATTTATTTTGGTAGTGGAATCTAATAATCTAAATCATCACATGAGGGACCATTTTTGATATTTCAGTGTAATTCAATATTGAGAACCAAAATAGTTTCTCTAATACGAAGGGTGGTAAAAAGTATGTTTCCCTTGCTAGGAAAAAACTGAAAAATAAATTTTTAGGTTCTAAATTTATGTTTATTCGATTCTTTGACACCTAAACTATATTTCTTCCTGGTTGCATTCAACTTCAATACATTTTTTATATATGTTATATAATTCTTGCGAAACTTGTTTAAAGAAATAGCGTGTCCTATTTCCGAAACCATGAATTTACTCCTGTTTTGAGATGCTCATTGCTACGGAAATGCTTTCCATCCAGGTTTTCTTTCAAACGCGGGAAAAGGTGGTAGTCACTTATTGCAAGGTCTGGAGAATATAATGGATGATTGTTTGTGGTTTTCGGAAAGTAGGCGTAATGAAATTGGTACATAAAAAAGCTGATTGACTAAAGGTATCCAAAAAGTTTAATTAGAGATCATTGAGACCTGATAAAATAAATATCAGGAGAGACGGGAGATCATGAAAATTTTGCGGAGCTTAAGAATCTACTAAATGAACGTCGTAGAAGGCGACAATGAAATTGAAAGTAAAAAACTGTTAATGAGGAATAACAAATGTGTGTGGAAACGACTACCCGAAGAACTTTGGTTTGGTGTCCCCAACCAAAATCTTCACACATCTGATATAATTCCAGAACTTATGATGCATCTTACCAACGTTAGACAGCTAGACTTAAGGACCTGTGATGAATATGAATGGTTAGATGTTGAATTATCTTTTATGCATCCAGGATATAAAATTCAATTCTTAAATTAGATTTTAGCACCCTTTCCTTTCAGCACTATCGTGCTCTTTACTACAGGGAAGGATAACATAGAACTAAATGTATTTGTATTTATATTTGAAATGTATACAGTGAGGACGTAAAGTCTGGAGCAAATTAATTACTTAAAAAATCCTGAGTTTTTTGAAAATTCGTTCGAACACGTCGTTTTTGTTTTTTTGGTATGAATTTTTTCCAATATATTAAATTCTGCAGGGTGATTCGGAAGAAACTGAGATATAATCAATCTTGTTTTTTTAAAATTCAATTTTTTTTTACACTTTTAGATTCCCTGAAACATTCTGAACATACTTTCTATTACATATCCTACATATCCTCAACCTAAATGTAACTGTTTTCAAATTATGAACAGTTAAATCTCGAAATAAAATAGAATAATTATTTATCAGCATAACTGATTCTATGACCTGTTCGTTTGTCACATTTTATTAAACTTTCACTTTGAGTTAATTTTCTCTAAAAAGGGAACTTACGAGCACAAAGTCTAGAAATTCTTATGATGATAGGATATGACGATAGAATCAAAACTCGAGAAGAAATGTGTCAGGTATTTCAAGAAAAATATTCTAAAGCTTCCGCCAGTTGTAAGGAGGGGACCTATGAAGTGGCCGCCAAGGTCTCCAGACTTAAACTGTCTTAATTTTTTTGGGGTTACCTTAAAGGTAAAGTTTTCAGATAATGCTAATTGACATATAAGACTTAGAGAATCGGATTATTCAAGAAATACGATTTGTTACTACAGAGGCAGTCCTAAATGTTCAAAATAAATTTATAAATTGTTTAGGTTACTGTCAATTGACCAATTAAGTAATTAGAAAACTTTTAATAAAATAAATCATTACAGGTTTTAACTATCAATAAATCAAAAATTGTTACATTTAACAACAGGATATGCAATAGAAAAATTATTCAGAATTTACAGGGTGTTTGAATATATAAAAAATGGGGGTCACTTTTTACCAAATCAAAGTTGATTATAGCTCACCACGAAAACAAAATGGACATTTTCGAACCACAAATTTAGGAAATTCGAGAGTGTGCATTCCCAATACTAGCCAGTCCCACAGAGTGAGGGAGAAAAAGAGTGAAGAGTATTCTCCTCTCTTTCTAATTGGCGGCGCATAGAACCACATGGCGAATAATACTCTATGTCTGGTTCTAAGCTTCGCCCATTAGAAAGAGAGGATATTACTGCTATCGCTCTTCTTTCTCTCTCGCACTGTGGGAATGGTCGACATTGGGAACGCGCAATCTAATATTCCCTATATCTAAAGTTCGGACAATTTTTCAAAACATGCAGCCTTTTTTTTTAATTTTTTTTTCAATTTGGTATGCAAACAATATTCTTTCAATATAAGCTGCTTTTTTAATAATTTGGTTGAGCCAGATGCAGTTTTTATAAAAGAAGAGAATTAAAATTAATTTTTTGGTTTTCTAATTTGATGCTACTTACTTATGATACAGAATGGATTTTTGCAGGTACCAAATATTAAGCTTGCTGCAGAATTTTATTTAGATAGAGGTTAAAAAGAACTGTTTTCTTTAAAATATACTTTTTTCTAAAACTACTGTTTGTAAATCACCTCTTCAACTAATTCATTATTGGATATCCTGTACGTATCCATTGTAGAGTAGCCTTAAACTCTAATTATATTTTAAATTAAATTTCTAAAAGCAACGCGATATATTTTATTAAACTAAAATAATGTCGTTTCAGAACGCTGATGATGGTAACTCTACTACCTCAACTCTAACCTTTATTCCAATTCGACAAGACAACGGTCGAACTTTAACATGCCGAGCAATAAATCCAATGGTCAAAAAAGGAATAGAAGAAACCAGCTTACAACTTAATGTCTACTGTAAGTTTTTTTTTATTCTTTAACTAGTAAAAAACGAATTTGTTTTTTTGAAGTTTTATATGAAATAAAGGTAGGTACGCTCATTTTTGGTTAAAAAGTATAAATGAAAATCATTAATGTTACCTCCATAATAGTGCATTATAGGAAAAGGCTCTCAATTTGTTGTTCCTCAGATATTTGTATTTGATATTACTATATTTTGTAATTTTTTAAAACTGAGGTCTAAAATAATACTCGATATATTACAGGTTTTGGCAAGGCTTGTCTCTATAAACTTTAAAAATGTTTCAGACCTGAGCGAATAGTATTTTGGCTAATATTTTCTTAAGCTGTCATTTATTAAACGGAACTATTTTATATATTATATTTTTAAAGCTTCTTTATCGATAACTGTGAGAATATTCTTCACTTGAATGCAAATTTGTAATCACAAAAATAGTTGAGTAGCGCGTTTAAAAGATATTCTTACTTTTTAACACTATGTAAATTATTTACTGAAAAGAAATCTAGGCAAATTAAATACAACAGTTATTATACTAATGATTAATAATTTCTTTCTTAACTAAACAGCATCTCCACTAATAATAAAATCATTTTTTGATTTATTTTTGCAAAAAATAATTTCTTTTTCCTAAACTTATGGTAGAGAATCTAGAAATAAATGGTGGTTAACGTTGAGGTTATTGTCCTCTCATGCTACCCTGATATTTCACGCAACAACTTCTCAATTAAGTAAGAAGTAGTTTATCATGAATTAATAATAACTAAAGCAAAATTACCAGAGTTCAGTTAAAGGCTAGTGACTAGACGTACCAGCTAGTAAAAATACCAAGCAATCCATTATGCTGGTGAGTAAGCGTGGGTTATTCAGGGCGCTACTGTATCTGCAACTTGGTTAAATGCAGAAACCTTCGCGATGTCTCTTGAAACTAGGTCTCAACTTAACCTCCTTAGATAAGGAAATACCAAAAAATAAATGCGAGTTAGCATGTGGGTTAGGTAAAACTCATAAATAAATAGTTATAGTAAAAATCTTTAATTAAATATCTAAAGGTGAAGCATAAAATTAGATAAATTATAATAAAAATCAAGTTCAAATAAATACACAATTTTTAAAAATTTAGTGTCAGTTTGACTCTGAGTAATCACCCATATTTAGTTTAATCTAAGATAAAACAAAAGATTAACTTTACAAAATGAATAATCACTCAACTAAATCAACCATCACTAAGTTAGAAATAATAATAAAATAAAACTGATAATAATTAGGATTTGAGACCATTGGATGGCATTAAATGATAAGTCTAATCACCTTTGAACAATTCAGCATAAACCGGACAAAAATAAAAGCAATTTTAATTAAGTTCCAATGTAAAAATTGATAAATCAATTACAATCAAAATATGATTACAATATTCACCATAAAATTATGGGAAAAGCTAAGGTACTTCTTCTCAAGTAACTAAACATTGTAATCGAATAAAACAAATATGTACTGGAATCAAACTGCAAACGATCGAGCCAACACTCAGATCACCAAGCTATATAGTTTTATTTGCATCAAGAGATTAAATACAATTTAGAAATACTGTAAAATATATAAGATAAAATAATTTCTCGGTAAATCGTGATACACCAGAGAGCTAACAAAATATAGTAAATTTTACAATAAACAGCGAAGTTACACTCAAAGTTAGTTCTTACTGATATAAAAGGAATAATTTAGGAATTTACAAAGTAACAGGTAGGGAAAACTAAGAAAATTGAGAAAAAAATAATCAATATTAGTAAAAACATAGCAAAAAATGATTTTAAAACCCAATATAAAACTTAATAATAGGCTATTGCAGTCATTTTAGGTTTAAAAGATCATACCAGGGTTCAAATTAGACAGTAAACTCACTCGGTAAAATCAATTTTGAGCTGCAACCTTAATAAATAAAAATTCTATGAAAGATTGTTTTAATAAATTGTAAATAAGGGATCATAACGTATGCTGCTATTGGAGTACAACAAAATTTCTTCATCTAAACAAATAGAACTGCTAAAATCCATGTCTCTAGGTTTATTCCGGAAAAAGTATTTCAAAACGCCAAACAGGTAAAAGATAAAGTAACTTATCAACTAAACTCAATTATCGGGATAATAATTGAATCTCCAGTCCAAAACCCCAAATGATTGTTTAAAAAATGAGAAAGAAAAAACTACAGTTTCTTTAGCCGAATCAAAAAGGAAAAGTGAAAGTCAAGGCATATGGCCTGGACCTTATTCGTATTAAATACGCTTCCTTCTTGGAGCTCGTTCAAAATTTTGACACGTCTGAAAGAAATGTCTACTCAAAAATAACACAGGGTAACATGAAATAAAATTTGTTAAATAGACCATTTCATTAAGCATTAACATTTTCGGCTAAGAATTAAATAAGTATCTCATTAGTTATTTTTAAATTAAAGAAATTAATTTCAAGTAACGAAATACATTTCCTGAAAATTAGTGAACCTCATAGATTAGGATTTCGCTAAGGCAAGTTACAAAATAGAAATGCAACCGAAAAGAAATATAAAAAAACTTCCATGAGTGGAGTAAAACAATATAAATGCGAAAGTGACATATCACTGACCTAACCTAAGAATTATATGAACAAAATCTTTTCAAAATAATTTCAAGAAAACTGCCGTAAGAAACGAAAATAGAAATAATTTTATTCAAATAATAGGCAGGAAAACGGATATTTATCCGGGAAAAAGGTAAGAGTAAATTCAATAAAAATAACCCTACACAGTCTAGTACAACAAAAATAGAGGTCAAATTAATAATCAAATGTAACTTAAAACCAAGTATCGTCAAAATTCAGGAAGCTGAGAAAAAAATTAGTAAGAAAATAAAACTACGGATTCGTGGTATACCCAACCTAAAAAAGTGCAACTTAACCGACAATTTGTTTGTTTTAATTCAATACATTTATGAGAAATGTATGAAAAAAAGGATTTTTGTGTTTGCTCCTAATGTATTTGCCACAAAAAGGCAAAATTAATCGAATTAACCATAGTAAACTTAAACCAAAGTTCGTGCCGTGACAATTGTAGTGCTTTAATGAAATGTTATTTAACCTACATATTGTGTAAATTTCTAAATTAATAGAAGATATACTGTAACATTAGGGTTCATAGACATGCGCTTAAGTAATTATGTCTCAGATGATAGTATCAAAAGAAAATATGTTTTAAGCGTAGCTTTCAATTTCATTGATAACAAGGTTTAAATAAAATTGGTAAAATATCTTCTTTAAGATTAAAAATATTTCTTTACTCAAAATAACAAATGTTTAAAAATTATATTTTACCGAATATATTCAAAATGCAATATTCAATTTTTGATTCTGAACACAGATTTGCATTCAGCGAAAAAGTATACAAGTTTGATAATCTGATCGAGGCTACACATATGTGTAGAATATATAATATGCTACACTTTTTAGACTCGTCTAACCAAAAAATAAATAAATAAATAAATCAAATGATTTATCCATTCCAAATTAATAACATGATTCCATATCAAAATCCTTTTCCTTAAACTGGTGGAAATAACCTTAGTTTGCCCAGAATTCAAATTAGAATGACATCAGTTGAGACGTAGGGAGCCAAGAGTATCACACAAAGCCATTTACTAAAATTCCATAACTAAAAGAATTTTTGGAAGAAAATGCAACACAGTATTGGAGACGAGTGACTAAACGAGTGACTAAACTTATATGAAACTATAACTATATAAACTTTATAGAAGCTGTTTTACTTTGTTACAGAAGTTAACTGTCGCCTATTTCTGTAGCTTAGACAATAAGAATCTCCGAAGTTAAAAAAAAAAAATTTTCGCATATTTGAAAGTAGGGGCCATCTTACAGCCTTACTATAAAGGTATACAAATAGGATGGAAAGGTCAAGACCTAATATTATATTGTAAATGAATGGATACTTCCTGAAAATGCACTAGCGAGCAGAAAATTGGTTCATTAAACTGAGGTAGGCAAATAAAATTTATATTTATCTCCAATTAACATCAAATCATCAGTTTCAGCTGGTGCGGGAGTACTCTGGGGCTCCGCCCTCCCTGTAACAATAATCTTAGTGCGAGAAAAGAGTTTCATTTTTATTATTTATTTTTCAAATGTGTGTTTTCCGTAAAGCTAAGTTACGAATCAAGATATGTTATTGTAACTAAAATATTTTTTTTTATATTCTTAAATTAGGCAGGGTCAGAGTCCCCCCGAACTAGCCGCTAGTTCGTGTAACTTTTGATTGTTATAGACATTGCAATTTATTTCCGCCAGTTTATAATATTTTAAGATCATAAGCCACCACTGAAGTAAGTCCTTATGGAAATTGTCGTTAAACCCTTGAACAAAAAAAAAATGCTGTTTTATATTTAAAGGAAAACTTTAAGGGTGGTCAAAATAAAAGAGGGGTTTACGTCGAACCTCATAAAAAACTTTTAAAAAGGCCAGTTTTATGACAACACCAAATCATACTGAGAGAAAGGTATTGACTAAATTCCAGAATTTTTGTAGTGATTTTTGGGAAATAATACTCAATTTGAGCGTTGGTGAAGGAAAAGGATATGTGTGCTAAAAAGATGTATAGGGCCTGCACTAATCTTTAATCTACTGTACTAATATAGTTTCAATGCCACATGACTTTTTAAGGTGATAGCAGTTTATTTGAGACAAACGTTAAAGGCAATAAAATAATTTTAAGTTTAGCAGGGAGGACGGTACCCCAGAGTACTCCCGCATTAGTTTTCACTGAAGATTTGATGTTGACTAGAGGTACATCGACATTTTACTTTTCTACGATAGCTTCATGCAGCATGTTGTCGCTACCTGA
This sequence comes from Diaprepes abbreviatus, assembly GCA_034092305.1. Taxonomy (NCBI): domain Eukaryota; kingdom Metazoa; phylum Arthropoda; class Insecta; order Coleoptera; family Curculionidae; genus Diaprepes; species Diaprepes abbreviatus. Next base: position 1,951,491 of record JASJET010000303.1, read on the forward strand.
TTTGCATTTGTACAAAGTGGATTTTCCTTTACAATACAATTTCTAGCCTTGAATTTATCATCCCATTCATAGACAACGTAACAATATTTAGAGTGCTGTTATAGTAAGCCTGTAAGTAATGTCACTGCTCTCAAACCTTCTATTGATATGCTTGATATTTGTTCCTGTTTCGAACGCAATTTTCTGATCTGACGGAACCGATTCAACGTAGTTATATCCACTTGAAATCTCAGTGGTATACGGTTTTGACTGAGGTTTCTATCGAATGCTTCTTTTTTCACTATTTGTTGAAATGTTGTATTCGATTCAGTTAGGATTATTATGTGAATTTCAAATCGATAAAGCTGAATTGGGTCGGCTCGATCAGATCAGAATGCTGGTTAGATACGAGGTCATTTTCAACTTTAGAGTAATTTTCGCATTTTCTCGTAAATGACTTTTACGTTTACTGTATGAGCTACAGGCATGAATGACATTCAATACATAGCAAAACAGCTTACAAACTAGCCTTAGAAAAATCAGTAAAAATTCTCGTGGAAGCTGAAGTTTAGTAATTAATTCAGAACCATTTTGAGTAATAATCAGTGTCGCGGATGGATTAAAATGTCGGATTTCTGTTATTAGAATCATTTTTGGAGTTTTGTTACGGGCGGTTGCTTGTTGTGTTATCCTCCAAAAGCTATGATAGACTTGCCTCCTTCGATCTAAACAAGTGCTATTCTAATATGAATTGGGAGTGACTATTTTAATACGAAACAATCTTATTAATTTGTAGACAATTTTTAAATTAAATCAGCTCAATAGACAAGAAAATCAGTCCATAGTCATCTAAGATTATTTGACTTACTATTTTGGTATAGCATTTATTAGACGAAGGATTTATATGCCTAGAAGTTGCAATATATTGTTTATAAATTTTTGCTCCATTTTTTTTTGTGTGTGTGTATCAAATCTTTTTAGAATGAGATTCCAAATTGTATTCGTACTGCAAGAGGATGAAAATCTGTATTGTTTAATGAAACGATTGGCAGTTTTTTTTAATGAATGTCATAAATTAATACATAGCCTTCATTAGCTCGTAAAAATCATTGAATTTTTTACTCTTAAAAGAAATTGTCATTCCAAAATTTCTCTATAATATTGTGAGACCAATGTATTTAATATATATATATATATATATATATATATATATATATATATATATAGATATTAAATCAAATTTAATACTGTTATACTGAATCAAAGAAATGTTTTGTTTGTATATTATGAAGAACAGTGGAAAACATATCTGTCTTGTATTTACTGTATTGCCTAGTATAGTCATGTGTTAAGCAATAAATTAGTAATCTTAAAAGTGTGCATCTAATGTTGGGAAAATTTAGGTATAAAATATATAAATAAAAAACAGTATTTCTTTTTTTCTGATTTTTTCGTAACCATTATAAAGTTTGTCCAATTTTAGAATATGACTATATTCTATAAATGCTGCGCTTCTTGATATTAAATGCATCTTTTTAAATAAAAACACATTATGTTGGTGTTTTTTATGTTTTAGGAATTAAAGCTATTAAATATTTTTCGTCTCGAGAATTATCATGACACTGTAAGGTATATGAGGTGGAAAATATAATATTTAATATATTATATTTTTAATTTACTTTTCACTTATTAATTTTGCTTTTCCTAAGATTGCTTTCTTAATATATTGTAATATAAATTTATTTAAACTTTTGAAATGAATTAAGAGCCAATCGATCCTTAAGGATGTAAACAAAATACCTACCAAAACATAATTTATTTAAATTTTTAGAGTAGAAAATTAATCATTTACTGCTTAATTCCTTCTAATACAACTTTTTCGTAGTATTTTTCTATTATTACGTTAGATTAAAAGGGGGTAAACGAATTGTTCAAAATGTTTTATACCAATTAACATTTGTTACTGCTAAAGACAGTTTGTATAGTTATAACCTGATAGAGTAACCCCGGTCGTTATGTCGATCTTAAATTTTCTCGAAATTACAAAAAAGTTTATTAAATTCTAACATATCTTTTCAATTGAACAAAAAATTGTCAGGCCAGTTGGATTTTTCTTAAGGCCAGGCGATTGCACATTATATTGAAGTTAAAATTTTTATACCGCCTGTAACTTGAAAGCATTTCTGGAACACCATAAAAATAAGAAATATTGCAAGCCAGGTGATCTGGATGATCGTAACATTGTAAAAGATGTAAAAACCTATCTCCTGTAAGTGCGATAAGAAGATGTATATGTGGACTAGTGGGCGAGATAGGGAGAGAGAGCGTTTACCTTCCATAGTCATTTTCTTCTTCTGTGGGCTCTCCATTTATAAGAAGATTCAGGCACCTAATTATAAACTGTAAATTGACAGTTAGTCAGACCTGGGGATTATTACAGATATATCTTATATGTGCTCCTCGAAATATTTGTTTATTATTTTGTAACAAACTTACCGATCAAACTAATAAGATGAGATAAAAATTCTACTATTAATTTTTTTTTTATTGAATTCGCAGGCAAGTTTTCATTTTATTGTGAGTTTATTTTTATTCAATTTATGTAATATTTTTTATTTGCTTTAACTGAAGATACGTCAAATGATTCAGACGTTTATCCATTCAAATTTTTTTATATGACAACGATAAAATTTTTACCACAGCGTATGTGATAAGTCTTCCTGTCATTTATATTACTCGGCAACATAATGCCTTGACGTTTTAAATTAAATTATTTTCAAATCTTTAATTTAGGTTCCAAAAAGTTTTTTCTGTCTGCACCTTTGACGTCACGAAATTTTGTTTGACAAATAACTCACAGTAAATTCCATGACTTCATAATTTTATAAAATTGTTATATGAACTGCATTGGTCTTTAGATAGGTGATCGGCGGGCCCGATTCTCGTGCTTGCCCTTTGTATTCTAGGTCGTGCAATTTAATATATAAAAATTGTGCGTTCTAAAGATCTCCTTGTATAAAATATTATATAGGGTGTCCCGTAAGTACTCCTTAATTTCTCGTGGGCATACAGCAGCGGTCAAAATAGCCTTATGTTTTGCACCGACTTATATAATTTAATTAAATTTTAATATTTTATAGAGGCTTTATAAACTCATTAAACCATACTAGAGTAGATGTTTTAGATCACCAGAAAAGCCAGGAATATACTTGCAGCCACACTCGTTGGGCCTAATTTTTGACAGAAGTCATTTTACAGAGCTGAAAACGGATTTTCTAAATAGTTTGATCAATCCTCTTCAAAAAAGGTATTCTAAATTTATTTCGATAAAACTGGCGGGTTTCGAGTTAAATCGACAAAAAACTCAAAAGTTACTAATGCTAAACACAAACAGATAAAAATAAAATACGCAGGAATTGTACATGAAACTCTAACACAACAATTACTTCACCTTTATCACGTTGAAAAAGTACACGCTATGTCTCCGGATGATTATCCCGCAAGACTTCAATTCTCCAACTGGTGTTTATACAGCAACATAACCTAGATCTATATTTTTCTAACCTTATATTGTTGACTATGAGGCCGGTTTGACAAGAGATGACATAATAAACTCACGCAATTTGTATTTTTGGGCTAATGAAAACCCGCACGCTATAATTCAAAACAAACGCTAAAAAAGGTTTATTGTAAATGTGTGGGTTGGCATCATCGGAAATCACCTTATAGGTCCATTTGTTTTGGAAGGATGACCATTGGTGAGATCGATTTACAATTTTTGCTGCAAAATTTAAATAATTTATTGAAATACATATCTCTTGATAGAATAATACAAATGTAGTACATTCATGATAGTGCACCACCTGATTTTAACCGTAGAGTACGTCAACACTTAACTAATGTTGTTGGCCCTCGATGGATAGGTCGAGGTGGCCCTATTTTAGGCCACAAAAGTCTCTAGACCTAAATCGTTTAGACTTTTACTTCTGCGAACATCTAAAAGAACTCGTTTACTCAACACCAATAAATACTAAGGAAGAGCTATTAGCGGGAATACAAAAGATCAAGAAAACGTGGAGTCCATATTGAACATTTACCAAAATAACATTTAAACATTTCACCATTTTTGCATTTTAATAACATTGTAAATTAACTGAGTTCCGATGAACCCATTGAAAGGTTTCTGGACTAGACAATGTCTGAGCTGGAAATATTTCAGCATAACATCTTCTTGCCTTCGAAGAGTTAGACAGCGCTTGTCCATAAATTAAAACACATCAGCATACCCTGTGTATTTGATTTTTACCTGCTCGTATTTAGCATTAGTAAGTTTTAAGTTTTTTGCATAAAAACCGATTTATCTCGAGAATGCCTACGGATGATAAGCGCTGTTTTTCTCGCACGCGCCCATCGTAATTACATAAAACACCTCTTACAGTGTTGCGGCCGACCATTTTAATTTCTGTATTTAATAATACAACATTATTATCGCCTGCCAATAAGTAAACACCAACCAGGGTCCCCGGCAATTTTTTTTTCAATTAAAAATTATTTAATATACTTAAATTTCAAGGGGTATAGATCAACTTAACTTAATCATTTTCTTTGCAACGGGATTGCTGCGCTATGTCGTCGGCATCTATTTTGTACATATACAAAAAAATTCGTAAGAAATTTCGAATGATGTAATACATTGTTTATAAGTCATTCACTACCTCTGTGCATCGGTACCTTTAGCTTTTGATTTACAACATTAAGAATATATCTATTAAAAGAAAAAAGTTGCCAAATATTAAGGTGTTTTCTCGTATTCTTTAATTCTCTACTTATTTTCAGATATTCCAATACTTCATCTTACTCTCGGATCAAACCTTAATCCAGATGACATCGAGGAGCATGATGACGTTTACTTTGAATGCAAAGTTAACGCAAATCCTCTGGCTTACAAAGTTGTTTGGAAACACAACGTAAGTGATCTAATTGAATTCTTAATTCAGAAAAATCTATTACAACAAAATCCGAAGTCATTTATAAATGTCATTCAATTAGGTGATACCCATTTTAAACATAAGCAATGATACAACATTTTCTGAAATAAATAAATATAACTCATTAATAAAGTTTTCGAATTTAAAGGTACTATATTCCCGTTTAACTAGTAATAAATTTCAGACGTTCCGTCAGTTCTAATTAGACCTAAAGTAAACTGAAAGACATTTATGAATGAAGACTCTTGTAAGAATGCAAAAACTAGTAGTAGTTTTCTACAGTGCTTTGTTAAAATATAGTGTATAATGTCTATTTTTGTATTGTAGTATTTCTAAAAAATAGGTATTTAATATGTGTACAGAATTAAAGACTTCAACCGCAGCAGTTAGCGTTTTTTAGGACACACCCAAATATTTTAAATATAGATAACTTCAAATTTAACTATATTCGAAATAAAAATTGGGCATTATTCATTTTTAAATTTAAGGCTCCTTTTTTCGAACTTTAAAAAAAACAAATTTTCAGAGATTTGATGCTAATTGCGACAGAATTATTTTTCTATATTTTCGAAATCTAATATTGATATTAAATTTTGTTTAGCGTTATCACCAAAAAAAAACGGTCTTGTATATTTTTTATATCTGATATATATTACTTCTCATCTAGATTTTAGATTTTGAATAAATCAACTCCAAAAATAGTATAGCTGGAAGGGATAGACAATTCAAAAATAAGGATTTAAAAATAAATTTGTTGGGCTTTATTAAGAAGTGGAAAAAAATTTAATTTAAATAATGTTTGTTTTTAAAAGTAAAATTTTGATTTATGATTACTATATCAGGATTTTTAACTTTCACTCTTTTCTGATTAAAACTAGATAAAAATTTAACATTTCTTATGTCTAACTATTCGTAATGCTTATTAGTTTTTTAATTGCAATAGAGGAAAAACAATTGGTTATGTCGATAGTAGAAAAAGTCCTTGAGCTGGCGTTGTCTACACTTCGTATCTTTATATCAACTTAACAACTACCTTTCCTTAAAAATGTCTTCATTATAAGAAGCTTTGCAACTAGTAAATGACAGTACATGCACATACTATATTATTGGTATTTTGTTTTTGGTGACGATGATAGCAGCCGCCTAGTCGTCAAAAAAAGCAGCCCAAGCTGGCCGTTGTTTGGGTCGGTGGTACTGTCGATTTGCTCTATCTTTTGCAGATTTTTGAAAGTGATCAAGCTGCATTTTATTATTAATTTGACTGGAGGCATGAAAGAAGTAATAAAAAATTTGTTTCTTAAGATATTTCACTATTAATTTGTTTTGAGGGACAATTTATTTTGGATATCAACTTAACTTTTCTCAATATTAATTTAGGTAACACAGAATTCATGGTATTACTTCTGATACTTGCTTTGATTGCCCCGAGTAAAAAATTATAATGATAAGATTTCTACATAATGGTTCTAAATTATATTTGTCATGTCTAAGATAATATTTATTTGCTTGTTGTTGCTGCCACTAGATAGAGCTACTTGTAACCTATTTATTTTTAAGGAATAATTTCATTAATCTCAAAAAAATTTGATTTCGACATTTATTAGATAAGAACTTTCTTATGAGCTAGTTATTATAAGCTATAAATTTTAACCAAAAACAATATAGATTCGATACAACTCTTTAATTTTCTTTTCTAGCATTCGCCATGGGTAAAAAGTATATAATACACTAAATGTATCCAAATGTAGGCCTTTATTCAAAAAATGACCTGACAAGCCGATTGTAATTAACACAGGTCTACACGATTCTGTTCTTGGGGAACTGGGGTTCATTTCCAAAATAATTTACTGCATAGAATCCGAATCTGAGGCCAGAATTGGCCCATCAGGTCATAATTTTCAGATATGTGAGGTTATGTACTCGAAAAACGTTTCCTTTGGCTATTTTTCAAGATATATACAAAATCCTTTTGGACTTTTTCTACTTGCATCATTCAATACTACTATTACTTTTTAAAATAGTGTAAGCTATTGAGTGATCACCTGCAATTTTTTCTTGCAAAGTTAAAGTATTTAATACCCTAAATGTTTTCAAATATAGCAATTCAAAAAAGTCGACAAGACAATCTGATTACGATTATAACATGTTTACTTTGCATAGTTTTGAGATATTTGAGATTATGTACTCGAAACATATTTTTTTTGCCTACTTTTTAAGATATGCACAGGATGCACAAAATGTTTTTGGATCTTTTCCTTTTGCATTATTCAATACTACTCCTATCCTTTAAAATATTGTGAGCTATTGAGTGATCACTTGCAACTTTTTCTTGCAAAGTTAAACTATATAACACTCTAAATATTTCCAAATGTAGGTCTTTTTTCAAAAAAAAATGACCGGGTAATCCGATTATAATTCTCACAAGTTTACAAGATTCTGTTCTTGAGCCACTGGGGGTTATTTTCAAAGTAATTTGCTACGTATAATCCAAGTCCGAGGTTAAAATAGATCCATCAAGTTAGAATTTTGAAATTTCGTGTCATTATGTACTCAAAAGATGCCTTTTTTGGCTACTTTCGAAAATATGTACCATATGTGTTGTGACGCGTTTTTACGTAGGCGGGGAGCGGGGAGCAGGTCATGCTCTACGGCTCTTCTTCGTTCACGGCAGCGGAACATCGGTCAGTGGATATTTCTCGTGCAGACAGTCATCGGTCAAATGCTCAGCGCAGGGGTATCGGGTCAGCGGCAGCTACGTAAATTCGGGATATCCCTGCTCTCTCAACTGATCAACGGTCTGACTGCCTGAAGGTCAAAACATCCACTCGGGGGTCGGTTCTCGGGCGCCACCCTCGGGATTTAATGTGGTCGAGGGCCCACTTTTTGCACCGGGCAGCTTGTTACAGTGGAGAAACGGCAAGCCAGGGGTCAATTGCGTGTATTAGTGCTGGCTGCCGGCTGCCAATTGTTACATGTGATGGTAAAAAAGGGACTAGGTAAGAAAACAAACGGTTATAAAACATCCTGTATCTTGTATTCCATTCTTTCATACAAAGACATGGCCTAAAACTAACTTACAATCTAAGATGTACAACAATATAAACAAACAACCGGTCTGGAGGGCAAGAGTATGTTTTAGAGCGGTTCACGGTAGCTCATTCTGTTCGGTTGCGCTGATGACGGTAACCCGGCGGTATCATTCGCGACGCCATTCACATATCTCGTACTATTCGGTCGCGACGCTACTCACGACGCTACTCACGACGGCTTGTACGCAAATTATCGCGCCTCGTATCTAAAATCCGCGTTCCCGGTTCACGGCGCTTCGTATTAAAACTCGACCGACGGCGGTATACGCGGTATGTAACAACAACACGGCGTCGATCGGCGGCGTCTCTACACGGCGACGGTCTTTACACGCTGCGGCGGCGATAGGCGTCGGGGCGGTAGTTGTTCAGCGCCATTGTCAACGGACGTCGGCGGGCACCTGGCGGCAAACACATTCCCGGTCATTAGAGGGGCAGGACGTAAGGAAGGCAGTGTGTGGTAAAGACCATACACACAAGCCTAGCCTCACCTACATCACCAGACCAGGAAGGCGCGGCCCAGCAGGCGACCCAGTCCAGTCCGTTTAGACTGTTGACCCGGGTGGAGACCGTTTGGTTCTCAGCGAAATAATGGTCTGCTGGGACTTAAATAGACGGCCCGAGCTCCCACTACGCTGACGTGTGACGATGTGCGGTGATCGCGCATACGGTACTGCTGTATGCGGCGCGCGATTACTATGGTCGGACGCTCTGAAAATCTCGGAAAATTATATTTCCCGGCATAGCGCGGTGAATCTAATTATATTCCGGTAATATTAAAACTTTAAGCAATCTTTTCCCGCAAGAATCAGATTTTTCGGATGTAAAATAAATAAATTAAATCCCGGTGAACATACACTTGCCCAAAAATTTAGTAACTTCGTTACAGTGTAAAATGTGTTTGGAATTTTTTCTATTTGCATCATTCAATACTCTCTTTTAAAATAGTGTAAGCTATTAAGTGATCACTTGCAACATTTTCTTGCAAAGTTAAAGAATATAACACCCTAAATATTTTCAAATGTAGGACTTTATTCAAAAAAACGACCAGACAGTCCTATTATAATTATCACAGGTTAACAAGATTTTGATCTTAAGTAGCTGGGGATCATTTTCAAAGTAATTTACTACTGAAAATCCGAATCAGAGCTCAGATGTGGTCAATCGAGTCATGATTTTGAGATATTTAACGTTATATACTGGAAAAATGTTTCCTTTAGCTACTCCTACCCTTTAAAATATTGAGCGACACCTTATAATTTTTTCTTTTTTCTCTCGGAAATTTGTACTTAGGTGTCTTTGGAGTCGCTGAGTATAAATGTGAAGTCAGAAAATTGAAATTTTCATTTCCAAGATGACGGATATAAAATGGCGCATCAAAATTGAAATAAAAAAATTATTGCTACCTAAATAATTCCACTTGGGTGTTTTCGAAAACATTGATTAAGAATATTATGTCAGAAAATAAAAATTTTTATTTCCAAGATGGTGGATTCAAACTGACAGATTGAAATTTGCAAAATTGCGATATTGCTTTACAAAAACCTACTAGTCTGTACTCAAAACGGCTGTAACTTCGCAGCAAAAAATCATAGTTGACCGCACAGAAGCTTATTTTTGAAGAGTAGGAGCAGTATTAAATGATATAACTGCAAAAAAGGCTATAAAAAAATTTGTACATCCTTCTTATAACCTCAAAATTAGCCAAAAATCATTTTGCGAGTACCCAATCTCAAATATCTCAAAATTCTTACGAAATGGGACAATTCTGACCTCGGATTCGGATTCTACGCAGCAAATTACTATGGACATGACCTGTGTAATTATTTGACATTTTTTCCATATCATACAGGCTAGAAAAACGTCAACTTTGATCTTTTGAATAGTAACCTTAAAATTTTTTTGTGAAAATTTGTATATTATGACCTTTAATTAAATAAAATTGTTTTTGAAATATTGAGGCCCTAAGTTTGATTTAGGATTTTTTCAATGAATTGCTTTCCCGAGGAACACAGAATTCTTGCTCTGATTGCAAGTTATAATATATTATTTCTTTAGAATAAAATAAGCAGAAATTATGTTCGGTGCTCTGAAAATAATATTAAATTTTCTTTTTCTATTGATATTCGGTCAGAAGCAAGGAGAGTCTTAAATATTTCTAAAGTCACGCCTTCATAACAAAGCGCTCGCGCAAGTAGATTTCAATATATGTTTTTATATTATTCAATATCACACACGATGCATAAAAATAGCTGGATTAAAGTCAGCTTTCAATTTTTAAATGGTAATTTTACAACATTTTTACATTGTCAAGAAATTTAAATACTTTTTGAATACTTGTATGAATAATCTACACTTAAATAAAATATTTTTTGAAATTTTAACGTTCAAGGCGGCCTTTGGATTTCGTTAATGAATTTTCCTGAATGAATCCAAATAACGCTTGAATGCTCTTCTTTTGTAAAAATTTATAGTTTTTAAAAAAAAGAAAGGTAAATCTTAATCTTAAAATACTATAGCTCAATTATATGAAAATATTGTTTTTTTTTTTTAAAAGTTGAGGATTAAATGAAATATCTGAATTGATTTCCATTTTCAATATTACAGTATTCTTAAATTAGATAAAAATTCATACTGTACACTATTAATTACCATTTGAAACATTTTACGCATTTCATATCGTATACATCTTTCTAACGTTAAACCTTGGGGTTTTGTCATAAAGCACTTTATTTTTTTAATATCTTCATAATAAAAATTGAGATGACGTCAAATAAGGGGAGCGATCTCGTTTTCTATCTAATTACTTGTGGGAAAACAGCAAAATTAAATATTTAATTTTCCACCAGTGCAATGTAAAGGGGTGGAGCACCGTATTGTTTAGTAATGCCTCTTTCAGGACTATCTGGATATTAATTATCGCAAGGAAACGCCATTAAAGTTGATTCAATTTAAATGCTGCAAATTTCAAGAACCTTTTGAAAATTGATTCTTTAACACAAAAAAAAAGTAATGAATTACGCTGGTTCTTTGATCTTAATATTTATGTTATAGAGTTGGCAATTCTATACTAAAGAACTTTCCCCATCTTCATAATTATCATTACATTTTATATTCTATCCCTCTGACTTTAAAACATTTCCTCGCCTCTTCAGGAAGCATTTTTGAAATTTCTCGTAACTGTAACAAAGACTTATTTGTGAAGCACTTATTTATAATGTTATAAATAACAATATAGCCATCAACTTAAAATTTGAAGATAAGTTGTGCTTCATGAGAAAGTTTAAAAATTTGTTCAGCTTTTTACTGAAAAACAAACAAAATAACCAAAATTTAATTGGCTAAGTGTTTTTCAAACAAACGGCTCTATTCAGAAATAATTTAGGGTATTCCATACTTTACTATATATTTAGTATTAGTTACGATTTTTAACTTATTTGGTACGTTTATTCATTTATTAATTTAATACTTCTGTCAAACCATTCCTATAATATACCTGCATCTAAAACTGGTATAAAAGTTTATCTGTAGTCGATATACATTTTCTTAAGCTGGTGGTCTCTCTATTTCGAATACTGATTAAATGTACAGGGTGAGTCAACGATTGGATGAAGTAGGTTTGTGCCTTTTCAGTGAAATTAACAAAGAAACTATATTTATTGTTTGATACAGTTTATTTTTACGCAGATTTTAAAAATATTTAGGACTCTACAGGGTGAGCCAAAAAACTAGGACAGCATAAAGTTGTATTTTTTTAAATAGAACACTCTATATACGAATCATATTTTCGATTTAGCTTATAATTTTAAATCTTTTTTATTAAGAGTTTATTATAACAAAACTTTATAGTTTCTGAGATAATTAAGTTTAAAAAAAAAGTCACATTTTCAAGCATCAATTCAATCCTAAATAACGTTTTCAATTTTGTGACAAATATATTCAAATTTGGAATTTAGCAAGGCCAAGGACAAGTTAACATAATTTTTACCTAATATTTGCAATAAAAGCTACAGGGTGTTGAACACATCGGCTCAAATTTGAACAAGTTTAAATGAATAAATATCTTTTTTTTTAAATGGTACACCCTGTATATTTTCATGTTATTTAATAGAGTAATAAAAACCCTAAAAGTTTTGTTCAATATATCCTATAGCTATTTATAATAGTTTTTGAGATATTTCAGTTTTTCCTATTTTCCATACTTTTTTACAGAAATAGTCTTCATTATCATAGTAGCCATGTAAAATAATAAAAAAAACTACAGAAACAAACAGAATGTGGTTAAATATGATGAAATATATTATTCGTTATATTGCAATGGCAATAGTTTAATTAAACATAATGTGAAAAAATTAACACAACAATAACGACAAGGCAAATACATATTTACTATTATAAATAGGTATAGGATATATTGAACAAAACTTTTAGGGTTTTTAATACTCTATTAAATAACATGAAAATATACAGGGTGTACCATTTAAAAAAAAAGATATTTATTCATTTAAACTTGAGCCGATGTGTTCAACACCCTGTAGCTTTTATTGCAAATATTAGGTAAAAATTATGTTAACTTGTCCTTGGCCTTGCTAAATTCCAAATTTGAATATATTTGTCACAAAATTGAAGACGTTATTTAGGATTGAATTGATGCTTGAAAATGTGACTTTTTTTCTTTAAACTTAAAAGTTTTGTTATAGTAAACCTTTAATAAAAAAGATTTAAAATTATAAGCTAAATCGAAAATACGATTCGTATATAGGGTGTTCTATTTAAAAAAATACAACTTTATGCTATCTTAGTTTTTTGGCTCACCCTGTAGAGTCCTAAATATTTTTAAAATCTACGTAAAAATAAACTGTATCAAACAATAAATATAGTTTCTTTGTTAATTTCACCGAAAAGGCACAAACCTACTTCATCCAATCGTTGACTTCTTCATAAATTATAAACAGAAGGTATATTTGCTACTTATGTTTATAGAAAGGAGTAGAAAGACTTGACACAAAAGTTTTCTCACAGCACCCTGTTCTTACAAATACTATCTTAAAAAAAATGGGCAATGCCCACACCGACATTGCCCGTTACTCTAATAATGCAGCAGAAACAGGGAAATGTTAACTTTATGGCATTTTTTTGCAAAAGTCTAACATTTCTTGAAAGGATCTATCCTCCAGAAAACCGCGAAATTTTCATGAAAAACTTGGCAATTAGGGTCTTGCAAAAAAAATCGTGCTTTTTTGCATTTTTTTTTTTTTGAACATAATATTTCAAGAATATACTGTACCGAAATTAAAATAATTCTATGAAAATTTACTTATAATCATCCAAGCGCAAATGTTTGGAATACATAGTTAGATTCGATAAGTATTTACACGTGGTACGCTATCTGAATGGATGGTATTTTTCTATATTTTAAATAATTTTTTACCAATTTTCTGGGCTTAAAATAGTGGAGTGAAAAGATAAATTATTTCATTTAATTGCAAACTCTTTCAAGACCTTTAATAATGTTTTTCTTAAAACCTAATCTTCCAAACTGGAGGCGGTGATTCCTCAAAACTTTTCTTGGTAGAAAGAACGGAATTGATATTCCGCTCAAATTTCGTAGACTAAATATGTAAATGTTTTTGTTAATCAAGATATTTTTAGTTTTTCCGCATAGTTCAGTCATTATTTATTTATCGACGGACAACTATGTCCATTTTACAATAATGAATTACAGGGCTAGAGTGAAACATAACAATGTTAAATCAATAATAATATAACAAAAGAGTATTTACAATGGAAAAAAAAGAAAAGTGTACACTGTCAATCTATAACAGCTAGAACATAAAACATCATTCCACAATCAGTTCCAACAGACTTCGTTTAATGATTCAAGGACGTACCAAAGAAATTTAAGTCACCCAGTCCATTAGCATATCCAGCCACCCTTGGTATAAGAGAATGGCTTGCATAATTTATTCCGTGAAAAGGCTGGTGAAATGGAAAGTACGAGTACTCCTGGGAGGAACCCTCAGATCAACATTCGAAAACAGGTGCGAGCAATCAGTGATACTGTTTATAATGTTAAAGAGGAGTCTTTACCCTTTCTTCTATTAGGAAGGAGGAACAAATTCAACACAGAGCATAAAGCAGCATAATCAAAATCAGACCCCCATTGAATTTTATGTTAATAAATCTGAGAAACCTTCTCTGTATCTGTTCGAGCCCGTACACATGTGATTCATAGTGGGGGTTCCAAACACAAAAAGCATACTCAAGGTGTATTCGAACTAACGAGCAATAAAGTATTTTAAGGGACTTCACAGTGTGAAAGGCTCCTTAGCATGACGTATAATAAAACTTAACATTCTGAGAGATTTACTAACAATGTCAGCGATGTGAGGAACGAATGAAATGGTGGAATCAAAAAGGACTCCTAGGTTCCGCATAGAATCAACGGACATCAGCGGCCTACCATCCAAGTGATTGTGAAAGTCCAGTAGATAACGGGACTTAGAAAACTTAATGAATTTACACTTAGGAATATTCAAACTCATCCCATTTACTTCGCACCAGGAAACAAATGTATCAAGGTCCCCCTGCAGCTCCAAGCAGTCACTGTAACTGCTGATGATCTTATACACCTTCATGTTATCCACAAAGAGTAAGATCTTGCTTGACCTGAAACAAATTGATACATCATTAATGAATAAGTTAAACAATAATGGGCCAATGTAGGATCCCTGAGGGACCCCTGAAGACACTAATATCTCAGAAGATACAAAATCATTCACCCGTACTACCTGACGACGATCACTCAGATAGATCTTAATCCAACTAAACGGTGGACCAGAGATACCCAGTCCCCGAAGCTTATCCAGCAGAATCCCATGAGGCACCCTATCAAAAGCCTTCGAGAAGTCAGTATACACCGAATAGATCTCAGATCCACCCTCCAAGGCCTCAGGCAAACCGTTCACATAAGAGACCAGATTCACCTCCGTGTTCCTGCCAGCACAAAAATCAAACTGCTTCTCAATGGTGGCATTCTTAAAAGTAGAGGTGAGAAAGGCATTAGCCAACTTTTCAAAGATTTTAGGAATAGTATTAATTATGCTGATAGGTCTATAGTTTTGAATATCCGCCCTACTGCCGGCCTTGTTAATAGGAACCACATAACTCGTTTTCCAAAATTGAGGAAAAAAAAACCGCCGAAGGGATTCGTTGAAAATGCGATGAAGTGGGCGAGCCAGAACGAACGAGCAGTTTTTTAGTAGCATTGGATGAACGCCATCAGGGCCAGGACCCTCATACGAGTCTCTGCGTAAATGTCAGAAATAGATATGCCGAAGTTGAAGACATTTATATCAGCTGAGACAGCCACCGGGCACTTCACTGTTACATCAGTGTACACTTTGCTGAAATATTTAGCAAAAAGTTCAGCAACCCCAGGATCCAAGGCCACTCTCTTGTCCTCCAAAAATAATTCAGATGGCATACCTTCGAGTGAAGTTTAGCAAAAAACGAGCTGCTTTTTTAATTAAATTAAAATTTTGGAAAAAGAATTTTTTTCTTTTTTTGACTTGTGATAAACTTATTTGCGGAAATCTTGGTCATCGGACGCAGCCAATTTAAAATCTTTATATGGGAAAAGGTCTGCTAGATTTTTCTATTATAAATTAAGTTAACAGATTAAAAGAAAACGTACACGTTAAATTAATCAAATTAATGCCTAAAATATCCCTTTCTTAACGTATAAGTAGAGGTAACTCCTTAAGGGTCTAAACTGCCTAAAAGACCCAATATTCACAATTTACTTGAATCTATAACATATTGAAGCAAAATAAATAATAATATTACATTCTTTCAATTTCATTGTAGCCATACATTTATTACTTATTTGTATTTTCTGGGAACTTTGACATTTCTCGATTCAAACTGGAGAAATAAAAACTATGTAATGAACATAAAGTCCATTTGTTGGCTTGTTGTTAACTTAGAATGCGAGAAAGGCTACATAGATTTTAGAGCAATCTTCTTCTTCTTCTTCTTTTTCTTATTCTTCTTTAAATGACATCTTGTTTTTTCAAAGTGGTAGCCCAATATGTGACTCCAATGTCCAGCTCTCATACCAGTGTTAGGGAGATCTTCCGGGAGATCTCCTGGTGTTCGGTTTCTCCTCTTTTACAAGTTTTGCAAGTCGATTATCAGCCATTATATCTATATGGTCTCTCAATGCTCTTCTTCTTGCTCTAGATCATCTTACTATGTCTTGAATATCATATAGGGACCTGATACTACTATTTCTCATTCTGTCTCTAAACGGTTTGCCCGTAGGAGTAGTTTTCACTATTATATAAAAGGTATCTTAACTAATGTTCTTCTTAATGAGAAGCTTAACAGCCTTGAAAAAAAGTTTATAGCTAATAAATAAGTAAAACATAAAGTCTATAAAAGCAATGTAACTCTATATTTAAATTTAATCAATATTATCAATATTTTTTTGGTGTCAGGTTCTATAATTTGTAATATTAATATTTAGAATAATCGACAAGTAAAAATTTCCCAACTTACAAAATTCCCATTTGAATTGATTAATAAAGCAACAAAAAAACTAACTCTAGATATCCTTACATTTTATTCTTTTTAACTCAACAACTCCATAAGAATATTTCCTCTAACTTGGGTTTATATTCGTTTGTGCTTATTTGCACAATAATATTTTCTGGAACTTTAAAACCTCTGCCAATCCGTTTGCCTTTCAAACTTGCTTGCTGACACGTCCTAAGATTTTCTTACTAATTCAAAATCGATTGGGACTAAAAGTTTCCTAATAGGGGCTTTACAACTGTCAGACAAGAGTTTGCTTATCCGTTTAGAGAGTTTGAGTATAAATCTTATTTCAAATGTTATTACAGAGTTTCGATCAATTCTTTATAGAAAATAAAAAAAATATTAAAGTTTTAAAAGTAGTAGCAAAACAATCAAACTCCGATTTATTGCTTTTCGTAATATTACTACATTAGTTTTTTTTGTACGATCACTAAATTAGATGGGTGAATTAAGAAATTACATCCGAGAACAAAAACACTAGCTAACTTTCAGTTCGAGCTGTACTGACACATTATATGATATTTTTTTGAAAAATTTCCATATAAAATGCAGTATATTTGTAGTCGTGACAAAAAACAATAGAGTCTCAAAGTAAGGTCAGAAATGTTAGGGAAACTTGTCGATTGTTAAGGATGGTAGAAAGATGATTTTATTAATTTTAACTTTAAAATTTTGAATTAGAGATCAAAGTTCTGCAGGCAAATTGAGGTGACTGTTGACAAATGTTGAGGCTGAAAAAGACTAGTGATATAAAACAGAGTTCGGAAATACCATTAAATAGATTTAACATCCAATTTGAATGCCTTAACTCTTTGAGTATTTGAAATTATGCAAAGTTTGGTTGCTTTAAGTGCCACTTTCCATGGCTGATGCTATGAGAAAGAGTTAAATGCTGCAAAGTGATGAAAATTATAGGTACTGTTAATCAAATAATGTCAATATATTCGAGGAAATTTAGCTTTGTTATTACGAACTCCACATAAAGTAAAATGTGGGTGTTTTAAAACAGAAAATCTTCATTTACGATCACAAAAGGATTGTTTTCATTTTCGCCATGAAAATGGGTATTTTGGCTAATGATGCGCAGATGACTGTCATACCTTCCTGATTAGCAGAGTTATTTAAGCGCTGAAGAATGAACACCCTAAAGCGGAGACAGGATACTTGAGTTCTTCATCAAGGTAATGCCTCAATATATCGAGTTGGGGCAACTATTAATTATCGATTTGGTATCTAAGTTCTCTATTATATCAAGCCTGTTTTAAAAATTAGTAACAAAATATTGTACATAATAAAGTAGAGAACTTATATAACATTTTTTTAATGCTAGAACCCCATGTCGTCGAATCTGACATGATGACATTAGTAATATCTTTTTTTCCAAAAATAACATTTTTAGTTGGTGGTGACGTTTATAAATCTAAATATACAGATAATTTTTTATCCTCAGTTAAATCGCTTCATAAAATAAAACATAATTTTTCGAGGAAGAGAATTTATTACATAATAATTAAAACTTTAATATTATGATACTAAAATCTTACTTATATTAGGAAACATTTGGTTTTAGCTATAGAAATTTATGTCAGGTAACGCTGAAAACATAAATATTGTTATATTATTTTAACAAGAGCTCTGTTGTCAAATATATTTCATAAGAAATAAAATCGCAGAAAGTTAAATATTTCCTGTTTTAAATATCCTACCTAAAAGTTATTCCGCCAAGTTTCGTAGCAAATTATTATGCCTCATTTAAAACATCAATTAAATTTTCTGCCTAAAAAAATTTATTTAAACTTTAAACATATCTTAAGTATATTTTTTAAACAGAAAAATGAGTGATTTAGCAGCAAAAATTTAATTGTCCAATTCCCATCACGAAATAATATAGGTTACTAAAGAGTCTAACCGCATTCTTTGTTTCTGTTAACAAATAATCACTATAATAGATCCTTTTTGCCAAACATTTATACCTAAAGCAGGCTCTTTCGAAGGAACCACCCTGATTTATATATACTATGCAGTGTTAAGGGTAATGTAACTGTAGCAATGAAAAAAGATGAATATCTGTCAGAGTTAAGAATTGTTACATGATACCATACAAAAAAATAAATCACAATCCTACGTACACACTTCAACTTCAAGCTAATAAATTAGTTAAATCTCTGTATAACAGGGGTGCCATTGATTAGGATGGTAAATCTAAATTAACAACTTATGATACAATTTGTCCTAGATTTTACACACTGCCTAAAATTCATAAACCAACCTTATCAATGCGACCCATCGTCTCATCAATTAATTTTCCAAATATTTCTATAGCTAAATATCTCACTAACACCCTAACTACAGCCTGTAATTTTGATAATGAATTTTATGTAATGGACTCCTTCTCATGTAGCATTTTTAGTAATAATTTTCAATTACCTAATAACTATATAATTGTTACTTTTGATAAAGATCTCCCTATTCACCTATTTACCTTTAGAGGCTATTCTCAACAGCCTTCGTGAGAAATGAGATGACATATCACAGCACTGTGAGATTGATTATGACTTCTTTGAACAACTCATGGAAATTGTTTTCGATTCCAACGTGTTAGTGTTCAATAATAACTTCAACAGATTTTTGGAACACCAATGGGGTCTAAAATTTCTCCCATTTTAGTTAACTATGTGCCGGATGATCTGGTAAAGGATTGTCTCCAATACATGCCTTTTCACATTCCATTTGTCAAGCAATATGTAGATGACTTATCACTTGCTGTACCTGTGGACAAAATTGAGATAGCTCTAGAAATCTTTAACTCCTATAATCCTCACATTAAATTCACAGTGGAGGAAAAAACTAACAATAGTACCCCATTTTTGGATATGTTAATTATAAGTACTAATGAAAACACTTTAAATTTAGTTTATAAAGGTATAGAAAATCATACTGTTCTAATAGATTCATTAGTTACCATACGTCATCCTATGAGACCTAAAATCAATCTCATCTTAGGCATGAAAAATAGAGCTGTCAAACTGACACATCGGAATCTTAGAGCAGAGGCATGGCGCCAACTTAATGATATACTGTTGGAGAATTCTTACTCTGAAAACATTATTAAAAAATTTCTCTCTAATACCTAATACAATATTCCTGAGAACATCTTTGAAATACCATCCCAGTCGTCTCTTTTACATACTCAATCTTTAGGTCTAGCCAATACTCTTTCAAATGTAATGGTACAAGTTCAGTGTTTCCACTCACTACCTCACATAAAAAATCTTATTGACAAATTGATGAATACTTTTAAAAATACAGATATCAAAATAGTTAGAAAACAATTATTACTGTCTCTAAAATTTACTCTAAAACCAAAACACCATTGCAGCTGAATGAGACGTCCTGCACAGTATATAAAGTTCTCTGTTTCAACTGTCAATTAGTCTATATAGGCCAGACTTCCGGAAGCCTCAAAGACAGAGTCTGAGTGCTATTTACAATTATATTTTAAAGTTAGAAAAAGAAAAGTATTTGAGCATCTTGGACAGTCCATCTCTAAATGAATAAGTTTCTTCTTCATTTTCTCTTATATCATGTAAAAAATATCAAAGAAGTAATTTTCTAAATTTCATTTTCTATTTTTAATAAATCTCATACTTGACTACGTCACTGTTTTGCGAATCCGTATTTTCTTCAACTGCTTAGGCCATTTGCATCACTTTTCGGTTGACACCTGACATTTGTCATTATAAAATGGTGAAATAGTCGAGTAAGATGTTTCGTGATTTTTCGAATTTAGACCAATTCTTACAATCTCATCATAATATGTTTCGAAATAAAATTTAAAAAGTGCTATTGCTGGTCTCTTTTCCCTTGTTTTTCAAATATTTACTTGTTTCATATTCCAACCAACTTGGTGAATTACTTAATAATTTTTGCTTAGGTTAATACTCTAATTGTTAAATTAATAATTGTAGAGATGTCCTGAAGAAGAGATAAATAAATTCTCGAAAGCCTGACTGAATATATATAAATGAGTGTATGATTTTCAAAATTTAATCGTACTAAAGATTTTAATTATACTTACTTGAATAGCTCATTTTATCTTGATAATGAAGCAATTTTTGATCCCTATTTTACAAAACTTTCAATATATGAGGGAACACATCTCTTACAGGACACAGTTTAATTTTGAAACAACAAGAAATAACCCTTTTGCTCAAAAAAAAATTGCCGGATGATTTTAATATATATATGTTAGACAGATATCCTAAAAATATTTATTAAATATATAGTGACAGCTGTCAAATTAGATAGTTCAAAAAGTTTTATATATTTTTGAAATTATATATACAGTTTGTATATTATCAAACCGATACCGAAAACATAATGTAACCACCCCGGGCTCTTTTCTGGCGCATGTAAATAAAACTCGTTCTCACGTGTTTTACAATATTGCGACCATCCGAGCCATCTGACGTGCTATACCTACTATTTTTGATCGACTTCTAAAAGAAGGAAGTTCTCAATGCGTCGACTTTGCATGTTTTTTTTTATGTTTGTGCACCGATTACTTCGGAACGGCGGCACTGATTTAAATCAAATTTTTTACGTTATGTCCAGGAAGTTGCTGCGGTGGTCCCATATTTCTTTGGACGAAATTGGTGCATTAATATCCAAGATGACGCTGATAATATGGCGGCCAAAAAAATTAATTTTGTTTGATTTTCTCCAAAATTGGTATGGGGGAATTTTTGGGGTCGTTCACAACGAATCTGAAATTATTTAAAAAAAAATCAATATGGCGGATCTAATATAGCAAACAAAATATTTTCATTTTGTCTGATTTTCTCCAAAATTGGTGTGGGAAAGTTTTCGAAATAGCACATAATGGATCCTAAATATTTTTAAAAAATTTAATATGGCTAATCCAATATGGTGGACAAAAAAATCAATTTTGTCCGATTTTCTCCAAAATTGGTCCGGAGGAGTTTTCGATGCCGCACATAACGAATCTGAAATTATTTAAAAAAAAAATCAACATAGCGGATCCAAGATGGCAAATTAAAGATTCTACATCTTTCGATTTTGTCCAAAATCAGTATTGAGGTATTTTTGTTAGTGTTAATTGTGAATTTAAAATATTTTTTGAAAAACTAAATCTGGCAGATTCAATATGGTGTCCTAAAAATTTTACATTTTTCAATTTTCTCCTGACTGATATAGGAGGTTCTTGAGGGTGTAAATTACGAATTTAAAAGTATTTTTTCAGGATTCAATATGGCAAATTCAAGATAGTGGACTAAAAATTTTACCTTTTTCGATTTTGTTCAAAGGTGGGACCGATTCCTTTTTGAAGATGTAAATAGCGAATATAAGTCTAGAAATTTTAAATTTCCGGATTTTATAGAAAATTGGTGCCAGGGGGCTTTGAAGGGTTTAGATTTAGATTAGATTAAGGCTTAAAATATTTTTTTTTTTGAAATTCAATATAGCGGATGCAATATGGTGGGTTGAGAATTTTACCTTATTCGCATTTTTTCAGATTTGGTATTGAGAGTTTTCGGGGTCATGTATTACGAATATGAGGTTAATTTTTTACAACTATTAGGTCGCTTAGGTACAATATGAGGGAGAGAAAATTTTACATATTCCGATTTTGTCTGAAATTGATATTGTGGGGTTTTTGAGACGTATACAAACTTAATATGCAGTATAAAATATATCGAACTAAGAAATTTACATCTCAGATTCTTTAAATATTGAAAATTGCTATTTTGGGTTCTTGAGACGTATAGAAACTCAATATGTAGTACAAAATATATTGAGCTAAGAAATTTACATCTCAGTTTCTTTAAACATCGATACTGGAAGGTTTTGGGGCCTATATTACCTATCTAAAATTAATTTGAAATTTGAGATAGTGGATTTACTATGACAGACTAAATATTAGTTTGACACAATTTTACTGGTATTTGGAAAACTTGAAGAACCAGAGAATTTTTAGTGGTTTCTTTTTAGGGTGATTAACAACTTTGGATAAAATGGGTACTTTTTGCCACCTTTGAGTCATTGCGAGGTACACTAATCTCGATTAGTACTTAGTTCAAATAATTTATGGATATCATAATGAATTTTATAACTAAAGACAGAAAAATAACATTTTTATAAAAAAATTGAATCAACTTCTAAAGGTCTAAATTTTTAAATGAAATTGAACTTTTTGAAGTCGGCGCCAAATTATCTGTAATTGAAATAAATAACTACTAAAATATACAAATTATGGTAAGAAAGCAATTACAAATAAAGTGTTGTTGATCTGTTTATTCAAATCACATTTTGTCAGGTATTAGTTTGGCGCCGAGTTCAAAAAGTTCAATTTCACATAAAGATTTATAGTTATTTTTCACTTTTTAGTGTACTGTTAGAAGTCGGTTCAATTCTTATATAAAAAATTTATTTTTAAAGTATTTTAAAATTGCTATTTATGTTACAGGTTGAATGAAATATTAAAAAAAATACCGAATGATTTTGGTATATATTATGTTACACAAATATTCTAAAAATAATTAATAATTATACGGAGAGACAGCTATTGAATTGGATACTTCAAAAAGTTTTCTATAGTGTGAAATTACATATATAGCTTGTACATTATGAAACAGATACCGAAAACTTAATATAACCACCCCAGGCGCTTTTCGTGCTGCATGTAAATAAAACTCCTTTTCACGTATTTTACAATATTGCGACCATCCGAGCCATCTGACGTGCAATATCTACTATTTTTAAAGTGTTTTAAAATTGCTATTTAAGTTACAGGTTGTATGAAATATTTGAACTTATTTATTTAGCAATGCAACTTCGCAATCACTTGGTAATAAGTAAAAGCAAACTAGGAGGATTAACAATTTTTTCCTATTAAAAGGTGTGTAGTTTAATCTATTAAATTTTAAACATTAAGTTACAATTTTAAAGAATATAGTAGTATCCTGGCAAACAGGATTGCTGTATGAAGTAGCCGATATGAGCGTTGTACATATACAAAATGTCTTTGTAATAAGTTTCAACCGGTCTAAAACATTTTAAACTAATCGGTCCTCAATAATAAAACATTTTTTTTCTTGGTAGAACGTTTCAGAATCAGTTATCATTTGGTATTCCAATCATTCCAACTAAAAATAGTCTTTAGACCAATATCATAACGTAAAGTTCACGATGTGATAGTATCTAGAGCTGGATTGTTATTTATTAATGTAGTGTAGTAGTAATAAGTAAATTTGCCTTTTCTATGTAAAAAATATATTGAATAATGAAGGATTACCAGACGTTGCAGTTAGACAATTCGCCTAAATTTACCACAAATATTTTATTTTATTTTCCGGATACTATATTAAAAATATTTACTAGTGGGCCATACTTTTCCCTGACGGATCATTTCTTATTTTTTAACCGACTTCTAAAAGAAGGAGGTTCTCAATTCGTCGACTTTGTATTTTTTTTATGTATGTACACCGATTACTCCGGAACGGCTGCACCGATATGAATGAAATTTTTTACGTTATGTAAAGGAAGTTGCTGCGGTGGTCCCATATTTTTTTAGATGAAATTGGTGCAGTAAAATCCAAGATGGCGCTTACAATATGGCGGCCAAAAAAATTAATTTTGTCCGATTTTCTCCAAAATTGGTATGGAGAAATTTTCGGGGTTGTACCCAACGAATCTGGAATTATTTTTAAAAAATTCAAAATGGCGGATCCAATATGGCGGACAAATTTTTTTTAATTCAGTCTGATTTTCTCCGAAATTGGTATAGGGAAGTTTTTGAGGTTGCACATAATGAATCTGATATTATTTTTAAAAAATTCAATATGGCGGATCCAATATGGCGGACGAAATAATCAATTTTATCCGATTTTTACCAAAATTGGTAAAGGGAAGTTTACGGGGTCGCATATGACGAATCTAAAATAATTTAAAAAAAATTCAATATGGCGGATCCAATATGGCGGACGAAAAAATCAATTTTGTCCGATTTTCTCCAAAATTGGTACGGGGGAGTTTTCGGAGTCGCATATGACGAAACTAAAATAATTAAAAAATCAATATGGCGGATCTAATATGGCGGACGAAAAAATCAATTTTGTCCGATTTTCTCCAAAATTGGTACGGGGGAGTTTTCGGAGTCGCATATAACGAAACTAAAATAATTTTTAAAAAAATTCAATATGGCGGATCCAATATGGCGGACGAAAAAATCAATTTTGTCCGATTTCTCTCTCCAAAATTGATATGGGGAAGTTTTCGGGGCATCACATAAAGAATCTGAAATTATTTTTAAAAAACTCAATATGGCGGATTCAATATGGCGGACAAAAAAAAATAAATTTTGTCTGATTTTCACCAAATTTGGTACGGGAGAGTTTTCGGGGTCACACATGACGAATCTAAAATTATTTTAAAAAAAATCAATATGGCGTATCCAATATGGTGGATAAAAATTAATTTATTTTCTTTAAATATCGATATTGGAAGGTTTTGGGTCCTATATTACCAATTTAAAATTAATTTGAAATTTAAGATAGTGGATTACCAATTGGATTGGTATTTGGAAAACTCTAAGAACTAAAGAATTTTTAGTGGTTCATTTTAGGATGATTTACAACTTTGGATAAAATGGGTACTTTTTTGCCAGTTTGGAGTCATTGCGAGGTACACTAATCTCGATTAGTACTTAGTTCAAATAATTTATGAATATCATAATGAATTCTAAAACTAAAAATAGAAAAATAAAATTTTTATAAAAAAATTGAACCGACTTCTAAAAGTGCGCTAAAAAGTGAAAAATAACCATAAATTTTTATATGAAATTGAACTTTTTGAAGTCGGCGCCAAATTATTTGTACACGAAATAAATAGCTACTATATATACAAATTATGGTAAGAAAGCAATTACAAATAAAGTATTTTTAACCTGTTTATGCAAATCACATTTTGTCATATATTAGTTTGGCGCCGACTTCAAAAAGTTCAATTTCATATAAAAATTTATGGTTATTTTTCACTTTTTAGCGCACTTTTAGAAGTCGGTTCAATTTTTTTATAAAAATTTTTCGATACCTAGCTATTTGTGAGTTAATTTCTGAATACTAACATTAACATTTCTGAATTTCGAATTTTTTAAAGAAAATATATATATATATATATATATATATATATATATATACATATATATATATATATATATATATATATATATATATATATATATATATATATATATATAAATATATATATTTTATATTATATATAAAATTAAATAATTATATTTGTGGTTTTCAAATATTAAAAACGTTCCTCCCACACCCACCCTAAATAACGTTCAAACAAAATTATTGCTCTTTAACTCATCCGATATAATCGAAGCACCAATGCCTCAAGAACGTCTATTTTTATTAAACAACCGGATACACATACATATGAATGACGCTGCCTTGGGATCATCTTTATCTTCAGAAAAAGAAAATCTTTTCATGATCTATTTTGAGCCCCAATACATTCAAGAATCTCACTTCAAACCTAAGCTCTGGTATCGCTCGATTGCTTCCTGGATTTTTTAACTTTACGTATCCGAAGATATATTTCACTCTGGCACTTGAAGCTAAAATCGTGTTAAATTTTTGAACGTCATAATAACAAAACAATGGATGCACGACTACAATATATCGAATATATACTGACACAAATACATACCTTAATGTCGATTCACATCACCATATCTCATAAATACAGAGCTAGCCAATACCCTAATCTCAAGATCCTTTCACCTAACCGACAATCAAAACAAATAACTTTAGCACATAAGAAAACTGTCCAACAAAATGGCTGCAAACCACCAATCATAAGTAACTACTCCGAAAACACAACATATCTACAATTTACAAATTTACAAACGACACAAAACGATAAATTGATCCTTAAGAAAGGAGACGGTTCACTTCATCCCTAAACTACACCAACAGAAGAATATCGGTAAAGCTAGAAGAACATAAAATTGGCATAAAACATAAACATCTGCGCTTCTCCAACATCAACTCGAGACAGGTCACAAAATGAATTTTGACAACTACTAGCAACGCAAAACATTACAAGGCAAAATTGTTTCCACAGTCCATTGAAATTGAATGGAATGGACTCTGAGCAACAGAAATTACGCACTTAATTTTCCTGTCACCTGGAAAACTTTCTTCAGGTGGCACCAATTTACCAAATCTCAGCTAAAACTGGAACATCTGGAAGCTTCTATAGAGCTAAAACTTGATTTTTCAAATACTTTTCTCTGTTTTGGTCAATATAGGATGAATTCGATAAAATAAAACAACAAATTTTAAAAACAAAGAATTTTCGAAATTAAAACTAAATATACATATTTAGATGATGTTCAGTATATTGTAGACCTCTCCTCCAGAAATGTTTTGTTACTTAGTTACCCGCACTGCTTCCAATAAATAAAAAATATAACACAAAAATTTTAAAAGATATTTTGTGGCAATGGAGAGCACCTTATAAATATCGAGTTATGCGATCACAGTTTTTTTTTTAAATTCCTGATTAAACTATTAGTACGGTTGGTAAAAAATTAACTCAATATATTTTGGACATTTGGCTATGGTTGATCATATTCAAAAAATAACTAGGAGATTTTGAAGATGTCAAAATGCGGTTTGTTATTTGTACAAGCTGAAATTTTGAATGTAAATAAGAAGGGTTTAAATACCTAGAATTTGAGCTGTAGCGACTTATTCTGCTAATTAGTTATTACAAAATGCTGTTTAAATTAACTAATAGTTATTGCAAAAATGACTTTTACCTTGATTATATTTCTTTAAAAGAAAGCCCTCATTATAACAAAAAAAGTGAGTATATATATATATATATATATATATATATATATATATATATATATATATATATATATATATATATATATATATATATATATGTAACTTAGATTACTTTTTTGTTTGTATTTTTTTCAACCGCTATTTAGATGTATTCCTTTTTCTTGGGTTTTCGGATCAGTCAGTGGAATAAAGACTAATTTATTTGCTCATAGATGTTTTATTGTTTTTCTGTCACAAACGTTTCGACCTAATTATTGGTCTTCAATTTGTTTTCTACAAACAGTTTTCGAATAGTCAGCAATTAGTTTAAATGAAATTAAAATACTGTAAAACTTACCTGTAATAATAGCAATTCCTAAAACATAGATATTTAAAAAAATTTTCACAAAAATCGTCAAATTTTTAAAAGTTATTTAGAATCAAAGTACTCAAAACATAACAGTTTAACATGTATTACTATATTAGACTCAGGAACAACTGCGTTCATTATGTAAATAAATTTATTTTCGACGATGTTTGTGTGTGTGTATTTATATTTTTATAGTTTTTTATTATTTTACGTGGGACAAGTGAAAATGATTTTTTTAATTTAAAATGTTAAAATATATAGTACTGAGGTTTTCTAAGTCCGTTTTGCCATTCACTGCGTTAAGATTGTTCTTAATAAAAATCATTTCCAGAAACTCTGTTTTTTGTTGATTTGATTCGATTTTAAGAAACTTCGTGTCCTGAAAATTGAAAGTACGTGTTTTTTTCTTTTTGGTGTTTAGTTAGCGTTGTGGTGTTCTTTTTGTCGTATCGGTGTCCGTTTTTTAAATGTTGAATGGTTTGCCCTATGTGGCATCTGTTACAAGGTATTTCATATCTTAAGTATGTCTGTCGATTTTTTGTTAGTTTGCTCGTCATAGAACCAAAAAATTGTTTCAACAAATTCTCACCTTTATGGACAACTAAGATGCAATGTTTTTTGAAATAACTTTGTAAATTTTCAGATATCTCCTGTATATATGATAGACTTAAATATGTGTTTTTCTGTTTATTTTTTATTTCTTCTAGATTTCTTTTTTTGAATGAAAAATGTTGCTTTCTTGAATTAAATGTGATAATAAGTTTTGAACGCTAACTATTTGTTAAAAATATTTGTTTTGCTTTTTTTATTGCTGCGTTCACATTTAGAGGGTCACTGAGTCCTACAGAAATTCTGAAGCCACGAAGATTCTTAACATCTAATCAAATTAAGAAAAAAGAGGGGTTCTGGAAACAATCCTAATGCAGTGAATGACAACACGGATATAAAAATTTTGACAATTTAAATTAAAAAAATCGTTTTTACACGTCTGTCGTAAAATAATAAAAAACTATAAAAAATATAAATACACACACAAAAACGCCGTCAAAAATAGATTTATTTACATACTGAAGGCAGTTATTCCTGGTCTTAATATTACTTAATACCGTAGTAGAGTATTTTTAATATAAATAATAACTTTTAAAAATGTAACGATCTTTTGTGAAAAAATATTTTATACGTCTCACAGTATTTTAATTTCATGAAACTTATTGCTGACTAATACACTGATGAAGACTAATAAAAAGATCGAAACGTTTGTGACAAAAAACAATAAAACATCTACGAGAAAATAAATTAATCTTTATTCCACTGACCGAACCGAAAACCCAAAAAAAAAATTATTATATATATATATATATATATATATATATATACGTATATATATATATATATATATATATATACGTATATATATATATATATATATATATATATATATATATATATATGTATATATATATATATATATATATATATATATATATATATATATATATATATATATATATATATATATATGTATATGGTTATGCCGAAATAATTTAATTTACGTGGGAAAATGACGCCCATCTGTAACCTAAACTAAACACCATTTTGTTCCTAAGACCTTGTATGTTTATAAAATATTAATGACAAGTCGAATTTTTCCTAAAACACCATATCGTTATTGAAAAGGGTAATTTTTTCTTTATAAACAAATACAGCTGTAGCCGCAACTATTGCTTGGGCGCTATTCTAGTTTCGATATTCCGAAAACTGCGAATTTTTCGCAGACTTAAAAAAATTTATGTTTCTATGACCACTAGGAGAAGAATTACAGAATTTTTTTAATCTCCGTGGCTTTGTTAATAACCATTAGAAAACCAGTCTCTAAGCATTAGATGATTAAAAGGTTATATTTTTCATTACTACTTATGATTTTGTAAAACAGTTATTTAAATATATTGAAAATAAATATATAAATAGCGGAGCGGGCCAATATGCCTGCGCTTTTATGGGGTAACAGCGGAATAACTGTTTGAGAACGGAGACAATTACTTACCTGACTGTTACATTACTGATGTTTCTAAAGAAATAACATACTTCAATTTGTTAAAAATCGATGAATCACTCTCTATCATACTGATAAAAAAGCATGGTGTTTTTACCCGCGATTAAATTATCGCTAACTTTTAATTACATCATGGTACTTAATAACAGCATTATTATAATATATATAACTAGTTTTGATACTTTTGAAAATTCAGATTGTTGTTTTTAAGTAAATTTCGATACCCGAATAGCCTTAAAACATTTAATAATAAAATAATTATTATAGAAATATTGAAAGGAATTTAATAAATCGGCAATTTCTTAATTAGATACCTGTGAAATGTCGATACTTCAACTGTTTTAAACAAAATACTCGTTAATACTTTTAAACATGTCACGCATCGGATCATTATATTTTTATATTATTAAGAAAACATAATTGGATTTTCAATTCGATTTTCAAACTTTTGCAACGAAAGATAATTTTCTCAATTATTTTATAATCCTTATAATATATAGAAATCATAGCAAAATAATTGAAAAAAATAATCTAAATTAAATAACTTATTATATAATTTTAATTTAATTAAAAATTAAGGCCTTCTTAAGGATTTCTGTTTTTAAATTATATCAATAATAATTGTTTTTTTTTAATGGTTTATAATAGGTATTTATAGGACTTGCTAAAGGCATGCCTATGGTTTAACGTCCCGATATCAGAAACTTTCTTTAAATAGAAATTTTGTTATTTAACGACCTTTATGGAAACTAGAATAATTGAGGCTACAAATTATCATTTTTTGACATTGGCTTAAAAAAAATCTACCTCCAATAATATTATGTGACATTATAAGGTCTTAGGAGTAAAACGCCATTAGGGTTAGGTCAAAAAGTGCGTCGTTTTCTCACAATAAGTTGTTAGTAAAAAAATGTCTGTATAAACAAATTAACTTTTGTGTATATATTCATATGTTCTTTCGATCACAAAGATAGCTTCTGGTGCTTCCAGTTAAGGATAGTACAACTTGCATGCAAACTCCGTAACGTAATAAGTTCTTACATACTAGTTGATTTAAGACAAACATTAGTAGAAACAACTCTTTAATCAAAACAGTTTTACGATATAAATCTGACAATCTTTCTACTAGGATAATTAACAATAATTTCGGAAAAAACTTCTCTTTGTACATACCATAATTTTTAATTTTTTTTTTATAGAATTACAGAAAGCCAAAACATCCTTGAATTGCCTGCCTATTAGTTGTTGTAATACAATAAATTTCTTCATCTGCCAAGTTATTTATATCTTTAACACCAACTTTATTTACATCGACATTTCTCATTTCTTAAAGCTGCGCCTCTTTAACTACATAAGGTCAGACTAGGAAGCGAAAACCTAACAATTATATATTGTAAATTAGGCGATTTTCATGTAATGAATCTGAAAAGTTCTGATACATAAAAGTTTCTTTCAATAAATATGCCTACTGTATATAGACTGTATCGATAATTTATGTCAGGTTCAACGAACGGCTTGTGTAGAAATGATCAGTGCGATGACAACTGCCCCCACCAAGGCGCTGAAAGGTTTAAAGATTCCCACTCCTCTCCAGTTATTCATAGAAAATGAAGCCCTGAAGGCAATTTACCGTCTCAGTTGCCTAGGACAGAGACTGGCACCTAACCTTGTAGCTGATACCCTACGTTTCCTATGCAAACAGACTACATGTCGCTGATTGTGAGACCAAACCACTCTCTTAAGATACTTTTATCAAGCAGAGATAATTGGGATTAAGAATAAACTCTTTCCCAAAATGAATCTTGGTACTTTACAGACAGATCTTGAGTGTTCGCTAAAAGTACGGTAGTCAGAGGGTCTTAATGTCTGGAATATCACGCAACGATTTTTCAAGTGAAAAGGTATGCTATTTTGCAATGTGGTAATTTCTGTAAGAGAGGCATAAACAGAAATAGGACTATTAACATATACTCAGGCAGTAGGGCTACAATATTGGCTCTGAGGTCCAACATAGTAGCTTCATAGCTGGTATCTCAATGCAGGGACGTCTTTGATAATTCAATAAAAAACTTCTACGTTATCAGATACGGGTGGGTCCCGGGTCACATGCATCAAAGTGGTCTATTGGATTCAATAATTATGACTTTTAACCAAAGTTTCACGCTTTGCAATAAGTCCGATCTCTTTTGATTGAAAGCAATCTTATTTTAAATTGTATATAATTGCTTTAGAGAAGTCCATCAAGACCGATACGTTTAACTCACTGACATTGTAATTTGACTAAAATGCATCTAGTCAAATAGTATTTTATTTTAAGTAAAGAACAATTAGTTTTGATCCAAGAACTTTAAGAGTCGATAATATTTGCTGTTGATAATAAAACATGATTATCTTGATTCAAAAGCTAGTGATCTTTACAGAACCTACAAGCCTCTATTTTTTTTTATAATCTAAGAAATTTAAATGTGTGTAAAATTTCTAGTCACTTGATGCAATTGTCAACACTGGGTAACACGGTTCCTAAATTCGCATAGATAAACCTGAGGAAACGTTATTCTAGGTGGAGAGTTTAAAAAAAAATAAGGAAAATCAAAATAATCCTAAAAACCTATGACTTACTTCTGAATGACTTTTTTAATAACGATCTAAAAAAACATGAAAGAAACTGTATACATATTTGTTTATATGTATAAAAACTGTTTTAATATTGCGATATTAAAATTCGTTTTTTTTTTCATATAACAGAAGACATTTGGTTTTTGCCATAAATATATCATTTCAAGTAAAACTGACAAAGCAAGTATTATTATATTATTTAAACAAGAGCTTTTCTTTCGGATTTATTTCATAAGTTTGAAATTTTTAATCGTAAGAAATAAGATCTCAGAAAGTTAAATATTTCGTGTTTTAAATGTCCTACTTAAAGGCTATTCCGAAAAGTTTCGTTGCAAATTATTGTGCCTCATTTAAAGCATCGACCTGCTTAAAAAATTTTTCTTAAACTTTTAAAATATTAGCTAAGACAGGTGTAACTTTTATATTTTAAAACAAAAAAGGAGCAATTTATCAAAAAAAAGTATACTAGTTAAGACTGCTCTGAAGAAAAACACGCGTAGAAAAAAGGGAACAGTGTTGACAAAGACAGGTAGCGCAGATGCACTTCTCTACTTTTACAACAAAAAGAATTACGATTTATTTTACCATTTTCAACTCAAACTTTGTGAAGTGTTTTGAAATATTACAAAAGTAGTATAATTAAGCCGGTTCTATCCTAGAGATAGGAAAATGCATGGGTGCGAGAGAGAAAGATATATTTTAATATGCGATAGAGAGGATCAATCATCATTTGTGTTTATTCGTGCATCATCGGCTGTTGTCACCAGTTATCCTTGTGTCTCTCTCCCACCTATGCATTTTCCTGCCCCAAGGTTAGAACCGGCTTCTTACACCATATTAAATAAATAAAAAAAGTCGTTTACCATGGTTGGACGTTGAACCGCAGGTCTCGCGCTTAGTATGGCGCTACCTTATCCATAGGACCATCGTCTCTTCGTACTATATTTGGCAACTAATGTGTACAGTAGAGTTACTTAGTGCAAATTACCAAAAATGCAGCCACCAGCAAGTCAAGAACTTGTCTTAATTACCATCGTCAACGTCCTCGTGGGAATTCTAGCGCCTTCACCATTTTTTTTTTGCGATATTACGGTGTTTATGAAGCGTGTTGGTATCACCCTGATCGTCATTCCTTTAATCATCCCCCCACCCGCTCCTCGCAAGGTCCTTTGCGTACCCGTATTGCCCAGAGTTCGCAGTTGCGGGGGCCCCGAGTGAGCTGGGTTGCCGAATTGTAAGGCTTGTGGTTTTAAAGGTTCCTATGTATATTTCTATAAAAACAAAATACACTTTTATGCAATGTAAAAGTATTATATATTACCAGTTATTTTAGCCAAAGTATATATTGGAGTTTAAAATATGTTAAAAACTAAATTAGTTGCTAACCTTATACAATTTTCTGGGGGCATCGAATTGGGGGGGGGGGCGAGTGCTGGATTTCTGAATTGTAGGAAAAGATCTTATGTCGTATATGATGATGTCATAACTGTAATTTGTCGTCTGTCAATATTCCCCACAAAATATTCGGGTGTTGGTTTCGTGTATCTTCGTGTTTTGGGTCCTTGTTTGAGGTTCTGGTTCATTGTTCGTCCATTAGTGGTACTACTAGTTGAGAGATCCGTTAGGTTGATAAGAAAAACATCGACGAGACAGCATATGACAGCCTTGCGTTCATGTATTTTCGGGTGTTGTGTTCGAGCGTTTTTGTTGTTAGTTGAACCGTTACCAGTGATAATAGTCGAGAGATTCGTTAAATTGGTAAGGAAAATGGTGCGATAGCATATGATGATGTGATTACGTCACCCCACATGCTGAATTACCGAATAGTAGAGTCTAGGTATAAGTCAGTAGAAATAAAAAAAATGGAATAATGTAATATTAAGTAAGTTTTACTTATTTTAACAAAAAAAATTATTTAAACAAGTTTTATTTCATATGTCTAATATAATCATATAACAGGTAAGCATTTCCAATACTACAAGAATTTAAATTAAATTTATAATATGTACAGACTTTAACACTTTCTTGATTTAATATTGGAAAATCAGGTTTATATTCTAAATTAAAGATGTTGGGAGGCTGTAGATTCACTTCAGAATAAAATTTTAGCAATAAATCCTTTATATTAAATCCTTTAACGTAGATAGTATCTACATCAATGAGATCCTCCTGCAGTATCCTGGAAAGTTAACTGTAATCCATATAATCAGTATTGGAGTGTATTCCGTGAATATTATAAAATATATAGCTTACAGTTTTTTTTTCTGAGAAACAGGTAGGTTACAGTATACAGTTTTAGGTTTAAAAATCCAGGATTTCATTTCGTAACCATTATATATAGTCAGTTCTCTAACTTCAAATCATGTGTCAATTCTTGAATATCCACGATTATAAATGACATGGTATTTATACTACTAAGTTACAAATGATTATACGATAATTTTTACATTAGGTGACTATTCTAAAATCTGATAATGCACCACGATAGCATAGGCGCGAGCATCATTTGAAAAATTTTTGGAGCTTTGAAATTCAAGTCGACTGTGCTGCTTTTAAGTGCTTCATTTTGTTGGGAACAATCAGTGATAAATATTGCTCTATTTGCGAAGTCAATTATATTCAGTAATGATTCACTTAGCATTTTATTTAGATAGAATTTTTTGAAAATCGGTATACATCGTGTAGAGTTCTGCAAATTGTTTATTGGGAGAACTTTGATTGAGTGATTCGTACGGATATACTTCTGAGTTCAAATAAAGTCACACTTTCTTGATATTTAAGTTATTAGAATAAGTACAGTAATTTTAAGGGTTGTCTTTTCGATTTTTTCTGAAAAAAATAGCATAACATATCGAGCTACAAATGTCCTTTTTTGTTGACCTTAAGCCTGGCTACTCATGAATCTCGAAATTTCGAAAGGAGATAACAATCGGCTTGTTATTAGCTGTGTCTTCTAATAATTTCAGTTTGAGTAAATCGTTGGGGAAAATGAGTTTAACTCTAAGCTCAATTAAAGATATTGTTATAGTGACCTTTTCATCTCTTTCAGTATTAACATAACAATTTTCATCATTTTAAGCGCTCACTAGTTTAATTTTTTAGTTTCTAATAATTATATTTTTGTAATCAGAATATATTCCACACAGAAAATATATAGGTATAAGTAAATTGTAGTTATCACCGTTTTCTTTTTCATTTTTATCAAAAGTAGGTAATGTTCCCGATGGCCAAATCCAATCGGCAGCATTGAGAATTTTACTATTATGCTTATTAAGACCTAAAGAATTTTTAACAGCAGTCGTTAATCCGAGTTCTTTAACCCTTTCAGTTTCTTTGCCATTGAGCTGATAAGTGACAGAATCAAGCAGGAACTCGGCTACATTATTTGATAATGAATAAGTTCCTGTTTTACCTGCAGTATTTAATACAATAATTGAAGCTTCTATATAGAGTTTAGCTTGACTTATATCCATAAATAGATCTTGTTGGTTAATAACAATTTCTATCTCATTATTGTTGTTAAAAGATTGAGTGAAAGGGTGATATGTGTGTCACTCTTCTCAAACAACTGCTTCATCTGTGTTGACTGGCTGAAATAGAACAAAGTAGCGTGAGTATTTGCGTTAATATCTGTTTACAGACTGAATTTGTATTGCCTCGTCTGTCGATTATATTATTTTCTATATGTTGTTGTTGTTGCATTTGATTAAAAATCAATAACATACATTCTTAATTCCAGTCTTTCAATAATTTTTTCTCCTCTGAATTTAGTCTTGATTTAAAAAATTTACTGTAATATTATCGATACTCCCCAGTTTTACAGGTAAAAGCTTAGATTTTGTAGTTTTACTATTAAACTCTATCTAGGTTTTACAGTTGGTGAGAATATTTATAATATATGTGAAGGTTGTTTGTATAATAACCACCTGAAATTATGTTACACTCTATGCGTATAGTAATCACTTTAACCATATTTACTGAAATATCCGATTGATGCAGTAAGTTAATAATTGGCTTTATTTGTTTTTTTGATCACCTTTTCAATGTTAAACATTATAGAAACGAAACCTTCACATATTTACTAATATGGTAATTTTTTCATTAATTTCATTATCTCTTTTGTTCACATATTTTATGCCCCATTCCTCAATAGTCTCCTTAATGCTAAATATTCTTATGTCAAAGTCATCACGCACTTTTTCAATTTAATAATTTTGTCATCGAGTTCACTATATCTTTTGTTCACATAATGCATAACCCATTCCTCGACGTCTGCTCAACGTTAATTATTTTAGGGGCAAGGTTGCAACATATTTTTCCAATTCAGTAATTTTTATATCGAGTTCGCTGTCTGGTTTCTTTACATAATTCAGACAGTCTTTATTAAAAAAATCAGTTAGTTGTGAATGTGTTTATGAACATAACCTTGAGTAACAGTCGGAGTTTTGTGATAATCCTGCTTTAGTTAAACATTTATTTTCTATTCGTATTGTCCATCAGTAGTTGCTTAAATCCTACCCCGGAGACCATGTAATATATAATTTTTCATACCAAATTTCTGACGCAATAATTTATCAATTGTGCTGCTACGACGTTCCATTTTGATTCCAAACCAATTTATTTTGTATGTTTGTGCTACTGCTTATATAATATATTAAAGAATGTTATTTAAAAACCAAATTGATTGCTATATTTATATAATAAGTAAAATAAAACAGTTAATTTAACAAATGTTTTTTATAATAATTTAACTTTACAAATACAAAAGATTTAGAAGAAATTATTTTTCCATATGTAGTGATCGTCTTCAGTTTCGTTATTAAAAAGGTCATACGATCCAATATTAATTCGATCGTCAATATCTTGGATTGTTGCTGTTGTAGGAACCGAATCATATTTTGCAGCTTCCAGGTAATGTGGTATATTAGCGAGGTATTCTTTTAATTCTTCGCTTACCATTTCAGCACAAAATGTACCGAGATTTATAGAACCATATAAATATTTGTCACATATTTGTGCCCCAGCCATAAAATTTTTTTATCCTTGATCTCATCCTCATATTGATCTATGGTTGCCTGAATATTTGACCAATCATTTACACTATCCAAACTATAGTGAGCCTTATTTCTTAATTCCGACATGTACAATAGATTGTTAAATTTAATCATATCATGTCTTAAGCAAATTATATAAATTACTCTAATAGACCGAAACTTAATAACGTTAGAGTATTGTTTCCAAAAACTCCAGTACTTTATACAAATAAGATAGGGTCTATTTCCCTTTAGTTTACTAATAATATCTATAATATCATCTGATAGTATTTCAGCTACACGTTTTGGCAACCAGGTCTCGAATGCGCTATTATCATTGTTATCATGTAAAACTACTGCAACAGTTTGGCTAAATAGTAAAATCATTTAAACAATTTTTTAATTTTTTCCACAAACATATCAGTATTTTTTTTCTCTAAAAACTCTAAATCTTTGCTATATGTTTGATTAACTTTATATAGAGTTTTTTCATTGTTGAAAATTGGTATAAAATGAAAAAAAAAATTAATGTGTATACAAAAGCAGATTCAGTACACTACACGAACACAATATTTTATGTTTATGCAACTGATTTCTGCGTTGATATATTCTCAGCTGTGACCCCGTTTCATTTTATTACAAACTCATTCAAGGACAAATGACAAACATTACAAAACAATAAAAAGGCGCAACTGATCTGTATCAAAGTCAAATACACATCAATACATGTGAAAGCCACCAAGGCTAAAGCCATGTGCCAAAAGTGACCTTGAGCAAACCCAAGATCATCGAACACATAACCTCTGTCGACGCCAGAGTCAAGGTAAACTCTGTGGTTAATTGCACCGTCGCGTGGGAATGACCAAGATCGGGGTTAAGAGTGGGAGTGACACTCTTTTTTGCATTTTCACACTACTGAGCACTTCAGCCTTGGGTTTTCTCAATCGCTGTTATATTATAACGATCCTCCAGTTTTCCCAGAAGTACTGAAGAAACATCAAATTGGATTGTTACTAAATAAGAGTACTTTGTTTTTTCTGACCAAATCATTTTTTGTAGATTCTACATTTCGTTCAATAATACTTGTAGCATTGTTATTTAAAAAAAAATATTATTACTACCTTCGTGTTCGTAAAACTTCGATCATATCAATAGACTTAAACAACAATAAATTTGTTTAAACGTTGTTTATGGTTGGTAGGGGAGCGGCTGTTGTTGACAGACCCACATATTTTTATTTAAATTTAGTTCCAATATTTTGGACGTGACTCCGTTTAGTATTTTTAAGTGTTAAAAATTACTGTAAATGCTAAGTTGCTAATTAATATCAACAAAAAAGGAATTTATAATTTATTGTTGTCTGTAAATATTGTTATATAGTATTTTATTATTAAAATTAATATAGTAATTTAGGTAACCAGAAAGCCATATTTTTGTCTTATTGCCCTATTACTTTATTCTTCTAGTTCTGAAGATATTATAATGAGGGACAATTCGGTGGCGTCCTTATAAAATATTTTAACGAAGAATTAGAGAAATGTGGATGCGTCCTTATAGAAAAGTTATACCGATTAGTCATTGTTCTAGTGAGATTTTAGACCTTTAATCGTGTATGTTCTATAGGTGTATATAAATAAGTAGAACAGGATTTAAAAAATAGTTGTAATTGACCAGTGAACATGTAAACAAGAAATTAATAAAGAATAGAAAGTAATTGGTGAAAAGAAGTGTCATTATTCGGATTTAGTGAGTGATAATAAGGAGAGGAAATCATAACAATATGTTAATTCCACGGAGGAATTCGCTATCGTAAATAGCCTTACGTATTTTATTTACTAATTTATCCGATGTTTTGGATTGAAATTCCGTTCTGTGTTTTGTTTAAATAAACGAATTTATTTATTGCTCTAGGGCTTTTGTTTTTCCTGTTAATTTAAATTGCATTCTGTTTGCGGTTGAGTTTACGCTGCATCCCTAAATTGTCGATCAAATAACTAGAGTCACTCTGACTTCAGTTTAGTAAGCAGGTCTCTTTTTCTGGGCACATTTAATATTTTTTCTTTAATTCTGCGCTTGTCTCGTTCAACTTTAACTCGTACAATTTTTTCCCTACGTTGGCCACAATTTTTGAATAAGTTATTAACAGGTTGTATACCGAAGAAATCAAAAAATAGACGGGTTTTGTATTTCAGTGTATGTTTTATTAATATCGGCCAAGCGCTTTCGGTCTAACTTAGACCATCTTTAGAGCTCAGAGGTGTGCCCTTTGACGAGGTCTGAGCCCTGAAGATGGTCTAAGTTAAACCGAAAGCGCTTAGCCGATTTTAATAAAACATACACTAAAATACAAAACCCGTCTATATTTCACAATTTTTGAGTTATATTATATGACACAACTAATTAATTATTAACAACCGTTAAACAAGTATTTTCCTTAAACACAACACATGTCGTCAAAGGATCCACACAAATGTAATATTAATAGTTATTTCAAAAAATAATTTTATTCTGCAGCAAAATCACAGTGAATTAAAAACAAACAACAGACTCACTATGATATACTCGTACATGAAACTAAATTACAATGCATTATTTATCATTTTAAAATGCAAAATAACGAAACGTTCCTTTTAATTGGACAATATGTGGCAGAGCAACACCAAAATGATAATAGACTTCTAACAAGTTTTACCGCAAGCAATTTATGATACATGAATATTTATAATATATTAATAATTGTTTTTACTAAGATATTATTTTAGATATTTTCTTGAGTATATATTTATAATTATAAATGTTGATATCAATTAAGGAAACTTTTTGAAAAAACTAATGGAATTCGATAAACAATTATTTGTCCATTATAGCAGACTTACAGATTACTAACGATGATTTTCGAATATTTGTAAAAATGTAAATTATACTTATTTAGAAATGTAAAATATTTTGTTATAAAATAGGCCTATAAAATAAAAGGCAAGTAAAAATACTGATTTTTTTTTCAAAGGTCCAATTTACACACGATTTGGCAAAAATTGTTTTAACAGTCACTTAAAGACAAATGTTGACTTGACCAACAAAGGTACCTTGTATTAGTAGTTGTATGCTTCATTTAGTAAAAATTTATATTGATTTATTTTTTTATAAAAAATTTATTTTTTAATTTTTAGTTCTGAACTCATTATGATATCTATAATTTATTTGAACTAAGTACCAAACCATTTTATGCAAAGTTATAAACCACACTAAATTGAACAACAAAATATTATTTCATTCTAAGAAGTCTCCAAATATCAACCAAATATTAAATTTGCCATAGTAAATTATCCATTTTGAATTCCAAGAAATTAATTGTAGATTCATAATTTAAGCCCCCCAAAAATAACCCCAATACCGATATTGAAAAAACATTGAGAATGTTTATTCTTAGTCGGACATATTTTATCAAGCATATTGAGTTTAAAGATATTAATTTAAAATCCTTAATATGCATCCCAAAGTCAATCTTCAACATTGTCTACAACCTTCAAACAAACGTTAAAAATCTCAAGATCAGTTTAATTAAAATCGGAAAAATGTAAAGTTTATTTAATTTTTAAAAATTAACTTCGTAAAATTTTCAACCCACTGAATTGGATCGATCATCTTGAATTTCAAAAAAATAATTTTAAACTCTAAATTTAATCTTAGTCTACATCCTCGAAAAATCCCCAGTACCAATTTTGGACACAATCTGGAAATGTAAAATTTTTAACCGCCATATGGCATCTGCCATATCGAATTTTTAAGATATACTTGGTTATTTACACCCTAACAAATCTCCTGATACCTTTTTCTTTTTAAGAGTCGCTTAAAATTATTTCAAAATAGATGAGATCTCTGTTATCAATCCTTACTCTATAACTGAAATTTAATTTATTATAACTTGCTTAAGATACAAATTTTAAATTTATTTTTAACAACTTGAGTGGG
Source organism: Diaprepes abbreviatus (assembly GCA_034092305.1). Classification (NCBI taxonomy): domain Eukaryota; kingdom Metazoa; phylum Arthropoda; class Insecta; order Coleoptera; family Curculionidae; genus Diaprepes; species Diaprepes abbreviatus. Next base: position 1,993,063 of record JASJET010000303.1, read on the forward strand.
CGAAATCCCACAAGCTGATGGAAGTCGTGTTCTACTTTAGTCAAGAGATATTTTAGATCGTATATATTACATAAGTTTAAGAAAGCTGTGATCAATTTCTCATAAATATAATTAACTAGAAAATAAAAATTAATAATGCCAATTATAGAATTATTTTAAATGATTCTGCTGAACTATTGAAACTATAAAGCTCTGTGGGGACGGACCATTTCTATGTTGTCGGGTCCTAGGTGCAGTTTGCCTACAACTTTTCTCTCTTAGTATAATGTCTGGCCTATTATGAGCAACTGTTTGATCTGTTAGAACCGTTCGGTTCCAATATAACTTGAACTCGTGGTTTTCAAGAATAGTTCGGATTGTATATGTACTAAGGTAATTTTCCTACCTACAATAGTTTTAACTTATCTGCTAACTCTTGGTGGAGTATCTTAGCGGCTGAGTCGTGCCTTTCCTTATACTCGGTTGTGGCAAGCGCTTGGCATCGTCCAGCTACTGCTGGATTGTCTCTGATATTCAACAGCCACATCTATATTGGTCATTTTATATTGAGGAATCTCTGATGATGAAATTGTGATAGTTTTTCAGCGGAATAACTTGGTCTTGGATAGCTAACAAGAAGCCCTCCGTTTCCGGAAACATCTGTCCTGAAATTAACTAGTAATTCGACGCTAAGTTTTCGATATTTTCCTAATTGACCTCATTTGGATGCCTTAATGGAGTGGTTTCTGTAATCAGGTTTGTAACTTCTCTTGATCTGTTTGATGGTGAGAAGCAATATCCTGTTTTCTCGACTGGAGCGGCGTTGAATCGTCTGCCTCGCATATTACTCGATGTAGTGTAGAAGAGTTCGCTAACCTGTGGAAACACGAACGTAAGTTTAATATTTGTTGGTTGAACTGCTTACCAATATCCACCAATTCTCTTCCCCCTTGATGTCTTGGAAGCATTATACGTCGAATAGCACTTCGAGGGTGATGTTTTTGTGCTTTAGTTAATGTCCTTATTTTTGTTTTCAGGTTTTGGATGTCCGTCCTGCTCTATTTTATAATCCCAAAAGAGTAATTAAGTGCGGAGTAAGGGTACGTGTTGAGCACCTTAAACAAATTTCTACCACTTAGGTTGGTTGGTAATACCCGCCTTACCCTCCTGAAAAATTCGGTTATTAATTCGGCTTTCATAGTGCAATGATCAATTCTTTTAGCCTGTTTCATACCTAGGTATTTGTATGTTTGTTCTGCTTCCATTGCAGCTATAGTTTCACCGTTCGGCATTTCAAATTATCCTAGTTGTATCTTACCGTTAACAATGTTCAAAATAGGGCACTTGTTAAGCCCATATTGCATTCCAATATCCCCGGCGAACTCCTCCACAAATTTAAGCATCAGAATTGTATTAGTAATGATGGTGTCGCTGAATGGCATTTGCAATATTTTTCCCGGTAAATATATTGCGTTCTAAAATGGAAACAAAATGATTATCGAACCTATACATTCTCAGTGGCACTGAGTCGAAGGCCTTCTTATAATCCACGTAGTCAGCAAAGAGATTTCTTTTGTTAGTGCACGTTTGGTTACATATGACAGAGTCCACAATAAATTATTCCTTGTATCCTATTGCTCCCTTCGTGCATCCTTTCTGTTGAGTTGCAATAATGTCATTTTGCTCACAATGTGCATAGATGCGTTGGGTCAAGCAGGAGGTAATCATCTTATCCAGTGTGGGAAGGCACGTGATTGTCCTATACTTTTCTGTTGTGTTGATCCTTTGGCAAGAGATACGTACATATAGTCTCTTCAGTCAAGATTATCCAGTTGCTGGTGCATACACTAGAACTTTTTGAACCAGTAGTTTTGGATCCCGTCGAGATCTGGTGCTTTCCAGTAATGGAATTCCTTGATTATTCCTGAAAATTCCTTGGTGAAAAATGGCTCAAACTGCATCTGGCTATAGTCTTGGCAGATCTGGTGTTCTTCATTGATCCAGCCGGCTGCGATGTTACAATTGGCGGGTGTGAAAAGTTGTTTGCCCCAGAACTCTTCTACCTACTCTCTATTGGAATATCTATTATCTGCCATATTAGATGAAGAGTTTAGCTTACGGTAGAAAGTCTTTTCTGATCGTTGAAACAGCGCATTGTCAGCTATTCGGTTATTGCTGGTCTTGTATCTCTTTAGCCGTCCTGCAATAACAGAGAGCTTCTGTTTCAGCGTGTCAAGGCATTGCTGAGCGGTAGCATTCGCTGGATCTTGTTGCGAATGGTATCGGACACGATTCATAATTTCTTCAACCCGTCTTTGCAGTTTACTTGTTCTTGTGCCCCTGATGTACTTCATCAGCTGTACTATATCTTTTCGAAGGTTTTCAGTTTTCTTACTTAGACTTTTTTCCCATGGTGGTTTGTTGGGTTCTGTTGCTGATCGGTATTCTGTCGTAACTTTAATTTCTAACACAGTCACGATACAGTAGATGGTTATATTAAAGAATCCAGAGTGTAGGCATCTGAAACATAAGCTGGCAAAATCCGATTGTTCATGATGTCTAACATGGCACCCAGTTTTTTGGATGAATTAATTTTTGGCAGTGCCGGTCTGCTTAACGGATTGACTCCATCATATTGTTTTCTATTATTAATATGTATTTTTATTAATATTATATTTTTTTGAATCGCAACTCCATAAATTGGTTCACTATATTGATGTTGATACTTTTGGAATATTTAATATTTCCAAAGCCAAATATTGTTCCTGTAATTTTTCAATTTCACACAGATTAGATTTTATAGAAAATATTTTTCTAGTTATGTGAAAGAATGCATTTGATGCACTAAGCTGCGGTTTTTCATCCCATATAAAAAACGATTTGTGTTTTAGCTGTTCCAAATGGTCGGAGATTATGGTGTGTTCATTATTTTTATCTTTTTTGGGCTTTTTCTGGCTTACAAAATTCTGTGTAGTGATATTTTGTTCTCTTCATTGCTAGAAAGGGAGGATTATCTAATATTGACGTTCGTCCTATTTTTCTAATAAATTTTCCTTTTTTTTCGAAAGCAGAGTTTTGAGAACTCTTCGTAACATGCGTACATGCTAACAAATTAAGTAGATGATATGTTTATTTTTACTGAGATACTTGCATGCTATTACTGAGGGAACTACTTCTTTATTTATTTATTTATTATTTGCTATATTTTTAAGTCTAAATAACGACTGTGTTCTTCAAAAAATTCGTAACCTTAAACTATGCAAAGATTGTCAGTTTTAGGGTAATTTGACCTCGAGTAAAAACTTGTGCAGGTTTTTTTATTAATCATTATCTGTTATACAATGAGAGAAAATAGTGGTTATTGGACTGTATATAGGAAGGTTTGGTTGCGGAGACGAGAAAATATAAAGTAATTTAAATTCAAAATACGGCGACAGCGTACCAGGGAACACTGTAACTATATTTTTGGTAGTTTTTGAGAGGATATTTAATACATTTGGGAGTAAAAGTAATGGCGAGTGACGTGCAATACGTCGAGCACTATCTTATAGTTCTACGTTACCACTCTTCGATTATTTTCATATCTCCCCAAAATGCTCAAGTGTCAGTAAAATGTGTCACGTAATTAAAGTTAAGCTGCTAACACCCATTAATAAAATTAAGCAAAAAAGTAGCGAAAAATGATCAGGACAGTAATAATAATAATATCCGAAGTGATTTTTGGGCTGATGTATTGGTAGGGCTGCTGAGGGCTATTTCATGGATTCTGGGGGAGACAATGTTCCATTTTAAAAAGAAACAGGTTGAGAAGATGATCTCCTGTTAGATAAGAAGCAACAACATCACAACAGCAGTAGTAACTACACCGGTAGGAAAGCCAACCTCCACCCGCTAAAAGTGCTGCGCGTGAACTTCAACCAACGCTCACTTAAGCGGGACAACCAAGACGGCGTATTAAATGGACTGTGCCGATGAAAAAGTGAATAGTGCGCATTTTATACAGGGCAACTCATCTGGGACGAGAGATGGCTATTCTCGGGAACAAACTAATTCCATAAACGTGACTTAGATCAGAAGCATTGACGATGAGAGTGATCAAATGTCTGAACCTGAGCTAGACCCCGAGTTTAAAGAATAACCTAACAACGACATGTGAGTGGACATCGCTGAAATCCAATAGCAACAATACTTACATAAGTACGAAAACAAACCATTCCAAAAGCTACATCCGCTGTAGATAATAAACGAGACACTCAACCAGCGCTCACATAAGCTTGACGACAAGACAACGCATGGAATCGTCAGTGGCTATGAATGAGTCAATAATGTGCATTGGTTACAGATGGGATGAGAGACGGTCGGCTGCAGACAACAACTACATGCCGAATTTTGCTGAAAATATCAACACCTACAAGTCTTGCAACACATAACAGTAGACTAATATAAGTTTATTCTTCGAAATAAACTAATTCCAGAAACATAATTTAATATCATTAAAATGGAAATCGAGCGAAAGATCCGAGACACTGAAAATAACAATGAACAAATCGCCTAACCTCATCCACATTCCGCACCCTAGGTCGAAGAACAACCAAATAACGACATTCGAGATAACAATGGTCTACCAGAAATTATCCATTGAAATGAGTAAGACAGTGCAGGAGTATAATGAAACCAATGAATTATGCAGGCTACCACTACCAAACATAAACTTATCTAAAAAGCAAGGCCTTGTATTACATATCTTAAACAACAAAGTTTTGCCAGTTCCTGTTTCAGAGGCTTACACTCTAGAACATCTACATTTGCTGATCTACTGCATTGCAACTACAGTGGCTAGAACTATGAAGGTTAAGAACACCACAACCTAGGATCCCGCAATGGGAGAAAAGAATTAAAAAAAGTAATCGAAAAGACATAAGACAGCTAATTATATTAGAGGTGTAAGAACAAGAAAATGAGCACAAAAAATATTGAATCGAGTCCAATACCACTCGCAACAGGACCTATTAAACAGCACTGCGTAATAATGTCTTTAGGCATAAAAAAAAATTTCTGTGACTGGAGGATGGGTTAAGAGATATAAACCCAGCAACAACCGAAAACCCTTTCTGAGTGCTCAGAAAAAACCTTTTATGAGAAGTTAAACTCTTTTCAAAGAATGTCATCTTAGATTTCCGAATAAAAAAACCACTAAAAATGGTCTAGAGAAGTTAACCAGCTACAGACTCTCACTGCAACATTTGCTGTAGCTGGATCAACGAAGAACATCAAATCTGCCAGGATTACAGTCAGATGCAATTAAAACTTTTCACTACCGAGAAAATCAATAACTCGTTAAGGAACTTCATAATTGGAAAGTCCTGCGTCATTGCAATTCAGCAGAAAGGATCTGCCAGAGGCGCAATGTCTTACAAGGAGCAATTATTAGGTCATCTATGACCAGGTCTCGTTTTTAGAACACCTCATATCAGCTTAAAGAACTAGGATCTACGTGCAAAAACGTTCCAACGCCATCATCGAGACAGCCACAATTCCAACACTAAGGAAACTATTTCAAAAGATTCACTAAGCCCGTTATGGCTCTGCGTGGCCATAATGGGCTTAGATGCGACTTTCGTATTTAGAACAATCGTAGAGAGGTGGTAAGACTAAATCATTTTCGGTATATGCCTGATCTTAAATTGATGGCTGCCACCAGAAGTCAGCTGAAACAAATGCTCAAAATAATTCTACGGGACCAAATAGCATACTTCTGTATGCTATTTGGCCTTGATAAATGCCGCATTTTAGGCACAACCGAAAGTATTTTAGATGAAGAACGGTCAAATTGTTACGACAATGGAGGCAGAACAGGTCTAAAAATACTTGAGCATGAAACAGGCACAAAAATTGACCAAAGAACTATGAAAAGTAACTTAATCAATGGGTTCATAAGACTGATGGGGCAGGTACTGCGAACCAAAAAATGGAGCAGCATCATTCTCGTAGTACTACCGAGCGGACAATGCTATCAAGATATCACGGAGAAAGTCTATTGATAGATTTTGGTAAGTAATTCGATTAACAACTAACAAAACTACGCTCATATTTTCATAGGCTGGCAGAACATTCTGTGCTGCTCTTAGCAATATGCAAGATAGACGATTCAATACCGTTTTGATTGAGGGACCATGAACTGATCTTTCGTCAGCAACCAGAAAAGCTTCAAGCCCTGGTACAGATGCACCACCACACAAAAGTGGTCAACCAGGAAAATGTCAGCAAATTAGCGACAAACTATAGATTGACGTCTGGACAATTGTCTCCTAAAACCGAAGGCGTTCTACCAGCTATCTAAGATTATATCATTCCAACAAAAAACTATCTGAAACACATAATAAAGACCCCTTGATCCAGAACGACCTATGCCGTATGGATGTCGAATATAAGAAGCAATCCAGCAGATAACAGGATGCCAAGCATTTACCCCATCGGAGTCTTTGTAGAGAAACGATTCAGCCGCCAAGATCATTCATGAAGAACTAGCAGAAAAATTGATACTGTTGTAGGTAGAGAAAGTGCCATACTATTAATACAATCTTGAGCCTATACCGAAGAAAAAGCTGTACTGTGATCGAACTGTGCTTACAGATCATACAACCTCATTTTGGTTGATAAAACAATACTACTAGAAATTGGAACCTCTAGCAAAAACAATATAAGAGATAGGCATAGTGAAAAGATCGTTAAATACAGGGACCTGGAGGTACAAATACGCAGATATTGAGGAACAAATACCGCCTAAACGATCCCCATATTTCTATCCAGGCCATGCAAAAGGCAATGCTACTTGGATTCGCTCGAACTGTCCGGAAGTTTATAGGAAATACAATTGATCATAACATCATCTAGGGCTCGACAACATGCAAAGAGCCCTCCACAGAGTATCTGGGATGAGCGAGTAGTCTCTGAAGGGATTGCAAGAGCCGTTTTGCTGAGTATATGGTATAATAATAATAGTTGTTTTATTTTCGATAAGATAATATATAAATGTTAAGACAAAAAAATTAATAAAAAATATCGACGAAGAGAGTTCGCAATCATCTGCGAAAGCAGTAAGCAGCACTCTTATACTCGTATGAATGCATGTAATTCTGTATTCTAAATAAATTAAATTAAACAAACAAATAAAGCATTTAATACTAATTAACTAACATTAATATGATATTAAAACAGAAAATAAATTTTAAAATAAAAGTAAAACATATGTTCAATTGAAACTAATTAACATATTATTTAAAGAATACAATAAAATACAATATACACTCCGACAAAATTCTGACCTTCTCAATATAGCTGCATGCGAGTCATGTGGTTCAGATTCGAAGGCTTTTTGATAGTCCACGCGAAAAGGTTCCTTCGTTTGGTGTAGGCCTGATAGATGACCAAATAAATAATACGTTGTTCTTTGCAACCCATTACGCCCCTGCCATAGCCTTTTTGCTGAATTGCAATGACATTGTTTTGCTCGCAGTGTACATTGATATGTTATATCAAGCAAGCTGTAATCACTTTAGTTAACGTGTGAAGGCAGGTGATCGACCGATATTAGGCTTGATCTTGTCTATTATGTTAAACCTTTAGCGAGAGATACGTGACTTCTGTTGTGGATCATGCATAAACATAATCTATTAGGACAGTCTGCCTTTGGTACATACTCCAAAACTCCTGGCAGACTAGATGTTCTTCGTTGATTCATCAACATTGATGTTACAGTGGGAGGTTGTAGCTAATTGACTTCTCAAGAACTCTTCTACTGATTCCTTATTCTTTCCGATCATTCAGACAGCGCATTGTCTCGTTTTCGGTTGATGCTGGCTTGATATTTCTTAAACCGTCCGGTAGTCACGGAAAGTTGTTTTAGTGTGTTAAGATATTATTGCGCAGTGATTTTGCGAGTGAAATCTGAACTGATTCAATATTTCTTCTAATCGTCTCTGCAGTTTTCTTGTCTTAATACATTCAATATACTCCGTCAGCTGTCCTACGTATTTCCAAAGATTTTCGATTTTTCTATTGTCTTTTTTCCTATTGCTAAATCCTAGATTGCGGTATTCACGACCTCGTGGGGATCTTAACTTCTATACTTCTAACGGCTGCAGTTACAGTGCAGTAGATCAGCATATGTAAATGTTCTAGTGTGGGAGCCTCTGAAACATACTGGCAACACTCTGGTTTTTATAATATCTAATACAATACCGAACTTTCTAGATGAGTTTACTCTTGGCAGTGGTGACCTGTAGCCATTAGCACTGCCTTACTCATTTCAATGGATAACATGTTGTAGAGTTCAGCGTTGTCTATGAATGTCGTTGTTTGGTTGTTCTTTTACATTGGTTTCTAGATGTGAGTGATATTCAACGATTTATTCATTGTTATCATCAGCGTCTCAGATCTCTCCCTCGAATTCCATTTTTATGATGTTAAGTTACGTTTCTGAAATTACTTTGTTTCGGGGAATAACCATTTGCTAGTCTGTCGTCCTCTGTTGCGACACTTGTATATGTTGATATTCCCTGCAGAACTCAGCATGTAGTTGTCTGTAGTCGATCGTCTCTCGTCCTAGATGAGTTACTCTTAGTGTTGGTTGGCTGTTTTGTCGATGTAATTGCTGTTGTCGAACTTTAGTTAGCAACTCGATTCAATGTTATCATCAGTGTATATGATTTATCGCTCGATTTCCATTTTTACGATGTTAAGTCGTGTTTCTGGGATTAGTGTATTTCAGAGGATAACCCCATGTTGATCTGCTATTCTCTGTTTTGATATTTGTATATATGGCTATTCCTTGCAAAATTCCGCATGTGGTTGTTGACTGTAGACAATCATCTCTCATCCTAGATGAATTAGTCGGTAAAAATATACATTATTGATTCATTCAGTCTTTTTATGCGCTGTCTGGGTCGTCCTGCTTGAGTGCTTGTTGAGGTTACCGCGTATCTTATCTTTTTGTTCCTTCATCATTTGAAAGCTTTAAGGTGTGGTTATATCGGTTGTTCTTCTCTAAATAGATTGTCTTTTCTAGGGCTTTGGGCTCAGTCCGCCTAATTATAGCAGCACGTTCTTTGTTGGATGCTACATTTTGGCATTCCTCTTAGTCCGGCTTCCCACCTTCGACCATGGGAGATCCTAATAGTCTTTAAACTACCTACCTAGTAAAGCTCTCAGGATCATCGAAACCCATAAGCCTCACCGCCGAGTCAAATCAAAAATTTCCTGGAGGGACATTGATATTTATAATAAACAAATAATTAATATTACTAAAATAATATTTTTAAACGTTTCTTAAGCAGAAATAGTCATGACGAATAAGAACTGCATTTTCAGTGTCACTTGAAGTGATAACGAACTTCTTCTTGTAAAAATCAAATACGTGCTATTACATCAACATAGTGTTGATAATATGGTTTAAAGAAGTCTTTTTTTATCAAATATACAAATATATTTCCAGCTACTCTAAAGGGCATAATATATAACTATGCTACTTAATATTGATTTAAAAATAATGGATCCACAAATTAATAAAGAGGTTTTTATGCCTTACAGATATTTAAAAATTATTCAATATATATGGAATATATAACTAATAAAACGATGTTAACTCGTGTCCCAAATGATTTTTTTTTAAAACCCGAAAAAGTGCATTGGAACTGTCTGCTAATATTACTGAATATCTTCAAGTTCTGCTATGCATAATGTTAAGAAAAATGGAAGACTGACGTATCTTAAAATAGAGACTAAAAATATTAAAGTAAGAAATATTTCTCGACAACGTTATATTATATTTCACCCTATTATAAAGGAGATTTAATTTAATATTTTCACGAAGACCTAAAAAAATAAATTATTTTATTTTGGTAGGGTTTTAAAAGTAATATTAATGGTTCATTGTCTATTAGTTTCATAAATTATTTTGAATAAAAAATTCAATCTATTGCAGAAAATAACATAAAATGAATCAAATCCATCAATTAAATCAACATTTATTATAACTTTAAATAATAATTTTATTTAAATATAGTATACAATAGAGCTTCATAGTTAAAAATACGTACATTTTTTAAATACCAATATAGAACACAGTTTATTTTATACGTATATGAATAAAGCATTTTAAAATAGATGAGATATGCATTACCACTCCTCGTTCTATATTCGGCATTACATTTATTATGATTTACTTAAAACATAAATTAGCTTTTAAATTCACCTAATTTATTTAACTTCTGACTTTATAGAAATAAGGATAAGTGCTGCTAAATAAGACTTAAGGAAAATATCAGGAATCAAACATTTCTTTTCAGATCAAAAAAAAATTATACTCCTACATATTACTGAATGCAGCAAAGGTTGGTAAATACTGATCATTAGAGTATTTTTAATAAATCTAGCTAAGCTGTGATAAATTTATGATAAATATAATTATATACATAATTCTAATTCATAAATAGATTTAAATGAAAATAGACAAAGGCAGCTAAGGTATTATTTTAAATGAACCTAATGGTCTTAGTTAATTATTATATTGGCAAAAAAATTTTTGTGATGTCACAATACCTTAAATTTTTTCACCATTTTGGGTCAGACTGATAACTTTTCCAAGGCCAAATAATACTTCCGTGATTTTTTTTTTCCGAATATCAACATTTTTCAGGTTTTCTGTATCCATGTATCCACCCTAGATTCCTCTTCTTCATCCACTATAAAAAACGGTTTAGGTTTTAGAAGTTGTAAATAACCGAAGGTCATGTTTTCTTCATAGTTTTTATCTCTTTTTTTAGTCTTGAGAGTGTTTACTAATGTATTCACAAAATTTCGTGCGCTGGTCTTTTATTATGTCCAATGCTAGGAAAGAATTTCTATCAAAAGTTGTTGTTTTTATAATTTCTCTAGTAAAAACTCTGTTTTTATAATATAATTCTTGGAGAAATTATTACTAAACGAGTACCTGTTAACAAATTAAGTCGATCATGAGTTTATTATTATGGTTCTATTGTACACTATGACTACTGTAACTCTTTCTTTAGAAGTTAAACGAATACTGAGAATAATAATTTCAGTCGCTGTAATTCATAAACAACTCCCACTAATAGTTTAAATGTTGAGTTCTTCCCTTTATCCATTAATTGTTCCATTACTTTTGGCTCCAATTTTCTCTTTTCCAAGTAGGTGGTTCTCCGCTGATGGAGATTACGTAATACTAAGTATTTTTATTTACATCAGGTAAAACCATTAAAAGTTTTACTTTAACAGGGAATTAATGTATTGTTTATTTACAGCCTGCATGAAAATAATTTAATAATTTTGGAATATCCATAATATTTTATTATTATGTTTTGCTTAAAACTGAAAAATAAAGCTTTTCGAAAATATGATACCGGAAAAGCCATTATTCTAAAACAAAATTATAATTATTACATTACAATTCATCATAAAATTTAATGACGCCTAATTAAATGTTATAACTTTATTTAATGGTTTATTCTCAATAAGAATTAGTTTTCCCACTCTAGCCGCCGGCCTCGAACACCATGTGTAAAAGTTGGATTAACATTTTCGGTTTTCATTGCTTCGTTAGCCAAATTATCATTTTTCATAATAAACAAAAATATTGGGTTTATATTCTCATCTATAAAAAGAATGAATATCCAAACTACAAAATATTTCTCAAGATGGATACTGGTATAAACTTTGTTGCCTGCTTTGGTTAGAAATTAGTGGATTTCTGTCGGAAAATCATAATACTTGTACGTACTATTTCTGTTCCCTTTAATGAATATACTTCAATTTTTAATATAATTCATAACCATTGCCTGCACTGTCCTTCCAGTTAAATTTACAGTTGTCGTTATTTCTCCGAAAGGTTTCCGTTGAATTCGCAATCTAATAATTAAACCCGGAATGGAGACTGGAATTTCTATTCAAACCATAATATATGTTGGAAACCCAATAATTCTACCAGAACAAAGTTGAGATCATACTAATGTAAGTACAAGCTACATGTTTTTGCATTTTTGTAATGATAAATAAGTAGCAAAAATTATTAATACAGTTTTCCTGTGTGTAGACTTTTGTGAGGTATACTTATATTTCAGTTTTTTGAGAATATATAACAATAAATAATTTTTTCATTCATTATATATGGATCGTTTTTTCACTGCTTGGCCTTCATTATGTGAAGGACGAAGTAACAATTTATTTATATACATACTGTGGCCAGGGTCACAGATATAATACACGAAATAGTGACATTCTTAGTAAACCTAAACATAGAACGGCATTCTTTGAGAAATCTCCAATTTATAATTTCATTATTCTGTATAACAAATTGCCTACAAAATTGAAAAACATATCAAACAGTAATAAATTCAAAACATAAATAAAAAAATTTCTTGTTCAGAGATCATTTTATTCTTTTAATGAATACTTAAGTCTGTATGGTATACTGACCCTTTTGCTGTGTATCGAGTGATTATCGCGTTGCGTCCTTCATTGAGCAGTGCGACAGATTATATTCTAACCGTTTTCTTATTTTTCTTTCCTGTGAGTTACTTTAGGATTCTGATCTGTTGCTTTTAATATTAAAATATCAGATTAAGTTTATTTTACATATTATAACAAGTATCTTATGATACCAACCAATATAACTCATTTTTGTTTTTTCTAGCTATAAGGTATGTTATTTATATATTTTTTATTTAATTGTATACTATTGACGAAACCAATGCTGAAGTATCAGTCTTATGGCCAATAAATAATTTCATTTCATTTCATAACAAAAAATTTATAGTATGTAGACAGACCTTTGTGAGTATTTCTTCTTGTAGAAACGTAATAGGCGAGATCATTATTCCGCCAGCGGTTTTTCTTATATGAGGGCTTGATGTAGTTAGAGATTATAATTGCTTCCCGCAGTTAAGCAGAAGTCAATTTAATATCTACATGGTTTTCTTACATCTGATTTAACATTTTGCATATTTAAACTAAGGTAGTCATTTTATTTCTCTCAGTATATAGATCTCGGATCACGATACACTACATCGGCCACCTTCATGCAATTGTATTTATAATCCGAAAGGAGACGGTTCCGAAGATACGCACCATCGTGCTATTTGTGAACCTGTAGGCGAAGTCGTCAAGGTTATGTCTGATGTTGCTACGAGTTTTGGTAGCAAAAGTGCGTTCTTTCCCCTAATTTAAAATCTCCAAGTTAGTAGAGACTATCAAGAAAAAAAGGTCCTCGCCTTTTCTGTTTATAGCGCTGCTATTCCATGCTAGATGCTGTCCATTTCGATGATAGCCTGCTGTTGTAACTGTAGGCTGGATGAGTCATGTAGCAGATAAACTGATATAACCTTCTGGGTTCCTGTCACCTGGTAATTCTTCCTGATGACCTGTTGATCGCCAAAACAAAATTAATTAGTTTCAGTACATCTAACTCATGCCTAATTATAGAAAACGGGCTCCGACGTTATAAAGAGGTGAATCATGGATTAATTTTCCATTAATTTCTCCTAGCCCAGCTACGTTTCTCCTGGCCAGCCAGGCTTTTGGGTGAGAACGATGACAGTGTCCCTATTAACTAGGAAATTGCTTAAGTCGGCAGAGATAGCCCTACTGTGCTGCAGGTTTACTTGTAGTACACGCAGTATTGTTGGGTATTGTCTTCTCCCGCCTTCTTTTTAGCGTGAAGGTAAGCTGGAGAAGGTCCAGGTATGCTTACTATCCTTATCTAGCTTCTTTTATGATTATGCGTCAAAAAAAATTATGAGGTTCAAGCTTTTCTTTTCCACTTAAACGTTAAGGATCCCCCATTCCCCTATTTTAGATTTTCAAGAGTTGAAAGATCTTTGTTGGTTCCCTGGTTCGTATAGTATCAGTAGGAATCCACACCAGAACTCCGGCAATTCTTATGGGGGCCGGAGTTAAACTAGCTCTTAGGATAGCGCCCTCTCAGCCAGGTTTTTGCCTGTTCATCTACGCAGGTCATGAACAACACCCCCGCCTGTAGAGTTGTGCCTGTTAATAGTGGATCTTTCCAGGTTCGCACTTCCAAATTTTTTTGGTGCCACCTGAGTTTATCTAGTTCGCTCTCGGCTTAACCTTTTTGCCAAGAAATAATTATTATCCTCAATCTAGTAAGAGCCTGGCTATAGATTTCCCGTTGATGTTTTTTTGAATCGCCTCTGCACTGGAGATGGCTTACTTGACTCCGAGCGACCACGTTTAGAAGCAGCTGAATTTACACTGGTTGCCACTGTTCCTGTGTTACTTCAATTCCTGGCTTTTAGATTTAGGTTCTCTGTTTCTTCAGATTTGGCGGAGAAGTTTTTAGTTTTCCTTTGTGTTTGTTTCCATCGCAATTTTCTGTTGGTATGGGTTTTCCTGGGGTGAATATGTTCTCCTAGATCTAGCCACTGCAATGGCTATATTTCGATACTGTGTACCTGGTACCTCTTTTCTAAGCCACCTGTCGAAGGTCAGCCGCTGGAGTTATTCCCAGACAAAATTGCCATGACAAGTGCAGTATGTCTCAGTTGGGGTAGAACCAATATTACTTCCTCCAGTTATGCTATGGCTAGAGAGTAAGAAGGGTTGTTCATCCCAGTAGAGCCGCGTACTGAGATAAGGATACTTATCCCAGAAAGTCGCCCAGTATTTTGCAGGGATCGCTTATGGTACATCATCCTATATATCATGTACTCATCGGCACGATGCCTTCCACATTGAGCTAGGAGGCTTTTGAGACTGTTAGTGTTCCCACTACCTCCCTCTCGAGTGCGGTGACGAAAAGTTCCCTATCCGCAAACAAGAATATCAGTGATATAACTTCTCCCGGCTTGGTCTGGTTGAGGCAATGAAATCCGAGACTAGGCTAATTTAGGTGTCGCCCAAGAGTAAAATATTACACGTATTCAAATGAGATTTTATTGTACTAAGTGAAGTTACCAGTACATCTCCTAAGTAACTTCTAAAGCAACCAAAAAAGGAATAAAATTCGTAAACACAAAAAATTGGAAATTCTATAGGATCATTATGGTATAATAAATAAATCCCTAAAGTTATAGTAACATTTTTGCCACAACTTTTAAATAAAACAAATTGAGAAAATTTTCCACTGTTCTTAGATACTAACTTTATTTATGTATATAAATAGAAATCATCTTTTGCTTTTTGTTTTACAACCTACCAAAATAATGATCAAATTTCAGAAATCAATCCTTTTTTCTGCTATTTAATCATATTTTATTTTATAATACAGCATTTTCTGGATTAATTTCTGAATATTAACAGGTCTTCGAAAAGGTGTCGAAAATCTCCAGTATTATGAAAACAGTATTTCATTTTCTATATTTTGATTTATTTAAATTAGATAACAGTTTGTTTTGTAAGGCAAGATATCATTTGAAAATCGTGCTCAAATTCAATTATGATGTTACGACTAATTTCAAATTAAATTCTAAATTATATCTCCAAAATCCAAATGCAATTATTTTAGAGAATTTGATAATATTTTTTAATAATTTATAATAAAATAAAAATTTGCACAAATTGAATTAAGTTAAAACGGTTAAGGATATTTGAACGTCTCTTTAGTCACCAGGCCTTTTCAAATAATTTAATTTCTCATTAAATCAATCATAAAACCAAATAAAAGAAATTGTTTTAAGAAACAACGCTTTTTTGAATGAAGGATTTGCAAAGTTAATGATTAAATAAGCCATTGCTTCCTTAAATTGTTCATATGAGCTCCCAGGGTTTACTGAGACCTGTAAGGGGTTTATGTAAACGGAAAAAAAATTGGTATGTATGAGAAGTAACAGAGGGTCCACGAAACTGAATACTATTTCGGCACATCATTACCAAAATTAGGCGTTCTGTAAATGTTATGATCTACCTGACAAGGATTTTACTTATATACATATATGATATTGTTACGATTTGGTCTATTTGAAGTAGTTGACTAGATTCCCAGAATAAAACACACACCCTGCATTAATACTTCCAATACTTATATTAACTACTTATTAGCACAGTTAAAACACAATCTTATTACTACTTTTTAATCTTCAATATTGAAATACAACTATACAACTGATTATACTACGCTTATCGCATCCTTATTTATAAACCTATGGAATCTCCTACATAAATCTAGAACATAAAAATTGAGGTTTATCTAGAAATATAACTCATCGATATAATATTCCTCTCCCCACATTATAGTAAAGATAACTCATCACGAAGACTAGTCGTTCGTAACACTTCTCCCCTCCTAACTCCGATCATCCAGGTCAGCTTTGATATCTCCATGGTATGGCTTCAACCTGTGTAGATGTACTACTTTCATTTTGGTCTTGGAACTTCAATGAATTCTATATGTCGAGTTTGTCTTGATATAATCTCTTGTTTTCATTCCAGTTGGCCAGATTCATGTGTTCTCTAACTAGGTCATGAACTTTTCGCAACTTTTCTTGTAAAGCGGCCACCCAGTCTTTAATCTCCATACTTTCTTCAGCTAAGAAACTGAACATTCTGTCGCAAGACAATGTAAGTTTCTTTCCAAATAAGACTTTGGCTGGTGTAATTCCAACAGTTTCATGAACTGCGGAACGATAGGACATTAAGAAGAATGGCAAATATGTGTCCCAATCTTTCTGATGCCTGTCCACAACCTTTGAGAGGTGCTCTTCAATGGTATTATTAAATCGTTCAACCATGACATCTGACTGAAGATGTAAACCTGTTGTCCCGGTTTTATGGATGTATTTGTTGCCTTTCTTTGTCTCTAGGAATGGTCCAGCTATGTCAATAGCCATCCATTGAAAAAGTTATTGCGACATTATACTTCTTCATTTTTTCCTTAGATCTAGTACTTGGACCTTGGCTAGCTGCACATTTTGGGCACTGTCTATACAGTAATTTTACGTCTTGACAGTAGTTAATCCAGTAAAATATTTCACGAAGTTTGTCTAGAGTTTTATTAATTCCTAAATGAGCACCAGACTCGTTCTTGACCATCTTATATCTGAGACAATATAGCTCCTACCCCTATGTTACTGGCATCCGTATCCCATATGAACTCTCCTTGATCTTGTGGGTAGCCTAAAATTGAATATAAAGCAGTCTTTAGTTTTCGGAAAGCTTAGAATTCTATTGATAAAGATTATTTTCTTCAGTGAGCAAGGGTGAAGCCATATCAGCAAAACCTTCTACGAACCTTCTATGGTATGTGCATAATCCGAGAAAGCTTCTCAACTCATGTTTGTTACGTGGTCGGGGCCAATATTTTATGGTTTGAATTTTCTGTTCATCCATATGGATTCACTCTGGTGATACTACATGTTCAAGAAATTCAACTTTTGTTGGAGCATTATACACTTTCTGGGGTTAAGTCGAAGGCTAGGGTGTTTAATTATTGTAAAAACGTCCTGCAAATTCGGTAAGTGTTCATCAAATGTTTTTCCCATAACCAGGACATCATCAAGATAGACTAAACTTGTTTTCCATGTAAGACCTCGCAGTACTGTTTCCATTAGTCGCTTAAAGGAGGCAGGAGCATTGCAGAGTCCGAATGCCATAATGTTAAAACTCCTGTAGAACAAGCCATCTTCTCCTTATCTTTATCTTAGGTGCCTATTTGCCAATATCCTCATTTTTGATGTAGTGTGGAGAAGCATTGTGATACAGCCAACGTTGTTAAAGTATCATCAATTCTAGGAAGTGGATAGCTTTTCTTCTTACTGACGTCATTAAGCTTCCTGTGTCAACACAAAATCTAGTATTTCCATTCTTTTTGGCTACCAGTACAACCGAAGATGACCAAGGACTAGATGATTCTTCTATAACTTCCTCATTCAGCGTTTTCTAGGTGGCTGGCGTATTGGTTGTGGGTTGCCAGTATTTACTTCATGCTGCATGGTCTTTGTTCTATCAGTATTATCATCTTCTGCTTCAAATACATTACTATGCTCCCTTATAGAACTCTTGGCTTCTTCAAGTTATTGAGGTGAAAGTTGTTTGCAGTCAGTCTGGAGTTTCTCAATTAGTCCGTTACATGGCACATTTTACCACCCATTTTACTAGCTCTTATTATGCTACTTCGTCTCCTTTATTAATTTTAACACAGTTAGATAGAATATTGGCTACTCTTATATGTATGATGGAATTGACTAATGCCTTCGCTACCATGTATTTACAGGGTTTATTGTTGTATTGAACCAATCTTACGTGACTTCTATAACTCTTGTCTACTTCCTACTTCTTTCAGCACTACTTTGCCATCCACTTCGGGATGTAGGCTTTCTCTCATCTTTTCCACTCCATTCTGTCTTTAGCTGTATGGTACCAAGTATATACTATAATAAATAAACAAAAATTAAATATAGACAATGCAAATCCGACAAAACATTTTAGTCAATCAACATTGTCTACAACTTTCAAAAATTTTTATGTTTTTTCAAGATACTCATTTCGCTAACTTTGTTTATAAAAGAGATTTTGGTACTAAAATGTCACACTTGCCATTGCCGATAGGCGAGTCGTTATCACATTCATTAAAACTAATACAGTCATATCTGTGATAACTCAACTTCGCACCAATACAGAATCATTTCCTTTGTGCGTCAGGCTAGTACTGGTAATCGGTATAGGAACTTTCAACAAAGGATATGTTGTTGGGTCATGATATCTCACCAAAGGGGAAGTAAGCTAAACCATGGCTAAACTAATATACTACTACCTAAATTAACATACTATAAACTAACAAAATAACTTTTTTAAGTCTACCAGGACATAATTTATTTTTGTTTGACCTTATGTTTTATCGTTGTTTAATAATAGGATGCCCTCCAATTAAACGTTGTAAGAAATATGTTTATTTTTCTAATAATTATTTTAAAACACATCAACCTGCGATTTCTGTCCGATATATTTCGATATTATTCTCACCAAAATTTGAAGATGGGTAACAATATAAGCAAAGCATTTTTTCATTGTATAAAAAGGGTCCTTGGAATAGGTTTTTATTGTTTTTTTCGTTTCTATTAAGTTGAGCTAGTGAACGATATATACTGGTTGAAATTTATGGCAAAGGTATTTTTTACACATTCAAAATAGACACCCATAACCTAGCAGAACAACTTCGGTCACTTTTCGAATGTGATATAATGAATTTTTATATCCTCGTCAGTATTGCGCCCATCCAAACCGCCTGACTTGCCGTATGATTATTGCATCAAAAAGCCAAATTAAATTAAATATTATTTAATAGTCAAAATTTTTATATATTATAAACATTAATAACAATTATTTTATATGGTATAGTCTGGTTACTAAACATTAAGTTTTAAAAATAGGTTAATTTTTTTGATAATCATCTCCACACTAATAATTATTGACATATCAGTAAAAATTAGTATTGATAAAACAGCCAAGGATATATGGAATATCAATTCTTGGATATTGAAATATTGATAGAGGTAATGATAAACATCGATCTAGAGGTAAATATATTTAATTTGTTATTCTCAGTTTTTGCTATCAAACATATTTGTTTATTTTTACAAACATTTATGCAAATCTTAACGATAAATATTTATAAAGTCGCTTTTACGAGCACTCATATTATATTATTTATCATTTTAAAAAAGCCTTTCTTGTATTAAAATACTAAAAATTTAATATATTGATACTGAAACTTAACACATTTGTTCGACATAATTCCTATATTGTTGCATTCCGACAAAGTATTGTGACAAGGATCGAAGGATCACCATATAAACAGACGTATATTTGTTTAGCAGTAAAGAAAATAAACGAATTTAGGGGTTACTAAAAAGGATGTCCTGGCTCGAATAAAGCGAAGTCACGTCTTTAGAAAATTTACTGCTTTGCCACCATCAACCATCAACAAAACTTTAGACGATAAGAAATTCCTTGCTGTTTTGTTCGAGAAACATTTTTCATTTTATACGTGTTAAGCACATGAATTAAGATGTTTTTCTTCAGTTGAACTTTAATTTTTGTATTATAGATCACGAACAATTTGAAATGTTTTCATTGCATTTTATTTATTTGAAAATTTCTGATTTTTTGTGAAATAAGACTTTCTGTCTCTTGTAATATAATATAAATGTTCCTATTGTCATCCCCAACAAAATTTGTATGTTATATAAATTTATTTCCAAACTTTCATGCTAAGATTAAGATTATAATAAGAATTCGGAATCATTTTAACTTATCCCAAAATTATTGGACTGTATATAAAGAAAAAAATAAAATGAATGTGTTTATAGGCTTATACAAAGATGTAAAAAAATATTCACAATTCACTGAATTATCTAAGTAGGAATTTTTTAATTCTTCAATATAAAAAATCAAGACCTCTGATAAAAAATATAAAGACACATATTTTGAAATTCTAAAATTAGCCTCATTATTGACCTTAATGTGAACACATTTTTATGCCTAAAAAACTGACAGATCTTCTTATCTAAGATGTTCCACTATATAAGATTTTTAAAGAACTAACTATAGAAACAAAGAACAAAAATAAGTTTCATTTTTTTAACGGGATATCCAAGCCTGGTTTGGGTTTTCTAAATTTACATTAAATTTATATTCCACTTATATATTAAGTGATTAAAAGAAATGAACAATAACTGCTATTAATTAAAGATCTAAGAGAAAGATGATTAATTATATGGTTATTGACAAAATTAAGTTTTTAGTGATGTATCTTACACAGAAAAGTGCCGCTTGAAATATTGAAGTTGGCTTATTTAAAGTAATCACATTGCCACTATAAATGTCAAAATAACCTTTATAAATATTACCTTTATCAAAGATTTACTAAAGTACCCAAAACTGACTAGTCCAAGTACGAACAAAATTCAGTTAAGTTGTTCAGATTTCAATCAGTTCTAGCTCCATATTCCCAATGACTTCGCAGAAACAACTATATGTAGTATGCAAATGTTACAGAAGTTAAATAAATGCAATTTATGAATACTTTTCAATTAAAATTTTCAGCTAATCAAATACTTATTATAAACCAAATTATTCGTCTTTTTACGACGTGCCATACTTTTTATGATACTATGACTTTTGTAGTTAGTCTAGGCTAAAATACTACTGTCATTACAAATGTTAAATAACCATCAGTACATATTTTTTTAAGAGCAAAATCTAGTTTAGAAGAGGATCATTTCTCAAAGGACAAGCGGTGCATTCGCTCAAAAAAAATTTCCACCAAAATTCATGTTAATGATCCAAATTTGAAACTGCCCTAAATTGACAGTAATGGCAACAATAAGTCAACCAAGTACTAAACTTTAAAAATGTAAGAATAAACAAATAATTTTCTTTAATTACCAAGTTGGAAAAAATAAAAAGTTTTGTTTGTTACTACTCCTCTAACTATCACGACTTTATATTAGGTAAGTATCCTTCCCTAAAGCCCATATCCCTTTCATGGGTTCGTCCTAAAGACAGATGCATTGCAGCTAGTATACACCTATTTTGCTCCCCTTGATTTACAGCCACTATATTAACTTAGCCTTATGAATCAATTTGTATAAGTTCGCTAAGGAGTGAATTAGTATTTCATTCGGTTTCAAGTTTGCTGATCCGAAGATTTGTTGTCTTTTTCAATCTAGTGACTCGCAATCACATATAATGTGCTTTACCATTTCCTCGGCTTGGCCACATAGTCTGCAATTAAGGTCTCCGTTGTAAAGGTTAATTTTATTCAGATAAATGTCGGCCATGTGTCCCATCATTCTGTCTGTGATTGTCCTCAATTGGTTCCTGCTCATATACAGTAATTTCCTTGCTAATTTATGGTCAGGGTTTCCAATAAATAACCTACTATTATTCAATCCCTGTCCGGCTGTCCAGTGAGTAATGGGCTCTTTATCGATCTATTGTTTAACAGCTTCTCGTGCCGCACACCGCGGCACCCGAAGAGCCTGCTCTGAATTAGTATATTGAGATATTTAGCCAGTCTTCGTTAGCTCATCAGCTATATCATTTCCATGTATGCCTTCTGTCTTGGTACTCACTTTAACATAAATCTGTTTTCCCGTGCCAGAAGTTCGCTCGTACATTCTCAAACCAATTTAGATCATACCTTTTGACCTTTAATAGCCCTCAGGACTGCTTGGCTGTCAGAATGAATTTAGATCTGCTGCCCTTTGATCTTACCTGCACATTTTAAAATTGCATTTGAAACACTGTTTGGTATTTTCCTAAGGGAAAAGTAATTTCTCTTCTTGGTTGTAGCTTATATATTCCAGATCCGGTACCTTCTTTGGTTTTTCAACCGTCAGTGTATCGGATATTCCGGTTCTGGTTTAGCTTTTTTGCTCACCCTTCGATCCTTTATAGTGACTTCGATCGATATATTGTAGCGATACCTCGAGATCATATGATCTATGTCCACTTCTACCTCAGGGCCCCTGATTTTATTACGTATGTCCTGTCATCTACATTTTTGCTGTTGGCATTGAGTGGTGTAGCCGGTGAAGCCCATTCTTGTCTCTCCTTGAATAATCAAATATAGTGGTGGAGGTCTATAATGCACTCTATTGCTGTAGTTGGGGTCGATTTCATAGCTCAAACAGACGACCCTCTGTATGTCGCCTAACTTTGTCATAGCTGTGCTTTGCATTACCTTGGGTCGCCATACAAAGCCTGTATATGTAATCGCTGGTCTCACCACACTGGTGTATAACCAATGCACGATGTTTGGTATGAGATCCCATGTTTTCCCGCACAACCTTCTAACAATCATTAGGGTTGCGTCTGATTTGCTTGTTATCTTTTCCACATGCCCATTCCAGATCAGTTTATAGTCCAAGATTACCAGATATTTTACTTCCTGAAAAAGTGATATGTCCTTCCAGGAGAATCGGACCGAGGTCCCCTACTTTTCTCCATTTTGAAAAGGGTATTAGGACAGTCTTTTGAGGAACTTATATTTAGTCCTTCGTTTCCGATCTATCTTTATACAACTCCGAGAACCTGTTGCGTTATTTCTCTCACTGTTGTATTGAATTGACCTTGGGCTAGGAATATCAAGTCATCAGTCTATGTTAGTACTGAGTGAACCTTTCTACTCAGAATTTGCAAGAGCCCACCCATTACCAGATTCCAAAGCAGTGGAGAGAGAACTTCCTCCTGCGGACACCCCCTCCCCTCCTCGTTATCCGCGTTTCCCCAAATATTTCTTTGTAGATAGTCCTGTCTTTTAGCACCTGCAATAGGTTTCATCTTATTGCCTTAGTGATTGACAGAAATGACGTGTTATCAAACGCCCCTCCTATGTCTGGAAATGCTCCTAGAAACACTTCTCCATTTTCCAACATGTTTTCTACTTTGCTGGCCAGTTCATGAAGCGCTGCCTCTGTAAATCTCCCGGTCCTGTAAGCTCATATTATTCATTTTTGAACTTAACCTTTTGGTTGATCTGGTTGGAAGTACTTTGTTCTGATTGAGGAGAATATGATAAATATTGTTAATGTATTTTAGAGATATCCTGGGAAGTAAATTTCGGATACTACTTTCCGTTTTTTGTCAATAGGCTGAAACCACATTTTTTAAAGAAACTTTTTAGAGGGAAAAATAAACGGCATATTTGTTTACAAATTTGAACTGTAATCTAACCTAAACCAATACTGGTTGAGATATAAAAAATTTGAGTAATTATTTCAATTAAGTAAAATCTAGAAAAATGTATTTTTTTAAATATTTTACATACCCACTATTTTGAGATCTTAAAATACGGTTCTTGCCTTGATTTTTCATTATTTCTCCTTATCTTTCCAAAAAAATACAAAAAAAATACTATGCACTATTTTTTGAAAAAAACACCGAACTTTTATATTTACTATTGATAGTACTAGTTAAAATTCAATATCTGTAATATATGTCAACTATTTTTGCACAAACTTTAGCAAACACATAAAGAAAAACTAATATTTTTGACGAAAAAACAAAAATAAGTTCCGTAAGTTTCGTTGGTACTCTTACTAATTAAAGCGCTTAATTTTGTTCCGACGTTGCTAGGTGTATTTTCATATAATAAAATTATCTTTGAAAAAGTTATAAAATTTATCCGATTTAGTCGATTATTTTTGAATCTAAAAACAAATGTAAAATTAATTGTAACCAACTGAAATTTTCGGTTAGTTCAGGTTACTTTCGATCCAGAAAAATGAACTAAATAAAACTGAAACTGATATGAACTAACAAAGACATATGATTTAAAAACTGTTATTTTCTAACATAGACCACGTGGAAACGGGACAATTTTTGGCAGAGAAGGATATTGGAAAAATTTAGAGTTGGTGGAGAAGCAGATGGTTTAGTATGTGCTGTAAAAAGTAATATGGTTAATAAAATTATAAGGATAAGATGTATAAAAATGAATTAAATAAATTTGGATTATAAATTCGGTGGAAAAATGACATTGTTTGGCGGCAAAATGATAGCAAATCTAGGCGGCACAAACATACATCTAATAAATGCGAATTACTATTAATGTGCTTTATCGTTCTAATTATTCCTTGCTTCGAACAAATCATGAACCATTACTACGTAGATCTCTTCAGGCCCTATCAATAACTTGGCTATCGGGATCTACGAAATTTTCTGAATGATTCACAGTCAAATGTCGGAAGCCCTCGTCGACTAAGTCTTCCAATAATCCAATACTATCACAATTCTCAGTAGTACTCATTTTTGAAAGACGCCCAAAAGACTCTCTTTTGTCTGTTCTGCAATGGTAACCAGAACGATCTTCTTCGTTTCCTTCTCTATTCTTTTGAAAACCCGGTGACCGTTAATCATTCTACCCCTATTTTACTTTCTGTTATCCACCTTGCATTCATCTACTTCAACAATTTTTCCTTTCCCATTCTATTTTTCAGAATTTTCGACAATTATTAGTAGGCAAAATGGTTATAACGGTCGCACAAAGAAAATTGAAAGATGTGTCAGAGTATATATATATATATATATATATATATATATATATATATATATATATATATCTAGATCAAATAACAAAACTAAATAAAGACAATCAAATTGAAGAAATAGAAATTATAGTCAGACTATCCTGGATATCATTTGGTAAACTCTCATGCATCTTAAAAAACAAGAAATATTCGCAGTATCTAAGAACTAGAATAATCATTCAATGCATATTACATGTCTTAACATATGGATCCAAACATGGATATTTACCAACGAGAATATAGATAGAATTTTAAAAGACAGAGAGCAATGGCGAGACAAATGCTAAGTATCAGACTTATAGATAAAAAGAAGAACCCATGGATACGAGACGAAATAAAATAAGCCATGTCTCAACACAAGTAGCTAAGCTTAACTGAAAATTCACCGGCCATATTTTAAAACCGAAAGACAATAGATGGAATAAAATAATTCTAGAATGGAGACCCTGGCAACACAATCGAAGAAGGTGAAGACCGAAAATTAGATGAACAGACGACTTAAAAACGCAAGCCGGACAAAGATGGGTACAGACCCCTCAACATAGAGAGCAGTGGAGAAAACAAGAGGAGGCCTATGTCCAAAGATGGATGATTGAGGCTCATTAGATAGATAGATTACTAGCCAAACTTGCTCACATAATCATTGTGTCTGAACCTAATCGAAATTTATTCAATAACCACTCCTGAAAATGAAATATTTGGAGGGAAAATCATGCCTTACGTAAAATTAAAGAAGGAGACAAGAGAAGTAAATTATGATTCTTATACCTGTTATTATTTGACAAGAAAATCATGCGTAATATAGAAATTAAAGAAAGGGAAAATATTTTTCAGCTGCTTTTTTAAAGCCTAAGTAGAAAATATATGGGTATTTAACAGAAATCATATACATTCTATGGCTAATTATCTTCGTTTTGAAGCAACTGACTTTGCTCACACACTCAAACACACAAAATGTTTTTTTTTGCGTTTTCCCGGAAAACTAAGAAAAATTTGGAAAAATTATGGCCAGAATGGTGTTCTACGACTTTCTAAAGAAAACTCCATTTTCCAACATTGTTTTTAATCGAAATAATTTCCAAAATTTTAGTCTACTAGAATTCCTTACAAGTCTGTACATTCCATATTTGCCCCTTAGGATTTCTTCACAAAAATAACTGTCAATAGTAACCAATTTGCTTCACCTAAGTTTTGTTCTACCCATTACCATTGAAGTTAGTATTAATTTGTAAATTCTATTTACGGAAATTCAATATTTGTACGATACGAAGCGAAGCAAACATAACGTAAATAAATACATTTTTAAAATAAACAAGAAAATTCTTTTATTTTACTATTTTACTTATTGTTTACTAAACCAGTTTACCTATGGCAAATAAAGTTTTGTACATATGCTTTAGTTCGAAAGCTAAAAATTAATTTTTATGGGACAAATCAACGGTAATTGATTACCTTTTTTAATTTGGAAAACTGTGTCACTTTGAACAGTCATAATGGGGAGTTTTTTATTAATTTTATTTTAGGAATAAAACTTATCCACATAGTCTGTTGAATAAACAAATATTTATTGCAATTTCCTTAAATTTTGAAAGCTATGAAGTAAGAGATATTAATTAGTTGATGTATGGATCGGTTAAATAGCCACATTTAAAAATAATAAAACACTCACTAATTTTCTTAAAACAGCTATAAGTAGTATCAAAATCAACTCTGGAAATGTCCAAATTATATTGTGTTGTTTCTTATGGTAAAATCTTGTCACAAAGTAAGGTCAACCTGTTGTTAACCAAATAACAAAATTTTGATTTATTTTAGTGCACATAGATAAATTTGTCCTTTTTTTCAATGAAAAGCCCAATGGATAATAATAGATTGCACGTTAATTGTTCTTATGTTTGACTTCCTCGTATCAATACAAAGATTTTATGATATACACAGGGTGTCCGGTAAGTATCTCCTAATTTCTCAAAAATATACATGGGAGGTCAAAAGAGCCCTATTTTGTCATGGAAAAAAAAATTTCCTAGTGTCCCTTAACGGAGATACAGTGCCGTAAAGGGGTACTCGGCAATTTATCTTATCGGCTCTAAGTTTTGACTCGACTCGTATAATTTATTGAAGTTTTAATGTTTTATAGAGGTCATAAAGACTTATTAAACCATACTACAGTAGATGTTTTAGATCATCAGAGAAATCAGGAGCGGACATGCAGCCACATTCGTCGGGTCATTTTTTTGTCAGGTGTCATTTTACAGAGCTAAAAACTGATTTTTTACATACTTTGGTCATTCCTCTTAAAAAATGCACTCTTAATTTATTTCGATAAAACAGGTGGTTTTCAAGATAAATCGGTTTTTAATGCTAAACACTAACAGGTAAAAATCAAGAACTTGTCAAAACTGCCATCAAGTAAGCTGATATACATTTATGGTGAAGCGCTGTCAAATTCTTCGAAAGCAAGAAGACTTTATGCTGAAAGATATCCAGCTCGAACATTGCCAAGTCCAAAAACCTTTCAAAGGATTGATCGAATTCTAAGGGAAACAGGTAAAAGATGATTAGAAAATAACCATTGGAGTTAACGAATTACTTTTTTATATGTTTTATTTAGAGTCATATTTGACGCGACGTAGACTCTCGCAGGAGAGCACGAGACCCTCACGTAGACAAACAAATTTTACAAGATATTGTGGACAACCCTTCAAACAATATAAGAAAGCTCGCGACACAACAGTGTTAAAAATGGATTGTATATGAAACTGTAACAGAACAGTTACTTCATCCGTACCACGTTGCAAAAAGTATACGCTATATATCCGATGATTATCCCGCAAGACTTCAATACTCTAACTGGTTTACACAGCAACATAACATAACTCTAAACTTTTCTAACCTTATTTTGTTAACCGATGAGGCCCCTTTTGCCAGAAATTGCATAATAAACTCACACAGTTTACATTTTTGAGCTGATAAAAACCCACACAATATAATTCAAAATGAACATCAAAAAAGGTTTATTGTAAATGTGTAGGCTGGCAACAACCAAGATTCAATCGTGAGATTTATTTACAATTTTTGGAGGAAAATTTAAACATTTTATTGGAAGATGTACCTCTTGATAGAAGAATGCAAATGTAGTACATGCATCATGGTGCTCTACATCATGTTAACCGTAGAGTATGTCAACACTTACTAAAGTTTTTGGCCCTCGATGAATAGGTCGAGGTGGGCTTGTTTTATGGCCACCAATGTTTCCAGACCTAAATTCCTTAGACTTTTTCTTCTGGGGACATATGAAAGAATTAATTTATCCAACACCAGTACATACCAGAGAAGAACTATTAGCCAGAATAGCACAGCATTTTAACGTAGTTTGCGATAATACCGGAATATTATTTGCAGGTGCAGTGGGAAAAGATTCGAAGAAAAAGAAAATGTACTGAAGTACGTGGAGCCCATATTGAACATTTGCTAAAGTAATATTTAAACATTTTCGCTATTTTTGCATTTTAATACGTATGTATATTAATTGAGCCTTGATCAACCCCTTGAAAGATTTCTCGATTTGACAATGTCTGAGCTGGAAATCTTTCAGCATAATATCTTCTTGCCTTCGAAGAGTAAAACAGCGCTTCTTCACAAATTAAAGCACATCAGCTCACCCTGGGTATTTTATTTTTACCTGTTTGTGTTTATAATTACTAACTTTTGAGTTTCTCGCATAATTTATCTCGAAAACCGCCAGTTTTATCGAAAAAAAATGAAGAGTGCCTTTTTTGAACAGGAATCAGTTTTCAGCTCTGTAAAATGACACCTTCGAGTCGATAAGGTAAATTGCTGGGTACCTCCTTAAAAGGCACTTTAGGAATTTTTTTTCTGACAAAGTAGGGTTATTCTGACCTCCCCTGTATGCTCTCCAGAAAAGAAGAGGTACTTACCGGTATTTCGCTAAAAGTAGGCGACAAATTGTAGCTGCCATTTGGAAAGTTTGATTTTTGCTGACCGATTATTAAAAACTTGTGCTCGATCAATTTTGCTTTTGCTTCTAATCAAAAGCTGAATCTGACCAATCAGCGTAAAATATCAACATAAAACAGCCATTCCTATTATGTAAGTGCTAAAAACTGTAGATAGCTACAAAAAAAAATTAAAAATTAAATTTTAAAAGTTCTAGCCTTCTAGAGTTTAGAGTTTAAAATTATGTTTAAAATATATGCATGACACCGTCATGGAGTTTTCTAGGTCTTATGAGAATTTTTTTTAATTCATTGTAACTGACCAATGAATAAATTTTATCTGACCAATTAATTATCAGCGTAAAACACCAATCGAAAACACCTATTACTTTTTATGTAAGTGCAGTTAGAAATGCTTAACACTGTAGATAGCTACAAAAAAAAATTAAAAATTAAATTTAAAAGTTCTAGCTCTAACAAATACATAAGATTAGATGACCAATTATGACCTGTTCGTCACATATTAGATGTTTTTTTCTTCTTTTATATAAGGTGCTATATTCGTACGACTTAAAAACTCTACTTTTAAAACACGTTAAAGAGCATAGAATTAAGTCCCGGAATAGTGAGAATTTTAAACTCCAATGTACATATAAACGTCTTGGGACTGTTTATATTTTACAGCCTGACATCAGAGGTCGGTGCGTATAATACCCTACCGACATAGTCTAGAAAAGGAATTTGAAATAAGCAGTTGGTCTCGGCTTGTTACAGATCATTAGGTGGTTCAAACTAAAAGGGAGAGAGAACCAAAGTGGAATTTGCATTAAATTAGCTGGTTACCTTTTCTTTTGATAGTATCAAACAACTTCTTAAAATACAATTAATCGACCGTAGAAGATTTCTTGACATTTTATTTAAGTTTAGGTTCAATGAGCTTTTAGAATTGAGTGTCTAGATTTTCGGGATGATCATCCTAATTTTTTCGTATGTATAACTTATGAATCAGAGATCCAGTAGTTAAGCTATGAGCGCCACCCTACGAATTATAGGGGTAAACGACAAAGCAAAAATTATTAAGCTTACCACTTATTGGTTTCTGGCTAACTAATAATTTGTAAAATACAAGCTGAATTAGGATCTAAAATAAAACAAATGACTATAAACAATGAAAGTGTTTCCTACTCTTTTCTTGACAAAGTAAATTTTCATAAAACTAACTGGTTTAAACCTAGATTGAACTAACTAAAAATCAGTGTAAACCTTTACAGTAAATACAACAAAACTGGTGAAGTATATGTATATAGTAGGACTATCTGAATTACAGATACGGAGCAGTATCGTAACGGGTTAGAGTTAATATTAAATGGCATCGGTAATATCAAAAGATAATTGTGATTTTATTATAAATAGTAAATTAACGGTTGCTTGATTTGCTATCGGTTAATTTGCTTCTGTAGTCGTATCCTAAGACGGTGCAGGTTCGGCAGGTGTTCCTATCGTTGGTACAGTCTAGAAGAAAGACTAATACTTAGTAATGATGGGAGCTGATTTTCTCGGTCGGATGAGTGCGTTAAGATTTAACAACATACATTTTTCTGTGAGAAGGGGAAATCTTAAGCCACTAAGTGTTGATTTAGTGCCAGATTTTTACCAGCTAACCCCGCCCCCCCTACTGACTGAAGGTCTCACGATTCTATAGTTCTTGTTAAGCTTGATTAGGCCACGACCCGCAAGGACACGCAGCGAGAATCCTTTGGGTTGTCGGGCTGGTAGGCCTTGTACAAACTTTTGGTTTTCACAATACAAAAATCTTATATATATATATATATATATATATATATATATATATATATATATCTGACGATCTTGCTTTCTATTACGCCAAATTAGAATATTATAAAATACCATTAGTCGAACATGGATCTTACACTCTCTACCACCTGTACTGTATACCCCTACTTTTCATCATATAATTCTCGTAGCTCATAAATATATCGCGAGAGATTACGATTGAATGTTATATGCATCTCTTCGAAACCTGGATAAACGTGAGTCCCTAAAACAGGGCAAGAAGATGTGTTCCTAGGTATTTCGGCTTCAGGTGCCGGTGCACCCATTGCTTCGCACTCTCTTATATTTCGCATACAACTTAAGGTTGGTCTCTTAAGCATTTCATTATTAAAATAAGGAATTGTCTCTTACCTATGTTTGTAATAGTGTGACACTGATCTTGGATCCTGCAGATCTTTGTAATGCTTCGCCCAGTGGAAGGTGCTATGGTTAGAATTTAATGGCTTCTCTCGGCGTCTCTTCTTTCTTCCTTGGCTTGTTAATTCATGTTCCTTGTCCCTGGATAGTTCCTCGTTCCTGTTACCTAGAGCTGGTGTCTAGTTCTTCCGCGTTTCCTGCCTTCCACTGCAGGTTGTAATCTACTGCTTGCCTGATGATCGCGTTCTCGTGTATCGCTACTTTTGGGAATACTATGTTGACCTTCTGTATTCGGACCTTCTTTAAGGGGTCCATCTCATATCTCCGTGTATTTGCTCATTCCTGCTAAATCACGTTGCATGTAGAGCCATCCTCAGTAATATATTTTCCTGACCTTCCAGTCATTTAAGATGTGTTGCGTAGCCTCAAGCTGCAGATCTGTAATTCAGAATAGGGCTTAATACGGCCTTGATGAATGTCAGCTCATATTCTCGCTCTGTTAAGCAGCGGGAAAAACTCATCATCTAACAAATTTAAATTAATTGACGGTAGCTGAGATGTGCTTGTCTCATCTCAGTCTTTTAACTATCGTCACAACTAAATATTTGGTTTGGTCAATCCATCTTCTTGTCAAGAAAAGTGCTTGGCTCTTCGCTGCATTAACCGATATTTCCCAGGAAACGAACCAGTTGTAGACTAGATCCATTTCCTTCTGTAGATATCTACTGATCAATCTCGGTTGCACTGATCTTGCCACTCGGGCAGTGTGGTCAGGCAATAGGGCCATTTTCGTGTTGATTGTCATGGGAATGTAGTAAGTGGATATGTTGTAAAGGTGTGGTGAGAGTAAGTTTCCCTGTGATACTTCAGCCTCTGGTCTTCTGAATTGTGATATTTCCTGCTCAACTTTCACGGCGAAAACACGTTTTCTTGCTTCTAGTGTTATAAGAGTCCGCTCGTACCTCTATGGCATCTTTCCCACTATAGTGCTTGTAGTTAGCAACGTGAGAAACTTTCGCAATCGGTACCGCGGCATACGACTCTACGTTATTTTACTAGGATGCGCTGCAAAATATAAAAAACCCTTGATTCACAAAATTATTATTTATATAGTCTCAAATGTTAATTGTCAAAAGTAGTAAAAATATTATGTATTGTCGCAATTAGTCATGTCCCTGATGACATGTGACTAGTGATCTGATTTTTGACCACCGTTTAAAGCGATTTGGATGTTTCGTCCCGATACCGGTGGTGGACTCATCAGTGGGATCCACCGGTATCTTTTCTAGACATCTTATTTGTCATGCTTTCTACAAAACTTAGATTCCTATACAGCCAAGTTTTGTCGGCAAGCAATGGTGAGATGATGTTTCACAACAGTACGTACAATAAGAAATCTAGATTACAGCCCCAGAAAATCGTTATTTGCTTCATTATAAAGTGAGTTATATAAAAATATTAACAAAGACCCTATGGACGTTACCTCGACAGTTTTCTTTTAATTTTTGAAATTTAGCCACGAAAAGTTTTTAAAAAATAGTGAAACACAGCTCCAATATTCCTTTTTCTTTTTAGTTGAAATATATAATCTCTCTTAAATCTAAATAGCCTAAATGAGGTTACTTTACTTGAAAGTTCTTTGAGTTAAAATAGAGCATTCGGACTTTCCTTTTAAGATCCTAAAAGATCTTAGGGATAAGTAGTTAATAACTGAAAATAAAATTCATTAAGAATTTACTTTAGTTTTAGGTTAGTAATAAATTCATGAAAAAGATACCTAGAATTAAAAAAAATGTTAGAATTATCAATAATTGTTTTCTTCACATGCATGTCTTATTAATTTGCTAAAATGTATTTAGTATATTTGACCCTTTTTGTTTTGTTATTAATAATAGTACCTAGTTAATTTTATGCAACTGGCAAATAATTCCAGCAAATGGCTAACCTGTTTGGGCTTAGGAAATTCGTTGTTGTGTAAATTTAACCAACTGTAACGATTTGACGAAACGTTTAATGGATTTGATTCCTTTTTAATTATTTTTTTACTCCTTAAAAAGTAAGAAGAAAGATTTATTTCTAGTAATTATCTTGATGAAATCACATTTAACTTTTTAAAAACAAGTTATTTACTTTAAACCAACTTTTTAGTTTTTCATTCCAATATTTAACTTTTAATTTTACTTCTAAATATCAATTTTTAAACTAAAGTTATGACAATTTACAACTTGAATTGTAAGTGTCGTTAACATAAACTTATCATGTATTTATATTGATAATAAAGCAGTGTCAGCATGTGTTCACAGAGTCGAAGACAAGTTTCGTTAACATACTAAATCCGCTTTCTTGAAATCACTCATGTCAAGCTATTATTTGAGAAATGCTACGTAAGCAGTTTTGTGTAAATGAACTTAAATATTTTTCGCATAATTTTCTTAAGAATAATCTCTAATCCGAAGACTTTGTCTTCAGAGACTTCCCGGGGATAAATGGAGGGTATTCTTGCTAGGATGCTGGGTGGTCTTAACCTAGGAAGTTTCTGTAGTGGTGGTCCATATGGATATGGTTGATTTTTATTTGCTGTGAACATGGGCAGTCTCTTCTTGCGACATTTGCGAAAAATGACTGTTAGGACAGACACCAGATCAATTGTAAGACCTACGTTTGTATATGAACGCTTGGTTCATCAATAGGTCGAGTTTTTCCGAGTATAGGTCTAATTTTTATTTGGCCATATTGAGATCATCCTGTGAGAGTTTCGTTGTTTGTTTCGGAATATTTGGATTCATTTCCCTCGTTTGCTCATAAACCGAAATTTTTTATTGAAATTTTGCGTATTCTTATAAGTAACACATAATCGTTTTGTTTGTTTTTCCCGTCTTGTACTAGATTTTTTAATCATACTTTTGAAGTTTGAGGCACTATCGAGTTAATCTGCTACCAGAGTATTTATTTCAAAAGAGGCAGGTGAGAGGCCTACAATTGGTTATAAGGATATGTTCTTTCAGATAATTAGTGGCGAAAGTGCTTTACTTCCCAAGCTATGGTAAGTAGCTCTCTTTTAATGGTGGAATATTTATTTTCTGCGCTACAGAGGGTTCCGGATGAAAAGGCTATCGGGGGATCTCTACCTAGGAGTCCTTTGGAGAGGAAAATGCGTTTGAATCTGTGGCCAAAAGAAAGGGGGTCATCAATATTGGGATAAATAAGGATGGAATCTGAGATAAGCGAATTTTTTAGCTCTTCAAATGCAGCTTTACATTCAGCATCAAAAAAAAACTGGGCGTTCTTCTTTAAAAGTTTACTTAGGGAATTTGATATTTGGGCGAAGTTAGAAATAAATGACCTGTAGTAACCTATTAACCCTAAAAAGGATTTAAATTACTTAGATGTTTTTGACTCAGGGAAATTTTTAATACAACTAACCTTGAAATGGTTGGGTTTGACTCCATTTTTAAATACTAAGATGGCCAACTTCTTTTCTAAGATTATCCCTTATCATTTGAATATTTCTTTGAGTCGTTCCGTGTTCATGTATTGTGGCGGAGTAAACGATTATGTCGTCCATGCGTACTACACATCTTTCATTCTAAAATTCATGGACTATGTGGTGCATGATTCTTGAGAAGGTGCATTTTTTAGGCCAAATGGCATACGAACTAATTTGAAATGACCTTTTTTGATTGAGAAGGCGTTCTTGGGAATATCGCCATGATTGATCCCTATTTGATGAAATTCAGAGGCATGATCACGCGCCATAAAATCTGCCAAGTTGTTCCAGTAGATCAGAGATGTTCGGAATCAGTCATCAACAGTAACCTTGTTTAATTTTTGGTAATCTATGACAATGTGTTATTTGTGTTTGCCAGAAACATCCAAATTTTGGATAATCGTAACTATGGGAACGGCAATGCAACGTTCGCATACGATTAATTTGCATTGGCAATTTCCTTAATGGCTGGGCTGGCGATTGAACCTTGGATTTGAGAGATTTTTGGGTTTCAAATAGGACAGTTGTAGCTCTCGTTTGATCTCTTATAGCATTCAATACCACAATACATTCTTCCATTATATATTTAAAAAAAAGTATGTTACAAATATTAATTATCAACAGTTTTATACATATTAAAACTTAAGCAAATTTTTGTTTCAGAATAATATAATGCAAGAAAATCAAAAGGCCGGTGTTATAATTAGTTCGACGGCTGTTGCTCTTCAAGGTGTAACACGAAGCCAAGCCGGAAATTACTCTTGTGTCGCATCAAACGTTGAAGGTGATGGGGACAGTAACATCGTCCAGTTGAAAATAATGTGTAAGTGATTCCTAAACATCGTTTGTAATTTCGTAGGCATGAAATAATTTTCGTTCGAAATATTTTGCAAATATTTATTTGTTATGCGTGCTAAATTTGCACAATTACTGGATCACTAAATTTCTTCGTCTTACTTATTTTGTTCTAAGATTGTCACAAAATTTAATTTTCAATTAGAGAAGCGAGACAACAGGGAAGATCAAGTTCAAGTTGGTTTTGAGTAATATTCTATGAATCAAATCATTAGAAAAAAAAATATCTAAACCTTTTTCATATAAATCTAAGAGGTAAAGTTTTATAGAAGCATAAAAGAAACAACTAAATTTCATTTAGTATGCACCTACTTTTTATCAAATAGTCAATATTAATGGTTATCATCACTATAAATATCAACATGTAATAGCAAAATTCATCTTATTTTATAACTAGTGTTTATTTTTTTGATGCAACTAAAAATAAATATATGAAATCAATAACACGATCTGTTTTTGTAAAGCTATCTACATTTTCTTACATTTTTTTTAAAGAAAATTCCTAATTTAAAAAATGTTTATGCGAAGAAAAATACAGCATGTTAAGATCCCGTGGGACCATATCGGATGATGCAACGAACCTCTGTATTGAAATCTTGCTCACATTATGCAATCGAATCAAAGATGAGGTTACGATGGAATAAATCCTTTTTTTTTTGTTTCGGTATCTATAGCGCTCTTGTAGATCGACTTAGTTAATGGATATATTTTTCATTGTCTAACTTATTTAAATATATTGACGTATTATATATTCTGCGTAATCCTAGTACTCGTTGATGCATTACCCCAGTTACATCCACATATAATATGACCTGCGAACTGTCACATATCGATGATGTTGCCATAAAACGACAATCTATTACTTTAAAGTTTTTTTTTTATTTCTTTGAAGTAGAAAAATTATTTATACATGTGTGTATTTCAGTAATTAAATCTTTTTCAAAATCACATATTTATTACTACACGGTAAGAATATATATTTTTCTTGCGTTAACAGCTCTTTGTCAGTTTTGAAATTTTGTAGCATGTAGGTTTATTTACCCTGGATATTTTTCCTAGAAAAAAATCGGAAACCCTTGACCGGGCCATTATTTACTTAACGACTGGCATTTTATACACTCCTGAATTATAGCTTCTGGACATACAGTCTTGTAAGTGGGTAATGATGCGTGATATTGGAAATGTTTTACTTTTGGATGGTAGATTTCTTTTGCGTTTGTGGATTAAGTTAGCGCCATTTGTATCTAAACAAACGTGTCTTGAGGTTGAAGTAAAATAAATAATATCATGGGTTATGATGTTTCTAAAAAAACGGGGAAATACAATCAAATGTAGTTTTGCTAATAGGTTTAGGTGCAACGATAGTTTTTTTCACAGAAATAACAGCTAATTAAAGTTTCCGTTAAATTAAAAATTATTATTTTCGTGTGCAGCAGAGCGTTGATATTTCAGAATGCATATTTCTATATTGTTAAAATTGAGATTCTTTTAAATGTTATGAAAATATATTTCATTTTTTTTTAACCTAGAACTTTATATAAGACTTTCTGTACAAAATCCTTAAATTAGAAATGTGTTTGTGTGAAAAGAAATGTATCGTAGTGTTAAATAATAAGAGAAAATAGATAAAATTAGTTAAATCCAAATAATTTATTATCAGTTTCTCAAAGTATTTTTAAATGATTTTTTTTGAATATAATACGAAACTAATCCAAGACCGAATCCAATTTTGACTTTTGTTTTTGTTTCATTTAAAATTAAATTAAAATAGACATGACATTTCGTAGTACTGCTACTTCATTAGATGTCGAATTGGTAATGACAAAGAAAGTTAATAAATATCCATTATTGATTGTATTCAGGTACATATTTTAAAAGTCCCAGGCTTACAAATTTGTATTATTATACCGTAATAAGGAAAAACCAGAACACTTCGTATTTTTAAATAAATTTTACAACTTAGAATTACTAACATCTAATTATTCATTCAGAATATTATCGGTATCCTTAGGTTTATTAGTCTATAATGATTCTTATAAAGTAAACTTTGTGCTTTTGTTTTCAGTATGTGAATTTTGAAGTGTTTATTAAAATTATGGTTTTGGGACAAAATATGTGCTGCGTAAGCTGAATTGTGTTTTTTTTTGAGTATATAAACTCTTTTATGCGCTTTGATTTTAATATTAAAGATGCGGCCTGTTTGACCTATGTCACTTTTTTGGCAAGAACATTTCTTTCATTTATTCAACTCTTTGCCCTACTTTTCACTCTTTTTTTGATTTGCCAATATGGCATTAAAAAAGTTACAATATATTCATTCAGTTCAAGTTGAAATATAATTTTTTGTAGGAAGTCACATTGATAACGAAACTGCTTTAAAATATAACTTTTACGTTATTGAAACTCTATTAACATCAGGGACATGTACCAGTAACTATATCCTCTATTATCTGAGTACCTTTACTAAATGCCAGCGAAATATTAGAATATTATCAATATTATTCGAACATTTTTGATATACTTTATTGCAGTGGTCGGCAATTAGCGGACCGCGAAAGATACAAAACTGGACCGTCTACCTTTCTGTCTATGACAGTCCATTTATTTTTATTCTTCAGCATCAACGATGTGATACATCCTACGTTCCTATTTTGGTATACTGAGAGTAATAGATTAATATTAGCCTATTTCGTAGACCTCGCATTTGAAACCGAAATATGTGCCAATTGAAAGGTTATGAAGATAATGCTTTAAGAAAACATGTGTTTTGATTTTGAGAAATTAATTATCTAAGCTAAGGGAACTGAGTGGCGTATTGTGTTTGAGTTGAATAAAAGTTTTGATATTAAAAATCTAATATCTCGAGTATGAATGAAGATAAACAAAATTATCTTATCTAATTTTAAAGCTAAGGTCATGCAGAATACTAAAAAATATTATTGATATTAAAAAATTGTTAAATTCACTTCTTAGACAAGATAAAATTACCCTCATGCAAAAAAAATTGTGTTCCTGAATCATAATTTAAGCTGACTATTAAGCAGTAATTGCCATTTATTCGTGATTCATTTTTATTGACATTCACCTTTCCATGGAGGTGAAAACAACCCCTAACAGCCAAAATGCCAAAAAATATTTATAAAAATTTTAAAAAACTTTTTCTTCATAATATATATTACAAGAAATATGAAAAAGATATTTGCATCAGATCCAATACAAATACAACTCAACTAACCTGAACTTTTTATCGATTAATATAATCTAAAAAGAATATTCGCCCGTGGTTTTGTTTGCGAAGTTGGTAAAAAATGGTTTCAAAAATATTTTTTTAGCATTTAGTACACTTCAGATGAACTAACGTAAACTAACTTTAAAGCGAAATGACTGGGTGGGGAGCATGGAATAATTTATTTTTCTTATTTGTGGTTATATTGAACGTTTTTTTTTTCATTTATTTCGATGATACTTAACCGCAAAAAAAGTTAAGCCGTGATTTACTAACAGCAACCCTCCCTTAGCGTCAAAAATTAGGGTGAATTATTTTTTATTTAGAACCCTGTAGCTTAGTGCAAAAGTTTAATTTTCTTCTATTATGTTTTTCGATAACACTTGAATGTTACTCAATTTTGGCAACGATTTACTAACAGGAACCCAACAGAGTACCCTAAAATTGGTGTGATAGCGAAAATTTCACTTACAGGGTCGGATATAAAAAATTAATTTTTTTTGCGCCAAGGGTGAGTTTCTGTTAGTAAATGACTGACAATCATTTTTTGCGTTCAGATGTCATCGAAATAAATAATTGAAGAAAAAAAACATTCAATCTAATGTACAGAGTTGGAAATAAAAAATAAAATTCTAAGGTCACCACTATTTTTTTTCCGCCAAGAGTGGATTCCTGTTAGTAAATCAGTGCTAAAATTTTTTCGTAATCAAGTATCATTGAAACAAATAATTTAAGAAGCTTTCAGTCAAATTGACAGCATTGTAACGGTAAGTCTCTGTTAGTAAATCAAGGTCAAATTTTTTTTTGTAATCAAGTATCATCGAAATAAATAATTGAAGAATAAAATGTGCAATCTAAACTACAAACTAAAAATGAAAAAATTAAATTCTTATCTCAAATAATAAAAATACATTATCACATGCCATCCCCATCCTTTTAATTAGCTTTAAGGATTAGTTCACGT
The DNA here is from genome assembly GCA_034092305.1 of Diaprepes abbreviatus. NCBI lineage: Eukaryota > Metazoa > Arthropoda > Insecta > Coleoptera > Curculionidae > Diaprepes > Diaprepes abbreviatus. The sequence continues at coordinate 2,032,805 of JASJET010000303.1, forward strand.
TAGTTCAATAACCTAAATGCCCCAGAAATATTTTTGGAATCATTTATTACCAACTTCACAAACAAAATTGACCAATGATGAATATCATTTTGCGATAATATTACTTGATTAAAAATTCAGGTTCATCACATAAAATTTTTTTCAAATTTCTTTAAATATTTTTTGTCATTTTTGACTGTCAATGAAAACGCACAATAAATATGTGGCAATTGCTACTTAATTATGCTCTTAAATTTTGATTTATTTTCAGATATTTTAAAATTTATTTCCATTTTTCCTTCATCGGGCTAGATTTACCTTGACTAAAGGGTGAATTTAACAATTTCTGTATATCACACTATAAACTTTTTTTATCTTCTTTCATTATCGAGATATTAGATGTCCAAAGTTTTATTCAACTGAAACACATTATACAACTCAATTTCTTCAAATTTGATAATTTATTTTTCAAAATCGAAACAGATTCTCATCTTGAAACTTTTCTTAGAGCATTATCTTATCATAAACTTTTAATTAGCACAAATTTTGATTTCAAATACGAGGTCCACGAAATAGAATAATTTTACGATCACTTTGCTATTAATTTTTTTTCTGAACTCTCGATTGAAACATCTTATTCATCCGGATTCCACTTGAAATTAATTGCCTATCCCTACTGTATTGTATAGAACGATATCTACAATATTCCATTTAGTAAAGAATGTAAAATTTTGTACACTTCGGAAGAAATATAGTCTCCCAAATACACTAATCTAATCTAATTTTAAAATGTAATTCAAATGACAACATAGAGTTGATTATGAAAAATTCATTAAAAAGTCAGTAACTTATGCAACCTTCGATATACAAAAATAAAGAAATGTTTTTTTTACTACCGCACTGGCGAAAATGGAAAATTTTGTTTATTTTTGGATGAAAACTATTCGTCCTACTCAAAAAGAGCCTCTCGACAAATTAAATTGGTAAAGGTATTCTCACAATACTAAATAATTAGTTAATCTAAAAATCATATTGGTTCGTATGTTGAACTCCAAAATTGTTAAGAAGCAGTCGATAAAATAATTGTTTATTGCAAAAAATGCTGTTTCAGATAAGCCCATTTGTCAGACCCATCAAAAACGAATATATGGTGTTGCTCGACATGAGGAGGCAAAAATCTTTTGTGAAGTGGAGTCTTACCCACCACCAGACAGTTTTAGTTGGTCTTTTAACAACTCTGCAGAAACAATAGAAGTTCCACAAACAAGATATAATTCAGAAAGTTACCATTTTTCGTCTACGTTAACATATAAGCCGGTAACAGAACTCGATTATGGAACAGTAAGTACATTTATAATATCTAGAAGGTTTTAATATTGCACCGATGCACACTGTGGAAACCCAAAAATTCAGGGTTCAAAAAGGGTTATCATCTTGAATTTAATTGGTTTTGTTTATTACATAGTAAGAACAAAATGTCTAAATAATTATTATTACATTTGTTTAAATAATTTTTAAAACTGTAGAATACATGTTAATCTAGGGATCCTTACAACAACTTTCAATATCTCTGAAAGTGTTCATTTTGTATTTTCTAAAAGTTTTTGACGAAATTTTTTTTATTATATCATAATTTTTCTTTGGTTCTAATATTTGTTATAATATCTGTATATATAAAAATCTGGCTAGACAATTTTTTTCTATATTCATTACCGGCGATTTAAAAAAATATATCAAATGGATTAAAACTGTCGTTTGTAGCGATTTTTGAACTCTTCAAATATACGATATAAACAAATTGCAGAGTTAAATTATATTTCGGCTTTACTAAATGAAGAAAGAAGTTGACAATCGTCCTTTTGATAACCTTCATGTTGAATTTATAAAGCTTATTTATAGATTAATAATATATGACTCTAAATAGTTCATGTTGAGATAGAGCATTATTCATCATTTGTTCCGTCATCCTTGATATTTTATTTCAGATTTCTGAAATATATGCTTTTATAACTATCAATAGGTGTTACACAAAAAAGAAGAAAACTACCAAATCTTTAAACCGAATCAAAAAAAAAAATATTTAATGATTATCATATTTCATCATAATATTAGTTTTCATGTTATATTGAATATCGCTGAAGATATACAACATTAAATTATTTTATAAACACATGTCTCTATGAAGCGACAATCCTAACAAAAGTATAGTCTAGTTGTTCGTTTATTAAACAGGGGTAAACTTTGACTTACTGAAATACGACAAATGATTTTTTTGAATTACGACTAAACATCTCATATTGCCGTTTATTTTAACGAATTTAAAATGATGTTTGACCAAGATCTATTAAACTATTCATCTGTTTTTCATAAATGAACACGCTTATTGAATAAATCAAATTCATACGAATCGTTGCTCTCTCTTTCGGGTCACCTCACTTCTATACAAGTTTGATAAAAATCAGGTTATCAATAACTGAATTACAAGGGTAAAAAGTGAGACATACTGTATGAGGTATCTCTTATTTTGAGTTGGGTGTAAAGAAATTCATAGCAGTTATTGCATCGGCTTTTAAAGTAGTGTATTTCTACCCAACATGAATTACTAACATGTTTTTTTAACGAATACCATAGGCAGGGAAGACTTCACAATACAAAAAAAAGATCACAAAGCCTTATAGTCTTAAAACATAATCAGTTACGATAGTTATTTTATAGAAAAAAAAATAATTCTACGACAGATAATTACAAGGTAACGAAACATAACAAAATTACGAAATTTTTCCGGTAAACTAGCCAATAACAGACAATAAAAAAAAATCTTTTATGTTGGCTATTTTATCCAACAAATTATTCTATATGACAAACTTGGAAGCATGAAGTTTTAAAGGAAATCAAAAAAAGTTGCGCAAGTAATAATGATTGTTAATATCCAAATAATTGTAATTTGGCTCCCACAATAATACTATCTAATTGATCAATTTATTTGTTATATTATAAGCTAATTTGATAAATATAAACAGCTAAAAAATCTTTATTAAGTAAAATGGTAACAATCCATTACTCCTTCTAAAGGAGTTACATTTAATTTTATTTTTAAAAAGGCTTAGTAATGTAATTTTATAATTGAGGACATATTTAGAATAAAAACAATTTTTTAATAACGTCCAAGTTTCACTAATAGCCCTCTAAAGAAATCTTTCATATAGTACATTTTTTTTTATTAGCTGGTTTATAGAACGATAATTTTAATATATTTAAGACTTTTACATATGAGGGAATAAATTATTTCAATTAAGTATTCAGATTTTCATAGGTTATTTACGCTTTTTGTAGTTTATTCAGTTTTAGTTAAGGTTTAAATTTCAATACATATATATTTTAGGCCTAAATACTTCAGATGTTTGCAGTAATGAAGATAACTTAGTAATTTAACTAACTTTAATTAGTTACCTATCATACAATATGAAATTACGTTTTCTAAAGAAACGCACATCATATTTTGTTATGTTTCAACTATTTTAATGTTCTTAAAAATTTTAGTATTTCCCCACAATTTAGAACCTGCAAGAAGTAGCGCATAATTCACAACATGCCAACCCAAAGGTTTTAAAACAAAACATTTATCATAGAAATGACGATTTTTATTTACAAGCGTTTAACGTCCCCCATTTTTATTATATTCTCTTTATATGTTTTATCGTTGTGAGTTTTCCCCTAAGATTATTCCTAATCTTCTGTTTAATCTGTTTTAATTATACTGTAAAATAAAAGTTAAAAAGAATATGTTATTTAATTTTAAATCATTAATGTATTTTTATTTTTTAATAATATTTCCCTATATTTCAAAAATTTGTAATTTCCATTATACTACATTTATTCTTAAAGAACATAACATTAATCTATATTTATATTGCCAATACAAAAGGGAACAATTATATTTTAGATAAACCCTACACTGTACTGAACTCTATATCCTATAAATATTTTGGACCTGACCAATATAAATATTTTAGGTTATGTGCTGGGCAAACAACTTGGCCGGCAGACAGCAGGAGCCTTGCATATTTCATATAATCGCCGCAGGAAAACCTGACCCCTTGTATAACTGCTCTATTGTCAATAGAACTAACGATTCCCTAGAAGCGGAATGCACAGAGGGATTTGATGGAGGACAGCCGCAATATTTTTTACTTGAGGTAAAATAATTTGGTTTTATGAAACAAGTGTAGTGTATAATAAATCCGACTAGCATCATTATTTTTAAATTATATCAAGCCGTATCGAACCTGATCTTTTAACAATATTTTAAATTATTTTCAAGAAATAAAGGAAGTTTACAATACGGATTTTTTTTTTGATAAATAATTTTGCTAACGGTTGTGATACTTTTGCAAAATTTATTGATAAATAACACAATATAGAAATATTAATAAGTACTAAATATAACCTACTTTCGACGAAGCAAATATTGCCTTTTTTAATAAATTTAAGTGTTATTTAAAAATTTTTTAATACTAAATAAAATCAGTGATTTTTAAACAGACATTGAAGTTGTGCTTATTTTGCTTGTCAACTAAACCGTTTGCTACGACATAAATTGTATATTCTTTACACTTTCAGTCTGATCACTTGCATCGCTTTAACTGATCCATAATATCCAAAACAAAATAGTTACAAAAGAATTATTAGAGGCAAAAATTTGCTTTATTAAATCTATCACTTTTTTAACAAAGTTATTATTGATTCTTTGCAAAGTAATATTCAAGTATTTAGAGCAGTAATTCTATTTAAATAACACGAAGTTACCATTTACGCGTCTATCACCTTGATCACTGATTTAAGCCGTTTTTGTCCAAATTGTGCAAATAATGTCATTGATTTAATTTTTTTAAAGACATCCAGATAAGCACTTTTAAATAGACTAAGTCCTATATAATATACTGATGTATATAATTTTATAAATAATTTTAAAATTATATAATAATTGAAATGCCAAATTCATTTAAAAAATTGATATGCTAGTAGGATATTGTTACATATTTTTTTTCTGGATTTAATGATTTTCTAGGAAAGAATATGAATATATAGAAACAATTGGCACCAAATATATTGATCACAAAATAGTTCCTTGGTTAGTAGGATGTTCAAACTACAGCTCTCTGTGTTTTCGTTTTGTAAGCATTGAACTCAAAACAATCAAGGAAATAAAAATGTTGCTTTTATTTGAAGGAATATAAAAAAAAATGATATATCAAATCTGTTTCGATTCAAGGAATGCGAAACTTGACAATACTGTAATGCATCAATAGTGAATCAAAAATTTATATCTAATCAAAGGTGCATTTCTTAATTGTTAAAACAATATTCTATGGTTCTGACTTTCCCAATAAATATAAGTCTAAATTTTGGACATATAGTGAGATAGGAATAAACAAAGTATTTTATTTCAAATTGTTTCATCATTTGAGTGTCCCAGTCCTTCGAAAATATAGAAAATTAAATTTACAGATTTACATATCACAATATATCTACCTCTTCGTAAATTTTTCTTCAAACTTTTAAGATAAAGTATTGTCATCTAACTTTAATGTTAATATATTCCGTGTTCGTTATATAATTCTATATTTGTTAGAGATAATTTTATTTTATAGTTTATATCAAGCCAGTAAAATAATTTAAGAATTGAATATCCATAGCTATTCTAGCATATTCCAAAAATTTCAAAGATGTATTTATATATTTTAAAATTATTTTGGTTCAAAAAAGCTTCCTAAACTATAGTCAGCATCATACTTGATACCAAAATTAAGTATAAAATTACGAAAGTTTTTTCTTTTGGTTATATATATACATAATTTTGTATTTTGCTCCGAGGTTTAAGTAATCCAAGACTAAGTAAAAATGCAATTTTTTAAAGGAAAATCAGCAATTACATAAACTATAATGTTAAATTCATTACAGATTTGTAGCACAATATCAGTAACATAATAATAAAAATGCTTATTTTTGACAAGTCCTAAAGACTAGTTCGACAATATTAATTAAAAGTTGCTAAGTAGGCTAAAAGACCTTTTATCTTAGAGCTTGTCCAAACGAGGGCAAATACAAGCGTAAGTTCTCGCGCCTGTACGCGGGAATGTTCAATCCACATTGCGCGTTAAAGGGACGAACATTTAGGAAAAAATTAGGTCAATATTCAACATGGAGTTAAACCAATGAAAAAGACACAAGTAAAAAGTGGGGATTATAATTTCAATTAAGTAAAATACAGGAAAACGACATTTCTTATAAAATTCTTCAAATAACCCTCATTTCGAGGTGGAAGGATACGATTCTGGCCTTGGTTTGCTCGGTAAACAGAACATCACTTTTCGCTTTAGGTTTTAATTTTTGCACTAAATCTTAAAAATTTTGTTACATCTATGAATTTTACTCACATAAAAGCTTTCATATTATACGAAGCTTTATAAATTTGTGGTTTTTTAAGCGAAAAAGTCAGGAAAAACGATCGACAAACTTTAAAAACAAAATCGTCTAATACATACGTCAGCGACACCACTCATCTCGAAGGGAAAGTAATTTACACTATTGTCATAGCATAAATACGATTTCTAAGAAGATTCTTTCCTTTCTATTAAAACTGTAAGGAATCCGGAAAACATATTTGGGTCGGCGCGATGGACACTTCCAAGGTTACTTACATTTGTTTTGGGAAAAATATTCGTCCCATGTATATATATATATATATATATATATATATATATATATATATATATATATATATATATATATATATATACATGGGACGACTTTGTCCCCCCTCTTTTAATAAGAATGAGAAAGAACATTAATAATATGCTTTTATTAGATATTTCTTAGTGCAGCCTATTTGTTCTATAGTTCTGGTGTTAAATACCCTTTTTCCATCAATAATCCTACATCTTGACCTTATAATTTTACTAGATATATTATTTTTTGCGGCAGGTACTAAATCACCTACTTCCCTACAAACTGAGACCTTTCCCAATATATTTCTCCAGAAGAGATTGTCCTGCCTCCACGTAGTCTATGCTGGACAATATCATATTTTAATTAAAATATCTAGGTCAGTTTAGGTTAGTTCAGATTAGTCTCGATTTAACTAAATAACTAACACTAAGGTAAACCTGACCTAATAAAAATTAACCATGAATTTAGATTGGTTAAGGTGAATTTTACGCTTGCTTTTACATTAAAAAATTAAACTATGTTTGTAGTTAAGACGGACAATTTTTATAAAGCTTGGTTAAAATAAAAGTTTATGACATTAAAAATGTTTTACATTAAGGTCGCAATGAATATTTGTCATTTTTAATAAAAGAAGGGTCGATGAAGTTTCCGACATTTATTTTTGCTTTTTTGTTAAATATGCATGTTTTTCTTCATTAGTACAAATTTGTACAAAAATAGTTGAAATATATTACACATGATGTATTTTAACTATTACTATTAGAGATAAATACGAAAGTTCGTTTTTTTTTTCCAGAAATAAAAGTGACCTTGTGAACTAAAGAACGTGGCGTTTCTTGTATTTGTATCCCAAATTGAGAAACATAAGAATTTTTTTAACTACTAAATCTATAATATTATTTTTCTTTTTTTCAGATTCATCAATATCTGAAATTATAAATACCAATTTTTCCAAGATTTCCGTTTCGAATATCTATTTAAATATTGAGAAGATTTCATATCCCATATCACAGTTCTTTTTTCTACTTTATTAATAAATAACTCTATATCTAAATTATCCCTCTCCAGTTTTTTCTATTACGTACACATACCAAGTTTCACGCTTATACTGGACACAACAAGGAAACGAGAATATTTAATTCGCGCATTGCATGTAGTACCTCGTTAACACACTAATTCATCGCGAGTATTTCCTCATCTGGACAAGCTCGAACTGTAAAAATTCTAGTCTCTATATTTATACAGTGTATTGATAAAGTAAGGATTATATTTATTTTTGTGAAACTCCAAGGAATTTCCTTAACGTTCTAGGATCTGTCACACTTTATTTTTATTTGCATATCTTTTTAAAATATTCTCTCACCTGTCTGAAAAAGATGTCATTGATACTTTCCTCTAATTTAACATTTCTATATTATTTTTGATTCATATTTCTTTTAAAAAGGCGAAACTAATAATCGACGATAGTGTAAATCTAATAGGTTTGGAGTAATAGCCGTGTTATCATTTCTCTATTAATAGATTCTCATCTACCGCTATGCGGGCTTTATACAAAATACATTTACTCAGATAAATTCTTCACATTTCCATAAAAACTAAATAATTTTGTTTAAGACACTAATAAAATCATTTAATTTAATACTGACAATATATTAAACTGTCGATAAATTCTCATTGAACTTATAAATAATCTGGAAAAGTCATCAGATTTTACTTTTGATTAACTTTAAAATCTTCAGTATTTTATTACTTAATTTTGTTAACACATTAATTCAGTTGACATTAGATGAAGTAATCGAATGGCATCAAATCGGGTAACCTCTATGGTCATTCAATTGTGCCATGCCTTCCAATCCCCCTGTTCGAGAACACTTGGATACACTATTATGCTATAAAGTACACTTTTTCCAGCTTTCTGATACCAGAAATTGTCATCGGGAAGATGGAGATTAGGTCAGCGAGAGTCAAATTATCTAAGTAAATGCCAGAAATATATTTAGAAATTGAAGATATCTGGGACCGTTGAAGAAACATAAAAAATAGGACCCGACAGTTTTGTTTTTGACAATATCCTTCCAAAAACTTACTTTCACAAGATATTACGTGTGGTATTTTCGCATCCATCTAGCATTTTCTTTTGCATATCTATAATTTTCACGATTTACTTCACGGTTTAGTTTGAATGTCGACTACTGCTTCTGTCTGACTCAGTATCGGGCAATTTTTGAATTACATTTATCTTAAACAGTTGCTGTTCGTCCAGAATCAGTACTTTATACTCTGACGTAGCACCCGTATCATGATTTCGGTCAAATTTTTCGATCCTGATTTTCTTCCGTAGCTAATAAAATATTTGGTTGCTTATTTTCATCCAGATCAGGATGGCCGCTTCTAGTTGATCCTCTGCTGGTCTTATTTCTTGAAATATCCATTCAATTTTACTTAGAGTCGATTGCCTTGTCCAGATATTTTGCGTTAGACAGAATGCCAACTTGTTGAGTTTGAAATCACTATTATAAATATTTATATCTTCTAAAAAATCAAAATTTTAGTAATAAATAAATTAATCTATTTCTGCCGTATTTAAATAGTTGCCCCAAAGTATTCTCGTTTCAAACAGAAGCACTCTGATCCTCTCCTCATACTCGTTTCGACCAACTCATGGTCTCGTCAGTGGAGCTGTATCGAACCGAGAGCAGGAAACAAATGCTATATAAAATATAAATTCCAAGATATATCAGCAGGATGTGGAAAAACTGCTATCTGCCGATTTCGATGTCAGATTGAAAAATGTCACCAGTCGAGCAAAATCTATGAATCACCGAAATAGTGTGAAATTTTTAAAAAAATCGAAATTTCATTAAGAAATAAAGAAATCTATCTACCGCATTTAAATGGTTGTTTATATGTATTATGCTTTCAGGCAGAAAAAAGAAAAGAATATATACAAACAGTTTATTTCCTTCAAATACCACTCTGGTCCTCTCTCCATACGCGTTTTGACCACCTCGTGGTCTCGGCAGTGGAGCTGAATCGAACTGAGAGCAATATTTTGAGTTTTTTAAAATTTCGCACTACTCCGATGATTCATAGAAGTCATTCGACTGGCTATATTTTTTAGTTTGACATCGAAGTTGGCAGGTGGCTGGTCGCTGATATCCTGCCGACAAAGCTTGGAACTTATATTTCATATAGCATTTTTTTTCCTGCGCATGTTGCTCTCGATTGAATACAGTTTAACTGACGAGATTATAAAACGCGTATGGGGAGAGAACCAGAGTGATATTTGGAGGAAATAAACTTTGTATATATTCTTTCCTTTTCTCTGCCTGAAAGGATAATACACATAAACAACCATTTCTATCCTCTAAATTGTCGACTGTCGCATTCTGAATACGTAGAGTTGATAACAATATAGTGAAATTTGGAAGCATTTAGCATATATATTAAATCGTTTTTATGATATCCTAATATTTAATTCTCAAATAATGTATTTTTGTAGTGTCATGATTTATAGGAAAAAGTTCCTTCTAAATTATCAAAATCAAACATTAAGAATTTCAAGTTTTTAAATTCATCTTTTCAGGATGAATCAAAATCTAAATAATATATAGGATGTTTATTGAACCAAAATATCATAATGTTTGATTTATCCGCAAATTTTGCGAATAATTTTTCTTTTATATATACAAAATACATGCGCAATAGACACGTTTGCTAACGGCTCACTAATTAGATAAAAAATTCGAGGAACTAACTTCACAATTACAGAATATAGATAGCATGTGGGTTTTTAATTTCGATTTACAATTTTTTTTTCAATTTTTGCCATGCATAAGTTCCATATACCCCATATTCTTTTTTTTATAAAAGTATTCCAGATTGTTCGATTAATTAATATAGGTGAACAATTAGATTCATTTCTTTGATGGTTGAAAATAGGCCAAAACCACCTATATAAAAAACAGCATTAAAAGCAACTAGTTACAAATTATACCACAATCTCTGTTTCAAATGCACCAAAAATTATTTTATAAATAAGTATTTAGTATATGAAATCCTCATATTTAGTATATTAGACCAAATATTATAACAAAATTTATTCGTTTGACAGGACTGATAGTCTTTAATATTAAGGGTAAACTTATTGTGAAAATTTAATCACTTGAAATAAGTAAGCACTAAATAATAAGGGCTCTCCCTAAGCCAGTGTAAAACATTTAACGCTATAGAAAACCTCTAAGCCAAGGGCTGCTTTAGCGCTAAAGAGAACAATGTATGGTATTCATGAAGAAGATATTATTGAGAAATGTCAAGTTAATGTTGAGATATAAACGATCGTAAAGTGTTTTATATATAGGTATTAGATGGTGTATAAAGTAGGCCGAAACGGAAATATGTGGCGATACCGAGCATACTGATTGTTTATACCGAGAATTCAAATTTCAAAAAAGTACGAAGCACTTGAGTGAATTTGGAATTATGATATTAATTTCAATTTAAAACTAGCGTTAAATGCCATTTTACTTTTTAGTATTATTATTTTAAATACGTTTTTTATTTTTAGTTTCGTTATTTTTAATTTCAATTAGTTTTTAAAAAGGCTATGTCTAATAATATTATTACACGATTCCGTGAAAGAAATATAAAAGAAAGTGAAAAGGCCAAAACATTTTTTGAGATAAAATAATAAATGTGATGAAACAAAATGAGACACAAAACACGATAAAGTACGTCAATCAACAATGTTTTTTTCAGTATTTTATTCTATAATGGAAATATTTGTGTGTTATCCCTTAAGAGGACCTTTTACGTTTGATGAAAATCGCATAAAAAATATGTTATTGCTACCAAGGGTTATTCCCGAAAAACTACAATAAAACACCTCAAAAGTTATGCTTTATCAAACATTAAAAATTGCATATACACGTCGAATTCAGAACTTCCTCCTTACCTGAAGTCGGATAAAAGTATAAACATATCTCAAAATATTTATATAATCAATATATTTTATTTATTTTTTAATAAAATATAATACAGCATACCTTTAAGTACGCATTGTAATGACGAAACGAAGGAAAGAGTTTATTTGGTAGCAAGTTTTATCTGTTTTCTTGTCTATAATTTTTTGTCAAGCATTTTTCTTTTTTACATTCTACACTACATAACGTGTAATGAATTATTCGTTACTGACATGTTAGTTAGTTCTTAAGACACCAATTATACTTGTTTAGGTCGACATGGTCATATAATATCGTCAATATCGCCTTTCTAACAGTTGAATTTATCTCTTTAGGTTTTCACATCTGTAATGAAAATTTTCACTTCTTGAACTTTCTTAGGATCATTATTCCAAAGTATTAGAGTGCACCCAATTAAATGATATTCCACCAAAAACATCAGGATGATTGCATAGTATCTGTATGCGAATGATCCATCTTTATAGAATAAATGACAAAAATGGAGACTCCATATATCTCTCTGAAATTATTAGCATATTATATGCAAAACAATATATATATATATATATATATATATATATATATATATATATATATATATATATATATATATATATATATATATATCAAAAACTTTTATATTTGGGATATATGTGGGTCTAATATAGTTACTTTTTAAAATTATTTTCATATTATACAGGGTGTCCCTAAAGTTCTGAAAATATCAAAGTTATGTTTTTTAAATAGAACTCCCTGTATATTATTATATTTTTGGATTCTCCGATCAAAATAAATGCCTATTTTAATAAGGTTTATAGTACCTAAACCTTAAGGGGTTTTAAGTAATCTGAATTTTGACAAAATCTAAACTAATTTTCATGTTTTAAATACTTAAGAAGTATTTCAGTTATGTACTCGAAATTTACAGTGAAGTGTAACAATACATCATGTTTTATATCCCAATTATAACAAACTTGGTATAAGATACAGGATGTCCAAAAATTAAAACTGATCAAATAAGAAATTTAAGTGGCTATAACTTGATTAATTTAAATCGAACGCTATATTTTTTAACTTACGAAAAAATGTACCTTTTAAATACCTATCGAATAATATAAGGGTGTTCTATAGCTCAGTCTTCCCGTTCTAATGTATCTAGTTCAGGGTAGTTCAGGTTACACCAAATAATCGTTTTCTGCACCATTTTGTGTTTTTTTAATAGAGGTTCTAATGTATCTAATTGCCTGTGGTATTTAGAAATGTCAGATAATTCATTTAATCTGTCAGTTTAATTTGTAAAGCCTGTAGCTATAATAGCAGTATTATTTTTTCTTTGTAACTGTGCAACTTTATTTATTGAATTAAGTTATTTGAATATTATTGTGGTATTTCTTTGTCAAAATGAAAATTTATCCAAAGGAGGAGCGTATTGATATGATTTTTATCCTAGGAGAATGTGATCAAAATTATTTGTTGGCTTCTCTAGTCTATGATCAAAGGTTTCCTGAGATAAACCATCCTAAACCATCCTTTTTTGGTAGACTATTAAACCAGTTTCGGGACAGTAGAAGTGTCAGTTAAAAAACCTGTTATAAGAAAACCTGTCACTGAGGATGAAGGAAATGTTTTTACTTTACTTGGTTCAGTGATCGAAAATCTCAATACTAGTCAGAATCGTATATTCGAAAATATTAACATTAGCCAAGCAAGTGTTTCAAAGATTCCTAACAAATACGGATTTCATCCTTATAAAATCCAGCTTTGTTAAGAGCTTCCCGGAAATGATTTTGAAAACCGAAATGAATTATGCTTGTGCGTGTTAGATAAAGTAGCAGAAAATGAACACTTTTTTTATAATGTGTTGTGTAACAATGAATGTACTTTTGATAACAATGGTTCCGTGAATAGACGCAATTTCCGTTACCACTCTGATTCAAATCCGTATGAATACAGAGTCATGAGAAACCAGAATAGGTGATCGGTTAATGTGTGGTATTCTTAATTGGACCCTACTTTTTTGAAAGACCTTTAAATTGTTTGATGTCTCGCGATTTTCTTTGGTACTATTTTCCAGTATTATTAGAAGAAGTCTTTTTAAATATTAGAACAACTGGCTCAGCTGAATGGAGCTCCGCCTCATTATCATCGCGAGATTCGGCAATTTTTAAATATCAACTATCGAAACAGATGGATTGGAAGAAAAGGATTTAAAAATTGTCCCCCAAGATCACCGGACATACCTCCACCAGATATCTTTTTATGAGACTACATAAAGAGAATTATTTACAATGAGCCCCCGACGACACTACAAGATACGCATAAGAGACGCTTTTCAAACTGAAATTCCGCAAATGTTGTCCAGAGTTAGCAATGGTTTCGAAAAAAAGAATATGTAAATCTTTGGAAAAGGATGGTCGGCATTTCGCACATCTACTATAAATATTTCACTTATGTTTTGTGTTATCGTCAATATGTTACTACCATTATTGCTGTTATAGCCTGTTGGACGACTATAAATCGCATTCTGTTTCTAAACATTTTTAAAGTTATTCCTGATTTTTATGCTTATAGTTGTAAACTATGATTGACTTTCTTCTCGGTATGATGGCCCACCTGTACCACCATACCGAGAAGAAAGTCAAAACTTACCCTCCCCGCAACAGTGATACGGCAGAGGTACATGTTTCGTCTCTATTAGACTCATCAGGGTACCAACATGCAACTGTCTGTGCAAAGGACAGATCGGGAGGAAACATGCAACACTGAACGCAGCTTCGCCAACCTCCCGAAGGGCGTATATATATATATATATATATATATATATATATATATATATATATATATATATATATATATATATATATATATATATATATATACGTTAATGCGGATTTCACAGATTCCTCCCTGTGAGATGCAATAGCAGTGGATATATCCACATTATGCCGTTGTAGTGCTGAAATCACATTCAGCAAACGTACAACTATATGCAGCTCCGCGTATGAATGAAGTGCACAGCCAGGCGCATGTCGGTACCCTGATGAGTCTAGTAGAGACGAAACATGTACCTCTGCCGTATCACTGTGGCGGGGAGGGTAAGTTTTGACTTTCTTCTCGGCATGGTGGTACAGGTAGGCCATCATCTCGATGGTGGTGGAATAGGATAAATTGCGTTTTATAACAATTTATTCTAACTGTGCAGCCTCTAACACAGAAAGGATATGATGGAGAGACGTTTGCATTTACTGTTCGCATTTTACTTCATTCATACGCGGAGCTGCATATAGTTGTACGTTTGCTGAATGTGATTTCAGCACTACAACGGCATAACTGCTATTGCATCTCACAGGGAGGAATCCGTGAAATCCGCATTAACGTATATACGCCATTCGGCGGGAGGCCGGAGAAGCTGCGTTCAGTGTGTGCATGCTACCTTCCGATCTGTCCTTTGCACAGCCAGGCCCATGTCGGTACCCTGATGAGTCTAGTAGAGACGAAACATGTACCTCTGCCGTATCACTGTGGTGGGGAGGGTAAGTTTTGACTTTCTTCTCGGTATGGTGGTACAGGTAGGCCATCATCTCGATGGTGGTGGAATAGGATAAATTGCGTTTTATAACAATTTATTCTAACTGTGCAGCCTCTAACACAGAAAGGATATGATGGAGAGACGTTTGCATTTACTGTTCGCATTTTACTTCATTCATACGCGGAGCTGCATATAGTTGTACGTTTGCTGAATGTGATTTCAGCACTACAACGGCATAATGTGGATATATCCACTGCTATTGCATCTCACAGGGAGGAATCCGTGAAATCTGCATTAACGTATATACGCCACTCGGCGGGAGGCCGGAGAAGCTGCGTTCAGTGTGTGCATGCTACCTTCCGATCTGTCCTTTGCACAGCCAGGCGCATGTCGGTACCCTGATGAGTCTAGTAGAGACGAAACATGTACCTCTGCCGTATCACTGTGGCGGGGAGGGTAAGTTTTGACTTTCTTCTCGGTATGGTGGTACAGGTAGGCCATCATCTCGATGGTGGTGGAATAGGATAAATTGCGTTTTATAACAATTTATTCTAACTGTGCAGCCTCTAACACAGAAAGGATATGATGGAGAGACGTTTGCATTTACTGTTCGCATTTTACTTCATTCATACGCGGAGCTGCATATATTTGTACGTTTGATGAATGTGATTTCAGCACTACAACGGCATAATGTGGATATATCCACTGCTATTGCATCTCACAGGGAGGAATCCGTGAAATCCGCATTAACGTATATACGCCATTCGGCGGGAGGCCGGAGAAGCTGCGTTCAGTGTGTGCATGCTACCTTCCGATCTGTCCTTTGCACAGCCAGGCCCATGTCGGTACCCTGATGAGTCTAGTAGAGACGAAACATGTACCTCTGCCGTATCACTGTGGCGGGGAGGGTAAGTTTTGACTTTCTTCTCGGTATGGTGGTACAGGTAGGCCATCATCTCGATGGTGGTGGAATAGGATAAATTGCGTTTTATAACAATTTATTCTAACTGTGCAGCCTCTAACACAGAAAGGATATGATGGAGAGACGTTTGCATTTACTGTTCGCATTTTACTTCATATATATATATATATATATATATATATATATATATATATATATATATATATATATATATATACATATATATACATATATATATATATATATATATATATATATATATATATATATATATATATTATATATATATATATACATATATATACATATATATATATATATATATATATATATATATATATATATATATATATATATATATATATATATATATATATATATATATATAAGATCGCTTTTTTACGAGGAATTTTAAAGGTCAATGAATCTGCACATTTTAAATTTATCACACGTTGCAAGATTTGTCTTTCTTGGGAATTGTTTTGCCACATTTGCCCCTTGTCCATTTAGTAATCCACTGTTCGATTTCTACTCTATTGTTAGATGGATAAAAATTTGTTGGATGGAGTTTTAATAAGATTAGAGGAGATACATAATAAAAATAGTTTATACTAGCTAACCCAGAAAATTATGACGCGTCATTTTTTTCCTTTTAATATAATGACTATAAGTTTTTATCAAATTTGCCTCATTTTACCCTTTCTTCAACCCTAAAATTAATTTTTCTTTAAATGCGACGTTGCTAAAGTATTTCATTTAAATTTTGATACCCACACCATAGTTCTTTACTTCTCTGTAAAAATGGGATGTAAATTGGGATCACACATTCCGAATCTGAAATTATTTTAAAAATAAATTAAATATGGCGGATCCAAGATGGCGGATTAAAAATTCTACATCTCGCGTTTTTGTCTAAAATCCGTATTGGAATATTTTTGGTAGTGTTAATTATGAATTTAAAATATTTTTTGAAAAACTCAATCTGGCATATTCAATATGGTGTCTTAAAAATTTTACATTTTTCGATTTTCTCCCAAACTGATATAGGGGGTTCTTAAGGGCGTAAATTATGAATTTAAAAGTATTTTTTCAGAATTCAATATGGCGAATCCAATGTAGAGAACTAAAAGTTTTACAACGCTTTCTATTTTGGCCAGGTTTAATCCAATTTTTTTGAAAATAATTAATATTATAAACCAAGTATTGTAACGTCATCATACAGTAGTCTAAAGCCATGCATTTTCTGTCCAGTTTCATGATGATTGATTTATTTGAAGACTTATTTATATTTTATAATAAATCTTTTATTTTACATTTTATTAAATCAATGATTGGCATCTTTAATTATGGATTGAGTAATTTTTTAATGAAGTTGTTCTTGTATTTATGCTGGTTTAATTTTGGTGAATAACTGGAGTCATGCTGGTAATTTTTACGTGTGCATTTATCTTATTATTACTCTTATGTAACCTGAGCTGAATAGTTAGAACAAGCTACTACTCTAAGTTAATGATTAGTTTTGATATTTCTTACGCTATTAACTTAAAGTTTACCATTTATAATTTTTCTCTAATTACGGTGTGAATTCAGAATTTTGGATTTAATAATTTCTTGACATTTTGACGATAATTAATAGATTCGGTTGTTCTTTGTATTATCACTATTCACTATTTAGGCGGTACTACTTTATCTTAGGGTTCTCTCTATCGGGCCATCCCACCCTACCGGATTTTACTACCTGGCGGAAACCTGCATTCCACCCTACCTGTGAGAATAACACCTGTCCTTACTGTACGATATTTCAATTGTCCACCTTTAGATTGTAAAGTATTGCTGTGTACAATTTTGGTTGTAATTTAAGACCATCTTTATTGTCTAGAGATTAATGGATTGAAGATTTTATCAGTATAATTTTAATTTTAATTAAAGTTCATCATTAAAATTTTATTAAGCCTTTGATTTGATCCCAGGTCTACCTGCTTTTGCTTTTTTGACCAACGATGACCCCACGTTGGACGCCAACTTGCTACACTGATATTTTCAAAGGCGCTAGACCTCGCAGAGAGGTGTAAGATAAATGAAAACGTAACAGAGCAGAGTTGAGGGCTAGTGGCAACACCAGCGAGCAAAGTGCTAAGCTAACCCCTATGCCGGAGAGTAGGGTGTGTCATTAAGGACGCCACTGCATTTGAGTCAAGGTAAAAGTAGAAGCTCTCCACGTTGTAGTATGGACCTAGTTATCAACTTACTCTGCCAAAAATTAAAACAACAAATCAAAAAAAAGCAAAGCAAGTAGACCTGGGGCCAAATAAAACGCTTAATAAAATTTTAATGATGGACTTTAATTTAAAATAAGATTATAATGATAAAATCTTCAATCTATTAACCTCTAGGCTATAACGGTGGTCTTAAATTACAACTAAAATTATACACAGTAATACTTTACAATCTAAAGTTGGACAACTGAAATGTCGTATAGTGAGGACAGGTATTATTGTCACAGGTTGGGTAAAATGCAGCTTTCTGCTCTGTAATAAAATCCGGTAGGGGGGAATGGCCCGGTATGGAGGACTGTAAGAAAAAGAGGTAATGGCTAGGATAGTGAATAGTAGATAATAGAAAGAACAACCGAATCTATTAACTATCGTCAAAACGTCAAGAAATTATTAAATCCAAAATTCTGAATTCACATCGTAATTAGAGAAAAATTATCTAAGGTAAACTTAAGAAGTTAATAGCTTAGGAAATATTAAAACTAATCGGCAAAGTTAAACAAATAATTAATTTAGAGTAGTCGGTTACTCTAACTATTGAGCTCGAGTTACATAAGAGTAATAATAACGTATATGCACACGTAAAAATTACCAGCATGACTCCAGGTATTCACTAAAATTAGAACAGCAAAAATATAAGAACAACTTCATTAATAAATCCATAATTAAATATCATAAAATGAAAAACAAAAGATTTACTCTAGAATATAAATAATTCCTGAATTAAATCAATCATTATGAAACTGGACATAAAATTCCTGACTCTAGACCACTGGTTTATTAATATTAATTATTTTAAAATAAAATGGGTTAAACCTGGCTAAAATGGAACGCGTTTTAATTAACTCTATTTAACTATTAATTAACTCTATTTTAATTCTATATTGACTCTATATATAAATAACAATAAAATAGATAAACTCAAAATATGAGCATATTAATTTCTACAATACAATGTGATAAGCCATGATAAAAAAAAAAGAAGAATGGAAAGAATTTCTAGCTTCACTCAATAAGCCAGTCTCTAATACCCAAGTATTGCAGTCCAGCACACAAAAAAAATTGCTGGAGACAAACTGCAAATTAATGTGGCTATGAACATATCACGATGCAAAAAAAAACTTTAAATTTGTCAGTAATAGACCCAGAATAGGGCCCTAAGATTGCAAACAATACAAAATACTTCAGTATTACTACTAATAGATAAATTTATCTAAAAATTGGGAACGTGATACGTCCAGGAGGCAAAAACATAGCAAAATATAGTGCAAACTACAATTGATAATAAAAGTACTCTCAAAATTAACTCTTACTCATAATTAAAGACAAAAATTAAGTACTGAAAGGTAGCAGATATCAAAAACCCAGAAACTTAAAAATTTCAAAATTTAAGAAATACATATTTATCAATCAGTATTCACAAAAAAAAATTTCAACCCTGAAACCCCAGAATATATCTTAATAATATACTAAAGTGGTCAATTTTGGATCTAAATGAGGTTTAAAATAACATAACGATTGATTTTAAAATATGCTTAAATATTACTATCGATAAAATTCAATTTTGAGCTGATATCTTTTAAAATTTAAAAATACATGCAGGATTGTTTTAGTAGTTGTTACTTTAACGTTCCTCACCCGATATTTTTAGAGTCTAGATTGATTCCTTCCTTAACACATGCAAACTGCCCAACGTCTCTCTCTTCAGGTCTACCCTGGTAAAAAACTATAACTTCAAAGCACAACAAAATTTCCAGGTTAATTTTCGGCTTTTCATCTCAGAATCTCAAAAATTTGACAACTAAAAATTAAAATGGAAGTCTGCAGCTTCTTCGGCCAAATCAAGCCGGGAATCATTAGCATTTTCCACTCAAAACATAAATAAATCTAATAAATATCTCAGTAGTTATTTTTAAACTCAAGAAATATATATTAATACATTAATAGAATTTTCTCGATTTCTTGAAACCCAATATACATACGATTTCATTCAAATATAAAAGGGAAAAAAACAAGATCTACTTGAATTCCAAACGGTAGCAGTATTTTGGACAGTGATAAGAAAATACCTACGCACAAGGTAGTGAAATGCCAGAGTAAAACAAAATAATGTTAACTAAAATTAATCGAAAATGTACTTAATGAAATACTTTTCTTCAAAGAATCCTTGGGAAATGAAATACTTAAGGAAAATGATACTGTGTTGTCCATAACGACAGTATTTGCAAAATAAGGTTAAATTAACTGATTAGCCATAGTGAACTCACGCCCAAAATTCAACCGTGACTGATTTTATTGATTTGAATTTTATTCTTATTAAATAACTTCATTATTCATAAAATTATGAATACGTTTAAGAGTTAGAAATAGGAAACTTAAACTCTTTAAAAAAATTGCAAAGTAACCAGAATGTAGTTACTACACTGGAATCTTTACAATCCAGGAATGTCGATAAAACGGGCATTTGTCCTTAGCTCGTCAGAACTGGAATATACAAAAGGGCTGAACTGTGGACAGCGGTAATACTTTTTATCCGAAGTAAGAGAATTTACGACTGTCTGGTTTAGAAACTAAATAGAGCACTGACTGTGCTTTGAAAGACATGGCACTATTTTACTGAACGTGTTACGGGTAAATATGTCTTGTGTGAAGTGGGCTTTCACCTTACTAAGATAAAACGTAATCAAAATGTAAAAAGATGCTTTGCTGGAGTATTCTAAAATTAAATATTTTATTTTACGTTTAATAATTAGACAAGACTGTGGATATTTCGATGCTTCAAAAATAGATTTAGTTTCACAAAACAACTTTTTCTACGGGATTATAGAGACAATTGAAAATTTTCTGTGAGCTGTGAAGCTACCACTTATTGAAAAGTACTGATTTTTCTATATTTTATATTTTAAAACTAAAACCACTATAACACTTCCAAATAAAAAGCCTCAAACGAAACAGATTTTAAAACAAGAAAACCATATTTCTCTTACGAATCCTTTAAGATGGCACATAATTAAATAAATGAAAAATTCCAAAAAAAAATCCTTGTTTTAGATAAAACATATATTATTGACTTTTGCTTATGGTTTTATTTTAAGTCCTATTTTCATTAGCATGGTTAAACTTTAATGAAATTAACTTTTAATTATTTTTTCAAGTGCTAAGGACGTTGTTAGGTTAAGATAAGGATGTAATCGTAACCAAATGTATCACACGCGATTCAAAGGTCTTTCGTACGACACACCCCCTTATTCTCTTCTGATCTTTTGACGCTGACTCTCACATATTGCAAATCGTGTAGGAATAACGAAATAATGATTCGGCAACACTGCTTATACCACATGTGCCTGACTCAAAATAAGTCACCGGTTATCGTAGTCCCACAAGACGTGCATATATTCTATATAGAGTTAACACTTGGTTAATGACTGTCGGTATTTAAACTTTAACTGTTGACGTGCTCACGATTAGTAAAATTTCCGCGAGCCTACTTGATATTATGGCGTTAATGCTTCTCCTATCTAGTAAGAGTTCCACGCTCGAAATATTTTTGGATATCGAGGTTTACATTACAATTGTAAAAAAGTGGCAAAACTGAGCGTCCCCATCTTGTAATGTATCAGACCCTATAATCGTATATATCACATATTTGTTTTTTTTTTCTTTGAAAAATATATGGAAAAGTTTTTAAGTTATATATGATTACGCTACTCTAAGACTGTGTCAGTATAGCCTTTGTTAAATCTTGCATTTTTAATATTGATTATTTCGATTATAAGATAAGCAAACTGTTTAAAATTTTATAGTGTTAAGAATAGTTATGCCAACAACAAAGAATATCCGAATTTCCAAAATATATGATATAATTCAGTCATTTAATCTTTATATTCCTTGAAAAATTTTTTCACATTTTACCAAAGAGTTTTATTTGATTTGTTGTGTCTATTTATCCCTTTTAAATCTTTATAGTGCTTTAATATTTTGACTTTTATGCCTTAATTTGGGAAATACTATATTTTAATATTATTATTATTATCTTAGCTTATACGTAGCCAAACGGCTTTTGCAGTCTTTTTAAAGAACATTCAATTATTCCAGATGTCATAAGGATTGAGCTCTGTCTTCTGCTTTTTGCATAAACTCCGAATAATTTGAGAGATTCCAAATAGCACTGTCTTTTACTAAGGCCCCATCTATTGATATTAGGCTGAAATTCTTCGGTTCGACGTCAGTTGTTGATAGAATTACAGTGATCGTCCGGACGCTATTCATTCCCAACTGTTTTCGTATTTATACCTCCAGGTCTCTGTGTTTGACGATCTTCTCATTAAGCTTATCCCTTAGATTGTTTTTATTAGGAATGACGAATTTTAATAGTGTTGCTCGTTTATAAGTTTTAACTTCAACATTTATGCGGCATTGGTCGTTCTGGATTCAGGGAACTCTTATTATGTGTTTCAGATAGTTTCTCGTTGAGATGACCTGATCTTGTATGCTAGTACGTACAGGAAACATTTGTTGACATGCGAAGTATTAGATATCTGTTGGACTTATCTTTATTTTTTGTTTAATATTACGACGTTTCGACTAGTAGTTATCTCTAACTAGCCGAAACGTCGTAATATTCAACAAAAAATAAAAACAATGGAAGTCCAACAGATATCTACTACTTCGCAGGAAACATAGTTGTCTATGACCTTGAAACAAACATTTTTTGACATATTTCTAGTTCACCTTTTTTGGTGTGGTCCATCGAGGGGCTTCTGTAGCTAGACATTGGCTTGGTTGGTGATGAGAGGTCAGTTCGTGCTCCCTCAACTGCTGCGGTATTGAATCGTCTGCCTCGAAAATCCCTGGTACAGCACAGAAGATTCTGCCAACTTGTGAAAATATGAACGTAGGTTTGTTGGTTGTTGCTTACCAATATCCGCTAATCTTCTTTCTCTGTGATATCTTGGTAGCATTGTCAACTCAATAGTACTACTGGGATGACTTTTAAGGGTCTTGGTCAGGAGTGTTGCAACTTTTCTTTGCAGACTTTCAATGCCCGTTCTGATCCATTACACAATTTCAAAAGATTTGATTTTCACTGTTTAGGTTCGTTCGCAGTACCAGCTTATGAACTTGTTGGTTAAATTGATCTTCATTATTTGCTCACTCATGAAGCACGCTCAGTTATTTGAGTCTGCTCATGCCCAAGTATTTTTATGCTCCCGACTGTATCTTTCCTCTAGTTGTGTTTAAAATGTGGAATTTATCAAGGCCAAACAGCATTCCTATATTCCCGGAGAACTCCACGATAATTTTGAGCATTTTTCCCAGCTGATTTCTGGTAACAACCATCAATTTAAAGTCATCCGTATACAGAAGAAGATTTAGTCTTATCACATAATTATACTTAAAACTAGAGCCGCATCTGGTGGAATTTAAATGGCGCCATAGTGAATTCATTGCAAGGCACAACCATAAAGAGCTCAATGACTTTCCCTGAAAATTCCTCTTTCTACTGAGATTGTGTTTGTCTCACTGTTGTAGCTGGAAGATTTTTGCATTTGGATCCTATTTCTAAAAGTTGACATGACATGTTTGTTCTAAAAAGAGGGCCATATGTATAGCGACTATAGTATATCGACTATATATTTTCAGTATAGCTGCCAGTCAGTCATAGGATCCAGAGTCGAAGGTTTTTAGTAGTCTACGTGTCAGGCGAATAGGTTCCTTCGTTTGGTATAGGCCTGATTTCAAAATACACAAGCCGATCTGGCTTGTGTATTTTGTTGATCCTTGCTGTAAGAACCAATAACATTTTCTGTGGATCAAGCAACATATCATTTATTGGCCCAGTCAGCGGCTTAGTAGTTTTGGACATGATTAGGATCCAGGTATTTCCAATTATGAAGTCTCTTGATACTAGTGATTTCCTTGATGGTGACGGACTCGAATTGTATCTGACTGTAATCCTGGCAGATTTAATGTTCTTCATTAATCCAGCTAGTATTGACGTTGCAGTGTGTAATTGTAGATAGTTGACTTTTCCAGAACTATTCTACTTGTTCTTTGTGCGGGTACTATTATCTATCATGTTCCATCAAAAGGTCCTTTCCGATTGCTCAGAAAGGGCACTGTCTCGCTTTTGGTTTTTGCTGGCTTTATATTTCTTTAACCGTTCTACGGTCACAGACAGCTTTTGTTTTAGTGTGTCGAGGAGATAGTGCTGTTCATTGGGTCATGTTGCGAGTGATACTGGGCCCGATTCAATATTTTAGGTTATTGTGAGGGACGGCGACTTCTGTTAATGTTGCTCGCTTGGATCTGTTATCTACTTAAATAAGGTCTGTCTTGTTTTGTGCAACTGTATCATGATGCTCGAAAGACTTGTCATCCTCCTGCTGTATGCTGATTGTCTCTGATATTCATCCATATCGATATTGGTCGTTGTGGATCGAGATGTCTCTGATTATGTACTCCAGATAATTGCTGAGATAACCTGATCTTGAATAGCTAATAGCAAGCTCTTTCTTCTAGTTGTGTTTAAAGTGTTACATTTATCAAAGCCAAGTAGCATTCCTGTATTTCGGAGAACTCTTTCACAATTTTGAGCATTGGTTCCAGCTGATTTCTGGTGAAGATAATTTAGTCTTATCATTTTTTCCGGATTGTCCTTAATACTGGTGGAATTTAAATGGCGTGATGGTTCGTTTTATGGCAAGGCAGAACTAGAATGGACTTAATGAATATCCTTAAAATATTCTTTTTTTTTATTGGGGTCGTATTTGTCTGGAAAGTATTGACATTTGGATCCTAGTTCTCCAAGTTGACATACGCTGTTCTGAAAAAGACACAATATATTCTTAGTAAAGCTGGTAGGCCGTCATGTGGCACTGATTCGAGGATCTCTTGGTAGTCAACATAGGCGACTAAAATGTTCCTTTGGTTGGTAAAGGCTCGATTGGAAATGACCAAATCGATAAAACATTGCTTCCCCCAACCCATAGCATTTCTGTCATATCCTTTTATTGAGTTGCAGTGATGTTGTTTTGCTCGGAGTGTGCATGGATGCGTTGTGTTAAGCAAGATATAGAATGGCAGACGATATTTGACTGAATCTTGCGTATTATGTTAATTTCTGGCAACCGAAACGTGACTGCTTCTGTAAGAAGTAATGATATTTTCTGCTGATCAAGAAAAATAATATTTGTTAAAACAATTAGCAATCTCTGAAGCTTTTTAGGCCAATAATTCTGAACATGAACAGGATTCTGACTTTCTAATTATAAAAGGTCTTGATGTTCGTGATTTTCTCGGTGGTGAAGGACTCAAATTGAATCTGACTGCAATCCAGGCAAACTTGAAATTCTTCCTTGATTCAGGTAGCGTTCCTGTTATAGTGGCTAATTGCAGCTAGTTGACTTCTCCAAAGCTCTTTCGCTTGATCTTTATTCGGATTTCTACTATCTACCATATTTAGTAACGAGTTTAACTTCCAATTAAAAGTCGAGATCAAAAAGAGAGCTGCCTCGTTCCCGATTGTTTTGTCTTTATATCCCCTTAACCCATCATGTAGTCACGGAAAGTTTTTATTTTAGTGTACCGAAGCCTTGTTGGGTAGTAATGTTCTTTAGATGATGATGCGAATGATACTGGTCTCGATTCAATATTTTATGTACTTATCTCTGCAGTTTTTTTGTTCTAACATCTCTAATATGTCCTGTCTGCTACCCTTCTGTTTTTCCGAAGATTTTTGATCTTTTTATTAAGTCTTTTCTTCCATTACAAGATCCTATGTTGTGAGCTTAAGTAGTCTTTTCGCTTCCTCGTATCGATCCTAACACGTTTTTTGCACTCCCCCCAGAGAACATTTTCTCATCTCAGATATCCTCTGATATTACAACGATGGATCTATTGTTGGTCCTCTGTATGTTATTGGGCTTTCGGTAATGTTATGCTCCTCTGATTTCTCATAAATTTCCGGATAATTTGAGCGGTCTCAAGTAGCATTGCCTTATACATAATTTTATACAGGTTTCAACTCACTCCTTTCATACTAAGCGGTAAAATCTTTGGTAATAGGCCGGATGTTGATAGATGTTATTATTGTCCACGGATGTTTTATCTACCAAAATGGGGTCTGGTTTGTTATGAGCAACTGTATGATCCGTAAAGAAAGTTCGATCCTAGTACAACTTGAACTCGTTCTCCAGTATGTATCCTGAGTTGTATGCATAGTATGGTACTTTCTCTACCTGTAACAGTTAAATTTCTCTGCTAATTCTTGATGGATGGTCTGGACGGCTGAATCGTGTCTCTTCTTCTAGTTCGATGCGGTAAATGCCATGCATCCTTTTATGGGCTGGATTGTATCTGATATTCGATATTCATATCAGCATTCTAGCTCTGAATCGACGGGTCTCTGATTAGGTATTTCAGATACTTTCTCGTTGAGATCACCTGCTATTACATAGATAACAAGAAGCCTTCAGTTCCAGAAAACTTTTGGTCAGACATCAACCAGTAGTTCAACTCTAATCTGTGGACATTTTCCTGGTTGACCCATATTAAGTATCCTCCATGAAGAGGCTTCAGTAACCGGGCTTGTAGCTCCTTTTGGTCTGGTTAACGATGAAAAGTTACTTCATAGTCCCTCAACCGCTTATATAGGGATATTAAAGATAGGAACCTAGCGATGAATCATTGAAATGTGGAAGAGAAATAGTTGTATTCCGAAAATAAATAAAATTCTCCATTTTAGCCGGCTTAGTAATAAAAGAAAATGATTTTTTATGCTCGTATTTTAGGGTTTAAAACTTGCGTGTCTTATTGTTGCTCTTGTCAGTTAATACACTCTGTCTATTTAAAACTGCTTTAAAGTCATACCAGGTTCGTGAATTCGGCATATTTTTAGGGTTCAAAGCTTGATTCAATTATTATTGTACTTGTTAATTTAGATCTCTTGCTGTCAACATAGACCAATTTTAAAATTAGACTATTTTAGAAAATTCTGGATTAATATTTATAAGTTAACCAAGTTTTAAAGCTCATAATTGAAAGAATATGAAGAACTTTCATAGCAATTAGATCCACTTTGAAACTTATACATTTTGAATTGATCGTGCTATAATAGTTGAAATAAACAGATTTTCAGTGATTTAGTTATTTTGCAACCACTAAAATTAATAAATTAATACTAATCTCTGCTTCAGATTTCAATACCGTTAAAGGCTAGTTTTATTCTTAAATCCCGATTTGCCACCGAAATATTTTAACAATAACTTTATCATCTAAGGTTTCAACGCAAAAATGAGGTAAATATGTTTTTTTTTTAAATATTCACATATTTTAAGTTCCTGTCCTTAATCTTTTTACTAATGTTAAATATATAATTAGTACTTTATATATCAGGGATTCAAGGACCGGGGTAGTCTTACTGGACATGGCCCTCAGGGGCTTCATTATCCTTGGCCAAACGGTTTAAGTTCTCCCATTTCTTAGTAAGTTTACTAATATCTATAAACTAAGTGGTTATCTAATATCTTCCAAAATTTGAGGGTTAGCCGAAAACATATTAAACTCTTAATTAACTAATCTCCAAGTTGTTTATCGCCATATTCGTATTAAGTAATATTTTATGTACACGTTTGTGAATCTATATCTAATATATTGTAGCACTACACATTTTTAACCTGTTGTAAGAGGTTCTTTAAAGTGGTCTCATAAAATATGTTCAATATAGACTTATTGAACGAGTGTTAAAAATTGAAAAAAAAGTAAAATTCGTTAATAGGTGAACTTTTTAAACGACTTTACATATGACTATTGATGAGACACATTTTGATGCAGTCTTCATAGTTTTATAGAGGTTTCTCTTAAGAAGATTCTAAAATATGTTTTTACGGTTAGTTTATCCAAGCAGGTTAAAAACGAAGAATTGTTTTTGAGCGAGCCTGGAGTGAGATGTAGAGAATACTTATAAAGAATTTAGGTTGAAATAGCATCGATTAATTACAAGATGATAGATATTAACAATTGAAAAAGTTTCTTTTCCTGTTTACATTTAAATACTAATTGCAACTAAAGAGAACGTGTTTAATTATTTTTTCTTATTTTGTCATATTTGGTGACGCCTTGCAAAACTAATGGGAGTTTTGAAACGCCTAACTTCCTAACTGCTTGGAAAATTGGAAATATTTCCCGACTGAATTTGAAAAATTTATTTCATCATTAGTTAGGTAAAAAAGAAATTATAAAAGAGCGTATATTCATCATTTAATTATTTTAAACAATAATAAAATTTAAATGTATTAATTACGTCAGTTTTAAAGTAAACTGAAAAAATATATGCTAAGTTAAATAACATGTAACATATTTATAACATTTGTCATAAATTATCAGTACAAACTCACGTATAACATTTGTTTTTGACTGCTCATCCACAATATCCTCGAAGCCTAGAAAGAATAACTCACACTTTCTTGTTGCCTAGCAATTTCAATAATCCTAGCAATCTAAAAGTTAGGTACAAATTATTTAAAAAACTTACTATTGGCTTCCAATATAAACTTATCAATAATTTTTTTTAAAAAGACGTTGGACTTTTGGCATGGTACGATGCCAATCATCTTTTTAAAAATATCAGCAAACTTGTATATTTTTAATGTTAATAATAGGCTGCTTCTTAATATGGAATAAAATGTCAATGGTGTCCTTAATCGGTATAAATCAATCATTCTTACATAGTCTTATTTCCTATTTGCTTCGAAATAAACCTTAACAACTTGTTATTCAAATGCTTTACATTTTTTCCCTTACATCACTTTTTAAAATATTTGTGAGACGTATCATATCTTGCTTTTGAGTTTTTTGGTATCATGAATGTAATGTATTTTAGGCGACTTCCTCGTTTTCACATGGTGTGTTCTAATCCGATATTTTTCAATATTTTTAATTTAAACTAAATCTCAACGTGCAACATTTGCTACGCTAATATACGTATATTCATGAAAATAGGAAAAAAAATATATAAAGCACGTTAGTAATTACAATTTTGTGTAATTTGTGTGATTTTGCGGAAATGCGTTTCACTTGTTCTACAAATATCTCACGCTTTATACGAAACGGGGCATTTCCTAGCTGGTTATGTAAATAATATATTTAGATTACTTATAAATTATCAGCTATTTTATATTAAAACTAATTTAATAATTGTTGATTTATTTATTACCTAGAACTTACTGAAGATGAAAATTTGGATATAATATCTGCAAACCACATAAGGAGACTCTCAGCTGTGGGAAGGAAACGAGAACTAGAATAAAAGCCATGTATACAATCTAATAGTAATATAAAAATGAAATCTTTTAAAAAGTAAATCTATGTAGATTTAATTTAAAAATAATCTCTTCTATTACTATGCAAGATTTGTATGTATGTATTTTCTATAAATTTTGAATTAAGCGCCTACTTTAAAAAAGTGCTGTATAAATATCTCTACACGGTATTTCATAAGTAATAATACATAGAACAATAGCAGATCCCTTAGCAAAAATATTTCGATTTCGTCAAACAAATCTTGGTCTAAAATTTTTTTAAAGGTTATTAACGTTACAGATTAGTTTATTACCCATGTAAATTTTAATTTGCAAGGGAAACCTTTAGAATAAGCACTTTTTAACCGACTTCTGAAAAAAGGAGGTTCTCAATTCGTCGGCTATTTTTTTTATGTATGTACACCGATTACTCCGGAAAGGCGGCACCGATTTGAATGATATATTTTACGTTATGTTCAGGAAGTTGCTGCGGTGGTCCCATATTTTTTTGAACGAAATTGGTGCAGTAAACTCCAAGACAGCGCTGACAATATGGCAGCCAAAAAAATAAATTTTGTCCGATTTTCTCCAAAATTGTTATGGTGGAATCTTTGTGGCCGTACACAACGAATCTGAAAATATTTTTAAAAAATTCAATATGGCGGATCCAATATGACAGACAAGAAAATTTAATTTTGTTCGATTTTCTCCAAAATTGGTGCGGGGGAGTTTTCGGGGTCGCACATAGAATCCAAAATGTTTTGAAAAAATTCAATATGGCAGATCCAGTATAGCGGACACAAAAATTAATTTTGTCTTATTTCCTCCCAAATTGGTACGGGGGAGTTTTATGGCGGATAAAAATTAATTGTTTCCAATTTTGTTTTTAAATTGATATGGGGGACTTTTTAGGTTCGCACATTATCAATCAGAAATTATTTAAAAAAAAATTAAATATGGTGGATCCAAGATGGTGCATTAAAGATTCTACATATTTCCATTTTGTCTTAAATCAGTATATGGGGGTTTTTGTTAGTGTTAATTATGAATTTAAAATATTTTTTCAAAAACTCAATCTGGCGTCCTAAAAATTTTACATTTTTCGATTTTCTCCAAAACTGATATAGGGGGTCCTTGAGGGTGTAAATTATGAATTTAAAAGTATCTTTTCAGGATTCAATATGGCGAATCCAATATAGCGAACTAAAAATTTTACATTTTTCGATTTTATTCAAAGGTAGGACTAAATCATTTTTGAGAATGTAAATAACGAATATAAAATTATTTTAAGAAAATCTAATAAGTCAGATGAACTATGATGGTCTGGAAATTTGAAGTTCTCAGATTTCATCCAAAATTGGCACTAGGAGACTTTAAAGGGTTTAGATTTAGATTAGATTAAGACAATTATTTTTTGAAATCCAATATGGTGGGTTGAAAATTTTACCATATTCGCATTTTTTCAGATCTTGTATTAGGTTGTTTTTGGGATAGTGTATTACGAATATGGAATTAATTTTACAATTCTTAGGTTGATAAGATACAATATGAGGGACTGAAAATTTTACATTTTCCGATTTTGTTTAAAATTGATATTGTGGAGTTCTTGGGATATATACAAACTCAATATGCAGTATAAAATATATCAGGCTAAGAAATTAACGTCTCAAGTTCTTTAGATATCGATACTGGAAGATTTTGGAGTCTATATTACCAATTTAAAATTAATTTGAAATTTAAGATAGTGGATTAACTAGGGCAGATTAAATATTTGTTTGACATAATTTTACTGGTATTTGGAGAACTCTAAGAAGCAAAGAATTTTTAGTGGTTGATTTTAGGGTGACAACTTTGATAAAATGGGTATTGTTTTGCCACCATGAAATCATTGTGAGGCACACCAATTTCGATTTGTGTACTAGTTCAAATAATTTATGGATATCATAATGAATTCAAAACTAAAAATAGAAAAATAAAATTTTTATCAAAAAAGTGAAAAATATATGAAAATTTTTATAT
Source organism: Diaprepes abbreviatus (assembly GCA_034092305.1). NCBI lineage: Eukaryota > Metazoa > Arthropoda > Insecta > Coleoptera > Curculionidae > Diaprepes > Diaprepes abbreviatus. The sequence continues at coordinate 2,064,517 of JASJET010000303.1, forward strand.
TAAATTGAAATTTTTGAAGTCAGCGTCAAACTAATACCTGACAAAATGTGATTCGCGTAAACAGATTAAAAATACTTTATGTGTAATTGCTTTCTTACATTAATTGTATATATTAGTAGTTATTTATTTCATTTACAAATAATGTGGCGCCGACTCCAAAAATTTCAATTACATATAAACATTTACAGTTATTTTTCACTTTTCAATTTTTTTATAAAAATTTTATTTTTTTACTTTCTTCACAACAAAATTAAAATTTTGAGCTACAAAAATAATATATTGTAATTGTATTCTTATTTTTTCACAAAACTAAAATGGAGAGTAATGCCCAGGTTTATATCCTTTTACAGTTTTAACTAATGCGAATTTCGAAACATGTTATTCTTAACAGTTAAATCCCTGATGTGTGGGTAAATTATACAAAAACAAAAAATATATCAAACATTTTACTTAAAAGGCATACAAAATAGGCTATTAAAATAAATCCCTATTTTGAAGAAATCTTGATCTGATTTAAATATTGAACGAGCTGTCCAAAAACTGTCCCATATTCGGTTTAAGAACAAATAAAATACACAACTTAATACACAAGTGAAGAAAATATATAAATAAATCGAGGTAGAGAAATAACAAAGATCATGTAACATATGCATTCCTTGAAAATAATGTGATTTTAAATGGGTTAAAATAATTTAAAACCTAGCAATTTTTTCAGGTTTACGACCGAGCAATTTTTTCAGGTTTACGACCGGAAAACTGGAGTTCTTCAAGCTAATGTTTCGGCGAAATTCCCTTTATTTATCGTGAGTGGTTTAGATCCAGGAAAAGAACTTAAAATGGTAATCTACGCTGCAAACAGCAAAGGCCGCAGTGATCCGGTACTGCTCGAAGGATTTACGCTGAAAGTAGCCGAGAAACAGACAGGTGAGATTTATGGTGTTTTTCCTTTTATTCTGTGGCTAAATCTGTAAGCGGTTGAAAGATCACATGAAAATGATTTTACACATCACAAAACGTAGAGATGTGGCGCGGTTTTTATTTTACGTAAACTTTATATGTTCTAAAATTTTGTATGTACTAACTCATTTTTTTTTTTGTAAATGAAAAATGAGTCAAAAATTCAATTTAAAATTTATTAATCGAGAAAAATTACAATTCTTCCCTTTTAACTGCTTATTTTATATACCAGTGATGTTAAAAACTGCCAAATGAGGATGCTATTTATAAATTTTTAAATGGAACTGCCTATAAGTATTAGCAGTTATCTTAAAAAAAAATAAGAATATTTTTATATAGCATAACGTGAGTAAATTTGTTTCAAAAATATTGACAGATAAAGGTATAAAAATTCAGTGAGGCTTTTACCTCATTGATGGTAGTTATGAAATTAAATTTGGGGCACAATTTCGATTTTAGCGTTATTTAAGTAATTGTCAGTATATCTGGAGTGGTTTTCACACTTTTCTTATATCTAAAGACGGTTTACTAAAGCAATTTGGATTATGGTGTATAACCGTGGCTTCTTTGAATTTCAGCTTCAAACCTTTTATGTCATGTCTGTGAGTCCAGGCGTGATTGGCGGCACCAGATTTTTCTATTTCTCCACGAGATGGGTTCCTCTGATGTTCTTTGATCCTTATTTCAAGCGGTCTCTTTGTTTCGCCAACGTAGGAGTTGCCCCATTCATATAGTATCTGATACACACTAGGCTTTATGACCCTTTGAGTTGTTGGTTTTATCTTAGTGAGCTGGCTTCTTAAATAGTTATTTGAATTGAAACTAACGTTGATATTATATCGTTTTCCAATGCTTCTTACTTTTTTCGAAATGCCTCTAATATAGGGGCTGTTCAACACTTGTTTTCGTTCCTCGTAAATTGTCAGTCTGGTTTAAGCATTATCCTATTCATTTTTTTTCAGTTCAGAAATAGAAAAAAAAAGATTTTTTTCCTGAATTTTTAAGGTTCAGTACTTGATTATCTTATTATTGCATTTGTCAATTTAAGCCTTCTGCTTTCAAATTTGGGCAGTTTTAACGTTAGATCATGTCAGTGAATCAGGGGTTAAATATTCATCCTCCAATTCGGTCATCATAATATTGGTTCAAATTTCCATTCGTTAAGAAGGGATTCTTAAAATCAAAAGAAAAATATATATTTTTGTTATTGATTCTAAAGGTGTATTATATATTAGGATATGACCTATGTATGTAACAGATCATATCCTGTTTGGTATAACAAAACAATAACAAATGACCATAAAGGAGAGGATCGACTAAAAAATTACTATGCCTAGAAAAGTCTTAAGATATATGTATTTTAAAGAATCAGACCTATATAACTTTAATATTTCGAAGGAATTCTTGCGAGAAATATATAATATGAACATATGAGAAAAAATAAGAGAAATTGCAGATTTGCTATAAAGTATTGAGGGCTTATACTGAAAATAGGGATATATTGGAGTCATTAAACTTTAATGTGCCAATGTGTAGTACGAGAAATCCAAATTTATTTAATTTGCACATGCAAACTCCAATATTGCGCTTAATTCAGCCTTATATTGAACTTGTAGCTTATATAATACACTACAGTCTGAATGTGATTTGTTTATGGACTCTCTTAGTGCTTTTAAAGCAACCCTATGTAGACTTTTATAAAATAAAAATATATTTTTTTTTATCATAAAATTTTAAAAATTACTACTGAAGACTATGTGATTGGATTTTTTAATTTTGTAAAGTGCTTATTTAAATAAATAAATAAATAGAGCTAGAAGAAACAAAAGCGCTTTCTCCTTAATTTTATCCGATACTCAGTGGCGTAAATAACAACCCCGTAGACCCCACGATGCTGAAGGGGGGGGGGGGGGCGCAGCCAGGTCCTTTGATGAAAATGAATAAATACGATGGATCAAGATGGATGCAAAATAGAGCATTCAAAAATCTGCCCGGGGGCGCGCATACTCTTAATTACATCACTGCCGATACTGTACATCCCTATAACTTTTTTGGAATCGCTTAGAGTATCAAAGGAAAGCTTATAAAATCTATAATTTAAATATGTAAGTTAAACAGCGATGGAAACAAGAGAGTATTTTAATGGATGTCTTCGTTGTTATACATTTACCTGTATCTTTTTAAATTATTAGTACATATGATTGCTTATTTCTTTATTTTGTTGTTTTTGATTTACCGACGTCATTAATGAAGTTTAGTAATAATTATGAATATACCTGCGATTGTTTCCTCTTAGTCAGGATTCTGAGTGGTTAAATTTCGAATAAAAAGATATATCGACAAATTAGAGAATTGAATATATGACTGGTTATTCAAAATAATTCCGAGCAAAATAAAAGCATTCTTATTTGCTTAATCTCAATTTCCAAATCCCGCTGATATCCAGCTCTCCAGGATTAATCTTTGATATGCGCCTACAATGGGTTAGCAATAAGACACCTTTTGAAAGAAGAAAAAGTTATATATATATATATATATATATATATATATATATATGTATATATATATATATATATATATATATATATATATATATATATATATATATATATGTATATATATATATGTATATATATATATATATATATACAAGAAAAAATTGGAAATTTTCAAACTAAAACCTTTAGATTAATTTTAATCGTCCCATGGTTTGTCAGGAATACTATTATTTACAGAGATTTAAACTTCAAAAACCCTTCTTATAGAAAACCCTGTAAAAGCACTTTGAAAAATCACCATTAACTATTTCATTACAGAATCACACAACACAACAGCTGCACCACGGAACTGTTTCGTCTACCCACGCGCCTGACTGTGCGTCAATAATTTATTCCTATTTCCCACAAAAAATTTGCTTAAAAGCGCAACCCACATTCACTAAAAAAATTATTTTAGACTTTTTAAACGAAATATATAGGTGGATGCCTGATTTGAGAATAAAAGATCTAATACAGGTTTAATATCATGGTCTTGTTGCTTTTCATAAATTTATTGGAGTTTTACGAGAATTTGTTCAGTTCTACTTTTTTTTAAAGGACTCCAAAAAATCTGGAGGTTATAAGTGTATATAATTTTATTTTTAATGTTTGTGTGGGCATAACTTTCCAAAGGATTGAGCTATTGTGATGAATTTTCCAGAATATTTTAAGGCAGTTGACGAGGATGATCCCATAAAACATTTCCAATTCGAGCGCTTTACAAGATTACTAGGGACTAACAAAATAGTCCGTTGGCGAACATTTTATTTAACTTCATTCACATAAGTTATTCTGTAAAACATTTCTATGAGAGATTCTTGCAAGCATTATATGCAACTATTATTTAAATTTAATTAGTAATTAACCAACATTTTCTAAAATAGTTTTAGTTATTTTTGGTTTTATATTACTTCATACGTGGTTGAAAATATACTTCCCGGGTTTTTATCTGTACCTAAAAAAGGTTTTTATAAAAGATAATGTACCAAGATGAAAATAACAGGCATTGTTTATGTACAATAAATATCACTATGTATTTTTTGTCAACGTTTGATACAGTGAGATTTTTTGATTCGATTTTCAGCCTATTGTCAGAGATACTGGTACAGAGATCCCGTTAAAATATTTATACGTTACATATATGATAAAAAAATAAGAAGTTGAATAAACGAAATTAAATTTGTAGGTTTTTGAATAATCATCTTTTTTTACCTAATGTCAGCGAAATTTTTTCTCATTTTCACTTTTTTTAGAACGTCTCTTGCATTCGCAATGTTATGACTACGGCTAGCTCTTTTAAGACTAATAAAAACTAAAAAAAAACGAAATTTGATTGTAGATTTACTTATTTATTTAACGCTTTTTTAAAATCGGTAACAAATTTAAAATTTTTAGAAAATCCATCCAAACGACCAATGATTATCTTCTAATGCAAAAGAATTTGGGATAAGACAGCTATTTAGACGATAAAATTTGAAAATCAGGCGATTTAAAGATATCAATCCACATAGAACTAATTTAAACTACTACTGCACTGACTTACTTCCCAAAAGTGCTAAGTAAATAAATAAATATACTAGTACTAAATGAATTGGAATATAAAACAACTTCTCATTTCTTTTTTACTTTTTGGTACAATTATTTGAAATCGATTCGGTTTTCTTTTTAAATAGTTAATTTGAGGAATATCTCTTGATTTATAGTGGACCGTTTTTTTCGTTTTTTATTTGCAGTTTTAGGCGTACTTTTTCCACAGATAAAAATGTTTTGGAAATTGTAATATTGTAATTTGTATGGATTTAAGGGACCAACTCTGACTGAATAATGGATATCAAATTAGAAAGGTTCTTTAGGTAACGATCGGGTCTAAGTATTTTTATAAGATTCCTATATCTTAATAAAATCTTTATAAAAAAATTGAACCCACTTCTAAAAGTGCGCTAAAAAGTGAAAAATAACCATAAATTTTTATATGAAATTGAACTTTTTGAAGTCGGCGCCAAACTAATACCTGACAAAATGTGATTTGCATAAACAGATTAAAAATACTTTATTTGTAATTGCGTTCTTGCCATAATTTGTATATATTAGTACTTATTTATTTCGTGTACAAATAATTTGGCGCCGACTTCAAAAAGTTCAATTTCATATAAAAATTTATGGTTATTTTCACTTTTTAGCGCACTTTTAGAAGTCGGTTCAATTTTTTTATAAAAATTTTATTTTTCTATTTTTAGTTTTAGAATTCATTATGATATTCATAAATTATTTGAACTAAGTACTAATCGAGATTAGTGTACCTCGCAATGACTCCAACTGGTAAAAAAGTACCCATTTTATCCAAAGTTGTAAATCACCCTAAAATGAACCACTAAAAATTCTTTAGTTCTTAGAGTTTTCCAAATACCAATCAAATTGGGTCAAACGAATATTTAGTCTGTCATAGAAAATTCACTATCTTAAATTTCAAATTAATTTTAGATTGGTAATATAGGCCCCGGAACCTTTCAATATCGATATTTAAAGAAAATAAATGAATTTTTTATCCACAATATTGGATACGCCATATTCAATTTTTTAAAAAACTCTCCCGTACCAATTTTGGTGAAAATCGGACAAAATTGTTTTTTTTTGTCCGCCATATTGACTTTTTAAAAAATAATTTCAGATTCTTTATGTGAGGCTCCAAAAACTTCCCGTACCAATTTTGGAGAAAATCGGAAAAAATTAATTTTTTTATCGGCCATATTGGATCCGCCATATTGAATTTTTTTAAAATTATTTTAGATTCGTCATATGCGACCCCGAAAACTCCCCGTACCAATTTGGGAGAAAATTGGACAAAATTAATTTTTTGTCGGCCATGTTGGATCCGCCATATTGAATTTTTAAAAATTATTTTAGATTCATCATATGCGACCCCGAAAACTCCCCCGTATCAATTTTGGAGAAAATCGGACAAAATTAATTTTTTTGTCGGCCATATTGGATCCGCCATATTGAATTTTTTTAAAATTATTTTAGATTCGTCATATGCGACCCCGTAAACTCCCTCTTACCAATTTTGGTGAAAATCTGACGAAATTGATTTTTTCGTCCGCCATATTGGATCCGCCATATTGAATTTTTTTAAAATAATATCAGATTCGTTATGAGCAACTTCGAAAACTCCCCCACACCAATTTCGGAGAAAATCGGACTAAGTTAAATTTTTTTGTCCGCCATATTGGATCCGCCATTTTGAATTTAAAAAAAATAATTTCAGATTCGTTGGGTACAACTCCGAAAATTCCTCTATACCAATTTTAGAGAAAATCGGACAAAATTAATTTTTTGGCCGCCATATTGTAAGCGCCATCTTGGATTTTACTGCACCAATTTCATCTAAAAAAATATGGGACCACCGCAGCAACTTCCTTATATATACGTAAAAAATTTCATTCAAATCAGTGCAGCCGTTCCGGAGTAATCGGTGTACATACATAAAAAAAAAAAAATACATAGTCGACGAATTGAGAACCTCCTTCTTTTAGAAGTCGGTTAAAAATAGCTAATGTTGCTGGCACGAAAATTAGCACATAGGTGCCTTATTACAAGAAACACGTGACTAAAATGTGACTGTCAGACCTGCCTTGTATTTATTTTTTTTTATTTACAATTTTATTTTGATTAGATTGTATCTTCAATCAGTATCAAGTATAAGTTGAATGTTTTATCTTAAAGCTGAGTTTTTATATGCATATATATTTATTACCGTATGGCACTTAACACATTTAAAATGCAAGACATACATATTTTTGCGGCAAACAATAACAAGAAGTAAAACATATAATGGAAGTGTTACAAAAGAACATCTAGGTATGATCTTGTGAGGCATTCTTTTGTGATGGGTTTGATTGTTTAGACTTCTCTGCAGACACAAAGTTGAGATGATTGCTTATACCAACTGCGCAAAGATTGTGCATATCCGCCATGTTGGGTTCCCATTCTGTTCTATATGGACCATGTTTTGCATAGCAGGTCAAAACTTTTGGTGGTTTTTAGGTAATACAGAGTATTTTATTCTTATTTAAAAAAATTCTCCTTTCAGGTAGAACAAAGAAAACAATATATTCAAACAGTTTATTTCTTGCAAATGGAACTCTGGTTCTATTTCTAAATGTGCGTCGACCACCTTATGGTCTCGTTAGTAGAGCTGTACCGAACCAAGAGCAACATTCTCAGAAAACAATTGTCTAGATAAAATATTAATTCTGGGACATATCGGCAGAATATTAAATCTGCCGACTTTTCGCACCGGAGTAGTGCGAAATTTAAAAAAATTAGGATTTCAGTAAGAAATAAATAAATCTATTTCTGCCGTGTTGCATCCTTTTTTCAAGCAGGAAAAAGGGAAAAATATATACAAACAGTTTATTTCCTGTAACAACCACCTTATGGTCTAATCGGTGGAGTTTTATCGAACCAAGGTCATTTAAACCTGCCGACTATTTGAAATTTGGATAAAAAATATCGCCAGTCAAAGGGCATATGTCCAGTAATAGTGTGAAATTAAAAAAAATATATATATATTTCAGTAAGAAATAAATATTTCTGCCATGTTTAAATAGTTACGTATTTGTATTCTCCTTTTAAGCAAAAAAAAAGGAAAGAATATATTCAAACTATTTATTTCCTGCAAACAGAACTCTGGTTCTCTCTCTAAATGCGTTTCGACCGCCTTATGGTCTCATCAGTGGAAATGTATCGAACCAGGAGTAACAATCACAGGAAACAATTGTTTATATAAAATAGAAATTCCGGGGACACATCTGCAAAATATGAAACCTGCCGACTTTTCGATGTCAGACTGATAATATCACCAGTCGAACGACATCTATACATTTACCGGAGTAGTGCCAAATTTTATAAAATTAGGATTTCAGTAAGAAATAATTAAACGAAAAGCAAGAGTAATTAAACCTGTCGACTTTTTGATATCAAGATGAAAAATATCGCCAATCGAACGACATCTGTACATTCAATGGAGTAGTGCGAAATTTAAAAAAAAATCGTTAAGAAATAAATAAATCTATTTCTGCCGTATTTAAATAGTGGCCTCCAAGTATTCTCCTTTCAAGTAGAAAAAAGAGAAGAATGTATACAAACAGTTTATTTCCTGCAAATACAACTCTGGTTCTCTTTCTCTATATGCGTTTCGATCACCTTATATTCTCATTAGTGGACCTGTATCGAAAAACATAGAGGCAACTATTTAAACACGACAGAAACGAATTTATTTATCTCTTGCTGAAATCTTAATATTTGAAATTTCGCACTACTCCGGTGAATATATAGATGTCGTTTGACTGGAGATATTTTTCAGTCTGATATCGAAAAATCCGCAGATTTAATATCCTTCCGACATGTCCTGGAATTTCAATTTTATATGGACAATTGTTTCCTGTGAATGTTGCTCTCGGTTTAATACAGCTCTACTGACGAGATCAGAAGTGGTAGAAACGTGTATGAAGAGAGATTCAGAGTTGTATTTGAAGAAAAAATCTGTTTGTATATATTCCTTTCTTTTTTCTGCTTAAAAAGAGAAAAAACATGAGCAAATGTTTAAACACGGCAGAAATAGAGTTATTTTTTTATATAAATTTTAATTTTTCTAAATTTCGCACTATTCCGATAAATGTATAGATATCGTTCGACTGACGATATTTTTATTTTCAGTTTGATATCGAAAAATTGAGAGATTTAATATCTTGCCGACATATATCGAAATTTATGTTTTGTATAGATAATTGTTTCCTGTGCATTTTGCTCTTGTTTCCATATAGCTCCACTGATGAGACCTTTATATATATATTATTTCCTTCTTTCTGCTTAAAATAAGGATACATGTAAGCAACTGTTTTGTTGTTAAATTATTCAGTCAATTCTTGAGTTCATTCATTGGTAATATTCAATTTATGTTTTACGGCGGCTCTTGTTGTTTTTGTTGGTGGTCGTCTAGGCCGGAATCGATTTTAGTTAGTACCATCTATGTCTTGGTGGATCGACAGATCTGTATTATCATGATCTGTTCGTACCCCTCGTTAGAGTATTTATGCGTCGGATTGAAGAGTGGAATGTGGCTTAATGCTGGTAGCCATTGCGGTGGGGTTGATTTGATAACAGCTGCATTCATTTTCATGATGTTATTCAACTGAACATCTATCTTTTGTGCATGTGCGCTATTCAGCCAGACTGAGGCACAATATTCATCTGCTGAGTGGACAAGACCCAGTGCTAAAGAGGGCAAAGTGGAGGCCATTGTTCCCCATGTTGTACCACATAGTTTTTGAGTAACGTTATATCTTGTTTTTAATTTTACAGCTGTTTTTGTTACGTGCTCTCTGAATGATAACGTTCTATCAAGAGTTACCTAAGGTATTTTGAAATTTTATTATTAGTAAGTATGGTGTTTTTCAACCGTATGTTGAACTTTCTTATTTTAAATTTATCATTTAAATTGAAACAGGTTAGTTCAGGTTTCGTCTTGGTGGCATTTGATAGAAGTTTCCATTTGCGAAACCATCGTTTCACTATATTTAGGTTGGCCGTTAGGACCTTGTTTGATTGTTCGAGGGACCTATGCCCTGTTGCAAGTACCCAATTGTCGGCCTAACCAAATTATTTTGATTTTGTTTATGACATATCTGCAATGTACAAGCTGAAAAGAAGGGACGCAAGGAATGATCACTGTGATAGACTGGTTTTTAGCTTTTTTGAGGAGCTGATGATGGTTCGCTTGACAACTTGGAGTACTCTGTCGCTAAGCATATTTTCGATTAATTGATCGGTTGGTTTATAAGGGATTACACCAAGAAACTTATATATCAGGTCCTTGCTCCACACTCTATCATAGGCCGCTGATAGGTCGACGAAGATAGCTGTAGTTATAAGTTTTCTTTGAAATCCTGCCTCTATGTTGAGTGAGTGAGAGAATCTAATCTGTGCTGTGTGTTTATGAACTGTGTTCATAGAAGTGTGAAGTTTGGCTTCACTATAGACTTCTCATCAATTTAGTTTTACAGAACAGTGGTTGCCAAATATTATGAATTTTAACACTGAGTTTAATAAAAATATCATTAACGCAAGCGACGTCTATAAATTTTCTATTGTTCATTTTCTCCATATATGTATATTACTGTAGCTGCAGACCATTTTATATTTACATTTTCCGAACCATTTATGTATCCCAGGCCTGTTCTACAATACCATATTTCTACGTTTTCCCTTTTTGAGCGTGAGTTTTACGTTCCTTTATTCTAATCTCTATCGGACGCTTGATTTTTCCGATATACATTTCACCATATTTGCATGGAATTTTGTAAACGCATTTTTTTCTTATGGGTGCTTTTAGGTTTTATTCCTGTTAAGTGAAATCTGAGTATATTTCTCCAATTAATGGTTATTTATATATGTAATCGCTGGCTATTCGTTTTATTTTCTGTGAAGCTAAGGTAACTAATTATGTAACTCGTTTTCCATGGTAAGCTTAATTGTGGATTGAATAGAATTTAAATGTGTCAAGAAAGGTTCAAATATTACCTCGTTTCTCCTTTACACCTTACTTTCAGCCTGAGTACCCGCCTTTGTCCTCAAATAACCAAATCGGACACTTTTCTTGCTTTATGCTACATGTTGACAGTTTAATGACCAAAACAAAAGTCTTATGGAAGTGCTAGGATCTAGAACTAAATGATTCTTCATTCTTCAATCGACTGAAAATTAAGTTTTGGATGAAAAATGAGGTAAATGATTAGTTGCCTTTCCTGCATATCATAATCGGCAGTTAAAATAAAATTATTCAAAGCAATCTTTATGATCCCGCAATATCTGTACGTAACAAAGCAGATTCACTTGAAAAAAAGAGCAAGTATGAAATCAAATTTGCAAGAGAATCGTTATCCTTAAAAATTTAGAGATATGGTATAATTAATCTTAGAACAAAAACCTCTGGATAATAGAAAAAAGATTTTTTTTCATAATCCATAATATCAATGATGGAAGATGAACCGCTAGAAGCTATAACATAAAAACAGCCTGCAAATGAGAAAATACGCTCAGAGATCATTTAGCTAAAACAAAATTTAAAGGAACTGATAAAAAAGAATGTGTTTATTTACAAAATTATGGTAAAATGTATTTTAAAGTTATCATGCGATCACTACAGGTTATAATTAAGAAACATAAAACTCATGCCCAAAAGAGGAAACGTGGAAATCTGGGGTAGCACAAGACGCCTGGGATAAACAACATTGCTTAAAATTAAACTCCAGCAATATATATATATATATATATATATATATATATATATATATATAAATATATATATATATATATATAAATATATATATATATATATATATATATATATATATATATAAATATATATATATATATATATATATATATATATATATATATATATATATATATATATATATGAAATCTAATATGAAAATGAGAAAGTTTATTGGAGCAGCTTATTCTAATAATAACTTAGTCATCAATAAATCCAATATTGAGGTACCTAATCTTTAATACTACTAATTTGACAGATCAAATCATTAAGGTGTTACACTTTAATGGGCCCCGATCATATATAAGCTCGTAGCCTTAAAACAAAATATCTAGTTTGTGCTTAAAACAATTAAAGATACAACATAATCTAAACATGTCAACAAACAAAAATAAAAACAATACAAATCAGACAACCACATTTTGGTCGTTCTTTAATATTATCTATAAACCTTAAACTAATACACACTTTTTCTAAGTTTTCCGAAATTCTGTCATCAAGGGGTTCATGTAGAATTTTTTTACGTCATCTGTGGCTAAAACCAGAACATTAAAAATTTGAATAATATATCAATAGTTATTAACCGTCTAAGGCACTATAACTAATAGGGGCGACCACATCATCGCGAGTTCAGTCTTCGTTTGCGGCAACTTATTAAAAAGAATTGTCGGACTTTAGACTGGCTAGAGCCTCAGTAGTTGATAGTTATGAAAACTGACAGTGAAAACTCGGTGTTGGTTAAATGCAGAGACCGTGGTTCTGAACCCATGGTAAATTGTAGGTCCAGTCGCTAAATGATCTCCGTTACCGATGCGACTTTAATCCAAATCGTTGGCGTTTATTTTTGAAGTTTTGTTAGTTAGTTAAGAATTTTCCATCAATAATTTTTAAAATTAAAAAAATGTTTAAATATTCTTGATTAATGTCTAGTCTGTAATCGAGACCACTTGGTAACTGGACCTACAGTTTCAAGTGAAATTCGAACCATGGTCCTCGATGCTTAATTAACCCCGAGTATTTACTCTGTGCCATTCATATGTATCGAATACTAAAATTCTATCCACTGTCATGAACTGATCACTTTTTTAATGAAGTCGTCTTACAGTATCTTAGTACCATAAGTGGTCGAGTTAGTGCCACGTGCGTTAAAATTATTTTCATGCTAAATAATTCTGAGTTCATAATTAAGCAATTTGAAAAATTGTTGTGAAAATATTTTAGCGAAAAGACAGTAATGGTAACATTCAATTTATTTTAAATTCTAAACCAGAAATCCAAGAAACGAAAGAAGAATTTTATATCGCTGAAGTTTTACATATTAAGTGATAAATATAAAATCAATTTATTCATCATATTGTAATCGCAGTTATGATGAACCAGCAAATTTTAATTACATTTTATTCTAACCTCGCACAATTCACACTAAAACTTATTTCATTAAAACTAGGTATTTGTAGGGCCGACAGTATATTATGTGCATCCAGCTGGTTCACTCAACACAGTATCAATCAACGACAACATTCAACCCTTATCATTTTCACCGCTCGCTGTCCCTAAGTTGATTAATATTACTTTAGTTTAAAATGTTTGAGAAATTAGTTTTCTGCGGAATTACCACCATATTAATAAACAACTTTATGTGTTAGTTTATTACGTAGCTGGAACATTAGATTAGCAATTAGTAGTGGATTTACTTGAATGAATGGAAAGAAATAAAATTATGAAAAATATCAAATTATATCTGATAATATTATTAGGATGATCAAAAGATTGATTATCTTTGAACTGGTGATTCAAATGAATGCGTAAATTTGATTCTAAAAGGTGAGTTTGTGTTTACGTAAGACATTGTCGATTCCTTATGTTAGTTCACACATACCTTTTGATGGGCATGAGATATTTTACTTCAGTTTATCCAGTTAGAAGGATGATATTATCGAAGATTAATAAAAATATTGTAATGAAGGACCAGTAAAATTTTTTGATACGCTCTTGTGGAAAAATTATTTCGACGCATCCCTGTAGAAATATTACATCCATGAATCATCATTATTATAACGTAATAAAGGAAATATTATATCGATGAGTCATCATAATTTGTTATGTTCCTATTACAATTATGGACTCGTATTCTCACATATTATAAAAGATTCTATAGCTATATCAATAGAGACAGGATAGGCATAGTTAGTTTAGTTCAACTTGAACAGTGAAGGGTTAAGAAGTAGTAATTAAAGAGTAGTTATTCATTAGTGAGAAGTGTTGTATTTTATCTTGTGTACCCAGTGAGGGATTTTAAGTAGAGCAAATCGTAATAATTGGTGTGAAAAGTATGGATTCTATTCGCAAATCAGAAGAGATAGAGAAAGACGGATTATACTGTTGTATTTGTTATGAAGTATAAAGATAAGATTAGTTTTCGATAAAGTTCTAGAATCTTCTATTTATAAATTAGAGGTACTTCATCATTGAATTTGCCGTCGATAAAATAGCTTAGAACAGAATTTGCCACAAAATTCTAGAACATTCCATTTGAAAACAAAAATAGAGCGAAAAACTGACTTCACTATCAGATTTGTTTTCAAGAAAGAAGCTTACAGCCGAATTTTCAACAAAGTTCTGTAATATTCTATTTGGAAATTAAAAGAAATAACGAGAAGCTGACTTCACTATCGAATTTGTCATTAAGAAAGAAGCTTAGAACTGAGTTTTTGACAAAGTTCTACAATATTCTATTTGGAACCTTGAAAATATAGCGAAAAAATGACTTCATCATCGGATTAAACAACAAGAAATAAGTTTAAAACCTCGTTTTCAATAATATTTTAGAACATTCTATGATAAATACGAGACAGCAAATACCAAAAATGGAGCAAATAAATAAAACATTTACTGATTTTTTTTTAACATATAGAAAAACATCGCCTTAAAGACAAACAAGAAGAAGAAGAACGTTGCCTAAAAGAAGAACCACGTCATCTGAAAGAAAAACAGGAAAAAGAACGGTCCCAGAAAGAACAACAAGAAGAAAAACGACGCCAAAAAGAAGAATAACGTCGCACTAAAGATGAAGATAAACTTTACAAATGGATAAAAGAGGTCATTGTATAAAAAATACAAAAATTCGATTAAATGGTACTGGGAGAAATGAATGATATTAAGAAAGATATAGGCGAAGTGCGACAAGATATATGAAAAGGGCGCCAAGAAGTGAAAAAACTCGTAGACGGAATGGAATCAAAAGTAGATATTATTGATTCTAAAATAAAGGACCTTCAGAGAGCAGTCAATAAAATAAAGAAGCATGACACTTCTGATAAGATAATAATCTGACAGGACATCAATCCACCAACTTACGTCGGTCAAACATCTTGGATAATGGACTAACGCCAATTTAAAGCTGCCGTAAATGCAAATAACTGGAACTACGAAGAGATGGCCAATGCGTTAATAATTGCACTCATGGACCAGCGCTGAAGTTATTGGAAGCTATTCCCACAAAAAGACTATAAAATCTTCAGTGCTGCATTGGAAAGAAGGTCTGAAGACCAACAGTTATAGCAATTACAACTTAAGTCAATATATCAGAGGATCAATGGAGATTTCTTAAATTTGGGATTTACTATTTTTTACGCTAAGAAAATTACTTCTTCTATTCTGCATAGGGGTGACATCTCGTATAAAACATCGGAATTAGTTGTGAATGACAGATAAATATGCAAAAATAGTGGACCTAATGCTCCCTTAACATTCTAAAGTTTGGCACACAAGGATTTATTCTGTCAAAGAACCGTAATATCGAACCAATTAGAGTCATTTACCGAACAAACAAATACAATAAAGGGAGCACAGAGAAAATTATTACGAAAGACCCGACAAGCGTTTTGGAAAATTTAAGACCCAACAAGCCCTGGTAGTGAGGGCATTATTCAATTTATACGTCAATGCAAATTCGGCAGTGTTCCAGCAACATGATAAAGATTGGTTATGGAATCCTCAGAGGAAGAAAGACAAATCACCTAAATTAATACCAGCATGGCATATACTATTCCGAAAAGAATCAATTACGATTTTTATAGAATCCAAATATGTTCCCAAAATAGAAGTAGTACATCTCCACAGGTTGAAGTCATACCACGGAAATATGAAAGCTAGTCGGGACGATCAGAATTAAAAATAAAAACCAGAATCGAGAAAGCACGTGCCAACTTTATTAGAATGAAAAAGGTTATCTGCAGCAAAGATCTAACGTTAGTCCTGAAAATACGACTGACTAAATGTTACGTATACAGTGTTCTATATTATGGAATGGAAGCATGGACACTGAATCGAGAGACAATGAGAAGACTTAACTCTTTTGAAATGTGGAACTATAGAAGAATTCAGAGAATTTTGTGGGTGGATCGAATTACGAACGCCAAGGTGTTGAGAAGAATGGGGAAAGAAAAGGAATTTGAGATAACAGTAAAACAGAGAAAACTGCAATATTTTGGACACATTATGCGGGGAGAAAAGTACAGCATCTTACGGCTAATCCAAGGCAAAATAAGTGACAGAAGAGGCGTAGGACGACGACGAATTTCATGGCTAAAAACCTAAGGGAATGGTTTGGTTGCAGTTCAAAACAACTATTTAGAGCAACTGCCTCAAAAATTAAAATACCTATTATGATTGCCAACCTCCACAATGGAGAAGGCACTTGAAAAAAAGAGTGTTTGTCGAGCTACCGCCTTGAAACGATGTATTTTAGTGAAGTTTGTTCGCCACATATAATGTTAAAGAATAACATACTCCTCGATAGAAAAAAATAAACACCCAAAATTTTATTAAAATTCATTGTTGAATAACTTTTTAAGTTTATATCGATTTTGGTCATTTTCCATCTTTTTTACTTTTGCGTATATCATTATCTGATACTGGTTTTGCAAAAGTTCCTCTAGAGTTATACAGGACAAAAGCTAAAGATGTATTTGTTTTTTTATTACGTTGTGGAATAAATGAATGACACAATGTCGTGATAATGTATTCAATTTTGAAGTCTCATTTTTCTTGATATATTTTTTTTAATTCTAAGGAAATCTACCCAATTTATATAAAGCAGAAATAAAAACTAAAATAATGCATTTAAATCAAGCAACATTGGTATTCCGTTGCATATTAACGTGATGATTAGTGTTTTGTGCTGTTGGTATACTTTATCAGTGAGAGTGTGTGGTAATTTTAATTTTTTTAAACATGCAATTTGGAGTTGTTTCACTAGCTGTTGCAATGAATGACGATATTTAAGCAGTGCTGGGAGTATTATACAAGATGCAATCAATTGCATTCCTAACACTGGTGTATATACATGACATTTAGGTTCAAGGATACTACGATTTGCAAATCGGACAGATGATAATTTTATTAATACTATTCGAAACCGCGGAATAACATTAGTGTTTATTAGTTATCGAATCAAAAATGTAAGTATAACGATGATTTCTAAACGAATCAGCTACCGTAGATTACATAAACAGAAGTTGATATCAGAATGACCAGCGGCTTGTCCAGCTTCACTCAGAACTCATTTTGTTCAATGATGAAATTTTGTCAATAAACATCGACATTGTACTGACAAAGAATAGGAATAGGTGTTATTCACAGAAGAATGGTGGTTCTGTTGGCATTAAAACAGATGGTGTATGAACAAGACTAGGTAATTAATTTTCTTAGTGCTGCATCCCCCAAGAAAACTTATTGAAGTTTATAATAGCGTGCACGATAATGCCCAGCCCCATATTGTAGGTGTTGTCAATGATTCTCTCGATTAAATGGGCATCCAATGATTATACCGGCCTCCTAATTTCCCTGATTGACATCCGATCGTGCATAATTAGAACATATTAGGAAGACTTATTCTCAATAGTTCTTCTTGAGTATTGAGAAAACATCCCGAAGAGGTATTTGGCAAAAGTATTTAGAGCTTTCCACGTCGTCCATCTAGATCTTTTGTTTGTCCAGGGCATAATCTATTAAACTATGGAAGGGCAATATACGTCTATTTGTTTAAGTAAAATTATCGTTAAAGTTTTAATTTTTTTTTGTTGTACATACATTGCCTAATATTCTTTAAGGATTTTTATTTTCTTAAAAAAAATGTTAAAAAAAAGTTTAACCTTAAAAATCGATTACAACGATACATTGTGTCGTTCAGTGACCGCAAAAGAGCGTTGTTTGTTTTTCGCGAACTGGTAACACTGGCATAGATAGGTGTCATTTGATATATTCCTTGTAAAGTGTGACATTTTAGATTTTATACATACTCAGAATATACAGACGCTATTTGTGTTATTTACAAAGCTTCGTCTCTGTCAAAAATAGAATTAACCCATGAATATTTTCGTACAATTATTTTTTACAACTTTCGACGTAGTTTATCTCAAGGAGAGTGCATCGATGAACTTAATCTTTTCTATGGCGATGAAACACCAACAAGAACCACTATATCGCTGATTTTGTTATTCGCGTTCCGTCATAATTTTACAATCGCTCAAAAAAGGCTCGTGTCGATTGGTATAGGAATGTGTTCGAGGAAACGGTGAAGCATATCATATGTGACTGTGAGTCACTGGTGAGATTTAGACAACAAACTTTCGGGTGAGTAAGATTGGAACCGAGAGAAATACTCACTCAATCCTTAGCAGGACTGTACAGATTGAGCCAGGGGGCTAGGTTGACAGAGTGGCAGTAATGTCTAGGGTTAGCACAATAGGCCTACTATGGGCGCAGTGCATCCGGCTTTAGGACGGACCCGGGAATATAATAAAAAAAAATGTGTTCAATAAATTCAATCATAGTGCTTCAATAGATATTTATAAGATTGCGATAGGTGACAAGTTCTCGATCTATGCATTTATGCTCTAAAAAAGGGAAAAATTTGCCTTATGGGTCTTTCATGACGAGCCAAAACCAGCAAAAGTTGCCCATGAAGTAATTCAAATCGAATGATCTCCTGTTTTTTCAGAAACACCGGCTTGGTTCAAACACATATTGATCATCATGGAGAATATTTTGAAAGAAAATTAATTAATTTTAAATGTTAAATATTTATTTTAATGCACTATTCTCGGAATATAAACGGCTTGAAATTCCCGAGCCCGAAGACTCTCTTGTTCATCCAGAAGTAAAGGTTTCCGACTCGAAAATTACAGAAAATTTATTATTAACTTGTGAAGCAACTACTATACAGGTCTGGAAAATCCACACCAGAAACTGGACGTTTCTTAAGTAAAATAAAGAAAATACTATATTATTCATCAAATCAGAATGAGAAAGAAGAATAAGCATCGTAAGCATCGACATACGTGTAAATTACCAATTTGGCCCTCGGATGAGGGATAATCCAATGCTGGCGCGGTGAGAGCGGGCAGCAGCATACGCCACGCCCTAGCACAATAAGAGGATTCCAAGTTATTTGCTTTCATTCGGTCGTCAAAGCGTAAGTACCGTGTTTCACGCCAAATTTTTTTGTTACAATGGTAATTTATTCCACGGAACAAAAAGGCTACATTATTAAGTGGTATAATATTCTGGTCAATAATCGGCAGATTTGTATTTATGTGCGCAAATCATCCTGTTCCTTGAAAATTTAGAATTTCGGAAATTATTAAAAAATTTGAGACAACTGGTTGTCCAAAAATTTGAAAAAATGCACTGATAATAATGACGAGCAATCGGTTTCTGAAATTACTGAAGAACAAGCAAATCGGGGAGACTGACGTTTGTAGTTTGGCAGAAATTAATTTTCCTTGCAATAGTACCGTAATTGCCTAAGAACTTGATATGGACGCTCGAACAGTTCGGAATATTTTAAAGCTAATAGGGATATAACCCCTGAAATTTTGGCAAATACGCGAACCATATTTTACAATAGACTGGGTTATTGTATCGCTCAAAGTGGAGGCTTGTTTGAACACCTATTGTAGATTTTTAGGTGTTTTTGTTGATTTAAATTGAATTTAATTATTTGTTTATTTATTTACAATTACTGAACGTGTTACTTTTATTTTTTACCAGAATAAAAGTTTATTTTTGAGAATGATTTTTAATTTTAAAGTGGTCTATTAGCTTATTTACTTAGAAATTACCATTGCGTTTCACTAGTATTTTTATTAGAATAAATGTTTATTTTGTAACAGAAATATCAATTTTCTTTACGCTCAACGCCCAACAAAAACCAATTTTTTGTATCTCGACTATTTGATGTATTTAAAACAATCAATGTATCAAATAGTCATTAAATATTCCAAGTTCCGTCGATTACGTTATAAGTTTAGACGAAAAGTAAATACACCCTCTCATTCGTTTCAAGGTACTGCTCGTCTTCGTGTCGCACGGAAGTTAGCGGGGGTAATATTGCGGTAGGCGTTCCCTACGATCTGTCCGAACTATCTGAAAGAAGTTAGATGGGCTTAGTGGGTTGGAATTTGAGAAACGGCCAAAATAATTTCTAGTTAAGAAATTTAAAATAGAATTTTGGGTATAGTAACGTTTCTATTAAACCTCGGTAATATGAACTGCCAGTCTTTTCTTTCCAAAGTTTCGTGTCAGGTTAAAGACAACAGTGTTGTGGTTGCGTCACGCCCAGTTATATTTGTGCGCCGCTCTTCAATTTGACATTAGATTGTCGAGAAACAAATATCAACGATTACAAAATTGGGCTAAACAGAAAGGCAGTAATATATTTTCGCCGTACTCTGGTATGTAAAATACAAAAAAAAGCATGTTATCCACATGACGAGTATCTAACTTTTACTAAATCAAAAGCCGAGGTCAAATTCCAAGGCTTACTGGATCATACAGTGAATCGAATTATATTGCTTAAAATTAGAGGCCCTTGAACAAATCGATAAATTAGATTTGTAGATATGAGTTTCATTTGCAAATGGGGCTTTGATAGAACGTCAGGTCAGAGCCAGTACAAAATGAAATTCACTGATCCGACTATTTCTGATACAAACTTATTCCTAACCTCTCTTATTCCACTTCAATTAGCAGGTATTAACACGCAAACTCAACAAGAACAGATTGTGTTGTATAATTCCAAACCCTCGTCTACTATGAATTGCGGGCCTCTGATATTTGAATTTATTAAGAAAATCGAACAAAAGTCTTTAACGAAAATAGAAAATTATGAACTCGAATCAGACAACTTGCACCATATAATAGAGTTTTCTTTGCCACCCGAGCTTCAGTACAGTACAAGTTATCTATGACGATGATAGATGGCTAGGTGAATGCTTTGGCTAAAGCGAAATCGGTCCAACGTTGTTACCTCTGCCAAACAACATCTCAGTTCAACAACATTGATACTGTGTCTCAGTAAATACAGAGTATTTCAAGCTACAGCCATTATAACAAGGCTAAAGCGAAAACCGATCCTCCGGTTTCCCGTCATTTTTCAAACTATTGGAAGCGGACATTAAGCTGCAATAGAGAAGTTTTGGGAATACAAACTTCAAACAGCAAGATTATTCTTCAAAGAATATTCTTGGTACAACATTCCAACAGGAATCCACAAATGACTTACTTCATTCACCAGACATCATTTGCAATATCACCGATAGGTAAACTATCGAAAAATGCACAAAAATCAACGGACAAGTTGATAAGAAACTATCGTCTAGACTTTGCCCGAAAATCTTCTCGAAAAAAAATATGGAGGATGTGTTCCAAAATTTTTGGCGTCGATGGATCCTTACACTGTTTTTGATATAGTAAGGATTCGGATAACAATTCATACGTATTGGAGAATGAAAAAAGAGCCGTTAACAAGGAAGGCAGTGATTAAAAAGTTCTTTTTATTATTTTATTACAGTCGTATTACTTATTCATTTATGTGAATTAATAAATATTATATTACTTACAAATTATTTGCATTGGTACTTATTAAGAAGTCTTAAGCATAAAGGAAAAAATACTTTCGCCTTTTTAACGATTATCGATATCCATGTATTTATTATTATAGTATTATATTTAAAATGTACCTTGAAGTCAAGCGCAATATTTTATTCATGGAAATACAATTATTCTTTTTATTTTATTTTTAAAGCGTTGAACCACATTAGACGTTTTTCGAATTTATTTTCATGATTTTAAAATTTCAGTCTGCGATTTATATTTTTAATATCAAATCTGTGCTTTCGACCCACTGTGTTTTTACGATCCGAAACCAGCGAAAAGTCCTTGCCCGACGCCATTTTTGCTAGAAATCAGGAAGCAAGTTACGATACAAGAGTATGCTTTATTTCACTTCTTCAACATGGCTAAACGGGTTGTCCGTCGCTTTTTGTTAAGAGGTTCTGTTCTCGACTTTCCACACCTGTATATTATACTATATTTAATACTTGAAAGACTGTTTGAAATGTGACACTCTATTTTATGAGGGTTAAAACTTATATTGACATAATTATCAGGAAGGAACCCATTACTAAAAAAAAAAAACTATTTATCATTTAGTAAGAAAATAATTGTTAACTTGATATTTAATTTTATGGGTTTTCAGCGCTGTTATAATAAACTGGCATAAATAAGGCTTTAACCTGCTTCCTGTTAAAATATTTTTAAAGTAAACTAAAAATAATACCTGGTACTGATTTTTAAATGTATATAAATATTTGTGTACGGTCTATTTTTTTCTCAATAAATTATTTTAATTTTTTCCATTCTTTCATAAGATGGTGTTTCAGATTTTCAATTTTATTGTTCGGTGTAAAGTTCTAGTCATTATATAATTTTGTTTGTATAGATCTCTGAATTATTTCCTTCGTTAATAAAATGTTTAAAAAAAATTTTGAAGATTACGGTTGTTGCAAAATTTCACTGTTTTTAGAGATTATTAGAAATATATGTTAAAAAGAACCCTCGAAATATTTCCTTAATTTTGTTTAGATACCCAAGCACGATAAGAAAATTTGTTACTTACCTATTATTAGAACCTATTCCAAAAACATTTGACCTCACATTTCGATGTGTAAATATTATGATCAACCCTTAATCCATTACCGTTTTTTTTTATTTTGTAATTATGAAAAACAAGACAAGAAAAGTGAATTAGAATGTGGAAAGGAAACAAATCCACTTTTAGTATTACAAATCACAGTTCAGTATTCGTTCCATCATAATTAAAACAGATTGTCACACTACTATCTTACTTATATCAATCTTAAACTACGCAAACCCTTTTCATTTTCAGTGCTGTCTTTGGGCACCCGCGATCAGATGGAAATTGCCCCAGTGCTTGGAATTATGGTGGGCATTGTAACTGCCTTATTACTCGTCACTGTCATAATTTTGGGAGCCCTCAAAATCCGGCGGTCTAGGAGAGACGGCTCCAGGGCTTTGAGACCCCGTTTTCTCGCTGTCAAGGATAAAGTAACGTTACCTTTACGTTCAGACTCCGAAGATATGTTTGAGAAGGACGATAAGAATCCTGATGTTGTACCGTCAAATAAAGGTAAGACTTGCATTGATATTGGAAAGTTTTTGGTTTCAAGACTTAAAAAGTTCAATTTTATATTAATTGCAATCAATTATTTTGTAACATTGTTAATTATTCTGAACTTAGTGACGGAAAATTAACAAGAATTATTTTTAAATAATGGTCCCTAGAAGAGAATGAAACTTATGAGAATAAAAAAAAAAAGAAAATATGAATGAAAAGTTTTCAAAAATTTATAATCTGAATGTCTCAACAAGTCTATAGAGCCAAATTCTTCTAACTAAAAATTTTTTTTCCATATTTCCATATTTATTGCAACTATTATTTTTATATACGTTCTTATAAAATTAATCCAAACAATATCTTAGTTTCTAAGTACAACGTGTCTTTAAAAATCATCTATATTTTTCACCGCTCTAATAATGCTGAAATATGAATTTTCTCTATGATGTTTTATGTAACGCACATATCCAATGTTTTAGTAAAAACATAACAGCAATTTTTTATTCACCAAATTCTGAATTTCGAAACATAATTAAACATTTGTATTTTAAGTTTTTAGGATACTAGTATTAATGTAAAAAATTTTCTCCTTCTTTTCACCCTCCTAGGGATGAAATTTCAACAATTTCTTCTTTTGTAAGCACTATAAATTGTTTCAGCTTTTTATATCATATCGTTTGGATTGAACATTGGCCTTTTATACAGGGTGTACAAGAAAGGTAGTATACTGTATCTTTTCTCTGGTTAGGAAGTTAATTTCAGTCAAATATATTAAAATTGACGGCAAAAGTATGAAAATCTCAAAAAAAGAAAATGGCCTACCTTGCTGGAAATTGTAGTTCCAGATCTGAAAATGCATTTTTTCGTTTTATGGTGCTGTTATATGTATTAGTTTATTGTTATTAAATATATTTAGCTGGCAGAGCACGTTGTGTGTACGTGGTGTTCCATTTTCGGGGTACTGGAGTTATTGTCAAAGATATATTGCTGCGGTTTTCACTTTAGTTTCCTACGAAAGACTCTGGTGTCAAATTTGTTATGGCTCTCTTAGTTTTAAACCTACATGGTGATTTTGAAAATCTTCGTATTTTAGGCTCATCTTGTATTTCCGTTATGCGTTATGAGTTTAGTGGCGCAGTCAGAGGGTTTAGTTTTTGAGATATTAACCAAACTTGTGATTTTTTAAATAGAACACCCTGTATATTATTTTAAATATTGATTAAGTATAATTTAGGCTTTTTAAAAATATATGATGTATATATTTTATTTTGAAAAACATGGTGAGAACTCGATATTATCAATAATTTACTTTATTATATTATATACAATAGGCCATGGCCAATTCATAACAAATAAAAGACAGATGTTTAAAACGTCACAGTTTTGCAAGATTGTTATTATTTATGAAATATTTTTGCTAAGTAGGTGTTTTTATTTTACTTTTTATTTCTTTTTCATTTATAATGGCCAATTACTTATTTGAAAAGTATATGTTAGTGTGTTTTATACAAAGCAATGAAAGTCCCCAAGAAGCTTCTGAATTATATTTCAGTAGGTAATGTATTTAATGCGTTATCATTAGGATAACTTCTCTTATCTAGCGGTCGTTTTTGTTCGTGCTAGATATGCAGAAAAAACGCAACCCTTTCCGAGACATATTTGCTCGTTTAAAAAGGAATCCAGTTGAACACGGACCTTTTATTCAGCCGCGTCCCAAAACATCCGTCAAAGTAGACAGGGAGAGGAAAGAAACAAATGTATTATTTTATGCAGGTGCAACAACTTCATCATCCTGTAGAAAAATAGAAAAAGAAGTTGATGGAGCAAAATCTGACACTGAAAGAATTTTGAAAAAATATAAATACAATCCACATAAATTAAAAATATTTCAACATTTACACCCTGGAGATGATAAGTGTCGAGAAACATTTTATCACCAAACGAATCTTTTTGCAAATTTGCTATCTGGATCGCATGTTATTCTTCAATTGAGGAAATTTTTAATCGTTACAATACGAGGCATTGGTCTGCAGAAAATCACCATTTAATTTTAGAAAAGGGCGCTAAGTAGTTGGTGTCTCATGTTTTATTTTGGGGCAACGCATAGTCTACAGGATGTATGATGGAGGTCTCACAGCACGAAGATATCTAGAAATCCTTGTTCCAGAATTGCTTGAAAATATTCCATTGGCCTATATATCTTCAACAAGACAGTACCCCAAGCCACAACGCTGGACTGTCAAAGCCATTTCTGTACAATAACATTTTTCAAAGATGGATAGATACCAATGGGCCAGTGATTTTTTTTGTGGAGTTTTATGTAAAATCAAGTGTATAAGATACGACATGAATCTATAGCAAAATTTCGTGACATAATTAGTTTAACCTTCCAAACTCTTCATAATAGACCTATGGTCTTTTTAAATGCAATTAGAAGAGTAATGTTGTTACTTTAGCTTTATGAAATAATGTTGTTCTTGTTTCTTTGCAATCCAATTTTACTACTCTGATTTTATAATACCAGTGTTGTTTAAGGTAAAAAATGTAATAATAATTAAGTATTTACAATTAGAAATACAGAAAAATATTAAAGCTAACTTTTATAGTATCTAATCTTTGGAATAACTATTACTGTCAAAATTTTACACTTGTTTCTTATAAATTAGTCATGCTCTACTCTTACAAATAAAGTTAATTATTGAAAAAATCGAATTCTAACCTTGTTTTTCAAAATAAAATAAACGCATTATATATTTTTGAAAGGCCTAAATTATACTTAATCAATATCTAAAATAATATACAGGGTGTCCTATTTAAAAAAAAATATAAGTTTTGTTAATATCTCAAACACTAAACTTATTAGGAAAAAACTGTATCAGTTTTTTACCTTTTTGATAAATTAATGCATAACGGAAATACGAGATGTTCCCTAAAAACGAAGATTTTCGAAGTTACCTTGTAGATTAAAAACTAAGAGAACTATGACAAATTTGACACCGGAATCTTTCGTTTCGTTAAAAAGTAGGAAACTAAAGTCAAAACCGCAATATTATATCTTTGATAATAACCCCAATATCCCCTAAAAGTGTCGAACATGGGACACCCCGCACATATTTTGAAGTCTCCAAAGGACGCAATTCCATTTCAAATAGAAGGCGTTTAAAAGATACCTTGCTCTTGTAAGAAAGTCTATGTTTGTGAAATAGGACAGGATCTACTAGGCTTGAGAAATATGAAATATGTATAAAAAAGAAACAAATTGTACTAATTGTAGTAGCTGAACACCAGCATTGCTCAGGTCACAGTTTCAATGCAAAAGAAACTAAGGTGCTAAGACATTAGTGTCTGGTTTGTTTAAACTTAAAACTAGGGAATCAATCGAAATTTGTAAATATCCAAATAATATTAATAAAGATGCAGGTTAAAGTCAACATTACAGGTGGTAACCGATTGTAACGCTGGATCACGGTTCGCTGAGCACTGGTATAAATACTGGACTGTTGCTCCTCGATTTTCATTCAGTGTTCTAATCTCGTGGAGTAAAGATCTCTGACGGTGCCTAGTGCAATCGTAAGCGAAACGTCGGATAATAATTCCAATTTTACACGATCTAAACCCAGAACCATTATTTTCAACTTGTCCCTTGATTTAAAAATTCATTCATTACAACATTCACTGAGATGGTTTATGACTTTAATTCGATCTAGTTACCATGGGTAGATCTTTTAGTAGGTCAGTTTTGTTTTTCTTATTATATGGTTATAATTTATATTATATATGTCAACAAATAAACGCTTATATAGGGATATGAAGGTCAAAAATAATTGTCTTCCAAAAATAAACAAAATTTTACATTTTTGCTGGTTTGGTAAAAACAGAAAATGATTTAAACTTGTATTTTTAAATTTCAAAACTTGTTCCATTAATTACTAGACTTGTTAATTTAAACCCTTTACTGTCAACTTAGACCCGTTTTAAGGATAGCTATATTTGTTAGTTAGGGAGTTCAAGTCATAAACATAGGATGTCCCCAACGTCGTGTATTTAAAAATATTTTTATTGTAATCAGCTTTTGTTATACTTAATCCAGAAATCCGTACCACCGACGGACGATGCTGTAGCTTTCTTTTTTATAAAAAGTACCCAATTTTTTAAAGCTATAAGATAAGATTATTTATTAAATTTTCGATTTATTTCTATTATCACATTAAAGTAGAAGCAACGAAGAGTCAAATGCACTTTTGATCGAGTCGAATTATTTTTTAACAAACAGGTCGTTTCATTTTGCCATAAGCGTCTCGAGTAAACAAGTAAGATATCTTAGGAACTAATAACAATTTCGAGATGATCAAAAAAAGTTCGTTAAAATTTTAGGGACTTTTGTGTCAAGCCACAAAAATAAGATGAAATTATGTGCGCAATAATTATTTGATATGCAATACAAGGGCAATTTTTGAAGTTTCATCTATGAGGGATTAAATTTCATTATCTTTCAAATATCTAGAACTTATTACCAAAATATATTTGTCTAAAATTATAACTTTGACTTTTGGATTTAAAAAAAACTGTGTTTTGGCAATATTGGGTGATCGTAGCTCAGTCTACAAATTCAAAATGCAAAAGTATGAAAGATTTCCATTATACTGCAGAACAGTTCCCATCCATTTCTGAATTAATGTCGTAAAAGGCATTTTCTGTATATACTAATCGGATTACATTATTAAAGTCTTATTTTTATAACTTAAAGAATATATGATTAATGGATTGACTTTTCTTTTTTGGACACCCTGCATGAGTGGATTTTTTGCGATCTAACGATAACTCAATTAAAATGAAATATCCAATTAGTTTTTGCGGCCTCTTTATTTCTCCAACTCTAACTGGTTCAATCATCGTGGTTTTCAATATTTTTTAGAGATTAAAATGGTCCAAGATCACTGTTATACTTTGATACTATTTGAAATAAAATATAAAGAAACAACTGTTTTAAAGGTTTTTCGGCCAAATTAAAAATTATATTTCTAGAACCTATTTTAAATGAAATTTAATTGAGATGAATTCTAACTTACACCTAATAATTGTAAACCGGTTATTGATGATTTATTGAGAAAAAAAACAGATTAAACATTCTTTAGTAGTTATAGATCCAATAAAATTACTGACGAAAATTTGATAAGGTAGAAGAAAATCTTTAAATTATGATTTTTTATTATTGATAAATTTACGTAAATATCCCTTCTTAATATATGATTTAATTATAAATTTATAACAAATAATGCAACCGTTATATATTTTCAAGTAAATGCGTTATTCCTTTTCCTTCTATACTTTAAATATTTTTATTGGCGACACAAAATTTTAATGTACTTGAATTTAATGAAAAGTTAATAAAAACAAATTTTTAATCAAATAGTTAGGAAATTTAATAGAATAACAGTGATCACCAATTAATTGGTAGGCGTAATAAGCAATCATTGAGAAAAATGTTCTATGTATACTTGATGTTCACCTTCATATTCCCTTCAATCTACCCACTATATTATATTTAAAAGAATTAAAATAAATAACAGAATAATAAATTCCTAAAAAAGCAATAAAACTATCTAATGATTCTAGATTTTTTATTGGCCTTAACAACTGCACCCAGTTTTTTTAGGCTTATTGTTATATCACCAAAACAACACTTAATTATTATAATATTGACAAATCCACTAAATAGTGACATCGTTTTAACAAAGACGATTATTATAGTTACAAAGTCTCCTTAACAGCCGCACCGAGAACGTATTTGTGTACCCGGAGAATCTAGATCAGGGGGTCAGCGGCTGAATCCAGCATCTGTCTAACTTGGATGTGGTGGGTCAGCGTTTAACCCCATAATTTTGTGAAAGTAGTTAGAAACCTTTTACAAATAAATTAAAAATTAGTGCAAAACATACTTTTTAAGATAATACATTGTTTATATATTATAACAAAAAAATAATCTACATCAAAAATATATAAAATTATAATTAAACCAGTAAATCAGTCACGTGTTAGAACTAATTATACATTCACTACATGTTCGAATAATATTTTTCACTTCAGAGGCTTTATGTCTGGGGCAGATATATTTGACACAATTGGAACATGATTTCATGTACTTCCGGTTAACTGATCTGGGGCAAATAGCACATCTTCCTTTTGACGGGTTGCAAAACTAGTAGAATTGTTGCGTACAGTCCCTTTATAGTACAAGGATTTTGGAATTCATAACCAAATATTTTTGTTGCGGCAATATCTGGTTTGTCGTGCTCAATTTTCGTGGCACGATGCTTTGAGGAGAAGACAGAAACAACTTTTTTTTTGGAAGATAACTTACTAACGTCTTGTTTTCCCTAAAAGCAACTCAAATAGTGCCGGGTGGTGCATTTTTTAGGGCAGGCTGCCTCATTTGTTTTCTGTTACTTTTGATAGTGCCAACTACTGTTAGCTTCTTCTCTAGTAATTCGGAGGTTACCAGAAGCGAAGTAAATTTTCTGCCTATGGTTTTATTACGACCGCTGTTTTCTAATTTAGCTGAAATGACGAGGCGTTTTACAACCTAAGGACCGTCATTATAGTCTTTGGGTTGATTGGGAAATTTTCTACAATGTGGCTCTGCAGCGAAGCAGTAATAATTTTCTGCATCACAAATAACATTCGCTTCAATGCCTTATTTTCCAGCTTTTGCCGGAAAAATAATGAGAATTTGCATCTTCCATGGAGTAAAAGAAGTTCCTCATCAACCGCCAATAATTCTGATGTTAATTTTAGCATGAATACATTTCCAAAAAAAAATCGTTTATAAAAGTCATAAGACGATATTTAAAAATTTTTACAACTTAAAAAATTATAGCAAAAAGACTATGGTGGGGTCAGTGACTGACCTTCGTTTCCAGGCGCGACTGTCAATAAAATAGGAAAAAACTTCGTTTAGAATGATTTAAAAAAGAAAACACAAGCCAACAAAATTTGACTGATTTTTAATAACAGCAACTCTAGTATACTTTTCTGAAGGATTTTGGAGCGTTGAATCCGAATCTTCAAAATGGCTCCATCATGTAAGGTTTTTAAGATATCCTAACCTAAAAGTGCAAAAAAACACTGTTTTTCGACATATTTGAGGTTATATAAAATCACAAGGTAACTTTTTTTACAAAACTAGTAGAAAAACCTGAAGGCCTGATCCTTTCTCATTAAAACCAATTTTGAAATGTCCAGATATCTCTTTTTTTCATCGAGATATGCTAATTTAAATTTTGTGTGTCATTAATCTACTCGAATTCAAGTTAAAAGCATAGTACAAATTTCTTCTTTAAGTGTACTATTCTAAATTCTGTTATTTTCATGAAAATAACCGAATAGGCATTAAAAATCCCCTGTTAAATTTTAATAATATAAAATGGCTGATCCAGTATGGCTGGCAATAATTTAAAATAGTTTTTAATTTTAGTGAAAATTTGTGTCAATAGGTGTTTTCGAGATTGCTGATTGCGAATCCGTAATCAGATTTTGAAAGTATAGACAGTTGAGAAATCTAACAGCTATATGGCAACTGTTGTTTCAGTCTTTTTAAATTTTCTGCTTTATCGATTGCCTACATCACAAAGAAAGGGCTTTTATTAAAAATAAAACGATGACCTTCAATTAACTATAAATGTCATTGCCAGGTTAAAATTAACGTCACCATTGACTGACTTTTTTTTTAAATCTAACCTTGGATTCGTAATCAGCAACCTCCAGAATACCCCCAAAACCTATACATAAAGTTTTTTTAAAACCTTTTGAAATTTTCATCCTCTATAT
The DNA here is from genome assembly GCA_034092305.1 of Diaprepes abbreviatus. Lineage (NCBI taxonomy): Eukaryota > Metazoa > Arthropoda > Insecta > Coleoptera > Curculionidae > Diaprepes > Diaprepes abbreviatus. Next base: position 2,095,655 of record JASJET010000303.1, read on the forward strand.
TGAATCCGCCATTTTGAATTTTGAAAATCTGACGGTGGATTTCTAATCAGTAACACCTAAAGTACTAATATAGTAATTTTCATTAAAATAACACAATTTAGAAAAGAGGTAGCTTGTATTCTGTTTCTGGCTTGCATTCGAGTAGATCAGTGACACGCAAATTTCAACTCATATCGCGGTGAAATATAAAGATATTTAGACATGTCAAAATTCATTTTAAAGAGAAAGGAGCATACTTTCAGGCACTCCTACTAGTGTTGTGATTTTACATAGCCTCAAATATGGTGGAAAACAATGTTCTTTGGCCTTTTAGGTTATGATATCTCAAAAATCTGATGTGGTGGAGCAATTCTGAAACCAGATTCGGATTCAGCGCACCAAGATCCTGTTGACCTGTGTAATTAAATAGCATCTGGCGTATGATTTCTTCGCACCTTTTTAGCTTTCAAAACTTATTCAACCTCATTATTTTCAAATAAGTTTCCGTGTTTGTGACAGATTTTATTTTTATGATTATCTAACTACAATATTTAATTCAAGAACTGAAAATAAATATATTTTGGTCCAGTTTATTATAGTATATAAAATGAGACTGAGTTTGAAAAACTGATCTCTAATTTTAACATGGAGTTGGACATGGAAATTAACAACTCTACATTGCAAGGCAAATTATTCCATACGATTGTTTGGTACATGTCCTCACATAACACCTGCAGGATTTTCTTAATCTTCAAAGGAAAATTAAAATGGATGTTTATCGATTTATTAGATCAACTATAAATCCTTTTGCCTTTAAATTTTTTGAAATGATAAACATGTATGAAAAAACTGTGTATTTAAATTATGTTGCAACATACAAAATGCGACAGAAATGACCAGAGTATCAGCAATCTTCACCGTCTAAATTAGTTTTAAAATAAATTTAGAATTACAGAAAACTAATTTCATAGATTTTATTCTATAAAATTGACTTTCATAGGTATTATATTACCACGTTCCTAATTTTAATTTTGTATATCGTCCGATTCAAAATTTCCAAAGCGAGCAGAATTCTTAGTGAATCATTAAAAATTAAATTTTTGCCCAATCTGAGTTTAATTAAATACATGTCTTTATTTGTGCAATGCAAACTTTTTAGAGATCTTTTTAACTTGAGAATCATTACCTTAAATTAATAACAATATTTCAGTTGTATAATTTTCTGATATTTCCTTACTTCAATGCTGTTGAAGACTGTGTACTCGTACATATAAGTCATTTCGTCCGGTATGATATAATCACAGCAAACAGAATAAGGAAATTTTTTACTTCCTAAGTTTTATGAAATATCGATTTTACGGTAAAAAGGTGTTTTTTTTTATATCAGGTTGCTAATAATGGCAAATTTAAGTAAACTCTATAAAGAGTCCCATAATTAAATAAAAAATTAATGATAATTTAGTCTTAATTTTTATTCCCTTGTTGTGTGTGTAATCACGGCTATTTTTTATGTGTTATTTTATAAAGCTATTTTAAATCAGATATTGATCAAGTTTATTTTTAGTTTGAAAATCTACATTTTTTATTATTTTTTTATATTATTTTTTAGTATAAATTGTATAAAAATATATGAATGGAAATTTTTTTATCGAAAGCTTTTCCATTATGTGAATAATTTTTTTCGAACTAATGTAACGTTTTCCTAAAAATTTATTTTAAATTATTTATTCTTCGTAAACTGTACCTTTTTTTGATTTTTTTTTTTCTTTCTTGAAAGATTGTTATCTTAATTCAGAAAGTTTCCTCCAAAATATAATCCGCCCAACTTTGAATATATATATATATATATATATATATATATATATATATATATATATATATATATATATATATATATATATATATATATATATATATATATATAAACTGAATGAATAATTGCATTGTCAATCAATCCTGCGGGGCCGATTTCTCTATTTTGTCCTGAATAATTGTATAAGGAAATTATGTGAAATATTCACAGATACATGTTCGTTGATCTGCAAATCCTTCGAACGATTTTAATGCAAGTATTTTGAGGTTTTCAATACTGTCTATCCTAAATTCGGCATCACATTTTTTACAATTCAAGATGGTGAATTCAAAATGGCAGATCAGAAATAAAAAGTCTTGAAAAGTCGAAAGAAATATCTTATGACATTATCACCTTTAATCTTTGTATGTTATGAAATATATGATCTCTATTAGTTCTTGATAACTAATTTTAAAATGGCTGACACAATATGGTAGACAAAAGGTATGGAAACTTCTAAATGGCTTGAAAATTGTTGTAGAAAAAAATGTTGAAGACAGAGGTGGTAAGGTTTTTTCCAAATCATTTCCTGGTTACCAAGAGTTTGATCTTAAACTTCGCCTTTGAAGTCAGTTATAGTTGATGTTTTAAATATACACTTTTTATTGCAGAAATGTAAACAACCGAAAACTTTACGTTAAACCATATACATTTAAAGACTCCTTGGGATCATTTCTAGGGCTAATGTACATTATTTGATGAATATTTCTTTTTGGTTGAATGCAAGATTTTCGGTACCTTCTACAATTTTTGTACATGATTTTTTTCCACAATTTTTAGTTTTTGAGCTATTCGGAGGTTTTCATCGTGCTTGTGAGACTATTGTGTTTACAGTTTTGAAAGTAGTTAGCTGGGACTACCATAGAATATATACTTCATAGTTAATATAACAAGACAAAACTTTAATGCTACAAAACTCTGTTGCTGAGTTTTTGATTTTTCAATATTTATCATTTCTGGTCCCCTATTTTAAATTTACCATTTTGAATTTTGAAAAATTTGATGTTTTTTTTAAGATAACTAATATTGAAACTTTTATTTATTTGTATTAGAATGAAAACAAGTGTTAACATTCCAACAAAAAGTGAACTAGAAATATTTTACATTCAAAATTTAAAAGTCATACTGTACTTAAAATTGATAAATCGACTCTGAGAGATTAATTGGTAATGCAATACATCCTATGCAAAGATTGGTTCAGATATAACAAAAACGTAGGTCTCTATAATAAATTGAAAGGATTAAGTCCAGAATGCTCCACTGTGTGACGGAGACGATGAATATAGATAGAAAACCTTGCCACGGACCCGGAATTTTGGTTTTGTTATGATGAAATTCTTACGAAAAAGTGACAACGCTGAAAGTAAATCGAGCTCTTTAATGCTGTTCTCTTTTGTTGTGTAAAATATTTAAATCTAAAAAGGGACAAATGCCGAATAATCAAAATTTTTCCCACATAAGGTGAACCTACCGTAATTTTGTTCAGAAGTAGTAGCCATGTTCAGCTTATAATATAATCTGCACCGAGGCTGTAAATTATCTAGAATATAAATTGGTTTTTGGAACAAATTATTAAAAATTAAATATATATTTTTATTACAAATAAGAAATATTGTTGTTTTGAACATGATAACTGATAAATATTTAGTAAAAATATCTAGTTCTCCTTAAAAATAACATTTTGTAACATTACACCCTCAAATGAAAATTTTATTCAGGTAGTAAATCTCTATTTAAATGAATTAACAATTCGGAAACACTAGCAGGAAAATGGAACAAACTGGGTTAATTAAATATTTTATCGCAATTTAGAGTAAAGCTGTATGTTATCTAAACTAACATTCAGTAATTTTGTATTTTTGGATAATATAATGTGGAAAATAGAATGACGATAACATAGTGTTATTAAAAATCCATTAGAAAATAATTTAAAATTACAAAAAATAATTATTTTAAGTCAAACTTTCTTGGAAAAGGATGCGGCAAATTTACATAGATGAATTATTTTAGATATGTATTAGTAGAATGTACAGAATTTTTTTACCATGCCTTCCAGTCTAGGTTGCTAATTATTGAAAATTGGTTAATTTTATCAAAATTTGATATGATTTAGTTGATATAATCCCACTCGAAAGGTAGCATTATTGTGGCAGGTCTCATTTAAGTCATAGTTACCTGAAAATTAAAATTCCCATTTTTTTTCATAATCGAACATGAATAAAATATTAAATTATAACGAAACTATTAAGTCAATCAGAACTCATTTCTCGCTTAAATGTTCTTATGGAACGTTAGAAAGTCAACTGTAAATTGGCAGTTTGTTTTTATGTTAAGACAAAATATTTACATAAAAAATATATAATTTTTTTTAGCTATATAACATTAAACTAACGTGGATTGAAATAAATATGGGTTCTTTTATACGTATATATACCATAATATAATAATATATTTTCAAAACCTTTATCTAGGTTTTAGTAATTGAACTAAACGTAATGGAAACTTGAAATAATTGTTGATAAGTGTATTTCAAAATCTACTTATTAAGGTTTGGATACTACGTCAAAATATTAATTCCAAATATTAAAATAATTCACATTCAATATATAACATTTCACAATACAACTTTAAAATGTATTTTTTTTAGTTACTTGTTTCATATATATTTTAATATCTTTTATATGCTTACTTACATTAAAACCTTTATGGGGAATAATAAAATTTACTGTTTTGTATTCACATTCATTATCAGATATTTTGAAAAACCCTGTATATTTTCAACATACTAAGAATTAATAATTTGTTAAAAGTCTCAAAACAAAATATAAATTAAACAATGTCATATAAAATATGTATTAATTTTCACCTTATATAATGTAAAATTAAGCGTTTTTGTATTTTAGTCAGTTATGGTGATTTTCTAATAAAAAATAAATTTTTCATTAACTCAAAAAAGAATTACCCTACATAAAAATTTCAGCAAGATCATATCAACTTAATTATATAAAAACTTTAGCTGCACAGGAGCTGTCGAAACATTTTTTCGTTAAGTTGCGATAAATTTAAGAATTAAAATTTAGTCAATGAATTCAGAGATTTTGGAGAACTATGAATTTAAAAGATTTGTATTTAAAACTTGAGTTCATCGGACAGTGAATTATACAGGTTTATTAGCATTGATTGAATAACTGTTCTTAAGTATGGTAAAGTCATTCTCAAACCTTATGATTTAAGTATGAATATTGGTTTGTATTTTAATAACTTAAAGTAACGTGGTAGCATACAATTGTCGAGAGGGCGAAGCAGATTACTGAAATTGAGCCATTTATATTTAAGCATTTTCTCCGAAAAAATAATCTTCAATACACATTTTATATGTTGTATATTTTATATTTACCGTTTTCGTAAAGATATGGACTATATATTAAATTCCAGTCGATACCAAACATTCATAAAGTATAATTTTTAGTTTAAATTTCAATACACCTAATTTCGTGCAACAAACAGATAAAGAAGCCTGGGTTTAGTCAGGAAGAAAATCTTTCAGAATAATCATTTTTCACACTAGTAGATATCAACCAAAAAACTCACTCTTAATAAAACCCCACGCCACATTTATTATATAGCTATATTTCATTTATTTCTCTGCGTCGACTGTTTATTTCTCGAAAAAAAAAAATTAGTTTTTATCACTACTAGAGGGATGAAGAAACGCGTGATTACTGAGAAAGTGCTTAGCAAATGCTTTTCCTAGATCAAACGAAGGCATGAATGGATGAACTAATTTATAAGAGTGGTGATACTCGATCTTCGATGTTTAGATCTCGTTGGGCTCATTGCATCCCACTATGACTACAAATTGTTCGAAGCCGATAGCCTTGGTGAATCTAAGCAAACTTCATTACCTGTTCTTTATTGACTTCTTCAGTTGATATTACTGTATCACTGAAATGTTTCTGCATCCAACCGTTGTATGCTGAACAGTCTCTAAGTACATGATCAACAGTTTCATCCTCCTCCAAGTTCCATATGATTAGCAATCCGATCACGGGCCGCAGTTTTTCCCCTCCAAGAAAAAAAAACTCCCTAATAAAATATGCATTAGGTCCAGTTATTTATTTCTTGACACATCTCATTCTAGAGGCTTTCCTTCAGTATTAAATTAATTTGCAGAAAAGCATAAATTTCCAGTTGGAGAAGCGTTGTATGTTAACTTAGTGAGTAAAACTTTCTAATTTCCGTGCTGCTACTGAATACTCCAGTTCTAGCTTTTTCACTCTATTGGAATCCATCTGTAAACTACCAGAATCAATTTCTGGTAGTTTTTACTTTGTAAAATTATCTAAACAAAGAAATTAGGATTTAAAACAGACACCATGTAGTTTGTTCGCACAGCGAGCGGTGGATATATTTTCACAACGTTTCCTTACCTTCACTAGTAACCCCTAATTCCTGCTTTGAGAGGCTCCGGGCCGTTGAGACTATAAACTGTCTTCAGGGCTTTATTTTTTATGAATAGGCGCAGAGGAGAGAAATTTATTGGAACTTCCAGCACCCTAATGAGGTGTTCCTTATTGTGTTCATAATTTTTACATAAGCCATTCTTTGAATCTTGTCAACCAAACAGAGGCATTATTTCTATGAATTCTATCCATCTTGTAGACAGGTGTCATCAAATGAAAATTCTCTATTTTTTTAATTGCCTTTGTGCTTGTACTATGCTTGAAAGGTCTTAAAAAGCCTCTTTATTTCTCAAGATTTTTTCACTGTTAAGGATTTTCAACTTTATGGTTTCTTTTTAATTGCTGTAAATCCAGATATAACTGCTTTTTATTATATTTTTAATCAGAGGTTAAGTGAACAATTTTACATTTTTAGCTATGACTGCTTTGGTCGAGTTAGAAATATGCTAGCTCTTTTAAAAATGTCTCCTTTTTATCCACTTGGAAATCAAATTTCCAAAAGACCTTTGCTATCCAACGACAACACGAGGAAAATAATTTAACACATTAGAATTGTATATATAATATATACTTAACTTACCAACGGTTTGCAGAAAAAAAATCCCGGTGATTAATATTAATATCATTATTGCATTTTATTTTATTATTTTTTTATACTTTCTCATTATTACTTGAACTTTTGTTAAAACTGTTTTGTTACACTTAGTTATATAAAACATGAAATATTTCTAACTTTATAAAATCTTACTGAAAATAATTGAAACTCGGCATATATGTGATGTCGTATTCAGAATAAAAGAATAAAAATTATAGAGTACGGCATAAAACTTATTTTACCCACGAATAATTATCTAAAATAATGACATTGCATATACTATAAAAAAAAGTCGTAACAAAGGTCATTCTCAAAAAACTACGTGTGAACCATATTCATAGGATGAAATATATAAAATGTGTTGAATTATGGCAAAATTATTATATATACCAAGAACTTTTCAAATGACAGTGTCCATGGGAGAGTCTTTTGATAGTATCGTTCCCAACCGCATCAGAAATAATTTGTTGCATTCAGGATTCTGCAGTAATTTAAATGCGTTTCAACTACAATTATAAACAAGTTCGAAACGATTAGTTTTCCGTTCTATGATTCAAAAATTTTTGGAAAACTAGCAGGATGGTTTGAAAATAATCTTCTAACTATTCATTTGGCGCCTACATATTTCCTTGACTCCAGCAAAATATAATGTTTAAAATGACAAATCTGTTAAAGATTTGTTTGTCTATCCAAAAAAAACCATACTAACCGTTATTAGCAGTATTTCTATGAGATAAGTTTACATTTATTTTAGAAGGTTTATGTTACAATTTATAAACTTTAAATAAAGTTATCAGTGGTTCCAATCATAGACATGAATTGATCAAGAAACCAATTATATTTCAGACAAGTGCGTTGAGAAAGATTTGCAAACTGAAAATTCCAGTTGGAAATGTGTTTGTAATTCAAGGTTGGAACAAATCTATTTTAACGCATGTCTATAAGTAGTATAATAATTGATAGATGGGATTCAAATCCCAACATTAAATTTCAATAGAATAACCCATATTTATCATACAATGAGTGTATGAAAAAATATAATGGAAGAAATATAACATTGACATAAAAAAAACGAAAACCAATTCCTGAACACCACAAAAAAGTGTCTTATAGGACTGGTACAATATTGACTTGGCATATATTAGGCCTCAGCAGGATAGACTTCACTAGCTTGAAAATATTACTTGCTACAAAGATGTGGCGCATGTATAGGTATTTTCTGTATATTATATTTTTTTACAACAGTAGTGAACATAACCCGATTCTCTCAATCCCCCCACTCCTCGACCTTGACCTTGACCTTGCTTCACCCCGCTTTGGCCCCGCCCACATGTCCTTGTCATTGACCTTGAAAGTGCACGTGTGCTTTGGCCTTGGCCTTGTGTTCAAGGTTGTGTGTGTGACCTTGACCTTGACCTTGGTCGAGACGACCTTGACTTTGTTGAAGGTCATCTTGGATGTGTGACCTTGAAGATATGTTACGTGGTTGGGGGTGACCTTGAATGGTTTTATATAAGGTATGGGGCAGTTTCATTCATCAGTTGGCTCTGACTTGTATAGGTAGTACATGTGTTAATATTTGACAAATCATGGCATATGTTTGTGAAAATTGCGGTTCTAAGTTTACTAATATTTATAATATGAGACGTCATCAAAGAGAATCTTGTGCGGCGAGATTTAATGAAGTGCCTGGAGGAAAACGGCTCCGAATTGAAGAGTATACATCGACGATTCCGGTAATTAATTGCGCTACATGTAATGTAGATGTTCCAATAAATCATATGTCAGCGCATAAACGAACACAACAACATAAAAATAATTCATGTTTGCCGGTATGTCATGGTGTGCAACTCGTTCAATGTGCCTTCAAAAGGAGAATTGCAACCTATCGGGTTAGCAGTGATATGGAGCATTCCGATTACGTAATGTTCTTTGCAGACATTAAATCCAAGGTGGTGGAACTTGTTAATAATTTATTGCGTGTGCATCATGCTTTAAAAGTTAACATGACAGCTGTTGGCGAGTACATGCTTCCATCACAAGAAATATTCAGTGAAAAATCCTTCAACACTGCTAATCAAATAATTAGTGTAGAAAGTGATTTGGATGCCGTTTACCATTCTTTCACCGAATTAATAAAAACGCAGGCGACAGAGTTCCAGGAGAAAGATTCAGGTATGGAAAAATCAAAACCCGATATATTAAACTGATTTTTATATATTATTTTTCTTGTTATAGGATGGGCTCTTGTGCGAATTTTATACTTGGAAGTTGGTATCAACAAGTATATGCCTATGGGTGGCTCATCATACATCAAGTTGCCGTATTCTATTGAAAGGAAAGGAGCTGTCGTCAATGTGATTAACCAGGACGAATTTTGCTTTGCGTGGGCTGTAACATCAGCATTGTTTCCTCCAACAGCAGAGCCTTCACAGAAGACATCCTACCCCCATTTTTCTAGAGTGCTAAATGTAACAGGTATGGATTTTCCCAGTAAAATTACGTGACATTAAAAAATTTGAGGAAATGAACAACATATCAATTAACGTATACGGTCTGGAATCTAAATATGAAAATAATGAAGTAATACATGAAGTTATTGGTCCACTGAGGTATGCGTCAAAAAAGTTGGATAGGCATGTAAATTTATTGTTAATTACAAAAGACTGTAGTAGTAAAGATGGCGGTGAACATTTTTGCGATACGACTTGTTCAAAGAGTCATTATTGTTGGATTCGGGATTAATCAAGTTTAGTTTCAAGTCAAATTAGTTGTCAACAACATAAATATATTTCTGTGATGGTTGCCTCATTTATTTTAGTACACCGTCAGCTTTAACTTTACATCAAAGCTACGATTGTAACCACATTTTCACGCAAACACCCTCAGTGGATTTAAAAATCGATAAATTTGGAAAGAGTGTGCCGGAAAATATTTTAAAATTCGAGGGTATAGAAAAGCAAATGCGCGTTCCATTCGTGGTTTATGCAGATTTCGAATCTGTTTTAAAACCCGTTGAAACGGTACAACCAAACCCACAAAATTCTTACACTGTAAAAAGTTTTAAACATGAACCATATTCTTTTGCTTATTTAATTAAATGCTCTTTTGACGACTCACTTTCGAAATTTGAGCTATTTCGGGGGAATAATGCAGCTCAAGTCTTTGTGGATCGTATCGAGTGTGATTTAAGGGCTCTATACAACACATATTTAAAAGACATTAAGCCTATGAAACCGTTAACGCCTGAAGAAAAAAGGGAGTTTAATGATGCTAAAATATGTGGTATATGTGAAGGCCCTTTTGAAGAGGGTGAGATTAAAGTACGAGACCACTGTCACATAACTGGTGCAAAAAGATTTGGTGCTGCACATTCCGTTTGTAATTTAAATTATAAATTACCCTCTTTTATCCCTATCATATTTCATAACTTAAGCGGCTACGACAGCCATTTATTTATAAAAGAGTTATGTAAATATGGGGATAAAATTGGTGTTTTGGCTCAAAGTAAGGAAAAGTACATATCATTTACCAAAAGCATTTATGTGCACGATTATTTTGATAGTAAATGTGGAAAAGTCAAGAGGAAATATTTAAAGTTGCGATTTATTGATAGTTTTAAATTTCTGTCAACGTCTTTGGAAAATTTAGGCAGCGGTTTAAACGACGACGATTTTATTGAAACGCGGAAACATTTTTCAAATATGAACCAATTTAATTTGATGCGTCAAAAGGGTGTTTTTCCCTATAGCTTTATTGACTCTATAGAAAAAATGGAAAATACATGTCTTCCAAGTAAAGATGAATTTTATGATAATTTACGGGAAGAACATATTAGCGATGAAAGCTATAGAAGAGCAAAAGAAGTATGGCGCTTGTTTGGGTGTAAAACTTTGGGGGACTATTCGGACGTGTATTTAAAATCAGATGTGTTGCTATTGTGTGATGTTTTTGAGCAATTTCGGAATAATTGTTTAAAATTCGATAAACTTGATCCAGCACATTACTATACCCTTCCAAGTTTATCATTTGATTGTATGCTACGTATGACTAAGGTAGAGTTAGAGCTCTTAACTGATATAGACATGATACATTTTTTTAAGAAAGGTATACGCGGCGGCATAAGCCAGTGTACAGAAAGGAAGCACATCGCTAATAATATTTTTTTACCAGACTATGACCCAACAAAACCTTCTTCATTTATAACATACCTTGATGCTACAAATCTATATGGTCATAGTATGTCACAAGCATTACCATATGGTGGTTTTCGATGGTTAAGCGAGCGCGAAATTCTGGATTTAAATATTATGGCTGTTGGTGATGATAGTTTACATGGCTACGTTTTGGAAGTGGATGTGCATTATCCGACTGAGTTGCATGATGCACATTCTGATCTTCCATTTCTAGTAGAAAATATCATACCGCCAACAGAAAACGCTAAATTACCGAAATTAATTCCTAATTTACAAGATAAAAAAAAATACATTGTACACTATAGAACTTTAAAACAAGCCATCGCCAACGGCTTAGTGGTAATGCAAACCCATCGAGTATTACAGTTTAAGCAATCAAAATGGCTAAAATCGTATATTGATTTTAATACCAATTTACGTATCAAGGCCACCACAAAATTTGCGAAGGACACTTTTAAATTAAAAAATAACGCGATATTTGGTAAAACTATGGAAAATGTGGAAAATCGAAAGGATATAAAATTAGTAACACATTGGGAGAACAGTGTAGGCAGAAATGGAGCTAGAGCACTAATATCCCGCCCCAATTTCAATAGTAGCTCGATATTTACCGAGAACTTTGTTGCTATACATATGAATAAAGTTAAAATATTGTACAATAAACCAATTTATATCGGTTTTTCCATATTAGATATATCAAAGACTGTAATATAAGATTTTTATTATAATTTTATTAAATCCAAGTTTGGTGATGATGCTTCGTTACTTTACACCGATACTGACTCGCTTATATTAAAAGTGTATACGGAAAACTTTTATCAAACTATATCAGAAAACCCCGAAAAAATTCGATACATCAAATTACCCCGAAATTAATAATTTCAACATAATTAAAAGTAATTCTGTAGTTGGTAGAATGAAAGATGAGTTTCCTGGTGATCCGATAATAAGTTTTTATGGTACCCGGCGCGAAGGCTTATTATGTAAAGTCCATTAATAATGAATTAAAAAAAGCCAAAGGTATCAAAAAATGTGTTATCGAGAAAGACCTTCATCAGGAAGACTACCAAAGAATTGTTGAACGGGGTGGTTTGATATTAAGAAAGATGAAGACATTTAGAAGTGAATTACATAACATTTATACCAACATAATAAATAAAGTAGCATTGTCACATAGCGATGATAACGTTATGTAATTCCCAGTTCAACCAAAACTCTACCTTGGGGGCATGCAGACATAGATTTTTACAAAACAGACCGGAAGAAAACTTAGCAAATTTAGTCACCGTGTTGGAATCATTTCTAAGTCAGGACAGCACGTAATCTGGAAAATCCATATTTCATTATTTGTATTGTTTTTATTATTTTTATTAAACATACAACATTAATATGTAACGATAGTATTGTAATTTTTTTTTTTTTTTTTTAAATAAAAAACATGTATTCATTACTTGATTGCTTTTTTATTGAACCTTTATTTTAAAATTATAAATATAATGAAGTGTCGACAAATAACAAACTGTAAAAGTTATTGTTGAAAAATTTGTCTAATAGTAAATTAAACGCACAGGTCTACGAGTAAGTGTTTAATGTGAAACAGGTTTGCTGACAAGATCCTCCATAGTCTTTTCAATTTTCAACATTCTAGAGTTAAGTTCATCACGCAGTTCGTCTTGCCTAAGTTCATATATTGCAATAACAGTATCATCAATGTATCCTCTAAGTTCTTGACCGGTTTCAATTAATTTCTTGCATACGTAACCTTCAAGTTGGTTTCTGAATATATCTTTAATAACAATTGTTGAGTCATGTAAAGCTTTCTGCGTATCTTGCACACACTGAGCAAGGTTATTATCAACATAATTTCGTGTGGTCGCATCGTCTCCTTCAAGAGGTTCTGCTAAATAGCACAATCTTTTGCTTCCCATGTCGTAATCTCCATTAGGTGTAAGTTTAAAACCTATTCCTGAAGGACCTCGCATAAAGTTAAAATCCTTAAATTTTCTTTTGCGACCGAACTTATCAATAGTGTTTACTTCTGACATTGTTATGTGAGACTGATTTGAAACCATTAGATTTCACCCTAATATATGGTTCTATTTCATTAATAAACGGACTCTGCAGAAAAATATGGATTGCAAAACGTATTTTAGGTGATGTTTAATAAATACACTTACAGATTCATTTTACTATTGTTTATTGAAAAAAAAATTAAAATATAACAAAAGATTGAGTTTACTTTTTATTATTAAAAAAAATAAAAAAAATAACAAACAAAAAAATTAAAATTAAGAAATAAAATACATGTTAATTTCTTCTGTACAGGTAAGCTTCTTCTATGACCCAATTTCTTCTCTGGATGGCACGTTCATTAATGTCCTTGAACTGGTAGTAAACTAGTCCACAAAAGCCGCATTGTACAAATTTAACCCTGAAAAGGTCAATGTAGTTGAAGTCGTACGTAAGATCATTTCGCCAGCAGATACCTAGTCTTTTACAATGATGACAAGCTAAATAAAAAGCTTTTGGTATATGACTGTATCTTTTGGCTGCTTCACTAGGTTGTTCATCAGTTGGCAACATGATGTTTGAATATGTTGTACTTTTCAATCGCGGTACTCTAATTATGTATTACTTTTTAAAATAACCTTGACAGGACCAAAAAAAAATCCTTGAAAATTACAACCTCGAAAACGACCCTGACATTGACGGGTACTTTGACCTTGGCCTTGGCCTCGCATCTAACAAGTTTAGTACTATATTTATATGCTTCTTTAAAATAACCTTGACAGGGACAAAAAAAAATCCATGAAAATTACAACCTTGAAAACGACCCTGGTATTGCCGGTTACGTCGGCCTTGGCCTTGGCCTTGCATCTGACAAGTTTAAATATTATACTTAATGCATCGAACAAAAGGAATAAAGGTGGTGTAGTGGGGGAAATGGGCATAAAAGCAGACTTGCTGGCTCGAGCTCTTCACAGTTCGTCAGAACAGCAAACAGTACAGTGCTAAGAAAAAGTTAATTGTGTGAGTTTGAATATCGAAAATGTCGAGTGTACGATCTCTTTTAGATGCTCTTGACGTGAGCTGCGGTTCACAGCAAGGCATGCTGGATAACATGAGTGGTTTGGAAGTGTTAAGTCCGGGGGTGTTCGAGAACTGGAATGACGTGGAGCATGAAGATGCCGAAGACCGAGCCCTCAACGATGGTCGCGACGAAGTGTTAGTTCAGACGGCAGCGCAATTCCTGGAATGCTGGACGGAGGAGAAGGAGCCAAAGATAAATGTGATTAGTGATGCGGTTGTGCGAAAAGCATCGCGGCCTAGGGAATCTTCTCCGAAAGCTTCGAAACTGAAAAAGCTCTTGACTATGCGGAAGTCGGAAATCGCCGATAAAAAAACATTTTATTCGGCGATTAAAGGTGTGGGACAAGGGAAGAAGAAAAAGTTTAACTTTAAGCGTCCCTCCACCCCTGTTCCATTACCCGACTTCCTTAAAACAGCACCAAAAGAGCCATTGTCAGTAGAAGTGGAAGTCATAGAAGGCCCCGATGGACTAACACCACCAACGCCACCAACACCGGCAAGCGTAGAGAATGAAATAGTGTCGGAGGTGAAGTCTTTCCCAGCGTCAGCGCCACTGTCGCCGATATTGGGGTGCCGGAAACCATGAAGAAGCGGTTTAAGCGGTGTTTTGAAGGCGATGAAGTTTCCGCTGCTTCGTCGTCGTCGTCGTCGTCGTCATCGTCATCGTCTTCACCAAATAAAACCGCTTCTTCTTCGTTAATATATTCGGAGCCATCACAACCGGAGTGGGTCGAAGACTTCACCAACTCTCAGAAGACCAAATTGACAGACATTTTTGACATGAAAAAACGCTTAGTGAAAGAAGTGAACGAGTGTGACAGTGACATTTTGGAACTTGAAAGACAATTAGAGATAAAAAAAGGTGAAATCTGCGCGGTTAAAAAGACAATTAGAGGACTTTAATAAATTATGTAGTAGGTGTTAGGTAGTTGTAGATATTAGCTTTTAATTTATAGTATTAAGTTTGTAAATATATATATATATATATATATATATATATATATATATATATATATATATATATATATATATATATATATATTGTAGTTAATAAAAAAAAAGTGTTTGATCAAATTTTTATATTTTATAATGAGAATAAAAATGACTTGAAAATTTATTTTTGTGTGTTATTTCATATAGGCCCTGTCCCACATAATATTAGGTAATAAAAAAAAAAGTGAATATTCCACTAAAACTACGCAATAGCAATAGTTGTAAATATTTTCTGATAATATTTACAAGTATGCTAAAACATGGTTCGGTTTATGAAGTTAAGGTTCTGTCGCCAGAACTTCTAATACTTTGTATCTCAATATTGTATGTTTTTATGAAAAAAACATAAAATATTGGTTACAAAGTATTATAACCAACTAAAACTACGATCAAATTATTTTGTGGTCCTGAAAAGGACCGTTTGGTTGTAAAACATGCGACTCTTTTATTGTGTTGTGGAGTCGCACGGCCCGTCATCATCAGCGGGGGTGGCGGTGCTGTCCTCTGTATATTCGATGATGAACCGCCAAAGTTCATCCCATCTAGGATCGTTCGACTCCCACTCCAAACAATTCTCTGTGGTAGAATCTACCACAGGGCATTGGATGGGTTGTTGTTGTTGTTGAGTCGCAGACATGTTGAACTAAAATGATTGTAATAAGTATTGGTGGTCGTATATATAGAGACAAATTAATGGTGGGGGGTGAAAACAAATGTCGTATTACGTATTGAGACCAAAAGTTGTTTGTGGTCTCAAATACGAACGAACGATTTAGCTGGGTTCCACCAGCACTTAAAGTTTTAATACTTTGTATCTAATATTGTATATTCTATACATACAATATTAGTAACAAAGTACTAATATGTACTAAAACTACGATCAAAGTATTTTGTGGTCCTGAAAAGGACCGTTGTTGTGTGCCCTTAAAAAGGGCCAGGGAGAGTGTGGGGCTTATGGTGCCCCATCCTCGCTGGTCGACCACCAGCTTGACGAATCGCAGGGGCCTTGTGGGTCGTCGGGTGTTGGTGATGCTGGAATTTCCAGCACCGCATCTTCCGTCGAGTCCGGCTCTGGCTGCGGCGACGGAGTTTCGAGTCTTTGTAAGACCCAATCACCCGCATCGTCTAATTCCACTAGACCCGGATCATGGTCATATACTAGCGGAATCGGCTCATCCAAGTCGTCCCAACGTAGGACGTCAATTTCAAAATCCACCTCGTCGTCGTCGTCGAAGACTTGCAGGTCTCCAACGTTGTCGGCTACGGTGTCATCACTAAAGATGGATGAGCCTCGGCTGGCGGGTCTTTCTTCCTCCATGTTCATCGTATGAGGGTTGATGAATATATGACTGTGTAACTGACCCAGTCTCATATATATAGAACTACCCCCACCCCACAAACGGATTCTAAATGTTATGTATTGGTGAGAGCTTATAGAATTATTGATTTTTTCAAAAACTTTAAATAAGGAATTAGATTTGTTTAGACAATAAGACTTATTCTTAATATTTTGTGAAGAATACATTACAAAAAAAAAAATAATAGAAACCTTGTTTGAACTGTTAACATTTTCATAGGTTCTCAAGCATATAACTTGGCACTTAAGCTACGAGACAAATCGTCGTTAAACGAATATCTCGCCCCATAAGTGACGATTACTAAACTACGATCAAAATATAATGTGGTCCTGAAAAGGACCGTTTTTGTGGCCCTAAAAGGGCCTGGGGGGAGGGTGGGGTGCCTACCGTGGAGTAATACCCAACGATATTAACACCGACCTAGGTGCAGCCCTTGGTCTTCTCATTGGCGGCACCGTCGTCGTCGCTGGTGGTGTCGGCGTTGCAGGCGGTGCCGAAGGTGCCGCTCCTGGTGCGGTACCCCCGCACTCCTCACACTTGCATATTTTGCCGGGCACGAATGGCCTGACAATGCCAATGATCCTTTTTGGTATATCTTCCATCTTGCCGATCGAATGTGTAATGATGAAATAATTCTAATACCGGCCTCTATATACATTCAAAAAGTTGGAGGGGGTAAGGTGGAGTGCATATATGCATTATATAAGTTTGAGAATAATATGATTTTATAACTCACCGTATCTCTGTTATGGACAAAAACTACCCTCCCCTACAACTTCCACATACTCCCGTTCGGCGGCCCTAGCCTCCTAACTCAAGAATTTCAATTTTTTCGTCTAATTTTTTTGTCATTTTTAAGATTTTCCAAATTTTTTTTCACCATTGTATTCTACTCAAAATTCTAGGTAATTAAAGTGCTTTTATTTTTTCTCTATCTTGAACGGTTCCCGAGCTACAGCGCTTTAAAGAATTCAAATTACTAACTTTCTATAACCCTTTTTTTCAAATTTCATTTTTTCGAATTTTCAAAAATACTACAATATGTAGAAAAAAATTCTCTCTTTAATTTCCCAATACCGTTTTTCTCTAAATCTTCAACTTTAGCGCGTATTCAGCATTTTCAAAAAAAAAAAAAAATTATAATTTTTTTTACACCATCGCATTCTCCTCAAAATTTTGGGCTATCGAAGTGCTTTTATTTTTTTTCTATCTTGAACGGTTCCCGAGCTACAGCGCTTTAAAAAATCCAAATTACTAACTTACTATAATCCTTTTCTTAAAATTTCATCTTTCCGAATTTTGAAAAGTACTACCATATGTAGAAAAAAATTCTCTTTCTAATTTCTTAATATCATTTTGCTCCAAAACTTCAACTTTGGCGCGCATCCACCATTTTTCAATTTTTTTTGAAAAAATTTTTTTTTTTACGTTTTTACTATCGAGAAAAATGCTTGCTTATAGTACTCGATTTCCTCTATAATTTTTTCTTATAACTTTTTTCCCTATTCCTAACCGTTACTTTCCTACAAATTTTCTAAATCGTTGTTTTCATATTTTGCCTTAAAAATTTTTTCTTGTGTTATTTAAGCTCTTTTTTCCACTTAATAAACCACCATTTTCTAAATTCCCGTACTCTTTTCTTAAAGAGCGGGCTTTTCCGCCAGCTTTTTTTTTTTTTTTTGGTTGGGTTTCAAATAAATATAAAACTACTACTTCACTCATTACAAATTTATTGATTCAAGAACATTATTTTGTGTTACATATAATAGATACATTAAAATATAGATTTATTGGTCACCGAACCGTTTAATACATTATAACTAAAAAATGAGTCGTGAATAACTAATGCGTACACTTTAGTGTCTTTGGGGAATTTATTCTTTCTCGTTTGGAACTCCAATTTTACATCCACTGTCGATGAGTTAATCGCCTCTGGTTGATAACTGCAATTGATAATAAAAACGGGGTTTTTCATATATTCCGCGAACGTTATCATCGGATCGTTTATTTCGCGCCCGTAGTAGCTGCTTTGGAAGTTTTCGTAATTGTAATAGGCTGCTGCGTACAGTTTCTTGGCGAAATCTAAATTCCATCTTTCGTATGGATAAACGGTTGAATTCAGATACAGTCTAATGTCGCATACGTCGGCGTGGGTAAACTGGGTTGCGTTTTTTTCTTTCTTGTCGCAATTATTGCTGTCTTGAAACCCGACGATTATATAGCGCGGTCTTTCCAGACTTGTACTCGTTCTCAAGGCCCACACGTCGGAAGATGTTTGCCTTAAAGCTGGTAATTCGTACAGATCCCATTTACGATATGCCATTTGAATACTGGCATTGTTTCCTCCTTTATTAATGCGAAACAGTATTTTCAATTTTTGCTTGTCGTCTGGAATGATGTGACGAATTTTCCATTCGATTTTGTCGATACTAATTTCTGCCTCTACTTCGCCGACGTAACAATTGGTAAAAGTGCGAGCTATAATCATAATAAGCTCTTGTTTTACGTTGAAAACACCTTTTGCGTAATCTTCGGCGAATCCCATAAGATATTTTAAGGGTAATTTCCCGGAGAATACGTTACTTGCCGTGTCTACGATATCTTGGTTTGCTTCGTCGAGACCCCATCCGCACGTCATGAGAGATCTTTGTTGCAAACTTCCGAATGAAACCATGGTTTTTAATGTCGTCGTAACTCCAGGTTTACGAACCACGGCGACCTGTTCACCTCCCATCTCGTAGCGAATTTCATCGAACAAAAATGCGAGGGCATTATTTGATAAAAAACATCTTTTCGTTGCGTCTATGGGTTTAAATTTTCCTTCGATATATATGTAACTTTCGGCGATATCCAGTATAATATCTTGAAAATTAATGGGGATACGGACTTCATCCGAATTGTTGAATGATGGAGATCCGTATGGTTTATACGTATGCTCTTCTAGACTAATAATGGAATTGTCCAAGATGGGTTCGGAGAAAACCTCTATTTTATCGCTGGTGGTGGAAATCATTTTCGCACTTTAAGACCGATTGATTTTAAAAATTTATAGTCTTCGGCAGATAACTGTTGAGATGTTTGTGATCTAACGTCTGGACGACGACTAACCTTGACGTTAACTCTTCTTTTACTTTTATTATGTTTCGGCGGTTCACCCATCTTAGTCGACAGCACACACAATTGACGATTGAAGCAAAAACCCATTTCTATGAAAGTTTCTTCAGTTCCAATTTCACGATTATTTTCTCGCCTTGAAAATTGATTAGATCACCGCTATCGTCCAAGATGCGAAGAGTAATGTTGTCGATAAACTGACGTCCTGCCGGCATTAACGGCATATAAATATTATTTTGTGGTTCTTTACTGATTTTGTAACCGGGCTCCACGTCGATATCGAATTCGAACAAGGTATGACCTTCCACCGAATTCATATATGCTCCGGAAATTATATTACAATCTACGCGTATGATGCGTACTTTCATTATTTCCACCATCTCGGTTGATTCGTGCTTTTTGTCTCTTCTTAACACTGTATGATTAAATCCTAACATTTTACCGATACTCGCCTCTCCCCGGAAATCTATAGTATATTGGGATTTCAGTTCACATTTCAGCGTATTATTATTAGCGACCAAGTAAAAGATTCCATCGTTCTTTTCTTCAGTTGAAATCCTCAAAGCCTCCAACATAGCTTTACCTATCTCATCTATTTCATAGGCACCAGGTGGAATCTGCAATTGTATCGACTCGGTGGTGTAACCCTCCTTCATGTAGGCAAACTTATTGTTGCTTTCGTCCACATTAAAAATTGAATTGTATGTGTAAAATCCCAGCAATGCCAGACCATATTTGTTTTCTCTATTTAATTCGACTGGTGGATAAAAATCGGCGCTTAAGACGCTCGAGTGTCCTGTTAGTGTGAACGTATAAGACATGACTAACCATTAAAACATCACACATCTCGGTTTTATTCTTAGCGGCAACATTTAAAAAGATTCATCTTCACACCTTTTCTCACTGCATTAGATAGTGATGTTTTTATGCTATTTTCTGCTTTTATGCGCACATCGCTGATTTTGCAATAACAACAAAATATTTTTCTAGCTGTAAGATCCTCATCAGTCGTAACCTCGTTTAAATTGCTGCTGCTGCTGAAATAATGTTTGCAACCGCACTGATATTTTAATATATCGATATCGCTTTTAAGGTGCTCGGGCAACTTTTCCCAAACGAATGGAATTTCATTTGGGGCTAATGCAATCATTACTTCCTTGGGCATGTTTTCTAACTGTTTCACGGTCATTTTCCTTAATCCACCGGCTAGATGAAATGCTTTCAGTGATTGCAACATTTTAGTATAGTTATTGCGATCCATTTGCGGTGTTAATGGTGACGATGATGATGATGACATCTTTTACGCTGATGATTCGACAAGAAACTTTAAGCACAAATGTCCACACCAGACTGTTCCAAAATCCTGCTGACGATCGTATGTATAGTAAATAATTTTTGATGGTTCCGATCCCGTTTGTAGATATCGTACCAATTCGATCGGTGGGGGTAAATCACCGAAGCTGTCATAATATGTTACTTTAGAATTATTTTTTCTATAAGCTACCCAATGAGTCCCTGCACCACGCGTACTATCCAAATTCACTATTGCTGCTTCGTAACGTCGAGGACCTTGTCTAGGTAATAAATCCCTCATATAAACGCCTCAAAAGTGTCCTATTCTTTTCTTTTTGGCATATTTTTCTATATCGATGTTAGATAGTGGTCTTCGAGGTAGGGATTCAATTAGTTTTTTGATCTACGATTTAAAAATAATCCCATACCTTTACGATATGGCTTTAGAAACAAACCATTTCCTTTCGATTTTAAATACAGGCCGGCACCGGTTTTATCTTCGCTGCTTTTTTTTACTGCTTTTATGGCGCGCACAATTCCCGCTGCCCCACCGGCTAATGAACCCAAAGCTGATAACCCGGCAAAAATTGGTATTAATGGTAATATTCCACCAGTTTTAGGAATCGGTATTATTCTCGGTGTACGAACCTTCCTTTTGCCACCTGCCGCTTTTACCGATCTACGTGCTGCCGACAGAGCTATTTTAGATGCATTCATGACATTTTTTTCCAACACATTTTTACTTCCGGCTTTTAATAATTCCCTTCGAACTGCTTGTCGAATAGCTGTTCCGAAACTGGCTTTCCGAACATGTCGATTTTTATTAATACCTTTCCTTTTTGTATGACGCGTGCCTTTACTAGATGTTTTTTTTGTTGATAATGATGATGGTACACCCATACCAAAACGTTGTTTTCCTTTCATAATGTTTGTAACTAACCAAGCTGCTGTTTTTTCACCTAAACTGGAATCTTTCGATTTTACTCTATTCCAAGCACTTTGTTCGAGCTCGTAATCCGCTCGATGTCTCGCACTTATGTTGTCTTTATTATGTAAATAGGCTAAATCGTGTTTTTTGCATGCGGCATCCAAAGGATTAATGCCTGGATCACCTCTTGTTACACGTTTTATTACTTTTGTTCCGGGTCCGCAATATTGATAACCAGGAATGTGTACCTCGAATGGTAATTTATTTATTAACGAATTCACAATACCGTATCCAGTTTTGTTGGAAACGTGAGACCGTCCACTTCGTTTGACGCTCGGCATCTGAATGACAGTTTTTGTGAAAAATTGCCTATAAAATATCAAATTTTCCTAAGATGCGCGTTATCGATCTTAAACAAAAACTTCCTATTGACAATCTCGATGAAAAAGTCGGACTTGGATTTGAAAAGAAGATAATGAAGAGACACGGTCCTCTACTTCCTTCCTCTATTCGCGGCCTGTTAATTGGTCCATCCAATTGTGGAAAAACTAATGTCATGATTTCGCTGCTTACACACCCCCTTGGGCTACGTTTCGAAAATGTCTATATTTACTCGAAATCTCTGTATCAACCGAAATATGAGTATTTAAGGAAAATTTTAGCGCCCATCAAAGGTTTAGGCTACTATGCCTTTAGTGATTCCAGTAATATTGTGGAACCGTCCGATGCAAAACCAAACTCTATATTTATCTTTGATGATGTTATATGTGAAAAACAAGATGTTATAAGATCGTACTTTAGCATGGGACGTCATAAAAATATCGACTCCTTTTACCTAGCGCAAACATATTCGCGAGTGCCTAAACAGCTTGTGCGAGACAACGCCAATTTTATTATTATGTTTAAACAAGATGAGTTGAATATGAAACACATATTTTCCGACCACGTTTCACCGGATCTAACTTTTACTCAATTTCAAGAAATGTGCTCAAAATGTTGGGATAATAAGTATGGATTTTTAGTAATTGATAAAGACAGTGATGTGAAATCGGGAAGATACCGCAAAGGATTTGATAGCTATATATTACTGTAATAATAAGAGAAAACGCTCATTTGATTGTTGAAACGTCCTTTGTTAACATCATGAATAACGCGATCGACTTAAAACGTAAACTAGTGGAAGCTACCAATGCCGTCAGAAAAAAATTTAAACAAATTAAAGCGGCTAAAGAGTTTAATGTTGTGGAATTGGAAAAGTTTTACGAACCCATTTCTAAGCCGTTGACAACTATATCTGATGTGGTTAAGCAACGTCAGCAGCAGCAGCAACAACAACATCAACAACAACAACAACAACAACAGCAACAACATTATCTAGCTACAAAGTCACATAGTCTCAGTACATCAGTGCAGTCGACTCAAATATCAGGTTTTCCCCAACCTACACATTCCTTTCAAACCTCCACACCTATTCAGCAGCAGCAGCATCGCATTTCAAAAGAAGATATTAGCCAATCGGTGTTTGATACACTCTCGACATCAACTAATACATCTCTCGCATCCGCTGACACCACAACTTCCGATACTTTAAACGCACACCTGAAAGGATTACGTTCGAAACCATCTCTATACGATACTGTATATGGTGTACGTTTTGGTTCAAAAACAGATTATAGCAAAAATTTTATTGATAATTTAGAGGTGCGTTTTCGAAATGGAAATATTGTCTTATACAAAAAAGGGAAAAATATTGCAGAATATGGTGGATCACCGGCACTTTATGATTTGTTGTTTCTTAAAACACCCCCAAGTGTAGGCAAGGAACAACAACAATTAAGTGATAATGTACTTTCAACGTACAAGGAAATTTTGGAATCAACGAATGCTGTCTACAACAATTTTAAAAAAAGTGATGGTTTACGGGAGACCAGATGGAACAAATATTTACGAATTATTAAACCTCTGATAATGGACACAAAATTAGGTGGTACTATTACAAGAAAAAATCTCTCGGAAAAACTACAGTTACCCACAAAAAAGAAATTATCTTCGAAAAAATTTCAATATGTCTACTGGAACAAAGCTAAAGAGTTGGTGGATCGTTTACGTTTGTTGTGGAGTTCCAAAATGGCCGGTCACACTGGACACGAAAATGAAATTATGTCAATCATAGAGGAATTACGAGAAGAAGATATAATATATTAAGCTCAATATTTAATGATATTATTCAGTTCTTCCTTCGATCTGAAACCTTTAGTATTACTAATAATATGGAGCCCAGTCTAGAAAAAATCAAGATTATTAATGAACTACATAGAACGGCTAGAAAAAATTTTGTAAGACGGCGCACGATAATAAAAGGATACAGAGATTTGTGGCAAATTGATTTGGCTGAAATGCAACAGTATGCTGATGAAAACGATGGTTATCGTTATATTTTGGTCTGTATAAATTGTTACTCGAAATTTGTCTATACCAAAGCCATAAAAAACAAGACTGGTATAGAAGTTACTAATGCGATGAAAAGCATCATTGAAGAGGCATCATATACACCAACAAATCTGCAAAGTGATCAAGGAAAGGAGTTCTATAATACAAACTTTCAAGCCCTGATGAAAAAATATAATATAAATCATTATTCCACTTACAGCACAAAGAAAGCTGCAATTGTTGAGCGAGTCATAAGGACTTTAAAAAATAATTTATATAAACAATTTTCGACAAGATCTTACAAATGGATACATATATTATCAGCAGTAACAAAAACCTATAACCATTCGAAACATCGCACCATTGGAATGAAGCCTGCAGACGTGCAAGAAAAAACACATATTAAAGCATATGATTATTTAAAAATTGTACCTAAAAAATTTAAGTTTTCCATGGGTGACATTGTGCGTATTAGCAAGTACAAAAGCTTATTCGAGAAAGGATATACGCCCTCTTGGTCAACCGAATTGTTTAAAGTTGTAAAAGTTAACGTTACAAATCCACCTACTTACTTGTTGGAATCGTTAGAAGGTCAGCCTATAAGAGGGTGTTTTTACGAATCAGAACTACAAAAAACAAGCAGTCCTGACGTTTATCTAGTAGAAAAGGTCCTTAGACAACGCAAGAAAAATCACATCGAACAATTATTTGTCAAATGGCTAGGATTTCCCAACCACTTCAACTCTTGGATAGATAAAGCTAATATTGTTTAAATAACATATTGTATGACTATATTTTTTATTTAAAATGTGAAATAAATAAACAATATATTGTAAAATAAAGTTTTTTATTTCAATCTTCATTATTAAAAACAATGACAATAAAACATCATACACATAAATAACATTTCAATATTCTTGGAGGGAAGGTCCAATTCACCGACGACTACGACGTTATCTTCAAGGCTATGCCACTCGGAGTGCGTTCTCCTATTCTTTAACCTGCTTTTTTTAGATTTTTTTTGAAGTCAAGTCGTACGACAGTGCGCTTAATGAGTCATTTAAAGGCTGATGATAGAGTATTTTCTGCATAACTTCAATTTTTGTTTTAAGCTCACTATTATTTTTGTATATCATGGGGAGGACATCCTTGTTAAATATGTCACATATTACAACTGCAAAATTGTAAAACTTTCTATTAACAAAGTGTTTTGTCACAGCATCGTCATCATCTTTAGGTTCGCCTAAGTTGGTTATGATTTTTCCACCCATATCATACTGCCCATCCGCTGTAAGTTTAAAATCCAATCCCTTGTGGCCCAGATAATATATGATATTTTTCATTATATTTCTGACGACCAAATTTATCAATTGTGTTGTTTCCTCGACTCATTTTCAATCTTTACTAAACTATTTTATTTTTATTTGCTCTACTTATATTAAATATTTCAGCTGAGAAAAAGAAACACTGACTATGATCTACTGGGTTGGTATGTTTATAAAAGAAATAAAATAAAACTGTGATTGTAATAGATATTTATTTACAGTTATTTAATTGCACAAATACAAAAATTATAAAAAATTAATTTTCCATGTCTTCGTTTTCGTTGCTCAAAATTCTATCCCATCCGACACTATTTCGATCGTCAACGTCTTGGGCTGTTGCTGTTGCAGAAACTAATTCATATTTTGCAGCAAGCTCACCTGGTAAATGTGGAATATTGACGAGGTATTCTTTTAATTCTTCTTCAACCATTTCAGCACAAAATGTATCCATGTCTATGGAACCATATAAAAATTTGTCGCACAAGTGTGCCCCAGCCATAAAATTGATTGTATCCCTGATCTCGTTCTTATATTGATCTTTGGTTACATCAATATGCGACCAATCATTTACGCTATCTAACATATCGTGAGCCCTATTTCTTAATTCTCTCCCCAACCAAAATATGTATCTATCTACACATTCGTTGGCGGTCGTCGTCGTCGTCGCATCAGCAGACATCTTTAACAGAAATAATGAACACGCGTAAGTATACTGACATGTGCAACTATATTTTAAATTTAATTACATCCTTTTTTTCAAACAATTTAGATACAATTTACTCCAATGAGCCAAAACGTAATAATGTTCGAGTATTGTTTCCAAAAACTCTAGTGCCCTGCCCCAAATAAGTTAGAGTGTATTTATCTTTAGTTTTACTCATAATATCTACAATATCGTCAGATAGTGTTTCGGCCACACGTTTTGGTAAAAAAGTCTCAAATGTGCTATTATCACCGTCATCGTGTAAAGCCACTAAAAGAGTTTTACCAAATCGTGTAGTCATTGAAACCATCTTTACAATTTTATACACTTTGCCTACAATCATTTCGGTAACCTTTTTTCTCTCTAAAACCTCGAAATCTTTGCTAAACATTTCATTAATTTCATCTAGAGTTTCTTTTGCAATTCTCATTATTGAAAAAAAATGGTATATAAATCCAAAAATTACCGTGAATATAAAAGCACTTTCAGAACACTACACGAACACAATATTTGATGTTTATGCCACTGATATCTGCGACTGTTTGAAGTCACTTCTTTTCCCACGAACCTTTATAGCGGGGTTTCAAGGTCGAATTGTAACAATGGTGGGGGTAGCTTAACGATAGAAATAGTGGGAGGAGTATTCAAGGTCAAATGACGTCACACATTTAAATTGATATAAGGATAACTTCAAGGACAAAATATAATGAAACAAATAACTACATTTTATGTACTTTATTCATTGATTTTTTTCTGCCATTCTTCTATGCGTTTAACATTATCACCTAAACCTAATTTCCTTAATTTGTTCAATAATAATTGTTTGTTTTTATTTCTTAGAAAATTCTTACAAACTATACTAGGTAAAAGACACACTTCGGCATGGTCCATATACTTAAAAAATACACTAAAGTCCTGAGCCTCCGAATCTTGCATTTCATATGCGTAAAATTCCGAACAGGCTGCAGAAATTAGAAATTCCTCGTACATTTCTCGCACTAAACTTTCCATATTAACTACTACTACGTTAAACTTAAGTCCTACACTCTAATTTCATCTAACACAACCGGATCTGCAATGAACCTAATCAGTTTTTCCAAACAGTCACCAAACCCCAACTTTTTTATCTCACGAACAAAGTCTTGTAAATTTATTGTTTTGCTGCAATATTTACGACATGCATTCGCAGCCTTTTCATATTGATAAGCCAAATCACAATAGCGCGACGCCCATTCTGCTCGACTTTTCATTGCATCATTGAAATAATTATTAGCCGTTTCAGTGAACTCATCGCCCAATTTTTTTACTGTCTCTTGCAAAGCACTATTCATATTATTCACTCATTTTTACATTCACGACACTTTTTTATTGCTGGTGGTGGCCCATCTATATAATGGCGATATATTTGTTCATAGTGAATGTAACAGGGTAAGCTTAACTGTAGTTCCTTGTTACACCGATATGACGCTGGCAGCTTATCCCAAATTTGCCGTAAACTCAGCGTATCAACGCAAGTTTTTAAATATTCGAGAGGAAAAAATGCTAGATCCTTCTCTTCAAAATCACACAAACTTTTTAAATTACTCTGATATAAACAAATTACTCTGCCGACTTGCTCTATAATTTTTTCTTTAGATAGTTCCGTATCTGACATTTCACACTGAATGAATGCAAATAGACTCACACAATTTATAGAACAATTTGCAAGGTCAAAATCATTTCAAGATCATCCCACACTATTACAATTCACAAATAACTACTTCAAGGTCACACACCCAAGATGACCTTCAACAAAGTCAAGGTCGTCTCGACCAAGGTCAAGGTCACACACACAACTTTGAACACAAGGCCAAGGCCAAAGCACACGTGCGCTTTCAAGGTCAATGACAAGGACATGTGGGCGGGGCCAAAGAGGGGTGAAGCAAGGTCAAGGTCAAGGTCGAGGAGTGGGGGGATCGAGAGAATCGGGTTATGTTCACTACTTACAACATTAACGTTTCGGTAATTTTTTTACGTTCGTCATTCGTCAGAATTGGTGTAGCTGAAAAAACAAAGTATTTGGTTGATTTTGCTATCAAATTATTTACATGTTATGTATTTACCTTGAACAATGATTCAGGAACAACACTGCACTCCCATGTATAGATTTATTTAAAAATTATGTTCTATTGAGAATTTAATTTTCGCGAGATTCACAAGGTTCAAGATGACTACATGTGTCATCTTGAAGATAAGATGGTACTGAGAGAACAGATGGTATATTTTTGTAAGTAATAAGGGTTGTTTTGGCTATTATGGGTTAAAAGGGTCTAGTCCGAAAATGCAATGCATTTTTAGTTTTAGAATTTTAATTTTTTGGTTGTTATTTTATAATGTTATTATATATTTTGCTAAGTTGCTTGGTATCTGCCTTAGCATTGACTACATGTTTGTTTTTTTATATTTCTACCATCATGAGATAATGGTCGTTTCTGACCCACCTCATCTAACAAATATGTCTGCAAATTACTTTAGTACCGTTTCCACAAAAAAACTCAAAGATAAATATGATTATACAACAGGGACTGGCACAACTCCGGCACTGCAATTAAGTTTATTGTCTTAAATGAGATGACAGGAAATGACGTAATCAAGGTTGTGAAAGTTTTCGTAGACAAGAATTTTTCTGGTAGTGATGATCTTATAGTGATTGATTACAGCCATAATAAACCATATTAGTGAACCTTCAACAATGTTAATGAATTTTAATCTATATCTAAAGTTTTGAAAACGGCTGCTGTTTTTCCTATTCATAAGATAATATAGGTAACTACAGACAAATTTTCATACATATAGCTTCTATTCGAAAAAATTATTTAATCTAAAATAATGCAATTTTTAATTAAATATAATATAATTAATAAACTTTAACATTAATCCCTGTCATACAGCTTGGCTCAAGGTATGATAGAATCCAAACTTTACGACATAGGTATTCGTAGTAATTTGTTACTATGAATTAAATCGTATTTATCTGCCAGTGAAGTGAAGATAAGTGTGAACTAGCCTTGTCATCATCGAAGCTAGTTACACTAAAAGTTCACCAGGAATCAGTACTTTGATCGCTTTTATTTATACTTTAGTTAACGTTCTCCCTACAACTCTTGACACTGATTATGTGAATATGTATTCAGATATCATGACTGTAGTGGTAGTATCTGACGATATAGAGGCTCTCTCTCAAAAAGTAAAACCGGTTATCAATGTTGAAACATCCATTTAATTACAGATAGTGATAAGAGAGTTTTTGTAAATATGTACGTTAGGAATCCGCTGCCCATAGGTCTTAAATGCAAAATGAATTTTGATTTTTTGGATCGCACGCAGTTTTGGGGAGCATTTATAGATTCGTCATTGTCTTTTAACCATCAAATTGATTTTGTTTGCTCAAAGTTAAGTTGAACCTATTTTGCCTTAAAAAATTTGCAAAATATTTTTGTTGACGCTAGTTTAATACCAGCATATTACGTCAAAGTTTATAGTCATTTATTCAACCGTATAATATTATGGAGATGCAGAAGTCAAAGCAACTGTATATTTTTAGCCCAAAAAAGAATTTTGTGGCTCATACTTAATCTTTTGCAGAAAACAAAATTTTAACAGTACCATGTATTTTTGGATATGAATACTTTCGAAAGGCTGGAAGAAGCGGTATTTTCCAAGACGCGTAACAATGATTTTCTTAAAATGCCTTGCTATAACCAATCTATTCCAGGACCTTTCCTTTATATAACTGCGTTCACCTCTATAACAAACTAGCTGATATTTTGGAGCTCTGTTCTATTCATATATTTAAATATATAATTAACGACTCTCTTTTTGAAAGACCTTTTAATTCTATATCAAAGTTCGACAATTTCAGGAAACATGTTTTTTGGCTATAATATATACATATACATGTATATATTTTTTTTAGACGATATTGTATTTTATTTGTATAAATTTTATTTTTAATTATGAATAATTTCATGTTTATGCATGATCAGTAGTCTGATTAGTCTGTTATTTTTTTAGATATATCATTATTTGTCAGTTAAGTTTTTTTACGACTCGCTGTATTGTTTACGATGCTATTCTATCATCATCTATATTGTAATGCGAATTTTTCGCAAAGATGCTTCCTGAAAATAAATTTTAATTTTATTTTATTTCACCAATTTAAATAATTGTCTTTTAATTTCAAGAACATTTGATGGTATTTTGAACAGTTCTTAATTTTGTTTTTAAAACGCCATCAGAATAAATGCCGAAATATGAATAGTTTTAATCAAATTTATATCACCAAAAGATATTATTTTCTAGTTTTTAATATAACATTTATACATATAACTGTTATACATTTTCTATTACATGTAGTATCTGTCGCAATTTATTATAAAGTAATAATCTAATTCTTTTACAATTTTCAGATTCAGATTACCAACTTGGCTCTGCAGCTCAAACTCCGGGCTTAAATAATTCAGTGATTTCGGTTTCCGAAAACCCGAACGATTTTGGAAGAGTAGCTTTACCACCTGCTTCTTCTCCGTCGGCCATGCAAAACGTTACACCTCTAGCAGAAGCGTATTTGGCACGTAATAGGAATTTTACGTCACCTAATGTAAGTTAAATTTAAATCCCATATGCAAAATCCGATATCAATTTTTGTATATATTTATATGTTTTATAAATTCATTTTTACCTATTGCCATGCCATACTGTAACTCAGTTTATTGTTTCGTAATGTAACATACTCATAATCTAAGAGTTTCTTTCAAGAGTAATGCATACTAAATATAAAATGGAATTGTTTTTTTTTTAACTTACAGTCCCATCTAAACAATTTTCTTTTAAAATTTTTGGTACATCCCTTCATATATAACATTTCATCAGAAAAATACTGAGATGTATTAAAAGGGATATGAAACGGTAAAATACATCTTCTCCAATGAAATATTACAGGGCAAACGAATTAAAAGTATATGTCTATCTCTTGAAAAATATTTTTTCAGATCGCACAGATAGATTTTCTGTAAAATAGAAATAAGTTATGCGTTATGCCAGCAAAAGACTTTAATTTGATAAATAAATGATAATTTTACTAGGATTATGTCATAGTTGAAATACTTTCCATAATAAAACACAAATTCTAATTGACTCCCAATTCGCGAACGATCGGTCGAGTTGTGCGCTTAGTAGCACATATAACCTACGTTCTCGGTGATTCTACTAACTTTCCTTGTCCTTTTTTTCCTAAAGTGGTAAGCTAATTTTCTATAAATACATTAGTTGATTTTATAGTACAAAATATATAAATCAATTGAGGGAGGGAAAGACTCCCCCAATTAATAGCAAAAATTATTCACATCAAGAAATAATGGAGTTAATACATACATGTGTTTTAAACGACGTAACCGTCGAACATCAAAAAAATAACAAAAAATGTTCAAATAAATAATGAAGGTAAAAAAAGCAAACAATTGCTATAAAAAAGATGATAAGGGCCCACTTATCCTTTTCACCGAAGCCTCAGAGAAATACGGTTACAATATTGGTAAATACAATCATGTGAAAACTGCAAAAGAAATATTTAATCTAAAGCTGTCCAATATTAAAAAATTCCTGCCAAAAGACAAAAACCGTATATCAGTTGTATTTAATAATTGGGAAGCAGTTAATAATTTATTGAATAATGACAATTTAGATATATATATATATATATATATATATATATATATATATATATATATATATATATATATATATATATATCCCATAGAATTACGTTACTTGTAAAGGCATTGTCAAATATATAGATACCCAATTAGATATGGAGGAAGTACTAAATGTAATAGATTCTGAAATGAAAATTATCAGTGCGAAGAGAATAAACCACAAAGTCAACAAACGGAGTATGTTCCTATGGGGACAGTATTATTTACTTTTGAAGGTACATTGCTGCCTAAATTTATAAATATATTTAATGTTTCCATGCCAGTCATTACATATATACCACATGTTACCATGTGCTTCTCTTGTTTTAAATATGGACACACTAAAACCCAGTGTAGGGGGAAGGAAAAATGCTCAAATTGTGGAAGAGAAAACATGTGGAGGAGGAATACTGTATGACAGACTGTATACACTGTCAAAGTAACGAACATAAATCGCATTCAAAATAATGTCCAGAATTCACCCGATAAAAAATATCAAATCCATTATGGCATATGAAAACGTGGATGCTCAAGAAAGATATCCGAAAACTACCCAAAATAACAATAGGTTTGTACCACTTTCTCAGGAATTCCTGCCCATTTCGAGTAAAAACACTTCAGATATAACCACAGTTAATCAAAGATAACAGAACTATCAACAATACAATGCAAATAATAAAAGAACATTTACCCAAGGTTTGGAAGCAGTTCCCAAGCGGAAAACAGTGGAACAAGGAGAATATGATAAGGCAACTCTTCTATTCAAATGATAGATTACCAGAAAACAGGTCACAAAATATAATTGGGAGCGAACTCACTTATAATACAGTAGTCAGACCGATTAGAACTCCAAGGAAATCTCAAGAACCTTTAAAAAATGTAAATGATAGTGACAAAAAGACTCTATGCAAGAAATGTATAACTCCAGAAATATATAAACAAAAATTAAGAAACCTTATATGATAAAACGAGTCAAATGGGGTCAAACGAATATTTAGTCTGTCATAGAAAATCCACTATCTTAAATTTCAAATTAATTTTAGATTGGTAATATAGGCCCCAACACCTTCCAATATTGATATTTAAAGAAAATAAATTAATTTTTTATCCACCATATTAGATACGCCATATTAATTTTTTAAAAAATAATTTTAGATTCGTCATGTGTGACCCCGAAA
This sequence comes from Diaprepes abbreviatus, assembly GCA_034092305.1. Lineage (NCBI taxonomy): Eukaryota > Metazoa > Arthropoda > Insecta > Coleoptera > Curculionidae > Diaprepes > Diaprepes abbreviatus. Next base: position 2,128,884 of record JASJET010000303.1, read on the forward strand.
ACTCTCCCGTACCAATTTTGGTTAAAATTGGACAAAATTGATTTTTCTTGTTCGCCATATTGAATCCGCCATATTAAATTTTTTAAAAATAATTTCTTATTCTTTATGTGAGGCCCCGAAAACTTACCCATACCAATTTTGGAGAAAATCGAACAAAATTGATTTTTTCGTCCACCATATTGAATTTTTTAAAAATTATTTTAGATTCGTCATATGCGACTCCGAAAACTCCCTCGTACCAATTTTGGAGAAAATCGAACAAAAAAGATTTTTTGTCGGCCATATTGGATCCGCCAAATTGAATTTTTTAAAAATTATTTTAGATTCGTCATATGCGACCCCGAAAACTCCCCCGTACCAATTTTGGAGAAAATCAGACAAAATTAATTTTTTGTCGGCTATATTGGATCCGCCATATTGGATTTTTTAAAAATTATTTTAGATTCGTCACATGCGACCCCGAAAACTCCCCTGTACCAATTTTGGAGAAAATCTAACAAAATTTTTTGTCCGCCATATGGATCCGCCATATTAATTTTTTTTTAAATAATTTTAGATTCGTCATGTGTGACCCTGAAAACTCCCCCGTACCAATTTTGGAGAAAATCGGACAAAATTAATTTTTTTGTCGGCCATATTGGATCCGCCATATTGGATTTTTTAAAAATTATTTTAGATTCGTCACATGCGATCCCGAAAACTCCCCTGTACCAATTTTGGAGAAAATCTAACAAAATTGATTTTTTGTCCGCCATATTGGATCCGCCATATTGAATTTTTTAAAAATTATTTTAAATTCGTCATATGCGACCCCGAAAATTTCCCCGTACCAATTTTGGAGAAAATCGGACAAAATTGATTTTTTCGTCCGCCATATTGGATCCGCCATATTGAATTTTTAAAAAATAATATTAGATTCGTTATGTGACATCTTAAGAACTCCCCCGTACCAATTTTGGAGAAAATCGGACTAAATTAAATTATTTTGTCCGCCATATTGGATCCGCCATTTTGAATTTTTGAAAAATGACTTCAGATTCGTTGGGTACAATCCCGAAAATTCCTCCATACCAATTTTGGAGAAAATCGGACAAAAATAAATTTTTTTGGCCGCCATATTCTAATCGTCATCTTGAATTTTACTGCACCAATTTCATCTAAAAAAATATGGGACCACCGCGACAACTTCCTTTACATAACGTAAAAAATTTCATTCAAATCGGTGCAGCCGTTCCGGAGTAATCGGTGTACATACATAAAAAAAAATACATAGTCGACGAATTGAGAACCTCCTTCTTTTAGAAGTCGGTTAAAAATAGGAAATTCTGGGCTATGCGGACAAATTTACCGTCGTATATATGTATGTATATATTTCTTACTACAGTACTAAATTTTTGCTTTCAATTTGTAACCAATTTTCGTGCAGTTGCAGCCTAAGGCAGGAATGTTGATCAGAGAACATTCTCGCATTCCTCCATCTAAAATACACCGAAACGTTTTCAAAAATGTTAGCCGGAGACTTTAAGTTCCGTATCAGCTTCTTTGTTCATTTGCCTTCAAATGCTGGATATTCTGTATATTCATACATTCATATGTATTGTTCGACTGTTTTCTTGTTTATAGCTACCTAAACTTGATAAACATTGCTATGAACTCTACATATCAAAATAAGTTTAGAAGCACATAACGTATGTTATCATCCCTGTTAAACATACTAACAGACTTATCTTAGTTTCTCTTAAAGTTCTAAAATACAAAAGTCGTAAATACGATGTTTAGTTTCATAATAACATTATATATTATTTTTGCATTTAAGGAAACTTACCGACTTATTTCTATTGCATTTAAGATGCTAAATAACATCATATTAAAGAATGTTTGGGGAAAATTTGTGAAAAAACTAGCAAAACTTAAAAATATATATACCAACATAACTTGTTAATGTAAAACAAAAACAGCAAATGAAGGAACAAGTTAATATTGAAAAAAGTTAAGAGAAGTGATGAGAAAAAAAATAGTAGAGCTTTATATCTGGAATTCCATACAGTGGTTCCCAACATTTTTTTATCGGTGCCATATTTCGATGAAATTTTTACGACTCCCTTCCAAATCTGCCATATTTGACTAATAAACAAAAATGAAGAGATTAATCATTAAATGATGATGAACCAACTTTGATTTCATTTGGAAACTTAATGAAAAAAACATTATTTTATATAGATTTAGATGTGTGATAAATTGTGATTGATAGTTGATCTGTAATATTTGCGTACTACCATTGTTGTTTGCAAAATGGATTTGGTCCGTAAATGTAGCATGTATTTATTTATAATTAATATAAAAATTGAGCTTGCATTTATTTAACCAGTCTTCTATTCCTGACTTTTATCTTGATCTGTCGAAGGGTTGGAATTCCACTTTCTCAGAGGTAAGTAGAAGTACTAACATTTGAAATGAGAGCATGGAGATTTTACGATAGGAATGGCACACCAATTTTAGCGAATTTTCCTGAAATATATTACGCACTGAGAACTCATTTCACAGATTCTTAAATGCATACTACATTAATCGGGAATGTTAGCAACATCTAAAGATATATAAAATGGATTTTGTAGTAATGCAGTTTCTTGTTTAGAGAACTTCAGGATATGATGTTGAATTTTCAGGGCTTGGAAGTAATTATTAATTTCTTCTCTTAGTTGTTCCAATATGGCACCGTTTCTAGGATTTACTTAACAGCATTAATTTCGCAGCTTTAATATTAAAGCCTGGATATTATCTCTGAAGTGAATAATGTGCGCTCCTTTACCCTGAAGTTTCAAATTTAGCTTGTTTAGCTGATCTAAGATATTAGATATATAAGCTACTTTTTGGATCTATCTTTCATCGTTAAAATGCGTCATAAACTCATGTTTTTCTTCCTCTAAGAACTATGTTATTTAATTTTTTAACACAGTGATTCGTCCAGCAACATTCCTTTTTCATAAACAACGAACCACTGTATCGAAAAGAAGAACTTCGTTGACAGAGAATCGAGCTATTCAAACATCTTAGTAAAAAGTGCATCAAAAATTGGGTTCTGTTATTTCAAGAATGCCGAAAAGGTTTTTGGAGACCGATGGCCTAATAAAGAGGCCACATTAAAAACTCTTGAAGGAATCATAGTTTAATAAGAAATACGTCTTTGAAAATCCATGTTTCACTGCTCGGTAGTATGTACTAGTAATTCTTCTGCGCGCGTATATTACCAGATCTGTTTTTACGCAAACAGTTATGAATCACTTATGATAGATAAGATTCAGATCTAAAAGGTTAACAATGGTACCAGATGTTTGCCATTTTGTAGGAGGACTAATAATTCAATAATGGTATGGAAAGCATTGAACTGAGCTGGTTGTAAGTCCGGATGAAAATTTTGTAACTGTACAATGTCTGCTCTTACGTTTGGGATTGGCCAATCCTGATATAAATAACAATCCTGCAACGGGCAACTGCTCTACTGCAAAAATTGAAACATATATTTAAAGAAAAAATTCGACAATTACTAAAACTTGTTCTATTCAGTTTTCTGGAAAAAAGGGTATCACCTTAGAATTTTATTTAAGTATATTTCAATAAATATTTGTCTTCATATATGTAAGACAAATTACTTATTAATTAGTTTATTATAAATATATCATATATATGATATATTTGACTGATATAAAGGTTTTTTTGCTCGGTATGGAACATTCTACAACCTGATAGATAGGTTAATTGAAAGGAGTTTGAAAATAAAACAAAACTGAAGGAAGAAAAGTGGGTAGATATTTTTGGGAAAACTAAAAAGGCGTTAGGATTACCAGAGAGACCGAACAGATTTGAGGATAAATTGGATACGTTAGTGATTATAAAGGGAATCATTAATGCAGGACGTGAAATAAGTCAGTATAGAACAAAGGTATAAACAGAAAGAAAAGCAGTTCAAAATTGAAAATGGGAGTTGAAGAATGAAAATGAAAAACTGAAACGTAAAATTATTGAAGTTATTGACAAAATCTTATACTGTATTGATAGAGAAAATGGGAGAAATAATACATCTAATTAATGATAGTAACCAAAACTTTATGAAAAACAGTTTTAAATCAACTTAAAAATAAGAATGTGAAGAAAAACATGACTAGCTTAACTCAAAGATAAAAATGAAAATATTAGTGTTATAAAAAATAAGGGTAAACTATAAAATTACAAGCATGCAGAAGTATACACAAACGATAACATGATAATAACTGAATGAGAATTATAAGCTAAACAGAAAAAAAACGCGGTATGCGAGAAAATAAGAAGGTGTTTTTAAAATAGGTTTCCTGAAAATAACAATTGATAATTAACAGTTCAAATACCAGTGCAAAAAGTAACAATAGAAAAACTGCTGACAAAAGCAATGAAGAAAAAAGAAAATAAATTATAAAAACAGGACAACGAAATGGATCAAGATTAAAATTAAAGTACATCGAAAAAATGGTAATATGGAAGATTGAAATGTTAGAAGTATAACGGAAAAAGAAAAATAATTAAAACAAGAATTTGAACAATAGGACAAAGATCCGAGACATTAGCTGTAACGCAAACACAGAAAAATGAAATACATACGATAAGAAAAAAAAAGGTAATACCAATAAAAACCTGAGAACGATAGGGGTGTTGGTTGTATCATATACAAAATATCATAGAAACAGGTTTCCATGTGGAAAAGATAGTTAGAATGAATAATGTTTATTGAACTTGGGGACAAAACCAGATTTGCCTGAATGATTATATTACTAGCTTACAAACCTAAATCACAAATTAAAGGTATATTTAGGAATGAGCTTACAATATTTACGGAAGAGGCAAAGTAGACTAGTCAAAGGATCCAGCGAATAAACAATAATGATCACAAAAGTCGGAAGAGGACCAGAAACTGAGAATAACCACTATTTAGTGATCACAAAAGTGAGTGGAATGTTCACCAGTATTGAAAATAATAAAACAGTGTAGCTAGCAAAAGTACTAGAATATGAATGTAAAAGGTCATACTAGTGAAGTTGCTAAAATCATGGGCAATAATAAAAAAAAATAAAACGAAGAAATATTAAAAAATGATAGAATAGAATTAATATGAAGCTGTTTAAAAATTACAATTTTGGATTGTGCTAAAGAAATATGTGGAAGTAGTATAAAAAGTAATAACAGAAAACTGACGGCGGTATCGACAGGCAGCATAAAATGCAAATTACAATAAAGAATAGGAATTGTAAAGTATATTTAAATAACCGGTCAACAGAAAATTCTGAACTATATGGAAAGAAAAAAAGACGAGGATATAGCTATTGTGGCAAATCAATACAAATTAATATAATTTCAAAAAAAATGGAGCAGAGTAGATAGGAAAATCAGAAATTATTCATAAAGATATTAAAATCACTATGAACCGAAAAAAATTCAGATATGGATATAATTAAGAATAAATATGGAGATCTCCTAAGAAAATTGAAAGCAATAATGAACAGACGGAAAGAACGTTTTCAGGAACTGTTGGATAGGAACGAAGATTAACAAAGGCGAATTAATAGAAGCATATAACTTTTAAAAAACTACACGAAATATATATATATATATATATATATATATATATATATATATATATATATATATATATATATATATGGTGGAATAGGAATCAATTGTGTTATGTAGCAATTTAACCAATTTGTGCAACCTCTAACACGGAAGGGATATGATGGAACGAAGTTTGAATTTACTGTTCGCATTTGATTTCATCTATACACGGAGTAGCATATAGTTATATGTTTGCTGAATGTGATTTCAGCACTACAGCGACATAATGTGGATATATCCCCTGCTATTGCGTCTCACACGGAGGAATCTGTGAAAGTCGCATAATTGAAGGTTCGTGTGCTGAGTCCACGCTGCTGTAAGGCAGGTGACTTTTAGGTGAAATCTCATTTCTCATTTTCTTACTTCACTGTACGACGTCTATGGGCGTAAAGTTAGCTTTGAAAATACCCGAAAACCTTCGATTACACATCACACCCGTGAGAACATTCGACATGACGTATACATACATATATATATATATATATATATATATATATATATATATATATATATATATATATATATATATTTTTCTTATATTTTCTTGGGTATAGGTACTATACCCAAGAAAATATTAGAAAAAAATATTTAACAAAAGGTTTAAGATACAAAAATAAATTATATATATATATATATATATATATATATATATATATATATATATATATATATATATATATATACAGGGTGTTCCCTTGTAATAGTATATTATTGAACTCTGTCTTCAACCGTAAAAAGCGACGTTATCAAATTTTTAAGCATTTTTTAACCGAAATGTGTATTCACTTAAATTTTAATACACACTGCGGTTCAGTATTTTTTTGTAACAATTTGTGGGAAATCTTAACAGAAAGAATTTAATCCCACAATGGTCTAAAATTTAGACTTTTATACAGTATGTCCAAAGTTGTTATATAAATATCGATATTTTAAATTCCATTTTTTTTTAAAGGAACACTCTCTAACTACTGCCATGAGTCGATAGAGAATTTATTTATCTTCAAATTGGTGTTTGCATTTAACTCCACAGTTTTCTAAAAAATTGTCGCTGACCAAAAAATTCCAATTTTTAGATATGCATTAAGACTATTACCAGGAGTCATGATTTTTAATATGACGTATAAACCAAATATGGGTTTTACCGCTATATACAATTCAATTTTGTAGATTCTGCAGCAGTGAAAAGCATCAATCTTTTGAGAGGATGTAGCCTTGACTTCAAAAGCCAAGTTCCAGTCTTGTCTTTACTGGCCGGGTTCCAGCTTTGCGTTCACTTTCCGGGTCTCAATCTTGCTTTCACTATCCCGATGCCAACCTCGCCTTCAGTGGCCAAGCAATAAATAAATTACTGATTATGTCGAAATAAATAATACTGTTTTTCTAAAATCATATTGAAGTTAATATTTTCAATTAGCTCTTTCTAAAGGGTCAAAAAATTAACAAAGATTTTAATTTCCTTTCGATACTATGGGGAAGGAAAAAATCGGAAAGAAAAAATTTTAGGGCAAATTATTTAAGCTGCTTTGACATCGAGATTTCTATGTAACATAATCTCAAAAGTCCTAAAAGCCAACTTATAACAACCGGCACAAAAAAAGAATAGGCAGTGAGATCAAACGAAATAAAATAAATTCAATTTCCTAAAAACACTTCATTTGTTGAAAGCCTCAGTACGTAATTCTATTTTTTTTTTTTCATATTTAGGTGGCAAAACTTAAGTATGGTAATCACTTTTTCAGAAATGTTGCTGAATTTTATTTTATGTTTGTCTGCCAGATTTTCTTGGTTCTTGTTTTTCGGCCTATGAAAGCATAATATTGATCAGTTGTTAACGTTTCATTTTTCAATCTAATTTTGCGTCAAATTATTACAAATGTATTTAAAATAATTTTTCTGCATTAACTTACCGTAGAACAGTAGTCAGATACTAGGTCTTCGATATCTAGGCCTCGTTAGACCTCGCAACCCAAACAAGTCCAATTGTGCAGAGGTTCCTTATCAGACTATTCTTTTTGTTGTTTTTTGTATAATGTCTTATTTTTCTTTAAGTTCCCCGCACAAGATCGTTACATTGCAAAAAAGTTTAAATTTTTGCCTTGAAGGCCGTTGTCAAGAGTTTGCTTCTCCTGCGAATCGTCTCTGCCTGGAAAGTCCCTCAAGAAAGTGTTGGGTTTTGAATCGGGAGTAAACCGTCTTCAAGGTATCTTTCTTTTTATATAAGTAGTGGGAAACAGGTTCACTAGGAGGTAGTTGTTGCAGGCCTCATTTCACTAATTATCCCCACACCAGCAATTCTTTGGACTTTGTCAAGTTGAAGGTGATGTTTGCGCTTTCTTGTACTACACCACCATACATTTACTGCGTACATGATCATATGTATACAATATAGCACTTTCGATGTCAGCCTTCATGTACACTCTTTAACAAGCTCTGAAAGCACATATAGCATTCTTAGCTCGAGCCTAAATATGATCCTTCCAGTTCAATCATGAGTTCATAATTACTTATTATTAGTATTTTACTGTTTCCTTGTATTGCAGGGTATTCTCGTTAGTGTAACTGTGGGCAGTAACCTCATTTTTCTCTTTCTTGTAAAGAGTTATAGCACCGTTGTGCCGTGATCCCGAGGGCCCGCCTGTGTATGTAAACTAGTCTTTTTTAGTTCAATAAACAAGCTGTTCACTACACATCTCCACAGTAAAGGCAGTAACACTCCTTCTTGTGGACGGATCATTGCATCATTACTTCCTCCCTAATTTATCAGTTCACCAACCCTTCCAATGTCTTTAATAAGAGGATGATCAGGCTAATAGGATGGAATGATATACGATTTGTGTACCCTGTTTTTCCCACCAAGGACATAAAAACTACTTTTGCCTCCCTACTTGCCATCGGCATGTACCTCAAGCCAGAGACGAATCCAGCCTCTCTCTCTGGGAGTGGAGCGATGATATCAGAAAAATACAAAATGGTAAGTAAAAGCAAATTTTCGGCGGATGGGGAAGACGCCAGCAGTTCTAAATTTGAAGTTCTTTGAGGGGGGCGATCACAAGCGAAAGCGAGGTGTCGGTCGACGGGAGGAAGATGCCAGCAGCATTCATATTCCCAGGTAAGAGGCAGGGTAGGGTCTATTTTTCTGAAGAAAAAGCTCTAGGGGGGGGGGGGGCGATAGCAAGCGAAAACGAGTTGTCGATGGGGGCGAGATGCCAACAGCATTCATATTCCTAGTGTAAGACGCAGAGTCGGATCTAGCTTCCTAAATTTGAAGCTCTTGTGGGGTGGAGATGCGATCGCCATCGCTCTCCCCCCTTGAATCAGCGCCTGCCTCAAGCTCAAGCACGAGAAGAATAACTTTACCAGATTGTTTGTTATAATATTAGAGAAATTTTGTAGTAAGGCTAATAATACACCATGTGAGTTGAAAGGGGTAAAGGTTTCCATTTACCATTTCACCCTTTCATATGCGACTATTATTTTAGATAAGTTATAGTCCTGATCTGCTAAAGAAAAGTACTGCTCTTTGTCATATTCACCTGCGCTCTTAGTAGCTTCCCTGGGATCTCCTCTTCTGTGGCAATTTGATTTTCTTCACGAAGAACCTAATCTGGGCAATGGGATATCTAAATAGTACTTTATGGAGGCAGAATGCACTTGTTTCTTGACGAGTTCCTTATTAATTTTTATATTACTCCCAGTTAATTTCTGATCTGCATTTTAGCTCCCATCTAAAGAGCTAATAAACATCTTTTGTGTAGATCCACCAAGATATCTTGGAATTCAATTTGACAACTAGCCTCAACGAAACCCAGAAGTACCTGATTTATTTGGCGGCAATCTCAGCACCACAGTATACGGATAAAATCCTATGGCTCTACCTTACAGTACAATTTATTGTCGTGGGGTTCTGGCATTTCAGTATTGCCACGGTATATATCAGAGAGGATTTGCCGATGATCAGACAACAAGACTTCTGTACTCTCTCACCATTTGATCACCAAGTTCTGCATATTTCAAAGCTAAATAATCCTATTAAGGGCGGACTTACCTCTACTCATAATAAAAGTATGCATGTTTCCTCTGGTGATAAATTTCAGGTTTTGACTGTTTATGTCCAACAACCCCCCCTCTCCTGGGATTGATATCTCTGCATCCCCATAAATTATGGTGTGTACTGGAATCGCAGATCAAGGGAAGTGGCAAAGGTTCTTCTTCGCAATATTTTACTAGATCCACCACCTTGGATGACGGACTTTCTCATTCCACAGGAAAACGTCCTTGTGCCATAACACAACTTTCACCAGTTTTAAAGAAGATTATTACCGCTATCAGGTCTCTGGCAATAAGTTCTTGTAGAGGGAAATACTCATTAGCTAGATATAAGTAAAAATTAACTTGTCCTCATTTGGGTTGAGAAGTTTGTATCTGGATGCACTATAATATATAATTAGTTTTCAAATAGTATTTTGTTTCAGAGTCAGACTATGTCTCTTATACTTATTAACAAAAATTATTTTTCTCCTTTGCTAAAATACTTGATACAGGGTGTCTCAAAAGAAAGTACACATTTGTTTTGCTTATTGCGTGAACGCAACTATTCCGAGCGGCGCGGGGGGTATGTCAATCGGTAGCCGGGCTCTTGGAAATTTAGTCGCTATGGAGCGTTTCTCGGGAGCGGACCGTGCTTTGTGCGTACGTGAGTTTTGCAAAAACGGTAATTCGGCGACTGTAGCGCGTAGAAAATTCTGCAATTTTCGACATATTCGTCACTTAAATGATGCGCCAAGCGCTCGGTTTATTGGAAAATGGGTCCAGAAGTTTGAAGAAACCGGTTCAACACTAGATAAACCAAAATCCGGGCGTCCGAGGTCTTCGAGAACGGTCGAAAACGTACAGAGTGTTACTCAGTCTGTTCGTGACGACCCAAACGTTTCGATTCGTTAGCGTGCTATTGCTTTAAATGTGCATAGGTCATCATTATTCCTCATTTTACACAAAGATTTAAATCTGAACCCCTATAAAATTTAGTTGGTGCAAGAATTGAAGCCTCAGGAGGCTGGTCAGAGGCTTGACTTCGTAAACCAGATGACTGAACGCTTTTCAACGTTTACCAACATCTTCTTTTCGGATGAAGCCCATTTTCATCTTAATGGACATGTAAACAAGCAAAATTGCCGCTATTGGAGTGCAAACAATCCAAAACACAAACATCAGAAACCTCTACATTCGCCGAAAGTGACTGTATGGGCTGCGATGTCGGCGCGCGGAATTATCGGCCCGTACTTTTTTGAAGATGAAAGGGAACGCACAGTAACAGTGACTTCAGAGCGGTATGTGGAGATGTTAGACGACTTTTTCGTGCCTGAACTGCAAAATTTTCCTGGCTATAACCAAAGAACATGGTTCCAGCAAGACGGAGCAACTTCACACACGTCGAACATGTCTCTGCCACGAGTGCGTGAAATTTTTCCTGGCAAATTGATCTCAAAGAAAGGTGACATAAGTTGGCCTCCACGCAGTCCTGATTTATCACCTATGGACTTTTTCCTATGGGGTTATGTCAAATCAAAAGTTTACGCCAACAAACCGACTTCCCTGGCACAATTAAAAGAAAATATCCGCAACGAAATGGCAGACATCACGGAGAATACCTGCCGAGCCGTCATGGGCAATTTTAGTGCTCGATTAAATGAATGCCGTGAGCGCAACGGATTACATTTGGACGATATCATTTTTAAAAAATAAATTCCCAAACAATGTATTTTAATATGTAATAAACATTTTTTCAATAAAGTCCTGACTTTTTTTTAAATCGATTTTTTAAATGTGAACTTTCTTTTGAGACACCCTGTATTAGTTTGACTAACCTGAACTAAAAATTAAATCAAATCATTTATTTCCTCAATTTGAAAGCAAACATGACAATAATTGAGGAAAGGGTCAAAATGTAAAACTGCAAATAAAGAACCATGTATTCTTACATGAACACAAATAACATATAAACTAACAAACTAATTAAAATTCCTGCATATTATGGCAGATATTTTCCAATTAATATTATTTAGACTTATTGTTAGCACTTAAAATTTTATTATCATTCTTTTCACGTATAAATAATTTTAATTCCTTTCTATATAACATTAAGTTGTTTGGTAATACTAAAATACTATCAAATTAGCCAACTCTGTGAAAATAGTGACCCTTTGGTTATTTTATGTTTTGAGGAGTAACATTTTTTGAAAGGAAACGACAAATCGAAATAAAAATCAAAAACCTCATTCAGAGATGTCATAATTAAAACTTCATTGAAATCTTCATATCGTAAAAAATCCAAAAACAACCATATTCTCGTCACTAAAATTTCGACAATAGAAGCTATTTTTCTATTATCAGCAATGCAGTAATCTATTTCCAGACAAAGAAATTGAGCATAATGATCAGATATAACCATATTTACAATCCTGCTGGAATATTTTATTACTACTTTAAAAAAATATATCTCTACAGTTAGCTGACCTACTTACTCTAGTGTAATTGTAATAAGGTTTTTTCAAGTATGATAACACACCTTTTAACAACCCCAAAAAAGAAATACATTTACCAAAGGAAGGTCTCTATACTACTATTAAAAATTGTTTGAAATAATTAGGTCTTACAAAACAACATTTAAAAACTCCCTCAACACAAAATTGACTTCCAACACAATTAACAGGGGACCCGTCAAAAAGATCTTTCATAAAAATAGCAACACCTACATAAATTAAAGTTTTTTTATTAAAGGATTATACCAAACAATACTTTTAAATTTAACTTCTTGCAATCGCTCACTGTTAAGACAATGTTCACTAGTCAGTAAAAAAACACAAAATTTTATTAATTAAGCACTGAACATTTTAATGGCAAAGGTTATAGAGTGATGGAATTCTTTCTGGAGCTCGAAAAAATTCATTGCATGTTATTTCAGTATCTGAATGATTTCTTAAAGTCACTTATCCGATAATATTCATATTTTGCATAGGTGAAGAAATATGCAATACATTCATATGATCACTATGCATACTAACAAAAGATTCGTCTGAAACACTTATAACACCAAGATCGTTACTTATTATGCATTATGGTGGACAGTCAAGTTCTTCAATTAAATTGCCATAGCTTAAGGAGAGATTGTTTATAGTATTATAGTAAAATTGTATAAAATTTATTTTTTTTGCTTTATACTTTACAAATCGAGAAAAATTAATATAATTATGAGCATTGAAGGCGTCACTAATATCTCCTTAGTCATAAATATAGGCACAATTAACATTATGTACGAAGTTATTTAAAACAGGTCGATCTTTATAGTAAGGAGCGCCAATAAAAGTTGTATGACGGACAAACTTCCTTGTTTAAAATATAGCTCGAATAAATCTCCTAGTTATCTAAAGATTGGCTTATCAACTTCATAGCTCGTAACTGCTCAGCCTTAAATGTAAGAAACTAAAAAGATCGAATATTTAGCTTTGGTCTGTTCTATTTAAACCACAGTTAAAAAACAGAACTTTTAAATGATCCTGGTAATTTCCTAAGAGTTTTTGTAGTATGTCATTTTAAAGGTGTATCTGATTACATCGTATCACGCTCATGGGAAAAAACTTGAAAACTAATTAATTTTAATTAACTTTGCAAGCATACTGCTAAGAGAGAGGGTATATAACTTTAAAATTTATTGTTATTTAGGAGGTAATCGTAAAACGTTTCGCGAAAATTAATTACGAATAAAAAGAAATGGGTTAACTTCAAAAATAATTTTCTGGGATGATTAAAATTAGGAGGGGAAAGTTTAACTTATATTTAACGAGAAAATAAATTATAGGAAATTTAGATTCGATGCTTAAAAAGTGCAAAGTCATGATAATGCCTTGCTAAATTACTTCAACTTTTATTGATTTTTAACTTAATTATAAAACTTGTTGTTAGATTATAGGAATTTATTAAAAGATGTATTTTGTTTTATATGCAAATATTAAAATTTAATATAACTTTTTCAAAAAATTAGGAGTTTAATCTTAAGTTTTTATGAAATTCCAAATATTTCTATATATTTAAGGCTTGTGTATCAGTTATGTTAAGTGAATCAGCACATAATTAATGATGGATTCTTATATAAAATTCGTAAGATTTTCACAAGTTTATGCGAAAAAACTAGTGGTTAACGGAAAATACTGTTACGACGGTTCATTTTCTCCATATTGGAAAATAAAATTAATCACAAATATAATTGTTCTGACATCATTTTGTCAATATTTGATGATATTTTATGACAGAATCTGTTGTATTTCCTCACTAATTATTATGATATTATTCTATTATAGCGGACACAGAAACAAAGTATTGGCGAAATAATCATTTAAAATAATTAATGTAATGTAGGGAGTATTGCTTTCTACCATATGCTATTTATATAAAATATTATTACAATTCTTAACAGCGAAAACTCGATTATCCGGATCTCAGTTATACAGATTCGTGATTATCCAAATTGTCTATCATCAAGTAAACTAAACTCAAAAAACAATAGAAATGTAACAGAAAAATTCCACCAAAACAAAAAATTCTTAAATGATAACACCCAAATTAATATCCTAATAGCTGATAAAACAAACTAAACTGTAATAATGCAGTCTGTTGAGTATAAGCGTAAACTAAGTGAGTTACTGAGCGACAAAAAAACATACAAATTCACAAAATTAGACCCATCAAATCAACAGCAGAAAAAAATACAATGAGCTTATAGAATTATGGGAGAAAAACTATATATATATATATATATATATATATATATATATATATATACCGGGTGTCCCAGACGACCCGTCCACCACTTTTAAAATCTAGGGAAACGACAATTTCAAACTTTGATATAACTATGTCGGGTACGCTCTTTTGATTGGTGTCATTTACAATTTCCGGATCCGACCGGAAGTGGGTTTTTAGATCGGAAGTTAGTTTTTTTTTAATGGAACATACATATTTTTATAACGGAATTGGATTCTGCGCCATAAAATATGAAACACTTGCTTACAAAATTTTTTTCGAAAAAGTTTTCTTGACCTGTAAATGACCTTTACATTTAAGTTCGCATTCTGTTTACATAAAATCTCTTATGTACTTTGTTAACTAAATTTTTGGAAAGATAGCTGTGATATCTAACAGTTCTGTGTCATCTCAAAAGACAATGTTATTTTGAGTAGTGATAATCATATTTTTACTGCAAACAAAGTTTTCTAAGAACATAATAACTTATTCAAAAATAGCAATAGTAGTTAATTGCGTTTTTACGGCGTTGACTGGAAAATACTTTCATTTTGTTAATAGTTAAAATGTGATTATTTAGTTTTATTATTATAAAATAAATTATGATGTTCTAAAAACTCATGCTGATAGTAAAAATAGAATTATTAATTTTGTTACTATAAAAAGAATTATTATGTTGTTAAAAAATTTGTTTGCAGTAAAAATGTGATAATCTACTTTTGTTATTATGAAGGTTTTTGTGTTTTTAAAATTTTTTGTTTGAAGAAAAAGTGTGATTATTTTTTTGTTTTGTTATTGTAAAAGGAACACTATCTTCTAATAAATCTTGTTAACAGGAAAATGTGTTTATTACTTTATGTTGTTGTTATATCATTAATTACTGTGTGCTAATAAATCTTGTTAGCTGTAAAACGTGACTATATACTATTGTTATTTTTAAACAAGTTAATATGTTCTTAAAAAATTTTGTTTGCAGTAAAAATATGATTATGACTCCTCAAAATGACATTATCTTTTGAGATGATACAGAACTGTTAGATATCACAGCTCTCTTTCCGAAAATACGGCGAGGAAAGTACATTAAAGATTTTATATAAACAGAAAAGAACTTAAATTTAAAGATCATCTAAAGGTCAAGAAAGGCGTTTTCGAAAAAATTTTTTTAAACAAATGTTTCATATTCTGTAGCGTAGAATCCGATTCCGTTATAAGAATATGTATATTCTATTTAAAAAAACGAACTTGCGGTCTAAAAAAACCCACTTCCGATCGGAACCTCAAATTGTAAGTGATACCAATCGAAAGAGTATACCTGACATAGTTATACAAAATTTTGAAATTCTCACAAAAAACCGTTCCCTAGATTTTAAAAGGGGTGGACGGGTGGTCTGAAACATTCGGTATATCATCTAACACTGCTAAAAATCTTAAAATCAGGAATGCCTTACCACCTAGGATATACGGACTATCAATGCTCCATAAAAAAAATACTCCTCTTAGACTAACTGCATCATGTATTCAATCACCATATGTACCGCTTTCCAAATATTTTGGCAAATATACTTAAAGGTGTAGCACATAAAAATAAATACTATATTCAAGACTCGTTTCACTTCAAAGACAAAATAAAAAATAAAACTATTCCTAACGGTTATATACTTGTATCACTGGATGTAGTCTCACTATATACAAACATTCCAATTACCCTTGCCATAGAAGTCATTAAAAAAGTGGAACGAAATAAAAAAGTATACTGACATTCCTCAAGATAAATTCGTTAATGCACCAGCACTTATACTAAATTCTACTTATTTTTCGTATGAAGACCAGTTATATAAGCAAACTAAAGGATGTGCTATGGGATCATCAATTTCCAGTAGTAATAGAACAACTCGAAGAACAAACTTCAAAAAACTCAGATATGAAGTTCCCTTCTTTTATCGATACGTTGATAATTATTTCACTGCAATCCTAAAAGATAAAGTAACAATGTCTTAAAACAATTTAACAGCTTCCATGAAAAACTTCAATTCATCATAGAAATAGAAGAAAACAGTAAAATTATTTTCTTGGATAGTACCCTACATCACAATGATAATTACAGTTTAAGGATAGAATGGTATAAGGGATACATGGTCTTCAAGTTACATAAATTTTAACTCATGCCATCCTATTGCCCAAAAGAATCGGTAGTAATAGGCCTTGTTGACTGCGCAATAAAACTGTCTGATCCGGAATTTAGAAAAAGATCTATTGAAAAAGCACAGGCAATTCCAATACCTTTTCAGAAAATACGAATTGCAAGTTGGTTATAAAACTCATGATGTATTAGCAAAAAATTTTTCCGAGTTAAAATTAAAAACCTCAAAATTTAAGAAAATTAATATCATATACGAGATTCCTTGTGTAGACTGTAATGCTACATATATCGGGTAAACAAGCCAATATTTAAAAAACAGACTGAAAAGTCACAAATATGATAAGAAAAATATTACAGCCGTAACTAACCATGAGAAAACAAAAAAACATCATTTTAGTTTCAATATCACTAAAATCCTTAAAACAGAGAATAATTTAAAAAAAAAAAGATAATATTACGAAATGGTGGAAATCCAAAGATCCAATAATGACAAAAAAGAAATAAAAAATTTGAACACATTTCATATTCACATATTCCTTTGATACAAAATATTCAGTTGTCTTAACGTCGTTAAAGCAGTACAACTGTGAATGTCTTAAATTTCAGTTATTCAAAAAAATTTAAAATGTGGCGTTGGTGTGTGTAATTAATTGCTCTAGATTTTATTGTAATATGCTGCTGTGCACACAAGCCATGACAGCCCAAGTATCTGTAATTTTAAACAATGTAAACTAAATATATAATGGGATTATCAACCACTCTTTAAGATAATTTTTAGATTTACTTCTTGTATTTTTGTACTATCTTTACGTTTTCGTTCTTTTAGACTAAAAATCTTAACCGAACGTCACTTGCCGTTGACATCTCTTTTAATTATATGACACAAATATAATTTGAAGATTTTTATTTAATGACCTATACCCAAGAAAAAATTTTCAAAAAAATATAATTCTTTGGCCAAAGGAAGTATATATATATATATATATATATATATATATATATATATATATATATATATATATATATATATATATATATATGTTTATACGGCTTTCACGGATTCCTCCGTGTGAGGTGCATTAGCAGTGGTTATATCCACATTATACTGTTGTAGTGCTGAAATCACATTCAGCAAACGTACAACTATATGCAACTCCGTATATAAGTGAAATAAAATGCGAAACAGTGAATGCAAACTTCGCTCCATCATATCCTTTCTGTGTTAGAGGTTGCACAGTTAGAATAAATTGTAATAAAACACAATTCATCCTATTCCACCACCATCGAGATGGTGGCCTACCTGTACCACCATACCGAGTATCACTGTGGCGGGGAGGGTAAGCTTTGACTTTCTTCTCTGTATGGTGGTACAGGTAGGCCACCATCTCGATAGTGGTGGAATAGGATGAATTGTGTTTTATTACAATTTATTCTAACTGTGCAACCTCTAACACAGAAAGGATATGATGGAGCGAAGTTTGCATTCACTGTTTCGCATTTTATTTCACTTATATACGGAGTTGCATATAGTTGTACGTTTGCTGAATGTGATTTCAGCACTACAACAGTATAATGTAGATATAACCACTGCTAATGCACCTCACACGGAGGAATCCGTGAAAGCCGTATAAACATATATAAGCCATCCGACGAGAGGTCGGCGAAGCCGTGTTCAGTGTTGCATGCTTCCTTCCAATCTGTCCTTTGCACAGCCAGGTGCATGTCGGTACCCTGATGAGTCGAGTGAGAGACGAAACATGTATCTCTACCGTATCACTGTGGCGGGGAGGGTAAGCTTTGACTTTCTTCTCGGTATGGTGGTACAGGTAGGCCACCATCTCGATGGTGGTGGAATAGGATGAATTTTGTTTTATTACAATTTATTCTAACTGTGCAACCTCTAAAACAGAAAGGATATGATTGAG
This sequence comes from Diaprepes abbreviatus, assembly GCA_034092305.1. Taxonomy (NCBI): domain Eukaryota; kingdom Metazoa; phylum Arthropoda; class Insecta; order Coleoptera; family Curculionidae; genus Diaprepes; species Diaprepes abbreviatus. The sequence continues at coordinate 2,147,385 of JASJET010000303.1, forward strand.
CGAAGTTTGCATTCACTGTTTCGCATTTTATTTCGTATATATATATATATATATATATATATATATATATATATATATATATATATATATATATATATATATATATATATATAAAATAAAATAGAATAAAATATTGGCGAAGCGGACGTGAAAATTTGTCAATCTACATGATTCTCGTGTTAAAAAGTGCGGAGCACTCCACAATATGGAAAAACTCCGGGTCCGACAGATGGCGACAGCGCTGTTTCGTCCTCATATGGGACTCGTCAGGCCACCGCATTCGGTACAAACCATCACCTCGCCTTTGCATCGTATAAAGCTGAGTTTAAAATCAAAAAACAGCAAACAAGACAACAAAGGCGACATCTCGATGGTCCACTTGATAATACAAGAACCACACAGATTAACAAAGTTTGTAAAAGAACCGTCATATGGTGGCGCGACGGTGAATTAAAACAGAAATATGTAAAATCGAGTACATGAAACGCGCTGCCCAAAGGATAGGGGTCGCATTTTTCGGTACTTGCAAGTAAGCCTACCGATGATAGTTTGTACCGACTGCGGTGGCCTGACGAGTCCCATATTAGGACGAAACAGCGCTGTCGCCATCTGTCGGACCCGGAGTTTTTCCATATTTTGGAGTACTCCGCACTTTTTAACACGAGAATCATGTAGATTGACAAATTTTCACGTCCGCTTCGCTAATATTTTATTCTATTTTATTTTAAATTACACGGACAAAAACTTATCTACTTATTTATATATATATATATATATATATATATATATATATATATATATATATATATATATATATATATATAGGCGTTATCTTTATTCACCCTCCGACTAGTGAATACTTTCCTTTCACTTTCTATTCATTAGTTACATTGCAAATTACATTTTGTCAACGTTTAGCATATTCGTACAAAGTTTCTTGTAGGTAATTTGAATTAATTTTATACTACCGAAACTTCTGTTTGTGAGCTTATGCTAGGGTTGTGGTATTTTACATATAACTTTGATGTCTGATTACCATTCCGAGTTTGGGCTGATAGAACCGCAGAGAGTGAGTTTGGTATAACCGAAAACAATTTAACGTCGGATTTAATTCTTCTACAGCGTGTTTTAGAATTTTGAACTGATCGATTATTTCAATGCGCATTTGTACAATTAATCAGAAAATTATAGTCAGGAAAATAAGAATCTCGTATCCTAATTATATGAAATGTTTTTTACAAATTTTTTGCACTGCCTTAGTAAACTAAACACTTGGAATTTTATTTTCAAGCCTGTCGAGTAATTTTTTATTTTTATTTAGAATATAGAGCAGGATTTTTAAAAATAGTTGTAATAAAGTCCATTTTTTTCCATCACATTATTTCATTAAGCGAGACTGATGAAACAATGAACATGAGAAAATAATGGACACATTTGTACTTTTTTGTTACAAACAACTAAATAAATTGTTAAACACATGAATAAAATTGCACTGAAAAATTATTCATTTTTAATTTTCAAGTGGTTTTAATGATCTTACGTCTTTGGTCAAATTGAATTATACATGTAAAAATGCAAGTTTATTTTCTAGTTTTAGATTAAACGAAAAAAAATTTAAAATTTATATAAAGAGACTTTGACTGAAAAGGTCTAGGATATAGTTTAAATCGAATACCAGAAATCAGATAGCAGACGATGTATACAAAATATAACTAGAATAAGCAGTCATCTTACTATTTCAATTTTTTTTTCAATTTTCAATGTAAAGGATGTTTTTTATAGAGGTATAAAACTTTTAGTTGGCAACACTTTTTTAACTGGCGGCCATTTTGTCAGCTGTCAAGTGATTTATGTTTAGTTTGGTTTGGCATTTCAACATGAATTGACTGACGCCTGAACAACGCTTACAAATTGTGCAAATTTATTTTGAAAATATAGGTTCTGTCCGAAATACGTATCGCGCACTACGTCCATTTTACGGTCAACATAATCGTCCATCAGAGCAATTAATTCGATTAACTATGGAACGTTTTCGCACCACGTTTACTCTAAATGATAATACGCCATCACAGAGACGTCGTACAGTGCGTACAGAAGAAGTCATTGCTACTGTAGAGCGTAGCGTAGAGGAAGACCCGAATCAGTCTATCCGCCATCGTGCACAGGAATTGGATATGTGTCCATTCACTTTATGGAAGATTTTGCCGAAAGATCTTGGTTTGCGTGCTTACAAAATCCAACTCGTGCAAGAATTGAAGCCACACGATCACCTAGCAAGGCGTAGATTCCGTGAATGGGCCCAAAACAAGATCGCCGTTGATCCCGATTTTCATAAGCGAATTTTGTTTAGGGATGAAGCTCACTTTTGTTTGAATGGATACGTCAATAAACAAAACTGCCGTATTTGGAGTGATGATAATCCGCAAGTGTATGTTGAGACACCTTTACATCCAGAAAAACTGACTGTTTGGTGTGGTTTATGGGCTGGTGGAATCATTGATCCGTACTTCTTTAAAAACGATGCTGGTCAGAACGTTACAGTCAATGGTGACTGACTTTTTCGTTCATCAATCGAACAACCATGATGTGCAGGAGCTGTGGTTTCAACAAGATGGCGCAACATGTCACACAGCTCGTGCCACAATTGATTTATTGAAGGAAACTTTTGGTAACCGCATAGTTTCACGTTTCGGATCCGTGAATTGGTCTCCAAGATCATGCGACTTAAAGCCGCTAGACTATTTTCTGTGGGGATATGTGAAGTCTCTAGTTTACGCCGATAAACCCGAAACGATTGATCACTTGGAGGACAACATTCGCCGCGTTATTGCCGATATATGGCCACAAATGTTGGAAAAAGTCATCGAAAATTGGACCTCCAGATTAGACTACGTCCGAGCTAGCCGTGGCGGACATACGCCAGAAGTCATATTTAAATTATAATGCCCGAAGGTTATCTTTCGAATAAAGTAAATTTCATGTCAATTTAAAAAATTCATCTTTGTTTTATTCCATTTAAAAGTTCTATACCTCTATAAAAACACCCTTTATATGCATTTATTGAAATATTTTGGTGATTTCAATAAATGCGGCTTTAAATGTCATCTTGCACCGGTTTATTTCAGCAATGTGAACCTGAATTAAAAATCAATTTTAATAGACCGACAGCTGTCCATAAGGTGAAATGGACTCATTTTTTTGTCTGCCCTTTCGAGGGTTTAAAAATCTAAGTGAGTTCGTGAAATGAGACCATGGAGTCAACCCTGGCATCCCCTTTGAAAACTTGGAAAATCAATTTTTATTTGCTAAAAAAATCTGTTTTTTTCCTGATCTCAAAGTGAAAGGGTAGTCACCCAGATTGAATTCACGAAAGAAAATTTCAGACAAACTGCCATGATCCAAGGAGTGGAAACATAACGGTTAACTTGCAAGAAAAAACAAAAAAAATCCTGATTTATTTTTGTCTGCCAATGAACAATATGAAAGATAGGGTAATAAATTGGGAGTAAAAAAATAGCAGACGGTCTGCCCATAACGAAATCTGTTTTTCCGGTGAAAAATTATAAGAAAATCTCGAAAAAGTTTCTACGGTCAGAATCTACATAAAACTAACGTATTCTTCTTATTGATAAATAAATATTGAAAATTTCCTTGATTTATTTTTGTCTGCCATTTTGTATTTCGATTAAAGGTATCATAAAATATTCATACCTACATTGGCATAAGGCACTTTGAAATCAATATACAAATCAATCAACAGTTGCGGATGATCTCTCATATACCAGATACATGTGTATAAGTATAATATGACATCTAAAAATTTCCCTGATTTATTTTTGTCTGCCATTTTGAATTTTGATTAAAGTATTATAAAATATTCATACCTACATTGGCAGATGAGTACAGCGCTTCGCAAATAATCTCTCGTATACCAGATATACGTGTATAATATAATATCTGAAAATTTTTAGTTTATATAATTAGTATTGAATATAGGTACAGAAATTTATTGCATTTTTTTATGTTTTCATTTCATGTGTTTAAGTACGTAATTTTTATTTTAAATATTCAAAATTCATAGGCAATCTTTTTTTATAAGAAAAGACAACTTTGCATCCACGTGGCTTCCTACTGATAGCGTTTCGTAATGGTTAAGACACAGTGTATTGGTAAGAAAATATATTTACGACTATTCTTGCTTACTTTTATGTGCCATTTTTATGTGTGCAATATTACATTATATCGTTAAATATAAAATTTTTGGTCGAAAAGATTGACCATTGTATGAAAAAGCAACGTCACTGACAAATTTTGTACAACGGACAGCGCGCTTTGTTGGAATTAAAATTTCAGGCGTTGAAATACTCAAACTAATTTCAATTATCGTATTGCAATAATTGTTATAACAGAAAAATGGTTAATAAAATATATGATTGTTGCTGTTTTGCGATATTTTCAAAGTATTTAAAATTCTTCGATTTTAAATAAATTAAACGTTATTTGGTTCGTAATACAAGGAACATTTAATTTAAGCTGTTATAATCTCATCAAAGTTAAACTAGAAAAAAAACAATGCAGATATTTTATTTGTGTATAGGACGAAAAATGCTACTTTCTCTTCACCAATTTATTTTAACAAATTTCAAAGTCACAAGGATCAAGATTTGTAGGAAATTATATATCCACATCTGCCTGTGAAACTTTTTGGCGACATTTTTCGTCAAAAATGTTTATTTTTAACCAAAATAGAAAATAGCGGACCAAAAAAAATAGGGAAACATATGTTTTGTAATATGTTTTCAAATATTAACTTATTTATTTATTCATAAATTTGCGAAGCACTGTACTTGTCTGCCAAACAACAAAACGGCAGTCAAAAATAAATCAGTGAAATTTTCACTTTTTTTAACACATTTATTATTTATTTATAAATTTGCTAAGCCCTTTACTTGCTTGCCAATGTAAGCAAGAATAATTCATGATACCTCTAATCGAAATACAAAATGGCCGACAAAAATAAATTTTTTTTTGTGGATTTTTCCTTTGTCTGTCACAATTTTTCTAACGTCCAGTTCGTTTGCCATATTTATAACCCCCATAAATTAGTATTTTCTTTAAGTAGCCACATCTGCAGACAAATTCTGATCGAAAAAACATGGTCGAAATTTTCTTACAATTTTCCACCGGAAAAACAGATTTCGTTATGGGCAAACCGTCAGCCAATTTTTTACACACAATTTGTTACTCTATCTTTCATATTTTTCATTGGCAGACAAAAATAAATCTGGATTTTTTTTTGTCTTTTTCTTGCAAGTTTACCGTTATATTTCCACCTCTTCGACCATTGTAATTTGTCTATTTTTTTTCCGTGAATTCAGTCTGAGTGACTACCCTTTCACTTTAATGGCAAACAATTTGATATCAAGAAAAAAACAGATTTTTTTTTGCAAATAAAAATTGGTTTTCCAAATTTTAGAAGAGGATGCCGGGGTTGATCCCATAGATCCATTTCACGAACCCATTTAGATATTTTAACCCTCCGAAGAGTAGACAAAAAAAAATAAGTCCATTTCACCTTATGGTCCTGACGGTCTATAAGGTACTTTGAAATCAATATACTGACCGTGCGTGTTTAGTTAACCTAATGAATTACTATTTTTTAGAATATTTTGAAGAATCTGTGTTGCATTTTTAGAGTAACAGGAGCTTTCTTCATTCTTGGAATTTGCAAAAATAAATATTTGGTTTATAACCTAAACTGCTGAAAATTTCCGGCACAAAATATCAAAATTATATGTCTTTTTGGTTTTCGATCTGATGTTAATAAATATTTAATCAAGCTTAAACCGTTTATATCGTATTTGAAGTCAATTTATTATAGTAAACTCATCTTATTTTAGGTTCGACTTGAACTACTCCAGTTGCAATAAATGTTTATTAAATCAATTTCTTTTCATCCATATAAAATATACTGCATACCAAGAACTACTTATTTCGTATATAATAAAAACTGAGTATCTACTTAAAGAACAATAAGTGACAAATAAACAAATAAATACTTTTTTATGACAAAACAAATTACGATATACAGATAAAGATTTTTTTATGATAAAACAAAGTATCTTATTACGTTCGCTATAACATTACATTATTTCTAATTTAACTTAATCATATGTACACGCTAGTAAAAAATTTAATTTCTTTGTATGTGAAATACCTTTTTAAGGGTATTTTTTTTTATTCGAAAACATAGAAAATATATTCCCCTTCTTTGACAAAGCAAACGAAATAATGATATCTGACTTGAAGAACTTTATAATTTGATATATAAGTAATATTGAGTGCAATAGAAAATATAGCACAAAATAGGAAATGAACTTAAAAAAATTACTGAAAACACAATTTAGTTATAAGGGAAAAAAAATTGATCAGAATAACTTCAACTAAGCACAATGTCGATGCATTGAATTTAATAAACTAATGAGAGAAAAAACATGCGAAAATACACGAAAATATAGTACGGAAATAATAAAAAAGTATTGAGAAAAAGAGTTTACCAAAAGCTATCAAGAAATAAATAAGAATAAACAACTAAGAGTTAATAAAGATAAAGGACCAGAAAGGAGAAATCATTACAGATAAGAGACAAATAACGGTTCATTACATAAAACTATATCAACCTAAAATACTTCCAAATAAAGCACATGACGAAGAAAGCAAAACAGGTCTGGGACTGCCTTAAAAACATTATCGCTCTGGCAAATCACATGGTTACTCTTGCATGGATGCCAGGACACAAGAACATCCCGGGCAATAAAAAAGCAGACCAAGTTGCAAGGTAATGATCTACTACTACACCTATTCGATCAGAACCCTTCGTGGGTAGTTATCATGGTGGATAAATCAGTAACGCTAGACTCATTGGAACGACTTTAAGGCCCACAGTCATCGCAGGTTTCTGCTGAGCAGACTATCTGGCAAACTAAGCCGCCACATCTTGCGACTAAACAACAGATCAGGCTGATGACAGGACTAATAACAAGACAGTGCAGGTTGAGGAAACATCTACATATAGTGTACATCCTCAATGAAGTATGCGTGATAATTGCTAGACAAACAACTAAAGTAACATCAGAAGGGCGATATCTCGAAGCTAAACAATTACACACTCATTAGCCTACTGTAACAAATATATATGTTTGAATAATAAACAATAAATTAACGCAGAAAATTAATTTGACACAACTACGAGTTCAATCGGTTTTATGTCATTCTATACCGCATGTAACCACCTACATACTATGAAGCTACTCTTATAACAAATATGATATCAAATTTACAAAGCATTTAGACTCTCAGTGGGAATGTGGGCTATCAAAATTTATAATAAGGATAACATTGTGTAGGTAGCTGATCACCTATAGGTTCGGTGAACATTCGATAGGGAAAAACAGCAAAATATGGGAAAAGCAATTTACTCTGCAAAGGATGGAAGTGCCCTTATCGTAATCCCATTCGTTGCGTTATTTTGAAGTCAATGTATATAATTGTAAAATAAAACCTAAGCATTTTTAACTAACAACGCAATATTTTAAGATGACAATATTACCTTTTATTCGATTCAATGGATCCATTGTTTTACTTTATTCTTTCAAGCCATTTTTTCTTGCTTATTTCATGTTAAATATGATTTATGTTTAACACAAAATAAAATATAAAAAAAAATTACACAAAAATCTAGTTTCAGTAAACCATTTACCATTTACACAAAAAATGTTTATACATTAATAACTTTATCAAATTTGAGTAATTACACCGGCACACAAAAAAAAATGGTCTGATCTTGATAGCCCACCATAGTATTTTCATGTATTTTGACACGCTGAATTCGAATACGATGTCCGTTTGATCTCATCATCCACAGTTTTTCCGCAAATCACGAAAAATTGCTGAAAAAGCGGAAAATTGTTTACTTCATATTTCACCGTCACGACTGTCGTGATAAACAAATAGAATGATACATGGATGCGATGGACGCAAGTTGGCAACTTGGCTTATGGGAAGTAAGGGGCTACAAGAAGAATTCTGAAAACATGGCAGGCACATCAAGGGAGAAATTGGTTATCAGGTGGCAACTTGGCTGATAAGATGTATGAAGCTACAAGAGGAACTAATGCACCTGCCAGACATGAATGCTGTCACGACAGAAGCATGTTCTATTACGTCTGCGGAAAATATGAAGTAAGCAAATTACTTAGGAAAATGAGTGATACATGTAAAAATATATATCGAGAATGTTATGAAAGTGTAATACCTAATCAAGATAATACATGTACTCTGGACAGAATGTGCTGCTCTTGTTACAACAGTCTCAGACGATGGACTAAAAAAAACAACAAAGTTTTAAAGTATATCTCACCGACTATATGGTCAGAACTTCATTCACAACAGAACTGTCACTTTTGCAATACACTAGTAGAAGGATTCAATGCGAAAGCCAAATCAAAAATATCTTATTCGATAGTGTCTTCTGTTGTACCAGCAAAAACTCATTTAGAGTCTAATATTGAAGATATGGATACCAGCGCTACAGTGAATGAAGCTTCAACAAGTGTTGAAGAAACAGATAGAGAGTGACGGAAGGCAGTGAAGAAAAACCTGGAAGTGGTTGGGACCAAGAAGATAAAGTTGAAGAATATCTGAAAAAAGGGAAGAGAAATAAACCTGTAAGACTGAATATATGTCTACAGAGTTGAAAAGTCGTGGGATGCTAAAACAAGGAACAAACTCGACGTTCTACAGGAATCGAGAGGAGTCATACTGCCAACACTTCAATAAAGATGAAGCGAGATCTTTGGTGTATTGTACAAACGTTTGCGGTTTGACGAATGAAATGAAACAAGATTGTTATGTTCCTGAAGATTGGAGAGTCTTCAAAATGGAGCCTCAAGGCAGTACTGCTGCTCAATGGAAATTATTACGCAAGTATTCCAATAGCTCACTCAACACGATTAAGAGAAAGTTCAAATATGTATTACAAAAAATTCGATACTATGAGCATGGATGGCAAGTTTGTGGTGATTTGAAAATCATAATGATTATCCTAGCTCAACAATCAGAATATATAAAGAATGCCTGCTTCTTGTGTTTATGGGATAACAGAGATTGCGCAAATCATTACGAGAAAAAAGTTTGGCAAGCAAGAGCAGGACTGGAACCAGGAATTAACAATGTACTGAAACAGCCTTTAATTCAACCATCAAAAGTATTACTTCCTCCTATTCATATAAAACTTGGATGTATGAAACAATTTGTCAAGTCGTTAGATAAGGAAGGACAATGTTATCAGTACCTGAAAAGCCAATTTCCTTAGTTGACTAATGCTAAAGTGACAGAAGGAATACTTGAAGGACCTCAGATCCACGATGAATATTTCATAAGTACAATGAACGATGTTGAAAAAGCTGTATGGCTTAGTTTCCGAGATGTTCCTCGAAACTTTTTGGGAAATAACAAAAGTGATAACTATGCAGCTATCGTAGTAACCATGGTAAACAATTTTAGGCGTTCAGGATGTTTGATGAGTCTCAAACTCCATTTCTTGGATTCTCATATGAGTTATTTTCCCACAGTGCAGAGCAAGGCGAGCGTTTCCATCAAGATATGAAAGAAGTTGAATAATGGTGGCAAGGAAAATGGGACTTAGTGATGATGTCAGACTACTGTTGGCTACTGAAGAGAGATACTGAAGATGACAGTAATTCGAAAAGGGTAAGAAATCTATTACACAGATCTTTTGAAAATAAAAGGGAACGTTACAGACGAAAGAGAGAATAAAAAGTTTACTGAAATATAACCCATAGCTGCTTGATTAGAAAACTCGACTGTTACAAAAAAAAGGTTAAGACTAACTTAAAGAACGATTGATGGATAGAATGACATGACAAGTTTTCGCAAGATTGCAATGTTAAGTCAAATCCCTCGATAGCTTAGAAATATAAAGGGTTTTCCAATAAGAGGTGTCATTTTGAAAAGCCCGCTATTTCGGTAGATGTCACTTTTGAAGCTGTAAGTTTTTGACGTTTGACAAGTAGAAACTACGCCATAAATAAAGATGGAACGATACACGCTTCAACAACGCATTAAAATTATTAAAATTCACTATAAAAATGGTGAAAATTTGGCAGAGACGGTTCGTAAAACTCGAACATTTTTGGGTCGTCATGAAGCACCTTGTCGGAGCGCAATAAAGAAATTGGTGAAAAAATTCGAGCTGTTGGGACAAGTTAGTTATGTGAAGAAGAAAACCCGTGCACGTCGCTAAAGAACAGCCGAGAATATTGCTGCTGTAGCCGAAAGTGTTGAAGAAAACCCAGGTTTGTCCATTCCTCGTCGTTCTTTGGAATTAGGGATTCCACAAACGTCATTACACCGTATTTTGCATAAAGATTTGGGTCTTAAGGCTTATAAAGTTCAGTTAACGCAAGAACTCAAGCCGGCCGATCATCAACAACGTCGTGCCTTTGCTGATTGGGTTCTTGAAATGCATGAAAATGATCCGGAATTCCATCGAAAAATCATCTTCAGTGATGAGGCCCATTTCCACCTCGGTGGCTTCGTCAACAAACAAAATTGTCGCATCTGGGGCTCGGAAAACCCAAGAGTTATTGTTGAAAAGCCTCTCTATCCTGAACGTGTGACTGTTTGGTGCGGTTTATGGTCCGGCTGGGTCATTGGACCTTACTTTTTCGAAAATGAGGCTGGAGCAACAGTTACGGTGAATGGATTGCGCTATCGAGAGATGATTAATGATTTTTTATGGCCGGAATTGGATGGTATTTATCTGGACCACGTTTACTTTCAACAAGACGGCGCTACGTGCCACACAAGCAACGAAACCATTGATCTTTTACGGGAAAAGTTTCCGGGCCGTGTTATCTCTCGAAGAGGTGATCACAATTGGCCACCGAGATCTTGTGATGTGACACCTTGCGATTTCTTCCTTTGGGGCCACGTGAAAGACAAGGTCTACGCCAACAGCCCAGCGTCGATTCAAGACCTCAAAGATGGAATTCGTGACGCTATCGAGGACATAGGGCAGCCACTTTGCGATTTGGTTATGGAAAATTTCATGAAAAGGATATGATCCTGTAGGCATGGTCGTGGTGGTCATTTGGCTGATGTTATTTTCCATCATTAACGGCATACCTTCCTCTTTATAATGTAATAAATATCCGATCATTTATCTTAAAAAATGGCATTTTTCTTTGAATATCAAAATAACACCTCTTATTGGAAAACCCTTTATATGGAAACATTTAATGTATGTGTGTTACCTTCCGGATTTTCCACTTTTTCAGTTATTTTTCGTGATTTGCGAAAAAACTGTAGGTGATGAGATCGAACAAATTCAGCGAGTCGAAATACATGAAAATGCTAGGGTAGGGTGCTGAGATCACAGCACTTTTTTTTGTGTGCCGCTGCTATTAATATGCAAGCGTTTATACTCTGACAGATGTGGCTTCTTTTTAACCTAGTTTTCTTATTCTAACCAAAAAAACTGCTCTGTTTTACTGGATGTCTATATTTTTTTAATTCAAGTTAATGAAGAACATTTAGTTATTCCTAAAGTATTAGCAGTGGCTAGATGTTCTCCTAAAAACCATACTTTACGACAAATATCATTCTGGATATTTAACGATACCATAAAATATATCCACATGTTAGACCTACAATATTATAAACTTAAATCTTCATGCATTCTTGGCCTTAGGTAATGGTATTAAAAATTCCGCTAAATAAATTACTCATTTTAAATTTCAGAACCAGACGAGGAATATTTAAAACTTGGCTGATACATAATTAACTCTCTAGAAGAAAAATTAATTCTTGAAGTAGTTTTGAGGCCCAAATTCAACAACAAATTTTATAGAATTAATACGAAACCATCCCAAAATTTTAATTCAATATACCCATCATATTTTGTGAAGAAATTTTAAATATTATAAAGAAAGCGTAATCAATAATTTTTAATTTTTAGAACAATATTACAAATAACAAAATTTGAAATATATATATATATATATATATATATATATATATATATATATATATATATATATATATATATATATTTCAAGCGCTTCTAAAGAAAAAAACAAAAAAAAACGGGTTGGATCAGAAACAATAAATATATAACTTTTTGTGTATCTATCTATGAATATTAATATACATCTTACGGGTTAAAACTTCTATATCAAGTTCCCAGAGCGATGAGCTAAATTGAATTTTCTCACCATTTTAGAAAATAAAACTTCTTTTTCTTGAAAGAGTTCATTCTGAGAACTAGATACCAGAGGTTGGCTTATAATATAAAAGAATAACATTTTACGGAACTCAAAGAGTATACCAAAATCTCCTCAGTGAATGGATTATAGTGTTTACTTTTTATCACAACACTGAACTACGCTATTACAAAAAATAGACATTCATTAGCTTAATACTTGTTTTGTGCATTATTTTGCCCAACCGAGCCCCAAGCGTGCTTAAACAAGAAATAAATCCCTTAAAATCCAGGTGTATTTTGTCTGCCTTTATTTTAATTTATACACAACGGCCCGGCGTAATGAAAATTTTTCAATTTTGTCACGCCTCGCTTGGGGATTTTTGTCATTTATAATAACCGAATTTTGGATTAAATTTTATTTACGTTTTATAGATTAATATTTCGTTAGCTCCAAGTTAAATAAATTTTAATTAATATTTAAGCTGCATTATAATATTATGAGCTTTTAAGGAAATATTAATGACTGTTTGTACAATAAAGGAAGCAAGTATTACCGTAGAAAGAAAATATTTTTCATTCTTGTTGAGGTGTTCGTATTAAATTTTATGTTATTAAATTAACATAAAATGTAACTTTTCTAGTTATGTTTTAAAACAATTTGTAAAAAACATAATAGTATATCTTGAAAATTATTATTTATTTGGGCTAAAGGGGTCAACCAGCAAGTACCGAAGATACCAAACGAGATTTTGGTGAAACGTGTCTCTCTCTCTCTCTCTCTCTCTCTCTCTCTCTCGCTATATATACAGAGTGTCCGGGGTGTACTTCCTAATCTGTCGGAAGCATGCAGGGGAGGTCAATATAACCGTACTTTGTCATAGAAAAAAAGTTCTAAAGTGCGCCTTGTCGGAGATATAGAGCCCTAAAAAGGTACCCAGTGATTTACCTTATCGGCTCTAAGTTTAGAATCAACTTGTATAATTAAATGAAATTTTAATATTTTATAGAGGCCATTAAGACTAATTAAACCATACTATAGTAGATGTTTTGGATCATCAGAGAAGTCAGGAACGGACTTGCAGCCACACTCGTTAGGCCTAATTTTTGACAGGTGTCATTTCACAGAACTGAAAACTAATTTTTTAAATACTTTGGTCATTCTTCTTCAAAATAGCTACTCTAGATAACTCGGTTTTTATGCAAAAAACTCAAAAAATACTAATGCTAAACACAAACAGGTAAAAATCAGGTTGTCATTGTTAAAACCTACATAATGAATTACTATTGACGGAACATGTCAAAGTCGGCTTCAAGTAAAAATAATTTTAAGAAATGGAAGAACATTCTTACGCATAGTATGTTGATATGCATTTAAATTATGGTGTAGTGCTGTCAAATCCTTCGAAGGCAAGAAAACTTTATGTTGAAAGATTTCCATCTCGAACATTGCCAAGTCCAATAATCTTTCAAAAGTTTCATCGAAACCTATGGGAAACAGGTGAAAGATGATTAGAAAATAATTATTAAAATTTACGATTTACCTTTTTAAATGTTTAATTTAGGATCATTTTTGTCGCGATCTGGCGGTGAGGGCCCTCCCAGGAGAGCACGAGACCCTGACGTTGAGGAACAAATTTTGCAAGATATTGCTGACAACTCTTCAAACAGCATAAGAAAGTTCACGACGCACAACAATGTTAGAAAAAAGATTGTATATGAAACTCTGACAGAACAGTTACTTCACCTGTACTACGTTGAAAAAGTACATGCTATGTCTCTGGATGATTATCCCGCAACACTTCATTACTCTAACTGGTTTATACAGCAACATAACCTAAATATAAATTTTTTTAACCTTATTTTTTTACCAATGAGGCCGGTTTTACAGGAGAGCATAATAAATTCACATAATTTATATTTTTTGGATCAGGAAAACCCGCACGCTATACTTTAAACCAAATACCAACAAAGGTTTATTGTAAATGTTTGGACTGGCATCATCGGAAATAACTTCATAGGTCCATTTGTTTTTGAAGGAAGACTCAATGGTTAGATTTATTTACAATTTTTGCAGAAAAATTTCAATAGTTTATCGAAGAACGTACCTCTTAATGGAAGAATGCAAATAAGGTAGATGAATGATTTTAGATCATTTTAGCAGTATAGAACGTCAGCACTTAACAAACGTTTTTGGCCTTCGATGGTCGAGGTGGACCTGTTTTATAGTCACGAAGGTCTCCAGACTTAAATCCCTTAGACTTTTACTTTTAGGGACATCTAAAAGAACTAGTTTATTCAACAGCAGTAAATACTAGAGAAGAAATAGTGCAGTGCAGCGGGAAAATATTCGAAAAATTAGAAAATTTATTGAAGTACGTGGAGCCCATATTGAACATTTGCCAAAATAACATTTAAACGTTTTCACTATTTCTGCATTTTAATAACATTATAAATGAATTGAGCTCCGATCAACCTTTTGACAGGTTTCTGGCCTAGAAATAAATTATGAGTGTCTATCTTGAAAAGGAATGGCCAAAGTACTTAAAAAATCAGTTTTCAGCTCTGTAAAAGGGAACCTGTAAAAAATTAGGCCCAACGAGTATGGCTGCAAGTCTTTTCCTGACTTTTCTGATGATCTAAAGCATCTATTGTAATACGGTTTAATGAATTTTTATGGCCTATATAAAATTTCATTAATTATACATGCCGATTCAAAATTTAGGGCCGATAAGGTAAATTGTTAAGTACCCCTTTAGGGCTCTGTATCTCCGTTAAGGGGCACGTGAGGAATTTTTTTCTATGCGAAGTAGAGTTATCTTGACTTCCTCTCTATGCTCTCGAGAAGTTAGCAAGTATTTACCGGACATATATACGTATATGTATAGGGCGCTGATTACGAATCTGAAGTGCGAGTTCGAGAACTCCTAAATTCAAGATAGTGTGTCCAATATGGAAAATTTTAGTACCTGAATTTTAAAGATTATTCTTGGGTATTCAATTGTTGGGATCCAATATCCCCCTTTTTAACCGACTTTTAAAAGAAGGAGGTTCTTAATTCGTCGACTATGTATTTTTTTTCATGTATGTACACCGATTACTTCGGAACGGCGACACTTTTTTTGAATGAAATTTTTTACGTTATGTTCAGGAAGTTGCCACAGCGGTCCCATATTTTTTGGGACAAAATTGGTGCAGTAATATCCAAGATGGCACTGACCATATGACGGCTAAAGAAATTAATTTTGTGTGATTTCCTCCAAAATTGCTAGGGAAGAGTTTTCGGGGTCTCACATACCATATCTAAAATTATTTTTTTTAAATTCAATATGGCGGATCCAATATGGTGAACGAAAAAATCAATTTTGTCCGATTTTCTCCAAAATTGGTTTGGGGGAGCTCTCGGTGTCGCACAAAGGAATCTGAAACTATTTTTAAAATGGCGGAACCAATATGGTGAACAAAAAATTAATGTTGTCCGATTTTCTTCGAAATTGATACGGGGAAGTTTTCGGGCTCGGAAATAACGAATCTAAAATTATTTTGAAAAAATTCAATATGGCGGACGAAAAGATCAATTTTGTCCGATTTTTCCAAAATTGGTATGAGGGAGTTTTCGGGGTCGCACATAGCGGCTCCAAGATTATTTTTAAAAAATTCAATACGGAGGATCCATTATGGCGGACAAAATCAATTTTGTCTGATTTTCTCGAAAATTGGTATGAGAGAGTTTTCGAGGTCGCACATAACAAATTTAACATTATATTTAAAAAAATTCAATATGGCGTATCCAATATGGGGGATTAAAATTAATTTGATCGGATTTTTTTCAAAATTGATATGAGGGAGTTTTTGGGATCGCAAATTACGAATCTGAAATTACTTTAAAAAAATTAAATACGGCCGGTCAAAGATGATGGATTAAAGATTTTACATCTCTCGATTTTGTCTAAAATCAGTATTGGATGATTTTTGTTTGCGCTAATTACGAGTTTAAAATATTTTTTTGAAAAACCAGACCACTTTATTCTTATGTAATTCGATGCCTTTAATCCAAATCTGAGGTCCGCTTTCCCATACCACGTTAAAATCAAGATCATTTCAAGGACCTATTGAGTAAAATTCACTAAACAAATCTTGAAAAGAAGATATATAGGCTTCTGGGGACGCTGGATACAAGCCGGTGGTTTATTTAGTCTTTCAAGAGTTTCTATAATCCCATAACGTCAGCCAGAGGTCATTTCAAGTTTAAATTGAAAAAATCTAGTAAATTAATCTGAAATAAAAAATATGTTGATTTGTTGGAGTCGGCGAATCCGAATTAGTAGTTTGTTTGATCCCTCGATGTCATTTTAAGGTTAAATTGAAAAAATGCATGGTACAAAAGGCAACCAGTGGATACGTAGAGCACATTCCAATAGTTTCAGTTCTATTTTTGCCAACTAATTGATTATTTCTGTTCAAATCCTCGCATTTACAGGCACATGAAATTGGCAAATTACCACGTTAATGACTTTATCAAGAAAGAGAACAAACTATACAATGAAATTCTTCTGTAGGTGTTAAAGTTACTGAATCTGGTTTTCCCAAGGTCAAATTTAAAGAAAGCGTGTATTGAATCCCAACAACTGAGTACCTAAGTATAATCTTTAAAATATAGCTACTAAAATTTTTACGAATCTAATGCTGCCCTATTGGACTCGCCATTTTGGATTTAGGAGTTTTCGAATTCGTATTTCAGATTCGTGATGAGCGCCCCGAAAACACCTGAGATACTACTCAATTTTTTAGGAATCTAATGCCACCATATTGAGTAGATCGATATCCATTACATAACAAATAGTTTTTATAAGAGTATAACACAAAACCCCAAGCTCTAATATAAAAACTTGGTTCGTTCACCTGTCTGCTGTGTAGTGGCCATCAATCTAGCTGCACGTAAAGTATGTGGTTTTGAGCGCTCGTATTTCGCCTTAAAAACTCGATCCGCTCACATGTCTGCTATGGTAATAGATATTGATCTAGCTGCGCATGAGTTATTTGAGTTTGGGAGCTTGGATTTTCGATTAAAAACTCGATCAGTAGTGAACATAACCCGATTCGCTCGATCCCCCCACTCCTCGACCTTGACCTTGACCTTGCTTCACCCCTCTTTGGCCCCGCCCACATGTCCTTGTCATTGACCTTGAAAGTGCACGTGTGCTTTGGCCTTGGCCTTGTGTCCAAGGTTGTGTGTGTGACCTTGACCTTGACCTTGGTCGAGACGACCTTGACTTTGTTGAAGGTCATCTTGGGTGTGTGACCTTGAAGATATGTTACGTGGTTGGGGGTGACCTTGAATGGTTTTATATAAGGTATGGGGCAGTTTCATTCATCAGTTGGCTCTGACTTGTATAGGTAGTACATGTGTTAATATTTGACAAATCATGGCATATGTTTGTGAAAATTGCGGTTCTAAGTTTACTAATATTTATAATATGAGACGCCATCAAAGAGAATCGTGTGCGGCGAGATTTAATGAAGTGCCTGGAGGAAAACGGCTCCGAATTGAAGAGTATACATCGACGATTCCGCTAATTAATTGCGCTACATGTAATGTAGATGTTCCAATAAATCATATGTCGGTGCATAAACGAACACAACAACATAAAAATAATTCATGGTTGCCGGTATGTCATGGTGTGCAACTCGTTCAATGTGCCTTCAAAAGGAGAATTGCAACCTATCGGGTTAGCAGTGATATGGAGCATTCCGATTACGTAATGTTCTTTGCAGACATTAAATCCAAGGTGGTGGAACTTGTTAATAATTTATTGCGTGTGCATCATGCTTTAAAAGTTAACATGACAGCTGTTGGCGAGTACATGCTTCCATCACAAGAAATATTCAGTGAAAAATCCTTCAACACTGCTAATCAAATAATTAGTGTAGAAAGTGATTTGGATGCCGTTTACCATTCTTTCACCGAATTAATAAAAACGCAGGCGACAGAGTTCCAGGAGAAAGATTCAGGTATGGAAAAATCAAAACCCGATATATTAAACTGATTTTTATATATTATTTTTCTTGTTATAGGATGGGCTCTTGTGCGAATTTTATACTTGGAAGTTGGTATCAACAAGTATATGCCTATGGGTGGCTCATCATACATCAAGTTGCCGTGTTCTATTGAAAAGAAAGGAGCTGTCGTCAATGTGATTAACCAGGACGAATTTTGCTTTGCGTGGGCTGTAACATCAGCATTGTTTCCTCCAACAGCAGAGCCTTCACAGAAGACATCCTACCCCCATTTTTCTAGAGTGCTAAATGTAACAGGTATGGATTTTCCAGTAAAATTACGTGACATTAAAAAATTTGAGGAAATGAACAACATATCAATTAACGTATACGGTCTGGAATCTAAATATGAAAATAATGAAGTAATACATGAAGTTATTGGTCCACTGAGGTATGCGTCAAAAAAGTTGGATAGGCATGTAAATTTATTGTTAATTACAAAAGACTGTAGTAGTAAAGATGGCGGTGAACATTTTTGTGATACGACTTGTTCAAAGAGTCATTATTGTTGGATTCGGGATTTATCACGTTTAGTTTCAAGTCAAATTAGTTGTCAACAACATAAAATATATTTCTGTGATGGTTGCCTCATTTATTTTAGTACACCGTCAGCTTTAACTTTACATCAAAGCTACGATTGTAACCACATTTTCACGCAAACACCCTCAGTGGATTTAAAAATCGATAAATTTGGAAAGAGTGTGCCGGAAAATATTTTAAAATTCGAGGGTATAGAAAAGCAAATGCGCGTTCCATTCGTGGTTTATGCAGATTTCGAATCTGTTTTAAAACCCGTTGAAACGGTACAACCAAACCCACAAAATTCTTACACTGTAAAAAGTTTTAAACATGAACCATATTCTTTTGCTTATTTAATTAAATGCTCTTTTGACGACTCACTTTCGAAATTTGAGCTATTTCGGGGGAATAATGCAGCTCAAGTCTTTGTGGATCGTATCGAGTGTGATTTAAGGGCTCTATACAACACATATTTAAAAGACATTAAGCCTATGAAACCGTTAACGCCTGAAGAAAAAAGGGAGTTTAATGATGCTAAAATATGTGGTATATGTGAAGGCCCTTTTGAAGAGGGTGAGATTAAAGTACGAGACCACTGTCACATAACTGGTGCAAAAAGATTTGGTGCTGCACATTCCGTTTGTAATTTAAATTATAAATTACCCTCTTTTATCCCTATCATATTTCATAACTTAAGCGGTTACGACAGCCATTTATTTATAAAAGAGTTATGTAAATATGGGGATAAAATTGGTGTTTTGGCTCAAAGTAAGGAAAAGTACATATCATTTACCAAAAGCATTTATGTGCACGATTATTTTGATAGTAAATGTGGAAAAGTCAAGAGGAAATATTTAAAGTTGCGATTTATTGATAGTTTTAAATTTCTGTCAACGTCTTTGGAAAATTTAGGCAGCGGTTTAAACGACGACGATTTTATTGAAACGCGGAAACATTTTTCAAATATCAACCAATTTAATTTGATGCGTCAAAAGGGTGTTTTTCCCTATAGCTTTATTGACTCTATAGAAAAAATGGAAAATACATGTCTTCCAAGTAAAGATGAATTTTATGATAATTTACGGGAAGAACATATTAGCGATGAAAGCTATAGAAGAGCAAAAGAAGTATGGCGCTTGTTTGGGTGTAAAACTTTGGGGGACTATTCGGACGTGTATTTAAAATCAGATGTGTTGCTATTGTGTGATGTTTTTGAGCAATTTCGGAATAATTGTTTAAAATTCGATAAACTTGATCCAGCACATTACTATACCCTTCCAAGTTTATCATTTGATTGTATGCTACGTATGACTAAGGTAGAGTTAGAGCTCTTAACTGATATAGACATGATACATTTTTTTAAGAAAGGTATACGCGGCGGCATAAGCCAGTGTACAGAAAGGAAGCACATCGCTAATAATATTTTTTTACCAGACTATGACCCAACAAAACCTTCTTCATTTATAACATACCTTGATGCTACAAATCTATATGGTCATAGTATGTCACAAGCATTACCATATGGTGGTTTTCGATGGTTAAGCGAGCGCGAAATTCTGGATTTAAATATTATGGCTGTTGGTGATGATAGTTTACATGGCTACGTTTTGGAAGTGGATGTGCATTATCCGACTGAGTTGCATGATGCACATTCTGATCTTCCATTTCTAGTAGAAAATATCATACCGCCAACAGAAAACGCTAAATTACCGAAATTAATTCCTAATTTACAAGATAAAAAAAAATACATTGTACACTATAGAACTTTAAAACAAGCCATCGCCAACGGCTTAGTGGTAATGCAAACCCATCGAGTATTACAGTTTGAGCAATCAAAATGGCTAAAATCGTATATTGATTTTAATACCAATTTACGTAACAAGGCCACCACAAAATTTGCGAAGGACACTTTTAAATTAAAAAATAACGCGATATTTGGTAAAACTATGGAAAATGTGGAAAATCGAAAGGATATAAAATTAGTAACACATTGGGAGAACAGTGTAGGCAGAAATGGAGCTAGAGCACTAATATCCCGCCCCAATTTCAATAGTAGCTCGATATTTACCGAGAACTTTGTTGCTATACATATGAATAAAGTTAAAATATTGTACAATAAACCAATTTATATCGGTTTTTCCATATTAGATATATCAAAGACTGTAATATACGATTTTTATTATAATTTTATTAAATCCAAGTTTGGCGATGATGCTTCGTTACTTTACACCGATACTGACTCGCTTATATTAAAAGTGTATACGGAAAACTTTTATCAAACTATATCAGAAAACCCCGAAAAATTCGATACATCAAATTACCCCGAAATTAATAATTTCAACATAATTAAAAGTAATTCTGTAGTTGGTAGAATGAAAGATGAGTTTCCTGGTGATCCGATAATAAGTTTTTATGGTACCGGCGCGAAGGCTTATTATGTAAAGTCCATTAATAATGAATTAAAAAAAGCCAAAGGTATCAAAAAATGTGTTATCGAGAAAGACCTTCATCTGGAAGACTACCAAAGAATTGTTGAACGGGGTGGTTTGATATTAAGAAAGATGAAGACATTTAGAAGTGAATTACATAACATTTATACCAACATAATAAATAAAGTAGCATTGTCACATAGCGATGATAAACGTTATGTAATTCCCAGTTCAACCAAAACTCTACCTTGGAGGCATGCAGACATAGATTTTTACAAAACAGACCCGGAAGAAAACTTAGCAAATTTAGTCACCGTGTTGGAATCATTTCTAAGTCAGGACAGCACGTAATCTGGAAAATCCATATTTCATTATTTGTATTGTTTTTATTATTTCTATTAAACATACAACATTAATATGTAACGATAGTATTGTAATTTTTTTTTTTTTTTTTTTTTTTTAAATAAAAAACATGTATTCATTACTTGATTGCTTTTTTATTGAACCTTTATTTTAAAATTATAAATATATAATGAAGTGTCGACAAATAACAAACTGTAAAAGTTATTGTTGAAAAATTTGTCTAATAGTAAATTAAACGCACAGGTCTACGAGTAAATGTTTAATGTGAAACAGGTTTGCTGACAAGATCCTCCATAGTCTTTTCAATTTTCAACATTCTAGAGTTAAGTTCATCACGCAGTTCGTCTTGCCTAAGTTCATATATTGCAATAACAGTATCATCAATGTATCCTCTAAGTTCTTGACCGGTTTCAATTAATTTCTTGCATACGTAACCTTCAAGTTGGTTTCTGAATATATCTTTAATAACAATTGTTGAGTCATGTAAAGCTTTCTGCGTATCTTGCACACACTGAGCAAGGTTATTATCAACATAATTTCGTGTGGTCGCATCGTCTCCTTCAAGAGGTTCTGCTAAATAGCACAATCTTTTGCTTCCCATGTCGTAATCTCCATTAGGTGTAAGTTTAAAACCTATTCCTGAAGGACCTCGCATAAAGTTAAAATCCTTAAATTTTCTTTTGCGACCGAACTTATCAATAGTGTTTACTTCTGACATTGTTATGTGAGACTGATTTGAAACCATTAGATTTCACCCTAATATATGGTTCTATTTCATTAATAAACGGACTCTGCAGAAAAATATGGATTGCAAAACGTATTTTAGGTGATGTTTAATAAATACACATACAGATTCATTTTACTATTGTTTTATTGAAAAAAAAATTAAAATATAACAAAAGATTGAGTTTACTTTTTATTATTAAAAAAAATAAAAAAAATAACAAACAAAAAAATTAAAAATTAAGAAATAAAATACATGTTAATTTCTTCTGTACAGGTAAGCTTCTTCTATGACCCAATTTCTTCTCTGGATGGCACGTTCATTAATGTCCTTGAACTGGTAGTAAACTAGTCCACAAAAGCCGCATTGTACAAATTTAACCCTGAAAAGGTCAATGTAGTTGAAGTCGTACGTAAGATCATTTCGCCAGCAGATACCTAGTCTTTTACAATGATGACAAGTTAAATAAAAAGCTTTTGGTATATGACTGTATGTTTTGGCTGCTTCACTAGGTTGTTCATCAGTTGGCAACATGATGTTTGAATATGTTGTACTTTTCAATCGCGGTACTCTAATTATGTATTACTTTTTAAAATAACCTTGACAGGACCAAAAAAAAATCCTTGAAAATTACAACCTCGAAAACGACCCTGACATTGACGGATACTTTGACCTTGGCCTTGGCCTCGCATCTAACAAGTTTAGTACTATATTTATATGCTTCTTTAAAATAACCTTGACAGGGGCAAAAAAAAAAAATCCATGAAAATTACAACCTTGAAAACGACCCTGGTATTGCCGGTTACGTCGGCCTTGGCCTTGGCCTTGCATCTGACAAGTTTAAATATTATACTTAATGCATCGAACAAAAGGAATAAAGGTGGTGTAGTGGGGGAAATGGGCATAAAAGCAGACTTGCTGGCTCGAGCTCTTCACAGTTCGTCAGAACAGCAAACAGTACAGTGCTAAGAAAAAGTTAATTGTG
Source organism: Diaprepes abbreviatus (assembly GCA_034092305.1). Taxonomy (NCBI): domain Eukaryota; kingdom Metazoa; phylum Arthropoda; class Insecta; order Coleoptera; family Curculionidae; genus Diaprepes; species Diaprepes abbreviatus. The sequence goes on from JASJET010000303.1 coordinate 2,170,745, forward strand.
TGAGTTTGAATATCGAAAATGTCTAGTGTACGGTCTCTTTTAGATGCTCTTGACGTGAGCTGCGGTTCACAGCAAGGCATGCTGGATAACATGAGTGGTTTAGAAGTGTTAAGTCCGGGGGTGTTCGAGAACTGGAATGGCGTGGAGCATGAAGATGCCGAAGACCGAGCCCTCAACGATGGTCGCGACGAGGAGTTAGTTCAGTCGGCAGCGCAATTCCTGGAATGCTGGACGGAGGAGAAGGAGCCAAAGATAAATGTGATTAGTGATGTGGTTGTGCGAAAAGCATCGCGGCCTAGGGAATCTTCTCCGAAAGCTTCAAAACTGAAAAAGCTCTTGACTATGCGGAAGTCGGAAATCGCCGATAAAAAAACATTTTATTCGGCGATTAAAGGTGTGGGACAAGGGAAGAAGAAAAAGTTTAACTTTAAGCGTCCCTCCACCCCTGTTCCATTACCCGACTTCCTAAAAACAGCACCGCAAGAGCCATTGTCAGTAGAAGTGGAAGTCATAGAAGGCCCCGATGGACCAACACCACCAACGCCACCAACACCGGCCAGCGTAGAGAATGAAATAGTGTCGGAGGTGAAGTCTTCCCCAGCGCCAGCGCCACTGTCGCCGATATTGGGGTGCCGGAAACCCATGAAGAAGCGGTTTAAGCGGTGTTTTGAAGGCGATGAAGTTTCCGCTGCTTCGTCGTCGTCGTCGTCGTCGTCATCGTCTTCACCAAATAAAACCGCGTCTTCTTCCGAGCCATCACAACCGGAGTGGGTCGAAGACTTCACCAACTCTCAGAAGACCAAATTGACCGACATTTACGCCATGAAAAAACGCTTAGTGAATGAAGTGAACGAGTGTGCCAGTGACATTATAGAACTTGAAAGACAATTAGAGATAAAAAAGGTGAAATCTGCGCGGTTAAAAAGACAATTAGAGGACTTTAATAAATTATGTAGTAGGTGTTAGGTAGTTGTAGAGATTAGCTTTTAATTTATAGTATTAAGTTTGTAAATATATATATATATATATATATATATATATATATATATATATATATATATATATATATATATATATATATATAATGTAGTTAATAAAAAAGTGTTTGATCAAATTTTTTATATTTTATAATGAGAATAAAAATGACTGAAAATTTATTTTTGTGTGTTATTTCATATATTCCATTTCATAATATTAGGTAATAAAAAAAAAAAGAGTGAATAATCCACTAAAACTACGCAATAGCAATAGTTGTAAATATTTTCTGATAATATTTACAAGTATGCTAAAACATGGTTCGGTTTATGAAGTTAAGGTTCTGTCGCCAGAACTTCTAATACTTTGTATCTCAATATTGTATGTTTTTATGAAAAAAACATAAAATATTGGTTACAAAGTATTATAACCAACTAAAACTACGATCAAATTATTTTGTGGTCCTGAAAAGGACCGTTTGGTTGTAAAACATGCGACTCTTTTATTGAGTTGTGGAGTCGCACGGCCCGTCATCATCAGCGGGGGTGGCGGTGCTGTCCTCTGTGTATTCGATGATGAACCGCCAAAGTTCATCCCATCTAGGATCGTTCGGCTCCCACTCCAAACAATTCTCTGTGGTAGAATCTACCACAGGGCATTGGATGGGTTGTTGTTGTTGTTGTTGTTGAGTCGCTGACATGTTGAACTAAAATGATTGTAATAAGTATTGGTGGTCGTATATATAGAGACAAATTAATGGTGGGGGGTGAAAACAAATGTCGTATTACGTATTGAGACCAAAAGTTGTTTGTGATCTCAAATACGAACGAACGATTTAGCTAGGTTCCACCAGCACTTAAAGTTTTAATACTTTGTATCTAATATTGTATATTCTATACATGCAATATTAGTAACAAAGTACTAATATGTACTAAAACTACGATCAAAGTATTTTGTGGTCCTGAAAAGGACCGTTGTTGTGTGCCCTTAAAAAGGGCCAGGGAGAGTGTGGGCTTATGGTGCCCCATCCTCGCTGGTCGACCACCAGCTTGACGAATCGCAGGGGCCTTGTGGGTCGTCGGGTGTTGGTGATGCTGGAATTTCCAGCACCGCATCTTCCGTCGAGTCCGGCTCTAGCTGCGGCGACGGAGTTTCGAGTCTTTGTAAGACCCAATCACCCGCATCGTCTAATTCCACTAGACCCGGATCATGGTCATATACTAGCGGAATCGGCTCATCCAAGTCGTCCCAACGTAGGACGTCAATTTCAAAATCCACCTCGTCGTCGTCGTCGAAGACTTGCAGGTCTCCAACGTTGTCGGCTACGGTGTCATCACTAAAGATGGATGAGCCTCGGCTGGCGGGTCTTTCTTCCTCCATGTTCATCGTATGAGGGTTGATGAATATATGACTGTGTAACTGACCCAGTCTCATATATATAGAACTACCCCCACCCCACCAACGGATTCTAAATGTTATGTATTGGTGAGAGCTTATAGAATTATTGATTTTTTCAAAAACTTTAAATAAGGAATTAGATTTGTTTAGACAATAAGACTTATTCTTAATATTTTGTGAAGAATAAATTACAAAAAAAAAAAAATAATAGAAACCTTGTTTGAACTGTTAATATTTTCATAGGTTCTCAAGCATATAACTTGGCACTTAAGCTACGAGACAAATCGTCGTTAAACGAATATCTCGCCCCATAAGTGACGATTACTAAACTACGATCAAAATATAATGTGGTCCTGAAAAGGACCGTTTTTGTGGCCCTAAAAGGGCCTGGGGGGAGGGTGGGGTGCCTACCGTGGAGTAATACCCAACGATATTAACACCGACCTAGGTGCAGCCCTTGGTCTTCTCATTGGCGGCACCGTCGTCGTCGCTGGTGGTGTCGGCGTTGCAGGCGGTGCCGAAGGTGCCGCTCCTGGTGCGGTACCCCCGCACTCCTCACACTTGCATATTTTGCCGGGACTTAGGAAAAAAAAAAAAAACCCTCCCCTACAACTTCCACATACTCCCGTTCGGCGGCCCTAGCCTCCTAACTCGAGAATTTCAATTTTTTCGTCTAAATTTTTTGTCATTTTTAAGATTTTCCAAATTTTTTTTTCACCATTGTATTCTACTCAAAATTCTAGGTAATTAAAGTGCTTTTATTTTTTCTCTATCTTGAACGGTTCCCGAGCTACAGCGCTTTAAAGAATTCAAATTACTAACTTTCTATAACCCTTTTTTTCAAATTTCATTTTTTCGAATTTTCAAAAATACTACAATATGTAGAAAAAAATTCTCTCTTTAATTTCCCAATACCGTTTTTCTCTAAATCTTCAACTTTAGCGCGTATTCAGCATTTTCAAAAAAAAAAAAAATTATAATTTTTTTTACACCATCGCATTCTCCTCAAAATTTTGGGCTATCAAAGTGCTTTTATTTTTTTTCTATCTTGAACGGTTCCCGAGCTACAGTGCTTTAAAAAATCCAAATTACTAACTTATTGTAACCCTTTTCTTAAAATTTCATCTTTCCGAATTTTGAAAAGTACTACCATATGTAGAAAAAAATTCTCTTTCTAATTTCCTAATATCATTTTGCTCCAAAACTTCAACTTTGGCGCGCATTCACCATTTTTCAATTTTTTTTTGAAAAATTTTTTTTTTACGTTTTTACTATCGAGAAAAATGCTTGCTTATAGTACTCGATTTCCTCTATAATTTTTTCTTATAACTTTTTTCCCTATTCCTAACCGTTACTTTCCTACAAATTTTCTAAATCGTTGTTTTCATATTTTGCCTTAAAAATTTTTTCTTGTGTTATTTAAGCTCTTTTTTCCACTTAATAAACCACCATTTTCTAAATTCCCGTACTCTTTTCTTAAAGAGCGGGCTTTTCCGCAAGCTTTTTTTTTTGGTTGGGTTTCAAATAAATATAAAACTACTACTTCACTCATTACAAATTTATTGATTCAAGAACATTATTTTGTGTTACATATAATAGATACATTAAAATATAGATTTATTGGTCACCGAACCGTTTAATACATTATAACTAAAAAATGAGTCGTGAATAACTAATGCGTACACTTTAGTGTCTTTGGGGAATTTATTCTTTCTCGTTTGGAACTCCAATTTTACATCCACTGTCGATGAGTTAATCGCCTCTGGTTGATGACTGCAATTGATAATAAAAACGGGGTTTTTCATATATTCCGCGAACGTTATCATCGGATCGTTTATTTCGCGCCCGTAGTAGCTGCTTTGGAAGTTTTCGTAATTGTAATAGGCTGCTGCGTACAGTTTCTTGGCGAAATCTAAATTCCATCTTTCGTATGGATAAACGGTTGAATTCAGATACAGTCTAATGTCGCATACGTCGGCGTGGGTAAACTGGGTTGCGTTTTTTTCTTTCTTGTCGCAATTATTGCTGTCTTGAAACCCGACGATTATATAGCGCGGTCTTTCCAGACTTGTACTCGTTCTCAAGGCCCACACGTCGGAAGATGTTTGCCTTAAAGCTGGTAATTCGTACAGATCCCATTTACGATATGCCATTTGAATACTGGCATTGTTTCCTCCTTTATTAATGCGAGACAGTATTTTCAATTTTTGCTTGTCGTCTGGAATGATGTGACGAATTTTCCATTCGATTTTGTCGATACTAATTTCTGCCTCTACTTCGCCGACGTAACAATTGGTAAAAGTGCGAGCTATAATCATAATAAGCTCTTGTTTTACGTTGAAAACACCTTTTGCGTAATCTTCGGCGAATCCCATAAGATATTTTAAGGGTAATTTCCCGGAGAATACGTTACTTGCCGTGTCTACGATATCTTGGTTTGCTTCGTCGAGACCCCATCCGCACGTCATGAGAGATCTTTGTTGCAAACTTCCGAATGAAACCATGGTTTTTAATGTCGTCGTAACTCCAGGTTTACGAACCACGGCGACCTGTTCACCTCCCATCTCGTAGCGAATTTCATCGAACAAAAATGCGAGGGCATTATTTGATAAAAAACATCTTTTCGTTGCGTCTATGGGTTTAAATTTTCCTTCGATATATATGTAACTTTCGGCGATATCCAGTATAATATCTTGAAAATTAATGGGGATACGGACTTCATCCGAATTGTTGAATGATGGAGATCCGTATGGTTTATACGTATGCTCTTCTAGACTAATAATGGAATTGTCCAAGATGGGCTCGGAGAAAACCTCTATTTTATCGCTGGTGGTGGAAATCATTTTCGCACTTTAAGACCGATTGATTTTAAAAATTTATAGTCTTCGGCAGATAACTGTTGAGATGTTTGTGATCTAACGTCTGGACGACGACTAACCTTGACGTTAACTCTTCTTTTACTTTTATTATGTTTCGGCGGTTCCCCCATCTTAGTCGACAGCACACACAATTGACGATTGAAGCAAAAACCCATTTCTATGAAAGTTTCTTCAGTTCCAATTTCACGATTATTTTCTCGCCTTGAAAATTGATTAGATCACCGCTATCGTCCAAGATGCGAAGAGTAATGTTGTCGATAAACTGACGTCCTGCCGGCATTAACGGCATATAAATATTATTTTGTGGTTCTTTACTGATTTTGTAACCGGGCTCCACGTCGATATCGAATTCGAACAAGGTATGACCTTCCACCGAATTCATATATGCTCCGGAAATTATATTACAATCTACGCGTATGATGCGTACTTTCATTATTTCCACCATCTCGGTTGATTCGTGCTTTTTGTCTCTTTTTAACACTGTATGATTAAATCCTAACATTTTACCGATACTCGCCTCTCCCCGGAAATCTATAGTATATTGGGATTTCAGTTCACATTTCAGCGTATTATTATTAGCAACCAAGTAAAAGATTCCATCGTTCTTTTCTTCAGTTGAAATCCTCAAAGCCTCCAACATACCTTTACCTATCTCATCTATTTCATAGGCCCCAGGTGGAATCTGCAATTGTATCGGCTCGGTGGTGTAACCCTCCTTCATGTAGGCAAACTTATTGTTGCTTTCGTCCACATTAAAAATTGAATTGTATGTGTAAAATCCCAGCAATGCCAGACCATATTTGTTTTCTCTATTTAATTCGACTGGTGGATAAAAATCGGCGCTTAAGACGCTCGAGTGTCCTGTTAGTGTGAACGTATAAGACATGACTAACCATTAAAACATCACACATCTCGGTTTTATTCTTAGCGGCAACATTTAAAAAGATTCATCGTCACACATTTTCTCACTGCATTAGATAGTGATGTTTTTATGCTATTTTCTGCTTTTATGCACACATCGCTGATTTTGCAATAACAACAAAATATTTTTCTAGCCGTAGGATCCTCATCAGTCATAACCTCGTTTAAATTGCTGCTGCTGCTGCTGAAATAATGTTTGCAACCGCACTGATATTTTAATATATCGATATCGCTTTTAAGGTGCTCGGGCAACTTTTCCCAAACGAATGGAATTTCATTTGGGGCTAATGCAATCATCACTTCCTTGGGCATGTTTTCTAACTGTTTCACGGTCATTTCCCTTAATCCACCGGCTAGATGAAATGCTTTCAGTGATTGCAACATTTTAGTATAGTTATTGCGATCCATTTGCGGTGTTAATGGTGACGATGATGATGATGACATCTTTTACGCTGATGATTCGACAAGAAACTTTAAGCACAAATGTCCACACCAGACTGTTCCAAAATCCTGCTGACGATCGTATGTATAGTAAATAATTTTTGATGGTTCCGATCCCGTTTGTAGATATCGTACCAATTCGATCGGTGGGGGTAAATCGCCGAAGCTGTCATAATATGTTACTTTAGAATTATTTTTTCTATAAGCTACCCAATGAGTCCCTGCACCACGCGTACTATCCAAATTCACTATTGCTGCTTCGTAACGTCGAGGACCTTGTCTAGGTAATAAATCCCTCATATAAACGCCTCGAAAGTGTCCTATTCTTTTCTTTTTGGCATATTTTTCTATATCGATGTTAGATAGTGGTCTTCGAGGTAGGGATTCAATTAGTTTTTTGATCTACGATTTAAAAATAATCCCATACCTTTACGATATGGCTTTAGAAACAAACCATTTCCTTTCGATTTTAAATACAGGCCGGCACCGGTTTTATCTTCGCTGCTTTTTTTTACTGCTTTTATGGCGCGCACAATTCCCGCTGCCCCACCGGCTAATGAACCCAAAGCTGATAACCCGGCAAAAATTGGTATTAATGGTAATATTCCACCAGTTTTAGGAATCGGTATTATTCTCGGTGTACGAACCTTCCTTTTGCCACCTGCCGCTTTTACCGATCTACGTGCTGCCGACAGAGCTATTTTAGATGCATTCATGACATTTTTTTCCAACACATTTTTACTTCCGGCTTTTAATAATTCCCTTCGAACTGCTTGTCGAATAGCTGTTCCGAAACTGGCTTTCCGAACATGTCGATTTTTATTAACACCTTTCCTTTTTGTATGACGCGTGCCTTTACTAGATGTTTTTTTTGTTGATAATGATGATGGTACACCCATACCAAAACGTTGTTTTCCTTTCATAATGTTTGTAACTAACCAAGCTGCTGTTTTTTCACCTAAACTGGAATCTTTCGATTTTACTCTATTCCAAGCACTTTGTTCGAGCTCGTAATCCGCTCGATGTCTCGCACTTATGTTGTCTTTATTATGTAAATAGGCTAAATCGTGTTTTTTGCATGCGGCATCCAAAGGATTAATGCCTGGATCACCTCTTGTTACACGTTTTATTACTTTTGTTCCGGGTCCGCAATATTGATAACCAGGAATGTGTACCTCGAATGGTAATTTATTTATTAACGAATTCACAATACCGTATCCAGTTTTGTTGGAAACGTGAGACCGTCCACTTCGTTTGACGCTCGGCATCTGAATGACAGTTTTTGTGAAAAATTGCCTATAAAATATCAAATTTTCCTAAGATGCGCGTTATCGATCTTAAACAAAAACTTCCTATTGACAATCTCGATGAAAAAGTCGGACTTGGATTTGAAAAGAAGATAATGAAGAGACACGGTCCTCTACTTCCTTCCTCTATTCGCGGCCTGTTAATTGGTCCATCTAATTGTGGAAAAACTAATGTCATGATTTCGCTGCTTACACACCCCCTTGGGCTACGTTTCGAAAATGTCTATATTTACTCGAAATCTCTGTATCAACCGAAATATGAGTATTTAAGGAAAATTTTAGCGCCCATCAAAGGTTTAGGCTACTATGCCTTTAGTGATTCCAGTAATATTGTGGTACCGTCCGATGCAAAACCAAACTCTATATTTATCTTTGATGATGTTATATGTGAAAAACAAGATGTTATAAGATCGTACTTTAGCATGGGACGTCATAAAAATATCGACTCCTTTTACCTAGCGCAAACATATTCGCGAGTGCCTAAACAGCTTGTGCGAGACAACGCCAATTTTATTATTATGTTTAAACAAGATGAGTTGAATATGAAACACATATTTTCCGACCACGTTTCACCGGATCTAACTTTTACTCAATTTCAAGAAATGTGCTCAAAATGTTGGGATAATAAGTATGGATTTTTAGTAATTGATAAAGACAGTGATGTGAAATCGGGAAGATACCGCAAAGGATTTGATAGCTATATATTACTGTAATAATAAGAGAAAACGCTCATTTGATTGTTGAAACGTCCTTTGTTAACATCATGAATAACGCGATCGACTTAAAACGTAAACTAGTGGAAGCTACCAATGCCGTCAGAAAAAAATTTAAACAAATTAAAGCGGCTAAAGAGTTTAATGTTGTGGAATTGGAAAAGTTTTACGAACCCATTTCTAAGCCGTTGACAACTATATCTGATGTGGTTAAGCAACGTCAGCAGCAGCAGCAGCAGCAACAACAACAGCAACAACATTATCCAGCTACAAAGTCACATAGTCTCAGTACATCAGTGCAGTCGACTCAAATATCAGGTTTTCCCCAACCTACACATTCCTTTCAAACCTCCACACCTATTCAGCAGCAGCAGCAGCAGCATCGCATTTCAAAAGAAGATATTAGCCAATCGGTGTTTGATACACCCTCGACATCAACTAATACATCTCTCGCATCCGCTGACACCACAACTTCCGATACTTTAAACGCACACCTGAAAGGATTACGTTCGAAACCATCTCTATACGATACTGTATATGGTGTACGTTTTGGTTCAAAAACAGATCATAACAAAAATTTTATTGGTAATTTAGAGGTGCGTTTTCGAAATGGAAATATTGTCTTATACAAAAAAGGGAAAAATATTGCAGAATATGGTGGATCACCGGCACTTTATGATTTGTTATTTCTTAAAACACCCCCAAGTGTAGGCAAGGAACAACAACAATTAAGTGATAATGTACTTTCAACGTACAAGGAAATTTTGGAATCAACGAGTGCTGTCTACAACAATTTTAAAAAAAGTGATGGTTTATGGGAGACCAGATGGAACAAATATTTACGAATTATTAAACCTCTGATAATGGGCACAAAATTAGGTGGTACTATTACAAGAAAAAATCTCTCGGAAAAACTACAGTTACCCACAAAAAAGAAATTATCTTCGAAAAAATTTCAATATGTCTACTGGAACAAAGCTAAAGAGTTGGTGGATCGTTTACGTTTGTTGTGGAGTTCCAAAATGGCCGGTCACACTGGACACGAAAATGAAATTATGTCAATCATAGAGGAATTACGAGAAGAAGATATAATATATTAAGCTCAATATTTAATGATATTATTCAGTTCTTCCTTCGATCTGAAACCTTTAGTGTTACTAATAATATGGAGCCCAGTCTAGAAAAAATCAAGATTGTTAATGAACTACATAGAACGGCTAGAAAAAATTTTGTAAGACGGCGCACGATAATAAAAGGATACAGAGATTTGTGGCAAATTGATTTGGCTGAAATGCAACAGTATGCTGATGAAAACGATGGTTATCGTTATATTTTGGTCTGTATAAATTGTTACTCGAAATTTGTCTATACCAAAGCCATAAAAAACAAGACTGGTATAGAAGTTACTAATGCGATGAAAAGCATCATTGAAGAGGCATCATATACACCAACAAATCTGCAAAGTGATCAAGGAAAGGAGTTCTATAATACAAACTTTCAAGCCCTGATGAAAAAATATAATATAAATCATTATTCCACTTACAGCACAAAGAAAGCTGCAATTGTTGAGCGAGTCATAAGGACTTTAAAAAATAATTTATATAAACAATTCTCGACAAGAGGATCTTACAAATGGATACATATATTATCGGCAGTAACAAAAACCTATAACCATTCGAAACATCGCACCATTGGAATGAAGCCTGCAGACGTGCAAGAAAAAACACATATTAAAGCATATGATTATTTAAAAATTGTACCTAAAAAATTTAAGTTTTCCATGGGTGACATTGCGCGTATTAGCAAGTACAAAAGCTTATTCGAGAAAGGATATACGCCCTCTTGGTCAACCGAATTGTTTAAAGTTGTAAAAGTTAACGTTACAAATCCACCTACTTACTTGTTGGAATCGTTAGAAGGTCAGCCTATAAGAGGGTGTTTTTACGAATCAGAACTACAAAAAACAAGCAGTCCTGACGTTTATCTAGTAGAAAAGGTCCTTAGACAACGCAAGAAAAATCACATCGAACAATTATTTGTCAAATGGCTAGGATTTCCCAACCACTTCAACTCTTGGATAGATAAAGCTAATATTGTTTAAATAACATATTGTATGACTATATTTTTTATTTAAAATGTAAAATAAATAAACAATATATTGTAAAATAAAGTTTTTTATTTCAATCTTCATTATTAAAAACAATGACAATAAAACATCATACACATAAATAACATTTCAATATTCTTGGAGGGAAGGTCCAATTCACCGACGACTACGACGTTATCTTCAAGGCTATGCCACTCGGAGTGCGTTCTCCTATTCTTTAACCTGCTTTTTTTAGATTTTTTTTGAAGTCGAGTCGTACGACAGTGCGCTTAATGAGTCATTTAAAGGCTGATGATAGAGTATTTTCTGCATAACTTCAATTTTTGTTTTAAGCTCACTATTATTTTTGTATATCATGGGGAGGACATCCTTGTTAAATATGTCACATATTACAACTGCAAAATTGTAAAACTTTCTATTAACAAAGTGTTTTGTCACAGCATCGTCATCATCTTTAGGTTCGCCTAAGTTGGTTATGATTTTTCCACCCATATCATACTGCCCATCCGCTGTAAGTTTAAAACCAATCCCTTGTGGCCCAGATAATATATGATATTTTTCATTATATTTCTGACGACCAAATTTATCAATTGTGTTGTTTCCTCGACTCATTTTCAATCTTTACTAAACTATTTTATTTTTATTTGCCCTACTTATATTAAATATTTCAGCTGAGAAAAAGAAACACTGACTATGATCTACTGGGTTGGTATGTTTATAAAAGAAATAAAATAAAACTGTGATTGTAACAGATATTTATTTACAGTTATTTAATTGCACAAATACAAAAATTATAAAAAATTAGTTTTCCATGTCTTCGTTTTCGTTGCTCAAAATTCTATCCCATCCGACACTATTTCGATCGTCAACGTCTTGGGCTGTTGCTGTTGCAGAAACCAATTCATATTTTGCAGCAAGCTCACCTGGTAAATGTGGAATATTGACGAGGTATTCTTTTAATTCTTCTTCAACCATTTCAGCACAAAATGTATCCATGTCTATGGAACCATATAAAAATTTGTCGCACAAGTGTGCCCCAGCCATAAAATTGATTGTATCCCTGATCTCGTTCTTATATTGATCTTTGGTTACATCAATATGCGACCAATCATTTACGCTATCTAACATATCGTGAGCCCTATTTCTTAATTCTCTCCCCAACCAAAATATGTATCTATCTACACATTCGTTGGCGGTCGTCGTCGTCGTCGTCGCATCAGCAGACTTCTTTAACAGAAATAATGAACACGCGTAAGTATTCTGACATGTGCAACTATATTTTAAATTTAATTACATCCTTTTTTTCAAACAATTTACATACAATTTACTCCAATGAGCCAAAACGTAATAATGTTCGAGTATTGTTTCCAAAAACTCTAGTGCCCTGCCCCAAATAAGTTAGAGTGTATTTATCTTTAGTTTTACTCATAATATCTACAATATCGTCAGGTAGTGTTTCGGCCACACGTTTTGGTAAAAAAGTCTCAAATGTGCTATTATCACCGTCATCGTGTAAAGCCACTAAAAGAGTTTTACCAAATCGTGTAGTCATTGAAACCATCTTTACAATTTTATACACTTTGCCTACAATCATTTCGGTAACCTTTTTTTTCTCTAAAACCTCGAAATCTTTGCTAAACATTTCATTAATTTCATCTAGAGTTTCTTTTGCAATACTCATTATTGAAAAAAATGGTATATAAATCCAAAAATTACCGTGAATATAAAAGCACTTTCAGAACACTACACGAACACAATATTTGATGTTTATGCCACTGATATCTGCGACTGTTTGAAGTCACTTCTTCTCCCACGAACCTTTATAGCGGGGTTTCAAGGTCGAATTGTAACAATGGTGGGGGTAGCTTAACGATAGAAATAGTGGGAGGAGTATTCAAGGTCAAATGACGTCACACATTTAAATTGGTATAAGGATAACTTCAAGGACAAAATATAATGAAACAAATAACTACATTTTATGTACTTTATTCATTGATTTTTTTCTGCCATTCTTCTATGCGTTTAACATTATCACCTAAACCTAATTTCCTTAATTTGTTCAATAATAATTGTTTGTTTTTATATCTAAGAAAATTCTTACAAACTATACTAGCTAAAAGACACACTTCGGCATGGTCCATATACTTAAAAAATACACTAAAGTCCTGAGCCTCCGAATCTTGCATTTCATATGCGTAAAATTCCGAACAGGCTGCAGAAATTAGAAATTCCTCGTACATTTCTCGCACTAAACTTTCCATATTAACTACTACTACGTTAAACTTAAGTCCTACACTCTAATTTCATCTAACACAACCGGATCTGCAATGAACCTAATCAGTTTTTCCAAACAGTCACTAAACCCCAACTTTTTTATCTCACGAACAAAGTCTTGTAAATTTATTGTTTTGCTGCAATATTTACGACATGCATTCGCAGCCTTTTCATATTCATAAGCCAAATCACAATAGCGCGACGCCCATTCTGCTCGACTTTTCATTGCATCATTGAAATAATTATTAGCCGTTTCAGTGAACTCATCGCCCAATTTTTTTACTGTCTCTTGCAAAGCACTATTCATATTATTCACTCATTTTTACATTCACGACACTTTTTTATTGCTGGTGGTGGCCCATCTATATGATGACGATATATTTGTTCATAGTGAATGTAACAGGGTAAGCTTAACTGTAGTTCCTTGTTACACCGATATGACGCTGGCAGCTTATCCCAAATTTGCCGTAAACTCAGCGTATCAACGCAAGTTTTTAAATATTCGAGAGGAAAAAATGCTAGATCCTTCTCTTCAAAATCACACAAACTTTTTAAATTACTCTGATATAAACAAATTACTTTGCCGACTTGCTCTATAATTTTTTCTTTAGATAGTTCCGTATCTGACATTTCACACTGAATGAATGCAAGTAGACTCACACAATTTATAGAACAATTTGCAAGGTCAAAATCATTTCAAGATCATCCCACACTATTACAATGCACAAATAACTACTTCAAGGTCACACACCCAAGATGACCTTCAACAAAGTCAAGGTCGTCTCGACCAAGGTCAAGGTCAAGGTCACACACACAACCTTGAACACAAGGCCAAGGCCAAAGCACACGTGCATTTTCAAGGTCAATGACAAGGACATGTGGGCGGGGCCAAAGAGGGGTGAAGCAAGGTCACGGTCAAGGTCGAGGAGTGGGGGGATCGAGCGAATCGGGTTATGTTCACTACTTCGATCCACTTGCTTGTCTGCTGTGTAAAGGATACTGATGTAGCTGTGCATAGACTCTTTTCTTTTACAGATTTATTTAGTAGGTTTGTTTCAATTTAACCTTGAACCTGTCTCTGGCTAACTTTGAGTTATTAAACAAAACATAAATTCAGATTTAGAGCCTCAAGTCTACATATCTCCTTTTATAGATATATTTAATAGATTTTTTTCAATTTGACTTTGAAACGACACTGGTTTTTGACTGACTTTGGGAATCAAACAAACAACGAATTCAGATTCAGCGACACCAAAAACCTATATATCTTCTTTTTCAGATTTTTTCACTGGATTTCTCGTAATTCGACCTTGAAATAACCTCTTGCTGACCTTGCTTGATCAAACCAACCACGAATTCATACTCAGCGACCCCTAAAACATACATATCTTTTTTTTTCAGATTTATTTAGTGGTTTTCTCTTTGACCTTGTAATGATCCTGAAGTAACCTCTGGTTGACCTTAGAGGATTAAACAAGCCGCGATTTCGAATTTTGCGACCTCAAAAATCTACATATTTACTTCTTCAGATCTGTTTAGTGAATTTTATTCCATTTGACGTTGAAACGATCTTGAACCTGACGTGATAGCGGTTAGCGGACCCCAGATTTGAATTCAGGGGAATTCACATAGGAATAAATTGTCTGATCAAATACGTATCAGCTTTTCTTTTTTAAACCTGTGTTATTTTTATTATAGTAGGGGAGCAAAAAATATAATTTTTTAAACAACACCCTATATATTTTTACATATTTGATTCCCCAAAAAATTCTTTATATAATCCTTAAATTAGTTTTATATTTTTTTGCGGCCTCACCAAAATAATGAAAAAAAAATGTACAAAATTTTGAAAGAACTTATATATTGTTAACATCTTCGAACTAACGTCACCGAGGAGAACAAAAACACCTGTACTCTTTATTTAGGTTAAAAAAATTGTCTAAACTTTTTTTTTGCGGTCATGCAAATTTAACAAAATTTAAAACTGATTTACTACATTGTTGAAATAAAATACCCAGCATTTATCTACTTCATTATAAAGATATTTTGAGATATTTTGATGACCTTTTAGTTTTGTTAGGCCATCCCAATGTCTTTTTTGGCCAGTGCTGGCCTATTTTAAGTTTTTTTAGAAAAACATTTTTCGTTTTCCTAGTTAGCCCTGACAAGAAAATGAAAAAGTTGTTAGATTTATTGTACTGTTCTTTCTTAAATCAAAATTCTTTGTTTCTACTGCAAACTTCGTACAAAAATACTTTTAAAATAGATAACTAATCTTCTACAACTTTTAAATAAAATATTTATTGTTATTTTAATTACAACTGGTCCACCCTATATATATATATATATATATATATATATATATATATATATATATATATATATATATATATGTATGTATATATATATATATATATATATATATATATATATATATATATATATATATATATATATATACTCCAGTTGCGCGGACCTAAGATTGTTAGTAAACATTACTGTCATGTTGAAAAGTGCTGAAAACTTCAAGACAATGGAAAAGCTCCTTCCTTTATATAATTTCTGGCTCAAAAACACTCACTAGCGCTCACATAGAGAGATTGTTGGTGCGACACCTTGCTTGAACTGTGAAAGCTCATGGTTAGTTTGGTTGTAGATACGGAATGATGTGACCTCTATTCTTTGGGTGGCATACACATATATATATATATATATATATATATATATATATATATATATATATATATATATATATAACAAATCACGTTTCTCGATTCGGGAAGAGCGGGTATCCATTTCAAAGAAAGGCATTCCCTGGAGGGACAATTCAAAATACTTGGGACTACTCTTCGACAGAAGAATAGATTGGCTGTTAAATACCAATTATATCGTATCCAAAGCACAGACGTCCTGGTTAACTCTCTATTCGTTGCAACACAAAGATAATAGATTAAATCTAAAGAACAAGCTAACAATTTACAAGCTGGTCATCAGGTCTATGCTGTTCTTTGGTGCTCCTACATGGGTTACAACAGGCAGAACAAGATTTATGCATTTAGAGAGCTTCCAGAAGAAGGTCCTCCGTAAGATCTGTGGAGCTCCATATTATGTTAGGAATACCATCATCTATAGAGACCTCAGATGTGATACCTTTACAACATTCATCGAACATACTCTGAAAAAATACCTAAACATATCCCAACCCTCAAGAAATGAACTAAACAGAACATCTCATAACCTCACCAATATACCACGGAAATAACACTGACTCGCCAGAGATTGGCTACGTAAGTACTAAACTTAGTCGAATTTTCTAAATTACTGGTTCAAAAACCGAATTTACAGCCATCCTCATAAACATAAACAGAACGCCTTATTTAACAAGAGTCTTACTCTCATGTTAAAAAGTGAGGAAATCTTCAAGTTTATGAAAAAACTCCTGGTCCGAAAAATGAACGCTTTTTCATCCTAGTGTGGGACTCCTCAGCTCATTGCATTCGGTACAAACCATCATATGAGTCCCATACTAGGACCAAACAGTGCTGTCGTCATTTTTCTGACCCGGAGTTTTTCCATGATTTTGGAGTTCTCCCCACTTTTTAACATGAGAGTAATATTTATCAACGGTAGGTGTCCGCAAGACCGAGAATTTCTTATTTTATTTTAAAATTACACGAACGATAACTTCTCTCTTATATATATATATATATATATATATATATATATATATATATATATATATATATATATATATATATTTTTATTTTCATTTATTATATATTTTTGTTCAAAATATAGTTTACGTCGATGAATTTTTATATCTAGTATGTACAGTTTCTCTATGACCCATTAGTTAACTTCCAATTATGGACAATATGGAGGAATTTTTGAGAGACATCTACATTTTTTTGTAAACCAGCTTTACCTTCAATTATATGGATCAGTCAACAATATGTATTTGTTGTATGTTTTCTTTGGTATACTAAAATTATTAAAGCATGAAACAAATTATTTTTGTAATTTATCTCCGAATATAAAGTAGAGCAAAATTTTTTGGTTTTCCCTTTTTCCCTTTTAATACTAGATATTTATAGCCATATGAAACTGGCTAAAATTTATGCTGAGCTATAAAATTTTCTTGTAAAATTTGAACAATGTTGCAGCCCAGTTTCATTTGCGTGATTTTTTAATGAATTGGAAGTATCGTTCTGCTACTATCAGCATATTTAAAGTATTAGCCGAAAAAAATCGAATATAAAAAATTTGTAGCTTTCTGCTTCGCATTTTAGTAACTCGAATATTAAATATAAATATAGCATTTATTTCAGCTCCAAAAATAGAAATATATTATAATTTTTTCATCGTTGAATACCTATTGGCTGAACGATAATATTTCCAAAAATTGTCCTTTTCTGCTTTTCTAGCTGCTGTTTTCTAAAAGGATTACATGTTTATTTATTAAATCATTTATGAAGGTTGCACGTATACACAAAACAAATCCACGTTAATTCCAGTTTTCTATAACATACAGCGGAGGTGACGTTAACTTCGTTATTTTAAATGGAACATCTTGCACCTTGTTACATTTTTGGAATTTCATTTGAATTCTAGCCACAATCCATGTAGCATAAACTAAAATAAATATCCGTCTGGAATATTAATAATAAAAAAATAAAATGTTTAGGGTTCTGAATTATTATAGCAACATTTTTCTTTCCTAAATATAAATCAATGTATGTTTATTCTAGAAAAATTGTTGCGAAACTTTTTAATATTTCAACTGAGTATTTTGATACTAATTTTTTTTTTATTTTTCTTTACTGGAAGAATGTGCGCTAATATTAGAATAAGTCGCTTTCTTTTTTTTGGGGGTTTGTTTTGTTACAGTTTAATTTTGTTCGAGTAGGTCAAAAATAATTGACGAACTACTACCTAAAAAGTTTATATTATCGATAATTTGAATTGATTTAGTTTTTAAAATAAAGCATAGTTGTTGCGCTTTTCTTAAAATAAAATGTTCATAGAGTCACTTCCAGTTAACAAAAGTTATTTACAATCTCTTGGTATATCTATAAATAGGATATATATCTACATATTTTTGTTAAGAATTTTTCTTATTTAACCAATGACCTGGGTTAAATTAAATTTTGGAAATTTCTTTTATATTTTAAAAAGATAGTTCGCTGTCTTAGATCTAAAAAAGACCAAATTTCATTAAAAAAACTATTTTCAATTATTTTTATAGTCATCCGGTTAAAAAATCTTATGGATACAACATACGCAAATTAATGAATTATCTACTTCATTCGTTATTTTTACCCTGCACAGTTGTGTGCCATATGATACTTCGAAAATTAGATATCCATATAATTTACTGTAACGTACCTGATTCTGAGTAAAAGATTTTGCAGATATTAAACTCAAAAAAAAAACATAACTTAAGTTCTCTCTAATCATTCAAATTAGCTAATAATACTATTATAACTGTCTGGAAGTTTTTAGGTGATAAGTGACTTTATTATGTTTTTATATTGATCAGGATTAACACTACTCGTATATGATTTTATACATGTTTAGCTAACTTCACCGAATTTTTTTTATCACATTATCGACCCTTTCATTTACAAAGCAAGTAACATTTTGCCGAATTCTACTTATTTAAACTAGGATACTACTAAAAAAGGCTTTTTATGTTGCCTAAAACTTTTATTTTATTTAATATTACTTGCCCCAAATTGTTTTTTGTTGTTTCATTATTTTATTCTCTATTTTAGGGGACTTTTAAACTACTTTCCGATATATATTAGTGCTTGTAAGTATTATAGGTATATTTCTCATCTAGAAGCTTTTTTATGCTTAAAAAACACAACTCTATAATCTCCTTTCTTATACTAACACAAGTTAGCTATTGCGACATTATATCGGCGAATAATTTTTCTATTTCGCAGTAGAGACTTTCTCGTATTACTATTTTTAATATTAATTTTATATATCACAACATTTTCAAAGCAAAAACGATCAAAAAATATTTTATATTAACGCTTTGTTACCAAAAAATTGCAATTTATTTTTAAAGATGTACTATAGTTTAGTTGGATAGAAAAATAAGGTGGCTGTTATTCAAAAGTAAATTTTGTAAACCATGCATCTAGTATTCGTATATTATTTTTTTACAATTTTAAGATACCACAAGAAGCAAAATAATGTCATAATAAATTGTAAATTTCTTAATTTTGCTTCTAAAAATTTCCCAACATAAATTTTACTGCTAGTATTAAACGTTCAACCAATATGCCGCTACAATATTCGGGACGAGACTTGGGACCCGCCACAGTAAAATACTATCTAATTTAACACCCCATATATGTACTGATTATTTCTTTAAAAAAATATCTCCAAAAATTAGTAAGTTTATAGGCGTTTTGTTACCAATCAATTTAGGAGAAGTATAGAAAGCATTTTATAAACTATATTTTTTGACATTAGTGTAATATATCAGACAGATATTTTTACAGAAATTGATTTACTTTCTGGCAACACGTTCCAATAGTACTATTTATTCAAGAATAAATGAATGATGCTAAAATATAAATAATTGTTATTGAGTAATATGAGAAAGACCACTTAAAGTTATTGAAGAAAAAAAAAGCATTTTTAATGGACAGAAAAATTTCGTAAGCTAAGTTAAGGTAAATTAACTTTAGGGCCTTCTATAAATGAAGCACTAACGGCAAGGGGAAGAGAGGTCTCAAGAATCTTATGTGGTATTACATTTAAATGGAGTGGGGGGGATTTGAAATAACTTCTATATTATTATTATTATTAATATTTTTTAAATATTTATGAAGTACTCCATGCGCCATTAATTTCGAAGCAGAACGAAGGAGATTTCTCACAATAACAGATCGATGAAAGTTCTCACAAGTAATCTATTAAATAACATTTTTATAACTATATTTTTACTAAATTATATCAAATATAATAAATATTGTTTGATTAGTGTAAAGAACTCTATATTATGGTGTTATTATATATTTATTTTAATTATTTTCCATTCTGGGTTAGTATCATAACTGTAAGTAATATTGAGGGGAAAAGGTAAAAAAAATCATTATGTCCCTGTGCGACAGTAATGGGGGTGAAAATTACGAAGCTAATCTTTACATAATTTGTACATAATGTTTTTGTTATCTGCACTGCTTCATTTTACATCATTTTTTATAAATGTATATCTATTAGTCCAAGCCACGATTAAATATAGTGACGTAAATTCTGAGATGGATGAGACCTATCTAGGACTGTTGGGGTAATGTGGGAACAAATCCTACATAAAATGTAATAGCAAAAAATAGGTTGTGGCCAAGAGGGGGGTCAAAATTGGTTAAAACATGTTTTTAAGTCTACAAGCCAAGAAACACATTTTGGAAAAGAAAGTTACAAATGAAAGTCGTAGAGATTCATGAGACCATTTTTGTTAATTTGTTATTGCAAAAAAGCCAAAAAATATTTTAAAATTTTCCAGTTTTTTTCATATGAATTATTGTAAATTGTAAAATTAACTTTTTTGCATTTTTTTGCCTTTGAAGGGAAGCACTCGTCTTGCACTAACCTGAACAAAATGATATTTTATAATAGCAAATCGGATAATTTGTTGCTGAGATATTGCCAATTTTTTATCCCAAGACGCAAAATGTTATTTGCTATAATTTTTTTTTGAGTGAACATTTTGTCCTCCTCAAAGGTTCAATCTCCTCATGAAGGCCAAAACTTTCACATCTGGTTAGGAACAAATGAAAACATTAATTCTCAACCCCTTAAATAAAAAGGTTTTTTTTATAAAGAAATAGGGTTCTCGAGTGCGTGAGGAAAATGAACTCGCAGCTTTATGTCAGCAGCGCCCGGAAAAATTTGCCATATTTCAATAACGAATGGACCAATTCCAGTGTTTTTTTTTATCTGGGGCACATTGCCTTTTTTAGCGAT
The DNA here is from genome assembly GCA_034092305.1 of Diaprepes abbreviatus. Lineage (NCBI taxonomy): Eukaryota > Metazoa > Arthropoda > Insecta > Coleoptera > Curculionidae > Diaprepes > Diaprepes abbreviatus. The sequence goes on from JASJET010000303.1 coordinate 2,191,743, forward strand.
ATTTGGAGGACTGAAAATACATTTTTTTGTATGCCCCTAACAAGATATGAAAATTTTAGGCCTTCACGAAGAGATTGAGTCTTGTTGGAGGTCAAAATTTTCATCCAAATAAAAGTTAAGGCAAACAACATTTTGCGTTTTGGGATAAACAAATAGCAATATCTCAGCAACAAATTATTCGGTTTACTATTATAAGATATTTTATTCAAAATAAAAATTGGCTTCCCTTAGTTAATTTTACAATAAATGGTGTTATGCAAAAAATGGCTGATTTTAAGGTCTTCTGGCATTTTTGCAACAGCAAATTGACGAAAATGATGGCGCAAAAGTTCATATTGTAGGTTTTTCAAATCTTTCAACTTTTTTTCCAAAATGCGTTCTTTGGCTTGTAGATTCTGTTCTAGCCAACTTTGACCCTCTTTCTCTTGGCTCCAACCTATTTTTTGCTGTTATATTTTATGTAAGTTTTGTTCTTACAACAGTCCTGGATAGGTCTCATTCATCTCGGAATTTACGTCAAAAACAGTACTAATTTTTACCTATGGCTTGGACTACTATTAAAACATGAGATACTGATCAGTATATGGTGGAAATCCGAATGCTGATTTATTGAATTTATTTATATATTTTTAACCAAAAAAAAATGCATATGGTTAGCTCAGATTAGTATATGTTTGGTTTTATTGACCAAATTTTATTTAAAAAATAAATAATATATTGTCAGACGAGCACAATTGCTATCCATAGATCAGTGTCACAAATTACGTAATTTAATACCACAAGTTGGGGAAAATTACAACTTAAAAAATTATATTTTGTCAAATTACTTTATTATTTTTTTCCAGTTATTCTTATTTGCAACAAAACATTTTTAAATACTATAAATAAAATTGCAATTTTATTTGTTCATTATTGATTATAGTTGTTGTTATATTCTGAGACTTATAACCTAACTTCAATATACTTTAAAAATATTTTTTAAACGAAACGTTCTAATATTTTACCGCAATCTACGACATCTAAAAAATTTAATTTACCAACCAACCCCAATGGCGAATGCATGCTCCGTCCTTTTTTAATTTTTAAAAAGACATACGGTTGAAACTTGGCACCGCATCTTTGCATACATTTTAACTAAAAATTTGCAATATACATCGCATGCAAACTAACTGCCTATTCAATATTCATACCGTAACATATACTGTCGTCGTCCAAATTTGCATATGGGGTATCTTTATTTTAAGAACGCCATCAGCATGGAATTTTAAAATGTATTTGCATCGTTTTTCTAGTAAGTAAAGGTACCTATATTTCAATGTAAGTTAAAATCTAAATCTTATATATCCCATTTTACCTTCTAATTTCAATTAGTTTATTGGACCTGAAATTACAAAGAAATTATTGGAAAATTTAAATACTTTTTTTTAATACAACATTATGGGTGATATACATGCTATTAGTCTAAAGATGATTTTACTGTATACTTTCAGTGTCTTTTTTATCAACTCACTAGTCAAAAGCTGCATAAAATAGCGCTTTTCTAAATTTACTAGTTATCTATTGGTATAAATTAATGGCTTAAACCAATTGATAGAATGCAGAGGGGCTCCACGTTATTAGGTGCTTCAAAAATCTTTTCAGATATGTAAATTAGATATTTAGAGGTATAATCATGGAAAGACTCACTATTGAGTAAATAATCAAATTTATGACGCATTATTTTGAAAAACAAATGTCCAACATTGCAATTCAGAGAGTATAATGAATACTTTTTAATATAAAAAATGCTGAGGCTAAGGTGACTATATGTACATATTCTAATTTTAGATTTCCCACAACATGATCTTTTGGACCACATTTACAGCATAAAATATTACGTGCATATGTGCAAACGATGAAAAAAATGCAGTAGAACCAACTAGATGGCATTTTAATGAACTTAGATTAAGCTGAACACTATCTAGCATATTTTGAAGATATCTGATTTGTTTCAATTCAAACTTCAACTTGTAGAGTACTTATGTACTCGAGATTACCAACAATTAGTCCAGTACGCTGATTCTTGACAATAACCTAATTTCATAAACTGCCTGATTATAATTGACGAAGCTTACTTCCAGCCGAATGGTTTCGCAAATAGGCAAAACTGTACGATTTGAGGAATTAAGAATCCCGGAGTCGTTGGCGAAAGATAATTACAACCCATGAACTCTACTGTTTTTAGGAAGTAACAGCTCTAGTTATCATCAAACCCAATTTCTTGAAAAATGATGAAAAGTGTATTGCGCTTCAAATTTCGGTTCAAATTTACTATGGCTAATTCAATTAATTTTACTTTCTTTTGCAAATACTCACCTTATGATCAAATATAATATCCTTTTCTTTAAGCATCTTTCATGAATTCTTTGAATAACAAATGATATGCTTCCGTTTTTGGTGCATTGCATTTTCTGGTTTTATTACAATTCTCTGTAGTTCTTCTTCCTTCTCATTTACTTTCCCAGATCGGTTATTTTATCTTCCTGAATTTTAGCTACACTCTTTCGCTGCAAAATAACGGTTTTATATTACATTTTATCTCCTACTTATGTTGTGTTTCTTAGCATTCACTGGACTGAGGATTTACTGTTACTTTTTTTCCAGTTAAATCTCAGTTCTCTTCCTCTCATCCTTTTGCATTGCAGTTTTCTTGAAATTATTTTGGTCACTTCAATAGGTTTTGCTTTGTCTATAGTATTGCTTTCTTTTAGGTTAGGTTTTCTGCCACTGTCGGGTCTTAACAGGAGTTGCTTTTGAAAGTATTAATTTTTACATTACCTCATTTTAAGCTTTTTTCATGTTTTTATTCGAATCCATTGTACAGTGATTGTCATATCTTAATTAAATTTTCACACGATTTCGTTTACTTCCAGCCCCTTCAACGCTTTTTCTTGTATTTGCTGACGTTATACCTTCCCAACAATACATGACCTATGTACTTAACTTGCCTTGCCGACATCGGTTCGGGACGACATCTAATCTCTTCAGGAAACCGTTAATTTTTGGGAGAGTGAAGCTAAAGCAGGAAACTTATTGATCTACGTCAGTAATGGCCGTCGAGATATGCATTTCTTTTGTTAAAAAATAACTAATGGGTGTCATATGTAATCTTGAGCCTACATTAATGAATTGATTTATCATACAAATTTATTTTAGCCGACTGTTGCTACCCAGGAACTCGTATAGGGTAATTTTTGAGTTACCACCTCTTTTAAATTATAAACAGGTTTGAAGGAAGGAGCGTTGTGGGCACGCGTGGATTATTGACATAAATAAAGCCGTGACCATTTGCCATGACTTTTCTCATTTAGAAACAACTAAATTATTCATCTCAACTTTATTTGGTCCATTCTTGGAGATTTCGGGGTGAAAAATAGTTTAAATTTTTTCAGTAATTAAGTTTGGTTGTTTAGTAAATTTATCTTTTTCTTGTGTTGCTATTTATTGCAATCTTTTAACTGGTTTAAGTCAGAAGACGAAAATTTTAATAGTTTTGCACATTTCAGTGAAGGAATTTTTTTAACCCCAAATAGGAACTCAGGGATTTTTCTCCTTCTGGTTTGTCTTCTTTTTGATTTTTATCTTAGTTAATCTTTTTGATTTACCGCCTTTTCGTTGATTTTCACTAACCTTCACTTATCGATTTGTGAGCACCGATGTTCAACAGGTACGTACACACTATTACATGATTTACCAGTGATGCAGCCGGATTTGTACGGGATCATACAGCTAGCACGCTCACCTTTAAAATAATATACAGACATTTAAATTTCTGTTATAAAACGCAAATTAAAAAGAGTCAGAATGTATGAGGCTAAAAACGGAAGGCACTTGTAAAATGTCTTTTGTTGACGACGATGTAGAATGAACTCCACGTAGTACACTAACTTTATGCGAGGGCTGTTTGACTACGCAATGCTCTCAAAAAAAGTTATTAGCTTTATAAGCCACCTAAAAACTTGTTTGAAAATAACGATACTATACTGAGGTATAATATCGTTTCTGGAAAAAATAAGTACACCAGTAGAAAAGGGAAGTTCTTTTCATTCAAGCTAGCAAATGTGCAGTTAGTTCAGGATAGAGAACCATTCAAATTAAAAAAAAAAAAAAACGTTTTAGACTAAAACCATCTTAGTACAAGCCATAGGTATAAGTTAGTGCTGTTTTTGACGTTAATTTCGAAATAGATGAGGCCTATCCAGGAGTGTTGGGGACAATGTAAAAACAAACCCTACATAAAATGTAACAGCAAAAAATGGATTGGGGTCAAGAGGGGGAGACTCAAAGTTTGCTAAAACAGATGTTTTGAATCTACAAGCCAAGAAACTCATTTTGGAAAAAAGTTTCAAATAGAAGTTGTAGAGATTTTTCAAAACCCACAATTTGAGTTTTTATGCGGTCATTTTTGTCAACTTGTTATTGTAAAAATGCCATGTGTGCCATATTTATAATTTTTCGAGCTACCCCAAATTAAAAAACACCGAAATTGGTTCAATCAAGCGCGCACGAGAGCTATAAAAATACCCCCTTTTTTAAAGCTATATTTAATGGGTTGAAAATTAATTTTTTCGTTTGCCCCTAAAAAGATATGAAAGTTTAGGCCTTCACAAAGACATTGAACCTTTGTGGAGATCAAAATGTTCATGCAAAAAAAAGTTATTACAATCAACATTTTGCTTCTTGGGATAAACAATTAGCAATATCTCAGCAACAAATTATACGATTTACTAATATAAAATATTATTTTGATCAGGTTATAAAAGAAGTCAATTTTGCATTTAAAAATTGGTATGAAAATAATGGCCGATTTCCAGGGTCTTTTGACTTTTTTGCAATAACGAATAAACAAAAATGATGACACACAAGCTCAAATTGTAGGTTTTCAAAATATCTACAACTTTTATTTGAAACTTTTTTTCCAAACTGTGTTCCTTGGCTTGTAGATTCAAAAGATCTGTCTTAGCCAACTTTGACCCCTCCGCTCTTGGCCCCAACCTGCTTTATGCTGTAACATTTTATGTAGGGTTTGTTCTTATATTGCCACTAATATACCTGGGTAGGTCTCATTCATCTCGATATTTACGTCACTATGTTTATATATGGCTTGGACTATCTATATTATCAGAAAATATAGTCTTATTTTATATAAATATATTTTGATTTTGATGCAGGTGCCGTAAAAATAAGAAAAAATATTGGACAAAATCAATAAACCAAAACGAAACCATCAAAATATACATATATAGGGTGTCCGGGTAAATGATGTTTTTTCGAAAACGGTTAGAAATAGCGACATGAATGAAGTACTGAATTTTTTTCCGTAGTTAAAGGTATGTAAAAAATTTTGCCCAAAGGTCTTATCATACAGGAAGAAAAAACATTGGATCATAAGTGTTACAGCTACTCTGTCCCTGCAGCTGTGAATAATCACTTTCTTGGATAGTAATTTGAAGGGTCTTACCTGATATATATCATATTAAGAAAAATTGAAATATACCTGGTGGTTCAATAATTATGTGTAAAATATTTCATTCCATCGCAGCTCCTTGGGAGCCCATATCTCCGAAGGGGAGGCATATACGAAAAAAGTTTATATGAACTTGTAGTATTCCTTTCACGTGTTTTTTTTTCTATCCGGGAGATTCCCCCATTTTCCTGGACATCTTGTATAACTTCAACTCAAATTGTTATATACCTATAAACTTTTTGGAAATTACTCCTTAATTTTTTTCGTTGTTATTCGTTTTTAAACCGATGGCCAAAACTTCAGAAATAACAACACAAGTAACAGCAAACTTGCCAACTTTACCATGATCATTTTGAACCCGTACGCACACCGAAATGATTGCTAGTCAGATATAAGAACAAATTTGAGCAAAATTGATATTATAACATCTTTCGCTACTTGTGGTTGTTTGTCTTTGTCTAAGTGCTAGCATTTTAAATGACACATTATTATTATTATGTCATCCTACATTAATTCTTATCTTCTTGTATCACAACAAAAATTTTCAATTCTTTCACTTTGACAGAGTTTTTTAATAGTGTTACAGAATCTATAAGAGACCCCATATTTTTGCAAGACCTTTAGAAAAGTGGTTCCACCGTAATGGACATTCTTCGGAAATCAATAACTAATATAATTAATGACCAATGTCACTTTAGCATCTTATCTAGGATAACTTTCAAATATTCAATTTATATATTATCAACTTTGGAAAAAGTTAACTTGATATATATTATTTAATTTCTACTAGTCGGATAATTGTAGCACTGAATTGTTACATTTGGTTACTAATTACATTTAATATCCCATCCAGAGTGTTAACTGGTTTGTTCTTGAAGACGCTAATTTGACTATTTTGTATGCTCAATATCTATAATTTTTATGGCTTCTTCAATTTTTATTTCGGTATAAGAGAATCACAAGTGAATTACTCCAATTCTGATATATATTCAAAAGAAAAAGTTTTAGTTGTTTTAGTATGCAAATAACGATTTCTGTAAGATGCAATATAGAGCATAAATCTTTTTAATATATAATTAAATATGGCCTCAGGTAAGTAAGCTGGTAGAAAATATTCCCTACAAAAATTGCATTACTGTAAGGGGCATCATATGGTGACCTTGAAATTCATCTTGAGTGGTTTAGGTAATTTTTAAAAAAGTGAAGGCCTTATTTTTCCCCTCAGAAATAGAAACTATGGAAAATTTCAGTTTCACATAGGCAGTCGCCCAATAATTTCTAAAGATAATTTCAAGATAATTCCTTCCTGGCTAAGCAAAACTTTTCGAAAAATAGTGCTTGAAGAGAAACATATTATGATAACATAGCCGTTTACCTTGAGGTTCAATTTCAAACCTATTTAGAGATCAAGTTGATTTATGTAATACAAACCCCTACGTTGCACCTTCAAAAATATATTATCAAGTTATGAATCGGAATAATTCATAGAGGTTATTTTAACATTTAAGCAGTGATTTCAATCTTACCATCATTTCGCCAAGCCACCGATCTAGCAAACGAAACTTGTGGGACCAAACACAAATATCTAGTGTCAATTTTGGTCACAGAATGTGGGTTAAATGTAGGATAAATAGTAAAAGTTAAAATGATAAAAAAAAGCTTGAGTTAAAATCCTTAATGGTGATCGAGAATTTCAAATTAGAATACAGAAAAGGGACCCCGCATAAAACCAATGGCAAACACTAATCGATCAAAGCGGTTAAAATTCCGAGAGAAGATAGCTCATTTGATGTTGATCAAAAACTTTCATGGACACAAAGCCGAAAAATATATATTTCGAACAAGAGGCACTGCAAAAGGCACCTTTAAAACCGAAATTTTGGAAACGCTATGTTGATGATATTTTTATAACATGGCCACATGGAAAAGAACACCTGGACGATTTACTCATATAACTGAACAATATCCACCACAGAATCCAATTCACGCTAGAAATCGAACAAGAAAAGAAACGTCCTTTTTTTTGACCTGCTATTAACTAGGAAACTCAACAACACCCTGGGCTTTAGCGTATATCGGAAACCCATGCATACTGACCGATATCTCAATGCAGCATCACATCATCATCCCTCTCAAAAACAGGCAGTAGTCAACACATTAGTATTAAGATGTCTCCGCCTAACAGAACTTGACACAAAACAAGACGAAATAAGACACATTTCAACAGCTCTAGAACCGAATTGTTTCTCACAATCAGATATAAAGAAAGCCATTAAAAGACAAGAGAAGACTACAACAAAGACCAAAGACCAAAATGAAACAAGGAACAAAGCCATAATACCATACATAAAAGGAATAACAGACAGAATCGGAAGAATCTTAAGAAAACACAACATACAGCCCATATTTAAACCACAAAAAACAATAGCTAAGATCCTGGGAAATTCCAAAGACAAGACCAACCTTGAAAATCATGGCGTTTACAGCAATCCATGTGCAGATTGCCATCAAACTTATATAGGACAAACAAACAGGCGCATATCAGCAAGAATCCAAGAACATAAAAATAGCGTCAAAAACAAATAGACAACCTCAGCCCTATTTCAACATCACCAAATAACTGGACATACTATCGATTTCGAAAAAACTAAAGAAATAGCACCAGTAAAGAACTACGCGTCATAAGAGAGGCCCTGGATATCGGAAAAGCGGGAGAGCTAAATAAACGAGACGATGTTATAAATGTCCCAACTACATGGAAAACATTGATAAAGAATCAAGAAAGAAAACAACAAAAATCAACTAGTACACGAGAGACCAATATACAAGAACAAAATATATCACACTCGGCAGAGGGGAGGAGCCTGCGAAGCCGCTCATCCAATCAGAAGGCGAGCCAGCTAAACAAAACTCGAATTTCATCAGAGGCCACCAACAGTTCTCAGCGGGTAACAAGACGAGCCGCACTTGAAAATGCCAAATGAGGTTTTGGCAAAACGTCGTGAAAACGATTTTTTGAACGAACGGATTGAAACCCGGAAAAACCAGACTATTCATTCTACCATCCGTATATATATATATATATATATATATATATATATATATATATATATATATATACATTATATATATATATATATATATATATATATATATATACATTATATATATATATATATATATATATATATATATATATATATATATATACCGGGTGTCAACGAATCTATTAGACAAGTCATAATTTTTAGAGTATTATGTGTATCAAAATGAGAATTGGTACAGGTAAATGTTATGTGAAGAGGAGAGCTGTCGCATATTTTCCACTTTCCGGTCACTTCCGGTTTCACCGGAAATGGCCCCGGTTTTGAATTCTTAAATAGAACACCCTGTATATTTTAACATCTTTGGATTTCTGAGACAATTCTAGATCAGAATGTGACATTTTAAAAACTTTTTACGTCTACTTAATTTTTTTAGAGCCACTTTTAAAATTGCATCTAGGTGACCATGATCGGACGCAAACTAATCTAACGGCCTTAGGTGATGTCAAAAAAATACAATCGCAAAGTTTTAGTGACTAGTATGAAAGACAGGAATTGGATTAAAAATTTAACAAAATAAACTAATAACTGAGACGACGCACTTAAAATATTTGAAAGTACAGTAGGTGAATTTGTTAAAAAGTTTAGAGTAGTAAATGTTCAAAGTGCATTCTTTTTTTTTCACGACACATTTCAGCTCGTCCAATTGTTTCTCTCAACACGTTTTGTAGCATTTGGGGCGTTATACTTCTAAATGCCCGTAAAATTCTTTCTTCTAATATTTCAAGAGTAGCTGGGGCTGCTCCATAGTAAACCCTTTCTTTAACATATCCCCAGACAAAGAAATCGAGCACAGTAACATCCGGTGAGCGGGCTAGCCACCATACCGGACCATTGGTTGCATTAATTCAATTATTAAAATGCTCTATTAAATAATTAAGAACTTCTCTAGTATTGTGAGGCGGTGCTCCATCTTGTTGAAAGTAAATTCGCCGTAAAACTGCTAAAGGTATATCATTGAGTTGATTTTCGATTTCATTTTGAAGAAAACCTAAGTATCTAACCCCTGTTAACTGACCTTGAAACAATATTGGCCCAACGATACCAGCCCAGACATTGACGCCAAATCTTTCTTGAAAATTGCCCTCTCTCATTTCATGTTGATTTTGTTGGGCCCAGTACCGAGTATTTTACTTATTAAACATACCATTATTTGTTAATCGGGATTCGTCGGAAGATAGAATAAAATTTGGGTTAACTGTATGATTTTGAAGCAGCCAATCACAAAACACTACCCGTCTATCGCCATCCTCAGTATACAAATGTTGATGTAACTGATATTTAAATGCTCGATATCCATGCTTTTTCAATATTTTTCTTGCTGATTCATATCTTATCTGTAGTTCTTGACTAATTTTTCTTAACGAAACTGTTTTATCAACCTCAACCATAGCAAGTACGTTAATCTCAGTCTCTTCATTTATGATAAACCTCTCTCTGTTCCGCCTCCTGATTTCCTATTTGCCTAAAACGAGTCTCGACATACGGAAAATACTGATGGGCTGGATGTTGCCGATTCGGATATCTATGAGCATACAACTCGGCAGCATTCCTTGAATTTCTATGACACTCTCCAAATATTAATAACATATCCACTTTTTCACTTTGAGTATACATTATTTTAACGAAAATTTAAACTAAACTTAATGAAAATTAAGAAACTTTTACGTCTGTTCTTAGAGCGTATGTCACTGTCATTATCTACTTAAGTGAGTGCTTTGTTTTCCAAAGAAGACTTGATAAAAACCGTTGCAAATTATTATGCATCATGGCTGTCCATGGCGCACTTGTCATAAGTAAATAGATTATCCAGTATTTTGCTTAATAATATTTAATTTCTGTTCTTATGTCTAATCCAATCGCAAATAAATTAGTACCGTTAGATTCGTCAAAGAATGCTTTTTTTTCGAAAAGTAGTTGTCAAAAAGGGGTCGCCATTTGAAAATTAATAGTTAGAAATGAAAACGTAATTTTGTCAACTTTTCTTATTCCTGTCTTTCATACTAGTAACTAAAACTTTGCGATTGTATTTTTTTGACATCACCTAAGACCCTTAGATTAGTTTGCGTTCGATCATGGCCACCTAGATGCAATTTTAAAAGTGGCTCTAAAAAAATGAAGTAAACGTAAAAAGTTTTTAAAATGTCACATTCTGATCTAGAATTGTCTCAGAAATCCAAAAATGTTAAAATATAAAGGGTGTTCCATTTAAAAATTCAAAACCGGGGCCATTTCCGGTGAAACCCTGTATAATACTAGGATTAAGTATAAAACTGAATACCTGCAAAAACTATTCTTTAAAAATTGAAATTTCATTTCAAAATACAACTTCAGCTTTTTAGTTTCTTTATTTAATTATCTCTACTTTTCCAAGATAAATGATGGTAGACTGATAAATTGTTCTATATCGACAGTTAAAGCACTAGTAGGTTACAAAAAAAAGTTAGAAAAAGAACTATTATATTTCATGGCTCAATCTGAGATAAAATTTAACATTACTAAAGCTAAAATAAAACAAAAAAAAACATATAAATCACTTTATTGATATCGACCTAAGAAAACATTGTTTAGAGTTGTAAAAATTATACTAGGAGAAAATTTACTTTTCCCATAAACCAGCTTAATATTTATTTTTTCAAAAATATCGTTTTCTGTGAGTAAAGGACTCTTCTTATTTAAAATTAAAATTCTCAAAACCTCCTCATGATCAAGCTAGTTAAACTTATAACCGTAGCTTTTCAGGCTACAACACAATGTTTAACTCTCTACTACTAATTTTTTTATTTATAATAACTTATTCTCAAGCAGTCTGTTTACACATTCTTGTGCTTTTGTTTTCAGACAACAAACAACGAAGTAGTCTACGCTGAACTTCAACTGGCACGACCGAACTCCCTCGACCCCATTAAAAATGGTGGTCAGCATTACTCTTCAGGCCAGCAATATGCTACACTTCGAAAAGGTGATGATTCGACCATCTATACTCAAATAGACCATGGTAGGAGGCCTCCACCACCAATTCCAATTAGTAGAACATCTCCAATTGTTTCTCCAGTAACAGCAATTTTTCCGACGTCGAAGCAAGGGTTATATCACAGAGAGGTCGTTACTGTAAGAACGCCTCTTATGGGCTGCCAGCAAGAAAGTTGTGTTTAAATAATTCTAGAATAGGTTTTGAAAAAGTTTAAGAAATCATTACAGGTCCTCTATTGATAGAATATTGTAAATACTATTTGTCGTGTTTTTATAAATGTGTTATGATAAGCAGGAGTATGTTATGGAAGTAAATGCATAGAAAATATTTGATCAATAAAACTACATAGATCTCGTTTGGTCTTTTTTTAGGAAAAAATCAGATAGTTGCTTTATAATGGGGTATTTTAAATAATAATTAAAAATTGAATTAGTGGTTATAACAAAAAATGTTTTTAGCTTACAAAATTCCTTGTTAAATAAATTTACATTTTATATTCATAGATTCATACCCTTAAAATTAAGGTTAGAGATATTATAATATTTGTACATGAATTGATTTGCTATTTGAGTGGGATTACGGCTAGTGTATAGTATGCTAGAAGGATATATAATAATTTTCTTGGCTTCTATTTTACCCACCTGACATTTATAATACATAAAGACAAACTTCGTATTTTTGGCAATTGGATTATCAGTGAACAGCCTTTTTTTAAATCTCTCATTTTGCTTAAAGTATAGTAGAAAGTGAAGAGATTTTATTTGTTTTTATATTCGAAACATATCATTCTCTAACCGATTTATCTCGAAATAGGGATTACATATAGAGTTTTTTTTTGGTTTATTACAGCTCCACTGATGAGATCACTAGATCGTCCAAAAATATACGGAAAGAGATTCAGAGAGGAATTTGCAGGAAATAAACTGTCTATTTTTTCTTTCACAGTTTAAAGTAATAGTTGTCTCCCGTAACAATTTTTTTTTTTTATTTTTGCCGTCTTGGTATTAAAACAGATGATTTTTTGTTTTTGTATTTTTATGGTTCAATCCTAGCATGATTTATGATTGCAATTATCAATTCAAGTTCTTTATTGACAATTTAAACCGGTTTAAAGTTCAGACTATATAAGAAAATTAGGACTTTATTAAAAGTTGTAGTTTTCTAGCTAATCGATAATAAAGAAGTCGGTTATTCGAAATCTAAAATCTATTGGTCGATTTGACCTCATTTCCTTCTAATAATTTCATATAATCGCACTGATTTCAATTTTTCGTACAAAAATTATGCTTTGCCTTTTATGATTTAATTGGCAATAATTTTAGTGAAAAAGTCGAGTTAATCTATTTTTAAATCAATTTTGTTGGTATCTATTTAAGAATTCTAAATTTATGTATTTATTTTCATAACAAACTTCACTTGAAATTATTAAACAGCTAAATAAATATTTGTAAAGGCAACGGGATTTTCCGTTGAAATATGCACATATTTAGCAGTTATATTAAGGTTTTCTCTAGATAGATCTTCAGTTCGGCTTTTTTTTATTAGAAAAATATGCTTTAGGTAATAGAGTTATAAATTTTTTTGATGAACTAACGAATATAGGTTAAGGTGATATTTGCCCACCACATTCTTTTGTGGTTAATAATTAAGTTTTTTTAAATCCTTTTTCAAAATTTAATTTCTGTTGGTTCTCTTTATACTCATACCTCATAGACGAGATAATAATTTATCAACTCAACATAATGAAAGGCCTAGGTTTGATTTTCAAAATTTGATTCTTTTAAAATAAATTCAGAAAAATATATAAATTTATAATATTCATCATATAAACATTTGCCGCATTTTTGCAATAATACCCATTGACAGTTTGGTAGATTCATTATGTAATTGTTATCGGGCACTTAAAATAGGATTTTAAAAATTCTCTCACTAATTCTAAATCATTTAAAAATAGTACTGGCACAGTTCCAATAATAAATTCGTTGAATTTACAGCGTAATACAGACTCCTTCAGACAAATTAATTGGTAAAAACGACAGGAGCATATAAAAACTCCGTTCGCATATTATGTTACTTAACTTTAGAAAACTTTGAGAGTTTTTAATTACTTAGTATATCAGTTATTCCCTCTAGAAATCAGCTTTTAGAAGAAACAGTTTCAATTCGAAAAAAATGGTGGTATTGAAATTTTCATACCTTTAGAGTTGCGAGAGAGGTAATTTTATATATTTTTCATTTACAAGAAAATAATATTACCTTAGTAACCAATTATTGCAATATGTGACATTATCAGGGTTGCCCAAAGGGATATAAATATTGATATACTTAATAAACTATTGTCCATATTTATAACAAAATCATCGTCATTTGTGATTTTACTTTATTTATTTCTAAATAGTTTTCAAACAAAAGTAAAAAAAAAATAAGAGCTGCGAGTAAACGAAGACTCGAAGAAATTTTTATTTATTTTTTACCTTAATAACACAGTACGACAGGCAATTTGTACATTGAATGAGAACAGTCATTTCCGGTAAATTTTGGGTAGCTGAATTTGAATCTGGCTCAGAATTTCTCCATCACATCAGATTTTTTAAATATCCTAACTTAAAAGTGCTAAAAATGCGATTTTGGCCTATATTTAACATTTTTCTTTTCAAAGAAGCTGTGCATAACGTCTTAAAATATAAGTCTTATTCGTTCAAATGCCGCTAAGTTTGCTCAATATTTCTTCTTTTTCTTCGAGATCTTTAATTTTGATAATTTTAAAATGCATGAAAGCTTTTACGCAAAAATTCTGATAAATTATGTATTTTTTAAGGCTATCAAAGCATCGCTAGCTCCAAATTTATCATTATATAATTTGTTTATATATTTATTTGAATAAATTATTGCAAAATTTAATATTTTTAATTGTTGCTTCCATTGCATTAAAAAAAAATAAATACGTTCAAAGGAATCGGTATCGTTATTACGATATATTTTATAATAAAAAATATTATTAAAAGACAAATTTTGCAATTTAAGGATAAAATCTGTAACGATATGCATTTATAGACTTTGTATTAGTAGAATCTGATTTTGTGAATTCTGGATATACATTATTAATTATTTTCTAATGACCATTTGAGAGTTTTTAAAATTGTAGAATTAGTTGCTTATGATTTTATTTACAACAAAATATATCTTAATACCGATAACAACTCCTTTAAACGTATTTATTTTCGTAAAATGCAATGAAAGCATTTCTTTAAAAATAATAAATTTTGCAAAAATATGTTTAAACAACAAACAAACAAATTTATTTTGTAAAACTAATGATAAAGTTGGATTGAGGGATGCTTTGGTAGCCTTAAAATATCCATGGTTTGTCAAAATTGTCGCTTAAAAGCTTATCGGTCATGAAAGGTGAAGGTTTCCAAAACTTGGAAAATTCATGTAATTTGAAATTTTCGAAATTGAATATCTCGAAAAAAAAGATATTTATACAAATTCAATGGTATTTGAAAGAGTAAGACTTTAACTTTAAAGCGATATGTAGAGTTTTTTGGGAAAAAAGTCGCGATAATACATAATCTCAAATATAGGCTACCAGCACGTTTTTGGCACTTTAAGTTAGTATATTTAAAAACCTGATGTGATGGAACAACTCTGTGGCTTAATTCGAATGCAGCGACTCAAAATCTACAAAAATTACTATTCTTACTCTATATACAAATTTCACGTCGAGCCATATAATTTTTAGTAATTATTATGTGTAATTTATTTTACGATGTCTCGTGCATCACTAAGTGAGGTCTGTAATCAATCGCAATTTCTCCTGTAATAAACAAAATGCAGTTGTTTAATCACTTTCCCAATTAGGAAATTTGATTCTACATTTTCCTTAAATTAAGGTAGTTCAATCCACATTCGTTGTCATAGCCTCTAACATATTGGAAGTTCTTTATACTTATTCGATTAAGGTGTTTTGTAATGTTTCTTAAGAATACTTTGCATTATACCGAACTTTTAAAAATTGTAAATGAAACTCAAAGTTTAGTTCAATATTGATTGCTTAGTCGGCTTAATTCATTTTAGTTCAGTTTATTTTTATACTGAAATCGAATAAATAATAAGAAAACCTCTATTACAGTTATACATAAACTTGATTCTTGTGAAAGTTCTCTAAATTATCGGGAAATCAGTACAATCTTTTGACAAATCGCATTAAGAACCCCTTTTAAACCTCTTTATTCCAAACGGTTTGAATGTTGTAAAGATCATTACCCTAGTTTAAGAGCTGGTGAACGATTGGTACAAAATATTTTTCACCGATTGAAATTTATTACAATGATATTGTATACCTAAAATAGATACCGACAGTATGACATAGTAACCCCAATTGTAGTAAACTTCTTGAAACATTAATATATAAATTAAATATCTTCTTCGTTTTTAGTTATTATCAAAAAATTGCTAAGTTAAAATAATAAAAGTCATAATGTTTTATACCACTTAAACAGCATTTTTGAAGCAATGATGTAAAAAATGCCGAAAGTGACAAAAATGGCGACAAAGATTTCTCCACCCGGTTATTGATATCTGTTTTGTATATATACACGTTACACACGTCATTATCAGAAATTTTAACCAATGTAAAACATGAATAGTCCATCTTGTCGGTAGTCACATATGGTGCCGAGACACTTACATTAACAAAACAATTAGTAAACAAACTGAGAGTAATCGCAATAGGCAATGGTGAGAACCATACTAGGTATCACAAAGAAAGATAGAAAAACAAACATAACCATCAGACAATGAACAAAAAAGGTAGAGACTATTCAAAAAATGCACAATCTGAATGTAGATAGACAGGTCATATCGCTCGAATGAATGATAATGAGTGGTGTAAAAGATTAACAGAGTGGAGATCCAGAGACCGCCGACCAGATGAAGCGATGATATCAGTTGAGCAGCGGGAAATTATTCATCAGTTTTCAATCTATATGACATTTTGACAAGAACTATAACTATTTACATATAATTCTCAAATAACGATACTGATTTCCCCAGGAATTAAGTAAGTACGAAATAAATCAAATTTTGTCCTTTTTTAGATGATTCAATTTTTATCCAATTCAAATAAAAATCTAAATATTAACATTATAGTCACAAAAACTTAAAATAAATGAAACTTCTCTGAGTAAATAGAATTAAATTGCTAATAATTGCTCGTGATTGAAGCCCTAAAGTTTGTAACATTTTTATGAAAATCTGTAATATATTATTATAATTTTTTCCAGGCAATATTTGTCATTGATATAATAGAATTTTACTCATCCTTCTTAGAAAAAAAATATTAATGTCAATTTATAAGCATTTATTAAATTGATTAGGGGAAATGCAACAAAGCGATGTGGTAAACTGAAAATATGCCACAAATGCAGCTAAACGATTCTGTTTTACCCTCCATTCTTATCCCAGTTAAACTCCAAATTTCTCATCCAGCAAAAATTTTCATTCTGCTATGGTACATATGAGTTAAGTCTGTGGCTTGCCTTACTTTATGTCTTTAATACAGCTGAATATTCGATTATTCATTTGAAGCAAAGTCGATCTGATGATAATACATGGGCATGTATAGTTGGTCGTTTGTAAAGGATTATCTTGAAGCAAATAGAAAAAAACTATAAAATAATATTAGACATACCAAGTTAACAAAATTGTTTCAAACTTACGCTAACCAACAAACTGGCTAGGAACTTGACGGCGATATATTGGATAATCAACATAATCGTTGTGTCAATAAAAACCTGCACGATTAATCGTTAAAGCTCGAGAAAAAAGTATATAGATAAATTTATTTTTCCTTCGAGAGATGAAATATATATATATATATATATATATATATATATATATATATATATATATATATATATATATATATATATATATATATATATTTGTTTGTTATGAATGTAACAATTTGTTTTACACTAGTAACTGTCGGGTTACCGTGTCAATGAGACACCAATCACTCGGCCGCCATATCAACACTACCCGTTAAAAGATACATTTTAGTTGTTAAGGGGATATTCACTCTTGCTTATTTCGTGCAAACTTACTTTTATTTATTATGGATTTTTGCACACAGAAAATTTTTTTTTTTGGACAAATATAAGTAAGTGTAACTTTTAAAATTATATATATTTGATATTTAGGCAAAAATTATTTAACAAGGTATAAAGTTAAATAATCAATAAATAAAATAAAAATAAGTCGGCAATAAATATGATTGGGCGGCAAATAGAGCCTTAAGTAGAAGCCAAAAATTGATCATTAAGTATTATTATTTTTTGTGACTGCTTATTTAGGCTAACAGAAATTAGTTTTGTAATATTATCGAAATAAGTACGGTAATTCTTTTTGATTTTTGTAAGGGTCCAAGAATAATTAGTATTGGGCAAAATAAAATATCCATACTAAAAAGTTTCGTTTCATATATTTTACCGATATACCTTTCAAAGTTGTTTTTACATATCTAAGTAATGTTTTGCATATCGAAGACATATGTATATTAGAAAATCATTGAATATAATTTCGTGTAATTCAAAACCTACATTTTTCTCACCTTTACTTAAATTCAATAAATTTTTAAATTTTATTTTAACTTGGTATTAAATTTATTTTAATACACATATGTAGGAAAAACTAATTTTAGTACCGGAACTGTTTTTTACTTCCACATCTCAAAACTTACTATAATATTTAAAACCATGTTGTTTAGTCATATCCAAATAATTTTTTACATATCTTAGAAACATATTAATATAACACCTATTATTATTTTTAAAATGTTGTATAGTACTATATAGATGCTGTTCCATCTTTGTCCTATGTACTATTATAATTACATCAACTAAAAATATCAACAAATAGCGTAGAAATATATTCAAATTTCTGATGATTTCATCGTGGCTGCACGTGTATTGTAACAATATTTCATACGTCGATTTTCTGGAATTGACGGCAGAAAAGTGGTACATGGACAGACCACTTTAAGCATAAACATATCTTAAATAAATTGTACTGTATTCAATTCCTAGTAAAATGCTGCTTGACAAAATAAAAGCTCGTTTTGTTTTCTCGCCGTGAGAACACCAGGAAAGCTATCAAAAAAGCAACTATGGAGGTCGCTTTTCAAGGCAGCTCGCTTATTCATTTATATGTGGTAAAATCCTCCACCCCTTTATTTTATAAAAGAAGCACTTTTGTACATGAAACAAATAGTGTTAAAAATAACATCTCATACCACTGTGTGCCATTATATTATAACTTGACCGTAAATGCATATATAAAATTTCGCATAACAGTAGATACAAAAAACAGAGCAAGGAATTATATATTTTGATAGTTTTTTCATTATTCTGAGGCATTAAAAATTAGCATCTTCGACTTTTGTTGCTAAAATATAAAGAGTGACCGCAAAAATAACCTGTTTTTAGGTAGTCGATTATGGAAACAAGAAAGAGGGAGTCGAGATTCTATTCATATCATATTAATCCTTGTGCGATCCTAAGATTAGCCTAACTTTTCGTTGATCGAAAAATTTCCAAAATCACTCTTTGTTAAGGATTGAAAAAATTTTGAAAAATGCGAATATCTAAAATAATGAGAGACAGTAATATTGTTAAGAAACGTATTTGACAAAAATTACTCTCAAAGATCTTCCAGTCAAAGATATGAACCTTACAATACCATTCGCATCAAAATAGTTCCCACTGTCTCAGCGAGGGGACTGAAGATCAATAATTTCGGTAGTTGTGGTTATGAAATTCACATGCATTTTAGGACAAGTCCTATGTCACCCCCAAAATAATTATATATAGCACAAAGCCACCTGCAAAATATGATAAAAGTGGAATTAACTCTGAATTATAATAAAATAAATTTGAATGGTAGAGTGTCACATATTTTAGGTAAGAAATAAGTTAATTGTGGGAGTTACCGATAAAATTGGCATACACCCCTAAACTGGGGATCGAAACTACTTCTGAAGGATACCCTACCACGCAATAAGTTCTATAAGTAAAAAATACCTCTAAATTTGTGATTTTTATTAATAAAAACAAAAACAAAGCATTTTTGGCGTAGTTTTTGAAAACTACTGCACACAGTATTGTATGGTTGATATTTTTGACTGGATTGTTTTTGCAAGTAATTAATTTTAAATAAGATTCTTCATAAGAGTACTCTGTCTCTTAATTTTTTTAGATATTGGCTTATTATAATTATTTTCAAAATCTTAACAAGGGGTGGTTTTGAAATTTTTTCGAAAAACAAAAGGCCTCGTTTACCTTAGGATTGTCCAAAAATGAATATGGAATGAACAGACCACTAAAAAACAGGCGAAATTCGAGCTAATTTTTCTTATTTTTTGGTCACTCTTTAACATTTCAAAAAATTGATATCTCTTAGTTCTCTAAAGGATACAGTAAATAGCCCATTGAATAGAGAAAAAACTAATGCTAATTTTGCAAAAAAACTGCCTGCACCATGATTTGAAAGGTAGTCCATAGATGACTAAAATACACAATCTAGTTCCAACTGAGCAATGGGATTTTTTAACAATAAAAACGGTAAAAAAGGTTACTTCTTTGATTTTTTAATTATAATACGAAAAGTATTGAATGTATTGCATCACTTTCAAATAGCAGTCTTTAGATGTTTACAAGACCTATACAATGCTTTTTTATGAAACCCTATCGGACGATTTCTTATCGAGAAAAGTCGGAAAATGCTCAAAAACAGCTTTAGATTATTTTTAAATTTATATCTTTAATAATTTCGCAATATTAAATGAAGATTTTTCGGAAAGTGATAGTTTATTATGTGTACTTTAAGCAGGCATGAGAGTAAATATGTCGCATTAGTATTTTGTATAATTTCAATACAAATAATTTAGAGCACCATATTTTAACCTTATAGGTTCGATTTGAATTTACCAAACGAATTCTGAATTACAATTCGTCTATCTCAGATTTTCGTATAAATTTGTTGAAATATCCTTCCAAATATAGAGAAATAGCATAAATTCACATGAGACGCCGATCGAAACAGTTGTAGTGGGTGATTACAAGCATTACCATTTCTTCACGTGCTTTCGGACGCGAGTTTACGCGTATCATGCTATGCTGGGAAGAATTTTTAATATATTTCAACAAATTTATACGAAAATCTGATATAGGCGAATAGTACTTCGTAGTCGCTACTTTCAGAGTCCGTTTGGTAAATTCGAATCGGACTTATCAGGTTAATACGGTGACTGACAAAAGGATTATAGAAATTGTTATATTGAAATTATGCAAAACTACTAAAGTGGCAAATTGTATCTTGTCTGTTTAAAGTACTCATAATAAATTATCATTTCCCGAAAAATCTTCGCTTAATTTTGTAAATTACCAAGGATATTAATTTTTAAAAAAAAATAATTCTTAAGAATTTTCCGACTTTTTTCAGTGAAAAATTTGGATATCTATGGACTACTCTTTAAGTCATGGTGTGGGCGGTTTACTATTAAATTTCTTCATATGATAAATCTTTATTGACTACAAGTCATCGTCAAGATTTAGAAAACAAAATGAAACACATTCTTAAAAATTAATAAATAATGATATTTCTGCAAAACTGAGAATTTCTAATTAAAATTTTGTACTCTAACGCCATTATAACTTTTTAATTCAAATGCCTCTATGTAATAAATACCCTTAAATGTAAAAATAGCTTCACTTTACCAACTATAAACTCAATCGGTGGACGATGTAATAATTTTTATGTTATTCATTTTCTAAAAAAATTTTTCTTAAAACTTTGTATTGAATTTTTGGTAAATGTGTTCTTTTATATATATTTTTTTTAGTTTACTTTATATCTAGTCATATTTAAGAACCCAATGAAGCAGAAACAATAATAGAAAAATTAATGTGTAATTTTAAGAACTTTGTACAATATTAAGTATTTTAAACAATTTTTATATAACGACTGAATGATAAAGTATAATATGGACGTTGTAAACAAGTATGAGGAAAAAATATGTGTTAGCACAAATTGTATAAAATGTAAATAACACATTTTTAACTTTCGTTGTCATTAATGTGATATCATGTACTTCGATGTCGAAGAAAAATAAAGAATTTTATTAAATTTAAATATATTAAATAACTAAATATTTATTGTCCTTTTCTGAATGTTCAAAAGTTTATTATTTATTATCCTATTAAAAAATATCAAAATTATGTATATCTGCTCCTTATGAATATAAATAAAGTGTTTAAAATATATTGTTTTGTTTTTTACTAACCCAAATTTCCTTTGAACTAGCCTTTCCTTTTCCCAAGAAACATTCTGAATAGTTTATATTTCATATTGATTGACTTATTGGTTGAATATAGAAGGCTAGGATTGAAAACCGCTTACAAAACAGCCTAGTGAGTTCTTGTGTCGCCTAGTGTGTAAATGTTTCCTTACGCTGTAGTTGTGGCTTATTAAACCGTTCATCTGCTTAATCCCTTAACTGCTTAAACACATGATTTGGAGGTTTAATTTCCCAGATGTTTCGCTCAACAATATATTGCTGTACCAGTGGCTCGTAATGTTGTTCCAGTGGATCTGGTGTTGACAGTTTGTCTACCAGGACAGTCACCCATTAAGAGCAGCATTGATGTTACCAAATGCGAGTTCCGGTGCCATAAATGTAGTGACAGATCCTAGTCCTGCAAGTTGATTTGCTTATTTATTGCCTAGGTTGCTTTTATATTTTCGTATAAATGCAAGAGAGAGATACCCTTGTTGTGCTTTGCCAGAGTGATAAGATCCTGAAGACAATCTCAGACTAGTTTTGATGTTATCTGATAACATGCGAGCCCTTTTAGCACTGCTCAGCTGTCGGAAAAAATGAGAATGCCCTGTCAGATTATCTCGAAGACAGGTATTGACAGCTTGTATTTCTGCCTAAAATACCGTGTTGCTCTGCTCCAGTGTGTCAGTTACGTTGAATCTGGGTGGTGCTCCGTGTACTCCGGCTCCCGCCATTGTGCGTTGTGGACTCATTTGTAAACCAAACAAGGTTTCCTGACTGACTTAGTAATCAATCAGATTCTTCCTTCCAGTCAGTCTAAATAGTGTAGGGTCTATCACCATTATAGTTTCTTAACATGGAGTCACTCCTCCCTCGGTCTTAATTATTATATCAAGGGGAAGAAGGTTTAGTAGAGTCTCCTTAGTTGCTGCCGAGGTGCTATTCATAGCTCCTGTTATGCACAGGCAGGTCTGTCTCTAGAATTTAGAAAGCTCCAAAGTGGTCCGTTCTTGAATGTTGTTTGTCTACCGTACAACCGAGCCATAGGTTATCAAGGTTCTTACCACTGCAGTGTACAATGTGTAATTTTAATTCCCACGTTTTACCCAGTGTTCTTTTTACTGCCATAATGACCAATTTGCCTTAAGTTGTTACTTTCTGCAAGTGTGATTTTCAAGTAAGCTTTAGAATTCTATATAGACGTTTAAAAAAAAAATTGAATAAATTTTTTACCTATTAATGCACCTCGGTACGCAACATGATTTATAATTTAAATGTAACATATTGGATAAATTCAACTCCTTGATAAAATTAACGCAACAATATCAAATTATCAAAAAATTAGTTTATCTTTTTCTTATGCCACTTTTGAAGTTTATCGAGTATCTAGCTATGAATATTTTGTTTCGTTGTTAATGACAGAAATCAAAACAATTCATTTAGATTTACAGTTTTAAAGAATTTTTTTGATGCTATATATTTTCTTTAAAATTAAGCTTATAATTTGTTTACTTTTTTGAAAGTAGTACGTTTTCATGGTAGATTGCTTTATTGATGATTCCGAAAAATTGGAAAAATTAATCGAAAAAGGAATTTAACTGAACAAAAAGTAGTACGAGCATCAGGTATTGTCAGAGCTGTGTTGCCAATTTGTTAGGCAAACATCGTTCCACAATATATCGTATGGTAAGATGTTTAACTGAGGTAGAAACTTATGCTAAAAGGCCAGGGCAAGACGAAAACGATGCACTAACGACCGAGATGAACATTTTCTTAGACAATATGCTTTAAGTAACAGGAATGCCACTAGTTCTATGATGAGGAACTAACTCGAAGCTACCCGCAATGTCGCAATTTCTTCTAGAGCAGTTAGAAGAAGGTTAAATGAATCTGGATTAGACAGTAGGAGACCAGCCACTGCGCCTTTGCTTACTAGAGAGAACAGAGTTGCTAGGTTACATTTTGCTCGAAATCATCAAAATTGTTCTGTGGATGATTGGAGACAAGTTTTCATCATAGATGAAACTAAGGTTAGCCTAAAACATCCAGATGGTCGTAAACGAGATAAGGAGAGCGGTATTCTACTTGCAATATTTCTGCAGTAATTTCATTTGGCGGTAACTTTGTTAGGTTCTGGGGTAGCATCTGTTTTTATACTCGCACAGAATTAGTTTCTATAAGTACGAGATCTATGAATGCTATAGAATATTTGATGCCTTTCGGCCATTTTTAACCGACTTCTAAAAGAAGGAGGTTCTCAATTCGTCGACTATATATATTTTTCTATGTATGTACACCGATTACTCCGGAACAGCAGCACACAATTGAATGAAATATTTTACGTTATGTTCAGAAAGTTGCTGCGGTGATCCCATATTTTTTTGCATAAAATTGGTGCAGTAAAATCCAAAATCGCGCTGACAATATGGCGAAAAAAAAAATAATTTTGTCTTATTTTCTCCAAAATTATCATGAGGGTATTTTCGGGGTAGTGCACAACGAATCTGAAATTAGTTTAAAAAAATTCAATATGACCGATACAATATGGCGGACAAAAAAATTTAATTTTGTCCGATTTTCTCCAAAATTGGTATGGGGACGTTTTCGGGGTCGCACATAGCGAATTCAAAATATTTTTTAAAATTCCAATATGGCGGATCTAATATGCCGAACGAAAAAATCATTTTTGTCCGATTTTCTCCATAATTGGTATAGGAGAGTTTTTGGGGTCACACATAATGAATCTAAAATTACTTTTCAGAAATTTAATATGGCGTATCTAATATGCCGGATAAAAAATTCATTTTGTCCGATTTTTTTTTCAAAATTGCTATGAGGAAGTTTTTGAGATTACGAATCTGAACTAATTTAGAAAAGATTAAATACCGCGAATCCAAGTTGGCGGATTTAAGATTCTACATTTCTCGATTTTGTCCAAAATCAGTATTGGGGGATTTTTGTTAGCGTTAATTACGAATTTAAAATATTTTTTGAAAAGCTTAATTTGGCAGATTCAATATGGAGTTCCAAAAATTTTACATTTTTCGATTTTCTTCAACACTGATATAGGGGGTTCTTGAAAGTGTAAATTAGGATTTTAAAATTATTTTTTCAGAATTCAATACGGCGAATCCAATATAGCGTACTAAAAATTTTACATTTTTCGATTTTGTTCAAAGGTGGGACTGAATCATTTTTTAGGATGTAAATTGCGAATATAAAATTATTTTAAGAAAATTTAATATGTAAGATGAAATACGACGATCTAGAAATTTTAAATTAATTTTCGGATTTCAGGGTGGCTTTGAAGGGTTTAGATTAGATAAAGACGTTAAAATTATTTATTAAAAAATCAATATGACGGATCCAATATTGTAGGTTGAAAATTTTACCTTATTTGCATTTTTTTCAGATTTGGTATTAGGGATTTTCGGGGTCATGTATTACGAATATGAAGTTAATTTTTTACAACTATTAGTTTGATATGATACAATATGCGGGACTGAAAATTTTACATTTTCCTATTTTGTCTAAAATAGATATTGCGTGACTCTTGGGGCATAGACAAACTCAATATATCTCGGGCTAAGAAGTTTACGTCTCAAGTTCTTTAGATATCGATATTGGGAGGTTTTGGAGCCAATATTACTAATCTAAAAATAATTTGAAATTTAAGATAGTGGATTTATTAGGATAGACTAAATATTTGCTTGACACAATTTTACTGGTATTTGGATAACTCTAAGAATCAAATAATTTTTAGTGGTCTATTTTAGGGTGATTTACAACTCTGGACAAAACGGGTACTTTGTTGTCACCTTGGAGTCATTACGAGGTACATTAATCTTTATTAGTACTTAATTCAAATAATTTATGGATATCATTATGAATTCAAAACTAAAAATCGAAAAATAATATTTAAAAAAAAAAATTGAACCTACTTCTAAAAGTGCGCCAAAAAGTGAAAAATAACTATAAATTTTTTTTATGAAATTGTAATCTTTGAAGTCGACGCCAAATTGTTTCTAAATTAAATTACAAATAAACCATTTTTAATCTCTTTATGCGAATCACATTTTGTCAGGTACTAGTTTAGCGCCGACTTCAAAATTTCAATTTTATTTAAAAATATATAGTTATTTTTCACTTTTCAGCGCATTTTTAGAAGTTAGTTCAATTATATATATATATATATATATATATATATATATATATATATATATATATATATATATATATGTTAGGTCGTGGTCGAGTGGTAAGGATTTTTAAAAAACACTTTATTTTGCAGTCACACGACTAACAATAATTTTATTTAATTTGGACTTTACACTAAGAGAATAACGTACAATATACTCTTATGCTTAACTGACTTACTCTGACTTCTGACTAATGAACACAGGGCGAGTGCAGGTATTTATAATATCATGCGCTTTTCCCATAATGCACTAGTTTCTTTGTCTATTTTCGAGCAATAGAAACAATAAGGTTTTATTCACAGTCTAGACTTGTTGATGAAATATGTTATTATTTTTTATTGTTTATTTAGTTAATTCAACGTCTAGGCTTGTTTATGATATTTGAAACTATTATTGCCTTTTTTAGTAAATTCAGCGTCTTTATTAAACACCTGCATCCATTTCGATAAATAACATATTAGATTACAGTATTCATTAACTGGACCTGCAATGTCAGCAGTTAAGTGATAAACAATAACTTAGAATATTTTAATAATATTGGGTAAATTTGGATATAACAACTCCCCCTCTTATTAAAAAGTTAGCTGCATTTTTTGCTGTAACCTTTTTAATTAGAGTTTACAATTTTAAACATAATTTTTATTAACATTTTTATTATCAGTAAATTCGAACATTCCGGTTTCTTCAATAGGTTCACTAATACGTAAACTCGGTCTTCTACGAGGTAGAATTTTTGAAAATTTCCCTCTTAATAAGGGTAATTGAGGCTTTGGAGGTGGCGGTGGAAGATTAGAGGATTCAATTCTTATCCTAATCATTTTCCTACGTTTTTTACATTTAAAGAATATGTAGACAAATATAATTGCTACTATTAGAGTTATAGAAACATAAGTGAACCAAGGAGTGTACTTTTTAATTAAAGGTTCATTAATTAAGTCATCAACGTCTTTGGAATATTGATCCAATTTGTGTTTTGCAATTTCTAGGTTTTCTAGATTTAAATCA
Source organism: Diaprepes abbreviatus (assembly GCA_034092305.1). Lineage (NCBI taxonomy): Eukaryota > Metazoa > Arthropoda > Insecta > Coleoptera > Curculionidae > Diaprepes > Diaprepes abbreviatus. The sequence continues at coordinate 2,218,870 of JASJET010000303.1, forward strand.
CTAATTTTTAGAGGCTTTAAATTTAAATTATCCATACTATTGTCTAGATAGTTTTGATAACAGTTATAAGGTATTTTCATAACATTTGAATAACTATAGTGCCATTCTGACATTTTTGACATTGTAGCTTGAACCTTAGTAGTTCCGATAAATGCAGTGCATTCCGGTTGTAATGTCATAATCGTATTAGTATCAATAATTTTTTATACTGGATCAATATTTTTACATTTAATAGTAATCGGAGTTTGATCCGTTACAACTAATAACCATATATTATTACTTAAAAGTTGTATTTTATAATCTTGTGCGTACACTGAAATAGTTTGACAATTTTTGGGAATATTTAGTTGAGGAGTTTTTAATAACTGTGCTTCACATATTGCATTAGAATCTATAGGATATGAATACAAATTTTTACAAAGTTTTATGTTTAACATAACTTCTTTACAATTATTAATATTTGTCAATAGAATAAATTGATCTGAATCATCACTTTTCGCGATATATTTTTGAATAGTTGGGAAAATATAATGACGTTTAGTTCGATTGTCCTTTATAGGAATTGGATATAATTGATATATTGTACACATTTCTGGTTCTACCAGTGGTATATCTAGTACAAAAATTAATTTATCAATTGTTTGAAAAGCTGATAATTCAATAATATCTAAATATGTAGCTATTTTAGCTTTTCTGATTGATAGAGGTAAATTATTCTTTTGGAGAATCTGAAATATTGTTTGTAAAGCTATAAGGTCTTTTGGTGTAATAATCGACGTATGAATTATTTTAAGTTTTGCAAATGTAATTGCATTTAATATGTCATTTACTTCATTTTCAATAAAAGAGTATGATTCCATGAGGTGTTGACAAACTCCCATTATCTGTATCTTCAATTCCAAAAGTTCTAAGTTGTCGTTTATTTTATGAATTTTATCATCTATTATTTTTATATCTTCATTGAAAGTCTGTTCATCTATTTTAAACTTCTGTAGAGTGTCATTAAAGTTTTGGATTACCGATGTTGTAACCATGATTTGTTTTTTCATCAGGTGTTCTAATTCATGTTCATCTTTTTCAATTTTATTAATGCAGTTATTATAATATTCGCCGTCTGCAGCGTCTAAATTACCAATTATGAACTTCCAAATACTTCCGGCAGCGTTAATTAAACCGCGTTTCTTTCGAGGGTTAATGGAAACATCTAGCTCTACTTATTCAAATTTGGTTTCTAAATATTTCGATATTTGTTTAAGTAGGCTTATATGTGTTAGCAAGTCGAAATTAAAAATTTTCATTTTATCGGTTTTTCTTGTTATGGTTGATAAGAGACTGTTTAAAATATTATTGTTATTATTATAAGTTTCTCGAAGTTTATAGATATCTTTGTATACTAGTAAAGTCCATTTATCGTTGGATACTTTAAGTTTCATTTCCCTTTGGAAATAGAGTCCAACATTATTCTCTATTGGTTTAAGAATATATAAATATTTCTGGTTTCCTTGAATTAAGGGTGTAGTTTCTCTTAAGTTCGTGCATAGCAAAAGTGCTAACCTGAAAATAAAAATAGTCAATCATTATCAGATTGATCGCATTCTAATTGAGTTTTATAAGCGTTTTTATCGTCTGGGATAATAATAATATCGTCTACATAGGGTTTAAGTCTGTCAAAATTGACTTTGGTTAACTGTTTGGTTTCAAGATTTTCTAGAGTCGCTGAGTTCAAGTGAATCTCTTTGATTTCGAATGGACCGTTAAATTTCTGTTCGAGTTTCCCTTTAATTTGTGATTCTTTCACGTAAACTTTATCTCCAATTTTGTAGTTTGCGTTATCTCGTTTTTCTGGAATATGCTCGTCAAATCGTTCTTTAGCTTCTTGTTTTGATTTCTGAGTATTACTTCTAGCTGATTCGTAATAATGTTTAATTCTTGCATTTAAGTCTCGAGTGTATTTTGAAATTAATTCTTTTTCATTATACAGGGTTTCTGGTGATCTAGCTGATGTGTGTCCAAATATTAATTCATAGGGGGTAAATCCTGTTGTTTTATTTAACGAATTATTATAACATATACAGGCATATGGTAATAACTGACAGGGGTGTTCTCTAGGGTCTTCGGTTTTCATAACTCTTATCATTTCAAGTAGAGTAGCATGAAATCTTTCAAGAGAGCCGTTTGATTGAGGGTGATTTACACTGGAAAAAGTAATTTTAATATTGTAAAGATTACATGGGTCTTTCATTAATTGATTGTTAAATTCTCTTCCGAAATCACAATGAATTCTCAATGGTGTTCCATAGTGTTGGAAATATAGAAGTAGTGTATTTACTACGGATTTTGAACTTTTATCCATTAAGGGATATGCTTGGATAAATTTAGTCAATTCGTCCCTTATGATTAAGATATAATTTTTATTTGGGATTTCTAGTATATCAATATTTATTCTTTCAAACGGTGTTTTTGGAGTTTCGGTGATTACTAGAGGGTTATCTAAGTTTTTTCTCAGAACTTTATTCTTTTGGCATATTTCACATCTCTTAATATAGTTTTCGACATCTTTACTTAATCCTGTCTAATTATGCTTTTCTTTGATTCTTCGAATTGTTTCATTTACTCCTCTATGGAAGTTCTTTTTCCTGAATGATATTCTTGTATTATGATTGGAATTTCGTCTTTTTGAGGATTAGTTACAATATTTTGACAAATTACTAATTTCAGATCTTTTTCTGAAAAAATAAAACATATCATTTCTATTATTGGTAAATGTGTGTTATTTTCCACATAGTAGGTTTTTGAATCATCAAGTATGTGTCTTGAGTTGATTAATATTTTAAATAAAGTTGGAAGTGCATCTTCGTTTTGGAAGGGTAGTGTAGTTAGGTAACATTTTCGTTTTTTTACTGTTTTTTAGTTCAAAATGTTAATTTTGTCATCATCAAATGGTGAGTGTTCTTCGTGAAAGTCTTCAATTATTTTGTAGTGAAGATCTTGCAATCTGTCTTCTTGAAATACGACAATTAAATTTTTATGGTCTTTATCTAGTAATTGGTCATTTGTGTATCGGATTTTTGAATAATCAATCAAGCTAGTTGTCTGATAAAGGTCTGTGAATCTTTTCCATTCACTTTCCATCGTCTGGGGTGACATTAGTATATTTTCTTCTTCATGATTTTCTGAATCTGTTTCATCAGATTTTTGGTCACTATTTAATTTTTGTTTAAAGGTACAAGCTTTTTGAATATTATTTATTTTAATTCTGCTAAGAGCATCTGCATTCTTGTTGATTTTTCCTGGTTTGTAGATTATTTCGTAGTCATATTCTTCTAATTTAAGTCTCCATCTTGCTAATCTGGAGCCTGGATCTTTGATTGAAAATAACCATGTTAAGGGTCTATGATCTGTGACTAGTTTGAATTTTCTGCCAAATAAGTATGGTCTAAAGTGTTTGACTGTCCATACAATTGCTAAGAGTTCTCTTTCTATTACGTTATATTTTGTTTCTGCTGGACATAGCGTTCGAGATGGATAAGCTATTGGAAGGTCTTTTCCTATTGCCCCTTGAGATAAAATTCCTCCTATTGCATATAATGATGCGTCTGTGGTCAAAATAAATGGTTCTTCAAAGTTTGGATATATTAAAATTGGTTCGGTAGTGAGTTTTTCCTTTAGTTTATTGAAAGCTTCATGACATTGTTTGTCAAAATTAAAAGTAACATCTTTTTTTAATAGTTCCGTTAGAGGTTTTGATATTTTTGCATAGTCTGGGATAAATCTTCTATAATATCCTGATAATCCTAGGAATGATTTCACTCCCTTTGTATTTTTTGGAACTGGAAATTCTTGGATTGCTTTAATTTTGTTGGGATTCGGTTTTACTCCGTCCTTTGTAATTAAATGTCCTAAATATGCAACTTCTTTTCTAAGAAATTCACATTTGTCTGGTTGGGTTTTTAAATCAGCTTTCCTTAGTCTGGAGAATCGTCTTTTAATCTACTCATATGTTCATGAATAGTCCTGCTATATATTATGATATTATCCATGTATACTGCACATCTTTCATTTTGTATACCCATAAGAATATTGTCCATCACTCTTTGGAATGTTGATGGTGCATTTTTTAATCCAAATGGCATTCTGAGGTATTTGTAATGTCCATTTTCTACAGAAAAAGCAGTTTTTGGTACGTCTTTTGGATCTACTTCTATTTGATGAAATCCTGATGCTAAATCTAGCGTTGTAAAATACTGACAGTGTCCTAGTTGATCTAATAGGTCAGATATATTCGGTAATGGATATCTGTCATTAAGGCAAAGGTCATTAAGCCGTCTATAATCTATACATACTCTCCATTTCTGCTTTCCAGAAGCGTTCATTTTCTTTGGTACCACCCATACTGGACTGGACCATGGAGAAACTGAAGGTTGAATAATTCCTTGATCTAACATTTTATTAATTTGAGTTTTAACTTCTTCTTTATGTACTTGGGGATATCTATAGGACTTTGTGTAAATTGGTCTTGTATCTCTAGTCGGAATAGAGTGTTTTATTTCACTTGTGAATGTAAGTTTATCTCCTTCTAAGTAGAAAATATCAGAAAAGTCTAGACAAATTTGAACAATCATATTTAATTCTTCGTTGTTTAAGTTTTTCGTTCGTAATTGTTCAACTATTTCTTCTTCTCTACTATATGTTGAAGTTTTCGCCTTATTAAAATTTTGTATCGAAGTGTTTGTCTTAATAAGTGGTTCAAATTTTAAATTATCAAATTTTACTATTTTAGGAATCGAGTTTATATTTATTACGGACGTTAGAAATTCACCATTTTCATTTATTTTAACTATATCATTAGGAATATTTACCTTATCAATTGATTGTAATAATAGTATTGCTTCAGTATTTTTTAATTGATTAGTTTTAAATTTATAAATTTTTTCAATTCTCGGTGGTATATTAATTATATTTTGTATAACAACGCATTGACGTTCAGAATCATCAAGTTTATTTATATCATTACTGTAAGATTCGACTTTAAACTATGGAATCGTCTTAAAATACGTAATTAATTTTTTATTAAAGATATCAACAATGCAGCGATAGTGTTGCATGAAATCGACACCTAAGATACCATCAAATTCTATATCAAGATTACAAATATAAACTTTATGTGGATCATCATATTTAAAAGGGATTAATACAGACTCTGTTATCAAAATATTTTCATTTTTTATTAATTTTATCGCTAAGTTTTCAGAGAACCTTTGTTTAGAATTTTCGCAAGCTGTCGGTTTAAAAATAGATATTCCTGCACCTGTGTCAATTAAATATTTAAAGGTTTTTGTCGTATCGTAAATATAAAAAAGATTTTGGGAACTTACTTTTAAATTAAATTTTTGAAATATGATTCGTTGTTGACTTGTTGTTGGTTGATATGCATTGTTTGTATTTGGTTCGATAGTTCTAAAATTTCCGAGGCATTTACTTGAAAATTTTCATTACACTGAGAAAAATATTCTTCAGTATTTTGTAAAAAATTTTGATTATAATTTTCATAATTATTTATAGGCTGATATGAACAACTTGGTTCATTTTCATCGTAATTCATTGGATAATTATTTTCAAAATAAGGCTGATTATTATAATCAGGGTTTGAATTTTCAAAATTTTCATTTTGGTTGTTAGGGTAATTATACTCATTTTGGTTTAAGTGATGCGTTTTTGGTTTTTGAAAATACATATTTGGTCTTTGATTATTTTGTGATTGTACTTGAATTTTTTGATTTGATTGATTTTGATTTGAAGGCAGTGTCCTATTTATATTTTGATTTGGTTGAAAATTTTGTGGTCTTGGTTGGTATGTTTGAAATCTAGGCTGAAAATTTTGATTTGTTGGAGGGTAATTTTGTCTTTGCATTTGCATTTGTCTTGTTTTACATTCAATAATGGTGTGCCCATTCTTTGTACAAAAGTTACAAAGTTTTTGAATCGGTTTTGAAGTTAATGGCTGCGCCTTATTAGTACGTTGGAATTTTTGATTTTCGAAATATGAAAGTTGTATTTCTCGTTTTATTCGGTTGACTGCGTCAAGCATTGTTAAAGGGTTACCTGCTCTTATTATTTGCCCTAATTTTGGTTCTAGGCCTGTTAATAATGTGTTTAGACACATGTTGTCAATTAACATTGTTTGAGCATTCTTTTGGTCTTGATTTAATGTTTGTTTTGTTATAGCAGAATACATTTTAGTATTGTGCGTTTGTAGTCTAGCAGCAAAGGTTAGTGGACTCTCATTTGTTAATTGATGCATACGTTGTAAGTCTTGAATTAATGAGGTTAAATCACGAGGATCTCCAAAATGAACCGTTAATAATTGAGATATTTCGTTCCATGTATCAATGTTTCTGGAATTAATCAACTGTGCCGCTTTTCCTTTTAATTGATTTTTAATTTTAATTGTTAGTAAACCTTGTTGGTCGTCTGTGCACATTTGATGAGCTTTATTACAAGCGTTTAAAAAGGTATTGAGAGAAATTTGATCGCCATTGTACTCTGGTACGAGAGAGAAAATTTCTGACAATTTGTATCGTTCAACATTAACATTATTATTGGGATTTTCATTTGCCATTGCTGTTGTAGGGAAATCAAAAAATTTTTAAGATGTTGTTTTGAGTTGGTTTGAGATGTTGTGAGTCAGCAAGCGAGTGAGTGAGTAAGCTTTATTTATTTATTTATTTATTTTTTCTTTTTTTCAAGTGTTTAAAATTTGAGTTAATTTAATTTAAATTAAATTGATTTTAATTGTTTCGAGTTGATTCAGTGCAATTTATGAATGAATTACTTAAGACTAATAAATTATTTACAATGAATGACTTATGCTAAGTTGAAGAACATCTTTGTGAAGTTCTTGAAGTTGATTGAAGCGTTGAGGGGTTGGGGGTTGAACAACTACTACGACGTGCCAGGGGTTTCACTGGGTGTTCCTAATCCACACGGGTTGTGGTAGCTGCGACGTGCCAGGGGTTTCACTTGGTGTTCCTAATCCACACGGCGTTGTGGCTTGCTCTTCGTGCCGGGGGTTTTACTTGGTATTCCTAATCCACACGGAGATTTGTTGCTTCCACTTCAGCTTCCACGCACATTTGCTGATGAGGAGTTGAATCGTCGACACTAGCAGTTAGATCTTGCCCGCAGGCCACTTGTTCTACGAAGTGCCGCGATTGGTTGCTTCTTTGTTTTGTTGTGGGCTCTTTTGTCCCTGTTATGCGAGTTCTTTGACTCTTGAAGTGTCCCTTAATTGTGAGTTCTTTTGACTCTTGATGTGGGCTCGTTGTCCCTTAAATGTGAATTAATGATTTGCTTCGTGGAGCACTTGTTTTGATGAATTTTCTTTTTTTCTTTTGGAGCACTGGATTTTTTGTTTTGCAGAGAATTAAAATTCACCGTGATTTTTCTTCACTTCAAAACATCATGAACGACTGCACCAATTGTTAGGTCGTGGTCTAGTGGTAAGGGTTTTTAAATACTTTATTTTGCAGTCACACGACTAACAATAATTTTATTTAATTTGGACTTTACACTAAGAGAATAACGTACAATATACTTTTATGCTTAACTGACTTACTCTGACTTCTGACTAATGAGCACAGGGCGAGTGCAGGTATTTATAGTATCATGCGCTTTTCCCATAATGCACTAGTTTCTTTGTCTATTTTCGAGCAATAGAAACAATAAGGCTTTATTCATAGTCTAGACTTGTTGATGAAATATGATATTATTCTTTATCGTTTATTTAGTTAATTCAGCGTCTAGGCTTGTTTATGATATTTGAAACTATTATTGCCTTTTTTAGTAAATTCAGCGTCTTTATTAAACACCTGCATCCATTTGGATAAATAACATATTAGATTACAGTATTCATTAACTGGATCTGCAATGTCAGCAGTTAAGTGATAAACAATAACTTATATATTTTAATAATATTGGGTAAATTTGGATATAACATATATATATATATATATATATATATATATATATATATATATATATATATATATATATATATTTGTATATATATATATAGCTCTCACACAAAATCTACGAGGCCACCGTGACCGTTAAACAACACTAGAGATGGAACCCTAAGTCAAAAATTATTTGTAGCACGCATGAAGGATATCTTTTAAAAAAATGAGAAAAAAAAACTAATAAATATTAATGGAGAATAAATAAATAATAAGTAATCCTGATATCGAAAAATTAAGATGATATCATAGATATGTTCAAAGGCCTAAAAATGGACTCTAATAAGATCAAACTGATGATCAATATCTCAAAAACCATTATATAGTCAAATCCGGACCAAGACATCGAAATAGACATGAACGACTTATACTTGGAAGGAGCTAATGATTATGTTATTCAACAAATCCTCAAACAAAGAAAACTATACGGCAGAAATTAACAGAAGGGTCAGATTGAGGGGGTGAAATTTGACAAAACATGTTTTATCTTAAAGAAGAAAAGATGTAGTTGCCACTGAGAAGTTGTTTCCTTAACCAATGTATTATTTCCCTATTAATTTTTGTAGTCAAACTTGGATACTGACTAAACCCTACATAGAGGAAATCGTCGAAATAGAAGAAAGTTTTTAAACAGCAGATTCTTAACACTAAATTATCGAATCGAAAGAAGAAAACATGGATTTGGAAGGAAACTAGAATGATAAACTCAAATATAAATTCTGAGAATACACGCGAAGAGTACAGGATGATAAATACAACAAAATTTACAAATGGAAAATAACAGATAGCAAAATGTAGTAGAGTAAGGTCACACATAAGATGGATGGTATAAGGTCATCTGAACCGGCATGGAGAAAAACAAAAAACTAGAGGCATTTAATACAGAGATTGGTACAAAATTGGAGGAATAAAAGTTTTCAAATAAAGAAAAAGAAGATGCAGTCCTAGCTTACTACCTGTCAGACCAGCAAACTTTTGAGACCTATATTATTTGAAATAATGTCGACCTATTTTGTTGCTGAAGTCACTTAGTCACATCCAGATCCAGCGATAAGGAGTAACTGTCAGTTTATAATAACCAGAATATTTTTAGGAGATGAGTTTTATACAAATGGAAAGGGGGATTTCAAAAGCTTGAATTTTGAACATCTCTTCATCATCCGATTAAGCTAAAATTTTGCATATGTATGTAGTTCCGAGAACAATCAATATTCTAATACTATAGAGTCCATCTGATACATGCCAGTCTGAAATAAAATTGTATGCTCATATTTCACACATTTTCACTGGTTCGACGGACTTTAAATTTTGCATTTATATGTACACGAGTATGGTTCCGAAAATAATACGATATTCTGATAGTATTGATCTGATCTCATGTCTGTTTGTAATGAAATTAAGTAAACATATTCGACATGTTTCTACCCTCCGAATGAAATTCAAAGTCGTATGTAGTTTCAAAGACAACACCAACCTATTAAACCCAAGTCTAATAAATTTAAACATTAAACATGTGGGCCTAATGTCATCCTTTAATAACTTCCATTAACTACCCCATGTTCTACACTAGCAGATCATGAACACAACGTCTCTCAAAGGTCTCTTGGAGACAACTTAAATAAACCAGAACACTCTATTCTTAGATTGCTGAGGAGTTTCTGTAACCTTTCTTTCATTCAGTAGAAAAGAGATTGTGTTCATGGTCTGATGATGTAGACCATGAGGTAGATAATGGAAATGATTAAACAATGACATAAGGGTCGCGTGTTTAATATTTAAGTTTATTAGATTTGTATTTAAGAGGCTCCATTGATTTAAATTAAATATTTAGAAGACCTTCAGATACAAAAGTGAATTGTTTTAAATTAACTAGAAAAAAAAACTTATATTATTAATGCTATCAACAAAAATACCGTATAAAAGCTGCTGTGCTACTAAAAATAAATTAGGTAAGAAAAAATTTTCAAGATGAGCTGTTATACCACTCCCTACTTAGCAAGTATGAAAATCAAATTAGGCTTAATGTGGAACTTAAATCAGAAATAGATAACATCAAGAAGCAGCTGCCTAATGTTGATATAGCACAATCTTTTATAACATCTTCTAGAATGGTCTCGGAATTTATGCGAGAAATAGATGAGCGACAGAAGCGTCAGAAGAATATAATGATCTTTGGAGTTTAAGAACATTTATCAGGAGGTGAGCCCGATACTTCCATCGTCAGTTATATTTTCCTAAAATTGTCTTCAGAAACAAATATTCAAAGTATGTAAGCTTTTCGAATGGGGCAAGGAAACCCATCTAAAGTCAGGCCATTGAAGGTGATTTTTGAATCAGTGTCTGATGTTAGAGCTCTAATTAGACAAGCGAATAAATTAAAGAAATATGAACCTTACAGAAATGTCAGATTAAGTTTTGACAGAACGACCAAACAGATTGCTGAGTACAGAGACCTTAAGGTCACACTAGATAATCGATTACAAAATGGCGAAACTAATCTTAAAATATCATATTTTATACAACACTACTTGATCTACAGGCTGTTAACAGCGGAACAAATAGTTATGACCGCGTTGAAAAAGTCAAAAAATAGAATTACACAGGGGCCAAATAACGTTCCTTGTTTTTTTGTTAAGGACTGTGCCTATGCACTGCTTAAACCTTTGTCATATTTGTTCAATTAGGCGATTAAAATAAATACATTTCCAGATATTTGGAAGGAGGCGAGAATCACCCCAGTATTCAAAAAAGGAAATATAAACGAGATCCCCAATTATATAACTGTTTCAATACTATCCCCATTTGCAAAGGTTTTTTAGATGTCTATATATGAGTGTATTTTGAGTCAAGTGCAACAGTTAATATTACCAGAACAGCTTGGATTTTTTAACCGCCGTAGTACTATTAACAATCTAGATTCCTTTGCCCAATTGACCAGTGGGGCATTTGATAAACGCAATCAAGTTGACGTGGTCTATACCGACTTCTTTAAAGGCATTTGATCGAGTCAATCACTATATTTTATTTAACAAACTTGCTGCTATTGGTTTTAGCAGGAGCCTATTGTTATTTCTTAAATCTTACCTACAAAACAGAATGCAATATGATGAAATCCGGGGTTATCAATCCTATAAATTTGAAGCTACAAGCGGGGCTCCGCAGAGGAGAAATCTGGCTCCACTAATATTTTTACTTTTCATTAACGATATTACGGTTCGAATCTCGAGCAGTGTTTTGCTCTTTGAGGATGATATAAAGCTATTTTAGATGATTCGTAATATAAATGACGCCCTAGAACTGCAAAAGGATATGGATATTGTTCGGAATTGATGTAAAGAAAATAATTTGCCCTTGAATGTTGATAAGTGCACCGTAATGACGTTCACCAATAAAATCAACTCTTTATATTCTGAATATACTCGAAACAGTCAAATACTTCAACGAAGTTATTCTTTTAAGGACCTTGGAGTCACTTTTGACACAAAACTTTCATTCACGAAACATATCAGTTTGATTTGTGGGAGTGCGGTCAAAATGTTGGGGTTCATATTGCGCAATTCTAATGATTTTAGCAATTTGTAGAACTTAAAAACTTGTATGTTAGTCATGTTCGGTCGAAGTTGGAATATGGTGCGGTCATACGGTATCCTATCTATGATAAGTACATTAGTCAATTAGAGGGCGTGTAAAGAAAATTTTTATCATCATCATCATTTAAGAGTGACAAAGTATTCCCTCAAAGGGGTATATATGAAGAGCAAATACTGAGGCGATTTAACGTTTCATCTTTAATAAATCGCAGACATTACATGTTAGCCCAGTTTCTGAACAAGCCCTCCAGATCTTATATCGACTGTTCTGATTTATTGTATTAAGTTAACTTTCATGTACCCCCGAGAACTGTCAGATCCTGTCCCATTTTTTCATTACCTAGCCCTGAAACAAATTTTCTTATGAAAACGCCTCTATTTCAAGCCATGAGTATATTCAACAACATTTGCAGTGACATCGATGTTTACAGCCAAGCCATGAGTATATTCAACAACACTTGCAGTGACATCGATGTTTACAGCCAAGTCATGAGTATATTCAACAACACTTGCAGTGATATTGATGTTTACGGCCTACCCCCTAAGAGATTAACACAAGCTTTAAAGTTAAAGTTTCTAATAAAAAAGTAAAATATTTTTTTCTTGTGAATTGTTGTATGAATTAATCACTAATTTTATTTTTTTTTATAATTTTGTTTAATATCTTAGTAAAGTTGTATGTCATATTGTCTTATAAATGAATGTTATCTGTTAGGCAATAAAGATTATTATTATTATTATCTAACATTACGTTATCTCTAAAAAATATATAATAATTTAGATGAACTAACTTTTCCGGAAATATTACATAATTTCAGATAGCGATAATATGTAATAAATCAGTTCAATATGCCAGGCAAAAACTGTTCGGAAAAATAATAAAAATTAAGGATGTGCTATTTAGTGGTGTAGATAATGCGAATTTTCATATGTTTTTCTATACGTTAGACAATAAATTTACTACTACTATTGTTAGTTCCTTGTTCCGACTTCAAAATCACTAGACGTGTAAGAGCAATAAAAAAGAGTCTACTAATATAGCAAATTTTACTTTTCGAATCACAGGTAAAGAACGAATTTGCCGACAACAATTTTTACTCCAATTACTTTATTTTGCCTAGAATATAGTTGTTGGACTTTCAACAAATATATATATATATATATATATATATATATATATATATATATATATATATATATATATATATGTTTATGCGGCTTTCACGAATTCCTCCGTGTGAGATGCAATAGCAGTGGATATATCCACATTATGCCGTGGTAGTGCTGAAATCACATTCAACAAACGTACAACTATACGCAGCTCCGAGTACGAATGAAGTATATATGCCATCCGGCGGGAGGTCAGCGAAGCAGCGTTCAGTATTTGCATGCTTCCTTCCGATCTGTCCTTTGTACAGTCAGGTTCATGTCGGTACCCTGATGAGTCTAGTAGAGACGAAATATGTACCTCTGCCGTATCACTGTGGCAGGAAAGTAGAAAGTTTTGACTTTCTTCTCGGTATAGTGGTACACAGGTAGGCCATCATCTCGATGGTGGTGGAATAGGACAAATTGTGTTCGTTAGAAATTTGTTCAAACTGTGCAACCTCTAACATGGAAAGGATATGGTTGGAACGAAGTTTGCATTTACTGTTCGCTTTCTACTTCATATATATATATATATATATATATATATATATATATATATATATATATATATATATACATATATATATATATATATATATATATATATATATATATATATATATATATATATATATATATATATATATATATATAGACCATGATTTTGGCCTTAGTTTTCCTTAATTTTGCGGAAAATAGGAAAAATCTCTTTTCACTTTAGCTTGAATTTTTTCACTGAATCGTTAAAATTTCGTTACAACAACAAATTCCACACAAATAGAAGCCTCTGTATTATATAAAAATTAATAAATTTGCACTATTTTTTATCGCAAAAGTCAAGGAAAATATCAAAAAATAAGTAAAAACAAAACGGTTCCCGGCATTAAATAGTGGTGTGACTCGTCGCTAAAACAAGAATAGTTAGCGCTGTTGCCAGTTTGCAAATACGACTTCTTTAACATTCAAATATATTTTTTTTGTCTTTCTACTTAAATTGGAAAGAATAGGACCCGAAAAACATTTTTCCCTTCCCTTTGATGTACGATTTTGACTCTAAATATTAAATGTTTTTAATGCCATATTTGGTTTTGTCTGTTTCCCTCCAAACATTTGCATTATATATATATATATATATATATATATATATATATATATATATATATATATATATATATATATATATATAAAGGGTGTTTTTATAGAGGTATAAAACTTTAAGTTGGCAACACTTTTTTAACTGGCGGTCATTTTGTCAGCTGTCAAGTGATTTATGTTTAGTTTGGTTTGGCATTTTAACATGAATAGACTGACGCCTGAACAACGCTTCCAAATTGTGCAAATTTATTTTGAAAATCATGGTTCTGTTCGAAATACGTATCGCGCACTACGTCCATTTTACGGTCAATATAATCGTCCATCAGAGCAATTAATTCGATTAGCTATGGAACGTTTTCGCACCACGTTTACTCTAAATGATAATACGCATCCACAGAGACGTCGTACAGTGCGTACAGAAGAAGTCATTGCTGCTGTAGAGCGTAGCGTAGAGGAAGACCCGAATCAGTCTATTCACCATCGTGCACAGGAATTGGATATGTGTCCATTCACTTTATGGAAGATTTTGCGGAAAGATCTTGGTTTGCTTGCTTACAAAATCCAACTCGTGCAAGAATTGAAGCCACACGATCACCTAGCAAGGCATAGATTCGGTGAATGGGCCCAAAACAAGATTGCCGTTGATCCTGATTTTCATAAGCGAATTTTGTTTTGCGATGAAGCTCACTTTTGTTTGAATGTATACGTCAATAAACAAAACTGCCGTATTTGGAGTGATGATAATCCTCAAGTGTATGTTGAGACACCGTTACATCCAGAAAAACTGATTGTTTGGTGTGCTTTATGGGCTGGTGGAATCATTGGTCCGTACTTCTTTAAAAACGATGCTGGTCAGAAAGTTACAGTCAATGGTGACCGCTATAGAGCCATAATTACTGACTTTTTCGTTCATCAATTGAACAACCATGATGTGCAGGAGCTGTGGTTTCAACAAGACGGCGCAACATGTCACACAGCTCGTGCCACAATTGATTTATTGAAGGAAACGTTTGGTAACCGCAAAGTTTCACGTTTCGGACCCGTGAATTGGCCTCCAAGATTGTGCTACTTAACGCCGCTAGATTATTTTCTGTGGGGATATGTTCGCTAGTCTACGCCGATAAGCCCGAAACGATTGATCACTTGGAGGACAACATTCGCTGCGTTATTGCCGATATACGGCCACAAATATTGGAAAAAGTCATCGAAAATTGGATCTTCAGTTTAGATTACGTCCGAGCCAGCCGTGGCGGTCATATGCCAGAAGTCATATTTAAATTATAATGCCAGAAGGTTATCTTTCGAATAAAGTAAATTTCATGTCAAGTTAAAAAATTTATCTTTGTTTTATTCCATTTAAAAGTTCTATATCTCTATAAAAAAACACCCTTTATACATATATATATATATATATATATATATATATATATATATATATATATATATATATATATATATATATATATATATATATATATATATATATAATGTGTGTGTGAAAATACCAGCTAAAATTCTGGCAAAACTTCGTGAAGAAAACACCAGTGCAAATACATATATATATATATATATATATATATATATATATATATATATATATATATATATATATATATATATATATATATACATACAATTTAACAGGTTTTTCTACAGAATCCATTATTTTGCATAATTTTTGACAGCTCAAACTATTATTAAACTACTTTACATGTATTAGTTTTATTATTAAATTGAAATTTTAGTTACGTAAGGGAAACATACCTAGTGCCTAGACTAATATATATATATATATATATATATATATATATATATATATATATATATATATATATCTGGAGCATCAGGCAATCCTAACTTTGTGTTGAAGCGCAAAAAGTATTAAAGCAAAAAAAAATATTGTAAGACTTAAGGATTGAACTAGTAGATATATAAAAATTTTCAAATTTTATTTTTTCTCCTTTTAATTGCCATCGAGATAAGAGAGCAAACTTCCAGAGCATATCTTGGGAACTGGGTTAGAATATGTGATCACATATTCGATATCTCTTGTAGTTTCGCCAAAATCCCCATAAATGGCGAAAAAGTACTACCCTGTACAGAATATGCGGTGCTATATTTTACAAAAAAAGAGTACAGCATCTCTGTTTTTGTCAGATATTTCCATATTTTTGAAAAATATTAGTGAATCTTCATTTTCAATAATTTGAATTTCAATAAAAGAGTATGAATACCCAAACTATTACTCTCTTTATTCAGTTTTTTATTTGGAAAAAAACGAATCTGCAAATAAGCATCAAAAGATCATACCTCATTAAGTACAATAATAAACCAAATTAAAATGCTACACAAAAAAAACGAAATACGTGCTTTTTTTTGAGACAATTAGCATTTTTTATGCTATAAATAAAATTCCAAAATTCAGTTTCTACAACTTGTAAAAACTTCTTTTACAACGTTTTTACGACTGATGCGCCGTTAAACTTATTTGATTCCCTTTTTATTACATTCCCTTAAAATATTTATTGGGCTATTTGTTAAGCTATCCATTAAATGACCATTTAATGTATACATAAATCGTTTACAAACGGAATGGGAATCCAGAAATACCAATGTATTGTCAATCAACGCCTGAAGCTTGGAATGTTCAATCCCAGTCCGCTCCACTGAAGAACGCGTGATAAGGACGCTAACCCTGCATACAATGGCCCACATTAATGTCACTTCAAACAAAGTACAAAGAAAGGGTGGGGCTCCGATGGAAAGTCTGCTTTAGTCGACACTTCAAAAGGGTTTAATTTTGAAGCGACACAGACGACCTGCTAACATTGAGCAAACTTTCCTGATATCCCGTTCAATGTGAAAAAGTTAAATGTATTTTTAAAAGGTAGGTTGTTAATTAAAACAGATAATTAAACTTGTGAATTACATACACTGAAGGAAAAAATTTCTATTAGTTTTTTAGGGATCGTTAAAAAATAATAAGGGAAGAGGAATAACTGATTCCATTACCGGCAGTTTTCAAAATAAGAGAATAAAGCGGACAAAAGACTTATATCAAAAATCTTTTTAACATAATAAAACTAGTGAGGTGCATGTCCACCGCGCATTGTGTTAGACTTCTACAGCAATTATTACTGTCTTTAGTTTTTTGAGCAAGTTTCTTGCGGGTCTCCATTTAACTTAATTTACTATAAAGCTAGTGTCTGAAAAATTTGATCACAAAAAGGAATTTTAACCGGAAGGCATATTACAACATCGGAAATTAAGTTTCAAGTATTTTTTTGTACTTGATTACTTAGCAAACGTAACTTAATCTCAAAAATTTTTGTAGAAAGTAATTATCAAAAATCAACATGTGGAATTATTTAAATTTTTAAAATATATAAAACCAAAGAACAAAGTGAAATTTCAGATTTATGGGTAAAACATAAATATAAAACTTTATAAAAAAAATCTGGGCGGATTGGATAGAAAACCATCCAGCAGTAGATATGGGCAAAACTGACTTATTAATGATTCCGACCGTTCGGATCACTTATTTTAAAGATCTGGTTAAAAGAACCGGTTCAATTTTCCGTTTCCCAGCAAGAATTCTAAAGTTCTGACATGTTTCCGATTTCATATTTGTGATCCATAATTTTAGGAAATATTGCACTACTGATTATTACATTTCGATCATGTTTTTTTTTATATATATAAAATTCGGTTCATACCTCACTATTTTTTTTTGAATAAAAAATATTTTAAGCTTAAATGTAACTTTTCTTACAACTTTGGAAATAAAATGAAAAGGCGAATGTGACATTTAAGCTGCATTTTAAACAAATTGTAATATTGAGCCTCATTCTCATTACATGGCAAATTTTGATACTTGCGCATTTACAATCCATCAAAAAGGCAGTGTTTGGCATAATTTTACGGTCAGTGATAAAAATCGGGTCAAGTGTGAATTATGTTTTAAGCAATCTAGATGGCTCTATCGGAAACTTGGCTAGACATCTTAAAAGTAAGCTTCCATTACTGAATCTACTAAAGCCATAAGAAATAACGTACAGTAATGCATTGACAAAAGATCAACTACATCCAAAAGAAATGAATTTGCCTCATAATTATAACTTTAATTTTTTTGCTTAATAACAAAAAATTAAAGTTATGTTTGCTTATTGTCTCTTTCCGAAAAACTTAATTTTCTTTTGTAAATAATTTTTAATTAAAAATTATAATTGATTGTAATTTTTTTGCTTTTACAATTTCTGACAATGTTTTAGAGCCAAGACAAGGTAGTTGGTTTAATGTTTTGTAAATGTAGTAAAATATATTTTAATTAACTACTATGGTGCAAGATAATGATACAAAATATGTACTATTATTATGATTTACAAGCCCAACGGCTTCGCACTCCCTCCAGGGATTATTCTTTCATACCAGGCATACAAAGACACCAAAAGTATGAAGCTCTGTAGGAACGCTTTCCATGTTATCGGGTCTTAGGTGACTGTCTGCTGTATTTTCTACGAACTTTCGGATGGTTTTCGCGGTTGCAAGGAAAACTGCTTTCTGCATAGGTTTATACAGATGCTCACTAAGGCCCAGTCCCTTGATGTTTTGCAGGAGTTTCTTTGATATCACTCCAGTTGTTGACAGTATTATGGGAATCGTTTGGACGCTGTTCATTGCCCATTGTCTTCGGATTTGGACCTCCAGATCTCTCGTTGTATTTTGGCCTTAGGTTGTTGTTGTTAGGTACAGCAATGTCGATTAGTGTAATTCGCCTAGAAATTTTATCTATTAGTATAATGTCTGGTCTAATATGAGCTACTGTTTGATCCGTCATAACCTTTCGGGGGGATCTCTAATAATGAACTTCCGATAGTTCTTCGTCGGAATAACCTGGTTTTGGATAGCTAACAAGAAGCCCTCCGTTTCCGGAAACATCTGTCCTGAAATCAAGTAGTAGATCTACGCTGAGTTGTCGACATTGTTCTGATTGACCTCATTTGGATGCCGTCCATGAAGTGGCTTCTGTAGCCAGGTTTGTAACTTCTCTTGGTCTGTTTGGTGGTGAGAAGTAATATCTTGGTCCGTCAACTGTATCGGAGTTGGATCGTCTGCCTCGCATATTGCTCGATGTAGTGTGTGTAGCATTGTACATTCAATAGCACTCCGAGGGTGATGTTTTTGTGCTTTTGTTAGGAGTGTCCTTATTTTTCTTTGCAGGTTTTGGATGTCCGTCTTGCTCCACTTTACAATTCCAAAAAAGTGGGTCATCGCAGACCAAGCATACGTGTTGAGCGCCTTAAACAAATTTCTACTATTTAAGTTATTTCGTAATACCCGCCTTACCCTCCTGACAAATTCGGCTGTCAATTCGGCCTTCATAGTGCCATGGTCAACTCATTTAGCCTGTTTCATACCTAGATATTTATATGTTTGGTCTGCTTCCATTGCAGCTATAGTTTCACCGTTCTGCATTTCAAAAGCCCCCGGTTGTATCTTCCCTTTAACGATGTTCAAAATACGCCACTTGTCAAGTCCAAATTGCATTCCGATATCCCCGAAGAACTCCTCTACAATTGCAAGCATTTGTTCCAGCTAGTTACTGGTAGCAGCCATCATTTTAAGATCATCCATGTATAAAAGATGATTCACTCTGACTACCTCTTCTTTGTTATTTCTAACACTAAAGCCGTATCTGGTTGAGTTCAAACGGCGTGATAGTGGGCTCATTGCAAGGTAGAACCACAATGGGCTAAGTGAATTGCCCTGAAATATTCCCCTTCGTATCGGAATGGTGTTAGTTTCGATGGTGTCGCTGGATGGCACTTGCAATTGGATCCTAGTTCTCCAGGTTGACATGATGCGTTCTAAAAAGGAACCAAAATTATTATCGACTCTATACATTCTTAATATAGTTTTGAGCCACTCATGTGGCACCGAGTCGAAGGCCTTCTTATAATCCACGTAGGCAGCAAAGAGGTTTCTTCGGTTGGCACAGGCTTGGTTACATATGACAGAGTCAACAATTAATTGTTCCTTGCATCCCATTGCTCCCCTTGTGCATCCTTTCTGTTGAGTTGCAACGATGTTATTTTGCTCACAATGTGCTTAGATGCGTTGGGTCAAGCAGGAGGTGATCACCTTATACAGGTCATGTGTGTTATGTTGGTCCTTTGGTAAAAGATACGTAATGCCTTCTGTCAGAAACAATGTCATCTTCTCTGGATTTAGAAAAACATCATTTATAAGTTTAGCCAGTTGATGATCTATACACCAGAACTTCTTGAGCCAGTAGTTCTGGATCCTGTCGAGACCTGGAGGTTTCCAGTTATGGAATTCCTTGATTATTTCTGAGATTTCTTCGATGGTAAATGGCTCAAACTGCATCTGGCTGTAGTCTTGGCAGATCTGGTGTTCTTGATTGATCCAGCCGACTGCGATGTTGGAATTAGCGGGTGTGGAAAGTTGGTTTCCCCAGAACTCTTCTACCTGCTCTCTGTTAGGATATCTATTATCTACCATGTTAGCTGGAGAGTTTAGCTTACGGTAGAAAGCCTTTCGGATGTTATTATTATTATTATATTTAAAATTACATCTACTTTCCCTAACATTGCAATTAAATACCCCAAATAAATTCATGTTTAACTACCGAAATATTATATTCGAAGATACATACTCTACAAATGTCCTAGAGAAATATGATCTACATTAGAACAATCCTAAACCCTTGTACTGTTGGTCAATTTAACTTTTACTGTTCCCCCAGTATTAATCCAACGAACTGAGGTTCGCCTGCGTACCCGAAACATCAGTGATCCATCGCACTATGCCGAACCAAACGTTCGAAAGCAAGAAAGACCCGTAGAAGACAAAACGACTACCGTCCGATTAAAGCGGTTCAACGGATCCCGGCTCAATGTAGGTCCGATCAATTAGTCCGGATCCGATATTTTAAATTTTAGTAATCTGGATCTTTCAGACTGTAAACTGATGCGGGCAAAAAGAACAGGTCTTTCAAGTCTGACCCACCTCTATTCGGCAGTCGCCTCCTAGCTTGAAGGGAAAAAGACGATCGTCTCCGTGTGCTTCTGCTTGGTTTCATATTCCAGCGCATGAGGACAGTTTCTCTCGAGCAGCGTTAAGTATATTAAATTTTGTGTGAAACTTGGAAAATCGGCTTCGGAGACCTTCCTAATGATTCGGCAGGCCTACAAGGATGACTGCCTTTCAAAATCACAAGTTTTTAAGTGACATAAATCCTTTAAGGATGGCGGAGAAAAAGTCGCTCATTGTCGTACCGCCCGGGATACCTGTAAATTCTATTTTTTACGTTGAAGTCCTCAAAAGATAAAAAAGGTTCTTCCGTATCAGAAGCGTCATTAAGGTCATCTGGAGGTTTCATCATTATAACGTGCCCCGTCACACCGCTCCTCTCGTCAGAGACTACCTGACCCAGATCCATGTGACAGTGATCCCCCAGCCTCCCTACAGCCCCGATAGCAGACTTTTAATAAAGCCTTCCGAGCATGGAAATCGCGTCTCCAGGAGTGCACAGATGCAGAAGGATGTAATTTCAAAGAATTTTAAGTATTTGTACCGGCCAGTTCAATAAATCGTTTTTCCTGGACTTAGTCGCATTACTTATGGAACGTATTTTCTATATAGGGATTATAGTAAACGATAAGCTTAAAAATCAAATACTGAAAAAAATGGACTAAAGAATAATGATATGATTGGTAATAAAAGTGTAACTAGAAGTAAAATGACACCATTAGTGCACCTCATAGAAGTAAGGAAATAAACCCCGTTTAACCCCACACTTTCACGTCTAGGAGCCTGACCAACAACTCCTAGAATACACTCCGTGCATTAAATTCATTTATTTTTATCTGTTTTTTTATTGCATGTATATATTTTTTACTTTCATATTTACCTATGGGTTTTATATTATTGTTATTTTAATATTTTCAGATTGTATATATTTAAATAAATTATTCATTAAAAAGGCTATCAATATAAGTGAGAAAAATTATGATATGAGAATTTGTCTAACATGGTTTATTGTTTTTTTACATAAATATGAAAATCGCCCCTAAAGTAAACCCCTAAAAGCGAATTTTTAAAATATCTCAGGTTCCAAGTGAGATATTTTGACAGAATAAAATAAAAATTACTTGTTGTTCGAAGTGATGTTAAATTATGTTTTTCTTTTACCAAAGAATATTTTCCCTTATTTTTTATAAGGGTAAACTATTTATTTGCGCACGTAATTTAATTCAAAAAAATATGAAATTTAATAAAATTATTTTTTTCGCGAATATCATAATTAAACCATGTTGATATTTTTCAGGGTTTCGAAAAATAAACTAGTAAGAGAGGATGAGTCACCCCCAGATAATATTTTTTTAAATCTAAATTTCTAAATAGGATAACTTGAAATGAAGTTAAACTATAGTATTTTCGCACTCAAGGATATCATTCGAAGAATGTCATTTCATATATGAATAATTATTTTTACAATTGACAAATTTCAGTTGATATGAACGTTACAGAGCTTACTGAAATTTTTTCTTTTAGTAAAAAAATATATACTTATTTCTTTGGTTAAGCATTCATGTCGATAAATTATTATAATTCAATACAAATAGTGATTTCTATTTCTGTGATGGTCATTTATATTAAAATGATGGTTTACTTTAACAAAAAATTAGGAATAAATATTCTTACAAGTGAAAATACCATAGTTTAGCATCACTTCGAATAATAAGTAATTTTAATTTTGTCTTGTAGAGATATCTTAATTAGAACTGGAGATATCAAAAAAAAAATGTATTTGGAGGAGTTCCTCGTAAAAAAATTATCAACAAATTTGGCTTAATTTCGTAATGTCCAGAATTAAATTATATAAATGAATTACAAAATTAACCTTCATAAAAAGTAATGGATGATATCTATAGGGTTAAAACAACATGGTATAACCTGACTTCAACTAACAAGTAATTTTCACTTTGTTTTGTAAAGAATTTAAGATTTGATTGGGGTAACTCACCTTCTTTTACTACTTCATTTTTTGAAACCACAAAACATGTCACCTCGAGATAATTATGGTATTCGTGAAAAAAATAATTTAGAACAATTTCATTAAATTTTGTAATTTTTAGAATTAAATTACTTGCGCTAATAGATGGAGGTGAAGATACCATAATTTATCATCATTTCAACTAACAAGTGTTTTCCATTTTGTTTTGTGAAGATATCTCAAATAGAACTTGAAATTTGAAAAAAAGAATATTTGGGTGGGTGGCTCACCCTCTTTTCATAGTTTACTTCTAGAAACCCCTAAACCCGTACATACATTAAATTTCGTAATTTTACCCTAATAAAAATATGGCGTGATATCATTGGGGGTGAAAATACCATTGTTTAACATCATTTCAAATAACAAGTAACTCTCATTTTGTTTTGCAAAAATATCTCACTTAGAACATAAGATATTTCCAAAATACTGCTTTTAGAGGTGTTTGTCACCTCGTTATAATGAATCTCTGCAAATAAAAAAAAATACGGCCCTCTTATTTTTGTATCCTCTACAACATATTCAAGTTTCATTAAAATCGAAGCCGGACACTTCAGGTACCTTCCTTGTAAGTATCTTTTAAAATAAAACGTATGAATCAATAAGTCTTTCAACTACAGAATCTCGAGTACCCTCTCTACTTAAATTAGTTATAAATATAAAATAATCCTCAATAATAAGTTCTGCATATCAATTCAATAATTTTTTCAATAATTGCATTTTAATTTCTTTGGAGCATTGTGGTTGCAATATTCTTCCAAATAAGTCGACACGGAATTTTCTGGTTTAAGGTTGTCCATATCATATTCTTCAATACGAGTATTTTTAGTATTTCTTTAGAACAATCTTCACTAGTGTCCTGTCTGTCACATTCAGATGATAACGAATATCTTTGTCAAAATTTTAGAAACCCTCAATCACAAAAGTATTAAAAATTTTCAATGCCAGTTTCACATTTTATCTTTCTACGCTATATCACTGCAAAGCTTTTAAATTCAAAGAGAAGTCAAATTTTAGTAACATGTGTTTCCTTACATATATATATATATATATATATATATATATATATATATATATATATATATATATATATATATATATATATATATATATTTGTGCTTCTCTTTTTATTCTTTGGCCAAACATTCATTTATAATAATTCTTCAAATTAAATTTGAGTCATATAATTAAAAGATTCTCAACACACTAATTGACGTTTCGGCCTTAGTGTTTAGCCTTTATCAAACTAAAAAAATGGATATACAATATACAAAAACACAAGAATCAAAAATCAAAAACATACCTTGTAATGCTGTTGGTAACTTTATTATTTTCTTAGTTATTGTTTGGGTTTCATTACTTTTTAGTTCAATTTTACTCGCGTTTACACGTGATACATTTTACTGGCCCTCGCGCATTTGGACAAATGTAAAAAGGGACAGAGTAGTAGTACCATGGTCGTGTAGTAGTACAGTAATTGTTGTAGTGTAGTACTCGACGTCTTGCACGTCCCTCGCCTTATCGAAAAGGTTTATCGTTTGCTTACAAACATATTGACTCTCGCCTCAAAAACTACTCCAAAATACAGTGACAGTGTCCCCGATTCCTGGTTCCTGTATAGTGAAGCTTGGGATTATTCTGGTGGCCACCAAGAAGAATTTAATGAAGTGATTTGGACTACATGGTAAGCCATTTTAGTATTTGTGTCACGCTGTCGCCGTATTTTGTATTTGCTCATTATTTGTATAATTTCTCATCTCCGCAACCAACCTATATAGAGTCTACTAATTACTCTTTGTCTCAATCCCCTACAGTTATATTAATTAAAATATAAAACAAACACTCGGATCGTCATGGTTTACATGCACATATTACATAAAAGTTAAAATTAAAGAATTAAAAAACAACTAATTACAATACGAACAGCACATCCAAAAATTTCGTTATTATTAAAATCATTTGAATTTGCCCAATAGTCCGGGTTTATCGACATCAAACAAGTGATATTTTGCATTAAAGTAGTGGAATGTATAATCTATTTAAATTATTTATATCTTTTTGCAGTAAACGACAATATATATATATATATATATATATATATATATATATATATATATATATATATATATATATTTATGTATAAATATATAAATAAATGTATTTAAAAAAAAAGCTCCAGTAAACTACATTTTTTTGAAACGTGCTTTTTCCTCCAGCTTTCGAGGCCATTAATTTAAATATGCAGCATTCACATTAACTGCATGATTTAATTTGTTTGTAAGCCTAATATAATGCACACTTTTGTTGCACTTTTTGCACAGTTTATTTTGCAAAACTTGGTGATCCTTTTTTAGAAGCTATTAGTGTAATTCTTTGGAAACAAAATGATGCCTTATGTGCATCTGTAAGATTCGTCTTCATTATAAAAAATGAAAACTTTTCAACTTAGCGAGATGAACAACTGCAAATTATGTAAGAACCATTGGACTCTCAGGACCTATCTTTTGTCAATTTTTTATTATCACTAATACTTTATTATCCATGGGTCCATTAACAATTTGAATAATTTTTTGTACAGTTATTAATAACACAAAACTAAATTTTGTTTCTATTTTTTGCAAGTGTTCTGGTAACTATTTTATGGATTTTGACAAACAACAAAACACTGAATAAGTTTTTTTAGTGCATATAATTTTGCAATGTCAAACTTTCGAGTAAAAATAATTGTTTTCAAATAAAATTAAGAAAATCGATTTTTCACTCTTAATTATTAATAAAAATTCATTTGACAAAATAATGATTTCGAAAAAAATAATTCATTTGTGTTTATGCTATCTAAAAGTCTAATATTCCTGAGCCATTATTTCAATAGTCCATGTAATTAAAAATCCCAGAGTCTCTTAAACCCAAAATTATACTTTGAAGTTTTTTAATTAACAATAAATCGCTCTTCCGTAAACTGATCATCATAAAGAAATATTGAATCTTTCAAAAGTTTTATATAAGCCTCATGGGTATTAAAATTTTGCTTTTGCTTTCATCAATGCCTTTCTGAAATTGAAGTTTTTCTATCTTTTTGATCTTTTCGTCTCCGCATTTTCTATGCTTTTATAGTTTTTAATAAATATTTTGATCAAGCGCGTAATTTACCTGGTATTCTGCTTTTGCTTAATCTTGGTATGTTTACGTTTATAGAGACGATTTCATCCGTTTTGGAGTCCTGATTCAATATATGTCAGATAAAAATCTCTGTCATAATTTTCCTTATAACCAGGTACACAACACCGCATCTTGAAAGTATTAACATTATTGATGAAACGTGTCCATAATATCAGTAGAAGGCAGTAATAGTTTCATAACTTCCTATTGTTTTGAAATATTAGTTTTTAAAGATTCATAATGAAAATCAGTAGGAAATAATAATCTCAACAAACTAATTCTTGTGGAATTATTTTAGGAATATATTGTTGACTACTTTAGAGCAGTAATAGAGACATTTTAGGAAGAAAACTGATTCCTAAGTTCTTCTTCAAAATTTGCAATATTCTGATAAATCCCCTTCAACGATGATTATAAGAGTCATTATGAGACCGTATTATCAGAGTTGTTAACTAAATCCTAGGCGGGTGAATCGGGATATCAATAAGAAATTTCGTTTCAGCTTTGAATTCTTATTATTAATTTACAGCCAATTTGCGAATATAATATAAAAGGTTCTCTATTTAATTTTTAATCTCTAAATGTGAAAATGATGGTAAAACTTTCTAACATGTAAGATTTTTGATTTTTCAGCAAAAATGAAGGATTATTTTAATCACATTATTTTGAAGAGTAATTTGTAATTTACCGGAGCACAACATTGCCAATTTACGTCTTCTATGATTAGACAAATTGTACATAAGCTAGCAACACTACATGAGAGTATCTAAGGATGACAAGTCAACTACGAAGTCTCAACCCCTAGGGCCTAAAATAACGGAAATACCCATTTAAGCACATATAATTCCAAATTTCACTCTGCCTCGTAGCCGAATTTATTTATAGATTGCCCCTGTATATGAGAAGGACGCTGTTGCTTTTTAAACTTCCGGAATGGCTATAAAAGCAGCTGGCTGGCAGTCGTATCATCGGTATTGGTTTAGTACTAGTAGTGGTCAATATTAGATAGAGAAGCGAAGTGCGCGAACAAGCCAATAGTAAGAGCCTTTTAATAGTGTTATCTTTGTGTTGAATAAAGTTAGTTGACTCCTGTAAACGTAATGTCACATCTCTGAACCGATATACACGACAGTGCAAAAATGTCTAAAGTACAGAAACGTGGCTATGTTAACCCCGCAGATAGTTTCTGCTACTTATGTGATCAGTTTACTCCTGAATTGTAGAAAGGACAATTAACAAAATGACCAAAGTAGCTTATCATAAGTATTTTGGATATCTTGTTGGCGATTAAGATCGGGACTGGACTACTTCCACGTGTTGCCAAACCCGTGAAACAAATATAAGTAACTGATTAAATGCAAACGCTCTTCTATGCCTTTTGCAGGTCCAATGATTTGGAGAGAACCAACAAATCATTTTAACCACTGTTACCTTTGCGTGACAAAAGTGTCTGGTTTTTTAAAGTAAGAGCAAATATCTGGATATTCCATCAGCAAATAAACCGGTTCTTCATGGAGAAGGTTTACCAGTTCCAGCGCATCCGACAAAATGGGAGGAAAATTCAGGAATGTATGATGATAAGGCACAACCCGATAATGTATCACAAAGAAAGAGATGATTCTTATTTTCGCACGCTGAAGTATTAGGGTCTAGATTATAACAATGGAATTTACTAGTCACTGGAACCAAAACTACAATATTTAGAAACCGTTACCAGGAGTTATCGTGGTTGTTTACTCTGCAGGGTGTGTGATATTGAATTTTTAAATAATTTTAAATTCGTTATGTACGTTCGCGAAAACTCCCCCATATCAATTTTGGAGGAAATGAGACAAAATTGCTTTTTTATCCGCCATATGTGCTGTCAATATGGCGGAGATTTTACTTAACCGATTTCGGCCTAAATAATATGGAAACACCGCAGCAATCTTCTGAACATAATGCAAAAAAATATCATTCAGATCGGTGCTGCCATTCCGTAGTAATCGACGTACATACATAAAAAAACATATATAGTGGTCTTTTAGAAGTCGGTGAAAAATTAGAGGGAGGAAACATTTTTAAAGACACTTTGGAGGTTAAATAACATATTTAATTATCTTTTTAGAGACCCATCCACTTAATGGGATGAACGAAAAAAAAACTTGTTTTGTGTTCTTTTTAAATCCACATTTTTGTAATACCATTTTTGCCTCAAAACTGATTTTAGGGTAATAGAAAGCATGTGAGAGTAAAATTTTATTGCAAGAAATAAAAAACCTGTTGTGACTTACAGACAGATGGAGAGATGGAACCCAAAAAAGACGTGAAATTCAATCCAATTTTTTCAATCCAAAAAGTACATGACGAAATGGCGGGAGGTGTAGTAATTGCCATTGAAATAGGTTTCCGCAGTAGGCAAATATTCCATGGCTTAGCTTGTTCCCTATACAGATATATTGCTTATATACTTTGTTCAATAATACTCAGTCAACAAAAGGCTTTGATTGTGTTTTTAGATAATTCGTCTAACTGAAATTTGAGAAACGTTACTTTTAAGGACTTACAGCAAGATTCACTAAGAAGATTTAAGATTTAAACCCGATCTAGTTGCCATGAAATTTGAATCTTATAGTTCAGTTTTATTTTGCTTATGATATTGTCATAATTTATATTACATATGTCAACAAATAAATTCCTATATTGGGATATTAAGGATAACAATCTTGCAGTAAAGTCTTGAAATACGAAGAAATAGTTGTATCCAGAAAAATTAAAAAAGTTCTCCATTTTCGCCGGTTTCGTAGTGATTTTTTATGCTTTTATTTTTAGAGTTCAAAATTTGTTTAAGTTACTGTTGCATTTGTCAACTTAAGACCTCAGCTATTAATTTAGTGCGGTTTTAAATCTAAACCATGTTAGTGAAAACGGCTGTTAGAGTTTTTATATGAAAAAGTTCATAGAATGAACTTTATTCATGTAATTAACTTTACTATAAAAACAAAAGCAACAAAGCAAGCCTTAAAATCAGACTTATAAGTAATAGTGTCTACAAAATATATACCCATTCCCATTAAACTTTGTGGCTGAATTACTATGGGCTCAGGGAACACGCTTTAATAATAAAGTAGAATCAGGGATGGGAGCAAGCATGCCCCCCGAAGTACATCAAAAACGTGGCCCTTTTCAAAAACGTTGAGGAATTTTTTTTATCAGAAATAGAAAGATGAAAACACAGCGATCTTCTTGGATGCAGTGTTATTAATTTTGAAGCGATTGTAATAGCAAAATATCATTTCTGAAAAGCTATCAGTACCGTCAAGTAAAAAATCATTTATTTTAGTATTGCAATTAATCGACGTCGTGTGGGTGGTAATTTAATGATTGTAGAGGAGAAGCTGATTTTGACAGACGAAACTACTGTTTCGGAAAATTTCATCGAAGCGCCGATAATTTTGCTTACCTCACCCCCTACTTTTTATTAGGGCATGGAGACAGAAATTACCCCTCCGATAAGCCATGGGTCCCAAGTAACAGTCCCAAAATTTCTCAGGAATTGGTGTAGTCAACCCTTGAGCCTCCTTGTCAGTCAATAACTTCTCTAAAAGGACATTCACTTAGTTTTATTTTCATTTAATAACAACTCCAATAATACAGATGTTTAACAACTTCTGTAAAAGTCGTTGAAGTGAAATTATCAAACTATGTTAAATTTCTAACCATAAATTTTTTTTCTTTATATAACGTGATTATTATTGCGTTAAAATAGCCAAAAATACATATCCAAGATAATCCTTAGGAAGTATTATCTTAAAATTATTGCCAATTTTTGTTATGACTCGGTAAAAACTTCTTCATAAAAAACAATGTATAAAAGTATTACTTCTTTTGCACTGTTTCCTTTGATTTTTTTCTAGAATAGTATAGGTATTTGCCCGGGAAAAACATATTGTTACGAAGGACTAAGAAAAGTTATTGATACGCCCTAGTTGTATTCCTATGCGATGAGTCATCTTTATTGTAATATGCCGAAAGAAATATTATATCGATGAGTCATTATATTTCAAGGTAGTTGTCAACTTTCATGCTAGTATGTTTCTCGTTATTTCTAGGAGTACTTCAGCTGTGTTAAGAAGTAGTTAGTATAGTTTTGGAAGTAAGCTAGTGAAAAGTGTTATATTGCGGACCCGGAAAGCGATTTAAAGAGACAAAATAGTAACAGCTAGTGTCAGAACTGAGGATTGTCACCGGGTTTCTAGAAAAATCTATTGAAAATAGAAGATATAGAGAAAAACGATTTACACTTATCAGGTAAGAAAATAAAATTAATTTTCTATAAAGTTTTAAAACATTCTACTTAAAAACTAATAGAGATAGTGAAAAATTAACTTCACCATCGGATTTGTCATCAAGAAAGAATTTTCGATAAAGTTCTAGAGTATATTCTATTTGAAAACTAGGAGCGATAGTGAAAAACGGACTTCACCGTCGAATTTGTCATTAAAAAATAAGCTTAAAACTGAATTTTCTACAAAGTTTTAGAACATTCTATTTGAAAACTAGAAGAAATAGTCCAAAACTGACTTCACCATCGAATTTATTATTAAAAAAAGGCTTAGACCAAATTTTTAACAAAATTCTAGAATATTCTTTTTGGGAACTAGAAAAGAAGTTCGCCATCGAATTTTTTATCAGGCAAGAAGTTTAGAAACCAGTTTTCAAGAATATTCCAAAAGTTTTTATTGTAAATACCAGACAGCAAACAGCCGATAGAGCACAAATAAAACATTGGCTGATTTTGTGGAACCTATAGAATAGCATCGCCTTAAAGACAAACAAGAAGAAGAAAACCGTCGCCAAAAAGAAAAACAACCAGAACAAGACTGTCACCTAAAATAAAAACAAGAAGAAAGCCGTCTTCTAAAAGAAGAACAATATCCTTTGAAAGAAAAACAAAAAGAAGAAGAACGTCAAAAAGTAGAAAAACGTTGCCCTAAAGACAAACAACAAGGTGAAAAACGTCGCCAAAAAGAGAAGCAGCAAGAAGAAAAACGTCGCATTAAAGATGAAAATTAACTTCGGAAATGGATGCAAGAGAAATAGACGAAGTGGGAAAAGACATAGGAAAAGTACGTTAAAAAGTAGATAGTTTGGAATTAACTGTACCACAAGACATATTATAGATTCTAAAATGAAGAACATTCAAAGACTTATTGCAAGCAATTCCTATATCCCGACAAAAAGACTATGAAGTTCTTAGTGCTGTGCTGGAAAGAAGATTTGGGGATCAACATCAGCACCAATTATACCAGTCATAACTAAAGTCAAGCCATCAGAGAAATGGAGAAAGTGTACAAGAACATGGAAACAGATATCCGATACCTTTTTCATCTGGGTTAACCAGAAACTACGGGAGAATTCCGAGAAGAGCTTACAATCTAGTACTTTGTTGATGGAAATAGAGCTTATATTGGATATAAGCAAGTTTATTTGTTGTAGTTATGCTTTTGATAGTGCTTTGGAAAAAGAGGCAGCTTATATTGTGTCAAAGCCAAAAATAGTTACCGAGAGAAAGATAAAGATTCACCAAACCAAACAAAAGAGACCATGTTTTCTGAAACTCTTAAGAAACTAGACACGAGAGGTGAGACTTCACCTTATCCAAGAAGGCAGGAGGAACTGAACACAAGAGGTGTTACTTCAAGTTACAGAAGAAACCAGATAGAGTGTTACAGATGTGCACGAACTGGACATATGAGATGAGACTGTCGGGTACAATTAAGGTCTAGTTCGTCATCCAAAGACAGTATAGAAGAGAACAAGGAAAAACTACAACAGTTCAATTCTAAAATTAAACGTAGAATAAGTGATATGGCAGAAACCAGATAGAGTGCTACCGATATAGATGAATTGGACATATGAGAAGGGAATGTCGGGTACAATTAAGATACCAGATGAAGTGCTGCAGATGAAAATGAACTGGACATATGAAAAGGGAGTGTCGGGTGGACTTAAGAAGGCCCAAAAAATGCTACAGATCTGGACGAACCGTACACATGAGATGGGACTGTCAGATGCATTTAAGGTCTAGATTACCATCTGGTGACCGCACAGAAAAGAACCAGGAAAAACTGCAACAGTACAATCTTAATATCAAATATATACCAGGAAAACTACATAACAACACAGGTACCATATCAAGAAGACCATGTAGGGAAGAATGCAAGCACTGCAGGAAGATAGAACGAAGAAATGTGTTTGCTATTCGGAGAGTCACTTTTGACATTGATTCAGAATGGAGCAGAGCTCAGACGAGAAAAGACCAACTTCAACTTAAAGAAAAAGTCAATGCTACTCCTATTACCATAACTGTTCATACAGTATCGCTGATCTTACCATTGTCTAGAAAATTAATATTGAGAACTGTAACTGGAGAGGCCGTTGATGTGAATGGAGAAATGCACGTGGAGGTTCAACTTGGAAGACTAAAATTAAACCATCTAGTGTTAGTTACCTATATTGAAGATAAGTTTATTTTCGGAATAGACTTGATTCACCAACATGGATTTTGTTTCGACAATAAGCTTAACATCCTAAAATTTGGCACCGAAGAATTTATTCTGTAATACCGAACCAATCAGAGACATTGCGGAACAAACAACCATAACAATGGGGAGCAAGGAGAAAATCATTTATCTAAGGCTGGACCTCGAGTTCTGAAAGAAACGTCGAATTAGTTCGACACTCTAACAAGCCCTGTAAATACCAGGTACCGAAGGCATAAGTCAATTCATATGACATCAAAGCAAACTGTGCAGGATTCCAATACGATAAAATTTTGCTATGGAATCCAAAGAGAAAGAAAGGCAAATCACCTAATTTGATGCCAGCATGGGAAGAACCATATACTGTTCTGAAAAGAATCAATAGTTTTAATTGAATTCAACGAAGTTCCAAGACCAAAATGAAAGTAGTACATTCACACAGGTTGAAACCATACCAGGGAGATATCGGGGCGACCAGAATTAGGAGGGAAGCTGTATTACGAAAAACTAAGAGAACTTATTGATACGGCCTCGTCGAAGAATAACATTCAGATTGGATGAGTCATGTTTATTATAATGTGCCGAAAGAAATATTATATCTATGAGTCATTATATTTCTAGATAGTTGTCAACTTTTATGATTTTTTTAATAGAGTTATATAGTTGTATTTAGATAGTGAAGATATTAAGAAGTAGTAATTGTGTGTGTTAAGAAGTAGTTAGTATAGTATTGGAAATAAGTTAGTGAAAAGTATTGTGTTTTGTTCTGCTGACCCAGTGGGCTTTTTTGAAGACAGAAAACTGTAACAATATATAATACTTACCAGTACATTTTCAATTAAATAAAAAAATGCTGTACTACTAGATTATGTCTCGGATAGATAGATAGCAGTTTCATATTGTCATGTAGTGAAAAACATAAAAACATAATATTTCGTAAATTGGCATTTCCAAATTTTATTAATAGTTTATTTTAAATCAAAACAATTACAAACCGCATTAGCTTTAATAATGTTATAATTTTCCAATTATGAAATGCAATGTTTATTTACTGGTCGTCGATCGTGCGAATTTACTGAGTCAGCAAAGTCGCATTCCAGGTTAGTTCAGGTCATGATGAACCCAGGTTGTAAAAGGGTAGTTTGTCGGCTTGATGAAATATGACAGAACAGGATAAAAAGAACCGACACGCTTGGGATAGGGATCAATCGATCAATCAATCAATCGATCAATTAATTAATCAGTCGTCAGTTAGAAGTCAGTCGTCAGTAATAAGGGCCAATCGATCCGAAGTAAATGAGTCAGTATTGTATCAGTGGGTTGCCAGAAAATTGGTGTGCCCGTGTAAGGGAGGGAGTGACAAATCCCAAGCGTGTCTCTCGTCCAAAGCAGGTCGACAAGTAGCAACCACCCTAATGTTAACCTCGTCAAGAGTGCCGACATGAATCTAATTTTAATGTAAGTCAAAAATTTATTTTAATTATGTATAGTTCAAGATGGTTAATGTTGCTTATTTTGAATAAATTATTTTTTTTATAAACTGAAGTCGAAGAGTTAATTTAGACGTTAATCTCTGAAGACCAACTTCTCGAATCCTATGTCCCTAGTCACATCACAAAACTGGGAGTAACAATATTATTGATTTTTTCTATTCAGTGAAAAGTCATTCATTACAAGTTTAAATAGTACTTAAATATTTTTAAATTACCATTTAAATGTAATAAGCCCGGTTGTAAGAAAAATTACGCAAACGATCCAATAATTATTACTTCGTTTGCTGAGAAATGACGGATGCCAATTAAAATGGCAAAAAGCGATTTATCGTAAAAGTTTTGATTTCAGTAATAGCAGCCGAATGTATTATTTCATCACAACTAGGAAGCATTGAAAAAGAAGAAGCAAAAGCGAAAATAGAGATAAATTTTAACTCAAAAATAGCTTCCAAATTACGAAACTATTGAATGATTTAATAATCTCCTTAAACAGTGTAGCTTAGAGAAATGAGAAAACTTTTAAGATTCTCTTTTATATTGAATATACCCTACCCTAACTATTGCGTTGGCCATTCAAAAAACAGTAAACAATCAGTAAGTGTACAAGTTAATAATAACAAATTCTTTTGTCATGTAGTTTCGATGAATTATAAAGTTTACTTAAGACTAAAAACAAAAAAAATTAAAAAATTTCGAAAATTCACTTAATTGCTATGAGAATAAATTTTTGAACATTTTTTATTAAACATAACTTTTGACTAATGTCGTATATAAAATATATTTATATATCTTTGAACGAGAGTTCTTAAAGAGTTCTTAATATACTTTGATGGATGTATTATACACTGAGCAAAACATTTATTGGCCATGGACATTGTTTCTACCGTGGTTTTCTGATCCGATGCAATACATAGGATGGAAAATGTTACGTTAAAAATTGAAATCACAAGTACGCCAATAGTTCCCTTATTTTTTGGGTAATGATTAACGTATCATTTTAAAAAGACAGTTAATAAGAAAAAGTTTCATCAGTTTTCTTGATGAAACTGTCTCGAAAGAAAAGAAAAAGTAGGAAAAGAAATTTACGGAATTCAGATGAAATTAAATATTTTTAACTGTAAAAAAGAAACTGAGCACATCTCCCTACCTAAAGTAATTTACAATTGCTACTATTTCTTTCTTTTTAGTATCATTTCTTGGTTTTATTGTAAAAAATCGATATAGGAATTAGTGAATCGGAGTTTTCAATATCAAATTTTTTTAAAATAAAATTTTTATAAAAAAATTGAACCGACTTCTAAAAATGCGCTAAAAAGTAAAGAATAACTAGAAATTTTTATATTAAATTGAAATTTTTGAAGTCGTCGCCAAACTAATACCTGACAAAATGAGATTCGCATAAACAGATTAAAAATATTTTATTTGTAATTGCTTTCTTACCATAATTTGTATATATTAGTAGTTATTTATTTCATTTAGAAATAATTTGGCGCCAATTGCATATAAAATTTTTTAGCGCACTTTTAGAAGTCGGTTCATTTATTTAATAAAAATTTTATTTTTCGATTTTTAGTTTTGAATTCATTATGATATTCATAAATTATTTGAACTAAGTTCTAATCGAAATTAGTGTACCTCGCAATGGCCCCAAGGTGGCAAAAAAGTACCCATTTTATCCATAATTGTAAATCACCCTAAAATAAACCTCTAAAAATTCTTTGATTCTTAGAGTTCTCCAAATACCAATGAAATTGTATCAACAAATAGTTAATCTCTCATAGTAAATTCACTATCTTAAACTTCAAATTAATTTTAGATTGGTAATAAAGGTCCCAAAACCTTTCAATATCGATATTTAAAGAATTTGAGACGTAAATTTCTTAGCCCGATATATTTTATATTACATATTTAGTTTGTATATGCCCCAAGAACCTCGCAATATCAATTTTAGATAAAACCGGAAAATGTAAAATTTTTAGTTCCTCATATTGTATCTTATCAATCTAATAGTTGTAAAAAATTAACTTCATATTCGCAATACACCACCCCCCAACCTCCTAATACCAAATCTGAAAAAATTCGAATTATGTAAAATTTTCAACCCACCATATTGGATCCGCCATATTGAACGTCTTAATCTAATCTAAATCTAAACCCTTCAAAGCCCCCTAGTACCAATTTTATATGAAATCCAGAAATTTAAAATTTCTAAACGGTCATATTGCATCTGACATATTAGATTTTCTTAAAATAATTTTATATTCGCTATTTACATCCTCAAAAACGATTCAGTCCCACATTTGAACAAATGTGTTATATTGAATCCTGAAAAAATACTATTAAATTCATAATTTACACCCTCAAAAACCCGTTATATCAGCTTTGGAGAAAATCAAAAAATATCAAAAATTTAGAAAGCCATAATGAATCTGCCAGATTAAGTTTTTCAGAAAGTATTTTAAATTCGTAATTAACACTAACAAAAATTCCCCAATACTGATTACATACAAAATTGAGAGATGAAGAATTTTTAATCCGCCACCCTGGATCCGCCATATGTTATTTTTTTCAAAAATAATATCAAATTCGTAATATGCAATCCCAAAAACTCCCTAATATCAATTTTGGAAAAAATCGGAAAAAATTAAATTTTATCCGTCATATTGGATACGCCATATTGAATTTTTTAAAAATAATTTCAGATTCGTTATGTGCGACCCTGAAAACTCCCCCATACCAATTTTGAAAGAAATCGAAAAATATTGATTTTCTCATCCGCTATATTGGATCCGCCATATTGAATTTTTTAAAAATAATTTTAGATTCGTCATGTGCGACCCCGAAAACTCCCCTGTACCAATTCTCAAAATCGGATAAAATTGATTTTTTGGCCGCCATAGTGAATCCGCCATATTGAATTTAAAAAAAATATATATTTCAGATTCGTTGTGTATGACCCCCATACCAATTTTGGAGAAAATTGGACAAAATTAATTTTTTTGGCCGCCATATTGTCAACGCCATCTTGAATTTGACTGCATCAATTTTATCCAAAAAAATATGAAACCACCGCAGCAACTTCCTGAACATAACGTAAAAAATTTCATTCAAATCGGTGCAGCCGTTCCTGAGGAATCGGTGTACATACATAAAAAAAGATATACATAGTCGACGACTTGAGAACCTCCTTCTTTTATAAGTCGGTTAATAAATGCATTTGATTTTAAAAACTCTCCATCGGTATCTGTATTGCCAATCCTTCCTGAAAATTACTATACCAGAAAAAACAAACCGATTAGGCAAGGGTAATTAAAGGAAATGAAATATATATACGAAATAACTACAAAATAAAAACTGTCCAAGTAATCCAGTGATGAAATGCATAAAAGTTTTCTAAATCCTCGTAATCTTTGCGAAATTTCGCAAATTATGGATCCATAAAATATTTAAGTTTTCTTATTTTTTATAAGGAATTATTTTATATAATTTACAATAATATTCACCTTAACATGCTCATCAAAAAAACTACAATAAAATATTTAAATAAAATCATTATCCAATAATTATCTTACAGTTTTTCTCTCCTATGTTGTTAGCCTTGTTAACAAATAATTTTCTTAAAAATAAGTTTAAAATATTTACATTAGTTGTTATATAGAGTATTCTTTTAACTTTACTATACCACGTTTTTCGCTTCTTTATTCTAGTTAAAGAAGTAGTATCAAAGAAATAAAGAAAATAAAAAATAAAATTTTTATTAAAAAATTGAACCGACTTCCAAAAGTGCGCTAAAAAGTGAAAAATAACCATAAATTTTTATATGAAATTGAACTTTTTGAAGTCGGCGCTAAACTAATACCTGACAAAATGTGATTTGCATAAACAGATTAAAAATACTTTGTTTGTATTTGCTTTCTTACCAAAATTTGTATATATTAGTAGTTATTTATTTCGTGTACAAATAATTTGGAGCCGACTTCAAAAAGTTCAATTTCATATAAAAATTTATGGTTTTTTTCACTTTTTAGCGCACTTTTAGAAGTCGGTTCAATTTTTTAATAAAAATTTTATTTTTCTATTTTTAGTTTTAGAATTCATTATGACTTTCATAAAATATTTGAACTAAGTACTAATCGAGATTAGTGTACATCGCAATGACTTCAAACTGACAAAAAAGTACCCATTTTATCCAAAGTTATAAATCACCCTAAAATGAACCACTAAAAATTCTTTAGTTCTTAGAGTTTTTCAAATACCAATCAAATTGGGTCAAACGAATATTTAGTCTGTCATTGAAAATCCACTATCTTAAATTTCAAATTAATTTTAGATTGGAAATATAGGCCCCAAAACCTTCCAATATCGATATTTAAAGAAAATAAATTAATTTTTTATCCACCATACGCCATATTGAATTTTTTAAAAATAATTTTAGATTCGTCATATGTGACTCCGAAAACTCTCCCGTACCAATTTTGGTGAAAATCGGAAAAAATTGATTTTTTTTGGTCCGCCATTATGAGTTTTTTAAAAATAATTTCAGATTATTTATGTGAAGCCCCGAAAACTTCCCCATACCAATTTTGGAGAAAATAGACAAAATTGATTTTTTCATTCGCCATATTGGATCCGCCATATTGAATTTTTTTTAAATTATTTTAGATTTGTCATATGAGACTCCGAAAACTCCCCCGTACCAATTTTGGAGAAAATTGGACGAAAACGATTTTTTTGTCGGCCATATTGAATCCGCCAAATTGAATTTTTTTAAAAATTATTTTACATTCGTCGTATGCGAACCCGAAAACTCCCCCGTACCAATTTTGGAGAAAATCGGACAAAATTGATTTTTCGTCCGCCATATTGAATCCGCCATATTGAATTTTTTTAAAATTATTTTAGATTCGTCATATGCGATCCCGTAAACTCCCAATTTTGGTAAAAATCGGACAAAATTGATTTTTTGATCCGGTTTATTGGATCCGCCACATTGAATTTTTTAAAAATTATTTTAGATTCGTCATATGCGATCCCGAAAACTCCCCCGTACCAGTTTTGGAGAAAATCGGACAAAATTGATTTTTCGTCCGCCATATTGAATCCGCCATACTGAATTTTTTAAAAATTATTTTAGATTCGTCATGCGCGACTCCGAAAACTTCCCCGTACCAATTTTGGAGAAAATCGAAAAAAAATTATTTTTTTTGTCGGCCATATTGGATCCGCCATATTGAATTTTTTTATAATTATTTTAGATTCGTCATACGCGACTCCGAAAACTCCCCCGTACCAATTTTGGAGAAAATCGGACAAAATTGATTTTTTCGTCCGCCATATTGGATCCGCCATATTGAATTTTTAAAAATAATATCAGATTCGTTATGTGCAACCTCAAAAACTCCTCCGTACCAATTTTGGAGAAAATCGGACTAAATTAAGTTTTTTGTCCGCCATGTTGGATCCGTCATTTTGAATTTTTTTAAAATAATTTCAGATTCGTTGGGTATAACCTCGAAAATTCCTCGATACCAATTTTGGAGAAAATCGGACAAAATTAATTTTTTTGGCCGCCATATTGTAAGCGCCATCTTGGATTTTACTGCATCAATTTCATCTAAAAAAATATGGGACCACCGCAGCAACTTCCTTTACATAACGTAAAAAATTTCATTCAAATCGGTGCAGCCGTTCTGGAGTAATCGGTGTACAAACATAAAAAAAATACATAGTCGACGAATTGAGAACATCCTTCGTTTAGAAGTCGGTTAAAAATAGGAATAAGGATCAAATGAAACCCATCCACCTCAAATCCAATCTTCCTAAGGTCGAGCGAACATTTATCAGACAAAGACAAAACACAGAGGCAAAAACTACGCAAAACAAAAATAAAATACACAAGTCTAATCGTGTCGTATTCCACTAGTATGGGGCCTAATTTGAAAGGCATGCAAATCACTAAACATATTTCTTTTAGGTCTTTATAGCGTCTCTGTCTTGTCTTTGTCTGATACATGGGGCAGTTGGTCTGGAATTGCATTTTTTGACGTAATTTTACTCAAAAGTATAATATATAAAGCCGCGTCCTCATTAGTAAAAATTTACGTATTGTGTGGCATGTGGCAAAAATTTGCGTGCTTTTGTATGCAACGAAAAAGTTCACACTCGCATAAATTGATATCCGCGCACAAATTTTTTCCTCATGCCACACACAACGTAATTTTTACTAATGCGGAGGCTGCTTTAACCTACATTGATTTGATAAACTTCAAGTTTTTTTTTTTAATATTTTATCGGTTCTTCACATGGAAAATAACCCAAAATGAATATTTTTCCACGTTTATAAAAGCAAATCATCATTTTAATATATTTATATTAAATTGATTAATTATAAACAAAAAATTTAGAATAATAAAGCTTACAAGTATGGTGGTAGGTTTATAATAATTTGTAATTTTATAATATTAGATATTTATTTAACTGAAATTAATTTTCATGATAATATTGTATATTTGCTTAAGCAAAATTTAAAACAGAACGTTTTAAAAATTATAATAACATTTGGTTATACATAAATAATCTTTAGATGAACAAGAATAATATTATTATATTTATTTTTTCATTTAGCTACATTTTTTTAAATATATAATTATTTATATAGGGCCAAGCGATAAAGAAGTATTGTTGCATGTTGTTAAAAATATTAGTTATTGATTTACTCTTTAATTTAAATTTATGCATTGGCAGCTGCTTTTGCAGATGAAAGCGAATAATGGATAATTTTTTTTATTCGAGGATAAATGCACGAAATTTTTAACACTGTTTCGATGTAACCATTATTAAAATATTGTTCATTACATATATATATATATATATATATATATATATATATATATATATATATATATATATATATATATATATATATGTATATATATATATATATATATATATATATATATATATATATATATATGTTTATGCGGCTTTCACGGATACCTCCGTGTGAGCTGCAATAGCAGTGGATATATCCACATTATGCCGTTGTAGTGCTGAAATCACATTCAGCAAACGTACAACTATATGCAGCTCCGTCTATGAATGAAGTAGAATGCGAACAGTAAATGCGAACCTCGTTCCAACCATATCCTTTCCGTGTTAGAGGTTGCACAGTTTGAATAAATTGCTAAGAACACTATTTATCCTATTCCACCACCATCGAGATGATGGCCTTCCTGTACCACCATACCGAGAAGAAAGTCAAAACTTACCCTCCCCGCCACAGTGATATGGCAGAAGTATATGTTTCGTCTCTACTAGACTCATCAGGCTACCGACATGCACCTGGCTGTGCAAAGGACAGATCAGAAGAAAGCACGCAAATACTGAGCGCGGTTTCGCCGACCTCCCGCCGGATGGCGTATATATGTTTATGCGGCTTTCACGGATACCTCCGTGTGA
This sequence comes from Diaprepes abbreviatus, assembly GCA_034092305.1. Lineage (NCBI taxonomy): Eukaryota > Metazoa > Arthropoda > Insecta > Coleoptera > Curculionidae > Diaprepes > Diaprepes abbreviatus. The sequence goes on from JASJET010000303.1 coordinate 2,260,429, forward strand.
GATGTAATAGCAGTGGATATATCCACATTATGCCGTTGTAGTGCTGAAATCACATTCAGCAAACGTACAACTATATGCAGCTCCGTCTATGAATGAAGTAGAATGCGAACAGTAAATGCGAACCTCGTTCCAACCATATCCTTTCCGTGTTAGAGGTTGCACAGTTTGAACAAATTGCTAAGAACACAATTTATCCTATTCCACTACCATCGAGATGATGGCTTACCTGTACCACCATACCGAGAAGAAAGTCAAAACTTACCCTCCCCGCCACAGTGATACGGCAGTACGGTACCCTGATGAGTCTAGTAGACGACGAGGGTAAGTTTTGACTTTCTTCTCGGTATGGTGGTACAGGTAGGCCATCATCTCGATGGTGGTGGAATAGTATAAATTGCATTTTACAACAATTTATTCTAACTGTGCAACCTCTAACATAGAAATGATATGATGGAGAGAAGTTTGCATTTAGTGTTCGCATTTTACTTCATTCGTAGACGGAGCTGCATATAGTTGTACGTTTGCTGAATGTGATTCCAGCACTACAACGGCATAATGTGGATATATCCACTGCTATTGCATCTCACACGGAGGTATCCGTGAAAGCCGCATAAACATCCGGCAGGAGGTCGGCGAAGCCGCGCTCATTATTTACGTGCTTCCTTCTGATCTGTCCTTTGCACAGCCAGGTGTATGTCGGTACCCTGATGAGTCTAGTAGAGACGAAACATGTACTTCTGCAGTATCACTGTGGCGAGGAGGGTAAGTTTTGACTTTCTTCTCGGTATGGTGGTACAGGTAGGCCATCATCTCGATGGCTGTGGGATAGGATAAATTGTGTTCTTAGCAATTTGTTCAAACTGTGCAACCTCTAACACGGAAAGGATATGGTTGGAACGAGGTTCGCATTTACTGTTCGCATTCTACTTCATATATATATATATATATATATATATATATATATATATATATATATATATATATATATATATATATATATATATGTATGCTAACTTCTTTGGATTAGGTTTCAGATTAATACTACTATTATGTGCTTGACGTTTTTCCCAATGTAGTTGGCTTTTTCAAAAGTATCATCTAAAATAAAAGCAAAATACAACTACCTTGTCACAAATGCACACTAACATGACCTAAATTAACACTTAAATGATACAATATTAATTAAAAATATCAATTTATAATGTGAATTAGAAAGGAAAAATAAAAATAAAAATAATTTCCAGTACACACCTCAATTTACTTTTGTCATGTTTCTTAGTGAAATATTGGAAGATTCCTTCGGTTACAATCAACTTTTTATTTTTTTATTTGGAAATCTGTTTATTTAGTTTTTTCTGATTTGTAAATAAATTTTTTTAATCTCATCTATACAGTGTGTTGCAAAACACTAAGGGCTAAAATAGGTGGTGTAGTTTATTAGGTTAAAATATATTTGGCTTAGGTTTTTGATATCTTGTTTGTCACTGATTGCTTGTTTTTCTTTTTTTCTATGTAGCATTTACATTATTTGAAGTTTATGATCGTTTCTTTCCTGGGTTAGAATCTTTGTATTTGAAATATCAAATTCTTGTTTAAAATTTGACATTCACAATATGTTTCTGTGGACAATTTAGACAAAGTATGAGATAGATAACGTTATACTTCTTTTTATGGGTCACCTTACTTTTTAACTTTGTAAACAGTGATGATAAGTACTTCTATGTTTTGAGGTAAACTATAATATCGTGCTATTTGAGGATGTGTGTAACTTTTTCTGACAATAAATTAATGTATGGTATTCCAATATATGTTCTTGAGTTTTTATTATTATTATTTTATGTATGTGCGTTCTTATTATACAGTTTATAAGTTCGTTATTTTATTATTCTGCTTACGAGTTTTTCGAGAAAATTATTATCACTTGGGATTTGTATGACTTTCTTAAAAGCTTTTTAATGATATTTCGGAGAAGTTAGGGTTAAAGCTCTATCAGCCAAACCTATTAGTACGCTGTTCTTTTGGGATTTCGGATGATGTGACTGATAGTTGAGGTAGCGTCCCGACCATGTATCTTTTGTGTACCACATCGTCTCAATCTTTCTATTTTCATAAATTCGAAATAGTGTGAGGTCAAGGAAATTTATTTTTCCATTTTGTTCGACGTAAATTGCATCTTTTGGTAGAAATTGTTGAATGCATTTAGTATGGTGTCAATTTTATTTTCGGAGACTGCTACTAGATAGTCGTCAACGTACCTCTTAAAAAATTGAATCAGTATATCTAGTTTTTCTAAGACATTTTCTTCAAATAATCCATGACGAACTGTGCTACCGTTGATGAAATTGGTGAGCCCATTGTGCAACAATCAAGCTGCTGATAGGATGCATCTTGATATTGAAAGTAATTATTGGTTAGTGTCAAATTTATGGCTTCAGTGAAGGTTTCTAGATTTAAATTGGTAAAGCTTTTTAAGCTATCCTATTTTGCTTTTATTATATCTGTTAATAGGCCATTGGGAATATTTGTATATAACGAGACGACATCTAGTGAGATTAATTTATAGTTGTTTGGAATACTTGTTTCATTAATACATTTTTTGAAAGTCAAAAAGTCTTTTATATAATAATTATTGTTTCCAGTTATATTCGATAAACAGCTGCAAAGATATTTCGATAATTTTTAAAATGGTGATAGTATACTCGATACTATTGGTTTCAGCGGAACACCAGGTTTACGTAGTTTGGGTAAACCAAATATTTTTGGTGAGACCCCACAGTGTATTGTTAAATATTTTGCTCCTGTATCTGTTATGAGTTTTTTAGACAAAATTTCTTGATTAATTTGTTATTTCTATTTTGAAATGTGTTGTCTGGGTCGTGTCGTAACTTTTTACGCGCAAATGCGTGACCCTGTCAACGATTTTTGGTAAACTATGAAAAATGTGGAAAATCCCAAAGCAATAAAATTAGTAACTTCTTGGGAAAACAGTGTAGGCAAAACTGGAGCTAGAGCATTAATTGCTCGCACCAATTTCAATAGTAGCTCGATATTTACTGCAAACTTTGTTGCTATACATATGAATAAAGTTAAAATAGTATGCAATAAACCAATTTATATCGGATTTTCTATATTAAATATATCAAGGATTGTAATATACGATTTTTATTATAGTTTTATTAAATCCTAGTTTGGCGATGATGCTTCGTTACTTTACACTTATACTGTCTCGCTTATATTAGATGTGTCTACAAACACTTACCAAACAATATCAGAAAACTCCGAAAAATTTCACACTTCAAATTACCCCGAAATAAATAATATCAACATAATTAAAAGTAATTCTGTAGTTAGTAGAATGAAAGATGAGTTTCCTGGTGACCGGGTAGTATGTTTTATGATAGCAGCGTGAAGGCTTACTATGTAAAGTATATTAAAAATGAATTAAAAAATCCTACGGTATGAAACAATCAGTTATCGAGAAAGACCTTTATCAAGAAGACTACCAACGAATCATTGAACTGAATGGTTTCATATTAAGGAAGATAAAAACATTTAGAAGGGAATCATATAACATTTGTACCAACATAATAAATAAAGCGGCATTATCACACAGCGATGATAAAGGTTATGTAATTTCCAATTCTATCAGAACTCTACCTTGGGGGCATACTGACATAGATTTTTAGAAAATAGAGCTGGAGCAAGATTTGGCTAATTTAGTCGTTATGTTGGCACCATTTTTAAGTCAAGACAATATATAATCTGGAAAATTCATATTTCATTATTATTTTGATTGCTTAACATAAACATGAATTAAAAATTTAATTCACACATCCTTATTAAATAATCACCGAACTTTTTTTTATTGTTTAGTATGTATTTAGTATGGCATTGTTTTGTTCAACCATTTTTTAAGATTTAAAGTTATAAATATAATATAGCATTCATAGAAAATAAAAGGGAAATTTATTAAAGAAAATGTGTTATTACTTCTCTAGATATCTCCACCCATTTTGTCTATGGAGTAGCATAGTCTTCGCAATTTGCAACATTCTATATTAAGTTCGTGACGCAGTTCGTCTGGTTTAAACTCATATATTCCAGTTGATCTTTGAATACAACTTCAATAATAACTGCTTAGTCATGCACCGCTTTTTGCACCTGTGTGAAGTTAGCAACGTTTCTCAGAAACGTTTCTACCAGCAACGAATTTTTAGAAGGGAACATGTCAATTGCACCCACCATTTAAACAATAAATTTGAAAATAAGATTTGAGAGATCAAGTGCTTTATTCCGTGATATTCTAGTATATTTCACGATTTTCTGGTACAGGATGGTATAGTTAAAAAACCAAAAAGGATGAGCTGTAGACAACTAGCTCCAATCGACACACAATGAATGCACATACATTTTTCGCAAGGAAAACTGTAAATTTACAAGTTGAAAGTACGTAAATTTTTAACAAAAAACAAATGCTATATATTAATTTTCAATCACCTGCAAGACATAAAACACAAAATTAAAAGAGCCTGCAATGCGCAGTGGGTCGTTAGAGAAAAATGCAATTTTCACAAAGAAAGCTTCGAGTCTACACCTCGGAAATATTTTCCAAAAACTACTACCAGATTGAAGAAAATAACTGACGCTGTAAGAATTCTCAAAATCCCGTACGAGTTAAGATAGAGAGTAAAATATGTTAGCAACGAAAAGTGGATTAATTAAGAAATATGTAATTTCCACAAGGAAAGCTGCCAGTCTACATCTTGGAAATGTTTGTCAAAAACTACTACTAAATTGTAGAAAATAACTCGCCCCATAAGAATTCCCAAAAACCCGTACGAGTTAAGATAGAGAGTAAAATATGTTAGCAACGAAAAGCGAATTAATTTAGAAATATGCAATTTTCACAAGAAAAGCTGCGAGTCTACATCTTGGAAATGTTTTTTAAAAACTACTACTATATTGAAGAAAATAACCCAACCTATAAGAATTCTCAAAAACCCGTACGAGTTAAGATAAAGAGTAAAATATGTTAAAAACGAAAAGTGAATTAATTTAGAAATATGCAATTTTCACAAGGAAAGCTGCGAGTCTACATATTGGAAATGTTTTCAAAAACTACTTCTAAATTGTAGAAAATAACTCGCCCCATAAGAATTCCCAAAAACCCGTACGAGGTAAGATAGAGAGTAAAATATGTTAGCAACGAAAAGTGAATTAATTTAGAAATATGCAATTTTCACAAGAAAAGATGCGAGTCTACATCTTTGAAATGTCTTTTAAAAATTACTACTATATTGAAGAAAATAACCCAACCTATAAGAATTCTGAAAAACCCGTACGAGTTAAGATAAAGAGTAAAATATGTTAACAACGAAAAGTGAATTAATTTAGAAAAATGCAATTTCCACAAGGAAAGCTGCGAGTCTACATCTTGGAAATGTTTTCAAAAACTACTACTAAGATGTAGAAAATAACTCGCCCCATAAGAATTCCCAAAAACCCGTACGAGGTAAGATAGAGAGTAAAATATATTAGCAACGAAAAGTGAATTAATTTAGAAATATGCAATTTTCACAAGGAAAGCTGCCAGTCTACATGCTGGAAATATTTTTTAAAAACTACTACTATATTGAAGAAAATAACTCACCCTATAAGAATTCTCAAAAACCCGTACGAGTTAAGATAAAGAGTAAAATGTGTTAGCAACGAAAAGTGGGTTAATCTAGAAATATGCAATTTTAACAAGGAAATCTGCGAGTCTACATCTTGGAAATATTTTTCAAAAACTTTTACTATAGAAAATAATTCAACCTATAAGAATTCTCAAAAACCCGTACGAGTTAAGATAGAGAGTAAAATACGTTAGCAACGAAAAATGGATTAATTTACAAATATGCAATTTCCACAAGGAAAGCTGCGAGTCTACATCTTGGAAATGTTTTTTAAAAACCACTACTATATTGAAGAAAATAAACCACCCTATAAGAATTCTCAAAAACCCGTACGAGTTGAGATAAAGAGTAAAATGTGTTAGCAACGAAAAGTGGGTTAATCTAGAAATATGCAATTTTGACAAGGAAACCTGCGAGTCTACATCTTGGAAATATTTTTTAAAAACTACTACTAAATTGTAGAAAATAACTCGCTAAATAAGAATTCTCAAAAACTCGTATGAGTTAAGATAGAGAATAAAATGTGTTAGCAACGAAAAGTGGATTAATTAAGAAATATTCAATTCCTCAAGGAAAGCTGCGAGTCTACATCTTGAAAATGTTTTTCAAAAACTAATACTATAATGAAGAAAATAACCCACCATATAAGAATTCTCAAAAATCCGTACGAGTTAAGATAAAGAGTAAAATGTATTAGCAACGAAAAGTGGGTTAATCTAGAAATGTGCAATTTTGACAAGGACATCTGAGAGTCTACATCTTGGAAATATTTTTTAAAAACTACTACTACATTGAAGAAAATAACCCACGCTACAAGAATTCTCAAAAACCCGTACGAGTGAAGATAGAGAGTAAAAAGTGTTAGCAACGAAAAGCGGGTTAATCTAGAAATATGCAATTTTGTCAAGGAAAGCTCTGAGTCTACATCTTGAAAATATTTTTCAAAAAATACTACTAACTTGTAGAAAATAAGTCACTTCATAAAAATTCTCAAAAACCCGTACGAGTTAAGATAGAGAGTAAAATGTGCCAGCAACGAACTGTGGGTCAATAACGAAATATGCAATTTTGACAAAGAAAGCTGCGAGTTTACATCTTGGAAATATTTTTCAAAAACTACTACTATATTGAAGAAAATAACCCACTCTATAAGAATTCTCAAAAACCCGTACGAGTCAAGATAGAGAGTAAAATGTGTTAGCAACGAAAAGTGGATTAATTTAGAAATATGAAATTTCCACTAGGAAAGCTGCGAATCTACATCTTGGAAATGTTTTTCAAAAACTACCACTATAATGAAGAAAATAATCCACACTGCAAGAATTCTCAAAAACCTGTACGAGTTAAGATAGAGAGTAAAATGTGCCAGCAACGAACAGTGGGTAAATATAGAAATATGCAATTTTGACAAGGAGAGCTGCGAGTCTACATCTTGGAAATGTTTTTCGAAAACTTCTACTATATTGAAGAAAATAACCCAACCTATAAGAACTCTCAAAAACCCGTACGAGTTAAGATAGAGAGTAAAATATGTTAGCAACGAAAAATGGATTAATTAAGAAATATGCAATTTCCACAAGGAAAGCTGCGAGTCTACATCTTGGAAATGTTTTTGAAAGACTACTACTATTTTGAAGAAAATAACCCACCCTATAAGAATTCTCAAAAACCCGTACGAGTTAAGATAAAGAATAAAATGTGTTAGCAACGAAAAGCGGGTTAATCTAGAAATATGCAATTTTCACAAGGAAATCTGCGAGTCTACATCTTGGAAATATTTTTCAAAAACTTCTACTATATTAAAGAAAATAACTCAACCTATAAGAATTCTCAAAAACCCGTGCGAGTTAAGATAGAGAGTAAAATATGTTAGCAACGAAAAGTGGATTAATTTAGAAATATGTAATCTCCACAAGGAAAGCTGCGAGTCTACATCTTGGAAATGATTTTCAAAAACTACTACTAAATTGTGGAAAATAACTCGCCACACAAGAATTCTTAAAAACCCGTACGAGTTAAGATAGAGAGTAAAATATGTTAGCAACGAAAAGTGGATTAATTTAGAAATATGTAATCTCCACAAGGAAAGCTGCGAGTCTACATCTTGGAAATGATTTTCAAAAACTACTACTAAATTGTAGAAAATAACTCGCCACACAAGAATTCTTAAAAACCCGTACGAGTTAAGATAGAGAGTAAAATATGTTAGCAACGAAAAGTGAATTAATCTAGAAATATGCAATTTTGACAAGGAAATCTGCGAGTCTACTTCTTGGAAATATTTTTCAAAAACTTCTAATATATTGAAGAAAATAACTCAACCTATAAGAATTCTCAAAAACCCGTACGAGTTCAGATAGAGAGTAAAATATGTTAGCAACGAAAAGTGGATTAATTAAGAAATATGTAATTTCCACAAGGAAAGCTGCGAGTCTACATCTTGGAAATGTTTTTCAAAACTAATACTAAATTGTAGAAAATAACTCGCCCAATAAGAATTCCCAAAAACCCGTACGAGTTAAGATAGAGAGTAAAATATGTTAGCAACGAAAAGTGAATTAATTTAGAAATATGCAATTTTAACAAGGGAAGCTGCGAGTCCACATCTTGGAAATGTTTTTAAAAAACTACTACTATATTGAAGAAAATAACTCACCCTATAAGAATTCTCAAAAACCCGTACGAGTTAAGATAAAGAGTAAAATGTGTTTGCAACGAAAAGTGGGTTAATCTAGAAATATGCAATTTTGACAAGGAAATCTGCGAGTCTACATCTTGGAAATATTTTTCAAAAACTTCTACTATATTGAAGAAAATAACTCAACCTATAAGAATTCTCAAAAACCCGTACGAGTTAAGATAGAGAGTAAAATGTGTTAGCAACGAAAAGTGGGTTAATCTATATATATGCAATTTTGACAAGGAAAGCTGCGAGTCTACATCTTGGAAATGCTTTCAAAAAATAATACTAAATTGTAGAAAATAACTCGCTTAATAAGAATTCCCAAAAACCCGTACGAGTTAAGATAGAGAGTAAAATATGTTAGCAACGGAAAGTGAATTAATTTAGAAATAAGCAATTTTCACAAGGAAACCTGCGAGTCTACATCTTGGAAATATTTTTCAAAAACTTCTAATATATTGAAGAAAATAACTCAACCTATAAGAATTCTCAAAAACCCGTACGAGTTAAGATAGAGAGTAAAATATGTTAGCAACGAAAAATGGATTAGTTTAGAAATATGCAATTTCCACAAGGAAAGCTGCGAGTTTACATCTTGGAAATGTTTTTCAAAAAATAATACTAAATTGTAGAAAATAACTCGCCCAATAAGAATTCCCAAAAACCCGTACGAGTTAAGATAGAGAGTAAAATATGTTAGCAACGGAAAGTGAATTAATTTAGAAATATGCAATTTTCACAAGGAAAGCTGCGAGTCTACATCTTGGAATTTTTTTTTAAAAACTACTACCATATTGAAGAAAATTAACCACCCTATAAGAATTCTCAAAAACCCGTACGAGTTGAGATAAAGTGTAAAATGTGTTAGCAACGAAAAGTGTTATTTCTACAATTTAGTAGTAGTTTTTGAAAATCATTTCCAAGATGTAGACTCGCAGCTTTCCTTGTGAAAATTGCATATTTCGAAATTAATTCACTTTTCGTTGCTAACATATTTTACTCTCTATCTGAACTCGTACGGGTTTTTGAGAATTCTTATAAAGTGGGTTATTTTCTACAATTTAGTAGTAGATTTTGAAAAACATTTCCAAGATGTAGACTCGCAGCTTTCCTTGTGGAAATTACATATTTCTAAATTAATCCACTTTTCGTTGCCAACATATTTTACTCTCTATCTGAACTCGTACGGGTTTTTGAGAATTCTTATAAGTTGAGTTATTTTCTTCAATATAGTGGAAGTTTTTTAAAAATATTTCCAAGATGTAGACTCGCAGATGTCCTTGTCAAAATTGCATATTTCTAGATTAACCCACTTTTCGTTGCTAACACATTTTACTCTTTATCTTAACTCGCACGGGTTTTTGAGAATTCTTATAGGTTGAGTTATTTTGTTTAATATAGTTGAAGTTTTTGAAAAATATTTCCAAGATGTAGACTCGCAGATTTCCTTGTGAAAATTGCATATTTCTGGATTAACCCGCTTTTCGTTGCTAACACATTTTACTCTTTATCTTAACTCGTACGGGTTTTTGAGAATTCTTATAGGGTGTGTTATTTTCTTCAGTATAGTGGTAGTCTTTCAAAAACATTTCCAAGATGTAGACTCGCAGCTTTCCTTGTGGAAATTGCATATTTCCTAATTAATCCACTTTTTGTTGCTAACATATTTTACTCTCTATCTTAACTCGTACGGGTTTTTGAGAATTCTTATAGGATGGGTTATTTTCTTCAATATAGTAGAAGTTTTTGTAAAACATTTCCAAGATGTAGACTCGCAGCTTTCTTTGTCAAAATTGCATATTTTTTTATTGACCCACAGTTCGTTGCTGACACATTTTACTCTCTATCTTAACTCGTACGGGTTTTTGAGAATTCTTGTAGCGTGGTTTATTTTCTTCAATATAGTAGTAGTTATTAAAAAATATTTCCAGGATGTAGACTCGCAGATGTCCTTGTCAAAATTGCACATTTCTAGATTAACCCACTTTTCGTTGCTAACACATTTTACTCTTTATCTTAACTCGTACGGATTTTTGAGAATCCTTATATGGTGGGTTATTTTCTTCATTATAGTAGTAGTTTTTGAAAAACATTTCCAAGATGTAGACTCGCAGGTTTCCTTGTCAAAATTGCATATTTCTAGATTAACCCACTTTTCGTTGATAACACATTTTACTCTTTATCTCAACTCGTACGGGTTTTTGACAATTCTTATAAGGTGAGTTATTTTCTTCAATATAGTAGTAGTTTTTAAAAAACATTTCCAAGATGTAGACTCGCAGCTTTCCTTGTGAAAATTGCATATTTCGAAATTAATTCACTTTTCGTTGCTAACATATTTTACTCTCTATCTGAACTCGTACGGGTTTTTGAGAATTCTTATAAAGTGGGTTATTTTCTACAATTTAGTAGTAGATTTTGAAAAACATTTCCAAGATGTAGACTCGCAGCTTTCCTTGTGGAAATTACATATTTCTAAATTAATCCACTTTTCGTTGCCAACATATTTTACTTTCTATCTGAACTCGTACGGGTTTTTGAGAATTCTTATAGGTTGAGTTATTTTCTTCAATATAGTGGAAGTTTTTTAAAAATATTTCCAAGATGTAGACTCGCAGATGTCCTTGTCAAAATTGCATATTTCTAGATTAACCCACTTTTCGTTGCTAACACATTTTACTCTTTATCTTAACTCGCACGGGTTTTTGAGAATTCTTATAGGTTGAGTTATTTTCTTTAATATATTAGAAGTTTTTGAAAAATATTTCCAAGATGTAGACTCGCAGATTTCCTTGTGAAAATTGCATATTTCTGGATTAACCCGCTTTTCGTTGCTAACACATTTTATTCTTTATCTTAACTCGTACGGGTTTTTGAGAATTCTTATAGGGTGGGTTATTTTCTTCAATATAGTAGTAGTCTTTCAAAAACATTTCCAAGATGTAAACTCGCAGCTTTCCTTGTGGAAATTGCATATTTCTTAATTAATCCACTTTTTGTTGCTAACATATTTTACTCTCTATCTTAACTCGTACGGGTTTTTGAGAATTCTTATAGGTTGGGTTATTTTCTTCAATATAGTAGAAGTTTTTGTAAAATATTTCCAAGATGTAGACTCGCAGATTTCCTTGTCAAAATTGCATATTTCTAGATTAACCCACTTTTCGTTGCTAACACATTTTACTCTTTATCTTAACTCGTACGGGTTTTTGAGAATTCTTATTTAGCGAGTTATTTTCTACAATTTAGTAGTAGTTTTTAAAAAATATTTCCAAGACGTAGACTCGCAGGTTTCCTTGTCAAAATTGCATATTTCTAAATTAACCCACTTTTCGTTGCTAACACATTTTACTCTTTATCTCAACTCGTACGGGCTTTTGAGAATTCTTATAGGGTGAGTTATTTTCTTCAATATAGTAGTAGTTTTTTAAAAACATTTCTAAGATGTAGACTCGCAGCTTTCCTTGTCAAAATTGCATATTTCTAGATTAACCCACTTATCGTTGCTAACACATTTTACTCTTTATCTTAACTCGTACGGGTTTTTGGGAATTCTTATTGGGCGAGTTATTTTCTACAATTTAGTAGTAGTTTTTGAAAAACATTTGCAAGATGTAGACTCGCAGCTTTCCTTGTGGAAATTGCATATTTCTAAATTAATCCACTTTTCGTTGCTAACATATTTTACTCTCTATCTTAACTCGTACGGGTTTTTGAGAATTCTTATAAATTGAGTTATTTTCTTCAATATAGTAGAAGTTTTCGAAAAATATTTCCAAGATGTAGACTCGCAGATTTCCTTGTTAAAATTGCATATTTCTAAATTAATTCACTTTTCGTTGCTAACATATTTTACTCTCTATCTTAACTCGTACGGGTTTTTGAGAATTCTTATAAATTGAGTTATTTTCTTCAATATAGTAGAAGTTTTCGAAAAATATTTCCAAGATGTAGACTCGCAGATTTCCTTATTAAAATTGCATATTTCTACATTAATTCACTTTTCGTTGCTAATATATTTTACTCTCTATCTTAACTCGTACGGGTTTTTGGGAATTCTTATTGGGCGAGTTATTTTCTACAATTTAGTAGTAGTTTTTGAAAAACATTTCCAAGATGTAGACTCGCAGCTTTGCTTGTGGAAACTGCATATTTGTAAATTAATCCACTTTTCGTTGCTAACATATTTTACTCTCTATCTTAACTCGTACGGGTTTTTGAGAATTCTTATAAATTGAGTTATTTTCTTCAATATAGTAGAAGTTTTCGAAAAATATTTCCAAGATGTAGACTCGCAGATTTCCTTGTTAAAATTGCATATTTCTAAATTAATTCACTTTTCGTTGCTAACATATTTTACTCTCTATCTTAACTCGTACGGGTTTTTGGGAATTCTTATTGGGCGAGTTATTTTCTTCAATATAGTTGTAGTTTTTTAAAAACATTTCCAAGATGTAGACTCAGAGCTTTCCTTGACAAAATTGCATATTTCTAGATTAACCCGCTTTTCGTTGCTAACACATTTTACTCTCTATCTTCACTCGTACGGGTTTTTGAGAATTCTTATAGGGTGAGTTATTTTCTTCAATATAGTTGTAGTTTTTTAAAAACATTTCCAAGATGTAGACTCGCAGCTTTCCTTGTTAAAATTGCATATTTCTAAATTAATTCACTTTCCCTTACTAACATATTTTACTCTCTATCTTAACTCGTACGGGTTTTTGGGAATTCTTATTAGGCGAGTTATTTTCTACAATTTAGTAGTAGTTTTTGAAAAACATTTCTAAGATGTAGACTCGCAGCTTTCCTTGTGAAAATTCCATATTTCTAAATTAATTCACTTTTCGTTGCTAACATATTTTACTCTCTATCTTAACTCGTACGGGTTTTTGGGAATTCTTATTGGCCGAATTATTTTCTACAATTTAGTAGTAGTTTTTGAAAAACATTTCCAAGATGTAGACTCGCAGCTTTCCTTGTGGAAATTGCATATTTCTAAATTAATCCATTTTTCGTTGCTAACATATTTTATTCTCTATCTTAACTCGTACGGGTTTTTGAGAATTCTTATAGGCTTAGTTATTTTCTTCAATATATTAGAAGTTTTTGAAAAATATTTCCAAGATGTAGACTCGCAGATTTCCTTGTCAAAATTGCATATTTCTAGATTAACCCACTTTTCGTTGCTAACACATTTTACTCTTTATCTTAACTCGTAGGGGTTTTTGAGAATTCTTATTTAGCGAGTTATTTTCTACAATTTAGTAGTAGTTTTTAAAAAATATTTCCAAGATGTAGACTTGCAGGTTTCCTTGTCAAAATTGCATATTTCTAAATTAATTCACTTTTCGTTGCTAACATATTTTACTCTCTATCTTAACTCGTACGGGTTTTTGGGAATTCCTATTGGGCGAGTTATTTTCTACAATTTAGTAGTAGTTTTTGAAAAACATTTCCAAGATGTAGACTCGCAGCTTTCCTTGTGAAAATTGCATATTTCGAAATTAATTCACTTTTCGTTGCTAACATATTTTACTCTCTATCTGAACTCGTACGGGTTTTTGAGAATTCTTATAAAGTGGGTTATTTTCTACAATTTAGTAGTAGATTTTGAAAAACATTTCCAAGATGTAGACTCGCAGCTTTCCTTGTGGAAATTACATATTTCTAAATTAATCCACTTTTCGTTGCCAACATATTTTACTCTCTAACTGAACTCGTACGGGTTTTTGAGAATTCTTATAGGTTGAGTTATTTTCTTCAATATAGTGGAAGTTTTTTAAAAATATTTCCAAGATGTAGACTCGCAGATGTCCTTGTCAAAATTGCATATTTCTAGATTATCCCACTTTTCGTTGCTAACACATTTTACTCTTTATCTTAACTCGCACGGGTTTTTGAGAATTCTTATAGGTTGAGTTATTTTCTTTAATATAGTAGAAGTTTTTGAAAAATATTTCCAAGATGTAGACTCGCAGATTTCCTTGTGAAAATTGCATATTTCGAAATTAATTCACTTTTCGTTGCTAACATATTTTACTCTCTATCTGAACTCGTACGGGTTTTTGAGAATTCTTATAAAGTGGGTTATTTTCTACAATTTAGTAGTAGATTTTGAAAAACATTTCCAAGATGTAGACTCGCAGCTTTCCTTGTGGAAATTACATATTTCTAAATTAATCCACTTTTCGTTGCCAACATATTTTACTTTCTATCTGAACTCGTACGGGTTTTTGAGAATTCTTATAGGTTGAGTTATTTTCTTCAATATAGTGGAAGTTTTTTAAAAATATTTCCAAGATGTAGACTCGCAGATGTCCTTGTCAAAATTGCATATTTCTAGATTAACCCACTTTTCGTTGCTAACACATTTTACTCTTTATCTTAACTCGCACGGGTTTTTGAGAATTCTTATAGGTTGAGTTATTTTCTTTAATATATTAGAAGTTTTTGAAAAATATTTCCAAGATGTAGACTCGCAGATTTCCTTGTGAAAATTGCATATTTCTGGATTAACCCGCTTTTCGTTGCTAACACATTTTATTCTTTATCTTAACTCGTACGGGTTTTTGAGAATTCTTATAGGGTGGGTTATTTTCTTCAATATAGTAGTAGTCTTTCAAAAACATTTCCAAGATGTAAACTCGCAGCTTTCCTTGTGGAAATTGCATATTTCTTAATTAATCCACTTTTTGTTGCTAACATATTTTACTCTCTATCTTAACTCGTACGGGTTTTTGAGAATTCTTATAGGTTGGGTTATTTTCTTCAATATAGTAGAAGTTTTTGTAAAATATTTCCAAGATGTAGACTCGCAGATTTCCTTGTCAAAATTGCATATTTCTAGATTAACCCACTTTTCGTTGCTAACACATTTTACTCTTTATCTTAACTCGTACGGGTTTTTGAGAATTCTTATTTAGCGAGTTATTTTCTACAATTTAGTAGTAGTTTTTAAAAAATATTTCCAAGACGTAGACTCGCAGGTTTCCTTGTCAAAATTGCATATTTCTAAATTAACCCACTTTTCGTTGCTAACACATTTTACTCTTTATCTCAACTCGTACGGGCTTTTGAGAATTCTTATAGGGTGAGTTATTTTCTTCAATATAGTAGTAGTTTTTTAAAAACATTTCTAAGATGTAGACTCGCAGCTTTCCTTGTCAAAATTGCATATTTCTAGATTAACCCACTTATCGTTGCTAACACATTTTACTCTTTATCTTAACTCGTACGGGTTTTTGGGAATTCTTATTGGGCGAGTTATTTTCTACAATTTAGTAGTAGTTTTTGAAAAACATTTGCAAGATGTAGACTCGCAGCTTTCCTTGTGGAAATTGCATATTTCTAAATTAATCCACTTTTCGTTGCTAACATATTTTACTCTCTATCTTAACTCGTACGGGTTTTTGAGAATTCTTATAAATTGAGTTATTTTCTTCAATATAGTAGAAGTTTTCGAAAAATATTTCCAAGATGTAGACTCGCAGATTTCCTTGTTAAAATTGCATATTTCTAAATTAATTCACTTTTCGTTGCTAACATATTTTACTCTCTATCTTAACTCGTACGGGTTTTTGAGAATTCTTATAAATTGAGTTATTTTCTTCAATATAGTAGAAGTTTTCGAAAAATATTTCCAAGATGTAGACTCGCAGATTTCCTTATTAAAATTGCATATTTCTACATTAATTCACTTTTCGTTGCTAATATATTTTACTCTCTATCTTAACTCGTACGGGTTTTTGGGAATTCTTATTGGGCGAGTTATTTTCTACAATTTAGTAGTAGTTTTTGAAAAACATTTCCAAGATGTAGACTCGCAGCTTTGCTTGTGGAAACTGCATATTTGTAAATTAATCCACTTTTCGTTGCTAACATATTTTACTCTCTATCTTAACTCGTACGGGTTTTTGAGAATTCTTATAAATTGAGTTATTTTCTTCAATATAGTAGAAGTTTTCGAAAAATATTTCCAAGATGTAGACTCGCAGATTTCCTTGTTAAAATTGCATATTTCTAAATTAATTCACTTTTCGTTGCTAACATATTTTACTCTCTATCTTAACTCGTACGGGTTTTTGGGAATTCTTATTGGGCGAGTTATTTTCTTCAATATAGTTGTAGTTTTTTAAAAACATTTCCAAGATGTAGACTCAGAGCTTTCCTTGACAAAATTGCATATTTCTAGATTAACCCGCTTTTCGTTGCTAACACATTTTACTCTCTATCTTCACTCGTACGGGTTTTTGAGAATTCTTATAGGGTGAGTTATTTTCTTCAATATAGTTGTAGTTTTTTAAAAACATTTCCAAGATGTAGACTCGCAGCTTTCCTTGTTAAAATTGCATATTTCTAAATTAATTCACTTTCCCTTACTAACATATTTTACTCTCTATCTTAACTCGTACGGGTTTTTGGGAATTCTTATTAGGCGAGTTATTTTCTACAATTTAGTAGTAGTTTTTGAAAAACATTTCTAAGATGTAGACTCGCAGCTTTCCTTGTGAAAATTCCATATTTCTAAATTAATTCACTTTTCGTTGCTAACATATTTTACTCTCTATCTTAACTCGTACGGGTTTTTGGGAATTCTTATTGGCCGAATTATTTTCTACAATTTAGTAGTAGTTTTTGAAAAACATTTCCAAGATGTAGACTCGCAGCTTTCCTTGTGGAAATTGCATATTTCTAAATTAATCCATTTTTCGTTGCTAACATATTTTATTCTCTATCTTAACTCGTACGGGTTTTTGAGAATTCTTATAGGCTTAGTTATTTTCTTCAATATATTAGAAGTTTTTGAAAAATATTTCCAAGATGTAGACTCGCAGATTTCCTTGTCAAAATTGCATATTTCTAGATTAACCCACTTTTCGTTGCTAACACATTTTACTCTTTATCTTAACTCGTAGGGGTTTTTGAGAATTCTTATTTAGCGAGTTATTTTCTACAATTTAGTAGTAGTTTTTAAAAAATATTTCCAAGATGTAGACTTGCAGGTTTCCTTGTCAAAATTGCATATTTCTAAATTAATTCACTTTTCGTTGCTAACATATTTTACTCTCTATCTTAACTCGTACGGGTTTTTGGGAATTCCTATTGGGCGAGTTATTTTCTACAATTTAGTAGTAGTTTTTGAAAAACATTTCCAAGATGTAGACTCGCAGCTTTCCTTGTGAAAATTGCATATTTCGAAATTAATTCACTTTTCGTTGCTAACATATTTTACTCTCTATCTGAACTCGTACGGGTTTTTGAGAATTCTTATAAAGTGGGTTATTTTCTACAATTTAGTAGTAGATTTTGAAAAACATTTCCAAGATGTAGACTCGCAGCTTTCCTTGTGGAAATTACATATTTCTAAATTAATCCACTTTTCGTTGCCAACATATTTTACTCTCTAACTGAACTCGTACGGGTTTTTGAGAATTCTTATAGGTTGAGTTATTTTCTTCAATATAGTGGAAGTTTTTTAAAAATATTTCCAAGATGTAGACTCGCAGATGTCCTTGTCAAAATTGCATATTTCTAGATTATCCCACTTTTCGTTGCTAACACATTTTACTCTTTATCTTAACTCGCACGGGTTTTTGAGAATTCTTATAGGTTGAGTTATTTTCTTTAATATAGTAGAAGTTTTTGAAAAATATTTCCAAGATGTAGACTCGCAGATTTCCTTGTGAAAATTGCATATTTCTGGATTAACCCGCTTTTCGTTGCTAACACATTTTATTCTTTATCTTAACCCGTACGGGTTTTTGAGAATTCTTATAGGGTGTGTTATTTTCTTCAGTATAGTGGTAGTCTTTCAAAAACATTTCCAAGATGTAGACTCGCAGCTTTCCTTGTGGAAATTGCATATTTCCTAATTAATCCACTTTTTGTTGCTAACATATTTTACTCTCTATCTTAACTCGTACGGGTTTTTGAGAATTCTTATAGGATGGGTTATTTTCTTCAATATAGTAGAAGTTTTTGTAAAACATTTCCAAGATGTAGACTCGCAGCTTTCTTTGTCAAAATTGCATATTTCTTTATTGACCCACAGTTCGTTGCTGACACATTTTACTCTCTATCTTAACTCGTACGGGTTTTTGAGAATTCTTGTAGCGTGGTTTATTTTCTTCAATATAGTAGTAGTTTTTAAAAAATATTTCCAGGATGTAGACTCGCAGATGTCCTTGTCAAAATTGCACATTTCTAGATTAACCCACTTTTCGTTGCTAACACATTTTACTCTTTATCTTAACTCGTACGGGTTTTTGAGAATTCTTATTTAGCGAGTTATTTTCTACAATTTAGTAGTAGTTTTTAAGAAATATTTCCAAGATGTAGACTCGCAGGTTTCCTTGTCAAAATTGCATATTTCTAGATTAACCCACTTTTCGTTGATAACACATTTTACTCTTTATCTCAACTCGTACGGGTTTTTGACAATTCTTATAAGGTGAGTTATTTTCTTCAATATAGTAGTAGTTTTTAAAAAACATTTCCAAGATGTAGACTCGCAGCTTTCCTTGTGAAAATTGCATATTTCGAAATTAATTCACTTTTCGTTGCTAACATATTTTACTCTCTATCTGAACTCGTACGGGTTTTTGAGAATTCTTATAAAGTGGGTTATTTTCTACAATTTAGTAGTAGATTTTGAAAAACATTTCCAAGATGTAGACTCGCAGCTTTCCTTGTGGAAATTACATATTTCTAAATTAATCCACTTTTCGTTGCCAACATATTTTACTTTCTATTTGAACTCGTACGGGTTTTTGAGAATTCTTATAGGTTGAGTTATTTTCTTCAATATAGTGGAAGTTTTTTAAAAATATTTCCAAGATGTAGACTCGCAGATGTCCTTGTCAAAATTGCATATTTCTAGATTAACCCACTTTTCGTTGCTAACACATTTTACTCTTTATCTTAACTCGCACGGGTTTTTGAGAATTCTTATAGGTTGAGTTATTTTGTTTAATATAGTAGTAGTTTTTAAAAAATATTTCCAGGATGTAGACTCGCAGATGTCCTTGTCAAAATTGCACATTTCTAGATTAACCCACTTTTCGTTGCTAACACATTTTACTCTTTATCTTAACTCGTACGGATTTTTGAGAATCCTTATATGGTGGGTTATTTTCTTCATTATAGTAGTAGTTTTTGAAAGGCATTTCCAAGATGTAGACTCGCAGGTTTCCTTGTCAAAATTGCATATTTCTAGATTAACCCACTTTTCGTTGATAACACCTTTTACTCTTTATCTCAACTCGTACGGGTTTTTGACAATTCTTATAAGGTGAGTTATTTTCTTCAATATAGTAGTAGTTTTTAAAAAACATTTCCAAGATGTAAACTCGCAGCTTTCCTTGTCAAAATTGCATATTTCTAGATTAACCCACTTATCGTTGCTAACACATTTTACTCTTTATCTTAACTCGTACGGGTTTTTGGGAATTCTAATGGGGCGAGTTATTTTCTACAATTTAGTAGTAGTTTTTGAAAAACATTTCCAAGATGTAGACTAGCAGCTTTCTTTGTGGAAATTGCATATTTCTAAATTAATCCACTTTTCGTTGCTAACATATTTTACTCTCTATCTTAACTCGTACGGGCTTTTGAGAATTCTTATAGGGTGGGTTATTTTCTTCAATATATTAGAAGTTTTTGAAAAATATTTCCAAGATGTAGACTCGCAGATTTCCTTGTCAAAATTGCATATTTCTAGATTAACCCACTTTTCGTTGATAACACATTTTACTCTTTATCTCAACTCGTACGGATTTTTGACAATTCTTATAAGGTGGGTTATTTTCTTCAATATAGTAGTAGTTTTTAAAAAACATTTCCAAGATGTAGACTCGCAGCTTTCCTTGTGAAAATTGCATATTTCTAAATTAATTCACTTTTCGTTGCTAACATATTTTACTCTCTATCTTAACTCGTACGGGTTTTTGAAAATTCTTATTGGCCGAGTTATTTTCTACAATTTAGTAGTAGTTTTTGAAAAACATTTCCGAGATGTACACTCGCAGCTTTCCTTGTGGAAATTGCATATTTCTAAATTAATCCATTTTTCGTTGCTAACATATTTTACTCTCTATCTTAACTCGTACGGGTTTTTGAGAATTCTTATAGGTTGAGTTATTTTCTTCAATATATTAGAAGTTTTTGAAAAATATTTCCAAGATGTAGACTCGCAGATTTCCTTGTCAAAATTGCATATTTCTAGATTAACCCACTTTTCGTTGCTAACACATTTTACTCTTTATCTTAACTCGTACGGGTTTTTGAGAATTCTTATTTAGCGAGTTATTTTCTACAATTTAGTAGTAGTTTTTAAAAAATATTTCCAAGATGTAGACTCGCAGGTTTCCTTGTCAAAATTGCATATTTCTAAATTAACCCACTTTTCGTTGCTAACACATTTTACTCTTTATCTCAACTCGTACGGGTTTTTGAGAATTCTTATAGGGTGAGTTATTTTCTTCAATATATTAGTAGTTTTTTAAAAACATTTCTAAGATGTAGACTCGCAGCTTTCCTTGTCAAAATTGCATATTTCTAGATTAACCCACTTATCGTTGCTAACACATTTTACTCTTTATCTTAACTCGTACGGGTTTTTGGGAATTCCTATTGGGCGAGTTATTTTCTACAATTTAGTAGTAGTTTTTGAAAAACATTTGCAAGATGTAGACTCGCAGCTTTCCTTGTGGAAATTGCATATTTCTAAATTAATCCACTTTTCGTTGCTAACATATTTTACTCTCTATCTTAACTCGTACGGGTTTTTGAGAATTCTTATAAATTGAGTTATTTTCTTCAATATAGTAGAAGTTTTCGAAAAATATTTCCAAGATGTAGACTCGCAGATTTCCTTGTTAAAATTGCATATTTCTAAATTTATTCACTTTTCGTTGCTAACATATTTTACTCTCTATCTTAACTCGTACGGGTTTTTGGGAATTCTTATTGGGTGAGTTATTTTCTACAATTTAGTAGTAGTTTTTGAAAAACATTTCCAAGATGTAGACTCGCAGCTTTGCCTGTGGAAACTGCATATTTGTAAATTAATCCATTTTTCGTTGCTAACATATTTTACTCTCTATCTTAACTCGTACGGGTTTTTGAGAATTCTTATAGGTTGAGTTACTTTCTTCAATATAGTAGAAGTTTTTGAAAAATATTTCCAAGATGTAGACTCAGAGCTTTCCTTGACAAAATTGCATATTTCTAGATTAACCCGCTTTTCGTTGCTAACACATTTTACTCTCTATCTTCACTCGTACGGGTTTTTGAGAATTCTTATAGGGTGAGTTATTTTCTTCAATATAGTTGTAGTTTTTTAAAAACATTTCCAAGATGTAGACTCGCAGCTTTCCTTGTTAAAATTGCATATTTCTAAATTAATTCACTTTCCCTTGCTAACATATTTTACTCTCTATCTTAACTCGTACGGGTTTTTGGGAATTCTTATTAGGCGAGTTATTTTCTACAATTTAGTAGTAGTTTTTGAAAAACATTTCTAAGATGTAGACTCGCAGCTTTCCTTGTGAAAATTCCATATTTCTAAATTAATTCACTTTTCGTTGCTAACATATTTTACTCTCTATCTTAACTCGTACTGGTTTTTGGGAATTCTTATTGGCCGAGTTATTTTCTACAATTTAGTAGTAGTTTTTGAAAAACATTTCCAAGATGTAGACTCGCAGCTTTCCTTGTGGAAATTGCATATTTCTAAATTAATCCATTTTTCGTTGCTAACATATTTTATTCTCTATCTTAACTCGTACGGGTTTTTGAGAATTCTTATAGGCTTAGTTATTTTCTTCAATATATTAGAAGTTTTTGAAAAATATTTCCAAGATGTAGACTCGCAGATTTCCTTGTCAAAATTGCATATTTCTAGATTAACCCACTTTTCGTTGCTAACACATTTTACTCTTTATCTTAACTCGTACGGGTTTTTGAGAATTCTTATTTAGCGAGTTATTTTCTACAATTTAGTAGTAGTTTTTAAAAAATATTTCCAAGATGTAGACTTGCAGGTTTCCTTGTCAAAATTGCATATTTCTAAATTAATTCACTTTTCGTTGCTAACATATTTTACTCTCTATCTTAACTCGTACGGGTTTTTGGGAATTCCTATTGGGCGAGTTATTTTCTACAATTTAGTAGTAGTTTTTGAAAAACATTTCCAAGATGTAGACTCGCAGCTTTCCTTGTGAAAATTGCATATTTCTAAATTAATTCACTTTTCGTTGCTATCATATTTTACTCTCTATCTCAACTCGTACGGGTTTTTAAAAATTCTTGTGAGGCGAGTTATTTTCTACAATTTAGTAGTAGTTTTTGAAAACCATTTCCAAGATGTAGACTCGCAGCTTTCCTTGTGGAAATTACATATTTCTAAATTAATCCACTTTACGTTGCTAACATATTTTACTCTCTATCTTAACTCGCACGGGTTTTTGAGAATTCTTATAGGTTGAGTTATTTTCTTTAATATAGAAGAAGTTTTTGAAAAATATTTCCAAGATGTAGACTCGCAGATTTCCTTGTGAAAATTGCATATTTCTAGATTAACCCGCTTTTCTTTGCTAACACATTTTATTCTTTATCTTAACTCGTACGGGTTTTTGAGAATTCTTATAGGGTGGGTTATTTTCTTCAATATAGTAGTAGTCTTTCAAAAACATTTCCAAGATGTAGACTCGCAGCTTTCCTTGTGGAAATTGCATATTTCTTAATTAATCCACTTTTTGTTGCTAACATATTTTACTCTCTATCTTAACTCGTACGGGTTTTTGAGAATTCTTATAGGTTGGGTTATTTTCTTCAATATAGTAGAAGTTTTTGAAAAACATTTCCAAGGTGTAGACTCGCAGCTCTCCTTGTCAAAATTGCATATTTCTATATTTACCCACTGTTCGTTGCTGGCACATTTTACTCTCTATCTTAACTCGTACAGGTTTTTGAGAATTCTTGCAGTGTGGATTATTTTCTTCAATATAGTGGTAGTTTTTGAAAAACATTTCCAAGATGTAGGCTCGCAGCTTTCCTAGTGGAAATTTCATATTTCTAAATTAATCCACTTTTCGTTGCTAACACATTTTACTCTCTATCTTAACTCGTACAGGTTTTTGAGAATTCTTGCAGTGTGGGTTATTTTCTTCAATATAGTAGTAGTTTTTGAAAAATATTTCCAAGATGTAGACTCAGAGCTTTCCTTGACAAAATTGCATATTTCTAGATTAACCCGCTTTTCGTTGCTAACACATTTTACTCTCTATCTTCACTCGTACGGGTTTTTGAGAATTCTTATAGGGTGAGTTATTTTCTTCAATATAGTTGTAGTTTTTTAAAAACATTTCCAAGATATAGACTCGCAGCTTTCCTTGTTAAAATTGCATATTTCTAAATTAATTCACTTTCCCTTGCTAACATATTTTACTCTCTATCTTAACTCGTACGGGTTTTTGGGAATTCTTATTAGGCGAGTTATTTTCTACAATTTAGTAGTAGTTTTTGAAAAACATTTCTAAGATGTAGACTCGCAGCTTTCCTTGTGAAAATTCCATATTTCTAAATTAATTCACTTTTCGTTGCTAACATATTTTACTCTCTATCTTAACTCGTACGGGTTTTTGAGAATTCTTATAAATTGAGTTATTTTCTTCAATATAGTAGAAGTTTTCGAAAAATATTTCCAAGATGTAGACTCGCAGATTTCCTTGTTAAAATTGCATATTTCTACATTAATTCACTTTTCGTTGCTAACATATTTTACTCTCTATCTTAACTCGTACGGGTTTTTGGGAATTCTTATTGGGCGAGTTATTTTCTACAATTTAGTAGTAGTTTTTGAAAAACATTTCCAAGATGTAGACTCGCAGCTTTGCTTGTGGAAACTGCATATTTGTAAATTAATCCACTTTTCGTTGCTAACATATTTTACTCTCTATCTTAACTCGTACGGGTTTTTGAGAATTCTTATAAATTGAGTTATTTTCTTCAATATAGTAGAAGTTTTCGAAAAATATTTCCAAGATGTAGACTCGCAGATTTCCTTGTTAAAATTGCATATTTCTAAATTTATTCACTTTTCGTTGCTAACATATTTTACTCTCTATCTTAACTCGTACGGGTTTTTGGGAATTCTTATTGGGCGAGTTATTTTCTACAATTTAGTAGTAGTTTTTGAAAAACATTTCCAAGATGTAGACTCGCAGCTTTGCTTGTGGAAACTGCATATTTGTAAATTAATCCATTTTTCGTTGCTAACATATTTTACTCTCTACCTTAACTCGTACGGGTTTTTGAGAATTCTTATATGGTGAGTTACTTTCTTCAATATAGTAGAAGTTTTTGAAAAATATTTCCAAGATGTAGACTCAGAGCTTTCCTTGACAAAATTGCATATTTCTAGATTAACCCGCTTTTCGTTGCTAACACATTTTACTCTCTATCTTCACTCGTACGGGTTTTTGAGAATTCTTATAGGGTGAGTTATTTTCTTCAATATAGTTGCAGTTTTTTAAAAACATTTCCAAGATGTAGACTCGCAGCTTTCCTTGTTAAAATTGCATATTTCTAAATTAATTCACTTTCCCTTACTAACATATTTTACTCTCTATCTTAACTCGTACGGGTTTTTGGGAATTCTTATTAGGCGAGTTATTTTCTACAATTTAGTAGTAGTTTTTGAAAAACATTTCTAAGATGTAGACTCGCAGCTTTCCTTGTGAAAATTCCATAATTCTAAATTAATTCACTTTTCGTTGCTAACATATTTTACTCTCTATCTTAACTCGTACGGGTTTTTGGGAATTCTTATTGGCCGAGTTATTTTCTACAATTTAGTAGTAGTTTTTGAAAAACATTTCCAAGATGTAGACTCGCAGCTTTCCTTGTGGAAATTGCATATTTCTAAATTAATCCATTTTTCGTTGCTAACATATTTTATTCTCTATCTTAACTCGTACGGGTTTTTGAGAATTCTTATAGGCTTAGTTATTTTCTTCAATATATTAGAATATATTGAGAATTCTTATTTAGCGAGTTATTTTCTACAATTTAGTAGTAGTTTTTAAAAAATATTTCCAAGATGTAGACTCGCAGGTTTCCTTGTCAAAATTGCATATTTCTAGATTAACCCACTTTTCGTTGATAACACATTTTACTCTTTATCTCAACTCGTACGGGTTTTTGACAATTCTTATAAGGTGAGTTATTTTCTTCAATATAGTAGTAGTTTTTAAAAAACATTTCCAAGATGTAGACTCGCAGCTTTCCTTGTGAAAATTGCATATTTCGAAATTAATTCACTTTTCGTTGCTAACATATTTTACTCTCTATCTGAACTCGTACGGGTTTTTGAGAATTCTTATAAAGTGGGTTATTTTCTACAATTTAGTAGTAGATTTTGAAAAACATTTCCAAGATGTAGACTCGCAGCTTTCCTTGTGGAAATTACATATTTCTAAATTAATCCACTTTTCGTTGCCAACATATTTTACTTTCTATCTGAACTCGTACGGGTTTTTGAGAATTCTTATAGGTTGAGTTATTTTCTTCAATATAGTGGAAGTTTTTTAAAAATATTTCCAAGATGTAGACTCGCAGATGTCCTTGTCAAAATTGCATATTTCTAGATTAACCCACTTTTCGTTGCTAACACATTTTACTCTTTATCTTAACTCGCACGGGTTTTTGAGAATTCTTATAGGTTGAGTTATTTTGTTTAATATAGTAGAAGTTTTTGAAAAATATTTCCAAGATGTAGACTCGCAGCTTTCCTTGTGGAAATTACATATTTCTAAATTAATCCACTTTTCGTTGCCAACATATTTTACTTTCTATCTGAACTCGTACGGGTTTTTGAGAATTCTTATAGGGTGGGTTATTTTCTTCAATATAGTAGTAGTCTTTCAAAAACATTTCCAAGATGTAGACTCGCAGCTTTCCTTGTGGAAATTGCATATTTCTTAATTAATCCACTTTTTGTTGCTAACATATTTTACTCTCTATCTTAACTCGTACGGGTTTTTGAGAATTCTTATAGGTTGGGTTATTTTCTTCAATATAGTAGAAGTTTTTGTAAAATATTTCCAAGATGTAGACTCGCAGATTTCCTTGTCAAAATTGCATATTTCTAGATTAACCCACTTTTCGTTGCTAACACATTTTACTCTTTATCTTAACTCGTACGGGTTTTTGAGAATTCTTATTTAGCGAGTTATTTTCTACAATTTAGTAGTAGTTTTTAAAAAATATTTCCAAGATGTAGACTCGCAGGTTTCCTTGTCAAAATTGCATATTTCTAGATTAACCCACTTTTCGTTGCTAACACATTTTACTCTTTATCTCAACTCGTACGGGTTTTTGAGAATTCTTATAGGGTGAGTTATTTTCTTCAATATAGTAGTAGTTTTTTAAAAACATCTCTAAGATGTAGACTCGCGGCTTTCCTTGTCAAAATTGCATATTTCTAGATTAACCCACTTATCGTAGCTAACACATTTTACTCTTTATCTTAACTCGTACGGGTTTTTGGGAATTCTTATTGGGCGAGTTATTTTCTACAATTTAGTAGTAGTTTTTGAAAAACATTTCCAAGATGTAGACTCGCAGCTTTCCTTGTGGAAATTGCATATTTCTAAATTAATCCACTTTTCGTTGCTAACATATTTTACTCTCTATCTTAACTCGTACGGGCTTTTGAGAATTCTTATAGGGTGGGTTATTTTCTTCAATATATTAGAAGTTTTTGAAAAATATTTCCAAGATGTAGACTCGCAGATTTCCTTGTCAAAATTGCATATTTCTAGATTAACCCACTTTTCGTTGATAACACATTTTACTCTTTATCTCAACTCGTACGGATTTTTGACAATTCTTATAAGGTGGGTTATTTTCTTCTATATAGTAGTAGTTTTTAAAAAACATTTCCAAGATGTAGACTCGCAGCTTTCCTTGTGAAAATTGCATATTTCTAAATTAATTCACTTTTCGTTGCTAACATATTTTACTCTCTATCTTAACTCGTACGGGTTTTTGAAAATTCTTATTGGCCGAGTTATTTTCTACAATTTAGTAGTAGTTTTTGAAAAACATTTCCGAGATGTACACTCGCAGCTTTCCTTGTGGAAATTGCATATTTCTAAATTAATCCATTTTTCGTTGCTAACATATTTTACTCTCTATCTTAACTCGTACGGGTTTTTGAGAATTCTTATAGGTTGAGTTATTTTCTTCAATATATTAGAAGTTTTTGAAAAATATTTCCAAGATGTAGACTCGCAGATTTCCTTGTCAAAATTGCATATTTCTAGATTAACCCACTTTTCGTTGCTAACACATTTTACTCTTTATCTTAACTCGTACGGGTTTTTGAGAATTCTTATTTAGCGAGTTATTTTCTACAATTTAGTAGTAGTTTTTAAAAAATATTTCCAAGATATAGACTCGCAGGTTTCCTTGTCAAAATTGCATATTTCTAAATTAACCCACTTTTCGTTGCTAACACATTTTACTCTTTATCTCAACTCGTACGGGTTTTTGAGAATTCTTATAGGGTGAGTTATTTTCTTCAATATAGTAGTAGTTTTTTAAAGACATTTCTAAGATGTAGACTCGCAGCTTTCCTTGTCAAAATTGCATATTTCTAGATTAACCCACTTATCCTTGCTAACACATTTTACTCTTTATCTTAACTCGTACGGGTTTTTGGGAATTCTTATTGGGCGAGTTATTTTCTACAATTTAGTAGTAGTTTTTGAAAAACATTTGCAAGATGTAGACTCGCAGCTTTCCTTGTGGAAATTGCATATTTCTAAATTAATCCACTTTTCGTTGCTAACACATTTTACTCTTTATCTTAACTCGTACGGGTTTTTGGGAATTCTTATTGGGCGAGTTATTTTCTACAATTTAGTAGTAGTTTTTGAAAAATATTTCCAAGATGTAGACTCGCAGATTTCCTTGTTAAAATTGCATATTTCTAAATTTATTCACTTTTCGTTGCTAACATATTTTACTCTCTATCTTAACTCGTACGGGTTTTTGGGAATTCTTATTGGGCGAGTTATTTTCTACAATTTAGTAGTAGTTTTTGAAAAACATTTCCAAGATGTAGACTCGCAGCTTTGCTTGTGGAAACTGCATATTTGTAAATTAATCCATTTTTCGTTGCTAACATATTTTACTCTCTATCTTAACTCGTACGGGTTTTTGAGAATTCTTATAGGTTGAGTTACTTTCTTCAATATAGTAGAAGTTTTTGAAAAATATTTCCAAGATGTAGACTCAGAGCTTTCCTTGACAAAATTGCATATTTCTAGATTAACCCGCTTTTCGTTGCTAACACATTTTACTCTCTATCTTCACTCGTACGGGTTTTTGAGAATTCTTATAGGGTGAGTTATTTTCTTCAATATAGTTGTAGTTTTTAAAAACATTTCCAAGATGTAGACTCGCAGCTTTCCTTGTTAAAATTGCATATTTCTAAATTAATTCACTTTCCCTTGCTAACATATTTTACTCTCTATCTTAACTCGTACGGGTTTTTGGGAATTCTTATTAGGCGAGTTATTTTCTACAATTTAGTAGTAGTTTTTGAAAAACATTTCTAAGATGTAGACTCGCAGCTTTCCTTGTGAAAATTCCATATTTCTAAATTAATTCACTTTTCGTTGCTAACATATTTTACTCTCTATCTTAACTCGTACGGGTTTTTGGGAATTCTTATTGGCCGAGTTATTTTTCTACAATTTAGTAGTAGTTTTTGAAAAACATTTCCAAGATGTAGACTCGCAGCTTTCCTTGTGGAAATTGCATATTTCTAAATTAATCCATTTTTCGTTGCTAACATATT
The DNA here is from genome assembly GCA_034092305.1 of Diaprepes abbreviatus. NCBI lineage: Eukaryota > Metazoa > Arthropoda > Insecta > Coleoptera > Curculionidae > Diaprepes > Diaprepes abbreviatus. The sequence continues at coordinate 2,289,656 of JASJET010000303.1, forward strand.
TTATTCTCTATCTTAACTCGTACGGGTTTTTGAGAATTCTTATAGGCTTAGTTATTTTCTTCAATATATTAGAAGTTTTTGAAAAATATTTCCAAGATGTAGACTCGCAGATTTCCTTGTCAAAATTGCATATTTCTAGATTAACCCAATTTTCGTTGCTAACACATTTTACTCTTTATCTTAACTCGTACGGGTTTTTGAGAATTCTTATTTAGCGAGTTATTTTCTACAATTTAGTAGTAGTTTTTAAAAAATATTTCCAAGATGTAGACTTGCAGGTTTCCTTGTCAAAATTGCATATTTCTAAATTAATTCACTTTTCGTTGCTAACATATTTTACTCTCTATCTTAACTCGTACGGGTTTTTGGGAATTCCTATTGGGCGAGTTATTTTCTACAATTTAGTAGTAGTTTTTGAAAAACATTTCCAAGATGTAGACTCGCAGCTTTCCTTGTGAAAATTGCATATTTCTAAATTAATTCACTTTTCGTTGCTATCATATTTTACTCTCTATCTCAACTCGTACGGGTTTTTAAAAATTCTTGTGAGGCGAGTTATTTTCTACAATTTAGTAGTAGTTTTTGAAAACCATTTCCAAGATGTAGACTCGCAGCTTTCCTTGTGGAAATTACATATTTCTAAATTAATCCACTTTACGTTGCTAACATATTTTACTCTCTATCTTAACTCGCACGGGTTTTTGAGAATTCTTATAGGTTGAGTTATTTTCTTTAATATAGAAGAAGTTTTTGAAAAATATTTCCAAGATGTAGACTCGCAGATTTCCTTGTGAAAATTGCATATTTCTAGATTAACCCGCTTTTCTTTGCTAACACATTTTATTCTTTATCTTAACTCGTACGGGTTTTTGAGAATTCTTATAGGGTGGGTTATTTTCTTCAATATAGTAGTAGTCTTTCAAAAACATTTCCAAGATGTAGACTCGCAGCTTTCCTTGTGGAAATTGCATATTTCTTAATTAATCCACTTTTTGTGGCTAACATATTTTACTCTCTATCTTAACTCGTACGGGTTTTTGAGAATTCTTATAGGTTGGGTTATTTTCTTCAATATAGTAGAAGTTTTTGAAAAACATTTCCAAGGTGTAGACTCGCAGCTCTCCTTGTCAAAATTGCATATTTCTATATTTACCCACTGTTCGTTGCTGGCACATTTTACTCTCTATCTTAACTCGTACAGGTTTTTGAGAATTCTTGCAGTGTGGATTATTTTCTTCAATATAGTGGTAGTTTTTGAAAAACATTTCCAAGATGTAGGCTCGCAGCTTTCCTAGTGGAAATTTCATATTTCTAAATTAATCCACTTTTCGTTGCTAACACATTTTACTCTCTATCTTAACTCGTACAGGTTTTTGAGAATTCTTGCAGTGTGGGTTATTTTCTTCAATATAGTAGTAGTTTTTGAAAAATATTTCCAAGATGTAGACTCAGAGCTTTCCTTGACAAAATTGCATATTTCTAGATTAACCCGCTTTTCGTTGCTAACACATTTTACTCTCTATCTTCACTCGTACGGGTTTTTGAGAATTCTTATAGGGTGAGTTATTTTCTTCAATATAGTTGTAGTTTTTTAAAAACATTTCCAAGATGTAGACTCGCAGCTTTCCTTGTTAAAATTGCATATTTCTAAATTAATTCACTTTCCCTTGCTAACATATTTTACTCTCTATCTTAACTCGTACGGGTTTTTGGGAATTCTTATTAGGCGAGTTATTTTCTACAATTTAGTAGTAGTTTTTGAAAAACATTTCTAAGATGTAGACTCGCAGCTTTCCTTGTGAAAATTCCATATTTCTAAATTAATTCACTTTTCGTTGCTAACATATTTTACTCTCTATCTTAACTCGTACGGGTTTTAGGGAATTCTTATTGGCCGAGTTATTTTCTACAATTTAGTAGTAGTTTTTGAAAAACATTTCCAAGATGTAGACTCGCAGCTTTCCTTGTGGAAATTGCATATTTCTAAATTAATCCATTTTTCGTTGCTAACATATTTTATTCTCTATCTTAACTCGTACGGGTTTTTGAGAATTCTTATAGGCTTAGTTATTTTCTTCAATATATTAGAAGTTTTTGAAAAATATTTCCAAGATGTAGACTCGCAGATTTCCTTGTCAAAATTGCATATTTCTAGATTAACCCACTTTTCGTTGATAACACATTTTACTCTTTATCTCAACTCGTACGGATTTTTGACAATTCTTATAAGGTGGGTTATTTTCTTCAATATAGTAGTAGTTTTTAAAAAACATTTCCAAGATGTAGACTCGCAGCTTTCCTTGTGAAAATTGCATATTTCTAAATTAATTCACTTTTCGTTGCTAACATATTTTACTCTCTATCTTAACTCGTACGGGTTTTTGAAAATTCTTATTGGCCGAGTTATTTTCTACAATTTAGTAGTAGTTTTTGAAAAACATTTCCGAGATGTACACTCGCAGCTTTCCTTGTGGAAATTGCATATTTCTAAATTAATCCATTTTTCGTTGCTAACATATTTTACTCTCTATCTTAACTCGTACGGGTTTTTGAGAATTCTTATAGGTTGAGTTATTTTCTTCAATATATTAGAAGTTTTTGAAAAATATTTCCAAGATGTAGACTCGCAGATTTCCTTGTCAAAATTGCATATTTCTAGATTAACCCACTTTTCGTTGCTAACACATTTTACTCTTTATCTTAACTCGTACGGGTTTTTGAGAATTCTTATTTAGCGAGTTATTTTCTACAATTTAGTAGTAGTTTTTAAAAAATATTTCCAAGATATAGACTCGCAGGTTTCCTTGTCAAAATTGCATATTTCTAAATTAACCCACTTTTCGTTGCTAACACATTTTACTCTTTATCTCAACTCGTACGGGTTTTTGAGAATTCTTATAGGGTGAGTTATTTTCTTCAATATAGTAGTAGTTTTTTAAAGACATTTCTAAGATGTAGACTCGCAGCTTTCCTTGTCAAAATTGCATATTTCTAGATTAACCCACTTATCCTTGCTAACACATTTTACTCTTTATCTTAACTCGTACGGGTTTTTGGGAATTCTTATTGGGCGAGTTATTTTCTACAATTTAGTAGTAGTTTTTGAAAAACATTTGCAAGATGTAGACTCGCAGCTTTCCTTGTGGAAATTGCATATTTCTAAATTAATCCACTTTTCGTTGCTAACATATTTTACTCTCTATCTTAACTCGTACGGGTTTTTGAGAATTCTTATAAATTGAGTTATTTTCTTCAATGTAGTAGAAGTTTTCGAAAAATATTTCCAAGATGTAGACTCGCAGATTTCCTTGTTAAAATTGCATATTTCTAAATTTATTCACTTTTCGTTGCTAACATATTTTACTCTCTATCTTAACTCGTACGGGTTTTTGGGAATTCTTATTGGGCGAGTTATTTTCTACAATTTAGTAGTAGTTTTTTAAAAACATTTCCAAGATGTAGACTCGCAGCTTTCCTTGTTAAAATTGCATATTTCTAAATTAATTCACTTTCCCTTGCTAACATATTTTACTCTCTATCTTAACTCGTACGGGTTTTTGGGAATTCTTATTAGGCGAGTTATTTTCTACAATTTAGTAGTAGTTTTTGAAAAACATTTCTAAGATGTAGACTCGCAGCTTTCCTTGTGAAAATTCCATATTTCTAAATTAATTCACTTTTCGTTGCTAACATATTTTACTCTCTATCTTAACTCGTACGGGTTTTTGGGAATTCTTATTGGCCGAGTTATTTTCTACAATTTAGTAGTAGTTTTTGAAAAACATTTCCAAGATGTAGACTCGCAGCTTTCCTTGTGAAAATTGCATATTTCTAAATTAATTCACTTTTCGTTGCTATCATATTTTACTCTCTATCTCAACTCGTACGGGTTTTTAAAAATTCTTGTGAGGCGAGTTATTTTCTACAATTTAGTAGTAGTTTTTGAAAACCATTTCCAAGATGTAGACTCGCAGCTTTCCTTGTGGAAATTACATATTTCTAAATTAATCCACTTTACGTTGCTAACATATTTTACTCTCTATCTTAACTCGCACGGGTTTTTGAGAATTCTTATAGGTTGAGTTATTTTCTTTAATATAGAAGAAGTTTTTGAAAAATATTTCCAAGATGTAGACTAGCAGATTTCCTTGTGAAAATTGCATATTTCTAGATTAACCCGCTTTTCTTTGCTAACACATTTTATTCTTTATCTTAACTCGTACGGGTTTTTGAGAATTCTTATAGGGTGGGTTATTTTCTTCAATATAGTAGTAGTCTTTCAAAAACATTTCCAAGATGTAGACTCGCAGCTTTCCTTGTGGAAATTGCATATTTCTTAATTAATCCACTTTTTGTGGCTAACATATTTTACTCTCTATCTTAACTCGTACGGGTTTTTGAGAATTCTTATAGGTTGGGTTATTTTCTTCAATATAGTAGAAGTTTTTGAAAAACATTTCCAAGGTGTAGACTCGCAGCTCTCCTTGTCAAAATTGCATATTTCTATATTTACCCACTGTTCGTTGCTGGCACATTTTACTCTCTATCTTAACTCGTACAGGTTTTTGAGAATTCTTGCAGTGTGGATTATTTTCTTCAATATAGTGGTAGTTTTTGAAAAACATTTCCAAGATGTAGGCTCGCAGCTTTCCTAGTGGAAATTTCATATTTCTAAATTAATCCACTTTTCGTTGCTAACACATTTTACTCTCTATCTTAACTCGTACAGGTTTTTGAGAATTCTTGCAGTGTGGGTTATTTTCTTCAATATAGTAGTAGTTTTTGAAAAATATTTCCAAGATGTAGACTCAGAGGTTTCCTTGACAAAATTGCATATTTCTAGATTAACCCGCTTTTCGTTGCTAACACATTTTACTCTCTATCTTCACTCGTACGGGTTTTTGAGAATTCTTATAGGGTGAGTTATTTTCTTCAATATATTAGAAGTTTTTGAAAAATATTTCCAAGATGTAGACTCGCAGATTTCCTTGTCAAAATTGCATATTTCTAGATTAACCCACTTTTCGTTGCTAACACATTTTACTCTTTATCTTAACTCGTACGGGTTTTTGAGAATTCTTATTTAGCGAGTTATTTTCTACAATTTAGTAGTAGTTTTTAAAAAATATTTCCAAGATGTAGACTTGCAGGTTTCCTTGTCAAAATTGCATATTTCTAAATTAATTCACTTTTCGTTGCTAACATATTTTACTCTCTATCTTAACTCGTACGGGTTTTTGGGAATTCCTATTGGGCGAGTTATTTTCTACAATTTAGTAGTAGTTTTTGAAAAACATTTCCAAGATGTAGACTCGCAGCTTTCCTTGTGAAAATTGCATATTTCTAAATTAATTCACTTTTCGTTGCTATCATATTTTACTCTCTATCTCAACTCGTACGGGTTTTTAAAAATTCTTGTGAGGCGAGTTATTTTCTACAATTTAGTAGTAGTTTTTGAAAACCATTTCCAAGATGTAGACTCGCAGCTTTCCTTGTGGAAATTACATATTTCTAAATTAATCCACTTTACGTTGCTAACATATTTTACTCTCTATCTTAACTCGCACGGGTTTTTGAGAATTCTTATAGGTTGAGTTATTTTCTTTAATATAGAAGAAGTTTTTGAAAAATATTTCCAAGATGTAGACTCGCAGATTTCCTTGTGAAAATTGCATATTTCTAGATTAACCCGCTTTTCTTTGCTAACACATTTTATTCTTTATCTTAACTCGTACGGGTTTTTGAGAATTCTTATAGGGTGGGTTATTTTCTTCAATATAGTAGTAGTCTTTCAAAAACATTTCCAAGATGTAGACTCGCAGCTTTCCTTGTGGAAATTGCATATTTCTTAATTAATCCACTTTTTGTGGCTAACATATTTTACTCTCTATCTTAACTCGTACGGGTTTTTGAGAATTCTTATAGGTTGGGTTATTTTCTTCAATATAGTAGAAGTTTTTGAAAAACATTTCCAAGGTGTAGACTCGCAGCTCTCCTTGTCAAAATTGCATATTTCTATATTTACCCACTGTTCGTTGCTGGCACATTTTACTCTCTATCTTAACTCGTATAGGTTTTTGAGAATTCTTGCAGTGTGGATTATTTTCTTCAATATAGTGGTAGTTTTTGAAAAACATTTCCAAGATGTAGGCTCGCAGCTTTCCTAGTGGAAATTTCATATTTCTAAATTAATCCACTTTTCGTTGCTAACACATTTTACTCTCTATCTTAACTCGTACAGGTTTTTGAGAATTCTTGCAGTGTGGGTTATTTTCTTCAATATAGTAGTAGTTTTTGAAAAATATTTCCAAGATGTAGACTCAGAGCTTTCCTTGACAAAATTGCATATTTCTAGATTAACCCGCTTTTCGTTGCTAACACATTTTACTCTCTATCTTCACTCGTACGGGTTTTTGAGAATTCTTATAGGGTGAGTTATTTTCTTCAATATAGTTGTAGTTTTTTAAAAACATTTCCAAGATGTAGACTCGCAGCTTTCCTTGTTAAAATTGCATATTTCTAAATTAATTCACTTTCCCTTGCTAACATATTTTACTCTCTATCTTAACTCGTACGGGTTTTTGGGAATTCTTATTAGGCGAGTTATTTTCTACAATTTAGTAGTAGTTTTTGAAAAACATTTCTAAGATGTAGACTCGCAGCTTTCCTTGTGAAAATTCCATATTTCTAAATTAATTCACTTTTCGTTGCTAACATATTTTACTCTCTATCTTAACTCGTACGGGTTTTTGGGAATTCTTATTGGCCGAGTTATTTTCTACAATTTAGTAGTAGTTTTTGAAAAACATTTCCAAGATGTAGACTCGCAGCTTTCCTTGTGGAAATTGCATATTTCTAAATTAATCCATTTTTCGTTGCTAACATATTTTATTCTCTATCTTAACTCGTACGGGTTTTTGAGAATTCTTATAGGCTTAGTTATTTTCTTCAATATATTAGAAGTTTTTGAAAAATATTTCCAAGATGTAGACTCGCAGATTTCCTTGTCAAAATTGCATATTTCTAGATTAACCCACTTTTCGTTGCTAACACATTTTACTCTTTATCTTAACTCGTACGGGTTTTTGAGAATTCTTATTTAGCGAGTTATTTTCTACAATTTAGTAGTAGTTTTTAAAAAATATTTCCAAGATGTAGACTTGCAGGTTTCCTTGTCAAAATTGCATATTTCTAAATTAATTCACTTTTCGTTGCTAACATATTTTACTCTCTATCTTAACTCGTACGGGTTTTTGGGAATTCCTATTGGGCGAGTTATTTTCTACAATTTAGTAGTAGTTTTTGAAAAACATTTCCAAGATGTAGACTCGAAGCTTTCCTTGTGAAAATTGCATATTTCTAAATTAATTCACTTTTCGTTGCTATCATATTTTACTCTCTATCTCAACTCGTACGGGTTTTTAAAAATTCTTGTGAGGCGAGTTATTTTCTACAATTTAGTAGTAGTTTTTGAAAACCATTTCCAAGATGTAGACTCGCAGCTTTCCTTGTGGAAATTACATATTTCTAAATTAATCCACTTTACGTTGCTAACATATTTTACTCTCTATCTTAACTCGCACGGGTTTTTGAGAATTCTTATAGGTTGAGTTATTTTCTTTAATATAGAAGAAGTTTTTGAAAAATATTTCCAAGATGTAGACTCGCAGATTTCCTTGTGAAAATTGCATATTTCTAGATTAACCCGCTTTTCTTTGCTAACACATTTTATTCTTTATCTTAACTCGTACGGGTTTTTGAGAATTCTTATAGGGTGGGTTATTTTCTTCAATATAGTAGTAGTCTTTCAAAAACATTTCCAAGATGTAGACTCGCAGCTTTCCTTGTGGAAATTGCATATTTCTTAATTAATCCACTTTTTGTTGCTAACATATTTTACTCTCTATCTTAACTCGTACGGGTTTTTGAGAATTCTTATAGGTTGGGTTATTTTCTTCAATATAGTAGAAGTTTTTGAAAAACATTTCCAAGGTGTAGACTCGCAGCTCTCCTTGTCAAAATTGCATATTTCTATATTTACCCACTGTTCGTTGCTGGCACATTTTACTCTCTATCTTAACTCGTACAGGTTTTTGAGAATTCTTGCAGTGTGGATTATTTTCTTCAATATAGTGGTAGTTTTTGAAAAACATTTCCAAGATGTAGACTCGCAGCTTTCCTTGTGAAAATTGCATATTTCTAAATTAATTCACTTTTCGTTGCTATCATATTTTACTCTCTATCTCAACTCGTACGGGTTTTTAAAAATTCTTGTGAGGCGAGTTATTTTCTACAATTTAGTAGTAGTTTTTGAAAATCATTTCCAAGATGTAGACTCACAGCTTTCCTTGTGGAAATTACATATTTCTAAATTAATCCACTTTACGTTGCTAACATATTTTACTCTCTATCTTAACTCGCACGGGTTTTTGAGAATTCTTATAGGTTGAGTTATTTTCTTTAATATAGAAGAAGTTTTTGAAAAATATTTCCAAGATGTAGACTCGCAGATTTCCTTGTGAAAATTGCATATTTCTAGATTAACCCGCTTTTCTTTGCTAACACATTTTATTCTTTATCTTAACTCGTACGGGTTTTTGAGAATTCTTATAGGGTGGGTTATTTTCTTCAATATAGTAGTAGTCTTTCAAAAACATATCCAAGATGTGGACTCGCAGCTTTCCTTGTGGAAATTGCATATTTCTTAATTAATCCACTTTTTGTGGCTAACATATTTTACTCTCTATCTTAACTCGTACGGGTTTTTGAGAATTCTTATAGGTTGGGTTATTTTCTTCAATATAGTAGAAGTTTTTGAAAAACATTTCCAAGGTGTAGACTCGCAGCTCTCCTTGTCAAAATTGCATATTTCTATATTTACCCACTGTTCGTTGCTGGCACATTTTACTCTCTATCTTAACTCGTACAGGTTTTTGAGAATTCTTGCAGTGTGGATTATTTTCTTCAATATAGTGGTAGTTTTTGAAAAACATTTCCAAGATGTAGGCTCGCAGCTTTCCTAGTGGAAATTTCATATTTCTAAATTAATCCACTTTTCGTTGCTAACACATTTTACTCTCTATCTTAACTCGTACGGGTTTTTGAGAATTCTTATAAGGTGGGTTATTTTCTTCAATATAGTAGTAGTTTTTGAAAAATATTTCCAAGATGTAGACTCGCAGCTTTCTTTGTCAAAATTGCATATTTCTTTATTGACCCACAGTTCGTTGCTGGCACATTTTACTCTCTATCTTAACTCGTACGGGTTTTTGAGAATTTTTATAAAGTGAGTTATTTTCTACAAGTTAGTAGTATTTTTTGAAAAATATTTTCAAGATGTAGACTCAGAGCTTTCCTTGACAAAATTGCATATTTCTAGATTAACCCGCTTTTCGTTGCTAACACATTTTACTCTCTATCTTCACTCGTACGGGTTTTTGAGAATTCTTGTAGCGTGGGTTATTTTCTTCAATGTAGTAGTAGTTTTTAAAAAATATTTCCAAGATGTAGACTCGCAGATGTCCTTGTCAAAATTGCACATTTCTAGATTAACCCACTTTTCGTCGCTAACACATTTTACTCTTTATCTTAACTCGTACGAATTTTCGAGAATTCTTATATGGTGGGTTATTTTCTTCGTTATAGTAGTAGTTTTTGAAAAACATTTCCAAGATGTGGACTCGCAGCTTTCCTTGTGAAAATTGCATATTTCTAAATTAATTCACTTTTCGTTGCTTACATATTTTACTCTCTATCTTAACTCGTACGGGTTTTTGAAAATTCTTATTGGCCGAGTTATTTTCTACAATTTAGTAGTAGTTTTTGAAAAACATTTCCGAGATGTAGACTTGCAGTTTTCCTTGTGGAAATTGCATATTTCTAAATTAATCCATTTTTCGTTGCTAACATATTTTACTCTCTATCTTAACTCGTACGAGTTTTTGAGAATTCTTATAGGTTGAGTTATTTTCTTCAATATATTAGAAGTGTTTGAAAAATATTTCCAAGATGTAGACTCGCAGATTTCCTTGTCAAAATTGCATATTTATAGATTAACCCACTTTTCGTTGCTAACACATTTTACTCTTTATCTTAACTCGTACGGGTTTTTGAGAATTCTTATTTAGCGAGTTATTTTCTACAATTTAGTAGTAGTTTTTAAAAAATATTTTCAAGATGTAGACTCGCAGGTTTCCTTGTGGAAATTGCATATTTGTAAATTAATCCATTTTTCGTTGCTAACATATTTTACTCTTTATCTCAACTCGTACGGGTTTTTGAGAATTCTTATAGGGTGAGTTATTTTCTTCAATATAGTAGTAATTTTTTAAAAACATTTCCAAGATGTAGTTTCGCAGCTTTCCTTTTGAAAATTGCATATTTCTAAATTAATTCACTTTTCGTTGCTAACATATTTTACTCTCTATCTTAACTCGTACGGGGTTTTGGGAATTCTTTTTGGGCGAGTTATTTTCTACAATTTAGTAGTAGTTTTTGAAAAACATTTTCAAGATGTAGACTCGCATCTTTCCTTGTGGAAATTGCATATTTGTAAATTAATCCATTTTTCGTTGCTAACATATTTTACTCTCTATCTTAACTCGTACGGGTTTTTGGGAATTCTTATTGGCCGAGTTATTTTCTACAATTTAGTAGTAGTTTTTGAAAAACATTTCCAAGATGTAGACTCGCAGCTTTCCTTGTGGAAATTGCATATTTCTAAATTAATCCATTTTTCGTTGCTAACATATTTTATTCTCTATCTTAACTCGTACGGGTTTTTGAGAATTCTTATAGGCTTAGTTATTTTCTTCAATATATTAGAAGTTTTTGAAAAATATTTCCAAGATGTAGACTCGCAGATTTCCTTGTCAAAATTGCATATTTCTAGATTAACCCACTTTTCGTTGCTAACACATTTTTCTCTTTATCTTAACTCGTACGGGTTTTTGAGAATTCTTATTTAGCGAGTTATTTTCTACAATTTAGTAGTAGTTTTTAAAAAATATTTCCAAGATGTAGACTTGCAGGTTTCCTTGTCAAAATTGCATATTTCTAAATTAATTCACTTTTCGTTGCTAACATATTTTACTCTCTATCTTAACTCGTACGGGTTTTTGGGAATTCCCATTGGGCGAGTTATTTTCTACAATTTAGTAGTAGTTTTTGAAAAACATTTCCAAGATGTAGACTCGCAGCTTTCCTTGTGAAAATTGCATATTTCTAAATTAATTCACTTTTCGTTGCTATCATATTTTACTCTCTATCTCAACTCGTACGGGTTTTTAAAAATTCTTGTGAGGCGAGTTATTTTCTACAATTTAGTAGTAGTTTTTGAAAATCATTTCCAAGATGTAGACTCGCAGCTTTCCTTGTGGAAATTACATATTTCTAAATTAATCCACTTTACGTTGCTAACATATTTTACTCTCTATCTTAACTCGCACGGGTTTTTGAGAATTCTTATAGGTTGAGTTATTTTCTTTAATATAGAAGAAGTTTTTGAAAAATATTTCCAAGATGTAGACTCGCAGATTTCCTTGTGAAAATTGCATATTTCTAGATTAACCCGCTTTTCTTTGCTAACACATTTTATTCTTTATCTTAACTCGTACGGGTTTTTGAGAATTCTTATAGGGTGGGTTATTTTCTTCAATATAGTAGTAGTCTTTCAAAAACATATCCAAGATGTGGACTCGCAGCTTTCCTTGTGGAAATTGCATATTTCTTAATTAATCCACTTTTTGTGGCTAACATATTTTACTCTCTATCTTAACTCGTACGGGTTTTTGAGAATTCTTATAGGTTGGGTTATTTTCTTCAATATAGTAGAAGTTTTTGAAAAACATTTCCAAGGTGTAGACTCGCAGCTCTCCTTGTCAAAATTGCATATTTCTATATTTACCCACTGTTCGTTGCTGGCACATTTTACTCTCTATCTTAACTCGTACAGGTTTTTGAGAATTCTTGCAGTGTGGATTATTTTCTTCAATATAGTGGTAGTTTTTGAAAAACATTTCCAAGATGTAGGCTCGCAGCTTTCCTAGTGGAAATTTCATATTTCTAAATTAATCCACTTTTCGTTGCTAACACATTTTACTCTCTATCTTAACTCGTACGGGTTTTTGAGAATTCTTATAAGGTGGGTTATTTTCTTCAATATAGTAGTAGTTTTTGAAAAATATTTCCAAGATGTAGACTCGCAGCTTTCTTTGTCAAAATTGCATATTTCTTTATTGACCCACAGTTCGTTGCTGGCACATTTTACTCTCTATCTTCACTCGTACGGGTTTTTGAGAATTCTTGTAGCGTGGGTTATTTTCTTCAATGTAGTAGTAGTTTTTAAAAAATATTTCCAAGATGTAGACTCGCAGATGTCCTTGTCAAAATTGCACATTTCTAGATTAACCCACTTTTCGTCGCTAACACATTTTACTCTTTATCTTAACTCGTACGAATTTTCGAGAATTCTTATATGGTGGGTTATTTTCTTCGTTATAGTAGTAGTTTTTGAAAAACATTTCCAAGATGTGGACTCGCAGCTTTCCTTGTGAAAATTGCATATTTCTAAATTAATTCACTTTTGGTTGCTAACATATTTTACTCTCTATCTTAACTCGTACGGGTTTTTGAAAATTCTTATTGGCCGAGTTATTTTCTACAATTTAGTAGTAGTTTTTGAAAAACATTTCCGAGATGTAGACTTGCAGTTTTCCTTGTGGAAATTGCATATTTCTAAATTAATCCATTTTTCGTTGCTAACATATTTTACTCTCTATCTTAACTCGTACGAGTTTTTGAGAATTCTTATAGGTTGAGTTATTTTCTCCAATATATTAGAAGTGTTTGAAAAATATTTCCAAGATGTAGACTCGCAGATTTCCTTGTCAAAATTGCATATTTATAGATTAACCCACTTTTCGTTGCTAACACATTTTACTCTTTATCTTAACTCGTACGGGTTTTTGAGAATTCTTATTTAGCGAGTTATTTTCTACAATTTAGTAGTAGTTTTTAAAAAATATTTTCAAGATGTAGACTCGCAGGTTTCCTTGTGGAAATTGCATATTTGTAAATTAATCCATTTTTCGTTGCTAACATATTTTACTCTTTATCTCAACTCGTACGGGTTTTTGAGAATTCTTATAGGGTGAGTTATTTTCTTCAATATAGTAGTAATTTTTTAAAAACATTTCCAAGATGTAGACTCGCAGCTTTCCTTGTGAAAATTGCATATTTCTAAATTAATTCACTTTTCGTTGCTAACATATTTTACTCTCTATCTTAACTCGTACGGGGTTTTGGGAATTCTTTTTGGGCGAGTTATTTTCTACAATTTAGTAGTAGTTTTTGAAAAACATTTTCAAGATGTAGACTCGCATCTTTCCTTGTGGAAATTGCATATTTGTAAATTAATCCATTTTTCGTTGCTAACATATTTTACTCTCTATCTTAACTCGTACGGATTTTTGAGAATTCTTATAGGGTGGTTTATTTTCTTCAATATAGTAGTAGTTTTTAAAAAACATTTCCAAGATGTAGGCTCGCAGCTTTCCTTGTCAAAATTGCATATTTCTAGATTAACCCACTTATCGTTGCTAACACATTTTACACTTTATCTTAACTCGTACGGGTTTTTGGGAATTCTTATTGGGCGAGTTATTTTCTACAATTTAGTAGTAGTTTTTGAAAAACATTTCCAAGATGTAGACTCGCAGCTTTCCTTGTGGAAATTGCATATTTCAAATTAATCCACTTTTCGTTGCTAACATATTTTACTCTCTATCTTAACTCGTACGGGTTTTTGAGAATTCTTACAGCGTGAGTTACTTTCTTCAATCTGGGAGTAGTTTTTGGAAAATATTTACGAGGTGAAGACTCGAAGCTTTCCTTGTGAAAATTGCATTTTTGTCTAACGACCCACTGCACATTGCAGGCTCTTTTAATTTTGTGTCTGATGTCCTGCAGGTGATATAAGGTATTTTTTTTGTTAAATATATAAGTACTTTCATCTTGTAAATTTAGTTTTCCTTGCGAAAAATGTATGTGCATTCATTGTGTGTCGATTGGAGCTAGTTGTCTACAGCTCATCCTTTTTGGTTTTTTTTAACTATACCACCCTGTACAAGAAAATCGCGAAATATACTAGAATATCACGGAATTAGGCGCTTGATCTTTCAAATCTTATTTTCAAATTTATTGTATAAATGGTGGGTGCAATTGACATGTTCCCTTCTAAAAATTCGTTGCTGCAGAAACGTTTCTGAGAAACGTTGCTAACTTCACACAGGTGCTTTTTGCGTATCTTGCACGCACTGTATGGGGTTTTTATCAACATGCGTGTGACAGCATCATCTCATCAAAAGGTTCCGCTAAATATCAGAATCTTTTGCTGTCCATATCGTAATTTTCATTAGATGCAAGTTTAAATCCTATTCCTGAAGGTCAGCGCATAAACTTAAAATCCTGAAATTTCCTTTTACGACTTAACTTATCAATAGTGTTTACTACTGTCTGATTTGAAACCATTAGATTCCTCCTTAATATATGATTTTATTTTATTAATAAACAGACTATGAAAATATTGATGACAAAATATATTGTTTAAATGTTGTTTAATAAACATATCTCTAATTTACTATTGTTATATTATTATTTAAAAAAATTAAAATATTACGATTTAAAAAAAAAAACATTTAATTTCTTCCGCTGCCTAAGTATACTTCACTCATCAGCCAATTTCGCTGGATGGCATGTTAAGTAATGTACTGTCCTCGGCAGTACACGTAAAGTAATCCACAGAAGTCAGCTAAGGTCTATGAAGCTGAAATTGTATACTCCATCATTTCGTCAGCAAATACTTTTTCTTCTGTAGTGAAGACAATGTAGAAAGAGCTCCGAGTATATGCCTGTATGTTTCGGTTGCTTCACAAGGTTCTTCATTAGCAGGCAGCATGATGTTTGAAACTTTTTTATAATTTCTCAGCTACTGTATTATATTATATGTTCCTTTCAAAAAATAACCTTGCAAAGGGCAAAAATCCTTTAAAATTACAACCTTGGAGATGATTGTGGTATTGACGGCTACGTTGACCTTAACCTTGTGTGCGTGGGTGTGTTGAGCAAAATAGACATAAAATCAACCTAGCTGCCTCGAGATCTTCACAGTTCATTAGAGCATAGTACAGTGCTGAAGTTAAAGTTAAAGGTAACTAAAGTAAAGATCTCTTCCATACCGTAAAACGTAGGTTCACTTTTGCAGCAAGATATGGTGGCAAATATGAGTGGTCTCGAAGTATTAACTCCAGGGCTCTTCATACCAAGAGCAAGAGCATGCTGAAGCCGATAAAGCCCTCAACGATGGTCGCGATGAAGAACTGGTAAAGTCGGTGGCAGACTTTTTTAAAACTTTGACTGAGGAGAAAGAGACCAAAATAAAGGTGATTAGTGATGTTGTAAGAAAAGCGTCGTGACGTCACCAGATATCTTCTCCTCAAGCCGAAAAAGCTGCTGATCATGCCATTTTATACGGTAATTAAAGATGTGGGGCAAGTAAAGAAGAAATTTAACTTTAAACGTCCCTCCGTCCCTGTTCCGTTACCTAACTGTCCAATAATAAAAAAAAAATACATAAACGTTATAATAATAAACCACAAAGCAGCAATTCATCAATGACCAAAAAGTTTGTCGCCCTACCATATATACTTGAAATTACGTACCCAATCAAAAACATTTTAATACCACATAATAATATGATTGCCGAAAAACCTCTTAATAACTCAAAAGGCCTTTACACTGCTACACTGGTATTTAATGTAAAAGGCGCATAAAGATTAATTCATAGGATTAGAGCAGAGCTGAAAGCTAGAGGCAGCACCAGAAAGAAAAGTGCCGTAGAGTAGGAGTGGGTATTTAAAGAGGGTGCCACTGCCGGGTAAACACAGAAATATCCCCACGTTGTTGCTTAGGCCTAGCGTTCAACTCAATTCTCAAGTCGCCACACAAAAAAAAATAAAAGTAAAGCCAGCTTGCAGCAAAAAATATTAAATATAATAAAGGTAACGCATTGCAAAAGACAAGAAGTTGTGGGACAAATGAAACTCAAAAATGTTTTATACTAATTCTATTCTTTGTTTACTGATAAAAAGAGTTTTCTGTCTCTAAAGGTGCATTGAAGTTCTGACTCTGAGAGTGGACTGATGTTATGTCCCTAAGTGTGCACTTGTTTATTCCTCTAAGGGTGGATCTAGATTTCCTATGCCCAGAGGGTGGACCTAGGTTGTTCTTAGACCCAGAGGGTAGACCCTAATTTAAATAAAATAAGAGCAAACGAAAAAAAAAATAATTACCGCCAAATTGTCAAGAAAATACATCAAAAATTTTAAAACATTAAGGTAAACTACAAATCAATAGCATAAGAACTATTCAAACAACTCAACAACAAAATTAAACAATCATTTAGAGTAGTCACTTGCTCTAACTCTTGAGTTCGAGTTACATAGGAGTTACGTGATGAAAATTTATAGGTAAAACTTCCAATATGACTCCTCTTATTTACTCAAAATAATCAAGCAGTACTCCAACAACAGGTTCATTATAAGAAAAAAACTACATATGCATATATAAAAAAAATTAGTCAATTCATAATCAGATTTACCAAAAATATAAACCCACAATATTCAGGGACTGAGATCAGTGAGTGTTTAGTTTTTTCACATTAAAAAAATGATGTCTGTCTAAAATAAATACACATTAATTAATTGCAAGGTAACCAATAGAAAAAAGGAATACTCAAAGTAAAATCACATTTTTACGAGACTATATGGGAAAAGCCATGATCTGCAATTTGATATTGACTTTTAATTAAATTTTCAGAGCAACAATAATAGATAAAAAAAAAGATAATCCAGATATAAGCCCAAAATACCGGACTATTAAGTGAAAAGTTAGGATGTACTGCTTGACATTAACCTTTAAATAATAAATAAATTTACAAGATCTACAGGAAGTTATAATTTCACTTTACGGGTCAATCTCTAGTACTTATTGTAGTTACTATACAAAAACCATGTTGCTGGAGGCAACTAAAGTTACGAGGTCATGAACATATCACGATGCAAAAATACTTTAAAACTATCAACAATAAACTCAGGATGGGAGCCAAAGAAAACATACAGACAATATATTGAAATTTTACTATTATCAAATAAATTTATCCAAAAATTATTGACATCGTGATACATCCAGGAGGCAAAAATAAAGCAAAATATAGTGCAAATTACAAATGATGATAAATGCTCTCAAAATCAACTGATAACAAATTATAAAATTTAAGCACTGCATGGCGGCAAATATAAAAAAAAAAGAAACTATAAAAAATTGCGTATCTAAATTTTACAAAAAAGATATAATCGGCCCTAAAACCCCAATATACAACTTAATAAGATTACACGTGGTTGATTTAAGGTCTAAATGACACTTAGAATAACATATTACGGTCGTTTTTAAAATAAGCGTAAATTGTACCCATAATCATCAATTTTGAGCGGAAATCTATTAATATTAAAAAAAAATAATCAGGATCATTTTAGCAGTAAATAACTTGAAGTCTCTTACCCGATTTTCTGGGGTCAGACTGAATCCTGGTAAAAATGCGAAGAAACCGACGAAATTCCTGTTTCCAGGTTGTACCTCAATAACTACCCAAAACGCCAATCTGGCCAGAAAATACTCAAATCACAAGTCACTACAACGTTATCGAGGTACGCAAAATGAAATTCCACATACAAATCCCGCAGGATGGCGGCAATAAAACGGGATGGAATTTTCCCACAGCCATTAGCAACACGGTATAAGTTACTCATCCAAATTTCTTCCCAAAAATCATCACAGAAATAGCAACTCAACATGCAATGGCTTAAAAGAATGCAAATTTCCTAAACGTCAGCTAGAAAGGTCACATAACCCCAACAAAAAGGTAAATAAACCCTTGAAAATACTTCAATTAAAAATCGGGAAAACTGTAACTAAAATAGATAAATGTAACAATTTCATTTGAAATAATCGGCACAAAAAAATGGTATCTAATAGAAAAGGTAAATAAAAATATCCTATTTAAATATAAACAAACTAAAACAGTGACGTAGAATCGCCGACCTAGAAATCAAGTTAAGCATAGAATTAAATTAGGGCTGTATTTCTTATAGGCACATTACTGAATGATGAAGAAAATAATTAAGGTGAGAAGAAAATTTGCAATGGGAATGAAATTTGGAGTGGCTCGAAAAGCAATAGGACCGAACGAATATGAGGCTGTAATATGAAGGAGAAATGAAGAATGCTTATTGACAATGATATAATGCTGCCCAAACCATGAATATTACCAAAACAAAAGGTAAAATTAACCAAATTAACCATAGTAAATTTCAAGGGAAATTTGAACAGTGACAACACTAAATTAAAGCCAAATATTCCCAAGGAAAAATAAACGAACGTTATTTATAAAATTAATTGCTGAAATTGTAATCAGGTATATATATATATATATATATATATATATATATATATATATATATATATAGGTCAAACAAAACAGTATTTAAAAAGTATGATTCAAAATCATAAATTCGATGTCATAGTCCCAATAATAATACAGCTCTAGCAACATATGCAATTGAACATCTACATAACCCTGATTTTAATAATATCCAGAATAATAGACAAAGGAAAAAATTACAAAATAAGGTCCATAAAAGAAATGATTCATATAAAAAAAACACCCAATGCCATAAATTTCAGAACTGACACTAATGAGCTCGGAAATATTTATGACCACCTAATTAAGGCGTAAAATTGCAGATGGTTACAAACTCTTTTTTAATAAAAAACCTTATTAAACTTTAATTTTGATCTGCCTAGAGCAACACCTCAGGCAGTAGTTTATATAAATACTTAGCCCAAGAAAAATGTAACAATAATTAAATAGTTAGTTTTGTTAAATAAGTTTGTGTCTAAGTAAATATCCTTGAGGTAAGAAAATTATATTTAATTTTTAAAAAAAATTATCATCAAAAATATCATTGTTTTCGTTTTATTTACTTATAAAAAAATTTCTATGCTTTAATGAATATAAACCGAAACCTTAATGAAAAGACAAAAATGCTTAGTTTCACTTAATTGTCTGTCGATGTTGAAATAATTGAAGGCGTCGATGAACCAACGCTACCAACACCGGTCAGTGTAGAAAAAGTATCAGAGGGAAAGTCTTCACCAGAAGACTGACACGCCGCTATCTCCGATATTGAGATGCCGCAAACCATTAAAGCAAACATTATGAAGGTAAAGAAGCATTCTTCTCCTTCAGAAACATCATCAAACGAAACTGCTTTTTCAATATGTTATGAGACATCTCAATCGGAGTGGGTTGAAGACTTTCTAAGCTCTCAAAAAATTTAATTATGGGAAATGTTTAAATTAAAAAAGATTTGATGAATAAACTTAGTAAAAATGGCAGTGCAGTATTAGAACTAGAGAAATAGTTAACTATATTTTGATTACATTTACAACTAATGCTAAAACACAGTTTGGTTTAAAGAGTTCAGGTTCGTCGACAGAATTTCTAATACTTTTTGTCTTAATATTGTATGCTTTTATGAAAAAAAAACATAAAATATTGGTTACAAAGTATTATTACACACTAAAATTACGTTCAAAGCATTTGGTCATTCTGAAAAAGGCGGATTTTTATACGGCGCTTGGGTTGGTGAGCATGTGGCCGACGTATCTTAGTCAGTCGCCCATCTACTCGATGAATCCGCTGGGCCTTGAGGATCCTCCGTTAGCGATGATAGAACTATGACTGGTCGGTCCGTCGTTGAGTCTAGCTCTTTTTCTAGACTTTCAGGTTTTCCTTGCTGCTCGATTTCATACCATTCCTCTTCAGCAGCATCATCGATCTATTAGCGCACTCATCAACATTTAATTTCATTTTGTTTAAACGATATTTAATTTTAATTTTGTAGCATTTTTACACATCTTTGCATTACCCTCAATAAACATTTCCATAGGTCATGGATTAAACGATTACCTCGTTCTCAAGCCTATAACTTGACACTTAAGCGACGAGACAATTCGTCGTTAAACGAATATCTCGCCCCATGAGTGGTGACTACCAAACTACCATCAAAATATAATGTGGTCTTGAAAAGAACAGTTATTTGTGACTCTAAAAGGCTCAGGGGAGGGACGGCATAGTGTTACACCCCACGATAGTAACAGCGATCTAGGTGCAGTCTTCTGGGCTGCACCTTAGATTTTCTGCCGGTGATGACAAATTTGCATATAGTGCTGAATTTCCTCTACAATATTTTCAGATAATTTTTTTTTGATATTCCTTACCGTTGCTTTCCTACTAATTTTCTAAATCGCTATATTCATATATTTCCTAAAAATTTCTTTTCTTGCGTTGTCTAGGTACTTTTTCCCCTAAATAAACCCTCTAAACTTTTCGGCTTTTGTACGCCTGCTTCATAAAAGCTACGATAAAAAAAAATTATGTATCCTAAAAAGGACCGTTGTTATCTAAACTCCCGTACTTCCTTCTTAAGAATAGACTTCTCCGCCTACTTTTTTGTTGAGTTTCAAATAAATATAAAACTACTAATTGACTTTTACAAATTTATTAATTTACATACCTTTATCAATATGTTTTAATACAATAATGTCTTACGTATAATCAAAAATTACATTAAAATATAGATTTGTTGGTCACGGAACCGTTTAATGCATAATAACTAAAAAATTATGCTTGAATAACTAATGCATACACTTTAATATCTTTGGGGAATTTATTCTTTCTGGCTTGGAACTGCAATTTCACATTCACGGTAGATGAATTAAAAACCTTTGCTTGATGACTGCAATTGATAATAAAAATGGGGTTTTATTATAGTCGGCGAACGTCATCTTCGTATCGTTTATTTTGCACCCGTAATAGCTTTGGAAGTTTTCTTAATTGTAACAGACTGCTGCTTACAGTATCGGGGCAAAATCCAGACAATTGAATTTAGATATAGTTTTATATCTCATACATCGGCGTGGGTAAACTGGATTGTATTTCCTTTTTTTTTGTCGCAATTATTACTGTCCTTAAATCCGATAATTATATATAGGAGTTTTTCTCTCTGCTCGTTCTTAAGGCTCATATGCGGCAGGATGTTTATCGTAAAGCTGGCAATTCGTGTAGATCTGTCATTTGAAAACCAGCATTTTTCTATCTTTATTAATACGAAAAATATTTTCAATTTTTGCTTATTATCTGAAAAAAATGGCTAATTTTCCATTCGATTTTGTCGATACTAATATCGGAGTCTACTTCGCAATTTTTTAAAAGTACGAGCTATAATCTTGATAACCTCTTGTGTTTAATTGAAAACACATTGTGTATATTTCATAAGATATTTTAACGGTAATTTTCCGGAGAATACATTATTTGAGGTATCTACGATATATTAGTTTGCTTCGTCGACATCCTATTCGCTTGTCATGAGAGATCTTTGTTGCAAACTTCTGAATAAAAGCGTTGCTTTTAATGTCGTAGTAACTCCAGGTTTACGAACCACAGCAAACTGCTCACCTCCCATCTCGTAGCGAATTTCATCGAACAAAAATGTGAGAGCATTATGTGATAAAAAAACATCTTCTGGATGCATCGGAATTGTAAAATGATGGTGATCCATATGGTTTAACGTATGTTCTTCTAAACTAATAATGGAATTGTCTAGGATGGGTTCGGTAAAATATTGTATTTGATCGCTGATAGGGGAAATTATTTTCGCATTTTTAGACCGATTGATTTTAAAAATTTCTAGTCGTCAGTAGATAACTGACGAAATGTTTGTGATCCAATGTCTGGACGATCCTAATCTTGACGTTAACTCTTTTTTTACTTTTATTAAGTTTGGTGTTTTCCCATTCTTAGAAAACAGCATATACAATTGACGATTGAAGCAAAAACCCGTTTGTTTGAAAGATTCTTCAATGCTAATTTTAAAATAATTTTCTCGCCTTGAAGATCAATTAAAACAACACTATCATCCATGATGGGAAGAGTAATGTTGTCGATTAACTGACGTCCTTCCGTCATTAACGGCATATAAATATTATTTTATGGTTCTCTACTGATTTCATAACCGGGTTCGACAAAGGAAATTTTACTAAATCCACACGTACGATACTTACTTTCATTATTTCCACCATTTGCATTAATTCGTGTTTTTTGTCACTTTTTAACACTGCATAGTTAAATCCTAACATTTTATCGATACTCTTCTCTCCCCAGAAATCTATAATATATTGGTATTTCAGTTCACAGTTTAGTATGTTATCACTAGTGAATAGGGAAAACATTTCATCATTATTTTCTCCAGTTGAATTCTTCAAAGCTTCCAACATAGCTTTACCTATTTCATCTGGCCCCTGGTGAAATATGCAATTATTTCGGTTCGATGGTGTAGCCATTTTTAGTGCGGGCAAACTTATTGTTGCTTTTATCGGCATTAAAAATTAAATTGTGTATGTAAAATCCCAGCAATGCAAGACAATATTTGTTTTCTTTACGTAATTCGATGGGTGGATAAAAATCGGCACTTAACACACTCAAGTGTCATGTTAATGGTAGCGTATAAGACTGACAAGTAAAACATCCAACATATCGGATTTTATTCTTAGTGGCAACATTTAAAAAGACACATGTTCGTACCTCTTTTCACTAGATTCGATAGTGATGATTTAATGACAATTTCTGCTTTTGTACTCACATCGCTGATTTTGCAATACCAACAAAATATTTTCTAGGTGTTGGACCATTGTCACCCATGTTCTCATTTGAATTCTTGCTGGAATAATATTTGCAGCCACATTGATATTTTAATATTTCAATAACGTTTTTGAGGTGCTCGGGCAACTTATCCCAAACGAATGGAATATCACTTGGGGCTAATGCAATCATTACTTCCTTTGGCATGTTTTCTGTTTCACAATAATTTTACTTAATATGCCGGCTAGATGAAATGCTTCAGTGACCCCAACATTTTAGTTATTGATTGCGACCCATTTGCGGTAATAGTGACGAGGATGAGATCTTTCACGGTAATGATTCGACAAGAAACTTTAGGCACTAATATCTACACCACATTAAATGCGGCCATCATTGTTGCTATTCTGCAGGTCAGTGGAAAGCCATTTAATATATTCTTACGGCAAATGTGACTACTATGACAATTTTGTAAGAATATACCCTTTGCTACTCAAATAGTAATAATAATGATAAAAACATAAAAGTAGCAAAATTTTATATAATATAGAAACTATCAAAGCAACCGTCACCTTTATCGGCTTAGTAAAAGCAACTCTTTATAATATTCATAGTACCGCAGATCGATCATTAGTTCCAAAATCCTGTTGACGATCATATGTATAGTAAATAATTTTTAATGGTTTGGATCTCGTTTGCAAATTTTGCACCATTTCTATCGGCTGGGGTAAATCACCGAAGCTGTCATAATATGTTACTTTAAAATAGTTTTTTCTATAAGCTACTCAATTAGTCCCTACATTAAACATACTATACAAATTTACTATAGCTGCTTCTTAACCCTGAGGACCTTGTCCAGGTAATGAGTCCCTAATATAAACTCCTCAAAAATTCTATTCGCTTTTTCTTGGTATAATTTTCATTATCGATATTAGATAGCGGTTTTCGAGGCAGGGATTCAATTAATTTTTTGATATGTGATTTAAAAATATTCCCATACCTTTCTGATATGGCTTTTGAAACAGGCAATTCCCTTTAAAATTCAAATACAAACCGGCACCAGTTTTATCTTCACTGCTTTTTTTTCAGCTTTTACGGCACGTACAATACCCGCTGCCGCACCAGCTAATGATCCCAAAATCGACTGCTCGGCAAAAATTGGTATTAATGGTAATATTCTGCCAATTCTAGGAATTGATATTATTCTGGTTGAATGAACCTTCCTTTTACCATCTGCCACTTTTACCGATCTACGTACTGCTGACGGAACTATTTAGGATGCATTAATAACATTTTCTTCCGGTACATTTTTCCTTTTAATAACATCTTTCGAACTGCTTGTGTACTAGCTGTTGCAAAACTAACTTTCCGAATTTTATTGATACTTTTCCTATTTGCACGACGTGTGCCTTTGCTATGTGTTTTTCCTGTTAACGATTGTGATGATGATGATGATACATCCATACCAAAACACTTTTTTGTCTTCACAATCTTCCTCACTAACCAAGCTCTTTCAATTTTACTCTGTTCCAAGCATTTTGTTCGAGCTCGTAATCCGCTCGATGTTTCGCACTTATATCTTTGTTATGTAAATAGGCGAGATCGTGTTTTTTGCATGAGGCATCCACAGAATTAATTTCCGGATGACCTCTTCTTACACGTTTTGTTACTTTTGTTCCTGGTCCGCAATATCGAGAACCCGGAATGTGTAGCTCGAATGGGAATTTATTTATTATCGAATTCAAAATACCGTTTCCAGTTTCACTAGAAACGTGAGACCGTCACTTCGTTTGACGCTGGGCATCAGAATGGCAATTTTTGTGAAAATTTGCCTATAAAATATCAGACTTTCCTCCGATGCTCATTATCGATCTTACACAAAAATTTCCTTTTGATCATCTCTATGACCAGTCGGACTTGGATTTGAAAAGGAAATAATGAAGAGACACGATCCTATACTTCCTTCCTCTATTCGTAGTCTGTTAATTGGACTATTCAAATATGGAAAAACTAAAGTAGTGATTTCACTGCTTACACATTCCCTAGGCCTACGTTTCGAAAATGTCTGTATTTAGTCGTCACTGCATCAACCGAAATATGAGTATTTAGATACAATTTTAGTACCCATCAAAGATCTAGGCTACTATGCTTTCACTGATTCCAGTAATATTGTGGAACTATTCGAAGCAAAACCAAACTTCATATTTATTTTTGATGGTGTTATATGTGAAAACTAAGATGTTATAAGTTCATACTTTAGCATGGGACGTCATAAAAATATCGACGACTTTAATCTAGCGCAAATATATTTGCGGGTGCCAAAGATTCTTGTGCGAGCCAGTGCCAATTTTACTATAATGTTTAAAGAAGATGCAACTAGTAATTGATAAAGATAGTGATGTGAAATCGGGACGATACCTCAAAGGTTTTGATAGCTATATATTATTGTAATACTCTGAAAAAATATTCATTTGATGGATGAAATATCCTTTACAATATCATGAATGAGGCGATAGACTTTAAACGTAAACTAGTGAAAGCTACCAATGCTGTTCGAAAAAAGCTTAAACAAATTAAAGCCGTTAAAGAATGAAAAATTTGAATTGGAAAAATTTTATGAACCCCTTTTTAAGACGTTGACAATCATATCTGATACAGTCAAGCAACGTAACAACAACATTATCCACATACAAAATCTCACAGTTTCAGTACATCAGTGCAGTCGGCTCAAATGTCTAGTTTTTCTCAACCTTTCAGAATATTAGCCAATCATTGTTTGATACACCTCAATATCAACTAATACAACGTTCGCATCAGCTGACACCTCAACTTTCAATACTTTAAATGCACACCTAACAGGATTACGTTGAAAACCATCTCTATATAATAATGTATATGGTGTACGTTTTGGTTCAAAACTATATCATATATATACATATATACATATATATATATATATATATATATATATATATATATATATATATATATATATATATATATATATATATATTTAATTTATTGTTACGTTTTCCAAACGGAAATATTGGTTTATACAAAAAGGGAAAAAATATTAAAAAATTCGAAGGATAACCAGTACTTTGTGACTTGTTATTTCTAAAAACATCCCAAAGTGTAGATAAGGAACAAGAATTAAGTGATAATGTACTTACAGCTTACAGGGATATTTTGGAATCCATGAGTTTTGTCTAAAAAATTTTTAAAAAAGTGATTGTTTATTAAAGACCAAATGAGACAAATATTTAAGAATTATTAAACTTTTGGTAACGGGCACAAAAAATTATGTGGTAGTATTAGGAGAAAAAATCTTTCCGAAAAATTACAGTTACCCACAAAAAAGAAATTATCTTCAAAAATATTTCAGTATGTTTATTGAAACAAAGCTAAAGAGTTGGTAGATCGTTTACGTTTGTTGTGGCGTTCCAAGGTGTCCGGACATTTTGGACATGAAAATGAAATTATGCCAGACATGGAGAAATTACGAGAAGAAAGTATAATATGGTAAGCCTAACATTTAGTGGCATTCTTTAGTTCTTCATTCGATCTCAAAAGCTCTAATATTAGTATTACTATAGAGCCCGACCAATATAAAATCAAAATTGTCAATGGACTACATAGAAAGGCTAGAAGAAAATTTATTAGAAAGCGAACGATAATAAAAGGATACAGGAATTTGTGGCAAATTGATTGGGCTGAAATGTAACGGTATACTGATGAAAACTATGGTTACCGTTACATTGGTGATAAAATATTCTTTAAATAACTTCCATTTTTTTTATCTTATCGTAATTTTTGTATAACAAAGGCAAAGTTCTGTTATTAAATATGGACAAAATAATTGTAAATCGATTTAAAAACATATCGTTTTGTAAGAGGATCATTATCATTTTTGGATTTTTCCAAATTGGTTATCGATTTTCCCTCAAGATCATAACACGCATCAGGAGTACCTTTAAATCCAATCCTTGATGGTTCACATATTATGTTATTTTTTTCATTGACTTTCTATCTAGTGACCAAATTTATGAATTATCTTATTCACATGGCCCATTTTTAATAATAACTAAACTGTTTTCTTTTTACTTGCTTTATTTAAAATAAATATTTAAACTGAAAAAAAGAAACAGACTAATATATATATATATATATATATATATATATATATATATATATATATATATATATATATATATATATATATATAAATATGTAGATAAGTTTTTGTCCGTGTAATTTAAAATAAAATAGAATAAAATATTGGCGAAGCGGACGTGAAAATTTGTCAATCTACATGATTCTCGTATTAAAAAGTGCGGAGCACTCCAAAGTATGGAATAACTCCGGGTCCGACAGATGGCGACAGCGCTGTTTCGTCCTAATATGGGACTCGTCAGGCCACCGCAGTCGGTACAAACCATCATCTCGCCTTTGCATCGTATAAGCCATACTTATAATCAAAATACGGCAAATAAGACGACAAAGGCGACATCTCGATGGTCCACTTGATAATACAAGAACCATACAGATTAACAAAGTTTGTAAGAGAACCGTCATATGGTGGCGCGACGGTGAATTAAAACAGAAATATGTAAAATCGAGTACACGAAGCGCGCTGCCCAAAAGATAGGGGTCGCATTTTTCGGTACTGGCAAGCAAGCATACCGCTATTTAAGCAGCCAAAGCCACGTGCCGCACCAAACGATCCCACCATGAGAGCATCGTTTAGCGTGTTTCAAAGCCAAACAAGTAAATAAATATGTAGATAAGTTTTTGTCCGTGTAATTTAAAATAAAATAGAATAAAATATTGGCGAAGCGGACGTGAAAATTTGTCAATCTACATGATTCTCGTATTAAAAAGTGCGGAGCACTCCAAAGTATGGAATAACTCCGGGTCCGACAGATGGCGACAGCGCTGTTTCGTCCTAATATGGGACTCGTCAGGCCACCGCAGTCGGTACAAACCATCATCTCGCCTTTGCATCATATAAGCCATACTTATAATCAAAATACGGCAAATAAGACGACAAAGGCGACATCTCGATGGTCCACTTGATAATACAAGAACCATACAGATTAACAAAGTTTGTAAGAGAACCGTCATATGGTGGCGCGACGGTGAATTAAAACAGAAATATGTAAAATCGAGTACACGAAACGCGCTGCCCAAAAGATGCTCTCATGGTGGGATCGTTTGGTGCGGCACGTGGCTTTGGCTGCTTAAATAGCGGTATGCTTGCTTGCCAGTACCGAAAAATGCGACCCCTATCTTTTGGGCAGCGCGTTTCGTGTACTCGATTTTACATATTTCTGTTTTAATTCACCGTCGCGCCACCATATGACGGTTCTCTTACAAACTTTGTTAATCTGTATGGTTCTTGTATTATCAAGTGGACCATCGAGATGTCGCCTTTGTCGTCTTATTTGCCGTATTTTGATTATAAGTATGGCTTATACGATGCAAAGGCGAGATGATGGTTTGTACCGACTGCGGTGGCCTGACGAGTCCCATATTAGGACGAAACAGCGCTGTCGCCATCTGTCGGACCCGGAGTTATTCCATACTTTGGAGTGCTCCGCACTTTTTAATACGAGAATCATGTAGATTGACAAATTTTCACGTCCGCTTCGCCAATATTTTATTCTATTTTATTTTAAATTACACGGACAAAAACTTATCTACATATTTATTTACTTGTTTGGCTTTGAAAAACGCTAAACGATGCTCTCATGGTGGGATCGTTTGGTGCGGCACGTGGCTTTGGCTGCTTAAATAGCGGTATGTTTGCTTGCCAGTACCGAAAAATGCGACCCCTATCTTTTGGGCAGCGCGTTTCGTGTACTCGATTTTACATATTTCTGTTTTAATTCACCGTCGCGCCACCATATGACGGTTCTCTTACAAACTTTGTTAATCTGTATGGTTCTTGTATTATCAAGTGGACCATCGAGATGTCGCCTTTGTCGTCTTATTTGCCGTATTTTGATTATAAGTATGGCTTATACGATGCAAATGCGAGATGATGGTTTGTACCGACTGCGGTGGCCTGACGAGTCCCATATTAGGACGAAACAGCGCTGTCGCCATCTGTCGAACCCGGAGTTATTCCATACTTTGGAGTGCTCCGCACTTTTTAATACGAGAATCATGTAGATTGACAAATTTTCACGTCCGCTTCGCCAATATTTTATTCTATTTTATTATATATATATATATATATATATATATATATATATATATATATATATATATATATATATATATATATATATATATATATATATTTAAAAATTACTTTCATTGAATACGTGAAACTAACTTATTTTATAGGTGCTACTTACTTATACAACATATTCTAGAGTATTTTTTTAAATCAATTTTAGCATCTTTTTTAAATTAATCTCAACGACCATTTACTGGTTTGGTTTATTTATAAAATAAGTGAAATAAAACTGCGATGTGTTACGAAGATTTATTTACAGTTATTTAACTGTATAAGTACAAAATAATAAAAACTAACCTTCTACACAAGCAATTTTTTCACGTTTGTACTACAAAATGCTATGTCATTCAACATTATTTCGATCCTCATCTCGTGTTATTGCTGTTTCAGGAACCAATTCATATTTAGTAGCTAGCTTTCCAGGTCAGTGTGGAATATTAATGAGGCATTCTTTTAATTCTTTTATGACCGTTTCAGTGGAAAATGTATCCAGGTTTAAGGAACCATATAAATATTTATCACACAAGTATACTCCAGCCATAAAATGAAAGGCATCTTTCATCTTAGCCTTATATTGATCCGCGCTTGCCTCAATATTCGACCAATCATTTGCACCATCTAAAATATCGTGAATCGTATTTCTTAACTCTCTTCCCAACCAAAACAAGTATCTATCTACATATTCGTTGACAATCGCACCTGCAGACATCTTTAACAGATATAATGAAAACGTGTAAGTATTCTGACATGTGCAACAAATTTAAAAATTTAATTATATCATTTTTCTAACACAATGTATCAATTATTCTAATGAATCGATAGTTAATAATGCTCGAGTATGGTTTTAAAAACTTTAGTACCTAGGCTCAAATAAGTTAAAGTGTATTTTCCTTTAGTTTCACTCATAATAACTAAAATATCATCTGAGAGTGTTTCAGCTACACGTTTTGGCAAAAAAGTATCGAATGTGCTATTATCAATGTCATCGTGTAAAGCTACTAAAAGAGTTTTGCAAAATCGTGTAGTCATTGAAACCATTTTCTAATTTTATACACTTTCAGTAATTTTTTTTTCTCTCTAAAACTTCGAAATTTTTGCTAAACATTTCATTAATTTCAGCTAGAGTTTTTTTGGAGAATACTCATTATTGAAAAATGGTATAAAGTAAAAAAATTACCGTGAATACAAAAGCACTTTCAGAACACTACACGAACATAATATTTATGTTTATGCGACCGATGTCTGCTTCGATATAATATCCACTGTTCCCCCATTTGCACTTATAACTCATTCGAGGACATCAATAGTTGGGGACGTTGGAGATCAAATAATGTCACAGGTTTAAAAATAATAGAGGGAGAACTTTAAGGTCAAAATATAGTGAAACAAGTAAGTACATTTTATGGGCTTTATTGCTATTTTTCTGTTGTTCTATTATAAATGTAATATAATAATTTAAACCTAAATTTCTTAGTTT
Source organism: Diaprepes abbreviatus (assembly GCA_034092305.1). Classification (NCBI taxonomy): domain Eukaryota; kingdom Metazoa; phylum Arthropoda; class Insecta; order Coleoptera; family Curculionidae; genus Diaprepes; species Diaprepes abbreviatus. Next base: position 2,320,190 of record JASJET010000303.1, read on the forward strand.
GCTCGACAATTTATGTTCTTTTTTATCTTTTAAAAATTCCATATAAACTACACTTGTTAAATTACATAGTTCAATATAATCCATATATCTAAAAGATAAAATAATTTCCTAAGCCTCCGAATCTGGCATTTCATATGCGTAAAATTCAGAACAGGCTGCATAAATTATAAACTTTTCATACATCTCTCTAACTAAACTTTCCCTATTTAGTACTATGTCAAACATAAGTTCTACACTCATTTAATACAACTGGATCTTTTATGAAACTAATAAGTTTTTCCAAACAACCACTAAATCCTAATTTTTTACTTCACAAATTGTAGTAAATTGTGACGCATTATCCGTAAGAGAGCAAGTGTTCTACGGATCTACTTGGTTTATGGCAGCGGAACATTGGTCAGTGGATATTTATCGTACAGACAGTTATCGATCAAATGCTAAGCGCAGGGGTATCGATTTGGCGATATCTACTTACAATCGGGATATCTCTGCTCTCTGAACTGTTCAACGGTTTTACTGCCCGTTGTTCAAAACATCCACTTAATGGTCGGTTCTCAGGCGCCATCCTCGGGATTAATGTGGTCGAGGACCCACTCATGCACCAGGCAGCTTGCTACTGTGAAGAAACGGCAAGCCAGGGATCAATTGCGCATATTAGTGCTAGCTGCCGGCCGCCAATTGTTACCTGAGATAGTAAAAATGGGAACCAGGTAATGAAACAAACGGTTTTAAAACATCCTGTATCCTGTATTCCATACTTTTTTAAAGATGTGACCTAAAACTAACCTACAAGTTAAGATATACAACGATATAAACAATTAAATGGTTTGAAGGGCAAGAGTATGTTATAAGCGTTGTTTACGGTAACTCGTACTTGTCAAAAGTGGTAAACAGCAACCCGGCGGTATCATTCACGAAGCTATTCACATTACCTCGTACTACACGACTGCAACTCTATTCACGACGACTCGTACTCAAATTCTCGGAATTTCGTGTCCAAAATCTGCTGACGCTGTTCACGATGCCTCATAATAAAAATTCAATCGATATGTCTAACAGTAACCTGGCATCGATCGGATATAGGCGGCATCTCCACTCGCGGCGGTGGCGATAAACGTCGAAGCGGCAGTTGTAAAGCGCCCTTATCAACGGACATCGGAGGGCACCCGGCGGTAGAATACATTCCTGGTCAATACGGGAACAAAACAAAACCGACGGCATGCAATGCGTGTAATGTATAGGTGACGATGAAATTGAAAGAAAGGAACTGACGCTGCCCGCACTTGTAAGGGTCCTCAATAGCGTTAGTAGGATGGAAATACATTGTCCATACTTACAAGGGTGCTCGACAATGTCGACTAATAGCGGAAGAAAATTAGGAAAGGAACCGACACTGCCCGTGCTTATAAGGGTCCTCGACAGTGTCGGTAGGATAACACAACATTGCCCGTACTTACAAAGGTCCTCGACAATGCTGGCCATTTGTCATTAGGGGTAGGAGGTAAAATATCATATACATACAAGCCTAGCTTCACCTACCTTACTAGACCAAGAAGACGCAGTCCGTCGGGCGACCCAGACAGTCCATTGTGACTGTTTATCCGGGTGGAGAATGCGCAGTTTTCCCCGAATTAATGGTTATGTAGAGCTTTAACAGCCGGCTCGAGCTCCCACTACGCCAACGAGTGAAGGCCTGGGGTGATCACGCATACATTACTACTGTATGAGGCGCGCGATTTCTACGCACGGACGCGCTGAAAACCGTTGAAAAATCGCATTTTTCGGCATGGCGCGATAAATCTAATTATATACCGACAATATTGAAATTTTAAGCATTCTTTTCCCTTGAGAATCAGATTTTTTGGATGTAAAATTTGATTCTTGAGGGATTTAAAGTACCTCAACTTACATTACATTACATGGTAAATGGTACTTTGGATTGATATTGAGATATATTGGGAAACATCATACAACTCTAAGTAGAGTAAACCTTATAAGTATTTCGGGATTTACATAACAATGATCCTAAATATTCTGTCTGAAGAATATTGGAAAGACTTCTAAATGTAAACTTTTAAAGTAGTTTTTTTGCAACCCGAACCGTAACCTCCCAGTAGATCATTGGATAATACTAAGGACATAAGTTTTGATGTACTCACATTTTTTAAATTTTTTCAAAATAATACCTATTAGCGTCTAAATAGTCTGGTATACGTCAAAACTGGGTACTAATATCTGAAAACAGACTTTATGAAATGCTAGCATATATCTGGTCAAATGAGCCAATTAGTTAGATTTTAGTTAAAAACTTCAACCCTTTAGTTATTTGATATAAAAGAAATGGTAAAGTCTCATGGTGTCAAGTTTCAACTTTGGAGAGAATTGTTATCCAGTAATGGATTTTTGTTTTCATTAAATAATTCATAGTTGTTCCCGCTCGATGTGTCGATATTGCTGAATAAACCAAATATCGAGTATCTGGTTATGGGAATCATATTTCAAGGCTACAATAAAAGAGGAAGGACCACGAAGTTGGTACATCTTTCTGTTTATCGATGGCAATAGTAGCCAAAATACTAATATTCATGAAAAAAAACAACCACTTGCCTTTGTAATTTCGTGTGAACATCGTATAAATAAAGCCAGTTTCTATCGAACCTAATGATATAATTAACTTCATTAAATTATTTTAGTACTTATTTAAATCAAATAGATAATTGTAAAATGTGGCACCCAAATTGAATATTTCTTTAATCTGATGGAATGTCAGATGTCTATCATTTAGCAACAGTTTTCTTACAGCCTCAACGTTATTGTCAGTACTTACCTTAATCGGCCTGTTGAAACTTGAATCATTCTCCAGATTATGTTCCAAATTCTCTTTAAACGTAATGATTAATATTTTGTTATATATACGTTACGAAATATATTTTAATTGTGAATCTCTCCTATGGTTAATAGAAACACGACTTTCTTGATATATAAGAGGACGAAAAAATTCAACTCATAAAAATAACGACAGCATTCATTTTAAGTTCGAATTATACTTACACTGTTTACAAGATATGTCCGGGTACATAGCTTAAATTTTAAGAGTGGGCTACTAAAGCAGCAGTGTTTCGAAGAAATGTCCCAAATACTGGAGGAAAATTGGTAATTCTCGTACCCGGAAAAAAAAATGATGTCCTCAATTTCAATGTGCAAATTTTAATCTGGAGGATGACTCAAGTTCCAACAGGCCGATTAAGGTGAGTACTGACTATAACGTTGATATTCTAAGAAAACTATTGCTAGACGAGACATGTGATATTCCATCAGATTAAAGAAACACTCACTTTGGGTGCTACGTTTTACAGTAAGCAATTTGAAGTGATTTCAAGAAATAGAAAAACAATTTAATAATGTTAATTATATCGTTAGGTTCGATGAAACCTGGGTTTATTTTTACGATGATAACACGAAATTACAAATTCAAGTGGTTGGTATTTTTTTTCATGAATATTAGTATTTTGGCTACTATTACCCTCGATAAGCAGAAAAATCTATTTTGAGAAAAAATAATAAAATGTGAACACAACAAAATTTATGTTCTAAGTATTATCCAAAGATCTACTGGGAGGTTACGGTTCGAGTTGCAAAAAAAAACACTTTAAAAGTTTAAAGCCTTTCCTTCATTCTGCAGACAGAATATTTAGGATCATTATTATATAAATCCCGAAGATTTATTCTACTTAGAGGTGTACGACGTTTCTCAATATACCTCAATATTGATCCAAAGTACCATTTACTATGTAATCGTATTTGAGGTACTTCAAATTTATACAGTTCGTGTTATCAATCCTAAATGTATTGTTGGAGGATATTTCCACAAAATTATATTTTTTGTTCCAATTATAGATCAATCCAAGTAAGTCGACGTCTTTTCCAAAATACATGTACAATTTCTATCTGGAAGCGGTTTTTTCCTCCGAATCTCTTAAAAAATTCGAAATCAAGTAGATTTTTAGGGGCATTTCAAGTAATAAACTGTCTTAGAAGAAAATTTGCCAACTGATATATATGGGTTGGTCTACCAAAGAAGGGTGAGCGACGTATTTTTATACATTCTATGTTTTTGGGAACAACCACTGAAAATTATGAACATAATTGTAATATTCTGTCCACTAGTTTTAAAATACACTGTACAGTATTGTTTCAAGATTGAAACAAATGGATTACTCTATTTTTTTTTGTAACCTGAACTAAATGTTACGAAGAGGTAAAATTTGTTTGTGTATTCGAGTTAATTTCTGAAACTATCAGACATAGTTTATAAATTATTCTAATATTTGAAATATAACACTCTATGTTTAAACATAGGTCTTTTATTAGGTGTTGCAAAAAGAGGAGAAAGGATTGCATTGTAGCATTTAAATTTACCAGTTTGCATCAATGCTACATGTTTTTAGTAATATGATATAATTTGTATATTTTTACCTGATTAAATTTAATTATTTATCCCGTAATTTAAAATAGTAGACATGGAATTTGTTTTTTTTGGTTCACAACTCTTTTGGTCTTGTAACTTATCACTCTTTTTTCTTTACACAGTTTGTAAATTGCTGTAGTTTATATATCACATTATTTGGTTTGAATTTAAAAGTCGTAAAATATTTTATTTTTAATAAACTCTCATTTATTTACATTCCATTTCAGTATTAAAAGTATAAGGTTATAGTCGGTAATGTGAGGATGTATTCCCGATTCGTTGACACGAGCACGGCATGTCGAGACCGATCATTTAAGGTTGAGTATGCAGTATGGAATTTGTGGCAATTTTTTTTGAACTTTGTCTTAATCATGATTAGTAACTTTGGACTCTTTGATCATAATTTTCTCTTTGATAATTTTCCATGGCTTGCTAATATTTGATGTATTACCTGGTGGTCAGTGTAAGTTCGGAACTAGGTTAGAGTACTCCAGGTTGAGAATAAGGTTGGCAAAACTAAATACAAATATCCCTAAGATTTGTCACGTCTGGTTGCAAGAGAGACTTTTATTTTCGTTCCCTACTACTGTTGAACCGTCGAAGGCAGCAGACCAATCCTGCCACTAGCTTTGAAAGGGCGGACGGTCAAGTGTTTTTTTAAAAAGTCCATTAATCAATGAGGGCTATCTGAAGTCAGTTTTTTTTTATCTTTGGACTTCATCTCACTCTTTTCATTTTGATATTGCTGTCAAGGCTTTCTGATGGTTCCGACCCTAGTTTTCCTGTCCGTGTGACCACGACTATTTTAACCTTACCCTGCGTTTGGTTGGTGAGTTGGAAGTGGCCCTGTGAAGCCTCCATTCATCCACAACACAACAGGAATCCTAGCAACAGTGCTAGAAGTGAGAAGTACCATAGCATAGACCAGGTAGGAGAAAACTTTAAGTTAAAGAATTGGAGCTATAAATCAATTTTTTTAAATACAAACAAAACAACCTAAATATATTTTAATGTGATATAATAACATGTAAGAACTTTCTGATAACTCTATAAAACTTACGTTATTGGCAATTAAAGGTTCTAGAACATTTGCGGCCAAATTTTATATAACCTTTTAAAACGAGGTAACAACCATAGTTATCAAGAGAGTATAAAAACATTATAGGCACCATTCTAATTTGTGTACATAATATTTTTTTTTGAATAAAATGGAATTGTTATTTTGTTTTAATTAAGTCGTTTCATTGTGGAACTATACACCAACAGTCAGTAAATTAAAATCATGCCTCATACCTAAGTGTTTTCCTGTTTAATCACTAGGTAAGTAACACAGATAATGTAAAACAGGTGGCGCCCATTGGGTAATCAAAGCAGAGCACAACTATCTCTAAAAGAGATACGAACCTAGCCTCCGACATATTGAGTTGCCGTATGCATCCGTTGCCGTACCCTGTAAAAAGGGAGACGCCGCAGCATATCAAGGAAGTTGGATCAAACCTTCTACTATTGGTGACTCTCGGAGACTACAAATAATAAGTTAAAATTTATTATACTTAGTATTTTAAATGGTTAATGAGGTACAATAAGCAATTGTAAACTAAATGCATAGTCAAAAATAGCCACATCTTTGACATGGTCACAACGCCATGAGCGAAGACCACAAACCGAAAAAAGAGCCTGGCCCGACTTATTAAAATTGTTCACTATATTCATATAAATCCACCTATATCTTTTAATATTCGGATATACATACGATTCTTCAGTTAAAAAAAAATAATCACGTGTTTTCATTAAGAATTTTCATATTCTAAAAATGAATAGGTAAAGTTAAAGGCACAAGGTTATCAATAAATAAATGGTGTTTGTTTGAAGGTTGTAGACAATGTTGAAGATTGATTAAAATGTGGTTGTCGGACTTGCATGGTCTTTATTACATTACAGTAAAACTCTTATTCCTAGAAAATTTTAAACATAAATAATTATTATCGATGTATAGATTAACTATTCGTTACAAGATTTTTTTTAGTTACTTTTAAAATATCAAATAAAATTTGTGTCAAGACTTTGTTATTTCTTCTTTAAACATCAATTGCTCTTAATTTTTTAGAGAGAAAGAAACGCAAATTTTTAAGATAGTCCATTATCCACTTACAAAAATCTCTTTTAAAAAGCCCCTTTTCAAACAAGCTCTGATTTAAAGCTTTTACCCTAACAAGAAGATTTGGTTTTACAGCTACCAATCTTTTGATAAATGTGGTAATTTTATTAGGATTTTCGGTTGGTAAATTGATAACGGTGGATAATATTTAATTAAAATTTCTTTATTTATTCCATTAAGGAAGGGCACAGTCGGGCTTTTTACAAATAAATTATTTAAAAATGTTCTTTTTTTTTAATGTTTGGGCAAAAATAATTCTCAATTAGGTTGAGGAAGTACGCCCTATGAAAACAATATGTTTTATTGCGTTTCGGAAAATCTTTAATTGATACAAGTTGACGGATATTATTCAAATAGTTTGCGAATTTTATTTAAAGTTCATGTCAATAAAAAATGCATAAATAAATGAATGTATGCCTTTCATGCTTTCGTATTTTAAATAATTAATTAATATATAATTTTCGAAACTTTCTTAACAAAATCATGAAACAATAACTATCTTCAGCATTAAATTGAATGTTTCTAGAAATGATGTGTTTTATTCCACATTATATTAACAGTTATACACAACTACTTGATACAGACGTCGCCATGTACATAATTTGTTTTCATTTGGTTCCATTACAATCATCTAACAAAACAATATTTTTCTCAAAAAAAAAAAGTTAAAGATGTAGCGCAGTGTCTTCAGTGTTGTTGTAATACTCCACAATTATCAATGTGTAGTAATAGCTATCATAAAGGTTTTAAAATCACCAAGAATGACCCAACAGCTAAGACGCAAAAATTACAAGAAAATAGGGATCGCCATGTTTATTTTAATTAAGAGTGACTTAAAAATTTTCTTTCTGATCATATAAAAAAAATCCAATGAACCAGCAAGTCGTAAAATAAAATTGATCTTACTAGAAGCTAGCTGAATTAGATAAAAGTGCAAGAAGAATAGAAATGCTGTCAAAATATTTTAATGATTACAGTAATCCCTGGACAGAACGAGACAAGGAATCTACACCAAAATGTGGTAAATATCATAAATAAAAATAAATTTAAGTTTTGTTCTGACTGTAAATGATATCACTCTCAGCTACCAAGCAGGAAAATTTGAGGTGGGCCAAGCGAAACCTCATAATTATTGAATTTCTTAACAAATAGAAAGGGAATGACATATTTCGTTATAAGAAAGGGTTGAAAAGTAGCGGTATTGTAATAACAGCTATACTTGCAAGTGAAAAATTGCGGACAAAGATATGGTTTAAAGTGTTATTCAACATGGATGTATTTGTCAGTGGAAGAGGTTTCAAAACGCAAGCGCTAACAGACACATATTCAAAGTAATAGTGAATTTGAGTAATACTCAGGATATTATTTTTTCAAACAGGTCACAATGCGGAATGGTGATAATACTTTTGGACTACTCTCAACCTCCGAATCCACTAACAAGGAAGGTATCTCAAGTGTCCGGCTCCGATTTTAATGAAACTTCAATATGTTGTAGAGGGAACAAAAATAAGATATTAATATTTTTTCTTATCTACTTAGATTTATTATAACAAGATGAAAACCGCCCTTAAATTTTACCCCTATAAAGAGTATTTTTGAAATATCTCAGATTGTAAGTGAGATATTTTTACAAAACAAAATGAGAGTTGTTATTCGAAATGATGTTAAACTATGGTATTTTCACCCCAAAGTATATCATCCCTTATTTCTTATTAGGGTAAACCATATTTTTACGAACGTAATTTAATTCTAAAAATTGCGAAATTTAATGGAATTGTTTGAAAATATTTTTTTTTTCACGAATACTATAAGTAATTTAAGTTGACGGGTTTCGGGGTTTCTAAAAATAAACAAACAAAAGAGGTTGAGCCACCCCCGAATACGTTTTTTTTTTTAAATTCCAAGTTCTAATTGAGATATCTTTCAAAACAAAATGGAAGTTACTTGCTATTTGAAATGATGTTGAATTATGGTATTTTCACCCCCAAAACATATCATCCCTTATTGCTTATAAAGGTAAACCATCTATTCGCGCACGTAATTTAATTCTAAAAATTACGAAATTTAATGAAATTATTTCAAAGTGTTCTTTCCACGAATGCCATAATTAACTCAAGTTGATATCTTTCGGGGTTTCCAGAAATAAACTAGTAAAAGAGGGTGATTCACCTCCAAATCTCCAATTTTAATTAGGTTAACTCTATAAAAAAAAATGGAAATAATTTGTTATTCGAAATGATATTAAGCTATGGTATTTTCCCTCCCAAGGATATCATCCCTGATTTCTTACTAGGATGAACCAAATATTTGCGCACGTAATTTAATTGTAAAAATTACGAAATTTAATAGAATTGCTTGAAAATATTTTTTTCACGAATACCATGTCACTTAAGTAGTCATGTTTCCGAGTTTCTAAGAACAAACTAGTAAAATAGGGTGAGCCACCCCCAAATACTTCTTTTTACATCTCAAGTTCTAATTGAGATAAATTTACGAAGCAAATTGGAAACTATTTGTTATTTGAAATGAAGTTAAACTCTAATATTTCAGAGCTTCCTGATTTTTTTTTAATTAATAAGAAAATATAAACTTACTTCATTGGTTAAGTATTCATGTCTTTAAATTATTATAATCCATGAGAAGTAGCGATTTCTTATTCTGTAACGTTCATATAAATTAAAATTTGACAATTTTAACAATAATAATATATGTATGAAATTACGGATTACTTTTACAAAAAATAACGGATAATATCCTTGAGAGTGAAAATAACATAGCTTAACATTATTTGGAATAACAAGTAATTTTAATTTTGTTTTGTAGAGATACCTTAATTAGAACTGTAGATATTAAAAAACATATTTGGCGGTGGCTCACTCTCTTTTACTAGTTTATTTTCAGAAACGCTAAAACATGTCAACTTAAGTCACTTATTGTATTCGTAAAAAGATATCAACAAATTTGGTTTAATTTCGTAATCTCCAGAATTAAATTATATAAATGAATTACAAGATTAACCCCCATAAAAAGTAAACGATGATATCTATGGGATTAAAACAACATGGTATTACCTCACTTCAACTAGCTTTCCACTTTGTTTTCTAAAGGTATCTCAAGTAAAATTTGAGATTAAAAAAAATGTATTTGGGGGTGACTCAAATTCCTTTACTACTCCATTTTTTGAAACCCCAGAACATGTTCACTTGAGTTAATTATGGTATTCGTGAAAAAAATACTTTGCAACAATTTCATTAAATTTCGTAATTTTTAGAATTAAATTACGTGCGCTAATAGGTGGTTTACCGTTATAAAAAAGGGGTATGATATGTTTAAGGGTGAAAATAACATAATTCAACATTATTTCAAATAAAAAGCAACTTCCATTTTGTTTTGTAAAGATATCTCAATTAGAACTTGGAATTTTAAAAAATGTTTTCGGGGGTGGCTCACCCTCTTTTTCTAGTTTATTCTTAGAAAAACCGAAACCCGCAATTTAAGTTACTTATGGTATTTATGAAAAAGATATTTTCAAACAACCCCATTAAATTTTGTAATTTTCAGAATTAAATTAAGTGCGTAAATATATAGATTACCATAATAAGAAATAACGGATTATATCCTTGAGGGTGAAAATACCATAGTTTAACGTCATTTTGAATAACAAGTAACAAAATCATTTTGTCTTGTAAAAATATCTCACTTAGAACCTGAGACATTTCTAAAATACTGGTTTTAGGGGTAAACTTTAGGGGCAGTTTTCACACTGTTATAATGAATCTCCGCAGATAAAAAAAATACGTATTTCTTATTTTTGTACCCTCTACAATATATTGAAGTTTCATTAAAATCGAAGCCGGACACTTCGGATACCTTTCTTGTAAGTAACGAAATATAAAGCCGCTTATCGAAATTTGTGAGATTTGCTAGCGGCGTCCGTCAGGGTAAAATTTTCGAACCTAGAGTGGATATGTTTTAATATTAACATTGTCCGAGATTTTTTTATCCTATAATATACATTATTATCCAAATAAGTTCTTGCCTTCTTACCCCGAAGAATTTTTACAACCGATTGCCCAATAAACCATGATGGGTATAACGTGTTAAATTTGTGTAATCAACATTGCTTTTGGTTAACCAGTCGATGACAATAGATTACGGTGAAAAGAAAAAAATATTGAAAATTACAATACATTTTTAAAAATAAACATGATATTAAAACCAATATGTAGTTAAGGATTTGGGTTTGTATATAAAAAAGGGTCTTTCAAATGCCGATTGAACTCTCAGGATAATATATCAGAATAACCACTTTTCAAATAGATAAATAAAATCTGTGTGATGAGAATTATTTGCCCTCTCAAGTTTTGCTTATTGTGGTGGCGCAAATGGCTCGTGATTTATATTTGGTATAAGAAAATATGACTATACTAGTTAAAAATTATTAGGAAAGGAATGGTTGGTCATACGCCAGCGGAGCTGTCGACGCATGGCTTGTAATACTACAAGTCAATCACCATCTTATCCTTATAGAAACACCATGTTTCGGATAGATGTATATTAAATAAACATTATGTTTTAAGGATGAAGTAATGATCCCGCTACAAAACTGATAATGACCTTTTTCGTACAACATATCAAATTTAACGAGTTTTCTGAAGAATAACTTCAAATGTCAAAAATTCGAATTAAACAGTATGTTTCACAAAGATTGTGCCAATTTTAGAAAATTATTTGCTGGCTTTTGGCTTTGAGCCGAGTTATTATTTTATGTTTTATCGTAGTTAACAATATTATCATTTGATTTTAAATTTAAAAGTTTAAAACAATACTAGATTTATCGATGGAACCATATCTCAACCATAAAGATAAATAAACGAATAAGGCTTGTGGTACTTGATCATGGATGTTTAGGCTTCGTTGGGCTCTTTACATCCCACCATAGCCGAAAATAATTCAAAATCGATCGTTTTTACGAATCGAGGCAGCTTCGTTACCTGAACATGCAGACTTCTTCAGGCAATAATATTCAATTTTCGAAGGGCCTTTGCTTCTGGCTATTGAGCACTGAGCACTCGATCCTATTTTACGAGTAGTTGACTTGACTAAGAATGGAATATTGTGCACACTCGTGATCATTTCCGATTTAAAAGAAAACGTTTCCATTTTGTCTCAAAAATCATTAATTTTTAATTTTTTTTAAATATTAAGATTTTGATTAAAAGATTAAAGTGCAAATATTAGATAAGATAAACAAAATTTTAAGTACATTTGTAGATTAGGAACCAAACTTTACAATACGTTTTAAATTTTAGGAAATTTAATTTAGCTTTCTGATATACACATATAAATATTATCTTAGAGATACCAACTCAACATTGAGTAGAGTTAACTTTCTTCTGCAGTGCTGGAAATGTCTCGGAGGTGTTTAAATTCTTTTAATTGGGACAATATATCTAAATAGTTTAGAAGACTTGGAATTAGTTTTATGCTTATATAATTTACTAGATACTGCATACTGGTTTTTTTCGATTAGTGTTTGATAGAAGATAGAAGTAGTACTTTTTCTTCCTCAGAAATATATTTCCCTCCATGTTACCTTAAAATTGTATCAATAATAATGATCATTGGAATAAATGTAAAAATAATTAAAAAACCATTTTATTATATCTTAGTAAAAAACCATTTCAAAGTATCATTGTCATTGCCCCCAAGGATAGAATAGCCCATAAAGATGCGCTACAGTTATTAGGTACAACTTTGTCCTTGGCACAATAGCTATTTTTTACTTGCTACACACTCAAAGCCATTTTATCTGTGCAAGGAATAAGATTAAAGGAACCTTCGCCATCTTATCAGGATATCATTTAGAATAATTACAGGATCTACATAATCATAATATAAATGCCATTATATGAACATGTTAAATTGAATTATATTCTTTTTAAGCTCCATATGCTATTTCCCTAGAAAAATATTTAAAATTGGAACCTTTTTATGTACGTAAACTAGTTTTTTATCTTCGTTATGAGGCAAAACATTTTGAAGTATTAAAAAATTGGTGTGTCGAAACATATGGTTGGGTGCAGGGGCGGATCCAGCCTCTCTCTTTGGGGAGGGGACACCAGCAACATTCCCATTTTTAGGGTAAAAAGGCAGGGTCGGCTCTATTTTTCTGAATTTGAAGCTCTTGGAGAGGGGAGGGGGGATAAAAAAAAACGAGTTGCCGACAGGGGGGATGCCAGCAGCATGCACATTCCTAGTATAAGAGACAGAATCGGATCTATTTTCCTGAAATCAAAGCTCTTAGGGAGGGCTATCGCAAGAAAAACAAGCTGTTAACGGGGGTGGGCGTGGGTTGGGGGGAGTGCCAGCAGCACATTCCTAATATATAAGGCAGAATAGATTCTATTTTCCTCAAAGCTCTTAGGAGGGGGGGGGGAGGCGATTGCAAGCATGCACATTCTTAAACTTAATTTTTGCTGGGGAAAACCAGAAAGAAAATCTGTTCTTATAGATCGTTCGGAAACTGTCCGTTGGAGAAGGAAATATCTCTCTCAAGTAAATTTGAAGCTGCTAGAAATAACACAACTTACAAAATTAGTAATTCAACTGAACTTTTGAAAGATTTTTTTGAATAAAGTTACTGCGGAAAATTGGGAAAAATCCATATAATAAAAGAATAAAACAAAATGTGGAAACTATATTTCATGCTCGGTGAGATAGAGGAACCAATTATAATTAATTTGAGCAAAGATAGCTTCACTGACTTTGATTAGGCATTACATACGCAATGTTTACCAGTGTCAACACAATTTATTATTTAAATTTTTGTTTTTGTTCTATTTTATTATTTAATATTGTTTATATATTTTTATTCTAGTGTGTCTCACTCTTTAATTTTATATATATTTAATTCCAATTAGCCGTAAGTTTTTTATTATTTTATTATTGTATTTGTGTTTTTTCTAAGTGTGTAGAATTAGCATGTTTATTTTATTTTATTTTTTTTTTTTTGGAGCTATCTATTTTACATATAATAAAGTAAGTTATTAGTACAATAGAAATAAAAATAAGTAGGTCTAATTTTAACTGTAACATATAAAAACTAATTACATTTGAATCCCTTTTTGGTGAAACGTCAAATGTACTAAAAATGTTTTTAATTATTAATAATATGATAGATAGCCCTAAAAATATTTTAATATTATATGGACGAATTTATTTTTTGATATATGTTTAACTTTTTTTATTCTTGAAAATGGGTATTTTGCAAGTATTTAAATTATAACTTAGAATTTTTTGAGAGAATAAGGCTACGTTTAATCTGACTGTGCCTAAATCGGTTTCTATGAGAAAATTTAAAATAATAAAAATATATTGTGATTTATTTTAAATATGGCAAAATTATCTATATTTTATAATGTATGTGAATTATTTAGAAATCATAAGAAATAAAATAATATTATAAAAACTTTTCATTTCAAGTTTATTACCGAAACAATATTCTATGCCATAAATACTTAGTGAAAAATAAACCTCCTTCCGACGCCTATGACAAGCATTAAAATTCTTTTTAATACTTCGCACTTCCAAATATCTATTGTTTTCCAATCCAAATAGTCCATTATTATAGACCAATATTTTTGATTATAAAATTCCTAACCCATTCCTATAAAAAATATACGTATCTAACAGATTTTGCCAAAGACACCGGACTCTAAAAAACACAGGTAGTTTGCGAAGAAAAAAAAGGTAAAAAATTATTCATCACTCTCTCTAGTTATTGAATAAACTATATTATAAGTGGCAAAATCGGGTCTATTTTCCTGAACTCAAAGTTTTTCGGGGGGGGGGGGGCGATATCCCCCACCGCCCCCCTTGGATCCGCGCCTGGTTGGGTGGATTATATAACTGAGGAATGTTATTGAAAAACATACATAAATAAGATAATCCCACACGTAAGAGTTTATTACCGAGAGGAGCTTCTTGGCTATCAAAAAATTGGTATATTTTGATCAATCCATGAGTCGGAATGTCGATGTAACCATTTCCAAATAGCTAAAGTAGAATGCGGATAATGAAAATCTTATCGGTTGGATACTATATTAACTGTATAATGATAAGAATCAATTTGTCTAATAATCCCGAAAAAAATATTATTTACCTTTTCAAATAATTTTGTTGATTGAGGCCCAATTAATTGATTGCATACCAACATTTTTATATGATCTTCTGCAGGATACTTGTGTGTTGGTTTCGACTCGAACAGTAACGTACATCTTGACAACTAACTATCATTGATAGAGAAGGTAGATTAATCAGAAAAAACAATATTAATTTCTAACTTGTAAATATTTGTTGTAGGCATATAGAGTCAAGTCTTTTTTCATCTTTGATGTAATGTTATAAATTATCGCAAATGTAAATTGTATAATAAAAAATATGAAAAATTAATTGACAGTGGAGGTGGTAGAAGACCTTTCCAGAAAATATTTAAATCCTGGAATGTTGAATTAATTACATCAACAGTTTCAATTGCAAAATTTCCCTAAAAGTTAAATATGGTAATAATACGTCTCCATTGTCACTAGATGGGAACTTATCATATAAGGACTTAACCTAGCTTCACCATTATATTAATATATTAATGCCAGCATATTGAAAAATGATGATAATGATCGTAAAGTTTAAATTTTTCTTCATTTTGTTGGTCACAGTACTCCGTACCTCCTACTCTTTTGATATGGATATAGATAGTTAAAAATATAAAAGTTTAACGGAAAAAGTAATATCTCTTCTAAACTAAAATCCAGGTCAATAGTTGAACGTCATAATTTTCCTAGATATCAGAAACCAAGTGAGTCGATCGATGAGTCTCTCACTATTTAAACATATTTAAGCTTGACATCTGAGTTATGCAATTTAAGTGAAATATGGATATGTGTTTATTGTAGGGTTTAATATAAACAATTATATTATTAAAGCAAAATTATTACAAGAAGATAATTAGGATTTGGAAAAATCAATAAAAATCACCAAAAGTATCTAAAATATGCAAATTTGGGCTCAGCAATTACAAAAAAATTTAGAGGTGATGGTGTATGAAGTCATTAAGCAAAATGATCATAAGTTAAATGCTAGAAACCAGCCTTCAAATCCTCGTTTTGAGAATTATAGTCAACGTCGGGATAAAAAGAATCAAAAAAGTAATGGTGATTACCAGGTGAGTTATTTGTGGAAAAAATATGGATAGTCGCACCTATTCAAATGTCCTATTTAAAGCAAATAGGTTTTTTTTTCGAGGTTGTTGTCATATTATTAATTCATAATATGCTAAGATAGAGAAAGTACTATATGCTTTGCAGTATAGTTGAACTCGTTTTCTTCGGTATATTTTTGGTAGTATATTAAAAGCTTTTTTTTTCAAGTACTTTTAATTTTGAATGAATTCCAAAGAAGAATACATTGAGACAGGATATAGTTATTTTTTTTTTCTAGGGAGTAGGTGTTTAATTTCGTCGGGCGTCAAGATGATGCATTTCTGAAATTTGTCTTTTGCTAAACAGTGTCATGCATTCGCATAGCAGGTATTTCGCCCTTTCGCTTGCATCACAGAAACGACGAATCTAATTCTCAGGGAAGGGGGAGGGTGTTCTGTGAAAATATTCGTTATTATTCCAATATCCCTTTTTAGGATGTCGAGAAACCTTTTTTTTTTCTTTAACGATGGGTGTATAAATTTTTTCGTTTTTCTGAGACCAGGCGTATTGTTTTATCTTAGTTTATCTGATTTTGTTCCCAGCTCTTCATTCATACTAATTTTATTTACCGCAAATAGAAAGAAGACTCTCAAGAGGAATCCTATTTTAGAGCTCCTTAAAATAATCTTATTTTTGTACTTGCCATTGGCTTTAGAAAAACAAAGGTATGCACTAACCTGAACTAACCTGAACTAACCTGAACTAACCTGAACTTTTGAAATATTTTTTTGAATAAAGTTACTGCGGAAAATTGGGAAAAATCCATATAATAAAAGAATAAAACAAAATGTGGAAACTATATTTCATGCTCGGTGAGATAGAGGAACCAATTATAATTAATTTGAGCAAAGATAGCTTCACTGACTTTGATTAGGCATTACATACGCAATGTTTACCAGTGTCAACACAATTTATTATTTAAATTTTTGTTTTTGTTCTATTTTATTATTTAATATTGTTTATATATTTTTATTCTAGTGTGTCTCACTCTTTAATTTTATATATATTTAATTCCAATTAGCCGTAAGTTTTTTATTATTTTATTATTGTATTTGTGTTTTTTCTAAGTGTGTAGAATTAGCATGTTTATTTTATTTTATTTTTTTTTTTTTGGAGCTATCTATTTTACATATAATAAAGTAAGTTATTAGTACAATAGAAATAAAAATAAGTAGGTCTAATTTTAACTGTAACATATAAAAACTAATTACATTTGAATCCCTTTTTGGTGAAACGTCAAATGTACTAAAAATGTTTTTAATTATTAATAATATGATAGATAGCCCTAAAAATATTTTAATATTATATGGACGAATTTATTTTTTGATATATGTTTAACTTTTTTTATTCTTGAAAATGGGTATTTTGCAAGTATTTAAATTATAACTTAGAATTTTTTGAGAGAATAAGGCTACGTTTAATCTGACTGTGCCTAAATCGGTTTCTATGAGAAAATTTAAAATAATAAAAATATATTGTGATTTATTTTAAATATGGCAAAATTATCTATATTTTATAATGTATGTGAATTATTTAGAAATCATAAGAAATAAAATAATATTATAAAAACTTTTCATTTCAAGTTTATTACCGAAACAATATTCTATGCCATAAATACTTAGTGAAAAATAAACCTCCTTCCGACGCCTATGACAAGCATTAAAATTCTTTTTAATACTTCGCACTTCCAAATATCTATTGTTTTCCAATCCAAATATTCCATTATTATAGAACAATATTTTTGATTATAAAATTCCTAACCCATTCCTATAAAAAATATACGTATCTAACAGATTTTGCCAAAGACACCGGACTCTAAAAAACACAGGTAGTTTGCGAAGAAAAAAAAGGTAAAAAATTATTCATCACTCTCTCTAGTTATTGAATAAACTATATTATAAGTGGCAAAATCGGGTCTATTTTCCTGAACTCAAAGTTTTTCGGGGGGGGGGGGCGATATCCCCCACCGCCCCCCTTGGATCCGCGCCTGGTTGGGTGGATTATATAACTGAGGAATGTTATTGAAAAACATACATAAATAAGATAATCCCACACGTAAGAGTTTATTACCGAGAGGAGCTTCTTGGCTATCAAAAAATTGGTATATTTTGATCAATCCATGAGTCGGAATGTCGATGTAACCATTTCCAAATAGCTAAAGTAGAATGCGGATAATGAAAATCTTATCGGTTGGATACTATATTAACTGTATAATGATAAGAATCAATTTGTCTAATAATCCCGAAAAAAATATTATTTACCTTTTCAAATAATTTTGTTGATTGAGGCCCAATTAATTGATTGCATACCAACATTTTTATATGATCTTCTGCAGGATACTTGTGTGTTGGTTTCGACTCGAACAGTAACGTACATCTTGACAACTAACTATCATTGATAGAGAAGGTAGATTAATCAGAAAAAACAATATTAATTTCTAACTTGTAAATATTTGTTGTAGGCATATAGAGTCAAGTCTTTTTTCATCTTTGATGTAATGTTATAAATTATCGCAAATGTAAATTGTATAATAAAAAATATGAAAAATTAATTGACAGTGGAGGTGGTAGAAGACCTTTCCAGAAAATATTTAAATCCTGGAATGTTGAATTAATTACATCAACAGTTTCAATTGCAAAATTTCCCTAAAAGTTAAATATGGTAATAATACGTCTCCATTGTCACTAGATGGGAACTTATCATATAAGGACTTAACCTAGCTTCACTATTATATTAATATATTAATGCCAGCATATTGAAAAATGATGATAATGATCGTAAAGTTTAAATTTTTCTTCATTTTGTTGGTCACAGTACTCCGTACCTCCTACTCTTTTGATATGGATATAGATAGTTAAAAATATAAAAGTTTAACGGAAAAAGTAATATCTCTTCTAAACTAAAATCCAGGTCAATAGTTGAACGTCATAATTTTCCTAGATATCAGAAACCAAGTGAGTCGATCGATGAGTCTCTCACTATTTAAACATATTTAAGCTTGACATCTGAGTTATGCAATTTAAGTGAAATATGGATATGTGTTTATTGTAGGGTTTAATATAAACAATTATATTGTCACGCCCAGTTTTGAGGTGTGACTAGGGACGTAGCATTTAGGAATTTGGTCTTCAGAGGTTGCACTCAAAATAAACTCTTTACCACGGATTATATAAAAAAATAGTTTAATTAAAAATTAACAACATTAACATTTTGGACTATACATAAATGTGACTAGATGTTTGACTTACATTAAGGTTATCTTCCTGGCACTCTTCACGGGGGTTGTCACTAGTATACTCTTTCGTCGACCTGCTCAGGACTGGGACATGCTTGGGATTCTCGCTTCACTAACCATTAACTAAGTCGCGATAGACTAGCATCAGGATTCAACCGATCGAACAGATTGAACCAATTGACCAGATAGAACCAATTGACCCGATAGAACCAATTGAACCGATTTAACCAATTGAACCCGTCCCCAGCATGTCCGTCCTTTTTATCCTGTTTGCTTTTTTTCATCAAGTCAACGAATCGCCTTCCTACAACCTCGATCCCTCATGACCCGGAAAGCGACCTTGCCGACTTGGTGAATTAGCACGATCGACGGTCAGTGAATAAACATAACATTTCATAATTAAAAGGTTATTAAATTATAATAGGTGACGTGATTGTTATTGTTGAAATTTAAAATAAAAGATTTGTAAAATTGGAAAATGCAAATTTATGAAATATTATGTTTTTATGTTTTTCCCTATGTGACACATCCCCCGGTCTTAGAGAGCTGGACCCCAGCGATGAATAGAAAAAAAGTAGAAACTGAAAAAAAAAATATGACTTAAAATTGAATAGAAACAAAAAATTCTACTTTTTTCCTATTTCATGACTCTCTGTTTACTAAACTAAAAAAATGAACTTAATTATAAAAAAAAAAGTCTTTTAAAAGTTTTTCAAAGCTTCGCACCACTGCACTAAATCACTTTTTTAAGAGTCTGTCTGGAGGATGCTGTCGTGTTGCCTTGTCCGGTGAGTCGAAAGAGTGGATACCACTCACGCTGATGTTGTATTACTCCTTACTCCTACCGTTGGTCGGAACCCTCTGACGTCACACATCGTTTGTCCAGCCGAGGTCGGCAACGCGTCGAATGACTCTTGACGTCTATAAGCCCCCTGCGTTGACTGCCCATACCTACGATGCACTCCATTCTCTGCCGAATTCCAGTAGCTAAGGTTGTGAGATACATGTAGCATGTTACTCCTGACTTAAACTTTCCTTATTCTGTTGACTTCTGGTCTGGCAGTAGAAGATACTGTAGCTGTAAAGGTTGAGTGTTCATGGATGTGTAGGCATAGATGAAGTCGCAGCGGGGTCTGCCGACTGCGCTGGTATAGAGCTGCGTGCGTCAATAGAACTCGTGGACCATTTATTGGGCTCGACATGCCTCCAGCTTGCTTCATACGTGCAGACAGTGGTAGTGAGATTACGTATCAACGTAATATATTTGTCTTATACCTAAATTTCTATACTAAATCACAATTTTTTATACAAGAACATTTTTAACAGTTTACAAAGTAATTTTATGGTATGAATGGTTGCACTAAAAATGAATGATGACTTAATTTAAGCATTGTTTTCAATGCAAAAGGCAAAGGAGTTTAAGTGTCGAGATGCTTTAAACTTATATTAATTATTACATTACTTATGTTAGGCAGCTAAGATGAAACGTCACTAAGTACAAATTTAGTTTGTAAAGGAAAAAATATTATTTTCTAACTTTTAACAATTTTGTCACATGATAAATTTACAATTCCTTAGTGGTTCTAAGGGACCTATTTGATTTATATATAATGGGGTATTGTTTATACCAGTTTAAAATTATTAATTATCTGCGTAGGGTTTTGAGATGCACTTGAAAATCCATCTATCGGTTGTATGCCCCTATCTCCTACCTACGCCATAAAAAAAAATGTATCATTTTTAGATACGTATTACATGGTACTATATTTAAGTACCTAACTTATTATTACATATATTTACGTATTATTAACGTATTTAATATTTACTATATAACAAATATTTTATATGCATTTACATATGCATTTACAAATGGATACCTTATTTTGGTACTGTCCTAGGACTCTAGAGTTTATGTAATTTACAATGATATTTATCCAAGAACTCTTTTTTAAGGTATACCGAAAGTTTTGGCTTAAATATCAAAGTAAAAATACACTCTAACATTATTAATTTTTGCAAGACAACTTGGGCATACTATGTGTCTTAATTATAAAAAGGAGATAGTGATAGATGATTCTTACATCAAGTATCTCTAGTGCAACTTTGTTTTGCACAATTTTATGTAAAATTTTCCGTTAACGTTCGGACATTTCAATGTATTTTGTATTTTGTATTTAGTTATTGTTGTGACTAATACTTTTATTTCGATTAAATTCGAAAGAATAACATACTATTTGTATAGTACGGTTAGATGCCTGAAAAAAGAAAGAAAAAATAATTATTACGGGAAGGTCAAAATATTTTTAAAATTCTGTGATAGGAATGGCTATTTCCTGTCAGAGGTTTCTTGTTTCTTCCCCTAGTCCTAAAATCTGGGATTAGTTACCCTTGTATAAATTAATGGACTAGTTTCGTTGTGTGTGACTTACAAACTGCCTTGGCTTTGACTTCTATGTAGTAAAATTGCAAATAAAGGAAATCTATATTTAAAAAAAAGAAGGAAAAAAATTATTAACTTTAGTTTCAGTATATAAATATCCCTCGTTGTTTTGCTAAACCATTCATTAATGATAAAATTTTATACCTTGATTGTTTATGCAGTCTTATGAAACTTATGTTTATATTTTTCTATTAGGTGTTATTATAAACCCAATAAATGTGATGATAGATGAAATTTTTATACTACAGTTGGTATGTATAAATATATGTACATAGACATTTGTTTTATTTTTCAATATTTAAATTTCTAAATATTAAGGAACAAAACCTTATTTAATTTAAAAAGTAATTCTTAATTTCTCAAATTTTTCAATTTTTTTTTGTATTTTATGAAAAAAAGTTTACATTTATACGATTAAATTTTAGTTTTATAAAATAGAATAAATAAGAAACTACCCTATTTATTTGGAGCAGTTATTTACATTTGACATATATTATTTATAAATTTTTTAAAAATTGTAAAAAAACTTTTGTTTGTAAGAATTCCATTTCTCCTGACATTTTACGAACAATATTAACTAGTAATTACATATCGCATGCATTTCTATTTGCTTGTGTAGCAATAAGTTAACTGTGCCTGACTCTTAACATTAGCGATATAATTTGATGCAAGAGATAGAAGTAAAATTTGTAAGAGATAGGTTTTTGTGCCACGACTGAGTATATAAATATTTTTATATATGTAAAAATATGTATCAAATTCCCTAAATCCTATATTTTAATAGATTAAATTTAACCCTAAAGTTTTAAAATCAAATAAGTTTTCTTTTTTAACCTAGTTATTCCCAGTATTATCGTTTAAATGTTTTCCATATTCTTTATATATTTAAAATCTTAATTTGTTTTATAACAAAACGGTTTTAGAAAATTTTAACATTCTAACTGGAATAAGTAGGGTAAAAGTAGCTAAATCTAAAACATATTTAAATAAACAGCCCAAAATGTTATAGTTAAATTAATAATTATAGTGAAGAGAATATCTTAGAAATAAGTAATCTCGTTTAGACCAAATTCTTAATTCTATAATTACGTAGTTAAATGGTATGTAAAAAATGAATAAGTTGGTTTTAAATCATAGATGACATGACGTTTGCTGCTTTTTAAATACGGCATTTTAACTACATTGTCATAGCGGAGTTTTATAAAAAAAAATATTTAGAATAATTAATTGCGGTATTATAAAAATTGCAAGCCTCCACCATGTCATGGTGTAAGGAGCTTTACAAAAAAGTTACTTAGAATTTATAAAGACGCATCTAAAACATTGTCATGGTGCGTGGAGTTTTACAAAAAGGCTAGTTAAAATTGCAGAAAGATCTGTCACTAGTTTTCCACCACATTGTTATAATGTAAGGAGCTTTACAAAAAAAAATTATTTTGAATTTAAAAGGACCCGGAGTCAGGGTTTATGAAGCACGGCGCCTCCACCACATTGTCACGCCCAGTTTTGAGGTGTGACTAGGGACGTAGCATTTAGGAATTTGGTCTTCAGAGGTTGCACTCAAAATAAACTCTTTACCACGGATTATATAAAAAAATAGTTTAATTAAAAATTAACAACATTAACATTTTGGACTATACATAAATGTGACTAGATGTTTGACTTACATTAAGGTTATCTTCCTGGCACTCTTCACGGGGGTTGTCACTAGTATACTCTTTCGTCGACCTGCTCAGGACTGGGACATGCTTGGGATTCTCGCTTCACTAACCATTAACTAAGTCGCGATAGACTAGCATCAGGATTCAACCGATCGAACAGATTGAACCAATTGACCAGATAGAACCAATTGACCCGATAGAACCAATTGAACCGATTTAACCAATTGAACCCGTCCCCAGCATGTCCGTCCTTTTTATCCTGTTTGCTTTTTTTCATCAAGTCAACGAATCGCCTTCCTACAACCTCGATCCCTCATGACCCGGAAAGCGACCTTGCCGACTTGGTGAATTAGCACGATCGACGGTCAGTGAATAAACATAACATTTCATAATTAAAAGGTTATTAAATTATAATAGGTGACGTGATTGTTATTGTTGAAATTTAAAATAAAAGATTTGTAAAATTGGAAAATGCAAATTTATGAAATATTATGTTTTTATGTTTTTCCCTATGTGACAATATTATTAAAGCAAAATTATTACAAGAAGATAATTAGGATTTGGAAAAATCAATAAAAATCACCAAAAGTATCTAAAATATGCAAATTTGGGCTCAGCAATTACAAAAAAATTTAGAGGTGATGGTGTATGAAGTCATTAAGCAAAATGATCATAAGTTAAATGCTAGAAACCAGCCTTCAAATCCTCGTTTTGAGAATTATAGTCAACGTCGGGATAAAAAGAATCAAAAAAGTAATGGTGATTACCAGGTGAGTTAGTTGTGGAAAAAATATGGATAGTCGCACCTATTCAAATGTCCTATTTAAAGCAAATAGGTTTTTTTTTCGAGGTTGTTGTCATATTATTAATTCATAATATGCTAAGATAGAGAAAGTACTATATGCTTTGCAGTATAGTTGAACTCGTTTTCTTCGGTATATTTTTGGTAGTATATTAAAAGCTTTTTTTTTCAAGTACTTTTAATTTTGAATGAATTCCAAAGAAGAATACATTGAGACAGGATATAGTTATTTTTTTTTTCTAGGGAGTAGGTGTTTAATTTCGTCGGGCGTCAAGATGATGCATTTCTGAAATTTGTCTTTTGCTAAACAGTGTCATGCATTCGCATAGCAGGTATTTCGCCCTTTCGCTTGCATCACAGAAACGACGAATCTAATTCTCAGGGAAGGGGGAGGGTGTTCTGTGAAAATATTCGTTATTATTCCAATATCCCTTTTTAGGATGTCGAGAAACCTTTTTTTTTTCTTTAACGATGGGTGTATAAATTTTTTCGTTTTTCTGAGACCAGGCGTATTGTTTTATCTTAGTTTATCTGATTTTGTTCCCAGCTCTTCATTCATACTAATTTTATTTACCGCAAATAGAAAGAAGACTCTCAAGAGGAATCCTATTTTAGAGCTCCTTAAAATAATCTTATTTTTGTACTTGCCATTGGCTTTAGAAAAACAAAGGTATGCAAAATTGGATTTTTTTAATAATAAATATATTCCAAAGTTGGACTAGTGTGATTGAATAATGAGTCGTTCATAGTTTAAATGAACACATAATATTTACACATATATATATATATAATTAAAGTGTCAGACATAAAGAAGAGGTTGTCAGGAGTGGTATAGGCTGCTTTTTCAGTCTGTTTGTCGACCAAGAGCTTATCTTCGAAACGACTGAACCGATTTCGATGAAATTCTACACACATGATAAGAATTTTATTAAGAGTAATAAAGATTTCTTTTGTTTGTAAAAATTGTATTTATTATTTATTTACCATATTTCACGTGGACGAAATCTCGGGTAGAAGCTAGTTAGGAGTAAAATAATAAATAATACCTAAGAATAACCTGTCATTGTTAATCCAAAGAATGTACTTTTTTATCTGAGCAAAATATAAATATTTTAGTATAGTAAAATTTAATACGAATATATGTGGGACAGACTCGCTGGAGAACTTTTGAAACCGAGTAAGAGCCTAATGCCAAAATACTATTTTAAGCATTACAGAAATTCTATACCAAATATCATATTTTACCTAGAGAGTGAAAATAAATATAAAATAATATTGTACTACACTGTTGTAGACGTAAATACTTTTTGGTGGCAGAATAAGAGTGAAAAACTAACCAGTTTTATATATTTACATTTCTTGTAGCATATCTTTAACAGAACACACCTTTTATTTGTTTTGAAATTTGTTCATTTATTATAAAAAGAGTAATGTAAAACTTGCCGAATGGAAAAAAAGAGGAATAAAATTCATAGCAAAAACCCATATTGCCTTTTTAATATCCGTAAGAAGTTCATGGGCAAATTACAATTCATAATTCTTTAATCCCAAAGAAGCATTTTTGTGAACACTATAAAAGAATTTGTTTTTCATTTGGATTTTCTTTTAATTTCCTCCTTATAGAATGTATAGACTGTGGTAGTAATTTAGAATTGAAATGCCTCTTCAAATTGAAGAGAATGGATAAACTATTCTCCGTCGCCCCCTTGTGTAAAATATTTACACTTCTCAAGTCAGTATCGAGAGGCTATATAGAACATTGATTTAATCGCCAACTTCTGTTATAAATTAGCGGCGGTGCCCTCTATTTGTGACTTTATAAGTTAGAGTTCCTATTGATTTTCTTGGTTTGATATAAATACGATTTTAAAATTTTCTTTTAACTGAGGAAGATTCCTAATTTAAATGTTCCTCTTTTAAATGGACTACATAGTTTAATATTTCTATTTGGAGTACTTTTTAAAAAGATGGCGATCTTCATTCCAAATTTAGATATTTTATGTTATAAATACATGATTTGTTTTTTTTTGCAAAAAATGCCGTTATGCCCAATTAATAAAAAAAATAGATAGAAAAACGCATTTAAAAAAAGTTGATGGAAGAAATAAGATAATGATAATACACAAGCACTAATAGATTTGTCCATTTTATAGCCGCTTTGGAAAAAAAGATTTTCAATTTTTTAAAGCTTTTTGAGTTATAAATTCTTTATATACAAAGAATACCATGAGCTTTATAGCTATTTGCAATTGTTGCGTTCATTAAGGGTAATAGACTTAAATGTTTGTCCAGTTAATAATTATGAAACAAATATATTTAACCGAGTGTTTTAGACTGAGGTAACTTTTATTCTATTATTACGGACTTAATAAAAAAATTTTACAGTTGGAAATTTATAAATAATGTTTTTTCAAGAGAGGAAAATACAATTTTCATATTGCACCCATTAATTTTTAAGACCAAAACTGTTAAACATATAAACATTTTTAACTGAAGTTGTAATGATAAATGTAGGAGACGAATCCAATTTAAAATAGAGACAAAGCTTTACCAAGGTATTTGCCTTGAAAGTCAATAGAATATACTTCATCTGAACTTGGGGTGATCTGCCTTACCTTGATAGACAAACGAAGGCGGGAACCGGTTGCTCTATAAGATAGAATAATTTGATGATTATTTTATAACTATAGAACACCTCGTTGCTGTATTTCCTGTTGATATTTCTTAGCTAGTGGTATTAAAATTTTTAAAATATTTTTTCACTTTTCCGATACTCGATTGTTTATTGACTTGTATCTTTTGTGTCGCTATAAAATCATTTAAAAGATATTTTTTACAAAGGATTGGTAATAGCACACATGGGAACCTAGGTAACTAAATTTAATAATAATTATATAATGTAAACATTATTTTAGCATAATATTTCATTTCACATACAAACATCTCCATTATATTAATTTTTCTGAAATTCTATAGCAATATTCTCTCTATATATTTATTTACTTCTTAAATATATTCAATTTGTATCGTCATATCTTTGAATTTATAGTGCACGACTTATAATTATTGCATAATGAAAAATTATATATCTCTGTTAATAGAACTTTCCCTTTATAATGTGTCCTATAATTTTTTGAACTTTTATATAAACTTTGTATGTAATGAATAGTATGTGGTTTTTATTCAATAGAAAATAAATGTCTATGTATGTGTACAAAGTAAAATTAATTTAAAACATTAATAAAGTATGCCCCAAGTACTGACAGTTTTTTGTTTTGCCAGTTCGAAAATAGCCAGCATCGCTTATTGTTATTGCAGCGCCATTCGTTTAAACCTGGATTAATGGGTATAATCAGTATAAGGTTCATGCGTCGACATAAACGGGGTCGAGATTTAACCGCTGGGCATTTTGCCTGAAAAAAAACTCCCCTTTTTTCCCAAAAAGACTTTGTTCAGAGCTATTTCGAAGGCGCCACTTCCAATAATATTAAAAGGCTTGATATTAATCTAATCGTACTTTGGCAATAGATTCAAGATTTTCGGATATTTACAAAGGCGATTGAGTTTGTGCCGGGAAACAAAGACTGTTTACTTTTGCCATTTTTGATATTACTATGAATTATGTTTAATATTGTTAGAAAAACCCAAAAGCTTTATAGAATGTTATTATTTCTGTGCCACAAAGACAGATGTTTTCAAGCCAAAAAATTCCAATGACCGACGGAAGTTTTAGATAAGGATAAATCTTATATAAAATCGCTGATATTGTCACATAGGAAAACCAAAGAAATTTTATATTTCATAAATTGTCTATTCCAAGTTTTATTAATCCTTTATTTTAAATTAAAACAATAACAAATCGCGTTATCCTTAATAATTTTATAGCCTTCCAATTATGAAATGTTATGTTTATTTACTGGTCGCCGATCAAGCAAATTCATCAAGTCAGCAAGGTCGCTTTCCGGATCGTGATGAATCGAGATTCTAAGAAACGATTTATTGGCTTGATAAAAAATAGCAAAACAGGATAAAAAAGACGAACATGCTTGGGATAGGGATCAATCGATCAAAATCAGTCAGTCATTCAGTTAGTCGTCAGTTATAAGGGTCAGTCAATCCAATG
This sequence comes from Diaprepes abbreviatus, assembly GCA_034092305.1. Classification (NCBI taxonomy): domain Eukaryota; kingdom Metazoa; phylum Arthropoda; class Insecta; order Coleoptera; family Curculionidae; genus Diaprepes; species Diaprepes abbreviatus. The sequence goes on from JASJET010000303.1 coordinate 2,348,337, forward strand.
TAAGTGAGTACGTATCGTATCAGTGGGTTGCCAAAAAATTGTTGTGCCCATGTAAGGGAAGCATTGACAAATCCCAAGCGAGCCTACAGTTCAGAGGAGGTCGACGAGTAGCAAAAACCCAATAACAATCCCGTCGAGAGTGCCGACATGAATCTAATTTTAATCTAAGTCAAAAAATTAATTTTAATAATGTGCATTTCAAGGTAGTCAATGTTGTACTTATTTTGAATAAACAATTTTTTTTAAACTCAAAGTCGAAAAGTTAATTCAGAGTTTAACCTCTGAAGATCAAATTTCCGAATTCTACGTCCCTAGTCTTACCCCAAAACTGGGCGTGACAATATAATAGTGATAAATATATAAGTATATAATTTTATAAATATAAAATTCTTCTTGAGCATTTTTTGTCACCTAAATTTGACGACACAGGTGTCAAATATACAAAATTTAACACAACGAATCCAGTTTGATGAGTGAGAATTTTATTATATTTTATTTCGACTTAAGTTGGAATTTTTTCGCTCTCATGATGGCTAAATTAAGAATTTACTTTCTACTTCAAAAATAGGTACAAATTTCACCATCCTCAAACTTCATTAAATAATGAATTTTACTTTATTTACATACATCATAATATTGTCAATTGATGTTCTAAAACTGTTGTAATGTAGTAGCAAAAAAAAAACACTTCCTTAAAAGCTGGATAATTTTTAAAAATTTTAAATCTAATCGCAGATGTATGTATGTGCGTAGAGTTAGGGTATGTACACTGCGACCTGGTAGATCTATTGTGCCCTCCAACTGCTGCCCAGTCGTAAAAGTTGCCTTATCGGCTAGAGCAGGTCCCCTAGTCCTATTTCCATCAGGAACCTTAGGACGTTCGACAGCTCCTTCGATTTGATGTGTTCCAAAGAACCCCATCCTAGGGTCGTCTAGAGCGCTACACTCTGAAAGGATATGAGGTTATAGAGGTTTCGTACTCCTTCTCACAGAATCTACACTATTCTCTTTCTACCAGTCCAAGTTTCCTGAAGTGTCCCTTCGGGTGGCAATGCCCCTTCAAGATCCCTGTCAGAACTCTCAGTTGGCCTTTACTTAAGCTTATACATTTTTTGAATCTTTTCTAGTCGTAGTTCCCAGAAGTATCTTCGCTTGTCTCAAATCTTGCAGCTCTGTTCAATAATTCCAGCATTACGCTGCTACTGATTCCAGGGAAAGGCTCTGACCCCAGAAATGGTGTCTCAGCCCCTTTCCTTGCGAGCCTGTTAAATATTTCTTTCCCCTTTATCCCGGTATGTCGCGGTACCCACATGAGGATGACTTAATTAGGATCATAGATAGCAGTACAATAATACGTACTTGGCCTCTTGGCTTTACTTGACCCCAAGTTCTCTTAAATTTATAAAATTTTGCACGAATTTTTAGCAAAAGTTCATATTAATTACAATTCGGCTGTGAAAGAGTATATTTAATGTAAAAAATGCTAGAATATCTATTTAAATAATAGTAGAACGAATATTTCGAGATATCAAGGGCGCAAATTCCTTTTTGGGTGAAATGATGAGGAAAAATACATTGACCTCCACTTGACCTTAGGGGGTGAACTAAACCCACACTTTATACCACATCTGAACGTAGAATTGTTCGCTCTTATCTAATCTGGGGTCAAAAATAGGGGTGCCTATTTAAAAGTCCAACGTTGATCTTTTAATGACTTTGAGCATCAAGTTCAAGGTCAAGTTTGAGGTTACCATCAGTTGATCCCCTCTGAACCGTATAGGTTATATCTTGCTACCAGGCACTCTTAGTTCGAAATTCGACCCCCAACTTTAAAATTGATTACCCTGTGTATGTATTTTTTCGCGTGTGTTCTTAACCATATAAAATGATTTATAAAAAAAAAATAGGTGGATAATCTCGTAGCAACCTGAGATATAAATATTTTAGATTTTCAACCCTTATTTTGGGGGTGTCTCGGGGGTGAAGCCGTACTAATTTTTGCTCCAGATACACATTTCGACTGCTTCGATCGATTTAAATCTATTCCAAATAGATAATTTTAATTTTCAAAAGCGATCGTTTCGATATTTAGGTTCATGGAAATATTCCATTTTAGGAGAATTCCTGTCCTTTTGATTTCGAAAACTGTTTATTTCCGGACTTTGAGCATAGGAATACTCTTGATCAGGAGGGCGTGAAGTACAACATCAAAAATTCAGACGATTTGACCAGGAACTGCAACACATAAGGTTCGTGCGGGGTCCTTCACTAAATGTAAATTCATATATCTGGAAAATAACTTTTGACGAACAATAAAATTTTAGGTAGGTTGAAACAAAAATATTATTTTTAAATAAAATTTTTATAAAAAAATTGAACCGACTTCTAAAAGTGCGCTAAAAAGTGAAAAATAACTAAAAATTTTTGTATGAAATTGAAATTATTGAAGTTGGCGCCAAACTAATACCTGACAAAATGTGATTCGTATAAACAGATTAAAAATGCTTTATTTGTAATTGTTTTCTTACCATAATTTGTATATATTGGTAGTTATTTATTTCATTTAGAAATAATTTGGCGCCGACTTCAAAAATTTCAATTTCATATAAAAATTTTTAGTTAATTTTCACTTTTTAGCACACTATTAGAAGTCGGTTCAATTTTTTTTATAAAAATTTTATTTTTCGATTTTTGGTTTTGAATTCTTTATGATATTCATAAATTATTTGAACTAAGGGCTAATCGAGATTAGTGTACCTCGCAATGACTCCAAGGTGGCAAAAAAGTACTCATTTTATCCATAATTGTAAATCACCCTAAAATGAACCACAAAAAATTCTTTGATTCTTAGAGTTCTCCAAATACCAATGAAATTGTGTAAAACAAATATTTAGTCTGTCAAAACCTTCGAATATCGATATTTAAAGAATTTGAGACGTAAATTCCTTAGCACGATATAATTATATTGCATATTGAGTTTGTATAGGCCTCAAGAACCCCGCAATGTCAATTTTAGATAAAACCGAAAAATGTAAAATTTTTAGTCCCTCATACTGTATCTTATCAACCCCGTAATTCCAAATTTGAAAAAATGCAAATAAGGTAAAATTTTCAACCCACCATATTGGATCCGCCATATTAAATTTCAAAAAAATAATTTTAACGTCTTAATCTAATCTAAATCTAAACCCTTTAAAGCCCCCTAGTACCAATTTTAGATGAAATCCAGAAATTTAAAATTTCTAAACGGTCATATTGCATCTGACATATTAGATTTTCTTAAAATAATTTTATATTCGCTATTTACATCCTCAAAAACGATTCAGTTCTACATTTGAACAAAATCGAAAAATGTAAAATTTTTAGCCAGCTATATTGCGTTCGCCATACTGCATCCAGAAAAAATACTATTAAATTCATAATTTACACCCTCAAGAACCCTCTATATCAGTTTTGGAGAAAGTCGAACAAAATTGATTTTTTTCGTCCGCCATATTAGAACCGCCATATTGAATTTTTTAAAAATTATTTTAGATTCGTCATGTGCGACCCCGAAAACTCTCCCATACCAATTTTGGAGAAAATCGGACAAAATCGATTTTTTTGTTCACCATATTGGATCCGTCATATTGAATTTTTTAAAAATGTTTTGAATTCGTTATGTATAACCTCGAAAACTCCCCCATACCAATTTTGGAGAAAATCAGACAAAAATTTTTTCCGCCATATTGGATCCGCCATTTTGAATTTTTTAAAAATAATTTCAGATTCGTTGGGTACAACCCCGAGAATTCCTCTGTACCAATTTTGGAGAAAATCGAACAAAATTATTTTTTTTGGCCGCCATATTTTAAACGCCATCTTGGATTTTACTGCACCAATTTCATCTAAAAAAATATGGGACCACCGCAGCAACTTCCTGAATATAACGTAAAAAATTTCATTCAAATCCGTGCGGCCGTTCCGGAGTAATCGGTGTACATATATAAAAAAAAACATACATAGTCGACGAATTGAGTACCTCCTTCTTTTAGAAGTCGGTAAATAATTATATAACTTCCCTTTTTAATTTATATAAATTTAGTTATATATAAATCATGTATACCTATTATTTTGTAATCGCTTTACAATTTGAATCACAGAAATTATGTGCTTTTCGTGGTTATCTTGCTTAAAGTTGAATCCAATTAACGGAATTTTATCACCTCTACTGGCATTTCCAATTTATCGTGAACTTTCTCATCGATATCTAGAACAATTTATTATAAAAAAAAAGACATAACTTAAAATATATTTATTACATTATACAAACATGGGATTTTTTAAACAACGAAACACGTACTTTTTGAATAAAAAATATAAAACTATAATTGTTTTCAAAATAATTTAATTTGTATCTGGTACATCGTCGGAAGCGATATTTATAAATATGATTGAAAAAATGTTACCCTATTTTCAGCAAAAGCGTCTACTTAGTCGTTTAATTAGAGCTATAAAGAAGGCATATAAAACATAAGGATATTCATTAGGAATTTAGTCGTATCTTAAAAACTATATTAGATATCCGTATATTTAAATGTTACAAAAATAATTATTTTTTAAGTAGTACGAAAATGTAAAAAAAAATGATTGATTGAAGTATGTAGATATTAGTTTTTTCACAAAACCTGAAATTAAATCTTCTCTTCTAAACGTATTCACGGATTTATTGCACACTATTTGTGTTGACTGAATAAATAGATTGATGGTACTCAGTTCTAGAAGCTTACGCTTGGTTGCCTGCAAATCCAAACAGCTTTGAAATCTAACCTTGCTAAACTGCTTTAGGTGGTACTATTGTATCCACGAAATGTCTCTGAATCAGTTCCTTGAGCTCTGGGCACTTTCTGAACATATGATCAACTGTTTCATCTTTCTCCAGGCACCATCCGCATTATTATTTGTGTTTACATGTGTATAACTGATTTTGGCTGTTAACTGCCAATTTCTGTACATATGGCTAGAAAAAGCCAATTGAAAGGTTTAAGATAATTTTGTGAAACCGTGGTCAAAAGGATGGTTGGCCAGAAAACAAAACTATTGTTTGTTAGTTTGGCTTTCGAGAGATTATATTCTCATCATCAGAACTTCTACAAAAGAGAAAATGCCCTTCCTTAAATCTAATCATCATAAAATAAAAATAAATTAAAAACCTACCAAAATTAGTTCGTATAAAAAGCCAGGTTTTATCCAACGTAACAGATATTTTGCACTATGAATTAGGATTACATATTATGATAAAATATAATTTTTAAAAATCAAAAATTAATTTGTTCGGGAGCTTAAGTAATAGCACGTAGGCGCGATCCAACCGCAATTTAAGAATGAAAAATGACAACTGACACTCGGAACGAAAAGCCGTTTTTAATATGATAATAATACACTGTTCACAAGTTGTAAACCTCTCCGAGAGCAGAGCTAACAGTCGCGACAAAAATTCGTTATTGTATTGGATGTAGATAAAATACAGAAATTGTAACTTGAGATTATCATAACTGCTGGACTGTAATGTAATTGAACAATCAAAAGAGGCACACTCTGCACTCGGTTGGACTAATGTAAGAACAACAATAAAGAAAATGACTAAACGGTGTCTGAGTGAAAAGATTGAACTGTGAGGGACCTACCGCCATTTTTTCTCTACAACTAAAAAGTAATGGCGGTCAGTCCATCACCGCTCAATATTTTCAGTCAGATACTGTTTAGTCATTTCCTTTATCGTTGTTCTTATATTTGTCCAACCGAGTGCAGAGTGACAGTCTTAATCGCAATTTGCATCTTTTATCTACATTCAATACAATAACGAATTTTTGTCACGACTGATATCTTCGCCCCCGGAGTGGTTTCCACCTTGTGAGTAGTGTATTCCTCTTATTATATCAAAATGGGCTTTTTACGCCGAGTGTCAGTTGTCATTTCTCGTTCGTAAATGGCTGTTCGACAGCGTTCACGTGCTATTAGTTAAGCTCTCAAACGAATTCATTTTTGATTTCTAAAATTTTTATTTTATCATCGAGCAAAATGTTTGCTACTGTTAGATAAAACCTGGCTTTTTATAGATACTCACTCTGGTAGTTTTTTTTATTTTTATCTAATGATGAATAGATTTAAGGAACCATATTTTCTTGGTTGTAGAAGTCCTTATGATGAGAATAAAATTTCTCTAAAGCTAGAGCAACAAAAAATAGTTTTCTTTTCTGGTCAACCATCCTTTTGATTGCAGCCCTACAGAAGTGTCTTAAATCTTTCGGTTTAATTGGCTTTATATATATATATATATATATATATATATATATATATATATATATATATATATATATATATATATATATATATATATATATACTAGGCTGAGCTATTTTTTCCCTGTTGGTATATTTATTTTATTCCTTAATACTACCAGACCCCTAGAAATTTTTAATGTGTAATACTATCTAACAGTATTTATCGATGAAAGCAATGTTTGGAATCATTTATCTGACAGTAATAGTAAAATTACAGTAATTTTTAAGACTAAAAAATACTCTAAGAAGTCTCAAGAACCAAAATAGCAAATAACAATGTTAAATTGAAATATTTATGTAGGTCAAACAACAAAAATTGTCGTTAAATTTTAAATTGAAAAGTCTACAAATCCCCTAAATTTTTATAAACAAATCAAAAATATATGTACAATTAATTACACCAGATAAAATATATCTAAAATAAAATCGAATAAATCTTACCATTTTTAGTGTGCTAAAACCAAAAAAGTTAGAGGGGATATGGACAACTACAAAAATAGGCCACATGCCTAAAAAATTATCCTAACCTGCAGAAAATAAATGTCATAAATTGACGTCAAGTGGCTATATGGAGCAAGCGCAGAAAGAATTTTCATAGTAACTTTTTTGTATGAGGTTGGCAATATGAGAACCAGAATAACCAGAGCAGGATTTGCAAAAGTGGCGATCGGCGTCCTGGCGTATTCTTTGCCTTTAGTGTGGTCATTTGTTATCGTGCTCGAAGCTTGAAATTTTTTTGATTTTTTTGTTGTACCATGCAGTGATATTAGTTAAATTTTGGAATTTATATTTGTGTATGTTATCAAGACATTTGTGCAGATTTTTTATTTATAACAATGCATCAATGTGTAGTATTGTTTTGTAAATCTCGTTAATTCATTACTTTTCTTACATAAATTTTTTTTATTTTGATAATTTTTTACATTATGTTAATTCTAGGACATTTTTTAGAAAAAATTCGATACCGACTCCCTATTTCAAGATCGTGGAACACGATTTTGGATTTGGTTTTTCACTATTTTTCCTCACTTTCCTGGAAAACTAAAAAACGAAAAGCGTCACTTCACCAATCAATTTTAATCTTGAAGAAAAAACCGAACTTACATATTTATTTTCAATGGTACTAGTTAAAATATCATGTATGAAATATATTTCAGCTCTCTTTGTACAAATTCTAATGAACAAATTTTAAAAAACTTGTATTTTCAACGAAAAACCAAAAACACGTTCCGAAAATGCCATCGTCCAACAGACAGGTGAAAACGACTAATATTCTTTTGCCACGTTGCAAGATGCAAAATACTTTTGTGGTATAAACTATAAAATTTAACCATTTTTGTAATGTTTCATAGGGTCTCAGGGAAAAATTAATCCTAACCACACAAAATTTTTGTTCAGTTCAGGCTTAGCTTGATTTCGGTTAATTTGTAAAACTGAAACTAATCTGAACTAACCTAAATTGACTTAGACTTATACTTTCTTAATATGAACTATAAAATTTATCCATTACAGTTAACCATATAGTTTAATTTTTGTAATGTATAAAAATCCGCAAAATTAATCCTAACTACCCAAAATTTTTGATGAGAAATTATGTGAAGGACTACCAATCTGTGAAAGAAAAGAATATATGTGAATTTCACAGAAATCGTATTTGCAATCTGGCAATGGCGCTAATTTTTAGGATTTTAGGGACTAGTCACACCACTATTTAATGGCAGAAGCCATTTTGTTTTTATTTGTTTCGATTTGATTTTTGATAATTTTCTTGATTTTTCCGATAAAATTGTGCAAATTTATGAATTTCTGTATAATAGAAAGTGGGGAATTTGTGGCTGCAACAAAATTTTAATGTTTTAGTACAAAAAATTGAACATAACCTGAAAAGCGTGCTCACTGTGTTCCGCAAAACTGAGAAAAAATTATAGAAAACGAAGGTCAGAATCGTGTTCTACAACTTCGAGATAAGGAGAAGTACCGAAATTTTTTCAAAAAAACGTCGTTTTTCTAGATTTTCTCTAATGCATATTTTTACCGAGAGAATTATGTTTAAATCTATTTTACGTCAATATTTATTTTATTAATAATTTAATAATGAACTCTAAATTGAAAATTTCCAATATAGTCACATAATAAAAGGTTGCTCAAGTCCGCTCCTGCCCCTGACCTACTGGGCAACTACCGTATAATTCCTTTATGGGGAGTACAGTTTTACATGCCCGACCTAACTTATTTTAGGGTATTCCTCTTTTTAATATTTTAATATTAATTTAAGAGATACCTGATGTCATGTTTCCCTATATATTAACAATGTAACCGCAAGAATGCACGTGGTATATTTGTGTTGTTATTAAAAAACTTGTTTTTGAAAACTGCAACTAAGTTCTTAATAATCTTGTAAACAAAGCAACTTATTTCAATTTTTATCATAGAATTGAGCAACAAATCATTTTTCAAAATCTGGCCACGTAGACCTAATATTTTTTAAGACTTGAAAGCAGTCAAACACAAATATTTTTCCAGATATTAAAATAATTTTACTGGAATTATATTCACTTCAATGATTCCTACGGATTTTTCTGTAAGGAAATATACAAGGATAAAAAAGTGTGGTGCAGTAAGTTTAATATTTTATTTTTTGTCCAAATTTCTTAAGAATGTCATGTTCCCACCTGACGAAATGGACTTCATTATATCATTTAGTATTTAAAAGTAATTGTAAAAATATTAACTGTTTTCAAATAATACTACTGCCGAATAATAATTTTAACTCATACTTCATAACCTTTGCCGCTTTTCCAAGTAAATCTTCCTATTAATTTACTCGTATATATTTAGCTTTATTTCTTATATTAACATTTTCACTAAGTTGCGAATTCTATGACAGTGAAAATTAACCTGCCAAGTGAGAATTGAATATACATTCAAGCCAGCGGCAATGAAGATCTTTATTATCTGATATATATGTAAATATCTCTCTGATTCAGAATTAGAATGTATAACTTTATCTCCATCAAGAATTTCGCAGAGATCTTGTCGAAAATAAAGACCCTAATAATTTAATTATACGAAGTTTGCTTGAAGAGGTATATTGTACTGACCGTAACTAATTTACTAGTGATTAAAGCGTAAAGATTTGAGGGAGATATTACACAATAATATGGTGTTTGGGGTAGACTATATTTCTTAAAAAAAAAACAAATCCGAGCATAGCGAAACCGGGACGATCAATTTGTCATATTCCAAAATTCGAGTTATAAATAATTTTTAATAAAACCACCATAAATGTTTCGATTTTACCAGGGTTAATTTAAAACACACTTATTTCTTGCATCGGCTAAATTCTAATATTGTGATATATGATCCATTTCTGTGGTGCTGCGACAACTCAATCAGAAGAAATATTCTAGCTTAAAATCTTGATAAAGGATTAGGTATTGTCAGATGACAAATATTTTTAAAATGTGTTTATCGAACTTGCATTGTCTATATTTCTGTTTATTTTTACGGCGTTTCGATTACGTCGTATCTCTAATCGTTATCAAGTATAAACTGAATCTTTTGTCGTAAGGCTATGAGCTTATATAGGGAGTACGTCCATTGAAGCGCAAAGTCTCATTTCACTGTACACACCTCAATGATTTGATGTTACAAAGTAGTGGTTGCCAAAGATTAGGTATTTTACCACTCCATTATTATTTTTATTGTAAGCTGCTTCTATAAAGTTTCTTTTTTTCATGTTGGGTTCCATATATATTACCGCAGCTTCAAACCATTTCATAAGGTGTTGTTTATCCCAGACGTGTTCTGCTATACCTGATCTCCACGTTTCTCCTTTTTGTGCATGAGTTTTATGTTCCTTAATTTTAACTCCTGTTGATCGCCTGGTTTCTCCAATAAACCACACTCACATGGAACTTTGTGAACACATTTTTTCTTATCAGTAATTTTTGGTTTTGTTTTTGTTTAGCTCTAAGTGTATTACCTGATTTAAAGGTTGTTTTTATATGATAACTGCTGGCAATTAGTTTTATTTTCTCCGAGGTTCCCTCAATCTACGGAATTGTGCAGATGAAATTGTGGTCATTGTTTTAAAATTATTTATACCACCGTCAATTAATTTTAAAGGATAATCATTCTGTTGTAAATCGGATTTAATATTTTCTAACTTTTTTTCCAGCGAATCGGCATTATTACATATAAATATAGCGTCATTATGGTATATGTTGGTTTTCTATATATTGAAGTTTTAATAGTTTCGTTTGAACCATTTACCATGACTCCGAGGAAGGGTCCACGGTAAATTTAATTGTAAGTCGAATGGTGTTTAAATGTTTCAAGAAATCACCAAGTTCTTGATCATTACCTTTCCATACGATGAAGATATTAGACTTTCGGTTTCAGTGTTGCTGTTTCTATGGCATAAGTTTCGAACCATTTCATATATATATATATATATATATATATATATATATATATATATATATATATATATATATATATATATATATATATATATATATATTGGCGATGACTGGAGAGAGAGAGAAGAACTCATTGGAAACCCTTCGTCCTAAGGATAGAACTGGTCCTTTAGTGGAAAATTAGTACTACATAGGCAACACTGCAAATAATAAATTACCCTTTCTAATGGTAACGCGGTTCGATCTGATAGTGTTGCATCATTTGAAATTCTAAAAAATATGTCTAGTGATTCCCCTAATGGTATATTAGTATACAGACTTTCCACATCAAAACTTATTATTCTGCTGTCTGGCTCTAGATTAATGCTACTAATAATGCTCACGAAATGTGTAAAATTTTTAACATATGTGTTTGTCTTACCTTCTAAATGTTGTATGATTTTTAGAAGAAATTTCGCGTTGTTGGGGATCCTCTGGAGCTGGTTGCTGGTTTCAATAGTATGTTCATTTTTATGAATTTTCGGTAGTATTGTGTAGATTTTGAACTCTATGGATTTAGTTGGGTGACGAGCCAGTTGTCTATATTTTCCTTTGTCCATGATATCTTCGACTTTTTGGTCGCATGTTACGATGTCCATGATCACCATTATATTTTCCTTGTCCGCTGGTAGAATCTTTATTGATTCCATATAACTAACAACCTACGATCGGTGCTCACACCACTCTACAGTAAGCCACCACATTTTTACAGACTATCGAAAATTCATAAAACGAATATACCGTTGAGACCAATAACCAGATCCAGAGAATCTCTAATACGGGAACACATACGTTAAAAATTCAACACACACAATACAAATGTGCTATTAGAGGAATCACTACGCATAATTAAAACTTGACTTTCAAATGATACAACACTATCAGATTGAACCTCGTTACCCCTGGATGTGGTGATGGGACGTTTAGAGTGTTACCTTACTTTCAAGTAAAGGACAAGTTCTACGCTCAGGATGATGGACTGCCGATGGGTTCTTTACTCTCTCCAGTCCTAAATATATATTTAGAATGGCTCGAAACTCATGCCATAGAAACAGCAATAGTAAAACCGAAAGTCTGGTTGAAATATGTTGATGATACCTTCATCGTATGGAAGGGCAATGATCAAGACCTTAATGATATCTTGAAATATCTAAACAACATTCAACCTATAATTAAGTTTACAATAAAAAGAAAGGTAAAAGATCAATTACCTTTCTTAGATGTCATGGTGAACCATTCAAATGAAACTATTAAAATTCAATTTACAGGAAGCCAATACATACTGGACAATATCTTAACCATAATTCTAATCATCTTATTGTAACAAAATGGGGAATTATACGCAACCTCTATAATCGCGTTGTATATATGTGCAATAATGCCGATTCATTGGAAAAAGAGGTAGCAATATTAAATACAATTTGCAACAGAAAGGTTATCCGTTAAAGTTAATTGACGATGTTATAAATAATTTTAGAACAACGGCCACTGGACAGCAAGAAACATATTCCTTTTTCACAATACCGTACACTAAGGAAACCTCGGAGAAAATAAGATTAAATCCCAGCAGTTACAATAAAAAGACAACCTTTACATAGGGAAATACGCTTAGAGCTTACTTACCAAAAAAAAATAATAAAAATTACTAATAAGAAAGAATGTGTTTACAAATTTCCATGTGAGTGTGGTGAAATATATATTGGAGAAACCAAGCGACCACTAGAAGTTAGAATTAAGGAACATAAAACTCATACACAAAAAGGGAAAACGTCGAGATCAGGTATTGCAGAACACGTCTGGGATAAACAACACCATATAAAATGGTCTAAAGCTGCGGCAATATGTTTGGAACCCAACATGAAAAAAGAAAATTTATAGAAGCAGCTTACATTACAAGTAATAAATGAATCTTCAGTAAACTCAATATTGAGACATCTAATCTTTGGCGACCACTACTTTGTAACATCAATTCATAGAGGTGTGTACAGTAAAACGAAACTTTGCGCTTCAATGGACACATTCCCTATATAAGGCAAAACATTTAGTTTATACTTGATAACGATTAGAGATACACCCTAATCGAAACGCCGTAAAAATGAATAAAAATAAAATAAGTCCGATAACCACATTTTAGTCAATCTTCAACATTGTCTCCCACCTTCAAACAACCAAATATTTATAACAGACTCAGGGTAAGTAATATATATAAATGCTGTAGCGAAACGCGTTATAGATGGGAACATATGATGCACTAATAATCCGGTAATATGTCTGTTCGTTGGTATGGTTTCTTGCAGAAACTTGCTACACATTTATCCATAAGCATTTAACTTTTTTAATGTTTAGTAATTGTTTTATCGTACTTTTTACAAGATTCGAAGTGATGTGGTAAAATTTTTTCCCATTCTTGTCGAACTCGATGCTATAATACGTTTACCGGTGAAGACTCGTAGTTATTTAGTAGAGCATGTTTTAATTATAACCACAAATTTTCAATTGAGTTTAGCTCACAACTTTACGCAGGCCACTGTAATATCTCGAAGTCCTGAGAAATAAGCTAGTTCTTTACTATTTTGGCCGAGTATTTTGGAAGGTAACTTCATTTATCGGTTGGATTGAATTTTAAAATATCTAGTACATTTCTTTATTCATATTTCTGATTATTTTGTGAATAGGACCCAGCCCATAAACTAACGTAGATTCCCAAAGCTTAATTTTACCTCTCCCGTGCTTTATAGTCTCAATAATATCTGTTTGATTAACTGATTCACCTTCCCTTTTCCATTTTCACTGGCGACCGTCAGTTGTGTATCAATTGATCTCTGTCTCAGCTGACCAAATTACTTGCATTCAATTTTCTTCTGTCCAGTCTTTATACTGCTTGCAACGTGTCGAAATGAGTTCCTAGACTATAAAAAAATAGCCTTTTAAATAATTTGTTTCGTCTTCTATTGTGGACGTTAAGCTGAGTACTTTGCAGAATAGAGTTTTTTACCCTTATCAGTATCTGAAAAATATTTTATCTTTTATCTTTATGAAGAAAAAGACCAGGTACAACTTAGGGCTCAGAAAATCCAGCAGAATATTTTTCTTTAAATATTAACACTGCAGATCTCGAAAGAACTATCTGATATCTCTAAAAGGTCTGAACAAAACGCTAGCGCAAATTCTTGAAGGTGAAAGATGAGAACCTTGCCCAATTAATCGCAGTTCAAGTTGATAGTTTCCGAAAGAAAGAATATCCAGGACATATTTTTTTAAAAATCTTTTGTAAATAGTCATAATAAAAATAATAGCTTAATTTGCACTAAATTTAGTGTGGGATTAGAAATCGAGCCCAGAATACAATTTCGATGCACCTTTCAGCTTCGTAACTTTTTTGTACCTTGGTATATTATTTTATCTAATGGATTTATTACTGGTTGACATCTCTTGCTCAAAAATTCTACTTGGTGGGTGTCACTTCGAGCAGTTGTTTCTGAAAAAATTGAATTTAACTGTTTTATTGCGTACTAATACTCTTCGTAGCCCCCATTCATATTTTTTGAGGCTTAAGACCAGTGTATGAAATTTAGAACACTAACACAGCAACAACAATAAAAATTTGCATGGCAATAAGCTAACAATAATAATTGTAAGAAGAATTGGCAAAAAATCAACAAGAAGTCAATAAAAAATTTTAAACAGAAAAATTTTACTTATTTAATTTTTTAATTAAACTCTAAGTAAATGTTCATAATAACTTCCGTTTTTATGTACACAAATATCGAAAAAAATTGATCCTCTGGCATAAAGTATTTACTGAATTTTGTATTCGTGCCTACAATTCTTCTTCGGTGTTTACAGGTCTATGGTATATGATCTGTTTAGGATTTTCCCATAAAAAGTAATCTGTAGGCGTTAAATCCGGTGAGGGAGATGGTCATTTGGAGAAGAATCATTTTCTTTGCCAATCCGTCGATTTTAAATATTTCCATTTGCATGAAACACATATTTTTTCAAGCAGCTAGAGCAAGATCATACAATAAATTTGACAATATTACTGGGGATTCTAGGTAATTCAAACTATTTAAACAAGGTGTTAACATGACAGGACCAATAATAAATCTGACAGTGAACCATACCCATAAGTCAATTTTAAATTCATGTTAATAATGGACAATACAACAGGGTCGTTACGTAAATTTGTCATATCTCTTCTTATAAAGGAAGACTTGTCGGAAAATTAAATCTTTTTATTAAAATTTACTCTCTCCGCTCACCAATGAATTGTCGGAAGCGTGGTCTCAATTTGATGTCGAGATGTACAAGTCTTGTACTGTCTAAGAGTGAAATAGATGCAACAGCTGTTCTAAAGTCCTATATACTATATCTTTAGAAACTCTAAGTTCCTCAACCTCCGATGTCTTGTTGTTAAATTTCCATCCATAATCAATAGTTGCAGGAGCAAAACGACCGATTTTTCGAAGACGCTCTTCAACAGTGGCAAATGTTTTGTTGGCGTTACAAGTCTATTTGAGAATCTTTCTCCGTATACTCTCACCGACTCGCGATCATTTACTTGGCAATAACCATAAACTAATATCAAATAGGTTATTATGACTCCTTCAGTGTAATAGTCGGTCATTTAATTGAATCGTTTAACAATACTCTTTTGTAACTAATAACTTATCATTGATAGTCCGTTGCTATTTAAGTTTTTATTGCTGCCGCCTTCTTGGCTCTTAAATACGCCCTAAATTTTCTAGACCAGTCCTGAGCCTGGATAAAGTATGAAGGAGGTTAAGACAAGTCTCTTTAAGCAATAAGAATTTTAAATTCGATTATCACCGAAACGACTCTTCGAAGCGATACCTACTGGAACTTTTTTGGATAAAATATCTCAAGAAATAATAATTTTTAATTAGAAATCGAATCTACCCAAGTACAAGAAAATAATGAAGCTTTAGATATATGCGAGGTGCTGCTGGATTGGCCCTCTGCGATGTAAATCCAAATTATAATCAGATTCCGATTTCTCTTCCTAAAAAACCACAAAATATCAAATTTAGTATAAATCAATCTATTATTAAGATATATATTTACAACAATATTTCAAAAATATATAACTTGGACACTCGGGAACTATCAATTTTTGGACTAAAGTAAACTGGGCTAGGTACTCAGAAATTTTCACTAGTGTTTTGTACACATATTTTAGAGGCACCCTGTTCTACCTTTTTCATCAGCAAATGGTGGAGCTGAACTAATAGCTCCCACATTTGTGTCCCTGCTTAAAAATATTTTGATATGTTAAGGAATAAGTGGAGATCCTTAGCAAAAGAAGTTAACTATTTAACTAGACGCACCGAGACACCTAGGTTTAATTTCATATTGAATTAAATTATTTCACCTAGAGAATGTTATTTTTGCAAAAATGTGTTTGATAGAATAAGGCAAATCAAAGAAAAAATGCACCAAGGGGCGCTCTGATTAACATTTTATTTCATTTAAAATAACAAAACAACATGTACCTCATACCCGGAAAAGATTTTCCATTTTAAATTCAATGCAAACCAATACTATATATTCATTGGTTAAATTAACAACGAATTCATTTAAATATTTTAATTTCAATAAAAGCTCTCAGTGAGCGAAACTGGATGATATAATTTCCTTTTTAATAATAGCAATGAGAAAATTTATGCGAAAACCCGTTTACGTAAGGAAAAATAATAAGCTCATATTTATGTAGTATGTAAATAGGGATATTTTTCATAGAATTTACATGAAGAACCTATGATTAAATAAGTTATGCTAAAAGCATTCTTGGATCTTAAAATATGAAAACCTTTTTATTAGGCGGGTGAGAGAGTTTCCGAGATAAAAGTGAAATTGTTTTATTATACTTTTGCTCTTCTATAGCAGCCGTTCTATATTTCGTACCCTTAAAATACAAAGAAAAAACTTAACTTTGAATTAATATACTGCACGTTTTATCTTTATTAATACAATCAATTTTATTAGAAATTTGATAAATTTGTATATAGCCTTAAATTAGAGATTTTAGTTATCACCATATATATACACGACCAATTCAAATAAAAAAAATTAGGTATTAACACACACCGTTTGTGGCTATTATATGTTGCACTTCTCGGAATGTGGATGATCTTGGAAACTGGTCACCTGATCTTGATCAGGCATGGCTTAAAACCAAGTATAGGCTTCTGGATGAGTGACGAAGCATACATACACCAAGTATTCAACTCACAATATCTCGCTTTGTGCATTTAGAACAAAATATTATCCTGTTCATTTTTATAAATTAGCCTATTGTAGATCCTACCTGTAAGAAATTCAGCATTAAAATTGCTGACAGAGTGTACGAGGTGTCCTATTTTCGACAATTTTAGGGGCTATTTGAGTTATTTTCAAAGATAGAGTGTTGGAGTTTTCATTTTAGTGTACTAATTTTTAACGAAACGAAAGATTCCGGTGTCAAATTTGTCATAGCTCTCTTAGTTTTTAATCTACAGGGTACTTTTAGGCACATCTCGTATTTCCGTTATGCGTTAATTTATCAAGAAGGTAGTTTTTACAGAGTTTTTTACGCAGAGTTGAGTGGCGACGTCCATTTTTTTAAAGTTTAGTTTTTGAGATATTAACCAAATTTATGGTTGTTTAAATAGCACACCCTGTATACTATTTTAGATATTAATTAAGTATAATTTAGATTCTTTAAAAATATGTACTGTGTTTATTTTATTTTGAAAAACAAGGCCAGAATTCGATATTTTCAATAATTTACTTTATTTGT
Organism: Diaprepes abbreviatus; assembly: GCA_034092305.1. Classification (NCBI taxonomy): domain Eukaryota; kingdom Metazoa; phylum Arthropoda; class Insecta; order Coleoptera; family Curculionidae; genus Diaprepes; species Diaprepes abbreviatus. Next base: position 2,365,922 of record JASJET010000303.1, read on the forward strand.
AAAAGTAGGCCGGGCCAATTTATAAGAAACAAAAGGCAATTGTCCAGAACTTGACAGTTTTGTCAGATTGTTATTATTTATGAAATATTTTTGTTACGCAGGTATTTTTATTTTACTTTTTATTGGTTTTGCATTTACAATGGCCGTTTATGATAATTATGAAAAGTATGATATGTTGGTAAGTTTTAGTTCTCAAGATGTTTCCAAATTATATTTGAATAGGTAATGTATATAAAACGTTTTCATTATTAACTTCGCATATCCGGCGATCGTTTTTGTTCATGTTAGGTATCCAGAAAAAAGGCAATCTTTTCCAGATATATTTGCTCGTTTAAAAAGAAATATAATTGAGCACGGATCTTTTATTCAGCCGCGTCCCAAAACATACATCAGAGAAGACAGGGAGAGAAAAGAAACAAATCCGTTATTTTACGCAGCAGCAACAACTTCATCATCCTGTAGAAAAATAGAGAAAGAAGTTTGTGTAGCAAAATCCGACGCTGAAAGAATTTTGAAAAAGTATAAATACTATCCATATAAATTTAAAAGAATGCAACATTTACATTCCGGAGATGATGAACGCCGAGTAATGTTTTATCAATGGTATTTGGAACAAATCTGAACCAACGAATCTTTTGGCAGATTTGTCATCTGGTGTAACGAATGTTATTTGCCAAGTGCGGGAATTTTTAATCGTCACAACACGAGGCATCCGTCTGCATTAAAACACCATTTAATTTTCGAAAGGGCACAACAAGGACGCTTCGGAGTTGGTGTCTTGGGTTTTATTTAGGGCCGATGCATAGCCTACAGGATGTATGAAGGAGGTCTCACAGCACCTAGATACCTAGAAATCCTTGCGGAAATTATTCCTGAATTGCTTGAAAATTTTCCAATGACCCATTTCAACTCCATTCATCTTTAACAAGAAGCTGCCCTGAGCCACAACTCTTGGCCGCTAAGACCATTTCTGGACAATATCTTGCCTCAAAGATGAATAGGTGCAAATTGGGTAGTGAGATGGTCACCACGATCTCCCGATCTTTTCGTTTGGATTATTTTTGTGGTGTTTTAATGCAAAATCAAGTGTATAGCGCAACTTCGTGAGACAATTGGTCTGGCTTTCCAAACTCTTCATAATAAGATACTACATAATTACTATTATCATTCTGTTAATGTTAAGGTTACAGAGTTCTTAAATGTGTGTAAATTTTTGTCAGGACTGGACTGGAGATAGCGTTAGCTGCATGTTATACCCTACATAAACTATCGTTAATACGTAGTGTTTAAGCTATGATTTTCAATACTACTGTTAATGTCTGTATTTGTTGTGTTTTGTGGCACTAGTTTAATCCAACTGGTTGGCAGTTATTACTGCTAGTAATACATGTCGCTTCAGCGAAGCACAGTATTTGTTGGAACAAAAAATATATTGATGATTAGCGTTCGACCTGCATATGTTTACATTACGGAGGTATTTTCTGCGAAACTCAACTTTTATATGCTACTGAATCGATTAGAGAATGTTCCAAGTGTATTTATTGTTTCAAACTATATATAAAAGCGTGATTTTTGGCTACCAATGCAACCGAAATTTCTCTAAACACCTTTTTCAGTCTCTTTAAATGATGATTGCATACAAAAATGTTAAAAAATTGATTGCAGAAATACCAAAACAATAATTAAAAATTTATAATGCTTAAACGATGAATGTGCTGCTTTATCGATATTAAATGAAACAATAAATGAAGATAAGTAAAGAAATATCGCTCAACAAATGCTTTTATTAAATGAAGAAACAAATGAAGCGAAGGAAATTAGGAAGAAGAGACCGATCAAATTCACTGCTTTGGAATAATTTTTAACGATATTTGACGGGTTACGAAGTAATGGCATTTTCATCCTTTTATCCCTCATATACAATTATATGTGATAATATTTCTAAACTGATTACTTGATACTTCTGGAAAAGTATACTTACTTTGTACTTTTTGGTTCACAGAAAGAGAACTCCTTATACAGGGTTTCCACGAAAATGTTTGAAAATTCCCGGAAAAAAAACAGGTGAAAGGAATGATACAATCTTATATAAACTTTTTTCGTATAGGCCCCCCTCTTCGGAGATATGGGCTCTCAAACAGCTGCAATGGAATCAAATTTTTTACACGTAATTATTGAATCACCAGATATATTTCAATTTTTTTTTATGATGTATACCAGATAAGACCCTCCAAATTATATTCCAAGAAAGTATTGTAATTTACAGCTGCAGAGACAGATTAGCTGTGACACTCATAACCCCATTTGTTTACTCCCTGTATGATAAGAACTTTGGACAACGTTTTTTATATATCTCTAACTACTGACTAAAAATTAAGTATTCTTCATTCATGTTGCTAATCCTAACGGTTTTAGAAAAAACGTCACTTTATTTACACTGTTAGCCCCCTCGCTTCTGTCGGGTTGAATACGAAAAAGCGGAATTTTTCCCTATCACCATAATTTCAATAAAAAGTTAAACTAACTGCTGAGTTAAACACTTCGTAAGAGTGTTCAACATAGGCTCCATGAAGTTTGGTAAACTCGCGAGCACGACGAATTGAAGACGGCTGTCCTCGCCGCATTTAATCACAATGAAACGTGATTTTTCGTAGAAGTTCGTCCCTACTATCGACTGAAGAAGAACATATAGACAATAGGTACTCCTCTACCTATCCAACGGTTTGGATAGGTAGACGAACTGCTCCCGTACAGCAACGCTGAAATGAGGTGGTGCCCCATCGTGCATGTAAAACATGTTTCGGCGGGTTTCAAGTGGTAAGTATTCTACTAAATCGTGAAAAGCGTTCTGGAGAAACTCCAAGTAAAGTTCTCCATTTAGTCATTCCGGCAATACGAATGGTCCAAACAAAAACTTGCCAATGATTTCTGCCCAAACATTCTTTGATTAAACTGATGTTGATGATACGAAACAATAGTTGCATGAGGATTTTCATCCGTCAATACATGTGAGTTCTGTAAATTTATGATATTATTTTAACTTTTAATAGTGCTAATGAATACGGGAAAAATTTTCAGGAATCATTTCATGTTTTTTTTTCAAATGATATGGATATAACAGCTGTTCTTGAAGAACTTCATGTACTATTGTTTTCGACGTATTAAACTGTGCTGATAATTTTTGAGTGCTCGTTCAAGTAGTATCATCTACAGCATTTAAAATAATTTTCTCTAATTACGGCCTACGTACTGTTCTTCCCCTTCGGCACTTCTTTTCCCAAATTTTCTAAAATTAAGAAGAAATTTAATAATATTAACTTATTAAATGGAATCGCCTACAATTCTCCCTTACACGTTGGTCAATTCGTTGAAATGTTTTCTGATCTGGAAGAGTACGATAAGGATATATGTCGTGATATAACCTCCTGGCTTCCAAAACATTTCAAGATGCAAAACCATATATCAGGTACATATCTGCATACTCAATAAACGTGTATTCCATATTTCGAATCATTTCACAATTAATATCACCACGAAATCCAAAAATCAGTATATTAATATCCGAGTAAAGAATCAATGTGTCAGTGATGTGAAAGATGACAAGTTCTAAAATGGAGGATATTTATTTCTTTAGTTCCTAGCAAATTTTGCAACAACAATATTTGGTTTTTGATGCCGATAAAATAAAACACATTTTTTGTCTACCTAGGTCGAACTACAATTCATATAATTAAACATTTTTAATTAAAGAGGCAAACTTTAATTTAGAATCGATTTTTTTTATCAAAAGGTTTTAAGGTTGAATATTTGATAGGAACATGATGGGAATAAAATGACGTTTTATCGAAAATGAGGTCATGAGTGTCACAGCTAGTCCGTTCCTGCAGCTGTGAATAATTCACAATAATTTCTTGGATAGTAATTCGAACGGTCTTACCTAGAATATATCATATTAAGAAAAAATTGAAATATATTTCATGGTTCAATACTTATGTATAAAAAACTTGATTCCATTGCAGTTCTTTGGGAGCCCCTATCTCCGAAGAGGAGGCCTGTACGAAAAAAGTTTATACGAACTTGTAGTATTTCTTTCACATGTTTTTTTCATATCCGTTTACCACATTTTCCCGGACATCTTGTGCATGAATATTTTAAAAAATATGCATTTTAATAAAAATCACTAGCATGATTGTCCGTAATTTTCTATGAAAAATCACTCTCTCAATGGTACAATTACTATTATGACTACAGCATTTTATTGAGAAGGTCTATTAAGCCAAAATTAGGGAATAAGTTCAAAGCATCATTTCGCAGCTGCAAAATTTAAGATTACAGTTAATAGTTTACGATTATGATGAGTCAAACGCATTCTTAGTTAAATTGCTTAAATTTAATTAAGGATGTGTTTATCATAATCGTAAACTAGTATGGATTCCACTAAGTGACGACCAACAAAATCAAATTGCTAAAGTTTCTACTCCTTATTGTCATTGGTCAAACAGTTTGAATTAAGTGAAAATATTTTTCAAATATGTGATAATACTATCACCAAATCAAGAAAAAATTTATACTTGAAATAGGTGTGATTGACTAATTAATTTAAATTTTAAATTCATTAGTATCCAGGATCAGCTGATATCTGCTCATAGGCGAGAGATTAGACGGTATGACGACATATGTCTGGTTACCTGAGTATCTGCAATTTAAATATATAAGTGGGGTATAACTTGCATATAGAACGTTGTTCATTACTTAATAGAAGAGATTCAATTGTTCTTGTAAAGCATATAATTAATATTTTTTAGATCATATTTTGTTTCCTGGTAAGAGTTCAACAAGAGTCAACAGATTCCAGTCTAATTGAGCGAGATTTTAAATAATGAGTTAAAAAATTATTTTTTCCTGGTTAAAACTGATAATGAAGAAAAGGATTCTTTCTTGCACTGCGAGTTTAGCTGAGTTTCCTTCAATTTCTTAATAATACAAAAACTAGTAAAAATATGGCTGGATAAAAACCAATAGATATAAGATCTGATATTTATATGAGACCGGGATAAAAAAAACAATGAGATTAAACTGAATGTGGAATATTTACATAATCGTTAAAAAATCGCGTTTTTATGCATTTTTGATTGAAGAAGTCAGCTGAGTGAATTGATATAATGTGATTGGGAACATCTAGAATCTATCGCAACACTTACTGTTTGATGACAATCAGGTCTATTTAAAATAAGATACTTGTATTCTGATCTCATTGAGGGTAAATTAGTAATCTCGAAGTAAAACAAATTTTCGATTTAGGTCAAGGCGCTTGCTAGAGATGATCGTTACTACAAAATGGATCAAAAGAGATTGTTTCATCGCAGCAGTTCGCCAGATCTAAGTAACTAATGACAGCTTTCATATTTGGAGTAGGATATGTGCAAGAAGTTGCATTAACGAACTACAATAAAATGAAATTATTCTGTTAGCTAAAAAGTTTATCACATTAATACCTAATTCTATACTTTTAATATTGCCTCTGGAAGAAATGATGCTTGCTCTTTCAATTAATGCTCTTCTGTTGTCATTCATTTGGTATTTGGTTCCCAAATCCTGAAGCAGAATAACTTAAGATGGTTTTCCTGTTGACACAAGCTCGTTGTTGCTGTGTTTAATATTTAGGCTTTTTAGAGCTTCTTTAGAAATAACATTGTCAAATATAGATGTAACCTTTATTTTAGAATAAATATACTAACTTCAAAATTAGCCTATATTATTACAGAAATTATATTCTCAGTTTCTTTTTACATGTTGTATCGTATTTCCATTTTGGTTCCTTCTGAAAGATCTGTAGATTTTTCTTTATGATGCGATTTATTTTTTCTAGGATAGGAAAGAATAGTGTTTTCTTTCTTCTTTTTTAATAGCATATAAAGGTTTCCTTGAAATTTTGAGAGCAGAGGTTACCCTCTATAAATTAGTGATAGTTAATTTAAAAATATTTATCACCAAAAATATTTTTTGACCTCTTGAACAAATGAAAGAGGAGAAAATTGGTTTAAAATTACGTACGAAGTGGCGAGATTGTAGATACCGGCGACAAATTTAAAGATTGAATATGTTTGTCTGAGTAGCTACGGATTTTCAATAAAAATAATAAATACTTACCGGCAAAAAAACTATAAAACAGTAATTAATTGCTTTTATCATATATGAAATAACCTTCTGTGTCAAATTTACTTAAATGTCCTAAATTTCTCAAAATTACAATATAAATAAAACTTGAACGAGAGCTGTAAATAGAATAATGTATGAACGCAAGAATCAAAGAGAATGGTTATAATTATAAAAGGATGTGGCTAGTTTATCTCGGTTGTCCATTTCTATCTTACTTTACTCCTAATATCAGATTATTCGCAATGTATAGTTTGGATAAAAGGAATTATGTTATATTTAATACCCTATTTTAATCGAGTTCTAACAAAATGTGGATCTAAATTCGACCACTGGCGATAAATTTAAAGGTTGGAAGTGTTTATGTGTCTGGCTATGAATTTTCAATAAGAACAATACATGCTCACTCGCAATAAACTATAAAATAATAATTAATAGCTTTTACCATATCTTTTGTTTCAAATTTACTTAAATGTCCTGAATTTCTCAAAATTACAACATAAATAAAACTTGAAAGATAGCTGTCAATAAAATAATTTGAAACTGCAGAATCAAAAGAATATTTTTAATTATAAAACGATGTGACTAGTTTATCTCCATTGTCCTTTTCCATCTTGTTTGACTCCTAATGTCAGATTCTTCGCGACATATGACTTGGATAAAAAGAATTATGTTTTGGTTTTGTTTAGTTCTCTTTTTTTAATCGATTTCTAAAAAAAATAGAGATTCTAAATTCGACAACCATGTATTTTTTTATATATGTACATCGATTACTCCGGAATGGTAGCACAGATTGAATGAATATATAACATATATATATATATATATATATATATATATATATATATATACATATATATATATATATATATATATATATATATATATATATATATATGTGTGTGTGTGTGATCGAAGGTTTTAGGGCATTCCGTGTATGTGCTGAGTCTTAGTTCAAGTCTCGTAGACGCCGTACAGTGAGCTTTGAAAATGGTGAGTAAGATTTCATCGAAAACCCAGCTGTCTTACAGTCCTGAAAGGGATGCCCGAAAACCTTCGATTACACATCACACCCGTGAGAATATCCACCTTAACATATATACATACATATATATATATATATATATATATATATAAGCTTATATTATTTTGGCCGAAATTTTTTCAGTAACATCCAAAATGGTAATAATAATTAATAAAGCTTCAAAAAAAATAAATTTTCCCAATTTTCTTCAAAATTGATATGAGGTGGATTTTCCGATTTAGTCCAAACTGGTGTTGTGAAGTTTTTGGAGTTTATATCAAAGATCTTAAACTAATTTTTTTAAATAATGCAGGATGAAATATATGGGAATTAAAAATTTACGTGTTTCAAGTTCTTTCAATATCGGTATTGGTGAGTTTGTGGTGGCCTTGGTTACGAATCTAAAACCAATTTCGTTAAATTTAAAATAGCAGATTTAATATTTGTTTGGTACAATTTCATTCAAGCCCGGTGTTTGGATAATTAAAGAATTTTTGTTGTTCAGTTTAATGTAGTTTACAGTTTTGTTTAAAACGGGCCCTTTTCTGCGACTTTAGAAACTTGACCCATTTCAAAATTAAAAATCGAAAAATAAAATTTTTATGAAGAAACTGAATCGACTTCTAAAAGAGTGCAAAAAAGTGAAAAAGGAATTTTTGAAGTTAGCCCCAAATTATTAATAAATGAAATAAATAACTACCAACAGAAGATCCATACATACGACAAGAAAGCAATTACAAATAAAATATTTCTCAATCTTTTCAGGTACACATTTTGTCAGGTATTAATGTGGCTCCGACTTGAAAAGATTCATGTAAAAATTTAATTGGCTATTTTTCATTTTTAGCACTCTTTTAGAGTCGGTTCAAAATTTTATTTATTTGTAGGCAAATAAAGATGAACGTGCTTTAAAATTGTCTTTGATATGTTCGTAGATCGATGACGTACGAGTCAACTGTACCAATTGTATGTACTATCATGTGATATAAAATGCTTGGCAGACTTTTTTCTGCATATAAATATATATAGATAGATAGTAAAGATCGAATAGTGGAATAAATTTCGTTTTTGCTTTCATTTAAGCATTCCTTTCTTTCGCGTGGAAAAACACAAAATCAATTCGAAAAACCAGACTGTTTCGATTTAGTCTATAAAACCTTCAAAATAAATCGTCTATAGCTGAAATAGTTCTTTTCTATTGTTCTTTCACGTGTACTCCATTAAATTAATGGAAATTCATTGAATCGGCCCTTAGGTCGCCACCTATGCTAAGTTGTCCTTGTTGTGCTATTTTCTTGACTTATGGCCAATTGTTTGGGTTTTCTTCGAGGGATTTATGTATCGCTGGCTTCATTAACTATATTGAATAAGGTCGTAAATTTTCCAGCTTCCACTGAAAATAACTCTAGGCACGCGGCGGCCAATGAGGTTAAGTAAAAAGTATTGGAGCTGAGGGAATGCCTTCATTCTTTTTATCAGCCTTGTAAAGAATTTGGCTATTATTTCAATTAATAATTAGCAGTTCTTATAATTTCAAATCATCACAAAGTGACAGAAAATAATTAGAATCAATTTTAGGATTTTTTTTTTGGTTTAATTAAACTTTAGTGTGGCAACAATTTCAGTCTCAGGGAAAACTCTAATAAGTCTCAATAATGTCATTTGATAGTGAGAGGCACTGAAAGCACAAAAAAAATTTTTATTGACAAAGTTACCTAAAATATCAATAAAAGTATTAATTTACATAACTGCGTGCAAATTTCGAATTAGAAGCATAGAAACGTAAGATATTTTCTGTGACCGACATCAACTTTATTAAATTAAACAGTGATGATGGTTTTACAGCGAGAGGACGATAATTTAATTTATGAATTCTTAAACTTAAATAATGAGATATTCAAAGTGGAAAAAGTTTATTTTTATATTTTTAAACCAATTAATTTTAGACAGCGTCAAATACTCTCCAAACATTTCATGTCAATAGAAAACAACTCTTATTCCCAATAATTAAATATGCTTTCAATTCAGTTTTATTAGATTTTGCTTTATATTGTACAAATAGGTTTTGCTAGGTAAACATTACTTCCTTACAAATAGTAATAGAACACTGCTTACATGGTGTTACAATCTTCATTTTCATAATATCTTTCAAAATAAGAATATGTAAATGGCCCAGAGTAATCTCTCAAATGCCTTTATAATAACTTTTCAAAAATATCGGTCTGACGCAGGTTTTCGCTGTAGATACAAATTCAGAAATAGCAAAAAAAAATATATTATTGTATGAGTAAAAAGAAGGCAATATAATATTTTTTGACCATAACATACGTAAATGTAAATAAATAAAAATTAAAAATAAATGATTTTGTAGAGATCAAGCAGTCCTGGTTCGAATACACTATATAATAAACCCAAATATGAAAGGATATTTTGATATATTGGAGAATGTTAAAATTTGTCGGCTAATCCTAAATCGGAAATAACTAAAGAATACTCTTATCAAACGTAAACCATATATCCGAACTTAAAAGCCGTATAAGTCCGGTACAAAGACACGTTTCTTAGCGACAGGAAGTTCTGAATTATTCTGTCTTTTAGAAAACTTTCGCTCCCCAGGCTCGACTTCTCTTAGAAAACGTGATCATTCAGTAAGTGAATTTTACTTACTCTACCAGAGTTTTCTGAAAATGCTTAATTGGAGTATTTTAATTGTTTGACAATAAAAAAGTTAAGGGAGAAAATTTAATTACAACTAGTTTATTGATACGACAAAAATTATATTGATAATCCTTATTTTAAAAATCATATTATAAAAGACTAATGCTAAAAGTAGAAATTATAGAATGTGCAGGGTAGTCAGGATAAAATATGTTCATAGTTACTTTCTGTGACATGCTATCATCAAAGTCATAAAATTAAATTGAAAAGACTGGTCTGGTGAATATCGGATATTCATTATGATGAGGTTCCGTAGCGGTTATTCTCTATTTTTGAGTTAAAGGAAAGCATAAGTCTGCTAAATGGTATCACAAATGATGTTTTTTTTTATGTTGGGAGATTAGAATTAATACATTTTTTTATATTCCATTAGTTAGTGGACCTTACTTAGTCGAACCAATTTTTATTGGAATGATTTGCTGAGCGCTATTGTGTGAAAACTAAAAAGGGAGCAAATTAAGAGGGTATTTAATAACAACAACAATCTAAAGTGTAAATAACTACCGATATAAAGATAGTGATAACTGTTAAACTCACAAATCAAGTACAAAATACGTGAAAAATATAACTTAGAAATATTGAAACATATTAGCAGTGAACACTAAAACCTTATAGAATTCTGGTAACAAATCCTCTAAACTACGCGATTTCATATTGAGGAGCCCCATGTGATCACCCTTCATAATGAAATATGAATGAATATACGGATGCATTCATTAAGTCACACTTTTAAACTTGGGAGGCCTCAATGATCGGCTACTTTAAAGCGTATTTTTTAACCGACTTCTAAAAGAAGTAGGTTCTCAGTTCGTCGGGTATATATTTATATATATATATATATATATATATATATATATATATATATATATATATATATATATATATATATATATATATATATATATATATATATATATATACAGGGGCGGATCCAGCCTCTCTCCTTGGAGGGGGCGGTGATATCACAAAAGTACAGTATGGCAAACGAAAGCAAGTTGTCCCCGGGGAGGGGGGGGGGGTGTAAAAGGCAGAGACGGGGCTATTTTTTTGAATTTTAAGCTCTTGGAGAGGGGGGGCGATCACAAGAAAAAACAAGTTTCCGACAGGGGGTGGGAAGATGCGATCAACATACACATTCCTCGTATAAGAGGCAGAATCGGGTCTATTTTCGTGAGTTCAAAGCTCCTGGGAGGGTGCTGTCGCAAAAAAAAAACAGGTTGTCAACGGGGGGGGGGGGGTTGCCAGCAGCATACACATTCCTAATATAAAAGGCAGAATCGGTTCTATGTTCCGGAACTCAAAGCCCTTGGGAAGGGGAGGGGCGATCGCAAGCATACACATTCCCAAACTCTATTCAAGAACTAGAGAGAATAATAAAACTGCTACCGAAACCTCCAACGTACCTGCTTCAGTGCCCCCGGTAACTGAGAACTGCCGTAAATCTAATTATATTTAAATATTATAGGCTTTTATAAATTTACTGCAACAATAAAATTTATAATAATTCAATTTAATTTCTGTCAGTGAGCAAAGTATATCTTACCGTGTGTCCTTATTGATTTATTTTATTTGTGCTTGTTTTTATATATTATTTGAGATTGTTGAGATACCCAAAAGATGGAGGGCATTTTTTCCTCAACGAAAAACTTATTACGATGAATGCTTATGATGCCTTAAGATATTAATATCTAGATAATAATGTTAAAAGCTCTGTTGAGATGTGTTCCAATAAAACAGGAGTTCAAAAATCTATCATGTACCGAACACTGACGGAGAAAAAACGACTGAAATTGTTAGTAATTTCAAGCTATATTCGATCACAGGCAGACGAAAAACCTCTTTGGAAAAAGAGATGTAAACTGTAATAAAAGGAGTTGTACATTCATTAACCGACTTCTAAAAGAAGGAGGTTCTCAATTCGTCGACTATGTATTTTTTTTTTTTTTTTTATGTATGTACACCGATTACTCCGGAACGGCTGCACCGATTTGAATGAAATTTTTTACGTTATGTAAAGGAAGTTGCTGCGGTGGTCCCATATTTTTTTAGATGAAATTGGTGCAGTAAAATCCAAGATGGCGCTTACAATATGGCGGCCAAAAAAATTAATTTTGTCCGATTTTCTCCAAAATTGGTACGGAGGAATCTTCGAAGTTGTACCCAACGAATCTGAAATTATTTTTAAAAAATTCAAAATGGCGGATCCAATATGGCGGACAAAAAAATTTAATTTAGTCCGATTTTCTCAGAAATTGGTATGGGAAAGTTTTCAAGGTTGCACATAACGAATCTGATATTATTTTTAAAAAATTCAATATGGTGGATCCAATATGGCGGACGAAAAAATCAAGTTTGTCCGATTTTCTCCAAAATTGGTACGGGGAAGTTTTCGGAGTCACATATGACGAATCTAAAATAATTTTTAAAAAATTCAATATGGCGGATCCAATATGGCCGACAAAAAAAATAATTTTGTCCGATTTTCTCCAAAATTGGTACGGGGGAGTTTTCGGGGTCGCATATGACGAATCTAAAATAATTTTTAAAAAATTCAGTTTGGCGGATCCAATATGGCCGACAAAAAAATCGTTTTTGTCCGATTTTCTCCAAAATTGGTACGGGGGAGTTTTCGGATATGGCGAATCTAAAATAATTTGTAAAAAATCCAATATGGCGGACGAAAAAATCAAGTTTGTCCTATTTTCTCCAAAATTGGTATGGGGAAGTTTTCGGGGCCTCACATAAAGAATCTGAAATTATTTTTAAAGAACTCAATATGGCGGGCAAAAAAAATCAATTTTGTCCCATTTTCACCAAAATTGGTACGGGAGAGTTTTCGGGGTCACACATGATGAATCTAAAATTATTTTTTAAAAATTCAATATGGCGTATTCAATATGGTGGATAAAAAATGATTTTTTTTTAAATATCGATATTGGAAGGTTTTGGGGCCTATATTGCCAATCTAAAATTAATTTGAAATTTAAGATAGTGGATTTTCTATGACAGACTAAATATTCGTTTGACCCCATTTGATTGGTATTTGGAAAACTCTAAGAACTAAAGAATTTTTAGTGGTTCATTTTAGGGTGATTTACAACTTTAGATAAAATGGGTACTTTTTTGCCAGTTTGGAGTCATTGCGAGGTATACTAATCTCGATTAGTACTTAGTTCAAATAATTTATGAATATCATAATGAATTCTAAAACTAAAAATAGAAAAATAAAATTTTTATAAAAAAATTGAACCGACTTCTAAAAGTGCGCTAAAAAGTGAAAAATAACCATAAATTTTTATATGAAATTGAACTTTTTGAAGTCGGCGCCAAATTATTTGTACACGAAATAAATAACTACTAATATATACAAATTATGGTAAGAAAGCAATCACAAATAAAGTATTTTTAATCTGTTTATGCAAATCACATTTTGTCAGGTATTAGTTTGGCGCCGACTTCAAAAAGTTCAATTTCATATAAAAATTTATGGTTATTTTTCACTTTTTAGCGCACTTTTAGAAGTCGGTTCAATTTTTTTATAAAAATTTTATTTTATTATGAGAAGCAGATCTCAACCGTCGACAAAATGCTAACTAAAATCAATGAAGATCGGGATTTGCCTGAAATTAAAAGAACTGAGCTCTGGAAATTGCTCAGAAAACTTAATTTTTGTTGGGAAAAACCAGATAGGAAATCTATTCTTATAGATCGCCCGGAAAATGTCCGTTGGTGAAAGAAATATCCCCCTCAAATAAAAGGTAGTGTTGCTGGAAATAACACAACTTACAGAATTAATAATTTAACTGGGCTTTTGAAAGATTTTTTTGAATAAAGTTACTGCAGATAATTGCGAAAAATCCATATAATAAAAAAAAAAGGAAAATATGGAAACTCGATCTCATGATCGGTGAGAGAGGAATCAATTATAATTAATTTGAGCGAAGATAGCTTCACTGACTTTGATGGCGAATAAGATACGTAATGTTTACCAGCGTTAGCATAATTTATTATTTAAATTTTCTGTAACATATAAAAATTAATGACATTTGAATCCCTTTTTAGTGTTTAATTGTAATTCTGCAGATGGTTTAAGAAATAAATAAACTGGAACGTCAAATATCCCAAATATGTTTTTAGTTAATAATAAAATGACCAATAGCCCCAAAAAAATTTTAATATTATATTGACGAATTTATTTTTTTTATATATGTTTAACTTCTTGTAGTTTTGATAATGGGTATTTTGTAAGTATTTAAATTATAACTTAGAATTTTTTCCTATGAAAAATATATGTGTCTAACAGATTTTGCCAAAGACACCGGACTAAAGAACACAGGTAGTTTGCGAAGAAAAAAAAGGTAAAAAATGAAAAACTCTCCCTAGTTCTTGAATAAACTATAGTATAAGCTCTTGGGGGGGGGGCGATCGCCCCCACCGCCCCCCCCCCTTGGATCCGCGCCTGCATACATATATATATATATATATATATATATATACATATTTATTTTCTTTTATGTATGTACACCGATTACTCCGGAACGGCGGCACCGATTTGAATGAAATTTTTTACATTATGTTCAGAAAGTTGCTGCGGTGGTCCCATATATTTTTGGACGAAATTGGTGCAAATAAATCCAAAATAGCGCTGACAATATGGCGGCCAAAAAAATTAATTTTGTCCGATTTTTTCGAAAATTGGTATTGGGGAATTTTTGGGGTCGTACACAACGAATCTGGAATTATCTCAAAAAAATTCAATATGACGGACTCATTATGGCGGTCAAAAAAATTTAATTTTGCTCGATTTTCGCTAAAATTGATATGGGGAAGTTTTCAGGGTCGCACATAATGAATCCAAAATATTTTTAAAAAATTTTATATGGCAGATCCAATATGGCGGACAAAAAAATCAATTTTGTCCGATTTTCTCCAGAAAATTATTTTAAAAAAAATCAATATGACGGATTTAATATGGTGGAGGAAAAAAATCAATTTTGATCGATTTTCTCCAAAATTGGTATGGGGAGTTTTCGGCGTGGCACATAACGATTCTCAAATTATTTTCAAAAAAATTCAATGTGGCGTATTCAATATGGCTGATAAAAAATTAATTTTGTCTGTTTTTTTTTCAAAACTGATATGGGGGAGTTTTTGGGTCACACATTACGAATCTGAAATTATTTAAAAAAAAATTAAAAATGGCGATTTTGTCTAAAATCAGTAATGGGGGATTTTTGTTAGTGTTTATTTTGAATTTAAGTTATTTTCGAAATCTCACTCTGGCGGATTCAATATCCTAAAAATTTTACATTTTTCGATTTTTTCCAAAACTAATATAGAGGGTTCTTGAGGGTGTAAATTATGAATTTAAAATTATTTTTTCAGGATTCAATATGGCGAATCCAATATAGCAGACTAAAAATTTTACACTTTTTGATTTTGTTCAAAGGTGGGATTGAATCGTCTTTGCGGATGTAAATAGCGAATATAAAATTATTTTAAGAAAATCTAATATGACAGATGCAATATGACGGTCTAAAAATTTTAAATTTCCTGATTTCATTCAAAATTGGTACTGGGGGCTCTGAAGGGTTAATATGGCGGATCCAATATGGTGAGTTGAAAATTTTACCTTATTCGCATTTTTTTAGATTTGGTATTATGGTGTTTTCGGGGTCGTATATGACGAATATGAAGTTAATTTTTACAACTATTGGGTTGATAAGATGCAATATGCGGTACTGAAAATTTTATATTTTCCGATTTTGTCTAAAATTGATATTGCGGGGTTCTTGGAGCGTATATAAACTTAATTTGCAGTATAAAATATATCTGGTTAAGAAATTTACGTCTCAAGTTATTTAAATATCGATATTGGAATGTTCTGGGGCCTATATTACCAATCTAAAATTAATTCAAAATTAAAGATAGTGGATTTACATGACAGACTAAATATTTATTTGGCATAATTTTACAGGTATTTGGAGAACTCTAAGAATTAAAGAATTTTTAGTGGTTCATGTGAGGGTGATTTAAAACTTTGGATAAAATGGACACTTTTTTGTCACCTTGAAGTCATTGCGAGGTAATCTATATTTTTATAAAAAAATTGAACCGACTTCTAACAGTGCACTAAAAAGTGAAAAATAACTATAAGTTTTTATACGAAATTGAAATTTTTGAAGTCGGCGCCAAATTATTTCTATATGAAATAAATAACTACCGATATATACAAATGATGGTAAGAAAGCAATTGCAAATAAAGTATTTTTAATATGTTTATGCGAATCACATTTTGTCAGGTATTAGTTTGGTGCCAACTTCAAAAATTTCAATTTCATATAAAAATTTATAGTTATTTTTCACTTTTCAGCGCACTTTTAGAAGTCGGTTCAATTTTTTTTATAAAAATATTATTTTCAATTTCATCTTAGGTCTGTTTTAGGATCAACAACAAACATGTGCTTGAAAAATATTAAACATATTGACCGACTGACATGATGAAACTGTGAGGGTTCAACCCAATCCAAAAAGCACATAAAAAAATTATAGTATATTGGATTTTTAAAGATACTACGAGCCAAATACAAAAATTGTTATTAAAAATTCCCTATGATTTTCCTTTAACTGAACCTATTATTCAATGCCCTTAAAATACTATTAAACAAACAAAATTTATATAGATCCTCCAGATTACTTTAGGCTGACATAAATTCCACCAAAGTACAAAAAAAAAATAAATTACAAGGAAGTAACAAAATTGCAGGGATGAAAAATTCGAAAATGCAGTATTTTTAATTTTTTAGGCTGTAATTTTACTAAAATAGCTGGGTGACGCATTGATTTCAAATATAGTTGAATAGAACCATATAAACTATATGGTCGAAATTCCTATGATAACTATAGACATAAAAGTAAGTATATATACTGCGGATCCCATAGAAGAACGTTGGCTCACGCTTAGAAAGGGACAGAGCGTTTTCGATGAATAACACCTATCTTTCTAAGGGCGGGGCTAAGCATGATACCCAAAACGTCATTGGATACAGTTCTCACCTGATCATCATTAGAAAGAGAGATACTACTCATCGAAAACGCTCTGTCTTTTTCTAAGCATGAGCTAACGCTCTCGTTTGTCAAGTGGTGGTTCGCGAATCTCTAGAGATTCGTAAACTTTATAAAGGGAATTTGCGAAAAGTATGTTGGAATGGCGGAATTTTAAATTACACTTCACACCAGGCACAAACTATAACGCGACGAATCGCTACGCCGGTGGTGATGCGAGTATATTCTTGAACGAGTCGGCAACTTCTACTTCGGCCAACCAAGACTTTTCACGAATGCGCACGAAAGAACGAAAATAACGTCTACCGATATAAAAACTTCGCTGTCACATATTGGGAAGAGTAGAATTGAAATGAATTGTTGTATTGTTATATTGAGTAAATAAATCACAACAAATACGCAAACGTTATAGATTACACTAGCGCATGTCGAACGCGAAAGTAAATAATTATTGCTTCTTAAATGTATGATCGAAAGTTGGTTACCACCAGGTTGTTTTGTCAAGTCTGACGAAATCTGGAGAAATAATCAATTGTTTTTTCCACTTCAGCCCTTCATTTGCAACCAATACAGGGTGGCAGTTGTGGTGAGCTATCGTCTCGCCAGACTGAAAGCCAAGAAAAAATAGAGAAACAAAGTGAGAAAAAAAGAAATAAACGAAATTATAACAGTAAATATTAACAAATGGGTTTTTATTTTATCGGAGAGGAGTCAAAACCTTAAAGGCTTTAGGTAATCTGTAATTAAAACTTGGCCAAAAACAGTTTAAAATAATCTCTTCTTTGTAGACACCTTGAAAAAAAAATCCAAATCTCAAGGATAAATCTATTTAGTATCCTAAAGAAAACTGGTAGATAATAAAAGGTCTAGTATTTCTTCTGTTCTAACAGATTTAAAAGAAGATAGTAAAGTGGCTCTCGAGGCATCATTTTGAGTTAGTTACAGAATTGCAAAATCTGGACAAACACATACAGTGTTAGAAAATTTGTTTGGACCGTATGCTAAAGACATCACGAAGTGTATCCTTGGAGAAAAAGTGGCATAGAAAATCGACCTTGTTCCCTTATCAAACAACACCCTATCGCTGAGAATTAATGATTTGGAAAATAAAGTGAAAAGTGAATTTAAAAAAAAATTAAATTGAATAATTTCCCCATTCAGCTTAACGATCCGACGGATGTAGTAAACGCTCCAGTATTGCTTGTATTCTATTGAAGAAGATATATTATTTGCAAAACCATGGAAAACTTCTAAGACAGGTGCAGCAATTTTCGATATGATCAATGACTATTTTGAAAAAAATAAATAAATTGTTTTTTTGTTTATTTTTGCGCACTGCTGGTACAAAATCAAGGAGAGGAACATTTTATGGTCCTGTGGTGTGAATAAAGAAGATCAATGAAAATATTGAATGGACTCATAGCTGTACTGATCGACAAGCACAGGCATGAAAGACCATTCCTGCAGAGTTACCCAGTACTTTAAGCGACGTTGCAAAAATTGTAAATTGCTTGCTACGAACTCTCGTCTATTCCGTACGCTTTGTGAGGACTTCGGAAGTCTGCACGTTTCTTTAACACTTTATACAGACGTTAGATGGCTTTCACATGGCTACAGGTTTTGACCCGTTTTTTTTTTTTTAATTTGAAATCTAAGGTTCTAGTTTAAGCATTTTTCTTGACTATCCATTAGATTTGTCTTCTCGTGTATCTGATATTCTTTGACTGCAAAAACTTGTATATTTAGCTGACATTTTGTCTAAATTAAATGACTTAAATCTGTCTTTCAAGACCCAGGCACCACCATTTTCATTGTGCATAATAGAATAGCAGTCATGTTAAACAAGATCAACTGTTGATTTCAATGTCTGCACATGAATGAGTACGGAAGTTTTGATTCTCCCAGCACCATTTTATTAGAAAATTCAATTAAACTTACAAAACAACTTCAATTGATCTTCAAGGACTATTTTCCTAATGAATCTATTATATCGGTATCGAACAACTTAATACGGAAACCTTTTCAAGGAGATATAACTACGGATGCTTTAATTTTACTCAGTGTAAGAAATGAGTATCCTGTTTTGGCGGAAAAAACAATTAAAGTTTTGTTGCCCTATTCTACAACATATCTATGTGAGAAAGGATTTTCAACATACACTTACCTGAAAGATAGATACAGAACCAGATCTAAGACTCAAACTTGCAGGCATCGAACCAAATTTGTATTTTCTTTGTTCCACCAAATAATGCACAAATATCCCATTGAGGGTAGTTCAAATTCTATATTATTGTACTCATTTTACACTAATTGTACTTTTTTGTAGATTAAGCTATCATTTTAGTTTGTTTGTAAATGTCTTACGATTATGTTTTAGTTTTTCGGTATGAGCTGTTATTCAATATGGAAAATAAACTTTAAAAACTCAATTTTACTGATTCATTTATTGTTCCTAATAAGTACCAATTTCCTCCAGTTTTTAAAAGGGGCTCACAGGAAGAAAATAGTTGGAAATAACACGAAAATTCTTCAATTAATTTTTTTAATACACAGAATAATAATATGACTGTTTATATAAGAAGAAATGAGTATTTGCTCTTACCTTGCAGCAGCCATATATTATTCGTTAGTCAAATGAAGAGTAAAAATTAATTTAAGAGCAAATCTTTCAAATGGGCTTAATTAAAAAGTACTTTAAAGTAATATTTTTTTAAGTCAATATTGCAATAAAGCTTTTATTTATTATATATTATATATATATATATATATATATATATATATATATATATATATATATATATATATATATATATATAATAACAATTTGTTCTAACTGTGCAACCTCTAACACAGAAAGGATAAGACGGAGAGAAGTTTGCATTTACTGTTCGTATTTTACTTAATTCTATACATGGAGCTGCATATAGTTGTACGTTTGCTAAATGTGATTTCAGCACTACAACGGCATAATGTGGATATATCCACTGCTATTGCATATCACACGGAGGAATCCGTGAAAGCCGCATAAACATATATACGCCATCCGGCGGGAGGTCGGCGAAGCCGCATTCAGTATTTGCATGCTCCCTTCCGATCTGTCCTTTGCACAGCCAGGTTCATGTCGGTACCCTGATGAGTCTAGTAGAGACGAAACATGTATCTCTGCCGTATCACTGTGGCGGGGAGTGTATGTTTTGATTTTCTTCTTGGTATGGTGGTACAGGTAGGCCATCATCTCGATGGTGGTGGAATAGGATAAATTGCGTTTAATAACAATTTGTTCTAACTGTGCAACCTCTAACACAGAAAGGATAAGATGGAGAGAAGTTTGCATTTACTGTTCGTATTTTACTTAATTCTATACACGGAGCTGCATATAGTTGTATGTTTGCTGAATGTGATTTCAGCACTACAACGGCATAATGTCGATATATCCACTGCTATTGCATATTACACACAATTCATGAAAGCCGCAAACATTTTTACACGCTTGTTTTGCAATATGTTCACAAAAATTTAAGCGAAAAAGAGCAATAAATTATTGGCTCAAAAATTTTGTTGCACCTGATCGTATTTCTTGCAAATATGAAGCCTCAAACTGAGTTAAAACGAAAAATATTTATTAATCTTTTATTTCCACTTGAAGTTTAAAACTGATATAACTACATTACATATAGTGACGTCGTTTATCCTATATGGTTCGAATATATGTCAAAGTGTCGACAACTCAGTATATACAAGACCAGCCAAACAATTCGTAGCCAGAATAAATAAAAGTAGTGAGCTAGTTTACTGATAAAAAAAATCCAGAGTAACTAAGAACCAGCACTATACAGACACACCATTAATCCAGATTCATATCTTTTAGGCTTATCGTACCGTTTTCTAAATTCAACATGCTATTATACCGTGCAAATTCAGGCATTTATCAATTAAAAAGATCTCAATTTAATTGAAAAAGTTTGCCTGCTGGAAAACAATGGCAAGAGATGCGAATAAATCGTATTTGACGGTAAAGCTTTCGCGATAGAAACTGAGAACTCTTTTGTTATAAATAATTGAAATAATTGGCGTTCCTTTAGTTAACGTTTATTTTTTGTTTTGTTTGCTTAGCGCAAATTTAATTGTCAAAAGTATTTTATCCATTAATGTTTCCTGTAAAATATAGAACTCTTAAGAATTATTATATGTTTTTGATCTACCGGTTTGTGTGAAAAAATTAAATATTTATTTAATCCTGAGACAATATTTTTATACAGCTAGGAAAGTCAAATATGAGGCCCATTGCTGCAGAGCAATAGTCCCCTCATGAGCAAATTCTTCATCTGTTCTAATTATAATTAATAGTACATTACATAATATTTAAAAAAAAATAATACACATCTAACTCAAGACAAAATTGTCTTGAATGCTGTAAAAGCTTTGTGATATTAGGTAATCTTTGACAATTCTGTTAAAGGTACTTTCATTTGATACTACTTTAAAATCGTTTATCGGCTTATTGTATATCTTAACACCCATGTAATAAATAATATTTTCAGTGAAAGTAAGTGAATGAATCGGATATACCAGATCCAAACGCCTACGAGTCTCATAATTATGAAAATCGTAGTTTTGAGGATATTTTTGGATTTTTTTTCTGACGAAAATAAGTACTTCAAATATAAATAGCGATGGTAACGTAAGGATGACTGACTGACTGACTCCGTAGCACTACAACCCAGGGTGGGTCATGGCTGCCTCGACTATCTGCCTCCACCTGGAACAGTCTTGTGCCAGCTCCCTCCATTCTTGCTGGTCAACTTCAAGGATAGCTAGATCCTTGTGGATGTTATCTCTCAATCTAAGCCTAGGTCTTCCCAGTGGTCTTTTTCCTTGTGGTGCTTCCTCCCATATCCGTTTTATTAGTCGATCGTTTTCACTCCTTTGTATATGACCTGCCCATCGTAGTCTTCTGGACTTTATTTCTTGAATGATGTCAGGGCTTTGGTATATTTGCTCAAGCTCTATGTTGTTTCTCATTCTGTGACGGCCAGTTTCAAGGTCTCGGTATGGGCCGTATATTATGTGCAGGATTTTTCTCTCGAACTTTCTTAGCATCTCCGTATCGTGGACACATTGACTGTGCTTTCTCCTATCGCGCCCATATCATCCGCGTAGGCCAAAATAAGTTTAGGGCCACTTGGCCCAAAAACCTCCGCGTCAACTGATACTGTTTTTACGGCTTTCTCCAGTGCAAGGTTAAACAGTACTGGCGACAAAGCATCTCCCTGTTTTAATCCTCTGTTAATAGAAAATGTTTGGCTACACTCGCCTTCAATTTTGACACAGCTCTTTGCCCTCTCCAAGCACGCTCTACACAGTCTAATCAGCTTGTGCGGGATTTCAAATTCTTCCATAGCTTCCCACAACCTTATTCTAATAACACTGCTCGAAATCTATGAACAGGGTATGTAAGTTTTTGTTAAACTCCCAACTTTTCTCCAATATGTGTCGGATAGTGAAAAGTTGGTCAACGTTGATCTTCCGCTTCAAAAGCCACATTGATAATCTCCGATAATCTCCTCGGTATACGGAGAGAGACGTTGGAGGAGAATGCTGGAGAATAATTTATAGGCGTGGCTTAGTAGGATGGTATTGCCGAAATAATGATATTACAGGAATTGTTCGAATTACGTTATTGTATTTAAAATACACGGATCAAGTGATACGAATTACCCCTATAAAACCAAACAATATTTTATACGGCTATAAAACTGAGTATAGTAGTTGAAAAAAAATAACATCCATTTTTGAAATTTGTTTCAACCGATATATACCATAGGATGAGGTGGTTAATTTCTTGCAAAGCTCATAGACATGCCCATCCTAGTAAAACCCACCGTCCAAGTGAATTATTAAAAATTTTACGAATTATACTTGGTGTACTGATTTCATATTAATTTGTAGCAGGTATGATTCATTGAGAACAGGAGTTTGAGGAGTAATCCAAGTAGTTTATTTTACATTATTATTTGCCATTAGATAACTGTTATCATCTGCAAACAAAGTTATTATCGCAGATATTGGGCACATCATTAATAAATATCAAAAACAAATGAGGACCCAGGACGAATCCTTGAGGCATTCCGCAGGTGTGCTTGATCAATATCAAGGACCTGACGATGATCAAATAAATGCGACTGCAACCACTATTGAACTTTGCCCTTCAAGCCGTGCGCAAAAAGCTTTTCGAGAAGAAGAACATGGTCAATAAGGTCAAAAGTCTTGCTGAGGTCCACAAAAATGCATATATTTTTATTATTTAAGTTTGCATATACATTATTTAAAAATTCAGACATTGCTAAGTATGTAGACTTTAATTAAATTAATTTAGAAAACACGGATAAAATGGCTATAGGCCTATAATTTTCAAGCGAAAGTTCATTTCTCTTTTTGAACAAAGGAACCACTATCGCTAATTTCAAGATATATGGGTCCACTCAGTAATAAATATTTTTTTTGTTTAATTCTTAAAATAAGTTCCACTGTAGATTTAGAGAACAGAGAGATATGCAAGTAGCGGATATTTCTGATCCAGACAAGTATAGGTCTATTTAAAGTATACCCTAGTTCAGTATTTTAACGAACGAAACTAGTCGCTAGGTAATTGTTTCATCCCACATCCTCAACAGAGTTTGCTTAGTGGAATTTCGGAGAAATTAAAAATTATCATATCCATAATGAAAATCCTTATCAACTAAGCTATGCATACCTTAATTAAATATAAAAAAAATAAAATTCAAGGAAAAGCAAGGAGAAGTAGAGCAAGGATTGTAAAAAAAGACACTATTTGATTACAATAAAAATGAGAAAAACTAAAAGAAGCTCCTGAAAAAAGGTCGAAATCACCTCTGAACCATCACACTTCCACAGGATTCTAGCTAAAAACCTCCATACGGACACTGCGGAAATCGGATGGAAGGGGGTTTAGCGGGGATACCTTGAAAATACTCCTTCGGACGCATCTGCTGGACTGTGATATTATCTTTGACTCTACAATAAATGATGAAACCAAGCGCATAACCCTGACTAAAAGGGCATCAAAAAGTGACTAGGAAATAACAAACAAAATAATAACCCACAGCAAGATATTGTAGGCTATAAAATCGTTTTCAAGCTATAAGAAACTGGGACTCGAAAAAGTCATCCCGATGCTTTTAAAGTAGGACACAAAGCTCATCATTCTGGTGCTCTGCAGGTTATTTAGCTTCGGTTTAGACAATGTCTAAAATAATCTTTATGTTAAACACTAAGAAAGGCTACTGTCAGAAGAAGTTCTTTATGCCATTTACATGTAATTTTTTCTGTTAAATTTGACAGAAAAACTGATTTAAAGGCACATAAAGGAAACCTCTCTTAATAAGGAGTCACTATACCCCACAAAACATGCTTACCGATCAGGAAAATTATGTGAATCAGTTCTATATCATCTGGTAAGGAGAACAGAATCAGCCATGAATAACGAGGCAATATCGCTGACAGTCTTCCGTGATATTGAGGAAGTATCATAGATCCTTCCCACCAATAACAACGTCTACCAGAAAATATGGCATTGAATATATTTTGTGGAGATGGATACGAAACATGCATCAAGGCAGACGAGCACAATCCAAATTCTTAGAGGAAACCATGGAATTGTCCATAGACAAGCGAGACGTTCTATCCTCCTTTCTGTGGTCGTTGAATTTCTGGTAAACCTCAACGACCGAGACTATTATACACAGTAGTATGCTGACGATATAGTCATATTTATCGTAGGGCAACAAGGTAAAATAATATGGGAGATTATGCAAGGGATTCTGACTTAGGTGGAGAAGTGGAGTATTAAGGAGCACCTTAAGATACTCCTTGGAAAAGCGAACTTATTGTTGGAAATAAGCTGTGACACCATGCCAAGAACATAATTTTTCATTTCAAAATCAGAGATTGAGCACATCTTATATACGATAAGGTAAATATCGATGTTTGCTACATAAGGAAATTGGCAAGAAAATTTTTTTTAATTCTAAATATCTTTTACCTGCCCACTAGTAATAACATTAACGATATTAAATTTGTACCCTCACTGGTGCGAGGTGTTTGGAGTTTCTTCAAAATAACCTCATCCCTGCACTAATAATTTTGTATCCAGGCCCACAAGAACCCGACATGTTCTAGCATGACCTTTTTTTCCAACAAGATGTAGGGCCACCGCACTACGCTGCCCTTATCCATGCTTAGTTGGATGAGGTTTTTCCGAATCGTTGGATAGGCAGAAGAGAGATAATTGAGTGGCCAGCCAAATAATCAGATTTGACCACCCTTGATTACTTCTTATCAGGATACCTAAAACTAAAGTATACTTGACCCATTCCGACAATTTCGAAGTCCTAAAATTTCGAATATGCCAAGAAGGACGAAACATAACCACAAATATCATGGACAATGTCATCGACTTGATTATTGTCAGACTGTTAATGGGGTCTAGTTTGAACAATTAATTTTGATGGCACCAAATCTTTTTTTTATATTTTATGGTTTTACAGTAAGTTTTTTGTGATAATTTCCTTGTCCTATATAAAAAAATGTGTCCTTTCTGATTCTGAAATTAAAAGTGAGGTTGATAATTGAAAAAAATATCGATGACGTCGTAGCAATATATATATATATATATATATATATATATATATATATATATATATATATATATATATATATATATATATATATATACAGTGCAGAGAACATACCAAAGCAACAAGCGAAATATATTTAAAAGCACTATTTAGGCACTATAAACTTACTGGAAAAAAATTGTGCTGTGTGTGGAGGAACAACAAAGCTAGAAACAATAACAATTCTTATGAATAAATGCATCCAGGAGGGTATTATTACAGATATAATCTCACTTGAAGGAACAATAAATCTAGAAACAATAATAATTCTTATGAATAAATGCATCCAGGAGGGTATTATTAGAAATTCACGGCAAAATTATCGCCCAATAAGTCTTCTGCCCGATCCTTTTAAATTCCCAATGAAAATAGTCACAAACTGTCTATCAAGATTTATACTATTATTTACAAATAATACGTATCTCAATAAAGGAGTATAGTAGATATAGTGCAGCTCTGTTACTGCCCATTTTGGAACCATAAAATTTTTGATTCTATAGAATTGTCGGCAGTATTTCAAAGATTAAATATTTCAAGGATGGAGTCACGATTTTAAGAACTCAAGGTATAAATATGTGACAGAGCAATCATGTAAATAAATATAGCTGAGGATATAACAACACAAGAGGTAAAAAGGGAAAGATAAGTAAGACAATCACTCCAAAATTATTCGTCCTTGTGTTAAAAGACATATTCAAAATGTCAAATTTAAAAGAGCGTGAACTTAAGATTGATGGACGATTTCTAAACCGTTTTTTCAGATTTGCAGATGATGTCGTGATTGTAAGCTCTATTATAGAAAAAATATCAAAAATGCTGAGAGAGTCAGAGAAGAAGATTGGTTTAAAGATGAATATGAACAAAAAATACTAAGATGTTGACAGAGGAAAAAATGTGGCTAAATTAAGCAATGAAAATGAAGGCGCATACATTACAATCAGCCAACTAACTAAGACCAATACAAAGCAACGAGCTACAATGGAAGTTTCTCTGAGGAAATACATTCAGAATGAAGAAATAAGAAGAAGAAAATTAGAAGAGAAAACGGACAACATCATTCTTTCTCTTATTTTAAATTTTAAAAGGTGCTCCAGTTGCTGTTGTGACTACTTGATATTTGCAGTGAATTTAAAGATACTCATAAAGAAAAAAAAAACAATAAATTGCAAGTGAATTTAATTACCGAATCACGTTTTGAGTTCTGAAAATAATTTACAATCCCTCTAACTCTAGCAAAACTGATGATGGCCCTGGTTGAAAATTTTGTTAACTTTAATTTTATTGAATATAACAGTATTAATAGTAATAAAATATTTATTTACAGATTCCGACAGCACCTAACAGGAAATAGCCAGTTTTTTAGGTGATCTAAATAAGAAGCCAATCAATATTTATCCATATATATATATATATATATATATATATATATATATATATATATATATATATATATATATATATATATATATGGGACAATTCACGTCAACCGGATCAGAGATTTGGAGACCAGATCTATGCCCAAATTTAAAAGGAACCAAAACAATCGACCAAGAGCTAATTTTAAAGCTTAGCACATTTACTTTCAAATGCCGAGTATGCATTTGCAAAATCTAATATGTCGGCTTCAATATGGCGGCAGAAGCCAAAGAAAAATCGAGTGTTTAGCAAAAAAACATCTAAAAATAAAAGTTCGAAACCGATTGGGTTGTTTTGGTCAAATTGTAGTTGATGGATGCCTCTAAAAACTGGTATGGTAGGTTTACAAAATCCAACATGGCGGATCCATTATAACGGTCAAAATTTCAATATGAAGCCGAATTTTGAAAATCAACCGATTTGCACCAAATTTGGAATACGGGGGTTTTTGAAGTCGCCGATGACGAATCTGAGGTATGATTTGCGAAATTCAAGATAACAGACCCAATATGATGGACATATTTTGGTATACGGGGGTTTTTGGGGTCGTTGATTATGAATCCACGGTTGGATTTTCGAAATCCAAGATTGAGGACATAATGTAGAGAATTGAAATGTTGAATTTTTGCCATATTAGGTCCACCATCTTGAATTTGGAAAATCTGACCTCGGATTCATGATCAGCGACCCCAAAAACTACCGCATTACAAATTTTGTACAAATGGATTGATTTTCAAAAATGTCGTCCGCCATCTTGAATCTGCTATCTGGAATTTGGCAAACGTGACCTTGGATTTGCTATCATCAAACCCGAAAAAACCATAAACTAAATTTAATGCAAATCGGCTGATTTTCAGAAAATACGTCGGCCATTTTAGATTCGCTATATTGACCTTGAGAATTTTGAAAATTTCGTGATCGGTGATTCCAAAAACCCCCATATACCAAATTTGGCGCAAATCGGTTGATTTTCAGAAATTCGGCCTCGTTATTTGATTCTTGACCACCATATTGGATCCGCCACATCAGCTTCTTAGGGGTGTTCATCAGCAACAATCTGAGCCAAAAACGACTTGATGGGTGGCGAATTTTTATTTTTACAAGCTTTTTTTCTAGACGCTCGATTTTTCTTCGACTCCCGGCCGCCATATTGAAGCAGCCATATTTGATTTTTACAAAGGCGCACTCGGAATTTCAAAGTAGATGTTCAAAGCGTCAAAATGAGCCCTTAGCTGATTTTTTTGGTTGCTTTTAATTTTGGGCATATATATATATATATATATATATATATATATATATATATATATATATATATAAATATATATATATATATATATATATATATATATATATATATATATATATGAAGTAAAATGCGAACAGTAAATGCAAACTTCTCTCCATCATATCTTTTTTGTGTTAGAGGTTGCACAGTTAGAATAAATTGTTATAAAACGCAATTTATCCTATTCCACCACCATCGAGATGATGGCCTACCTGTACCACCATACCGAGAAGAAAGTCAAAACTTACCCTCCCCGCCACAGTAATACGGCAGAGATACATGTTTCGTCTCTACTAGACTCATCAGGGTACCGACATGCACCTGGCTGTGCAAAAGGACAGATCGGAAGGAAGCATGCAAATACTGAACGCGGCTTCTCCGACCTCCCGCCGGATGGCGTATATATGTTTATGCGGATTTCACGGATTCCTCCGTGTGAGATGCAATAGCAGTGGATATATCCACATTATGCCGTTGTAGTGCTAAAATGCATTTTACTTCATTCATACGCGGAGCTGCATATAGTCGTACGTTTGCTGAATGTGATTTCAGCACTACAACGGCATAATGTGGATATATCCACTGCTATTGCATCTCACACGGAGGAATCGGTGAAATCCGCATAAACAAATATATATATATATATATATATATATATATATATATATATATATATATATATATATATATATATATATATATTTCAGCACTACAACGGCATAATGTGAATATATCCACTGCTATTGCATCTCACACGGAGGAAACCGTGAAATATATATATATATGTGTATATGACAGGGTCGGGTATATCTTTATGAATTCGAAACTCTGGGAGGAGGGGAGACGATTGCAAAAAAAAACAAGTTATTGACGAGGGGATAGAAGCTAGCAGCATACACATTCCTAGTATAGGAGGCAGAATCGATTCTATTTTCCTGAACTCAGAGCTCTTGGGCGGGGCTATCGCCCCCCCTTGGATCCGCGCCTGTATATATATATATATATATATATATATATATATATATATATATATATATATATATATATATATATATATATATACAGTGAACTCTCTCTTGAATGGACAGCACTTGTGTAGCATAAAGTGTCCTTTGAATGGAGGTGTCCGTTGAATGGAGAAAATAAAATAAACTTCAAATATTTAAACATGTATATTACGTATATGTAGTCAATGTTTAAATGTTAGTTAGCAAAAACACAAGTTTTTAATACTAAATATGTATATAACCTATGTATATGTAATTAAAATATGCACATAAATCATTTGTTATTTAAAAAAAAACTTTCAAGGGTGGTTTGCTTAAGGCCATTTAATTTATTTTTAACAATTTGGGTTTCTACTGAACTTACAGCTTGGGAGATTTGTTGTGCAATGTTAGAATTTCCCTGTAATACAAAAAATGTTTCAATGTCTTTTAGTTTTTTGTAGGCTTCATTAATGTCTTTTATATTCGAAGTATTCGTTTCTTCGTCGTCACTTTCACTTTCAGATAATGTTTCAACAACCTGATTCACCTGAAACTCACGTACACACTCTTGAATACTGAAATCGGGATTTTCAGTCAACAAAGTTCCATCAATTTCCGTATAACTTAATAAATCAATGGAAAAGTGTTTGTTTTTTTTCCATAATTCAGAAAGTGGCAGATCGTCCTCGGAATCTTCTTCAGGCTCAACGTTGTCCTGTGTACCGAATCCAGCTTTAAGAAAGCAATTGTTGATAGTTTTCGGTTGTACTTCCTTCCATGCAGTTACAGTCCAAATCAAGGCATTGGTAACGTTAATAGACTTCTCAAGTTCCCCTATAGAATCAGACTCTTCTATCGACGATAGCAGTCTTCGGATCAATAACTTTCTGTAGTAGCTTTTGAAACATTTTATAATCCCCTGATCGAGGGGCTGGCATTCAGATGTAGTATTAGGCGGCAGAAATATCAATTTAACATTACATAATACAAGTTGTGGATGAGACGCAGCATTGTCTAGGAACAAAAGTACTTTTCGATTTTCTCTCTGCATTTTTCTGTCAAATTTATTTAGCCAATCTGTCATGATTTCTCTTGTCATCCATGACTTCTTATTGTAATACCATTCGATAGGTAATTTTTCTACATAGGAGTTCTTGAAACAACGAGGATTCTTGCTTTTTCCAATTACCAGTGGCTTTTCTTTGTTTCCAATCATATTGGTGCAAAACAGAATTGTGAGTCTGTCTTTGGAAGCCTTACCTCCAGTGCATTTTTCTCCTCTCAGAGCATATGTTTTGTTAGGCAAGGCACGAAAAAATAGTCCCGTCTCATCTGCGTTAAAAATATCACGAGGAGAGTATTCTTTCATTATAGTGAGCAGTTTTTTCTTCCAGTCAGCAACCACTGATAAATCTACAGCCGCTGCTTCGCCACATATAGATTTGAAGGAAATATTGTGCCGCTTACAAAACTTCTCGAGCCATCCGCTGGAAGCCTTCATGTCAAAATTTAGTTCCGTTGCAACTTCTAATGCTTTTTCTTGAATAATTTTACCAGAAACAGGAATGTTTTTAGAACGCACTTTACAAAACCAATCGAAAACAATTTGATCTAATGCAGCACCCTCAGTTTTCAAAAATTTCCTTTTCTTTTCGGTGTTTCCGCTCTCAGAAAACTGCTTAATTATATCACTCTTACGTTTTAAAATTTCACTAGCTTGACTTTTTCCAATTCCAAACTTTTCTGCTAACTGTCTAACACTTAACTTATTCGTATCCGCATAATGGATTACATCGACTTTTTCTGCCAAACTTAAAAACTTTCTTTTGTTGGTAGCCATGTTATTCGCGTCACAAAACGTTTATGCAACTAAAATGATATTATCCTTTCCGCAGCAGTTTTAACAATACGTACATAATAAAGTAAAATGTGCTTAATAGAATTCACGTGCACCAATAAAATTCCTTGGAAAACCCTAAAACCCTAATTACCTACCAATATACCTGGCTGCCGCCTATTTTGTGGGTATTTACGCAAATAAAATGTGTCTTTAATAAAATTTAAAATTTAGGCAAATATTGAAAGGAAAATAGTAAAATATTTGTCCGTTAGAATTATTTTTTATAAATAATTTACTGTCCGTGTCCGTTGTTGAGAGCGTCCATTGGAGGGAGGTTTAAAAGTACAGACTGGTATTTACGAATGGTTTTTGTCTCAAAAATTGCCCATATAGAAGAGGTGTCCATTGAATAGAGGTGTCCGTTAAGAGAGAGTTCACTATATATATATATATATATATATATATATATATATATATATATATATATATATATATATATATATATATATATATATAGCTTTGTGTTGTGATTTAAAAACATTGGTTTAACCCTTCTCACACCTTTTTTTCCTGACATTTTAATCGGGAGAAAGAAGCAAAGGATTTCAATTAGAGTTTTGGAATAAATATTTTTGTTTTAGAGATAATCTTTAACGTTCCGTCGAGGGTTCACTTCAGCAGCCAGGCTTTTTCCCGACTGATTACTAAGGTGAACCCGTGCTGAACGAACAGCGTAACCTTGGGTCGGAATCCACTTTAGACTTTAGGTCCAATCGCCTAATGATCTCCATTACCGACGTGATTTTAATCCAAATTCTTGACTTTAAATTCATATAAATCCAAAGGGATATACTAAAGTGCAGGAAAAAAGTGTATTCCAGTCACTAATAAATTATTCCTTAAATTTGCTTTGGGTGCCGAGTTCAACTTTACAGACCATTTGAAACATCATTATTAAGCAAGTACGTTCTAATATAAAGTCATTTAATTTTAGGATCATAGTATGGGAGCGAAAACAAAACCTATATTAATTATTTTGAATCTATTCAAAAGCCAATTTTAAAAGTTATTCTTAAAAAACCAAATAAATACTTGTCCTCTCAACCGCCTTACTCTGAAAGTAAATTACTTAACAAAAGAAAATTTATTGTTTTTAATGTATCTCTAGACAGTTTGATCCTAAATCAGAATTAGTAAATGTTAGTCATGAATATAACTCCAGATGTAATAGTCACGAACAGAAAAAATTATTTTACAAAGAAATTTTTAATACTTACGACTAAAATTATTTATTTTATTTCTTATAAAGTCAAAACTGTGACTAGTTTCAATTTCATTTATGTTATAATTGTATTTTTTGTTTTTTTTTGCTGTTTCCATACTTTTGTAATAGCAAGTAAGATTATTATTAGTTTAAGATAAGACAAAATCAATAAAACAGTCTTCGGTGGGAATGTTTGTTATTTTTATAAATTATTTAAAAAAAATTGATAATTGTATTGAGATAAAAAAATTTGTTCGGAATTTTAATTGACAATAAATAATAAAACAATATAATCTACAAGCTTTTTATAAGTCATTATGTTATCAGTTGCTGTAAATAGAAATTTTATATCCTTTTCAACGCATTTTTAAATAAAATATTTTAACTTATATTTCTCTCATTTAATTCATTTCGTTTATATAATTCAACATAAATTATATTTTTAGTTAAAAGAAAGCATACTTAGACTTTTTTTTTTACTGTCGGTCTGAGATCAATAAATAAATCCAAGTGATCCGTTTTTCTGAAAAACTTCAGCATCTAATCTAGAAAAATCACTTCAAAATTTTAAATTAAATATTTTTGCCATTCCATTTCAATAAAAAATAATCGCAGTATATAAAATTCCTCAATTTTGTTTGATAATTATCTACAATTATATTACCAAAAAATTCAGTAGTCTTGCTTTGATTTGTTTAAAATAATAAAGAAATCTTTTGTCAGCCTTTTTTTGGACTTGGTATTACATATTTTCATATACGGAAATAAAAGTAGT
This sequence comes from Diaprepes abbreviatus, assembly GCA_034092305.1. NCBI lineage: Eukaryota > Metazoa > Arthropoda > Insecta > Coleoptera > Curculionidae > Diaprepes > Diaprepes abbreviatus. Next base: position 2,399,150 of record JASJET010000303.1, read on the forward strand.
TAAATTATATGTATTATATTAAATATAAAATATATAAAAATTTTTACTGTTATTTTACGTCGGGAAATAACAATGCGTCCGGAACTAACAAATAGCAGCAAAAGCGTACAAAAGTAAAACAAAAGCACAGTACATTTTTACTTTATTATTGTAAGTTGACAGTCTAAAATAAAAGAGTTTTAATAAATAGCCCCGCGCATTGTACTTCTTTAATTCCTGGAAAATACATTTAACTTTTTGTTGACAACTAATGCTAGCACATACCGTTTAAAATAAGTCCAATAATATAGTTATTTTTATTCGTAGGTTTGTTTAATGTTTAAATAGAGAAGTTATTTTTTCTATTTTAAGAGGTATTTTTCTCGAATTATTTTTAATCACATGCTATCGAAATATGAAAATTCCGTGTGTCTGTTATTTTCACATATAATATGTACTTAAGAGCTAAAGATTTTAAACATTTTGGTCTATTTCACATTATGCTTTTTCAAAATACTAAAACAGGCATCAATTATGTTCAAAGTGTAGTCGTAGGTTTTTTCTGGTTGATCTGAAGTTTTGTTGATTTCATAAATGAATTATTTTAAAAATAGCCTACTGGTTATTGTAGTTATATTATGTTAAAACTATGAAGACCTAAACAGATAGTGCAAAGTCATGTTCTTAATAAAACTGACCTAACACTAAAGTACAGAAATATATTTAAATTAACTGCGTTTTACTACTGCTAAACCAAAGGTATCACTTTGGTTTCAGAAATACTACAGATATGCTAAATAAACTATCTATGCCCATATGAAGCGAATTGTTTTTTACTTGTCACCCTAAAATTGCTCCAGTAAAGGCAAATCCCCTCTTAAACAACTAAACAAAAGCTTTTTGTCTTAACTCCTGTTATTCAACTGTTTAAAAGTTAAAACAAGTATATAGGTATATCTCTATTAATTAAGACTAAAAGCAAGAAGTCTCTTGCATATGCTACAAAGTTAAACGGCAGAAAATAAAACAAGTAATTTTCCTAAAAGTTGTTTTAAATATCAAAGTTTTAATGAGAAGCCATGTTATTTTAGTTAACTGCAGTATAGCAGTACGCAGTTATATTAATTAAATTTAGTTATCTATTTCTTAAAAATATGAAACTTTTTATTTGGAGATGTTTTTATTGGCGGGTAACAATATATCTCATAAATTTTATTTAACCCTAGCTGAATTTGAGCATCATCTTATTTTATCTAATGTGTATTATATTTAAATTTCACAAACTGTGTCTAAGTAATTAGCTCGACGAAATTTTGTTATAAGCCATTATTTTATGAATATACATAGCCTTTCATCTATTTTTAACCAACGTCAATAAAACATGCTATCAAAAGATCAAAAAGCAATAAGGCCCCAGATCCTGATGAAGTTCCAGCTGAATTTATCAAGTTAATTACAGAATAACAAATCTATATATTAGTAGACCTGTATAATAAAATATACAACACAGGAATTATATCTACAGAATGGCTTAAATCATACATCAAAGAACCTTTAGAAAAATAAAACGAGACCTTAGTGGTTCCCAGTTTGGATTTGGATGCGCAATGGGGACAAAAGAAGCCCTATTTGGATTCAACGTGTTGGTTCCGAGATGTATGGATGTCAGTCAACTTGTATATGTCTGTTTTTTAGACAATAATGAAGATTTTAATGAAGTCCGACATAACAACCTAATGCGGCTACTCAAAAATAAGGATATAGACAGCAAGAATATATGGATAATAGCTCATTTGTACTTCAGTCAAATGGTTGGTGTTAAATTAGGTGATGAACTTTCAGGCGAAGTAGACATAAAGCGTGGTGTAAGACAAGGGTGCGTGATCTCACCGTTTACTATTTAACTTGTACTCGGAGGACATTATTCAGAAAGCACCAGCAGAAACAATAATTGGAATAACAGTAAACGGAAGAGTTATTAATAACATCATATACATAAATGACACTATTCTCATTGCAGAGTGATTAGAAGACCTCCAGAATTTAATAGATCAGGTAGTAGTATACTGGGTGAGTCAACGATTGGATGAAGTAGGTTTGTGCCTTTTCGGTGAAATTAACAAAGAAACTATATTTATTGTTTGATACAGTTGATTTTTACGCAGATTTTAAAAATATTTAGGACTCTACAGGGCGAGCCAAAAAACTAGGACAGCATAAAGTTGTATTTTTTTAAATAGAACACCCTATATACGAATCGTATTTTCAATTTAGCTTATAATTTTAAATCTTTTTTATTAAGGGTTTACTATAACAAAACTTTATAGTTTCTGAGATAATTAAGTTTAAAGAAAAAAAGTCACATTTTCAAACATCAATTCAATCCTAAATAACGTTTTCAATTTTGTGACAAATATATTCAAATTTGGAATTTAGCAAGGCCAAGGACAAGTTAACATCATTTTTACCTAATATTTGCAATAAAAGCTACAGGGTGTTGAACACATCGGCTCAAATTTGAACAAGTTTAAATGAATAAATATCTTTTTTTTTTAAATGGTACACCCTGTATATTTTCATGTTATTTAATAGAGTAATAAAAACCCTAAAAGTTTTGTTCAATATATCCTATACCTATTTATAATAATTTTTGAGATATTTCAGTTTTTCCATACTTTTTTACAGAAATAGTCTTCATTATCATAGTAGCCATGGCAAAAACAATGTAAATGAACATTTTTCTGTGTGTCAAATTTATAACCGCAATCGCTTCTTTTCGTTTTTATGTAGTGTAGTTTGGTTTTTTTTGCATTCATCTTATATTGTAAAATGAATTTTCCAAAGAATGAGTTAATAGATATGATTTATACAATAGGAGAGGCTCAAAAAAATTGCCTTCTTGCTCAAAGAATTTACAAAATGAAGTATCCTGATCGACGCCAGCCTAATACCCATACTTTTCAAAACTTAATGCAAAGATTTGATTCTTCTGGTACTGTTGATTATCCAAAACGTAAAGTGGTCAACAAACCAGTAACTAATGAAGAAAAAGGACTACAAGTATTGTTAAATGTTCAGGAAAATCCTTATATTGGTAGCCGTCAGTTAGCAGCATTATGTGAAACATCACAATCCACCGCTAATCGTACTACCAAGAAATATAGGTATCATCCATATCACATGGAATTACACCAAGAATTGCATGGACAGGATTTTGAAAGTCGTGTAAACTTTTGTCGTACAATAAATGCGGAGATTCAATTAAATCCAAATTTATTATGCAAGGTAATGTTTAGTGATGAAGCTACTTTTAGAAGTAACGGTGCCGTAAATAGACGCAACATGCATTATAATGCCACAGAAAACCCATTTTGGATTAGAGAGGTGCAACATCAAAACCACTGGTCATTAAATGTTTGGTGTGGTATTCATCATAATCGAATTATTGGACCCCACTTTTTTAATAAACCACTAAATGGCCATAGTTACCTGAACTTTCTACAAGAAGAACTACCCCAACTGCTTCAAGGTCTCGATAGGGATGAGCTCGACAGCATGTGGTTCCAACATGATGGAGCGCCTCCGCATTACCATCGTGAAGTTCGTGCGTTTTTGGACCAACGATATCCGCTAAAATGGATTGGACGTGGGGGTTTCATTGAGTGGCCACCAAGGTCTTGCGACATCATCCCATTAGATTTCTTCCTATGGGGTTATATTAAAAATAAGGTGTATGTTAATCCACCAACAACAGTGGAAGATATGCGAAACAGGAATAGGGATACCTGTAGAACAATAACGCCACTAATTTTGTCCAGGGTCCGAGAAAATCTGCAAAAAAGACTAAATTTGTGCATTGCACAAGAGGGTCGTTTATTCGAACACTTATTAAAAAGAAATAATTAATCTCAGTATTTAATGGGTAATTTTTTTGTTTCAATTTAGTATAAAAGTAAATATGTATTTGCCTTGTTGTTATTGTTGTGTTAATTTTTTCACATTATGTTTAATTAAACTATTGCCGTTGTAATATAACGAATAATGTATTTCATCATATTTAACCACATTCTGTTTGTTTCTGTAGTTTCTTTTTATTATTTTACATGGCTACTATGATAATGAAGACTATTTCTGTAAAAAAGTATGGAAAATAAGAAAAACTGAAATATCTCAAAAACTATTATAGATAGGTATAGGATATATTGAACAAAACCTTTAGGGTTTTTATTACTCTATTAAATAACATGAAAATATACAGGGTGTACCATTTAAAAAAAAAAGATATTTATTCATTTAAACTTGTTCAAATTTGAGCCGATGTGTTCAACACCCTGTAGCTTTTATTGCAAATATTAGGTAAAAATTATGTTAATTTTGTCCTTGGCCTTGCTAAATTCCAAATTTGAATATATTTGTCACAAAATTGAAAACGTTATTTAGGATTGAATTGATGCTTGAAAATGTGACTTTTTTTCTTTAAACTTAATTACCTCAGAAACTATAAAGTTTTGTTATAGTAAACCCTTAATAAAAAAGATTTAAAATTATAAGTTAAATCGAAAATAGGATTCGTATATAGGGTGTTCTATTTAAAAAAATACAACTTTATGCTCTCCTAGTTTTTTGGCTCACCCTGTAGAGTCCTAAATATTTTTAAAATCTGCGTAAAAATCAACTGTATCAAACAATAAATATAGTTTCTTTGTTAATTTCACCGAAAAGGCACAAACCTACTTCATCCAATCGTTGACTCACCCTGTACAATGAGGAATGTGGCCTCAGTTTGAATGCAGAAACAAAACTAATTCATGACCATAACAATATAACACCAGCACCAAGAAATTCTATAGATCAAAGAACAACCAGCAGAAAATATAAAGAAATATAAGTACTTTGAAACAGTTGTTAATGAAACCAATGAATATACATAAGAAATCTGGATACGAATCGGAGAAGCAAAAATATATTTAATAAGATGAGAAAAGTATTTTGTGGTAAAGATAGTAGCCAACATCTTGAAATCAGGATGTTACGGTGTAATATATTCCCATTGCTACTTCACGGGATGGCCGCTTGGACGCTAAAACAGGATATCACTAATCGACTGAAGGTATATAGGAGAATTTCGAGGATACAATGGATAGATAAAATAGCAGACATGGCGGTACTTGAAAGAATTGGGAAAGGAAAAGAAATATTAAGTACAATAAAAATAGGAAAGTTACAATACCTAGGTCATGTTATGAGAGGAGAAAAATACGCTCTTTTACAAATGATCATTAGGGGCAAGATTCGTGGAAAAGGAAACATAGGAAGACCACGCATTTCATGGTCGAAAACAATTTGAGAAAGTGGTATAACGGCAGTTTCATTGAGTTGTTTAGAGCTGCAATATCAATGTCAAGAATAGCTGTGATGATCGCCAACCTTTTCAAAGGAGATGTCACTTGAAGAAGATGTTGCACACTAAAACTCTGTAGATGCCATAGAAAGTAACAATTCAATTATTATCGTTGTTTGCTAAGTGATATCATATTAATTGTCTCAAGAAAATTTCAAATTTATTGCCACCGGCCAGCCCCTTATGGTAATGTTGCCAAATATTCTGAATATAGAAACCACGGCCTTTGTCAGCGATGTTTATCAATAAATGGAAAATATTTCTAAATTTTAACTCAAAAAAGTGGTAGTTGAACTATTGTAACCGAGCGGTTAACAATTGCTAACTTACAGTTGTAAAAGAAGGTTTGTTGCAAATTTGGTCTTAAGTGCTTTTGGACCCGGGACAGTCATACTTTTTTCCGTTAATAACGTTACGAGGATTATCTCAGAAAAAATCTCAGAGAGATGTGACTGAATACCACAAACTAAATTATAACATCTTCTATTTTTAGAAGACATCAGAGTGTTTTTTTTTTATATTCCAATTTTTTATTCTTCGGAAAAAGTTTAATTTGTTTCGACATACCTTGGTTTATTAAATTACATTGTATTAATTAAAAATAATAGACTTAGATATATCCAGAACTTTCTCAATTTTGCGCAAAAATAGTCGCTTCTTTTCCCTTACACCGCAAAAGTTATCTGTTTTCTTCATGTTTTGAGCTTTTTTTCTTCTTAAAGACGCTACAAATTAAATTTAAAAAGTTTTACCACTATTACAATTCCAATGTTTGCATCTAATTTGAAATTCACACATCTTAATGTAAGATCACTCATAATACATCTTGGTGCTTTAACATATGTTTTACTGGTTAAGGATTTTGATATTGTGTGAATTTGCGAAACTTGGTTAAATAACAATATTACTAATGATGTCCTGAATATTCCAACATATAATTTTATTCGTCACGATAGGTCGTGAAGGAGAAATAGATATTTACCTAAAGAAAGATCTGTATTATATAATTTTGCCAAGTAGTAATTTCGTAGAACAACTCTGGATATGATTGAAGCTGACGGAATCAAAAGTCCGTCTCATCGTCGCTTATAAACTTTTAAATTACGATTACGTAGACTCTGCCGAAACGGAGTTTGTCATCGATTGTTTTGAAGGTCTTGATTTGAAACTAATTATAAATGAACTAACAGGAATCATTGATACAAGGTCTTCTCTAATAGATCATATTTTCTTCACTTCGTGTAATATTGTCTCGGTCATAAAGATATAACCTGTTGATTTTACTGACCATGAACTAGTTCCCTGTGTGGTGAATATATTGAGTACCAAACAAAAACAAAAATTCAAAACTATTCGTGACTTTAAAAACATGAAAATAATTTACGCTCCATTTTTTGAAACTATATTTTTGGTTTTGATACCATTGACAGTGAGGTTTACTTATCAAATGTAAAACAAATTAACTTGCACTTCATAGATTCTATACTAAATCTAACCCTCATCATAATCAAGTACTATATTATCAAAATAATCAACTGATGTCATCGAACTTTGGTTTTAGAACCATTTTAGAGAAGTATCAAAAATAATTTCAAATAATAAGAGTAGCTGAACAGGAATGGATGATGTTAATATTTTTACAATTAATGTTTGCCTTTTTTTATTGCCATATATCAAACATATTATTAACTATTGCATATTACATTCGGTGATCCCTGAAAAATGAAAGGGGGCGCGTGTGTTTCCCCTTCGTAAAACATCAAATCCTGAAAATTTCAGTAACATTAGACCAATTAGTATCCTGCCAATGCTCTCAGTAGTGAACATAACCCGATCCTCTCCATCCCCCCACTCCTCGGCCTTGACCTTGACCTTGCTCCACCCCTCTTTGGCCACGCCCACATGTCCTTGCCATTGACCTTGAAAGTACACGTGTGCTTTGTCCTTGGCCTTGACCTTGTGTTCAAGGTTGTGTGTGCGACCTTGACCTTGACCTTGGCCGAGGCGACCTTGACTTTGTTAGAGGCCATCTTGGGTGTATGACCTTGAAGTAGTTATTTGTGTATTGTAATAGTGTGGGATGATCTTGAAATGATTTTGACCTTGCAAATTGTTCTATAAAATTGTGTGAGTCTATTTACATTCATTCAGTGTGAAATGTCAGATACGGAACTATCTAAAGAAAAAATTATAGAGCAAGTCCGCAGAGTAATTTGTTTATATCAGAGTAATTTAAAAAGTTTGTGTGATTTTGAAGAAAAGGATCTAGCAATTTTCCTCTCGAATATTTAAAAACTTGCGTTGATACGCTGAGTTTACAACAAATTTGGGATAAGCTGCCAGCGCCATATCGGTGTGACAAGGAACTACAGTTAAGCTTACCCCGTTACATTAACTATGAACAAATATATCGTCATTATATAGATGGGCCACCACCAGAAATAAAAAAGTGTCGTGAATGTAAAAATCATCGAGTAATATGAATAGTGCTTTGCAAGAGATAGTAAAAAAATTGGGCGATGAGTTCACTGAAACGGCTAGTAATTATTTCAATGATGCAATGGAAAGTCGAGCAGAATGGGCGTCGCGCTATTGTGATTTGGCTTTTGAATATGAAAAGGCTGCGAACGCATGTCGTAAATATTGCAGCAAAACAATAAATTTACAAGACTTTGTTCGTGAAATAAAAAAGTTGGGGTTTAGTGACTGTGGAAAAACTGATTAGTTTCATTGCAGATCCGGTTGTGTTAAGTGAAATTAGAGTGTAGGACTTAAGTTTAACGTAGTAGTAGTTAATATGAAAAGTTTAGTGCGAGAAATGTACGAAGAATGTTTAATTTCTGCAGCCTCTTCAGAATTTTAAGCATTTGAAATTCAAGATTCGGAGGCTCAGAATTTTAGTGTATTTTTTAAGTATATGGACCATGCCGAAGTGTGTATTTTAGAGAATATAGTTTGTAAGAAAGTTCTAAGGAATAAAAACAAACAAATATTATTGAACAAATTAAGAAATTTAGGTTTAGGTGAAAATGTTACACGTATACAAGAACGGCAGAAAAAAATCAATCAATAAAGTACATAAAATGTAGTTATTTGTTTCATTATATTTTGTCCTTGAAGTTATCCTTATGCCAATTTAAATGTGTGACGTCATTTGACCTTGAATACTTCTCCCACTATTTCTACCGTTAAGCTACCCCCACCGTTGTTACAATTCGGCCTTGAAAACTCGCTATGAAGGTTAGTGGAAAAAGAAGTGACTTCAAACAGTCGCAGATATCAGTGGCATAAACATCAAATATTGTGTTCGTGTAGTGTTCTGAAAGTGCTTTTATATTCACGGAAATTTTAAGATTTATATACCATTTTTTTAATAATGAGTATTGCAAAAGAAACTCCAGATGAAATTAATGAAATGTTCAGCAAAGATTTCGAGGTTTTAGAGAGAAAAAAGGTTACCGAAATAATTGTAGGCAAAGTGTATAAAATTGTAAAGATGGTTTCAATGACTACACGATTTGGTAAAACTCTTTTAGTGGCTTTACACGATGACGGTGATAATAGCACATTTGAGACTTTTTTGCCAAAACGTGTGGCCGAAACACTATCTGACGATATTGTAGATATTATGAGTAAAACTAAAGGTAAATACACTCTAACTTATTTGGGGCAGGGCACTAGAGTTTTTGGAAACAATACTCGAACATTATTACGTTTTGGCTCATTGGAGTAAATTGTATGTAAATTGTTTGAAAAAAAGGATGTAATTAAATTTAAAATATAGTTGCACATGTCAGAATACTTCTGTTAAATATGTCTGCTGATGCGACGACGACGACGACCGTCAACGAATGTGTAGATAGATACATATTTTGGTTGGGGAGAGAATTAAGAAATATGGCTCACGATATGTTAGATAGCGTAAATAATTGGTCGCATATTGATGCAACCAAAGATCAATATAAGAACGAGATCAGGGATGCAATCAATTTTATGGCTGGGGCACACTTGTGCGACAAATTTTTATATGGTTCCATAGACATGGATACATTTTGTGCTGAAATGGTTGAAGAAGAATTAAAAGAATACCTCGTCAATATTCCACATTTACCAGGTGAGCTTGCTGCAAAATATGAATTGGTTTCAGCAACAGCAACAGCGCAAGACGTTGACGATCGAAATAGTGTCGGATGGAATAGAATTTTGAGCAACGAAAATGAAGACATGGAAAATTAATTTTTTATAACTTTGTATTTCTGCAATTAAATAACTGTAAATAAATATCTGTTACAATTACAGTTTTGTTTTATTTCTTTTATAAATATACCAACCCAGTAGATCATTGTCAGTGTTTCTTTTCCTCAGCTGAAATATTTAATATAAGTAGGGCAAATAAAAATAAAATAGTTTAGTAAAGATCGAAAATGAGTCGAGGAAACAACACAATTGATAAATTTGGTCGTCAGAAATGTAATGAAAAATATCATATGTTATCTCGGCCACAAGGGATTGGTTTTAAACTTACAGCGGATGGGCAGTATGATATGGGTGGAAAAATCATAACCAACTTAGGCGAACCTAAAGATGATGACGATGCTGTGACAAAACACTTTGTTAATAGAAAGTTTTACAATTTTGCAGTTGTAATATGTGACATATTTAACAAGGATGTCCTCCCCATGATATACCAAAATAATAGTGAGCTTTAAACAAAAATTGAAGTTATTCAGAAAATACTCTATCATCAGCCTTTAAATGACTCATTAAGGGCACTGTCGTACGGCTCGACTTCAAAAAAAATCTAAAAAAGGGAGAGCAGGTTAAAGAATAGGAGAACGCACTCCGAGTGGCATAGCCTTGAAGATAACGTCGTAGTCGTCGGTGAATTGGACCTTCCCTCCAAGAATATTGAAATGTTATTTATGTGTATGATGTTTTATTGTCATTGTTTTTAATGATGAAGATTGAAATAAAAAACTTTATTTTACAATATATGGTTTATTTATTTTACATTTTAAATTAAAAGTATAGTCATACAATATGTTATTTAAACAATATTAGCTTTATCTATCCAAGAATTGAAGTGGTTGGGAAATCCTAGCCATTTGACAAATAATTGATCGGTGTGATTTTTCTTGCGTTGTCTAAGGACCTTTTCTACTAGATAAATGCCAGGACTGCTTGTTTTTTGTAGTTCTGATTCGTAAAAACACCCTCTTATAGGCTGACCTTCTAACGATTCCAACAAGTAAGTAGGTGGGTTTGTAACGTTAACTTTTACAACTTTAAACAATTCGGTTGACCAAGAGGGCATATATCCTTTCTCGAATACGCTTTTGTACTTGCTAATACGTACAATGTCACCCATGGAAAACTTGAATTTTCTAGGTACAATTTTTAAATAATCGTATGTTCTAATTTGTGTTTTTTGTTGCACGTCTGCAGGCTTCATTCCAATGGTGCGATGTTTCGAATGGTTATAGGTTTTTGTTACTGCCGATAATATATGTATCCATTTGAAAGATCCTCTTGTCGAGAATTGTTTATATAAATTATTTTTTAAAGTCCTTATGACTCGCTCAACAATTGCAGCTTTCTTTGTGCTGTAAGCGGAATAATGATTTATATTATATTTTTTCATCAGGGCTTGAAAGTTTGTATTATAGAACTCCTTTCCTTGATCACTTTGCAGATTTGTTGGTTTATATGATGCCTCTTCAATGATGCTTTTCATCGCATTAGTAACTTCTATACCAGTCTTGTTTTTTATTGCTTTGGTATAGACAAATTTAGAGTAACAATTTATACAGACCAAAATATAACGATAACCATCGTTTTCATCAGCATACTGTTGCATTTCAGCCAAATCAATTTGCCACAAATCTCTGTAACCTTTTATTATCGTGCGCCGTCTTACAAAATTTTTTCTAGCTGTTCTATGTAGTTCATTAACAATTTTGATTTTTTTAGACTGGGCTCCATATTATTACTAATATTAAAGGTTTCAGATCGAAGGAAGAACTGAATAATATCATTAAATATTGAGCTTAATATATTATATCTTCTTCTCGTAATTCCTCTATGATTTGCATAACTTCATTTTCGTGTCCAGTGTGACCGGCGATTTTGGATCTCCACAAGAAACGTAAACGATCCACCAGCTCTTTAGCTTTGTTCCAGTAGACATATTGAAATTTTTTCGAAGATAATTTCTTTTTTGTGGGTAACTGTAGTTTTTTCGAGAGATTTTTTCTTGTAATAGTAGCACCTAATTTTGTGCCCATTATCAGAGGTTTAATAATTCGTAAATATTTGTTCCATCTGGTCTCCCGTAAACCATCACTTTTTTTAAAATTGTTGTAGACAGCATTCGTTGATTCCAAAATTTCCTTGTACGTTGAAAGTACATTATCACTTAATTGTTGTTCCTTGCCTACACTTGGGGGTGTTTTAAGAAATAACAAATCAGTGCCGGTAATCCACCATATTCTGCAATATTTTTCCCTTTTTTGTATAAGACAATATTTCCATTTCGAAAACGCACCTCTAAATTACCAATAAAATTTGGCTAATATTTTCTTTTGAAATGCGATGCTGCTGCTGCTGCTGAATAGGTGTGGCGGTTTGAAAGGAATGTGTAGGTTGGGGAAAACCTGATATTTGAGTCGACTGCACTGATGTACTGGGACTATGAGACTTTGTAGCTGGATGATGTCGTTGATGTTGTTTGACCACATCAGATATAGTTGTCAACGGCTTAGAAATGGGTTCATAAAACTTTTCCAATTCCACAACATGAAATTCTTTAGCCGTTTTAATTTGTTCAAATTTTTTTCTGACGGCATTGGTAGCTTCCACTAGTTTACGTTTTAAGTCGATCGCGTTATTCACGATGTTAACAAAGGACGTTTCAACAATCAAATGAGTGCTTTCTCTTATTATTACAGTAATATATAGCTATCAAATCCTTTGCGGTATCTTCCCGATTTCACATCACTGTCTTTATCAATTACTAAAAATCCATACTTATTATCCCAACATTTTGAGCACATTTCTTGAAATTGAGTAAAAGTTAGAGCCGGTGAAACGTGGTCGGAAAATATGTATTTCATATTCCACTCATCTTGTTTAAACATAATAATAAAATTGGCATTGTCTCGCACAAGCTGTTTAGGCACTCGCGAATATGTTTGCGCTAAGTAAAAGGAGTTGATATTTTTATGACGTCCCATGCTAAAGTACGATCTTATAACATCTTGTTTTTCACATATATCATCATCAAAGATAAATATAGAGTTTGGTTTTGCATCGGATGGTTCCACAATATTACTGGAATCACTAAAGGCATAGTAGCCTAAACCTTTGATGGGTGCTAAGATTTTTCTTAAATACTCATATTTCGGTTGATACAGAGATTTCGAGTAAATATAGACATTTTCGAAACGTTGCCCAAGGGGGTGTGTAAGCAGCGAAATCATGACATTAGTTTTTCCACAATTGGATGAACCAATTAACAGGCCGCGAATAGAGGAAGGAAGTAGAGGACCGTGTCTCTTCATTATCTTCTTTTCAAATCCAATTCCGACTTTTTCATCGAGATTGTCAATAGGAAGTTTTTGTTTAAGATCGATAACGCGCATCTTAGGAAAATTTGATATTTTATAGGCAAATTTTCACAAAAACTGTCATTCAGATTCCGAGCGTCAAACGAAGTGGGCGGTCTCACGTTGCCAATAAAACTGGACACGGTATAGTGAATTCGTTAATAAATAAATTGCCATTCGAAGTACACATTCCCGGTTATCAATATTACGGACCCGGAACAAAAGTAATAAAACGTGTAACAAGAGGTGATCCAGGCATCAATTCTTTGGATGCCGCATGCAAAAAACACGATTTAGCCTATTTACGTAATAAAGACAACATAAGTGCGAGACATCGAGCGGATTACGAACTCGAACAAAGTGCTTGGAATAGAGTAAAATCGAAAGTTTCCAGTTTAGATGAAAAAAACAGCAGCTTGGTTAGTTACAAACATTATGAAAGGAAAACAACGTTTTGATATGGGTGTACCATCATCATTATCAACAAAAAAAACATCTAGTAAAGGCACACGTCGTACAAAAAGGAAAGGTGTTAATAAAAATCGACATGTTCGGAAAGTTAGTTTCGGAACAGCTATTCGACAAGCAGTTCGAAAGGAATTATTAAAAGCCGGAAGTAAAAATGTGCTAGAAAAAAATGTCATGAATGCATCTAAAATAGCTCTGTCGGCAGCACGTAGATCGGTAAAAGCGGCAGGTGGCAAAAGGAAGGTTCGTACACCGAGAATAATACCGATTTCTAAAACTAGTGGAATATTACCATTAATACCAATTTTTGCCGGGTTATCAGCTTTGGGTTCATTAGCCGGTGGGGCAGCGGGAATTGTGCGCGCCATAAAAGCTGTAAAAAAAGCAGCGAAGATAAAACCTGTGCCGGCCTGTATTTAAAATCGAAAGGAAATGGTTTGTTTCTAAAGCCATATCGTAAAGGTATGGGATTGTTTTTAAATCGTAGATCAAAAAACTAATTGAATCCCTACCTCGAATACCACTATCTAACATCGATATAGAAAAATATGCCAAAAAGAAAATAATAGGACATTTTCGATGCGTTTATATGAGGGATTCATTAACTAGACAAGGTCCTCGACGTTACGAAGCAGCAATAGTGAATTTGAATAGTACGCGTGGTGCAGGGACTCATTGGGTAGCTTATAGAAAAAATAATTCTAAAGTAACATATTATGACAGCTTCGGCGATTTACCCCCACCGATCGAATTGGGACGATATCTACAAACGGGATCGGAAAATGACCATGAAACAGTTAGAAAACTTGCCCAAGGAAGTAATGATTGCATTAGCCCCAAATGAAATTCCATTCATTTGGGATAAGTTGCCCGAGCACCTCAAAAACGATATCGATATATTCAAATATCAGTGCGGTTGCAAACATTATTTCAGCAGCAATTTAGACGAGGTTACGGCTGATGAGGATCTTACGGCTAGAAAAATATTTTGTTGTTATTGCAAAATCAGCGATGTAGCATAAAAACATCACTATCTAATGCAGTGAGAAAAGGTATGAAGATGAATCTTTTTAAATGTTGCCGCTAAGAATAAAACCGAGATGTGTGATGTTTTAATGGTTAGTCATGTCTTATACGTTCACACTAACAGGACACTCGAGCGTCTTAAGCGCCGGTTTTTATCCATCAGTCGAATTAAATAGGGAAAACAAGTATGGTCTGGCATTGCTGCGATTTTACACATACAATTCAATTTTTAATGTGGACGAAAGCAACAATAAGTTTGCCTACATGAAGGAGGGTTACACCACCGAGCCGATACAATTGCAGATTCCACCTGGGGCCTATGAAATAGATGAGATAGGTAAAGCTATGTCGGAGGCTTTGAGGATTTCAACAGAAGAAAAGAACGATGGAATCTTTTACTTGGTCGCTAATAATAGTACGCTGAAATGTGAACTGAAATCCCAATATACTATAGATTTCCGGGGAGAGGCGAGTATCGGTAAAATGTTAGGATTTAATCATACAGTGTTAAAAAGAGACAAAAAGCACGAATCAACCGAGATGGTGGAAATAATGAAAGTACGCGTCATACGCGTAGATTGTAATATAATTTCCGGAGCATATATGAATTCTGTGGAAGGTCATACCTTGTTCGAATTCGATATCGACGTGGAGCCCGGTTACAAAATCAGTAAAGAACCACAAAATAATATTTACATGCCGGCAGGACGTCAGTTTATCGACTACATTACTCTTCGCATCTTGGACGATAGCGGTGATCTAATCAATTTTCAAGGCGAGAAAATAATCGTGAAATTGGAACTGAAGAAACTTTCATAGAAATGGGTTTTTGCTTCAATCGTCAATTGTGTATGCTGTCGACTAAGATGGGGGAACCACTGAAATATAATAAAAGTAAAAAAAGAGTTAACGTCAAGGTTAGTCGTCGTCCAGACTTTAGATCACAAACATCTCAACAGTTATCTGCCGAAGACTATAAATTTTTAAAATCAATCGGTCTTAAAGTGCGAAAATGATTTCCACCACCAGCGATAAAATAGAGGTTTCCTCCGAACCCATCTTGGACAATTCCATTATTAGTCTAGAAGAGCATACGTATAAACCATACGGATCTCCATCATTCAACAATTCGGATGAAGTCCGTATCCTCATTAATTTTCAAGATATTATACTGGATATCGCCGAAAGTTACATATATATCGAAGGAAAATTTAAACGCATAGATGCAACGAAAAGATGTCTTTTTATCAAATAATGCCCTCGCATTTTTGTTCGATGAAATTCGCTACGAGATGGGAGGTGAGCAGGTCGCCGTGGTTCGTAAACCTGGAGTTACGACGACATTAAAAACCATGGTTTCATTCGGAAGTTTGCAACAAAGATCTCTCATGACGTGCGGATGGGGTCTGGACGAAGCAAACCAAGATATCGTTCCAGACGACAAGCAAAAATTGAAAATACTGTCGCGCATTATTAAAGGTGGAAACAATGCCAGTATTCAAATGGCATATCGTAAATAGGATCTGTACGAATTGCCAGCTTTAAGACAAACATCTTCCGACGTGTGGGCCTTGAGAACGAGTACAAGTCTGGAAAGACCACGCTATATAATCGTCGGGTTTCAAGACAGCAATAATTGCGACAAGAAAGAAAAAAACGCAACCCAGTTTACCCACGCCGACGTATACGACATTAGACTGTAACTGAATTCAACCGTTTATCCCTACGAAAGATTGGATTTAGATTTCGCCAAGAAACTTTACGCAGCAGCCTATTACAATTACTAAAACTTCCAAAGCAGCTGCTACGGACGCGAAATAAACGATCCAATGATAACGTTCGCGGAATATATGAAAAACCCCGTTTTTATTATCAATTGCAGTCATCAACCAGAGGCGATTAACTCATCGACAGTGGATGTGAAATTGGAGTTCCAAACGAGAAAGAATAAATTCCCCAAAGACACTAAAGTGTACGCATTAGTTATTCACGACTCATTTTTTAGTTATAATGTATTAAACGGTTCGGTGACCAATAACTCTATATTTTAATGTATCGATTATATGTAACACAAAATAATGTTAAAATAAGGTACTTGAATCAATAAATTTGTAATGAGTGAAGTAGTAGTTTTATATTTATTTGAAACCCAACAAAAAAAAAGTGGACGGAAAAGCCCGCTTCTTAAGAAAGGAGTATGGTAGATAATGGTGGTTTATTTAGTGGAAAAAAGAACTTAGATAACGCAAGAAAAATTTTTAAGGCAAAATATGAACACAACAAATTAGAAAATTTGTAGGAAAGTAACGGTTAGGAATAGGGAAAAAAGTTATGGAAAAAAATTATAGAGGAAATCGAGTACTATAAAAAAGCATTTTTCTCGATAGTAAAAACGTAAAAAAAGAATTTTTTCAAAAAAAAATTGAAAAATGGTGAATGCGCGTTAAAGTTGAAGATTTAGAGCAAAACAATATTAAAAAATTAGAAAGAGAATTTTTTTCTACATATGGTAGTATTTTTCAAAATTCGGAAAGATGAAATTTGAAGAAAAGGGTAATAGTAAGTTAGTAATTTGGATTTTTTAAAGCGCTGTAGCTGGGGAACCGTTCAAGATAGAGAAAAAATAAAAGCACTTTGGTAGCCCAAAATTTTGAGGAAAATGCGATGGTGTAAAAAAAAATTATTATTTTTTTTTTCGAAAATGCTGAATACGCGCTAAAGTTGAATATTTAGAAAAAAACGGTATTGGAAAATTAAAGAGAGAATTTTTTTCTACATATTGTAGTATTTTCGAAAATTCGAAAAAATGAAATTTGAAAAAAAGGGTTACAGAAAATTAGTAATTTGAATTTTTTAAAGCGCTGTAGCTCGGGAACCGTTCAAGATAGGGAAAAAATAAAAGCACTTTAATTACCTAGAATTTTGAGGAGAATACAATGGTCAAACAAAAAATTTTTGAAAAATTTGAAAATAAAAAAAATATGAACCAAAAAATTCCAAAAATCAATAGAAAGGAAGTTTGACCGCCGGACGGGGTTCACGGGAAGTTGTAGGGGGCGTTTTTTTTTTTTTTTAGGCACCCGACCCTCCCCCCAATCTTTTTTAGGGCCACAAAAACAGTCCTTTTTAGGACTACATTATATTTTGATCGTAGTTTAGTAATCGTCACTTATGGGGCGAAATATTCGTTTAACGACGATTTGTCTCGTAGTTTAAGTGCTAAGTTATATGCTTGAGAACCTATGAAAATGTTAACAGTCCAAACAAGGTTTCTATTATTTTTTTTTTGTTTTGTAATGTATTCTTCACAAAATGTTAAGAATTAGTATTATTGTCTAAAAAAAATCTAATTCCTTGTTTAAAGTTTTTGAAAAATCAATAATTCTATAAGCACAATACACAACATTTAGAATCCGTTGGTGGGGTGGGGGTAGTTCTATATATATATATATATATATATATATATATATATATATATATATATATATATATATATATATATATATATGAGACTGGACCAGTTACAACTCTCATACGATGAACATGGAGGAAGAAAGACCCACCAGCAGAGGCTCATACATCTTTAGCGATGACACCGTCGCCGGCAACGTTGGAGACCTGCAGGACTTCGACGACGAAGAGGTGGATTTCGAAATTGACGTCCTACGTTGGAACGACTTGGATGAGCCGATTCCGCTGCTGTATGACCACGATCCGGGTCTCGTGGAATTAAACGATGCAGGCGATTGGGTCTTACAAAGGTTCGAAACTTCATCGCCGCAGCCAGAGCCGGACTCGATGGAAGATGCAGTGCTGGAAATTCCAGCATCACCGACACCCGACGATCCGCAGGGCCCCTGCGATTTGTCATGCTGGTGGTCGACCAGCGAGGTTGGGGCACCATAAGCCCCACACTCTCCCTGGCCCTTTTTAAGGGCACACAACAACGGTCTTTTTCAGGACCACAAAATACTTTGATCGTAGTTTTAGCACATATTAGTACTTTGTTACTAATATTGAATGTATAGAATATACAATATTAGATACAAAGTATTAAAAGTTTAGGTGCTGGTGGAACCCAGCAAAATCGTTCGTTCGTATTTGAGACCACAAATAACTTTGGTCTCAATACGTAATACGACATTTGTTTTCACCCCCCCCCCCCCCACCACCACTCATTTGTCTCTATATATACGACCACCAATACTTATTACAACCATTTCAGTTCAACATGTCTGAACAGCAACCCATCCAATGCCCTGTGGTAGATTCTACCACAGACGATTGTCTTGAGTGGGAGTTGGACGATCCCAGATGGGAAGAACTTTGGCGGTTCATAGTCGAATACGCTGAGGACAGCACCGCCACCGCCGCCGTTGATGATGACGGGCCGTGCGACTCCACAACACAATAAAGAGTCGCATGTTTTTGCAACAAAACGGTCTTTTTCAGGACCACAAAATACTTTGATCGTAGTTTTAGTTGGTTATAATACTTTGTAACCAATATTTTATGTTTTTTTTTTCATAAAAACATACAATATTGAGATGCAAAGTATTAGAAGTTCTGGCGACAGCACCTTAACTTCTTAAACCGAACCATGTTTTAGCATACTTGTAAATATTATCAAAAAATATTTACAACTATTGCTATTGCGTAATTTTAGTGGATTATTCACTCTTTTTTATTACCTAATATTATGTGGGAAAGGTCCTATATGAAATAACACACAAAAAATATATTTTCAAGTAATTTTTATTCTCTTTATAAAATATTAAAATCTGATCAAAGCCTTTTTTTATTAACTACAAAATATATATATTTACAAACTTAATACAATAAATTAAAAGCTAATACCTACAACTACCTAACACCTACTACATAATTTATTAAAGTCCTCTAATTGTCTTTTATATCGCACACATTCCATCTTTTTTAACTCTAATTATCTTTCCAGTTCTAAAATGTCACTCTCACCGCACTCACTTTTTTCACTAAGTTTTTTTTCATTCGATAAATGTCCGATAGTTTGCTCTTCTGCGAGTTGGTGAAGTCTTCAACCCACTCCGGTTGAGATGTCTCGGAACATATTAAAGAAGAAGAAGCGGTTTCGTTTGGTGAAGACGACGACGACGACGACGAAGCAGCGAAAACTTCATCGCCTTCAAAACACCGCTTAAACCGCTTCTTCATAGGTTTCCGGCATCCCAATATCGGCGACAGTGGCGTTGGGGAAGACTTTACCTCCGACACTACTTCCTGCTCTACGCTGGCCGGTGTTGGTGGCGTTGGTGGTGTTGGTCCATCGGGGCCTTCGATCACTTTCACTTCTACGGACAATGGCTCTTGTGGTGCTGTTTTCAGGAAGTCGGGTAATGGAACAGGGGTGGAGGGACGCTTAAAGTTAAACTTCTTCTTTCCTTGCCCCACACCTTTAATCGTCGATTAAAAGGTTTTTTTATCGGCGATTTCCGACTTCGGCATAGTCAAAAGCTTCTTTAATTTGGAAGCTTTCGGAGAAGATTCCCTGTTAGGCCGCGATACTTT
Organism: Diaprepes abbreviatus; assembly: GCA_034092305.1. Lineage (NCBI taxonomy): Eukaryota > Metazoa > Arthropoda > Insecta > Coleoptera > Curculionidae > Diaprepes > Diaprepes abbreviatus. The sequence goes on from JASJET010000303.1 coordinate 2,419,175, forward strand.
TCGCACAACCACATCACTAATTACGTTGATCTTCGGCTCCTTCTCCTCCGTCCAACGTTCGAGGAATTGCGCAGCCGACTGCACCAACTCTTCGTCGCGACAATCATTCAGGGCTTTGTCTCCGGCATCTTCTTGCTACCTGCCGTTCCAATTTTCGAATACCCCCGAACTCAACACTTCCAAGCCACTGATATTTTCCAACATGCCTTGTTGGGATTCGCAGCTCACGTCAAGAGCATCCAAAAGAGATCTTACACTTGATGACATCTTCGATATTACAACTCACACTATAACTTTATCTTACTACTGCACTGTTTGGTGTTCTGACGAACTGTGAAGAGCTCGAGTCAGCAAGTCTGCTTTTATGCCCATTTCCCCCACTACACCACCTTTATTCCTTTTATTCGATGCATTAAGTATAATATTTAAACTTGTCAGATGCAAGGCCAAGACCAAAGCCGACGTAACCGGCAATACCAGGGTCGTTTTCCAGGTTGTAGTTTTCATGGATTTTTTTTTTGTCCCTGTCAAAGTTATTTTAAAGAAACATATAAATATAGTACTAAACTTGTCAGATGCAAGGCCAAGGCCAAGGTCAAAGTACCCGTCAATGCCAGGTCGTTTTCGAGGTTGTAATTTTCAAGGATTTTTTTTTTGGTCCTGTCAAGGTTATTTTAAAAAGTAATACATAAATAGAGTACAGCGATTGAAAAGTACAACATATTCAAACATCATGTTGCCAACTGATGAACAACCTAGTGAAGCAGCCAAAACATATAGTCATATACCAAAAGCTTTTTATTTAACTTGTCATAATTGTAAAAGACTAGGTGTCTGCTGGCGGAATGATCTTACGTACGACTTTAAGTACATTGACCTTTTCAGGGTTAAATTTGTACAATGCGGCTTTTGTGGACTAGTTTACTACCAGTTCAAGGACATTAATGAACGTGCCATCCAGAGAAGAAATTGGGTGTTTGTTATATTTTTTTATTTTTTAATAATAAAAAGTAAAGTCAATCTTTTGTTACATTTTATTTTTTTTCCAATAAAACAATAGTAAAATGAATCTGTATGTGTATTTATTAAACATCACCTAAAATACGTTTTGCAATCCATATTTTGCTGCAGATTCCGTTTATTAATGAAATAGAACCATATATTAGGGTGAAATCTAATGGTTTCAAATTAGTCTCACATAACAATGTCAGAAGTAAACACTATTGATAAGTTCGGTCGCAAAAGATTGTGCTATTTAGCAGAACCTCTTGAAGGAGACACGAAATTATGTTGATAATAACCTTGCTCAATTTGTGCAAGATACGCAGAAAGCTTTACATGACTCAACAATTGTTATTAAAGATATATTCAGAAACCAACTTGAAGGTTACGTACGCAAGAAATTAATTGAAACCGGTCAAGAACTTAGAGGATACATTGATGATACTGTTATTGCAATATATGACCTTAGGCAAGACGAACTGCGTGATGAACTTAACTCTAGAATGTTGAAAATTGAAAAGACTATGGAGGATCTTGTCAGCAAAACTGTTTCACATTAAACATTTGCTCGTAGACCTGTACGTTTAATTTACTGTTAGACAAATTTTTCAACAATAATTTTCACAGTTTGTTATTTGTCGACACTTCATTATATTTATAATTTTAAAATAAAGGTTCAATAAAAAGCAATCAAGTAATGAATACATGTTTTTTATTTAAAAAAAAATTACAATACTATCGTTACATATTAATGTTGTATGTTCAATAGAAATAATAAAAACAATACAAGTAATGAAATATGGATTTTCCAGATTACGTGCTGTCCTGACTTAGAAATGATTCCAACACGGTGACTAAATTTGCTAAGTTTTCTTCCGGGTCTGTTTTGTAAAAATCTATGTCTGCATGCCCCCAAGGTAGAGTTTTGGTTGAATTGAGAATTACATAACGTTTATCATCGCTATGTGACAATGCTACTTTATTTATTATGTTGGTATAAATGTTATGTAATTCACTTCTAAATGTCTTCATCTTTCTTAATATCAAACCACCCCGTTCAACAATTCTTTGGTAAGTCTTCCTGATGAAGGTCTTTCTCGATAACACATTTTTTGATACCTTTGACTTTTTTTAATTCATTATTAATGGACTTTACATAATAAGCCTTCGCGCCGGTACCATAAAAACTTATTATCGGATCACCACGAAACTCATCTTTCATTCTACCAACTACAGAATTACTTTTAATTATGTTGAAATTATTAATTTCGGGGTAATTAGATGTATCAAATTTTTCGGGGTTTTCTGATATAGTTTGATAAAAGTTTTCCGTATACACTTTTAATATAAGCGAGTCAGTATCGGTGTAAAGTAACGAAGCATCATCGCCAAACTTGGATTTAATAAAATTATAATAAAAATCGTATATTACAGTCTTTGATATATCTAATATGGAAAATCCGATATAAATTGGTTTTTTGTACAATATTTTAACTTTATTCATATGTATAGCAACAAAGTTCTCGGTAAATATCGAGCTACTATTGAAATTGGGGCGGGATATTAGTGCTCTAGCTCCATTTCTACCTACACTCTTATCCCAATGTGTTACTAATTTTATATCCTTTCGATTTTCCACATTTTCCATAGTTTTACCAAATATCGCGTTATTTTTTAATTTAAAAGTGTCCTTCGCAAATTTTGTGGTGGCCTTGTTACGTAAATTGGTATTAAAATCAATATACGATTTTAGCCATTTTGATTGTTTAAACTGTAATACTCGATGGGTTTGCATTACCACTAAGCCGTTATCGATGGCTTGTTTTAAGGTTCTATAGTGTACAATGTATTTTTTTTATCTTGTAAATTAGGAATTAATTTCGGTAATTTAGCGTTTTCTGTTGGCGGTATGATATTTTCTACTAGAAATGGAAGATCAGAATGTGCATCATGCAACTCAGTCGGATAATGCACATCCACTTCCAAAACGTAGCCATGTAAACTATCATCACCAACAGCCATAATATTTAAATCCAGAATTTCGCGCTCGCTTAACCATCGAAAACCACCATATGGTAATGCTTGTGACATACTATGACCATATAGATTTGTAGCATCAAGGTATGTTATAAATGAAGAAGGTTTTGTTGGGTCATAGTCTGGTAAAAAAATATTATTAGCGATGTGCTTCCTTTCTGTACACTGGCTTATGCCGCAGCGTATACCTTTCTTAAAAAATGTATCATATCTATATCAGTTAAGAGCTCTAACTCTACCTTAGTCATACGTAGCATACAATCAAATGATAAACTTGGAAGGGTATAGTAATATGCTGGATCAAGTTTATCGAATTTTAAGCAATTATTCCGAAATTGCTCAAAAACATCACACAATAGCAACACATCTGATTTTAAATACACGTCCGAATAATCCCTCAAAGTTTTACACCCAAACAAGCCCTATATTTATTTTGCTCTTCTATAACTTTCATCGCTAATAATTCTTCCCGTAAATTATCATAAAATTGATCTTTACTTGGAAGACATGTATTTTTCATTTTTTCTATAGAGTCAATAAAGCTATAGGGAAAAACACCCTTTTGACGCATCAAATTAAATTGGTTGATATTTGAAAAATGTTTCCGCGTTTCAATAAAATCGTCGTCGTTTAAACCGCTGCCTAAATTTTCCAAAGACGTTGACAGAAATTTAAAACTGTCAATGAATCGCAACTTTAAATATTTCCTCTTGACTTTTCCACATTTACTATCAAAATAATCGTGCACATAAATGCTTTTGGTAAATGATATGTACTTTTCCTTACTTCGAGCCAAAACACCAATTTTATCCCCATATTTACATAACTCTTTTATAAATAAATGGCTGTCGTAGCCGCTTAAGTTATGAAATATGATAGGGATAAAAGAGGGTAATTTATAATTTAAATTACAAACGGAATGTGCAGCACCAAATCTTTTTGCACCAGTTATGTGACAGTGGTCTCGTACTTTAATCTCACCCTCTTCAAAAGGGCCTTCACATATACCACATATTTTAGCATTATTAAACTCCCTTTTTTCTTCAGGCGTTAACGGTTTCATAGGCTTAATGTCTTTTAAATATGTGTTATATAGAGCCCTTAAATCACACTCGATACGATCCACAAAGACTTGAGCTGCATTATTCCCACGAAATATCTCAAATTTCGAAAGTGAGTCGTCAAAAGAGCATTTAATTAAATAAGCAAAAGAATATGGTTCCTGTTTAAAACTTTTTACAGTGTAAGAATTTTGTGGGTTTGGTTGTACCGTTTCAACGGGTTTTAAAACAGATTCTAAATCTGCATAAACCACGAATGGAACGCGCATTTGCTTTTCTATACGCTCGAATTTTAAAATATTTTCCGGCACACTCTTTCCAAATTTATCGATTTTTAAATCCACTGAGGGTGTTTGCGTGAAAATGTGGTTACAATCGTAGCTTTGATGTAAAGTTAAAGCTGACGGTGTACTAAAATAAATGAGGCAACCATCACAGAAATATATTTTATGTTGTTTACAACTAATTTGACTTGAAACTAAACGTGATAAATCCCGAATCCAACAATAATGACTCTTTAAACAAGTCGTATCACAAAAATGTTCAACGCCATCTTTACTACTACAGTCTTTTGTAATTAACAATAAATTTACATGTCTATCCAACTTTTTTGACGAATACTTCAGCGGACCAATAACTTCATGTATTACTTCATTATTTTCATATTTAGATTCTAGACCGTATACGTTAATTGATATGTTGTTCATGTCCTCAAATTTTTTAATGTCACGTAATTTTACTGGAAAATCCATACCTGTTAAATTTAACACTCTAGAAAAATGGGGGTAGGATGTCTTCTGTGAAGGATCTGCTGTTGGAGGAAACAATGCTGATGTTACAGTCCACGCAAAGCAAAATTCGTCCTGGTTAATCACATTGACGACAGCTCCTTTCTTTTCAATAGAACATGGCAACTTGATGTATGAGCCACCCATAGGCATATACTTGTTGATACTTACTTCCAAGTATAAAATTTGCACAAGAGCCCATCCTATAACAAGAAAAATAATATATAAAAATCAGTTTAATATATCGGGTTTTGATTTTTCCATATCTGAATCTTTCTCCTGGAACTCAGTCACCTGCGTTTTTATTAATTCGGTGAAAGAATGGTAAACGGCATCCAAATCACTTTCTACACTAATAATTTGATTAGCAGTGTTGAAGGATTTTTCACTGAATATTTCTTGTGATGGAAGCATGTACTCGCCAACAGCTGTCATGTTAACTTTTAAAGCATGATGCACACGTCATAAATTATTAACAAGTTCCACCACCTTGGATTTAATGTCTACAAAGAACATTACGTAATCGGAATGCTCCATATCACTGCTAACCCGATAGGTTGCAATTCTCCTTTTGAACGCACATTCAACGAGTTGCACACCATGTCATACCGGCAAACATGAATTATTTTTATGTCGTTGTGTTCGTTTATGCGCTGACATATGATGAATGAAACTGCCCCATACCTTATATAAAACCATTCAAGGTCACCCCAAACCACGTAACATATCTTCAAGGTCACACACCCAAGATGGCCTCCAACAAAGTCAAAGTCGCCTCCGCCAAGGTCAAGGTCAAGGTCACACACAACCTCGCCTCGACCAAGGTCAAGGGCAAAGCGCACGTGCACTTTCAAGGTTAATGACAAGGACGTGTGGGCGGGGCCAAGTAGGGGTGGGGTAAGGTCAAGGTCAAGGTCGAGGAGTGGGGGGGGATGGAGAGGATCGGGTTATGTTCACTACTGCTCTCCAGAGACATGTCGAAACAAAGAAAATATTACCAGTTTATCAATCAATGCTTGAAGTTATTTGTAAAATCTACTGGGGCAGGTAGTGATAGTAAAAAAATCGAAAATGGGAAAGCTTTAATTTTTTTGTTTTTCAACAATAAAACTAAATTCCTCACAGCATTGTTAATTTTCATCAAATTATAAACTGAAATATAGTTTGAAAAAAATAACCAACATAAACCATTTAATTTTTCAATTATTTTTCTTAGTTCGTTAGGTTACATTTATAATCAACTAGCATTTTAAATTACAATAAATGAATTTGTACATCTGAATAAAGTTTCGTGATTACCACTTTCTCATAGCTTACATATTACAAAGTATCTAATGCAATAATCAGCCTCTGAATAAGTTTCTTGTGAACAAATCCTGCCGCACATTTTACATATGCCCAAATCTTGCAAATAATTCATTCTACACTTCGTCTTTATATGAATCACTATGGGATTCACTTCACTACAAACTAGACAATAGCACTCCTTAATTTCTAATTCTGAATCAGAACTCAATACCCTTTTTTTTATTTTTCTCCTTTTTTCCCTCCCACTTCCTTTCCCGCTTTCCCTTCCCCTCCTTTCTACCTTTATCATCTTTCTGCTGGTTCTTTTTCATTTTTTCATCATGTTTCATTCTTAAAACTTCCTTTTCAGGTGTATCTCTCAAAACAGTTAAGCTCAGTCTAAGGATTCGTTTTACATTAAATAATTTGATTATTGCCTTACTTCAATATTTATTAATATTTATTAAATCATTTTCAATTTTCTTTCTTCTTGATAATAAATTTTGTATCTTTTAACACAGTTTTAAATTTCAAATTTAAGAAAAAGATATGAAAATCTTGAATTTAATTCTTAAAGCAGCCTAATTTTGAGCATAGTAACTGGAATATTCCTAAAAAATATTTTTACTGTTTCTTTGTTTTCTCTTGTTGATATTGTTTATTAATGAAGAAGCCTATATCGGTAACCGATGTGGAAATCTCTCTGTATTAATTTTGTGTTCAAATGCAAGCAATTTTAGTGCAAGATTCATGGTAAACTTCTGTTTTAAACCTTAACATTTCATTTGAAGATTTTGGCAGATAGAACGCTGCGTCTGTTATTGTGCATAGGCGTGTGGGTATATAAGATATGAAGGGACGAAAATAGGTAATGGATAGGATGGACGAAGCTTCTACCTACGACTTAGAGAGGGTGTGAAACCATGGCTGGGTTTAGACAAGGGCGCTTCCCTGAAGTAAACCTATCCGCTACCAGGGTCTTAGGAGTATATCTATCCGCTATCACCGTAAATCCGTGTTCGCTATACATAAAATTTAGCTGACCAGATTAAACACTATTTCAAAAAAATCAAAAAATTTTAATTAATTAGTCAATAAATAATATTTAATGGTTATAGCAAATATAAAAAAAATGAACAATGATAAAAAGAAATAAATTGATTTAAAACAATATATGTGATATATTTAGTACATCAACCTCAACCAAAAAAATATTCACTTCTATCTTATTTCTTAAGTAAATGAAATAATCCAGCTTAATCAGATTTTTTGTTATATTTGTGAGTACTTTTTGGAAAAACCTTTTTCGTCTTATACTAACTATGAGATAATTTATTCTTTTTTGCTCTAACAAGATTTATAAACTTCTCTACAGAAATAGAAATCTACCAACTAAAAAATTAAAAATTACCAAAGAATAATTTTAAACATCATTTTCACATTTAATAAGGACGGAAAATAACTTTAAATTATAAATGTCAAATTACACCATCATTTTTTCTAACTAAATTTCTTTTAGTGACGTATCAATAAGCTTTTGTAAGGTGCAACATATTACAAACATTTTCTTACGTTTTTTAATCTAATTTCTTGTATACATAAAATTTCAATAATTTTTCATGCATAGGATTGAGTTTTTACTGAACTATCAAATTTAAAATTCCAAAACATTGGAAATATTTTACAGTTTTCATTAAATCGTTATCTTCGTTCAAAATTATTGCTTAAGGATTTTGAAATTAAAGTTTTTTATATAATCCAATGATCAACCTTATTGATAAGTTAGATTAAGTTAGAGAAAGTTAATTTGTAATTTAACATTTATAATTTAGTGTCATTTTTCCGTCTTTATTATCTGTAAAATTGATGTTTAAAATCATTCCTTTTTAATTTTTAATTAATCTTTTAGTTGGCAGGGTTCTATATCTCTTATTTTCTATTCTTTTTTGCTTTTTTGCTCTGATTTTTGCTTATATAATATGTCGAAGTAAAGTGGTAATTACTAAAATTTAAAAAATAAGACAACATAAATTTACACCACTGCAACTACCTAGTCCAATATGAGGTTATAGTTTTTAAAAGGAAAGGTATATATACATATATATATATATATATATATATATATATATATATATATATATATATATATATATATATATATATATATATAGTGCTTTCGTAAAATAACGGATTCATTCAATATAAAGTAAAAGAGTACTTATCTGGAAAAATGCTTGGACCAGTCGAGTTTTATGTTTAGTTTGAAGTTTTTTTTTTCTGTAATACCGAAATAAACTGGGTTACTCAAGAAGAAGCTTTTCAGTTGTAAAACCTATTTTTATATCAGTATCAGAAAGTGTTCATATTTAAATAGGATATGGTAAACATCGTTATGCTTAACTGAAAACTGAAAAATTTCTTTAATTTGCAAGATCTTCCACCTGCCCACATGTAACTAGAATAAATTCGTTTTCGAAGTTTTTATTTCCAGTACTACACAAAATCATTTTTGACATTAGGTACTAGAATGTTATATATTAAATAAGTTTTTAATGTTCTTGGTAGACGAAACAAGAGTCTTTGAATGTTTATTTAACTTTATTGCTATTTTGTGGGAAAATTATAGAATTAACGGAACGTGAAAGAATTGAAACATTATGCATGATTGAGTTTGGAGATCAAGCGCGCATACAAACGAAGACGGTCGAGTTATTCAATGCAATTCACTATGGCATATTCCGAATATTAAAATATATGTTCGACTCTCAATAACAAAAGAAGATTATCTTAATATTTTATTGACAGCTCAAGATAATTCTCGATCCACACTCATGGAAACAGATTCAACTATTAATGTAGCATATTGTAACCTGCATAAAATACATATCATCTCTATATGATATTCTTAACTCAGAGATGATTTTCATCGCCGAAATCAATTTTGCGAGCAAATGCGTCAATTATGCAATAGTAACGATAATTTTCATAAAAGAATAATTTTTTCTGACGGTAGGCAAAATTCACTTTAAATGGCCATGTCAATTGACAATATTGCCGCTGTTGAGCAGCTGAAAATCCTAATTAGTTCAGAGCATTTAACAACCAAAACCCTTAAAAAGTGAATTTATGGTGCGGTATAGTTGACGGAAGAGTCCTAGACCCTTATTTCTTTGACGGCACCCTCAGTAGTGCGAAATATTCGGAGTTTCTTCAAAACGACCTCATTTCTGTACTAATGACTTTGTATTATGACCCACAAGAAACTGATTTATTGTAGCATGACCTTTTTTGCTAACAATATGGAGCGCTGCCCCACTACGCTGCCTCTGTCCGTGCTTATTCGGATGAGGTTTTTCCGAATCGTTGGATAGATAGAAGAGGGACAATTGAGTGGCCAGCAAGATCATCACATTTGACCCCACCTGATTATTTTTTTTTTAGGAAAATAAATTACACTTACCCAGCCCGCAAATTTAGACATCCTAATAGTCCGAATACGCCAGGAAGTACAAAATATAATCGACAATGTTCAAAAATAAGTTATTCATCGGCTTGGCTATTATCAGATTCTTAATGGGGTCTAGTCTAAATATTTAATTTGGATGGTACCAAAATATTTCTTACAGTAATTTTTCTTAACAATTTCCTTATATAACCACCATCAATATCTACCCAGTTGTATGTAAAAAATGTGCTTTTTCTGACATTTTATAATATTTTATAGATGGCATTTTGACTGGTGATAGTTTAGAATCCGGCGTTTAGCCTGCAGGTGTAATATTCTATTAACACACTACGGAATACATATTTTAAATTGGTAATTGGTACTTGTTTCCATCATTTTCGCTTCTGGTGCATTACAGCTCCACTGAACACTGTACAATCGGCAACAAATTAACTCAATATATTTCGGACTTTTAGAGTTAAGAGGTAACTATCTATAATGACAGTTGGTGAAAGTAATGTTCAATGAATAACCACGAGCGTTTGAAAAGTAAAAACACGTGTTTATAATTCCGAAAGTTGATTTTGGTTTAAATAGTAAGATATGGGCAGAGAAAAATCCACAATTTCAACTATATTACAATTCATTTAATAAATTGATTATTGCAAAAAAAATGTTTTGCAATAATTATTGCAAAAATTACTTTTTCGTTGGTTTTATTCATTTAAAAGAAAACCATTGCGCTAACAAAAAAGTATTTATATAGTGATAAGGAATGTTTTAATTGTTGAGACACTTTAATTTATTTATACAGAGATTTTTTCTTATAACTATTAGGGGAAAACGACGCATATTTTTGACTAAGACCAAATTGTGTTTTTTCCTAATGTCATGAAATATTATCGACAAATAGAGTTTCATTAATAAAAACATAACGTTTTTTTAATGTCAGAGAAAATGACAATCTTTTCCTCATAAACAAATACAGCTGTAGCCTTAACTGTTCTTGGGCGAGATTCAATAATGGTTTCGATATTCCTAAGCCTGGAGTTCTTTCCTAGACTTTCTATACAATTTTTTTTTCAAAAAATTTCTGTGGCTTTGTTTATAACAATTAAGATGCCCTTCTTGCATCAATGAACAATTCAAAGATTATATTTTTATTACTGTTGAGAATTTTGTAAAATATTTATTCAAATATATTGAAAAAAAATGTAGGAACACAAGTGCACCGCAACGTATTTGCGCTCTAGTGGGGTAACCGCGTGATAGCTGCTTGAGAAGGGAGACGGCGACATTAAATTCAGACAATTATTTACCTCTCTGTCATATAACTATTTCTAAAGATCTTGTTGGAAATCGATCCATGGCTGTCTATTACACTGATAAAAAAAAACATGGTGTTTTTTAACCCCGGTTAAATTCTCGCTAATCTTTAACATTCAATCAGAAGATTGTCCACTGGAAAACTTAACGCATGATTAACTTCCAGTAGAATTTAAAGCATTAATTATGAAACAGTTGTTTATAAAAAGCCTTCCAGTGACCACACATTTTGAAACTGGGCCTCTAAGGTTCTGGATTTGAATTCTTCGTCTCCGTTCCCAGGTAGCTAGCACGCGATTACCACCACCATCGTCGCTCTACTTTGATCATACATTTATATACCTATCCTAGAAAATCGTCAATAGTAATAAAAATGTTACCCTTTAAATATATAATTTGTTACCAACAAAGCCATTTTTTTAAAAAAGTCAGTAGTTTTCCCCTCTTGGTTATGGAAAGTTAGTTTTTTTTAAGTGTGCAGAAAATCCACAGCTATCGAAAGTCGCACAAGTAGTAGTTGATACTACGACTCTATTTATTTATTTGGTACTAAAAAAAGGCATGTTTTTAAGAAAATCGAGTAGTTACTAATATTTTATGACAACATAAGATCGTAAGAGTAAAACGCAGTTGTTTTTTTATATAAAAAAGCGAGTCGTTTTCTCTAATAAGTTAATAAATAAAGAATATCTGTATAAATTAGTTAAATTAAGTAACGAAGAAGTTACTTTTGCAGTAATTGTTGCAAAAGGAAAAAAATATATAATTTTGACGGTTTTTTCGATTATTTCCAGTAATGGATCAACGAAATGAAACACGTCTTAGCTCGAATTGTAGGTTTTCTAACTACCTACAGCTTCTTACTATTTAAACTTATTTTCTATAATTAAGACCTGAGCTTCCAAAATTGAAAACAAAAACATCCATCAATGTTTCCAAATGTTCGTAGTTAATTACTGAACTGCCGCCCACTATCAAAGCTGGTGTAGTATTTACCCCCTTTACAACTTCTAATTGTTAGTTACCACTTACCACTAAATAAATGTCTGATTTTTTTTCTGACTGGCATATAAGTGGTCGTAATGCATATGGGAAGAGAAACAGAGTGGAATTTGCAAACAACAAACTTTCTGAATTTCCTTAAACGGCGTTACGCAAAAAAAACTTTCTTTCTATTAAAAAAAAATAATAATGAAGCGCCTTGTTTCTTTGAAACACCTTGTATAAACTAAGTTTAAGGTGTACCCCCTATTATCTTATTAACATTCCATTTATCAAATACTGGAATACCAAACTGACACCCTGTGTTTTTAATATTTGCGAATTAGTAGATATCTGTTGGACTTTCATTGCATTTGAATGTACATCAATTTTTGCTGTTTAACGCGGACACATTCTGCTTCTGCATATTCAACCCTTTGGCGGAAGTGAATTTTAGGGTTCTTATTTTAAACTTCGTCAAATTGAGTTTCGAATTGGCTTAGTTGTTGAATTTGGAACTGTCATATTGTTTTAATTTTGATTCTTACTTTTACCTTTAGACTCCGATTCTATTCATGACAGACACGTACAATGAGCTGTAATTTCTTGCTAAAGGGTAAGCACCATGCTCAAAAGTCCTACAGTATGGGGGTTTTAGAAATACATAGGATTATAGGTTACAAAATTCCTTATTTATTGATATAAATTTTCCTTATTTGTGTATTAAGAAAAACGTAAAACAAAAACTGTAATGTGAAATGTTTCCAATTTACTTAATAAAATAAAGGTTTTGCTTAAATTTGTTAAGCATCTTCAGAGTTATTCTCTGAAATTAAGTTATGATTTCTTAGCGAAGATCGTCCAGGGATTTAGGTTGAATTGCAGAACGCTTGCCTTATAGGTGTATTCAAAGAAGAAATCCAGAGGATTTAAAGCAGGAGATCTAGCGGGGCTTTAATTGGATCTCTTCTGTCACTCCATTGAAAAGTACATCGATTGTCTGTGACGGCAGGGACATAGTGCGCCATCTTATTGAAGGTAAGAACTGGAAATGTGAACGTTGGAACGTTTTCTATTATTTGTATTATTACTTGATCTAGTACATTTTCCATTATGTCTAAATAAATTTTATTTGTTAAATTTTAGGGATAAAATATAATCCTACTATTTGATGTCCTTGTATTACAGTCAAGACATTTAATTTTCAGAGGTACTGTGTGCCTATAATAAACAAATGGGGATTCTCTTCGGACATATAATAACAGTTGTGTCTGTCAACAAAACTATTAGGTACACAAAATAGCAAGCACTAGTTAAAGTTATCTTCATTAAATTTATGATGTGGTAAGAGTTTAAAAGGATTATATTTGTGTACTTTTAATATTACATGCACCGAGGAACGTAATAATATACCAAAGGAAATAGCCAACACTTCGGGTTTTATTTAACGCAGAATTTCTCAAAACAGCTATATCCAGTTCTTAATTTCTGATTTGTCGCCGCGGATTATGAATTTTATTAAGAGCAGATCAAGCAATTTTCTCAAGATATCAATAGTTAAGATTTTAGTCACGATAAGACTTCGTTCTTGAATCGAATAAACCATTTAATGCAGAAATTAAAATCATTCCGGTATTAAATTTCTATTTAGAGTAAATACACAATGCAGGTATTTCTTTTAACATTTTAAAATAGATTTGGTTTCACACTAACCTCAAAAAATTAAATCTTAATACATAAAAAGTTTCAGAATACAATACAGGAATTTGTCTTACATTATTCCTTATATTTCAACAAGGGCAAAATGGTTCAAAATATGGGAATAAGGTTAGATTTTTAACATTTCTTGTCGACTTTTTGTAAAGTTTTGTAATCGCCAAAGTTAATACACATTCTAGTAATTTTTCAAGATCTGTCAAACCGATTTCAAAAACCTGGGTATCAGTAAAAGCAGAATTTGATAGCCCCAGCACAGCAAAATCAGTATCCTCAATTCTTGTTTTTGATACTGAATTTAATCGAAAGGGCTAATGCAATAAATGTTTTGGATGTATTTTTTCTCAGCTTTCCATTGACGTGGTCAAATTTTTAAAAATTTAGCCTTTGATCTTTAAAAAATACAAAACGAGTTATATTTCAAATAGGGAATTTTTAATTTTTTTTTGTTAGTATAGATGGAAAACTGAGGATTTTTTAATGAAAGGTTTTTTTATATTTCTCGTTAATTTTACGCTAGAAGTTGCTGTGTACTTCGCTCCACAAGTATATTATAGTTTAACATTATAGTAATTTACTCTTAAAATGGTTATGTTTTCACAATTTGTATTGCTCCTTAAGTCTTAGAACTACTTTCGAAGTATCCATTTTGTTTTAGAACTGATTTTATGCCTTGAAGAATTATTCTTCGATTTTTCATTTTTCTTATATTTTTAGTTTTAGGAGGGATAGTATAATGAGAGGATGATAAACTCTAATTAGAACTGGGATAATAAAATGATACTACAAGTTACCCGGTACGGTCTTAGCCTTACCTAATCTAAGTTTGTGCTTTAAAAAAGTTGAAAAGATCTTCATTTCCTTGCAGAACTTCTATGCCCACTTGAAAAGATCTAAAATAAGATTTCTTTCCTTGGCTGAAAGCACTTTTGCCATGTGCAGTTGCAAAGAAGCATAATTCACTTGTTATATTGAAATATCTTTTGTAGAAGAGGGGATTTAAATAAATTTATTTATTTTTAAAATGCTGGATAATAAAAAAATATTTTAAATTTTAATAATTTAAAAGTTATAATAAAAGTGTCTTTTTCCATATATAACAAGTTTTGAGTTTTTCAAGGCTAAAATAGCGAATTTGAAAGAATAAACGAGAACATGAAAGAAAAAAATACATCGAAAATATCTATTGAAAAGAATTTTTATATTAATCTCAATATTCAAATACTGTGATTTCACTCCCACACACCACACTGATACGATTAAGGCGAAATGTCCCATATATATATATATATATATATATATATATATATATATATATATATATATATATATATATATATATATATATATATTGAAAAGAAAAGAGAATAGTAAAAAAATGGATAAAAGTGTATTCAAGCTAATAGTATACTAAAATGATCTCAAATTATTTATAAAATAGGCGTTAATCTTAACTCAGGAGTTCTTGATAGAAAATTAGCTATTAGTACTAAATTTTTGGCCTTAGTCGGACAGTTTGTTTTTATTTAACTTGTTTTCACCCTATATTTTATTACATAGTATTTGTCTTAAAAGGTAAAAGTAATAATTTTTACATTTGCAAATCAGAAATCCGAATGATATTCCTCAACATTCCAAATATTTCACACCATAAAATGATTGATCGAGTCATGGTAGATCGTTCATGAAAAATGGTTTGATCCCTATCCCCAAGCAAAATCTGAACTGATATAGCAGATAAGCGAAAGTTTTGCTATAGATAAGATATCAACAACCTTTATAAGCAAATGTGTTAGCTTAGACACATCAGTTTATTCAGAAAAGTGATTGCTAAAGTAGAAGAAAATGGTTTTGGGAGTTGGAGTTTTTATTTTTATATTTTTATATGTGATCAATGGAAGTATAATATATAGTGAAACAAATAAAACTGGTAAGTTAAATATTGCTGGGAATATTACATATGCTACACATATTTTATCACACGAACTCAACATAAAATTGTTATATATAGAAAAGTCTTCATGAGAATAGAGAATTTTAGAGCAAATAATGTTTTTATTTTAATAATTTCTACTTTTTTTTCAGCTCAGTAGCTCAATGCAATATTTCGACTAAACAGTCAAAATTCAAATGAGGTCACTGGTTTTTTCATACGTACCATAAAATGCATTTAAAGTTTTCAAAATAATTCTGAAGTATGGATATTTATTTATGATAGACAAGTCAAAAATCTATTGTTTGCCGCCAATTTAAAATATAAATATTTCTTTTGACTTAAATGAAGTTTACAGAAATAGAGGCAGCAAATTTTAAATAATATACAGCTTTAAATTAAATATATATTTAAAAAAGAGTATTATCCGTAAATCGTAATTGAAAATAGGTTTTAAGACGCAATCTAAGTTTTTAGATTATAGAAATGAAACCAACAACGTTTTAAGTTTCACGTCCAATCTTTCAATAAAAATGGTGGATTCAAATACTATCTAATTTAGTTTTTGAAGTCTTTCATAACTTTAAATAATATTTGACATGCCTTGCGATATTGCGTATGAAAGTTAAACTGTAAAGTTATTAATGAACTTTTTTAGTAGGGAAACTTAATTTGCTTATATATTGCAATACTTCGCCGCTGCTTAAGAATTCAGCAATTCATATTTTTTGCACATTGATTGACGTCGTTATGATATAGAACGAAAAATTATTTTATTATTATAAAACACAGAAAAAATTCATAATTTATTTAAATCCGTTGTCCAAATTCCTATTTAGAAAAACCCATAAGCTTGAAATTTTCGAGGAACTGAATAAAGTTTTACATTTGATATAGTCCACAAACATATAAAAAATATTTACGATTTTAAGAAGTCTAAAATATGCCAGCGTTAAGTCAAATTATTTTTTAAATAATGTACGACAAGGAAAAACAAGGAAAGATAAACTGAATGGAGTTTTTTCTCTCTGGATATCGATATGCTATGTATAATGAATTCAAAATATTTTATATATATATATATATATATATATATATATATATATATATATAGATTTATTATTGTATCGTTTTGTAACTGAAGAATATTCCTTGAATGAATGAAAAAAAAAGGGGGCGATACTTGATCATCAAGCCTAGGTCTCACTGGGCCCTTTACATCCCACCATAGTCATTCGAGGCCAATCGCCTTTGCGAAACCAAGCAGTCTCGTTAATTGAACTTGCCTAACTGTTTTTGGTAACAAAATTGTATCTCCAAAATATCTCTGTCTCAGTCCGTTGAGTACTGGGCACTCTCTAAGGACATGGTCAACAGTTTCATTCTCCTCCAGATATCATCTGCAAGTCGGGTCTTCTTCGGCACTGATCTTATGAAGACGGTTCTCAGATGACAATGTCCTGTCAATAATTCCACCATAATTCGCGGCACTTTCCTTCCTATGGAGAGTCCAGTTATATGACCCTTAGCACACCTCATTCCAAGAGCTCTCCTCCACGATTCAATAAATTTGCTTTCCAGCAAAAATTTCAATTCCCTTTTGTCATTAATTGGGACAAGTAGAGTTGGTTGGAATCCATATGATTCAGTTGAGAAACTCTACTTTCTCAGACGGTCTGCTGCATACCACCAGGACCCATTTCTGGAAAATTTCGCTTTCTATTCCACTCTTATCGACTTGGCAGAAGTATCTTCAGAGAGCAATTGGGTTTTAAAAGTGGGGCTATGTAATCTGTCTGCATGGGAAGTGATGAAAACCTCTTCACCGTGCTTTCCCCGACACCTGAGTAGCCGCCCGTTTCAATTTCGAGATGCCCTAGGCAACTGAGACGATAAACAGTCTTCAGAGTCTCGTTCCCTATATATAAGTGAGGAAGAGGCAGGTTCACTGAGACTTCAAGAGCCCTAGTGAGAGCAGTCCCCATCATATTCCCACAAAAGCCATTCTTTGAACTTTGTCAATTTGTAAACAGTATTCGCGCTTTGATATTCCCACACAAGCCATTCTTTGAACTTTGTCAATTTGTAAACAGTATTCGCGCTTTGCTGTATTAGGCCACAATACAATAGTGGCTTACGTTATCATGAGGCGGATCCCTAGTGTATATCCAAAATAGCACTATAGGTGTCAGCCCTCATGTACTTCCAAAGGCGAGCTTACCAGCCCAGAAACCACATATAGCCTTCTTGGTTCTAGCCTCAATATAATCAGTGCAGCTCAGTCGTGAGTCCAAAATTATTCCCAGATATTTAACTATCCCCTTGTATTGAATAGTTCTTTCTACCAGTTGTAATGATGGGAAGTTTCCTCATTTTCCTCTTTTTTTGTAAAGCGCCATCGTTCTGCGATCCGGAGAGTCCACATCTTTGGTCCCTCCAGGTCCCGGATATCGCGACCAGGGCACAAAATGACCAGGTCTTGGACGTAGGCCTGTGTATACAAATTAGAGTCATTCAGTTCACTCAGCACGCTATCCATCACAAGGCTCCATAGCAAAAGCGATAGAACTCCTTCCGGTGGACGACCTCTATTTAACAGTGCTTTAACGCTTACATTGTTAAGCTTAGCGTATATTGTTCTATGAGGTAACATTGCTCTAATCAATACGACTTCTGTCGAAGAATGTTCCTTATTATTTATTTTCGAAACGTCGCATTTTTCTTGCATAGCAAACTGCATTATTTTTTTGATCTTATGCTCACGTTTTTTGTGGTTTTCACTAGATATTTCTAGTTTACATTATTTTAGCAACTGTCTTTCTGACTGTCGGAGCCCATTTTTATAGACATATATCATTTATTAAACAAAAAAGAAAAAACAAAAATCTAATGACAGGCTTACATTTAAAAAGTCATAAAATTAAAACTGGCCTGAATTGGCAGTAAATAGTTTACATTTAAAAGTGTAACAAGAGTCAGGCAAGATTTAGCATTAAAAAAAGAGAAAATAAAAACACTTTTCTTTTATTGCCAAACCGATGAAAATGGAGAATTTTGTTTACTTTCAGGACGCAATTATTCCTCTTACCATGCCTTTACATCTCAATTTTTAATTTCAATTTTCCTACATAAACTGATCAACTAGATCCAATTTAAAGTTTTAACTTAAAATTTAAAATCTATGCAATTGATAATCTCTGGATCCATAGAAGGTTTATTGTATTATGGATTTATAATTATTATATCTCATAATTTGCAGAAATACAAGCCACCAAAAACTTTTTCCTTTCAAGCGATAAGGCAAATTTTTTCCAAGCCTATATTAACTGTAAAGGGGGTGATATGAATCTGGCTACCTTAAATTCAACGCAAGAAGAAGACGCATTAAAGAGTCTTTTAAGGAATGTGACTAAAACACGTAAGTAAAAACTAATATTTGTACAGGGTAAAGCAGAAATCGATATTACACTTTTTGAAAAGAGTTATTATACGCAGATTAAGGGATCTTTAAATGAAACATCTCTGTATATAGTCTAAACTTTATTTTATTTAGTTAAGAATTGCATCCTGCTTAATGTCCTAGTTAAATGGATAGTAAAATTTTGCGTTTTCAAAGATGTTATATATTGACATTATTCATAAAAACCAAAATTTTGCCACAGACAGCAATTGTACTTTAAAAAATTCCTAGTTTACGATGAAACAGATTATAAGACTTCAGAATAAGATTTAGAGAAATTATGTTTAGTTTTTCTTTCTTCTTGGCCTTTTAATAAAATATGTAGATATGAAAAAGTTTATACCCTATTTTAAAGCAGTTATGATTATATCAAAGGTCAAAATTATTATTAAAAAACATAATAACCTAATTAAAAAATATTTGATTAATGTATGGCAAGAAATTCTTTTGCAATCAATTATTTCTTTATGTAATTCTTCAGTTTTAAGACATTTTTAAATAATTGAGAAAATAATAATACGATTTTCTGAATCAAATTTTCAAATTACTACGGGGTCATGACTGTTGTTGGGCACCTGGCAGTCATTTTCGAAGTAATTTTCTCCGTAAAATCTTAGTTCGAGGTCAGAATTGGTCATCACGTCAGTATTTTGAGATATTAGAGGTTATGTACTCGAAAAATTGATTTCTTGGCTACTTTTCAGGTTATGTGCAGGACGCGGTCCTTTTTTTAGTTGCACCATTTGACACTACTCTTACCTTTCAAAATAAGCTATTGGACGGTCACCTACGATTTTTTCTTGTAGTTTAAGTACAGATTAGTAGGTTTTTAGAGATAAATCTAGTTTTTTACAAATATAGATTAGCCATTTTTAATTCATCTACTTAAAAATAAAAATTTCTATTTTTTGACGTAATATTCGTAATTAGTGACTCAGAAAATCCCTAATGATTTTTTTTAGACACAAATATAATTTTTTGAAAATTTTGATCTGCATTTTGATTACGGGAACTCGGAAATTAAAATTTTAATTTTTTGACTTCAGTGACTTCAAAAACCCCCAAGTAGCAATTTTCGATAGAAATCTATACTCAGAAAAATATACGCCTCAAAGGGGTTAATGTGAATGCGCTTGACGTTGCTAGGCTATATTTCGTAACTTAAAATGGCCGTAACTTCGCAAGAATAAAGGGCAGGGAACCCCTCAATTTTGAAGAGTAACAGTAGTATTATATAATGCAACAAGAAAAAAAGACCAAAAAAATTTTTCATTCTGTCCATATCTTTAAAGATAGTCAAAGAAACCCATTTTTGAGTATATTTTACGCAGCAAATTACTTCGAAGCTGACCCCCAGCTACCCAACAACAGAAGTTTGTAGACCTGTGTAATATTCTAATTTGCTTTCTATAGAAAGTTGCGCTAGTTGGTTTCAATATTAATAGCTAATTGTGATTTAGAATGGATTAACTTAGATTTCTCAGGTTAGTACTACTGCTCTGATGCTAAACTACAAGCCTTTTACTCAAACAAAATAGAAATTATTTTAATTCTACGAGACTTGATTTTTATTTATTTTATACCCCAAAAAAATAACTAACTCTTATCCGAATCAGTAGTTTCTGTATTATCAAATTTGCTGCTGACAAAATTAGTTGTTTGAACTGGGATTTTTTTTTGTAAACAAGGAAAATTAAAAGAAATAAAATTCTTCCAATTTGATTATAAATCTCAATTTATTTTAGTATTATTAGTAGCAACTTTGGGAACTACGTTCATGAGAAGCTCTTGGATATTTCTCCTAGCTGCATGAGTTTTTGATTTTGAAATATTTTAATAATTTTCAAATTATCTGCCTTAAGTTTTCATGACACTGCTTTAATTATAGCCCAATGACTAATAAATATGAATCTTAAATTATTTAATGTTTATAATTAGAGAAGCGGATTGTTTCGTATTAACTGAGCTGGTACTAAAGCTGAAATAAAAGCATCTGCACTTGGTGAAAAAGTCAAGGAGACTTTGAAAGAAATAGCGGAAAAACACGGATTAAATATTTTTTATTCTTTCATGGAGCTCTATAGAACATATTTTAAAAAAATCATTATAGTGCACCAAATTATTTATATATAAGTATTTATAGCTACATAACTATAGGATATGTTCTTAAAATATTTTGTTTTTAGCTGGATTTTGGTTCTCAGGTACAAATTTACCTGACGTACATAGTACCCAATATTACTGGTTAACTGGAGGCGAAAAAGCTAATTACACCAACTGGCTCCCAGGTGAGCCAAATAATGCTGATGGTGTAGAAAATTGCCTGCAATGGCTGGAACGTGATGGCAGTACAGGTTGGAATGATTTTGTTTGTCAAAACAAACTTCAATATATATGTCAAGATACAGAATAATGTTTTAAGTTTTGTCGAATGTAACAAGTTAAAATTTGTAGTCATTTACACTGAGG
Source organism: Diaprepes abbreviatus (assembly GCA_034092305.1). NCBI lineage: Eukaryota > Metazoa > Arthropoda > Insecta > Coleoptera > Curculionidae > Diaprepes > Diaprepes abbreviatus. The sequence goes on from JASJET010000303.1 coordinate 2,440,680, forward strand.
TAGTGTTATAAATATATATAATCATATCATTAATGAAATATTTTTTTAATCTAAATCCTAGCATATTAAAAAATTTTGATTTTTTTCATAAAAAGACGGTTTTTTTGACTTGCTGACTGATGACAATATTCCAATAAATTATTACAGATTTATTTAGTTTTATGTAACTCATTTATGTAAAGTTATATTATATCGTTATAATTTAAATGAAAACATTATCCTACAATAAATATGTAACTAAATGATTTAGTAGAAAATAAATTATTTAAAAAATATATGATGAACTAATAAATTATTAATTAAATTCAAATTTCCAGAAAAAAACTGTAGCTTTTTCATATTTTTGTCCATTATTACGACATTTTATATAATTTCGAATATTTATTTTCATTTTGCAAGTGTAAATAGTTGCGACTTACTGTTTCCTCACCAAAGTGGGAACGCTATGTTATTACAAATCCTTATTTGGAAATATTTGGAGAGATTAACATTTATGGAAATGTTTGTAATGAGGTGTTTTGCTGGTAATTATTGGTGAAACTGACAATTCTTTGGATCTTGGGTATCTTTGTCGATTGTTATAGGGAAAAATACATTTACTTCTTTTAGGATAGACTGTGGACTGTTAAGTGTCACCAGGTCTCATATGGGAAAGGGTATAAACCATGCCCGGTTAAATAATTTGAGGACCATGCGAGTGTTTATCGCCGCTTTAATTGATATGAAGCTACCCAAGTTTTTTGTATATTTTGAGACCTTGAACAAGACTATTTATGGTAGAAGTCAGCTAGAATGGGGATAACATTTTTATAAACAGATTATTAATATTTAAAAAATGTAATGTTCGCAAAACTAGCTATTGGGTAATATTCTTTGGATGATTTTAAGCAAAAAAAATCTCTTCAAACTTTTACGTAGGACACCTAGTTTCCCAGATAATGAAAGTCAAACAATTAAAAAATGCGATGAATCAACTCTTTTTGATTTGTTTAGCAGCGATCAAAAGTTCAAATCAGCGTCTACAAGCTATAATAAAATGCCATAAATGTTTATTTTGGCTACAAACAAATAGTTTTTGGCCGCCTATGTGCACGAGTCGTACTCTATGACACGCAGAGGGAAGTCTACTTGCAGGCGTTCCACGCGGACGAGAGCACTTATTTCATAAACGTATAACCGAAATACTAATGTTTATTTGATAAGCTAGGGTTGAAAATCCTTTACACTGCAGCCTTCAGACTTATTGTATTGCCTGCTATATCCGTTCTAGGCGAACAGTTGGTTGCCTTGATCAGGTTTAACAGTCTACATATTTGATCTTCGTTGAAGATGCCCATTTTATGTAGGTGATTTTCAAGCTGTAGTGGCCCGTCATAAGTCCTGTCACCAGCATGAATTGTTGTGTGTTTAAACGCAGAATTTCACGGCTTCGTTTGTCGGATGGTCTGCTCAGCAACAAATTGTTGTGCTTGCGATCCTCAAGGTGGTTTCAGTGGGTCTGATGTTGTTGATTAATCCATCAGGACAGCCTCCAATAAATAGTAGCCTTGGTAATTCCAAATGCTGGCTCTGGTCCAATAAATGGAGTGGCAGACCCTTATCTTCCAAGTTGGACGGCTTTTTCATTGCCCGTGACCCTCTTGTGCAGTGACCTTGTTATGCTGTGTAAGAGGAATAAGGTTTTAAAGACAGTCCTACGCCTGTTTTAATATTTGCTACCACGCTAAAGCCTTCAGCGCTGCCTAACTGTCAGAGAAGATGAGATCGGTCGTGCCCCTATAACTCCTTCTCAAATTCTTCCGAAGACAAACATCAATAGTATGAATTTTTGCCTGAAATACTGTGGTATGTTTCCCTAGTGCTACACCCATATAGAGTATGGGTGTATTCCCGTGTATTCCAGAGCCTCGATCATGGTCAGTTTTAAATTCGTCCGTGTACCAAACGAGATTTCCTGACTGCTCGGTCAAACTGCGCCTTCCAGTCAAGTTGAATAATGTAGGGTCTGTCAAAGTTGTATGTTCTTGGCACGATATCACTGCTCATTTTTAGCGATGAGTTCGTTACTACATCATTGATGCTGGTGTGTTCGAGAACAGTTCCAATCCACCAGACGTTGTTTCTTTCCAGCATATAAGCCCCCATCCTCGTCTCAGATTTGATAATTATATCAAGGGGAGGGAGGTTTAATAGGGTTTCCATGGCTGTTATTGGGGTGCTTCTCATGGCATCCGTAATGCACAGGCAGGCTAGTTGTTGAAATTTGGAGAGCTCCAGAGTGGCTTGTCTTTGTGTTATTTTTGTCCACCACACAACCGGGCCATAGGCTATCATGGGTTTTACCACCGCAGTACACAGCCAGTTTACAATATGTGGCTTTAATCCCCAAGTTTTGCCCAATGCCTTTTTTGCTGCCCTGGTGGACATTTTTCCTTTAGATATAATTTTCTTCAGGTGTCAGTTCCAAGTAAGCTTAGCATCCAGGATTATATCTAGATATTTTACCTGGCTCATTTACAGTTGTGTTTTGAAGAGAGTTGGTAATTTTAATTCACCTAATTTTCTTCTTTTAGTGAAGGATATGAGTGTAGTTTTTCCAGGGTTTAACCTAAGATGCACCTTCGTACACCACTCCTCCATTATAGTCAGAGCCCCTTACATGAGCTCTTATAATGTATTGCCATGTTTCCCCACAATGAGACTATATCGTCGGAATATCCCTGGGTATAGTAGCCTCGGTCGTTGAGTTTTACCAGGAGCTTGTCGACCACCAAATCTCACAGAAGTAGGGATAGTATCCCTCCCTGTGGGCATCTCTTGGCTATCGACACATCCACGGTTTCTTCCAACAGTTAAAATTGTGCTCGTCTACCTTGAAGCATGTTCTGTATGCACCTGCATAATGTGTCCCCAATGTCATGTCTTCTGGCAGACGTTGTCATGAAGGCGAAGGAGGTATGACAAAATGCTCCTTCATTATCAAGGAGCGCTGTCTCCTTACCAGGTGATGTAGAGCTGACATATGATTTTCCTGACTGCTAAATATATTGGTTGGAGTATAGTTACCTCTTTTTAAGAGAGATTTTCCGTATATAACTATAATCGAATGAAAATCGTTTCAAATTTGCATGCACTTCGATTCTAATTAGATTTCCTGACAAATAATGAGGTCTATGGGATTTTGTGACACACAGTGGTGTGAGTAGCATTGAAACAACGTTGAATTATCGTTGTCGCTCAGTAAGTCTCCTCACATTTTATTATTTCTGTACAAAAATGAGACTAATATCACTCATAAAAACAATTAGAGCGTTACTTTTTCGTATGGCATTTTACTATAGCTTGTAAAAGACGATTCGTTCTTTCGATCGCTGTAAAAAATCAAAAAAGTTATAAGCGATTAAAAATTGCAAGAACAACATTTTTTAATTGTTTGATATCATTTTGGAAACAAAGCGTCATAGGTTTGCATATACCTTTTTTGTTCAAAATCACACAATGTTAACAATTTTTTGTTTATTACAATTTTATCCCCACTCTGGTGATCTTTTACTATAAATATTCTTATTCAGGGGCTCGAAATCCTTTAAAAAATCCTTGGGTAGGCCCATATAAATTAAAGCTATGATCAGCAGTCCCGTGGCCCCTAGACTAAAACGGCTGAGTATTTGGAAGTCTAGCTATTTTGTCAGTCTTTAGAACAGCTGATATAATGTGGAGATTAAGCTACTGTGCTACATCTGAGCTCCTTCCTAGGTAATTTTATGTGAGAAATTGGTGACAGTTTCAGTTCTTAGAACATTCTGTTTCAGTTTCGGTATTTTCCTCAATGTCGATACTTTTTAGCATAGTAACGGCTATAGCTTGCTTCTTTATGATGGGTATAACATTTGGGCAACAATCATTATTTTAAATATTTGGATTTTTTTAGTTTTTGTAAATATCTTCTTGATGTATGTGTAATTGAAAATTTGCAATTAGAAAGACAGAAAACAAACTGTTCTTCGTTTGAAAAGAACCAAGTTGTTATTCATGAATTGTAATTGGAAATTTGCTTAACTTGTAAAAGAGAAGAAAAATATTGTAAAAAATAGAAAGATAATTTACCTAAATTTGTCGGGTAGCTCTGAAATGGTCTCACCCTTTTAGGGCTCGTCCGGCTAGCTCCAAAAGGGACGTTGAGTGGTCAGGGTAAATACGCTACCTGTTTTGGTGTCCTAATGGTCAAGACCGGTATAACATAAAACAGGAGACCGAATTCAATGCCAAGAAAACATCCAAAGAAAATTTAAAAATAAACAAGCGCTTTTCTGTTCAAAAGAATAAGCCTGGGAAAGTCAGCTGTTTCACCAGGTGGTTTTTGACAATCTAAACTTAATTGATTAATATATTACAACAAATAATCATACTCTTAATAGTTATTTTTGGGCCGTGACACCAAATAAAACGAAAGGTGATATAATTTAACTAATAAATATATGAATAATATGGAAAAATTGAGTGCACTCTACCCGTGTAAATAAGTCTGTTTACTAGAGTTAACAAATGTGTCCTTTACATACGTAAATGATATCAACTGCATATGGTTGCAGGATTTGACTAATTGTACCATATGAGGAAACTGAATAGTTTTTAAAGAAGTAAGTACACCGATTATTAATTAATTATAAATACAAAAGGAAAAGAAAAACTACAATGGCTTTAAATTTATAGGCTATACCGAAGGCACTAAAGTCTATAATTCCCTGAGACGACACAGACATTAACCGAGACTTCCTGCCATTCTGACGTTGAAGTAGACCTTGGTTGGCTCTGGATCACTCGGTACTACGGTGTGGTCTGGTATGTACAGCATGCAAGACTGCTGCAAAATGAGGGCAATAGGTGTAGAAAAGAAAAAGGGGAAAAAGAAGGGAAAATAAAGGCCTAAAACAAAAAAGGGATTTAGAACGAAATCAATTTTTAGGTTACGTGAGAGGTAGGTTACGCCAAAACTTATTCCTTTTCTGAACATGTCCACAATTTTTAATACTTTTTGATGATAATAATTAAAACAAAGACTTACCAATGATGTTGGGTGGCCTTTTTGTAGTGCAGAAGAAAAAAAAAAGGAAAATTTGATATCGGGTTTGTTCCCCGAACTGACCAAATCAAAATCAGCCCACTGCTTTTAAGGTACGCAAAGTAACCTTGTACAATAAATTTGGCCAAGGACCCAAATCTTTCACATCTAACAGAAGTGTTAAACAACCTTCCAGTTGCAACTCTGCAAGGAGAATGTCTTTATCAATCTATGATTTTTTCTTCTCCCAAGAAAAACATCCAAGAAAACGGCGGAGAAAAATACAGGAATCTGTATATCATCGTTATGAAAAGTGATAAGCCGTCAAAATAATGAAAAATAAAAATACCAAATTTTAAAATTATTACAAGAAATTATGTGATTTACAAAGGAAATTGTGGTACGTTCAAAAATTTTTACCAGTTAAAAAGGCTTTATTGAAGTAAAACTGTCTTGCAAGAAAAGTCGAGTAGATTCTAACCTTAAAGTTTATTTTTGTTTGACACTTATGTGATTTTTTATTTTTAGTTTAATAAAATTCCTAATAGTTACACGATAACTGACACAGTGGGAAGATAAAAGTGCCTAGAAGACATGGAAGATCCAACAGGATCCAGAGAGCTTCCACTCAAAAATTTGTCGATCCTGCAGCCAAATGATTATCGGCTCGCTCGAGATCTCTAGATGAAGGTAACAATAAACGCAAAATACAACTTAAATTAAGACTTTTTATCCAAACGTTCCATATGTTGAAAATAAATATTGGCTCAAGAATTACGCTATTCCATCAACAAATTAAAAGCAGGCATCGGGAGAGTATGAAAAAAAGATACAGTGACGATATCTAAAGTTTAACCTATCTATCTTTCCACATCGGTATGTTTACATATTTTACATTTAATATTTTCACCATTTTTAATGCTTTAAGTAGAGCAAAGGTTAAGAATACGACCTTGAATTATAATCACAGCTAGTCCGTACCTGCAGCTGTGACTAATTCACAACACTTTCTTGGATTGTAATTTGAAAGGTCTTACCTAGTATACAGCATATTAAAAAAAATTGAAATATACATGGTGGTTCAATAATTATGTGTAAATAAAGAACTTGGTTCCATTGCAGTTTTTGGGGAGCCCATATCTCCAAAGAGGAGGCCTATACGAAAAAAGTTTATATGAACCTGAAGTATTGCTTTTATGTATTTTTTTTTTATATTCGGAAAATTTCCTACATTTTCGTGAACACCCACTATCATTATTGCGTCCTTTCAAAAAACGATCTTATTGCAACCATCGGAAGGAGTGATGTTAGGCAAATTTAAGCCGTGTATGTTGGTAGAGAATTTAATTCTCTACCTGGTAATCGTCTTCAAATTAGAGAATTCGTCTTTTTTTTATACGTTTTTTTTTTACAAACTTCGTACTTTGTTGACTCCTTTCAAATTCCTAACAATATCAGCTCTACACGAATGTATATTGTACATTTTTTGTACATTATTACGTCCGACGCTATTGCCAAACTTTCATTTTTTATTAAATTCAAGGAATAAATATAACATATTTTTGGATAATATTGTACTAGTGATGTGGAAACAGCCACCTGAAGAACATCTCACCGGTAGTTTCGGACGCCAAAATGATTCAGATATCAGAAATTACGTTATAGAAAGTACGTCAAAGAATATCTGTGGAACCCAGTAGTGGATATATGAGAGAAGGAAAGAGGAGGAGGAGGAGTAAGAGTAAATCATCAACACTTTTCATCCTCCTCCTCTTTTCTTCTCTCATTATACTTTTCAAATCTCTCATTATACTTATTAAAAGACCTCGTATCATCAACACTTTTCATCCTCCTCCTCTTTTGTTTTCTCATTCGAATTATCTCGTATACATTCGAGTTACTTCGTATACATTCGAGTTACTTCGTATACATGTTAACATGACCTTGTATCCCTTCTTTAAATTTTGATTATAAAAGCAACACTTTACCAGCTTAAAACATACTAAAATGAAATATGTCTTCTGCTTCTAACGAAAGTGAATTAAATTTATTAATTCAAAAATTTTATAAAAAATGTAAAAGTTCTGCTTTTGAGTTCGAACATTATGCAGTTGATAGTGGTCCATCTTGGTTTCAATATTATTTGGATATATCTAAAAACCATATAGAGGCTGTGAAATTGTGCGAACGTTATTTTAAAAACAAAGATATTGTACAGTTTATACGTGAATTAGTGAAGTTAAGTTGGTTTCATGATGAAGTTTGTCATTTAAACCAATATATTAGAGATCCTGTTGTATTACAAGAACTAATCAAATCGCGTGGTGAAGATGATGCCTAAAATTGAAAATTTTGTGAGGGACCTTTATGAAGGGTTCATTATGAACGAAGCATGTTCCAGATATTTATCTTGTTTAGTTGAAGAAGAAAGTGAGGGTCAAGATTTATTGTTATATATAAAATATGTTGATCATGCAAATTGTTGTAAAAAAGCAGCAGAATTGTGTAGTGAATTTTTGAAGACTAAAAATGTGTTAAAATTCTTTGATGAACTTAAAAAAATTTGACTCAATAAAGAAATAAATTTATGTATTGATTTATTGGTTAATTAAAGTTGGTGTGAAATAAAATATTTAAATTTGTATAGTTGTTTTATTATTGTGTAACGGCTGTTATGTTTAAATATTTGATTATGTAAAGATAGGAAAATATAATTTTCTGTTAGTAATGTGGGGATGTGGATAAATAAAAAAAATATTATTACATTCATTGTTAATTTATTCATTCATAAAAAAATTTTTATACATAAAAAATACATTAGAAAGGGCACACATTGAAGGTGATTGAGAATGATAAAAACATTTAGGAGATGATTTAATTAAAACAGGTTGTTCGTCCAATTCAATTATTGGCTTAGTACAATATTTTCTAATAAAATTAGCTTCCTCTTCTCCTTTAATATAAATGAATTCTCCTTTTTCTGTTAAGTTTTTTACTATAGATGAAAAATTATGAAGAGGAATATATCCTGTATTCCAATTGATGCAGTGATGAAATTTCATTAACCATTCTACTTGCTTGTATGTTTCTGGTGGAAGCATTTGTAGTGGATACGGTGGTTTAAAAATATAATGACTCATTTTATGTCCATCAAACATTGCAAGTTCTTTAGGAATAAACTTGTTGTGTTCATCCTTAAATCCTTGAACATCCATAACTATTCTCATCTTTTATTTAGCAAATTTTTAAAGTACTAAATTTTTTTATTACAAATTGTTTTTTCGAATAGTCTTCAATAAGATTTTTTAGATGTTTAATTTTTTTTAAAAATAGTTCTATTTTTTCTTTTTGTATTTTGTACATTCCATTTGATGTGCAACAAACTATGGTATAGAAACAACTGATCTTATTCGATATATTTTCATTTTAATAATGATATTTGATGTGGTGGGAGAAGTTAAAGTTGTTTAACAATTTTTGTTAATGGATTATAGTTAAATACTTTATCATGTATTATAACACAATACGCAGCTGTTTTTCCCGATATTTTTTCTTTTGTCTCAAATTCAATTCTCATGGTTACTGGGCCGGATTGTAATAAATCTCTCTGATAAGAGCAATTAATGTAAGCAATAGGTGCATTATCTTTAAATTCTTTGGGATTAAATATTGGTTCTATTGGAAAGTTATAATATACTTGACGAAATTCAGAAAACATTTCATACAGGGTAGCAATCTTATTATTTTTAAAATCAAGCTGAAGATCCTGGTAAGGATATCTTTCTGAATTTAAAAACACATTTATATTCCTTAGGTCACAATGATCAAATTTACTCATATCTGATTTTAAATTACCACGTCTATCCTTTTGAAAAGCAATTAGTACATGTCTTGGTGTTTCAATTTTTGTGGAGGTTTTGACCGGCCAATTATGTCTTGTATTTTCTAATAACTCTGGATATTCAATTAATTCCCAACTTCGGAAAGTAAGAAGAATATCATTGTTTTTATCAATAATTTTCGTTAGTGCCAATTCTTGGGGAATGGCCACAGTAAGATGTGGAACTCGCCAACAAAGTTTGGTTATTTTAATTTTCGGTTTTTCATCATCACTTGTGGTTACTAAAGCATTAGTGTCATCATTGCTTCTTATTAGTATTAGTTCTTGTTGTGAATTTAAAATTATTTTGTTATAATCTTCAAAAAATCCCGAGTACATTTTTAATGGGACGCATAGGGAAACGTTTCCTTTTTCATCAGTCATAATTTTTTCTTTAGGTTTTGTTTTTGGATACCATCCAGCATTTTCCAATTTAGCACTTTCGTTTTGATTAAATGATATGTATCCTTTAAGAGTTGAAGTAATTCCTACATCTCGAACTGAATCAATTGTAACACCATTTAAAATATAACGTAATTCTTTAAACAAGAATGCTGGAGCATTGTTGATTAATACCGTATTAGCCAATGGAGTATCATCTTCTTTGGTAACTTGAAGTTCTAAATATAATTCACTTTTACAAGGTAAAGGATATTTTCCTGTTTGTTGTAGAGCAATTCTAATTTCATCATTTAATCCAAGTTTTGTAGGATTGAAAGGTTCAAATGATAGTATTTCCCAGCTTAATATTGATTCATCTACAAGAATATTTTCTTTTACATTTAAATATTCCATTTTATTTTAGTTTGAAACCTAAACTTATCAGAAATTTTTTATTTGAAGGTGTTAACCTTTGAGAGTTTAATTTATTACTAGTTAAATGTCGTTTAGTATCTTTCTTATTAATGTTTTTAGAGTAAAATTTTTTTGAAAAATTATAATTTGAGACTTTTTTATTATATAAAATAACCATTATTCATCTATTTTTTTAAGATGTAGTCTTACTGTTACCGTTTCTCCTCTGAAATTGATGAGATCACCGTCTTGATCTACTATTTTAATGTTTATATTGTCTATTACCTTTACAGTAACAGGAAAGTAAAGGACATTTTGTGGTGATTCTATTATTTTAAAACCAGGAGCTACACTAGGAAAAAATTGATGTATTATATGAACAGGTTTTCCATTTAAATATGATCCTTCGGCAATATTACAATCGATGTTTCTGGCGTTTACTTTAATAATTTCCGCTGGAAAATCTGAAACGAGATAGGAATATCTGTTTTAATATGTGTTCGTAAAGTATTATTATTGGCATAAATATGAAGAAAAGTACGATTGTCCAAAAATTTTTGAATAAAATTATTTACATCATCTATTTTATAACTACCTGGTGGTATTCTTATTTCTTTATTTGAGTCATAAATGAAAAGATTATTAGTCTCATCAATATTTGGAATAGCATTAAAAGTTTCAAAATTTACAAGTCCAATGGAATATTCAAAATTTTCATCTAAATATATTGGAGGATGAATATTAACAGAAAGCGTGGGGGAATTACCACTAATGACAAAACTGTACGACATATTTCTTTAAAAATTTTTAACAAAATGAATTAATATTGTTTTTCAACCATTATTATAAAGAAATTTAAGACAGAGCTCACCACAATTTGTTTTGTTAATTGATTGATAATGATCGTAGTTATATTTCACAATATTTTTCTTTTTATCGCTGAAAAAATATTTTGTTAATTCGGTAGATGGTCGCAAATTGCCATAACTATCAAAATATAAAATATTTTTCCCTTTTTTTATGTATGCAGTCCAATGAGTTCCATCACCACTATTCTTATCGAGATTAACAATACCACTTTCATTTTTATTAATTTTTTTTGGTAATTTATCTCTCATGAATTTACCTCGAATGTTGGGAATTTTAAGTAGATTAATATATTTACTTAAATCATAATTTGTAAGTGGTTTTCGAGGTATTTGTTTTAACAGTTTTTTGAATAAGGTTTCAGATATAACCCACATCCAGTTTTATATGGTTTTAAATAAAGACCACTTCCTTGTTTTCCTACTGCTATAGATTTCATCATTTTATTATGTCTTTTGGACTGTTCTAATTTTTCTTTAGCAGCTTTTGCATCGTTGACAGCTTTCGCAATACCTGCTGCTCCTCCTCCAAGAGCACCTAAAGTGGACAAACCAGCAAATAAAGGAATAAGAGGTAGAAATCCACCAGTTTTTGGAATTGGTATGATTCTATTTTTTGGTGATAATATTCTACTATCTCCGATAGATCTAAGTGCGGTTTGAATAATATCAGTCAAACTTTTAAATTGTTTTCCGTTTAGTGCTTGTCTTGCTTTTGAAATAGCTTGAGATAAAGTTATTCCTCGTCCTAGACGAGTTTTTCGACTTCTGTTTTTCCTTCTTTTTTTTAATCCCATACCAAATTTTCTTTTAATTTTCATTGCACCTCTTATTCCAAGTGCAGCAGTTTTTTCTCCAAAAGTGGCGTCTTTTGCTCTGAACCTTTCGGCAGCTTTGTCACCTAATAATTTATCAGCAGCGTGTCGGCTTTTTATATCATTTGATTGTGCATAGGCAATATCATGCTCTTTACAAGCTTCATCCAATAAGTTTATGCCTTTATCGCCTCTAGCTAGTCTCTTTTCTAGTTTGGTTCCAGGTCCACAAAAATTATACCCAGGTAGATGTAATTCAAAAGGTAACTTATTTATTAGAGTATTAATTAAACCACTACCTCTTTTTCTGACTCTTCTTTTATAAATGGATTGTTGCTTATATGAGATTGGCATTATATAATTGAAATCTTGGAACAAACTGACTAGTTTTAAATTAGAACTTACCCTTTATACATCCTCTTATATATGAAAATTGTCAAACAACCTTATTCAATTATTATTAAAGACCATGAGACTTCAAGAAATAATTTTAGAAAACATGGAAAATTGTTTGAAGGCTCTAGTAAAAGGGGGTTAATTATTGGTCCATCAGGGTGTGGTAAAACTAATGTCATTATAAGTTTAATTGAAGATCCCAATGGTTTACGGTTTGAATATTTATATATTTATTCAAAGTCTCTATATCAACCAAAATATGAATATTTGAGATTACTTTTTAAACCATTGAGAGAAATTGGATATTATGAATCCGAAAATGAAGAAAATATTGTTTCTCCACAAGAAATAAAACCAAATTCCATAATTATATTTGATGATATAGTGTGTTGCAATCAGAATGTTGTAAAAGATTATTTTTGTTTCGGAAGACATAAAAATACTGATTGTTTTTATTTGTGTCAAACGTATTCTTCGATTCCCAAGCAATTAATTCGTGACAATGCGAATTTGATTGTTATATTTCAACAAGACAAAACGAACTTAAAACATATTTATGATGATCATGTTAATATTGATATGTCATTTAATCAATTTAATGAGTTATGTTTGATGTGTTGGAAAGATAAATTTGGATTTTTGGTAATAGACAAGGATTCGAATTTAAAATCCGGTCGATACCGAAAAGGATTTGATTCATATATTTTCTTATAAAAATAAAAGTTTTGTGAAAAATTTAACTAATCATGAATGAACGCTTAGCAAGAGAGCTTGTTAAGTCAAGGAAAGCTGTTAAACAAAAATATCAAAGTTTAAAAAATGCTGAATTTGAAGCACAATCCAAATTGGAGGAAACCTATAAACCAATAACTCAACCCCTACAACAATTAATTTCAACAATTGGTAAAATTGAATCGGCTGAGGTAAAGGAAGAGCTACAAACACCCATTAAAAAAAAATATGAAACACCAGAAAAAAGATTGTTTCCAACACTAACACCAAGAAAAAAACTACAGTATGGAACATCAACACCAGAAAAAAGAAAGACAGGGAAAATTCCAATTCCAAGTGCCATAGCAGAAACCACCTCTTCTTCAAGTTCACAATCTACGGTGGGAAATCTTTCGGATATATTAGAACAAACACGCCAAACAATTCAAACATTTGTCAATACACCTTTATATCAAGAATATTTATCAGGATTTCATGAATTACCTCGTCAATATATTGACGGAGGTGTAAAAGATGTGGAACATAAGTTTGATCACCTCTATGGAATAGTATATGATTTTGAAACTGAGAAATTCTTTTTGGGTTTAACACAAAGACCTGTAGAAATTATCGGTAAAAACATAAAAGTTGAAGGTATAACTTATACAGGTACACCAGGTTTATATGAATTATTATTTAAAAAGGAACCAGTAGGTTTTAAAAAACAAGATTTGGAAAATTATATGGATATTTTAAAGAGAACCAATGCATACCGTAGAAATTATGATCCAAATGAGCAGGTACAGGGAAATGGATCACAAAAATATATTTATATAATAGGGCCTTATTTACAAAATAAAGGAATTACAAAAACTAAAACCATAAATCCCGAAACGCATAATATAGTTCAAGGATTTTTTGACAGACGAAAAGCTCCATACAGAGAAACTCGAATATCTTCGAAAAGAACAGGATCCGGTATAACTTTGAAAGTTAATAAACCTTATACCGATTACGTATATTGGGATAACGTAAATGAACTTGTTGATAGACTTCGACTGTTGGTAGCATCTATGATGGCTGGGAATACAGGACATAACAACGAAATTATTTCTATTATAGAAGAATTGAAAGAAGCCAATATAATTGTATAAAAGAATGTAGTAAATATTGTTACATAACATTGTTAAAATGACCATTGATAAATTTGGACGTCATATTTCTAAAAAGTATACAGTAGATATACCTACAATAGAAAATAAAATACTAGCCAATGTTGAAAATGAAATATTAAAAAATTTTAAAAGTGATGATAAATATATAGAAAATAAAATTGTTCAAAGATTTGAACCTGTGTTAAAAAATGATATTGTAAATTTAAAAAAGAGAGTTAGTGAAAATGATGAAAATGTGGAATCTATTTCAAAAAAAATTAAGTTATTTGAAGAAAATGTTGTGTCAAACTATGATAACAGGATATTAAATGTAAAAGATATTGTCAAAGACAATGATGAACTATTAAAAAGTTTTTCTCAAAAAACATCGAAGTGTGAAAATGATTTTAAAACAATAAAACAGAAATATGATGAAGTAAAGAGTTTTGAAAATAACATAAAAAATTAAATAACATTGGTTAAATCAAAAATAAATGATACTTCTGCAATAGAAAATGTTAAACAAATTATTATAAAAGATATGGTGTCAAAGTTCCAAGAATTTACGAACAAACTTAATAATAGGGTTTCTGAAGAAATAGGTAATTTTCAAAACATTCATGATGGTATGAATAAAAACACACAACAAATAGAGAGAGCTATGAATACACACTTTATAATCCATAAAAAAGATAGCGATAATATTAATGAAATAAATCAGAAAATTAATTCAATTGAAAATAATGCTGAAATAATTCTATTAAACTTGAAAAATTTGGAAAAGAAATTAAACACAGATTTACAAAATGTAGATGAAAAAATTGAAAATAAATTTAAAAATGAAATTTTAAAAAATAGTGTACAAATCCTGGAGATAATCTCACAATTAAACAATCTAAAAACAGAATTAAAAACCACTGTTGACGATGAATATTTTCAAAAGATGTTGGATAAAAGATTAGAAAAAGAATTAGAATCTTTAGCAGAACTAATACAAGCTATGATTAACACCTCTATCCATGATTTAAAAAAAGGACTTGCACAACACAGTTCAAAAATTGAAGAAATTTCAACAAAGTTAAATGATTATGAAAAATCTTTGAACGATATAAGAATTGAAATTGAAAAAGCGATTTTAGATATAAAGAAAATAGAAAAAAAATTGGTAGAAATAAAATTAAATTTAACAAATGTAGAATTTCAATTAGGAAAAGATATAAAAAATCTAGAAAATAAATTGGTAAAAGAAATAAAATCATTAAACGAATTAGTTCAAAGAGCAGCCGAAGTTTCTAGAAAAGAGGTTAAAGACACAATGGCATATGCTAGAGAAGAATTAAACGCAACAGTAAGAGAAATGAGAAACGAAAGTATAAAATCACTTGTTGTTTTTGAAACTAAAATTAATGTAAGAATTACCAACATTGAAGATGAAATCAAAAAAGTCAAAGATTCGAATAATGCATCTTTTAAAAATTTGGAATATAAAATCGAAGATGAAATCAAAAAAGTCAAAGATTCGAATAATGCATCTTTTAAAACTTTGGAATATAAAATCGAAGATTTGCTAAAAAAAGATAACAAACAAATAAAATAAGTTATTTAAAGAAGGTATTAAGAAATTTTATTCTAGTACTATGAGTAAAAATATTAAAGAAACAGTTGTAGATGAATTACATAAACCGGCAAGAAGAAGATATAGAAGAAGACGAACTATTGTTAAAAGCCTAAATGACTTATGGCAAGCTGATTTGGTAGAGATGCAACCCTATTCCAAATTTAATAAAGGTTATAGATATATTTTGGTGGTGATAAATGCATTCTCAAAGTATGTTTGGACTCAACCACTTAAAAGTAAAAAATGAAAAGATGTAACTGAAGCTATGAAAAAAATTTTAGAAAAAACAAGTAAACCGCAAAATTAGCAGACAGATTTGGGAAAAGAATTTTTCAATAAAGATTTTAAAGATCTTATGAATTATTACAAAATTAATCATTATAATACTTACTCTAATCTCAAAGCGAGTATTGTAGAACGCGTAAATCGAACTTTAAAAAATATAATGTGGAAATATTTTAGTAATAGAGGGAATTACCAATGGTACTCTATTTTACCCACTATTATTGAAAAATATAATAATAGTATTCATAGAACTACCGGAAATAGACCTGTTGAGGTTAATAAAAAAAATGAGAAAACTATACTGCAACATTCTTTTGCTTTTAAAAAAACATTTGATTTAAAGCACACTAAATTTAAAGAAAATGATTTTGTTAGAATTTCCAAACAAAGAGAAGCTTTTGAAAAAGGATATACTCCAAATTGGTCAACTGAAATTTTTCAAATTAGAAAGGTTCAGTTAACAAATCCACCCACCTATTTATTAAAAGATAGTAAAAATGAATATATTGAAGGAGGTTTCTACCAAGAAGAGTTACAAAAAGTTAAACATCCAGATGTGTTTTTGGTTGAAAAAATTTTAAGGAAGAAAGGGAACCAAGTTTTTGTTGAATGGTTAGGATTCGATAAATCACATAATTCATGGATTCTTAAAAAAGATGTATTGTAATTAATTTTAAGTAATATTGTATATCAAATTTTTAAATAAAAGACCTATTTATATAACATATTTTTTATTTACGATAATCCTTTTTACAACAAATACTAACAATATAATTTTTAAGATGTTTATAACTGAAATTAACAATATAAATTTATATTCTTACATTAAATCTTTCAATATATATTGTTTTTCTATGATCTACATCAAAAGTACTTTTAAGAATACTTTCACATTGTTCAACTCGTTTTTCAAATCTTAGTCTGTCAAGATAAAATTTCTGATATTCACTTTTTCGAGCTTGTCTAAATGCAAAGTCCCATGTCACTAATATATAAACTTTATTATTGTTCTCACTGATTGTCACTGATTTCTTCATATTCCTATTGTAATGCACCGGATTTTCTTAACTTGTTTTCTAATTCCTGTTTATGTAGAGATAACATTTCTAAAACAGTTCCGACATTCTCACTGTTTAAATTCTGACATGGATCCAAAACACTATAAATATGAGACAACACATCTCCTGACTGATAATTATAGTGATGAAACAAATTAAAATATTTGGAAAATTCTTGCTTTTTAATTTTATGAATTCTGTAGTCAACAAGTTCTTCGATTTCAACTAATTTATCTATTGATTCTTTCCCCAGAATCACATAATGTTCATCCTTTTGAATTCTGATAACAGGAGAATGATTTATTTTTTCAAAAAACACTGTGATTTTTTCAATTTTTAGTGGGTATGCATATGCTTGAGAAGAATAAAAATAATTCACCAACACTCCTTGATTTTTTTGAAGTTCTTTCTTTCCATTCTTCTTCATTCAAGTAAATGTGAAATCCATTTCGACCTCCAATTAGAACTTTTGGTGTAAAATCATTTATACCAATTCCAACACAAACAAATTTTGATAAGGAATTGTTAAGATAGTAGATTTTTGAATTTAATAATTTTTCATTACACTGACTAATTTTATCATTGGTTTCACTAGAACTGGATTTATATCCATTAAAATTGCTACTATTAAACATGATGTCTTGATGCTAACTGAAAACTAAAATACTGGGTCTGAATATATTTTATCCACCCCACTCCTCTATAAATTTCAAGGTCAAGCAAGTTTATTAAATTTTTATGACCTATCTTGATAAAACAAAATTGTCAAGAACGACAAAAGTGAAAAACTACCTATTGATAAAATTATATTGAAGATAAATAGAATTAAACAGTTTTTACCTTTCTCATCATTTTTAATATGAGCACAGCTAGAAATCGTAAATAGTTTTTTATTTTTTTCAATCCAGTTAGTGTCAAAAATTGTATTATTTGGATAATGAAAGTAAATTTTGAAAAAATTACTATTAGATTGACTATTATTCATATTATATGCGAAAGCAGTTGAATAATTATTAATATTCATAGCTTTCATATAATTACATATTTCAGGTTTAATAGTAGAGGTTTCGTTTTCAAAACACACCATTCCATGTAAAACCCTTGGAGGATAAAGTACATATAAAGTATTATTTAAAATTGAATGTAAAACAATGTAGTTGATAAGGGATGCCATTAAAACACTTTTCAATTTTAAATGTCTATTAACAAAACAATAAGAGATTGAAATAAGACTGAACAGTTTTAATTAATTTTCTACAATATATAGACATTTTTTTTTTCAAAATATTAAATAATTTGTTTACAAATTAGAGATACAAACATGGTTATTAAAACTATTAAAAAATGAAAGATGTTGACATATTTTCTTTTACTTTAAGGACATTAATTAATTTGTTTACAAATTAGAGATACAAACATAGTTATTAAAACTAATAAAAAAATGAAAGATGTTGACATATTTTCTTTCACTTTAAGGACAACAGGTTCACATTTTTTATTTTTTTCACCTAACCACAAACACTCGATTAAGTCACAGTTCTTCCAGTGACGATAATGTTCCTCAATTGGACAATCATCAATTTTCCAGGCAAATATTTCTGCACCACAGTAAAAACATTTACAAACATCATGAATAGCTAAATAATAAAACCCTGATTGGGCTAACACTTTAGGATTTAATTTTCCATTCCAGAATTTAAATGAGGAAAGTCTTTTTTCATATGTTCTATATAATTTGTTATCAATTTCTTTTTCAAAAGATTCTAAACACATATTTATTCTAGACGGTGGTATATTTTATACTGATATAATTTTAAAATTTACCA
Organism: Diaprepes abbreviatus; assembly: GCA_034092305.1. Taxonomy (NCBI): domain Eukaryota; kingdom Metazoa; phylum Arthropoda; class Insecta; order Coleoptera; family Curculionidae; genus Diaprepes; species Diaprepes abbreviatus. The sequence continues at coordinate 2,459,146 of JASJET010000303.1, forward strand.
TGTTCTTAAATACTTCAAATTTAGCCTTGAAGAGTAAAACTTTTAATCTTAAAATAATTTTTTATAATTCATTTTCATGGTCTATTAACTACTGAAAAAATGGAATATCTTGGTGACCCCATGCTAATGTATCATAACTATTGGGAATTTTAAATCTTTTATCATCATTAGAAGTGAGAGCTAATTTGTTAACTAATTCTGTATAAATATTGTGAAGTCGAGATCTAAACAAATACATTGTACAGAAAGCTTTTGAATTTTGTTCTACAACATCTTTATAATGTGTTAGTTCTAATTGTTTTTTAATACCAATTTTCTTTATCCCTTTAGCTTTTTTAAGCAACCCATTTTCTGACTTAACACAATAAGCTTTGGCCCCTGTGCCATAAAAGCTTTCTATTGGTTCACCCGCATATTCATCCTTAAACTTTCCAACAACAGATTCAGTTATTGGTATTTCATGAATATTATTAACATCATAATTTGAAGTATCGAATTTATCAATATTAACCCTAATGTCTTCATAAACATTACTTGTCTCAATTTCTAAAATAAAGGAATCTGTATCTGTGTACAGAAGTTTAATATTATTCTTATATAAAGGTTTTAAAAACCCATAAAAAAAGTCATACATCACCGTTTTTGATATATCTAAAATACTAAAGCCTACATAGACAGGTTTATCATATTGCACTAACACTTTACGCATTTGCACAGCTACTAAATTCTCTGAAAATATTGTTACATCTTTAAAGGATGGTTTAGCAATTAAATTTTCTGCCCCATCTTTTCTATGATTTTTTGCCCATTGTGTAACCAATCGTATATCTGTCCTTTTATCCACATTTTCCATTGTTTTTCCGTAGATGCTATTATTTGCCAATTTATAAGAATTTTTCTGAAATTGATTTTTAGATTGATTTCTTAAATTTGTATTTAGATCAATAAATTTTTTTAACCATTGAGATTGTGTAAACTCTACAACCCGATGAATTTTAGTTAGTTTAATTCCATATTGAATACATTGTTTTAATAAAATATAGTGAATTACATATTTTTCTTTATTTTTTAAATTTGGAATTAATTTAAAAGTTTTAGAATTTTGAGGCTTTTAATTTTCTGGACAGAATGGAAATTCATTATGTAAATTGTGTAAATTTTCAGGATATTCTAAATCAACCTCTAGCACATAACCCTTGTCATTAGTCTCAGATATATTCATTATATCTAAATTTTGAATTTGTTGATTTGATAACCAAACAAAATCTTTTTCGGGCAGATATTGAGACATCGCATATCCGTAAAGATTAGTTGTAATATATTTAGATGGTTGTAATGGATCATAATTTGAAAGAAATAAATTGTTTGCTATAGATTTCTTACATACACAGGTACTGATTCCTCCTCTTACACTACCTTTAAAAAAATGTAACATATCTGGGTCTGTTATTAACTCCAATTCGACTCCAGTATATCTTAAACAAGAGTCAAAACTTAAACCTGGAAAAGTATAATAATGTGCAGGATCAAGTTTGTAAGTTTCCATACACGTTTTTCTAAAATTTTGAAAAACATCTGCCAAAAGTAATACATCAGATTTAAGATATAAATCGGAATATTCACCGATTGTTTTACATTCAAATAAATTCCAAACATTTTTAGCCCTCTCATATTCTTCATCAGTAATGTGTTCATCCGTGAGGTCATTATAAAAATTTTTTTTATTGGGTAACTCCGTTTCATTTAATTTGGCGATATTATCAATATATTTATAAGGGAAAACGCCTTTTTGACGGATATACTTAAATTTTTCCTTTTCATTAAAATATTTGAACACTTCTTTGCATTGTTCATCATTAAGGATGGAAGCTAAATTTGACAAAGAATATGGTAGGAACTGAAATGAATCAATAAACTTAAGATATAGAAATTTTGACTTGGTGAAACCAGTTTTTTTTATCTAAATATTGATCTACTTCAATAGATTTTTGAAATGAAATGTATTTCTCTTTATTCTGGGCTATGACAAATAATTGTTCATGATTTGGACATAAATTTTTTATAAACAGATGAGAATCATAATTACGCAAATTGTGTAAAACTACTGGAATGGAATTAGATAATTTATAATTTAAGTTGCATATAGAGTGTGACGGACCTCTATAGGAACCTGTTAAATGACAATGATCAGCAACCTTATCCAAAATTATAGGTTTATCACATATATGACAATCATTCGTATATTCAAAATGTAATTGTTCCAACACATTTAATTTTTTCATTGGTATTAACTTTTTCATATATTTATTGTAAATATTAAGAACGTCTCTTTCTAAGTAAGTTATAAAAATTTGTGAACAATTGGGACCCATATAATTTTGAAATTTGGAAATTGAATCATCAAATGAACACTTTATATAATAAGCAAACGAATATGGAATATGTTGACATTTTTTTCAGTATATGGAGAACTTGGATCTACATCATTAATTTCATTATTTAAAGGCTTAAGAATGCATTCAAAATCTGCATATATAACAAATGGAACTTCAATTTGTTTTTGTATATTCTGAAATTTTAAAATATTTTCGGGAATAATATTTCCAAATCTATCTATTTTGGTTTCAGTTGAAGGTAGATTTATTCTTACAAAATCACAATCATATGTGTTATGCCTGACTAATAATTCTTCAGTAGTAAAATATTGTAAACAACCGTCGCATAAAAATTTTTTCCCATGATGTTTAGGTAATTGTTTTGAAATTAATCTAGATAAATCCGAAATATAACAGTAATGGAAATTTCCATTATCATCTCCAATTAATAATAAATTAAGGTGACGTTCTCTCTTATTTTTTGTATAATGTAAAGGTCCTATAATTTCGAATTGAGTTTTTGAATTATTCTTGATTTTTTCTAATCCATAAACATTAACCGAAATATTGTTTAAATTTTCAAATTTACTTATGTCTTTTAAAGTTAAAGGAAAATTGATACCTTTAAAGTTTAAAATAGTGGTGAAATGTGGATACGACTCCACCTTTTCAATTGGTCCGTTAGGTGAATGAAGAGCTGCAACCACAGACCAGGCGAAACAACATTCATCATTGTTTTGAACGTTGACTACAGCATTTTTCAACTTGATCTCTGACGGTAGCGGTATATATGAAGAAGCTTTTAAGGGGTTGTACTTGTTGATGTTAAGCTCAACGTGTAATATTTTTATTAAAATCCATCCTGAAATTAAAGAAGAATAATTAACAACAAATTTATTTTTGGTTTAAGTTTAGTTACTAAATATTTAATAAAAAATAATTTACCCGAATCTTTTTCTGCCAGTTCATCAGTTTTCCGGTCAATAATTTTAATAATATCTTCTAGTTCTTGCGTTAATTCTGAACTATTACATAAAATCCGAAATGGGGTATTGAAAGACTTAACTTCATGACTTTCATTGGAAGGATTTAAGTAAAGACCAAATAACTCCATGTTGAGTTTGATGCAGGTGTGTCTTTGGATTTCATAACTGATTACTTCAATTATTTATTGTTGTATTTCGGAGAAAAAATCATAAATGTTGATTTGGTATTGAGTCGATGATATTTTATATGAAATGATTCTTTCCTTAAATGCCGATTTTATTACAGACACATTTTCATCCCTAACCACCATTGAATTGGTTTTGTGTTTATTTGTTCTCAAATGACAGAACCATAATGACTTTTTTATAAATATTTTGCAGAATTGACAATATCTTCTTTAACCTAAAATTTAATAACTTCTTTATTAAATTTGCCTCTAATTCATCAAATTAATAACTAATTATTAAATTGAAACAAAATTTCTATTTAAAATTAAACTTACAGCTTTTCTTCTTCTGTTCTAACTGGGGGCCATTGTTAGAGTGAATTATCTTCTTGTGGCGATTCAAATTGTCTTTTCGAGTAAAAATTTTGAAGCACTCTTCACATTTAAAATCCATTTTTCTAAAACGAATCTCTTATTGTGAAGCCCAAGTCGATTTTAACACACTGAAGGTAACACGGTCAGGTATGAATTTAAATGGTGGAAAAAAAGTAGGAGGGGAGTTAAGGAATGGGATGGAAAAAGCTAAGAGTAGCTTTATAAAGTTCTATCGCCCTTTCCCACATCTTCCTTTTCTCCTCAGCTGTTTTATTAGGATCGCAATTTAAAATAGAATCCAAAACAAATCCTAATGATCTTTGATAAGACAAATGTTATTTTTAATTTTGAAATTTGATTTTGAATGAAAGCTTAGTTTCGGATAATCGTTTTCGAAGGGGATTGACACTTCCGTTTGTGTTAAAACAGAATTCTGAACTGTCTCTGTTTGTGTAGAAACAGAATTTAAAATTTCATCGAAATCTGGTGGCGAGTTTTCAAAAATTATTGGAGAATTTGGAAAATTTAATTCACAGTAGGTATTTTGGCCGCACGGAATTGAATTTTGACTAAAATTTTCATTTTTTTCAGATGGTTCACTTATTATTGGAAGAATTTCTTGGGAACCACCACCACTAGTAAACGATGCTCCCAAATCTTCACTACAATCTGAAATTTTGTAACTATCCCGTGAACCATCCTCCTCCCCCAAAACATCAACCCCCATATTTCCACTACTAGTCGATACCGAAATTTTATTTTTTTTTTGATTAGTTGAAATTTTGAACAGAGATAGAGGAGAAAATGAAGAATTACCCGGTATTCCTACAGAATTGTTTTCACTTTCAAAATTTCTAGTTTTCAACATTCCAAAAAAATTTTGTGATTTATTTGAACTCGAATCATTGTCACTGTCACTGTTACTTTTACTCTGATAATTTGTTAAATTTTTATTAATTTTGGGAATCCCCATTAGCTTTTTAAAATTGTCGATATTATCTAAATCTTGAGTTAATATGTCGGGAGTATTTGTAATGGGAGTGTCCGTTGTTACATCTAAATCTTGAGTTAAAAAATTTGGGGTTTCCGGCGTTAAAATATTATTAAAATCTAAATTTTGTGATAAAATTGAATTTTGAAAGTCAAAATCTGTCTCCGAAATATTCTCTAGTTCAGGCAAATATTCCAAATTTTCTAAAAATTTTATGTTCGTTTCTGAACAACTTTGGAGTAATTTGTTTTCTAAATTTTTTTCTTGCATCGTATTAATCATCGCGTTAAAATTTTGGGTTCTCTGACTTAAATTTTGGTTGCCACTTTCATTTTCATTTTTCAAAAAAGCAGGCTGAATTATTATATTTGAAATTATATTAATTTTGTTCACCACTCCTAACTGTTCAGTGGAAGTTGAGGCAAAAGGAAAAGACATACCTTTAAAATTTGAGTACACTTGACAGCAACAAACTAAAACACACTAAAACAAACTAAAACAAACTAAAATTGGAGACTTTCAATTTAAAGCGTGGTAAACTCGACTTAAGTTTGCTATAAACTGATCCTCGACCGTTTTATATGAGAGCAGACCACGGTTTGTTCTCGTAAGTATAGTGACCTCAATAAAGGTCAATGACCTCAATTCTGCGCGTCACACCCCGCGGAGCCCCCCTCCTCCCCCCCCCCCCTTCCCCCGCAATTTTTCCCCCGCCCCCTTCCCCCGCAAAGCCTCCTTCCCCTTTCCTCCCTTCCCCCCGCTGAGCCTCCCAGCTGAGTCCCTCTGCTGAGCTGCTTAGGGAGCTACGTCCCCTATAACTCTTAGTGGGACGTCCTAAAATGTGCTGTAACTATAAAAACTCGAGAGGTTTGCGGGCCTATAAAAAACACAAGGTTTTTTCGGGGCATCTCGACTTAGGGGGGTCCAGGGGGCGGGGCGGGGGGTCTGTCTGGGGGCGGGGGGCCGAAGCCCCCCCGCTCCCTGGTAGGCAGCGCGGGAAGCCGAAGGCCCCCCCGCCCGCCCCTCCCCCTTCGGGGGGCGGGGCGGGAGCGTGGGGGTATAGGAGGAGTATAGGGGCGGTATGAGGGGCCCTCTCCGCGATTTAAAAATCGAAATTTTACCTTGACCTACTTTCATAACTGTTATGCGAGGTGACTTTTTCATTTTTGGTTCATCACCATTGCTGTCCGCCTAAATTTTAATTTTTATTATTTCATTTTATTATCAATATGTTCAGGAACAGAAATTTTGAAATTCAGGTTATGGATGGTAATAGACTTGTAATAAGAAGAAGAGTCAACGTTCCTCCTCCGGTACAAGTACCATCTATAACCTCCTCGACAAATCCAGAGGAAAATGAGGATCCTCAAGTGGAACCTCAGATAAATCCGGAGGAACCAGTCCAGTGTGACGAAGTCGATTCCACTACAAAGTAAGTAGCTTATATTAAGCTTATATTAAATTTATTATTAGTCTTCCTAATATCAAAATACTAATTGATTTTTTTTTTCAGTTGACAGATACAAACAATAGACCAAGTTTAGGGACAGTGTTAAGAGAAACTATTTTTAGGTTAAGTTAAAGTGTTTAAGTGATAGTGAATAGTAACGGAGACGATTTAAGGTAATGTAAATTTTATTTAATTGATCTAATTATAAAGGAGTATGAAGATAACTGTACCTAAATTTCCTATAATATTTTTTCTTTCATATTTATAAACTTATTAATTTTAGATTTAAAACTCTCTAAAATAAGAAAGGATTAAGAATTTTTGAACAGGGTGGTTAATTTAAAATATTTTTTCAATCTATTATGAATAATCAAAACTCTTGTATTTAGTTGTTATATTTGTTCGTTATTCTTATAAATAAAACATTTTTTTTTCGAAATTGTTCAATTCTTTATTCCAATAAGATAAGAATAAATGGATAAATTAAATACAAACAATAATAATTTTAAAATAATAAAAATTAAATAATAATACATTTTAAAATAAATATTCTAGGATTATAATTTCTTCATTTTCACATTTATGAAGTGGTTTGCAATACATAAATATTAAATAATACATTCTAATCTAAATATTCTAGGACTACAGTTTCTTCATTTTCACATTTAATTACACATAGTTCATTGCGACAGATTGGACATGTTTTATTAATTAACATCCACATTCCTAAACAAGGGATGCAAAATCTGTGATTACAAGGTTCTGGTGACATCATTTTATTAGATAATATATCTTCAAGACATATAGGACATTCTTCGGTTTTATTTTCAATTATTTCATTAACAACTTTTTTTTTACCCTTCGCGACTTCCTACCGTTTTTATATATTGGTTTTTTACCAGGCATTATATTGGCACCACTGGAACATTTGCGTCCCAATCTAAATCAATATTTTTAACACTACTATTGCAAATTAAACAAACTTTGGGGGTAATAATTTGATACAACTGTCTTGAACACATATTGCAATGTAAATCATTGCTTAAGCGTTTTAATTTTCTCTTATTATGAGTATTTACATGTCTATGAGCCCCTGCCCTTTGATAAAATTGTATAATTTGATAGCATGCGTGACAAAGAGTTTTTTCTTGATTTTCCGTCACTACAAACACTACGATATAACTCTGAGTAATACAGAACACAACTTCTTTGGGATCAGTGTACTTATGTTTCACTAAACAAAATTTAGCACTAGCACTGTCTTCTTCATTATCTTCTTCAATATCGGAGTCACCAGAGTCAGCTTCAATTTGTTCGAAATTATTTATATCGTAGTTTAAACAATTTCTGAAGTTCTTCTGAAATTTTTTTTCGTTAAGATGTGTATTGTAATCCAATACTCCAATTAATTCATCTAGATCTGGATCTTCTTCTTCAATATTATTATCCATATATTTTTGAATGAATTTTTTAATATTTACTATTAAATATAAAATTATTTACTTATTATTTGTTGGTATTTAATTTATCATCTTTTGTTGCTCCACGTATCTATTTTATAAATTTACTGAAGTGAAAATTCATTGGTGGTAGGACTTTATATCGACTTCATGGTCAAATAAGGTTATCCACCTCAAGGTCAAACATAAGGTTAGATCTCCTACTATGATCGGATTCGATGAAAGGTTAGCCATGTTGTTAACTTTAAGATTAAACTCAAGGTGATGTATACGAGGCTTTTTGAAAAGTATAATGAGAGAACAAAAGAGGAGGAGGATGAAAAGTGTTGATGATACGAGGTTTTTTAATAAGTATAATGAGAGATTTGAAAAGTATAATGAGAGAAGAAAAGAGGAGGAGGAGGATGAAAAGTGTTGATGATTTACTCTTCTTACTCCTCCTCCTCCTCTTTCCTTCTCTCATATATCCACTACTGAACCCTTTATCGAGTCCACCGCCGGTGTCAGAACGAAACATACGGGATTTTATTGGTCGAAAATTTGCAAATCGTTCTGGGTTATGATGAATTGCAACAATATTTTCAATTGCAGTTCATTTAAGATTACAATGGATAACTTAAATACAAGATCTGAGACTGTGCTTTTGTCATCGAGCACTCAGGATTATTATATGCCATTCATTATCATTCGTTTAGCGTGTCTAATATACAAGCTTATTGATTATAAATGGATTACTCATCTGACTTATTTCATGAAGATGTAATCGTAGTATTCCTAAGGATTTTTTACAAAGGTAAAAGAAAAACAATCAAACATTAGATTTTGAATTTATGAGTGCATATCCAGCTTCGACAAAGTTTAAAAACCTCAAATCAGATGGTAGTATAGAGGATATTCCTTTTAAAAAATTTAAATTTTATGTTGTATATCGAAAACGATGTTTTATTGTTTTTCTTTGAAATTTGTATAAAATTCTTTAAAAACGCTACCAAAAGAGTTATTGGGTAGCCCATTTATAACGATACACCTTGTAGATAAAGAGGAGGTATACAAATAAGATTACCTGTAGCCTATATTTATTTTCATATTAAAAAAAATGAACAGTGCACATGTTTGTTTGTAAAATAACCTAATAGATCGGCGCGAAATAAATATTGACATTTTATTCAAAAATAATGAAACACTAAGAAATAAAACATTAACAGCCGGATTCACTAACACGGTTTAAATTTAAAACCGTCCTAAGTTGATAGCAGAGGGCTTAAGCTAATAAGAGCAACAATAAGCCAAGCAAGTTTTAAACCCTAAAAATACCAGCATAAGAAAATCATTTTGTTCTATTAATGAACCGGCAAAAATGGAGAACTTTATTTTAAGGAAAGAACTATTTTTCTTGCATATTTCAAGGCTTTATTGTCAGGTTTTTATCCTTAGTATCTCTATAAAATCATTTATTTGGTGACATATCTAATATAAATTATGACAAGATCGTAAGCAAAACAAAATTGGTCGACTTCAAGATTTAAATTTCATGGCAACTAGTTCGGGTTTAAATCTTAAATCTTCTTATTGAATCTGGCTGATATACTTCTGGATTCACTAAACAGTTTTAAAATTTAGACCTAATTTAGCTGTCATGAAATTGAGAACTGTAGTTAGCCAGTTCGCATCGTAAATACCACCAAAAATATAGTTTTTCAGTTGCAATAAAAAACGAGGGGAAAAATCTTGGAACTTTTAAATAGAGAGGTGTTTTTACGGACTTGAGTAAAAGTTTTCATTGTTACCAATCTGTATTTCCTCATCATAAGTTCTTTTCGGAAAAATTCTATATTTCTTGTCTAGGATGAACATATTCAGAACTTGACACGGTTAGTGTTGCATGTGTCAATTTAAAGTTTTCGTTGTCAACTCAGTATGGTTCAAAATTAGATAACTTTAGTGAATTAGAATGGTATTTTTGCTCAATATACGAGGAACGATACATTCTTTAAAGACAACATCTACTTATAGTCATACATTCAGCTTTTTGCTTACTATGCTAAAGTTAAATAAATATTGTTCTTAATAACTAATTATCAAAAATGCTTTTAAAATAAAGAATGAGTTATGTTGACGCACAAATAAGAAATATAATGTTATAAAAAACATTAAAAAATATGTTCTTTCCTTCTAGAAAATATAGAATAAATATTAAAACTATTTCTTTTTTTCTTGTATTCATTCTGCATAAACACTTTTATCGTGGTTGTCTTTTTTCCATCAATTTAATATATTTTTGATTTAATTCTTCACATTCTCGCCTATTCGAAAAATTCTTTTTTCACTTTTTTTGCGCAGGTGTTCAAGGAATTGGATTATGAGGTTTTTCTTGTTTTAAATTTAGAGCAGGCGTAGTAACAACATCAGCAGATGTGGATAGAAGTGAATTATCAAAATTTGGTAATATGGTCTCATCAATATCGCCTTCAGCATCACTCTCATCGTTATTACTATCTAACAAGTTTTCTTCCATGGCGACATTCCATCTAGAAGCTTTTATTAGTCTTTGTGTAGGGAGATTCTAGACTTTTATTCTAGTATGTACTATAGGTGGATATAAGTAGAAAGAGTATGAATTAGGAGTTAGTTAAAATTTATTAATGAGAGTGTAAACAAGTAGTTATTAAAGTGTTGAAAGTAATTTGTGAACAGTAGTGTTATTATTCGAACAGAGTGAGTCAATATAAACAGGGTAAAATCATAAGAATCGATATCAGAAGTAAGGATTATCACCGGACTTTCGGAAAATTCAATTTGTAAACCAGAAAAGATAAAGGAAAACAGGCTTAACTATCGGACTTCTCATGAAGCGTGATGATAAAACTAATTTTAGATTAAGTTATTGAACATTCTATTTTCAATCAAAATATAGCGAAAAACTGACTATCGAATTTAGTATCAAGAACGAATCCTAGAACCGAATTTTCGACGAAGTTCTACAACATTCCATTTGGAAACTAGCGAAAAACTGACTTAACCGTAGAATTTATAATGAAGAACATTTATCTGTAAACTAGAGAATATCTCGAAAAACTCATCATCAATTATGTCCTCAAGAAACAAGTATAGAACCGAATTTTCGACATATTTCTGGAACATTCTATTTGGATACTAAAAGATATAGTGAGAAACAGTTCACTATCGAATTTGTCATAAAGAAAGCAGCTCAAAAAGAACAGCGTCATCTGAAAGAAAACCACGAAGGAGAATGTCGCCAAAAAAAAACAACAAGAAGAATAACGTCACCAAAAGAAGAAAGAGATCAATATAAACTTTGCTAATGGATAAAAGGGACCATTGTAAAAGAATCAGATGAACGCAAAAGTTTAAGAAAGAGAGAAGTTAAGTGTGACAAGACATGGGAGAAGTACGCCAAGAAGTTAGTAGTATTGAATCAATTGTAGAACAAGACATAGGAAAAGTGTGACAAGAAGTGAAAGAAATCGAAGACAAGAGAGAATCTAAAATGAAGAACTTTCATACAGAAATCAAAAAAATAAGGAAGCATGGACTCTTCTAAATACTGGAGAGAACATCGAACACACAATTTACGACGATCAAACATCTTGGATAATGTGCAAATTCCAATTTGAAGATGACGCTACTGTAAATAATCGAAAATACGAAGAGATGAATACTTTATCAGTAATGGCACTTCGTGGACCAGCACTGAAGTTATTGCAAACCATTCCTGCAACTCGACAAATATAGCCTAGTAATAAAGCCTTGGGTATGGCTTTGGAAATAGACGCAGCTTATAATGTGTCAAAACCAAAAATAAGAGCGGTTTCCAGAAAATAAATCAAGGTTTTATCGAGTCAAATAATGAAGAAAATGTTATATGAAATCTTTGAGAAACCAAATACAAGAAGCGATACTTTACAATATAGAAGAAACCAGATAGAATGCTACAGATGTGGACGAAGGTGTTGACCAATATCGAGAATGTCTCCTGAGCAATTTTTACTCATAGCCTAAGAAAGACCGCCAATAGTCTTATAATTGAAGGACGTCAATGTCACGCCTTATAATATAACTGTTGACACTGGTGAAGCAATATCTCTAATAAAGTCAAACTTTGTGGTAAAATAAAAATACTTCCGCTGTTCAGAAGAACAACAACGGGAACTGTAACTGTAGAAGCGGATGCTGTGATTGGAGAAAAGTTTGTGGAGCTTCAACTTGGAAAATTAAACTATTTGATGTTAGTTGCTGATATAGAAGATGAGTTTTTTTCTGGCTATAGATCTGAATTGTCAATACGGATTTTCCTTCGACAACAAGCTTATCATCCTAAAGTTTGGCACCAAAGAATTTACTCTGTCTATGATACGTAATACCGAACTAATCAGAGACGTTACCAAGCAAAGAAAAAGAGGATTACAGAAACGTAAGACGAACATCATCTAGCATGATATAAATACTGGCAGTGTACAATCAATACGGCAGCCATTCAGAAGATTTCTCATAGCCAAACGCCAGGAAGTGGAGTTATCTTTAGACAAAATGCTGAATGAGCGGACTATAGAAGAATCATCTAGTCCTTGGTTATCTCTTACAATATTGATAGCTAAAAAAGGTGGAACAACTAGATTTTGTTTTGACTACAGGAGTCCTAAAGACGTTACTAAGAAAGACTCAGCGTTGGTTGGATCACAATAATTTTCCACGCTAGATCTAATAAGTGGATATTATTGGCAATTAGGCATTCAAAATAAAGATAGGGAAACAACTGCTTTTTCCATTGGCGCTGATCTCTATGATGTTATGCCAAATAGAACTGCGAGGTCTTACATGGAAAATAAGTCTATTCTACCTTGATGATGTCATGGTTATAGGAAAAACATTCAATGAACACTTATAGAATCTACGGGGAGTTTTTGCAAGAATTAAAAACGCCAAACGCCAACCATAGAATTAACCTCAAAAAGTGCTTGCCATTTTAACAAAAAGTTGAATTTTCTGGGCATATAGTATTCTACGATGAAGGAAAAAAGTAAATAATAAAAGGTCCTCGAAAACATGACCAACATAAATGGAGAAATTTCCTTATACACATACTATAGAAGATTCATAGAAGGTGTTGCCAATATTTCTTCACCCTTACCTAAGCTTACTGAAGAAAAATTCTTTATTAATGAACTTCTGATATTGATCACGCTTTCTGAAAACTCAAGGCTGCGTTATATTCCAGTCCAATTTTGGACTACCAACAAAATATTCATACTGGATACTGATGCCAGCCACAAAGTGGTAAAAGCTGTATTGTCTCAGATTTAGGATGGCCAAAGACGAATTATAGAATATTTCATCAAACTGAAAAAAAATTGTTGTGCCACGAGAAAAGAACTGATCGGCATGACTAAAGCTGTCCTACGTTTTCATAAATATTTGTGTGGAGAGGAATTTTTAATAGGGACAGACCACACAGCTCTTAAATGGCTCCTAAATATGACGCAACCTAAAGAACAAATAGTAAGATAGCTTGAGAAACTACTACAGTACAATTTTAACACCAAACATAGACCAGGAAAATTGCATAACTCAGATGCCCTGTCAAGAAGGCCGTGTAACGAAGAGTGCAAGTACTGTAGCAAAATAATACAAAGTGAAGTGTTTCCTATTCAGTCACTTTTGTCGTTGATCCAGAGTACAGCCCAGATGAGAAAAGATCAACTTGAACACAATGATCTGGTGATATTTCTTTAACTTAAAGAAATTAATGAAAGGCGTCTTAATTAGAAAGATATAGATCAATGACTTACATTTAAGGCACTTTGGGTTCAGTGGGATCACTATTGATTGAAAAACCTTTACTAAAGAGATTCAGGAAACGTACCGATGGCAAGGAAATCTAAACTCAAGTGTGCCTAGAAATCAAGTTACAGTAGTTTTAGAAAAAATTCACAATGAAAAATCTGATGCTCATTTCCGAGTTAACAATACCGCAGACAAACTTCAAGAAAGATTTTGCTGGGTTAATTATTATCAAGACGTAAAATTATGGTATAGACAGTATTCTAAATGTGCAGTCAGCCAAGGTTCAAGCAAAAAATCTAAGGTAAAAGTAAGGAAATATAATGCGGAAATATCTTTTGAACGGATGGCTATTGATATAGCTGAATATTTTCCAGAAACAGATATAGGCAACAAATAAATCTTGTCTGCTATTGACTGTTTCAGTAAATGACCTGAGGTATTTGCTATCCTTAACTAGGAAACCTCAACAGTAGCTGAAGTCCTAGTCAATAATGTGTTCAACCGACTTGTAATTCCTTTTGAACTACATTCTGGCCACAGACGTAATTTGAATCTAAGCTTTTCCAAAACTTTTGCTAACTACTTGGCTACAACGGCTAAATGTCTTCAGTCAGATGGCATGGTTGAACGATGTTATAGAACCACTGAAGAGCATCTCTCAAAAGTTGTAAATAGATATATAGAAAGATTGGAATAAATATTTGCTAATCTTCTTAATAGTTTACCGATCTTCCGATCTGCATTTCACGAAGTTACTATTCGAAAGGGAACTTAGATTGCTTTGGAGGTCCAAGATTGGGTGGATGCCTTATAAAAGAAGTTGCAAGAAGTTTAAAATTACTTTAGAGAAAGCATGGATCTGACAACAAACAGAATGAGGACAAAATATGACATCAAGGGAAACCCGACATGGTTTCAGAAAGGCGACAGAGTTTGATTATGGAATCCACAGAGGAAGAAAGTTAAAACACCTAAGTTGAATCAGCTTGGAAAGGACCATGTATTGTTCTGAAGAGGATCAATGACGTTGTTTGTTGAATTCAACGAAGTCCCAAGAACAAGTGAACGTCATTCCACAGAAGTATCGAATCTGACCGGGATGATTAGAAGTAGAAGGCAGATAGTGTAACGAGAACCACTTGAATACTACCCCCTTCTTTATAGAAATACAATCTAGAAACTTTTGTTAGTAATTTTTCTAGGGAGATTCTAGACTTTTTAGTCTAGTATGTTGTATAACTGTATATAAGTAGGTAGAGTATGGGCTAGAAGTTAGTTGTAATTTAATAGTGGATGAATATAAAAACAGTGAAATCATAACAATATATATTTCTATATACTGCTGAAGTTTGGCTCATAAATGTTATCAGTTTTTGGATTTCATTATTGGATAGATTAAAAAATTGAGTAAGAGTGGCAAAGTGTTTTCCACGGCGAGTGAATGTTATTAATGACGGATTTTTGCTCCACAGCGATGGGAATGTTTCCTTAATATTTTGTGCCCTGCCATATTAGTTAAGAAATTTGCTTTTGCGAGCAAATAGCTATTTTTTGTTGAAACCAAATTGTCCCTTACATTAAATAGAATATTAATGTGTGCCTGACCATCGAAACTAAATAAAACTGGTACTCCTTTCGCTCTCTTGCTTCCTATAACCACCTTTTTTAGAATTCTTTATAGAATATGTTCAGCTAAAAACACAACTTTGTTAAATTCTTTATTAGCGCCATTTTCTTAAGAATTCGTATTATTAATATGTAAAGGCATTCTTTACCATTTTCTGGAATATTTTGGTTATAATAATATTATTCTGCAGTAAAAGGACTCCACCAGGTTATTATGGAATCTTTGTTTTCTCTTAGATTTTTTAAATCGCATTATCAGCAAAATTTATTAAATTGTGTCATAATATCTTTAAGTCAGTAGTTAATAAAATGACAGTTATTTTATTATTTAATTAATTTTCAGGTTATTCGCGGCCTATGATAAAACTTCACACATCCAATTTGACTTAAAGACGTGAAGTAAAGTTTTATAGCTAGCTTGAAACATAAGGAATATTTTTCCTATAAACTTTCGTTACACTGCTTTAGTGATGTAAGAATATTCATCGCAGAAGTCGGAGATAAGTAAAGATCATTTTCAGAAACATACTTTGCGATACGTCTAACAGCTTCAATAAATTACTCAAAGTTTCGTAGTATCAATGCTGAAGTCATATCAGTATTAGTTAGCTCAAGTTCTCAGTTCAGTGAGGATTTTGCACATCTCTCTCATCTTTCTGGAAGCTGCTTGACCACAATTCGCAAATTAAAACACCATTTTTCGCTTGTCCGCACGAATCCGAGGAAAGACATCTTCTGATAATTTTTTGTCAACTACTTTGTTCGTTACCAATTTTGATTAACATGCACATGCGTATCATCTTAATAATCCCGCAGAAATTTCCCGCCATAATTCACCGGACGCAATAAAACAATATATGCACGAGCAGTCAGATACCAAATAAAGCAAATATAAAATTATTACATAAAATAAATTTCAAGGTCACTACAATGATCTATAAATAGAATGCTACATTGCCAAACATCGGTCGCAATAATATTAAGAAAGTGAAAGAACAGCGTAAGGAAAGTTATACACAAACGTATGTTTTCGCGCCTCTACACGGAAGTTCGCTGAACTAACGTTATACACTTGCTTTCATAGTGGTAATATTGTTAAGTCCAAAAAATTTTTGCAAATATATCATTATTTCATCAGTCTTAATAGATAGCGCGGCACTGAAAATATATTCAGAAAGATCATGTGACAGCCGATGAAAAAAATTTAAATTCACCTTGTAAAAAGCGCGGGACACCCGAAAAAACATCGTTCGAATTATTGCGTTCGGTATTCGGACGTAATAAATAAATGGTCGCAATAATAACCGTAAATGGTCAATGTATGGCTGCAATAATGATAGCAGGCCAAATATATATATATATATATATATATATATATATATATATATATATATATATATATATATATATATATATATATGTATAGATAGGGTTTGGTTATTCCCGGTTTCAATCCGTTCGTTCAATATATATATATATATATATATATATATATATATACTTCTCAGCGAGCAACGAGACGAACCGCACTTGAAAATGCCAAATGAGATTTTGGCGAAACGTCGTGGAAACGATTTTTTGAACGAACGGACTGAAACCCGAAATAACCAAACCATTCACTCCACCATCCGTTAAAATCTACGATATAACATATTTATGTATATATATATATATATATATATATATATATATATATATATATATATATTAAAACCCAGGAGTTCTAGGTTCAACCATTTCTAATAACAGTTTAAATAAATTGATTTTATGTTAGTAATTTAATCCCTGAAAATTGCCAATTAATCTTATTTATTTTTTTTGCCATCTGAAACGAAATTAATCAAAACTGATTTATTAGCTTTTTAAAACGAGCTGAAGTAAATTGCCAAGATTAGTATTTTGCTCCTTTAAAGCTGTTTTTACCTTACGGATTGAAACCCGAAATAACCAAACCATTCATTCCACCATCCTTGAAAATCTACGATATAACATATATATATATATATATATATATATATATATTTATA
Source organism: Diaprepes abbreviatus (assembly GCA_034092305.1). Taxonomy (NCBI): domain Eukaryota; kingdom Metazoa; phylum Arthropoda; class Insecta; order Coleoptera; family Curculionidae; genus Diaprepes; species Diaprepes abbreviatus. The sequence continues at coordinate 2,476,405 of JASJET010000303.1, forward strand.
TATATACATATATATATATATATATATATATATATATATATATATATATATATATATATATATATATATATATATATATTATAAAACCTTGGAGTTCTACATTCAACCATTTCTAATAACAGTTTAAATAAATTGACTTTATGTTAGTAATTTAATTCCAGAAAATTGCCAATTAAACTTATTTATTTTTATTTTTTTTTGCTATCTGAAACGAAATTAATCAAAACTGATTTATTAACTGTTTAAAACGAACTGAAGTAAACTGCTAAGATTAGTATTCTGCTCCTTTAAGGCTGTATTTACCTTAAAATCCAATTTGCATATTTTACAATATAAAAAACGCCATAGAGCTTTTTATTTTGCATACAAATGCGTAAAGCGACTTCATTCCTTTTTAAACTTTTATAATTATTGTTATTATATAATGTAGCGGCTCTTTGCTCTTTTATTACCGCATTTGGTCGGTAGTAGAGACGCAAAAATGTGGTTTTGTTTAATTTTTTTGACATATTGTTGGTGATCGGCGTATTTTGGAGGGCAGTAATTCAATCATAGATTTAATAAATACTGGAGGGAAGATTTCCAATTCCGGTCGTGTGCATAGTGCTATAGAGGAAGAAGAGTAAAATCAGTAATCTTTTTTCTTTCTAATAGACAGAGCATAGACTACGCAGTATCCAAATACATTACCCAAGTACTCAAATTCCCCTCCCCCGGAAGGAGACTTTATACATAGAAATATAATTTCAGTTTGTTTGGTCCTCAATGGGTAAGGTTTCTTATTGTATTATTTTTTTAAACATTTATTGATAAAAATTTTCTTTTATGCCTTATAGCTGTAGATGTATATCTACATGTCATACAAAATAATTCTAACAAGTGTGCTAAAACACTACAAAAAGTAAGTATATGTATTATGATATACTGAATAAAAATAATGTATTTATAAGAATAATTGCGGCAGCTACCATAGCCAAATTTAAGTTGTTATGATTTGACTTATCTATAAACATCCAAAAGCTTTTTATTTGTTTTTTTTTTCCTATTTTGTAACAGAAAAGTTTTTACGCATAAAAAAGTGTTTGTCTAAAACTACACTAGCTTCATGTCAGCGGAGTCATATTGACTGCAATAGAATGCGGAATAACAAGTTAGTTTTGTTCAAACATCAATAAAAAGTTTAAAAATTTAATCCATATGTTTATTTATTTATATACTTAATTTTTGTGTGCTTCAGCCATCAATTTTTTATTTTTTTTGAGAACTATTTTAGAGGAATAACATTTTATTTATTTAGTAATTATTATAAATACATATCTACGGATATAAAGCATAGAAGAAATTGTGTATTATTATATGTTTAAAAAAATAATAAAAATAAAACGTTACCAGCGGAGAATGGGACCCGGGACGTTTACCAAAAATTCTGTCACCGAGCTAATCTATCATATCGGTTAAATGTATAATTCTGTTTTACAAAATTTGTCTTAGAGATCGAGGTTTGAGTAATTGTATTCGCTTAGGGATGACGTAGTCTAGGCTCTGCACATTCGAAAGAAAGAATATTATTGCTTTCACTTTTCTTTTCCTCTCACACTGTGGGAACGGCCGCCATTGGGAATTCTTAGTCTAATGTTTATTAAATCTATGAATTCAATTGAATTCATAATTTTGCTGTTAGTTTTAAAGGGCGCTACCTGTGATGTTGTCCTATATTTTTGTGAACCTTAGCGTATTTTTTACAATAATAAAAAGCCATTTCTCCGCCTATAGAAAAAAATTATATTTTTAAAATATCGCTATAAGAAAAGAACTGTTTAAAATTTATGTTATGATAAACTAGAAGTGGCGAGGGGGCATAAAATAGTACTAATTTGAAAATTCCAGTCAGAGATTTAAACTATTTTTACAAAAAAATAAGCTGAGTACAGTAAGAGTTTGCATATTTGTTTCAAAATGCAACTAATGTATTAAAAATTAAAGTTTATGGGGGAGCGAGGGGCGATTTTTAGAAAAACTAATATATTTTGACACCTATCGACTGAATTACTACATATTGAACACTGATTCATACGTTAACTTTTCCTTTAATAAATCAGGTAGAAAAAATATTAAGATTATTCGTTTTCCTTTCATAAGATTTATTTTTCACAGAAAAGTGCAATGTTACAACTTACCCCGGCTGTGGGGTTAGATGTAACATCTATTGGGGTAAGTAGTAACAGTAAAGAAAAATCGAAATTTTAACTTATATTTTTCAGTTATAAAACTAAAATCTTTACATAATTTGTAACCTTAGTCAAAAAATAATCTGAAATAAACTTCTAAACAATAATCAACTTGAATAGTTAAGTTTTATCTTATTTCGTAAGTCTGCATCTACTGAAAATCAACATGGCATTTTAAATCACAGTAAATGAATATATAAATAATAAATAATATTTACTGTAATATTTTGAATTTAATTTAACTTTTTATATAATATTAGACACTATATATATATATATATATATATATATATATATATATATATATATATATATATATATATATATGTATATGTTATGTCGGATATTCTCACGGGTGTCATGTGTAATCGAAGGTTTTCGGACATCCCGTGTGTGCTGAGTCCCTCTCAAGACTGTAAGGCAGCTGACGTTTCGGTAAAATCTCATTCACCATTTTCAAAGTTGACTGTATGGCGTCTACGAGCGAACTATATATATATATATATATATATATATATATATATATATATATATATATATATATATATATATATATATATATATATATATATATATATATATATATATATATATATATATATATATATATATATATATATATATATATATATACTGTATATAAGTATTATTTGTTTTTATATATTTTTGGAGTATGGGAAGAAAACAAATTATACGTTTTTTGACATTTTTTTACTAAGACTTCATGTTTTCTAATATTAACATGTGGAGTGCCCTAAGTTTAACTTTTCAAGAAAATTCTAATCTGTAAGTTGGCGTAATTTATTTCGCTTATTTTGGTTGGTTAATTTGCCCAACTCTTTGTTATTTTGAAGAAGACACACATAGTAAATGCAAACTTCTCTCCATCATATCCTTTCTGTGTTAAAGGTTGCACAGTTAGAATAAATTGTTATGAAATAAAATTTATCCTATTCCACCACCATCAAGATGATGGCCTACCTGTACCACCATACCGAGAAGAAACTCAAAGCTTACCCTCCCCGCCACAGTGATACGGCAGAGGTACATGTTTCGTCTCTCAGTAGACTCATCAGGGTACCGACATGCACCTGGCTGTACAAAGGATAAATCGGAAGGAAGTATGCAACACTGAACGCGGCTTCACTTCCGTATCACTGTGGCGGGGAGGGTAAGCTTTGACTTTCTTCTCGGTTTGGTGGTACAGGAGGCCACCATCTCGATGGTGGTGGAATAGGATAAATTGTATTTCATAACAATTTACTCTAACTGTGCAACCTCTAACACAGAAAGGATATGATGGAGAGAAGTTCGCATTTACTGTTTCGCATTTTACTTCATTTACATACAGAATTGCATATAGTTGTATGTTTGCTGAATCTGATTTCAGCACTACAACAGCATAATGTGGATATAACCACTGCTAATGCATCTCACACGGAGGTATCCGTGAAAACCGTATAAACACACACACACACATATATATATATATATATATATATATATATATATATATATATATATATATAACTGGGTCAAAATGAATCTCCACATTGGCTAAGGGCAGACAGCGCTTTATTAAGATTATAAAGAAAAGACAACATAATTCTGGGAAAACAAAGGACGATCCCCTGAAAAATGTTGAAGATGTATTTCAAAAACTGAGAAGTGCACAATTGAAATCCGAAGAAATACCACTTAGGGGTTATGAAAACTCTTGAAAATTTTGGGGAGAGATTCTACTGGCTGGGGAGCCGCGAAGACGTAAAAGAATGGTTCAAAACCTATACTGACTGTGCTGCCAGTAAATGACCAAAGACCCGCAGCCATTTTAAAATGAAGCAGTACAATGTAGAAGTACCCTTTGAAAGAATTGCATTAGACATAGCAGGACCATTTCCTATTAGTAAATCGAGAAATCACTATATGTTGGTGGTTATGAATTAGGGGAGCATGGGGGAATTGGAGCCTACTAAGGAAATTTTGTAATAAAACTCATAATTTACGTATTCAAAAAAAGTTTTTATTTTCGACGGGATAATTGCCTATCTGGCTACTTATAATTATAGAAAAAACATGCAAACAAAATCATTATCAATGATGAGAAACAAAAAAACAAAAAAATGTCATTCGTGTAGTGGATATATGAGAGAAAGAAAGAGGAGGAGGAATAAGAAGAGTAAATCATCAACACTTTTCATCCTCCTCCTCTTTTCTTCTCTAATTATACTTTTCAAATTTCTCATTATACTTTTCAAAAAACCTCGTTTCATCAACACTTTTCATCCTCCTCCTCTTTTGTTCTCTCATTATCCTTTTCAAAAAGCCTCATATATATCACCTTAAGTTTAATCTTAAAGATAACAACATGGCTAACCTTCCATCGAATCCGATCATAGTAGGAGATCTAACCTTATGTTTGACCTCTAGGTGGATAACCTTATTTGACCATGAAGTCGATATAAAGTCCTACCACCAATGACTTTTCACTTTAGTAAATTTATAAAATAGATACGTGGAGCAACAAAAGATGATAAATTAAATACCAATAAATAATAAGTAAATAATTTTATTTTTAATAGTAAATATTGCAAAGTAAATATTAAAAAAATTCATTCAAAAATGTATGGATAATAATATTGAAGAAGGTCCAGATCTAGATGAATTAATTGGAGTATTGGATTACAATACATATCTTAACGAAAAAAAAATTCAGAAGAACTTCAGAAATTGTTTGAACTCCGATGTAAATAATTTCGAACCAATTGAAGCTGAATCTGGTGACTCCGATATTGAAGAAGATAATGAAGAAGAAAGTGCTAGTGCTAAATTTTGTTTAGTGAAACATAAGTACACTGATCCCAAAGAAGTTGTGTTCTGTATTACTCAGAGTTATATTACAGTGTTTTTAGTGACGGAAAATCAAGAAAAAACTCTTTGTCACACATGCTATCAAATTATACAATATTATCAAAGGGCAGGTGCTCATAAACATGTAAATACTAATAATAAGAGAAAATTAAAACGGTTAAGTGATGATTTACATTGCGATATATGTTCAAGACAGTTGTATCAAATAATTACCCCAAAAGTTTGTTTAATTTGCAATAATAGTGTTACAAATATTGATTTAGATTGGGACACAAATGTTCCAGTGGTGCCAATATAAAAAATAATTATAATGCCTGGTAAAAAAACAATATATAAAAGTGGTAGGAAGTCGGGAAGGGTAAAAAAAAAGTTGTTAACGAAATAATTGAAAATACAACCGAAGAATGTCCTATATGTCTTGAAGATATATTATCTAATAAAATGATGTCACCAGAACCTTGTAATAACAGATTTTGCATCCCTTGTTTAGGAATGTGGATGTTAATTAATAAAACATGTCCAATCTGTCGCAATGAACTATGCGTAATTAAATGTGAAAATGAAGAAACTCTAGTCCTAGAATATTTATTTTAGAATGTATTATTTAATATTTATGCTTTGCAAACCACTTCATACATGTGAAAATGAAGAAATTATAATCCTAGAATATTTATTTTAAGATGTATTTTTATTTAATTTTTATTATTTTAAAATTATTATGGTTTGTATTTAATTTATCCATTTATTCTTATCTTATTTGAATAAAGAATTGAACAATTTCGAAAAAAAAAATGTTTTATTTATAAGAATAACGAAGAAACATAACAACTCTATACAAAAGTTTTTATTAGTCATAATAGAATGAAAAAATATTTTAAATTAACCACCCTGTTCAAAAATTCTTAATCGTTTCTTATTTTAGAGAGTTTTAAATCTAAAATTAATGTTTATAAATATGAAAGAAAAAATATTATAGGAAATTTGGGTACAGTTATCTTCATACTCCTTTATAATTAGATCAATTAAATAAAATTTACATTACCATAAATCGTCTCCGTTACTATTCACTATCACTTAAACACTTTAACTTAACCTAAAAATAGTTTCACTTAACACTGTCCCTAAACTTGATCAATTGTTTGTCTCTTTGTCAACTGAAAAAAAAATCAATTAGTATTTTGATATTAGGAAGACTAATAATAAATTAAAACATTTAGTATAAGCTTAATATAAGCTACTTACTTTGTAGTGGAATCTATTTCGTCAGACTGGACCAGGGGCGGATCCAGCCACTCTTTTTTTTTTGAGGGGGGGGCGGTAACATCACAAAAGTACATTATGGCAAGCGAAAGCAAGTTGTCGACGGGGGTGGGGGCACCGGAGACATTCCTATTTCTAGTGTAAATGGCAGGGTGGTGCCTATTTTTCTGAATTTGAAGCTCTTGGAGAGGAGGGGATGCCAGCAACATACATATTCCTAGTATAAGAGGTAGAATCGGGTCTATTTTCCTGAACTCAAAGCTCTTGGGGTGCGGCTACCGCAAAAAAAAACAAATTGTCAACGGGGAAGAAGTGTCAGCAGCATACACATTCCTAATATAAAAGGCAGAATCAGTTCTATTTTCCTGAACTCAGAGCTCTCGGGAGGGGGGGGGAGATTGCAAGCATACACATTCCTATACTCTATTCAAGAACTAGAGAGAGTAATAAACCTGTTACCGAATTCTCCAACGTATTTGCTCCAGTACCGCAGATAACGGAGAACTGCCGTAAATCTAATTATATTTAAATATTATAAGCTTTTATAAATTTACTGCAATAATAAAATTTCTGATAGTTCATTTTTATTTCTGTCAGTGAGAAAAGTACACCTTACAGTGTGTCCTTAGTGATTTATCTTGTTTATGCTTGGCTTTATATATTATTTGAGATTAGTAAGATATTCCAAAATCGTTAAACCAAGGCATTTTTCCTCAATGAAAAACTTATTACGATGATTGCTTATGATGCCCTAAGATATCAATATCTAGATAATAATGTTAAAAGCTCTGTTGAGATGTGTTCAAACATGACAGTAAAATCTACTATGTACTGAATATTGAAGCAGAAAAAACGACTGGAATGTTTCGTACTCCCCCATTCGATCACAGGCAGATGAAAAACCTCATTGGAAGAAGAGATGAAAACTGCAATAAAAGGAATTGTACATACATTTTATTATGAGAAGCAGATCCCCACCGTCAACAAAATTCTTACTAAAATCAATGAAGATCGGAATTTACCTGAAATTAAAAGAACTGAGCTCTAGAAATTGCTCAGAGAACTTAATTTTTGATGGAAAAAACCAGATAGGAAATCTATTCTTACAGATCGTCCGAAAACTGTCCGTTGGAGAAGGGAATATCTCTCTCAAGTAAAAGGCAGAGTTGCTAGAAATAATACAGTGTACAAAATTAGTAATTTAACTGAACTTTTGAAAGATTTTTTTGGACAAAGTTACTGCGGAAAATTGGGAAAAATCCATATAATAAAAGAATAAAACAAAATGTGGAAACTTAATTAATTGAGAAACGATAGCTTTACTGAATTTGATTACGAATTAAATACCTAATATTTACCAATGTAAACACAATTCGTTTTTGTTTTATTTAATTGTTTAATGCTGTTTATATATTTTTTTATTTTTTTTATATATTTTTATTTTAGTGTGTTCCATTCTTTAATTTTATATATGTTTAATTCCAATTAGCCGTAATTTCTTTATTATTTTATTATTATATTTGTGTCTTTTTCTTAAGCGTGTAGAATTAATACGTTTATTTTATTTTTTTAAGCCTATCGGATATTTCATATAATAAAGGAAATTAAATTAAGATGCCAGTGCAATAGAAATAAAAATAAGTAGATCTAATTTTAACTGTAACATACAAAAACTAATTACATTTGAATCCCTTTTTAGTGTTTAATTTAAAAAATAAATAAACTGAAACGTCAAATTTCCTAAAAATGTTTATAATTAATAATAAAATAACGGATAGCCCAAAAAAAATTTTAATATTATATGGACGATTTTTTTTTTATACATGTTTAACTTCTTTTCTTTTTGACAGTATTTTGTAAGTATTTAAATTGTAACTTCGAATTTTTTGAAAGAATAAGGCTACGTTTTAGTCTGAATGTACCTAAAACGGTTTTTATGCCAAAATTAAAAATAATAAAAATACAGTTGTGATTTGTGTTAAATTTGTCAAAATTATCTGTATTTTGTACTGTATGTGAATTATTAAGAAATTATAAGAAATAAAATAATAATATAAAAACTTTTTATTTTAAATTTATTACCGAAATAATATTCTATGCCATAAATACTTAGTGATAAAATAAACCTCTTTCCGACGCCTATGTTATCCAACCCAAATAGTCCATTATTATAGACCGGTATTTTTGATTATAAAATTTCTAACCCATTCCTAGGAAATATATATATATATATATATATATATATATATATATATATATATATATATATATATATATCCAACAGATTTTGCCAAAGACACCGAATTAAAGTACACAGGTAGTTTGCGAAAGAAAAAGGGTAAAAAATGATTTATTACTCTCTCTAGTCCTTGAATTAACTATAGTATAAGAGGTAAAATCGGGTATATTTTCCTGAACTCAAAGCTCTTGGGGGGGGGGGGGGGCGATCCCCCCCCCTTGGATCCGCGCCGGCACTGGACTGGTTCCTCCGGATTTATTTGAAGTTCCACTTGAGGTTCCACATTTTCCTCTGGGTTGGTTGATGAGGTTATGGATGGTACTTGTATTGGAGGACGAACGTTTATTCTTCTTATAATTCTATTTCCATCCATAACCTGAATTTGTAAATTTCTGTTTCTGAACATTTCAAAAAATAAAACAAAAAAAATTAAAATTTATCTGAACACCAATGGTCATGAACCAAAAATGAAAAAGTCACCTCGCAAAACAGTCATTTTATGAAAGTAGGTCAAGGTCAAATTTCGATTTTTAAATCGCGGAGAGGGCCTCAAACCAGTTTTCCCGGGGGGGGGGGCATTCTGCCCCCGTTGAGTCCCTCCCGACCAGGGGGGTTGTACGCCCCCCCTGGACCCCCCGCACCAGGCGAGAAGCGCCGAAAAAAACTTTGTGTTTTTTATACGCCCGCAAACCTCTCGAGTTTTTATAGTTACAGTGCATTTTAGGACGTCTCACTGAGAGTTATAGGGGACCCCTAAGGTAAGATGCCCCGAAAAGAATTTTGTGTTTTATACGCCCGCAAACCTCTCGAGTTTTTATAGTTACAGCACATTTTAGGACGTCTCACTGAGAGTTATAGGAGACGTAGCTCTCTAAGCAGCTCAGCGGAGGGACTCAGCTGGGGGGCTCAACGGGGGAAGGGGGTTTTACGGGGGGAAAGGGGAAGGGGGCTTTGCGGGGATAAAGGGGGGAATTGGGCTCCGCGGGGTGTGACGCGCAGAACTGAGGTCATTGACCTTTATTGAGGTCACTATAATTACGAGGACAAACCGTGGTATACTTTCACATAAAACGGTCGAGGATCAGTTTATAGCAAGCTTAAGTCGAGTTTACCACGCTTTAAATTTAAAGTCGCCAATTTTAGTTTGTTTTAGTTTGTTTTAGTTTGCTGTCAAGTGTATTGAAATTTTAAAGGTATGTCTTTTCCTTTTGCCTCAACTTCCACTGAACAGTTTGGAGTGGTGAATAAAATTAATATAATTTCAGATATAATAATTCAGCCTGCTTTTTTGAAAAATGAAAATGAAAGTGACAACCAAAATTTAAGTTAGAGAACCCAAAATTTTAACGCGATGATTAATACGATGCAAGAAAAAAATTTAGAAAACAAATTACTCCAAAGTTTTTTAGAAACGAACATAAAATTTTTAGAAAATTTGGAATATTTGCCTGAACTAGAGAATATTTCGGACACAGATTTTGACTTTCAAATTTCAATTTTATCACAAAATTTAGATTTTTAATAACATTTTAACGCCGGACACCCCAAATTTTTAACTCAAGACTTAGATTTAACAACGGACCCTCCCATTACAAATACTCCCGACATATTAACTCAAGATTTAGACAATATCGACAATTTTATAAAGCTAATGGGATTCTCAAAATTAATAAAAATTTAACTAATTATGAGAGTAACAGTGACAGTGACAGTGACAATGATTCGGGTTCAAATGAATCACAAAATTTTTTTGGAATGTTGAAAACTAGAAATTTTGAAAGTGAAAACAATTTTGGAGAAATACCGGGTAATTCTTCATTTTCTCCTCTGTCTCTCTTCAAAATGTCAAATAATCAAAAACAAATAAAATTTCGGAATCGACTAGTAGTGGAAATAGGAGGGTTGCTGTTTTGGGGGAGCAGGATGGTTCACAGGATAGTTGCAAAATTTCACATTGTAGTGAAGATTTGGGAGCATCGTTTAGTAATGGTGGTGGTTCCCAAGAAATTCTTCCAATAATAAGTGAACCATCTAAAAAAATTCAAGATTTTAGTCAAAATTCAATTCCGTGCGGCCAAAATACATACTGTCAATTTAATATTCCAAATTCTCCAATCATTTTTGAAAACTCGCCACCAAATTTCGATGAAATTTTAAATTCTGTTTCCACACAAACAGATGAGACAGTTTAAAATTCTGTTTTAACACAAACGGAAGTGTCAATACCCTTCGAAAACGATTATCCGAAACTAAGCTTTCATTCTAAATCGAATTTCAAAATTAAAAATAAACATTTGTCTTATCAAAGATCATTTGGATTTGTTTTGGATTCTATTTTAAATTGCGATCCTAATAAAACAGCCCAGGAGAAAAGGAAGATGTGGGAAAGGGCGATAGAACTTTATAAAGCTACTCTTAGCTTTTTTCATCCCATTACTTAACTCCCCTCCCACTTCTTTTCCACCATTTAAATTCATACCTCACCATGTTACCTTCAGTTTGTTAAAATCGACTTGGGCTTCAGAATAAGAGATCCATTTTAGAAAATGAATTTTAAATGTGAAGACTGCTTCAAAATTTTTACTCGAAAAGACAATTTGATTCGCCATAAGAAGATAATTCACTCCAACAATCGCCCCCAGTTAGAACACAAGAAGAAGAGCTGTAAGTTTAATTTTAAATAGAAATTTTGTTTCAGTTTAATAATTAGTTATTAATTTGATGATTTAGAGGCAAATTTAATAAAGAAATTATTAAATTTTAGGTGAAAGAAGATATTCTCAATTCAGCAAAATATTTATAAAAAATTCATTATGGTTCTGTCATTTGAGAACAAATAAACACAAAACCCATTGAATGGTGGTTAGGGATAAAAATGTGTCTGTAATAAAATCGGCATTTAAGGAAAGAATCATTTCATATAAAATATCATCGACTCAATACCAAATCAATATTTATGATTTTTCTCCGAAATACAAAAAAAAATAATTGAGGTAATCAGTTATGAAATCCAAAATTAAAATTATTGACCGGAAAGCTTTGTTGTTAATTATTCTTCTTTAATTTTAGGATGGATTTTAATAAAAATATTACACGTTGAGCTTAACATCAACAAGTACAACCCCTTCAAAGCTTCCTCATATATACCACTACCGTCAGAGATCAAATTGAAAAATGCTGTAGTCAACGTTCAAAACAATCATGAATGTTGTTTCGCCTGGTCTGTGGTGGCAGCTCTTCATTCACCTAACGGACCAATTGAAAAGGTGGAGTCATATCCACATTTCACCACTATTTTAAACTTTAAAGGTATCAATTTTCCTTTAACTTTAAAAGACATAAGTTAATTTGAAAATTTAAACAATATTTCGGTTAATGATTATGGATTAGAAAAAATCAAGAATAATTTTAAAACTCAATTCGAAATTATAGGACCTTTACATTATACAAAAAATAAGCGAGAACGTCACCTTAATTTATTATTAATTGGAGATGATAATGGAAATTTCCATTGTTGTTATATTTCGGATTTATCTAGATTAATTTCTAAACTATTATCTAAACATCATGGGAAAAAATTTTTATGCGACCGTTGTTTACAATATTTTACTACTGAAGAATTATTAGTCAGGCATAACACAGATGATTGTGATTTTGTAAGAATAAATCTACCTTCAACTGAAACCAAAATAGATATATTTGGAAATATTATTCCCGAAAATATTTTAAAATTTCAGAATACACAAAAACAAATTGAAGTTTGTTATATATGCAGATTTTGATTGTATTCTTAAGCCTTTAAATAATGAAATTAATGATGTAGATCCAAGTTCTCCATATACTGAAAAAAAAATGTCAACATATTCCATATTCGTTTGCTTATTATATAAAGTGTTCATTTGATGATTCAATTTCCAAATTTCAAAATTATATGGGTCCCAATTGAGCACAAATTTTTATAACTTACTTAGAAAGAGACGTTCTTAATATTTACAATAAATATATGAAAAAGTTAATACCAATGAAAAAATTAAATGTGTTGGAACAATTACATTTTGAATATACGAATGGTTGTCATATATGTGATAAACCTATAATTTCGGATAAGGTTGCTAATTATTGTCATTTAACAGGTTCCTATAGAGGTCTGTCACACTCTATCTGCAACTTAAATTATAAATTATCTAATTCCATTCCAGTAGTTTTACACAATTTGCGTAATTATAATTCTCATCTGTTTATAAAAAATGTATGTCCAAATCATGAACAATTATTTGTCATAGCCCAGAATAAAGAGAAATACATTTTATTTCAAAAACCTATTGAAGTAGATCAATATTTAGATAAAAAAAACTGGTTTCAGTCATGATTTCTATATCTTAAGTTTATTCATTCATTTCAGTTCCTACCATATTCTTTGTCAAATTTAGCTTCCATTCTTAATGATGAACAATGCAAAGAAGTGTTCAAATATTTTAATGAAAAAGAAAAATTTAAGTATATCCGTCAAAAAGGCGTTTTCCCCTATAAATATATTGATAATATCACCAAATTAAATGAAAAGGAGTTACCAGATAAAAAAAATTTTATAATGACCTCACGGATGAACACATTACTGATGAAGAATATGAGAGGGCTAAAAATGTTTGGAATTTATTTGAATGTAAAACAATCGGTGAATATTCCGATTTATATCTTAAATCTGATGTATTACTTTTGAGAGATATTTTTCAAAATTTTAGAAAAATGTGTATGGAAACTTACAAACTTGATCCTGCGCATTATTATACTTTTCCAGGTTTAAGTTTTGACGCTGGTTTAAAATATACTGGAGTCGAATTGGAGTTAATAACAGATCCAGATATGTTACATTTTTTTAAAGGTAGTGTAAGAGGAGGAATCAGTACCTGTGTATGTAGGAAAACTATAGCAAACAATTTATTTCTTTTAAATTATGATCCATTACAACCATCTAAATATATTATGTATTTTGATGCAACTAATCTTTACGGATATGCGATGTCTCAATATCTGCCCGAAAAAGATTTTGTTTGGTTGTCAAATCAACAAATTCAAAATTTAGATATAATGAATATATCTGAGACTAATGACAAGGGTTATGTGCTAGAGGTTGATTAAGAATATCCTGAAAATTTACACAATTTACATAATAAATTTCTATTCTGTCCAGAAAATTATAAGCTTCAAAATTCTAAAACTTTTGAATTAATTCCAAATTTAAAAAATAAGGAAAAATATGTAATTCACTATATTTTATTAAAACAATGTATTCAATATGGAATTAAACTAACTAAAATTCATAGGGTTGTAGAGTTTACACAATATCAATGGTTAAAAAAATTTATTGATCTAAATACAAAATTAAGAAATCAATCTAAATATCAATTTCAGAAAAATTCTTATAAATTGGCAAATAATAGTATCTACGGTAAAACAATGGAAAATGTGGATAAAAGGACAGATATACGGTTGATTACACAATGGGCAAAAAATCATAGAAAAGATGGGGCAGAAAATTTAATTGCTAAACCATCCTTTAAAGATGTAACAATATTTTCAGAGAATTTAGTAGCTGTGCAAATGCATAAAGTGTTAGTGCAATATGATAAACCTGTCTATGTAGGATTTAGTATTTTAGATACTTCAAAAACGGTGATGTATGACTTTTTTTATGGGTTTTTAAAACCTTTATATAAGAATAATTTTAAACTTCTTTACACAGATACGGATTTCTTTATTTTGGAAATTGAGGCAAGTAATGTTTATGAAGACATTAGGGTTAATATTGATAAATTCGATACTTCAAATTATGATGTTAATAATATTCATCTGTTGTTGGAAAGTTTAAGGATGAATATACTGGTGAACCAATAGAAAGCTTTTATGGCACAGGGGCCAAAGCTTATTGTGTTAAGTCAGAAAATGGGTTGCTTAAAAAAGCTAAAGAGATAAAGAAAATTGGCATTAAAAAACAATTAGAATTAACACATTATAAAGATGTTGTAGAACAAAATTCAAAAGCTTTCTGTAAAATGAATTTGTTTAGATCTCGACTTCACAATATTTATACAGAATTAGTTAACAAATTAGCTCCCACTTCTAATGATGATAAAAGATTTAAAATTCCCAATAGTTATGATATATTAGCATGGTGTCACCAAGATATTCCATTTTTTCATTGGTTAATAGACCATGAAAATGGATTATAAAAAATTCTTTAAAGATTAAAAGTTTTACCTTTCAAGGCTAAAATTGAAGTATTTAAGAACATGGTAAATTTTAAAATTATATCAGTATAAAATATACCACCGTCTAGAATAAATATGTGTTTAGAATCTTTTGAAAAAGAAATTGATAACAAATTATATAGAACATATGAAAAAAGACTTTCCTCATTTAAATTCTGGAATGGAAAATTAAATCCTAAAGTGTTAGCCCAATCAGGGTTTTATTATTTAGCTATTCATGATGTTTGTAAATGTTTTTACTGTGGTGCAGAAATATTTGCCTGGAAAATTGATGATTGTCCAATTGAGGAACATTATCGTCACTGGAAGAACTGTGACTTAATCGAGTGTTTGTGGTTAGGTGAAAAAAATAAAAAATCTGAACCTGTTGTCCATAAAGTGAAAGAAAATATGTCAAAATCTTTCATTTTTTTAATAGATTTAATAACCATGTTTGTATCTCTAATTTGTAAACAAATTATTTAATGTCCTTAAAGTGAAAGAAAATATATCAACATTTTCCATTTTTTAATAGTTTTAATAACCATGTTTGTATCTCTAATGTGTAAACAAATTATTTAATATTTTGAAAAAAAAAAATGTCTATATATTGTAGAAAATTAATTAAAACTGTTCAGTCTTATTTCAATCTCTTATTGTTTTGTCAATAAACAATTAAAATTGAAAAGTGTTTTAATGGCATCCCTTATCAACTACATTGTTTTGCATTCAATTTTAAATAATACTTTATATGTACTTTATCCTCCAAGGGTTTTACATGGAATGGTGTGTTTTGAAAACGATACCTCTACTATTAAACTTGAAATATGTAATTATATGAAAGCTATGAATATTAATAATTATTCAATTGCTTTCGCATATAATATGAATAATAGTCAATCTAATAGTAATTTTTTCAAAATTTACTTTCATTATCCAAATAATACAATTTTTGACACTAACTGGATTGAAAAAAATAAAAAACCATTTACGATTTCTAGCTGTGCTCATGTTAAAAATGATGAGGAAGGTAAAAACTGTTTAATTCTATTTATCTTCAACATAATTTTATCAATAGGTAGTTTTTCACTTTTGTCGTTCTTGACAATTTTGTTTTATCAAGATAGGTCATAAAAATTTAATAAACTTGCTTGACCTTGAAATTTATAGAGGAGTGGGGTGGATAAGATATATTCAGACCCAGTATTTAATTTTCAGTTAGCATCAAAACATCATGTTTAATAGTAGCAATTTTAATGGATATAGATCCAGTTTTAGTGAAACCAATGATAAAATTTGTCAGTGTAGTGAAAAATTATTAAATTCAAAAATCTACTATTTTAACAATTCCTTATCAAAATTTGTTTGTGTTGGAATTGGTATAAATGATTTTACACCAAAAGTTCTAATTGGAGGTCGAAATGGATTTCACATTTACTTGAATGAAGAAGAATAGAAAGAACTTCAAAAAAAATCAAGGAGTATTGGTGAATTATTTTTATTCTTCTCAAGCATATGCATACCCACTAAAAATTGAAAAAATCACAGTGTTTTTTGAAAAAATAAATCATTCTCCTGTTATCAGAATTCAAAAGGATGATCATTATGTAATTCTGGGAAAAGAATCAATAGATAAATTAGTTGAAATCGACGAACTTGTTGACTACAGAATTCATAAAATTAAAAAGCAAGAATTTTCCAAATATTTTAATTTGTTTCATCACTATAATTATCAGTCAGGAGATGTGTTGTCTCATATTTATAATGTTTTGGATCCAAGTCAGAATTTAAACAGTGAGAATGTCGGAACTGTTTTAGAAATGTTATTTCTACATAAACAGGAATTAGGAAACAAGTTAAGAAAATCCGGTGCATTACAATAGAAATATGAAGAAATCAGTGACAATCAGTGAGAACAATAATAAAGTTTATGTATTAGTGACATGGGACTTTACATTTAGACAAGCTCGAAAAAGTGAATATCAGAAATTTTATCTTGACAGACTAAGATTTGAAAAACCAGTTGAAAAATTTGAAAGTATTCTTAAAAGTGTTTTTGATGTAGATCATAGAAAAAATATACATTGAAAGATTTAATGTAAAATATAAATTTATATTGTTAATCTCAGTTGCAAACATTTTAAAATTATATTGTTAGTATTTGTTGTAAAAAAGGGATTATCGTAAACAAAAAAAAAATATGTCATATAAATAGGTCTTTTATTTAAAAAATTTGATATACAATACTACTTAAAATTAATTACAATACATCTTTTTTAAGAATCCATGAATTATGTGATTTATCGAATCCTAACCATTTAACAAAAACTTGATTCCCTTCCTTCCTTAAAATTTTTTCAACCAAAAATATATCTGGATGTTTAACCTTTTGTAACTCTTCTTTCTATAAACCTCCTTCAATATATTCATTTTTACTATCTTTTAATAAATAGGTGGGTGGATTTGTTAACTGAAACTTTGTAATTTGAAAAATTTCAGTTGTCCAATTTGGAGTATATCCTTTTTTAAAAGCTTCTCTTTGTTCGGAAATTCTAACAAAATCATTTTCTTTAAATTTAGTGCGCTTTAAATCAAATGTTTTTTTAAATTAAAAGAATTTTGCAGTATAGTTTTCTCATTTTTTTTTATTAACCTTAACAGGTCTATATCCGGTAGTTCTATGAATACTATTATTATATTTTTCAATAATAGTGGGTAAAATAGAGTACCATTGGTAATTCCCTCCATTACTAAAATATTTCCACATTATATTTTTTAAAGTTCGATTTACGCGTTTTACAATACTCGTTTTGATATTAGAGTAAGTATTATAATGATTAATTTTGTAATAATTCATAAGATCTTTAAAATCTTTATTGAAAAATTCTTTTCCCAAATCTGTCTGCAAATTTTAAGGTTTATTTGTTTTTTCTAAACTTTTTTTCATAGCTTCAGTTACATCTTTTTCTTTTTTACTTTTAAGTGGTTGAGTCCAAATATACTTTGAGAATGCATTTATCACCACCAAAATATATCTATAACATTTATTAAATTTGGAATAGGGTTGCATCTCTACCAAATCAGCTTGCCATAAGGCATTTAGGCTTTTAACAATAGTTCGTCTTCTTCTATATCTTCTTCTTGCCGGTTTATGTAATTCATCTACAACTGTTTCTTTAATATTTTTACACATAGTACTAGAATAAAATTTCTTAATACCTTCTTTAAATAACTTATTTTATTTGTTTGTTATCTTTTTTTAGTAAATCTTCGATTTTATATTCCAAAGTTTTAAAAGATGCATTATTCGAATCTTTGACTTTTTTGATTTCATCTTCGATTTCATATTCCAAATTTTTAAAAGATGCATTATTCGAATCTTTGACTTTTTTGATTTCGTCTTCAATGTTGGTAATTCTTACATTAATTTTAGTTTTAAAAAGAACAAGTGATTTTATACTTTCGTTTCTCATTTCTCTTACTGTTGCGTATAATTCTTCTCCAGCATATGCCATTTTGTCATTAAACTCTTTTCTAGAAACTTCGGCTGCTCTTTGAACTAACTCATTTAATGATTTTATTTTTTTTACCAAATGTATCTTCTAGATTTTTTATATCTTTTCTTAATTGAAATTCTACATTTGTTAAATTTAATTTTATTTCTACCAATTTTTTTTTCTATTTTCTTTATATCTAAAATCGCTTTTTCAATTTCAATTCTTACATCGTTCAAAGATTTTTCATAATCATTTAACTTTGTTGAAATTTCTTCATTTTTTGAACTGTGTGTGTTAAATCATGGAAAGAGGTGTTAATCATAGCTTGTATTAGTTCTGCTAAAGATTCTAATTCTTTTTCTAATCTTTTATTCAACATCTTTTGAAAATATTCATCGCCAACAGTGGTTTTTAATTCTGTTTTTAGATTGTTTAATTGTGAGATTATCTCCTTGATTTGTTCACTACTTTTTAAAACTTCATTTTTAAATTTATTTCCAATTTCTTCATCTACATTTTGTAAATCTGTGTTTAATTTCTTTTCCAAATTTTTCAAGCTTAATAGAATTCTTTTAGCATTATTTTCAATTAAATTAATTTTCTGATTTATTTCATTAATATTATCGCTATCTTTTTTATGAATTATAAAGTGTGTATTTATAGCTCTCTCTATTTGTTGTGTGTTTTTATTCATACCATCATGAATGTTTTGAAAATTACCAATTTATTCAGAAATCCTATTATTAAGTTTGTTCGTAAATTCTTGGAACTTTGATACCATATCTTTTATAATAATTTGTTTAACATTTTCTATTGCAGAAGTATCATTTATTTTTAATTTAACCAATGTTATTTCATTTTTTATGTTATTTTCAAAACTCTTTACTTCATCATATTTCTGTTTTATTGTTTTAAAATCATCTTCACACTTCGATGTTTTTTGAGAAAAACTTTTTAATAGTTCATCATTGTCTTTGACAATATCTTTTAAATTTTATATCCTGTTATCTTAGTATGACACAACATTTTCTTCAAATAACTTATTTTTTTTTTTGAAATAGATTTCACATTTTCATCATTTTCACTAACTCTCTTTTTTAAATTTACAATATCGTTTTTTAACACAGGTTCAAATCTTTAAACAATTTTATTTTCAATATATTTATCATCACTTTTAAAATTTTTTAATATTTCTTTTTCAACATAGGCTAGTATTTTATTTTCTATTGTAGGTATATCTACTGTATACTTTTTAGAAATATGAAGTCCAAATTTATCAATGGTCATCTTAACAATGTTATGTAACAATATTTACTACATCCTTTTATACAATTATATTGGCTTGTTTCAATTCTTCTATAATAGAAATAATTTCGTTGTTATGTCCTGTGTCCCTAGCCATCATAGATGCTATCAAGAGTCGAAGTATATCAACAAGTTCATTTACGTTATCTCTATATACGTAATCGGTATAAGGTTTATTAACTTTTAAAGTTATACCGGATCCTGTTCTTTTCGAAGATATTCGAGTTTCTCTGTATGGAGCTTTCAGTCTTTCAAAAAATCCTTGAACTATATTATGCGTTTTGGGATTTATGATTTTAGTTTTTGTAATTCCTTTATTTTGTAAATAAGGCCCTATTATAGAAATATATTTTTGTGATCCATTTCCCTGTACCTGCTCATTTGGATCATAATTTCTACGGTATGCATTGGTTCCCTTTAAAATATCCATATAATTTTCCAAATCTTGTTTTTTATAACCTACTGGTTCCTTTTTAAATAATAATTCATATAAACCTGGTGTACCTGTATAAGTTATACCTTCTACTTTTATGATTTTACCGATAATTTCTACAGGTCTTTGTGTAAAACCCAAAAAGAATTTCTCAGTTTCAAAATCGTGTACTATTCCATAGAGGTGATGATGTTCCACATCTTTTACACCCCCGTCAATATACTGACGAGGTAATTTATGAAATCCTGATAAATATTCTTGATATAAAGGTGTACTGACAAATGTTTGAATTGTTTGGCGTGTTTGTTCTAATATATCCGAAAGATTTCCCACCGTAGATTGTTAACTTGAAGAAGGGTTGGTTCTGCTATGACACTTGTTTGTTATAAAGATGGCATCTGACTATGTGAAGCTATACTGGTTTCCCAATCAATAATTGTTGGTATTTCTGTAGGAAGAATTGGAGTTTTCCCTGTCTTTCTTTTTTCTGGTGTTGATGTTCCATACTGTAGTTTTCTTCTTGGTGTTAGTGTTGGAAACAATCTTTTTTCTGGTGTTTCATAATTTTTTTTAATGGGTGTTTGTAGCTCTTCCTTTACCTCAGCCGATTCAATTTTACCAATTGTTGAAATTAATTGTCGTAGGGGTTGAATTATTGGTTTATAGGTTTCCTCCAATTTGGATTGTGCTTCAAATTCAGCAATTTTTAAACTTTGATATTTTTGTTTAACAGCTTTCCTTGACTTAACAAGCTCTCTTGCTAAGCGTTCATTCATGATTAGTTAAATTTTTCACAAAACTTTTATTTTTATAAGAAAATATATGAATCAAATCCTTTTCGATATCGACCGGATTTTAAATTCGAATCCTTGTCTATTACCAAAAATCCAAGTTTATCTTTCCAACACATCAAACATAACTCATTAAATTGATTAAATGACATATCAACATTTACATGATCATCATAAATATGTTTTAAGTTCGTTTTGTCTTGTTGAAATATAACAATCAAATTCGCATTGTCACGAATTAATTGCTTGGGAATCGAAGAATACGTTTGACACAAATAAAAACAATCAGTATTTTTATGTCTTCCGAAACAAAAATAATCTTTTACAACATTCTGATTGCAACACACTATATCATCAAATATTATTATGCAATTTGGTTTTATTGCTTGTGGAGAAACAATATTTTCTTCATTTTCGGATTCGTAATATCCAATTTCTCTCAATGGTTTAAAAAGTAATCTCAAATATTCATATTTTGATTGATATAGAGACTTTGAATAAATATATAAATTTTCAAACCTTAAACCATTAGGATTTTCAATTAAACTTATAATGATATTAGTTTTACCACACCCTGATGGGCCTATAATTAACCCCCTTTTACTAGAGCCTTCAAACAATTTTCCATGTTTTCTAAAATTATTTCTTGAAGTCTCATGGTCTTTAATAATAATTGAATAAGGTTGTTTGACAATTTTCATATATAAGAGGATGTATAAAGGGTAAGTTCTAATTTAAAACTAGTCAGTTTGTTCTAAGATTTCAATTATATAATGCCAATCTCATATTAGCAACAATCCATTTATAAAAGAATAGTCAGAAAAAGAGGTAGTGGTTTAATTAATACTGTAATAAATAAGTTACCTTTTGAATTACTCCTACCTGGGTATAATTTTTGTGGACCTGGAACCAAACTAGAAAAGAGAGTAGCTAGAGGCGATAAAGGCATAAACTTATTGGATGAAGCTTGTAAAAAACATGATATTGCCTTTGCACAATCAAATGATATAAAAAGCCGACACGCTGGTGATAAATTATTAGGTGACAAAGCTGCCGAAAGGTTCAGAGCAAAAGACGCCACTTTTGGAGAATAAACTGCTGCACTTGGAATAAGAGGTGCAATGAAAATTAAAAGAAAATTTGGTATGGGATTAAAAAAAAAGAAGGAAAAACAGAAATCGAAAAACTCGTATAGGACGAGGAATAACTTTATCTCAAGCTATTTCAAAAGCAAGACAAGCACTAAACGGAAAACAATTTAAAAGTTTGACTGATATTATTCAAACCGCACTTAGATCTATAGGAGATAGTAGAATATTTTCACCAAAAAATAGAATCATACCAATTCCAAAAACTGGTGGATTTCTAACTCTTATTCCTTTATTTGCTGGTTTGTCCACTTTAGGTGCTCTTGGAGGAGGAGCAGCAGGTATTGCAAAAGCTGTCAATGATGCAAAAGCTGCTAAAGAAAAATTAGAAGAGTCCAAAAGACATAATAAAATGATGGAATCTATAGCAGTAGGAAAACAAGGAAGTGGTCTTTATTTAAAACCATATAAAACTGGATGTGGATTATATCTGAAACCTTATTCAAAAAACTGTTAAAACAAATACCTCGAAAACCACTTACAAATTATGATTTAAGTAAATATATTAATCTACTTAAAATTCCCAACTTTCGAGGTATATTCATGAGAGATAAATTACCAAAAAAAATTAATAAAAATGAAAGTGGTATTGTTAATCTCGATAAGAATAGTGGTGATGGAACTCATTGGACTGCATACATAAAAAAAGGACCATTATCAATCAATTAACAAAACAAATTGTGGTGAGCTCTGTCTTAAATTTCTTTATAATAATGGTTGAAAAACAATATTAATTCATTTTGTTAAAAATTTTTAGAGATATGTCGTGCAGTTTTGTCATTAGTGATAATTCCCCCACGCTTTCTGTTAATATTCATCCTCCAATATATTTAGATGAAAATTTTGAATATTCCATTGGACTTGTAAATTTTGAAACTTTTAATGCTATTCCAAATATTGATGAGACTAATAATATTTTCATTTATGACTCAAATAAAGAAATAAGAATACCACCAGGTAGTTATGAAATAGATGATGTAAATAATTTTATTCAAAAATTTTCGGACAATCGTACTTTTCTTCATATTTATGCCAATAATAATACTTTACGAACACATATTAAAACAGATATTCCTATCTCATTTCGTGATGGAACTATAGGAAAAATATTAGGTTTTAAAAATAAGGAATTAGAAGGTCTTAAAGAGCACATTTCAGATTTTCCAGCGGAAATTATTAAAGTAAACGCCATAAACATCGATTGTAATATTGCCGAAGGATCATATTTAAATGGAAAACCTGTTCATATAATACATCAATTTTTTTCTAGTGTAGCTCCTGGTTTTAAAATAATAGAATCACCACAAAATGTCCTTTACTTTCCTGTTACTGTAAAGGTAATAGACAATATAAACATTAAAATAGTAGATCAAGATGGTGATCTCATCAATTTCAGAGGAGAAACCGTAACAGTAAGACTACATCTTAAAAAAATAGATGAATAATGGTTATTTTATATAATAAAAAAGTCTCAAATTATAATTTTTCAAAAAAATTTTATTCTAAAAACATTAATAAGAAAGAAACTAAACGACATTTAACTAGTAATAAATTAAACTCTCAAAGGTTAACACCTTCTAATAAAAAATTTCTGATAAGTTTAGGTTTCAAACTAAAATAAAATAGGATATTTAAATGTAAAAGAAAATATTCTTGTAGATGAATCAATATTAAGCTGGGAAATACTATCATTTGAACCTTTCAATCCTACAAAACTTGGATTAAATGATGAAATTAGAATTGCTCTTCAACAAACAGGAAAATATCCTTTACCTTGCAAAAGTGAATTATATTTAGAATTTCAAGTTACCAAAGAAGATGATACTCCATTGGCTAATACGGTATTAATCAACAATGCTCCAGCATTCTTGTTTAAAGAATTACGTTATATTTTAAATAGTGTTACAATTGATTCAGTTCGAGATGTAGGAATTACTTCAACTTTTAAAGGATACATATCATTTAATCAAAACGAAAGTGCTAAATTGGAATATGCTGGATGGTATCCAAAAACGAAACCTAAAGGAAAAATTATGACTGATGAAAAAGGAAACGTTTCCCTATGCGTCCCATTAAAAATGTACTCGGGATTTTTTGAAGATTATAACAAAATAATTTTAAATTCACAACAAGAACTAATATTAATAAGAAGCAATGATGACACTAACGCTTTAGTAATCACAAGTGATGATGAAAAACCGAAAATTAAAATAACCAAACTTTGTTGGCGAGTTCCACATCTTACTGTGGCCATTCCCCAAGAATTGGCACTATAGAAAATTATTGATAAAAACAATGATATTCTTCTTACTTTCCGAAGTTGGAAATTAATTGAATATCCAGAGTTATTAGAAAATACAAGACATAATTGGCCTGTCAAAACCTCCACAAAAATTGAAACACCAAGACATGTACTAATTGCTTTTCAAAAGGATAGACGTAGTAATTTAAAATCAGATATGAGTAAATTTGATCATTGTGACCTAAGGAATATAAATGTGTTTTTAAATTCAGATAGATATCTTTACCAGGATCTTCAGCTTGATTTTAAAAATAATAAGTTTGCTACCCTGTATGAAATGTTTTCTGAATTTCGTCAAGTATATTATAACTTTCAAATAGAACCAATATTTAATCCCAAAGAATTTAAAGATAATGCACCTATTGCTTACATTAATTGCTGTCATCAGAGAGATTTATTACAATCCGGCCCAGTAACCATGAGAATTGAATTTGAGACAAAAGAAAAAATATCGGGAAAAACAGCTGCGTATTGTGTTATAATACATGATAAAGTATTTAACTATAATCCATTAACAAAAATTGTTAAACAACTTTAACTTCTCCCATCACATCAAATATCATTATTAAAATGAAAATATATCGAATAAGATCAGTTGTTTCTATACTTTGGTTTGTTGCACATCAAATGGAATGTACAAAATACAAAAAGAAAAAATAGAACTATTTTTTAAAAAAATTATAGATGTTTAATTTAGACTATTCGAAAAAACAATTTGTAATAAAAAAATTTATTATTTTAAAAATTTGCTAAATAAAAATGAGAATAGTTATGGATGTTCAAGGATTTAAGGATGAACACAACAAGTTTATTCCTAAAGAACTTGCAATGTTTGATGGACATAAAATGAGTCATTATATTTTTAAACCACCGTATCCACTACAAATGCTTCCACCAGAAACATACAAGCAGTATACGAAGTAACTCGAATGTAAACGAAGTAACTCGAATGTATACGAGATAATTCGAATGAGAGAACAAAAGAGGAGGAGGATGAAAAGTGTTGATGATACGAGGTTTTTTGAAAAGTATAATGAGAGATTTGAAAAGTATAATGAGATAAGAAAAGAGGAGGAGGATAAAAATTGTTGATGATTTACTCTTCTTACTCTTCCTCTTTCCTTCTCTCATATATCCACTACTAATGTTACGTAGAACTTCCATAGCTTCACCTCGTAATGCTAGAACAAAAGCACGTGCCCTCTCCGGTGAACTCCAATTATTGACGTTGGCGGCGCCTTCGAATTGACGGACATAAATAAGCAACGGTATTTTGCCGTGAAAAGTAGGTAGCTTCATGAAACTAGTTGCAGGAACACCATCTACTTTTATTATACCTGGACTGGCTACCTTCTTTATTTGCAAATAAAACTGTTGCATCTGTTTGTGGATTCCTATCATCTCAAGTTGTACTTCGCCACATACAGGGTGGGCAAATTTCTATGTTTTTATAGGCCAATTTAAAAACCGCAACTTGTACAAAAAATCTTACCTCCCATTCTTTAGCTCTTTTTTTGGAGAAACATGAATGCGAAAACAGATCATGGCTATCTTGATTCGTTTACGATCTATAGGGCAATTGTAAAATTTGACCAAATTCTAATATGGTTTATAGTTTGGTTATTACTTAAGATATCAAAAAATGAAAAAAAAACTTTCTATAGGCTCTTTTTTACGTAGAAAACGTTATTTTTTTATTTCCAGTTACCAGAAATGAGATACGACTTGAAGTATTTTTTTAAATGGAACACCCTATATATTTTTAGCTTAACAGTTTGCATTTATTTTTTCCTTTAAAATGATATATCATAGTTCATATTTCTTATTATCCGAAGTCCTCAACCTTTACAAAATTTTGCTTTAAAGTTAATAGATTGAATAAGGAATTATTTTATCTTGGTAGGCGTACGTCATCTAAATCAAAGTTTTTTCATTTGACGTTTAAGAGCTCTTCATTAGTTTTAGTCGTCATAATTACACTGTATTGAATCTTAAAAATTGAAAAATATCCTTCGAAAATTACAAAAAATATACGTTAGAATGTTTTATTCAAACCAATAACAATTCTGATATTGCACATATTTCAATCGTTATCTAAAAAGAAGACAACCATTTGACGTTTAAGAGGTCTTCATTAGTTTTAGTCGTCATAATTACACTGTATTGAATCTTAAAAATTGAAAAATATCCTTCGAAAATTACGAAAAATATACGTTAGAATGTTTTATTCAAACCAATAACAATTCTGATATTGCACATATTTCAATCGTTATCTAAAAAGAAGACAACCTCATAAGTCTATTTTTTGGATATTAAAAGAAAATCTCAACAATTATGGGACATTTACCAGACCATGACCAAAAATTACAACATTCAAGATGCTGAAGAATCGGCTATAAATGTAACTGGAATGGCAGTTGCAAACTCTTCAATTTTAAGCCGTAAAATTGAAGCTGGTTCTGGAGTTTTAAGATGCCTTGCCTTAAATATTTTAAATAAATATAAATTTCGATCTTATGCAAAAGAAAAATACAACATTTGCCACTAACTGATTATTAACGCCGACTGCAGTTTTATTTATGGTATCGTCAAAAAGATCTGCAATATCCATTATTCTTTAGTAGGGTAATTGGGACAGATGAAACCTACATTAGCAGTTCTGGAATTTTCAACAGACATAACGAACATTACTGGTCTGCTATCAATCCTCAACGTACCGTAGACGTCCGATCTCAAGGACGGTTTGGTATTACCGTGTGATGTGCTTTATTTGGAAATAGTATTTTAACTTATAACATTTATAATGAAAATCTTAATGGTCGACGGTACAACGAAATGATAAATCGACACCTAGTTGAAAAATTTTTCGACGATTTTCCTTTACATGAAGCCAGAACTCTCTTCTTTCAGCAAGATGGTTCTCTCTCTCTCTCTCATAACAACAGGACCGTTTCAGAATTATTAAATATTAATTTTGAAAATAATTAGATAGGAAGTAATGGACCAGTAAGATAGCCACCATGATCACCAGATCTGACGCCACTGGATTTATTACTTTGGGAACATATTAAGAATAAAATATATAAGAATACCAATACCAATATCAATGAACTTAAAAAAAATTTTTATAGACTGTATGAATTCAATATCAAATATTCATATTCATAATGCAGTTCGGAATGTTATAAAAAGGTACAATTTATGTATTCAAAATAACGGACATCAGTTTGAACATTTGCTTTAATTAGAATTTTATTGATGTTACTAATATACTGGTTTTTAAATTTATTATACTTAAAATACATGTAAATATAAAAATTTTTATTTGCTTCTGACCTGCTGAATGTTCCATAATTTTGACTTTGATTTAGATAACATACGTCTACCAAGATAAAGTAATTCCTTATTTAATTTATTAAATTAAAAGCAAAATTTAATGGTCGAGGACTTACGATAATAAGAAATATCAACTATGATATATCATTTTAAAGTAAAAAATAAATGCAAACTACTAAGCTAAAAATTCCATTTAAAAAAATAAAACTTTAAGTCGTATCTCATTTTCGGTATTCAGAAATAAAAAAATAAGAGCACTAATGTATTCCACGTAAAAAAGTGCTCATTGAAAGTTTGTTTAGTTTTTGTATATCTTAAGTAATAACCAAATTATAAACCATATTAAAATTTAGTCAAATTTGAAAAACGCTCTATAGGTCGTAAACGAATCAAGAGAGCCATGATCTGTTTTCGTATTTATATGTCTCTCTAACAAAGAGCTAGAGAATGTATTTTTTACAGGTTACGGTTTTTAAATTAGCCTATAAAACATCCAAATTTGAAATTTTTGAAGTCGGCGCCAAACTAATACCTGACAAAATGGGAATCGCGTAAACATATTAACAATACTTTGTAATTGCTTTCTTGCCATAATTTGTATATATTAGTAGTTATTTGTTACATTTAGAAATTATTTTGGCGCCGACTTCAAAAATTTCAATTTTATATAAAAATTTATAGTTATTTTTCACTTTTTAGCGCACTTTTAGAAGTCGGTTTAATGTTTTTTACAAAAATTTTATTTTTCGATTTTTAATTTATGATATCCATAAATTATTTGAACTAAGTAGTAGAGATTAGTGTACCTCGCAATGACTCCAAGGTGGCCAAAAAGTACCCATTTTATCCAAGTTGTAATCACCCTAAAATGAACCACTAAAATTTCTTTGATTCTTAGAGTTCTACAAAAACCGATGAAATTGTATCAAACAAATATTTACTCTGTCATAGGAAATCCACTATCTTAAATTTAAAATTAATTTTAGATTGGTAATATAGGCCCCAAAACCTTCCAATATCGATATTTAAAAAACTTGAGACATAAATTTCTTAGCTCGATATATTTTATAGCGCATATTGAGTTTGTAAACGCTCCAAGGACCCCGGAGGCCAAATGGGAAAACTTAAAATTTTCACTCCCTCACTCCCTTGTCAACCTAATATTGTAAAAAATTAACTTCATATTCGTAATACACGACCCCGAAAACACCAAATCTGGTAAAATGGGAATAAGGTAAAATTTTCAACTTTCTATATTGGATCCGCCATATATTCAAAAAAACAATTTTAACGTCTTAATGCAATCTAAATCTAAACTCTTTACAGTCCCCTAGTACCAATTTTAGATGAAATCAAGAAATTCAAAATTTCTAGACCCTCATATTGCCTCTGACAGATTAGATTTTCTTAAAATAATTTTATATTCGCTATTTATATCCTTAAAAACGATTCAGTCCCACATTTGAATAAAATCGAAAAATGTAAAATTTTTATTCCGCCATATTGAATCCTGAAAAAATAGTATTAAATTCGTAATTTGCATCCTCAAAAATTCCCTATATCAGTTTCGGAGAAAATCGAAAAATATAAAACTTTTATGCCATGTTGAATCAGCCAGATTGAGTTCTTCAAAAAATATTTTAAATTCGTAATTAACGCTTACAAAAATCCCCCAATTCTGATTTATGACCAAATCGAGAGATGTAGAATTTTGAATCCGCCATCTTGGATCCGCCATATTTTTTTTTTTTTTTAAATAATGTCAGAATCATAATGTGCGATTCCAAAAGCTCCCCCACATCAATTTTGGAAAAATCGGACAAATTTTTTTTTCCCCATATTGGATACGCCACATTGAATTTTTTAAAAATAATTTCAGATTCGTTATGTACGATCCCAAAACTTCCCCGTACGAATTTTGGCAAAAATGGAACAAAATTGATGTTTTCGTCCGCCGTATTGAATTTTTTAAACATGATTTTAGATTCGTCATGTGCAACCCTGAAAACTCCCCAGTACCAATTTTAGAGAAAATCGGACAGAATCGATTTTTTCCGCGATATTGGATCCGCCATATTGAATTTCTTAAAAATAATTTTAGATTCGTTGGGTAAACTCCGAAAATTTCTCCATACCAATTTTGGAGAAAATCTGTCAAAATAAATTTTTTTGGCCTCCATATTGTCAGCGCCATCTTCGATTTTACTGCATCAATTTCACCCAAAAAAATATGGGACCACCGCAGCAACTTCTTGAATACAATGTAAAAATTTCATTCAAATCGGTGAAGCCATTAGGAGTAATTGGTGTACATTTATAAAAAAAACATACATACTCGGCAAACTGAGAACCTCCTTCTTTTAGAAGTCGGTTAAAAAGAATTAAAAACCATTGATCAACTTTATCTCTATGAAAAAGAAAATTGACCAATTTTCCATTTAAAACTAATAGACTACTTTAGCAAAATGATTTTAATTAAATAATTTTTAGATATTTTTTTAGACATTTACCTCGCCTCTTAAATCCGATACAAATAAAAAATGTGTTTGATTTGAGCTTTTTACAGTTTTACGTTACATGTTTTAAATTATATACTAGAAAAATAACTCATTGACCTCAAGTGATCACTGGAGACGAGGATCTGCAAAAAAATAAGCATAAGTAAAGTTTCTTTTAAACTTGAGAATTGGAAATGATACTTAAGTTTCAAATTTCACCTTTTAGATAAGTATTTTGATGTGTATTAAATTTTCATTTTCTATATTCTAAATTAATGGTTAAAACTTATTGCAACTTCATAACGTATAAACATTGTTTCAGTTCAATTTTACCCAAATTAGAATAAAATTGGCCTTTTTTTTTTTATCTCGATCAAGTACAATTATTAATGTTGATACCGGAACAAACCTAATTGCACGCAAATTAGTTTAAACCAAATTGACCGAAACATGTAAAACCACTCTCCTTGATTGTGTGTCCCTTTTTGTTTACCTAATTAGTGAAACGCACAAGAACATCGGAAGCAGGGTAGTTTGTCGGATATACACCTTTGAGTCCGGTTAATTGGTATACTAATCAGTCTTTGGAAGGGCTAAAGGTAAAGCCCTTGTGATAGTAAAGCACTTCTATAAACCTAATATACTATAAATTTAAGTATACGTATTTTATAATTCTGTGAGATATTTTGCAAAAAACAAATTATGTAAAAACATAAATTTATTATACGGGGTGAGTAAAAAATGCTTAAATGAAAATTCCTCATCTAAAAATAATACAGAAAGTTTTTATGAATAAAGTAGATTCTTTCTTGGCATTTTTTCATTTAGTGACTAGTTTAGGAAAAAACAGTGAAAGAATGTGATAAGTACCAATAAATCATTTTTTTTAAATTTTTCTTCCACACATTCCACCAGACGGAAAATGACTAAGGTCATGACTTGTAAGTAAATAAGACGAAAACGCAAATGCTTACAACAGCCAAGGATCTGTATTATTATCTATTGCAAAATGTTAACATTGCTATTTACATGTCTGCTTCTGACTCTTTTATTTAAAAAAGGCACCCAATTTCTCGTGATGCATGTGGTCTATATATATATATATATATATATATATATATATATATATATATATATATATATATATATATATATATATATATATATATATTTATACATATATATATATATATATATATATATATATATATATATATATATATATATATATATATATATATATGTGTACGGAAAATTGTAAAATTTTCTACTTGTTTTGACGAGCGGCATTTGTGAACAAACAATATGGCAACTCAGTAGGACATCTACTTTCAAATGCCGAGTACGCCTTTAAAAAATTAAATATGGCGGCTAACAGCCGGAGAAAAATCGGATGTCTAGCAAAAAAAGCTTGTAAAATAAAAATTGTCAACCGATCGGGTCGTTTTGGGCGCAGATTGTAGTTGATGAACGCCCTTAAAAAGCTGGTATGGTACCTATGATAGAATGCAACATGATGGATTCAATATGGCGGTCGAAAATCAAATATGCTGGCCGAAATTTTGAAAATTAATCGATTTACAGTAAATTTGGTATACGGGGGTTTGTATGTATGTGCGTAGAGTTGGTGGCCTGTACACTGCGACCTGATAGATCCATTGTGCTATTTACCTCAGAAATCCCAGGATGTTGGACGGCTTCAAGGTGAGTAGCTCCCCTTCTTCGATTTGGTGTGCTTTCAAGAACCACATTCTAGGGTTTTGTAGAGAGCTGCATTCTTCATAGAATCTCAACTCTTCTCTTCCTACCAATCCAAGTTTCTTCAGGTGTCCCTTCAGGTGGCAATGCCCCGCCAGGACTCCTGTCAGAACTCTGAGTTGGTTTTTACGTGAGTTATTGCAGTCGCTAATTTAGAATCGGAGGTCAAATTTCCAAAATCCTCAAGGTCAATATTGCGGATTTAAAATAGCGGACGTATTTTTTGAGAATAAACCGATTTACATCAAATTTGGTATATGGAGGTTTCGTTACTAAGTGATACAGGTTGATGTTTTGTAAGCACATTTTTCCAAGTATTAGGCACCCGCTGGCTATCATCTCTGCTATTTAAGTTGTTGGGCCTCTTTGCAATTGCAATGGCTTCCCTTACAACTTTTGTGGATATGTTTTCACGTCTCGATAGCATTTTTGCTCCTGAGAAATTTATCTTATGTCCTGTGTTTAACCAGTGTTGGGCCAGAGCAGAAGAAGTTGTTTTTTGCTTGACAACGTTTATATGTTCATCTCTTCTGGCGCTTATTTTACGGTTGGTTTGGCCTACATAAGATAAGCTGCATGCTCCGCATGGAATTTCGTACATTCCCTGGTTTCCTAGAAGGATTATTTCTTTAGGTGTTGGCAAGAGATCTTTTACTTTACGGTCTATGGTGAAAATAGTTTCAATGTTGTGTCTCCTGAGAATTTTTGCGATCTTGTCTGTGGTGCCTCATACATAAGGAACAAAAGCTGTAGAGCTATTCTCTTGGTTTTCGCGACTTTTCGCGGCAAAGTGTTTGTTTTTTCGAGCTTTATCTATATGTTTTTTTTATAACCATTTTGTGGACCCGAGATTCTCTTGTGTTCGCCCAAAGATCACGTATCCTCCGTATACCTGAAGAAGGTTGCGGTGGAACGGGATCGACAACTAAAGATCGCGAAACTATATCATAACTTGGGTTTTCCCATAATGAACCATAAAAATCAAGTCATTTTTCGAAGAAAATAAAAGTTAAAAGACATTCTTCTTTTTCGTCAGAAAACAAAAAATTAGATAGAAAAACTTTAACCCTCCAGAGACATTACGCTCGATAAAATTCTTCAATTTTAGTTGCGGCATTCAATTAACTTGTTTTTTGGGAATATCTAAATTTTGCACTTGTTTTACCGAAGCCATCTTTTTACCCATACATTTGTACGGACGACGAAGTTCGAATTACCTATACATTTTTTGGATAGGTCTTTTTCATGTCTGCTCCAAGGCTCCTCTCACTCCTCGCAGTCTGACAGCAGCAATTAGCATGCCTTCTTTATCCCAATCAATATCATTTACAACCACCTCACATAAATTCGAACTATGTTAAATTTGTATAGAAAAAACTGCGTTTGTTTATATTATAAATTAATCTAGAATAAAATTATAATATAATAGTACTTGAATAATATAATGTCATATGTTAAGTGCAGCAATTGAATATATATAAACCGAGATAAGGAACGAGACCCGAATACGTTGTTTGTAAAATTATTTTTTTTAATTATTTCACTGAACAAATGACGAAAAAATATTTTGATTATATTCATTTTCAACGAGATATTCTCATTACCATAAGTAAAACGGCTACTACAGGTTTTTAAAATGACATACCCTACGTATTTTACTTTTTGATGTATACTTAAAATTCTATGAAATTTTCCATAGAACTCGATACATTAATAGATAGTATCGAGGTCTATGCATATTAAGAGTTATTCTTTCAAGCGTCGTTATACTACCATATTTGCAACATATTTATTATATAATAGAAAGAGAAAAAATATACTTTGAATTAATCACTTTTATTCACAGAACTCAATAAGATAAAACAATTTTTTTCCTTTAAAATATTGTATAAAAAAACCGAATTACATTAGCGTTATTAGAGTTATTTTACTTCACTCCAAATTATATATAAATTTCGACATCTTGGTTTATTCTCAGTTCATGGCCCAAATATTTATAACATGTTACATACTCGATTTCAGATTCGTTTAGGGATATGTTGCTACTTGGAACTAAGTTTGTCATACATTGAGTTTTTGTACGGTTAATTTTTATGCCTACTACATCTGACGCTGCACCTAGTGTCCTTAGTAACTCTTGAGCTTCTTCAAGGTTGTCACAAATTAACACGATATCGTCAGCAAAGCGTAGGTGGTTTAATCGTTCACCATCTATATTGACTCCCATGTTCCCCCAACCTATTTTTTTAAACATGTATTCTAGCAGCATTGAAAATAGTTTTGGTGAGATGTTATTACCTTGTCGTACGCCACGTTCCATTCTAAATGTAGATGTTATTTTGGAATGGACTTACACACTTGCTGTTGCGCTATTATATACTCTACTCTACTGATTTTTCTATGAACATTTTCACAACTAGCAAGTGGTCGTTTGTACCATAACCGGATCTGAAACCTGCTTGTTCTCTAGGTTGGTAGAAATCTAATTTGGGAGTCAATCGTCTTGTTATTATTTTTATAAATAGTTTATACATGTGGGAGAGGAGACTGATTGGACGGTAGTTTTTTAGGTCGGCGGGATCGCCTCTCTTATGCATGATTATCATTATGGCATTGTTCCATGAAGTTGAGATTTGTCCGGTCTCTAAACATCTATTAAATAGGACTTTGAAAGCATTTATTAATTTTCCCCCTCCTGCTTTAATACTTTCAATAACAATGCCATTTTCTCCTGGGGCTCTGTTGTTTTTCATTTCTTGTAAGGCCACTTCAATTTTTGATGATGAAATTTCCGGTATATCTCCTGAGCCTTGATTGCAGACAATTTGGAGTATTTTTTCTCTATCTGTTGTAATTATACCTGCTGCATCGTGGAGTTTATGAATTTCTTTTGTTACTTCTGCCAGGTTTCTTC
Source organism: Diaprepes abbreviatus (assembly GCA_034092305.1). Taxonomy (NCBI): domain Eukaryota; kingdom Metazoa; phylum Arthropoda; class Insecta; order Coleoptera; family Curculionidae; genus Diaprepes; species Diaprepes abbreviatus. Next base: position 2,511,233 of record JASJET010000303.1, read on the forward strand.
TAAGTACTTTTAACCTTTTATTCTGCTCAATTACATCGGATATGACTTCCGATTTGTATTTTCGAATATCTCTTCTTATAATCCTTGATATTTCTTTGCTAATTTGCCTATATTCTCCTGAGTTCTTCTGTTCCATTTTTCTTCGTCTTTTAATAAGCTCTTTTGTGTGTTGACTTAATTTGTCAAATGTTTTATTTTGTTTATTACAATACTTTTCTACGGCGTTTTTTAGAATGTTTACTATTTGGTTATTTGTTTCCTCCAGGTTTATGGTTTCCAAAGTTTGGAGTCCGTTTTCAACATATTCTGTGTATTCAGAAAGATTTTCTGGGGTTGTCCATCTTCTTAGGTTCTTTCCTGTTACTAGTTTGGCTCTTTCCCTCTTAATATTTATTACTACTTTTTCTCTCACAGCTCGATGGTCACTACCTACTGAAAAGTACTATAGATATCGGAAAATATGGCGATAAGCTACGGTATATATATGTATATATATATATATATATATATATATATATATATATATATATATATATATATATATATAGGGTAATTTCTTTTAAAGTCACCATTCCACTTTAACCAAACTTAGGGGCCAAATTTTATCTTATAGTTCCTATTGGGTTTAAGTATCAAAATTCAAGATGACTGATACAATTTGGCGATATAGGTATAAAAAATTAAAATTAATTCGAAAACGAATAAATGTTTTTACAAGTGATGCTTTTAGTACTCGTGTTGTGCTTTTATACATGTATATTTATGAGCTGCACTGTGCACATTATAATTAAAAATGACAGTTTGGCAGTAGAAATAACGAACAGCTCTAGTCTGTAATTCAGATATCGAATTCGTATCCACCAAGTCATTATTAGTGTCGGCCTAAAGTAGTTCAGCACTCTGGGACAGATTTCTAACCAAAACAACTGGGGCAAAACGAGATCTGCCTAATCGGGAAAATCTGATGTTATTATGTTATGTGGATCTCAGCTATCTGCATAAACGTAGTTTGGAGAAGTTATGGTTTATTGTACACAGCTTGCTGTTCTCGTTTATCTATGGTATTGGTCTTGCGGATCTTGTATCTTCCCGGTTGTGTGGGTCATAAAACTTGTTAGTTAAGAAGCTTAAAGTTTATTGTTAAAGGCTCTCTTCTCTGGTCTATCTGTTGTCTGGTGTTTATTAAAAAGATTAATAGGCTATAACAGTTTGCATTGTCAAGGGCGCCATCGACTTCTTTCTCAGGATGCTAGACCAGCCCAGGCGGTACTGACTTCAACTTGATGAATACGAATTCAGCATTAAACAAGCCCACTTTTCTAGAGCAGTTTTTGGTGCCAGTTTGGCTTGGATTGTATCGGTACAGTGGTCCCGCTTGAGGAGAGTTTTCCAAATAGAAGAAAGATAATTGGCCCTGATGTATATTTCTTCTGTTGAGTTTAGGTTCTTTCAGCCTTATCGATAATTTTCTTTTGGACTGGCCTATGTACTTTTTATTGCAATACTGTATGCAATCTTATAACTTCCTTAATTTTCCAAATAGATTTTGTTCTTCGGGTTTCTTAGATATATACTTATTGTTTTGTGTGGTTTGGAAGATTTCAAAAAAAAAAAATACAAAAAATTCTACAAAAGACGTTTTGGAAATTTTCGTTTTATCTTTATATCGACATGACCAAGTTTTAAGCTGGGAGATATGTTAAAAATCTTTTATTCCATAAATTTAATAAATGTTTGACATTTACCACATTATTTTTACTTAATGCAGTATCACTGGTTAGTCTTATAGTATATTTCATCAAATTTATATATGATATGAGATGGAATGTTTAGAACTTGAAACAATGTTTTTAAATAAAAATATAAAAACAAATTTGACAACTAGTCAGTATACCATAGGCAAAAAGAGTATAATGTTGGAAAATTCATCCTAAGATAAATCCATTACAAATAAATTGAGGAAAAAAAAATTGCTAATTATAACATTGAAATCTGGTGAGGTTAAATAATTTTCTTTTCTAAATTGACCACCTGCATTGAAGTCAGTCTGCAGAAAAATACAGAGCGAGCCCTTAATGAGATAATGACACGTGCACAAGGCTTTTCGTAAATCTAATAATATGCAATCGATTTTGCACCAGAAATTACTCTATTGATTCAGAAAAAAACAAAAGCTGGTCTAACGGCCGAACTTCGGGCGTAATTTTCACTCACTATAAATATAATTTTAGGCGTAAAAAATACATGTCGAATATTCTCCAACTACAAAATATGACAGAATAAGTAGAATCAGCGACCGAAATTTTTTAACCCTTTTACTAGAAGCTACAAGGGGTGGTTTAACCCTTCGAAATGGCAGATTTCTGCTAAATTCTACTCATACTTAATGTTCCTTATGGTTTGTATTATTATTCATAATGAATTCCTTAGAAAAGGCATACTTTCAATTTCTTTTTAAAAAGGGGTGGTTAACCCCGTCATAAATTTTATTTTAAAAAAGTCGATACCTGTCAATATACTCGTAATTTTTCAAATTCATGTGAAACTAACAAATTCTTGTCCGAATTAAATTTGCACATTTATTAAGTAAAAACAGCAAAAAAATTGTTTTCACTCCTGTAAAAAAATACTGAATACTATCCCTTTTTCATAAAGCTAATAATGTGTAAGTATTTTTACACAAAAAAATCAATATCTTAAAAAAATATTAAAAAAAAAGTTTTTCGAGATTAGCTTTGGGAGTAGTTATCAACCTCTAGAAATACAACTCAGGACGTAAAAAAATGCGAGCTAAATATTTTTTGGTATATCTCAACATATTACAGAATGAGATAAATTGAAAGCAGAACTTTTGTTGTTACTTGAAAAAGGAAATTTTTCGTCATATGTAAACTATTTTAATTTTTGTTTATTCTTGGGACACCCAATAGCCATGCTACTTAGAAGGAAGTTACCTGAAATGTCCGGCTCTGATATCAATGAAACTTCAATATGTTGTGATAGTACAAAAATAAGAGACACACGTTTTTTTTTTATCTGAGAAAATTCATTATACCGGGATGAAAACCGCCCTTAAAGTTCACTTCAAAAATAGTATTTTTGAAATATCTCAGGTTCCAAATGAGATATCTTTACCAAATAAAATGGAAATTACTTATTATTTAAAATTATGTTAAACTTTGATATTTTCACCTCCAAGGATAGCATCTCTTATTTTTTATTAGGGTAGACCATTTATTTGCGGAAGTAGTTTATTCCTAAAAATTGCAAAATTTGATGGAATTGGTTGAAAATACCATAAATAACTAAGGTTGACGAGTTTCGAGGTTTCTAAAAATAAACTAATAAAAGAGGGTGAGGCACTCTCAAATACTTTTTTTTAAATCTCAATTTCCAATTGAGATAACTTTACAAAAGAAAATGAAAATTACTTATTATTTCACATGATGGTGAGCTATGGTATTTTTACCCCTAAGTATATTATCTCTTATTTTTTATTAAGGTAAATCATATATTTGTGCATGTAATTTAATTCTAAAAATTACAAAATTTAATTAACTCGTTTAAAAATATTTTTTTCACGAATACCATAAGTAATTTAAGTTGATATGTTTCGTGGTTTAAAAAAGAAACTAGTTAAAGAGGGTGAATCACCCCCCTATATTCTTTTTAATATTTCAAGTTCAAATTAAGATATCTCTAGAAAATAAAATGAAAATTACTTGTTATTCAAAATGATACTAAACTATTGTATTTTCACTCCAAGGATATTATTCCTTATTTTTTATTAGGGTAAACCATATATTTGCGCACGTAATTAAATTCTGAATGTTACGAAATTTAATGGAACTTAAGTTGACATGTTTCAGGGTTTCTAAAAATAACTAATAAAAGAAGGTAAGCCACCCCCAAAATACTTTTTTTTTAAATCTCAATAAAATAGTTTAAAGATATTTTCCTCGCATATACCATAATTAACTTAAATTGATATGTTTGCGGGTCTCAAAAAATGACGTAAAAAAGAGGGTGAGTCACCCCCAAATACTTTTTTTTCAAATCTCAAATGCTAATTGAGGTATCTTTATAAAACAAAATGGAAATTTCTTGTTAGCTGAAGTGAGGTTATTGTATATGCGATGCATTGTAAAATAGAAAGATGAAGTAATGTTGCAATAATTCGATATTTAGGATGTAAAAAATCGTTAGAACATTTTTTGAAGATTTCCATTATTGTACAATATATCATTCGTGATATTATATTAAGTCCTACAAAATATTGTTTTAAATGATTAAATATTCTACTTTCGTAATTAAACATAGATTTGTAAATTATTATAATTCACGATATATAGTGATTTTTAAATATCGTATTAACTGAAACAAAAAATTTTAGTACGCCCTCTTTTACTAGTTCAGTTTTAGAAACCCCGAAATACGTCAACATAAGTTACTTAGGATATTCGTTAAAAGTATTTTCAAACAATTCCATTAAATTTTGTTATCTCTAGAATTAAATTACGTGCGCAAATATATAAAAAAACAGGGGATGATATCCTTGCGGGTAAAAATACAATATTTTAACATAATTTCGAAAAATAAGTAATTTTCATTTCGTTTTGTAGCGATGTCTTAATTAAAACTGGAGATATTGAAAAGAGGTCAAATAACTTACACTTTTTTACTAGTTTATTTTTGGAAATTTCGGAACATGTCAACTTGAGTTCAAAAAATATTTTCAAACAATTTTATTAATGTTCGTAACTTTTAGAATTAAATCACGTTCGCAAATATATGGTTTACGATAATAAAAAATAAGGGATGATATCCTTGTAGGTCAAAATACCATAGTTCAACGTCATTTCAAATAACAAGTAGTTTCCTTTTTGTTTTATAAAGATATCTCAATTAGAACTTGAGATTTAAAAAAAAAGTATTGAGGGGTGGGTTAGCTAGTTTATTTTTAGAAACACCAAAACACGCCAATTTAAGTTACTTATGATATTCGTGAAAAAAATATTTGCAAGTAATTCTATTAAATTTCGTAATTTTAGGAATTAAATTATGTTCGCAAATATATGACTTACCCTAATAAAAAAATTAAAATTAGACCTAAAATCCTGGGGGGGGGGGGTGAAAATACAATAGTTTAATATTATTTCAGATAAAAAGTAATTTTCATTTTATTTTGTAAAGATATCTCACTTAAAACCTGAGATATTTAAAAAATTCTGTTTTTAGAGGTGAGCTTTAGGGATGGATTTCACCCCGTTATAATAAATCTCCGCAAATAAAAAAACACGTATCAGTAGTGTATATATGAGAGAAGGAAAGAGGAGGAGGAGTAAGAAGAGTAAATCATCAACACTTTTCATCCTCCTCCTCTTTTCTTCTCTCATTATACTTTTCAAATCTCTCATTATACTTTTCAAAAAACCTCGTATCATCAACACTTTTCATCCTCCTCCTCTTTTGTTCTCTCATTATACTTTTCAAAAAGCCTCGTATACATCACCTTGAGTTTAATCTTAAAGTTAACAACCTGGCTAACCTTCCATCGAATCCGATCATAGTAGGAGATCTAATCTTATGTTTGACCTTGAAGTGGATAACCTTATATTTGACCTTGAAGTCGATATAAAGTCCTACCATCAATGACTTTTCACTTTAGTAAATTTATAAAATAGATATGTGGAGCAACAGAAGATGATAAATTAAATACCAACAAATAATAAGTAAATAATTTTTTATTTAATAGTAAATATTGCAAAGTAAATATTAAAAAAATTCATTCAAAAATTTATGGATAGTAATATTGAAAAAGGTCCAGATCTAGACGAATTAATTGGAGTATTGGATTACAATACATATCTTAACGAAAAAAAAATTCAGAAGAACTTCAGAAATTGTTTAAACTACGATATAAATAATTTCGAACAAATTGAAGCTGAATTTGGTGACTCCGATATTGAAGAAGATAATGAAGAAGAAAATGCTAGTGCTAAATTTTGTTTAGTGAAACATAAGTAAACTGATCCCAAAGAAGTTGTGTTCTGTATTACTCAGAGTTATATCACAGTGTTTTTAGTGACGGAAAATCAATAAAAAAATCTTTGTCACGCATGCTATCAAATTATACGATACTATCAGAGGGCAGGTGCTCATAAACATGTAAATACTCATAATAAGAGAAAATTAAAACGCTTAAGTGATGATTTACATTGCGATATATGTTCAAGACAGTTATACCAAATAATTACCCCTAAAGTTTGTTTAATTTGCAATACTAGTGTTAAAAATATTGATTTAAATTGGGACACAAACGTTCCAGAGGTGCCAATATAAAAAATAATTATAATGCCTGGTAAAAAACCAATATATAAAAGCGGTAGGAAGTCGCGAAGGGTAAAAACAGTTGTTAACGAAATAATTGAAAATAAAACCGAAGAATGCCCTATATGTCTTGAAGATATATTATCTAATAAAATGATGTCACCAGAACCTTGTAATCACAGATTTTGCATCCCTTGTTTAGGAATATGGATGTTAATTAATAAAACATGTCCAATCTGTCGCAATGAACTATGCGTAATTAAATGTGAAAATGAAGAAACTGTAGTCCTAGAATATTTATTTTAGAATGTATTATTTAATATTTATGTTTTGCAAACCACTTCATACATGTGAAAATGAAGAAATTTTAATCCTAGAATATTTATTTTAAAAAGTATTATTATTTAATTTTTATTATTTTAAAATTATTATTGTTAGTATTTAATTTATCCATTTATTCTTATCTTATTGGAATAAAGAATTAAACAATTTCGAAAAAAAAATGTGTTATTTATAAGAATAAACAATCAAACATAACAACTCTATACAAAAGTTTTTATTAGTCATAATGGAATGAAATAATATTTTAAATTAACCACCCTGTTCAAAAATTCTTAATCCTTTCTTATTTTAGAGAGTTTTAAATTTAAAATTAATAAGTTTATAAATATGAAAGAAAAAATATTATAGGAAATTTAGGTACAGTTATCTTCCTACTCCTTTATAATTAGATCAATTAAATAAAATTTACATTACCTTAAATTGTCTCTGTTACTATTCACTTTAACTTAACCTAAAAATAGTTTCACTTAACACTGTCCCTAAACTTGGTGAATTGTTTGTCTCTCTGTCAACTGAAAAAAAAATCAATTAGTATTTTGATATTAGGAAGACTAATAATAAATTAAAACATTTAATATAAGCTTAATATAAGCTACTTACTTTGTAGTGGAATCTATTTCGTCTCATTGCACTGGTTCCTCCGGATTTATTTGAGGTTCCACTTGAGGTTCCACATTTTCCTCAGGATTGGTTGATGAGGTTTTGGATGGTACTTGTATTGGAGGATGAACATTCACTCTTCTTATTATAATTCTATTTCCATCCATAACCTGAATTTGTAAATTTCTGAACATTTTAAAAAATAAAACAAAAAAAATTAAAATTTATCTGAACACTGGTCATGGTCATGAACCAAAAATGAAAAAGTCACCTCGCAAAACATTTTATTTCATTTTATAATAGTAGGTCAAGGTCAAGGGGGGAAGAGGGCTTTGCGGGGGGGGAAGAGGGCTTTGCGGGGGGGGAGGGGGCTCCGCGGGGTGTGACGCTTAGAATTGAGGTCATTAACCTTTATTGAGGTCACTATACTTGTGAGGACAAACCGTGGTCTGCTTTCATATGGTCGAGGATCAGTTTATAGCAAGCTTAAGTCGAGTTTACCACGCTTTAAATTTAAAGTCTCCAATTTTAGTTTGTTTTAGTGTGTTTTAGTTTGTTGCTGTCAAGTGTACTAAAATTTTGAAGGTATGTCTTTTCCTTTTACCTCAACTTCCACTGAACAGTTAGGAGTGGTGAACAAAATTAATATAATTTCAGATATAATAATTAAGCTTGCTTTTTTGAAAAATGAAAATGAAAGTGACAACCAAAATTTAAGTCAGAGAACCCAAAATTTTAACGCGATGATTAATACGATGCAAGAAAAAAATTTAGAAAACAAATTACTCCAAAGTTGTTCAGAAATGAACATAAAATTTTTAGAAAATTTGGAATATTTGCCTGAACTAGAGAATATTTCGGAGACAGATTTTGACTTTCAAAATTCAATTTTGTCACAAAATTTAGATTTTAATAACATTTTAACGCCGGAAACCCCAAATTTTTTAACTCAAGACTTAGATTTAACAACGGACACTCCCTTTACAAATACTCCCGACATATTAACTCAAGATTTAGACAATATCGATAATTTTAAAAAGCTAATGGGGATTCCCAAAATTAATAAAAATTTAACTAATTATGACAGTAACAGTGACAGTGACAGTGACAAGGATTCGGGTTCAAATAAATCACAAAATTTTTTTGAAATGATGAAAACTAGAAATTTAGAACCAAAAAAGAGCCCCAATTAGGAATTTTTGAAAGTGAAAACAATTTTGGAGCAATACCGGGTAATTCTTCATTTTCTCTTATATCTCTCTTCAAAATTTCAAGTTATCAAAAAAAAAAAAATTTCGGAATCGACTAGTAGTAGAAATAGGAGGGTTGCTGTTCTAGGGGAGGAGGATGGTTCACAGGATAATAACAAAATTTCACATTGTAGTGAAGATTTGGGAGCATCGTTTAGTAGTGGTGGTGGTTCCCAAGAAATTCTTCCAATAATAAGTGAACTATCTAAAAAAATTGAAGATTTTAGTCAAAATTCAATTCCGTATAGCCAAAATACATACTCTCAATTTAATATTCCAAATTCTCCAATCATTTTTGAAAACTCGCCACCAAATTTCGATGAAATTTTAAATTCTGTTTCCACACAAACAGATGAGACAGTTCAAAATTCTGTTTTAACACAAACGAAAGTGTCAATTCCCTTCGAAAATGATTATCCGAAACTAAGTTTTCATTATAAATCTAATTTTAAAATTAAAAATAAACATTTGTCTTATCAAAGATCATTGGGATATGTTTTGGATTCTATTTTAAATTGCGATCCTAATAAAACAGCTCAGGATAAAAGTAAGATGTGGGAAAGGGCGATAGAACTTTATAAAGCCACTCTTAGCTTTTCCCATCCCATTACTTAACTCCCCTCCTACTTCTTTTCCACCATTTAAATTCATACCTCGCCCTGTAACTTTCAGTGTGTTAAAATCGACTTGGGCTTCACAATAAGAGATTCATTTTAGAAAAATGAATTTTAAATGTTAAGACTACTTCAAAATTTTTACTCGAAAAGACAATTTGAATAGCCATAAGAAGATAATTCACTCCAACAATGGCCCCCAGTTAGAACAGAAGAAGAGCTGTAAGTTTAATTTTAAATAGAAATTTTGTTGCAGTTTAATAATTAGTTACTAATTTGATGAATTAGAGGCAAATTTAATAAAGAAGTTATTAAATTTAAGGTGAAAGAAGATATTGTCAATTCTGCAAAATATTTATAAAAAATTCATTATGGTTCTGTCATTTGAGAACAAATAAGCACAAAACCAATTCAATGGTGGTTAGGGATGAAAATGTGTCTCTAATAAAATCTGCATTTAAGGAAAGAATCATTTCATATAAAATATTATCGACTCAATATCAATTCAATATTTATGATTTTTTCTCCGAAATACAACAAAAAATAATTGAGGTAATCAGTTATGAAATCCAAAGACACATCTGCATCAAACTCAGCATGGAGCTATTTGGTCTTTACTTAAATCCTTCCAATGAAAGTCATGAAGTTAAGTCTTTCAATACCCCATTTCGAATTTTATGTAGTAGTTCAGAATTAACTTAAGAACTAGAAGATATTATTAAAATTATTGACCGGAAAGCTGATGAACTGGCAGAAAAAGATTCGAGTAAATTATTTTTTACTAAATATTTAGTAACTAAATTTAAACCAAAAATAAATTTGTTGTTAATTATTCTTCTTTAGTTTCAGGATAGATTTTAATAAAAATATTACACGTTGAGCTTAACATCAACAAGTACAACCCCTTCAAAGCTTCTTCATATATACCACTACCGTCCGAGATCAAGTTAAAAAATTCTGTAGTCATCGTTCAAAACAATGATGAATGTTGTTTGGCCTGGTCTGTGCTTGCAGCTCTTCATTCACCTAACGGGTCAATTGAAAAGGTGAAGTCATATCCACATTTCACCACTATTTTAAATTTTAAAGGTATCAATTTTCCTTTAACTTTAAAAGACATAAGTTAATTTGAAAATTTAAACAATATTTCGGTTAATGTTTATGGATTAGAAAAAAATCAAGAATAATTTTAAAACTCAATTCGAAATTATAGGACCTTTACATTATACAAAAAATAAGCGAGAACGTCACCTTAATTTATTATTAATTGGAGATGATAATGGAAATTTCCATTGTTGTTATATTTCGGATTTCTCTAAACAATTATCTAAACATCATGGGAAAAATATTTATGCAACGGTTGTTTACAATATTTTACTACTGAAGAATTATTAGTCAGGCATAACACATAAGATTGTGATTTTGTAAGAATAAACCTACCTTCAACTGAAACCAAAATAGATAGATTTGGAAATGTTATTCCATATTTAAAAATTTCAGAATATACAAAAACAAATTGAAGTTCCATTTGTGATATATGCAGATTTTGAATGCATTCTTAAGCCTTTAAATAATGAAATTAATGATGTAGATCCAAGTTCTCCATATATTGAAAAAAAAAATGTTAACATATTCCATATTCGTTTGCTTATTATATAAAGTGTTCATTTGATGATTCAATTTCCAAATTTCAAAAATATATGAGTCCCAATTGTGCACAAATTTTTATAACTTACTTAGAAAGAGACGTTCTTAATATTTACAATAAATATATGAAAATGTTAATACCAATGAAAAAATTAAATGTGTTGGAACAATTACATTTTGAATATGCGAATGATTGTCATATATGTGATACACCTATAATTTCGGATAAGGTTGCTGATCATTGTCATTTAACAGGTTCCCATAGAGGTCCGTCACACTCTATTTGCAACTTAAATTATAAATTATCTAATTCCATTCCAGTAGTTTTACACAATTTGCGTAATTATGATTCTCTCTGTTTATAAAAAATGTATGTCCAAATCATGAACAATTATTTGTCATAGCCCAAAATAAAGAGAAATACATTTCATTTCAAAAATCTATTGAAGTAAATCAATATTTAGATAAAAAAAAACTGGTTTCACCAAGTCAAAATATCTATACCTTAAGTTTACTCATTCATTTCAGTTCCTACCATATTCTTTGTCAAATTTAGCTTCCATTCTTAATGATGAAGAATACAAAGAAGTGTTTAAATATTTTAATGAAAAATTTAAGTATATCCGTCAAAAAGGCATTTTCCCTTATAAATATATTGATAATATCGCCAAATTAAATGAAACGGAGTTACCAGATAAAAAAAATTTTTATAATGACCTCACGGATGAACATATTACTAATAAAGAATATGAGAGGGCTAAAAATGTTTGGAATTTATTTGAATGTAAAACAATCGGTGAATATTCCGATTTATATCTTAAATCTGATGTATTACTTTTGGCAGATGTTTTTCAAAATTTTAGAAAAACGTGTATTGAAACTTACAAACTTGATCCTGCGCATTATTATACTTTTCCAGGTTTTAGTTTCGACGCTTGTTTAAGATATACTGGAGTCGAATTGGAGTTAATAACAGACCCAGATATGTTACATTTTTTTAAAGGTAGTGTAAGAGGAGGAATCAGTACCAGTGTATGTAGGAAATCTATAACAAACAATTTATTTCTTTCAAATTATGATCCATTACAACCATCTAAATATATTATGTATTTTGATGCAACTAATCTTTACGGATATGCGATGTCTCAATATCTGCCCGAAAAAGATTTTGTTTAGTTGTCAAATCAACAAATTCATAATTTAGATATAATGAATATATCTGAGACTAATGACAAGGGTTATGTGCTAGAGGTTGATTAAAATATCCTGAAAATTTACACAATTTACATAATAAATTTCCATTCTGTCCAGAAAATTATAAGCCTCAAAATTCTAAAACTTTTAAATTAATTCCAAATTTAAAAAATAAAGAAAAATATGTAATTCACTATACTTTATTAAAACAATGTATTCAATATGGAATTAAACTAACTAAAATTCATAGGGTTGTAGAGTTTACACAATCTCAATGGTAAAAAAAATTTATTGATCTAAATACAAATTTAAGAAATCAATCTAAAAATCAATTTCAGAAAAATTCTTATAAATTGGCAAATAATAGCATCTACGGTTAAACAATGGAAAATGTGGATAAAAGGACAGATATACGGTTGGTTACACAATGAACAAAAAATCATAGAAAAGATGGGGTAGAAAATTTAATTGCTAAACCATCCTTTAAAGATGTAACAATATTTTCAGAGAATTTAGTAGCTGTGCCAATGCGTAAAGTGCAATATGATAAACTTGTCTATGTAGGATTTATTATTTTAGACATATCAAAAACGGTGATGTATGACTTTTTTTATGGGTTTTTAAAACCTTTATATAAGAATAATATTAAACTTCTTTACACAGATACAGATTCCTTTATTTTGGAAATTGAGACAAGTAATATTTATGAAGACATTAGAGTTAATATTGATAAATTCGATACTTCAAATTATGATGTTAATAACATTCATGAAATACCAATAATTAAATCTGTTGTTGGAAAGTCTAAGGATGATTATACTGGTGAACCAATAGAAAACTTTTATGGCACAGGGGCCAAAGCTTATTGTGTCAGAGTCAGAAAATGGGTTGCTTAAAAAAGCCAAGGGGATAAAGAAAAATAGCATTAAAAAACAATTAGAATTAACACATTATAAAGATGTTGTAGAACAAAATTCAAAAGCTTTCTGTACAATGTAATTGTTTAGATCTCGACTTCACAATATTTATACAGAATTAGTTAACAAATTAGCTCTCACTTCTAATGATGATAAAAGATTTAAAATTCTCAATAGTTATGATACATTAGCATGGGATCACCAAGATATTCCATTTTTTCAGTGGTTAATAGACCATGAAAATGAATTATAAAAAATTCTTTTAAGATTAAAAGTTTTACTCTTCAAGGCTAAAATTGAAGTATTTAAGAACATGGTAAATTTTAAAATTATATCAGTATAAAATATACCACCGTCTAGAATAAATATGTGTTTAGAATCTTTTGAAAAAGAAATTGATAACAAATTATATAGAACATATGAAAAAAGACTTTCCTCATTTAAATTCTGGAATGGAAAATTAAATCCTAAAGCGTTAGCCCAATCAGGGTTTTATTATTTAGCTATTCACGATGTTTGTAAATGTTTTTACTGTGGTGCAGAAATATTTGCCTGGAAAATTGATGATTGTCCAAATTGAGGAACATTATCGTCACTGGAAGAACTGTGACTTAATCCAGTGTTTGTTCCTTAAAGTGAAAGAAAATATGTCAACATCATTCATTTTTTTAATACTTTTAATAACCATGTTTGTATCTCTAATTTGTAAACAAATTATTTAATATTTTGAAAAAAAATGTCTATATATTGTAGAAAATTAATTAAAACTGTTCAGTCTTATTTCAATCTCTTATTGTTTTGTTAATAGACAATTAAAATTGAAAAGTGTTTTAATGGCATGCCTTATCAACTACATTGTTTTGCATTCAATTTTAAATAATACTTTATATGTAATTTATCCTCCAAGGGTTTTAAATGGAATGGTATATTTTGAAAACGATAGCTCTACTACTAAACCTGAAATATGTAATTATATGAAAGCTATAAATATTAATAATTATTCAGCTACTTTCGCATATAATATGAATAATAGTCAATCGTATAGTAATTTTCTCAAAATTTACTTTCATTATCCAACTAATACAATACAATACTAATACAATTTTTGACACTAACTGGATTGAAAAAAATAAAAAAACCATTTACGATTTCCAGCTGTGCTCATGTTAAAAATGATGAGGAAGGTAAAAACTGTTTAATTCTATTTATCTTTAATATAATTTTATCAATAAGTAGTTTTTCACTTTTGTCGTTCTTGACAATTTTGTTTTATCAAGATAGGTCATAAAAGTTTAATAAACTTGCTTGACCTTGAAATTTATAGAGAAGTGGGGTGGATAAGATATATTCAGACCCAGCATTTTAGTTTTCAGTTAGCATCAAGACATCATGTTTAATAGTAGCAATTTTAATGGATATAAATCCAGTTCTAGTGAAACCAATGATAAAATTAGTCAGTGTAGTGAAAAATTATTAAATTCAAAAATCCACTATCTTAACAATTCCTTATCAAAATTTGTTTGTGTTGGAGTCGGTATAAATGATTTTACATCAAAAGTTCTAATTGGAGGTCAAAATGGATTTCACATTTACTTGTATGAAGAAGAATGCAAAGAACTTCAAAAAAATCAAGGAATGTTGGTGAATTATTTTTATTCTCCTCAAGCATATGCATACTCAATAAAAATTGAAAAAATCACAGTGTTTTTTGAAAAAATAAATCATTCTCTTGTTATCAGAATTCAAAAGGATGAACATTATGTGATTCTGGGAAAAGAATCAATAGATAAATTAGTTGAAATCGACGAACTTGTTGACTATAGAATTCATATAATTAAAAAGCTAGAATTTTCCAAATATTTTAATTTGTTTCATCACTATAATTATCAGTCAGGAGATGTGTTGTCTCATGTTTATAATGTTTTGGATCCAAGTCAGAATTTAAACAGTGAGAATGTCGGAACTGTTTTAGAAATGTTATCTCTACATAAACAGGAATTAGAAAACAAGTTAAGAAAGTCCGGTGCATTACAATAGAAATATGAAGAAATCAGTGAGAATAATAATAAAATTTATATATTAGTGACATGGGACTTTGCATTTAGATAAGCTGGAAAAAGTGAATATCAGAAATTTTATCTTGACAGACTAAGATTTGAAAAACGAGTTGAATAATGTGAAAGTATTCTTAAAAGTATTTTTGATGTAGATCATAGAAAAACAATATATATTGAAAGATTTAATGTAAAAATATAAATTTATATTGTTAATCTCAGTTGTAAACAAGAATTATCGTAAATAAAAATAAAAATATATGTTATATAAATAGGTCTTTTATTTAAAAAATTTGATATACAATACTACTTAAAATTAATTACAGTACATCTTTTTTAAGAATTCATGAATTATGTGATTTATAGAATCCTAACCATTTAACAAAAACTTGGTTCCCTTTCTTCCTTAAAATTTTTTCAACCAAAAATACATCTGGATGTTTAACTTTTTGTAAATCTTCTTTGTAGAAACCTCCTTCAATATATTCATTTTTACTATCTTTTAATTAATAGGTGAGTGGATTTGTTAACTGAACCTTTCTAATTTGAAAAATTTCAGTTGACGAATTTGGAGTACATCCTTTTTCAAAAGCTTCTCTTTGTTTGGAAATTCTAACAAAATCATTTTCTTTAAATTTAGTGCGCTTTAAATCAAATGTTTTTTTAAAAGTAAAAGAATTTTGCAGTATAATTTTCTCATTTTTTTTTATTAACCTCAACAGGTCTATATCCGGTAGTTCTATGAATACTATTATTATATTTTTCAATAATAGTGGGTAAAATATAGTATCATTGGTAATTTCCTCTATTACTAAAATATTTCCACATTATATTTTTTAAAGTTCGATTTACGCGTTCTACAATACTCGCTTTGAGATTAGAGTAATTATTATAATGATTAATTTTGTAATAATTCATAAGATCTTTAAAATATTTATTGAAAAATTCTTTTCCCAAATCTGTCTGCAAATTTTGCGGTTTATTTGTTTTTTATAAAATTTTTTTCATAGCTTCAGTTACATCTTTTCCTTTTTTACTTTTAAGTGGTTGAGTCAAAACATACTTTGAGAATGCATTTATCACCATCAAAATATATCTATAACCTTTATTAAATTTGGAATAGGGTTGCATCTCTACCAAATCAGCTTGCCATAAGTCATTTAGGCTTTTAACAATAGTTCCTCTTCTTCTATATCTTCTTCTTGCCGGTTTATGTAATTCATCTACAATTGTTTCTTTAATATTTTGACTCATAGTACTAGAATAAAATTTCTTAATACCTTCTTTAAATAACTTATTTTATTTGTTTGTTATCTTTTTTTAGTAAATCTTCGATTTTATATCCCAAAGTTTTAAAAGATGCATTATTCGAATCTTTGACTTTTTTGATTTCATCTTCAATGTTGCTAATTCTTACATTAATTTTAGTTTCAAAAAGAACAAGTGATTTTATGCTGTCGTTTCTCATTTCTCTTACTGTTGCGTTTAATTCTTCTCTAGCAAATGCCATTGTGTCATTAAATTATTTTCTAAAAACTTCGGCTGCTATTTGAACTAATTCATTTAATGATTTTATTTCTTTTTCCAATTTATCTTCTAGATTTTTTATATCTTTTCCTAATTAAAATTCTACATTTGTTAAATTTAATTTTTTTTCTACCAATTTTTTTTCTATTTTATTTATATCTAAAATCGCTTTTTCAATTTCAATTCTTACATCGTTCAAAGATTTTTCATAATCATTTAACTTTGTTGAAATTTCTTCAATTTTTGAACTGTGTTGTGCAAGTCCTTTTTTAAATCATGGATAGAGGTGTTAATCGTAGCTTGTATTTGTTCTAATCTTTTATTCAATATCTTTTGAAAATATTCATCGTTAACAGTGGTTTTTAATTCTGTTTTTAGATTGTTTAAATATGAGATTATCTCCTTGATTTGTTCACTCTTTTTTAAAATTTCATTTTTAAATTTATTTCCAATTTCTTCATCTACATTTTGTAAATCTGTGTTTAATTTCTTTTCCAAATTTTTCAAGCTTAATAGAATTCTTTCAGCATTATTTTCGATTAAATTAATTTTCTGATTTATTTCATTAATATTATCGCTATCTTTTTTATGGATTATAAAGTGTGTATTCATAGCTCTCTCTATTTGTTGTGTGTTTTTATTCATACCATCATGAATGTTTTGAAAATTACCTATTTCTTCAGAAACCCTATTATTAAATTTGTTCGTAAATTCTTGGAACTTTGACACCATATCTTTTATAATAATTTGTTTAACATTTTCTATTGCAGAAGTATCATTTATTTTTGATTTAACCAATGTTATTTAATTTTTTATGTTATTTTCAAAACTCTTTACTTCATCATATTTCTGTTTTATTGTTTTAAAATCATTTTCACACTTCGATGTTTTTTGAGAAAAACTTTTTAATAGTTCATCATTGTCTTTGACAATATCTTTTAAATTTAATATCCGGTTATCATAGTTTGACACAACATTTTCTTCAAATAACTTAATTTTTTTTGAAATAGATTCCACATTTTCATCATTTTCATTAACTCTCTTTTTTAAATTTACAATATCAGCACAGGTTCAAATCTTTGAACAATTTTATTTTCAATATATTTTCATCACTTTTAAAACTTTTTAATATTTCATTTTCCACATTGGCTAGTATTTTATTTTCTATTGTAGGTATATCTACTGTATACTTTTTAGAAATATGACGTCCAAATTTATCAATGGTCGTTTTAACAATATTTACTACATTCTTTTATACAATTATATGGGCTTCTTTCAATTCTTCTATAATAGAAATAAATCCGTTGTTCTGTCCTGTATTCCCAGCCATCATAGATGCTACCAACAGTCGAAGTCTATCAACAAGTTCATTTACGTTATCCCAATAGACGTAATCGGTATAAGGTTTATTAACTTTTAAAGTTTTACCGGATCCTGTTCTTTTCGAAGATATTCAAGTTTCTCTGTATGGAGCTTTTCGTCTGTCAAAAAATCCATGAACTATATTATGCGTTTCGGGATTTATGGTTTTAGTTTTTGTAATTCCTTTATTTTGTAAATAAGGCCCTATTATAGAAATATATTTTTGTGATCCATTTCCCTGTACCTGCTCATTTGGATCATAATTTCTACGGTATGCATTGGTTCTCTTTAAAATATTCATATAATTTTCCAAATCTTGTTTTTTATAACCTACTGGTTCCTTTTTAAATAATAATTCATATAAACCTGGTGTACCTGTATAAGTTATACCTTCAACTTTTATGTTTTTACCGATAATTTCTACAGGTCTTTGTGTTAAACCCAAAAAGAATTTCTCAGTTTCAAAATCATATACTATTCCATAGAGGTGATCAAACTTATGTTCCACATCTTTTACACTTCCGTCAATATATTGACGAGGTAATTCATGAAATCCTGATAAATATTCTTGATATAAAGGTGTACTGACAAATGTTTGAATTGTTTGGCGTGTTTGTTCTAATATATCCGAAAGATTTCCTACCGTAGTTTGTGAACTTGAAGAAGAGGTGGTTTCTGCTATGGCACTTGTTTGTTATAAAGATGGCATCTGACTATGTGAAGCTATACTGGTTTCCCAGTCAATAATTGTTAGTATTTCTGTAGGAAGAATTGGAGTTTTCCCTGTCTTTCTTTTTTCTGGTGTTGATCTTCCATACTGTAGTTTTTTTCTTGGTGTTAGTGTTGGAAACAATCTTTTTTCTGATGTTTCATAATTTTTTCTAATGGGTGTTTGTAGCTCTTCCTTCACCTCAGCCCATTTGAATTTTACCAATTGTTGAAATTAATTGTTGTAGGGGTTGAGTTATTGGTCTATATGTTTCCTCCAATTTGGATTGTGCTTCAAATTCAGCATTTTTTAAACTTTGATATTTTTGTTTAACAGCTTTCCTTGACTTAATAAGCTCTCTTGCTAAGCGTTCATTCATGATTAGTTAAATTTTTCACAAAACTTTTATTTTTATAAGAAAATATATGAATCAAATCCTTTTCGATATCGACCGGATTTTAAATTCGAATCCTTGTCTATTACCAAAAATCCAAATTTATCTTTTCAACACATCAAACATAACTCATTAAATGACATATCAACATTAACACAATCATCATAAATATGTTTTAAGTTCGTTTTGTCTTGTTGGAATATAACAAACAAATTCTCATTGTCACGAATTAATTGCTTGGGAATCGAAGAATACGTTTGACACAAATAAAAACAATCAGTATTTTTATGTCTTCCGAAACAAAAATAATCTTTTACAACATTCTGATTGCAACACACTATATCATCAAATATTATTATGGAATTTGGTTTTATTTCTTGTGGAGAAACAATATTTTCTTCATTTTCGGATTCATAATATCCAATTTCTCTCAATGGTTTAAAAAGTAATCTCAAATATTCATATTCTGGTTGATATAGAGACTTTGAATAAATATATAAATTTTCAAACCGTAAACCATTAGGATCTTCAATTAAACTTATAATGATATTAGTTTTACCACACCCTGATGGACCTATAATTAACCCCCTTTTACTAGAGCCTTCAAACAATTTTCCATGTTTTCTAAAATTATTTCTTGAAGTCTCATGGTCTTTAATAATAATTGAATAAGGTTGTTTGACAATTTTCATATATAAGAGGATGTATAAAGGGTAAGTTCTAATTTAAAACTAGTCAGTTTGTTCCGAGATTTCAATTATATAATGCCAATCTCATATAAGCAAAAATCCATTTATAAAAGAAGAGTCAGAAAAAGTGGTAGTGGTTTAATTAATACTCTAATAAATAAGTTACCTTTTGAATTACATCTACCTGGGTATAATTTTTGTGGACCTAGAACCAAACTAGAAAAGAGACTAGGTAGAGGTGATAAAGGTATAAACTTATTGGATGAAGCTTGTAAAAAGCATGATATTGCCTTTGCACAATCAAATGATATAAAAAGCCGACACGCTGTTGATAAATTATTAGGTGATAAAGCTGCCGAAAGATTCAGAGCAAAAGACGCCACTTTTGGAGAAAAAACTGCTGCACTTGGAATAAGAGGTGCAATGAAAATTAAAAGGAAATTTGGTATGGGATAAAAAAAAGAAGGAAAAACAGAAGTAGAAAAACTCGTCTAGGACGAGGAATAACTTTATCTCAAGCTATTGCAAAAGCAAGACAAGCACTAAACGGAAAACAATTTAAAAGTTTGTCTAATATTATTCAAACCGCACTTAGATCTATAGGAGATAGTAAAATATTATCACCAAAAAATAGAATTATACCAATTCCAAAAACTGGTGGATTTCTACCTCTTATTCCTTTATTTGTTGGTTTGTTCGCTTTAGGTGCTCTTGGAGGAGGAGGAGCAGGTATTGCGAAAGCTCTCAACGATGCAAAAGCTGCTAAAGAAAAATTAGAAGAGTCCAAAAGACATAATAAAATGATGGAATCTATAGCAGTAGGAAAACAAGGAAGTGGTCTTTATTTGAAACCATATAAAACTGGATGTGGATTTTATCTGAAACCTTATTCAAAAAACTGTTAAAATAAATACCTAGAAAATCACTTACAAATTATTATTTAAGTAAATATATTAATCTACTTAAAATTCCCAACTTTCGATGTATATTCATGAGAGATAAATTACCAAAAAAAATTAATAAAAATGAAAGTGGTATTATTAAAATCGATAAGAATAGTGGTGATGGATCTCATTGGACTGCATACATAAAAAAAAAGGGAAAAATATTTTATATTTTGATAGTTATGGCAATTTGCGACCATCTACCGAATTAACAAAATATTTTTTCAGCAATAAAAAGAAAGATATTGTGAAATATAACTACTACCATTATCAGTCAATTAACAAAACAAATTGTGGTGAGCTCTGTCTTAAATTTCTTTATAATAATGGTTGAAAAACAATATTAATTCATTTTGTTAAAAATTTTTAAAGAGATATGTCGTACAGTTTTGTCATTAGTGGTAATTCCCCCACGCTTTCATCCTCCAATATATTTAGATGAAAATTTTGAATATTCCATTGGACCACCAGGTAGTTATGAAACAGATGATGTAAATAATTTTATTCAAAAATTTTTGGACAATCGTACTTTTCTTCATATTTATGCCAATAATAATACTTTACGAACACATATTAAAACATATATTCCTCTCTCGTTTCGTGATGGAACTACAGGAAAAATATTAGGTTTTACAAATAAGGAATTAGAAGGTCTTAAGGAGCACATTTCAGATTTTCCAGCAGAAATTATTAAAATAAACGCCATAAACATCGATTGTAATATTGTCGAAGGATCATATTTAAATGGAAAACCTGTTCATATAATACATCAATTTTTTCCTAGTGTAGCTCCTGGTTTTAAAATAATAGAACCACCACAAAATGTCCTTTACTTTCCTGTTACTGTAAAGGTAATAGACAATATAAACATTAAAATAGTAGATTAAGATGGTGATCTCATCAATTTCAGAGGAGAAACGGTAACAATAAGACTACATCTTAAAAAAAATAGATGAATAATGGTTATTTTATATAATAAAAAAGCTGCAAAATAAAATTTTTCAAAAAAATTTTACTCTAAAAACATTAATAAGAAAGATACTTATTTAACTAGTAATAAATTAAACTCTCAAAGGTTAACACCTTCTAATAAAAAATTTCTGATAAGTTTAGGTTTCAAACTAAAATAAAATGGAATATTTAAATGTAAAAGAAAATATTCTTGTAGATGAATCAATATTAAGCTGGGAAGTACTATCATTTGAACCTTTCAATCCTACAAAACTTGGATTAAATGATGAAATTAGAATTGCTCTACAACAAACAGGAAAATATCCTTTACCTTGCAAAAGTGAATTATATTTAGAATTTCAAGTCACCAAAGAAGATGATACTCCATTGGCTAATACGGTATTAATCAACAATGCTCCAGCATTTTTATTTAAAGAATTACGTTATATTTTAAATGGTGTTACAATTGATTCAGTTCGAGATGTAGGAATTACTTCAACTCTTAAAGGATACATATCATTTAATCAAAACGAAAGTGCTAAATTGGAAAATGCTGGATGGTATCCAAAAATGAAACCTAAAGAAAAAATTATGACTGAAGAAAAAGGAAACGTTTCGCTATGCGTCCCATAAAAAATGTACTCGGGATTTTTTGAAGATTATAACAAAATAATTTTAAATTCACAACAAGAATTATTACTATAATAATAAGAAGCAATGATGACACTAACGCTTTAGTAACCACAAGTGATGATGAAAAACAATGATAAAAACAATGATATTCTTCTTACTTTCCGAAGATGGGAATTAATTGAATATCCAGAGTTATTAGAAACCACAAGACATAATTGGCCTGTCAAAACCTCCACAAAAATTGAAACACCAAGACATGTACTAATTGTTTTTCAAAAGGATAGACGTGGTAATTTAAAATCAGATATGAGTAAATTTGATCATTGTGACCTAAGGAATATAAATGTGTTTTTAAATTCAGAAAGATATCCCTACCAGGATCTTCAGCTTGATTTTAAAAATAATAAGTTTGCTACCCTGTATGAAATGTTTTCTGAATTTCGTCAAGTATATTATAACTTTCCAATAGAACCAATATTTAATCCCAAAGAATTTAAAGATAATGCACCTATTGCTTACATTAATTGCTCTCATCAGAGAGATTTATTCGAAACCGGCCCAGTAACCATGAGAATTGAATTTGAGACAAAAGAAAAAATATCGGGAAAAAACAGCTGCGTATTGTCTTATAATACATGACAAAGTATTTAGCTATAATCCATTAACAAAAATTGTTAAACAACTTTAACTTCTCCCACCACATCAAATACCATTATTAAAATGAAAATATATCGAATAAGATCAGTTTTTTCTATACTTTGGTTTGTTGCACATCAAATGGAATGTACAAAATACAAAAAGAAAAAATAGAACTATTTTTTAAAAAAATTAAACATCTAAAAAATCTTATTGAAGACTATTCGAAAAAACAATTTGTAATAAAAAAATTTAGTACTTTAAAAATTTGCTAAATAAAAATGAGAATAGTTATGGATGTTCAAGGATTTAAGGATGAACACAACAAGTTTATTCCTAAAGAACTTGCAATATTTGATGGACATAAAATGAGTCATTATATTTTTAAACCACCGTATCCACTACAAATGCTTCCACCAGAAACATACAAGCAAGCTGAATGGTTATGAAATTTCATCACTGCATCAATTGGAATACAGGATATATTCCTCTTCATAATTTTTAACACTTAACAGAGAAACGAGAATTCATTTATATTAAAGGAGAAGAGAAAGCTAATTTTATTAGAAAATATTGTACTAAGCCAATAATTGAATTGGACGAACAACCTGTTTTAATTAAATCATCTCCTAAATGTTTTTATCAATCTCAATCACCTTCAATGTATACCCTTTCTAATGTATTCTTTATGTATAATATTTTTTTTATGAATGAATAAATTAACAATGAATGTAATAATATTTTTTTTATTTATCCACATCCCCACATTACTAACAGAAAATTATATTTTCCTATCTTTTACATAATCAAATATTTAAACATAACAGCCGTTACACAATAATAAAACAACTATAAACATTTAAATATTTTATTTCACACTAACTTTAATTAACCAATAAATCAATACATAAATTTATTTCTTTATTGAGTCCAATTTTTTTAAGTTCATCAAAGAATTTTAACACATTTTTAGTCTTCAAAAATTCACTACACAATTCTGCTGCTTTTTTACAACAATTTGCATGATCAACATATTTTATATAAAACAATGAATCTTGACCCTCACTTTCTTCTTCAACTAAACAAGATAAATATCTGGAACATGCTTCGTTCATAATGAACTCTTCATAAAGGTCCCTCACAAAATTTTCAATTTTAGGCATCATCTTCACCATGCGATTTGATTAGTTCTTGTAATACAATAGGATCTCTAATATATTGGTTTAAATGACGAACTTCATGATGAAACCAACTTAACTTCACTAATTCACGTATAAACTGTACAATATCTTTGTTTTTAAAATAACGTTCGCACAATTTCACAGCCTCTATATGGTTTTTGGATATATCCAAATAATATTGAAACCAAGATGGACCACTATCAACTGCATAATGTTCGAACTCAAAAGCAGAACTTTTACATTTTTTATAAAATTTTTGAATTAATAAATTTAATTCACTTTCGTTAGAAGCAGAAGACATATTTCATTTTAGTATGTTTTAAGCTGGTAAAGTGTTGCTTTTATAATCAAAATTTAAAGAAGGGATACAAGGTCATGTTAACATGTATACGAAGTAACTCGAATGTATACGAAGTAACTCGAATGTATACGAGATAATTTGACAACAAGAGGCGGAGGGTGAAAAGTGTTGATGATACGAGGTTTTTTGAAAAGTATAATGAGAGATTTGAAAAGTATAATGAGAGAAGAAAAGAGGAGGAGGATGAAAAGTGTTGATTTACTCTTCTTATTCCTCTTACTCTTTCCTTTTCTCATATATATACTACTCGTATCTCTTATTTTTTACCGTATATAACCTATTGAAATTTCGTTAAAATCGAAGCCGGTCACTTCAGATACCTCCCTTGTTAGAAGGAATTTAAAAATTAAAAGGAATCTCCGTATAGCTTTTCTTGTGTATATAGTATGTAGTATTTTTAAATAAAACAAAATAAATCAAAATAAAATCCGCAATGTGAGAATTTGTAAAAAAAAAATGTATACACCCAGCTGTTTCGAAATTTTCACCTCGTTATTTAATATTTTAAAGTGGATTTACAAAAATGTTTTGCTTTAAACTGATCTTGTGTAGAGAAAAATTGACCATTTACATGATCGCCAAACAACAGATATAGAATATAGAGGAATTATGGTTGTGACATAATCGAGTTAGCACTTGTTTTTATTATGGTGTTCAAACTTACGATTAATTTTTGATATAAAATTGACCTTGAAGAATACATTTAGTGCTACGAATTTGCACATTTTCTATCATTAATTTACCTTGCTTTTGCTTATTACTATTACCTAAGGTTCATTACATTTTTAATATATTTTATCTTCTGCAAAACCTTTTAGATATTTTTTTTTGTATTGGCATTGGCTGATCAGCCATGCAGCCAGTCAAAAGTGTTATTTTATTCAAAATATATCAATAGTAAAAAACAAATTCTTCACTAGGTTTTAAGATATTAAAAAATGAGTCAACATAGGTGTTTAATAAGACATATTATAAGATATCTTTATTGAATTAACAACATGATATAATTTTGTTTATATTATTATCTATGTTCTACATAATAACAGAAAAATTTATAAAAATAAACTTGTATTTTTATCGGTATATTGTCAAAAGTGACGATTTTTTATGAAAAAAGACAAATTTTTTTTTATATGATTAAACTTATGACATTTATTTTCGATTTTTGTAAAAATAATAACTACAGTGATAATGTTTTTAAAAATTTAGATTTGGTCGCCTTTAACAAAATTCAACTTAATAGACTAGACTACTAAAATATTAAGTATGGCCTATATTTTGATATTATTAGCTTCTTCTAGAGAGACATTTAATTGCTTTACGGTGCACCTTGGCATATATATCGAATCTTTCCTTGACAATTCATATCATTCCAACCTGTAACACCACTGGGAATTTCACCCCATTGAAGACAATTTTCTGAACCATTCATATTATTTGGTTCACCTGGTAACCAGTTAGTGTAAATAGCTCTTTTGCCTCCAGTTAACCAGTAATATTGTACACTATTTACATCAGCTAAATTTGTACCTGATACCCAAAATCCAGCTAAAAAAGATTTTAAAAATTTCTTATGGTTAAATTATTACATAATTCTACAGTGACTGGCAACACCATTTGAAGAGAAAATGCTTTTTCATATCATCAATTTTTATAACGATTTTACAAATTCTTTGGCAGTATCTAAATATTGACACTACGAATAAACCTTGAGTTGTGTGCATTTCTGATCCTAAAAATTAGGTTATGGAATAAATAAATATCATTAATAGAAAACGATAGTTTCAGTTATTTCTCTTCAAAAGGACGGATATCATGCATCACGTTTCCCGCTAATTTTTGACGAAATTGAAAAACTTAATTATTTTTGTTAATAGTCAATTTTTGGCATAAGTAACTGATATTTTATATTTAAGCATAAAAGTTACTTTTAAAAACTTTTGGTCAAAATAATTTACTGTATTTTTGAAACAGTGATACTCTATTCTTGAGTAATAATAGCTTTGCTCCTAATCCGTATATGGCAGGATTTTTCAAATTTATTTTTATATTTATTCTCTTTTCAGAATATTCTGAGGGTTTTTTGTCAGTAACTGTATATAACCTGGTACCTCCTTTTTTATTTTCATGTTTCGCTTTGTATGTGAAAATAAAAAAAAATATTTTAGGTATGTCTCCACATTTTTTATTGAATTTTATATATTTTTGGAGCTGTTTGAGTATGGTTCGAGATCAGTTAAAAATATACAATCCTCTTTTCAGTTTAAACATTATAATTGCCTACACATAATAAAAATAAAATACATTTTTTAATTCAAACTGGTGACAGAATTTACAAATTTTGAGTGTGGCATATTA
Source organism: Diaprepes abbreviatus (assembly GCA_034092305.1). Taxonomy (NCBI): domain Eukaryota; kingdom Metazoa; phylum Arthropoda; class Insecta; order Coleoptera; family Curculionidae; genus Diaprepes; species Diaprepes abbreviatus. The sequence goes on from JASJET010000303.1 coordinate 2,537,926, forward strand.
CATGGAACAATGTTCATTTATCTACAATTTTCTAATAAAACAAACTTGCGAAGAATTAATTTCGAAATCAACATTTTTATTTTGATTTTTTAAGAGCTAAGTGAATATAAATATAAACTTTTATAAAAAAAAAATATGTAGAATTAAATTGTTATTGAAATTAACTTCTTTATTTTTATTAACAAAATAAAAGGAAATTTCTGTTTCGTTAAATGTGGTAAATACGGACTTAAATCCTTACTTTATTTCAATGTAAAATGCTAATCTTAAGGACATCTCAATTAAGTGATTTCGTATGGCTTAAATTATTTAAAATTCATTAGTTTTTGAATTTTGTAATCAAACAAAAGTTAGTGAAAATAATTACCGTTTAAAATTTTATGTGGAATACTAATATGTTTTGATCTTTTAAAATGAGTTCATTTGTGAATTAATAGCCAAAAATAGGTTAAAAATTGGATTTGTATATGTTTTTAACAAAATTTAACTCCGAAGATTGACTAAAAGGTTGTTGTCGGACTTACGTTATCCTTATTTTTGTTAGTTTGCACAACGTTTCGATTAGGTTATATCTCAATCGTTGTTAAATATAAATTGAAAGATTTGTCCTAAGAAGTCGAGCTAGAATAAGGGCAGTGTTTATTAAAACGTGAGATTTACTTTTACTGTATACACTTGTTATTTCATATTATCTAGTGGGCTTTGTCCTAAGGTTAATTATAACATTCTGTAGTAAAATATTTATTATCTATTTTTGAAGTGCACGGGAATTGTAACATGGTGATATTAGGTGATTATAAAGGCTGGGTATAATTTACAATTTGGTTAAAACAAAATAGTCTGACATATAAGTTTGTAACACATTCTAAGAGCTGCATGCTGAAATGGACAAAATCATTTTTTCTTTATTTTGTCTTTTCTTGGGTTTAGGTTCTATATTTAACAAAAAATGTGACACTGTGAAAACTTCTATACAATGTTGAGTCGAAAAAGTGAATGGGACAGAAATATTGGAAAACTCCATTAAATGGATGGCTCCAAAATGATATGGAAGTCACAACGCATCTTCCAGGTGGAAATACACATCATCAGTAATTGAATTTAATTCAGGAAGAGAAACACTATGGCGGACAGGAGATTATTATCATGTGGGTACCGGGATATACCGGGTAAAGGGAAATGAAATAGGAAACGAGAGGAAGAGAGCAGGAGATTCAACTACCAGACGGATCTGTAAGGAATGAGACAAGTGAAGATAATTTTTGGGAATTACTACCAAAAGAGATTCAAGAAATGCATAAGCTTAAGCAAAAACCAACTTACAGTTCTGACGGGAATCCTGGCGGGTCATTGCCACCTGAAGGGACACCGCAAGAAACTTGGATTGGCAGAGAGAGGAGTACAGATTTTGCGCAGAAGAGGACGAAACCTCTATCCACATGCTTTCGGAGTGCATCGCTGGAGAAAATCTTCAATGCCGTTCTTGGGAATACACAAAATAGAAGAGGAGGAGCTACCCACTTTAAAACAGTCCAACATCCTAGGCTTCCCGAGGGAAATAAGACTGGACAACCTGCTCTGGTCGGCAAGATATACCTAATAACTTAGCAGAAGGGGAGGACAATAGAACTATTAGTTCGCAGTGCATTGATCCCCAAAATTTTATAAGCGTCTACAATATTTCCTTTCAAGACAAAAAATAAAATATTAGTTAGGTATAGGTCTATAATTACCTTTTTTAAAATATTTTTAAAAATTTTCTTTTAAGTTTTCTTCGTCAGCTTAAGTTTCTTTTTAGAAAATTAACAGTTTAGTTTTTTTGCACATTGTCAAAGCATGAGAAACTCTTGACAGTTCTATCATGTATAACTTGTTTTATGAGAAAATAACAATTTTTTTACTAAAGAACTTGAACGCCAAATTACACTTTTTAATATCTGATATCTTTTACTGCTCAAATGTAAGTGAATGTTCTATTTTTGAAACCGTATAAAGAAGTATGGTAATGAAGAAATTTGCCGTGCATAACTAGATAAAATAATTTAAAAATCGCCTATTCCACTTACAATAGCTATTTTTTAAAGAGTGTGGTTTATACATATGAGTACTTCGCCATATAATATTAATATTCCTAATATTTTATTATCCTTACGTAATTTATCCTCAGACTTTAAAAAGTACGTTAATTCTTCTTCATCTTGTTTCGAATTTAAGCTAGCCAGATCCATGTCGGCATCTTTGCAATTAAAGTAGGCTTGGAAAAAATTTGCAGTATCACTTGATAGAAAATAGTTTTTGCTTGCTAGTGTTTCTAAAAAATATTAAATGTTTTATTTAAGTACTTAAACAATAATATGAAATTAAGAAAATGGATATAGTCATATTTTATGTTTAAATTCTTTCTTTTATTAATGACCGGCACTATAATGGCATATACAAGAGATTACGAGTTCCTTAAGTTTTTAAATGTCCCTGGATTTTAAAATTTCTCGTCATTTTTGGTGATCGTGCTGAAGTACTTGGTTTTAAGCTAAATCCTCTCTCCAAGAACCCTTTTTATAGTAAGTCTTAGTTTCTTGGAAACCGATCGTTGTGTATTTGGTTTTCCTAATATGGTAAAATCAAAGCTTGGAGAGGATGCTGCAAAAATATTTCCCTAGAGATGTCAGGATCACTAATGCATTTTGTAAGCATTATAAAAATTTTCGCTCTACTAAAGTTCTATATCCTGGAAAAAATCGCAATGGGCCAATATAAGGTTGGGTAGCTACAGGAATAGTACGAGCATTAATTAATTTATTAATGTCCTCTAAAATATGCGAATTTAAAGATAACTTAAGAGATTTATATATCAGATCAAAACTCACGAACTTAGGGATGTTTACCGTTCAGTTTCGTCTGTAAGATACACATGTAAATACTTAAAGATAAAAAAGTATTTAGTTAACGGGATTTTTTCGAGTGATAAACAAATTAATATTAGATAAAAAAATATTTTTTTCTCTTTTATATGATCACGAAAAAACCCAAAATGAAGGCTGTGTTAATTTTTATTTTCCTATATGTGCTTATTTGGGCCATATATTTTTTTATACATATTTTTACTACGTACCACTTGCCAGAATCAAATAATGACACGAATGACTATATCTTGAGCAATACTATTTATTAGCTTCATTTTAGATCGATGTCTATAAAAAATATATTTTTTATATGTTTGTAGACTGAATGAAAAGTAGAATTTTACTCAGTTGCTTCACAATTTTGATTACGAGCGTATTAAAATATAAAAATATTATAGAAAATTTTCCTAGAAAGGTTTAACACTTAGATCTGATCTAGTTGCAATGAAATTCAGAATATCTAATTCATCAATTTTCCCTTGCTTAGGATATTATAATTTTTATTACATATAATAACATATAAGCATTTGGAAGGATACAAAATGAAAAAATCTCTTCTTTCATGCTGTGTGCTATGCCAAAAATTTTAAGAATAATAATATATGTATGAAATGATGTTTTACTTTTATAAAAAAATAAGGAATAATATCCTTAGGGGTGAAAATACCATAGTTTCGCATCATTTAGAATAACAAGCAATTTTAATTTTATTTAGAAATAGTGTAGAAATATCTTAATTACAACTGGAGATATTAAAAAAAGTATTTGAGGGTGGCTCATCCCATTTTACTTTTATTTTCGGTAACCCCTAAACACGTCAACTTAAGTTACATATTGTACTCCTAAAAAATATTATCAAAATATTTGTTTTAATTTCGTAATGTCGAAAATTAAATTATGTAAATGAATTTCAAGATTAACCCTCATAAAAAGTAAAGGATGATATCTAGGGGGTTAAAACAACATGGTACAACCTTGCTTCAGTGATTTTCACTTTGTTTTGTAAAGATATATCAGAATTTCAGATTTGAAAAAAATGTATTTGGAGGTGACTCATCATCTCTTACTACTACTAATTTCCATTTTGTTTTGTAAAGATAGTTCAATTAGAAATTAAAATTTAAAAAAAAAACGTATTTGGGGGTCGTTCACCCATTTTTACTAGTTTATTTTTAAAAATCCCAAAAGCCGTCAACTTAAGTTACTTATGGTATTCATGAAAAAAATATTTTCAAACAATTCTATTAAATTTCGTAACTTTTAGAAATTACTGTCGTACGTTTACCCTTATTAAAATAAGGGATGATATCCTTGGGGGTGACGATACCATAATTTAACATCATTTCGAATAACAAGTAACTTTCATTTTGTTTTGTAAAAATATCTCACTGAGAACCCGAGACATTTCAAAAATACTGTTTTAGAGGTGAAATTTGGGGGCGCTTTTCACTTCTTTATAATGAATCACGACAGATAAAAAAAAAATACGTGTATCTTATTTTTGTACCCTCTATAACATATTGAAGTTTCAATAAAATCAGAGCCGGACATTTCAGGTACCTTCATTGTAAGACAAATTGTCGGGAGGAACAAATATCTTAAAACAGAGAGCAATGCAAATATAATAAACGTCAGTAAGGCCCGTCATAGCACACAGGGCTGAAACAAGACTAGATATAGCTATAATCCTATAAATAATGAAAAGAGTTGAAATTGAAATATTAAGAATTATACAAGACAAAACACTGTGCGACAGAATACGGAACAAAGACATTAGACAACAATGTGGAATACAGGACACAGGAAGATGCGTAAGATAAAGAAGAAAATTTTGGAACAAAAACATACAAAGAATGAAAGACATGAGATCCATTAAAAATGCAAAACTAAACAACCCAGTAGGAAAGGTATCACAAAGAAGGCCGCCAAAGCGATGGAGAGAATGCTGGACCTCTTCCTCCGAAGAGAACTTATTGGCAATGAACAGGCACTAACCTACTAATATGACAGAATACCACATTAGAAAAAGAAGCATTTAAGGGTAAAAATAGTTATAAATCCCTGCAATCGATGAGAAATAATTGTCTCCAGAAAATAAAAGAATTTCTCCATTTTGTCTGTTCTAGTAAAGAAATAAGTCGATTTTTGATACTTCATTTTGAGGTTCAACACTTTGACTTATTGTTGTTAGACGATTTTAAAGTTAAATCGTGCTAGTGAATGAGAAGATTATAGTTTTTCCAAATATTTTAAGTTATATGATAATAACTCGCGATCGCTATAGCTAGGCTCATTCTTACACAGGGGCAAAAAATCCTGTTGGCAAAACAGAGAGGACGAACAATATAATAGAAAATTAGACCTCTCTACTGGGAACCAGAGCCCATTAGAAACCCTCCAAGTTCCTGCTTTAGTACACAAAAAATAATATTTATTTACTAACATTTGCCAAAAGACCTTTACAACTATAGCAAAAAGTAAAAAAAAAGGTAATACTGAATATTTGCTAATATTACTATTATTTTTGCAATATGATTTTTTTTTTCAATTACAATTTAGGGGTAATTTACTTTTTTTAAAAGATCTTTGATTTAAATACCTATACATGTAATATTACTTAAACAAAAATGCGAAAGAAATGAAATGTTTTTAGAAGTTCTGTTACCGTTTTGCTGTACCCAATAAATAAAATTTTCTGTTTATATTTTTTTGCGAAATTGTTTATTTAAAGAAATAAGCCTCCCAAGAAATCCCTAAAAATAATGTCGTTGTCATTAAAAAATAAAGTATATATTTAAAATTGTCAGCAAATGACAGATTTTTGACATATTTTTTATAAATAAGTAAAGATTTGTTATCATTTCAAACACTTTAAGTACATTCTGAGATAGTTACATGATTTGAATTGTAAGTGTTTAGTTGGCTTGTAGCATAGTGACATCTGATTTCCCAGAAATTAGACAAAAATATACGTTAAAAATAAAAGATCTACTGTCCTGTAAATTTATTTACGTCCCCTTAATTTATCTGGCCGTGACAGTAATTGAGATAAAATTCACGTTATGTTTGTAGTATTCCAAAAAATATTAAACTCACCAGTTTTATTTGCTTCTGTATCTATTAAGCCACCGTTCACTACATATAAATATATACAGACAAAAATTCCAACTCTAAGAATCATTTTCTTTGGTTTTAATACTGGCTTTTCGGATTGTACTAATACACCAAACCTACTGCATCTGCTTATAAACGAACACTAGGTAATGATACCTTATCTCTAGGAAAATATCCGCTCATTCTGTCATAAGTGTTTTCAAGGAGCACTAATTTAAGGATGGATTTCTATTATTAACTTTGACTGATTTTTAACTATTATTTTTTCTTTTAAAATACTTTTCGATAACTTTAAAAAAAGAGCTCTAGTTTCTGAAAAAAAGTGGTATAATTCTGTTTTTTTCCCTAGTTTAAAGTTCTAGAAATTTCGAACGTTTTGGAATTTCTAATAGTTCCTTCATGAAAAAAAAACAATTATTTAAATATTTCACTCACCAAAGTAAATTTTTGGTAGACGATTAGTTTAATATTTATTTTTCTAAGGAAGCCGACATTTTTTTTGTCTTATCGGCTGTTAAGAAATACTATGTATATTTTCAGGAACACCTGAGTTTTTTTTAAATTGTGTTATCTTAGAATCTCAAAAATAAACTTTGGAATTATAGCATTTATCAAAAAAATTATATATCTTACCAACATTTATAATAATTGTTGATATATTTAGAAAATGTGATATGCAGTTGGAGAGAACTGCTAATATTATGAACAACAAAGAAAATTATTACATGCACGTGCTCTTGTAGAAGAAATTGTAATAAATTAGCGAGTCGACAATTGCGCTCTTTATGTTCATATGACCCCAGAACTCACTCAGATTCATTTTCTTTATTACCAAAGTGATGATTCGTTGGTGATTTTCTCAAGACTCTAGACAAATCCTCGTAAAAGCTTTTTACGACATTGTCAGGATGGGAAATTGTAACAGCAAAATCAACCTTCTATATTTAATTTCAAGTAAATAATTATTGTTCGAACTAATTTTGTAATGGTACTCACGTACTTTCTGTGAGCCAATAAGCCAATTCCTCCAACTGATGATTTTTCATCACCACTGTAACGTAGTATATATGCTGATTTGAGGGTAAATTTTTGCACTTCTCTACATCTAACTTTATAGGTGCCTACTATGTCCTTGTTTATATAGCTAATTTTTTTTTTCCAGTCCTGTTAGTTTTTCTTCCAGCGATAAATTCTGGTGCTATAGGTGGTTATAAATAACTGTTTATTTCATTTCTGTTTCTCTATTCTTTATTGAAGGCACCCTCTATCCTTTGAGCTCTCCAACTACTACTACAGTCAAGACTCGTTAGAGGGCCAAAGACTGAAGGTATTGATTGATACAGTTCTTTCATACGGGATTTTACCATGCTGGTCAAAGTGATTAACGAGGAAAACCTCTTGCCGGTCATTGGCATGGGAATGAGTTAGTAGCTTATATATGGATATGGTGCACCAAATCCTGTAGCAGGCTATACCTTACCGAGATCGTAGATGAGTGCTACCCACTAAGAATGTCTTTTGCAATTAGAAACTTTAAAGAAAATGAACCTGATGCAGTCCTGATGAGAACTCCAAAAATGAAATTAATTATATAGTAACTAGTAAAAATTATATAGTTCAGTATATTGCCGTCATGACCAGGTGCTCTACGAGAAATGACCACAGATTTATCAGGGCAAAAATTGTCAATGCTAAACAATAGAGGAAGAAATTAACATCATAAACACAGGGTAAAAAATGAATGCACATTTAGGGTTCAGACATCAAGATGGGCCTACTTAACATTAATGAAAATAAAATGGGCGTGGGAAGTATTGAGAAAATATATAACGAAGTTACTTAATTGTTGGTACTAGCCCAGGAAATATTTGGAGCTAAATCGGAAAGCATTAAAAGGAAAATAAGCAAAGATACAGACCTAATCAAGAAAAGAAGACTATTACGAGAAAAGGTATTATTCACTAGTCAATAGAAATGAAACAACAAATTAAAAATAAATTTGAAACCGTTAGGGGAGATATTTGCTGATATAATACAAAAGATTATCGAGGATAATAAAGATATTCGTAAACATAATACATACCCCGAACAATCCACGGGTTGACGTACCGGTGGGGCTTGCGAGTTTCAATGATACAGAGGGCTAAGCCAGCGGCAGTTCAGACTGCCGGCAGGTACAACCAAGCTGGAAAGGTCTCTGTGGGTACGAACCAGACAAAGAAGAATACAACTGTACAGTGGTGCCTACACTAATACATCACTTAACACTAGGCCGTCTGCGGGCGAACGGTACCGATCCGTTGACCGTAGACGGGCGCACCCTTACACCAACACTTAACACAGGCTTAATCCCAACGTGTGGCGGCCATGCCGAGAGGATGTATGGTAACTGAGTCTTTGACGGTGCCTTTGGGAAACTGGCCGAAATCCCAAAATGGTATAGTAATTTACGCGGCCTTGCGTCGGTAAAGAGAGCGCTGCTGACGTGGACCATCCTTTCTCCCATACTCGTGGAGCATGGATGGGGATGAAGAAAATTTTTTATTAATTGAGGACTCAGAGATGAGTGAGTCCAGCAAACTATTAGAGGTGGATCTCATTGGAGAAGACTCCTCTGATAACACTCTAGTGGCTGAATCCAGTAGGATGGGTGAAAGTCCCACCGAAAAATCAGACACTGGAAAAACAGATCCTGGAAGGAAAACGCAAGTTGACCCACAGGGAAAGAAGTTTTCCGGAGCCCAAAAAAGGAAGATCCGGAAGGCACAGAAAATAGTAGAGGGGACTTGGACTGAGGAAAAACCAAAGTCAGGGCCCCAAGCCAAAAAAGAGGGGAGTGCTACCAACAGCTGCACTCGGACTCGAGTACCTCCCCTGGAGTCAAACGACCTGCGAAGAGAACCAGAAATCAAGTAGGACAGGCTGGAGCCTCTTACAGCAGGGCATTAAGTGATCTCAGGATGACGATTGTACACAGTCGTCACCCTGACTTCACAATGGGCCAGATTCAAGCTGACCTAATCCTAAACAAACTTCTAGAGATTATAGATGAGACGCCTTTTGGCAGTGGCAATCCACCACAGTTTGAGGGAAATAAGTACACAGGAGGCTATCGATGAATCACGTGTGCCAATGCCAATACAAAAACCTGGTTGCAACAATCTGTTGCTTGCACTAACAAAATATATTTCTATGGATCTTGTTGCCGCAAAAATAACAACAGGGGGAGCTGGACAAACAACTATCACTATCGGCTCAGCCGACTTCCCCTATGATGACCCGGAAGAACCACCACCAAGTGCAGTGGCAGACCTGGTGAGAGACTGCCGAGGAAATGGATCTCAGCTGATTGTTGGGTGCGATGCCAATGCCCATCACGATGCTTGGGGCAGTACCAATAACAACCAAAGAGGTAAGTCTTTGAATTCATAATGGTAAATAACTTAGACATAATGAATAAAGGCATGTATCTAGGGAGGCGAGCTGCTCTGATCATAGGTGCACAGTTTTGAAATAACGGGTATAGAACGGGAACAACTAAACTACCGGAACCCGCGGAAAACAAACTGAGGAAACTACTGCTTAGACCTGGAACAGAGACTAACGGAAATCAACAGTTCGGTAGGTAACATAATAGATGTAGAACTGAAGGCAGAATAACTAACAGAGGCCACAGTCTTAGCCTTTGAAGCTAACTGTCCTCAGATCACTCAACATTCTACTCGCAATGTGCCGTGGTGGAATGCGAAATTAGAGGCGAAAAGAGGATAAGTTAGAAAACTATGGTACCAGGCGAAAATAACAGGAAACTGGGACGAATATAGAATGGCCCTGACTGAATACAACAGGAACTTGCGTAAGGCTAAGAGAGAATCATGGAGGAAGCACTGTGAGGAGATCGAAATGACCCCAGAATGTGCCAGACCCGAAAGATACTCTCGAAGGTTACGAAATCATCAATAAACTCTTTAAAAACAAATACAGGGGAGCACACTTATACTGGGAAAGAAACAATGACTGAGTTATTCCGGGCTCATTTCCCAGGGTCAACAATAATAGAGGAATCACCGGAGACTTGGAGGACTAGAGCAGAGGTTAATACTGCTGTGAGAGCCACCAAGGACAATTGGTAAACGGCAAAAAAGGTGATTACCTATGAAAAGATAAAATGGGCCATAAACTCATTTGAACCATATAAATCGCCGGGATCGGACGGGATTTATCCAGCAACGCTACAGCAGGGACCAAACTTGTTGGTCAACAGACTTTGTTGCATATTAAGAGCTACTCTAGCCCTAGGATATAAACCTGGACAACTCAACTATTCCACAGCAAAGGCATTCAGACCAATCAGTCTAATGTCGTTTATCCTTAAAACTCTCGAGAAGCTGTTGGACAGGCATGTTAGGGATGAATTAATGGTAAACAGTCCATTTCATCAGAACCAGCATGCATTAAGAACCGGGAGATCTACAGAGACAGCGCTCCACGACTTGGTTAGCAAGGTGGAAAACACTCTGGAAAATGGAGAAGTGCTTCTAGGAGCATTCCTAGACATAGAAGGGGCATTCAATCAATTATCACTGCAATAAGGAACATCAACTTGAAAGAGACCTGTTGCAGGTGGATCGAAAATATGTTAAAATACAGAGTGATCTATATAGATCTGTATAGATCACTTTGAGAGACGCTGATGGCACGGGTGACTGGGGGGTGTCCCTGGGGTCCTCTGCCCACTGCTTTGGAACTTAGTAATGGATGGGCTTTTGCGAACCCTGAGCAGGGAAGGTCACTCTGTACTAGGATATGCAGATGACTTGGTAATTCTAACCCAAGGCAAATTTAATACAACAGTAAGAGAGAGAATGCAGCGGGCTTTTAAGGTTGTAGAAAGATGGGTAAGGCACGAAGGACTCAATATAAGTCTCCAAAAGACTGTCTTAGTCCCCTTCATAAAACGGAGGAGGATAGAGGATCTCGGTTACATCATCCTCCAAGGAAACACAGTACCAGTTTCCAGGGAAGCAAAATATCTGGGGATGATTTTAAACTCCAGACTAACCTGGAACAAGCAAGTGGAAAATATAACCAGAAAATCTGAAACAGCTCTTATGACTGTTGGAAGATTATGTGGGAAAACATGGGGTCTCTAATCGAAAATGGTACATTGGTTATACACCAGTGTTGTGAGACCAGCTATCACTTACACAGCCTTAGTCTGGTGGCCCAAGGTAATGCAGAGAACAACCATGACAGAGCTGAGCGGAATACAAAGGATCGCCTGTTTGTGAATTACTGGGGCCATGAAATCAAACCCCAATTCGGCAATGGAGTGCATTCTGGATCTGCCTCTGCTACACATAATGATTCAGACAGAGGCGAGAATGGGACTCCACCGACTAAATCACTCAACAGTAAAATCACAAAGGACGTTGTCAGGACACAAAAACATATGTAAAAAAAATCAGGAGCCCTGAGTTGGAAATAGACACAGACCATATAAATTGGAGCTACCGTTATAATATACCGTTTGAAGTCACAATAGAGGATCGAATGGCAAGTTAAAGAGAAAAACCGGAAACATTCTCGGGTACAAGTATTTGGTACCCGAAACTGCTAAAGAAATTACTCCAAATGAGTAGGAATCAACTAAGGACTATTACGGGTATAATGACGGAACACATGGCCGTCAAAGTACATCTGAATAGAATGAATCTATATAACGGAAACCTCGGCTGCAGACTATGTGGACAAGCCGAAGAAGCGGTGAAGCACATTATATGTGACTGTAAGTCATTGGAGAGATTTAGACAACAAACATTCGGGTCAGTAAGTCTGGAACCGGGAGAAATACTCGCTCACTCCTTACCTGGACTGTACAGATTGAGCCAGGGGGCTAGGTTGACATAGTGGCTGTAATGATAGGCCTACTCTGACCGCAGTGCGTCCGGCTTTAGGACGGACCCGGAAATAAAAAAAAACATAATACAGATGAGATAACTGAAGTTATCAAGGACAATAAAGATATGAGATTTCTAAAGAAAAACGCTGATATCAAAATAAATATCTACATACTCACAAATCTACAAGTTAATGTTGTATTTAATAAGGATTCAGTCCTGAGGACCGTTGATGATTTTTTACTGAGCCCTTTACAGAGACAGCGTATTTTAAAATATTTACGAGAAAATACTCCACATTCTAAAGCAAGGATCTAAAGACATTTCAGAAATAGCTATTAGTGAAATAGAATGCACTCCAGAAATTATTTAATCCTGGTTTCAAAGGAACAACTCCTACTCAATATATTATTGCCGTAATACCAATTATTAGGAGATAGTCTGAACTAACCCAGCCAATTACTAACCTATGAGCCTATTATTTCATATCTATTAGCCATTCACAGAATACACAAGGATCAAAATTCGATTTACATCAAACAAATGAACAGACGGGTTGAACATTTGTTAACCATAAATGTGCTTCTCAAAAAATCTTTAGAGTATAATGAGACCCTTTTGCTCATCTTTATTGATTTACAGAAGGTTTCAAACAAAATTCGATGTTACGAGCTTTAACACAATGCAGAATTGATCATCGATATGAGTAGTGAACATAACCCGATTCGCTCGATCCCCCCACTCCTCGACCTTGACCTTGACCTTGCTTCACCCCTCTTTGGCCCCGCCCACATGTCCTTGTCATTGACCTTGAAAGTGCACGTGTGCTTTGGCCTTGGCCTTGTGTTCAAGGTTGTGTGTGTGACCTTGACCTTGACCTTGGTCGAGACGACCTTGACTTTGTTGAAGGTCATCTTGGGTGTGTGACCTTGAAGTAGTTATTTGTGCATTGTAATAGTGTGGGATGATCTTGAAATGATTTTGACCTTGCAAATTGTTCTATAAATTGTGTGAGTCTACTTGCATTCATTCAGTGTGAAATGTCAGATACGGAACTATCTAAAGAAAAAATTATAGAGCAAGTCGGCAGAGTAATTTGTTTATATCAGAGTAATTTAAAAAGTTTGTGTGATTTTGAAGAGAAGGATCTAGCATTTTTTCCTCTCGAATATTTAAAAACTTGCGTTGATACGCTGAGTTTACGGCAAATTTGGGATAAGCTGCCAGCGTCATATCGGTGTAACAAGGAACTACAGTTAAGCTTACCCTGTTACATTCACTATGAACAAATATATCGTCATCATATAGATGGGCCACCACCAGCAATAAAAAAGTGTCGTGAATGTAAAAATGAGTGAATAATATGAATAGTGCTTTGCAAGAGACAGTAAAAAAATTGGGCGATGAGTTCACTGAAACGGCTAATAATTCTTTCAATGATGCAATGAAAAGTCGAGCAGAATGGGCGTCGCGCTATTGTGATTTGGCTTATGAATATGAAAAGGCTGCGAATGCATGTCGTAAATATTGCAGCAAAACAATAAATTTACAAGACTTTGTTCGTGAGATAAAAAAAGTTGGGGTTTAGTGACTGTTTGGAAAAACTGATTAGGTTCATTGCAGATCCGGTTGTGTTAGATGAAATTAGAGTGTAGGACTTAAGTTTAACGTAGTAGTAGTTAATATGGAAAGTTTAGTGCGAGAAATGTACGAGGAATTTCTAATTTCTGCAGCCTGTTCGGAATTTTACGCATATGAAATGCAAGATTCGGAGGCTCAGGACTTTAGTGTATTTTTTAAGTATATGGACCATGCCGAAGTGTGTCTTTTAGCTAGTATAGTTTGTAAGAATTTTCTTAGATATAAAAACAAACAATTATTATTGAACAAATTAAGGAAATTAGGTTTAGGTGATAATGTTAAACGCATAGAAGAATGGCAGAAAAAAATCAATGAATAAAGTACATAAAATGTAGTTATTTGTTTCATTATATTTTGTCCTTGAAGTTATCCTTATACCAATTTAAATGTGTGACGTCATTTGACCTTGAATACTCCTCCCACTATTTCTATCGTTAAGCTACCCCCACCATTGTTACAATTCGACCTTGAAACCCCGCTATAAAGGTTCGTGGGAGAAGAAGTGACTTCAAACAGTCGCAGATATCAGTGGCATAAACATCAAATATTGTGTTCGTGTAGTGTTCTGAAAGTGCTTTTATATTCACGGTAATTTTTGGATTTATATACCATTTTTTTCAATAATGAGTATTGCAAAAGAAACTCTAGATGAAATTAATGAAATGTTTAGCAAAGATTTCGAGGTTTTAGAGAAAAAAAAGGTTACCGAAATGATTGTAGGCAAAGTGTATAAAATTGTAAAGATGGTTTCAATGACTACACGATTTGGTAAAACTCTTTTAGTGGCTTTACACGATGACGGTGATAATAGCACATTTGAGACTTTTTTACCAAAACGTGTGGCCGAAACACTACCTGACGATATTGTAGATATTATGAGTAAAACTAAAGATAAATACACTCTAACTTATTTGGGGCAGGGCACTAGAGTTTTTGGAAACAATACTCGAACATTATTACGTTTTGGCTCATTGGAGTAAATTGTATGTAAATTGTTTGAAAAAAAGGATGTAATTAAATTTAAAATATAGTTGCACATGTCAGAATACTTACGCGTGTTCATTATTTCTGTTAAAGATGTCTGCTGATGCGACGACGACGACGACGACCGCCAACGAATGTGTAGATAGATACATATTTTGGTTGGGGAGAGAATTAAGAAATAGGGCTCACGATATGTTAGATAGCGTAAATGATTGGTCGCATATTGATGTAACCAAAGATCAATATAAGAACGAGATCAGGGATACAATCAATTTTATGGCTGGGGCACACTTGTGCGACAAATTTTTATATGGTTCCATAGACATGGATACATTTTGTGCTGAAATGGTTGAAGAAGAATTAAAAGAATACCTCGTCAATATTCCACATTTACCAGGTGAGCTTGCTGCAAAATATGAATTGGTTTCTGCAACAGCAACAGCCCAAGACGTTGACGATCGAAATAGTGTCGGATGGGATAGAATTTTGAGCAACGAAAACGAAGACATGGAAAACTAATTTTTTATAATTTTTGTATTTGTGCAATTAAATAACTGTAAATAAATATCTGTTACAATCACAGTTTTATTTTATTTCTTTTATAAACATACCAACCCAGTAGATCATAGTCAGTGTTTCTTTTTCTCAGCTGAAATATTTAATATAAGTAGGGCAAATAAAAATAAAATAGTTTAGTAAAGATTGAAAATGAGTCGAGGAAACAACACAATTGATAAATTTGGTCGTCAGAAATATAATGAAAAATATCATATATTATCTGGGCCACAAGGGATTGGTTTTAAACTTACAGCGGATGGGCAGTATGATATGGGTGGAAAAATCATAACCAACTTAGGCGAACCTAAAGATGATGACGATGCTGTGACAAAACACTTTGTTAATAGAAAGTTTTACAATTTTGCAGTTGTAATATGTGACATATTTAACAAGGATGTCCTCCCCATGATATACAAAAATAATAGTGAGCTTAAAACAAAAATTGAAGTTATGCAGAAAATACTCTATCAGCAGCCTTTAAATGACTCATTAAGCGCACTGTCGTACGACTCGACTTCAAAAAAAATCTAAAAAAAGCAGGTTAAAGAATAGGAGAACGCACTCCGAGTGGCATAGCCTTGAAGATAACATCGTAGTCGTAGTCGTCGGTGAATTGGACCTTCCCTCCAAGAATATTGAAATGTTATTTATGTGTATGATGTTTTATTGTCATTGTTTTTAATAATGAAGATTGAAATAAAAAACTTTATTTTACAATATATTGTTTATTTATTTTACATTTTAAATAAAAAATATAGTCATACAATATGTTATTTAAACAATATTAGCTTTATCTATCCAAGAGTTGAAGTGGTTGGGAAATCCTAGCCATTTGACAAATAATTGTTCGATGTGATTTTTCTTGCGTTGTCTAAGGACCTTTTCTACTAGATAAACGTCAGGACTGCTTGTTTTTTGTAGTTCTGATTCGTAAAAACACCCTCTTATAGGCTGACCTTCTAACGATTCCAACAAGTAAGTAGGTGGATTTGTAACGTTAACTTTTACAACTTTAAACAATTCGGTTGACCAAGAGGGCGTATATCCTTTCTCGAATAAGCTTTTGTACTTGCTAATACGCACAATGTCACCCATGGAAAACTTAAATTTTTTAGGTACAATTTTTAAATAATCATATGCTTTAATATGTGTTTTTTCTTGCACGTCTGCAGGCTTCATTCCAATGGTGCGATGTTTCGAATGGTTATAGGTTTTTGTTACTGCCGATAATATATGTATTCATTTGTAAGATCCTCTTGTCGAGAATTGTTTATATAAATTATTTTTTAAAGTCCTTATGACTCGCTCAACAATTGCAGCTTTCTTTGTGCTGTAAGTGGAATAATGATTTATATTATATTTTTTCATCAGGGCTTGAAAGTTTGTATTATAGAACTCCTTTCCTTGATCACTTTGCAGATTTGTTGGTGTATATGATGCCTCTTCAATGATGCTTTTCATCGCATTAGTAACTTCTATACCAGTCTTGTTTTTTATGGCTTTGGTATAGACAAATTTCGAGTAACAATTTATACAGACCAAAATATAACGATAACCATCGTTTTCATCAGCATACTGTTGCATTTCAGCCAAATCAATTTGCCACAAATCTCTGTATCCTTTTATTATCGTGCGCCGTCTTACAAAATTTTTTCTAGCCGTTCTATGTAGTTCATTAACAATCTTGATTTTTTCCAGACTGGGCTCTATTTTATTAGTAATACTAAAGGTTTCAGATCGAAGGAAGAACTGAATAATATCATTAAATATTGAGCTTAATATATTATATCTTCTTCTCGTAATTCCTCTATGATTGACATAATTTCATTTTCGTGTCCAGTGTGACCGGCCATTTTGGAACTCCACAACAAACGTAAACGATCCACCAACTCTTTAGCTTTGTTCCAGTAGACATATTGAAATTTTTTCGAAGATAATTTCTTTTTTGTGGGTAACTGTAGTTTTTCCGAGAGATTTTTTCTTGTAATAGTACCACCTAATTTTGTGCCCATTATCAGAGGTTTAATAATTCGTAAATATTTGTTCCATCTGGTCTCCCGTAAACCATCACTTTTTTTAAAATTGTTGTAGACAGCATTCGTTGATTCCAAAATTTCCTTGTACGTTGAAAGTACATTATCACTTAATTGTTGTTGTTCCTTGCCTACACTTGGGGGTGTTTTAAGAAATAACAAATCATAAAGTGTCGGTGATCCACCATATTCTGCAATATTTTTCCCTTTTTTGTATAAGACAATATTTCCATTTCGAAAACGCACCTCTAAATTACCAATAAAATTTTTGTTATGATCTGTTTTTGAACCAAAACGTACACCATATACAGTATCGTATAGAGATGGTTTCGAACGTAATCCTTTCAGGTGTGCGTTTAAAGTATCGGAAGTTGTGGTGTCAGCGGATGCGAGAGATGTATTAGTTGATGTCGAGGGTGTATCAAACACCGATTGGCTAATATCTTCTTTTGAAATGCGATGCTGCTGCTGCTGCTGCTGAATAGGTGTGGAGGTTTGAAAGGAATGTGTAGGTTGGGGAAAACCTGATATTTGAGTCGACTGCACTGATGTACTGAGACTATGTGGCTTTGTAGCTGGATAATGTTGTTGCTGTTGTTGTTGTTGTTGTTGATGTTGTTGTTGCTGCTGCTGACGTTGCTTAACCACATCAGATATAGTTGTCAACGGCTTAGAAATGGGTTCGTAAAATTTTTCCAATTCCACAACATTAAACTCTTTAGCCGCTTTAATTTGTTTAAATTTTTTTCTGACGGCATTGGTAGCTTCCACTAGTTTACGTTTTAAGTCGATCGCGTTATTCATGATGTTAACAAAGGACGTTTCAACAATCAAATGAGCATTTTCTCTTATTATTACAGTAATATATAGCTATCAAATCCTTTGCGGTATCTTCCCGATTTCACATCACTGTCTTTATCAATTACTAAAAATCCATACTTATTATCCCAACATTTTGAGCACATTTCTTGAAATTGAGTAAAAGTTAGATCCGGTGAAACGTGGTCGGAAAATATGTGTTTCATATTCAACTCATCTTGTTTAAACATAATAATAAAATTGGCGTTGTCTCGCACAAGCTGTTTAGGCACTCGTGAATATGTTTGCGCTAGGTAAAAGGAGTCGATATTTTTATGACGTCCCATGCTAAAGTACGATCTTATAACATCTTGTTTTTCACATATAACATCATCAAAGATAAATATAGAGTTTGGTTTTGCATCGGACGGTACCACAATATTACTGGAATCACTAAAGGCATAGTAGCCTAAACCTTTGATGGGCGCTAAAATTTTCCTTAAATACTCATATTTCGGTTGATACAGAGATTTCGAGTAAATATAGACATTTTCGAAACGTAGCCCAAGGGGGTGTGTAAGCAGCGAAATCATGACATTAGTTTTTCCACAATTGGATGGACCAATTAACAGGCCGCGAATAGAGGAAGGAAGTAAAGGACCGTGTCTCTTCATTATCTTCTTTTCAAATCCAAGTCCGACTTTTTCATCGAGATTGTCAATAGGAAGTTTTTGTTTAAGATCGATAACGCGCATCTTAGGAAAATTTGATATTTTATAGGCAATTTTTCACAAAAACTGTCATTCAGATGCCGAGCGTCAAACGAAGTGGACGGTCTCACGTTTCCAACAAAACTGGATACGGTATTGTGAATTCGTTAATAAATAAATTACCATTCGAGGTACACATTCCTGGTTATCAATATTGCGGACCCGGAACAAAAGTAATAAAACGTGTAACAAGAGGTGATCCAGGCATTAATGCTTTGGATGCCGCATGCAAAAAACACGATTTAGCCTATTTACATAATAAAGACAACATAAGTGCGAGACATCGAGCGGATTACGAGCTCGAACAAAGTGCTTGGAATAGAGTAAAATCGAAAGATTCCAGTTTAGGTGAAAAAACAGCAGCTTGGTTAGTTACAAACATTATGAAAGGAAAACAACGTTTTGGTATGGGTGTACCATCATCATTATCAACAAAAAAAACATCTAGTAAAGGCACGCGTCATACATAAAGGAAAGGTGTTAATAAAAATCGACATGTTCGGAAAGCCAGTTTCGGAACAGCTATTCGACAAGCAGTTCGAAGGGAATTATTAAAAGCCGGAAGTAAAAATGTGTTGGAAAAAAATGTCATGAATGCATCTAAAATAGCTCTGTCGGCAGCACGTAGATCGGTAAAAGCGGCAGGTGGCAAAAGGAAGGTTCGTACACCGAGAATAATACCGATTCCTAAAACTGGTGGAATATTACCATTAATACCAATTTTTGCCGGGTTATCAGCTTTGGGTTCATTAGCCGGTGGGGCAGCGGGAATTGTGCGCGCCATAAAAGCAGTAAAAAAAAGCAGCGAAGATAAAACCGGTGCCGGCCTGTATTTAAAATCGAAAGGAAATGGTTTGTTTCTAAAGCCATATCGTAAAGGTATGGGATTATTTTTAAATCGTAGATCAAAAAACTAATTGAATCCCTACCTCGAAGACCACTATCTAACATCGATATAGAAAAATATGCCAAAAAGAAAAGAATAGGACACTTTCGAGGCGTTTATATGAGGGATTTATTACCTAGACAAGGTCCTCGACGTTACGAAGCAGCAATAGTGAATTTGGATAGTACGCGTGGTGCAGGGACTCATTGGGTAGCTTATAGAAAAAATAATTCTAAAGTAACATATTATGACAGCTTCGGCGATTTACCCCCACCGATCGAATTGGTACGATATCTACAAACGGGATCGGAACCATCAAAAATTATTTACTATACATACGATCGTCAGCAGGATTTTGGAACAGTCTGGTGTGGACATTTGTGCTTAAAGTTTCTTGTCGAATCATCAGCGTAAAAGATGTCATCATCATCATCGTCACCATTAACACCGCAAATGGATCGCAATAACTATACTAAAATGTTGCAATCACTGAAAGCATTTCATCTAGCCGGTGGATTAAGGAAAATGACCGTGAAACAGTTAGAAAACATGCCCAAGGAAGTAATGATTGCATTAGCCCCAAATGAAATTCCATTCGTTTGGGAAAAGTTGCCGGATCACCTTAAAAGCGATATCGATATATTAAAATATCAGTGCGGTTGCAAACATTATTTCAGCAGCAGCAGCAATTTAAACGAGGTTATGACTGATGAGGATCTTACGGCTAGAAAAATATTTTGTTGTTATTGCAAAATCAGCGATGTGCGCATAAAAGCAGAAAATAGCATAAAAACATCACTATCTAATGCAGTGAGAAAAGGTGTGAAGATGAATCTTTTTAAATGTTGCCGCTAAGAATAAAACCGAGATGTGTGATGTTTTAATGGTTAGTCATGTCTTATACGTTCACACTAACAGGACACTCGAGCGTCTTAAGCGCCGATTTTTATCCACCAGTCGAATTAAATAGAGAAAACAAATATGGTCTGGCATTGCTGGGATTTTACACATACAATTCAATTTTTAATGTGGACGAAAGCAACAATAAGTTTGCCTACATGAAGGAGGGTTACACCACCGAGCCGATACAATTGCAGATTCCACCTGGGGCCTATGAAATAGATGAGATAGGTAAAGCTATGTCGGAGGCTTTGAGGATTTCAACTGAAGAAAAGAACGATGGAATCTTTTACTTGGTCGCTAATAATAATACGCTGAAATGTGAACTGAAATCCCAATATACTATAGATTTCCGGGGAGAGGCGAGTATCAGTAAAATGTTAGGATTTAATCATACAGTGTTAAAAAGCGACAAAAAGCACGAATCAACCGAGATGGTGGAAATAATGAAAGTACGCATCATACGCGTAGATTGTAATATAATTTCCGGAGCATATATGAATTCGGTGGAAGGTCATACCTTGTTCGAATTCGATATCGACGTGGAGCCCGGTTACAAAATCAGTAAAGAACCACAAAATAATATTTATATGCCGTTAATGCCGGCAGGACGTCAGTTTATCGACAACATTACTCTTCGCATCTTGGACGATAGCGGTGATCTAATCAATTTTCAAGGCGAGAAAATAATCGTGAAATTGGAACTGAAGAAACTTTCATAGAAATGGGTTTTTGCTTCAATCGTCAATTGTGTGTGCTGTCGACTAAGATGGGGGAACCGCCGAAACATAATAAAAGTAAAAGAAGAGTTAACGTCAAGGTTAGTCGTCGTCCAGACGTTAGATCACAAACATCTCAACAGTTATCTGCCGAAGACTATAAATTTTTAAAATCAATCGGTCTTAAAGTGCGAAAATGATTTCCACCACCAGCGATAAAATAGAGGTTTTCTCCGAGCCCATCTTGGACAATTCCATTATTAGTCTAGAAGAGCATACGTATAAACCATACGGATCTCCATCATTCAACAATTCGGATGAAGTCCGTATCCCCATTAATTTTCAAGATATTATACTGGATATCGCCGAAAGTTACATATATATCGAAGGAAAATTTAAACCCATAGACGCAACGAAAAGATGTTTTTTATCAAATAATGCCCTCGCATTTTTGTTCGATGAAATTCGCTACGAGATGGGAGGTGAGCAGGTCGCCGTGGTTCGTAAACCTGGAGTTACGACGACATTAAAAACCATGGTTTCATTCGGAAGTTTGCAACAAAGATCTCTCATGACGTGCGGATGGGGTCTCGACGAAGCAAACCAAGATATCGTAGACACGGCAAGTAACGTATTCTCCGGGAAATTACCCTTAAAATATCTTATGGGATTCGCCGAAGATTACGCAAAAGGTGTTTTCAACGTAAAACAAGAGCTTATTATGATTATAGCTCGCACTTTTACAAATTGTTACGTCGGCGAAGTAGAGGCAGAAATTAGTATCGACAAAATCGAATGGAAAATTCGTCACATCATTCCAGACGACAAGCAAAAATTGAAAATACTGTCTCGCATTAATAAAGGAGGAAACAACGCCAGTATTCAAATGGCATATCGTAAATGGGATCTGTACGAATTACCAGCTTAAAGGCAAACATCTTCCGACGTGTGGGCCTTGAGAACGAGTACAAGTCTGGAAAGACCGCGCTATATAATCGTCGGGTTTCAAGACAGCAATAATTGCGACAAGAAAGAAAAAAACGCAACCCAGTTTACCCACGCCGACGTATGCGACATTAGACTGTATCTGAATTCAACCGTTTATCCATACGAAAGATGGAATTTAGATTTCGCCAAGAAACTGTACGCAGCAGCCTATTACAATTACGAAAACTTCCAAAGCAGCTACTACGGGCGCGAAATAAACGATCCGATGATAACGTTCGCGGAATATATGAAAAACCCCGTTTTTATTATCAATTGCAGTCATCAACCAGAGGCGATTAACTCATCGACAGTGGATGTAAAATTGGAGTTCCAAACGAGAAAGAATAAATTCCCCAAAGACACTAAAGTGTACGCATTAGTTATTCACGACTCATTTTTTAGTTATAATGTATTAAACGGTTCGGTGACCAATAAATCTATATTTTAATGTATCTATTATATGTAACACAAAATAATGTTCTTGAATCAATAAATTTGTAATGAGTGAAGTAGTAGTTTTATATTTATTTGAAACCCAACCAAAAAAAAAAGCTGGCGGAAAAGCCCGCTCTTTAAGAAAAGAGTACGGGAATTTAGAAAATGGTGGTTTATTAAGTGGAAAAAAGAGCTTAAATAACACAAGAAAAAATTTTTAAGGCAAAATATGAAAACAACGATTTAGAAAATTTGTAGGAAAGTAACGGTTAGGAATAGGGAAAAAAGTTATGAGAAAAAATTATAGAGCAAATCGAGTACTATAAGCAAGCATTTTTCTCGATAGTAAAAACGTAAAAAAAAATTTTTTCAAAAAAAAATTGAAAATGGTGAATGCGCGCCAAAGTTGAAGTTTTGGAGCAAAATGATATTAGGAAATTAGAAAGAGAATTTTTTTCTACATATGGTAGTACTTTTCAAAATTCGGAAAGATGAAATTTTAAGAAAAGGGTTATAATAAGTTAGTAATTTGGATTTTTTAAAGCGCTGTAGCTCGGGAACCGTTCAAGATAGAAAAAAAATAAAAGCACTTTGATAGCCCAAAATTTTGAGGAGAATGCGATGGTGTAAAAAAAATTATATTTTTTTTTTTTTTGAAAATGCTGAATACGCGCTAAAGTTGAAGATTTAGAGAAAAACGGTATTGGGAAATTAAAGAGAGAATTTTTTTCTACATATTGTAGTATTTTTGAAAATTCGAAAAAATGAAATTTGAAAAAAAGGGTTATAGAAAGTTAGTAATTTGAATTCTTTAAAGCGCTGTAGCTCGGGAACCGTTCAAGATAGAGAAAAAATAAAAGCACTTTAATTACCTAGAATTTTGAGTAGAATACAATGGTGAAAAAAAAATTTGGAAAATCTTAAAAATGACAAAAAATTTAGATGAAAAAATTGAAATTCTTGAGTTAGGAGGCTAGGGCCGCCGAACGGGAGTATGTGGAAGTTGTAGGGGAGGGTTTTTTTTTTTTTTTTTTTTTTTTTTTTTCTAAGGCCACCACCACCTACCCCAACCTCCCACCCGCGGAGGGAAAAAAAATCGATTTTTGATGGTTTCAGAGCGATTGCGCGGCTCCTTCACCATTTTTTCGCAATTTTTGAGGTATCGATTTTTTTATTTGCGGTGACAGAAGTTCGGAAATTTTTTTTTTGGATTCTAGAGAAAATTTCCCACAATATATGTATTTTTCCAATTTTTTATCGTCAACCGTTACGACGCCAGAGCCCATCCAAAATGCGATGAAAAAATTTTTTTAATATTAGCGAATCGGGAAAAATAGTGTGATATACTTCAACTCTTCCTTATTACGATTCCGTCAAAACATTTTCAAAATTTTCCTTACCTTGCCTGAAAATAATTAAAATATATGCATAATTTGCATTTTTTGTAAATATGTAGCAAAGTAATGGTTAGAAATATCAAAAAAATTTATTTGAAAAAAATGTAGAGAAAGTCTAGTACTATATGCTAGAAAAGTGGAGGGGGGTAGTTTGTGTCCATAACAGAGATACGGTGAGTTATAAAATCATATTATTCTCAAACTTATATAATGCATATATGCACTCCACCTTACCCCCTCCAACTTTTTGAATGTATATAGAGGCCGGTATTAGAATTATTTCATCATTACACATTCGATCGGCAAGATGGAAGATATACCAAAAAGGATCATTGGCATTGTCAGGCCATTCGTGCCCGGCAAAATATGCAAGTGTGAGGAGTGCGGGGGTACCGCACCAGGAGCGGCACCTTCGGCACCGCCTGCAACGCCGACACCACCAGCGACGACGACGGTGCCGCCAATGAGAAGACCAAGGGCTGCACCTAGGTCGGTGTTAATATCGTTGGGTATTACTCCACGGTAGGCACCCCACCCTCCCCCCAGGCCCTTTTAGGGCCACAAAAACGGTCCTTTTCAGGACCACATTATATTTTGATCGTAGTTTAGTAATCGTCACTTATAGGGCGAGATATTCGTTTAACGACGATTTGTCTCGTAGCTTAAGTGCCAAGTTATATGCTTGAGAACCTATGAAAATGTTAACAGTTCAAACAAGGTTTCTATTATTTTTTTTTGTAATGTATTCTTCACAAAATATTAAGAATAAGTCTTATTGTCTAAACAAATCTAATTCCTTATTTAAAGTTTTTGAAAAAATCAATAATTCCATAAGTTCTCACCAATACATAACATTTAGAATCCGTTGGTGGGGTGGGGGTAGTTCTATATATATGAGACTGGGCCAGTTACACAGTCATATATTCATCAACCCTCATACGATGAACATGGAGGAAGAAAGACCCGCCAGCCGAGGCTCATCCATCTTTAGTGATGACACCGTAGCCGACAACGTTGGAGACCTGCAAGTCTTCGACGACGACGACGAGGTGGATTTTGAAATTGACGTCCTACGTTGGGACGACTTGGATGAGCCGATTCCGCTAGTATATGACCATGATCCGGGTCTAGTGGAATTAGACGATGCGGGCGATTGGGTCTTACAAAGACTCGAAACTCCGTCGCCGCAGCCAGAGCCGGACTCGACGGAAGATGCGGTGCTGGAAATTCCAGCATCACCAACACCCGACGACCCACAAGGCCCCTGCGATTCGTCAAGCTGGTGGTCGACCAGCGAGGATGGGGCACCATAAGCCCACACTCTCCCTGGCCCTTTTTAAGGGCACACAACGGTCCTTTTCAGGACCACAAAATACTTTGATCGTAGTTTTAGTACATATTAGTACTTTGTTACTAATATTGTATGTATAGAATATACAATATTAGATACAAAGTATTAAAACTTTAAGTGCTGGTGGAACCCAGCTAAATCGTTCGTTCGTATTTGAGACCACAAACAACTTTTGGTCTCAATACGTAATACGACATTTGTTTTCACCCCCCACCATTAATTTGTCTCTATATATACGACCACCAATACTTATTACAATCATTTTAGTTCAACATGTCAGCGACTCAACAACAACAACAACAACAACAACCCATCCAATGCCCTGTGGTAGATTCTACCACAGAGAATTGTTTGGAGTGGGAGCCGAACGATCCTAGATGGGATGAACTTTGGCGGTTCATCATCGAATATACAGAGGATAGCACCACCACCCCCGCTGATGATGACGGGCCGTGCGACTCCACAACTCAATAAAAGAGTCGCATGTTTTACAACCAAACGGTCCTTTTCAGGACCACAAAATAATTTGATCGTGGTTTTAGTTGGTTATAATACTTTGTAACCAATATTTTATGTTTTTTTTTTCATAAAAACATACAATATTGAGATACAAAGTATTAGAAGTTCTGGCGACAGAACCTTAACTTCATAAACCGAACCATGTTTTAGCATACTTGTAAATATTATCAGAAAATATTTACAACTATTGCTATTGCGTAATTTTAGTGGATTATTCACTCTTTTTTTTATTACCTAATATTATGTGGGACAGGGTCTATATGAAATAACACACAAAAATAAATTTTCAAGTCATTTTTATTCTCATTATAAAATATAAAAATTTGATCAAACACTTTTTTTATTAACTACAATATATATATATATATATATATATATATATATATATATATATATATATATATATATATATATATATATATATATATATATATATATATATTTACAAACTTAATACTATAAATTAAAAGCTAATATCTACAACTACCTAACACCTACTACATAATTTATTAAAGTCCTCTAATTGTCTTTTTAACCGCGCAGATTTCACCTTTTTTATCTCTAATTGTTTTTCAAGTTCTATAATGTCACTGTCACACTCGTCCACTTCTTTCACTAAGCGTTTTTTCATTTCGTAAATGTCTGTCAATTTGGTCTTCTGAGAGTTGGTGAAGTCTTCGACCCACTCCGGTTGTGATGGCTCGGAAGAAGACGCGGTTTTATTTGGTGAAGACGATGACGACGACGACGACGACGAAGCAGCGGAAACTTCATCGCCTTCAAAACAACGCTTAAACCGCTTCTTCATGGGTTTCCGGCACCCCAATATCGGCGACAGTGGCGCTGGCGCTGGGGAAGACTTCACCTCCGACACTATTTCATTCTCTACGCTGGCCGGTGTTGGTGGCGTTGGTGGTGTTGGTCCATCGGGGCCTTCTATGACTTCTACTTCTACTGACAATGGCTCTTTTGGTGCTGTTTTTAGGAAGTCGGGTAATGGAACAGGGGTGGAGGGACGCTTAAAGTTAAACTTTTTCTTCTTCCCTTGTCCCACACCTTTAATCGCCGAATAAAATGTTTTTTTATCGGCGATTTCCGACTTCCGCATAGTCAAGAGCTTTTTCAGTTTCGAAGCTTTCGGAGAAGATTCCCTAGGCCGCGATGCTTTTCGCACAACCACATCACTAATCACATTTATCTTTGGCTCCTTCTCCTCCGTCCAGCATTCGAGGAATTGCGCTGCCGACTGAACTAACTCTTCGTCGCGACCATCGTTGAGGGCTCTGTCTTCGGCATCTTCATGCTCCACGCCATTCCAGTTCTCGAACACCCCCGGACTTAACACTTCTAAACCACTCATGTTATCCAGCATGCCTTGCTGTGAACCGCAGCTCACGTCAAGAGCATCTAAAAGAGACCGTACACTAGACATTTTCGATATTCAAACTCACACAATTAACTTTTTCTTAGCACTGTACTGTTTGCTGTTCTGACGAACTGTGAAGAGCTCGAGCCAGCAAGTCTGCTTTTATGCCCATTTCCCCCACTACACCGCCTTTATTCTTTTTGTTCGATGCATTAAGTATAATATTTAAACTTGTCAGATGCAAGGCCAAGGCCAAGGCCGACGTAACCGGCAATACCAGGTTCGTTTTCAGGGCTGTAATTTTCATGGATTTTTTTTTTGTCCCTGTCAAGGTTATTTTAAAGAAGCATATAAATATAGTACTAAACTTGTTAGATGCGAGGCCAAGGCCAAGGTCAAAGTACCCGTCAATGTCAGGGTCGTTTTCGAGGTTGTAATTTTCAAGGATTTTTTTTGGTCCTGTCAAGGTTATTTTAAAAAGTAATACATAATTAGAGTACCGCGATTGAAAAGTACAACATATTCAAACATCATGTTGCCAACCGATGAACAACCTAGTGAAGCAGCCAAAACATACAGTCATATACCAAAAGCTTTTTATTTAACTTGTCATCATTGTAAAAGACTAGGTATCTGCTGGCGAAATGATCTTACGTACGACTTCAACTACATTGACCTTTTCAGGGTTAAATTTGTACAATGCGGCTTTTGTGGACTAGTTTACTACCAGTTCAAGGACATTAATGAACGTGCCATCCAGAGAAGAAATTGGGTCATAGAAGAAGCTTACCTGTACAGAAGAAATTAACATGTATTTTATTTCTTAATTTTTAATTTTTTTGTTTGTTATTTTTTTTTATTTTTTTTTTAATAATAAAAAGTAAACTCAATCTTTTGTTATATTTTAATTTTTTTTTCAATAAAACAATAGTAAAATGAATCTGTATGTGTATTTATTAAACATCACCTAAAATACGTTTTGCAATCCATATTTTTCTGCAGAGTCCGTTTATTAATGAAATAGAACCATATATTAGGGTGAAATCTAATGGTTTCAAATCAGTCTCACATAACAATGTCAGAAGTAAACACTATTGATAAGTTCGGTCGCAAAAGAAAATTTAAGGATTTTAACTTTATGCGAGGTCCTTCAGGAATAGGTTTTAAACTTACACCTAATGGAGATTACGACATGGGAAGCAAAAGATTGTGCTATTTAGCAGAACCTCTTGAAGGAGACGATGTGACCACACGAAATTATGTTGATAATAACCTTGCTCAGTGTGTGCAAGATACGCAGAAAGCTTTTCATGACTCAACAATTGTTATTAAAGATATATTCAGAAACCAACTTGAAGGTTACGTACGCAAGAAATTAATTGAAACCGGTCAAGAACTTAGAGGATACATTGATGATACTGTTATTGCAATATATGAACTTAGGCAAGACGAACTGCGTGATGAACTTAACTCTAGAATGTTGAAAATTGAAAAGACTATGGAGGATCTTGTCAGCAAACCTGTTTCACATTAAACATTTACTCGTAGACCTGTGCGTTTAATTTACTATTAGACAAAATTTTCAACAATAACTTTTACAGTTTGTTATTTGTCGACACTTCATTATATTTATAATTTTAAAATAAAGGTTCAATAAAAAAGCAATCAAGTAATGAATACATGTTTTTTATTTAAAAAAAAAAAAAAAAAAAAAATTACAATACTATCGTTACATATTAATGTTGTATGTTTAATAGAAATAATAAAAACAATACAAATAATGAAATATGGATTTTCCAGATTACGTGCTGTCCTGACTTAGAAATGATTCCAACACGGTGACTAAATTTGCTAAGTTTTCTTCCGGGTCTGTTTTGTAAAAATCTATGTCTGCATGCCCCCAAGGTAGAGTTTTGGTTGAACTGGGAATTACATAACGTTTATCATCGCTATGTGACAATGCTACTTTATTTATTATGTTGGTATAAATGTTATGTAATTCACTTCTAAATGTCTTCATCTTTCTTAATATCAAACCACCCCGTTCAACAATTCTTTGATAGTCTTCCTGATGAAGGTCTTTCTCGATAACACATTTTTTGATACCTTTGGCTTTTTTTAATTCATTATTAATGGACTTTACATAATAAGCCTTCGCGCCGGTACCATAAAAACTTATTATCGGATCACCAGGAAACTCATCTTTCATTCTACCAACTACAGAATTACTTTTAATTATGTTGAAATTATTAATTTCGGGGTAATTTGATGTATCGAATTTTTCGGGGTTTTCTGATATAGTTTGATAAAAGTTTTCCGTATACACTTTTAATATAAGCGAGTCAGTATCGGTGTAAAGTAACGAAGCATCATCGCCAAACTTGGATTTAATAAAATTATAATAAAAATCGTATATTACAGTCTTTGATATATCTAATATGGAAAAACCGATATAAATTGGTTTATTGTACAATATTTTAACTTTATTCATATGTATAGCAACAAAGTTCTCGGTAAATATCGAGCTACTATTGAAATTGGGGCGGGATATTAGTGCTCTAGCTCCATTTCTGCCTACACTGTTCTCCCAATGTGTTACTAATTTTATATCCTTTCGATTTTTCACATTTTCCATAGTTTTACCAAATATCGCATTATTTTTTAATTTAAAAGTGTCCTTCGCAAATTTTGTGGTGGCCTTGTTACGTAAATTGGTATTAAAATCAATATACGATTTTAGCCATTTTGATTGCTTAAACTGTAATACTCGATGGGTTTGCATTACCACTAAGCCGTTGGCGATGGCTTGTTTTAAAGTTCTATAGTGTACAATGTATTTTTTTTTATCTTGTAAATTAGGAATTAATTTCGGTAATTTAGCGTTTTCTGTTGGCGGTATGATATTTTCTACTAGAAATGGAAGATCAGAATGTGCATCATGCAACTCAGTCGGATAATGCACATCCACTTCCAAAACGTAGCCATGTAAACTATCATCACCAACAGCCATAATATTTAAATCCAGAATTTCGCGCTCGCTTAACCATCGAAAACCACCATATGGTAATGCTTGTGACATACTATGACCATATAGATTTGTAGCATCAAGGTATGTTATAAATGAAGAAGGTTTTGTTGGGTCATAGTCTGGTAAAAAAATATTATTAGCGATGTGCTTCCTTTCTGTACACTGGCTTATGCCGCCGCGTATACCTTTCTTAAAAAAATGTATCATGTCTATATCAGTTAAGAGCTCTAACTCTACCTTAGTCATACGTAGCATACAATCAAATGATAAACTTGGAAGGGTATAGTAATGTGCTGGATCAAGTTTATCGAATTTTAAACAATTATTCCGAAATTGCTCAAAAACATCACACAATAGCAACACATCTGATTTTAAATACACGTCCGAATAGTCCCCCAAAGTTTTACACCCAAACAAGCGCCATACTTCTTTTGCTCTTCTATAGCTTTCATCGCTAATATGTTCTTCCCGTAAATTATCATAAAATTCATCTTTACTTGGAAGACATGTATTTTCCATTTTTTCTATAGAGTCAATAAAGCTATAGGGAAAAACACCCTTTTGACGCATCAAATTAAATTGGTTGATATTTGAAAAATGTTTCCGCGTTTCAATAAAATCGTCGTCGTTTAAACCGCTGCCTAAATTTTCCAAAGACGTTGACAGAAATTTAAAACTATCAATAAATCGCAACTTTAAATATTTCCTCTTGACTTTTCCACATTTACTATCAAAATAATCGTGCACATAAATGCTTTTGGTAAATGATATGTACTTTTCCTTACTTTGAGCCAAAACACCAATTTTATCCCCATATTTACATAACTCTTTTATAAATAAATGGCTGTCGTAGCCGCTTAAGTTATGAAATATGATAGGGATAAAAGAGGGTAATTTATAATTTAAATTACAAACGGAATGTGCAGCACCAAATCTTTTTGCACCAGTTATGTGACAGTGGTCTCGTACTTTAATCTCACCCTCTTCAAAAGGGCCTTCACATATACCACATATTTTAGCATCATTAAACTCCTTTTTTTCTTCAGGCGTTAACGGTTTCATAGGCTTAATGTCTTTTAAATATGTGTTGTATAGAGCCCTTAAATCACACTCGATACGATCCACAAAGACTTGAGCTGCATTATTCCCCCGAAATAGCTCAAATTTCGAAAGTGAGTCGTCAAAAGAGCATTTAATTAAATAAGCAAAAGAATATGGTTCATGTTTAAAACTTTTTACAGTGTAAGAATTTTGTGGGTTTGGTTGTACCGTTTCAACGGGTTTTAAAACAGATTCGAAATCTGCATAAACCACGAATGGAACGCGCATTTGCTTTTCTATACCCTCGAATTTTAAAATATTTTCCGGCACACTCTTTCCAAATTTATCGATTTTTAAATCCACTGAGGGTGTTTGCGTGAAAATGTGGTTACAATCGTAGCGTTGATGTAAAGTTAAAGCTGACGGTGTACTAAAATAAATGAGGCAACCATCACAGAAATATATTTTATGTTGTTGACAACTAATTTGACTTGAAACTAAACGTGATAAATCCCGAATCCAACAATAATGACTCTTTGAACAAGTCGTATCACAAAAATGTTCACCGCCATCTTTACTACTACAGTCTTTTGTAATTAACAATAAATTTACATGCCTATCCAACTTTTTTGACGCATACCTCAGTGGACCAATAACTTCATGTATTACTTCATTATTTTCATATTTAGATTCCAGACCGTATACGTTAATTGATATGTTGTTCATTTCCTCAAATTTTTTAATGTCACGTAATTTTACTGGAAAATCCATACCTGTTACATTTAGCACTCTAGAAAAATGGGGGTAGGATGTCTTCTGTGAAGGCTCTGCTGTTGGAGGAAACAATGCTGATGTTACAGCCCACGCAAAGCAAAATTCGTCCTGGTTAATCACATTGACGACAGCTCCTTTCTTTTCAATAGAACACGGCAACTTGATGTATGATGAGCCACCCATAGGCATATACTTGTTGATACCAACTTCCAAGTATAAAATTCGCACAAGAGCCCATCCTATAACAAGAAAAATAATATATAAAAATCAGTTTAATATATCGGGTTTTGATTTTTCCATACCTGAATCTTTCTCCTGGAACTCTGTCGCCTGCGTTTTTATTAATTCGGTGAAAGAATGGTAAACGGCATCCAAATCACTTTCTACACTAATTATTTGATTAGCAGTGTTGAAGGATTTTTCACTGAATATTTCTTGTGATGGAAGCATGTACTCGCCAACAGCTGTCATGTTAACTTTTAAAGCATGATGCACACGCAATAAATTATTAACAAGTTCCACCACCTTGGATTTAATGTCTGCAAAGAACATTACGTAATCGGAATGCTCCATATCACTGCTAACCCGATAGGTTGCAATTCTCCTTTTGAAGGCACATTGAACGAGTTGCACACCATGACATACCGGCAAACATGAATTATTTTTATGTTGTTGTGTTCGTTTATGCACCGACATATGATTTATTGGAACATCTACATTACATGTAGCGCAATTAATTAGCGGAATCGTCGATGTATACTCTTCAATTCGGAGCCGTTTTCCTCCAGGCACTTCATTAAATCTCGCCGCACACGATTCTCTTTGATGACGTCTCATATTATAAATATTAGTAAACTTAGAACCGCAATTTTCACAAACATATGCCATGATTTGTCAAATATTAACACATGTACTACCTATACAAGTCAGAGCCAACTGATGAATGAAACTGCCCCATACCTTATATAAAACCATTCAAGGTCACCCCCAACCACGTAACATATCTTCAAGGTCACACATCCAAGATGACCTTCAACAAAGTCAAGGTCGTCTCGACCAAGGTCAAGGTCAAGGTCACACACACACAACCTTGAACACAAGGCCAAGGCCAAAGCACACGTGCACTTTCAAGGTCAATGACAAGGACATGTGGGCGGGGCCAAAGAGGGGTGAAGCAAGGTCAAGATCAAGGTCGAGGAGTGGGGGGATCGAGCGAATCGGGTTATGTTCACTACTGATATGTTGAGTTGATAAAGCGTATCTATAAAGACGCAACATCAACTCCATATAAACATTAACAAATATCTAGTGTAAAATGATAATATGTAACTTAAATTGTTCACAGCACTGTTAGAATTCGCATTCAAAAAACTGAACGGGGCCAAACTGAGGGTCAATATTGATAGAATCTGCCTCCACCGCTTACGAATGGCAAACGTTATTGTACCGACCGTCTCAACTCAAAAGCCTTTGACCCAGTGCACATGACTGGCTAGCAGTTATACTGAGCATAAATATTTTCAAAGCGATTTATTAAGAGGGCATTTCGTCCGTCATCTTTGCAAATTTATCTGTCATTCATAACTAGTTCCAATGTTTTATACTAGATGTCGCCTCTATGCGGAACAAAAACAGTACATTTCTTCGCCTAAAATACAGTAAATTCTATTTTGTAGAAATCTGGAAAAAGTAATTTTCGTAGTAAAGATAGTGAAACCTAAGTTAAAGAATTTTCTATTGATGTGTTATAAAACATTATTTTAGATCTTCGGTTAAACCAGAATTTAATGTTTTTTGATCATTTTCTAGCACAGAAAAATAAGAAAGTAGTCTGCGAATAATAACTAGAATTTCAACAGTTTTTTTTAGATATTGAATTGAATAGAGATTATTATTATCCATCTATAAGTCAGTTTGAAACATGTGGCAATTCTACATTTTATTTAGCAGACGGGAATAAAAAATGTTTTGCCGTCGCTAATGGCGGCTGACCTTGACAGTTTTTTAAATTTAAAAGTGAATAATTTGTATTACCAAAGATCCCTAGAAGATATTTTGCGATTTGTAGATTTTATAAGTTGAAAAAAGAGTTAGGTCATAAAAGATTAACATAGAGAATATTTGTTCCTGGGAGTAATAAATAGCGTGTGATGTGTTCAAGATCAGGTGATAAAAACATAAAGCCAAAAAATCATAAGTATTTTAAAAATTTTAAAAAAGACATTAATTTAAGTAAAACAACGTAAGCATTTCATCGCAGAAGAGGAATCAAGTGTTTTTGCCAAAATGAAAAAGATAGATAACTTATGGTACATTTGTACAGAAAATAGCAAGTGAAAACCAGTATGAAAAAGAAAGTGTTTTTCAATTTAATTATTATATTTTTTGCTTCATTAATTCAACAAAATGGTTATATTTTGTACCTGACTGAAATCATTACAGCAACCAAAAATTTGAAATTTCCAATAGATCCAACGGAATGAAATCAATGAATTTCTTTAATATGGTATCTAAATACAATAGCATTTATGTGCTGAAATACATTAACGAAGAAATCTGGCAATACATTTTACTGCAATTTTATATATTGTCGTAAAGGTACGTTACAAGGGATCTCGATCTATGGATTTCCGTCATCATGAATTAGTTTTTCATCGATCGGCCGGAAATGAGTGTCACTAGGGATACCATGATCCTCTTGAACATCAAATTTTTTGAAATTTGGATGTTCCCGTTTCGTGCCATTAACATCTTCAGAAAGCTCGAAATTTCTAGAACCTAGCCACGGCGGTTGTGGTACGCTTACGCGTCCATCGTCAAACGTCGGTCGAGGAATCATTTGTGGAGGATAACGATGCACATTGTTCGGAAAATTCCGTTCTAAATCGATCAATGAACGAGCTTTGAGGAAGTAATTTTTTCTGTGCCGGTTGCGCGTGAATTTACAACTTCCGGTAAACTGTGAATGTTTTGTGTGTATTCGTCTGAATTCTGTCTTGAATTCGGTTTGTGATTTTGTTTGAAAGTTTGTCCCTGTTGTGAGTAAAGGTCGTATGGATCAGGGGTTGATTCACAACGTCTGATTAATTGCTGAACTGGAATTAATGTCGGGATTAGCTTTGGTAGCTTTGACATTTTCGATGCCTGGGGTCGATTTAACAAGTCAAGGGCAACTCTCAGGGGAGTTGCCGAGGACCCACCTTTACCATCCGGGGAGCCAAAAATGCCACCCGCCTAATTTTACTTATGGGGAGAAATACAGGGTGATAACATTATGGAAATGTTATTTGAAAAAAATAAAATGACTTCTATTCAATTCTTTTCTGAATTTGAAAATTAAATTTCAAAGTTTTAATCCACGGAGAATATTCCCATTCCGCAACTAAAATTAACTAAAACTAGTTAAAACTAATACAGGGTTATATATTAGCTTAATCGCTAATGCACAAAGTTTTTTATCACTGGTTTTAATGTTTTTCAAAATAGAATTCTTGAACTGTGGAACTCACGCAAAATGTCAGAAATGTTCTGGAGGAAAATGTTCTTTTCTCTTTCACAAGTTTTATTCTTAACACTAATTGTCTGTAGTTGTTTAAAATTTAGGCACTCTCAAAGTTTCTGAGTTTTCTTTTCTTTTTTCATGAAATGTGATGTAAACTAATTTTAAAACTAACTAAAATTTAATTAAGCTTTGTCTTAAATGAGATGAAGTTTTAATGAAAATGTAATTAATTGAGATATGTTATTTTGAATTAATTTTTTGATGTGGAAATTAATTGTTTGAATTGAGAAAGTAATTTTCTAGGAAGAAAATATTATTGACCAATCGTCAATGCAAGAACCTGATCTTTCTTCAGAAATACTACGGTTAATGTTTGTTAATTACCGAGAAAAAATTCAAAGTTCACTTATAAAAAAGTATGGGTCACTTTTGATTACTAGTAAACTGTCTTACAACGAAGAATGTAGATTATCATAAAAGTCCAAATTTTCTAATAAATTAATTTTGAGTAATTAATTTATTATCGGAATAACTTTGGAAAAGTTTAAAATGGACTTGTGAGGACATTAATTAATTTGAGCAATTAATTAATATGCAAAATGTGGAAAGAAATCAAAGTTAATCTTTTTGAAAAAATTTCAAAATCAAAATTTTTTATAATTGCCAATATCAATAACTTTGAATTAAATAACGAACTAAACAAATTTGCAAAATTTTAATTTTTTCAAAATTAAAATTTTCGAGAAAAAATCAAGAATCACTTTTTCTAAAGTGAAGTCACTTCTAGAAAATGTTTTAAAAATAATTATAAGTCGTTTCGAATCGAAATTCGAAATAAAAAACGTTTGAAAAAATCAAGAATCACTGCTTGGACAAGTTTGTCATCGACAAAAATTGTTAAAAACTCAATTGGAAGTCATTCTGACTTAAAATCCGGAATAAATTTTTTTTCCAAAAAATCATGAATCACCTTCTTGACAGTGACGCCGTGAACTATTTTTCAAAGAATCAAAAGAAAATTAAGTTTTTATCGAAATAACCGAATTCTAAAATTTTCCAAAAAATTTACTAAAATCAAGAATCACTTTCACGACGTCATCAAAAGTGTAATTGCAGAAATGTTACTAACTCGTAAAAATTAAGCATATTTTTCTTAAGCCTCAAAAGAGTTTAATTACGGAAAAATAATTTCACTAAACTATCTTTACCGAAATATCGTTTTCACAAAATCCTAGTTTTATTTTCAGAATATCGCCAATTGTTTATTAATTAAGTTGTTAATTAAAACAAAACTTAATTTTGGACGTAGAATATCTAATTGAATAATTTGAGAACAATAAATTGATTTGTCAGAGTCTATAACAAGATTTGTACGAAAGTTATCTTTTTACAATGGATCTAATTTATAATAATTTATACTGCCTGATTTACAAAATTCAGCATTTTGCTATCGTAAAATAAACGTTTTCAAATTCGGTATTGACATCCGAAAAATAAATCTAACTAGTGTCGTAAATGAAAAATGAATTTTCAATGTTCAATGTTGAGAAAATCAATGTCAGGAAAAGTCAATTTTTTGATGAATATGGGGAATTGATTTTGCGATCAATTCCGTATAAATTTCGCACTTGTCGCACGTGTCTAGCACGAA
The DNA here is from genome assembly GCA_034092305.1 of Diaprepes abbreviatus. Taxonomy (NCBI): domain Eukaryota; kingdom Metazoa; phylum Arthropoda; class Insecta; order Coleoptera; family Curculionidae; genus Diaprepes; species Diaprepes abbreviatus. The sequence goes on from JASJET010000303.1 coordinate 2,575,183, forward strand.
AGTCTATCGTATACACAACGAATTTCGAGTCACAGTCGTTAACGCAAATGTCTAAATTGGTTTTTCTTGAAACTATTTGAACTGCATTCAAAAAAGTTTTCTATTCGCAGGCATATGCTTTCAGGGTGATCACAGACGGTGCCCTTATTCACTACTAGGTTGGAATAACTAATGGATCGTGCAGCATGGAAAGTCCAAGTCAGAGAGGCAGTGACTTAAAAGGATCTAAATCAGTATGGAAAATAATGTTTTGGGCTTTCACCGGGAAAAAGGATAACGAGTTTTTCGTAAAAGTCCGTAGAAATAAAGCACTATTTATTTCTAGTGAAAGTTCATTGAAAAACGCCCGTTGAAAAATATAGAACTTTACCGAATAGAAAGTAAACGTATTGCTTACGTTTTGGTACTTTTTATCGGAACTGAGATAATAAGTGTTTATCAAAACATTGATAAAAAATGGAATAAGAATCCATAGAAAAAATAAAAATAAATCGTATTGCTTACGATTTAGGAAAAAGTATATTGTTAATCTACGAAAATTTCGTGATTTTTTAACAATAATAAGAATAAGATAAAATTTTTATAAAAAAAATTGAACCAACTTCTAAAAGTGCTCTTAAAAGTGAAAAATAAATTTAAATTCTTATATGAAATTAAAATTTTTGAAGTCGGCGCCAAACTAATACCTGACAAAATGTGATTCGCATAAACAGATTGAAAATACTTTATTTGTAATTGCTTTCTTACCATAATTTGTATATATTAGTAGTTATTTATTTCATTCAGAAATAATTTGGCGCCGACTTCAAAAATTTCAATTTCATATAAAAATTTATATTTATTTTTCACTTTTAAGAGCAATTTTAGAAGTTGGTTCAATTTTTTTTATAAAAATTTTATTTTTCGATTTTTAGTTTGAAATTAATTTTGATATCCATAAATTATTTGAACTAAGTACTAATTGATACTAGTGTACCTCGAAATGACTCCAAGGTGGCTAAAAAAGTACCGATTTTATCCAAAGTTGTCAATCGCCCTAAAATGAACCACTAAAAATTCTTTAATTCTTAAAGTAGAATACTTTTAAATTCATAATTTACACCCTCAAGAACCCCCTATATCAGTTTTGGGGAAAATCGAAAAATGTAAAATTTTTAAGACGTGATATTGAATTTGCCAGATTGAATTTTTAAAAAAAATATTTTAAATTCGCAATTACCAAATACAAAAATTCCTCAATATTGATTTTAGACAAACTCGAAAGATATAGAATCTTTAATCCGCCAACTTGAATCTGCCATATTTAATTTTTTTAAATAATTACAGATTCGTAATGTGCGATCCCAAAAACTCCCCCATATAAATTTTGAGAAAAATCGGAAAAAAACAATTTTTATCCGCCATATTGAACTTTTTTAAAATAATTTCAGATTTGTTGTCTGCGACCCCGAAAACTCCCCCATACCAATTTTCGAAAAAATCGAACAAAATTGATTTTTTCATCCACCATATGGGTCCGCCATATTGAATTTTTTAAAAATAATTTTAGATTCGTTATCTGCGACCCTGAAAACTCCCCCATACCAATTTTGGAGAAAATCGGACAAAATTGATTTTTTTGTTTGATAAAACTAATTTTTTTTGTCCTCCATATTGAATCCGCCATATTGATTTTTTTTTTAAATAATTTCAGTTTCGTTGTGTACAACCCCGAAAATTTCACCACACCAATTTTGTAGAAAATCGGAAAAAATAATTTTTTTGGCCGTCATATTATCAGCGCCATCTTGGATTTTACTGCACCAATTTCGTCCAAAAAAATATAGGACCACCGCAGCAACTTCCTTTGCCTAACGTAAAAAATTTCATTTAAATCTGTGTTGTCGTTCCGGAGTAATCGGTGTACATACATACATAAAAAAAACATACATAGTCGACGAATTGAGTACCTCCTTCTTTAGAAGTCGGTTAAAAATGTGAGGTTCATCCCCTGTAGAGTGTCATCACTACGTACAGAGTTCTCCGTCTTCGAATTTTGCACATAAAAATAGGCTATCTTGGACCTTTTTGCTTAATCTTGGTTCTTGAGACTTCACTTCAGGATCTCTTCAGCCAAATTTGTAAAATTGTTATTTTCTTTTAAAATTATTAGTTAACGAATAAACCTAGGCAGTTTAACAGAAGAAAACTTAGCACAAGTATCTTCAAAGATTTCTTATTAGGGTGTCATTAACAGATCTACCCTCCAACGTTGCGTTAGCGCTACAGCTTAACGTTCCTCTTGATGAGCGCAAAAAGGTGCCGACCAAGATACCTCTTACTAGTTCAACTTTCCCTATCACGTGTTGAAATAAGAAAATCAAAACAAAACAGCTCGTGGAATGGTAGGCACTAGGCTCCTCGCCATTCAGAATCGAGCGCAGGTTGATGTATGAATCAAGCCAGAAATGTAAGAGATTTGAGCTGAATTTTACTCTTTATACTTGCCGGGAGGCTCCGCCCCCTTTTTACGAAACGCACCAATCCCATTCGATTCGATGTTAATGTTTGGAATAGTTTTTGTTTTGTTTTATTTTTGCTAAAACAATGAATGTTTTCCGCAATTAATATTTTGATTTAGTTAAAAGCCGTTTCTACAAAAATATGAATTCAAATTTGTAGGACAGAAGACAGAGAACCTTCAAAACATTAATTATTTTTCAACCGTCATTTTGAAAAAATTGGATTAAGAAAATAGATCAGTCATATTTGAATAACATTCAAAGGAAATTTTAATTTCCTTCTCCAGACAAACGGTATTTATTTATATCAAAATATAAACAAAGATACAATATCAACATCCAGAAGTACAAGCAGGAGTTCGGGGGCATCTTCAGAAACTGAAAATTACTTTTCAAATCAGGAATTAGAAAAACCATGTCGAAATTAAAAAAGTTTTCAAGACAATTCAGTTATGAGTACATAAAAATATTGATTTACATGTGCTTATGTATACTGAGATACAAGTGCCTTTTTTTTTGACACTGTGCAAAACTATGGATACTTTTAATACAAAGTATTATACAGCATGACAAGTTAAACTGCTATCAAATATCAATCAGATTCTGATGACCTTAATAGAAGTAAAATGGATGACCTTAATAAAAGTAAAATTACCTAGTGAGAATATCCGCTTCAGTGGCCTTAGTTCTATAGTAAAAAATATAGCACTGCATGAAGTTCTTTTCAATCAAATAATGAAGACAAAAAACGAGCTTGTTTTTTAGCAGCATTTTATATAATTAGAAATTGTAGAATATTACATTGCACTCCGTGATTCCATCAAATCTAAAAAGTCAGAGGTTGACTTACAGTTTCTATAAACACAGAAATGATTGGAACGTGTAACTTCAAATGCAATTATTTTTTTGAGCAAGGCATATCCAGAATTAACGTCAAAAAAAAAATTAGAACATTGTGAAATTTTGAAACAAAGTTTCCTAGTGATCTTATACCAGCTGATCAAGGATCTACTTCCTACAGGCGTCCTTAAATATCCCACTATTTTTATATACTTCTCAATTAACAGAATTTTAAACGTATGAAACATATACTATATAAAAACTATAGCAAGGGTAAAAAAATATAAGGGTTTTAATGTTTCATAAGTGTGTCTTAGTACTGTATAAAACAAATTTCATTTATGTGATAATCTGTCTAGTTTTCGTCCTCTAATAGAATAAATTGAGGAATATTACTATTTTTTAATACAAATAAAAGCAAAAAAAATTTATAATTTGGAAACATTTATTTATTCCATATATATATATATATATATATATATATATATATATATATATATATATATATATATATATATATATATGGAATGGCATAAATAAATGTTTCCAAATTATAAATATTTTTTTGCTGTTTTTTGTATTAAAAAATAGTACAATCAAATTTTATTTAAGTATTGATGAAATGAAAATATTGTTGTATTTTCTGTTTTATTTCTTAAATATAAGCATAGAGGAAATATACCAAGACATCTGTGTTAAATTTCTTTAAATTAAAAATTATTTTTACAGATAAAAACTAATTTATTGTTTTACAAAAAAAAAATTTTTTTTGAATACATGCAAAAGAAAAGTTTTTAATGACACTTTTATGAAACTAAAATATTAACAATAACATCTTTTTTTAAAACAATATTTATGACTTAAATTTAGTAAATTACATACAACTGCATACTGAAGTGGTTAAATTAAATAAAAATATATAAAATATTATAGTTACAAACATTTCTTAAATAGTAACATAAATTTAACTAAGTATGGGCAATTTATATCAACTTTTTGGTTAATATCTACTTGGTTTCCTAAAAGTTTTGGTAACTACTGATGAATATGAAAATTTTCTAATATTACTAAACTTCCTTTCCATGAAGAATCATATTATATCTGTATTATTACTTCCTTTAATGTTCTGATACAGAGGTAAAACCTTTTTTTAAATATGAATATTTTCCTGTATCAGGAGGAATTTGTATTTACAACTACTTCCCCATTGTCATTGTACAAGGTGATATTTTTCTTATTGTTCATTTTTCGGTGATGAGAATATTTCTAAATCAATTTAACTTCTTTTATGGGATTTTTTCCATGATTATTCCCCACTAAATGGATTAGATACCATTAAGATTTTAAGAACGTAAAATATAATTAAATTGTATTATTAATCACTTTATCAAATAAGATATGAACAAGTATGAATAAAATACATAATAATAAGATTGACGCTTAATAATTTCTAAGTAAATACTTATTTATATTTCAATAAGATTTTTAAACAGCTCATCAGGATATCGATGTCGCTGACAAGCCGACAAAATTATCCCAAAATTGCTTGCAGTTAAGTAAACCTTACAGTATTGTCATTAATTTCATTTTTACTCTATCTAGTTTTTCCTGGCTCATTTTTACCTCAATAGCAGTAGAGAGATTGAGGGGCATACATTTCTTCAGTCATTTTTATGGGGACAATTCCCATCTTTTGTAACAGTAGCAGCTACTTGGTGACATTTTATCCTTCTTGGTCAAGCATATGTTGCAAATGAAATCTGTAATAAAAAATATATAATTTAAAATTAATAACGCTGAGTAAAGATATATAATTTACTTCAACGCTGTATGATTTTTCGTTTATGCTAGCAAGGATTTCTTTTTAATAACCATTAAACTGCATTTTTTTATGTGATTGATCTTATTATCGTTTCCAAAAAAACTCATTCATGCTAGAAAGCTTTTTCTAATACTTGGAAGCTGTAATAAAAAAAAAGGCTAAAAATAATATAAAAATCATAAATATTACAATGCTTAAGAATAACATAAAAATATAATCTCAATGTTTAATCGTACGATTTAAAGTAAAACTTTTTATTATAAATAAATTTCTTGAAATGGAAGAACTATACAAATTTTTCATATTTTCCATGCTTATTTGCAATGAAATTAATAATAAACAAGAAATTAAAAATCTCTTATGGCCATTTATCTCTTATCGATTGATTTGGAAAGGCCATTCTTTACGTATACTTGTTGACATTTCCTTTCCCGTTTCAAAAAGTTAATATATTTTTGTAGAATTCTAACCTAGAGAAATTATTCTAATTTGAATATGAATGACCATTAATAAAGCAATATTTCATTCATTTTTCTGCATCAAAAAGGGTGAGTTCCAGAATCCTAGCAGAAATATTTTACGCCTATTATCAGTTGATAGTCGAATGTCTTCTTCTGTCGAGTGTAATTAGAAAGAAAACATCAATATCAACTGCTTCAGATCACAATAATTACAGTTTTTGATTAGATCATTGGCCGACCCGAGAATTATGATTTTCTGTGGATATTATGTAAGTCTATCCTTCGTTATGCCTTTCGTAAACATTTTCTGAAAGTTTTAGGTCAGAATCGTTTTTCCTTTTTGAGTCTAAGCGTTTCAAAAATGTCGAATTTTTGGTCTAAACAGTAGGTAAATACAGTGCAGATGACCTCGGAAAATACCTCCTTGAATACATTAGGATTCTGCTTTGTAAGCAAACCTCTATAACGCAATTTAAATTAAGACTTAAGGCTTAATTATATATATATATATATATATATATATATATATATATATATATATATAAAAGATTTTAATTGCAATCCATTAAAAGAAATAATAATTATAAGACTTGATTAAACCCTGTATATGGATGATCTTAAATTGATAGATTCCACCAGAAATTAGCTGAAACAAATACTTAAAATTGTGCAGGAATTCTTCGAGGCTATACAAATGTAATTCGGCCTTGACAAACTTCACTTTTAAATGCAATTAGAGAGAAAATGTAACCGAAAGCACCTGAAATGCAGAAAGGTCACATCATTGAGACAAAGGAAGCAGAACAGACATATTGGTACTGAGCTATCGAATACAAAAAATTGACCATCGAACTATGAAGACCGAATTAACAAACGAGTTCATAAGATGATTAAGGCCAACACTGCAAACGAACCTAAATAGAAAAAATATGTTTTCAACACTCAACGTCTATGCGTACTCGGCACTCAGCTACTCCTTTGGAATTGTGAAATGGAGCAGAAATAAATAGTATTCTGAAGAAAGCTCCTAACAAAGACACACAAATATACTCTTCGTTTTTTTACAGAAGAAATATGGCTATCAAGTCGAGGAAGAGAATGGGTGATAAGCCATTGGATAAATCACCAACAAACTTTCCATCACATTTTTATAGGTTAGCAGTATTTTCTGTACTACATCGGAAATATGCCAACCAGAGGACATATCGAGGCAACATGATAGGCTATTGACTATGTATTTGAGAAAGGAACTAAAACGTTAAAATGTTTTTCAAAATGTTACCAAATTAAGGGGTGCGTTTTTGAGATTAAGATATAATTGTCCACTTTTCAGTTTTTTGAGTTTAACTCAAAACTATGCATTTTTCGTAAGGAATAAAATTTTCAATAGAAATGATATCAAAAAAGTAATTTTTCAAAAAAAACCCAAGCAAAAATTAAAAAGAAAACAATAAATGCAACAAAAAAACATTTTTTTTTCCTATAACTTTTTTCCACGTAAAGTTAGGTAAAGGTATTGTTTCATGAGAAGGAAAGTTAACATCACGCCCATTAAAATGAGCTTCTGCAGAACTCTATACGGTGAAAAGAAACCGAGATATGGAGTCTTTGCCACTTTTCTCAAAATCAGCAAATTTTTACTTTTTTTTGCATCCTACAACTTCTTTGTCAGTGAATTTAGCTTTAGATATTATAGCCTTTAAAAGAAAGTTGACATCCCGTTAAAGTGGTTCCCAGCCGAGGAATAATAGCCGAAAAATTGCCTCTCAAAATTTTCAACTTAATTTTTTACCCACATATTATGTACTTTTATATTTTTGCGTGAAAACTTTCCTTTATATAGTGAATAAATTACTTCAGGTTGTTTAATGGTAAAAATAATTATATTTTGAAAAAACAGTAATATTTAATATGGATGAAAAATAAAATTAATTATCACATCATTTATTAATTTTTTAATTTATTTACTTTTATCCAAATGCTGGATTCAGTTAAATTATTTTCAATAGTTTTCTCAATTTCTTCGTCAACATCTTCGAAAATATTGTCTTCACTAACGTCAAGTACATCAGAATTTTCACAATTTAAACCCATACATTCTTGAAAGAACATGGACCAATTAATTTCCTACTTCCTGCAACAATTCCCTTGGCATGCTTTAGTGCATAGTAGTGGGAATAGGGGGGCTTCTAGTTGACCCCCCCACCACTTTTTTGATTGGTCAGCCAAGAATGACCTTGTTTCTGATTGGCTGCCCAAGTTCGCCCCCTATTCCGATTGGTTTCATAAACTCCGCCTCTTTTTGCTCCACCTCCTACCTCCTTCCTAACCACCACAGTAGTTGGAGGGGAGCTGGTAGCAGTTGGAGGGGAGCTGGTATTTTAAAGGACTGAATCTGAGCGAGCTGCATTCATTTACAACTAGTCTTAAGCTTATATAGAAGATTCACCACTAATAAAGAACAGTGTTAAATTAAAAATAAGTGGTAGTTATGAACAGTGATTTGCAAAATGAAATAATCAAATTAGGTAAACAGTTTACTAAACTTCAAAATTCCGAATTAAAGAATGCAATGCTAAGGAAAACACACCCCGAGTGGGCACAGGTATATTATGAGACTGCCTTCCAATACCAATTAGCTGCAGAAGCCTGTTTAAATTATAGAAAAACCCAAAATTTGCCGAAGTTCTTTCATGAAATAAAGAAAATAGGATTCAGTTACTTTTTAAGGATATTGAAGGATTATATAAAAGATCCTGATATATTAAAAGAAATCGTGGAAGAGGAAGAGAGAGATAAAGAGATATTGAGAAACAGGGAGGTTTTAGTGTAGGATTTATTATGGAATTATTAATAAGAGAAATGTATGAAGAGTTTTTGATGTCCGCAGCCTGTTCCGAGTTTTATGCATATGAAGGTCAAGAAAGTGAAGCGCAGAATATTATATTGTTTTTAAATTATATGGAACATGCGGAATTATGTTTACTAGCAGCTAAATGTTGTAGCGAATATTTAAAAAATAAAAATATAGATATTTTAATATGTAAACTTCAAGAACTAGGATTAAATAATAATATTTCATGTATTAAAACAATGTTAGAAAATAAAACACATAATTTGTAATCAAGTCTTTTATTACATAAAAAAATTGTTGTAAAGGTAATAAACATTTGATAATGCACATACACATGGTATTTTTTGATGATAAAAGCAGCAAGGATCCATTTTCTTTAGGGTGGGTTGTTCATCAATCTCGAGAACTGGTTTCATGGAATACTTCTTTACGAAATCTGCCTTTTCTTCCCCTTTTACATAAACATAGTCCACCTTAGCGCTTAAATCTCTTATGATATCTCCACATTTGTGTAATGGTGTAAATCCTTCACACCATTCAATGCAATGGTAATTTTTTATTAACCACAGAGCTTGTTTGTGTAAATAGGATGGTAAATGACCCATCGGAAATGGAGCTTTGAAAATAAAATGACTTGTCTTTTGCCCATCGTACGCTGCTAATTCCTTTACAATAAATTTATTATTTTCAATTTTGAATCCTTGAAGATCTAGAATAAGTTTCATATTTTCAAATATTTGAATTTCTTGATCATTTCTACTTTTAATTGATATTCACTTATTTGTTTTTTTAATTTCTGCAACTGAAGTTGAAAATCTAATACTCGAACTGAAATCTCGTAAGACATTATATAAATGAAGAATTCTGGTTTGGCTACGTTAATAAATATCAAAATTGACGCGTGCGCTCTTAAGCGTAAGTAGCGGTTTGTTTAAAAAGAGTATTTTATCTTAAGGAAATTGTATTACAACTGTTTCACAATTTTTGTTAATGGATTGTAACTGAAAACTTTATCATGAATTATAACACAATATGCCGCTGTTTTAGGGGGAATTTTTTCCTTGGTTTCAAATTCAATTCTCATGGTTACTGGACCTGTTTGTAGTAAATCTCTTTGATGTGAACAATTAATGTAAACTATAGGAGCATTTTCTTTAAATTCTTTCGGATTAAAAATTGGTTCCACTGGAGAGTTATAATACCCTTGACGAAAGTCTGTAAACATTTCATACAGAGTAGCAAATTTATTATTTTCAAAGTCAAGTTGAAGATCATTGTAAGGATATCTTTCTGAATTTAAAAAGACATTCATATTTCTTAAATTACAATGATCAAATTTACTCATATCCATTTTTAGATTACCACGTCTATTTTTCTGAAAAGCAATTAGAACATGACGTGGCGTTTCGACTTTTGTAGATGTTTTTACGGGCCAGTTGTGCCTCGTAGTTTCCAATAACTCTGGATATTCAACTAATTCCCAGCTTCGGAAGGTTATTAGTATATCACTATTTTTGTCAATAATTTTGGTAAGTGCTAATTCTTGCGGAATCGCTACAGTAAGATGAGGAACTCTCCAACACAACTTGGTAATTTTAACTTTGGGTTTTTCATTTTCATTACTGGATAATAATGCATTTGTATCATCATTACTTCTTATTAGAATAAGTTCTTGTTGTGAATTAAGAATAATCTTATTATAATCTTCAAAAAATCCTGAATACATCTTTAATGGTATACATAATGAAACATTACCTTTGTCATCAGTCATAATTTTTTCTTTAGATTTTGTTTTCGGATACCAACCGGCATTTTCCAATTTAGCACTTTCATTTTGATTAAATGAAATATATCCCTTAAGAGTTGAAGTTATACCAATATCCCGAACGGAGTCAATAGTAACACCATTTAAAATATAGCGTAATTCTTTAAATAAAAATGCCGGAGCATTATTAATTAAAACAGTATTAGCTAAAGGGGAATCATCTTCTTTAGTTACTTGCAATTCCACATAAATTTCACTTTTGCAAGGTAAAGGATATTTTCCTGTTTGTTGCAAAGCAATTCTGATTTCATCATTTGGTCCGAGTTTTGTAGGATTAAAAGGATCGAAAGAAAGAATTTCCCAGCTTAATATTGATTCATCAACCAATACATTTTCTCTTACATTTAAATAATCCATTTTTATTTAAGTTTAAAACCCAAACTTTGAAGAAATTTTCTATTAGAAGGTGTTAACCTTTGGAAGTTTGATTTCCTACTAAAGGAAGTTGGTTTCTTTCTTGTCCTATTAATGTTTTTATTATTAAATTTTCTAGTAAAGCTTGCAGATTTATTGTTATATAATATTACCATCTTTAATCTACTTTTTTAAGATGTAGTCTGATGGTTATGGTTTCTTCTCTAAAATTAACCAAATCACCTTCCTGATCTATTATTTTAATGGCTATTTTATCAATTACTTTAACGGTGACTGGGAAATATATGACGTTTTGAGGTGACTCAATTATTTTGAACCCTGGAGCAACGCTCGGGAAAAATTGGTGTATTATATGAACAGGTTTCCCGTTTAAATATGATCCCTCTGCAATACTGCAGTCTATATTTATTGAATTTACTTTAATTATTTCCGCGGGAAAATCTGATATATGTTCAATGTTGGCTTCCAATCGCCCATTTTTAAACCCTAATAATTTACCAATAGTTCCTTCACGAAAAGTTATGGGGGCTGAACATTTAAGATGTGTACGTAAAGTATTATTATTTGCATAAAGACTAAAACTAATTTTATCCTCATCCAAGTGTTTTTTTAAAAAATCTGTTATGTCTTCTAATTCGTAGCTACCTGGGGGTATGGCTATTTCTAAATTTTCTTCATGAATTAATACATTATTCCCAACATCAATATTGGGAATTGCATTAAATGTTTCGAAATTTACAAGACCGATAACATATTCAACATCTTCATCTAAATATATTGGAGGATGTAACTCTGATGTTAAAATAGCAGAATTGCCGCTAAGAACAAAACTATATGACATTTTACTTTAAAAATATGTTTAATAATAAACTAAAATTAGGTGTTACATATAGTTATAAAGAAATTTTAGACACAATTGACCACAATTTGTTTTGTTAAAGTTTTGATAACTGTTATAATTATAATTAACAATATTATTATTTTGGTCGCTATAAAAATATTTAATTAATTCAGAAGGGGGTCGCAAATTACCATAACTATCAAAATATATTATGTTTTTTCCTTTTTTTGTATATGCTATCCAGTGAGTACCAACACCACTGTGATTATCTAGATTGACAATTGCACTTTCAATTAACTTTATCTTTTTTGGTAATTTATCCCTCATAAAAATACCACGAAAGTTGGGAATTTGTAAATATTTAGCGTATTTAAGTAAATCGTAATTTGTAAGTGCTTTTCGAGGTATATGTTTTAGCAGTTTTTTGAATAAGGTTTCAAGTATAATCCACATCCTGTTTTATAGGGTTTTAAATAAAGTCCACTTCCTTTTTTTCCTACCGCAATGGACTCCATCATTTGATTGTGTCGTTTAGATTCTTCTAATTTCGCTTTGGCTGCTTTTGCATCATTTACTGCTTTAGCAATACCTGCAGCCCCTCCTCCAAGAGCACCAAGAGCAGACAAACCAGCAAATAAAGGTATAAGTGGAAGAAATCCGCCAGTCTTTGGGATTGGAATTACCCTTTTCTTTGGAGGTAAGACTTTACCAGTTTTTTTAATAGCTTTTAAAGCAGTTTGAATACTTTCATTTAGGTCTTTAAAACGTTTCCCCTTAATTCCTTTTCTAGCTTTTGAAATTACCTGAGATAATGATAGTCCTCGTCCTTTTCGAGTTTTTCGCTTGAACTTTCTTCTCGTTCGAAGTCCCATACCTAATTTTCTTTTAATTTTCATAGCACCAGTAATTCCTAGTGCAGCAGTTTTTTCCCCAAAACTAGAATCTTTAGCTTTGAACCTTGATAAAGCTTTGTCAGCTAATACTTTATCAGCTAAATGCCTTCTTTTTATATCATTTGATTGTGAGTAAGCAATATCGTGTTCTTTACAAGCCTCATCCAATAAATTTATACCTTTATCACCTCTTGACAATCGTTTTTCCAATTTTGTTCCAGGTCCACAAAAATTATAACCAGGAATATGCAATTCAAAGGGTAATTTATTTATTAATGAGTTTACTAAACCACTTCCTTTCCTTTTGCTGTTTGTCTTGTAAATGATTCGTTTATTATGTGATGGAAACATTATATATAGTTGCAATCCTAGTGATAACTAACCAGTTACATCACAATACTGAATATTAATAGTTTGTTTTATATATAAAATGAGAGTTGAGAAACAACCATACTCTATAACAATTAAGGATCATGAAAGTTCAGTGAATGGTTTTAGAAAACATGGAAAACTGTTTGAGGGAAATATTAAAAGAGGGTTAATTATTGGCCCGTCAGGCTGTGGCAAAACCAATGTTATTATTAGTTTGATTGAAGATCCGAATGGTTTGCGATTTGAAAATCTGTATGTTTATTCAAAATCCTTATATCAACCAAAGTATAAATATTTGAGAACACTTTTTAAACCTTTGAAAAAAATTGGATACTATGAATCTGAAAATGAAGAAACAATTGTTTCACCAAAACAAGTTAAACCAAACTCTATAATAATATTTGATGATATAGTGTGTTGTAATCAGAATGTTGTAAAGGACTATTTTTGTTTCGGAAGACACAAAAATACTGATTGTTTTTATTTATGTCAAACATATTCTTCTATTCCGAAACAATTAATTCGTGACAATGCAAATTTAATTGTTATATTTCAACAAGATCGAACAAACTTAAAACATATTTATGATGATCATGTTAATGTTGATATGTCATTAAACCAATTTAATGAGTTGTGCTTAATATGTTGGAAAGATAAATTTGGATTTTTAGTAATAGACAAAGACTCTAATGTGAAATCTGGCCGATATCGAAAAGGATTTGATTCATATATTTACTTATAAAAATAAACGTTTGATGGTAAATTATACCAATCATGGATGAACGTTTAGCAAGAGAGCTAGTTAAATCAAGAAAAGCTGTTAAACAAAAATATCAGAGTTTAAAAAATGCGGAATTTGAGGCGCAAACTAAATTGGAGGAAGCATATAAACCGATAACTCAACCCTTACAAGAATTAATTTCAACGATTGGTAAAATTGAACCTGTTGAAATAAAGGAAGAGCTACACACACCAATTAAAAAAATTTATGAAACACCACAGAAAAGATCAATTCAAACACTAACACCAAAGAGAAAATTACAATATGGAACATCAACACCAGAAAAAAGAAAGACGGGAAAAACTCCACTCCTTCCTACAGAAATACCATCGATTATTGACTGGGACGCGAGTTTAGCTTCAGCAAGTCAAATGCCATCTATACAACAAACAAGTATTATTGCAGAAACAAACCCTTCTTCAGGTTCACACTCCACAATAGGAAATCTTTCAGATATACTGGAACAAACACGGCAAACAGTTAGAACATTTGTTGATACAGATTTATATAAAGAATATTTATTAGGATTTGATGAATTACCTCGCCAATATATTGATAGCGGTGTAAAAGATGTTGAACATGAGTTTGATCACCAATATGGAATAGTTCATGATTTGGAAACCGAGAAATTCTTTTTGGGTTTAACTCAAAAACCTGTCGAAATTATTGGTAAAAACATCAAAATTGAAGGAATAACCTATACAGGTACACCAGGTTTATATGAGTTATTATTTAAAAAAGAACCAATAGGGTATAAAAAACAAGATTTGGAAAATTATATGGATATTTTAAAAAGAACCAATGCATACCGTAGAAATAATGATCCAAATGAGCAGGTGCAGGGGAATGGATCACATAAATATATTTCTATAATAGGACCTTATTTGCAAAGCAAAGGAATTAAAAAAACTAAAACTCTAAATCCCGAATCTCAACAAGCAGTCCAGGGATTTTTTGAAAGACGCAAAGCTCCATATAGAGAAAGTCGAGTGTCTTCAAAAAAAACCGGATTTGGTATAACTTTAAAAGTTAATAAACCTAATACAGATTACATATATTGGGATAATGTAAACGAACTTGTTGAGAGACTTCGACTATTGGTAGCATCCATGCTTGCGGGACACACTGGTCATAACAATGAAATTATTTCCATTATTGAAGAACTAAGAGAAGCGAATATTATTATATAAAAGGACATAATAGATACTTTTAAACATTTCTAAAATGACCATCGATAAATTTGGTCGTCATATTTCAAAAAAATCTGCTCTAAACACATTATTATCACTAGAAAATAAAATATTATCAAATGTTGAAGAGAAAATAATAAAAATTTTTAAAAGCGATGTCAAATATATTGAAAACAAATTAATTCAAAATTTAGATCCCGGGTTGAAAAGCGATGTTAATAATTTAAATAAGAGAATAAATGAATATGATAACAATATACAAAATATTGCAAAAAAGATTAAGTTATTTGAGGATAAAGTTATTCCTGAATATAATGACAAGATAATTAATTTGAAAAATACTGTTGATGGAAATGATGATGTAGTAGAAAAATTTTCTCAGAAAGTTTCTAAATATGCAAATGACTTTGACGTAGTGAAGTTAAAATATGATAAAGTTGATGATTTTGAAAATGAAATAAAAAATGAAATTACATCAATTAAATCAATAATTAAGGATACTTCAGCAATTGACAATGTCAAGAACAGTATTTCCAAGGAAATTACATCAAAGTTTCAAAATTTTACTAATTTGCTTAATGATAGAGTAGCAGAAGAAGTAAGGAATTTTAAGAAAATACATGACGTTATGGATAAAAATACACAAAATCTTGAAAAATCAATGAACACTCATTTCCTAATTCACAAAAAAGATACCGACAAAGTTAATGAATTTAAAGAACAAATTAAAGAATTTGAAATTAAAATCAATGCATATAAATCAAATTTACAATATTTAGAAGACAAATTGAAGGAGGATTTTCAAAACGAAAATGAAAAAATTGAAACAAAATTCAAAGATCAAATTACAAAAGATAATGAAAAAATCGAGGATATACTAAAGCAGTTAAACAATCTGAAAACCAAATCTGAAACGTCTTTTGACGAGGGAAATTTTACAAAGGCAATCGATGAGAAATTACAAAAAGAATTAGAATCCTTACTAGAAGTAGTGCAAGCTATAATAGAAGTTTCTAAAAAGGATGTATTAATTAAAATTAAAAATAATAGTTCAAAAATCGAGGAGACTTCTTTACTCATAAAAGAACTTGAAACATCTTATACAGATATACTACACAAAGCTGAAAAGACAGTGTCAGACATAAAAAATATAGAAAAAAAAATTGTGAAAATGACATTAGATATTACAAATGCAGAATTTCAATTAGGAAAAGATATAAAAAATCTAGAAGATAAATTAACAAAAGAAATAAAATCTTTAAACGAATTAGTTCAAAGAGCTGCTGAAGTTTCTAGAAAAGAATTTAATGATACAATGAATTATGCAAGAGAAGAAATGAATTCAACATTAGGTGGTTTCAAAAAAGATTATACGTTATCAAATGTTCTTTTGGAAACTAAATTTAATGTAAAAATGTCTGATCTTAATAACAACATCACCCAAATAAATTCGTCAATAAAAGAAATTAGAAATGAAAATAACAAATCATTTGAAACAATGGAAAATTAATTTAATGTAAAAATTTCTGATCTTACTAACAACATCACCCAAATAAATTCGTCAATAAAAGAAATTATAAATGAAAATAAAAAATCATTTGAAGCAATGGAAAATAAAATTAAAGAACTTACTAAAAAAAACTGAGATGATTTTTTTTTTATATTTTACAACATCAGCGATAAAGGGCTTTTATAAACGGTTTAGAAGGAGGTAAAGTTATTTGTGGGATTTATTTTCGAGAGTAAGGTATAAATTAATAATGAGTAAAATTAAGCAAGACGTTGTAAATGAATTACATAAACCGGCGAGAAGGCGATATAGAAGGAGACGAACAATTGTAAAAGGGCTTAATGATCTATTTCAAGCTGATCTGATAGAAATGCAGCCATATGCGAAATTTAATAGGGGTTTAAGATATATTTTAATGGTAATAAATGTGTTTTCTAAATTTGTATGGGCAGAACCTGTAAAATCCAAAACTGGTAAAGATGTAGCAGCTGCAATGAAAAAAATTCTATTAACTTTAAAAACTCCCCCAACAAATCTGAATACTGATCAGGGTAAAGAATTCTTTAATCAAGACTTTCAGAAACTTATGGAGCAGTTCAAAATTAATCATTACAACACATTTTCTAATATGAAAGCTAGTATTGTAGAGAGAGTAAATAGAACGATAAAAAACAAAATGTGGAAAAAGTTTAGTTTACTAGGTAATTATAAATGGATCAGCTTTCTTAAAGAAATAATTACAGAATACAATAATACTAAGCATTCAACAATCGGAAAAAAACCAAACGAAGTTAACAAAAAGAATGAAATGGAAATCTTGAAATCAGCTTATACTCATAGGAAAACTGTGGATCCCAGATCACCAAAATTTCGTGTCAGTGATAGAGTACGAATAAGCAAGATTCGCGAACAATTTTCTAAAGGTTACACGCCCAACTGGTCAAACGAAATTTTTCAAATAAAAAAAATCCAGCTTACTAATCCAACAACGTATTTGATTCAAGATGGAAATGGGATAGATATTCAAGGAGGTTTCTATGAAGAAGAACTTCAAAAAGTAAGACACCCAAATGTATATCTGGTGGAAAAAGTGTTAAGAAAGAAAGGAAACAAAGTATTTGTAAAATGGTTAGGATTAGATAAATCTTATAACTCTTGGATCTTCAAGAGAGATGTGATGTAATAGTAATTAATGCTGTAATAATAATTGATGTTTGTAATAAAAAAAAAATGATTTTTTATATATATATTTGTTTTATTTAAAAATAAGCTTATTACATAAACATTTTTTTAAATACAATATTCCTATAATCAGAGTCTAATATGGGATTTAAAATTTCTTCAGTCAATTTAATCCTTCTTCTAAAATGTTTTTGATTTATAAACTCTTCAGAAGTCATACGAGCTTTTCTGTAGGCGAAGTTCCAAGCAACCATCAGATGAATTTGGTTTCTTGATTCATCAATAGATACTGTCTTCTTCATAATAGTGCTTAGACTTTAATTTTTGTTCTAGTTCTTCGGGATGATTCAACAGCAGTTCCAGCATGGAACACACATTTTCACTATTTAGATTTTGTTTTGGAGAAAGGACATTATATATTTTGTCAAAAGAATCTCCGTCGTAAAAATTGTTATTTCTAAAAACGTTGAAATAACGTCGAAAGTTTTGTTTTTGTAAAACATTTAGTCTATATTCTATAAGTGGAATTTGTTCCCATAGTCTGCACACAGTTTCATTTCCATAGTAAATAAAATCACAGCTTTTCACAATCTTCACTATTGGTAATTCACCAATCTTTTCAAAATGAATAGATAAATTTTGCAAATATATCGGTTCATTGAAAACATTTGGTGAAAACATATAATTTGTTATAACTCCTTGATATTGCAATAAGTTCTTCCAATCATCTTCATTTAATATCACAGACTGACCATTTTTACCACCAAGTTCAATGCATGGTAGAAAATCACTTTCCACCCACAAACCAATCACAGCATATTTAGAGTTAGAATTATTTAAATTATATTTTGTAGAATTTATAATTGTTTTTTTTATTTTCTTTTTTAATGGTGAATTTTCAAATATATTTTTACTCTGATTACTGAACATTTTAAATGATGTATTTCAAAAACTAACTGGCTATCTGCTTGCTCTCAAAAAACTAACTATCAATCCGTTTGCTCCTAAATTTTATACATTTTCCCTCTCCTCTCAAGTGGAGGGGTAAACTTATTTTCCCTCTCCATTTAAGAGGAGGGGATAAACTTTAAATGTCTTTATACTAACGAGAATCAATAAAAAACAAAATTTATATTATTTTTTTAACATTTATTAAATATTTTTATAGATATTTTTTCATGAAATACAATAAAATTAAACATGTACAAATAAATATTGCTGCTGTAAATATAATAACAAATATATAACAACAGACACAATGACAAGATTCTTCTTTTTTATTATTGAAAGGAATCCAATCTGAATATTGTAATGGTTTGTTTGTCATGGAATATTTAATTTTTATGTATGTATTTTCACACAAAGCAGAATCAGTTACATTATAGGTAAAAAAGTGTGAATTTCCAACAAGATATGTCATTTTCATCTGTTTGTAGCAGTCGGTTTCATTTTTGAGGGCATTTATACATATATCAGCCCTAACTGTATTAGGAATGTAATTTACATATATCACATTTCCAACAAGGGAAACTAAAACTATTAAAGATGCAGCAGTCATTGTTGTAATATTACTAACAAATAATGGTATTTCTATACAATATATATGTTTTTGGATTCAGTTCCCCCTCCAACTTTTAAAGCTTCAAAAACGACTTACATAATTTATCATCATATAAAATGATGTCTTTATAAAGATGAAAAATTACTTGGAGTAGTTAATTCTAATCGCGGTTTTTTATTTTTAGATCCATTTTCGTTTCCAGAACTTAAAAAAGTTAGAGTATCATACATCATTTTCATATCTTTATCAAAAAAATCTGTTTCCAAAATATCCTTATGTCCCCATGCAAGAGTTTTTGTGGAATTTGGTATACAATATCTTTTATCATCATGAGTTGTTAATGCCAATTTATTTAACAAATTAGTGTATATATTATGCATATCTGACTTGAATACATACATGGTGCAGAATATTTTGTCACCTTTCTCAACAACATCTTTATAATCTGATAATGTTAATTGATTTTTTATACATGATCTACTAACGCCTTTTGCTTTTTTATCTACACTATTTTTGGATTTTATACAATATGCTTTAGCACCAGTTCCATAAAAACTTTCAATGGGAATCCCTTTGTACTCATCTTTAAATTTACCAACAACTGATGTTGTAATAGGCATGCAATGAATATTTTGTTCAGAAAAATTAGAAGTATCAAATTTATCCAGATTTAGCTTCATATCTTCATAAAAGTTTTGGGTCTGAACTTCAAGAATTAAGGAATCAGTATCCGTATATAATAAATTTAAATTATTACCATATTTTACTTTTAAATACCCATAATAAAAATTATACATTACAGTTTTTGCAATATCCAGAATACTCATCCCAACATAAATTGGTTTATTGTATTCAATGCAAACCTGTTGAAGTTGAAGAGCAACTAGATTTTCAGAGAAAATTTTAAAATCCTTTAATTGAGGTTTAGAAATAAGTTTTTCGGCACTAAATTTATTACCCTGTCTTTCCCATTGAGATACTAATTTAATATCTGCTCGCCTATCAACATTTTCCATGGTTTTACCGAAAATTGAATTATTTGCCAATTTATAACAATTTTTATCAAATTTATTTTTAGATAAATTTCGTAAATTTGTATTTAAATCTATATATTCCGCTAACCATGGTGATTGTGTAAACTTAACTGCTCTGTGTATTTTTATGATTTTGAGTCCAAATTGTAGACATTGTTTCAGATATCGGTAGTGAATGATATAGTTATATTTATTATGTAAGTTTGGAATTAATTTTGAGTGGTTTGAAATTGGTGGTGTATATTGTTCAGGACAAAATGGGAAATCATTATGACTATCATGTAAATAATTTGGATATTCTAAATCAACTTCAAATATGTATCCTATAGATGATGTATCTGAAAGTTCGGATATATTTAAAGTTTCTATTTCGAGCTTAGGTACCCAAGCAAAATTTTTTTCAGGCAAATATTGTTTCATAGCATAACCATACAAATTTGTGGCGTCTAAGTAAGCGATATATGTTGTAGGTCTTTCAGGATTAAAATTTTCTAAGAATGGATTATTTGCTTCAGATTTGCGTTTGGAACAAGTGCTAACCCCACCACGAACACCTTTTTTGAAAAAATGAAGCATATCTGGTTCCGTTAATAATTCTAATTCTACATTAGTTAATTTCATCATTGCATCCCAGCACATAGAAGGGCTAGTGACATAATTAACAGGATCTAACTTATAGGTTTTAATACATGTGGATCTATAATTTTCAAAAACATCAGCCAAAAGTAAAACATCTGATTTTAAGTAAATATCGGAATAAGCCCCTATTGTAGAACACTTAAATAGATTCCACACTTCTACAGCACGACTGTAGTCTTGAGGAGAGATATTTTCATCGGTTAAGTTATTATAAAATTTATCAATCAATGGTAGAGATTTCTCATTTAATTTTTCGTTGGAATCTATGTAAGAGTATGGAAATACCCCTTTTTGTCTAATGTATCGAAATTCATCAGCATTTGAGAAAAACTTTTTAATTTCAAAACATTGTGAATCTTGTAGAGTTTGTGATAGTGACTCTAAAGACTCTGGGAGAAATTGAAAAGAATCTATAAAGCGTAGTCGCAAAGCAACTGGTTTCCGCTTTTCTGACACATCAACGAAAATTTCCTTACTAAAAGAAATATACTTTTCTTTATTTTGAGCTATAACACTAATATTTTCTTTATTATAGCAAAGCGATTTAATAAATAGGTGAGAATCATAGTTTTTTAAATTATGCAATACTATTGGTATATATTTTGGAGGTTTAAAATGCAAATTACATATTGAGTGGGCGGCTCCTCGATATTTACCTGTAATATGACAATGATCCCTACACTTTATGAAATTTCCTTTTGAAAAAGGTTTTTCACATACATAACAAATGCTAGAATTTTCATATTCAATCTGTTCCACAGATGATAAATCTTTCAATGGTACTTGATATTTTAAATATTTTTTATAAATTTCTTTTACATCATTTTCAATGTATTCAATAAATTTTATAGCACAATCTGTACCTCTATAAAGTTTAAGACACACAAAATTCTCATCAAATGATGATTTAATATAATAAGCAAATGAATAGGGTATATGTTCAGCAGTTTTAATAGTATATGAGGTTGTCGAATCAGGTGTAGATTGTTGGCACTCAATGTTTTTCAAATAACATTCAAAATCGGCATAAATAACAAAAGGAGCTTTATACTGTTTCTGAATATTTTGAAACTTTAATATATTTGCAGGAATATAATTGCCAAATTTATCCAAAATCAAATTATCTGAAGGAAGCTCAATTCGAACAAAACTACAATCACGTTCTAAATGTGTGTTAAGTTTTTCATATGTTCCAAAATATTGAAGGCATCCATCACATAAGTATTTTTTTATTTTCTTTTTTGATAATTGTTTGGATACCAAGCAACCTAAATCCTTTATCCAACAGTAGTGGTTATTTCCATCATCAGAACTTATTAAAAGCAAATTAATATGTAATTTTTTCTTTTCATTATTATAATGTAAAGGACCGACAATCTCATATACCTTTTTATTATCCCTTAAAAATGTTTCAACTCCATATACATTTATGGACAAATTATTTTTTTCCTCAAACTTTTTTATATCTAATAATTTTACTGGAAATTCAATACCTGTAAAATCGAAAGCGTCTCTGAAGTCTGGATATGATGAGGTCTTTCGAGGATTACCGGTTGGCTGGTATGCTGCTGAAACCACTGCCCAGGCGAAACAGCAATTGTCCTCATTCATCACATTCACTATTGATTTAGAAAAGTGATGCATCTTAATGTAGGAGGAGGCATTCAATGGGTTGTACTTATTGATGTTGACTTCCAAATGCAGAATTCTTTGTAGAGCCCACCCTGTAATAGGAATTAAAAAATTAGTTCTGAATAATATTTGTTAGAGATGTACAAGTGATATTAAGAAAACTTAGCTCTTGAGATTAAGAAAACTTAGCTCTTGAGATTAAATAATAATTACCTGAGTCTCTTTCCGGCAATTCATCTGCTTTGGTTTCAATAATCTTGAATAAATCATCGTAAAGCTGTTGTAGATCAGTTGTATGGGTTACAATGAAGAACGGTGTATTAAATGACTTAATTGAAGTAGAGGTTAAAGTTGGAGAATAATATATTCCAAATAATTCCAAATTTACTTTAGCACATGTAAATTCCTGTTGACGCTGGCGTATTAATGTTTGCACTTTATTACCAACATCTTGCTGAAACTTTTTGATGTCGATGTGATAATTCTGCGAATATATTCTGTAGGAAGCTATTCGACATTTAAATGCACTCCTGATAATGTCAATTCCATTTCCATATTTTATGCAGCTCCTGTTTTTATGAATATTTGTCCTCAAGTGTGTGCTCCAGGAATTAGATTTGACATTTACTTCACAATCTTGGCAAAATCGCATTGGAGGTCTTGAAAGTAGTTCATCAACTGAAACAATTATTATTTTTTAATTCCTCTGTAAACCTTTATTAATAATAAAAAAAATTAAAAGGAAAATTATAGCTAAATATGTTATAAAAAAATACTTACGATTAATTATATATTCTTCCAAGTTAAAGGTGTTTTCGTTATTAACAACATTTTCTCGAAGGTGGCGTACAATATGTGATTTTCTTTTAAATTCTCTTAAGCAGTGTGTGCAAAGGAGAGTCATTTTAAAATGGAATCGGTTAGGGCCGTGTCGCTTTTAAATAAATACAATTTCGATCTATCAAGACCCAATGACATAGAATAATTAGCAATTTTTTCAGCTCGCGCAATTTAGAAAACTTTTGGATTTACTTTTGAATTAACTTTTGGATTCACTTTTTAATTTGAAGAAAAACATGGATTTTTTTTAAAAAATATATTTCCCAAATTTAAAAGAAGATCGCCTTGTCGTTGAATACAATTTTTAACGTCTTTTAAAGTCGAATTAGATAAATTATTACATATATTATCTAAGTTTAAATAGGAATAAACCATTGACTTAAATCTAGATGTGGCACACCTTGTTTCATTCCTATTTAAGCTCGGCTTAGTTTTCTTATGTAGAAACTTATCTAATTCTCCAATAGCGACTTTATTTGTTGGATTGATTTTCGGAGCTGTTGTTACAGCGACTGGTAAAGAATTTTTTGAAATTTGTGCCCCTAAAGTTTGGGAACTAGAAATATCACCGTCCAATTTTGACTTTTTTAAATCTGAACAATCATTTGTTTCTGATAAAGAACGTTTTTTGGGTAAATTTTTTTCAATTAAATTTTCAGAACTTTGTTCTAAATTTAGGCCAGAAGGATTTTTCAAAAATTGATTTTGATTACAGGAAGAAATTAAGGGACATTGAGGCTGCTCATCTTCAAAATTTTCAGTATAAGTATATACCTCAATGTCCCCCACAATTTCGCCACAACTCAAATCAAAAACATCTACCGAATTTACTGAATTTCTGGTATAGCCAAATTTGGATGGTTGTTCAAACCCCTGAATAAAATTTTGATCCAACCCTTCAATTAAATTTTGATCCAACACTTTAATAAAATTATGCTGAGCTTTGGCTGAGACGTTTATAACAGTCTCAACGCTGTCGTTGGAATCCTCTGATGAATCTGACGATGCATCTGAAATTGGCGAATAGTGGGGGCGATAAACCTCTTCCATATTATTTTTCGAAAAACCCCCAATGCCAATCCTCTTATCATTATTTAAAGCTCCCTCGTTACCAACCCCATTATTATTATTGTTTAAAACCCCCTTATTATTTTGTTCCTCACAGCTCTCAAAAGTCTCCTGATATTCCACATCACCCTTAATTAAATTTTGCCCTGAGCTATTTTCACCAATTTCACCCCCTTCTAATATATCTAAAAGTTGTTCCAAATTATATCCCTCATTTATTTCAGAATTGTTAATTAAATTTTTCCTTAATATATCATTATTTAAATCATCGAAATTAATTGTTTCAAGAGGTTCTTGAGGAATATCAGGGATAATAGATTCATCCAAAACTTTTAAGAGCTGTGTCAAAATATCGCTTTCACCAATTTCGGAAGAATCGCCAGATTCAGATGAATTGTTAAATGTATTAATATCAATTTCCCTAAATTTAATATCTAGCTCCTCGTCGCTTAGCCCACAAAATGAACAATCAATCAAATCATGCACAAGGCAAGCGTCGTTTAAATCGAAGGCTGTTAAGTCGATGTTTTCAATTTTTACATTTAAAAATGACATTTTAAATTATAAATTAAAAAATAAAAAAATTATGAATCAATAAAAAAATCAAAAAATCAATAAAAAATCAAAAAAAATCCACAAAAATGAAAAATCAACAAAAATCAAAAATTGGCTTTTAGAAGATTAAGTAAAAATGAATGAAAATCCAAAGTATTAAGTCAAAAATATTAAATCAAAAATATCAAATCAAAAATATGAAATCAAAAATATGAAATCAACAATACAAACCAAATAAAAATTATTATGTCACTACGTCACACAATTCGAAATAAATCGGACTATCTAGATATATTCACAACAGATTCGATAATTTTACAAGCGTACGCTAATAGCGAGATGTAAACTGAAGAGACGCTTCGTACCCAGCCGCCTTTTAAAGCGGCCAAGAGCCTGGTACCGGCTGGTACGGCGTGGCACTGCATGGTACGACGGGAACCGTGAGACCGTGAACTCGAGAGAGGTCGTTCAACGGTCGTAAGTTGTTTTGTTCTTAAGAAAATGACGAGTAAAGAGGAGAAAAAAAAAAAAAAAAGTTGTTTTTTGGAATAATATAAAAAACAGTTTTTTTTTTTTTTTTTTTTAATTTTTTTTTTTTTTTTTTTTTTCGTTTTTTATATTATTCCAAAAACAACTTTTTTTTTTTTTTTCTTCTTCTCCTCTTTACTCGTCTTTTTCTTAAGAACAAAACAACTTACGACCGTTGAACGACCTCTCTCGAGTTCACGCTATCTTTGCCTTCTTCTTCTTCTCATTCTTCGGACTGGTTTTGCCGCTGGAGGTAGGAAAAGTGGTATTTCAGTATTGTATATAAGGATTTACAGCGTCTTGACTTAGCATTCATTAAGTTTAAAGTCTCAAAATGAGTACGTTCATAATTATAACACTACAAGACTTTCTGGGATTCTTGGAAAATCAGATAAATCTGATGGATCGTCAGAGTCCAAATTCCGAGAACACGGTGATGTGGCCGCCACCATCAGAGGTTGACTATTTAGATGAAGAATTTATCAATATGTTTGAGCCAGACCTGGATCCCGAGCCTATCGCCTTTGAGTGGGATCCAGACCGAGCAATGGATCTTCAACCTTTGATGATGGAGCAACAACAGCCTATGGAAGAAGATCGGCCACAACCTATGGCAGAGCAGCAGCAGCAACAACAGCAGCAGGAGCAGCAGCGGGAGCAGCCACAACAACAGCAGCAACAACAGCAGCAGCAGCAGGAGCAGCCACAACCACAGCAACAACAGCAGCAGCGAAGGCAGAGTTACCCTCGAAAGTGCAAGAGGCCACAGCAGCAACAGCAACATCAACAGCATCAGGAGCAGCCACAACAACAGCAACAACAACAGCAGCAGCAGCGAAGGCAGAGTTACCCTCGAAAATGCAAGAGGCCACAGCAGCAACATCAACAGCAACATCAACAGCATCAGGAGCAGCCACAACAACAGCAACAACAACAGCAGCAGCAGCGAAGGCAGAGTTACCCTCGAAAATGCAAGAGGCCAATAAATTATAAATTATAAATTGGCCTCTTGCAGAGCAGCAACCTCTGGCAGACAACAACAACCGATGGCAAAGCAGCAACCTATGGCAGACAACAGCAACCTCTGGCATGCAGCAGCAACCTCTGGCATGCAGCAGCAACCTCTGGCATGCAGCAGCAACCTCTGGCATGCAGCAGCAACCTCTGGCAGACAGCAGCAATTGGCAACCCAAAATGGTATAAATTATAAATATGTATTTATGTATATATGTATATTTGTATTTTGGATATAGGAATAATAAAAAACAAAGTCGTTGAAGAAAATATTTTATTTTTTTCTATTTCTTATACAGAATCACACCTAATAACCAAGTTTCTTTAACTTGAAAGAATTATTATGAATAGGATGAATATAATTTTTTTACAAGCACAGTAATGAAAACTAGGTTTTTTTTTAACATGGAAG
This sequence comes from Diaprepes abbreviatus, assembly GCA_034092305.1. Taxonomy (NCBI): domain Eukaryota; kingdom Metazoa; phylum Arthropoda; class Insecta; order Coleoptera; family Curculionidae; genus Diaprepes; species Diaprepes abbreviatus. The sequence goes on from JASJET010000303.1 coordinate 2,601,913, forward strand.
AATAAATCATAGTCTGTTGTCAGGGAATTAAACCTAATTGTTCTTTATCTTATATATAAAATCTTATTTAAATGTCTTAGTTGACATTTTAAACTTAATATTAAAAAATACTAGGGTGAATGAATAAATTCAAGTGCAGTATCAAATTCATTTATTTAAAATTCAATTTATCGATAGGATTGATTGTGCATATTATGTAGAAAAAATTATTCTACACTGAAAGAACAAAATCATTAGTTCTTCGAATCTTAATATAAACAAATTTCTATTTATTTAGATGGCACCCTTATATTTATTTAACTTAAACTTAATATATATCTTATAACTTATATCTTATAACTTATATCTTACAACTTATATTTTATATGAAATCTTATTTAAATTAGTTGACATTTTAAACTTAATATTCAAAAACTACTAGGGTGCATGAATAAATTCAAGTGGAGTATCAAATTCATTTATTTAAATTTGATTTATCGGTAGGGTTGTTGTGCATATTATTTGAAAAGAATTATTCTACACTGAAAGAACAAAATTATAATTTCTTTCAATGGGAATAAATACAAATTCTTATTTATTCACATCATTCCCTTATATTTATTTACATCATTCCCTTATATTTATTTACATAGTTTCTTATATTTATTTAACTTAGCAGAACAAAATCTAAATTCTTATAAAATATTTTAAATTTAAACTTAATATTAAAAACGCCATAGTGCATAAATAAGTGCAAGTGAAATAAATTTATTTAAAATTTGATTTTTCGATTAGATGGTTTTGCATATTCTTTAGTTCTGGTTTGTTACATATTATACATGCTTGTGAAGGAGTTGTTATGAATAAATCGTTTTCACACGTGTTGCATTGCAGATCTTTTTCGCAACATATAAAGGATCGTTTATAGTGGCTATTAACAAAATTATTTTTCCCATTTGGGCAATTTAGAGCATGTATATAGTAACATTCACAACATAAATTATATGCACCGCCAGAAGATGAAATAATTACGACATAAGATTGAAAAACGCACACTTCTCGCGTAAGGTAATTTGGTGTCAATGTATCACTTGCATTTATTTTTGCCACTTTCACGAGCCCCTCTTCTCCACACCCGTTTGGAACGCCATTATCCTCTATCCCATCATCTTCTTCATCTTCATCGTCGTCTTCGAAATTATTTCGATCAATAGTGATCAGAGAATCCTGTCTTGCGTGAAACTTTCCTCTTCCAGCCAAGTTAAAATGAATTGTTTCATCTTTGTACATTGACTGGATCGTTTCATCGCAAGCAGAATCTAAATATACATGTGTCTGATCCATTTCGAAGACTGTCCGATGAAACTCGATTCACTTGTTCACACTATTTTTTAATTTTACAACACTTTCTTATTGATAGTGGTGGGCCGTCTATGTGGTGTTGATATAGTGGATAGTGTTTAAAACACGGCAAATTTAGCTGCAATTCTTCGTCACTTCTATAATTTTCCGGCAACCTTTTCCAAATTTGTTGTAAACTAAGTGAATCGACGAATGTTTTCAAGTAGTTGATGGGAAAGAAGGCCAAGTCTTGATCTTCAAAATCGGTAAGATTTTTTCCGTTATTTTGGTAGGAAATTATTACTTGGCCTACACGTTCAATGAGTTGCTGTTGTTGTTGTTGTTGGTCGCTATTTGACATCGCGCACGAATGACTGAAGTTCGCTCAGATTCGATCGTTTAAAATACCAGCTCCCCTCCAACTGCTACCAGCTCCCCTCCAACTACTGTGGTGGTTAGGAAGGAGGTAGGAGGTGGAGCAAAAAGAGGCGGAGTTTATGAAACCAATCGGAATAGGGGGCGAACTTGGGCAGCCAATCAGAAACAAGGTCATTCTTGGCTGACCAATCAAAAAAGTGGTGGGGGGGTCAACTAGAAGCCCCCTATTCCCACTACTGTGCATGCATAGGTTATTCTTTCAAGCAAAGCAAAGTTTACGGTACGGAAGATTTATTTATAAAAATTGGGATCAATACATTTTTCGACCCTTTTCAAACTCAATCGTGAGGATTTAAAATATGTCTTTTCTATCATCGTTCCATTTGCAAGTATGTTCTTAAGCCATTCTGTTTAGTAGCATCAGGTGTTGAAGGTAATTGCGATAAAATAAATTTCGCACATGTTAAAGGCTTCTTGAATAGCTGATAGCAACAGGTGCTTCGGTCTTAAATTTTTAAGTCGTAAATAAAGTTACGATGCATTCAGATGCAAAACCAATGTCTTTAGGTCTAGCATTTTGGCCCAAAAATACATCAAAATATATTAATTTTTCTCATTAAACACCCTAAGACAATTATTTCAAAAAAAATAAATAAAGAACCCAAAGAAAATTACATAATGCGTGAGAAAAAGTTATAATCATTCTAAAAAGTCAAAAACGTTGAAAGATCATTTCTCAGCTAATATTAGTGATACAAACTTCGGCTGAGACATGTTATCAGTTTTCTTTTGAAGGTGGGCAATGTCTGTACCTAAATTCAGTTACAAAAAAGTCGTTGGACGAAATTAAAAAAAGCAAAAATTTGCTAATATCAAGAAAATAAGTAGTTTAAAGCGCCATATCTCGATTACCTCTCATCGTACAGACTTTTACAGGAGCTTATTTTAATAGGTGTAACGTCAGTTTTTGTTATGGAGAAAAAATGCGTTTTTTTTTTCTTTTCTTTTATTTTGTTTTTGGGGTATATTTATTTGAAAAATAATTTTTTTGGACTTCATGAGGAAATATTTTAGTTGAAAATTTCTTAACCTACAACTTTTTCGTAGAAATGTAATTACGAAAAATGCACAGTTTTCAGATTAAGCTGAAAAAGCTGAAAAGAGGATAAATCTGTCTTAATCTCAAGATCGCACTTCTTAATTTGGTAGCACTTTGTGATAGTATCATATTTGGAAGTCAGTATGAACAATGAAAACACTTTAATGCTTTAGTTCCTTGTACCCTTCTTTTTATCGACATAGTCAATAGCTTATAAATTGGCTTTTCATCACCAACTAGATGGTTTCTGGCAGAATAACTTCCCTAGGATGGAAGATAATCGGTTACAGACAATAGCTACATGACGAGTTCACACATACAAGTGTTATAACAGAGAGTAAGAAATTAATACCGAAATAAACTAATAACATATTTTAAAAAAAATGGGCTGTTGATAACATTGAACAAATCGCTTAACCTGAGCCATAGACGGAATTCGAGGTCCAAGAACAATCGAACGACAATACTCGAGATGATAACGCTGGACCAAAAATTATCCATTGATATGAGTAGGGCAGTATTGGAATATGAGGAAACCAGCCCATTGTGATGGAGACAATTGCCAAGAGTAAACTTATCTAAAGAACTCGGTATCGCATTGAATATCAAAAAAAAACAAAATCTCACATCTTCCTATGTTAGCATTTATATATACTGACATACTGCATCGCAACTGCAATAGCTAGAACTGAGGCTGAGATCAGGTTAAAAATATGCGGAAAGACACAGGGAAAACAGTATATTAGAGGTGTTAGAAAAATAAAAGTACAGAGACGAGTACAAAAAATATTAAGTTGGATCCAATATCACTCGCAGTACTATGAATCTAATAAAGAACATTCTCCAACAATAACTTGACACAAAAAGGTAAAATTTCAAAACCATACATAACTATAAGACGGTTAAAGAAATATTAGTCCAACAACAATTGAGAACGAGGCAATGCCTATTCGAACGATCAAAAGTGACTTTCTATCAGAGGCTAAACTCTTCACTTAACATGAGAGATAATTGATACCCAAATACAGAACATAATAATGGAAATGTCATATCGCTATATCTACTCATTGCTAACCAAATTACTGAAGAGCTTCAAATTAGCCAGGATTACAGGCAGATATAATTTGTGCCGTTCGCCACCGATGAAATCTCTGGCATTGTCAAGAGATTTCATATTTAAAAAGCTGCGGTTCCTGAATAAATGCAATATGTACAACTGACTGATTGTTCTAATAAATGATATTTTGCTGGATCTACACATCCTAAAATTAAGTTTTTTTATGGACAAGATTAAAGTAAAAAAACATAAAAAGTCTTTGTACCATGTCATAACTAAGACTTTGAGTGCCGTCGATGACTACGTATCCACTTACGAGACTACTCCACAAGTCTCGAGCAGATCCGAGGTGACCTTTTTTGGTGTTGATTCTCAAACTTCGTTCTTATATTTCTGGAGCTCTTTGGGGAAAGAACATCTCCTTTGATGAATAAAGAAAAATTGGCGACAAAAAGTTTTGCAACAAACTTGGTACAAGGAACTTGATATAAACCACACAGGAGACTATATGTGAGCTAATTTTAACTTAGAAATAGATGAAATAAGTTACAGTGGGACAAAAATGGACGTATACTGCAAAATAAGTTTCGCTTGCGAGCACGAAAAATATTCCTTTTATAGCAAATCCTGAGTAACTTCCGTCTATACCAGGAAAAGTGAGTATGCAGTTTTTTTAATCCTTTTCTAAATGTGAAATATTATGTTTATAACCAAACTTCAACGTAGTTTCAAATTTTTTACTACGCCAGTTCTCCTCAATGCTGAGACAATTATAATGTTCAACAGCAAAGTATCAATTTTTTTGATATTTTTACAGAACACAATAAAAATAATAAATGTTGCTACAAAATAATTACTTTTTTTGCTATATTTTTCTACGTTTCTTATACAAAATAAAATATATTTCCCGAAAAAGTACTTAGAAATATAACAAAAACAATTGATTAGATTTTTTATCTTTTTACTTCATCTACTTAACATGCAAGGTCACAATTAAAACGTGGTTAATATAATAAGTAATTCAGTATTATTTTTTTTCTTGGAAATCGAATTGATCTTTATTTAGTTTTACATATAACTCGAAAATGCTTCTGATAATGATATATGAACAATTAATTAAAATTTATGTACAGATCGTTGAAAACACATTTAATTTATTTATCTCATAAACAGAAAAATTCTTTAGCACAGATTCCTTTGACAAAAGAATTATTAGTTATAAATGAATTATACTAATTTAAATGGGAGGTGAGACTCTGCATAGGTATGTTCACCTTACAACTATGCAATATTAATAATATATTTATAAAAAAGTAAATTTCTAAGTTTAAAAATATAATAACAATATAAATAGCAAAAACAGAGAAAACAAAAAAAAAATAAGTAAATTTTATTGTAGAAAGATTATGTTTAAAGTTGTTTACACATGCTTTCAAGGAGAGGGGGGGAACAAGCTTAATGACATCAAGCTTATAATGATAAGTTCCAGTAGTCTTTATCCGATACTGTGCATAAGTCAAATTTTGAATTTGAGTTGATTTCCGTATTTAGCAACCTCAAAAACCTCTGAGTACAAAGTTTCAGCCATAAATTCTGGTTTTTCAAAATTTTCATTCCGCCACCTTGAAATTCTGACTACATTTTCATTTTGACATATATTGAAAATCCTTTACTAAAATTTGAATCTTGCTTCGAGCTTCTTTTAGCTTGAAAGTCTATTCAAAAACCTTAACTTTGAGGTGCTATATTGAATTTTCTACGGATGTTACAAAAAAACTGATACCTCCATAGAAGATTGTACTTCTTCTTTTAGCTGATAAAATCAGTAAAAGTACATTTACTTTTACTGGGCCATCGAACTTCATTGTATTTCATTTAAAAGCCCTGCAGGAGTAACTGGCACTGGTGATAAATCAAAATTTTTGCTTTAATGAAATGTATTAAATTTTATTGATTTATCACAGAGGTTTTCTGAAAAAAATAATGCAGTGAAGTGTGAATTGACTGTATCTTTTTAATAATTCTGAACTTACTCCCACACTTTTCTATTTTATCTCTGAATTACATCTATAGTGAGAGCGCCTATCCTTTCTTAGTCCAATTTTAAAAGCATTATAAATATTAACAATTTATTCTAAAGTGTTTTTCTCCCTTATCTTTTGTGGATCAAGACGCGAGCAATCGTTCTTTGATTTGAAAATTTTGACCCGCGGTATGAAATGTTGGGTTGTGTCAGTAAAATCAGTGCTTTCATCCAATGCTAGGAGTAATGCAACACATTTTTTTTACACTTTCTCCAAGAGCAATGTTTATGATTTCTTCTATTTATCTATTTATTTCAGGCCTATTCTGAATAAACCAATTTTGTCAAATTATCTATTTTTTCCTGGATACAAAATATCTGCCTCTTACTAAACATTCTGTCATAAATTCACTTTCTGAGGAGCGCTTCGAATGTTCTGCCACTTTCTTGTTTACAACATAAGTCGCCCGAATAATATATTCTGATTCTTCACTGCGTTTTAGAAAAATGGTTTCTTGGTCGACTAAACTAACTTCTCGATTCTGTCAATTGTTAGTTTTAGATTTTTTATTTTTGCAGAAGTTTAGTGACATAATATCTTTTTACACTGAATTTTTTTAAAACTGTGACGGTTTCATTACATATCAGACGAATTAGTTTATCCTTATACAGGGTGAGTCAACTATTGGATAAAGTAGGTTAGTGCCTTTTCGGTGAAATTAACAAAGAAACTATATTTATTGTTTGATACAGTTTATTTTTACGCAGATTTTGAAAATATTTAGGACTCTACAGGGTGAGCCAAAAAACTAGGACAGCATAAAGTTGTATTTTTTTAAATAGAATACCATATATACGAATCGTATTTTCGATTTAGCTTATAATTTTAAATCTTTTTTATTAAGGGTTTACTATAACAAAACTTTATAGTTTCTGAAATAATTAAGTTTAAAGAAAAAAAGTCACATTTTCAAGCATCAATTCAATCCTAAATAACGTTTTCAATTTTGTGACAAATATATTCAAATTTGGAATTTAGCAAGGCCAAGGACAAGTTAACATAATTTTTATCTAATATTTGCAATAAAAGCTACAGGGTGTTGAACACATCGGCTCAAATTTGAACAAGTTTAAATGAATACATATCTTTTTTTTTTAAATGGTACACCCAATATATTTTCATGTTATTTAATAGAGTAATAAAAACCCTAAAAGTTTTGTTTAATATATCCTATACCTATTTATAATAGTTTTTGAGATATTTCAGTTTTTCTAATTTTCCATACTTTTTTACAGAAATAGTCTTCATTATCATAGTAGCCATGTAAAATAATAAAAAGAAACTACAGAAACAAACAGAATGTAGTTAAGTATGATGAAATACATTATTCGTTATATTACAACGGCAATAGTTTAATTAAACATAATATGAAAAAATTAATATAACAATAACGATAAGGCAAATACATATTTACTTTTATACTAAATTGAAACAAAAAAATTACCTATTAAATACTGAGATTAATTATTTCTTTTTAATAAGTGTTCGAATAAACGACCCTCTTGTGCAATGCACAAATTTAGTCTTTTTTGCAGATTTTCTCGGACCCTGGACAAAATTAGTGGCGTTATTGTTCTACAGGTATCCCTAATCCTGTTTCGCATATCTTCCACTGTTGTTGGTGGATTAACATACACCTTATTTTTAATATAACCCCCACGTCCAATCCATTTTTGCGGATATCGTTGGTCCAAAAACGCACGAACTTCATGATGGTAATGCGGAGGCGCACCATCGTGCTGGAACCACATACTGTCGAGCTCATCCCTATCGAGACCTTGAAGCAGTTGGGGCAGTTCTTCTTGTAGAAAGTTCAGGTAACTATGGCCATTTAGTGGTTCATTAAAAAAGTGGGGTCCAATAATTCGATTATGATGAATACCACACCAAACATTTAATGACCAGTGGTTTTGATGTTGCACCTCTCTAATCCAAAATGGGTTTTCTGTGGCATAACAATGCATGTTGCGTCTATTTACGGCACCATTACTTCTAAAAGTAGCTTCATCACTAAACATTACCTTGCATAATAAATTTGGATTTAATTGAATCTCCGCATTTATTGTACGACAAAAGTTTACACGACTTTCAAAATCCTGTCCATGCAATTCTTGGTGTAATTCCATGTGATATGGATGATACCTATATTTCTTGGTAGTACGATTAGCGGTGGATTGTGATGTTTCACATAATGCTGCTAACTGACGGCTACCAATATAAGGATTTTCCTGAACATTTAACAATACTTGTAGTTCTTTTTCTTCATTAGTTACTGGTTTGTTGACCACTTTACGTTTTGGATAATCAACAGTACCAGAAGAATCAAATCTTATATATATATATATATATATATATATATATATATATATATATATATATATGTATATATATATATATATATATATATATATATATGTATATTTATGAACGACTAGAAGAAACTTATTGATACGCCCTCGTATATGTATATATATATATATATGTATATATATATATATATATATATATATATATATATATATATATATATATATGTATATATCCTTCGTATTATACAGGTATAGTTATTATATAGGCCAAATCAAGGTTACATTTGGGAATAGGAAGTAGTATACCATTTAATAGCAATTTCCGACCTTTTCTTCTTGCGAGCCCCTTCTAACAACCGAAATAAATTGGCGAACTCCTGTGTAGTAAATAGGAACAGCAAATGAAACAGTAAAATGGAGTTACTAAAATGTATTTTCTGTATTGAATAACAATTAATAACGCAAAAACATAATCATAAAAAATTTACCGACAAATATTATTAAAACTAAAGTGATAGCCCAATCTATAGCAAAGAATTATTACACAATGAATACAGTAATACAAGTCTAGAAAAATGCCCTCTATGGGATATTAGTGCCTGGTATCTGGAACAGATAAATTGAAAATTTGTTTCAATGTCTGAAAGTTTGAGACATCAGGTTTCTATATTTATTTTTCAGGTAAGTGTATGTTGAAAATCCTTTCTCACATAGATATGTTGTACAAAATGGTAATAAAACTTTAATGGCTTTTTTAGGGCCAAAGCAGCACACTTCTTTCTTACACTGAGTCAAAAATCAATTAAAGAGTGATCTTTAAAAACAGTTTTTAGGGAATTATCAGAGGATAAGTCGATGAGCTTTCCTTTTTCCTAAGAAGTATCCGAAGTTATATCTCCTTGAAAAGAATTAGGTATCCAATTGTTCGATCTAGTTATAATAGGTTTATTAGGAAAATAGTCCTTGAACGTTAATTGAAGTTGTTTGAGATGTTCAATAATATCCCTTTTAATATTTTGGTTAAGTTGAATTTCATTTTCTAATAAAATAATACTGAGAGAACCAAAATATTCGTACTCATTAATTTGCAGACATGGAATCCAAGAGTTTAACTCCTTCAGCATAACACTACAGGAATGTGCTTACATGCTACTGCTTATTTGTAAACACAGCAATGAGCCCATTCAATATTATCGTTGTCTATCTTTATCCGCCCAACAAGAGCACAAAATGTTTCCATCATTGATTTTGCACCATCAGTGCACAAAGCCCAACAAAAAATCAATTTATTTCATTTTTTTCTTAAAATAGTTGTTGATCATATCGAAAATTGCTGCATATATCTTCTTGAACGGAATTTTTAAAAATATATCTAGCATAAATAAGCATTACTGCTTTGCTGCATTGGTGAACTCGTCAAGCTGAATAGCTAAATAATTCAGTTTCATTATTTTTAAAAGTTTTCCACATCATTCGCCAAACAATTAATTCTAAGCGACATTATATAGTTTGATAAGGGACCAAAGTCAATTTTTTATGCTGCTTTTTTTTCTTGCATACACTTCGTGATATCTTTAACACATGGTCCAATTAAATTTTCTGACACTGTATGTACTTGTCTAGATCTTGTAATTCGGTAACTAACTCGAAATGCTGCCTCAAGAGCCATTTTAGTATCTTCGTTTAAATATGTTAGAGAAGAAGAAATAATGGACTTTTTATTGCCTGCCATTTATTTTAAATAGTCAACAAGTTTATCCATCCGGATGTCTTGTTTCAAGGTGTCTACGAAGAAGAGATGGTTATAAACTGCTGTTAACCAGGCTTTCACTACCGATTACTCAAAGCGGTTTAGGTTCTGATTCCTTCTTGGTTAAATAAAAACTATTTGTATATAATCACAGTGATATTTTAATTTCTTTCCTTTATTAACACAAGAGGAAATCACTAAACTGGTTTACATTACTAATACTTATGTAAATACTATACATTAACCACTAACTCATTTATCTTTTTGAAATCAGTTGAAGTTTTTAAGCTCATCATACGATTCATTTCCACTCTACTCTTCCTTAAATGTGACTGTGGCGTTTTTATATCAGCAGACATTATTCTCGTCTTTTAGTGTACATTCAGGGAAAGTCTTGGTGCGCCGAAGTAGAAGTTGTCGGCTTGTTCAAGAATATACTTGCATCGCCAATGGCGTAGCGACTCGTCGCGCCACAGATTGTCGCCTGTGGCGATGTGTAATATAAAATTCCACCATTACAAGATTTTTTCTCGAACCTCCCTTACAAAGCTCGCAAACCCATGGAGGTTTGCGAATCACCGTTTGGGAAACGCTATCGTAAGAGACATAAATAACAAATTATTTTTTTTGGGTCGATGAGCACAGTGGTTTTTGATAGGAATTAATAAATGGGTTACTCTTAAGTGTAAATGTGGATGTGGTGATAAGGTGTGTGCTTCAGTCACCATTTTCATAATTACCTAATGATATCTAGAAAATAGCAGATATAAAATAAGCATTTTACGTGCTATTGTGAGACAAGACCAAGGTCACGTTCGAAATATTCGCAATTTTTTGGCTATACAAATATCAATGCAAGCCACTTGATTTAAATTTTATATTGTTACTATCTCCTGGTTTACAATTTATTTTTATAATACCGATTTATGAAGGAGCATTCTGCATTAAGTATTTGTTTGATCAATTCTTTGTGTAGATACATTTTATCTATTGTGGTATAGTCATTATTATTCCCAGGGATAATGGTCACTATTTAAGTTATGTTACTACCCGCAACTTGCAAATTGTGCTTGTTAAAAGGCTTACGAAAGGAAGTAAATGACCTCGACGTAAATAAAAGTTGTGTTTATGGTTAGAAGAAATACTTTGTAAGATTTTAATATTTAATTAGTTTTTTCGCTCCTTCACACTAAAAAATCCTTACATCATAGAGAAATAGGTAATGCTGTTGGAGGCATCCTTACATAAATATTTATTGTTCTGATATGTAGAAAAAGTTTTAGGAATGAACTGTTTGAGTAAATTATAAAATGCGACAACCATCAACTTTTCAGTTGTTGTCCAATAGCATGAAATATTAAGTTCCTTACGCCTTTTTAAAATTCCTCTGTAAGGAAACTACTAGATAAGTACAAAAATTCATGACAAAATTTTATGACGCTCAATTTGCGAAAGTCTATTATGATTTAGTTAGTTGATTGTGCATTATTGAGTTACATTTTGTTGTACCAAAATATATTTCAGCAAACACAGCTGTTGACTTACTCTAAATCGAGTACTGTATAACGAATAAGTCTCGCTCGTAGGAGGGAAAATATAGGAGGAATTTAAACAAAGTTTAGATGATATGTACGGAAACTCTTCGAATTCGTAACCTACCATAAAAAATAGGTAAAACAGACTCCTTTAAAAAGAAAATCACTTGAAGATCGGGCGTAGAAAAGTCTAAGTGAAAACATCAAATTCGCGGAGAAGGAAGTAGTAAAAAACAAGTGAGGAGAGGAAAAATAATGTGAAATATATTTCTTAATATGAGTTCGCTAAACTTAACCATCCATCTTATTATAGTAACTACTATTTACTCTCAAAAATTAGAGCACATTTAAGGAAAAACAAATTTAACACAGATGATCAAATGATCTGGCGGTTTCAGCATATTTTAAGGGCAACACTCCGATTTATTTTTTATGTTATAGAAATGTTAAGAAAGCACTGCGAAAAATCTTGTGAAATGTAATTGTATTAAAAAACAATAATAGCTTTTGATTATTAATTTTCTAATTTACACTTTACCCACACTTTAAATCAATTACTTGCAGTACATTGGGTCTTGATAGAGACATCAAATACAGGCGAAACAAGTCGCTTATTGGAATATACTTTAACAATCCTACGTAATATGAACTCAAATTAATTATTTATTTTAATTAGTTGTATTTAGGTGTTGCTAACTAGTTTTCTTATTAGATGATTTTTTAAAAATCGACATTTTTGGTATTTAGCATCATTTCTTAGCATTTCTTTTTCTAACAATCAATTTTGTTAATTTGTTATACTGGTGGAGCTTAAGTAGTAAATATTTTATAAATTGTTTTTTCACATATTTCTTGGTATCAGTGCTTTACAGACTAAGTAATTATCTCGTGAAATATTTGTAAATTTTTTAATTAGATCTGAAAACTTTCTTTCATAAAAATTTTTGAGGAATAATTAATTTATTCCTATAAATAAAAATTTAATCGAAATGAAAGTTTATAACTGCAACATTTCAGTTCAAATAACACTTTTTTAAACAGTTTTAGCAAAATGACTCTAATTGAGAAATTGTTACTAACGTATTTAAATATTTGTTTAGTTTTAAAAAAACAAGTAAAAAAAACTTTGTCTCCACCTTTTATATTCTACCTTCCTTTTAATATGCATTCCATAATAAAGAATAATTCATTTAATTAACTTAAATTATCACCCTAAATTGAAATATAAAAGAGCATATGCCATTTTTTATAAACAATTTAAAAAATTCTGCTGAAAATTATATTTTCCTTTATGGATTCTTTATTGAAAGCATATTTGTTTTTGATTGTTATTTTTTATATTTTTGGCTACAAATTTTAAACCTTTTAAATTACAAAGAATGTTCCCCTTAGAGCCTACCCAGTTTTTCTGGATCAAGTATACTTATTAGTGTTGAAAATGAAACAAACCTAACTGTGCTCAAATTATTTTAAATCAATTGGAGAGAAACATGTAAAACGGGTTTGCTTGTGTGTTTTTTTTGGGTCACCTAATTAGGAAAACTCCCAAGAAGTTTGAAGCAAGGTATTTTACCGGATAGACCGAATAAAGCTCAGTTAATTGTTATACCACTCTATCAGTATCAGTCTTTCGAATTGTTCAAGGTAAAGCCTTTGTGATATTAAAGGACAATATACTATTAATCTATAATAAAATAAATATTTTACAATTTGGTATTATATTTTGCTACAAAAAAAAATATGCAAAAAAGCAAATATATTCAACCGAAAATTTCAGACTAGCGTTAAAAGAATATTTCTTATATGAAAATAATACAAGTTCTTATTAATACGAGATATATTTTTTCGGTTAGATACTAGTTACGAAAATGAAAGTGTTTGGCAGAATGTGGTCAGTACAAAAAATAACCTTTATTTTTTAATATTAATATGGACAAAAATATCTACCTCATCCAAAGTTGAAGCTAACAGAGAAACTAGTTAAAGGCATATACAGGGAGTCTCCCTAAAAAAGAAGTTCCACTCCAATCCTACCAATGAGGATCAGAAAAATTATGTGAGTTGGCTCTATATCACCTCATAAAAAAATAGAGTCTACCATGAATAACAAGGAATCAGCGCCAACGGCCATTATTGACATTGAAGGAGCTTTTGAGCATACTTTCTTCACTTCCATAACAACCTCTAGACACAGCACGGATAGAAAACATGCATCAATGCAGACGAGCACAATCTGTTGTAGGAAACTGTAGATACATCGGTAGTCAAAAATTTCAAAGTTCAAGGATATTACACCTAGAAGTAAACTGATGATACAGTTATACTCGTTTTGGAGAGGAACGGCAAAATACTATCGGAACTCATGCTTTAAGCTTTCGACTAGGCTGTCTACAAGTTTTTGAATAATGGATATCCCTGGCTGCCCGAAAGGTACGCGACCAGAATCTCTGACTGAGAAAGTTCTGTCCCCTCCACGACTGTCAGTGCGGCACTTTCTCAGTCTTCTTTCCTTCAATTTTGTCTTATAGTTTGCTCTATTATGAGGAATTTCGGCCAAGTACTCACCGATTTTCTTTGCTCCAAGATTCTGTTCAGAACGACCACTATTGTGACTTTTAGCGGCTTCCCCGTCAGAAGGCTTTTCTAAACTTTTTTCTATGCAGTACCAGCCCTAATTTCTCCAGTAATCTGACTTAATATTGGGGGAGGTAGTTTAGTTATGAGAGCAGTACTTCCTTTGTCAGCTTCTTTAAACATTTTAAAGTTTTAGCCATCAGGGGTACTCGCCTGCGACCGGCCTATTTTAGATCCTTATGTGGCGGAGGATTCTTCCCTATTAATTGACTTTTGAGCCTGAAGACATGCTTCCATTCTAAGAAATATTTAATCCTTTTTCTGGCAGCTCCACTAACAGGGAGAAGTTTCCTCCTCTCCCTTTCAACGACGGTTTTGAGTGCGCTTCCCTTCTTTTCGTCGCTGCGCTCAGGATGTAGAATATCTAGATTCCTCTATAATGATTTTTGATGACTTAATCTATCTTCTCACAAGAATCTAGAGAAGGAGTGGTCGTCTACCACAGAGCTCCGCATATCGTATAAAGGCTTTTTATATCAGAGTATGCTAGATACTTCGGAGTTCGCATAGTAAAGTCTAGACTCCCCTCTAGCATTACAGCTCTCCGATTATGCTGTACCTCGGAACACAGCGTTTACCAGGCAGGTTTCTACGAATGAATCATGCTCTCATTCGCTAACTGCCATTCCGAACGTAATCGTAATCGGTCAGCTGCTCCATCCCGTAGGAGAGAACGCTATTTCCATCACTGTAGATTGCTTTTGTCTTGGTATATCCTCCACGTGATCAAACTCACAATTACATAATTGGATTTCATTGACAGTACCTTGTGAAACTGAGTTTAAATCAAAGTGTTGTTCTTGCAACAAAGCTGCTACTTGCTGCTTGAGTAAGAGATCTATCGTCATACAAATTTAAATTCTGAACGATTTAATCAAATAACGAGTTCTAAAGTTAACAATATTGTTCTTATTAATCAACTAGCCGCTTGAATATGATTATTTTTACTTCAAACTAAATATACTCAAAACCTTTGGATTTAAGCTTACATTGCAAATATCAAAAGAGTAGTATTATTTTTATTGTTACAATGGTAAAAAAAAACACTAAATATGGAAATTATCCTTATTTAAAAACACATTATTTTCGATATCTTTGTATTTACTTTTTTGGCTTATATCATTGGAATGTCTAAGGTAGCTAGTGGAACATAATCCATTTTTTCTGCGGTATTAAATAAGAATTTATAAGCCATTTTAAGTTCCCTACCGAAGGGTATTAATTATCTACACAGGGTTTAATAAATGTAAGCGATTTTTATGTTCTTAATATTAACTACTTTCGATCCAAATTTTTGAATGAGGGATTGGATTTATTAAATCTAGGGTATGTAACTAGCACCCTTCAGTTAGAAACTTAAAATGTTCATAACTCTAATTCATTACCCATAAAAACATAATAACGCCAATTTTGATTACGAAATATTCAATTTCAAAATATTACTTATTTTATTTTCAACTGTATCTCTTTAATGATTTATATTTCAAAAAGTGTATATCGGTTATTTGAAATCTAGCCTTTTAGTTGTTCTAGATCCCATTGTTTATGGGACATCCTGTTTACTATTAATCGTAACCACTATGTAGTTTATCCTATCAGTTTTGTATACATAAATATAAAATTACATAAAGAAATATTAAGCATAGTAAGAAGAGGTCCATTATGACCAAATTTACTTTTTTATTTTGCGCCTTGGACTTCCAAACCTAGATAAACTAAATTCTAAGTTTTGGATTATTTTTCACTATTTTTGAATTTTATAATTTGACTGAACTGAACAGATTTAAGGTATAAAAATAGTTTTTACGTTGCTCATCGTCCAGAATATACTTCAGTTTTACATTAAGAGAAATATATTATATTTATTTTGACTTTTTCCGTATAATATAGGAGTAGGTAAAAGAAAAAAAATAAACATATATTATTTTATTGAAATTCTTATTTATTTTTAAATAACAATTGTAGGATTTGAAAAGATTTGTTCATCTGTAAAGGTAATCAAACCATTTTCTGGTGAATAAAAGTGTTCTAAGAAATTTATTTGATTATCTCCTTTAACCAAAAATGGTGCTGGAAGATAAAGTGTATATTGTGGGCCTAATGCAATATATTTTCCCAGAGCAAACCCATTGACAAATACCATTCCTAAAACAGAAATAATTCAAACTGCAACTATTTTTTTAAAGCCAAACTGATGTTCTATTCATTATTTTAACTCTTTAAGTTTCAGAATGAAGATATCTATAACGCTTAATCAGTGTTGTGAACGCTATAAAATATATTTTTATTATGCCATTCTTGTGCTTTACATTTTTTCTATTGTTATAGAAATTTTAAAAAATTGTCAGATTTTCAAATCAACGTACTTTAAAAATGCAAGGAGCAAGAAACAGTAGTATTACTTCAATTTAAAACACTACTTCGACAGTTACAATATACTGGGTGTCCGGAAAATACATGTACAATGTTTGATGACCGACTCTTGACATCAAAATAGATCGATTTAAGCCAACTTAGGTATATCCGATACTGTTTTGTTTAGGCCGTAGAAAATGTCAACATTTTAAGAAAATATAGATTTTTCCCTAATTTCTTGAAAATTTGATAACTGAATTTAAGAATTTTTGGTGTATGGTATAACACTATAATTTTCTTTAATATAGCGATATGTCATGAATGTTATAACAACCTAGATATTTTTATCGCATAATTGCATGTATTTGGAAGCTTTTTTACTTCTTCAAAAATTTTCATTGAATCGGCGCTTTCGCCAGGAAAATAATATTTTCAGTTACGTGCATACACCAATTTGCTGTAATAATAAAATAATTTTTTAAATAAATATCGGAAGTATATGAATGTATTTTATATTAAGCAAATGTACAAAATTGCTGCCATTTTGTTAAATTCACTTATTAACACTTTCTAAAAAATAAAGTTGTACTCTATCTAATATAGGATTATTAATAAAGTTGCCAGCATTTAAAATACGCACCAATAATTCTTCGTGGATGTTCATCGGAGTCTTGTATTTTTCTGTTTTAAGAACGCCTCACAAAAAAAGTTAAACATATTTAACTCTGGAGAACGTGGTGGCCATCTTACGGGTGTCTCATTGCCCCTTTTGGTCGATAGGTTGGGATATTGGTCGTGTACATATTGCCGAGCAGCAATGGAAAAATTGGATTGCGTATCATCATGCATATACTATAGTTCTCGTCGAAGTAAAATAGGCAAATTTTTCAGAAGAATTCATAGAAATATCTAGGTTGTCAAAACGTTGATGACCAAAAAAAAATCAGACGCGATGTTTACAAATGACATCACTTTTATAACACTTACACTACCTTGTTGCCGGTGGCCATACCACTGGAAAATGTAATATTATAGTATGAGACCACACATCAAAAATCATTAAATTCAATTATCACGTTTTCAGAAAATTTGGGAAAATCAATATTTTCTTAAAATTTTACATTTTCTACCGTCTAAATGATACAGGATCGGATACAACTAAGTTGACTTAAATCGACCTATTGTGACGACAAGAGTCTGTTATTAAACACTGTACACGTATTTTCAGGATTTCCTATTTATTGACATTTACAAATTTTATATTTACTGGGCTCTCTTAAAGAGTACAAAAATACAACAAGAGTTATCTTATATTGGAAAAATTTTTAAATCTTACGTGATTCAAAGGTGATATCTAAAAAATAAAAGTAGTAATTTTGCTTTACTTTTCTAGGATTTTATAAAAGTTGCGACGGCTATCATCAGTTTCTTTTTGAAACCCATTTTTATTAAATTCTCTAAAAACATTTAACGTCCTTAATACAAGAATATATTTTTTAATTGATATTAAAAATATCTTTTTCAAATAAGCACTCAATCTACAGATGTTGTATTGCAAGAAGGAAACTGACTTTGATTTAAAATAATTAATATAAATCTGGGATCCTTTATTGCACACCAATGGTAATTTTTTTTTTGATCATGCTTTAAAGGAGAATTTGGTATATTCCTGAAAATAAAACATTACTTAAAGTATATGTAGCCTATTTGATTGTTCAAATATTCTAGATATTGTTTTATACCATGCTAAATAAATTTTTTAAACAGCAAGTAGTTAAGGAGTCCAACATAATAATGGTTGAGTTATTGAATTTAGGCTATTAGTAAAAATTTACAAAATTTTCATATTTTGTGGTTTACCTTTTCCCCATCCTCTTGTATCAATGTACGTATCCTTAGGCTCGTCAGTAATAGTTAAAACTGCATTGTACATAGTAGGACCTATTAATCCCTCACTAAAATCTTCCCATCCAGTTAACTGATTTATCCATTGCTTCTTAAGTTCCAATGGTATTATTTGCCAATCATACATATTTTCGTTGTTAATTAAGACGTTTCCTTAAAGGAAAATTATAAGTTAATCGTATTTCCTACTTTCTATCTACGATTGGAATATTGCTAGTTACTAAATTATTTGATATCTGAAAGCGAATACCTTCAAAGAAATACATGTTGTATAGTACTAAAGAAAACCAAAAGTCCTTTTAATGTTCTCATACATTTTTTGTTTTTTGCTTACAAATTTAAATATAAAAATATTTCTTTAGCTGCTTTATACCTGAATTATTTAAAATATTTCTAAAATTGCTAACCTTGCCAAAGTCCTTTAAAAGTTTGATTATATTGATTGTAGGCTCCACCATTTACACGACCCATATTTTCTACTATAAGATCAATAGTAGCTCCCTCTATAGCGTCAGTATTAAGTGTCAATGTTGAGTCTTTAAGCCTCCAAAATCCAAACCCATCCAGTTCAGATGGTGAATTTAATTCCTTTGGGGCAATTAACTCACCATTAACAAGAACCAAAATTGTGTCGCACACATTACCTAGAAAAAATATTTTAAGATTATTAAATGGTTAAAAAAAACTAAATGTCTGAATAAGAATATTATTAAAAAAAAATTTTTATAAGGACATCCGCCTCAATAAAAACTAATTTATTAAGCCCGTCATATAAGTTTTTTTTAAATACACAAGCTAGTAAAAAATGTCGACTTATCTACTTCAATATAGAATTTTTTACGTTTCACTTAGTATTATGGTTTAGGTGACAGTATATAAACAAAAACTTTTTATTGCAGAGTTGTACTATGTAAAAAGCACTATATTAAATGTGAAAAATGTTGTTTCTGTAATTTTTGAAAATAAGCCTCAGAAACATTAGGAAAATGTACTAACCGTCAAATAATTATTTCCTAGATACCTTTTAACCTTGAAAAGAAAAATATTTTACTAGAAGATGATAAAATTAGTTTTTCTTCCTCAACAAGTCGGAGTTACAAGATCTACTTGTAAGTGTTTATTGTTAATTTCAATTTTCCAAATACTATTTTATTAAATTTTTTAATAGAAATCAAAAAATTTACAATAGCTATAATTTTATCACCAATACAAATAATTTTTCAGGAGGTTAACTACAGTTTGATATAGAATACTGAGAACAATTATACATGCATGCATGATACAACATATTTTAAACATGGAAACAGATAATTAAAATATGTCAAAATTTGGTCCAAAAAGTAACAGAAAGGCGGGTCTTTTGACCATTTTATCGAATTTTAAGTCTAGTTGTACCAATTGATCGAAGAACTGGTTATTTTGTACGCACCTAATTAGATGTCAGATTTTGTTTATTAACCAACACCTACTAAAAGTTAGTTTCAAACTATATTTTTGTACTAGTGCCAAGATAAGCTTTTAGCATTTGGTAGGCAGCCCATATTATCTTCGATCCGTGATACAATATAATATCGAAATAAATACAAATTAAATATATACCTTCTATTGTCAAAACAGAATTTTCTCCTAAATTGACATTTTCTTTTCTGTAGATAATGTAACCATTACTTTGACCAGAACTATTATTTATATCAAGCAATTCCATTGCCACTACATTTTTACTTTTAATTGATGTTAGAGAATTAAATTTCAATAATGATTCAAATGAAAGTACTTTTTGAATCTTTACGTTTGTATAAGCCACTGGTGGAATATATTCTGGAGGTTCAGGAATAAAAGTTTTTACAGGATTAACTGCTGCAACCATCTCTTTTACAATGTAATATTTGTTTTTATATGCCCCGTTTTCATTGATAGGTGCATCGTAATCATAGCTGGTGGTGATTGCTTGATATCCAGAATTATCAAACAGAACGTTAGCTGAAATAAAATAACTCTTTTCATTACGAAAATACGTAACTGTTACGTCTAAAATATCAGTAGTTATTCAACTATATTTTATTTTGTTTACTCTGAATTTTATCTACGATAGTCTAGGAATCAAGCTGAGTGCATTTAAATATAGAGTAGTGAGTAGTTTTTAGGCTTTGCTATGAATGTCTGGACCAAGTTAGTAAAATATTTAAGTCTGAGATAAAACTACGACCCTTTATTACAATTCAAAATTCAAGATTGCTATCAAACGTTATTTAAATTTTACGTAAAATTATTAAAACTGTAAGAGACTAATTTCTTCTAGCCCTTTTCAATGATCAAAATATTGTGGTTAACTAGATCTATGAGACTGCAGTAATTATCTCATTTAATTATTGATAAAAAAATCTCCCAGAGTAATATATATTAAAAGTATCGTATTTTTTTTGTTTCAAATATCGGTTCATCTTACGAACTAGAGCTGTGTCAAAACATGACAACTATTTCTATCCTTTTCTTGCCGATACAATGTCTTTTCAGTTTTGTTCCACACCAGTTCTAATTCAAGTTGACACTGTTGAAGACTTACAAGAAGACATTGCTCGAATTTGTTATCTTTTTGAGGTTTATTTATTGTTTTACGTGTGAGTTAGCATAAATATACTTATTTATAAATATATAGAGAAACCTGTGATTTAATTATAAACTCAAATATTGCAAATTGTGTAAAAGGCATTTGAATGTCGTATATGACAAACATATTTTATAATGTTAGGACGGGATAGCGTGTTTTTGATATTTATCCTAATTTGTGTATGGTGAGTGACAAAACTGAAACTATTAGGTTGTATGTTTAAGACCATAAAATATATATTTCGTATTTTTGGGGGCAATTATAGAAATTTGTGTATTAGGCACAATTTTTTTTACATGGATAAAATTGTTTAAAGAAATTAACTTATAAAACTACAAATTCAGATTTCACATTACAAAAGGGTTTTGTCACGAAAAGAATTATGATTTTAATACTCTATTATCAATTAATTAAATTAATTCAAAAGTACCGCAGTTACCAAAGAGAAAAAACATGTTAAAGTTACGGCTTAAAATTTTATTCTCCTAACCTGTATGAAATACTTATAAAACATGAAAAGACAATCTTCTTCCAATTGTATGTAAAATATGAATTCAGTAAATGCTAGCTAATATGAGATGATAACCTTCAAATGTGCGGCTTTATTATAAAAGATCCATTATTTAAAACTGCAATAATTATCCAAAATAAAAATAATTAATAAAAATTTCTTATATAATGTATCTCTGTACATAAGGGTAATACAGCAATTATAAAATTCATGAAACTAAAATTATTAGCACTGTTAAATTGAACCTAAATCGCCGAAAACCGCATTAAAACAACTTTTAAATTAATGATGAAATATAGCAAACTTCGTCTAAGCTATCCAATACCCAAAAAATAGAGCCATAATTATATATTCACTTTTTTATTCAATTGTGTTGTTACGTCAAAGTTACACAAAACAGTAAGTTTCAAGAAGACAACTTATCACCTTGTCCTATTTAATTATGATATACCTAATTTGACGACGAACCTAATAAGTTTTCAATTAAATTTATTTACAAAACTACTGCATATACAGGACGTTCGGAAAATATGTGTACAATGTTCGATGACAGACTCTTGACGTAAAAATAGGTCCATTTAAACCAACTTAGTTATATCCGATGCTTCTACGTTTGGGCGGTAGAAAACGTCACAATTTTAAGAAAATATTAATTTTTCCCAAACTTCTTCATAACGTAGTAACTGAATTTAATCATTTTTGGTGTGTGGCTTAACACTATATTATGACATTTTCTGGTGGTATAGCAACTGGCTATAAAGTAGTGTGATTATAAATGTGATATCCCTTGTAAACATGGCTTATGATTTTTTATGTCATCAAAGTTATGATAACCTAGATAATTCTCTTTGAAAACTTTTTTGCCTCTTGAAAAATTTTCACTGGATAAGTGGTTTGGCCTGGAAAGAAATATTTTCAGTTACATGCATACACCAATTTGCTGTAATAATCAAACAATATTTAAAATAAATGTTGGAAGTAAATGTATATCTTTTTAAAAAATTGAAATAAACTGACCTGAACTAAAAATAAAACAATAATTCAACAAATGTACAAAATGACCACCATATTGCTAAATGCACTTATTAATACTTTTAAAAAAATTAAATTGGACTCCATCTAATGTCTTAGGTTTATTGAAAAGGTTGTCAGCGTTTAAAATGAGCATCAATACTTTTTCAAAAGTGTTCACCGGAGTCTTATAGACTTCCGTTTTAAGAATGGCACATAAAAAGAAGTCACTAATACTTAACTCTAGAGAACGTGGTGGAAATTTTACTGGTGCCTCATTCCCTCTTCCAATCTAATGGTTGTGATATTGGTCATGTAAATATTGCAGAAAAGCAACGGAAAAATGTGATGGGGCACAATTATGCATATATCATTTTTCTCGCCGAAGTAAATAAGGCAAATTTTCCAGAAGAACTGATAATGTGTTTTGCAAAAAACGTACATAAATATTTTCATTTATCCTGTCTCAGGACCAATAATGTAGCGATCAATAACACCTGCTCAAACATTTATTTTAAAGTTATGCTGATGGTATGCAGCTTTAATGGCATATGAATTTTTATCCCCATAAACATGTTCATTGTGAAGGTTGATAACTCCAGATCTTATAAAACACACTTTGTCAGTAAAAAAACATTTGGATCACGAATTCTTTTATTTCGAATAAATTTTCAAAATGCATGGCACATGGATGGATCAATCGGTAAAAGTTCCTGAACCTCTCAGACGTAATAGGGATGTAAAAACTGTTCTTTTAAAATATCATTAACGATAGTATTGTAAATATACATTAAAGATTTACAAATCAAAGTTTTTAATGGCTATAAATGTAGATATTAAAGGTTGTCTAATAGACACGCAGCGTGAGAATGACGCAGTGACCACGCGGCCACGAACTGATTTAGGATTTGCCGAGACCGAGAGGCATCACGGTAACGGAGCACAGCATCTGGTTGGTCAGAGATGCTTTCTGCATTTCCCGCCAGGGGTATGCGTAAAAATATATCACAAGGGAGAATAAAGCTTGAGTACTTTGAACCGCCATACTCATTTTTACCTCCTGGAAAAAATCCACAAGAAAGAAAAAGTATCAGTGAAAAAGTGAAAGCAGTGCTGTGAAAAGTAGCGATTCAGTTCAGTGAATTACTTTTGCCTAAATTGCAGCTATTTTTATAGCTTATTAGTGCTTAGGCCTGAAATTCTGAATAACCAAACTTTCATTTTCATTTTTTCTGGAGACTTTTGAAGTCAAGAAACTATTACAACCCCGACGATCTTTTTGAAAGCTGAGTTGTTGAAAAGTGTAGTGCTCAAATAAAAGAAAAATCTAAAATAAATCCGAGAATTGCTGGACGAACTAGTAGCTATCATTGATGGCGAATTCTGAAGACCATGAAGCGAAAAGCAAATTCCGGTTTAAATACGGTGTAAGGGAGCACTTTTGCATAAAAAGAATGGTCACAGACAAATTAGGTTTCTAAACCGCAGAGACCTTACACTACAATTCGAACGTCAGGGTTATTCGGGACTACATACCTGAACTGGTGTTGTAGTAACGGATCGTTGGCATAGATATCGCGTTTTACTTCCATCTTACTAAGGTTTCTATACCATTACATTTTATCATTCAAGTTTTTAGAGCCTTTACACACATAAAAC
This sequence comes from Diaprepes abbreviatus, assembly GCA_034092305.1. Classification (NCBI taxonomy): domain Eukaryota; kingdom Metazoa; phylum Arthropoda; class Insecta; order Coleoptera; family Curculionidae; genus Diaprepes; species Diaprepes abbreviatus. The sequence continues at coordinate 2,626,128 of JASJET010000303.1, forward strand.
ATTTCAGCAATCAGGTTTTACAACCTTTTTACAATCACAACATTTAATAGTCAAAATATTTAATATTCAGGCTGTTAAAATTTTTTCCCATACGAAACATTTTACTTTTTAGGCTTTTTAGAGGCTTTTTCATAGTTTAAAAATCGGGTCGTCAAGCATAGTTTTACTTTTGGCATTTCAATCCGTTGAATAACTCAACTTGGCGCCATCTCTAGAACTCTATACATAAAGGCGGTAGTTTCAATCCAAGATTTACTATCTCGGCACCATATTTGATCCAATTTCGGAACAGCGTATATAGAGGCGCGCGTTTCGATTCGCGATATCGTAGCTCGGCGCCACCTCTGCTCCGGTTCCGGAACTATATACATAAAGGTACCGTAGTCGGCGTACGTCGCACGTAAGTTTAATCTTTTCGAATCTGAATATCGGAAGCACATTATTTTAGCATTTGTTTTGGCGTAAGACGTTAGAAGATACACTAAATAATTTAATTAGAACGAAATTTGCGCATCATTTCCAAATCGCATTTAATAAAATAGGGTTTTAATTTTGTGCTCACATTGAACGCAGAAAATTAGATAGAGACAGACTTGACAAAAACACTTATAAAATTGCCACCTGGTCCCTCGGATCACTTCAGCTCACCTTTCCATAATTCCCTGACTAAACCGTGCTTTTATTTTTTGCAATCAAATAATTATTTTTTTCCCTTTTCCAAATTTAAGAGCATGGCTCAACCTTTCCTAGATAATCAAAAAGAAACAGCAAGAAAGGTGAGGCAGCCTGGTTTTCCTTCCGGGTCGGGTGCTTACGGTGGGTCCTCTCCGGCACCCCTCGCGGGGTGCCCCTTGCAACACCAAGCATATGAAATGTTCGAGAATAGGCAAATATTGCAAGCAAGCCCTCTCAACCTCATTGACTTTGACTTAAAGGACTACCTCTAGAACCATGACACGGTTTCCGAGGTCGGAAGTAGCGGTGCGTCGGTAGTCGCGGACAACCTCGTAGATCTCGGCGGAGAAAATCCCTTTCAAGATAAATTTTCAGGTACACGCCTTGAGGATTTACAAAATCTTATACGTGCTACAGGGCCTATTCAATTTCATCGTTTCGCCAACGATTTCCCCACACACATTGGCTCGAGTTCGGACACCTCGTCTGTGGAATTCATTGCGCACGGGTATGTGAAAACACCGGCCACCTTACACGGAACCGACCAAACACGTTCCCAAGACCGACAATAGTTTTATGGATATCCGACTCCCGTTCTAACTGGCTGGTACACCTGGTTCTTTTTTAACTTTTTCCAGAATTTCCTATTCTTTTTCGAAGGTTCAAGTTGTTCCAATTCGATCCCTACCTTCAAATTTTTTCTGAAAGCTGCCCGTTTCTCGGAGATGACACTCAATATTGGCAAACATTTGATGGTGTGGTATTCAGCGGTTAGGAAATCTCTCCATGTAAACTCTAACACTTCAACGCCCATTTCCTTCAAAAAATCCATACATCAGTAGTATGTCAATCTTCTAGAAGTGCGTGTAATTGCCCATGTTAAATAATAAAATAGACTTAGAAATTTAGAATGTTGACTTTACTTTAGCCGACTTGTTAGACAGTGATGACAATTTGTCAATAGTCAAATTATTAAATGCTGTAGCAACAAAATCACTCAAAAAATTATTGTTACAGGTAATTTTTTTATTACAGTTAATTGGCGTATACATGTAATTGAAAATATTTTTTTTCTAGCGAAACCGCTCATTCAACGAAAATCTTTCAAGAAGTAAGAAAATTACAAATACGAAATTATCCGATAGAAATATTTAGGTTGTTATGACGTTGGTGACATAAAAATTCAGAAGCAATGTTTAAAAGTGACGTCACTTACATTACTTTCTAGCCGGTCGCTATACTCATAGAAAACGTCATTTTATAGTGTTAGATTACACACCAAAAATAATTAAATTCAGTTACCATCTATTCAAGAAATTTGGGTAAAATTAATATTTTCTTAAAATTTTGTCGCCTTTTTCCGCCTAAACGAAGCAATATCGGATATAACTAAGATGGGTTAAATCGGCCTATTTTGACGTCAAGAATATGTCATCAAACGTATTTTACGGACACCCTGTTTAATATGAGTTATATAATAAACATTTTTTTGTAACCGACATTAAGTTATGCTTAATTTCATTCCCCACAAATGCGAAAAATTTTCATATGATTATACCAAAGATCGAGTCAGCGCAAATTTATGGAGCACCAAACATAAAATACGTACAACCTAATAAATGGCTATTAAACCTTAACTCAGTATTATTTTTCGTAACATAGTTTTGTAAAAATGTAACTTGTTTTCCCTAAAATACTCCTTCATACACAAACACTTAATAAAATAATTTAAGATCTGTGTTAAAGAATAAAATCTTTTTTATAGATAGTTAATAACAGATATTTTAACTTCTTTTGACCGACAGAAAAAAGAAGTTAATTTGTTTTTAGTTGACTAAATTTCACCAGTTTTAGTTTTTAATGTTAACTTACTTAGATCACCTCCATTGTTATATCCAAAATTTGTACCACCATGAAACATGTATACATTAAAGGAAGCATTTTTACTTAAAATATCTCCTAAAACTCTTCGCGTGTCATCGTCAGATTTACCAGAGTGATTTTCTCCCCAAAAGTCAAACCAACCAATCCAAAATTCCATAACCATAAGTGGCTTACCAGGCTGAAATTCTTCTAATTTATTTAACTGTTTAATTGCATCATCACCAAAGTTGGCAGTTTGTAATAATTCACCAGGTAAGGTACCTAAAATATTAATGTTGTTAGAAAATATAATTTTCTTTGAGTTAAAGGGATAAATTGTTGGTATTCAAAAACAAGAAATATGAATAAATCAATAACTAAGTGAGCAACTCGTTTCTATGAAATATAAATATGGCTACATATTTTATTTTTTACTTATATATGATGATAGAGTAGCTTTTCTTCATTTCCTTCTATACTATTTATTCATCTATAGACTTCTCAATGATATTTTAGCTTCGAAAAACGCAGCGAGACAAATTTGTTTATTTCTCAAACTAGTTTTGAAAACAATTTACTTTTTATTCACTCCTATTTAGCGGAGGATCCAGCCTCTCTCTTTGGGGGGAGGTGTAGTATGGAAAGTGAAAGCAAATTGTCGACGAGGGGGTGAATATGCCAGCAAGCGAAAGCGAGTTTTCTACGGGAAGGGAGTCCAGTTTATTTTTCTGAATTCAAAGCTCTTAGGGGAGGCCAACGCGAGTTGTCGACATTGGGGAGATGCCAACAGCATTCATACTCCTAGTTTAAGAGGCAGAGTCGGGACTATTTTCTAGAATTCGACGCTTTAGGGGAGGGGGCGATCGCCCTTGGATCCGTCACTGCCTCTATTACATTGTATGAAAAAATATTTTATATTATTAATGACTTATCATCCAAGTAAATAAATTGTTTCTGTATCTACGAACTTGGAACATAAATTATTTTATCTAATATAACTTTGTAAAAAAAATATATTCCGCATTGAATTGTATTTATTCTAATAACAGGAATCATACCTTTAGTTCCATGCCAAAGAGGACTATCTGCTGTAACCAAAAGTTCCACTATACCGTTTTTAAGAAAAAGTTGACGCAATTCTTCCATATAAATTTTGTCTGGCTGAAATTCATCTCCAGATTCAAGATTTCCGTATTCATTTTCTACTTGAAAGGCAATGACTGGTCCACCTTGGGTAAATTGAAATGCTGTTAACAGCGTCAATAAAATGTTGAAGTATCTAAAATAATTTATTTGAATAATGTTAAATTATACTTTCAAGATTTCAATTATACATTTCAAGATTAAATAGTTTTAGCTTTCTCCCTGAGCAATCGTTTTTAAGGCTATACTAAGCCGATGGTTAACTACAATTGAAATACTACTTTCACTTTTGAGACTGGATACTTAAGCATTCTTTTAGAGTACAAAGTTAAATTCAGAAAAACTATTGATATGATTTGGCGAGCTGGAACTAGCTACAACTAAAATATTTCTTACAAAGACAATAACAGCAAATATTTGTCTGATTTAACCTAGTTTATACCTCCCAGACTCTTGTATCAGGACATAACAAAACATTATGACTCATTCTTATTTCACTATAGTACTTCTCCTACCAAACTACAAGTGAGTTCTTCTTCGCCGTCTCAAGATTTCCACTAAATGTAATCTTAAACACATGCACCTCTAAAGAAAGCCCCTTAAAGTATTCCCTATGTAGCTTGTGCTAACCCAGTAAAGAACTTTATAAAGGGTCTATTCTGTAAACACAATATTCATTAATTCTATATCATGCCAAAATAAATTCAATGGATGCTGAAATACGTAAATTTTGGACGTCTGCTACTTCGATACATTTAATTTTTTAATAGAATATAATATTCTGAAACAATATCATTTTAGTGTAACTTGCAGTGGAAAATAATTTTTGTCACATTTCTGCAACAGTCATCTCTTGTTAAATGGAAGAAAGTCTAAACTGACTATATCGGATGATCACTGGTCGATTCTAATTCTAGAAGAAATAAAAAAGTATATAGTGAACGATTATTTCCCCATCTGCCTCTAATTTAACAATACTTGTAGATTGCAATCATGCATTTAGAGTAAGGAAATCAATTTATATTCTAAATTGAAGACTGAAAAAATATAGTAAATTTTATGAAAATCTCGCCTTTTTTTCTATAGCTTGACTTTTGAAAATATTAATAAGCGTGAACAATACATTTATAAAGATATTAATAATCTATGTGTGCTATTCAGACCATTTGTACGATATCCTGTAAAGATCAATAATATATTATTTATGGTTTACAATATCTTGTATCTATGTATATGTCCGTAACAATCTTATTCTCTCACCAACTTTAAGCCTAAAATCTCGCTTGAGTTGGAATTTAAAACTTTTACTTTTATCTATTTATGTTCACCTGCCATGAAAATTTGATTTTAAAAATGATTTGAATAACATTTTGCATATTTTTTAGTTCCTTGGTAAGACTTATTTTGTTTTAAGAAGCTTATTCAAAGATCTGTAGGGGTCTTTTATGTTCACTGTATTACCTGTTAAAAACAATTTTTCATGTTAATGCAGAAATTCTTTCAAAATTTTAGGCATTGGTATCCGCTGTCCAATAATTTATTATACTTTGATGTGGTGTTTCAGACAATCGATAAAAAAAGTCATGATTTATTCTATAAATCAAATAGAAACAAAGCTCATATGAATGAAGTTGGTATAAACAACAATATTACCAGTAGACCATTTTCTACGCTTTTCCATTTGAGCAATTTGCTGTTGAAATATTTCCCCTTGTCCCCTGAACCTAAATTGTCAGAGAAAAGTTTAAATAGGAATGAAGAAAATGCAGCTTAAGTGACTGTTGCAACATAACGTCTTGCAAAACTGGATAAGTTCTTGAACTACCTAGAAAGTTGCTACATATATTTTTGAAAGCTGTTCATGCGCTATTTTCTTTTCTTGAAAAGTTTCAAAATTTTCGTGTTTAAAATGTTCTCATATTTACGGTCCAATTAACATTTCTTCTTTTAGTTTTGCCTCACTTATATGCCTAAATTTCCGTCTCAAATAAAGAATAGCATTTCCTCCTCTGTTTAAGAGTTTTATGTTCAGACAAGGTAAATAAATTTTCTGTTGTTCTACTTAAGGTTAGGTTAGGTAAGTTTTCCAGACTATTCGTACAAAAAGCAGCAATATTTGGTATAGCCACTCTGCAGTCCTACAAGTAGTGCAAGAAGTTTTACATCGGCTCAGATATTCCATCTATGATCTTTGTATTTTATGCTTTGAAGTAATATACGCATGTTCCCGTACGTTTTTTCATATTTAGAGCATGACCCACGGCAACAGATAGTTGTTAATTTCCAGCAAAATAAAATTGTCTTTCAACTTGTTTTCGAAGAGTCCATGAACAGTAGCCACTCGATAGATTTGTAGAAGGCCAAGATCGTTGATTAAATCCGAAATATCATGGCAGTAAACTAAGTTATTTGACATTGATACTGTCAGCATAGACTGCCTTTTCTGAAACGTGGAAATTTTCGTTCCTTTTGTAAGAGATTCCACTGCTGTAAACGATATCCAAGCAGCCATGACTTTGTTTTAGAAAGATCCAAATCCCAATAGAATCGTTTAGCTCTTCCTAAGATATAAAATTGGGCTATTTACTGTTACTGCATTCGTAGTCGTCTTTCTCTCGAAAACTAGAACCGGCTTTTGGTTCAAAATTATCTAGTTCACTCCATTCCGAGTCGATTTCGTATTTTTCTGGAGGCTTACGGATATGTATGCTAGAAGCATTGTGAGGTTTAGGTCTCATGTCTGAAAGAATACTAGAATATCTAATTTTAAGTTTGACTTTACTAGAAAACCCCAGGATTATTTTTAAGCAAAGGTAGAAATCATCAACATGACTCTGCGGTTCTCGTCATTGGCATTCCAAACTTTAAAGACTTGTAAGTACCCAGTACCCATTCTGTTAGCGTTCTTGAGCAAGAGAGGTCAAATTTTGTCCTGATTGCCAAACTTTACACCCAAAAGATAGGCTTATCCTGTAATTTGGATAAAAGTCTTTCGTTGAACTAGCAGTGTTACTTCACCACATGTATAACTTAAACTGTTCGGTCCATTCACACAGAATCGCGACATCGTCGTTTACACACGGCAAAAATAATAGCACTACTACAACGCTACTACTATTCGCTAGTTCTTTACTCTTTGCTCGTATATTCAATACTGATCCTCCGACGACCAGCCGGCTGCTTATATACTCGTTCCGTATATCTGGTGTTTTCTATAAACATCGGGTATCGAGAGTACCAGAAGCGACGATGTAATTTCTATATACAGGGGCCCTTAGATAACTAGCTGATCCTTCGATGTCTATGGGTATGGTGAAATTTGGTATTATATGGGGTTTAATGGGAATCTCCATTATTATAAGCTGTTGATATTTTCTCGATTTTGCTACATGATACAACAATTTACAGGTCAGTGTAAGGGTTACATAAGTAGAAATTATCGAAATAACACACTAGCTTGGCTTGGCGAGGGGGGAGGGGATTTTCATGCAGGACATTTTGGTGTCATTAAATTTTACAAATATTCATTTTTGAACTGAATTTGGTCAAAATATAAACTCTGTGTTAACAAGTCGTCTAACAAATTTAGGGGAAAGCCTTAAAATACAGTAAAAGATTTCAATCAAAAGATCAAAAAATTTTAGTTATTATAAATGGCCAAATCTAAATTCTGTTTAAACAAAAATTGTCTCTAATATTTCCAATAGAATTGTTTATAGGCTTTTCTCAAATCCGGGTAGTCCGAGTTTTTCTTTTTTTTTTCGAAGTGGTTCGAAGTTTTACTGTGTTGATTGGTAAACATTGGAAAAATATTAGTCATTATGGCTACAATTTTGAAGAGTTTTAAACTAATTAGCCGCTACTTTCAATAGATAATATCTGTTAACCTATTCTGCAAAATTAAAAAACTGCATTAGTTTTTTTGAAAATTAAATTAAAGGGTTTCAGTAAAAAGCAAAACTCGAGTCATTATAAAAAATTTTTGAACCTACCTTTCCCTTATAGATTGGGCGTCGTATTTAGAATATTCGCTGTTAATTATGGTATCAAACACTTTAATTAATTTCTCTCTATCCATCTGAACTATAAATACTGATTTGAAAGTAAAATTTCAGTGAGTAACCGGGTGTGTTGGCATACATATACTGCATATTTCGTAGACTTCGAAAAAATGGCGTAGAACTGAATTAATTTGAAAAACAAATCGGCATTCTTTATTACTGGTACAAGGTTTACTTAATACCAAATTTAGTGCATGTGCATGATAATCTATAACAAGAATGTGATATGCTATTGACTTTATTTTGCTCTGTAAACCATCTAAATGACTAACAATAACTGCAGCTCCACAATAGGTTTGCGCCACTAATGTATTTCTAAAAGCATGTGTGCCGCACTTGGTGATTAACAACTAAAATGAATATACGGCTCTTTGATTGAAACATTATAAAAACCTAAAAATCTTTCAACAATTTTTCCGTTTTTGATATACCCAAATACAATTGGAAATTGAAAATCACATGAAATATCTATCGTTTAATCTATCTGCCAATCAAAAGAATGTGTAATCTGCACTTTCTTGTTTATCCGTTCTTTCAAAATAAATGAAACGCTATCTATTTAATAATTTAACTTAACCAACAAAATAATTTGTTTTGTTTCCTGGACTTTGTCAAACAATTGCATCTGTCGTACCAACTTAAATTGAAATAACGATTTTGACGAGTTTCGGGAGGTTCTAAAGTAATTAAATTGGGCAGAGGTATCCCTACACTTTTCACAATATGGGATTTAGTTTATATATATTTAACAAGCTAAATTTTTTACTTATCAGCCAATCATCTATTTCACTACACTCTTTAATTTTCTCCTCTTTGCTCATTTTTTTTTAATTACTTGTAAAGACACTCAAACCATGAAAAACAAAACACTACAAACAGGCCTAACTTCAAAAAATCAAAACCCAAAAACCGGAACAAATTAATTACATATCAACACGAACGTAAACAAGGTCTACTTGCTGCGATAACAACCTGTAGCTGTTAATTGAACGATTAGTGGTACCCATCTAGGGTAAAAATTTTGCTGATCATCCTCGGTGTTGCCAAATGAGTCATTTGCCTAAATCTGGCAACATCCAAGGCGGGCTAGGTTCCCTTAATATCTAAAAATCTTCGGTATTTGTGAATGCTCTCGAAGGCCAAAGCGTTATTTAAATGCTACATAAAGGATTCTTGGTTTAAGTAACGGAACCTTAGCTGTCCTTGAATCCGTATGGTATAATTATCGTCGTATTAATCATAACTTATTAACAGGCTAGTAGGGTAAAGAGAAAGGTCTAAGGTTTTATTGTAATTATAAAATTTTTATTCTGCCTTTGGAATCTAACTACAGCAAAAAAAAAGTATTATTTTAAATAAGGCTTTAAAATAATTATACAATTTTTATTCTCGCTTCAGGTTACTTCCCCCAAAATGTATAGGGAGGCTTAGCCTCTCTTGCCTCCTCTGAAGAACCGTCAGTGTTACCGCGCACGTACTAGAATTACATAATATTAAATTTTACGACTTTAGCGAATTATTGTCAGTTTATTTCATTTAACTTAATCTATTTTTATTTGTTATATTTAAGATTAATTTGTTATTTTACTGCTGATTTGCTGAATATTATTATATAAATTAAAACAAAAAAAAATTGTCTATCTTTAGAACATTCAATCCTAACAAGCCAATAGGATCATGAGAATCATTACATCAGATTTTTTATCATTTACCCAGAAAATAAATCACTGCATCAACAAATTATAAGAAGTGTTTTTTGTTGGAAATAAGGTAAATATTCACAAAATTTGAAAGTGCTTTTTTATAATTTTCACAAAGTGTTTTAATCACATATTGACTGAGACACTACGAACCCTCTAAAAAAATAATATTAGAGTTTAAAATAACTGTCATTAAAGATTTTGGAAATCTGATTAAGTTCGCAAAGAAATTTACTAGCTTTTGAGAGTAAATTTAAAAGGAATTAGTTTTTCAAAATTTTAAGATAATTTATATTCATCTGCATGATGTACTATTAAACATTCCGAATCATCCCGTTTTAAACCGACTTCTAAAAGAAGGAGGTTCTCAATTCGTCGATTATGTATTTTTTTTTTATGTATGTACACCGATTACTCCGAAACGGCCGCACCGATTTGAATGCAATTTTTTACATTGTGTTCAGGAAATTGCTGCGGTGGTCCCATATTTTTTTGGACGAAACTGGTGCAGTAAAATCCAAGATGACGCTGACAATGTGGGGGCCAAAAAAATTAATTTTGTTCGATTTTCTTCAAAATTGGTATGCGGGAATTTTCGGGGTCGTACACAATGAATTTAAAATTATTTTTAAAAAATTCAATATGGCGGACAAAAAAATTTAATTTTGTTCGATTTTCTCCAAAATTGGTATGGAGGAATTTTCGGGGTCGTACACAACGAATTTAAAATTATTTTTAAAAAATTCAATATGGTGGACAAAAAATTTAATTTTATCCGATTTCATCCAAAATTGGTGTGGTGGAGCTTTCGAGGTTGCACATAACCAATCCAAAAGATTTTAAAAAAATTCAGTATGGAAGATCCAATATAGTGGATGAAAAAATCAATTTTGTCCGATTTTCTCCAAAATTGGTATCGGGGAGTTTTTGGGGCGCACACAAAGAATCTGAAATTATTTTTAAAAAATTTAATATGGCGTATCCAATATGGCAAAGAAAAAATCAGTTTTGCCAAATTTTTTCAAAATTTATACTCGGAAATTTTTGGGGTCGCGCATTACAAATCTGAAATTATTTTAAAAAAATTAAATATGGCGGATCCAAGATGGCGGATTAAAGGTTCTACATCTCTCGATTTTGTCTAAAATCAGTGTTGGGGGATTTTTGTTAGTGTTAATTACGAATTTAAAATATTTTTTGAAAAACAATCTGGTGGATTCAATATGGCGTCCTAAAAATTTTATATTTTTCGATTTTCTTCAAAACTAATATAGGGGGTTCTTGAGAGTGTAAATTATGAATTTAAAGATATTTTTTCAGGATTCAATATGGCGAATCTAATATAGCGGACTAAAAATTTTGCATTTTTCAATTTTGTTCAAAGGTGGGACTGAATCGTTTTTGAGGATGTAAATAGCGAATATCAAATTGGTAATATGTCAGATGCAATATGCCGGACTAAAAATTTTAGATTTCCGGAATTCACCCAAAATTTTTACTAGGGCTCTTTGAGTGGCCTAAATTTAGATTTAGATTATTTTTTTGAAATTCAATAGAGCAGTTCTAATATGGTAGTTTGAAAATTTTATCTTATTCGAATTTTTTCTGATTTGGTATTCGGGAGTTTTCAGGGTCGTGTATTACGAATATGAAGTAAATTTTTTTATAACTATTAGGTTGATAAGATACAATATGAGGAACTGAAAATTTTACATTTTCCATTTTCATCTAAAATTGATATTGCAGGGTTCTTGGGGCGTATATAAACTCAATATGCAGTATTAAATATATCAGGCTAAGAGATCTACGTCTCAAGTTCTTTAAATATCGATATTGGAAGGTTTTTGGGCCTATATTACCAATCTAATTATTTAGTATGACAGACTAAATATTTGTCTGATACAATTTCACTGGTGTTTGGAGAATTTTAAAAAACAAAGAATATTTTGTGTTTCATTTTAAGCGGATAGACAACTTTGGATAAAATGAGTACTTTTTTGCCAACTTGGAATCATTACGAGGTACACTAATCTCGATTACTACTTAGTTCAAACAATTTATGGATATCATAATGAATTCAAAACTCAAAATCCAAAAATAATATTTTCTAAAAAAATTTTAACCGACTTCTAAAAAATGCGCTAAAAAGTGAAAAATAATTAAAAATTTTTATAAGAAATTGAAATATTTGAAGTTGGCGCTAAATTATTTCTAAATTAAATAAATGACAACTGATATATACAAATTATGGTAAGAAAGCAATTACAAATAAAGTACTTTTAATCTATTTATGCGGATCACATTTTGTCAGATATTAGTTTGGCGCCGACTTCAAAAATTTCAATTTCATATAAAAATGTATAATTATTTTTCACCCTTTAGCGGACTTTTAGAAGTCGGTTCAACTTTTTTTATAAAAATTTTATTATAAATATTACCTAGCAACATATTTCATGTACGTTGGTTCCGATGTTCTGAATCCCATAGTCTTTTCTCTTAATAGCCAACTAGGAAAACCACCAAAATTATATTCTGAGCATATGTAGGGTCCTGAACGAATAATAACAAACAAATCCTCTTCTTTTGCCGTATTTAAAAACTCTTCCAAATGAAGAAAATCCTCAAACTCAGAACCGCCATTTCCGAAGTCATAAACGCCTAAAAAAATGTAGGTATATCAAAATTTAAAGATGTTAATTAATAAGTTTTTTCGACTACTAATTAGTTGGTTGCGGTTTATTTATGTAATTTTGAGTATTTTAATAAATATAAATTTTAAGCTATAAAAGTGACACACTTGATGAGGTTTGTTTAAAAACCTTTGTTTAAATACAAAGGAACATAAATACTTAAAATTACTATGAAAACGTAACTATATCAAGTCATTATGCAAGTTGCAGGTAGTGATGATAATTCAGTTGTGATAATGGCCTCTCTCATCGACCTTAACCATGACCTGGTCAGTTATCCTTAGTATTGGCATGGGATGACACGTGACAGTATAAGTAGTTAAGCTTTCATTCATCATCTTCATTGTTCTTTATTGTTATTATTGAAAATATGTTACAATAAAATAGACCGAATATATAGATAAGTAATAGCCAATTAAAATAGGCTTTTTGAAGATTATTATTATTATAATTTTTATAATTATACTTTAATTAATGAGTATTTTAAGAAATAATTCAGATAAAATTATAGAAATGCTTAACAAATATGTATATCCTATTTCAAGGAGAGGAATTTCTAGATTGTGTGTTGAGAAAATTTATAAAATGCATAAAATAGGTTCAATGTTTTTCCTTTACTGGAAATCAGTTCTCGTAATGTTGCAAGACAATGACGATAATTTAAGATTTGAGACATTTTTGGTGAAACATTACTGGATATTGGTAGAAATATTACAAGTACCCTTCTATTTGTCAGTTATAATATTAACACATTACCAAATTTGAGGTGTTTATAGCACCGTTTTAATTTTAAAATCCATTTGTAATATTTTATATATTATCAGAGTAATCCTCAATTAGTTGAAAAAAGAAAAAAATATATATTCATTAAATATTTGTCAAAATATTCACATATTACAGTTTTTTAAAGTGGTGATTGATGGCATTAACAACAAATGTACAATTACTAGTATGATTTGGTTGTGACGTAAAGTATGAAATATAGTTAATGAAACAGAAATCGAAAATAATTATTTGTATTATTTAACAGGTTTGAAATCATTTTGCGAGAAAAAGGTGCATGGAAAACGAAAAGAATTTCTCATCGATATAACACAGATATATTGAATTAATAAAAAATATGAGCTATTTACGAGTAAAATGATGACAAAAGTGGTACTAAATTGTGTGACGAAGTTAAAGAAGAGAAACTTAATATTTTTTTATTTCTTATTTTGCATCTAATATCTCAATAAATAGGTAGAGCAAGGTAAGAATACAATTAATACATTTTTCGTCAAAAGTAAATGAAAAAAATATGATTTAACGTGTAACACTTGGATAGGATTTAAAATTAATAATTATAATAACCAGAATATTATAAAAAAATAACCAACTTGGGACCACCAGGAATTTATTCCTAGACAAGTTCTAAAACTACTTTTTCTTTATGACAAAAATGTTATGCCCAATATTAGTAAGATAGACCATCAACTCAATGAAGAAGTTATAAACTTAAAAACAAGATGAACTGCTATTGAAAGAAGTGTAGCTGATTTGTTATCATCATCCGAAAAACAATATTTTGCAGAGTATGAAAAAGTTGTAAACCTTGAAGAAGATTCAGTTTTCATCATTCACTGATGTCTCATTTAATAAGTATTTCAAAGTATAAACTTTAAGTTTGAGTTGGGAGTGTTTTTAATAAGATTATTTATAAAGTGTCGTGTAGTTCAAGCACACTTGTCTGCTCATGCGTGTAAACTGCGAAGATTAGAAAAGTATAAAAGAAATATAGGATTTGAGTCATCATGTGAAAGAAAGTGCCATAAAAAGCATGAAAAACATTATCACGACCATTGTTCCCGGCTAATAGAATTGAGATTCCAGTACCAAAGTAATACAATGCGTACCAAGAGGGAATACAGGAATCAATCTCTACTTATATAATAGAAATAATTTAAATAGACGACATCAGGCCGACTATACTGGATTAAAATGCGTGGAAATTAGTTAAATAAAGGAACTCTATAACTGGTGACAAATATGATATGAAAATCAATGTTTTGCGGTTATACCCCCAAATGTGTTGATCAAAAATGAATATATTAAAACAAATATCTTAGTTTTAAATTGTCGATGGACGAAAAACCACATTATGAGTTAATTTAAAGTAACTCTAGCTATTGTCTTTAAATCTTACCCGAATGAGTTCCACATTGTAACAAAATAAAGTTCTAGGAAATAATCCATATTTTTGAAATCATATCACACAAGTATGAGTTTATAATAAAATTAATAAAAACACTGCTTAAACCCCACTCTAAAGATCCAAATCAAATAAGAATCTAGAAAAGTTTGTTTCAAAAATGAAAATATCACATTTTACATGAGTATACGCGAAATATTCACTACCGTACTGGACCTTTGACAGTTTTAAGTCCTAATATTTAATTGGGATATCTTCAACTAATATAATACTATAGATTTGGTTATTTGCCACCACCCATTCAATTAGTGCAATATCTAATAAAAAGTAACATGACCAACAAGATTTTGGATCAGTATGGCGTAAATATTTGTTTTTTTTTTAAGTTTCTCTATAGATCACAACAATAAATGGCTTAAAGATGGCAAATGGAATGTGATCACTACAATACTATCCTTAATATAATGGATTGCAGAAAACTACTACAGAATAATTAACACAAGGGCATAAGGAACTGAAGACTACTAAAGATCTGACTGAAATGAATCTAGTTGGGGATAAGCTTAACTTAATAAACTGAAAAATGATAATGATATTTTACAATATCGATTTTGCCATAACCATCGTAACCGTCAGGATGAGCAAGCAGATGAAGAAGTGACGGAAGACAGTGAAGAAGAACCTGGAAGTTGTTGTGACCAACAAGATTAAATAAAGAATATCTGTCAAAAGGGAAGAGAAATAAACTTGTAAGACTGTTTGATCAAGAAAGTTTGAGTGATTTCATCAAGAACATGGGTCTAACTAAAATGTATCTGAATATATGTCTGCAGAGTTGAAAAGCCGTGGGATACTAAAACAAGGAACAAACTCGACGTTCTACATTAATCGAAAGAAGCTATTCCGCTAATACTTCAATAACGGTGAAGTGGGATCTTTGGTGTATTATACAAACGTTTGCGGTTTGATGAATGAAATGAAACAAGATTGTAATGTGTGTGAAGAATGGAGATTGTTCATAGACTCTTCAAATCGGAGTCTCAAGACAGTACTGCTGCACAATGAAAATTATTACGCAAGTTTTTCAATAGTTCATTCAATGGGCAGAGATCGCGCAAATCATTACGGAAAAAGGTTTTGTCAAGCAAAATCAGGACTTGAACCAGGAAATAACAATGTACTGAAACAGCCTTTAATTGAACCATCCAAAATATTACTTCCATCTCTTCATATAAAGCTTGGATGTTTGTAATAATTTGTCAAGTCTTTAGATAAGGAAGGACAATGTTACCAGTACCTGAAAAGCCAACTTCCTCTGGTGACTGAGGTTAAAGTGAAAGAAGGAATATTTGATGGGACCTCAGATCCGTAAATGTTCAACGACGAATATTTCATAAGTACAATGAACGATGTTGAACAAGCTGCATGGCTTAGTTTTCGAGATGTTTCTCGATATGTTTTGGGAAATAACAAAAGTGATACAGCTATCTTAGTAAACAAGGTAAACAGTTTTAGGCATTAAGGATATTTGATGAGTCTTAAACTCCATTCTTGGATTCTCATATGAGCTATTTTCCTGAAAACTTAGGCGACTACAGCGAAGAGCAAGGCGAGCATTTCCATCAAAATAAGAAAGGAGTTGAACGCAGTGGCAAGGAAAATGGGACGTAAATATGATGTCAGACCCTGTTGGCTACTGAAGAGAGATACTGAAGATTACAGTAAATCGAAATAGATAAGAAATCAATTACACAGATCTTTGGAAAATAAAAGAGGACGTTACAGAAGAAAGAATAAAAGTTTACTGAAATATAACCCATAGTTGCTCGATTAAAAAAGATTAAGAATAACTTAAAGAACGATTGATAGATAGAATGATATGACAATTTTTCGCGAGATTGCAGTTTTAAGTCAAATCATTCGACAGCTTAGAAATATATATGGAAGCATTTAATGAACCAAGTGTTACCTTCCGGATTTTCCGCTTTTTCAGCTATTTTTCATGATTTGTGGAAGAACTGTAGGTGACGAGATCAAACGGATTCCGTATTCGAATTCAGCAAGTCAAAATACTTGAAAATACTGTTTTTGTGTGTCGTTGATTCATTTGGATACATAGGAAATACTGACGCTCTTTTATATTATTTAAAGAGTCTGGATAAAATAGAAAAAACTCTTTTGAAAGTTGTAAAAGACTGATTTAATATATAATATGTTCTATTAAAGTATAGAATTAGTTCGAAATTCAACATCTATATGAACAACAATACTAGAATATCTACTATATATTTTCGGGAACCTACTTTTCAGCTGAATCTCACATTCTATTTAAATTTGATATTGATGTTGAATCCGGTCATAAAATTAGAAAAAAACTATAAAATAATGTTTAAAACCCCTTAAAACCTAATGGTCGTCAGTTTATTGACAACTTTACTCTACACATCTTGGGTGACGATATTTCGGTAAAGGAAAATTTGATGCCAAATTTGAAGTAAAGAAAATGGCGTAACATTAAAAAGAGCAGTTGACATGAACTACTTATATTCTGCTGTGAATTTTAATGAGCCTATCATATAATTTTCTGACATACGTACGTTGCTAGTAGCGCAAGCCTACATCATTGATGTTGATGCAGCACCATCACTTCGACATTGTTTTTCTCCATCGCGTGGTAAACATCTTACTGCACAAGATTCTTTTGTGTCTTAATATATCATAACTATGGATAATTTTGGCACCATAATTTTTTCGTATGTAATTCATGATTATTACTTTATTCGACGGTTGGTTAAATTCTACTGAAGATCAATGAAATAAACGCCCTCCTTCTGTCCAATAAATATTCTTTACAGCCAGAAATAAACAGGAAATGAGAAATGTAGTGGGGATGTTGCAATTAATTTATCAGCACTATTTTTGCATTACAAATATCCAAAATTAATAATATATCTTGTGGAAATCAAAATATCACCCCCGTTTTATACTACTTGGATGAATTTACATTATTTCTCGCCATAAAAATATAAAAATTTTTAAATTGAAATCTTTTAATGGGATATAGGATTAGTTGGCATTTCTGAGAGTACCTAATGTAAAAAATTTAGTATTTTTTAAGATTTCCTTAAGAATATAAAAAATAGTAAAAACCTAGTGCAAATAAAAAGTTCTGACGGATATTACTTTCAGCGTCATGTGTCAGTTAGTAATGAATGAATGAACGAATGATACTCGATACTTGATGCTTAGGTTTGGTTGGATTCATTTTATTCCACTATGGCTGTAGGTCGTTCGAGTCCGATCGTCTATGTGAATCCAAGCAGTTTCTTTACCTGACCTTACCTAACTACTTGGGATAGTAGTATTGTATCCCCGAAATATCTCTGCTTCAGTCCGTTGAGCGCTAGGCACTCTCTGAGAACATGGTTGACAGGCACCATCTTTACACTGGATCATCCGCCACGCCATTTTCATGAAGATGGCCGCGCAAGTGACAATGTCCCTTCAGTAATTCCCCATAATCATTACTTCTTCTCTTGAGGAAAAGAAGCTCCTTAGTAAGTCGCGCATTAAGTCCACTTATATGTTCCTGAACACATCTCTTTTCCAGGGTCCTCCTTCCAGCATTGAATAAATTTGCTTTCTAGCAACAGTTTAAGTTATCTTTTACCACCAATAATTAGAACATGATAAGGAAATCACACGAGTCTTTGTTAGGTTTTCCAGTACCTACCTGCACTCAGACATTAGTCGTCAGTTATATTAAGTTTATTTATATTTTTAATTTAAACCCTTAAAAGTTTTATTGGCCATATTTATACTCATTACTCATTTACTAGTACACTACTTCTGTTAATTGTAATAAATGAGTAAACAAATTTGAAAACAGTGTATTGGCAGAATACTGCAGTATTAGACGTAATGTATGTGTATTGATGAACACTTGACAAGTATGGAGACCTGCTGTGTACACTCATCATGAAGTAAACAATTTTGGACCTAATTGTTATTTTAATTCAATATAGCTAACGTTACCCACATGATTACTATAAATATTTAAAGTTAATCACTTAAAATCCTGAATGATAATAATCGAAAGGTCATTCATATATGTATATGCACCAAAAATACTAAACTCCATACATTTTGAATATTCTAAAATGTGCCTTAATCGAACACCAATTTGAAAGTGAATTAAACCTCATTATCCAGTAAACTTACCTGACTCTGGTTCATGTAAATTCCATGGCACATACGTTTCAACCGTATTTAAACCTGCAGCTCTAATTTTTTTTAATCGGTCCCTCCAGTATGCTCTGGGAACTCTAAAATAATGCATAGCTCCACTATAAATTCTAATAAGTTTATCGTTCAATGTAAAATAGCTTTGGTTGGCATTTAATCCTTGCTTAATTCCATCTGAGGTAAAATATTCATAGTTTGTAGGCAAATCAGCTGAAATAGAACCTAAACCGGCACTTAGCGCCATTTTCTAAAAACTGTTTGAGAGTTTACTTCTGCAAATTAATGTAAATAGTCACAACTAGAAGCTTAATGACTGTTATTTTAAATTGCAATTAATTATTTATTAACCCTTTATTTAATCTCCTAAACACTTCAAACTGCTATCTGCTATTGGAAATTTTACTTTTATCTATCTTTTAAGTGGAATATTTAAAGTTCAACAATTAGAATATTTTGTTTTGTTTACGTGACAAATATGTATTTGTTTTTTACAAATTATCTCAAAAACAAATATTAAGAGGCTCGTTATAATTGATTATATTTAAGAACTTGACATATGTTGGGCCACATGTTTTAAATCTAAAATCAAATACTTCCCAAAGAATAAATTGAATAGAAACATACTTTTGTAACACAGATAAATAGCTTTTTTATAATTTTCTTTAGGAAACCTTCCTTATTCTAAGAAGCTCCTTTCATAAAAAAGAAATGTCGTATATTAAGTTAAGAATACTTGGCAAGGTGGCTCGTATTATGAAAATAAATAAAAAAAAAAAGAAAAAGAATGGACAAGTTAGAGAAATCGCTGACTGATACCACAAGCAGAGTAAATTTAGTTAAGGTTAAGAAGGGGTCCACGGTAACATGTTGCTATGACAGCAGTGATAGTGATTTGCTTAGAAAATATTTTTTTCAAATTGATAACATTTCTACTCGTAATATAAGGAATATGGAAAGATAAATATCATCTTCAACAAATATTGTAAAGAGGTTTTTATAATGGGGATACTGCCTTAAAGAATATATACATCAATTCAAACCGAAGATAAGAAATCAATTTGCCACATCTAAAGACATGGTGGTATTTTCATGAATACAATTAATTAGGAAACTATTTAATAATACATCTAAATTGTTCTAATAACCCAGAAAGTTAACGCTATGTAGAATAATAATATAATACAAATAATACCAGTGTGTAATTAACAAATTTCTAATAGAACCAGTGAAATTAGATTCGCGTGTAAAGTTCTGCAGGTAAAACGAGTGCTTCCACCCATCAAGATTTGATTAGAATTCGGTTATTGTATTCTTCCTAGACTAGTTACTTACTTACTAGTTACTAGTTACTCTCTCTCTCTCTCTCTTTATATATATATATATATATATATATATATATATATATATGTATATATATATATATATATATATATATATATATATATATATTTTTTTTTTCTAGATTCTTGAACCATAGATTATATTATTTTCTTTTTTTGTCTTTTCTTGGGTTTAGGTTCTTTAATTAACAAATAAAAATATTTTTTATATAAATAAAAACATTCATACACAAACGTATTTACAATTTTAAAAAACAAACAAGCATTTTAAAAAACTATTCAAATTTCTAAAAAAGTATTTAATTTTACACATTAGATACCTTGACAATTTTTTTATTTATTAATAATAAAATGAATTTTTTACAACGTCTATTTAGGTACTTAGGATACACGGAATGCGAGTGTGTTTTATTTTTTATATTTTAACAACGAACCAAAAAAAAACGAAAGAACGCATATATTTAATTTTAAATTTAAGAGAATATTCAATTTTTGATGTTTATTAACAGGATCGAATACTTAATATTTTCTTTAAGTTAGGCTGGTGTAAATGGGATTCAAATTTCCTATATCCGTTCGGTCGTTAACAGTATTTTTATCCTTTTTAAATTATTTTTCCTTTATCTGCAATTTTTGATAGTTCATATCTTTGTTTTTAATTATGGTACTGTTACAATCGAAGGTATGTTTTTCATCCTATGTCTGTTTGTTTAACGCTGTTGAGGCGTTTTTCGTATATTTTTGATCATTCAATCTGTTCTTTAGCAATTGGCTTTTCATGCCTGCATTGAACAGATTGAATGGCCATAAATATACGAAAAATGCCTCAACAGCGAAAATAATAACACAAGATGAAAAACACACCTTCGATTATAACAGTACCATAATTAAAAACAAAGATATGAATTATCAAAAATTGCAGATAAAGGAAATGATAGAAATTAAAAAAGATAAACACACCGTTAACGACAGAAGGGATATAGGAAATTTGAGCAGCCTAATTTAAAGAAAAATATTAAGTATTCGATCCTGTTAATAAACATGGAAAATTGAATAACCTCTTAAACATAAAATTAAATGTATGCGTTTTTTCGTTTTTTTTTTGGTCCATTGTTAAAATATAAAAAATAAAACACACTCGCATTCCATGTATCCTAAGTACCTAAACAGACAATGTTAAAATTTCATTTCATTATTAATAAATAAACAAAATGTCAAGGTATGTACTGTGTAAAATTAAATACTTATTTAGAAATTTGAATAGTTTTTTAAAATATTTGTTTGTTTTTTAAAATTGTAAATATGTTTGTGTATGAATGATTTTAATTTAGAAAAAATATTTTTAGGAAGATCAATAAATAAAAAAATCAAAAAAATTTTGAAGATGTCTTAAATAAAGGGCGAAACGTCAATTTTTTTTTTTTTGATTTTTTGTTAAATAAAAAACCTAACCCAAGAAAAGACGAAATAAAAAGAAAATGATGATTTAAATGTAAGCTGTATCTTAGTGATTTTAGACCTAAAATTATTTAAATAAAAGAAATTAATATACCACCTTTTTAAAATAGACTAACAATAATAAAATAATTAACCCTAGCCCCATACAGATTTATAATCCTACAGATTCCTAACCCCATACACATTGTCCTGGAAATTTTGATGGCGAATTTTTAATAGCTATGACAATACTTATAAGATTTAAAACGAAAAACGTGAAGGACATGCAATAGGTTACTAGTAAAGGGAGTAGAGAGAAGTTGTCGTTGAGAAAACTCACATAACCATTATTACCTATTGCATCCCACGTTTTTTGCTTTAAACATTGTGAGTATTTTTCTACCTATTAAAAACACAATTACAAATTTTTATGACAATGTGTGTGGGACTAGGAATCTGTAGAGGGTTAAAAATCCGTATGGGACTAGGAAAAATTATTTTATATTTTCAGTCCGTATTAAAAATGTATATATATATATATATATATATAAATATATATATAAATATATATATATATATATATATATATATATATATATGTATATATATATATATATATATATATATATATATATATATATATATATATAAATAAATATATATATATATATATATATATATATATATATATATATATGTATATATTTATATATATATATATATATATATATAAATATATATATAAATATATATATATATATATATATATATATATATATATATATATATATGTATATATATATATATATATATATATATATATATATATATATATATATATATATATATAAATATATATATATATATATATATATATATATATATATATATATATATATATATATATATATATGTATATATTTATATATATATATATATATATATATATATATATATATATATATATATACATAAATTTATATATGAATGGTTTGGTTATTCCGGGTTTCAATCCGTTCGTTCAAAAAATCGTTTTCACTACGTTTCGCCAAACTCTCATTTGGCATTTTCAAATGCGGTTCGTCTGGTTACTCGCTGAGAACTGATGGAGACCTCTGATGAATTTGTTGTAATATTGGAGAAAGTCTAGTTTTAATACTTATCGATTTGTCCCTGTACACCCCTATATTACAAGCACGTTCGGGTTTCTTTCTTTGTCTCTCATATTGGTTGTCTATGTCTCTCTTCCGGGTTATTCTTGTCGCCATCGGGTAATTTGACAGGGAAAACCTAGAAAAGACCTGCCGTGTCTAAATCGGGATTCATATATTTCGAATTTTTTCTCTAAAAATGTGGGTGTTTCGTCCCGGTACCAACTATAGGACTCGTCAGTGGGATTCTAGTTGGTATCTTCCCAGACACTCGTCGTCGTACTTATTCATGTTCGGACCTTGCATTTGAAGTTAAATCTGGCCGGAGGATGGCGGTGAGATGTTGAATAATACGACAAATTTCGACTTTTATTTAGCTGGCTCGCTTTCTGATTGGACGAGCGGCTTCGCAGGCTCCTCCCCTCTGCTAAGTGCGATATATTTGGTTCTTGTATGCTGGTTGTTGGTGTATTGGTTGATCTTTGTTGTTTTGTTTCTTAATTTTTTATTAATGTTTTCCATGTTATTGAAATATGTATAGCATCGTCTCGTTTATTCAGCTGTCCCGTTTTTTCGATTTCTAGGGCCTTTCTTATGACGCGTACCTTGTAGTTCTGTACTGGTTCTTTTGCTTTTTCGAAATTGATGGTATGTCCGATGGTTTAAATAGAGCTGAGGTGGTTTGTTTGTTTCTGATGCTATTTTTGTGTTCTTGAATTTTTGCTGATATGCACCTGTTTATTTGTCCTATATATGTTTGCTGGCAATCTACACATGGTATGCTGTAAACTCCAAGGTTTTCAAGGTTGGTCTTATCTTTTGGATTTCCTAGGATGTTGGCTATTGTTTTTTGTGGTTTAAATATGGGCTGTATGTCGTATTTTCTTAAGACTATTCCGATTCTGCCCGTTATTCTTTTTATGTATGGGCTTATGGCTTTGTTTCTTGTTTAATCTTGGTCTTTGGTTTTTTTTGTGGTTTTCTCTTGTCTTTTTATGGCTTTCTTGATGTCTGATTGTGAGAAACCATTCTGTTCTACAGCTGCTGAAATGTGTCTTATTTCGTCTTGTTTTGTGTTTAGTTCTGTTAGTCGGATAGATCTTGATAATAGTGTGTTGACTACTGCGTGTTTTTGAGAGGGATGATGATGTGACTCTGCATTGAGATATCGGATATTATTCAGGTATATAAGGAAATCGTCCAGGTCTTCTTTTCCATGTGGCCATGTTCTAAATGTATCATAAAAAGGTTTTGCTATAACTGGTGAAAGTGAGGACCACATAGGTGCGCCATCTGTATGTTTGTATATTTGATTATTGAACATGAAATATGTGTTTTTTACGCAGTGTTCTTCAAGTTCAATTGTAGGCTGGAAAATATTCGTTCATGGCGATTTTTTCCAAAGTCTCATCCAGTGGTATGCTTGGTTATAGCGATTTTATATCAAGGCTTGCTAAGATATAATTTTCTTCGAGGTGAATATTTTTGATCATTTTAGTCAGATGTTCGGACTTTTCACGAAGGAATTGGCCAGTTCAACTCTTGGTTGCATGATGTTTGCTAAATATTTTTTCAGTTTTTGTATTGGAGATCCCACGGCGCTAACTATTGGTCTAAGTGGTGCATTTATTTTTTGTATTTTGGATAAGCCATACAGTTTTGGATACCTGCTTGATTTTTCCCTTGGTATCAAAGATTTTTGAGTTTCTGAGTCTAGTTTTGAGGGTTTGATCTTGGCTTTCGTATTTTTTTCAAAGTATGTTGTTGAATCACTGTTTGTTTGTTTAAAAGAGGCATCTTTGAGAATTTCTGACATTTTTTGCATATATTCGATGGCGTTCATTACAACCGTGACATTTCCCTTATCTGCTGATATTATTGTTATTTCCTTGTTCTTCTTTAAGGATGAGAGGTATTGATGTTCAGCTCGCGTTAAGTTTGAGTTGGGAAGCCGGCTTAATTTCAAAATTCGCTTTATGTCCGGTCTGGCTTGTCCGGCATTTCCTTCGGGGATATTCTCTAGAGCAGCTTCTATATTCGAAATTATTTCTTCTAGGGGGACTGTTTTTGGCGTTATGGCAAAATTAAAACCTTTTGAAAGAACTAATTTCTCGGATTCTGTTAATTGGTAGTTGGGGATTTTATAGACAACTTTGTTGCAGTCCATTGTTTGCTGTGTGGGAGCAGTATTGCGTTGTTGTAGTGCCTCAAATTTCTTCTGTTATTTTTTGCCGTAAGCTGGGTGTCTGATTCCTTTCTTCAACAGGATAATTTTCTATGTCATTCCACAGGAGATGATGGATTTTGTGTGTTAAAATAAGTGGAAATTATAAAGCTCCGTTTCAGTCCTAGATAGGATTCTTCGTTTTTCTCGGATTTGTTCTCGAAAGAGAGGTTTTCCAGCGGTCTTAAGGATCGAAATGGTTCTTCTGGTTTTAGATGGTACGAGAGTTTGGTGCAGGTTGGTTCTATATTTTTATTGCGATATCTTATTATGAAAGTAATATCGCAGAGAATGGCTGATTTCTTGGATCTCAGTTTCTCAAAACGTTTAATAACTTTTAAAAAGGTATCTTCCCCGTAAAGGTGTAAAATGTTATATCGTAGGTTTTCAAGGAAGGTGGAATGAATGGTTTGGTAATTCCGGGTTTCAATCAGT
Organism: Diaprepes abbreviatus; assembly: GCA_034092305.1. Lineage (NCBI taxonomy): Eukaryota > Metazoa > Arthropoda > Insecta > Coleoptera > Curculionidae > Diaprepes > Diaprepes abbreviatus. The sequence goes on from JASJET010000303.1 coordinate 2,651,280, forward strand.
TAGTTCAAAGAACCGTTTTCACGACGTTTCGCCAAAATATCATTTGGCATTTTCACTACAACGACGCAATACTGCTCACATACAGCAAACAATGGACTGCAACAAAGCTGTCCATAAAATCTCCAACTACCAATTAACAGATTCCGAAAAATTGGTACCTTTAAAAGGTTTTAATTTTGCCGTAACGCCCTAGAAGTGATAATTTCGAATATAGAATCTGCTCTAGAGAACATCCCCGAAAGAAATGCCGAACAAGCGAATTTTGAAATCAAGTCGGCTTCCCAACTCAAACTTAACGCGAGCTGAACATCAAGCCCTTTTATCCTTAAAGAAGAACAAGGAAATAACAATAATATCAGCAGATAAGGAAAATGTCACGGTTGTAATGAACACCAACGAATATATGCAGAAATTCTCAAAGATGCCTCTTACAAACAAACAAATAGAGATCCAACAACATACCTTGAAAAAACTACGAAAGCCAATACCAAAGCCTCAAAACTAGGCCTAGACACTGAAAAATCTTTAAAACCAAAGGAAAAATCAAGCAGATGTCCAAAACTGTATGGCCTACGTAAAATACACAAAACAAATGCACCACTCAGACCAATAGTGAGCGCCGTGGGATCTCCAACACAAAAACTGGAAAAATATTTAGCAAACATCATGCAACCAAGAGTCGAACTGGCCGATTCCTTCGTAAAAAACACCGAACATCTGACCGAAATGATCAATAACATTCACCTCAAAGAAAATGACATCTTAGCAAGCCTCGATATGAAATCGTTATATCCAAACATACCACTGGATGAGACTTTGGACAAAATCGCCATAAACGAAGATTTTCCAGCATACACAACTGAACTTGCAGAACACTGCCAAAAAAACACATATTTCATGTTCAATGACCAAATATACAGACATACAGATGGCGCACCTATGGGGTCCTCACTTTCACCAGTTATAGCCAACCTTTTTATGATACATTTCAAACAAAATGCACTGCAAAAGGCATTCTTACAACCGAAATTTTGGAAACGCTATGTGGATGATATTTTTATAATATGGCCACATGAAAAAGAACACTTGGACGATTTTCTCATATACCTAAATAATATCCACCATCGAATAAAAATCGGGCAAGAAAAAAACTTCCCTTGTTGGACCTGGTATTAACTAGAAAACCCAACAACACAGGCAGTAGTCAACACACTAGTATCAAGATCCCTCTGACTAACAGAACTAGACTCAAAACAAGACGAAATGAGACACATTTCAACAGCTCTAGAATGGAATGGTTTCTCACAACCAGACAAAAAGAAACCATAAAAAGACAAGAGAAAACCACAACAAAAACCAAAGACCAAGATCAAACAAGAAACAAAGCCATAATCCCATACATAAAAGAAATAACGGACAGAATCGGAAGAGTCTTAAGAAAACACGACATACAGCCAATATTTAAACCACAAAAAACAACAGCCAACATCCTAGGAAATCCCAAAGATAAGACCAACCTTGAAAACCATGGTGTTTACAGCATACCATGTGCAGATTGCCAGCAAATATATATAGGACAAACAAACAGGCGCATATCAGCAAGAATTGAAGAACACAAAAATAGCATCAAAAACAAACAAACAGACTCAGCTTTATTTCAATATCACCAAACCACTGGACATACCATCGATTTCGAAAAAGCAAAAGAAATAGCACCAGTATAGAACTGACACCCGTAAGCGTCATAAGAGAGGCCCTAGAAAACGTTAATAAAAAATCAAGAAACAAAACAACAAAGATCCACCAATCCATCAACAACCAGCATACAAGAAACCAAATATATCGCACTCAGCAGAGGAGAGGAACCTGCAAAGCCGCTCGTCCAATCAGAAAGCGAGCCAGCTAAATAAAACTCACAATTTGTTGTAAATCCTGGAGAATTCGAAAAACCCTCGAAATTATATGTATATATTTGCCCCTAACTTCCCGAAAATTACTAACTTAATTGGACCAATATTTGACAGGCGTGTTTCGTCCACAGTACCGACGGTAGGACTCCTCAGTGGGACCGTCGGTACCTTTCCCAGACACCCTGTTTGACGTACTATAATAAAGTTGAATCTAATATTTGTAGTTATTTCGCATCGGGACGTATCCGTAAGATGTTAGTTTTTAATGCCTTGCTCGCAGAATAATCTATTTAGTTTATGTCCGCCATTTCGTCGTCATATTACGATTCATCAGAAGCCAACATCAGTTCTCAGCGAGTAACGAGACGAACCGCACTTGAAAATGCCAAATGAGATTTTTTCGAAAAGTCGTGAAAACGATTTTTTAAAGTAACGGATTGAAATCCGGAATAACCAAACCATTCATTCCAGCCTCTGTGAAAACCTACGATATAATATTTATATATATATATATATATATATATATATATATATATATATATATATATATATATATATATATATACAACTAAACCTACATAACGGTACTACTTACGAAAACAGAAAAATAGGATCGTCTAAAGAAATCAGTTAACCTAGTATTATTTTTTAAAAAGATATATTAAACTACTAAGGAGCCGACTTCAATTTTTTAAGGTCGATTTAATTCTTTTTTCTATATTTCGTTAATTTTTTAAAGATTGCCCCAACTTTTTACTTTTATCTAAACATGACTTTTAATTCTTGATCATTTTTCTGTTATATCTATTTTAATTTTAAAAATTATTTAATTTTAAAAGTTCGCTAATAAAACATATAAATTTCCATTATTTATTTCATTAAATTAATATATTAAAGGAAAATTGATTTAAAGAACGACCCAACAAGAAAAGACAGAAGTACGTTCTTAAGGAAACAGTTGCCATGTAAAATATTTCATATGAAGAATTTGCCGAAAGATATTGCAAGAGTATGTGGAGCAAAAAATTTGCCACTTCAGAAAATGTAGCACATGCGATGACAATGAATTATTACTTGGCTTTTCAAAGAAGTATCTTGTATATTCGGGTCATAAGTCATAATTTAATCCCTACATTCATAATGTTTTAGACAGGCGACTCCTCAACCGAGATACAAGTGTACTTAATGATTTTTTCTGGTAATATAGTAGATATTTTTTCTTTGTTTTAAAATTTTAAACAATGCTGTCACAAGGGTAAAATGAGATAAAATAATATTAATATATACCCTATGGCTTTTCGTTTACAGCTTTTGTAGAAAAAATTTTTAATATAAAAATATCAGTTATAAACCAATTTTAATTAGATTTCAAAAACCAGTCCATTTAAAATTGTAACTCAAGTTTTCTTTTTTTTTACACGTTTTTGTGTGTTATAGACAATGTTATCCTTGTAAACTAAACAAATTAAATGGAAGGAGGTAATATAAAATTTTAAAGGTATTTACGTTTTCTGATTTAAAGTTTCGTTTTAAAATTTTGAAAATTATATTTGTAATATTATAAAATTTTTATAAAAAAATTGAACCAACTTCTAAAAGTGCGCTAAAAAGTGAAAAATAACCATAAATTTTTATATAAAATTGAACTTTTTTAAGTCAGCGCCAAACCAATACCTGACAAAATGTGATGTGCATAAACAGATTAGAAATACTTTATTTGTAATTGCTTTCTTACCATAATTTGTATATATTAGTAGTTATTTATTTCGTGTACAAATAATTTGGCGCCGACTTCAAAAAGTTCAATTTCATATAAAAATTTATGGTTATTTCACTTTTTAGCGCACTTTTAGAAGTCCATTCAATTTTTTTATAAAAATTTTACTTTTCTATTCTTATTTTTAGAATTCATTATGATATTCATAAATTATTTGAACTAAGTGCTAATCGAGATTAGTGTACCTCGCAATGGCTCCAAACTGGCAAAAAAGTATCCATTTTATCCAAAGTTGTAAATCACCCTAAAATGAACCACTAAAAATTCTTTAATTCTTAGAGTTTTCTAAATACCAATCAAATTAGGTCAAACGAATATTTAGTCTGTCATAGAAAATCCACTATCTTAAGTTTCAAATTAATTTTAGATTGGTAATATAGGCCCCAAAACCTTGCAATATCGATATTTAAAGAAAATAAATTAGTTTTTAATCCACCATATTGGATACGCCATAGTGAATTTTTTTAAAATAATTTTAGATTCGTCATGTGTGACCCCGAAAATTCTCCCGTCCAATTTTGGTGAAAATGGGACAAAATTGATATTTTTTCTGTCCGCCATATTGAATCCGCCATATTGAGTTTTTAAAAATAATTTCAGATTCTTTATGTAAAGTCCCGAAAACTTCCCTATACCAATTTTGGAGAAAATAGGACAAAATTGATTTTTTGTCCGCCATATTAGATCCGCCATATTTAATTTTTTTTAAATTAGTTTAGATTTGTCATATGCGACTCTGAAAACTCCCCCGTACCAATTTTGGAGAAAATCGGACAAAAACGATTTTTTTGTCGGTCATATTAAATTCGCCAAATTGAATTTTTCTAAAATTATTTTAGATTCGTCAAATACGACCCCAAAAACTCTACCGTACCAATTTTGGAGAAAGTCGGACAAAATTAATTGTTTTGTCGGCCATATTGGATCCGCCATATTGAATTTTTTAAAAATTATTTTAGATTCGTTATATGCGACTCCGAAAACTCCCCCGTACCAATTTTGGAGAAAATCGGACAAAATTAATTTTTTTGTCGGCCATATTGGATCGGCCATATTGAAATTTTTAAAAATTATTTTAGATTCGTCATATGCGACTACGAAAACTCCCCCGTACCAATTTTGGAGAAAATCGGACAAAATTGATTTTTTCGTCGGCCATATTGGATCCGCCATGTTGAATTTTTAAAAAATTATTTTAGATTCGTCATATGCGACCCCGTAAACTCCCCCTTACCAATTTTGGTAAAAATCTGACAAATTGATTTTTTTGTCCGCCATATTGAATTTTTTTAAAATAATATAACATTCGTTATGTGCAACCTCGAAAACTCCCCCGTACCAATTTCGGAGAAAATCGGACTAAATTAAAAAAATTTGTCCGCCATATTGGATCCGCCATTTTGAATTTTTTTTAAATAATTTCAGATTCGTTGGGTACAACCCCGAAAATTTCTCCATACCAATTTTGGAGAAAATCGGACAAAATTAATTTTTTTGGCCGCCATATTGTAAGCGCCATCTTGGATTTTACTGCACCAAATTCATTTAAAAAAATATGGGACCACCGCAGCAACTTCCTTTACATAACGTAAAAAATTTCATTCAAATCGGTGCGGCCGTTCCAGAGTAATCGGTGTACATACATAAAAAAAAAATACATAGTCGACGAATTGAGAACCTCCTTCTTTTAGAAGTCGGTTAAAAATCGATTTAAATTTGTTTTATAAGATATATTTGTAACTAGAAAGCTAATTATAAGAATTTCTCTCTTTTTATTAGAAATTTTTACGTTTTTAGGGATATCCTTGTCACTAAAAATTGCTAAGTCTAATTAAATAACACTACATTTTATACTCAGTAATACCATTCAGGCAGAATAAAAATACATTTGGGGAAAATAATTCTCTGCGACTAGAAGCTGAGATAGAGTTTTTTTTTTTCAAAAAATCGCTGCTGCGTTGTTTATTATTAAGGAATTACATAGGAACTCATTGGAAGAAGGTGAAACTATTGTATGCAGAAGTTTTCAACTCAATTATTTCAAAATTGTTGAGTGAGAAAATAAGCAGTGGAGGAGGGCATTCTTTCAGCCTACGGCTTGCCGAAAAAATGTGACTCGGACCCTTCAAATTTATTTCACAGGAAAAATTTGAATTATCTCGGCGAATATTAGTCATAGGATCTTTACTTTTTTTAATTTGTGGTTTCTGGACGAGATATGAACAATGGATGATATATTTTTGTAATCAGATTATTGTTAAGCATATCAATAAACAGAATGTTACACATTTATACATTTTATGTATAAATACAATTTTACTGTACGTACATGCTTTTCAAATTGCGAAAAAATTATTACAGTGGTCGACAGTATACTACTAATTAGGAATAATAAAAATCATATTTATTTTTTATGTACCATTCATATTTATCAAGTTATAGCATGAAACAAATTGCTACAGTCATTTGCCGCCAAATTATTGGTTGTACAAGAAAAGCACATGTATATTTTTTGGTTTATTTTATTGAACAAACATTTTTCACAAAAAAAATTTTTTGCTAACATGCATATTTTTTGCTTAAATTTATAAAAAATATTCATTCTGTGCTCCATTTCTTAGACTTCGATGGTCAATCATTTTCGAAATACTTATCGGTTTCATTATTATCATTACAATTATCATCATCATTATCACTTTCATCGTCATCATGATTATCACTTTCATCATCATCAACACTCTCATCATTGACATAATTATCGTCATCATCAACATAATCATAATTATTTTCTCCGCTATTACTTTCATCATTGTTGAAAGTAATATTACAATCATTTTCGATGACCTCGATTGGATACTCGCCTGCAATATAATCGTCAAATGTAGTTTATTCTGCATCTCGTAAAATAATAATGTTATCAACAAAACTTGCTATTTGTTTCAGGCCATACCTCGATAAAGATTAATGGTACATTAAAAATCAATTTGATTTTTAATATTCCTAATTAGTAGTATACTGTTGATCACTGTAACAATTTTTTCGCAATTTGAAGTACGGTCAAATTATAAATATCCATAAAATGTATAAATGTGCAACAATTTGTTTATTGCTATATTTAACAATAATTTGATTACAAAAACATATCATCCATTGTTTATATCTCGTCGAGAAACCAAAAATTAAAAAATAAATGAAGGTTCTACGACCAATATTTGCCGAGGTAATCCAAATTTTGTGACAAAATGAATTTGAAGAGTCACGTTTTTTTTCCGTGGACCGCAAGCTAAAAGAACGCCCCCCTCCACTGCTCGCTTCCTGATTCTTGGAATGGGTTCAAGTTTAAACTATTACAACATCGGCAATTTTAAAATAATTGAGTTTAGAACTGCTGCTCACAATAGTTTAACCATTTCCCTATGAGTTTCTACTTAAATAATCCATTAATGCTATAAACAACGCAGTAGCGATTTAAAAAAAAACTCTATCTTAGCTTCCAGTCAACATACAAATTTTTTTTTCCAAAATATACTTATCGGCATTTCGATATCAATAGTTGTCGAAGAATTATTCTATTTGTTTATAACGAAAAACCAATCCTATCGTTATTTATGTTTCAATAATTTAAAATCAACAATTCGTTTAGTTCATTTTTGCTGTTGCAAGTATAAGTCCTGAACTTTCATTTACGCACCCGCAGACCGCTGTACGACCTGTAGATCGCCGAAAATAAACAAAAAGTTATAAACAAATTCACTGTGCAAAAAATTATTGAATACTTTTCTTGAAATTTTTCGAACTTGTTATATGTAACAAAAGGCACCTTTTGGTACAGTATAAAGTTAATGCAACATATTTTTCTATTGTTTACTAACAACTGGAAAAACAGCAATTTTAGCATATTTTGTTGCAATAATAAACGAAAAAATTATCCGATTCGGATGGGCCTTAGCTCATTTTCTAGATATTTTCTATTCGCACAACTTTTGTTTGAAACTTTTTTACGGAAAAATAATAGCTTTTCCTAGAATTCAAAAAATTATTTTTTTCCCATCTTAATTATTAAATTATTAAAAAAATTCTACTTAATTACTATTATCGTTCTGAAGGTTTCTACGTAGTCAGAAGTCTACTATCGCTAAATATCAAAATCACCTCATTGTGATGCTAACTCAGCCGGCCTATTCAGACACTTCAGAAATTTTATTTAAACAAGTATACTCACTTTTCTAAATTACATTTTTCATTTTTGGTTCAATTTATAATTGAACTTGTTTCGCTGTTCGTAATATTTCCAAGGTCACAAAAATTAAATAACTACTTTGAAAGAAATTGGATAAAATTACAATTTATCTCCCTAAATTAAATCCACCATATTGGATTTTAAAAGATTAATTTTTGATTTGTAATCCTCACCTCTCTACACCTCATAATGCCAATCTTAAAAAAATTCATTTTTTTTTCCATCAAATTCGTAATGTATATAAAATATCTCCAATATTAATTTTTTACAAATTTGGAAAATATAAAATTTTGAGTTCAAGTGGTTTTCAAAAAGTGTGTCGCGACTCACAAGAGAGTCGCTTTAGCTTTTTTAGGGGTCGGCTTTTATCATTTCTTTTTTGTCTATTTTTGATCTTGCCAACTAAGGCTTTAGTCATGGGATATGTACCATACAATGGGAAACTTTTTGGAAACACAATTTTTATTCATTTAACGTAGACACCATAGAACATTCACCCACACAGCGTACGGCTTTCCCAAGAACACGCAAACCGATCCTACTGCTGAACTGGATCCGGGGTTATAATCAATTTTAAAAACCAAAATTTAATTTAAAATTTGAAGATATGTGATAAAAGGTCAATAATTTATTTATGCTTGGCACCACGTCAAAAGTGCGATGTAACTAATAGATAGCCGCCGCATGCTTCTCTCTTTATTCCTGGTATAATCCAATTGAGGTAACCTAGTCGGGTAGTTCGCGGCCATCGCGACATTCCATTACTTCTCGAAAAAACATATAAGAGTTTCAAAACAGGTAACCTGATGTTCAGCCGAGCTGAGAAAAATTTGGAAAGTACTTCCAACTAATATATAAGCGACGGGTAAAGCCATAGACAGCTTCCGGATATTCAACCGCAGGTTTAAACTTTTAAATATAAATGTAAGTGTGCAGATAAATTGCCTCGCTCGGTAAACTTGTTACCTAGTGTTAAGTCGTCAGTGTGTTCTTTTTGTCGCTCGTAAATGAATAGTCTATTATTTGATCCAAAAACCTAACAATAATATTGATAGTCCGTCACAATTCGTCTTCAATAGGCACTCCTAGAAATTTAGGCTATTCTATTATTTACCTTTTGGTAAGTAAAGTATTAAAGAATGTTACTAAATTTACAATTTTTAAAACTTCTCTAAAAATTGTTTTCCCGATATCAACGTTATGTAGAAAAAAAATATTCGGAGAACTTTTTAAAATTCGGATATTCGACTGTTATTAATAACGGCATAAAGAAGTCACAGTGTATTTCATTCAACGGCGATTGCCGTGGAATGACAAAATTTGAATTTTACTTTTAAAAGTTCAAGTTTCATTTCAGGAATCTTATTTAGTTGCTCTGAAAGTTGCAAAAAGCAAAAATTTCCATACATTTGCAAAATCCCTCACAAACTCTGTTTCTCAAAGTTCGTTAAGCTAATTTTTGGAGTAGTGAGTAACATTAAAGTTCGTAATACATCCTTGTCCAAGAACAAAATTTAGATACGCATTCAAACATATGTCATGATGGAGTAAATTTTATCTGAAATAAAGATATCTCTTCTCTTTCTCTTATCAAAGAAGAGTTTCTGTTTTCTAGAGCATTAAAAACTATTACGAAAGTTGAAGACTTTAAGGAGATGATAAGTTCATTCTTCAAAAGCCTTTACAAGAAGTATCCGATGCTTTGGTGTGTTACATACAATCTGGAGCTCTTAATTGTCCTATGCTCAAGAGATTATACCGAAATATGACGAAGTTCTTACACTACTTTCTACTGGTTATCAAAAGAGAACGTTATTGGCCGTGTCTTTATATTGAAAAATTAAATAATACCTTGTTAGAAATGAAAAGAAGTCGTGAGTTTATAACATACTGCGTTAACAATGAGACTTGAATTTAAAGTGTAGCATATTTATTTGGTATATTAGATCAGCTAAACAAACTAAATTTGAATAGCAGTTCCCAGTTTTTACTTCAAAGATAATATCCAAGCGTTCGTATTAAAGCTGCAAAACTGGCGCTGTAAATTAAATCTCAAAAACTTTGCCATATTTGAATATCTTTTCATTAAAACTAAAAAATTGGATACAGAAATTGTATTCTTCTTCATGTGCCGTGTCACGTCCTCCTGACATTGGCAATTACAATGGCATGTTGATCACGATTTTCTGCTATTCTAAATAGCTGTTCAGCACTGTGTGTTCATGTCCAGTCTCGGATGTTCCTCAACCAAGAGATCTGCTTCTTTCCAACACTCCTATGACCCTCGATCTTACTCTTCATAATCATATTACAGTTGTCAATAATTCACGAGTGGCATCTGCATGATCTAAAATCGCTATATTAGTCTGCATAGCTACTCAGGGTGTTTGAAGTATTCGCTTATGCAACCACATCTCAAATGCATTCAAATGATTGATCGGGTCAGCCTTCAGTGTCCATACCTTTGGTCTATACGCTCTATACAACAACACTGGCCAGATGTAACATTTAACCATCTTTTGGCGAAGATTTAAATTTATATTGTCATTGCAGACAAGCGATCTCATTTTTAGAAAAGTTGTACGGACTGATTCGAATCTGTATCTAACTTCTTTATCTGGGTCAAGCTGTTCAGTAATATAGCATCCAAGATAACTTGAAGTGGGAGACTTTTTCAACAACTTGTCAATTTATTAGCAGCGAAACATTTGGATATGGTAGACGACTGAGAACCATAAATTTAGTTTTACCATCATTTATGTAGAGTCCCATTTCTTTCCGCACCTTATTGACTAAATCTAAGAGTTGTTGTGGATCCTGAAGGTTATCACTTATGATGACCGTATCATTAGCAGAATGAATCATGTTTATTAGCTCGCCATTGATTTTAACTTTTTTAATTAAATTAATACTTTGTTAGGTAGGGCTTCCTTAAAAACTTTGTCCGAATAAAATTAAACAGCAGTGGAGAGAGAACACATATCTGTTTAACGTCTCGTTGAATTTGGCATTCTTTGGTAAGTTTACCATTAACTCGAATCACTGCCCTCTGATGCCAATAGAGATTCTCTAGATAATCTAAGAGGGGATATTAACAGTAACTCTTAAGCCCTTGAATCTGAAATTTAACTCTATTATCCCTGGTTTTCTGAACAAGAAGCTGCAATAGTACGAATCCAATTTCATGTATTTTTGGATTCTGTTAACATTCCCCATGGAGTACAGGATGATTTTTTGGAACTGCGAAATAACTCCGCTTGATATATTTTAGAAGAATTTTTTTCCTCAATTTTGGTGTGCTATGGGTCATTCGTATCCTAAAATTTCTATGCTTTCTTTTCCAAAATAAGTGCCATTTACATCTTCTTACATTTGCGAAAGAGATTTTTAACATTCTTGTAGATCAAAACAAAAGTCAGAAATAAGCTGAATGTTCCAGATGATATGAAATTTGCCTTCACAGAAAGTCAATGAAGAATTATAACACTTGTTAAGCAGATCAAAGCTCAATCGCCACATTCATCTATAAAGATTAATACTTAATAACAAATCATATCACTTAATATATTTTTCAAATCTCTCATTTTTTGCTTTCTTGATGAAATATGTTGCATGGAAAAAAGGATTGAGAATATTTACAAAAACCAAAAATGGGTCGCGATTAAAAAAATATTGGGAACCATTAGGTTAGATTGACCATATTTAATTAAAGAACTAATTATAGATTCCTAGTATCCGATTTTAAAATCATTCACATCACTTTTTGGAAGAAATCCGATAAGAATAATTTTTTTGTTCGTCATATTGTTGGCGCCATTTTGAATTTTGCTAACACAAACAACTTTCTGGGTGTCTATTCCTGTTTTTGGAAGAACGATCATCTTGACAGAAGGTGGGCGTCATTTCTCATAAAAACATAAGAAATCACATGTTTTCATGAGAACCACGCCAACTTTCTATCAACATGATCGCAAAAGAACAACTGAACATGAAGCACAAAAATCATTCAAATCGATGGAGCGACTGAACTAAGAAACCTTATGAAAAATTGAGGAAATGTTTATTTTAGTTTCAATAACAGTGGAATTTATACAGGCTTCAAAAAGTAAAACATAAAATAGAAACCCTTTTATAAGAGGATCCATTTAATAACCGTAGACAGATCTACAACTACAAAAAGGTAAATGAGTACATTTTGTCGTCGGCACTGTAGCGGTTAAAAGGGATATTTTAACATTAATTCTAGGTGTAATAGAATTTTAGCCGAATTCATTTTTATATGGTTATTACATCGTTTGCATCTCTTTTGGTTTATGCTCCATTTTTTGCCTTAAGTTAAGAGTATATTTGTGTAGTTTTATGCTAAATTCATGAAAAAATGCTAAAAAATAGTGTTAATCATTAACTAATAAATGAATTGCAATATGAAATAATGTATTCTAATTTTGTATTTTTTAGTATAATTTTTTTTTTAGTTTTTAGCTCCTTGCACAAAGTTGCCATAGAAATATTTTACTCCATCCCTTTGAGAGTACCCTCAACAATTTAGAGCCGAATCAAAATATCTTACTCGTATTAAAAGTTATGTGTGAAATAAATCAAATAAAAAGTTAGTTAACTAACTTTTTTCAGCTATATCAGTCCTCTTACAATAAAATTGTCGCGGAAATATTTTTATCAAACCACTCTGAAGAATCCGCTAGAACACGTTGGAAATTTTATTAGAATATCTCAATTATATTAAAATTATGCGTAAACATACATTGAAAAAATTTATATGTAGAACTTTCTTTTTGAAGTTGTCTAAAAATATTTTAAAACGTAAAATTAAATAGTTGATTTCTGAAAAAAAAATTTATTATTAGTAACATAAATATTCCCTGTACTGAAACCAGCAGTAGAGTCGACGTGAATAGTGCTCCTTTAAATACTAGAGCCCATATCGGATTAATCCGAGTAAAATGTAAAACCATATCCCATGTAAGTTGTGTTTAATGTATAGGAAATGTAAAGATTATTGTCGTGATACCCAGCACTCGAAGGTCGACTTTTTAATGCCACGCGACACGTAGTTTCAAGTTCGCTTCATATTACCGTCATTTCCCTGGGTATAATAACTTTAGGATAATTTATTATATTACGGTAGGAAAACAGGGTAGGCATTTGTCAAAAATTAAGGCAATATTAAACAAGTAGCAGATTTGAAAATAAAAATATATTATGAAGTATTATTAAGTATTCACATATAATTAATTATGAAGTTGCTTATAGCAGTGGTGTATAAGTTTTTTTCAAAAGAAGTTATATTAAGATTTCCTACATTTTTAAAATAAAACTATTTTAAAACGTCGAGCTATTTTTAGTAGATTTTTAAGAATAAGTCGTAATAACAATAAAAATAATGTACTATTGAAAGACATGGTTTTCAAATTGGAAGAATTTCACCAAGAAAACTAAAATATGTTTAGGAAATGGAGTATACTATTAGTTCAATTAACATATATTTAAAGATGCAATCGGAATTTTTCGATAGACTGTGCATATTTTTTGTGAATAAAATTGTTACTACCGTTGTTTTGTTTCCCTATTAGCTTACAATTGTACCAATATTTTAGTGATACCCTCAGTAAATTTGTATGTGTGAGTTTTACTTAATCAATTAAAAATTGTGCATTTTCAATAAATTGAAATTATATTGAATTGTTTAATATTTGTCTCTTTTTGTAATAAATTTAGATGATCGGAAGGAATACGTTTCCATAACAAGCAACTTAAACACAAACAAAACAATAAACAGGAATAATAAAAGTTCATATAAACTTTTTTTGTATAGGCCTCCTCTTCGGAGATATGGGCTCCCAAGGAGCTACAACGGAATCAAATTTTTACACATAATTATTGAACCATCGAGTATATTTCTATCTTTTTTTAATATGATGTATACCACGTAAGACCCTTCAAATTACTACCCAAGAAAGGGTTGTGGATTACTAACAGCTACAGGGACGGACTAGCTGTGAGACTCATGACCCCAGTTTCTTTTACGCCCTGTATGATAAGAACTTCGGACAATGTTTTTTACATACCCTTAACTATTGACTAAAAATTAAGTACTCCTTATTCATGTCGCTAATCCTAACCATACTTACTTCTTTAATTAAAAACGTTTAATCTTGTGAATTGCAGTTAAGCCTAGGTTCGCAAGAAATGTGAGTTTTATTTTATCGGCACCAAAAACAAAGTACTGTTATTGCAAACGTTGCTAGGTACGAAAGAAATAAATATCCTGCATTTTAGAACTTCTCAACTTCCACAGCGCTGACGTATTGATTATTTACTTTGATATTAATTTACTGATTTTTGAATTTCGTGGTGAAATTAATTGTAAAATAATTCGAAATATGAAATACTCGTTTATTGAGTATGCATATATGCATCTGAGGTATAGCCTTGCATCTTGCAATGCTTTGGAAGCAGGAGGTTATATCACGACAGATGTCCTAATCGTACTCTTCCAGATCAAAAAACATTTCAACGATTTGACCAACGTCTAAGGAAGAATGATAGGCGATTCCATTTAATAAGGTAATATTATTAAATTTATTCATAATTTTAGGAAATTTTGGGAAAACGAGTACTGATGCTGGCCAGGGAAGAACAGTACGTACGCCGCAATTAGAGGAAAATATTTTAAATCCTGTAGATGAATACGTCGAAAACAATTGTACACGAAGTTACACAAGAACAGGTTTTATACCCACATCATTTGAATAAGGTGCATGAAGTGGTTTCTGAAGATTTTTCCCGTAGAATGCAGTTTGCAAACTGACTATTAAATCAGCAACGAAATAATGTAAACTTCATTAGCACTATTCTCTTCGCGGATGAAGCAGGGTTAACTAAAAATTGTATCAGCAATTTACACAACTCACATGTATGGGCTGATGAAAATTCTCATGCAACTATTTTATCGCATTACCAACATCAGTTCCAATCAATTAATGTCTGGGCAGGAATTACTGTCAATTTTTTGATTGGACTATTCGTATTATATAACCTCATTTCAGCGTTGATGTGCGGGAGAATTTGAATAATGTCTATCCAAACTGCTAGATAGATCAAGGAGGATCTATTGCCAGGCCTCCACGATCTCCCGCCCTAACACCGTTGGATTTTTACCTGTGGTGACACCTCAAAAACTTGATATATTCCACTCCGGTCGATAATCTTGAGGAATTTCTACGGATATTCACGTTTCATTGTGATTAGGTAAGGAACAATGCTGAATTATTGTGGTGGGTACAGCAGTCCTCAATTCGTCGTGCCCGCAAATGTATCAGACTTCATGGACCCTATATTGAACCCTATTACGAAGTTTTTAACTAAAGAGTTAGTATAATTTTTACTGAAACTATGGTAACAGGGGAAAATTTCTCTTTTTCATATTCAGCTCGAAAAAACTTGTAGTATTCCTTTCGCGTGTTTTTTTTACATCCGGGAGATTTTTCACATCTTCTCGGACACCCTGTATATTTACCTTTTCCTTAAAACCACTTAAAACAACTAACAAGAGATCGATTTGTTACTGCTTTTTTCATCCATATTCTACACTTATTGTTTGCAAATATACTCACAAAGGTAAATTGTTCTACCTAGGTATTGTATTAAAATTCCTTAATATAAAATTCTTTTGTAAATCAAGCCAACCACATATAAGGAAAAGCGTATAAGGTAGAAACAAGATGCATATTTAATAACTGAAATCAGATCTTGGTCGGTACTAGTAGGTTTAAATATTTAAAATGCAAATACCAGTTGAATTTACTATTTTGTTAAATTTTTAGCAATGTTTGTTCTTCCTCGGAAAAAGAACAACATGTACTGTTGTTTAATTTTTAATGTATGTATTAACTGGTATTTTTTAAACTAGACATAGCGATGCAATAAGGAGCAGGAACAGCAGCTGAATTTTAAATAAGTTCTTTATATTCTGTATTAAAGTAAATCTTTTAAGCAAACTTTACAAGAATAAAACACAAAATCTTAAATTCAAAAAACAATAATTTCTTATTTTTAATATATGGAATCTTATCTCCAAGGATTCCCATTACAAAATATTTTTAAATACTTCTTAATTGTTCAGTAATAAAGCATTTATTTTTCGTTTCCGAGTCATTACTGAAAATTCACAATTGGTACCTTCGCACTCACCACTGAATGCGCGTTGCTGGAGAAGAAGGACAGCGTAAAAACCATCGATCATACCCTAGATTTCACAAAAATAGATTTGTTTGAAGGCTGTTTATGGTCGGTGGGGGAGACGCTTTTTCGATGTTTGACAGACATAATCATATTTACTTATCTTGTCTTTCAGTTTAATTGCTCGAGTGACTTTTTCCGGTTTTTTAAATACTATAAATGCGAAGTTTACCATTAATATTAACAAAAAGAGAATTTAAAAAATTGTTTTATCGGTAAATATTGTTAACATATTGAAAATAACAATAATAATAATTTAGGCAACCATATAGTCATACTTTATGTTTTCAGAATTGACGTACCGATGATACTCGTTTAAATAATGCAATTAGAAAAGGATAGCATAACATCGGTATGTGCGTACCAATAAATTAAATATCTACTGTTTATCAACACTTTTTCAAATATAAATAAAAATATTATTACGTTATTCAGCGTTCACACAACCCGGCCCCAGTTCTGACGTTATGCTACTTCAACAGGGGTATCTTCTTCTTCTTTAGGTGCAGTCCTCGTTCCGAAGTTTGGCTATCATCAAAGCTATGCGTATCTTTGACACTGCAGATCTAAACAGTTGGCAGTTGTTGCAATTGTACCATTCTCTTAAGTTCTTTAACCATGAATGCCTTCTTCTTCCTATGAATCTTTTGCCTAATATTTTTCCCTGGATAAATAATTGCAGCAACTGGTATTTATCTCTCCTCATAACATGTCCCAAATATTGCAGTTTACGTTCTTTAATAGTAAGTACTAATTCTTTCTCTATCCACATTATTCGCAAAACCTCCACATTTGTTACTCTCTCTGTCCACAATATTCTTAATATTCTACGATACATCCACATCTCAAATGCTTCCATCCTCCTGGTATCAATCTTTTTTAATGTCCACGCTTCCATTCCGTAGTAAAAAACTTACAGCACGTAACATCTCACAAGGCGAATTTTAAGTTTAAGGTTTAAATCTCGTCCGCAGAACACCTTCTTCATTTTAATAAACTCTATCTTTTTCTACTCTGATTCTGATTTCTTCGGAGCTATCGTTATTTTCGTTGATAACAGTTCCCAGGTAATTATATTTTTTCACACGTTCAATTCTTTGATTATGCACGGTTATGTCAGGGAAGTTTTGTGGTGATTTAGATACCACCACTCTTTTTGTTTTACTGATATTAAATGATAATCCATATTCTTCACTGCATTTTACTATTCTGTTAATTAGTATCTGAAGATCCTCTGTTTCTGCAACTACAAGCGTGTCATTGGCATATCTCAAGTTGTTTATTGGGATGCCATTTATTTTAATACCTATATTTTGCTCTGAAAGTGATCTGTTTACGATGTCTTCTGAGTATAAGTTGAATAAAATTGGTGAAAGTATACATCCCTGTCTTACGTCTTTCATAATCTCGAGTTCCTCCGTTGTCTTTTGCTCTATTCGAATATTCGCTTTCTGGTTATAGTAAATCTTGGAAATAATCCTGATGTCTCTTTTATCCAAGTTTTTTTCTACCAGCAGTCTCATTAGATGATCGTGACGTACTTTATCGAACGCTTTATTGTAGTCAATGAAGCACATATTCATATCTTGGTTCATATCTAGACATCTTTGGCATATGACGTTAAGTGCAAATAGTGCTTCTTTTGTTCCAAGCCCGTTCCGAAATCCGAATTGAGTATCACAAATATCCACATCTGTGAATTCTTGTATGAATCACTTTGATGAATACTTTTAATGTGTGTCCCATTAGGCTTATTGTGCGATGGTCAGTGCAATGTTTTGCGTTTGCCTTTTTTGGTAAGGTGACAAAAGTTGACAGGAGCCATTCTTTTGGTATTTCTCCTGTTTTGTAAATACAATTAAAAAGGTCAACAAGAATAGTCACTGATTCACCTTCCACAAGCTTGAGAGTTCCGATGTAATTCTATCTGGACCCGGTGATTTACCATTCTTCATCATCAGGGGTATGTTCGAAGGTAAAAACCGTAAACAAGTAAACCACAAAGCATACCCTATAGAGTGATCACAGATAATACATTGCTTGAATAATTGTTGCCATTATTAGCGCCGACGTGGATGGACTGGCAACTAAATATTAGAGGAGCGCTATTTAAACTTTGGATAACAAATAAATTTAAAATATAAAAATACATTTTAAATTTGTAAGTATAAAAATCTGTTATATATACATTAAATAACCAATTTTATAAGAAATATAAAATAGAGTTATTAGAAATGTGTACACCAGCAAATTAAAAATGTATCATGTTCTTACAGAGGGAGAAAAAAACACAATATGTAAGCTTGCATATGTATTTTTATTTTTACATAGAAACTTTTAAATTATGTATTTATTACGATTAATTTACAACATTTTCAAGTACACAAATAGTCTTAAGTATATAAACTACTTTAATATTATTAGTTTTGCATTAATTTTGAATATTTTCTGATTATTACTATAAAAGTCCTAATTATCGTAATATTTACTTATATTTGCTTTATTCTATTTTTAGAGTATATAATAAATACTATGTTTAACAGTAGAAAAAAGACCAAACAGTTTGACATGTTTGATGCGTAGGAATATAAAAATTAAAAAGATAATGGCAATCTAGTCATTTAATAAAATTGTTAATGTTGAATGCAAAACAAATACTTTAGTATTCCCTTCTGCTGACAAGATATTTTAAAACGAAGTATAATATAGTTTGAACTTCATCCTGAATAATGCCATCTATTTACATTTTATTTTACAAGATAATATAACATAAAACTATTAATAGACTAATTAGTACCTAAAATTGGAATATTAACCCGTTTACTTAAATTAATAAATTTACATTCTGTAAACTACCATATTAGAAAAAAATATTGCACTTAAAAATTAGTTGTTAAACTTTCTGTACCATTTCTGATTGTTTTTAAATTTGTGTAAGACGATTAGTTTTATAGGATCCACCATCTTAAGATTTTTCAGATTTTTAATACATTTTTCAAATTTACTATCTTTTCCTAAGGCAGTTAAATTCATTTTTCTACACCAGAAGGAAACATACAACATTTAAGGGTGAGTTGAATAATTGGTGTTAAGAGTTTGGGATGCTTATTACCAGCCAATGGCTTAAAATGAACTTTTTTATCGATTATGTTAATTAAGACTTGGCTTATATTTTTATAGTGGCCTATTCGTGGCAATATAAAACAAGTTCTGGTTTTTAATGGTTGGAGTTGGTTTCTAATCTGCACAAAATAAAGTTATATGTAGATTCTTTGATCTTCCCATTATTTTTTGAAAGTTATTTGCAGTTGACATTCTTTCAGCCAGAGAACGCCTTTGCTAATATGATGTAAACCGTTACCGCAGGTTAGAAACTCATGAAGACCAAGTAATTATTTTTCCGTACCTATATTTAGCTATTGGTGTAAGTTTGGCTTGCCTGGTGACTCCTACTTGTGTCAGAACTGATTTTTGAGTTCGTAAATCTGAAATAACATAGGAATAATATCATATTAAACAAATCTTATAAAATACAAAAGTACACTTACTTTCTTAACCAATAGAAATTACAAGCTTTTACCAATCAAAAGATTGTACAAGAGCGTTAAACTGTTATAGTAACTTCAAAGAATTTATTTATTTATGTAAATAGAATAAACGAATAAAAAATTCAAATTAGATTTGTTTACATACTAAATTTATAAGTACTCAAAAAATATTAGGATTTTCTTTGAACCTGATGCTCGGGCCCTTTTTTCTCTAGATTTTTTTTAACGAGGCTCGACTGAGTATGTTCATTCTCTTGCAAGGTTGGTATATGTATTTTAATGCTTTTAGAATATTCGGTTTCCTCTATGAAGGTATTAGATGTTGATGGCTAGGACGAATCATCTAAGGTTTGCCCAGAATGAAATACTTCATCAGATTTAACATCTAAAACATGGTTTTAAATATTTTTATACCTATAAAAGCTATAAAAGTTAATTGAGAAACCTACTTAAATTTATTATGCATTAAATTATTTTAACAAAACTTCCAAATTTTACAAAAATCATTAGTTTTATTATTTACAAATAGGTTAAAAAAAGATTATAAGTAAGATTACTTACCAGGTAAATATAATATTGGAATAGCAATTCATTTTAAGCCCCCTTTTATTCCTTTTACAAGACAGTCTAGAGTAAAATGTTTGTCACAGACTCTGTAGCAATTATAAATTGTGCAAGGTTACAATGATAATAATTAGGTTTTTTTATCCACTGTTCTGGATCCGATCTAGAAAAAGATGTTCTTAAAGAATCGTCATTAGTGCATCCAGACACACGACATTCCTTTCCAGGCATAACTGAAACAAATATGAGCTACCGAAGCACTCAAACTTAACTTCGTGAATCAAAATACTCCAGCTAAACACACAACTTAAATCAAATATGGCTACCGAGGTTATGCTTTATGCAGTTAGTAAACGTGGAATAAGCGGTACTATACGTAGCGTTTTGGTATGCACCGTGTAGCCTCAACGGCTTAGAATCATTTTTCCTGGTGTTGCTGTGAATCATAACAATTGAAAGAGATCGCAGAATGTCGGCCGGTAGAAGTTAAATTTGATGAACGGCAGGTAAGTGCAGTGTTAAGTACAATTGTGATACAATTTCGATTTTCGTGTGATGCTAATACAGCTACAAAATAAATGGTATATAGTTTGTATTTGAAAATCAATATTTAATTTAAACAGGTAAAATAACACCAGGTTTTTTCCTCATCAAATATCCATTTATCGATCAATTTTTTGTTTAAGCCTGACATTTCTGGGTTATCTTGCTAGCAGTTAGTTGGGATTAGATCTTTCCTTCTTCTTCCCGTGCAGTGTCAGGTCCCCCTAAGGTTGGCAATTACAATGGCGAGTTGATCACTGTTCTCTGCTATTCTAAATAGCTGTGCAGCACTGTATATTCCTGTCCACTCTCGGCCAAGAAACCTGGTTCCTTCCAATACCTCTACGCCCCTAGATCTTACCCTTCATTATCAGTTGAAAAATTCTGTACCTATCCCCTCTAAGAACAAAGCCAAGATATGCTAATTTCCTGCATTTTACGGTTGTCAGCAATTCACGAGTAACATCTGCCTGATTTCAAACTGCCATATTAGTGCATAGCCACCCAAGGTATTCGAAGTATTCATATATGCAACCACATATCAAATGCCTTTAAACGATTGATTGTTGCAGGCTTCAATTCCACAGGTTTGCTCCATACAACAATACTGATCAGATATTATATTTAACCATCCTTTGGCGAAGTTTTAAATTTAGATTCTCATTGCAGACAAGCGATCTCATTTTTAAAAAAGTTGGGCAGGCTGATTCGATTCTAAATTTAACTTCTTTATCTAGGTCAAGCTGTTCAGTGGTTCATATAACATCCAAGGTAATTGAGAGTCTTTCAACAATATATTCATCAGTAGCGAAGCGTCTGGAATGGTATACGAATGAAAACCGTAAATTTAGTTTTAGAAACATTTATATTGAGTCCTAATTCATTCTGAACCATATTGACAAAATTTAAGAGTTGTTTTAGACTCCGACGGCTATCACTTATGATGACCGTATCATCGGCATAACGAACCGTGTTTATTAACTCGTCGTTGATTTTAGTCCCAAATACCTTGTTATGTAGGGCTTCCTTAAAAACTTTGTTCAAATATAAATTAAACAGCAGTGGAGAGAATGAACCACTGCCCTCTGACGTCAATATAGATTCTCTATAATTCGCACATCCTTGCCATCCACACGATTATATCTTTACTCTCAAATACATTGTTATCAAGTGAATATTTCTTTAGAAAAAAAATAAAGAATAATTATATTTTTTTTTAACTGAAACATTTTAATCAGTTCATCTGGTGGTGAATTAAATAATCTATTAATGATACGTTGATTTAAAAATGAAGACTACATTTTGATATCATATCGTAGGTAATTATTTCATCTATTTGGATGGAAATTTTAGAAGAGTAGCTTTAATAATTTTCATCGCATTATATATACACTATTCCTTTAAAAAATAAGTAATTATTCTCAAATTAGATCAAAATCTTTAAACTGGGTGTTAGCCGGTGATTATTAAATACCAGATATTTACTGTTATTTATTAGCAAGTAAATTATTGATTATTCAGTGAAATATAAAACCAAAATTCAAAATTGAAGAATTTTGGTATTTCCAAGCTTTAAATAAGTTATAGTTAATAATACATACTTGATATATCGTCTTTGTATTTAATAATTTTCAGAATAATCATGACTTATAAAGCTTACATAAAAAAACGTTATTGAATTTTTAAGAAAAAGTGAAAAATAACTATAAATTTTTATATGAAATTGAAATTTTTTAAGTCGGCGCCATACTAATACCTAACAAAAAGCGATTCGCATAAACAGATTAAAAATACTTTATTTGTAATTGCTTTCTTAACATAATTTGTATATATTAGTAATTATTTACTTATTTACAATTTACATAATTTGATACCGGCCTCAAAAAGTTCAATTTCATATAAAAATGTATAGTTATTTTCACTTTTTAGCGCACTTTTAGAACTTGGTTCATTTTTTTTTATAAAAATTCTATTTTTGTATTTTTAGTTTTAGAATTCATTATGGTATCCATAAATTATTTGAAGTAAGTACTAATCGAGATTAGTGTACCTCGCAATGACTCCAAGATGGCAAAAACTACCCATTGTATCCAAAGTTGTAAATCACCCTAAAAAGAAACCATTAAAAATTCTTTGGTTTTAAAAGTTTTCCAAATACCAGTAAAATTGTATCAAACAGATATTTAGTCTGTTATAGTAAATCCACTATCTCAAATTTCAAATTAATTTTAGATTGGTAATATAAGCCCCAAAACCTTCCCATATCGATATCTAAAGAATTTGAGACGTACATTTCTTAGCTCGATATATTTTATATTGTATATTGAGTTTGTATACGCCCCAAGAACCCCGCAATATCAATTTTATATAAAACATGCACAAATTAATTTATTTTTTATCATATTGGATCCGCCATTTTGATTTTTTTTTAAATAATTTCAGATTCGTTGGGTACAACTCCGAAAATTCCTCCATATCAATTTTGGAGAAAATCGGACAAAATTAATTTTTTCGGCCGCCATATTGTAAGCGCCATCTTTTATTTTACTGCACCAATTTCATCTAAAAAAATATGGGACCACCGCAGCAAGTTCCTGAACGTAACGTAAAAAATTTCATTCAAATCAGCTGTGAAACTGCTTATAAAGCATTGGTAAAGCGCTGTTATAATGATATGTGCCTTATTATTAGTTGTCCATCTATCCAGCTCAGTTTGTTAAAACTAAGTCTGCTTCTGCACTTAAGAATTTATTGTCTATTTTTTTCTGAATATCTTTTTAAATCAGAGTATAGGATTTTACCAAATTCAATTTCCTTTTGCAAAAAGTAGACTCCTTTAAAAACACAATATTAAATCGAATATAATGACAATAAATTTCTAAAGTATCACTATTAAATTATATTTTTGGAGAAACATTGTAGGACACTTGAGAATGTATAAATTCTTCCAAAAGTAATCATTAATCATAGTGACTTTAACAAAGATTAATTTAGTCGTAACAATAATCTTAAATCAGATGAACAGGATGTACACAGTGGTGGTAATAGACAGGGTGTTGATTTGAGGCTAGCTCTCAAAAAAGGCGAAGGCCCATAAACTCCAAAATATCCTGGTGTAACTCTCAAATCAAGAACCACCGGAAAAATGTTCGAAAGCTTTTTAAAAAAGTGCTAAAATACCGAACTGAAATATGCTGGGAAGAATATAGAACTACTCAGAGAGAATACAAGAAGCAAATAAGGGACTCACAGAGGAACATGTGGAAGAAATATTGCGAAAGCATAGAAAGGATATTCTCAGCATCCCGCCTCTACAAAATACTATCTAGAGATCCTGGTGCCCGGATTAGAACACTGGCTTTTCCTGAAGGAGGTTAAACCACGACCGAAGAAGAGACCCTAGGGAAGCTACTAAGAGTGCACTTTCCAGGCTCAAATCGATATGAGGGCGAATCTAAAGAACGGAGACTCACCCTAGAACATCATGACTACAAGTTAGTTAAAACAATAGTGACATATGAAAGGGTGAAATGATCGATGGAAAGGTTTGCCCGTTTCAATTCACCTAGTAAGGATGGTATATTTCCAGCTTTACTACAAAATTCCTCTGATACTATAATACGCCACCTGGTGAAACTATTCCGCTCATGTTTGAGCTTGGGATACATACCGATGGCGTGGAGCGAAACAAAAGTAGTCTTTATTCTCAAGGTAAGAACAACAGACTACACAAATCCTAGGTCTTTCCACCCTATCACGCTGACCAGTTTCTTATTAAAGACACTGGAAAAGTTGGTGGATCGACACATTAAAGAAAGAATAATGGTGTAGTATCCCTTACATCCTTTGCAATTTGCCTATCAGGCAGGAAAATCTACAGATGTGGCACTACACTGACTTGTCATCAGAGTCGAAAACGAGCTGCTGGGTGGACGATCTGCCTTAGATACCTTTGTCGATATCGAGGGGGTATTTGACAACACGTCACACGATTCGATATGCAATACTCTACAACTGCGAGGCTCAAAACCGAGAGTAGTTGCATGGATCAGAGCAATGTTAACTAAGAGAATAATGTATGCTGAGCTTAACAATGTAACTGTTAAAGTACTGTCAAGTAAAGGCTGTCCACAGGAAGGAGTGCTATCGCTTTTGCTGGTGAGCCTTGTGGTGGACAGTCTATTGAGTGAACTGAATGATGCCGGTTTGTATACACAGGCCTATGCTAATGACCTAGTCATTTTGTGTCCTGGTCGCCATGTCTGAGACCTGGAGGGGACAATGATGTAGGCCCTCCTGATCATGGAACGATGGTGTCGCAGGGAGGGGCTCCGAATAAATCCGAAGAAGGCCAAGATGGTACTCTTTACAAAAAAAAGGAAAATGGGGAGACTTCCCACAATTACATTGTCGTGAAGGACTCTTCAACTTAAGCGAACAGTTAAATACCTGAGAGTAATTCTGGACTCACGACTGGGCTGGAGTGATCATATTGAGGCTCGAACCAAGAGAGTCATATGTGCTTTCTGGGCTTCTAAACAAGCCTTTGGGTGTATATGGGGACTAACACCTAAAGTGCTATTTTGAATATACACTATGGTGATCCGCCCCATGATAACGTACACCACTATTGTATGGTGGCGTAGTACAACAAAGCGCAAACACATTCTTCAACTTGACAAAGTTAAGAGAATGGCTTGTGTGGGAATATTGAGAGGAGGAATGCTCCCACCAGGGCTCTGGCAGTCCTGGTGAACCTGCCTCCTCTCCACTTATACATAGAGAACGAGGCCCTGAAGACTGTTTATAGTACTGAGTTGCTTGGGACATCTTGGAATTGGAACGGGTGGCTACTCAGGTGTCTGGGAAAGCGTGGTGGAGAGGTGTCCATCACTCCCCATGCAGACAGATTAGATGATACCGCTCTTAAAACCCAACCTCTCCCTGGATATATTTCTGTCAAGTAGAGAGGATTGGGAAGGAGAACAAAATCTTCCGAAAAATGGATCCTGGTGGTATACTGATTGATCTCGACAAGATGAAAGAGCTGGAGCCGGGGTATTCGGCAGGAGCACAGGAGTCAGAAAGTTTTACCCTCTCGGACAATGTGCGACAATTTTCATACCGGAAATTTATGATATTCTGCAGTGTGCCCATCTCTGTGAGAGGGACATAGACAGGAATAGAGTAATAAATATATGCTCAGACAGTAAGTCTGCGATATTGACACTGAAGTCCAGTATCGTAACTTCACGACTGATGTCGGAGGTCAAGGATGTACTAAATGGTATGATAAGGAAAGGCTGCACAGTCAGACTCGTATGGGTCCCGGGTCACTCGGGCATATGTAGGAATGAGGAAGCAGACCGTCTGGCAAAGTTGGGTTCGGCGACTAAACCGTATGGACCCCAGTCAATATTACCTTACCCTGCTATTGGCAAAAGGGAATTAAAATCGTTGCTGGAAAGCAAATTTATTGAATCGTGGAGGATAGCTCCTGGAATAAGGTGTGCTAAGGAACATATAACTGGACCTAGTGCACTGCGTACTAAGGAGCTTCTCTCCTTGGGAAGGAAAGAGTTGCAAATTGTGGTGGGATTGTTGATAAGACATTGTTACCTCAGGGGCCAACTTCATAGAATCGGTATCGACGACGACCCGACGTGCAGATGGTATTTGGAGGAGGATGAAACTGTTGACCTTGTTCTTAGAGAGATATTTCAGAGGTAAGTTCAACTAACGAGGCTGCTTGGATTCGCTAAGACGATCGGCCTTGAATAACCTGCAGCTATTGTGGGCTGTAAAGGGCTCAAAGGAGGCCTAGACGTCGATGATCTAGTATCACCACCTCTTTTTTATTCATTCATTCATTCCTTAGACAAGGTGTTCGGGACAATACCTATAGCTTTGCCTTTAAAATAAATTCTTTTAAGTGTATTTTTTGCAAATAAAATTTTCCTACGTTGTGAAACATTTTTTTAGGGCCAACGTCCATTTACGGCATTCCTTTGCTAAAGAAAAACACCTCTGTTTTAACTGTTTATCATTCAATGATTCTTGTGTCAAATTGTAAAGTATGTCATAACCGACATCACACTTTTTTACATTTTCCTACCCAACAAATTACTTAGGATGCTTCTAATAAAAATGTGTCTCCTACTGATGAAAATGTACCTCCTTCTAATACTAATGTAACTCCTACCAGTGAAATTGAAGACAACTTGAACGTGTTTTCTAGTATATTACCTTCGTTAAAACAGGTATTGTTTTCTACTGATAGGGTGTCAATTTTTAACCAGAATGACTAAATAGTCAAATTTAAAACTTTATGGAACTTCGCTAGCCAAGCGAGCTTTGTAACTGAATCATGTGTGAAAAGATTCGATTTATTAGCTCTCAGATCTTCCACATTAATTCGATTTTTTAACCAAATGTTAGCGTATACGTGTCTGAGAAATGTTATGTTGAATTTATTTCCTTATCTTAAGGATACTCCAAATTACAATGTTAATACAGTTGTGCAGCCCAAAATTTGTAATTTGGTTTCCTTTGGTGACAGCTCCTTGCTAAAAATGGAAATATGTACTAGGAATAAGCTTAGCCGACTCTAAGTTTTATGCTGTTACTGAAGTGAATATTTCACTGAGAGTTGATGTGTTTGTCCAAATTGTTATACTTGGTTTTCATAAATGCCATAAAGCTGGTCCTTGCGCATTAAATACGATACTTGCATGGAAATTTTAAGTTGCTTCACCGCCCTTGCTACTCCATTGGGTGAAGTGATGAAAAAATTCTGGGAATTGAGAAACGATGTGCAACCAGCAATTATGTCAACTGATGACATTGTTTATGAAAAGATATTTTCGCCATGTGGTCTAACACAAAACGTTCTCAAAGAAAAAGGTTATATTGATGACATTATGACAGATGCTTTTTCTATTTCAGAGACTTTAGAGGTATAAAGGCAACTTAATGAACTTGATACAGATTCCCACTGAAAATCAGCAGATTATTTCATTTAGGGACAAGATGTCTCGGAAATGAAGGTTTTAAGTGTGTAGTGGTCCCGTATCTCTGATTGTGGTCCCGTATCTCTGATTGTGTTTCATATGTTGTTAGAGCCACCTCCAAGAAATGTACCAAAAGGAATATTTTATTGGAAATTGCTAGAAACTATGACGTATTAGTTTTTTTTATCCCCTGTTATATTTACTTCAAAAATTGTGGATTCAGGGACTGTATTGGAATAAATCTCCATCTCAAGATATTATTAAACAGTGGAAAGTGTTTCTTGCTTAATTTGCTTGCTTATCTTTGTCTATACCTCACCAATTTATATAGAATTAAACATGTGTGGTGGAAGATTATAGATTCTGTGATGCCTTCAAAGTAGGCTGTGGAGCTGTGATTTATTGAGATACTTTTTGCCAAACAATAATAACGCGATTTTTTGGACATATACAAAAAATAGAATGTCTCCATTACTACTAACAACTACGATTATTAGTACTCTGTAAAACGGTTAGTAAAGTGTTTGCTTGATCAGATTTTATGGTTATATTGGTGTGGATAAAATCACCTTCTTATAGATGAAAGACTTTCCTGGCAAATCGTATCTCTTAGATTCAAACCAAATTGTCACTTCATTCCTAGCATTTTGTGGAGGGCAAGGTTCAACTAGCTGTTTGAGTTTCACAAGGAGTTTTGCATGAACTACTTGTCTCGTTTCCGTTATGGTGGACGGCAGGACTAATTATGTTGGTCTTCAAATCGTTGTTAGGAGTTACCTGATGAATCAGCTGTGGAAGAAAGGAAAATTATGTATGTAACTTCCTGTGCAGAAAATATTTTAAATATTTTTCTGACAAAATATTCCTCTTTGATAAAGATTTTCAGAGTTATTGCATATTGTGTTCATTTCGTGATTAACTTACGAATCCCGAAGTCATCTCTTCAAATTGGTGTATTGCTTCATAGCAAAACTTCTCATGCTTTGGAAAACATAGTGAAAACAATTCAAATGGAATCTTTCGCCTCTTATATTTTACAATTGCAATCAAACTTGCCCTTTCTAAACCTCTTCACAAACTTGCACCTCTCTTAGATGAAGATGGGGTTATTAGGATGGACGAACGTTTAAAAAATACTAATAGATCATATAATGCTAAACATCCAATGTTTTTGTCAAGAGCTCGTCCTATTATTTATTTAATTATACAACATGAACAATGAAAATTGGCACCCTGGTCCTAATAGCCATCAATGTCTACTCACTCAATGATTTTAGACTCTATCAGCTCATTGATCCATTCGTCATGTGCTGTCAAAGTGTTATCATTTGTTTCGTATTGATTCGTCTTCAATGGCAGCATTTATGGGTGATTTGTCCCCAGCTCGAGTTTCTCTAGTTAAAGCATTTTCCCATTGTGGCGTGGCTTTTACAGGTCAAATATCAATTGTTTTGATCAAATATCGGATTATTCGTAGTAATAAGGCATATATTTGTGTATTTATCTACCTTAGTACCAAAGAAGTACACCTTATTCTTGTTTCTGTTTAACATCGGAAGCTTCTCTCACTACCTTATGCAGATTTCTCACTAGACGTGGAAAATATAGTGATATCCAAAGTGATCAAAGACCAAATTTTGTGTACGTGTATATTTTGCTATTATCTTATTGTAAAGGAGCGCCTGAAAAATTGCATCTTTTTAATATGGTGGAATAGGAAAAAGTGCAGAAAAATCGGTTGAAACCCATTTAGTCCGTGTTGTGGACTCTCAGATCACCTACAAAGATTTAATAACATTTTTAGCGCAAATTAAAGCATTTCTCAACTCTTGGTGTAGTATCAGTCCAATTCTCAATGATTTTACCAGTTTAATTCATAGTCATTTTTTGACTACGGAACCGTTAATGCCATCTCCAGATGAAACTGGTCTACATTAATCCTAATCGTCTTAATCGTTGGCAGCTACTTCAACAGGTTTAATATTGAGTATCTGCATACTCTTCAACAAAGAGCGAAGTGGGACCTTTCTCAGACTGCTTCCGCATTCAGAACATTAGTGGTTATGAATGATTCAAATATTTTACCTTTGCAATAGATACCGGGTCATATTCAAAACATATATTGCTTGAAAGGTTCAGATTCGCACCACTGAAAAGCTAATGGATCGTCTATTAGTCAAACTGTATCCGCTACCAAACCAATACTTGACAAAATGTTAAACAAAATATGTTATCAACATAGTTGTTATTGAAATATTATGTTATATATATTTTTGGTGGGCGAAGTGTTTGGTATTAAAGGATGTAATATTTTTTGATTCCGCATTATAATTTGAATTTAGTTATTTTTAAATTTAAAATTCACAATTAGTACCTTTGCACTTGCCGCTGAATCGCGCTTCTGTGAGATGAGAGACGGCGTAAAATCCTGAACTAACCTGGAACAAGCGATACTATACGTAGCATCTTGATGTGTGTCTTATGGCCTTAATCGCTTTGATCCATTTTTCTGTATGTTGCTTTGAAATAAAGCCATTAAAAGAGATCACAGAATGCCAGCCAGCAAGAGTTAAATCAGCTGAAGCGCAGGCAAGTGTAATATTTAGTACAATTGTCAATAAATGTCGATTTATGTGTGATGTTTCCTTATACAGCTACAAAATAAGGTGATCCTTGTTACAGAATTTTTGTAATTTCGTCACTCCATCCATTCTGTCATAATTAGCTGATGTGATTATAGATTGCAAAAAACAGCCGTTTCTTGAACGATATTTTTATATTTGTTAAGAGTTAATGATCAAGAGAGTGGTTTACTGAAAGGATAAAATTATTATTTTTTTTACATAGTAACTTATTTAGTTTGAAAGAGTTTTGGATTATTTTTGTTGTTTAGTCACCTTTTTGATTCGGTTGGTTTGTTCTGCAAAATTGAAAATCTGTCAAGCATCCTTTGTTTGAAGGTTTTTTATGGTAGGAAACCTGAATCATGAACTATTTTTCTTTCGTTTTCCGACTGTTGTTAAATAATTATTTT
This sequence comes from Diaprepes abbreviatus, assembly GCA_034092305.1. Lineage (NCBI taxonomy): Eukaryota > Metazoa > Arthropoda > Insecta > Coleoptera > Curculionidae > Diaprepes > Diaprepes abbreviatus. The sequence goes on from JASJET010000303.1 coordinate 2,682,165, forward strand.
GTCTGACAAATTTTTGTTTAAAGTCCGAACCAATGTAGATATTTGCCACATGTATTCCAACTTTGGTTGAAATTAATCAGAAAATCTTACTTATTTAAATTGTTTGTGTCCAGTCTCAATTTCCATAATAAGAAACTAGAGATCCGAATGTATCTTTTAATTTAATATCTTGACGGTTACTTTAAGAATTAATAATTATGACTGGTATTTTTTTTGGCTTAAGTCTTGGTGTTGAACAAAACATATATTTGTTATCAAAACAAAAGAATATAGTCATTTAAACATCTATTTAATTTCCCCTAAGCACAATATTTTCAACAATCGTTATTATTCAAGTTTACATTAGGCTGAAATTACTTCACTGTAATTCTACTTGGCAATCGGTAATGATTCGTCTGGCAATTAATACTTTATTCCTTCGCATTTATCGACCATCAGTTGGTAAAATAGTATTAACCATAGATGCAGTAGATGGGCTTAAAATATATGGTTTTGGGCGTTTGTCCTGAAGTCGTTGTCTCCCTAACCTAAATTAAGTTAAAAGTTGGCCGAAACAGTAGAATAGAGACTTGAAATTGTATATTTATTAATATTATATTGTTTGTAGTTCTAATTTGTGATTGATATTTACTTGACGGTTTGGATATTTTCTGACATCTTGTTTAGCCAAAATATCCTTTTAAAAACAAAAGTAGCCCCTCGTGGATGATTTAGCGTTTGATAGCTATTCATATGATAGAACTACGTTAATATGCTGAACTTGTCAGCATATTAACGTAGGATCATTCCGCTTGTCGACATTCGAAATTACGAAAAAACTGTTTTTCGTGATACCGCGATTATAATAAGAATCAAGATATATCTTCAGTAAGAGTTAATGTTTTCGCTCAGGTAGGATATTTCCCTTAATGGCCTAGTGTATATTGGTTCTGAGAGATGATACCAACAGGCAGTGTTGCCAATTGCAGAATAGTGAATTATTATTGCGTTTAGAGCTACAGTTAGGTTTACCGTTGTAGTTTTATATTTTTGGGCTTTTTGTCCTTTATAAGGGATTAGCCGATCGATATATTTCTTCCTTCGAGAACGTCTCTTGTGCGAAGTGTCCGTGTGTTGCTCGAACGGCTTTTATCCGACTTGATTTTAAAACAAGTTTTTTCCCTTAGGCAGTTATAGTTTAATAATGATGTTGCGTTGTCTAATCAGTCTATTTTTTATCTCCTGCATTCGCTGCAGGAGACTGATAAAACCAGTCACTACTTTTGGGCGTTTATTTTTGGCCTCTTTCATCGATCTTTCGTCGCTCTTTCGAGTTTTTTTTTTCAGCTTTTTTCTATTCTGTTCGTCGGCTTTCTCGCTTTTTCATCTCTTCCAAGATGGTACCGACGTCCCAGCAGTAGCTGTAAGAGCCAGTTCTTGTTCCTGGTGCTCAATCCACAACGAGTTTTTGGTTTGAGGCCCCATTTATGCTAGAAATTGGATCTCGCCTTGACCAATGTCAATGACTGTAGGATAAGCTATGTTAAATTTATATATTTTTTTTATTAACTTGTTGAAGTATTTGAAATTTTGTTTGGTGATTTTTCCGCTCACTAGCTTACTACTTATTTGATACATTTGCAATTTTTGGAGTAAATATTTGTGGTATATTTCTACAGATGTTATGATTTATAATATATGTATTCTGTAATTTACTTATCATTATTAATGTTAAGGCGTTTTGGTAATAAAACATAAACTTAACTGTTTAGTAACCTTCTAGAATATCAGCAAAAAAAGTTAGCTATTTCGTTATTATATAAACTTTTAATAAGATTTTTAAATAAATCTAATAATATTTTGTGGTCTGTGGCTGGGTTAAACTAAATCCTTCCCACTTTAGGTATATCAGCTTTTTCCCCACTAGAAAGACCCAAACTTTAAAGTGGGTGGCGCCTTATTCTTGATCTACTGCAACCCCCTCCCTTAACTCTACGTGAGTTAATCGAATGAGAAAATTTAGGGCCCAATGATAAGTAGAGAAATAGTGCCGTATATAAGGAAAAATACCCACTAGGGCAATTTTTGTGAAAGAATAAAATACAGGCCTATTTTCTCTAGTTCCAGTTTTTTTGTATTTTTTTTTCAGATTTTGAAAAAAAGGCCTGTACAAGTACAACAAGAAAATATTCTTATTCTAACACTGCTGATCAAGGTGCGTTTCTTTGCTCTCTTACGTCTTTTTAAATTTTAAGATTTTGTTTTTTCTGAGGTATAAATTACCTTTTTGTGCTGCTTAGGTATGTTTAACTATATGCGCAGAGCATAAACTAATTTGGCATTTAAAGGAACTATTCGTTTTACAGTATTTTTTTTTAATTAATGGTCGGCCATCTTGTTATGAATCCACAAAACTATCTTAAGGACCTGTTGCTGGTTTGAATTTTCTTTACTTAAATTATCTGTTGTTAAAGTATTCTGGCAACCTAATATTGTGTCAAGAGTTTTAATGTCTAGTTTTGTGTTTTTTAGCACTATGTATTTAAAGTGTACTTTTTATGCTGCCATCTAAGATTCCTGAGCTTAGGAAATAAACACTCTATGAAGCACATTGGGGTCAAAACATAAGGAAAAGGATACTCGAATTCCAACTTACATCGTCTGTAGGACTACACGTGAGTCTTAATTTTTATGTTTAACCTTGGGCTTATTTGAAGCTTATCTGTAGGATTTTGACTCCAGTTGCTAGTTCTAAGTTTAAGAAGCACGCCTATCCTTTATATTTTATCGCTTCTTTGTAGAAGACAAATTTTCTTAAAATATCTTAGCACATATTGTCTTGAAATAACAGACTTTGACTCGGAAAGTGGATTTAGATCAAGAAATTCTCGTTCTATGTCGACACCAATAGTTTCTCCCACACCACTATCAGCTTTTAATACTTTAACTTTTTAACGTGTTTATAAATGAGGCGTAGGAAAATTCACCGATGGAGGGTCTATTATGGCTTCTCTTGAAAAAATAAAATCACTAATAATTGCTTATAACTGTTCTAGGCATGGATATGGTGGTATAATATCTTTATAAAAAATAGGTTCGCAGGTTGGGAAGATCTAGTTGAAAAATTAAAAGGTACATTTCTAACAGATCATGATGACAAAAATTTGATAGACGAAATAAAAGCTCGAAAACAAGATCCCAGATAGTCAGTTTCTATCTTTATTTGTTCTATGAAAGGTTTATTTAATCGTTTAAATAATGTACATATAGAGAAAGAAATTGTAGAGATAATTTGCGAAAATTTATAACCTGAGTAGGTTAAAGCACTCGCCCATCTGACATAACAAGTTTTATAAAAATTCTTGCATATTATAATATAGCCAAAAATTAAGTCATATTTTAGTACAATTAACTAATTTTTAATTTTAATCAATAATTCAAAAATAAATAGTAACATTAAAAACTAAATAAATAGTACATTATGGGAATGCATTACACTGAATTATTTCCTATTTTACAATGAATTCTACCTACAAGAAGAAAATCTCCCCTTGAGTTTTCCAATATCCCCTTTACTATAAAAAATATTTATAATAATAACTGAATACGTACATTATGTTTTTTATGTTTGGAATGGTACAGAAAAATATTTATACCATTTTCTGGATTATTTATATTCCATAAATAATAAAATTCAATTCATTACCGAAAAAGAAAAAAGCCATAAAACAGCGTCTTAAGATGTAAATATGAAGTAGCTACATAACCACTTAAAAGTTAACATATATAGAAAACCAATTACAACAGATACAAGTATCCTGTCTAAATCGAAACAATCCTGGCAAATAAAACTAGATCCGTTCCGCGCCCAATATATAGAATAGTCACATTTTCTTTAAGCAAAGAAAACTTTAATAAAGAACTCTGTACGATAAGACAAATTGAAAATATAACGGACACAAAGAAAACTTCATAGGTAGTCTAAAAAGGGAATAGAAGAAAATTACTAAAACACGAATTCAATAGCGTACATACGCTGAAAGATGATAATATTAAATTAATAAATTATACTTCTAAGTTCGGTATCAGAGTCTGTAAGAAATTAAATAATCTAGGGTGGAAAACGATACGTGTAAACAAAGAAAAAATAAGGATAGTTATAATTAACCATAAAGATAAAATTAACAAGTTAGGTTAGGGTATACAAAATAAATTGTAAGTATTATCTAGCTGTATATATAGGGCAAAGGGGGAGAGCAACTGACAAAGACCAAAAAAAAGTCCATGTTAGTCGAACAATTAGAAATTAAAAAATATTAGAAGGGTAATTCAGTAATATTCATTAATGAGCAAAAAAAGGAGCACGCACAAAACCAATAGGATATTGATCTCGATGGAGTCGCTTTAAATTTGGGATATGTACTAGACGAGTGATGCTGATAAAATGTTCTAATTGCCCCTGGTTAATTTAAAGCGAACTTATAGATCTGATAGTCTTGAATAGTGGACCTTTAGCACCTAAAAATTGAGCACTGATGGAGCATATTTTTACGTTGGGGAAGTGAGATAGAGAAAAAAGTCATATACAAATTTGTAGAATTTTGAGTAGGGTATAAGCAAATTACCTCCGACGTGAACCTTGTAGTCAAATCAAGATCATTTAAAGGTTTACTCATTTCTTTAGTGAGTGACCAATATAGATCACGAAAAGTAATATAGCGGAAAATATTAGACAAAGACAGTGAGATTGACCATGTTGCCTCTTTTCTTCTTTTAATTAAATTAACAATAGTAGTGAACATAACCCGATCCTCATTATCACCTCACTCCTCGACCGCGACCTTGATTTTGCCCTACTTTATCTATGGCTCCGCCCACATGTCCTTGCCATTGACCTTGAAAGTGCAAGCGCGCTTTGCACTTGGCCTCTACCTTGCGGTCAAGGTTGTGCGTGACCTTGAATTTGTTCGAGGCGGCCTTGACTTTGTTGTTGGCTATCTTGGGTGTGTGACCTTCAAGTAGTTATTTGTGCATTAGTGTGGGATGATCTTGAAATGATTTTGACCTTGCAAATTCTTCTATAAAATTATGTGAGTCTATTTACATTCATTCAGTATGAAATGTCAGATACGGAACTATCTAAAGAAAAAATTATAGAGCAAGTCGGCAGAGTAATTTGTTTATATCAGAGTAATTTAAAAAGTTTGTGTGATTTTGAAGAAAAGGATCTAGCATTTTTTCCTCTCGAATATTTAAAAACTTACATACACTGAGTTTACGGCAAATTTGGGAAAAGCTACCAGCGCCATATCAGTGTGACAAGGAACTACAATTCAGATTACCCTGTTACATTCACTATGAACAAATATATCGTCATTATATAGATGGGCCACCACCAGCAATAAAAAAGTGTCGTAAGTGTAAAAATAAGTGAATAATGTGAATATAGTGCTTTGCAAGAGACAGTAAAAAAATTGGGCGATGAGTTCACTGAAACGGCAAGTACTTACTTCAATGATGCAATGAAAAGTCAAGCAGAATGGGCGTCTCGCTATTGTTATTTGGCTTTTGAATATAAAAAGGCCGCGCATGCATGTCGTAAATATTGCAGCAAAACATTAAATTTACTAGACTTTGTTTGTGAAATAAAAAAGCTGGGGTTTAGTGACTGTTTGTAAAAACTGATTAGTTTCATTGCAGATCCGGTTGTGTTAAATGAAATTAGGGTGTAGGAGTAGTAGTTAATATGGAAAGTTTAGTGAGAGAAATGTACGAAGAATTTCTAATTTCTGCAGCCTGTTCGGAATTTTACGCATATGAAATGCAAGATTCGGAGGCTCAGGATTTTAGTGTATTTTTTAAGTATATGGACCATGCTGAAGTGTGTATTTTAGCGAGTATAGTTTGTAAGAATTTTTAAGAAATTAAAACGAACAAATATTATTGAACAAATTAAGAAATTTAGGTTTAAGCGATAATGTTACACGTATAGAAGAACGACAGAAAAATGTCAATCAATAAAGTACATAAAATGTAGATATTTATTTCATTATATTTTGACCTTAGAGTTATCCTTATATCAATTTAAATGTGTGACGTCATTTAATCTTGAAGGCTTCTCCCACTATTTCTTCCGTTAAGCTACCCCCACCATTGTTACAATTCGACTTTGAAAACTCGCTATAAAGATTAGTGAGAAAAAAAGTTACTTCAAACAGTCGCAGATATCAGGGACATAAACATCAAATATTGTGTTCGTGTAGTGTTCTGAAAGTTCTTTTATATTCACGGTAATTTTTGGATTTATATACCATTTTTTCAATAATAAGTATTGCAAAAGAAACTCTGGATGAAATTAATGAAATGTTCAGCAAAGGTTTCGAGGTTTTAGAGAGAAAAAAGGTTACCGAAATGATTGTGGGCAAAGTGTATAAAATTGTAAAGATGATTTCAATGACTACATGATTTGGTAAAACTTTTCTAGTGGCTTTACACGATGACGGTGATAGTAGAACTTTCGAGACTTTTTTGCCAAAACGTGTGACCGTAATATTATCTGACGATATTGTAGATATTATGAATAAAACTAAAGGGAAATACACTCTAACTTATTTGGGGCAGGGCACTAGAGTTTTTGGAAACAATACTCGGACAGTATTAAGTTTTGGCTCATTGGAGTAAATTGTATGAAAACTGTTTGAAAAAAAGGATGTAATTAAATTTAAAATATAGTTGCACATATCATAATACTTACGCGTGTTCATTATTTCTGTTAAAGATGTCTGCTGAGGCGATGACGACCGTCAACGAATGTGTAGATAGATACATATTTTGGTTGGGAAGAGAATTAAGAAATATGGCTCACAATATGTTAGGTAGCGCAAATGATTGGCCGCATATTGAGGTAATCAAAGATTAATATAAGAACGAGATCAGGGATGCAATCAATTTTATGGCTGGGGCACACTTGTGCGACAAATTTTTATATGGTTCCATAGACATGGATACATTTTGTGCTGAAATGGTTGAAGAATAATTAAAAGAATACCTCGTCAATATTCCACATTTACCAGGTGAGCTTGCTGCAAAATATGAATAGGTTCCTGCAACAGCAACAGCACAAGGTGTTGACGATCGAAATAGTGGGGTTATTAGGATGGACGAACGTTTAAAAAATACTAATAGATCATATAATGCTAAACATCCAATGTTTTTGTCAAGAGCTCGTCCTATTATTTATTTAATTATACAACATGAACAATGAAAATTGGCACCCTGGTCCTAATAGCCATCAATGTCTACTCACTCAATGATTTTAGACTCTATCAGCTCATTGATCCATTCGTCATGTGCTGTCAAAGTGTTATCATTTGTTTCGTATTGATTCGTCTTCAATGGCAGCATTTATGGGTGATTTGTCCCCAGCTCGAGTTTCTCTAGTTAAAGCATTTTCCCATTGTGGCGTGGCTTTTACAGGTCAAATATCAATTGTTTTGATCAAATATCGGATTATTCGTAGTAATAAGGCATATATTTGTGTATTTATCTACCTTAGTACCAAAGAAGTACACCTTATTCTTGTTTCTGTTTAACATCGGAAGCTTCTCTCACTACCTTATGCAGATTTCTCACTAGACGTGGAAAATATAGTGATATCCAAAGTGATCAAAGACCAAATTTTGTGTACGTGTATATTTTGCTATTATCTTATTGTAAAGGAGCGCCTGAAAAATTGCATCTTTTTAATATGGTGGAATAGGAAAAAGTGCAGAAAAATCGGTTGAAACCCATTTAGTCCGTGTTGTGGACTCTCAGATCACCTACAAAGATTTAATAACATTTTTAGCGCAAATTAAAGCATTTCTCAACTCTTGGTGTAGTATCAGTCCAATTCTCAATGATTTTACCAGTTTAATTCATAGTCATTTTTTGACTACGGAACCGTTAATGCCATCTCCAGATGAAACTGGTCTACATTAATCCTAATCGTCTTAATCGTTGGCAGCTACTTCAACAGGTTTAATATTGAGTATCTGCATACTCTTCAACAAAGAGCGAAGTGGGACCTTTCTCAGACTGCTTCCGCATTCAGAACATTAGTGGTTATGAATGATTCAAATATTTTACCTTTGCAATAGATACCGGGTCATATTCAAAACATATATTGCTTGAAAGGTTCAGATTCGCACCACTGAAAAGCTAATGGATCGTCTATTAGTCAAACTGTATCCGCTACCAAACCAATACTTGACAAAATGTTAAACAAAATATGTTATCAACATAGTTGTTATTGAAATATTATGTTATATATATTTTTGGTGGGCGAAGTGTTTGGTATTAAAGGATGTAATATTTTTTGATTCCGCATTATAATTTGAATTTAGTTATTTTTAAATTTAAAATTCACAATTAGTACCTTTGCACTTGCCGCTGAATCGCGCTTCTGTGAGATGAGAGACGGCGTAAAATCCTGAACTAACCTGGAACAAGCGATACTATACGTAGCATCTTGATGTGTGTCTTATGGCCTTAATCGCTTTGATCCATTTTTCTGTATGTTGCTTTGAAATAAAGCCATTAAAAGAGATCACAGAATGCCAGCCAGCAAGAGTTAAATCAGCTGAAGCGCAGGCAAGTGTAATATTTAGTACAATTGTCAATAAATGTCGATTTATGTGTGATGTTTCCTTATACAGCTACAAAATAAGGTGATCCTTGTTACAGAATTTTTGTAATTTCGTCACTCCATCCATTCTGTCATAATTAGCTGATGTGATTATAGATTGCAAAAAACAGCCGTTTCTTGAACGATATTTTTATATTTGTTAAGAGTTAATGATCAAGAGAGTGGTTTACTGAAAGGATAAAATTATTATTTTTTTTACATAGTAACTTATTTAGTTTGAAAGAGTTTTGGATTATTTTTGTTGTTTAGTCACCTTTTTGATTCGGTTGGTTTGTTCTGCAAAATTGAAAATCTGTCAAGCATCCTTTGTTTGAAGGTTTTTTATGGTAGGAAACCTGAATCATGAACTATTTTTCTTTCGTTTTCCGACTGTTGTTAAATAATTATTTTGTCTGACAAATTTTTGTTTAAAGTCCGAACCAATGTAGATATTTGCCACATGTATTCCAACTTTGGTTGAAATTAATCAGAAAATCTTACTTATTTAAATTGTTTGTGTCCAGTCTCAATTTCCATAATAAGAAACTAGAGATCCGAATGTATCTTTTAATTTAATATCTTGACGGTTACTTTAAGAATTAATAATTATGACTGGTATTTTTTTTGGCTTAAGTCTTGGTGTTGAACAAAACATATATTTGTTATCAAAACAAAAGAATATAGTCATTTAAACATCTATTTAATTTCCCCTAAGCACAATATTTTCAACAATCGTTATTATTCAAGTTTACATTAGGCTGAAATTACTTCACTGTAATTCTACTTGGCAATCGGTAATGATTCGTCTGGCAATTAATACTTTATTCCTTCGCATTTATCGACCATCAGTTGGTAAAATAGTATTAACCATAGATGCAGTAGATGGGCTTAAAATATATGGTTTTGGGCGTTTGTCCTGAAGTCGTTGTCTCCCTAACCTAAATTAAGTTAAAAGTTGGCCGAAACAGTAGAATAGAGACTTGAAATTGTATATTTATTAATATTATATTGTTTGTAGTTCTAATTTGTGATTGATATTTACTTGACGGTTTGGATATTTTCTGACATCTTGTTTAGCCAAAATATCCTTTTAAAAACAAAAGTAGCCCCTCGTGGATGATTTAGCGTTTGATAGCTATTCATATGATAGAACTACGTTAATATGCTGAACTTGTCAGCATATTAACGTAGGATCATTCCGCTTGTCGACATTCGAAATTACGAAAAAACTGTTTTTCGTGATACCGCGATTATAATAAGAATCAAGATATATCTTCAGTAAGAGTTAATGTTTTCGCTCAGGTAGGATATTTCCCTTAATGGCCTAGTGTATATTGGTTCTGAGAGATGATACCAACAGGCAGTGTTGCCAATTGCAGAATAGTGAATTATTATTGCGTTTAGAGCTACAGTTAGGTTTACCGTTGTAGTTTTATATTTTTGGGCTTTTTGTCCTTTATAAGGGATTAGCCGATCGATATATTTCTTCCTTCGAGAACGTCTCTTGTGCGAAGTGTCCGTGTGTTGCTCGAACGGCTTTTATCCGACTTGATTTTAAAACAAGTTTTTTCCCTTAGGCAGTTATAGTTTAATAATGATGTTGCGTTGTCTAATCAGTCTATTTTTTATCTCCTGCATTCGCTGCAGGAGACTGATAAAACCAGTCACTACTTTTGGGCGTTTATTTTTGGCCTCTTTCATCGATCTTTCGTCGCTCTTTCGAGTTTTTTTTTTCAGCTTTTTTCTATTCTGTTCGTCGGCTTTCTCGCTTTTTCATCTCTTCCAAGATGGTACCGACGTCCCAGCAGTAGCTGTAAGAGCCAGTTCTTGTTCCTGGTGCTCAATCCACAACGAGTTTTTGGTTTGAGGCCCCATTTATGCTAGAAATTGGATCTCGCCTTGACCAATGTCAATGACTGTAGGATAAGCTATGTTAAATTTATATATTTTTTTTATTAACTTGTTGAAGTATTTGAAATTTTGTTTGGTGATTTTTCCGCTCACTAGCTTACTACTTATTTGATACATTTGCAATTTTTGGAGTAAATATTTGTGGTATATTTCTACAGATGTTATGATTTATAATATATGTATTCTGTAATTTACTTATCATTATTAATGTTAAGGCGTTTTGGTAATAAAACATAAACTTAACTGTTTAGTAACCTTCTAGAATATCAGCAAAAAAAGTTAGCTATTTCGTTATTATATAAACTTTTAATAAGATTTTTAAATAAATCTAATAATATTTTGTGGTCTGTGGCTGGGTTAAACTAAATCCTTCCCACTTTAGGTATATCAGCTTTTTCCCCACTAGAAAGACCCAAACTTTAAAGTGGGTGGCGCCTTATTCTTGATCTACTGCAACCCCCTCCCTTAACTCTACGTGAGTTAATCGAATGAGAAAATTTAGGGCCCAATGATAAGTAGAGAAATAGTGCCGTATATAAGGAAAAATACCCACTAGGGCAATTTTTGTGAAAGAATAAAATACAGGCCTATTTTCTCTAGTTCCAGTTTTTTTGTATTTTTTTTTCAGATTTTGAAAAAAAGGCCTGTACAAGTACAACAAGAAAATATTCTTATTCTAACACTGCTGATCAAGGTGCGTTTCTTTGCTCTCTTACGTCTTTTTAAATTTTAAGATTTTGTTTTTTCTGAGGTATAAATTACCTTTTTGTGCTGCTTAGGTATGTTTAACTATATGCGCAGAGCATAAACTAATTTGGCATTTAAAGGAACTATTCGTTTTACAGTATTTTTTTTTAATTAATGGTCGGCCATCTTGTTATGAATCCACAAAACTATCTTAAGGACCTGTTGCTGGTTTGAATTTTCTTTACTTAAATTATCTGTTGTTAAAGTATTCTGGCAACCTAATATTGTGTCAAGAGTTTTAATGTCTAGTTTTGTGTTTTTTAGCACTATGTATTTAAAGTGTACTTTTTATGCTGCCATCTAAGATTCCTGAGCTTAGGAAATAAACACTCTATGAAGCACATTGGGGTCAAAACATAAGGAAAAGGATACTCGAATTCCAACTTACATCGTCTGTAGGACTACACGTGAGTCTTAATTTTTATGTTTAACCTTGGGCTTATTTGAAGCTTATCTGTAGGATTTTGACTCCAGTTGCTAGTTCTAAGTTTAAGAAGCACGCCTATCCTTTATATTTTATCGCTTCTTTGTAGAAGACAAATTTTCTTAAAATATCTTAGCACATATTGTCTTGAAATAACAGACTTTGACTCGGAAAGTGGATTTAGATCAAGAAATTCTCGTTCTATGTCGACACCAATAGTTTCTCCCACACCACTATCAGCTTTTAATACTTTAACTTTTTAACGTGTTTATAAATGAGGCGTAGGAAAATTCACCGATGGAGGGTCTATTATGGCTTCTCTTGAAAAAATAAAATCACTAATAATTGCTTATAACTGTTCTAGGCATGGATATGGTGGTATAATATCTTTATAAAAAATAGGTTCGCAGGTTGGGAAGATCTAGTTGAAAAATTAAAAGGTACATTTCTAACAGATCATGATGACAAAAATTTGATAGACGAAATAAAAGCTCGAAAACAAGATCCCAGATAGTCAGTTTCTATCTTTATTTGTTCTATGAAAGGTTTATTTAATCGTTTAAATAATGTACATATAGAGAAAGAAATTGTAGAGATAATTTGCGAAAATTTATAACCTGAGTAGGTTAAAGCACTCGCCCATCTGACATAACAAGTTTTATAAAAATTCTTGCATATTATAATATAGCCAAAAATTAAGTCATATTTTAGTACAATTAACTAATTTTTAATTTTAATCAATAATTCAAAAATAAATAGTAACATTAAAAACTAAATAAATAGTACATTATGGGAATGCATTACACTGAATTATTTCCTATTTTACAATGAATTCTACCTACAAGAAGAAAATCTCCCCTTGAGTTTTCCAATATCCCCTTTACTATAAAAAATATTTATAATAATAACTGAATACGTACATTATGTTTTTTATGTTTGGAATGGTACAGAAAAATATTTATACCATTTTCTGGATTATTTATATTCCATAAATAATAAAATTCAATTCATTACCGAAAAAGAAAAAAGCCATAAAACAGCGTCTTAAGATGTAAATATGAAGTAGCTACATAACCACTTAAAAGTTAACATATATAGAAAACCAATTACAACAGATACAAGTATCCTGTCTAAATCGAAACAATCCTGGCAAATAAAACTAGATCCGTTCCGCGCCCAATATATAGAATAGTCACATTTTCTTTAAGCAAAGAAAACTTTAATAAAGAACTCTGTACGATAAGACAAATTGAAAATATAACGGACACAAAGAAAACTTCATAGGTAGTCTAAAAAGGGAATAGAAGAAAATTACTAAAACACGAATTCAATAGCGTACATACGCTGAAAGATGATAATATTAAATTAATAAATTATACTTCTAAGTTCGGTATCAGAGTCTGTAAGAAATTAAATAATCTAGGGTGGAAAACGATACGTGTAAACAAAGAAAAAATAAGGATAGTTATAATTAACCATAAAGATAAAATTAACAAGTTAGGTTAGGGTATACAAAATAAATTGTAAGTATTATCTAGCTGTATATATAGGGCAAAGGGGGAGAGCAACTGACAAAGACCAAAAAAAAGTCCATGTTAGTCGAACAATTAGAAATTAAAAAATATTAGAAGGGTAATTCAGTAATATTCATTAATGAGCAAAAAAAGGAGCACGCACAAAACCAATAGGATATTGATCTCGATGGAGTCGCTTTAAATTTGGGATATGTACTAGACGAGTGATGCTGATAAAATGTTCTAATTGCCCCTGGTTAATTTAAAGCGAACTTATAGATCTGATAGTCTTGAATAGTGGACCTTTAGCACCTAAAAATTGAGCACTGATGGAGCATATTTTTACGTTGGGGAAGTGAGATAGAGAAAAAAGTCATATACAAATTTGTAGAATTTTGAGTAGGGTATAAGCAAATTACCTCCGACGTGAACCTTGTAGTCAAATCAAGATCATTTAAAGGTTTACTCATTTCTTTAGTGAGTGACCAATATAGATCACGAAAAGTAATATAGCGGAAAATATTAGACAAAGACAGTGAGATTGACCATGTTGCCTCTTTTCTTCTTTTAATTAAATTAACAATAGTAGTGAACATAACCCGATCCTCATTATCACCTCACTCCTCGACCGCGACCTTGATTTTGCCCTACTTTATCTATGGCTCCGCCCACATGTCCTTGCCATTGACCTTGAAAGTGCAAGCGCGCTTTGCACTTGGCCTCTACCTTGCGGTCAAGGTTGTGCGTGACCTTGAATTTGTTCGAGGCGGCCTTGACTTTGTTGTTGGCTATCTTGGGTGTGTGACCTTCAAGTAGTTATTTGTGCATTAGTGTGGGATGATCTTGAAATGATTTTGACCTTGCAAATTCTTCTATAAAATTATGTGAGTCTATTTACATTCATTCAGTATGAAATGTCAGATACGGAACTATCTAAAGAAAAAATTATAGAGCAAGTCGGCAGAGTAATTTGTTTATATCAGAGTAATTTAAAAAGTTTGTGTGATTTTGAAGAAAAGGATCTAGCATTTTTTCCTCTCGAATATTTAAAAACTTACATACACTGAGTTTACGGCAAATTTGGGAAAAGCTACCAGCGCCATATCAGTGTGACAAGGAACTACAATTCAGATTACCCTGTTACATTCACTATGAACAAATATATCGTCATTATATAGATGGGCCACCACCAGCAATAAAAAAGTGTCGTAAGTGTAAAAATAAGTGAATAATGTGAATATAGTGCTTTGCAAGAGACAGTAAAAAAATTGGGCGATGAGTTCACTGAAACGGCAAGTACTTACTTCAATGATGCAATGAAAAGTCAAGCAGAATGGGCGTCTCGCTATTGTTATTTGGCTTTTGAATATAAAAAGGCCGCGCATGCATGTCGTAAATATTGCAGCAAAACATTAAATTTACTAGACTTTGTTTGTGAAATAAAAAAGCTGGGGTTTAGTGACTGTTTGTAAAAACTGATTAGTTTCATTGCAGATCCGGTTGTGTTAAATGAAATTAGGGTGTAGGAGTAGTAGTTAATATGGAAAGTTTAGTGAGAGAAATGTACGAAGAATTTCTAATTTCTGCAGCCTGTTCGGAATTTTACGCATATGAAATGCAAGATTCGGAGGCTCAGGATTTTAGTGTATTTTTTAAGTATATGGACCATGCTGAAGTGTGTATTTTAGCGAGTATAGTTTGTAAGAATTTTTAAGAAATTAAAACGAACAAATATTATTGAACAAATTAAGAAATTTAGGTTTAAGCGATAATGTTACACGTATAGAAGAACGACAGAAAAATGTCAATCAATAAAGTACATAAAATGTAGATATTTATTTCATTATATTTTGACCTTAGAGTTATCCTTATATCAATTTAAATGTGTGACGTCATTTAATCTTGAAGGCTTCTCCCACTATTTCTTCCGTTAAGCTACCCCCACCATTGTTACAATTCGACTTTGAAAACTCGCTATAAAGATTAGTGAGAAAAAAAGTTACTTCAAACAGTCGCAGATATCAGGGACATAAACATCAAATATTGTGTTCGTGTAGTGTTCTGAAAGTTCTTTTATATTCACGGTAATTTTTGGATTTATATACCATTTTTTCAATAATAAGTATTGCAAAAGAAACTCTGGATGAAATTAATGAAATGTTCAGCAAAGGTTTCGAGGTTTTAGAGAGAAAAAAGGTTACCGAAATGATTGTGGGCAAAGTGTATAAAATTGTAAAGATGATTTCAATGACTACATGATTTGGTAAAACTTTTCTAGTGGCTTTACACGATGACGGTGATAGTAGAACTTTCGAGACTTTTTTGCCAAAACGTGTGACCGTAATATTATCTGACGATATTGTAGATATTATGAATAAAACTAAAGGGAAATACACTCTAACTTATTTGGGGCAGGGCACTAGAGTTTTTGGAAACAATACTCGGACAGTATTAAGTTTTGGCTCATTGGAGTAAATTGTATGAAAACTGTTTGAAAAAAAGGATGTAATTAAATTTAAAATATAGTTGCACATATCATAATACTTACGCGTGTTCATTATTTCTGTTAAAGATGTCTGCTGAGGCGATGACGACCGTCAACGAATGTGTAGATAGATACATATTTTGGTTGGGAAGAGAATTAAGAAATATGGCTCACAATATGTTAGGTAGCGCAAATGATTGGCCGCATATTGAGGTAATCAAAGATTAATATAAGAACGAGATCAGGGATGCAATCAATTTTATGGCTGGGGCACACTTGTGCGACAAATTTTTATATGGTTCCATAGACATGGATACATTTTGTGCTGAAATGGTTGAAGAATAATTAAAAGAATACCTCGTCAATATTCCACATTTACCAGGTGAGCTTGCTGCAAAATATGAATAGGTTCCTGCAACAGCAACAGCACAAGGTGTTGACGATCGAAATAGTGTCGGATGTATTTGTGCATTCAAATTACTGTAAATAAATATCTGTTACAATCACAGTGTTGTTTTATCTCTTTTGTAAATATACCAACCCAGTAGATCATAGTCAGTGTTTCTTTTTCTCAGCTGAAATATTTGGTATGAGTAGGGCAAATAAAAATAAAATTGCTTAGTTAAGATTAAAACTCGAGGAAACAACGTAATTAATAAATTTGGTCATCAGAAATGTAATGAAAAATATCATATATTATCGGGGCCACAAAGGATTGGTTTTAAACTTACAGCGGATGGGCAGTATGATATGAGTGGGAAAATCATAACCAACTTAGACGAACCTAAAGATGATTACGATGCTGTGACAAAACACTTTATCAATAGAAAGTTTTACAATTTTGCAGTTGTAATATATGACATATTTAACAAGGATGTCCTCCCCATGATATACCAAAATAATAGTGAGCTTAAAACAAAATTTGAAGTTATTCAGAAAATATTCTATCATCAGCCTTTAAATGACTCATTAGGCGCACTGTCGTACGGCTCGACTTCAAAAAAAAATCTAAAAAAAGGAAAAGCAGGTTAAAGAATAGGAGAATGCACTCCGAGTGGCATAGCCTTGAAGATAACGTCGTAGTCGCCGGTGAATTGGATCTTCCCTCCAAGAATATTGAAATGTCATTTATATGTATGATGATTTATTCTCATTGTTTTTGATGATGAAGATTGAAATAAAAAACTTTGTTGTACAATATATTGTTTATTTATTTTACACTTTAAAATAAAATTATAGTCATACAATATGTTATTTAAACAATATTAGCTTTATCTGTCCAAGAGTTGAAGTGGTTGGGAAACTCTAGCCTTTTGACGAATAATTGATCGGTGTGATTTTTCTTGCGTTGTCTAAGGACCTTTTCTACTAGATTAACGCCAGAACTGCTTGTTTTTTGTAGTTCTGACTCGTAAAAACATCCTCTTATAGGCTGACCTTCTAACGATTCCAACAAGTATGTAGGTGGATTTGTAACGTTAACTTTTACAACTTAAAACAATTCAGTTGACCAAGAGAGCGTATATTCTTTCTCGAATAAGCTTTTGTACTGCTAATACGCACAATGTCACCCATGGAAAACTTAAATTTTTTAAGTACAATTTTTAAATAATCGTATGCGTTAATTTGCGTTTCTTTTTGCACATCTACAGGCTTCATTCCAATGGTACCATATTTCAAATGGTTATAGGTTTTTGCTACTGCCGATAATATATGTATCCATTTATAAGATCCTCTTGCCGAGAATTGTTTATATAAATTATTTTTTAAAGTTCTTATGACTCGCTCAACAATTGCAGCTTTCTTTGTGCTGTTAGTGAAATAATGATTTATATTATATTTTTTCATCAGGGTTTGAAAGTTTGTATTATGGAACTTCTTTCCATGATCACTTTGCAGATTTGTTGGCGTATATGATGCCTCTTCAATGATGCTCTTCATCGCATTAGTAACTTCTTTACCGGTCTGGTTTTTTATCGCTTTGGTATAGACAAATTTAGAGTAGCAATTTATACTGACCAAAATATAACGATAACCATCGTTTTCATCAGCATACTGTTGCATTTCAGCCAAATCAATTTGCCACAAATCTCTGTATCCTTTTATTATCGTGCCCCGTCTTACAAATTTTTTTCTAGCCGTTCTATGTAGTTCATTAACAATTTTGATTTTTTCTAGATTGGGCTCCATATTATTAGTAATATTAAAGGTTTCAGATCGAAGGAAGAACTGAAGAATATCATTAAATATTGAGCTTAATGTATTATATCTTCTTCTCGTAATTCCTCTATGATTGACATAATTTCATTTTCGTGTCCAGTGTGACCGGCCATTTTGGAACTCCACAACAAACGTAAACGATCCACCAACTCTTTAGCTTTGGTCCAGTAGACATATTGAAATGTTTTCGAAGATAATTTCTTTTTTGTGGTTAATTGTAGTTTTTCAGACAGATTTTTTCTTGTAATAGTACCACCTAATTTTGTGTCCATTATCAGAGGTTTAATAATTCGTAAATATTTGTTCCATCTGGTCTCCCGTAAACCATGACTTTTTTTAAAATTCTTGTAGACAGCACTCGTTGATTCCAAAATTTCCTTGTACGTTGAAAGTACATTATCACTTAATTGTTGTTCCTTGCCTAAACTAGGAGGTGTTTTAAGAAATATCAAGTGATAAAGTGCTGGTGATCCACCATATTCTGCAATTTTTTTCTTCTTTTTGTATAAGACAATATTTCTATTTCGAAAACGCACCTCTAAATTATCAATAACATTTTTGATATAATCTGTTTTTTAACCAAAACGTACACCATATACAATATCGTATAGAGATGGTTTCGAACGTAATCTTTTCAGGTGTGCGTTTAAAATATCGGAAGTTGTGGTGTCAGTGGATGCGAGAGATGTATTAGTTGATGTTGAGGGTGTATCAAACACCGATTGGCTAATATCCTCTTTTGAAATGCGATGCTGCTGTTGCTGCTGAATAGGTGTGGAGGTTTGAAAGGAATGTGTAGGTTGGGGAAAACCTGATATTTGAGTCGACTGCACTGATGTACTGGGACTATGTGACTTTGTAGCTGGATAATGTTGCTGTTGTTGTTGTTGTTGTTGTTGCTGTTGACGTTGCTTGACCACATCAGATATAGTTGTCAACGGCTTAGAAATAGGTTCATAAAATTTTTCCAATTCCACAACATTAAATTCTTTTAGCTGCTTTAATTTGTTTAAATTTTTTTCTAACGGCATTGGTAGCTTTCACTAGTTTACGTTTTAAGTCGATCGCGTTATTCAACAATCAAATGAGTGTTTTCTCTTATTATTACAGTAATATTTAGCTATCAAATCCTTTGCGGTATCTTCCCGATTTCACATCTCTGTCTTTATCAATTACTAAAAATCCATACTTATTATCCCAACATTTTGAGCACATTTCTTGAAATTGAGTAAAAGTTAAATCCGGTGAAACGTGATCGGAAAATATGTGTTTCATATTCAACTCATCTTGTTAAAACAATAATAAAATTCTCATTGTCTCGCACAAGCTGTTTAAGCACTCACGAATATGTTTGCGCTAGGTAAAAGGAGTCGATATTTTTATGACATCCCATGCTAAAGTACGATCTTATAACATCTTGTTTTTCACATATAACATCATCAAAGATAAATATAGAGTTTGGTTTTGCATCGGACGGTTCCACAATATTACTGGAATTACTAAATGCATAGTAGCCTAAACCTTTGATGGGTGCTAAAATTTTCCTTAAATACTCATATTTCGGTTGATACTGAGATTTCGAGTAAATATAGACATTTTCGAAACGTAGCCCAAAGGGGTGTAGCGAGGTAGCGAAATCATGACCTTAGTTTTTCCTCAATTGGATGGACCAATTAACAGGCCGCGAATAGAGGAAGGAAGTAGAGGACCCTGTCTCTTCATTATTTTCTTTTCAAATCCAAGTCTGACTTTTTCATCGAGATTGTCAATAGGAAGTTTTTGTTTAAGATCGATGACGTGCATCTTAGGAAAATTTGATATTTTATAGGCAATTTTTCACAAAAACTGTCATTCAGATGTCGAGCGTCAAACGAAGTGGACGGTCTCACGTTTCCAATAAAACTGGACACGGTATTGTGAATTCGTTAAAAAATAAATTACCATTCGAGGTAAACATTCCCGGTGATCAATATTGCGGACCCGCAACAAAAGTAATAAAACGTGTAACAAGAGGTGATCCAGGCATTAATCCTTTCGATGCCTCTTGCAAAAAATACGACTTAGCTTATTTACATAATAAAGACAACATAAGTGCGAGACATCGAGCGGATTACGAGCTAGAACAAAGTGCTTGGAATAGAGTAAAATCGAAAGATTCCAGTTTAGGTGAAAAAACAACAGCTTGGTTAGTTACAAACATTATGAAAGGAAAACAACGTTTTCGTATGGGTGTACCATCATCATTACCAACAAAAAGAACATCTAGTAAAGGCACACGTCGTACAAAAAGGAAAGGTGTTAATAAAAGTCGACATGTTCGGAAAGTCAGTTTCGGAACAGCTATTCGACAAGCAGTTCGAAGGAAGGTTCGTACACCGAGAATAATACGGATTCCTTAAACTGGCGGAATATTACCATTAATACCAATTTTTGTCGGGTTATCAGCTTTAGCTGCCGGTAGGGCAGCGGGAATTGTGCGTGCCGTAAAAGCTGCAAAAAAAAAACAGTGAAGATAAAACCGGTGCCGGCCTGTATTTAAAATCGAAAGGAAGTGGTTTGTTTCTAAAACAAGACAAGGTCCTCGACGTTATGAAGCAGCAATAGTGAATTTGGATAGTATGTATGGTGCAGGGACTCATTGGGTAGCTTATAGAAAAAATAATTCTAAAGTAACATATTATGACAGCTTCGGCGGTTTACCCCCACCGATCGAATTGGTACAATATCTACAAACGGGATCGGAACCATCAAAAATTATTTACTATACATACGATCGTCAACAGGATTTTGGAACAGTCTGGTGTGGACATTTGTGCTTAAAGTTTCTTGTTGAATCATCAGCGTAAAAGATGTCATCATCGCCACCATTAACATAGCAAATGGATCGCAATAACTATACTAAAATGTTGCAATCACTGAAAGTATTTCATCTAGCCGGTGGATTAAGGAAAATGACCGTGAAACAGCTAGAAAACATGCCCGAGGAAGTAATGATTGCATTAGCCCCAAATGAAATTCCATTCGTTTGGTATAAGTTGCCCGAGCACCTCAAAAGCGATATCAATATATTAAAATATCAGTGCGGTTGCAAACATTATTTCAGCAGCAATTTAAACGAGGTTACGGCTGATGAGGCTCTTACGGCTAGAAAAATATTTTGTTGTTATTACAAAATCAGCGATGTACGCATAAAAGCAGAAAATAGCATAAGAACATCACTATCTATTGCAGTGAGAAAAGGTGTGAAGATGAATCTTTTTAAATGTTGCCGCTAAGAATAAAACTGAGATGTGTGATGTTTTAATGGTTAGTCATGTCTTATACGTTCACACTAACAGGATACTCAAGCATCTTAAGAGCCAATTTTTATCCTCCAATCGAATTACATAAAGAAAACAAATATGGTCTTGCATTGCTGGGATTTTACACATACAATTCAATTTTTAATGTGGACGAAAGCAACAATAAGTTTGCCTACATGAAGAAGGGTTACACCACCGAGCCGATACAATTGCAGATTCCACCTGGGGTCTATGAAATAGATGAGATAGGTAAAGCTATGTTAGAGGCTTTGAGGAATTCAACTGAAGAAAAGAACGATGGAATTTTTTACTTGGTCGCTAATAATAATACGCTGAAATGTGAACTGAAATCCCAATATACTACTATAGATTTCCGGGGAGAGGCGAGTATCGGTAAAATATTAGGATTTAATCATACAGTATTAAAAAGAGACAAATGGCACGAATCAACCGAGATGGTGGAAATAATGAAAGTACGCATCATACGCGTAGATTGTAATATAATTTTCGGAGCATATATGAATTCTGTGGAAGGTCATACCTTATTCGATTTCGATATCGACGTGGGGCCCGGTTACAAAATCAGTAAAGAATCACAAAATAATATTTATATGCCGTTAATGCCGGCAGGACGTCAGTTTATCGACAACATTACTCTTCGCATCTTGGAAGATAGCAGTGATCTAATCAATTTTCAAGACGAGAAAATTATCGTGAAATTGGAATTGAAAAAACTTTCATAGAAATGGGTTTTTGCTTCAATCGTCAATTGTGTATGCTGTCGACTAAGATGTGGGAACCACCGAAACATAATAAAAGTAAAAGAAGAGTTAACATCAAGGTTAGTCGTCGTCCAGACATTAGATCACAAACATCTCAACAGTTATCTGCCGAAGACTATAAATTTTTAAAATCAATCGGTCTTAAAGTGCGAAAATAATTTCCACCACAAGCGATAAAATAGAGGCTTTCTCCGAACCCATAGTGGACAATTCAATTATTAGTCTAGAAGAGCATACGTATAAACCATACGGATCTCCATCATTCAACAATTCCGATGAAGTCCGTATCCCCATTAATTTTTAATATATTATACTGGATATCGATGAAAGTTACATATATATCGAAGGAAAATTTAAAGCCATAGACGCAACGCAAAGATGTTTGTTATCAAATAATGTCCTCGCATTTTTATTCAATGAAATTCGCTACGAGATGGGAGGTGAGCAGGAGGCCGTGGTTCGTAAACCTGGAGTTACCACGACCCTAAAAACCATAGTTTCATTCGGAAGTTTGCAACAAAGATCTCTCATGCCGTGCGGATGGGGTCTCGATGAAGCAAACCAAGATATCATAGACGCGGCCAGTAACCTATTCTCCGGGAAAATGCCCTTAAAATATCTTATGGGATTCGCCGAAGATTATGCAAAAAGTGTTTTCAACGTAAAACAAGAGCTTATTATGATTATAGCTCGCACTTTTACCAATTGCTACGTCGGTGAAGTAGACGCAGAAATTAGTATCGACAAAATCATTAATATAGGTGGAAACAATGCCAGTATTCAAATGGCATATCGTAAATGGGATCTGTACGAATTGCCAGCTTTAAGACAAACATATTCCGACGTGTGAGCCTTGAGAACAAGTACAAGTCTGGAAAGACCGCGCTATATAATCGTCGGGTTTCAAGGCAGCAATAATTGCGACAAGAAAGAAAAAAACGCAACCCAGTTTACCCACGCCGACGTATGCGACATTAGGCTGTATCTGAATTCAACCGTTTATCCTTACGAAAGATGGAATTTAGATTTCGCCAAGAAACTGTACGCAGCAGCCCATTACAACTACGAAAATTTCCAAAGCAGCTACTACGGGCGCGAAATAAACGATCCGATGATAACGTTCGCCGAATATATGAAAAACCACGTTTTTATTATCAATCATCAACCAGAGGCGATTAATTCATCGACAGTGGATGTGAAATTGGAGTAATAAATTCCCCAAAGACACTAAAGTGTACGCATAGAATCATTTTTTAGTTATAATGTATTAAACGGTTCGGTGACCAATAAATCTATATTTTAATGTATCGATTATATGTTACACAAAATAATGTTAAAATATGGTACTTGAATCAATAAATTTGTAATGAGTGAAGTAGTAGTTTTATATTTATTTCAAACCCAACAAATAAAATGCGGACGAAAAAGCCCACTCCTAGAGAAAGGAGTACGGGAGTTTAGATAATGAGGGTTTATTTCGTAGAAAAAAGTACTTAGATAATGCAAGAAAAAATTTTTAAGGCAAAATATGAACACAACGATTTATAAAATTTGTAGGAAAGTAACGGTTAGGAATAGGGAAAAAAGTTATATGAAAAAATTATAGAGGAAATCGAGTGCTATAAGCAATTATTTTTTCCCGATAGTAAAAACGTAAAAAAAAAAATTTTTTCAAAAAATTATCGAAAAATTGTCAAAGTTGAAGATTTAGAGCAAAACAATATTGGAAAATTAGAAAGAGAATTTTTTTCTTCATATGGTATTATTTTTTAAAATTTGGAAAGATGAAATTTAAAGAAAAGGATTATAGTAAGTTAGTAATTTGCATTTTTTAAAGCGCTGTAGCTCGGGAAATGTTCAAGTTAGAAAAAAAAATAAAAGCACTTTAATTTCCTAGATTTTAGAGAAGAATACAATGGTTGAATTGAAAAATCTTTAAAATGAAAAAAATGTAGACTAAAAAATTGAAATTTTCGAGTTAGGAAGCCGGAGCGCAGAACGGGAGTATGTGGAAGTTGTAGGGGAGGTTCTTAGGTTTTTTTTTCTTTTTTTTTAGTGTGCCGTCTCCGCGCTAACGCGCTACGCCGGCACAGTTTGTGTCTAAAAAGCAGAGATACGGTGATTTTTAATATCATGTTTTTCTTAAACATATATATTTCATATATGCACTCCACCTTACCCCCTCCAACTTTCTTGAATGTATATAGGACCCGTATTCTAATTATTTCATCATTAAAAACTCGACCGTCAGGATGGAAGATACCCCAAAGAAGATTATTGCCATTGTAAAGCCATTCGTGTCCGGCAATGTATGTACATGTGAGAAGTGCAGGGGTACCGCACCAGGACAAGCACCTTCGATACCGCCCGCAACGTCAGCACCGACGGCTCCACCAACAACGCCGACAAAACCAGCGACGGCGACACCGCCAGTACGGCTTTGGCAGCCCGAACTAGTGGTGCAGCCAAGGAGAAGACCAAGGGCTGCACCTAGGTCGGTGTTAATATCGTTAGGTATTACTCCACGGTAGACACCCGACCCTCCTCCCAGGCCCTTTTAGGGCCACAAAAACGGTCCTTTTCCAGACCACATTATATTTTGATCGTAGTTTAGTAATCGTCACTTATGGAGGCGAGATATTCGTTTAACGACGATTTGTCTCGTAGCTTAAGTGCCAAGTTATATGCTTGAGAACGAGATAAACAATTAATCCCTGACATATGAAAATGTTAACAGCCCAAACAAGGTTTCTATTATTATTTTTTTTTTGTAATACATTCTTCACAAAATGTTAAGAATTGGTCTTATTGTCTAAACCAAAAAAAAAAATGCAATTCCTTGTTTAAAGTTTTTGAAAAAATCAATAATTCTATAAGCTCTCACCAATACACAACATTTAAAATCCGTTGGTGGGGTGGGGGTAGTTCTATATATATGAGACAGGGTCAATTACACAGTCATATACACTTGAACTCTCACACAAATAACAAGAAGAAAGACCCGCAAGCAGAGGCTCATCTATCTTTAGCGACGACACCGTCGCCGACAACGTTGGAGACCTGGAGGACTTCGAAGACGATGACGTGGACTTTGAGATTGACGTCCCACGTTGGGACGACTTGGATGAGCCAATTCCGCTGCTCTATGTCCACGATCCTGATCTTGTGGAAATGAATGATTTGAGCAACTGGGTTCAACAAAGACTTGATACTCCGTCGCCGCAACTAGAGCTGGATTCGACGGAAGATGCGGTGTTGGAAATTTCAGCATTACCGATACCCGACTATCCGCTGGTGGAACCCAACACAATCATTCGTTCGTATTCGAAACCACAAACAACTTTGATCTCAATACGTAATACGACATTTGTTTTCACCCCACCCCCCACCACCACCACTAATTTGTCTCTATATATACGCCCACCGATGCTTATTACAGTCATTTCGGTTCAACATGACTGACAGTAAACAACAGCCCATCCAATGCCCTGTGCTAGATTCTACCAACGACGATTGTCGCGAATGGGAGTGGGATGATCCCAGATGGGCAGAACTCTGGGAGTTTATAGCCCAATGGATGAAGGACATCACCACCACCACTGTTGATGATGACGGGCAGTGCGACTCTACAACACCATAAAGAGTCGCATGTTTCTGCAACAAAACGGTCCTTTTCAGGACCATAAAATACTTTGATCGTAGTTTTAGTTGGTTATAATCCTTTGTAGCCAATATTTTATATTTTTTTCCATAAAAACATACAATATGGAGATGCAAAGTATTAGAAGTTCTGGCGACAGAACTTGAACTTCTTAAGCCGAACCATGTTTTAGCAAAGTTGTAAATATTATCAAAAATAATTATAATTATTGCAATTACGTAGTTTTAGTGGATTATTGACGCTTTTTTATTACCTAATATTATGTAAGAAAGATCCTATACGAAATGAAACACCAAAAAAAAAATATAATTTCAAGCAATATATATATATATATATATATATAAACTTAATATTATAAATTAAAAGCTAATACCTACTTAACACCTACTACAAACTTAATATGATAAATTAAAAGCTAATACCTACTACAAAATCTATTAAAGTCCACCAATTGTCTTTTATATCCCGCACATTTCATCTTTTTTAGTTCTAATTGTCTTTCTAGTTCTAAAATTTCACTTTTACAAGCACTTACTTTTTTCACTGTCTTTTTCATCCGAAACATGTCCGAGAGTTTGTTCTTCTGCGAGTTGGTAAAGTCTTCAATCCACTGAGGTTGAGATGTCTCAGAACATATTAAAGAAGAAGCGATTTCGTTTGGTGATGAAGACGACGAAGCAGCGGAAACTTCATCACCTTCAAAACACTGCTTAAACCGCTTCTTCATAGGTTTGCGGCATGCCAATATCGGAGACAGTGGCGCTGGGGAAGACTTTACCTCCGACACTACTTCTTCTTCTAAACTGGCTGGTGTTGGTAGCGTTGGTCCATCGGGCCTTTGATTACTTCCACTTCGACAGACAACGGCTCTTGCGGTGATGTTTCCAGGAAGTCAGGTAATGGAACAGGGGTGGAGGGACGTTTAAAGTTAAATTTCTTCTTCTTTCCTTGCCCCACACCTTTAATCGCCGAATAAAAGTTTTTTTAATCGGCGATTTCCGAGTTCCGCATAGTCAGAAGCTTCTTCAACTTGGAAGCTTTCGGAGAAGATGCCCGATTTGGTCGCGAAGCTTTTCGAACCACCACATCACTAATAACGTTGGTCTTCGTCTCCTCTGTTCATGTTTTGAGAAAGTCCGCCGCCGACTTCACCAATTCCTTATCACGACCATCGTTGAGCGCCTTGTCTGCTTCAGCATCGTCTTTCTCTCGGTGGCAATCCTCGAGTAACCCCGGAGTTAAGACTTCCAGTCCACTAATGTTTTCCAACATTTCTTGTTGGGAACCGCAACTTACTTCAAGAGCATCTAAAAGTAATGCAACACTTTGCCGTTCGGAAGACATCTTGGTTACTTTTCATTTAAACTTTTACTTTAGCACTGAACTGTACTATGTTCTGACGAACTGTGAAGAGCTGGAGCTGGCAAGTCTGCTTTTATGCCCATTTCCCCCACTACATCACCTTTATTTCTTTTGGTTGATGCATTAGGTACAGTATTAAAACTTGTCTGAGGCAAGGCCAAGGCCAAGGCCAACGTAACCTGCAATTACAGGGCCGTTTTAGAGGTTGTAATTTTCAAGGATTTTTTTATCCCTGTCAAGGTTATTTTAAAAAGTAACGCATAAATAGAGTACAGCGTTTGAAAGTACAACATATTCAAACATCATGTTGCCAACTGATGAATAACTTGGTGAAGCAGCCAAAACATACAGTTCATATACCAAAAGCTTTTTGTTTAACTTGTCATCATTGTATAAGACAAGGTATCTGCTGGCGGAATATCTGATACACGATTTCAACTACATTGACCTTCTTAGGGTCAAATTTGTACAATGCAGTTTTTGTGGACTTGTTCGCTACCAGGGCAAGGACATTAATAGAAGACGCTTACTTGTACCGAAGGAATTAACTTATGTATTTTATTTCTTTATTTGTTATTTTTTTTTGTTTGTTATATTTTTTTTTTAATAATAAAAAGTAAAGTTAATTTTTTTGTCAATAAAACAATAGTAAAATGAATCTGTATGTGAATTTATTAAACATCACCTAAAATACGTTTTGCAATCCATACCCAGTCTTTATTAATGAAATAGAACCATATATTAGGGTGAAATGTAATGGTTTCAAATCAGTCTCACATAACAATGTCAGAAGTAAACACTATTGATAAGTTCGGTCGCAAAAGAAAATTTAAGGATTTTAACTTTACGCGAGGTCCTTCAGGAATAGGTTTTAAACTTACACCTAATGGAGATTACGACATGGGAAGCAAAAGATTGTGCTATTTAGCAGAACCTCTTGAAGGAGACGATGCGGCCACATGAAATTATGTTGATAATAACCTTGCTCAGTGTGTGCAAGATACGCACAAAGCTTTACATGACTCAACAATTGTTATTAAAGATATTTTCAGAAACCAATTTGAAGGTTACGTACGCAAGAAACTAATTAAAACCGATCAAGAACTTAGAGGATTCATTGGTGATACTGTTATTGCAATATATGAACTTAGGCAAGACGAACTGAGTGATGAACTTAATTCTAGAATGTTGAAGATTGAAAAGACTATGGAGGATCTTGTCAACAAAACTGCTTCACATTAAACATTTGCTCGTAGACTTGTGCGTTTAATTTACTGTTAAACATATTTTTCAACAATAACTTTTACAGTTTGTTATTTGTCGACACTTCATTATATTTATAATTTTAAGATAAAGGTTCAATAAAAAGCAATCAAGTAATGAATACAGGTTTTTAAAAAAAAAAAAATTACAATACAAATAATGAAATATGGATTTTCCAGATTACGTGCCGTCCTGATTTAGAAATGATTCTAACACGGTGACTAAATTTTCTAAGTTTTCTTCCGGTCTGTTTTGTAAAAATCTATGTCTGCATGTCCCCGAGGTAGAGTTTTTGTTGAATTGGGAATTACATAACGTTTATCATCGCTATGTGATAATGCTACTTTATTTATTATGTTGGTATAAATGTTATGTAATTCACTTTTAAATGTCTTCATCCTTCTTAATATCAAACCACACCGTTCAACAATTCTTTGGTAGTCTTCCTAATGAAGGTCTCTCTTGATAACACATTTTTTGATACTTTTGGCTTTTTTTAATTCATTATTAATGGACTTTACATAATAAGCCTTTGCGCCGGTACCATAAAGACTTATTATCAGGTCACCAGGAAACCCATCTTTCATTCTACCAACTACAGAATTACATTTAATTAAGTTGAAATTATTTATTTTGGGGGTAATTTGATGTATCAAATTTTTCGGGGTTTTCTGATATAGTTTGATAAAACTTTTCCGTGTACACTTTTAATATAAGCGATTCAGTATCGGTGTAAAGTAACGAAGCAACATCACCAAACTTGAATTTAATAAAATTATAATAAAAATCGTATATTACAGTCTTTGATATATCTAATGTGGAAAATCCGATATAATTGGTTTATTGCATAATATTTTAACTTTATTCATATGTATAGCAACAAAGTTTTCGGTAAATATCGAGCTATTATTGAAATTGGGGCGGGATATTAGTGCTCTAGCTCCGTTTCTGCCTACACTGTTATCCCAATATGTTACTAATTTTATATCCTTTCGATTTTCCACATTTTCCATAGTTTTGCCAAAAATCGCGTTATTTTTTAATTTAAAAGTGTCTTTCGCAAATTTTATGGTGGCCTTATTACGTAAATTGGCTTTAAAATCAATTTACGTTTTTAGACATTTTGATTGCTTAAACTGTAATACTCGATGAGTTTGCATTACCACTCAGCCGTTGTCGATGGCTTCTTTTAATGTTCTATATTGTACAGGGTGAGTCAACGATTGGATGAAGTTGGTTTGTGCCTTTTCGGTGAAATTAACAAAGAAACTATATTTATTGTTTGATACAGTTTATTTTTATGCAGATTTTAAAAAATATTTAGGACTCTACAGGGTGAGCCAAAAAACTAGGACAGCATAAAGTTGTATTTTTTTAAATAGAACACCCTATATACGAATCATATTTTCGATTTAGCTTATAATTTTAAATCTTTTTTATTAAGGGTTTACTATAACAAAACTTTATAGTTTCTGAGATAATTAAGTTTAAAGAAAAAAAGTCACATTTTCAAGCATCAATTCAATCCTAAATAACGTTTTCAATTTTGTGACAAATATATTCAAATTTGGAATTTAGCAAGGCCAAGGACAAGTTAACATAATTTTTACCTAATATTTGCAATAAAAGCTACAGGGTGTTGAACACATCGGCTCAAATTTGAACAAGTTTAAATGAATAAATATCTTTTTTTTTAAATGGTACACCCTGTATATTTTCATGTTATTTAATAGAGTAATAAAAACCCTAAAAGTTTTGTTCAATATATCCTATACCTATTTATAATAATTTTTGAGATATTTCAGTTTTTCTTATTTTCCATACTTTTTTACAGAAATAGTCTTCATTATCATAGTAGCCATGGCAAAAACAATGTAAAAGAACATTTTTCTGTGTGTCAAATTTATAACCGCAATCGGTTCTTTTGGTTTTTATGTAGTGTAGTTTGGTTTTTTTTGCATTCATCTTATATTGTAAAATGAATTTTCCAAAGAATGAGTTAATAGATATGATTTATACAATAGGAGAGGCTCAAAAAAATTGCCTTCTTACTCAAAGAATTTACAAAATGAAGTATCCTGATCGACGCCAGCCTAATACCCATACTTTTCAAAACTTAATGCAAAGATTTGATTCTTCTGGTACTGTTGATTATCCAAAACGTAAAGTGGTCAACAAACCAGTAACTAATGAAGAAAAAGAACCACAAGTATTGTTAAATGTTCAGGAAAATCCTTATATTGGTAGCCGTCAGTTAGCAGCATTATGTGAAACATCACAATCCACCGCTAATCGTACTACCAAGAAATATAGGTATCATCCATATCACATGGAATTACACCAAGAATTGCATGGACAGGATTTTGAAAGTCGTGTAAACTTTTGTCGTACAATAAATGCGGAGATTCAATTAAATCCAAATTTATTATTCAAGGTAATGTTTAGTGATGAAGCTACTTTTAGAAGTAACGGTGCCGTAAATAGACGCAACATGCATTATTATGCCACAGAAAACCCATTTTGGATTAGAGAGGTGCAACATCAAAACCACTGGTGATTAAATGTTTGGTGTGGTATTCATCATAATCGAATTATTGGACCCCACTTTTTTAATGAACCACTAAATGGCCATAGTTACCTGAACTTTCTACAAGAAGAACTACCCTAACTGCTTCAAGGTCTCGATAGGGATGAGCTCGACAATATGTGGTTCCAGCATGATGGTGCGCCTCCGCATTACCATCGTGAAGTTCGTGCGTTTTTGGACCAACGATATCCGCAAAAATTGATTGGACGTGGGGGTTTCATTGAGTGGCCACCAAGGTCTTGCGACATCATCCCATTAGATTTCTTCCTATGGGGTTATATTAAAAATAAGGTGTATGTTAATCCACCAACAACAGTGGAAGATATGCGAAACAGGATTAGGGATACCTGTAGAACAATAACGCCACTAATTTTGTCCAGGGTCCGAGAAAATCTGCAAAAAAGACTAAATTTGTGCATTGCAAAAGAGGATCGTTTATTCGAACACTTATTAAAAAGAAATAATTAATCTCAGTATTTAATAGGTAATTTTTTTGTTTCAATTCAGTATAAAAGTAAATATGTATTTGCCTTGTCGTTATTGTCGTGTTAATTTTTTCACATTATGTTTAATTAAACTATTACCATTGTTTTATAACGAATAATGTATTTCATCATATTTAACCACATTCTGTTTGTTTCTGTAGTTTCTTTTTATTATTTTACATGGCTACTATGATAATGAAGACTATTTCTGTAAAAAAGTATGGAAAATAAGAAAAACTGAAATATCTCAAAAACTATTATAAATAGGTATAGGATATATTGAACAAAACTTTTATGGTTTTTATTACTCTATTAGATAACATGAAAATATTCAGGGTGTACCATTTAAAAAAAAAAAGATATTTATTCATTTAAACTTGTTCAAATTTGAGCCGATGTGTTCAACACCCTGTAGCTTTTATTGCAAATATTAGTTAAAAATTATGTTAACTTGTCCTTGGCCTTGCTAAATTCCAAATTTGAATACATTTGTCACAAAATTGAAAACGTTATTTAGAATTGAATTGATGCTTGAAAATGTGACTTTTTTTTTAAACTTAATTATCTCAGAAACTATAAAGTTTTGTTATAGTAAACCCTTAATAAAAAAGATTTAAAATTATAAGCTAAATCGAAAATATGATTTGTATATAGGGTGTTCTATTTAAAAAAAATACAACTTTATGCTGTCCTAGTTTTTTGGCTCACCCTGTAGAGTCCTAAATATTTTTAAAATCTGCATAAAAATAAACTGTATCAAACAATGAATATAGTTTCTTTGTTAATTTTACCGAAAAGGCACAAACCTACTTCATCCAATCGTTGTCTCACCCTGTACAATGTATTTTCTTTTATCTTGTACATTAGGAATTAATTTCGGCAACTTGGCGTTTTCTGTTGGCGGTATGATATTTTCTAATAGAAATGAAAGATCAGAATGTGCATCATGCAACTCAGTCGGATAATGCACTTCCACTTCCAAAACGTAGCCATGTAAACTATCATCACCAACAGCCATAATATTAAAATCGAGAATTTCGCGCTCGGTTAACCATCGAAAACCACTATATGGTAATGCTTGTGACATACTATGACCATATAGATTTGTAGCATCAAGGTATGTTCTAAATGAAGATGGTTTTGTTGGGTCATAGTCTGGTAAATAAATATTATTAGCGATGAGCTTCTTTTCTGTATACTGGCTTATGCCGCCGCGTATACCTTACTTAAAAAAATGTATCATGTCTATATCAATTAAGAGCTCTAGCTCTACCTTAGTCATACGCAACATACAATCAAATGATAAACTTGGAGGGGTATAGTAGTGTGCTGGATCCAATTTATCGAATTTTAAACAATTATTCCAAAATTGCTCAAAAACATCGCACAATAGAAACACATCTGATTTTAAATACACGTCTGAATAGTCCCCCAAAGTTTTACACCCAAACAAGCGCTATACTTCTTTTGCTCTTCTATAGCTTTCATCGTTAGTGTTCTTCCCGTAAAATAATCATAAAATTGATCTTTACTTGGAAGACATGTATTTTTAATTTTTTTCAGTAGAGTCAGTAAAGCTATAAGGAAAAACACCCTTTTGACGCATCAAATTAAATTAGTCGATATTTGAAAAATGTTTCCGTTTCAATAAAATCGTCGTCGTTTAAACCGCTACCTAAATTTTCCAAAGACGTTGACAGAAATTTAAATCTGTCAATGAATCGCAACTTCAAATATTTCCTCTTGACTTTTATAAATAAATGGCTGTCCTAGACGCTTAAGTTATGAAATATGATAGGGATAAAAGAGGATAATTTATAATTTAAATTACAAACGTAATGTGCAGCACCAAATCTTTTTGCACCAGTTCTGTGACAATGATCTCGTACTTTTATCTCACCGTCTTCAAAAGGGCCTTCACATATACCTCATACTTTAGCATCAATAAACTCCCTTTTTTCTTCAGGCGTTAACGGTTTCATAGGCTTAATGTCTTTTAAATATGTGTTATATAGAGCCCTTAAATCACACTCGATACGATCCACAAAGACTTGAGCTGCATTATTTCCCCGAAATAGCTCAAATCTCGAAAGTGAGTCATCAAAAGAGCTTTTAATTAAATAAGCAAAAGAATATGGTTCATGTTTAAAACTTTTTACAGTGTAAGAATTTTGTGGGTTTGGTTGTACCGTTTCAACAGGTTTTAAAACAGATTCGAAATCTGCAGAAACCACGAATAGAACGCAAATTTGCTTTTCTATACCCTCGAATTTTAAAATATTTTCCGGCACACTCTTTCCAAATTTATCGATTTTGAAATCCACTGAGGGTGTTTGCGTGAAAATGTGGTTAAAATCGCAGCTTTGATGTAAAGTTAAAGCTGACGGTGTACTAAAATAAATGAGGCAACCATCACAGAAATATATTTTATGTTGTTGACAACTAATTTGACTTGAAACTAAACGTGATAAATCCCGAATCCAACAATAATGACTCTTTGAACAAGTCGTATCACAAAAATGTTCACCGCCATCTTTACTACTACAGTCTTTTGTAATTAACAATAAATTTACATGCCTATCCAACTTTTTTGACGCATACCTCAGTGGACCAATAACTTCATGTATTACTTCATTATTTTCATATTTAGATTCCAGACCGTATACGTTAATTGATATGTTGTTCATTTCCTCAAATTTTTTAATGTCACGTAATTTTACTGGAAAATCTATACCTGTTAAATTTAGCACTCTAGAAAAATGGGGGTAGGATGTCTTCTGTGAAGGCGCTGCCGTTGGAGGAAACAATGCTGATGTTACAGCCCACGCAAAGCAAAATTCGTCCTGGTTAATCACATTGACGACAGCTGCTTTCTTTTCAATAGAACACGGCAACTTGATGTATGATGAGCCACCCATAGGCATATACTTGTTGATACCAACTTCCAAGTATAAAATTCGCACAAGAGCCCATCCTATAACAAGAAAAATAATATATAAAAATCAGTTTAATATATCGGGTTTTGATTTTTCCATACCTGAATCTTTCTCCTGCGTTTTTATTAACTCGGTGAAAGAATGGTAAACGGCATCCAAATCACTTTCTACACTAATTATTTGATACTCGTCAACAGCTGTCATGTTAACTTTTAAAGCATGATGGCCACGTAATAAATTATTAACAAGTTCCACCACCGTCGATTTAATGTCTGCAAAGAATATTACATAATCGGAATGCGCCATATCACTGCTAACCCGATAGATTGCAATTCGCCTTTTGAAGAAACATTCAACGAGTTGCTCACCATGACATACCGGCAAACATAAATTATTTTTATGTTGTTGTGTTCGTTTATACGCTGACACGTAGCGCAATTAGTTACCGGAATCACCGATGTATACTCTTCAATTCGGAGCCGTTTTCCTCCAGGCACTTCAATAAATCTCACCGCACACGATTCTCCTTTATGACGTCTCATATTATAACTATTGGTAAACTTAGAACCGCAATTTTCACAATCATATGCCATGATTTGTCAAATATTAACACATGTACTATCTATGCAAGCCAGAAACAACTGCTGAATGAAACTGCCCCATACCATATATAAAACCATTCAAGGTCACCCCAAACCACGTAACATAACTTCAAGGTCACACACCCAAGATGGCCGCCAACAAAGTCAAGGTCGCCTCGAACAAGGTTAAGGTTACGCGCACGTCCTTGAACGCAAGGTCAAGGCCAAGGACAAAGCACCCGTGCACTTTCAAGGTCGCTGACAAGGATATGTGGACGGGGTCACAGATGGGGCGATGCAAGGTCAAGGTCAAGGTCGAGGAGTGGGGGGATAATGAGGATCGGGTTATGTTCACTACTAACAACCGCTCAGGCTAGCAGTAAGCACGCAATAAAAGTGCTCGGTAGCTCAAAAAGGAGATGGGGGATTCTCAATGTTTACTAATCCGTCAACCTAAACTAGAAGGTTATCCGTTGTTCAGAATCCCATGGGGGCTCACCTAGCCTAGCATCTCGAAGATGTACGATTGTACATTGTAATATAAATGTTGTTAGAAGGTTTAGAAATTTAATATATCTGCAATCAATATGTATGTGTATAATGATATAAAATAAATAAATAAGTAAATGTATCCGTTAATACTTCATTTGAGTCGGGATGCAAATGAAAATTTATTATTTAGTTAACCAAACCTTAGCACAGGAGTCATCATGCTCATCGTGTTCAGTGAGAAGCAGTTCCGGGGGATATAAATCAAAAACTGCATTTGCGTACTCAGTACTGAATGAAATAAATTGTGATATATAATAGCTCAAGTTAAGATAAATAAAATAATACTAAAGCAGTTAACACTCAATATAATAACTAAAAAACGTTAAACCCGAGGGTCATGGTAACTCTTATCTAGCTACTAGTAGGTTAGTACATTGTCAGAAAGACGTTGTATTCTCACAAACTAAAATGGAGTCACATACTCAAAATTACACAATCAGATAAACAAATAAAAACAGGGAACAAGTAGCCGAAACAAAACTCGGGAAAAAGAGCCAGAAATAAAAACAAAAACTAGAAGAAAACTCTGAAGAGAAATAAAATCTTTTTAAATCCTTCACATATCGTGTACAAAGTACAATCTATAGTTAATAGCTACCTTGAGTTCAGTCACCAAAATTCAATTGAGAAAATAAAAAGAAATAACCAAATAAAGAAGAAATTGTATCAATCGTTCTGCTATAGATCCTCGTTAGTTAATAAAAAAAACAAAAAAAGCAATTAATCATGAAATGATAATAATAACTAAACCGTACTCAGAAATGAAAGACTAAACATTCAAGTACTATAGTTCCTACAAAATTTCATCTGTACATAATTTACACTTCAAGTTCTAGAAAAATACAATAAAAATAACATTTTCACGATAGTTTGTCACATTTTGCCGCATTCTCTATCTTTATTCTATTATCCATTAGTAGCATCACAAGTCAACAGTTTTTTATTCTTATATTTATAAACTAAAAAGATAAATTATATTTTCCAACATTCTATATTTTTTGCAACATATAAACGCCCTTAACCTATCATTGATATATTTCTCCTTTTATGATTTATATTATTTCAAAAAGAAAAAAAGCAAATAAAACTTTCCCCTGTAGGAATCGAAAAACAAATGAAGTAAACATAATACCATTTGTCTAAGACCGGGCACTAATGCAGCCACTCCGTCGGTCCGTTATCTCCGTTTCTACACCAATGGTTTATAATATGTTTTCTGTTTTTACAAAGAAAATTTATCTGGGAACGTCTAAGAGCTGGATAATATTATTGACTTATTTAAGCTTTTTCCATTATTGTCTGATTCCATATTTTTAGGTTTTTTTTAACCAAATAAAACAACAAAATTACAACAAAAGAAGACTTTAAAATAGCAATTTTATATTAAAGCACATAACAGAAATCAGTCAACAAAAGTACCAAAGTGTTTGAAGATAAGGCATCTGTTTTTAATCCACAGTTAACCTTGTACAACATTTACCTTTTAATTAATTAATTAATAATTTAATTCTTATTTTTTCTAATAACATTGTTTTCTTAAACACGTTTGCTTATACCGTTAAATTCTAAAGTTATTCAGATGATGTTTTTTAAATCTGGCATAAAAATATTTCAATTGAGTGTCTTCTATGCAAGTTAGACTTCGATTCATTGTGTGAAGTTTCATAGTTACAATATTTTCTGTCACTGAATAATCTCTACGATTATAATTCCTATATTTAATTCAAGATTACGTATTGGTTTACCGGAATCAAAGAGTTTGTAAGCCTAGAAATAAAATATTTAAAAATAAAATGGAAAACATACATTTGTATCCTTAATAGATTCAGTTTTGTTCCAAACCAA
Source organism: Diaprepes abbreviatus (assembly GCA_034092305.1). Classification (NCBI taxonomy): domain Eukaryota; kingdom Metazoa; phylum Arthropoda; class Insecta; order Coleoptera; family Curculionidae; genus Diaprepes; species Diaprepes abbreviatus. The sequence goes on from JASJET010000303.1 coordinate 2,719,466, forward strand.
AACTCTTTCATAACGGTTCAGAACTGCGTTTTGGAATTCGTTCTCTCTTTGACTCTAATGGGATTATTTGCTTTTTATATGCTAAAATATTCAATTTTCTACCTTAAAATACGTCTTAAGCTATCGAAAATTTAAACGAATAATTACATCAATATATATCTGTAATGAAGTCAATACTCTTTTAAAAATTACGAGTGCTCCATATGAAAATCGAATGAACCCAACATGAGATCATTAGAAACTCGTTAATAAAGAAAAAACGAGGCTGGCGCTGTTTTTAATTGATATAGAAGATTCAAAAACTACTGAAGTTTACTGTACTTTTCTAAAATTTCAACCTTTTTACAATCAGAATTGTAGCCAAGATGAAAAAACTCTTTTTTAGATGACTTAAAAACATGTTACTTGTTCACTAATTTTATACTACCCTGATAATGTAAGAGTTCCTTCAGATAACTAAATTTTATTTAAAACCATGTGGCAGTAAAATATACCTGAAGACAGAACTTTTCCCTTTTTTAAAAGACCTAATGACACAATTATTCTCTAATTTAATGCTACCCTAAAGATTCAAATGTTCTTCCTGACAATTTTATTCAATGTATGTGAGAAAAAGAATACCAGAACTGGTTCATATAAGAAATTAAAAAAAAAGCAACAAAGGCAAAGCTTTCAAAATGCAACTCCTTGTCGTATAATCAACTTCTGGCTAGTTCAAAGCGAGGTGAAGTGGTCGGCGCCAATGTTAAGAGGTTGGAAAATAATCAGAATCAATATATTCTTAAAGTCAATGTCTTTATGGTATACATGCGCTTTGTCAACGTTAAAATAGACCTACTTAAAGGTGATTCAGTATCTTCCAGATCAAGGCCAATTACGCTTAAATTGAAGACCGTTTTTGAAATGATAAGACACGTTTGTGATTAAATTTGAGCTCAAGGTCAATGTCAATGTCAGGGAGCCGCGTCTTCCTTTTACTGCTCAAAATAATGCATAGGAACATCGAGCGGAGAGAACTATGTGTTATTTAATGAAAAGAAAATTTAGATAACTGGGTCATCCTACTAATAGTCCAGGCCTGACTCCATATGACCAAAGGTCCAACCTTGTTTAACGACCCACATTGGGATCACATGCCGGGGAGGTATGGTAATTATGAGCAAAATAAAGTATCCCAATTGTGACTTTCTTTTTATACAGATGGATAAAGGAATAGTTTGAGCGCCTAATGTGTGCATCTATAAGTATGAAGGTTTCAATCTGCCTCTATAATTCATTTAGAAATTGGGCTTGCTGCAGGTAACAACTACATGACATAGCAAATAAGTAAAAGCGCATTTTATGAAAATTCATATTTAAGCTGACCGAGTACCGATATTTTTATTTTGAAAAATGGAAAATCTTCAGAAATGTAAGCACTATTGATATTTTAATCTATCATTATTATTTTACCAGTTAATAATTTGCAATAGCACGCAAAAGATAAATAAAATATGTACAATATCTCATTAATATATTTTTTTCAAATAACAAAAAGTATTATTGTTCGCGCGTTCAGTGATTAAATTTACATAAGTTGATATAGTGATTCATTATATAACAGATCCCGCAAAAAAATTCGTAACATTCTTGCTCTAATTGCAGTTTTATGTCACAAACGAATAATAATCTATGTCTATCGAATCTGCAAAGCTCTTTAATCTTGAATTAGTTCAATCTTAGACACTACTATAAATTTTTATAATACATTTCAATCAACCACTATTTATAACATGAAATGAACCTTAAATTTTTGAATATTTCTAATGAGAGAAACAAAATTGCCTCTTAATGCACCTAAGATTGTAAAGAGGGAGTGACACGCACTCACATTCTTGAGTCTACCTCAGTGTTCTTACCTTTCTCTTTATTCTCTACCTCTCTTGCACCCATAGAAAAGATGGACATGTATAATTCGCTATCTCGCTTACTCGTACTGCTGTGTATATAGTGCCGCAGTTTTGTTTAACTGAAACTGGATTTCTGGCTTAATTTTAATCGCTTTATCAAAATTCAATTTATGAATAATCTACATTAAAACATATTGAATAAAATTAAATATTACAATGAGCCAGTTCTTGAAATTAGTCTTTCTTTGCACGCTAATGATCTTTTTTTTTTTGTGATTTCATTCATAAATACCGTTGCTTATATTCATTATATATCTGTATATTGTAGTTTTGTTAAATTGATCATGAATATTTAACTTGATTTTTGTCATTTCAGTAAAATTTTAATGCATTATTTTCTTTATAATACTGCACGAAAATGTATAGAGTAGAATAAAATAATAATTTGTCAGATTTCGATTTAAAATACTAAAATTTGTAATAATTTTCTTTTTTTCGAGCTAATCATCAATATTGGCAATTTTATTCATAAACTAAATTGCTATATGTGTATATAAACATTTATATATATATATATATATATATATATATATATATATATATATATATATATATATATATAATTTCCTTTTTAATAAAAACCTGTTTTTCTGATGTTTTTCCAAGATGGAGTCATAGTAAATGCTAACATTTTTTTAATCACACTTGCATGTTATTCGCGTATAAAACTAACCACTTATTTTTCACAATACAATTAATTTATTTGCATAGATTTCGCAAAAGAATACATTTTTGGAACATTTTCATTCAAACCTTAAAAATCCTTGCTATTATTATTATTATTATTAATAATTTGCTTTATGGTCGATGTTTCCATCTAAATTACTTGATTATAGAAAGAATTTTTTTCATGAAATTTTTGCAAAAATTTATATTTGCTAATTCTGGTTGCAGAATCGTATTTAGCAACCTCAAAACCTTAACTATATGAATTTTGGTTTAAATACTAATATATTACACGTCTTATTTGTTCAATTATATTGGCACGACCAGAGCCGCCATATACGCCTCCCCATAGTGCGGCAATCTAACTAATCGGTGTACTTCAAAAGATATGATCTAACGTGACTTCTCGCAAGATGTTTTCAATATTCTTGACATTTGTGTAGGCTATAATAAGGATTATTTGGAAAAAAATAAATAGGCTATTAGTACGACAAAATTATTTAGTTACGCGTCTATATGGGTAAGTTATTTAAAGCGAATTACTGTGTCTAAAGGTATAATTTCTTTTTAAATCTTAAGTAAACTTTTCTCGATGAAATCAACGAACTTTTTATGCAAATTCTTAAACTTGATGGCTTCAAAATTAAACAAGGCTAAAAAGTGAAAATTTAAATTATTAATGCATTTCGTAAATTTAGTCATTAGTCAAAGTTTTATTTAAGCAGAATTTCAATTATGCAAATATTTTCTAAATAGCCGATGGCAGCTGGCACTCCAGCTTCCAGATTTTTTGCTTTCGTAGTTTTGAATCTATTCTTCTATTATAAGTTCTCTGCGTTTAAGGACCATTAAACACTCGAAAATTTGAATACTCTCGCGCAATTTTTGGAAAGAAACAGCGCCTCAAGTTTTTTTTGATAAAAACTATTGTCTAGATATACTTAAAACATATTTTAAAAGAATAAAAATCGAAAATCTGATGTAAAATTAATCTAGTTTTGTAATAATTAAAGTTTTTATACAATACTCAAATTAAAAGCTCTGACGGAATAAACAATTATTAGTTCGTGCAGTATATCATTTGCCGGTTGCCTCGATGCCACTGATCGATTGGTCATAAACTTCAACAAACCCTCAGGCACGAACTGTATCTGGTGTGTATCTAGTAGCACGGTGAGCTTATTTTGAGTTAATTTTTAGGTCTTCTAAGGCAAGTTATGAACTATATATATATATATATATATATATATATATATATATATATATATATATATATATATATATATATATTATATATATATATATATGTATATATATATATATATATATATATATATATATATATATATATATATATATATATATATATATACATATATATATATATATATATATATATATATATATATATAAATCTTTATGAATCAGGAATAAATATCAACAACAGAAATTTTCATTTTCTCGTTCTTATTGCTGAAATACATTGGATAAAACCGAAATATATCTAAAATAAAATTGATTAAATCTTACAATTTTTGGTATGCTAAAATAGAAATTAACCTTATGTTTTTAATAATAGTTCGTTTTAGAGATACGTGACGTCATGTCTCCCTATATATTACCCCAAGAATGTACGTTGTATATTTGTATTATTATAACAACAGAGGGGCGCGACTTTGCCAAATATATGTTTTCCATAAGTTAAATTAATTTTGCACAACTTGACAATAATGCATGGAGAATCTCCAGGGATGATTCACCATTAAAATGAGGGAAATAGTCATTTAACTCCATGTACTGAACAGCCCTTGTATACAAACAAATGCCAGACTCCACTATTGCGAATAATATGAATTAAGAAGAAGAAGCTGTATTTGGGTATATAAGCAGCTACAAAGCGGAAGGATCATTCAGTGGAAGTTAGTGATGAGGTGCTTCAAGTCTGAGAAATTGGTTAAATAGTAAAAAACGATCTACGCGGTATGCTGTCCCAATGATCTGGAGAGAGCCTTCAAATCATGTTAATGATTGCTATTTTTGCATCATATCTCGTGTTGGGAAAGGCACAGGTATATTCAAGAAGAAAAAAATCGGTTATCAACTATCCAAATATACCATGTGCCATGAGGCCTGTACCTCATAGTGACGAACTTCCTATTCCAGAACCTCCAGAAACATTCGCTTACGAATCAGACAATAACAATACAATGATTTCTCAAGAAGAAGATATGCCATCAACATCAAGAAATCCTGATTTCAAACTCAGCACGTTATACCGCCCACTACTCAAAATAACCCAATCAGAATTAAACGATCTTGTGAGAGACTTATAATTTCCCCAAAATAAACCAGCGTTACTAAGATCAAGATTGCAGCAGTGGAACTTCTTAGAAGACGATGTTTCAGTATGTGGTTTTCATAAACGGCATAGAGGCCTAGCACCATTTTTTTAATATGAAAATAAACTTGGTTTTCTGCAATAACATTAGCGGTTTATTAGCTTAAATATAAATTATGAGCCAGAGGAATGGAAATTGTTTATAGAGAGTTCAACATTGAGTTCAAAAGCAGTACTATTGCATATGAGAAATATTTTACCGTATGGTTCTGCTGGATATGCAGTTCATATGAAAAAATCATATGACAATGTGAAGTATCTATTGACAAGTGTAAAATGCGATGAGTACCAATAGCAGATCTGTGGCGACTTAAGGGTGATTGCACTTTTACTTGGGTTGTAACTAGGCTACACCAAGTTTTTCTGTTTTTTTTTGTCAATTGGACAGTCGATCAAAGGCACTTCATTACAAAAGAAAAGACTGGCCTATTTGACAATCATTAGAGCCAGGTGAAAAGTATATACAACATATACCATTGGTAGACCCCAAAAAGGTTTTGTTGCCACCACTGCATATCAAATTGGGCCTAATGAAAAATTTTGTTAAAGCACTAAATACAGATAGACCAGCTTTTCAATATCTACGTGAGAAATTCCCAATACTAAGTGAAGCAAAAATGAAGAAAGATACTTTTGTTGGATCACAGATTCGAAATATTTCGAAAGACAAACATTTTGACAGTACTCTATCAGATATTAAAAAAATGTATGAGTAGTATAGAGGGCGGGGTACTGCGACAACCTGATGGCATCTATTCCTTTTCAGCCCTTACCATCCGAGCAAGTCCTGAAAATTCCTTAAAACTCCTGAAACAGCCAAAGAAATGTTGAAACCGTAACCAAATAGGCTTTATACCTTAAGAAGAGCTGAAAAGCGCCTATCCAAAACGGCCTTATTGCCGAAAAAAGATCGACAATAACATCATTAACCAAAGGCTATTGAATTGACCTTGAATCAAGAGCAAACGTTTTAGTTTGATATAAAATGATGCAATCGGTACAATAAATTTGCAAATCGGAGAGGGACATTGGGTGGAATAAAACAAATTTTAAATATTTGTAAACATTTATATTATTTTAAAAAAATACAAAATGTATATGCTACAATACTTTTTTGCATGTTTTATTGTTACGTTTTCTACAGGAGGTTAAATTACATTTTTATTCATCAGTGTTGTCATCATCATCATCGTCGTCTTGTTCTTCATCTGAAGTAATTTCTTCTTCTTTTCTTTGTCATTGTCATGGAAATAAACTTCTACATAGTTATTATTTTCATTTATATTAAAATAAAATATTTTATATAAACTTTCTCCTTTATAGGATGATAGTTTTTCAATTCTGACTACTTTGTAGTTTTCGAACCAAACCAGTTTATTTCTATAATTGTAACCCATGACAATATCACTGTTGAATTGCACTTTTTTCTTCAATATCAACTGATTTTGTAGATGGTAGAGGATGATCAGAAGGTATAAAAACATTGATTTTATTACAATTATATCATTTTATTCAAGAAAAAATGCCAGTACCAGACAGAGTAAAGTGTGCTAAATGTAAGGGTGAAACCGACTTATACAATCATAAATGTATGGTTTGTGAAGTACGTTAATATTTTAAAGAAATCCATGGTGCCGAACATTTACCATCGCGCTTTTTAAATAGCCAAGAAAATAGACGAAATGATCGTCAAAATGGACAGGGACCATCTACTTCAAGAAGATGATGATGAATTTTATATGTAACTGCTGTATCATATGATATAAAAACGTTGATTTTATTTAAAAAATGATCAGTTTAATCGGATTGCCAATACCAGTAAGATATAAATGCACTAAATGTATCAGAAAATCAAAAGTGCTTAGCTTGTGAGGTTCAAAAGCATTTTAAAAGGATAGACGGGGCCAAACATATATATCCACAGTACTTTGATGGGTCAGAGAAAAAAAGGAAATAAGAGAAATAATTATTAAAAGTTAAATTATTTTCATTAAATGTAAATTGATTTTCAAAAATAAAAGTCATATCAATATTAATAGAATCTTATTTATGTTTTTAAATCTTTTTCTTATCATATTTAGGATAAATTGTACCGTTTCTTGTGATGAGAAGCTGTCAAATTTCTTCTACTTCGGATTCTGGGTGCGTATCTTCTTCTTTTTCATAGCAAAAAACATAAAAAACATAATATTTCATAAATTGGCATTTCCAAATTTTTTTTTAATTAAAACAATGACAATCGCGTTACCTTTTATAATTCTATAACCTTCCAATTATGAAATGTTATGTTTATTTACTGGTCGTCGATCGTGCAAGTTCACTAAGTCAGCAAGGTTGACTTGATGAAAAATAACAAAACATGATAAAAAGGACGGATATACTAGAGGATAGGGTTCAATCGATTCAATCAGTTCAATTAGTTGTCAGTCATAAGGATCAGTGGATACGATGCATAGCAGACAGTCTATTGTGAAGTAATTAATTGCCCAGAAAAAAAAGTCCAGTGCAGGTCGATAAATAGCAGAACCCTAATGACAACTCTCGTGAAGAATGCCAAGATGGATATAATCTTAATGTAAGGTAAAGAGTTAATTATAATGATGTACAGTCTAAAATGGTTAATGACGCTTATTTTGAATAAACAATTTTTTTATATATAATCCAAAGTTAAAGAGTTCATTTAGAGTGTAATCTCTGAAGATCAAATCCCCAAATGCTATGTACCTAGTCACACCGATAAAACTAGGCGTGACAATACATTTTAATATCAAACTTTTCTTCTTCTTCTTCTTATTTTTCTCCTTTTTATCATTTCTTTTCTCCATTATCACTATCTTTTTCTTCTTCTTCTCTTTTTCAGTTTTTTTGTTCTCTTCTCTTTCTCCTCCTTCAGAGTAAAAGAAATTTAATTAAGTAAATTTACATTTTAAAATTTCGAATTTTAAAAGTTATATCTCCACGGTAAAGTATTAGTGAAAGAACAATTTATGTATCGCTTATCATTTCCCGGGTCTATAACAAATTTCTCTTGTTGGACTGTAAAAACCTTATGTTTCATGGAAACTATCTGATTGTGAATTATGTATGATAATGAAATAGTGCATTGTAATAATCTTCCAAAGTTATATCTTTTATGATTGATTTACTGATACTCTTGTTATTCCAAAATTTTACATGAAACTATTTCACGTTGAGCATGTTCAAGGTTCATATATTTTTCTTTAATTTTCTATCTTTTTTCAGCTTCGTTCGGTAAAACTTTAATAATGTATAATTTTGAACGTAAACCGACAAATTCGGTCAAAATAGTCCCGCTATTTTCATCGTTCATTATCCCCAAGAATTTTTTACTTTTTATTGGGGTATTATATACTATTAGGAGGATAGTCTGATATATCAAATTTGCCTATGTTATTTTAATGAAAGTATAAATGTTATCAGTTTTAAAGTAACTATTTTTTTCCTTGTATTATAACTTGACATTGGGGCTAAATTTTGGTAATATGAAATCGTAATGAAAATTGTATAAAAATGTTTTTGAAATATACAAAATGCACATATCCAAATAAATAGGTTTATTAAATTTTAATTTCAATAATAATCATATTTTCATCGAATATTTCACAATCCGAAATTGGGTTGTGCTATATTATAATTTGCACCATATTTTCCAGACTATTTGGTAACAGTTTGAACGTCTTTGTTTTTTTTCTAATATTTTCTAAGGTTTTCCGGAAGCAGGTATTAACCATTGATTTAGGATTGTTTTTTCCAAAATCATTAGTTGTTGCCTGGTGTAATTTTATGTTAAAATCTATGTATTTTTTAACCAAGCTGATTGTTTAAATTGTAAACATCTATTTATTTTGGTAACTTTTAAACCAAACTTGGAATATTCGATTCTGAATTAGGTGGTAACAAATGTTCCGGTCACAATGGTAGATCTTTATGAGCCTCAAAGAGTTCTTGGGGGTAATGAAGACGAACCTCGAGAATATACCCATGCGTGTTATTTGAATTAAGGTTTAGTAGATAATTTTGAAAAGCAGCTTCATCATTGGAATTTTTTAATTCCAACCATTTAAATTCACTTATGGATAAAGCAAAACTCATTGCCATTCCATACAGATTATTAACATCAAAATATACGAGGTATGATTCTGGAATTTCAGGGTTATATCGTTATCTATGTATCCAGTGTTGGCTTTAGCATAACGAACGGACCACTGACAAATCCCCCCCCCTGATTCCACCTTCAATAAAATAAATCATGTTAATGTCATCCAACAGTTCCAATTCTAGGCCAGTTATTTTTAACACAGCATCAAATGCAAGTCATGGAGTAGTATAATAATGAAAACTGTCCAACTCCTAATGCTTAAGGGATGTTTTTCAAAAGCTTTTAAAGATACCTGTTAAAAGGATTACATCGGTTTTTAGATATAATTCTGCATATTTCTGTAGTGTTTTTACTAAAAATGTATGCCAAACGTTACAGGCATGTTTATAATCCTCTTCAGAAATATTTTGATTGTTGATTTTGCTATAAAACTTTTCCAAAGTTGGTAAAGATTTGTCGTTTAGTTTTTCCCAACAATGAAGATATTCATAGATGAAGATTCCTTTACGCGTTACCAATTTAAACTTTTCGTCATCGTTAAAAAATTTTCTACAAACTGTTTTTTGCGAATCATTTAAGTAGGATGCCAATTTATCTAGACTACTATAATAAACCATAAATCTTAAAGAATCCAGAAAACGAAACTGAATTTTGGAGTTGTTAAGGGGAAGTAAAAATATTGAACTTTTAATTTCAGTACACAAAGGTTTAATCCAAAAGTTACTATCGTAGCCCAATAAGTTGTGAAATACTACAGGAACAACATGAGAAATTGTATATTACAATAATTATGAGCTGCTCCACGGTATTTTCCTGTTAATAATTTCGTATTTTGGTATCATTGAAACAGAATGGTTTTGCACACAAGTAACATTTCTCCTAGTAATAGAAGCTATATTTTTCTTGAATAGTTAGCGATTGCATCGAAACAAGATTTCGCAGAATATTATTGTTATTGTGGGTAATTTTGAAAGCTGTTGAACAAAACAAATTTCACAATTTTTTCCAGTGAACATGTCAAATTTAGAAAGCGTGTTATCATATGAACATTTTAGATAGAATGCAATGCTAAAAACTTCATGTCTTTGCACCCTTCGTAATTTTCCTGTAGTAGTAGTAGTACTAGACAAGTTATTACTGGTATGGCTTTCGACATCTGCGTATATTACAAATGAGATTATTTTGATTTTTTATATTGGTAAATTTGGGAATTTTGTCTTCATGGAAAATAATTTTAGAGCTATTAAGAATTTTACAATGCACCAAATGTCTATATAAGATGGATTCAGTCTTAAAATAGTTAAGACATCTCTCGCAAAAGCAATTACAGTTTTTCAAATTTCCCACCTGATTATTTACCAAGCGAGATAAGTTTTTAATGTACTTAAAATGAAATTATGCTTTTTTTTAGGTTATCATCATTATCGTCTTTTAAGTTGATATAATAATCACAATATATAATAAGTAAATTGATCCGCGGTACAAAGTCAGTTTTATTTAAAATTAATTGAACGATTTCTTTATTACTATTATTATCAAAAATTGTGAAAATGTTAATTTCTAAATTATTCATTTTTTCAAAATTTGGAATACCTTTAAGGGAATGGGATATTTTATAGCATCAAATTTTAAAATTTTTCTTACATCGGGGTATGATAAAATGCAGTTAGGATTTTTATCAAGAGGAGCTGGGTATACACCTGCTGTAACAGTATAAAGAACACAACATTCGTCAATATTTTTAATATTTAAGACACTTTTAGTTTTTTGAATGAAATCAGGTGAAGGAATATAGGTAGAAATTCCACCTCTAAGGGGATGGTAAGAGTTAATGTTTACTTTGAAGTATAATATTTGATATAAACTCCAACCAGAGTCTCGTTCTTGACACTCCTCAGTTTAATGTGAATTTTAGGAATTATATTTTCTTTATACCATGAAAGCAAATTAGTTGTTTGATCAATGCACTCATTTTTACTTGAAAAAAATTTAAATGCAGTCTCATTAGTTTGAGGTTTTATAAATAGACTAACAAAAGAAGCATTTACTTTTAACAATGATTTAAAAAAAATTTTATAATATTTATTGAAAATCTCTAAAATATTTCCCTAAAAATTCTATATATTCTATATATATATATATATATATATATATATATATATATATATATATATATATATATATATATATATATATATCTATATATATATATATATATATATATATATATATATATATATATATATATATTTGAAATAAGTCCGACTTTTATTCTTCCAGTGAAACAAGAATCAATGTCTTGCCAAAGTAAATTTTTATTTTTCTTATTTTTGACACTAGTTGCTTTAATTCGAAAATTAATTAAGTAATTTTTCAAAATGATTAAATTAGGTTCAATCCTTGAGAATTTTTTTACACATTTTTTGTTCTTAGATTTGATAGCTTCTTTTAAGTTTAAAATATTTTTTTATATGTTTTATAAATCTAAAATACCCTCCTTTGTATTAATTATTCTACTAACTTGTTCAATTTTTTTATCGCTTCCGTTGAGATGTTATCAAGAAACTTGCTTTTGTTGCCCTGTTGATGTTATTGTAGGGCTAGGAAACATGTTTCTTTCCGACACAGATCAAAGAAAAAAAATTTTAAAAATACCAATTTTTTAAGATAATAAATTAAGTTATAGCCCAAACGGTTACCTTTCCATCAACATTCAATTTCCACATATACACCACCTGTTTTACCCTAGGGGTAAAGTATATTAATAGCAAGTGTAGTATTATTGTTGTATGAGGCGTGAAACTAATTGAAAAAAAAATAGCTCTAAAGGTTACCTTTCCGCCAACAATCAATTTCCACACATACTCCACCTACTTTACCTTAGGGGTAAAGTATATTAGTAGCAAGTGTGGTTTTGTTGTTGCATGAAGCGCGAATGTAATATTTTCTTCACTTCACTTTACTTCTAAAACATATAAATAATAAAAAACTTATCATTGATTCTAGTTGGTCTTCTTCTTAAGTGGCTGCTGTTGCTATTGATGTTGTACTGTATGCTCGACTAAGCAAATCGAGTACTTTTATATGTTTATTGAAAAAGAAAAATGCAAACGTTACAACTTAATGTGAAACAGGTGTAACAGATAAATTTTATCAGGAAAAAAATGCTCAATCAAACATGCATGTAATACGTGATGCTAGAATTGTAGGTACAGCAAAAATTTTCAGATTCACGTGTTACTATGCATATTTAATGCTATTTCAATTTTAGGAAATTTTCATTTTATCAAACATGACATCAGGTATTTTTTTAATATGTTTAAATACGAATAGAAATTCGCTTAGTAGCATATTCAATCGACAACACAACAACGACAACAAGCAAATCATTAAGTGTTTTAAAAGTAGTTTCAAAGAAGAAGAAAGAGACAAAAAATGGCAAGCAATCCATTAGTCGTAACCTCAAATCATGGTGTTGTCAGAAGATCCTCTTAATTTACCAATAAAATGTTTGGTAGTTCTGGTGAGTTTATTCTACCTTTGATTCTAAGGAACGTCTCCAAATTTTCCAATCAACTTTCAACAAATGTCAAAAAAATTAAATTTTTTGATCTAACTAATAATAATAATAATAACAATAAGTTTGATTTTCTTAAAAGATTGTTATCAGTCGGGGTAACAAGGTCACTATTTGCTCACATCTAACTCTTTTGGGTCTGCCAGAAAATGTCTTTTGGTAAACTGCGCACTTTGGAAATTTTTTTTTTTTTGATTTCATAAAATTTAGGTCTGGAGAATTTGAAATAGACTATTTTTAAGTGATTTTGGGCCTCACTTTACCTATATATGTAGTGTAAAAAGGATACTATTATTTTAAACGCAACATTTATGAAGAAAAGACTATCTTTTAACTTTAACAAATAAAATTTCCGATAAAATATTTATTTATTTCTTTTTTGGTTTCCAGATAGGGCCTTACGGAAACTAAAGCAAAAAGGAATATGGTATTTATTAACCTTAACTATACAACAACAGCCAAATCGTTGAAGTAAAAATTTGCAGCTAGACAATGATGAAGAGTTCCATATATTGTAACAAGTAGTAAGGTGGTACAAATTTAACTTTATAGCTGGCAATTCATCAGTGGAAGCAGGGCCAATAAAAAAAATTACCGTGTCTCTACTATCCACAGTATCTACCAGCAGCTGTAACCGTTGGGGGGAGGATGATGATGACAATGAAGATGAGGACCCCACCACCACTATCTCGTTTGCAGTTACCAAAGGTGTGTGAAAACGAGGCGAAATAACAATATTTAAAAAATAAGTTGGTACATTAATAAATAAATAAATAAAAAAGTACAAGTATTTTTTTTCAGTTTTTTTTATTTATTTAAAGCAATACACCATAAACCAGTAATATAAATTATAATTATTTTCTAAAGCAAAATTTACATTATTATTATAATCATGTATATGACAGTGGTGTGATTTAAATATTTCTTTCATTTTAGCAAATATTTTATATTTAGGATCATTTGTAACATTAATTATGAGATTTGAACCATTTAGGTATTTCTGCCACCAGTTTATCTTTTCTTTACCTTTCACCATAACTGTCATATTTGTGGAACCAATATAAATATTTAAAAACGCAGACATTTCTTCTGGTTTAAGTTTGGCATTGTTTTCTATTCCATGTATATTATTAATGATATAATTGATAAATGCAATGCAAAAATATTGTAACCTATTACCTACCGACCTCGATGTCAGACTGAAAAACATCGCCAGTCGAACGAAATTTATAGATCAGCGGATTAGTGTGAAATTTTTTTAAAATCAAAATTTCAGTAAGAAATAAAAAATTCTATCTACCGTATTTTTTTCTATGTTGGCAGTTCTTTTAGACGAACTTTAATTGTTATCAATACATGTTCGTTCAGATTATTAAAATTTATTATATCTCTTTCATTATTGTATCTAGTTTTCTTTAGTAAGGCATCACGCATAAATACACCACGAAATTTAGGAATACAAAATTATTTGGCATACATAACCAAATTAATATTGGTTAATGATCTATTTGGTAAATTTATTAAGATATTTTTGGTTGTAGTGGTGGTGAGTATAATAAACATCCAACCTCTTTTTATATGGTTTTAAAAATAAACCTTTAGCTAAGGCGATGTTTTCCATAGAACAGTTATGAAGTTGTGATTCCTCCAATTGTTTTCGAGCAGCTCATGCATCAATGATGGCTTTTGCCTAATGCAGAAAATGCAGCAAATTTTCGTATAAGAGGTAAAATGCCACCAACTTTGGGTATTTAAATGACACGAAGAAGATTGAAATTTAGTTGTTTGAATTATTTTTTAATTTGTTTTACTGCATTCAAAGCTCCTAAAATAGCATTTCCCAAATTATTAGGTATAGTTTTTAAAATATGCTGCTTAATTTGTTTTAACATTTTTTCAAATTAAACTTTTTTTACCAGCACTTTTTCGTTGTCCTTTTTGCCGTTGTTGTTGTGTTTATTTTCTTTTATTTTTCGTTGCTTTGGTTTTTGCTTACGTTTTGGTTCTAGCCATTTTGACAATTTGAAAGCTACTATACCAATCGTCTTTTTTCTATACTTATAGTTTCAACATCAGCATCATAATCAACCATCTTACGTTTCTTATTGTTCTCATTCTTTAATGATGATTATGTTGTGGTGAATAATGTACTGGTTCATTTAAATTCAGTTTTATTATCTTGTTTTGGCTATTTCATCAATATTTTTAGTATTTTGTTTCTTTTTTGCTTTAAGTCTAATTGGTTTTGATAATGGTATCAATTTTCACTGGTTCTTCGTCTTCTTTGTGTTTTTTCTCACTTTTTTTTTGTAAAATGATTATGAGCTCAAGGGATTTTTTTCTTGATATTTTTGGTATGATTTTTAGTATTGTTTTTAGTTTTTACCAACGATGATGATGATGATTGATTTCCTTTGAATTCTTCAATACTTTTTTGAATATCATTTAATAAGTTCTGTGAAGTATATTTTGCTTTTTCCAATGTTGTAAGACACTTTTTAATACTTTATTGTTGCTGCTGCTGTTGTACACCCATTTCAAGTTTTACTTTTGCCTTCATTATACCAGCGATTCCGAACGCACTCAATCTTTCCCCTGTGGAAGCGTATTTCGATCTGAACCATTTCATTGCATTTTTAGTTAATATATTGTCATTTTCTTTATTTTGAGAACATGCAATGTCATAAGCACGACAACTTTCATCTAATTGATTCACTTCACGGTCATAACGTGATAAACGAATCTGAAGTTTTGTACCCGGTCCACAAAAATTGTAACCGGGCAAATGTAATTCAAATGATAATTTATTCATCATATTGTTTACAAATCCTGAACCTGCATAAAATTTCATGTTGATAATTAATCAACAACTGACTATAAATGATATGTAATACGCAAATTTAAACCATTTCTGTTGGAGTTCTTTTCTAAGTTATCTATATACGTATTGAAATTATGAAAATTCTGAAACAAAAAGTCAGTTTACCTATTGAGAACGCAGAGAAGTTCAAACCACAAAATTCCTACAGAAAATATGGAATTTTATTTCTTTTTACAATACGATGTATTATTGTTGGTCAATCAAACTGTGGAGAAACTAATGTTATGATCTTGCTGATAAAATATGAAAATGGATTGAAATTTGAAAATGTTTATGTGTATTCACGTTCGCTGTACCAACCAAAATATTTATATTTAAATAAATTACTGACTCCTATAAAAGGAATACATTATTATTCATTTAGCTCTGGTGAGAATATTGTGCATCCATTTGAGGCAAAACCCAATTCCATATTTATTTTTGCTGATTTGGCATCTGATAATCAAGATATTATTCGAGATTATTTTAGTATGGGTAGACACAATAACATTGACTTGTTTTACTTGTGTCAAATGTATGCAAAGATTCCTAAACATCTAATACGAGATAATGCCAATGTACTTGTGCTCTTTAAACAAGATGATTTAAATTTAAAATATGTTTTTAATTACCACGTGGTTTCAGATATTTTAAAAAAAAATGGGCTCGTATTGTTAGAAGAAATCATATGAATTTTTAACTATTTTTTAAGATTACGATCTCAACATCAGACGTTATCGATTGCGATGTGATCATCTTATAAGAGCGAGATATCTCTAAAATTGCTTAGTCAGGAGCCATACTCTATTATAAACAGATTGTCGTATTTTCAACCTAATTAAACCTGTTTGCAACTTGATTAAACCTGTATACAACCAGATCAGATCTGTTCCAAACGGATTAAAAGCTGTTTATAAGGCATTTAAAAGCTGAGTAAAAGCTGATCAAACCCTGTTGACAAAGCAAATTAAAAATATGAAATCTAGTAAAAGAGAATTGAAAAAAATTTAATTTGTAGACGGAAAGACGTTAAAAATAAACTACACCTATTAAAATGTAGTGAAATTGTACAGAAACAAGTATTTTTACCAATAGCCAAACGTTTACAAAATATTCAAAATGAATTAAGCACAAAAGCTACAGTTGCACACCACCAAAAACTAAAGAACAACCTGAAATAAAAACTGACAAAACATCTTTATAATATCCTTTTCTAGTTGAAGATGAAAATGATGATGGAGATAGGACACTAGATTGAATTAAGGAAAGTAATGATGATGATGATGATGATAAAAACGAAAGTGAAAGTAATTTACCTTTTTTTCAACAACAACAACTAAAAGACAAATCTTTAACAAATCTTTTAAAACAATATGATCCATTACCTAGAAAATATATCTACTATTTGCATCATGATTCTCAAAACAAGTTTGATCACAAATATGGTGTTTGATTTAACGTTGACACTGAAAAATTTCACATTGGTGATTCTAATCTGAATATTGATGGTACAGATATTATAAGGAAAAACAAACGCTACAAAGAGAGGCATGGTCTCTATCAACTACTATTTAAAAAACACCCTACAAATTTCTCCATAGATGATGAAAAACTATAGACAAATTATATTTAAAACAAATGAATATCTTCGTACTACCAGTTCAATCAACAAGTTGATGGCAGTAGATCAATAAAACACAAAATGATTATAGCACCTTACATAACGGGAGACGGTTTACACATGAATATTACTAATAATCCCACATATTATGTACACTGGGATAATCCTAATAAACTAGTTAATAGATTACCTTTAGTGCTATCGACTCAACAAGCTGGACATACAGGACATCACAACGACATTAATTCCATAGTAGAGGAACTAAGAGGAGCTCAAATTATTGAGTAAAAAAAAATAATGAATAAATTTCTTACAGATACAAAGCGGCAACTTTTTGCAGAAATTCCTAAGCCAGCAAGAATCATTTTAAAGGGCGAAATAATATAATAATAATAATTATTAAATCTCTAGATGATCTATTTCAAGCAGATTTATTTGAAATGATTCCTTATGCTAAAACAAACAATGGATATAAATACATAATTAATGTTATTTATTGTTTTTCAAAGTTTGTATGGGCTTTCCCGTTAAAAACAAATCAGCTATGGAAGTATGCAGAAACTTGGAAAAGGTTTTTAAAATACAAAATATACAAAACATTCAAGCAGACATGGGTAAAGAATTTAACAACAAAGTATTTGAAAAACTCACAAAAAATACAATATTAACCATTATAGTGTATTCCGTGAAAAAGGCATCCATAGTGAAGAAGTAAATAGGACATCAATGTGGAAGGAATTTAATATACAAGGAAACTACAAATGGATTCATTTACTTCGTAAAATTGTTTATAAATATAATCACACAAAACACAGAACCATTAAAATAAAAACCAGCAGATGTTACTACCAAAAATGAATAATTTTTAATTCAAACTGTTTACAACAGAATAAAAATGAGTGATTTCAAGACTAAACTTAAAGTTGGTTGTTAAGAGGTATATTTGATAAAAAATACAATATTAATTGGTCTCCTGAGGTACTTATTATACGCAAAGTTCAATTAACAAGCCCAATCACTTATCTCTTGAAGGTTATGCAAAATAAAAACGTACTTGAGGCATTTTGCAAAGTGCAATTACAAAAAACTCACAGTCATAATGTATATTTAATTTAAAAAATTATGAAAAGACATAAAGACCAAGTATTTGTTAAATAGTTTGGGTTCATTGATAAACACAATAGTTGGATTAAGAAAAAAAACATTTTATAAAAACCCACTTTTTGCATAATACATATTTAGTAAACCACTCAACGGGAAATATATCTTTAGCATATTTTTTTGCTCATAATTTTACCACTTGATAGTGTTATTTTTGCTGAAAATAACACCTTAAACACAAACAATAAAACTGAATAATGTGAATACTTACAAGATCACTATGACGTTCTGTATAATACAAGTATAAATCTATACCTACTATGTTCAAAAGAACTTGATAACTATTATTTATATGAAGCTGAATCAAATCTCAACGAATTATATAAAAAGAATATTTAAGAATGTGAAAACAAAGCAGCTAGTCTATCATATACCACGAATTACACCAATATTTTCAACCTTTCAAGAAAAAACGTTGAACTGGAAGCAACTTTACTTCTTGAAATGAAAAAAAAAACGATGTATGTGAAACCAAAAAATTACAGCCTACGCTTTACTCCGAGAAACCAAACAATAAATGCAAAAAATAATATTAGTTATTTTCTACTGGATATTAATAAATTAAATCTATTGTTGGCTCAGTGCAATGACAATTTTATACAAAGCTTAAGGCATCAAAATAAACTCTTTGATAATCTCAATGCTTGTTTGGAAAGAGAAGAGTTACTTCTAGACCAGAAGAATTGATATATTGTCAAGCTAACCTCCTGTAGAAAATTTAACAATAAAACATGAAAAAAGTATTACAGCATGTATATTTTGTATTTTTTTTTAAATAATATTAATATTTATAAATATATAAAATTTGTTTTCTTCCACCCAATATTCCCCTACGATTTGAAAATTTCTTTTATCGATTGTACCATTTTACATCTTCTTCGGCAATAAGGCCGTTTTGAATAGGCGCTTTTCAGCTCTTATTAATTTATAAGGCTTTTTGGTTACGGTTTCAGCATTTCTTTGGCTATTTCAAAAGTGTTTCAGAATTATCAGGACTTCGGATAAAAAGGACTAAAAAGAGACAGATGTCATCAAGGTGTCACAGTACCCCGTTCTTTATACTACTTGCTCGGAATGACTTTCGCCTTATAGCCACTAATTTTTTCAGAAATAAAAAAGCTGACAATTATATTACTCTTGTTGGGAATATGCTGTCATCGTATCAAAAAATTGGTTGCAATATGACTCTAAAGATCCATTTCCTACACTCACATCTGGGCATTTGGCCTAACAATTGCGGAGCTGTAACTGATGAGCACGGCGCATGCTTCCATCAAGATATATCAACAATGGAGAAAAGGTACCAGAGAAAGTGGAATGCTTCCGTGCTTGCCAACTGCTGTTGGACTCTTGTTAGATTCTCCAGAAACAACTCACAAAAGGACAGCAAAAAGATAGGATATTTAGTGTCTCTACAAGTGTAAAAGTATGTATTTTGTTAAAAAGAAAATAAGAAAAAACTTGTTCTTGAAAATTGCAACTAAATTTTTAATTTCATTATTATTTTTGTGTTCAGCTTTTCATACTAGATACAAAAAATAAACTTAAATTTGTTGCGTAGGTAAATTTTGTGTAGCTATTTTCAAATTAAAAAAAAATACAAAATTAAAAATAAAATTATTTAGACACGATTAATTGAGATTTGAATCATAAATCGAAAAAAACAAATTTTTCCGTTTATCGTCCTTTTGTTTTTTAAAGCATTTTCGGGGCAATATAAATACCAGTGCATTTCCACAATGATATTAAGCAGACGATATAATACACTAAATAAAAACACACCATATTGGCCGCTACGAAAAATGGAACTTTACCGTTAATACATTTTAATTCATGTGTGTTATCGTCTGCTAAATGTTATTGTGGAAGAGTGCTGGTATTTATATTCTTACATTTGATTTTCATTTAAACTCCAGAAAACTGCTTTTCCGCCAGCCTGGAAAATATTTTAAAATAAAGTGAAACATGGGCAAAGGGGAAAATTATTTTTCTTCGATTCATTATCCAAATCCCAACTAATGTTGGCTGAATAAATATCACTGTGGCTGACAAATTTCTTTTAAAAATAGCACAGTATCTTTTAGTTAGTATTAAGTTTTAAAAATTATATTTAAAAAGGATTTTTATGTTCTAACCTCAGATTTGTTTCTCAATGTATTAGCATTTTTTCTCCATATGTGAATTCGAAAGCTAAATTACTTTTCCTAATATCAGATATTTTTCGTAGCGGATAAATGTACTAATAGGGTAATTTACAATGTTCCTTTCTATGAGAGACTTAGTATGTATATCAATCATAGACAATCGATTTGAGAAGTTTGGGAGCAATTCACGTAGTAATTTTTTCTAATATCTCTATGAAAATATGTTATTAAAATAATATGATTTTTTTTTTAATTTATTTAAAATTAACAAGAAATTAGTTAAAGATGAAAAGATGAAAAGATTAAAATCGAAGAAGTTTTTTTTTTTATTTTTTGACTGAAAGGGTTCAATTAAAATTAATAATTTTATTGTTCTTGCAGAAATATTTGTTGAACATATGTAACAAATATTTTCGACTTAAAAAACGGGATTCGAAACAACGCAAAATGTTTACTCATCATTAATTTTCAAAATCCGTGTTTATTTTATTATTCCTATTTTATATATATATATATATATATATATATATATATATATATATATATATATATATATATATATATATATTTCTTCTGACAAGCGGATTGAAAATCGGTGTATATATATATATATATATATATATATATATATATATATATATATATATATATATATACACCGATTTTTACAAAAATTATAGCATGGAAGAGAAGGCTAACTAGGAGTGACCTTGAAAATCACTTTGACATTGTCCTTCAAGTTTATTAGAAGGTCAACTTCAAAATTTTAAATAGAATTTCCCAATGTCGACTCTGGAAATGAAAAGTACGGAATATTTTATCATTGGATATCATCCTGACCTTAAGGTGAATTAATGTCATTTCAAGGTTAAAACAAAAAATCGCAGTATTTCGTGAACTATTTCGTACAAAAGTTTTTGGGTGGCACGGGGGCTAAACGATGATGACCTAGAAAATAACCTTGACATTGACCTTCAAAGTCATTTGGTGTGGAATAGTTGACGAAAAGCTTGTATGTCCATCCTTTCTTGAATGTAATTTGAACGCCGCACGATATTGTGATATTTTTGAAAATCAACTTCCATCTTTGCTTGAAGACGTAGCCCTAAATGTAAGAGAACAAATGTAGTTTCAACACGATGGATGTCCAGCGCATTATTCCCATTTAGCTTGTCAAGTGTTGGATAGCGAATTAAATGGACGGTAGATTGGTAGAGGAGGTCCAGTAAATTGGCGCGCAAGATCATTAGACCTCACATCACCAGATTTTTATATATGGCGGTTATTTGAAGAGCAAAGTTTATAACGACGTGCCAACAACTCGTGAAAACATGAAATAGCGAATTAGAGATGTCTGCGCCAAAATAGCACCTAAATTAGCCCGCAGTTGTATGCAATCTTTTGAAGTACGGGTAAACAAATGTATGTATATGTAAGTTCAAGGTAAGCATTTTGAGCACTTACTGAAATAAATTCGTATAAAACCTTTTAACATAATCATACAAAATGATGAGGGGCGAGAGGACTAATCGAAAACAAGCACCCCGATGGTGAAAGGTGAGGGGAGTCTCCGAAAACAAGCGCCCCGAAAGTGAAGGACCAGAGCACTCACTGAAAACAAGCAGCCCGTTGATGAAAGGCAAGGGAACTCACCGAAAACAAGCACCCCGATGGTATGAGGTGAGGGGACTTACCGAAAATAAGCACTCCAAAGAGAAAAAACCACTACGTTCACGTCATTGTAGTGCTAAAAGTAGTTAATCATGCATATAGTAGTACTAACTGCCGTTTTTGCTAACAATTCTGAACGAATGAATTTGTTCAAATAGCCCTGAAGATCAAGATCGAGGTAATGTTATAGCAACTTTCCAATCTTACAACTATAGACCGAAATATTTTATAAATAATGACGTTGAAAATCTTCTTTTTACCTTAAAATGATCTTGATATTAGACCTCAAACTTGATGTCAAGGTCATATCTAATGAAAAAATTGCTGTGAAATCGATCGGTCTCTCCATTTCCGGGGGTCAAATTAGGGGTTTTCTTTTCAAATTTGGAAATTGAGGTTCAAATGACCTTGAAGGTCAAGACCAAAGTTATTTTTAAGCTCACTACTCTTTTACGAAACATTTCACGAAATACTGCGAGCTCTTTGTTTTGACCTTGAAATGACCTTGATGTCTGACTTTTACCTTGAGATCAAGGTCATATCCGATAGTAAAATTTCCTGAGTCGAAATAAAATGGATCCTCAAATGACTTTGAAGGGCAAGGTCAAGGTCATTTTCAAGATCAGTGTTATTTAGCCCATCTGTCACCCTATAATTTTTATGTAAAGGATTTTTCGAAAAAATATAATTCCACCGAGATATTTCGTTGACTGAAGATAAATGACGCGTCCTGTATATATATATATATATATATATATATATATATATATATATATATATATATATATATATATAAATATATATATATATATATATATATATATATATATATATATATATATATATATATATATATATATATATATTTGTTAAAACGCGTCTTTCGGGTAGCGGATTTCCCAAGAAAGTTTCACGTCTACGACCATCATCGGCGACAAGACTCTTTAATAAGTTATTAACAGGTTGTACACCGAAGAAATCAAGAAATAGACGGGTTTTGTATTTCAGTGTATGTTTTATTAATATCGGCCAAGCGCTTTCGGTCTAACTTAGACCATCCTCAGGGCTCAGACCCTAAAAACAAGAGAATATGGTCAGCAAATAAGCTTACTCACTACTCACCAACCATACTCACTCGTCAAAGGGCACACTTTAACCCTGCCAGTATGAGAGCAGTCGCCAGCCGTAGCCTCCACACAGAACAAATTTTATACAATTAAAAAATTTTTAAAAAACTTTGTCACAAATTAAAATTAAAACCAAAATATTCAACATACTAGTACATTAACATTGTTAAAACAATAAACCTCTTTAATAAAAACCCAAAAGAGTGAGGTTATGCCACCCAGTCATAGCATAGTATATCTATAAAACTGTCCAAAAATTAAAATCTTATACAAGTATGTGTAAGCCTGAGTAGAGATTTCCTGTATTAGTTTTATTTCAATTTCTTGTCAATTGTATTTGAAATCAATAATTCATTGAGAATGAGCGAAAAGAGAAAAAAAGAGAAAAAAGGGCAGAAAGAAAGGGCAGTAAAAGTTTATTAATCTACAGCGTTACTGTTATCGGTCATTCTGTGATATATTTCGAACACTTGGTTTCAGTGGCGTGAAATGATTTCCATTTTTGTAAAAAAGTAACAAATTACACGAACATAGGCGTAGTTGAAATTTGTTGAAATGTGTTAACTATTAATATATTTTTTTATATATTTTAGAATGAAGTCTCTGAAACTGAAAAAGATGATCAAAATTATTATAAGATTACATCCCACACAATCACAGCTCCCAGATATTTAAATTTGTTTAATAATTTAAGAAAAAATTTTAAAATGGTGTTGCGGTCATTTACGTTGTTCATTCTTATATTGAGGCAATGATCGGGGTTTCTCTTTATCTCCCTGCATATTTCAAGATCCTCTCTGTAATCCAAGGTTTTAGAGTTATTACCCCTGGAGTGGTATAAGATTTTACTATTATGAGTTGGAGAGAAACTGTGTTTGGTAAAACTAATATGGCGACCAAACACAAAGGCCTGAGGTTTGTTAATATGTTCTCTAATTCGGACTGCTAATGGTCTAATAGTTTTTCCTATATAGGTCAAAGGGCAGTCTGGGCAAGAAAGTTGATAGACCCCACTTTTTTGTATATGAGATATCAATTGTTTATTATTGACCAGATGAGAACTGAGTTGATTTACACTCTTAAATGAAATCTTCACATTTTGAGTGTGGTTTGTTAGAGTCCGTGCTATTTTATTAGAGAAGTGACCTAAGTACGAGAGTGAGAAAAATTTTCCTTGCTGGTTAGAATTAGAAGGAATTATGTGGTCTGTTTGGGTGGGTTTTCGAAAGATTTTGAAACTGAGAGAATTATTGGTTTTTCTGATAGTTAAATCTAAAAAATTAAGTTTGTTTTCGGTGTCTATTTCTAAGGTAAATTTTAGAGCAGGATGTAGAGAATTAAGACTATTTAGAACATCAATAGCCTGCTGTTCATTGCCCAGAATAATTGTAAAACAGTCATCCATATAACGAAGCCAGTTAATTATCTTGCTCTCAGAAATCGATCTCGGAATTAATGCATTTTCCAAGTTATCCAGGAAGATGTCTGCTAAAAGAGGAGATAAAGGATTCCCCATTGCCAACCCCGAGGGTTGTTCGTAGTATTTGTTATTGAAAGCATAAAAGTCCTGAGATAAACAGAACTTAAGAACTTAATCTGTTGACAGCGAACAACATCTCTAGTGATGACCAACTTACTATAATGACCCTTCTTAAGTTCTGTGCAATCTTATAATAATTTTGATCATCTTTTTCAGTTTCAGAGACTTCATTCTAAAATATATTAAAAAATATATTAATAGTTAACACATTTCAACAAAATTCAACTACGCCTATGTTCGTGTAATTTGTTACTTTTTTACAAAAATGGAAATCATTTCACGCCACTGAACCCAAGTGTTCGAAATATATCACAGAATGACCGATAACAGTAACGCTGTAGATTAATAAACTTTTACTGCCCTTTCTTTCTGCCCTTTTTTCTCTTTTTTTCTCTTTTCGCTCATTGTCAATGAATTATTGATTTGAAATACAATTGACAAGAAATTGAAATAGAACTAATACAGGAAATCTCTACTCAGGCTTACACATACTTGTATATGATTTTAATTTTTGGACAGTTTTATTGATATACTATGCTATGACTGGGTGGCATAACCTCACTCTTTTGGGTTTTTATTAAAGAGGTTTATTGTTTTAACAATGTTAATGTACTAGTATGTTGAATGTTTTGGTTTTAATTTTAATTTGTGATAAAGTTTTTTAAAAATTTTTTAATTGTATAAAATTTGTTCCATGTGGAGGCTACGGCTGGCGACTGCTCTCATACTGGCAGGGGTAAGGTGTGCCCTTTGGCGAGTGAGTATGGTTGGTGAGTAGTGAGTAAGCTTATTTGCTGACCATATTCTCTTGTTTTTAGGGTCTGAGCCCTGAGGATGGTCTAAGTTAGACCGAAAGCGCTTGGCCGATATTAATAAAACATACACTGAAATACAAAACCCGTCTATTTCTTGAAGGCTCTGTAAAACTTTTAAGCAATTTTCCACGATTTGAAGTTTTTTGTTCGAGTATAATTGTGCGTCAGAGGAAGTGTGAATTGGAGATCTCGAGGCGTGCCACAATCCTCTGCTCTTACCCCCAATAGTTCTGGCGTTTGTAACGGAGAGATGCGAGCCAGAACTATTACCAAGCTTGCCACTATTAATTGCGGTCGAATTAAAAAGGTTAGTCAATTTCTTAGCTGGTACGAATTGAATTGAAGATTCATTTTGGGTGCTAATTTTCGTTTTTGTTATATGTCCAGTTTTGTCTGTCCTGTCTGGTGTGCACAGTTTTACGGCGACCGGTCTCCCGGCCGCAGAGGACCCTCCATTACCATCCGAGTGACTGGGATAGCCACTCGCCTCATTGGACACGGACTGAACCATATAAGGGTTGTACATATTTACAGAAAGAAGTACTTTTTAATTAGTTATCTTCATAAATTCCAGAAATTTATGATTAGATTATTAGGCAAGAAATTATTACACACGGGGGACTTCTTTAATTAAAGTTGTCAGTCTGATTTTTTAAAAGTTATGACTTAATAAAGTTGGAATTATTATTACAGTCTGAAAATAGTCTTTGGTCTCAGTCTGCTAACTGTTGAAGACAGATAGCTATGTTATTTAGGCCTTTGGTAATTTCTTTTTGTTATTTAATTAATTAAAAATCGAATCGACGTTGTTAAATTATCAGCGCTAATTAATAATATTCTTTAGTTTTTGATTAAACACCCTATAGTAATAATGATATTCGATATTGAGCTCTTGCGCAGTTAATGAGTGTCTTAAACCTAAAGATCAAGTGGTGTCCCACTGTCTTTAACAAATTAAAACTAATATTTACACAAATTGTTTTTACAAAAAATTTATAACATAATTGTGTAAGTTTTATAAATAACAAGAAGTTATCTAATTAACTTCGAAAGAAAATGTTAAAAGAATTTAACTTATTAAAAATAAATGTTTTTCTAAAGAGTTAATTTTCGACCCAATTATGAATTAATTTAGAAAATTAATTGAATATTTCAATTAAAGATTCAAAAATATAATTAGTTAATTGAAATTTCTACTCTAATTTTTTTTTACTTTAGAGTTTTTCAAAAAGATTTAAAAATACTCTTGACAAAATGGTGTGAGGCAAAATTAATAAATGCTGTCTCTGATTTTATAAAAGTTATTTGGGATACCAGGTACCATTAAAAAGGGTTAATTGAGATTTCTGTTTCAAATTATAATTTAAATAAAATTATAAGTGTTTTTTTTTCCTAAAACCAAAAGAAAAATTTAAAAAGAGTAAAATAAAACCGGATTCTAATTATTTTTAATAATTAAAACTATTTTGAACAAACAAATAAACTTAATTTCGGTTAATAGAAAATCAGTAGTTAGTTTTTGAAATAATTAAAAGTTATTTAATTATCAATTAATCCTCTTTTATCTTTTATTAATTAAAACAGAAACTTTAAGTTCCTTTACAAAATTATTATTATTAATAAAAGAAAATACGGTAACTAATTTGTTTAACTTATTAACAAAAAATCAAATAAGGTTATTATTAAAATATGATTACATTTATTAAAATGTTTTTACTAAGAACGGAATATTTTGGTCGATGCTGGGACAGCACGTGTTTTTTCAGCGGTTTCGTGAGTAGCTAGTAAAAATGCCTGAATACATTTGTTCCAGTTATTATGTTCTTCATTTACTTGTATTCTGTTTTAATTCTCCAGCGTTTTGTTAAATCTCTCAACCATTCCATCTGACTGTGGATGTAGGGGTGTTGTTCTAGTTTTGCGGATTTTCAGAAGCTTGCAAAGGTTCGACAAACCTCAGATTTAAAGTTTCTGCCTTGATCAAATTGTATTTCTCTTTGCGCCCCATATTGACAAATCCACTGCCAAACAATATTTTAGCAACCGTGGTGGCTTTTTGATTTGGTATCGCATAGACGTCTGGCAATTTGCTGAAGTAATCCATAGCTACCAAAATATAGAGATCCCCAGATTTACTAATAGGAAATGGTCCTGCTACATCTACTACAATTCAGAAAGCCCTTTTATATTGTACTGCTTCATTTTACCATGGTTCCGAATCTTTGGTCTTTTATTAGTCGTTTTTCATCAATCTGTTACATTTTTGCGGCTCCCCAGCCAAAAAAACCTTGAACTTTTTCAACCTTTAAGTGTCCAACACCTACACTATTATGTAAAGCTTGCAGTACTTCTGGAATCTTTTTGATGCGTAATATAGTCTGGTATTTGAAGTCTTTGCCGTCAGAATCCTTTTTAATAGATCATCGTGCATAATCAAGGAATCCCATAAAGCCTAGTAACATTTTACTTTTTGAGATTTTGATGAGATATCTTGAAAAGTGGGACAATTAGACTTATTATTATTTAATTTGATGATGATGTTAAGATGATGGATCCTCTTGTTCTTTGGAGATGGCTTTGGGATCCTAATTCAAAGAGCATTGTAATTGTGTCTTTCGGCAATAGACGTCGTCAGGATTATCTCGTTTTTCGTGTCGGTTACAGTGATTGCATTATTCTCAAAATGGTGTTCTTTACAAGGCGTCTATATTTTTGTGATTCAAGCCTTTTCTATGTTCAATTTTAAAATCATACTCTTGCAAGCATTCTAATCATCGTGCTATTTGACCTTCAGGATTTTTAAATTGCAAAATCCACTTTAGTGATGCGTGGTCTGTTCGCAGGAGAAATTTTTGGCCATATAGATATTTACGAAAGTGTTCCAATGTCTTTATAATGGCGAATAGTTCTTTTCTTTTTAACAGTATTCTCCTTGGAGCGTGTATAATTGGAGTTGCTTCACCAATATTTATTCTATGCTCTACTATATTGGTCCTTCCCAAGTCGGTATCAGATAAAAAGAGAAAACATCCTCATTTCTTCTTAAAAGATCTTCTAATCTAGCCATCTGAACTCCATCCAATAGAGGTGTTGATGTACTAACTAGATCTTCTACTATAAATTCTGAACTTGGCGGTAACATCGCATGTTCAATAAATACAGCTTCCTGGATCGACACTTCACTACTTTTCGATAGATTCATAAAAATTTCTTCATTTCTAGCTCATTGAGGAAGATCAAGGACAAACTTCTGGTGTTCCATGATATTTACACCTAGTATTACTTCATCCAAAATATCAGCAACAATAACTACATGTTTAAAAATTGTGCTTCTCAGGGATATTTCGGCTTCATGTATTCTTTTATAGGTATTACTTCATCATTGGCGGTTTGCAGGACATAATGCTTTTCCAGAAGACAAATTTTACATTCAGCCAAGATGTTCAGATTTACAATGGGGTAAATAGAACCAGTATTTAATACTGTTTCACATTCCCGACCGCATACCTTTCCAGGTCTATTAAGCTGGAGCCATTGTTTGATAGCACCTAGCCCTCTTTCGCTGGCTACTGGGAGTTTTCCTGATTTCGATCACTATCAGGAGCAGAACTCCTAGTACAGCGGCTTTGTACATGCCCTTCTTGGTCACACTTCCAACAACGAATTCTATTTCTGCTATGAAAGGTTGAATTTTTGTTGTTATGTTTTTTGTTTGTTTAAAAATTCTTGCATCTCCCTCATTGGTATCATAATGATCTCCTCGGTGGTCTTGTGATCATCCTGGGAAACGTCAACTCTTCTTGTGATTCTCTGTTGGATCGTTGATGTCTGTTTCGCTATTTCAAACTGAAGGGCATAAGCAAGAGCGTAGCAAATATTCTTCAGTCGGGCCATTCTTAGAGTTTGACTTGTTTCTTGGTCGCATAAACCTTCAACAAAACTATTTGCTGCTAACTTTTGCTTTATTTCTTCCGAATATGTTGGGTAAGTCAGATTTATTAGTCTTATTATATCGTATCGATGAGTATTCGTCATTGTAGCATGGGTCGAAAAGCTGAATTGTCTATAACGACGCGATCTACTATCCTTGCATTAGAAGAGAATGAATTTGATTTTGTAAATATGTAAATAATGTTAAGTGTGTTATCAAATAAAAATATCTGTAATTTTGAAATAAGTATGAATGATGTACATTTATTTACATGGACACTTTTTTTAGTTATATATTATATACATCGTTCATTAAAAATTTATAAAATATTTGAAAAAAAAAAATTTTTTTGGAAACTAAAAATATCATAACTTGATTCTCCATACAAAATAGCATGTTTTTTTCCCTCATCATTTTTTTGTAGAGTGCGTAGATTTTTAAAAAGAATATATCTTCGAAAAATGGTGATTTTTTTCACAAAAACCACTATAACTTGATTTTGTGAACTTGATGAAAAATTGATTAAAAATAAGGCCCTGGATATCATTTTACAGCCAATTACCTTTCAAGTGGCGTTCAGTTTTTTTTTTTACGGCTGCTATGGGAGCGATCAAATTTGCACTTAAAATTTTACAATTTTAAACATGCGCAGAAGAGGCAATACTGATTCCAAAAAAAAAAATTGTTCAGAGAACTCTCAAAATGTATCATAAGAGCTTTCAAACGAGACGTAAAAAGTCTTTTATATAGTTCTAAAATATAAAACTTTCAGTGGATATATCCACATTATGCCGTTGTAGTGCTGAAATTACATTCAGCAAACGTACAACTATATGCAGCTCTGTCTATGAATGAAGTAAAAAGCGAACAGTAAATGCAAACTTCGTTCCAACCATATCCTTTCCATGTTAGAGGTTGCACAGATTGAACAAATTGCCAAGGAATACAATTTATCCTATTCCACCACCATTGAGATGATGGCCCACCTGTACCACCATACCGAGAAGAAAGTCAAAAACTTACCCTCCTCGCCACAGTGATATAGCAGAGGTACATGTTTCGTCTCTATTAGACTCATCAGGGTACCGACATGTACCTGGCTGTGCAAAGAACAGATCGAAAGGAAAGCATGCATTACTTCATTCATAGACAGAGCTGCATATAGTTGTACGTTTGTTGAATGTGATTTCAGCACTACAACGGCATAATGTGGATATATCCACTGCTATTGCATCTCAAACGGAAAAATCCGTGAAAGTCGCATAAACATATATACGCCATCCGGCGGGAGGCCGGCGAAGCCGCGTTCAGTATTTCCATGCTTTCCTTTCGATCTGTCCTTTGCACAGCCAGGTGCATGTCGGTACCTTGATGAGTCTAATAGAGACGAAACATATACCTCTGTCATATCACTGTGGCAAGGAGGGTAAGTTTTTGACTTTCTTCTCGGTATGGTGGTACAGGGCCATCATCTCGATGGTGGTGGAATAGGATAAATTGTATTCCTTGGCAATTTGTTCAATCTGTGCAACCCCTAATATGGAAAGGATATGGTTGGAACGAAGTTTGCATTTACTGTTCGCTTTTTACTTCATATATATATATATATATATATATATATATATATATATATATATATATACTACGCAAGCAATTTGAAGAAGGCATTCAGGATGTTACGAAACGTGTCTTTAAGCGTGGGAATACATGCTGACACTGCTTTATTTTGAGTATAAATACATGACATCCATTTGTAAACGACATTTATAATACGTATTGTAAGTCGTCGTTATGCCAGTTTGAGTTTTGGAGTATCAAAATTTCATTATTGTATGTAAAATTAACAAAATTTTATAAAAATAAAAAGTTAAAAATGAATTCTTGAAGATAACAATTGGCGCCGTCGGTAGGTTCCGTCAATGTCAGCAAAGCCAGAGAATTCTAATTGTTGGCGGTGGATTCTCATCCCTCAACGGAGAAAAAGAACTTGAATGCGGCTTCCTCACTCCAAGAAGTTGTGGAAGGACACACAGTGAAGCCCCTGTCAACAGACTTAGAAAACAAGAGCCGATGATTCTTCTTCTACTATGTAGTATTGATAGTCACGTTGTGTTTTAGCAATTTTTGTTAGACTGTTCGATTTTTGGAAGGGAATAGAGTACTTTTCTCAAAACTGAAAACTTAAAATTTATAGTCCTTCTAAATAAGTTTAAATTAGTTTAAGTCATAATTACTAAAAAGAAAAAGCTATACCGGAAGCAAGATCTCAAAAAAGCGATGCTGATATCGAGCCCTACAAGCTCTCGGAAATTTTTTCAATCATTCCCGAATTCGAGGGAGACCCAATCTCTCTCGGTACCTTTTCAAGCGCATGTAATTATTGGTATAAAATGGCAACAGAAGGCCAACTCATTCTGTTAGTGATTCACATTCAAAATAAATTAAAAGGTCGTGCAGCACCGCTGACAAATTCTCGAAACCCGTCGACCTACAACGACATTAAACAACTTTTAAATCTCCACTTCAGCCATTCTAGACACCTTTCGTTTCTTATTCAAGATTTGCAAAGGCTAAGATAGCTTCCTAACGAAACACCATTAACATTTATTAATCAATTACAAACATTGAAAGCTGAAATGCTAGGTAATGTCCAAAAATCAACTTTGACGCCTCAATATGCCTTAATTGACACAATGTCACTAAACACTCTCTTGACAGGTCTAGAACCAAGACTAGGTCAGATAATTCGGACGGAGAAAATTAAAGGTCTCCTAGAAGCCGAGTCTCGCATTACACAAGAGCTGCAACTATCCTAATTTGAACCTAAAAGTATTTCAAACAGGCCGTTCAAAAACCACACCAACCTGTAAGGAAATCGTCACGTTGGTGGGGTGGCTTAAGTAACTGTCCTCGGACAATGAAAACTAAGGAACATCTTACACATACCAGGAACAACTCCGTGGACAGAAGGGTCCTCTTGCCCATGCGTCATGGCACATTTAGGGCTGCGGTGCGTGGGATGGAAGTTCTCTTTCGCGGAAGCCCGCCTAATATATACTGTGTTTTGCATAGCGGTGGTCGTGGGGAAGTGTCTGCAGGACATGGCGACTTGAATTAATTGGCCGGCCAAGTGGATGGGAGCCACGAAACTCCCACCAAGCCAACGTGGAACAGCATGTACCAAAGGCTGCGTGATAAAGGGGATGCTTTATTTCTAATATGTGAACTTTGGATACCTTAGGACCTCCAATTTAAATAATCCATGCTCCTGCTACTCGTAGAATCAAGCATGGATAATGATTTTAAAAAACAAAAACGAATCATGTTATCCGACAACTCAGGAAACTCACTCCCCTCCTCAAGTGAGTCAACCTCACAAGGAAAGAGCGCGTGGGGAAAAGGATAAAGAAACAAGGAAGGAGGAAGAGGGCAAATCTTCCCTCTCTTCCCTCTCAATCTCCTTAATGAAGCGGGAAACCCCCCGTAGAAAAGAGGAAGGAAAGGGAAAAAGGAAGAAGAAAAACACCTCCACTACCATAACTGGAAAAACTGGGAGGCAAAGACGATCCTCTGAGACAAGGATTAGGTGAAGCAGGAATAAAATGGTACCAGCCAGGAGCAAGGTGGCAGAACATAAATCTACAGAAGCCCAAAAAACAAACTAAAACTTATGTGAGAGGAGGCAAGTGCAACTCCACTTCAAAAACCAGAATCAAAGAAAAGAAAGACGGACAAGGCCGCCATCACCTCCTACACTGACGAGAGCTATGCAGCCACTCTGGAATCAATCAAGATTGATATCCTCCTCAAAATGTTCCCTGAGACCTCAATGCGACCGAGCAGACCCTGTTGGAGGAGGCACTAGTGGAAGAGATGTACGAAGGATGAAAACATAAACTCCAGTTCAAAGGCATCCATTTCTATCCGGGTATGATCTTGATCGATTGTGAAACACCACAGTCGGCTCTGGATGAAGGCACCAAAGCTGAAAGGCTGGAAGGAAGTAAAACTGAGGGTACGTGAGGGAGATGGCATTCCAAAAGCTCGCACGGTGACAATATTCCTTTCTAAAAGCGAGAGAAAAATGGCAGAATAGCTGTTACAGCTAATAGAAGCCCATAACGATGGAATAAAAAAATAAAGATGGAAGGATCTAAAGGTCGAAGGTGGAGGCCAATACTAAGGGCAGGAATCGATGATCTATCCTGTCAGAAAATCAAAGGAAACGGGCACACCATCCACTATCGGTTTGTGACTCTTAAAACTTTTAAAAACCACGATGTGGTAAGCGTGGGAAGTCGCCACATCTCCGATCTCCATTTTGGAGCACCATCATCTGTCGAAACGAAAACGGACGTCGGGGAAACCGAGGAAGAAGATGACAGGGAGGAGATCATCCTCATAAGAGTGAATATTACCATCAAGGGAGCGGACGACACTCTCTTCCAATAACAGGACATGGCAGGCTTCAAGATCGCCCAAGTGAATGTTTACCATGCTATGGACGCCTCATCTGTAATCGCTAGGATGTTCACTAAAAACTAGCTAGGGATTGCGCTGATCCAGGAACCCTTGGTCAACAGAAATCAGGATGCTAAGGTAATATATCATTTCAGTGATGACAAAACCAGAAGATGTATCATGATAAGGAAAAATATTAATAATTTTTGTTTTTCAGAGTTCTTAACAGGAGATCTCGTTCCTATTCGAGCATACCTCGAACTGAAGAAGAAGAAGCTAGAGATCATCATAGTCTCATACTGCTTCGCAGGAGACGGGCCTGTACCATCGCTAGAAGTGCAAAGACTGGTAGAGTACTGCCAGAGAAAGAAACTACCACTACTATTGGGGTGTGATGCCAGCGCTCACAACATAATCTGGGACAGCAAGGGCACGAATCAAAGAGGTGAGCAACTTTTAGAATACATCATTAAATGTAATCTTACCATAAACAATACAGAAAATACTCCTACATTTGTACCAAAGGTAAGAGAAGAAGTGCTAGACATTACTGGAGTGTATTGAACGAACCTCCTCTTTCTGTTCAGTTTAGAAATCGATTTTCTTGAGCCAGTCCTCAGAAAGAATCCCAGGAAAACAGATTGGGAAAAAGACAGCACCAATCTGAAAGCAAACTTAGCACGCATTCAGATCAGAGGGCTCACTAAGCACCATCTGGAGCTGGAAAGTGACCTGAAAGAAGTAAATAAAACAATATTCGGAGCTAATAAATCGAGCTGCCCTTTACAAACAAGGAAAAGCTGTATAGATACACCTTGGTGGAATGACCATCTGTTAGAGCTACGATCCGAAACGCGCAGACTTTTTAATAGGGCTAAGCGTAATGGAGGACCCTGGCAGAGCTACACCAAGAACCTTACAACCTACAAGAAGGAAATTAGGAAGGGTGGAAGAAAAACCTTTAAGAAATTCTGTGAAGCCATTCAAACTACACCTGTCGCAGCTAGACTTTACAGAGTTATGGCGAAAGGTAGGGTCGATATAGCAATGGCACTCAGAAAGCCAGACAGCAGCTTCACGGAGAGCGAGGAGGAAAAAACACTCATTTTCCGGAGAGTAAGCCTAGGGATGCGAATGATGAGGTGGAACATCGCAAAAGTTCCACCTGATAAGCCAGAGCAATGGCCAGACACATAAGCAGTGGCGATGGTTTAAAATGGGCAATGAACGCCTTTTAATCATTTAAATTCCCAGGAGTTGATGGGATAATCCTGGTCCTGCTCCAACAAGGACAGGAATTGATTTTACCATACATAGCACGCATCAGTCAAAGCAGCCTGAAACTAGACTATATATCAGAAATATGGAGAAGGCCAGAGTCACCTTCATTCCGAAAGCGGGGAAAAAGAAAACTACACATCCTAAATTCCTGCGACCCATCAGTCTCTCATCTTTTATTTTACAAACGATTGAGAAAGCAGTAGATAATTATATCAGGACAGAAATTCTTGAACAGGCCCCACTGCATCCTCATCAACATGCGTATCAAGCGGGTAGGTCTAAGCAAACCGCACTGATACTGACCTCGGCATATCTTGTCAGGGTTATGCCGATGACGTGATTGTGATCGCAAGAGGCAAATTCGAGAATACCCTCTGTGACATAGTTCAAAGAGGGCTTGAATACATTAGAGAATGGTGTCAGAGCCTTTCTGTGGAACCAGTAGCAGCGTAATGTTGGAAGCACTAAAGATAGAAGAAGAAAGCAGGTTATCCAATTATTGGACGGAGCTGCAAGGACTGAGACAAGTCAAGATACTTCTGGGGAACTACGACTGGAAGAGATTCAAAGAATGCATAAGCTTGAGTAAGAACCAACTCAGATTTCTGAGAGGGTTCCTGACGGAGCATTACCACCTGAAGGGACACCTAAAGAAACTCAGACTGGTATAAAGAGAAGAGTGCAGATTCTATGAGAAGGAGGACGAAACCTCTATTCATATCCTTGTAGAGTGGGGACCTCACCAAATCAAAGAAGGAGAGCTACCCATCTTAAAGCCATCCAACATACTGAGATTCCTGAGGAAAATAGGACTGCAGGACCTGCTCTAGTCGATAAGGTGACACTTACGACTGGGCAGCGGCAGGGGGGCATAATAGATCTGCCATGTCGCAGTATACAGACCTCCAACTTCACGCACATACATACATACAAGGGAACCCCCGATCAAAGTTAGGCGTTGCTTTAATTGGGGACGTATGGGCCATTGCTGCTACCAAATTCAATCACGTCCGAGCAATCTCCAAAATTATAATACAAATTTTTAAAGACCACCTTTGCAAAACCAACCACCTCAACCACAACAGAAATCAAAAATCAAAACAAACCTTCTGTAATCCAACAAAATAACACCCAAGTTCATCCAAGTATTATTCAACGAAACCCGTGCTATTCTTCAAATCAGCAAAGAACGCGTTAACTTCCAAATTATGACGCAAGTTATAACTACTGTGAATATTACGCAGAAGAGAGTTACGATTACCTCGATTACGACCCATTTTCTTTCACTTCCTCAACCAGACCAATCGGCCGACAACACATACGGATAGACAGATCATGTCACAGCGCTCCAGGAATAAATTCAAACCCTGAACCTAGACTTCCTGAATCCAAATTTGAACTTTCCGGAACAAGCCTTCATCTAAACCCTTTACTTGCAGTTAATCCGAAAAATTTATACTATATTTATGACTCTACAAATACTTTTAAAACACTGGTGCTGGAATTTTTATTTCTAAAGAAAACGCAATAATAAATTTCCCTAACCATAAAATGTTTATTTACGATTTAGATATTGATTGCGATGGCATTCTTGGTCTCAATTTCTTATAGTACTATGAATACGTTATAGATTTAAAATTTAAAAAAATCTTATTACTAACTTTAAAACCATACCCTTACATAAAGTAAATTCCTCAAACACGTTTCCTTCTAAGTTAAAACAAAATAATAATAATATTTCTATAGTGGGCCGTGCCGACAATAATTTTAAATTAATATCCAACTTAAAAAATATGAGCGCAGTCTTTCTCCCTCAAGAGAAGAAAAGGTTAGGTTACCAAACGTCCTTGTTGACATGTGTCAATGAAAACCGCAAATTATTAACAACTGTCATTAATGCTAATGCAATTCTCAAAGATATCGATTTCTTGGATAATTCTATGGATCCTTTCAACTCGAGTGAATTATTATTATTAGATTTTAATTTCGAAAACGAACCTAATTCTATTCAAACCGATAGAATTCAAATCGAACACTTGAACTCGGAAGAAAAGGAATTAATTACCAAACTTTGTTTATAATACCCCGACATATTTCCCTCGAAGGCAATGTCCTAACTTTTACTAATGAAGTTAACATTCTATAGAAGCAAACAATACACGCTAGATATCTACAAAGTTATATAGGTGTCCTTAAGTTCATAAAGAAGAAATAAAAGTTCAAACTGCCAAAATGCTCGAACTAGTAATTATTTTACCATCTATTTCACCCTGGTCTTCTCTTGTTTGGGTGATATCCAAAAAACTGGATGCCTCTGGCAAACGAAAATGGCGCATTGTAATATATTACCCAAAATTAAACAAGGTCCGGGTTGATGATCGGTATCCCCTTTCAAATATCTCCGATTTACTAGGTCATATTTCTAAGAGAGCTTTCTCAATCGAAAATCATAATTACGAATAAGTTCGTATGTCATTTGGCCTCATAAATGCATCGTTCACTTTTCAATTAGTCATGGACAACATATTCCTTGGCCTCCAGAATGAAATATTTCTAGTTTACATGAACGACATTATCGTCTATTCTGCCACAATTCACGAACACATGGAAATACTTAAAGAAGTATTCAAACATCTTAAAGTCAACTTAAAAATCCAGCCTGACAAATGGAAGTTTCTTAGAAAAGAAGTCGCATACTTTGATCATATAGTAACCAAAGATGGATTCAAACCTAGTCCTTCCAAAGTTGACTGTATCAAAAACATCCCTGAGCCAAACACTCCTAAAGAAATTAAATCCTTTTGCGGCTTGGTCGGTTACTACAGACGATTTATTCCTAACTTCGCCAGAACATCGAAACTTCTGACTAAGCTTTTAAAGAAAGACGTACAGTTTTTCTTCGATGCTGAATGTAAATCTGCATTGAAGAGCTAAAAAATGCTCTAATCCCGTTCTCACTTACCCCAATTTCGATGAACTCTTTCTTTTGACCCCGATGCAAGCTCATTTGCAATAGGTGCAGTTCTTTCTCAAGAACCCATTGCTTGTGCGTCTGGAACCCTCTCAAGCGCAAAAACTAAATATTCCACCATTAAAAGGAAGCTACTTGCCATTGTTTGGGCAATAAAGCACTTCCGCCCCTATTTATTTGATAGAAAGTTCACCTTTATAGCTGATCACAGGGCTCTCACCTGACTCTTTTCTATTAAAGACTCTGGTAGTAGATTGGCTCGGTGGCGCCTCAAATGTAAGAAATCGATTATAAGTTATCAAGTATAAAGCAGGAAAATGAACAAAAACGCGAATGCTCTGTCTAAAATACGCATTAATCATTTTCAAGAATGCGCAAACTTTCAATCAAAAATGTCAGTTTATGCCGCAAATAAGGAAGATGAATCTGAGAACGAAGATACAGAAAATGCCCAAATAGACGATGAAACCCTCACAGCGGAATATTATAGATTTGTCAAATTATACCATACTAGACTATTCGAAAATTGAAATATTAAATTCCCAGCTTCTAGACAAATCTAACAATAATATAGTAATCCTTTTTCTGGCAAAACAAATTCGGATATATCAAACATAAGGTAATCGATGGTATCTTCGAGGAAAACCTCAAACTCGACCATAATAAAGTCAATATAGCGTCCAGCAAAACAGTTAAAGATCATACATACTTAATTATTCCTCTACCTTTCAACCTTGAATCTGTTGTAGATCATCTATTTTATGCCTTATTTATAAACCAAAATGAATTTCAACCCAAAAAAACCTATTGTGTAGAAAATAATGTAGAGCTTCCATTCTCGAGACACTTTCATTTATTTTTACAGATAAAGACATTAAATTAAAAAAAAATATTGTCAGAAATCCAGAAAAAGATGAAATATCCCAAATTTTAGACCATTACCATCCAGGCAAAAGAAACTGGTGGTGAGGACATGTAGCTAGTGATCTATTTTCGACCACTGTAAATGTATGGATGTTTCATCCCGATACCGGTGGTGGACTCATCAGTGGGATCCACCGCTATCTTTCCCAGATATCCTATGTCATGCTTTCTAGAAAACTTGGATTCCTATATAGCCAAGTTTTGTCGGTAGCCGACGGTGAGATGGTTGTTTCACAACAGGTTGTATAAATGAAACAGCTAGGCGAATGAAAGAAAAATACAACTAGCCAAATTTAGCTAAAAATGTCGAAAAATTTATTAAAAAATGCTCTATTAGTATTCTTTCTGCACCATAGAACTCCACTAAAGATCAATTGTGACTATAACCGTGAGTTCGATAACACTCTCGTTAAACGCCTATGCGAACTTTTTGATATTAAATTGACTTTTTCAAGCGTAGACCATCCACAGTCAACGGCTCAGTTGAAGGATTTCACGGAACCCTCTTGAAATGACTAATATGACCGAGAATCCTCACGAACACCACTGCAAAGTGTTACCCTATGCCATTATATGTTACAACAATACTCAGAATAAGACCCACAGATTTATACCCTATGAACTTCTTTTTAAATGCATGTCCAGCAGATCCCCAGAGGCTTTACACAATCAACAGAAACTAATTTCAAATTACTTGAGAGACCTAAACAACCACATGGAATATTATTACAAACTCGCTAAAGAAAGAATGAACACCCAAAAAGAAAAAGCCAAAGTTAGATTTGACCAAAAAGAATTCACCCATATTCACGACTATAAACTTGGCAATAAAATATATCTGAAGGAATCTCGTAACAAAACAGTAGATAAAAAAAAACAAATTTAGCCGACCTTTTGAAATAATTTTTTCAAAACTCAGCCGTCTTCCTTAGCCCCCGAACCAAACAAAATACAAAAGTCAACTTCGATAGGTTAAAACCCTATTACGACTAGCGTTCTTGTCTTATATACAGATATTGCGGCCTATCCTTGGCTGCCCTCACCCAATTCACACTCACACCCATTGAAAACACTGTATGAATCTTCTTTCATCACAACATCCCTGTTACTCATAAATATATTGCGAGAGATTGCGATTCAATGTTATCTGTATCTATTCGAAAAATGGAGAAATGCAAGTCTCTAAACCAAGTCAAGAAGATCTGTTCCAAGGTTCTACTATATTCGATCTATAGCAAAGCCATGTGTGAAGCACAACTCCTGAAACCCAAAACTTATCTTCCAAAAACCTACCAAATTATAGTCCTCTCTGCTAAGAAGTATACCATCAAAGAAATGCGAAGGTAAATAAATGAAAACTAAAATAATAAATACAAACTCTCTGCTAAAACTCCAGCCAGGGGCGGATCCAGCCTCTCTCTTTGGGGGGGGGGGCGGTGATATCACAAAAGTACAGTATGGCAAGAAAAACAAGTTGTCGACGGAGGGGGGGGGGGAGGGTGAGTGCAAGCAGCATTCTCATTCCTAATATAAATGGCAGAATGGGTTCTATTTTCCTGAACTCAAAGCTTTTGGGAGGGGGGGGGGCTATTGCAAGCATACAGACTCCTATACTCTATTCA
Organism: Diaprepes abbreviatus; assembly: GCA_034092305.1. Classification (NCBI taxonomy): domain Eukaryota; kingdom Metazoa; phylum Arthropoda; class Insecta; order Coleoptera; family Curculionidae; genus Diaprepes; species Diaprepes abbreviatus. Next base: position 2,760,305 of record JASJET010000303.1, read on the forward strand.
AGAACTAGAGAGAATAATAAAACTGTTACCGAAACCTCTAACGTACCTGGCTCCAGTGCCGCAGGTAACTGAGAACTGCCGTAAATCTAATTACATTTCATTATATTTAAATATATTTTATAGCTTTACCGCAACATAGAATTTCTGATAGTTTAATTTAATTTCTGTCAGTAAGCAAAGTACAACTTACAGTTTTTTCTTAGTGATTTATCTTGTTTGCGCTTGTTTTTATATATTAGTTGAGATTAGTGAGATACCAAAAGATATGGCTTTCACCTCTATATTTATTCCAAAATCGTTAAACCAGGGCATTTTTTCCTCAAAGAAAAACTTATTACGGTGAATGTTTATGATGCCTCTTAAAAGCTCTGTTGAGATATGTTCCAACATGACAGGAGTTGGAAAATCTACTATGTACCGAATACTGAAGGAGAAAAAACGACTGGAATTGTTAGTACTCCCAAGCCACATTCGATCACAGGCAAACGAAAAACCTCGTTGGAAAAAGAGATGAAAACTGCAATTATAGAGGTTGTATATACATTTTATTATGAGAAGCAGATCCCAACCATCTACAAAATTCTAACTAAAATCATTGAAAATCGCGATTTACCTGAAATTAAAAGAACTGATCTCTGGAAATTGTTCAGAGAACTTAATTTTTGCTGGGAAAAACCAACTAGAAAATCTGTTCTTATAAATCGTCCGGAAACTGTCCGTTGGAGACGTAAATATCTGTCTCAAGTAAAAGGTAGAGTTGCTAGAAATAACACAATTAATAAAATTAGTAATTTAACTAAACTTTTGAAAGATTTTTTTGAATAAAGTTACTGCGGAAAATATAATAAAAGAATAAACCAAATGTGAGAACTCGATCTCATAATCGGTGAGATAGAGGAACCAATTATAATCAATTTTATCGAAGATAGTTTCACTGACTTTGATTAGTAATTAGATACATAATGTTTATTAGTGTAAACACAATTTATTATTTAAATTTTTGTTTTTGTTGTATTTTATTGTTTAATATTGTTTATATGTTTTTTTTTATTTTTTTATATATTTTTATTTTAGTGTGTCCCACTCTTTAATTTTATATATATTTAATTCTAATTAGCCGTAAGTTTTTTATTATTTTATTATTGTGTTTGTGTCTTTTTCTTAAGCGTGTAGAATTAACCTGTTTATCTTATTTTTTTGGGGCTTTCGTATTTCCATATATAAAAGTAAATTAAATTAAGATATCAGTACAATAGAAATAAAAATAAGTAGGTCTAATTTTAATTACAACATAAAAAAAGTAATTACATTTGAATCCCTTTTTAGTGTTTAATTGTAATTCTGCAGATGGTTTAAGAAATAAATAAACTGAAAAGTCAAATACCCTAAAAATGTTTTTAATTAATAATAAAATGGCCGATAGCCCCAAAAATATTTTATTATTATATGGACGAATTTATTTTTTTATATATGTTTAACTTTTTGTATTTTTGACAATGGATATTTTGTAAGTATTTAAATTATAACTTAGACTTTTTTGAGAGAATAATCCTACGTTTTAGTCTATTATTATAGACCGGTATTTTTGATTATAAAATTTCTAACCCATTCCTATGAAAAATATATGTGTCTAACTAATTTTGTTAAAAACACCGGACTAAAGAACACAGGAGTTTGCAAAGAGAAAAAGGGTAAAAAATTATTTATTACTCTCTCTAGTTCTTGAATAAACTATAGTATAAGAGGAAAAATCGGGTCCATTTTCCTAAACTCAAAGCTCTTGGGGGGGGGGCGATCGCCCCCCCCCCCCCTTGGATCCGCGCCTGGCTCCAGCCAGGATGTCACGCCTTCATAGGAAGCACTAGAGCCTAGTTCTAATATCTTCTAGAAAGATATCAAAATGTGACCTACGAAAATCATCCAATAAAAGTTCCATTCGTTTGCTGCGAAACAATTTCGTCAAAAAATCGCATTTTCGGTCTCAAGCCATTCAAGCGCAAAAATATCGATATGGAAGATCTCAACGTGGCCCAGCAAAACTTGGACCAATACTCTGAGGAACTTGACCAACTAATAAATCACCCGTTCATATACAAACATCTGTCTTGGTTCACACTCCTTACCATTGTTCTGATATCTGCCCTATTCCTCATCTACATTTTTGGCAAATATCATAAGAATAGGTTGCCCAGGCTCACAGAAAATAAAGACCATTCCCATTCATCTGGACCATCAGTACGGAAGCATCCTAGGTTAATATTACCCAGTACCCTAGGAAGAAGAAGACCATCCATTCGTCCCTAGGAAGTCTCTGAAGGCGAAGTCTTCGAACTTAATGCACCGTATTAACTTTTTTCTAAAATGGTGAGTTGTTATATGCGAAAATAATATAGCTATGCGAAAACCATGTAAGTTTGTTTTCATATAAATTGCTTACGCAGCATTTCATAATTAACAGCTTTACCCAGGGAAATTCGGCATGTTAGGAAACATAAGTACAAATACATGGTATTCTTTTGTAATTGACACTTATGATACGTATTGTAAATCGTCGTTATGCCAGTTTGAGTTTTGAGGTATTAAAATTTAATATATATATATATATATATATATATATATATATATATATATATATATATATATATATATATATATATATATATTTTTATATATATTTTATATATAAAATATATATATATATATATATATATATATATATATATATATATATATATATATATATGTATATAAATATATGCATACATACCCCTATAGAGACGTTTTTGTTAAGTTAAAAATATTTGGATAAAAGTGTACTTACATTTTAAGTATATTCCTCTACACTGTACAAAAATAGAAACGATTTTTTCTGTTAATACCCAAACGAGCGAGTTGGTACAAGTGATAAAGCTTAACCCAATTTTTTTTGTATCTATGCGCGAAATAATTGATATGTTTCTAGAAAAAGATACATCCAAGAACCTGATTTGGTATACATGGCAAAAGATCATCCGAAATGTTTCTAAAAAGTAATCTATTTTGACTTACAAAACCCCTATTGTTCTAAACGTCACATATGATGAGATACAATATATTGGAAGTCAACATTAATACCATTCAAATAGATGTATATATACAAAGATTTTATAGAATCCGTTAAACAGTAAACTTAATCTCTATTGCTAATTCTACCCTCAATTTTTAAAATATTACTTTTTATTAGAAGAAATAGAAACAACGAAAAGGTGTCATTAGAGAGGGTATATACATCGGTAATAACATCAACATCTAGAGCTGAAATCCCAACAAGAATAGTGATTTAGATATCAGTGATATAACTTATATGTGTTCACTTATTATTTCTGATAATGTAACCAAACCCCCTTAGTTAAATATGTGCTTTATGTCTCAAATTCCAACCATTCTTTACACCTAATAATAATACATATCTCTGGCGAGCGAAAGAATGTTGGTATGGCTAGGTCCAAAAGGTTTTCTCGAGGATTATGATGTCAGATCTTCGTGTTCTCCCCTTCTTAGGATCATTTAACTAACGAAGATCAAATGGATGCAAGATATCGTTAATGTGAGTAAAGCTATTTTGACATTAAATGTAGTTGTTAAACTCTAAACTTAGTCTCTTTGAATCCACAATATTCGAAATATCACTTTAAATCAGATAAATAAATCGATACAGCAAAAACGTAGCATTAAAAGGGTATATAACTCATTAATCCTATATACACACCTTATCTCTTTTAAAATTTTTACAACGCTTTTTACCTAACGAGGAGTGATAACATACAGGCACGGTCGAGTCCAGGTAAAGATATATCCGGGACTCTAATTTGGTAGAAATTACTTCAAAGGATCATTTAAAATGGATGTAAATTATATATATATATATATATATTTATATATATATATATATATATATATATATTATATATATATATATATATATATATATATATATATATATATATATATATATATATATACTCCCTGAAGACATATTTTGGTCAAAAATTTCATTATTCAAAATGTCCCTTAAAATGACAGTAAAACCCAAATATAAAAATGGTTATGATAGGTACGCTTTATCCCTTTTAAAATTCTGAAAGTCCGCCGAACAACGGTAGCACATAAGCAAGGACAACTCTTGGTCCATCTGGAAATTCGAATACAAAAGACTATTTTAAATGCAAGGTATGGGTAATGTGAATAAAGCAATTCTAACAATACGTGTAGTTCTTAAATTCTAAACTTAATCTCTTTGGGTTCACAATAATCAAAATAATACATTAAATGAGATAAAATAAAAATCGGTACAACAAAAATAATTCAATAAAGAAACATATAGCACCTAAAGCCATATACAAACATTTTATCTCTTTTCAAATTCTAACACTTTACACCTAATTGAAAAGGCAAGCATTTGGCGGGTGGTCAAAAGTAGGTACAATAAGGTCCGGAAATACAATAGAACCCTTCGCCTCGATAAATTAAGACAGGTAGTGACGTATCTGTGTATGACATAACCCAAAAGATACACCCAAGTTCAACCCAGGGCAATGTTGCCAGATCCTCGTTTTTTAATAGGATTTATTTTGACTATTTAATTAACATAGAGTGATTAATTAAGTTAGTTAATTAAAAACAATAGAAATAACCCTTAAAACTATTGTTTTAAGGAAAAAACGGGGTCAAATTAGGTCGATTTTCGTTAATTAATTAAAAAAATAGCATAGGCCACGTATGCGGCTACCCTGCTTCTGCCTTTGGGGTGATCGGACAACTCTTAGAAAGCTACTACTTCCTTGATCATTTTACATGTTTGGCTTCATCATGCCATGTATTAAATTGTTCATTTCTTTTGAAAATGTCATCGAATTTAGAATATAATAGTGATTTAGTTGTATTGGGCTGCCTTTTCTTAGCAAGTTTAAAATAGGATATAGCCTATTAGTAACCTTTAAAGCTATTCTGTCTATTGAAACAGCTAAAAGCAAGGCAAAATTTGATATCTATTACAGCCACTAAATTTTTAGCCAATATATTGGTTGAGTTCACAAGTCTATTACTGATCGGCATCCCTTCTGCGCGGCTTTCCTGTCTCTAACATTCATGATAACTTTTTGAATTTGTAAGTTGTATCTCATTTGAACTTTTTGATGAAGATCCTCAAAGAACCTCGATTAAATCAATTATTTCCGTCAATAATCTGGAATAGATACCTATATAGTAGTTTTTATTGCTATTGTTATGGTATTCAAAGTATTGTGATTATATTTAAAAAATAATCATGCCAAATGAAAGTTTAATTAAATAATTATATATTTATTTTATTAATATTGATTATAACATAAATTTGTTTATCAATCAAGAACGGAAATCTAGTTTTTATTATTAAACAACTGCTCTTACTTCAATGCTGAATTCAGAAATATTAGTTTTATTTAGTAGATACTCAAATTTCACTCTTAACGTACAACTATTGATTCGAAAAATATATTCATACAATCCGGCATATCTCTTCATATAAAACTTTTATATATTGTAATATATAATATGCAGTTACGTCAATGATCTAGGGCCACATTTCTCTGGGAAGAATAATAATAATACAAGTGGACCATACCGTAAAAATCTCTACTACAATTTTCTAGTAACAAATGACAACACTGTTTCGACATTTTGTCAAAAACATCACTTCATGAGGTAGGGATATTTTCAAGGCACCATTGTAAAGCACTTCCTTGTCCGAACTAAATTTTAAAGAAACTTAAATACTCTGTATATCTAAAACTATTATTTTAAAGCAAAATAATCTTTCGAATCTCTATTAGCCTAATTCTTTCTTGACAACACCAACGCTCGTTTTTACTCATTACGAAGATTATCAATATCTGAATTAAAGAGCCTCAGCATAAAATAGTGCCTTAGCAGTGAAAATTTTAATTAATAATTCATTTAATAGGTTTTGCCATTAAGCTCAAGGTTTGCTAAATCATAAATTCAATTTTATATGCAAATATATTCCAAACCACTGACGAAATCTAGCTTCCGAACTTTCATACTGTTTGCTTTTCAAATATGAACACAAGTTTCCGCTCTTGTTCTGTTAAATTTTTCTATTAATATAGTTTTATTCTTATTGTTATTTTATTTAAAAGTAAGTTACCTTTGCTTTTACGCATTTGGGTGAATAATAGCAATTACGGCTATCCAAACATCATTTAACTAGAATTTACACAATTAAAAATTTTAAATAATTCTTTATTTGAAATTAAATTAGAAACTCGTAGAGATGTTATTTTGCCTTTTTATCCAATTAACATTTTTTTTTAATTTTAGTAAAAAGTTTATTCCACAGTTTTATTAATTTTCCAGCTAAAGATTATTTAAAAACTTAGCGCCAATTATATTAATCACTTACAAGACACACACAAAGACATACTGAATTTATTGGGAACTTCAACTATACCATTTATCTCAAGAATTTTAAAAATAAATCAAAATTAAACCTTTAAATCTCGTATTCTGAGGCAGACGGGAAATAAATTCTAAAAATTACATAATCTTCAAATCGTACCAATATTGTATTTAATGATTTGACTATACAGGGTGTCCTGTAAGTATCTCCTAATTTCTCGGCAACATACAGGGGAAGTCAAAATAACCCTACTTTGTGATGGAAAAAAAATCCTAAAGTTCCCCTTAACGGCAATGCAGAGCCCTAAAGGGTTACCCAGCGATTTTCCTTAAATGTTTTGAGCGAACTTGTATAATTTAATGAAATATTTTATTATTGGCCATAAAGACTCATTACATATTATTGTAGACATTTTGAGATCATCAGAGAAATCATCAATTGACTTGCAGCTACTCTTATTGGGCCTAATTTTTATCGATGTAATTTTACAGAGCTGGTAAATAATTTTTTAAATACTTTGGTTATTTTTCTTCAAAAAAGGCACTCTTAATTTATTTCGATAAAACTGGCGGTTTTCGAGATAAATCGGTTTTTATGCGAAAAGATTAAAATATAATAATGCTAAACACAAACAGGTAAAAATAAAATATGCAGGGTGTGCTGATGTGCTTTAATTTATGGGACAGCACTGTCTAATTCTTCAAAGGCAAGAAGATGTTATGCTGAAAGGTTTCCAGTACATATATTGTCAAGTGGCGAAACCTCTCCAGGGGCTAATCGAATCTTAATTAATTTACGATGTTATTAAAATGCAAAAATAGTAAAAACTTTTAAATGTTGTATTGGGGAATGTTCAGTATGAACTCCATGTACTTCAATACATTTTCATATTCTTCAAATATTTTCCGCTGCACAGCAAATAATATTCTTGCATTTTTACGGATTTGTTAGAATCCTGTGCTATTCTCGCTAGCAGTTTTTCTCTAATATTTACTGGTGTTGAATAAACTAGTTCTTTTAAGTACCCCAGAAGTAAAAGTCTAAAGGATTTAAATCTGGAGGCCTTGGTGGCTATAAAACAGGTTGATGTACTATACGGTTAAAACGAGATGGAACACCATCATGCATGTACCACATTTGCATTCTTCTATTGAGAAGTAGGTCTTCTAATAAATTATTTTTATTTTGCAGCGAAAATTGTAAATATGTTCATTTCCGATGATACCTGCCCACATATTTAAAATAAACCTTTGTTGGTCTTTATTTTGAATTATAGCTTGCGGGTTTTCATCAGCCCAAAAACGTAAATTGTGTGAGTTTATAAGGCCATTTCTTGTAAAACCGGCCTCATCGATAAACAAAATAAGGTTAGAAATCTTTAGATTTAGGTCATGTTTCTGTATAAACCACTTGGAGTATTGAAGTCTTGCGGAATAATCATCGAGTGTACTTTTTAAACGTGGTAAAGGTGAAGTAACTGATCTGTTAGAGTTTTATATACAATCCATTTTGTAATACTGTTCCGTGTCGCAAGCTTTCTTATGCTGTTTACAGGGTTGTCGTAATATCTTCCAAAATTTTTTCCTCTACATGAGGGTCTAGTTCTCTCTTGAGGGGGCCTTCACCACTACTTTGGGACAAAAATGACCCTGAATAAAACATGTAAAAAATCAATTCGTGAACTCTAATAGTTATTTTCTAATAATCTTTTACCTATTTTGTTTGAAAAGTTTTTGAACACCAATGTTCCAGCGGAAAATCTTTCAGCCTTCGAAAAATTTGATAGAGCTTCACCATAAATTAAAGCTATCAGCGTATTCTGCGTAAGAAAGTTTTTCCATTTTTTAAAATTATTTTTACATAAAGGTGGTTTTGACAAGTTCTGTCAATGGCAATTCATTATGTTGGAATTAAAAATAACAGTCTGATTTTTACCTTATGGTGTTTAGCATTAGCAACTTTTGCGTGTTTCGCATAAAATTCGATTTATTTCGAAAAACGCCAGTTTTATCGAAATAAATTAGGAATACCTTTTTGAAGAAGAATAACCAAAGTATAAAAAAAATCAGTTTTCAGCTCTGTAAAATGACACCTATAAAAAATTAGTGCCAATGAGTGTGGCTGCAAGTCTGTTCCTGAATTCTCTGATGATCTCAACATCTATTGTAGTCTGGTTTAATGAGTTTTTATGGCCTCTATAAAATATTAAAATTTCATTAAATTATACAAGTCGGTTCAAAACTTAGAGCCGATAAAGTAAAAACTGGGTGCCCCTTTAGGTCTCTGTATCTCCATTACAGGGCACTTTAGGAATTTTAATTCTATAATCACGTAGGGTTATTTCGACCTTCCCTGTATGATCTCGTGAAATTAGGGGGTACTTATCGGACACCCTGTATACAGAGATTGTCATTTTAATAATCTATGTTGTAATTTTATTTATTAAAATCTCCGTGAACAGTCACATACAAAAAAAATTGACTTGAGCAAAATAAATGATATAATTGCCCTAAGAGGAAATTCTTAAAAATAACTAGGTGTATGCTAATAAATGTGTTTTTTAAAATCAAACCGAAATTACTACCCAAGTGATGTTAACTTTAATCGGCTATATTTTTTTAAAAATAGGTTGTAAATAGTTGATTTGCCTTTTAACATAAGAAGAGCAATTGTGCGGTCGGCTTTTAGCCTATTATGTGTATATAGTTATCTGAAATAAAATATCATAAAAGAAAATATATTTTTGTAGTCAAATTTTAACATGATAATCAAACCTGCGAATTTAATTATTAATTCCAATTTTCACTGTAATAAAGTCTGGAACTATTTAACTATGAGATCATCTAATTAAGAAACTGGTAATTTACATAAAAACTGAAAGAAAGTGTAGAGCGGTTCGCCGGGGTTGTCAAGGAAAGTTTACTTGAAAAATACCTTTTCTGGATTATAAAAGAGATTATACTTGTTAAAAGACGCAAATTAATTTTAAACTTCCAAAAGTGCCTTAAATTTCAAATTAATATTCATGCAATGCCAAAATAAAAAGTTCGTTTGCCAAATGGTGGTATAATTTCTTCGTGTATTATTTATTATACTGGTTTAACGTTAAAAAAAATGCAGATTTATTCGTGGTGACGGTCTTTAAAAGGATTTATGTTTTGTATAGGGTATTTTAAACTAGAAGGCAAATATTGAAATTGAATTGATCCTTATACGGAGATCATAAAATTAGGACCACATATTTTTGTTTCATATTTAATCACATAATTATTTAATCTGAATGCTCGTTATCGTACCACTTGTTTTTTTCAAATACTACATAGGAGCTTTACCTGCCGTAAGGAAATTTAATTTCTATGGTGTCGTAAATGTCATAGTATTTTACTTCGTTTGTATGTTAATTCAATGATAAACTAATCAGCTTAATGTGTTTTTTAGAGGTTGAAAGTTTAAAGCTAGCTACAATTTCTGAAAAGCCCAAAAAATCTGGTTTAAAATAATAACGAGGAATATTTAAATAGATCATGAAGTACTAGAAAGATTATAACAACAAACTACTTATAATGAACAGAATTTTATTGTTGGGTTATTATAAAAAAGATAATACGTATGACCAGTTATGTATGCCTAGTACATACGATTCCTTTAAGTATAGAAATCCAGACGATTGAAATAAATAAACGCAGTAAACTTGCTTCAAGTGCATTTGGTAAACTTAGGATTACACTCTGAAACAAAAATATATCTATCAATTTACAGTAAAGACTCTTCAGTCAATGTGTTCCCCCAGTTCTGGGAATTCAGACATGAACAATACCAAAAAGATTTATTCATAAACTCAGAACTATACAAAGAGCAATGAAATGGAAAATGTTGGACTTATCTCTAAGAAATCGACAGAGAATCAGATAGATTCGAGGAGTCACAGAAGTTAAGGATGTGGTTAAAGTTTTGACCGATTTGAAAATGAATTATGCTAAACATATAGCAGGCAACGAAGACGGAATATGTCCAAAAACTATTTTATAATTAATATCAAATTTCTAGAGATCTAGAAGACCTTCAGATAAACATACGATACTAAAAGATCTGTAGGACTAATGTAATTTAGCTCAGCACAGTGCGAAAAGGGATGGCGATAATGAGGAAGGTCTGTGTTCATAAATGGGCTTCTGATAGCTAGTGATGATATGATAATACCCATTTAATGACAATTTATTTGAAGTAATATTCTCTGAGAACTGATAAAAGGTAAGCAAATAAAAATTGATGACTCCAATTTTTTCGTAATATTTAACAGTTTCTGAAACTGTTATTATTAATAAAGCTAGTTTGCGATTAATTGGTACTCACCGTATAAATACCGCAAATTTTTTACTAGCTTTATTCAAATTTAAAATTCTGCAGCAAAAGAAAGAACAAGGGAGATATAAATCAATAAAATCCTTAACAGGATCTTGCACAAAAGTTTATCTAGTTCAGGATTTATTTTAAATTAAAAATTTTACCGATATGAATTTAAACTGCTTTATAAACATGATTTTGAAAATAAAATAGAGCATTTGAAGATTATGATATGTATACATATTTATATGTATATGTATATATATATATATATATATATATATACATATATATATATATATATATATATATATATATATATATATAAATATATATGTATATATATATATATATATATATATATATATATGTATATATATATATATATATATATATATATATATATATATATATATATATATGTATATATATATATATATATATATATATATATATATATACCGGGTGTCAACGAATCTATTAGACAAGTCATAATTTCTAGAGTATTATGTGTATTGAAATTGGTACAGGTAAATGGTATGTGAAGGGGAGAGTTTTCGCATATTTTCCACTTTCCAGCCACTTCCAGTTTCACCGGAAATGGCCCCGGTTTTGAATTTTTAAATGGAACACCCTGTATATTTTAACATTTTTCGATTTCTGAGACAATTCTAGATCAGAATGTGACATTTTAAAAACTTTTTACGTCTACTTCATTTTTTTAGAGCCACTTTTAAAATTGCATCTAGGTGGCCATGATCGGACGCAAACTAATCTAAGGGCCTTAGGTGATGTCAAAAAAATACAATCGCAAATTTTAGTTACTAGTATGAAAGACGGGAATAAGACAAGTTGACAAAATTACGTTTTCATTTCTAACTATTAATTTTCAAATTGCGACCCCTTTTTGACAACTACTTTTCGAAAAAAGAATTCTTTGACGAATCTAACGCTACTAATTTATTTGCGATTGGATTAGACATAAGAACAGAAATTAAATATAATTAAGCAAAATACTGGATAATTTATTTACTTATGACAAGTGCGCCATGGACAGCCATGATGCATAATAATTTGTAACTGTTTTTATAAAGTCTTCTTTGGAAAATAAAGCACTGACTTAAGTAGATAATGACAGTGACATACGCTCTAAGAACAGACGTAAAAGTTTCTTAATTTTCGTTAAGTTTAGTTTAAATTTTCGTTAAAATAATGTATACTCAAAGTGAAAAAGTGGATATGTTATTAATATTTGGAGAGTGTCATAGAAATTCAAGGAATGTTGCCGAGTTGTATGCTCATAGATATCCGAATCGGCAACATCCAGCCCATCAGTATTTTCCGTATGTCGAGACTCGTTTTAGGCAAATAGGAAATCAAGAGGCGGAACAGAGGTTTATCATAAATGAAGAGATTGAGGTTAACGTACTTGCTATGGTTGAGGTTGATAAAAGAGTTTCGTTAAGAAAAATTAATCAAGAACTGCAGATAAGTTATGAATCAGCAAGAAAAATACTGAAAAAGCATGGATATCGAGCATTTAAATATCAGTTACATCAACATTTGTATACTGAGGATGGCGATAGACGGGTAGTGTTTTGTGATTGGCTGCTTCAAAATCATAGAGTTAACCCAAATTTTATCGATTTTATTCTATTTTCCGACGAATCCCGATTTACAAATAATGGTTTGTTCAATAAGCAAAATACTCGGTACTGGGCCCAACAAAATCAACATGAAATGAGAAAGGGTAATTATCAAGAAAGATTTGGCGTCAATGTCTGGGCTGGTATCGTTGGAAACAGAATAATTGGGCCAGTATTGTTTCAAAGTCAGTTAACAGGGGTTAGATACTTAGATTTTCTTCAAAATGAAATCGAAAATCATCTCAATGCAGTTTTACGGCGAATTTACTTTCAACAAGATGGAGCACCGCCTCACAATACTAGAGAAGTTCTTAATTATTTAATAGAGCATTTTAATAATCGAATTATTGCAACCAATGGTCCGGTGCGGTGGCCAGCCCGCTCACCGGATCTTACTGTGCTCGATTTCTTTGTCCGGGGAAATGTTAAAGAAAGGGTTTACTATGGAGCAGCCCCAGCTACTCTTAAAATATTAGAAGAAAGAATTTTACGGGCATTTAGAAGTATAACGCCAAAAATGCTACAAAACGTGTTGAGAGAAACAATTGAACGAGCTGAAATGTGTCGTGAAAAAGAAGGAATGCACTTTGAACATTTACTACACTAAACTTTTTAACAAATTCAGCTACTGTACTTTCAAATATTTTAAGTGCGTCGTCTAAGTTATTAGTTTATTTTGTTAGTTTTTTGTTAATTTTGTTAAATTTTTAATCCAACTCCTGTCTTTCATACTAGTCACTAAAACTTTGCGATTGTATTTTTTTGACATCACCTAAGGCCGTTAGATTAGTTTGCGTCCGATCATGGCCACCTAGATGCAATTTTAAAAGTGGCTCTAAAAAAATGAAGTAGACGTAAAAAGTTTTTAAAATGTCACATTCTGATCTAGAATCGTCTCAGAAATCCAAGGATGATAAAATATACAGGGTGTTCTATTTAAGAATTCAAAACCGGGGCCATTTCCGGTGAAACCGGAAGTGACCGGAAAGTGGAAAATATGCGAAAACTCTCCTCTTCACATAACATTTACCTGTACTTATTCTCATTTTGATACACATAATACTCTAGAAATTATGACTTGTCTATTATATTCGTTGACACCCGGTATAAATAAGTAGATAAGTTTTTGTCCGTGTAATTTAAAATAAAATAGAATAAAATATTGACGAAGCGGACGTGAAAATTTGTCAATCTACATGGTTCTCGTGTTAAAAAGTGCGGAGCACTCCAAAATATGGAAAAACTCCGGGTCCGACAGATGGCGAAAGCGCTGTTTCGTCCTAATATGGGACTCGTCAGGCCACCGCATTCGGTACAAACCATCATCTCGCCTTTGCATCGTATTTTCACGTCCGCTTCCCCAATATTTTATTCTATTTTATTTTAAATTACACGGACAAAAACTTATTTACTTATTTATTTACTTGTTTGGCTTTGAAACACGCTAAACGATGCTCTCATGGTGGGATCGTTTGGTGCGGCACGTGGCTTTGGCTGCTAAAATGAGGGGTAGGCTTGCTTGCCAGTACCGAAAAATGCGACCCCTATCCTTTGGGTAGCGCGTTTCGTGTACTCGATTTTACATATTTCTGTTTTAATTCACCGTCGCGCCACCATATGACGGTTCTTTTACAAACTTTGTTAATCTGTGTGGATCTTGTATTATCAGGTGGACCATCGAGATGTTGCCTTTGTCGTCTTGTTTGCTGTTTTTTAATTTTTAATTCAGCTTTATACGATGCAAAGGCGAGATGATGGTTTGTACGGAATGCGGTGGCGTGACGAGTCCCATATTAGGACGAAACAGCGCTGTCGCCATCTGTCGGACCCGGAGTTTTTCCATATTTTGGAGTGCTCCGCACTTTTTAACACGAGAATCATGTAGATTGACAAATTTTCACGTCCGCTTCGCCAATATTTTATTCTATTTTATTTTAAATTACACGGACAAAAACTTATCTACTTATTTATATATATATATATATATATATATATATATATATATATATATATATATATATATATATATATATATGTGTGTATATATATCTTTAAAAATTTAGTAATTATAACAATTTTTGTTTGCCATGCATCCAAAAAAATTGTTGCTCGTAAATATAACTATGGTTGTTCATTTCGATTTTCAGTCTTCCTCTCGGAGTAGAGAAAAATATGTTATTTCTAAAATTGAAACAATATTTATTTTTTTTTTAGAATTTCTAACATGCTTTATTATCTAAGATTTAATAATTGTACAAAATATCCCATTAATATTTTTATAAAAATGGGAAGGTTAGCATGCTTACCTACTCCATGTTTACTCTAGATGCAGTAGGAATCATAAAATACCAAAAGATTTAGTGGTTTTCCCTCCTTATTTGTATTTATAATAATGAAAGAGATAAAAAATATCCCATAGAGCCGTAGCAAACAAGTAAAAAAAAAATAGCTATTTTCTTTGACAATTGTAATACAGAACCTTACTTCAGACTAACGGGGTCTTTACTTTGTATTACTCTAATAATAGCTATAAAATATCATTAAACCCATTCTATGTATATTGTCAACAACGTTGTGATATTCTTATTATATTAAAATATAAAATAGTTTAAACTCTTTTTGCCGCTATGTAATATTCTAGTGTTTAGTGTTTGTGACCTTAAACTCTGGATACACTTTATAGTGCTTGCTTTTATAGGATTTATTTAGGTTTTCTAACTGGACCTTTATTTCGATACGTATGGAAAATTTAATTCAACTTGAAGATATACCGGTAAGTAAATAATAAGAGGTTAGTATCTCTTTCGAAAACGTTAAACAAAATTGTGTCGAGCTTTATTGAAATATACAGTATTTCAAACTCATTCAAGTGGAAATTTTTTAGTAATTTTTACAGCAATGTTTTAGATTTTTGGGTAATTATTGGATTTAGTGAAGATCTAGGAGGTCATAGAACACGATTTTGTGTTTGTATTTCCAGAATTTTCTTTTCTTTTTCTAAAAAACACAGAGAAACACTTTCACTTTTGGTTTCATTTTTTTTACTAAATTGTTATTACTTTATTACAGCCACAGATTTTACGTTTATAGAAACCTCTATGTTATATTGAATTTTGTAAATTTGTACTTTTTTAGCCAGAAAACTAAAAAAAACTACTAAATAACTTTGAAAACAAACCGCCTGGTTATATCTGCTAGAAATATAACATTTGCACTGCCATAGCATAAATATGATTTATGTAAAATTTTTGCAGATCTCTTGTACAGGGTGAGTCAACGATTGGATGAAGTAAGTTTGTGCCTTTTCGGTGAAATTTACAAAGAAACTATATTTATTGTTTGATACAGTTTATTTTTATGCAGATTTTAAAAATATTTAGGACTCTACAGGGTGAGCCAAAAAACTAGGACTGCATAAAATTGTATTTTTTTAAATAGAACACCCTATATACGAATCGTATTTTCGATTTAGCTTATAATTTTAAATCTTTTTTATTAAGAGTTTACTATAACAAAACTTTATAGTTTCTGAGATAATTAAGTTTAAAAAAAAAAGTCACATTTTCAAGCATCAATTCAATCCTAAATAACGTTTTCAATTTTGTGACAAATATATTCAAATTTGGAATTTAGCAAGGCCAAGGACAAGTTAACATAATTTTTACCTAATATTTGCAATAAAAGCTACAGGGTGTTGAACACATCGGCTCAAATTTGAACAAGTTTAAATGAATAAATATCTCTTTTTTTAAATGGTACACCCTGTATATTTTCATGTTATTTAATAGAGTAATAAAAACCTTAAAAGTTTTGTTCAATATATCCTATACCTATTTATAATAGTTTTTGAGATATTTCAGTTTTTCTTATTTTCCATACTTTTTTACAGAAATAGTTTTCATTATCATAGTAGCCATGGCAAAAACAATGTAAAAGAACATTTTTCTGTGTGTCAAATTTATAACCGCAATCGCTTCTTTTGGTTTTTATGTAGTGTAGTTTGGTTTTTTTTGCATTCATGTTATATTGTAAAATGAATTTTCCAAAGAATGAGTTAATAGATATGATTATAATAGGAGAGGCTCAAAAAAATTGCCTTCTTGCTCAAAGAATTTACAAAATGAAGTATCCTGATCGACGCCAGCCTAATACCCATACTTTCAAAACTTAATGCAAAGATTTGATTCTTCTGGTACTGTTGATTATCCAAAACGTAAAGTGGTCAACAAACCAGTAGCTAATGAAGAAAAAGAACTACAAGTATTGTTAAATGTTCAGGAAAATCCTTATATTGGTAGCCGTCAGTTAGCAGCATTATGTGAAACATCACAATCCACCGCTAATCGTACTACCAAGAAATATAGGTATCATCCATATCACATGGAATTATACCAAGAATTGCATGGACAGGATTTTGAAAGTCGTGTAAACTTTTGTCGTACAATAAATGCGGAGATTCAATTAAATCCAAATTTATTATGCAAGGTAATCTTTAGTGATGAAGCTACTTTTAGAAGTAACGGTGCCGTAAATAGACGCAACATGCATTATTATGCCACAGAAAATCCATTTTGGATTAGAGAGGTGCAACATCAAAACCACTGGTCATTAAATGTTTGGTGTGGTATTCATCATAATCGAATTATTGGACCCCACTTTTTTAATGAACCACTAAATGGCCATAGTTACCTGAACTTTCTACAAGAAGAACTACCCCAACTGCTTCAAGGTCTCGATAGGGATGAGCTCGACAGTATGTGGTTCCAGCACGATGGTGCGCCTCCGCATTACCATCGTGAAGTTCGTGCATTTTTGGACCAACGATATCCGCAAAAATGGATTGGACGTGGGGGTTTCATTGAGTGGCCACCAAGGTCTTGCGACATCATCCCATTAGATTTCTTCCTATGGGGTTATATTAAAAATAAGGTGTATGTTAATCCACCAACAACAGTGGAAGATATGCGAAACAGGATTAGGAATACCTGTAGAACAATAACGCCACTAACTTTGTCCAGGGTCCGAGAAAATCTGCAAAAAAGACTAAATTTGTGCATTGCACAAGAGGGTCGTTTATTCGAACACTTATTAAAAAGAAATAATTAATCTCAGTATTTAATAGGTAATTTTTTTGTTTCAATTTAGTATAAAAGTAAATATGTATTTGCCTTGTCGTTATTGTTGTGTTAATTTTTTCACATTATGTTTAATTAAACTATTGCCGTTGTAATATAACGAATAATGTATTTCATCATATTTAACCACATTCTGTTTGTTTCTGTAGTTTCTTTTTATTATTTTACATGGCTACTATGATAATGAAGAGTATTTCTGTAAAAAAGTATGGAAAATAAGAAAAACTGAAATATCTCAAAAATTATTATAAATAGGTATAGGATATATTGAACAAAACTTTTAGGGCTTTTATTACTCTATTAAATAACATGAAAATATACAGGGTGTACCATTTAAAAAAAGAGATATTTATTCATTTAAACTTGTTCAAATTTGAGCCGATGTGTTTAACACCCTGTAGTTTTTATTGCAAATATTAGGTAAAAATTATGTTAACTTGTCCTTGGCTTTGCTAAATTCCAAATTTGAATATATTTGTCACAAAATTGAAAACGTTATTTAGGATTGAATTGATGCTTGAAAATGTGACTTTTTTTCTTTAAACTTAATTATCTCAGAAACTATAAAGTTTTGTTATAGTAAACCCTTAATAAAAATGATTTAAAATTATAAGCTAAATCGAAAATACGATTCGTATATAGGGTGTTCTATTTAAAAAAATACAACTTTATGCTGTCCTAGTTTTTTGGCTCATCCTGTAGAGTCCTAAATATTTTTAAAATCTGCGTAAAAATAAACTGTATTAAACGATAAATATAGTTTCTTTGTAAATTTCACCGATACAATAACATTTCTTATTAAATATGTTTTCCCTCAGCTCCAGTTTGTTTTTACAAACAACAATTTAAAAAATGTTGAATGAAGTAGACAAATTTTAAAAAAATCTCGCAACATTGCAACAACTATTTAGCTTTTTTCTGTTTTCTAGAAAAAGTAGAGAAAACTGAAAAAACAAAGTTCTAATCGTGTTCTATGTCCTTCAAATAAGGGGTAAGTAAACGATTTTTTAAAAAATATGCTATTTTCTTAGATTTGTACAAAATCCAATTACTGATTTTTACTTTACCACACATTTTATTTTGTTCATAATTGCAATGAATACAAAATTTAAAAAATTCGAAATTTTGCCTTTGGTGTTCTAAAAAATTATTGCATATTCCGCAGATTTTGTTGAGATTTACTATGAAATAAGTTTAATTTACAGTTTCAAAAACATTAAAAACCTAATGACAATTAGAAATGGGTGAAAATCAACTTGCAATATTTGCCTACATACTTAGTTACATGCAAGTCAAACTAGTAAAACCATTGGAAAAAGGGAACTTGAAGGTAGTTTTTGGAAAAAAAAATATGCTTAGTTCTTAGTATAATGTTCTCTCTAGTATACAGGACCCTATCATTTTGTCAACCTCTAATCTACATGGAAGAGGCCACTCTTAGTACTTTATATTGGTGTTTTAGGATACGGTGAATTACCCGTCTTCTCCAGGTATGGAGAGTCCCAAATTCCACAACATAAGAAGCTGTCCTATAGCACAAAATTGGATTAAATTGAATTACTATTATGTAAAAATGAAGTTGCCCAATTGTAATCCTATAGAGGTAAATTTGGGTTACGTTTATTTTTATGCTAGTTATTAGTGGTACTTTATAGAAACTGAATTGTTTGAATTGATTTTAAAAACAACATAGTAGCCCTACTGATATTTATTTTCTACTACATAATATTTTTTGTCATATTTGTTTGTAACTTTTGTTCTTTAAGTGACTTAAAAAGTATTTAAAAGGTATTTCAGTTTTAGTAAAACATACTTCTGATTACAAAAGAACACTACCCTGAAAATAAATTGTGAAATCTTAGTTATATATCACTATTTTTGATTTTAACTGAAATTTCCACCCATCTTCTGACTTCTTACTCTGATATAATTATAAATATCATTCAGTTGATACAATTTTTTAATTTCTGTACATACAATATCCTGAAGACCTATTACATGTGAATTCAAAGTTAACCTCCTCCCTCTACCAACAACCCCTTATTCGTAAAATAATAAAGACTATAATTCAGGTAAGCAAGTACCATTAAAATATTTTGAAAATAATAATAAATCTCATGTAATATATTAACTTGTTGAAGGATTGTTTCATTTAATTAGGTTTTGTTCACTTTTACTTTCCGAAAAATATATTTTGAATCCCTTAATTCATATTTTTGCCACATTTAGCCCCAACTTTTTTTCAAAATTTTATATAGCTATAATTGTGAATTAGAGAAAAATAAATTTTAGAATTCTTAAGTTTAAAACTAGTTTATATGTCTCCTAATCATTTATCCAAAAATCACTTTAAAAATATTTGTTTATAATATGAAATTGGATTTGATAAAGGATACAAGAGTATATAGTTGCTTATACTTTATTAAAATTCGTTATTTTAATTTACAAAATTGTAAAAGCCTTTATAAATTTTTCAACTTCCTAATACTTCATATAGAAATTTCAGCATCCTAACTTGTATATATTTACAAAATTTCATAGGTTTGGAATTATTTTTGATCTGCAGACCGACTGGAAAATTGGAGATGTTTCCTTGGATATTTCTTTCCAACGATTTATACTTATTTTACCTCGTATTAAACTATTACTGCGGATAATCAATTGACTTTTGTCTGGGTATAATCAAGTTTGAATTTTTGAGAACACCCATCCGTTGTTTACATAACCTAAAACCTTATTATTTACATAACCTAAAACCCTAATAGATCTGTTAGCGTAAGTTGAATAGTGAAAACTTATCGTTTATATACTAGTTTAGTTAATTGTACTTTTTTTGAATAGTTTCGAATGTCTGACATATTTGTCAGTAATTTGACGTAAGCCTGTTTAAATGGTCGGCTTCAAAAATAGTGAAAATTCTATTTTGTTCACAACACAGATTATCCGTGAGAAACTTAGAATTTCTTCCATAGATTATTTATATTATCACTAGCTTAAAATATTTTCCTTGTTTTGAGGAATTGTAATTTTTTAGGTTGGATAATCACTGTTGCCATTAGCAGAAGAGTTGTGCTTCTTTTTTCTTAAATTCTGCCTGTTTTTTGGACAACAAAGGATTGAGATTTTCTCTTTTTCGAAAAAAGCTCTTATACAAGGTGTATGGGTATTAATGGAAAGGCCAAAACACTTATAATTCCTAGGATATTGTATACTTACCTATTGTTTCTAAGAATACTGCTTTTTACTTCCGATTCTACTAGAATAGTAAATTTATTTTAAATTTTCGGACCACCCAATTTTGTTATACCTAACTGCAGTTTTATAAAAAAAAACTTTACAAACAAATTGAGTATAATTTTTTCTGTTACTGAAATAATTACCGATAATTTGAAATATAAACGATTTTTTTATATGATAAATAAATAAAGCTTTAATTTTCATAAATGTCATAGGTGAAACGTTACAACGTCAAAAGTTCAGTTACAAAAGTAAACGTATACATCATCTCTCACACACATACATACTACACAAGCACGAACACTTGTACCTTCAAGGATTCCCGTACTAATCCTAATATTAAAAAGAGTGTGTATAAAATTTTTAGTACAATAAAAGTTTCCACAATTTCAAAATTACTAGCTAAAACCAACACATTAAAAAGGCAATACTTATTAATGAATGTACTAATACGTAAAATAATATATTTTTGGCACTAGTGCATCTCTCAGTGTAGTAATATTATCAAAGAGAAAATGAAATTCATTCATTCCATTTGTTAAAAAGCTCTAGTTCAGTTCTGACAAAGTACTGTACGTATTTCGAAAGCACAAGTTTTCATCATTAGCAGTAAACTATCCAAATTACAGACACATTTTTATGTGTGTGTACTTTAATGTCTTTTCTGCTTTAAGACTTTATTTTTAAAGTACTAAATGAAAAAGAAAGGCATGTTAATCAAATTAGTGGTTTTCGAACCCTATAAAATGTAAGAATATATTTATTAAATATTTTATAACCTGTTCAATAAAAATATTAATTACCCGTTGTTCCTTTTTATTACATACACGCAGGCGAAGTCGCGGTTAAGTGCTAGTTAAAAACAGGCTAGAATCTGGTTAGACAATGAATTGGAAGAAATCATTATTTTTGGGCATATCGGTTTTACTTCATGTTCAGTTTGGTTTTTGCTGATTATTTGAATCCGCTATTAAAATCTCTCATTTCGTATTTAAAATTACACTTAAAGTCACGAACCCATTATAAGCATTTAAACTCCTCATTAAATAACCTATTTATTAAATATTTTATAACCTGTTCAATAAAAATATTAATTACCCGTTGTTCCTTTTTATTACATACACGCAGGCGAAGTCGCGGTTAAGTGCTAGTTAAAAACAGGCTAGAATCTGGTTAGACAATGAATTGGAAGAAATCATTATTTTTGGGCATATCGGTTTTACTTCATGTTCAGTTTGGTTTTTGCTGATTATTTGAATCCGCTATTAAAATCTCTCATTTCGTATTTAAAATTACACTTAAAGTCACGAACCCATTATAAGCATTTAAACTCCTCATTAAATAACCCTATTCAAACGGGATATAAAATTATCGATATGTCTATACAGAAGGACGAACTTCAGTTTTAAAATTTTTGTGAATGAAATTTTCCTTTCTTGAGGATATTTAGTTTGTGAAACATTGCTTATAAACCATTCGACAAATTTCTTGTTAAATGTAGGAAAAAGAAAATAGTAGAATGGACCACTCCAATCCTGTTACAGTTGCCAAAAAAAGTCATTAATTTGATGCATTTGTCAAATTTTGAGTTAAAGATATACACGGTTTTGTCTATCCAAAAAAAAATTGGATGCCTATCTGACCAGACCATTTCATTCTTATGTAATTAGATGCCTTGAATCCAAATTTGATATCCGCTAGCCTCTATCATGTTAGGTTCAAGATCATTTCAAGGTCAAATGCAGTAAAATACACCAAATAAATCTAAAGAAATAGATACTTACGTTTTTGAGGTCGCTGAATAGAAATTCGTGGTTTGTTTAGTCCCTCAACGTTGACTAGAGATCAGTTTGGGGTTATTACAAGGTCACAGAA
Source organism: Diaprepes abbreviatus (assembly GCA_034092305.1). Lineage (NCBI taxonomy): Eukaryota > Metazoa > Arthropoda > Insecta > Coleoptera > Curculionidae > Diaprepes > Diaprepes abbreviatus. The sequence continues at coordinate 2,782,978 of JASJET010000303.1, forward strand.
AAAAATCAACTAAATAATTCTGAAAAAAATGTAGGTTTTTGGAGTCGTTCGATCCGAATTCGTTGTTTGTTTAAAACCTCAAGGTCAGTCGGAGACCATTTTAGGGTCATTTTAAGGTCAAATTGAAAAAAATCCACTAAAAAATCTGAAAAAGGAGATATTTAGGGTCACTGTATCCAAATTTGTGGTTTGTTTAATCCCCCAAGGTCAGCCAGAGGTATTTTTAGCGTTATTTCAAGGACATCTTGAGAAAAATCTACTAAATAGATCTATAAAAGAAGCACAGAGTTTGAATTCGTGGTTTGTTTAATACTTCAAGGTTAACTAGAGGTCATTTTAAGGTCATCTCAAGGTCAAATTGAAAAAATTCACTAGATAAATCTGTAAAAAAAGAGAACCCACGCACAGGTAGATCAATATCCGTTACATGGCAGACAGGCTAGCGGATCAAATTTTTGAGCCGAAACTCAAGCTTCCAAAACCTCTTATCTCACGCACAGCTAAATTGATGTTCGTTACGCAGAATACAGTAGAACGGATCGAGTTTTTAAGGCGAAAGTCAAGCTGCCAAAGCCACACACTCTACTTGCAGCTAGATTCATGGCCACTACACAGCAAGCAGGCGACTGGACTAAATTTTTTAAAAATATGCAAAACATAAGCTCTCATAATCACATATCCCACGCGCAGCGAGATCAATAGCCGTTTCGCAGCAGAGGCAAAAAGCAAGGATTTATGAGTGTATGAAATAAAACCCAAACTCTCCGAAAACCATATACCCCAGGCACAGCATGTATGAGAATTTGAGGTTTGTGTTATACACTTATAAAAACTCGCTTCTCTAGTCTAGCTGTTATGTAACAGATATCGATCTAGCTGCGCGTGGGGATGTGATTTTAGAAACTTGAGTTTTACCTTGAAAACTGGCTCCGTTTAAGTGCCTGCGTGGGTACGTGGTGTTGGGAGCTTGAAATTCGACTTAAAAACTCGATCCGCTTACCTGTCTGCTGTGTATATCGATCTAGCTGAGCGTGAGTTTTCTTTTTTTAAAGGTTTATTTAGGGAATTTTTTCTCAATTTGAACACAAAATGATTTTGAAATGCCCTCTGGTTGACCATGAGATATTAAACAAATCACAAATTTAGAATCAGCTCCCCCAAAAAGTCCGCATATCTTCTTTACAGATTTATTTAGAAGATTGTTCTCAATTTGATATTGAAATGATGCTGAAATGTCCTCTGGTTGACCTTGAAAGATTAAATAAACCACAAATTTGGATTCAGCGGCCCAAGAAAAGTACAGACAAGTTGATGGTTGTGCAATGGGTTCACCTATTTCATCCTCGATCGCCGAGCTAGTCATGGAATATTTGGAGGAAAGAGTCATTCAAAATCTAAATTTAGACTTGATTAAACGTTTTGTTGATGATTGTTTAATTGTAATCCTCATGACAAAATAAATTATGTCATACAACAATTTAATAATTTCCTTAGCAAATTAAAATTTAGATTAGAATCTGAGGTTAACGGGAAAATAAACTTCCTAGACTCTAATACGCAAAAATGATAAGATTCTAACACAGTGGTATACCAAATCAATCTGGTCGGAAAGATATCTGAACAATTGTTCAAATATTTAAAAAACCAAAGAATAAGTGTAATCATAAGCTTGGTTGACCGAGCCATTTTCTTAACGTCCCCTACCTTCAGACCTTCGACTCTAAGAAAAGTTAAAGAAACATTTACACAAAACAGCTTTAATAGTAAAGATATCAAGGAAATTATTAAAAGAACCAAAAACAGGGATGATTCACAACAGGAAACACAAAAGCAATACATAGCATTACCTTATACAACAGATCTTGCAGAAAAATTAAAAAAACATTAAAAAAAAACACAATATTGTTGCATCCCACAATAATTACAATCAATTAAACTGAATCTTTACCAAACTGAAAAGCAAAACACCAACTATGTAAACTTTCAGTATTGTATAATCAGCTCCGTGAGCAAACTGCCCAAAAAAATATACAGGAATAACAAGCCAGTTATAGAATAATCGACTAAATGGATATAAATATACCAAAAACGCTACTATAGCATTAACAAAACATGAAAAGAACGAAAATCACTCTTTTAAATTTGAAGACACCAAAATAGTCGATAGAAACAAAAATTATCAAAAATTGACAATAAAGGAAACTCATACAGTAAATGACAAACCTGACAATAAACAATCAGTCAAATCTACAGCAATATAATTTGGGCGCAGTCTATTCCCTTAACAACTTCAAAAATGTATATATCTCCTTAAAAGCAAAAACAAAATCCTTTAATATTTTGTTTACCATGTCCCCGAATACAAAATGGAATTCCTTGGTAGTTTGTTGATTTTAGTAATATTTTTGACGAAATCTCAAAGTGCGTAAGATTTACCAAAAACTATTATTTTAATTCTTAGTTGTTGTTTTAAATGTTATAATATTATCTTAAATGTTGAATTTTAATTGTATGTCATGATTGTAATTATAGATTATTTATAATTCGCTTAAAATTTTAGATTAAATGTTTTTGAAGATGTTCTAAATAATGAACGAAACGTCAAAACGGCGGAAAACATATTTTAAACATGAACTTAATACCAAGAAAATAATAAAAAATAAAAATAAATATGAATGGTTCAAGAAAATCAATATATTTGTTATATTGCCTTTCCCACACGTGTCCACGTTGACCTTAAGTAACTCGACAGACAGTGCATGTGCACCATACCCGAAATGCAGCATAATCAGTATTTTAATTTCGTAATATTGTCACGAGCGGAAATGCTGATTTTGCATAAAGACTATTATAAATAGGAAAAATGTACATAGTTTTAAGCATTATTGATATAATTATTGTAGAACGTTATTCTGTTAGTTAAAAGTTTGTTTTGTTGTGAAGTAAATAAATAAATTTTTTATTAAGTGAATTTTCAAGAAAGCGATATAAAATTGGCGCAGTCGGTAGGATCTGTCAAACGCTATTAGATTAAGAGATATCTGACGGATAGCGGCGGATCCCAATCCCTTAACAGAAAATGGACCAGCGGCATTGGGATTGTTCCCACTTGTCGAAGCTACGGAAGGAACACCTGGTGAAACCCCTGATAGGGCAGTCAAGAATACGACGGCTCAGATGATCCTGTTAATGTAAGTTAGTGAATCATCTCGTTTATTTTATTTGTTTGATTTAAAAGGAAAGTGTTCGATTATCTACAATTTTCTCCCTTTTCTCTCGTATTACCTTTGTATATCAGTTTAAAAAAACATTTTACCATTATTATTTAATGTAAAAACAAAATGCCATTGCTAGAAAATCAAGCGGGAACAATGGACAAGTCGAAGAAGGGGAGGTAGTTATCGGAAATATTTTCTATTATACCCAAATTTGTGGACGACCAAATCTTTTTGGGAACATTTTTGAACGCGTGCGAATATGCATACAATAAGTTCACAACGGATCCAAAAATTTTACTAGTAATTCATATAAAAAATAAGCTTAGAGGCAGAGCAGCCCAATTTATTAGTCCTAGGAATCTTTATTCCTATCTAGAAATACAACATTACTTAATTTATTTTTTGGCAACTCTAGAGACCTAACGTCCCTTATACAAGACCTACAAAGACTTAAACAACTGTCAAACGAATCACCACTCACATTGTATAACCGATTACAAATTTGTATCCAAAAATCTAATCTCACTGCTGACCAAAAGGTAGCCCAAACTTGCCTAATAGAAATCATGACACTAAACACCCAATTAACCGGATTAGAACCCAGATTAGGTCAACTCATTCGGGCCTGTAATCCTACATCTCTTTTGCAAGCACAAACTCGTATCAAAAGAAAGTTCCAACTGTCATATTTCGAAAACCAAAGAATGGTTAAACCTAATCCTCCAAAGCCAATGCCAATCATTAGGAGACCACCCCTTCAATCCCCTAAACTGTTTCAAATGTGGGCATAATGGTCATATTTCTAGCCAGTGTCGTTAACAGCAAGAACGCTATAATCCTCCTCTAAATTTTGGCTTTCAAAGACCACCGAACCAACTATTCACAACCTACAAATGGGTTCTCTTCAAGTTATTCCAAACTGCCACAATATAATAATTTACCCCAAAATCGCCCCCAAATGCAGAACAGGAATCCTAACATCCGAGTGAACCTACAAAGGACTCATCACCTAAACACTAACTGTGGATACGACAGTTATCAAGACCCTAGCAACTACTATCACTACGATTGTCAGGAGTACGATAACTGCCAAAGCCAACCCTACTACCAACCCGACGATAACAATTACAATCAAACCTCGCAGGAATACCCAGTCAAACACCTAGATCCGGAAAATTATCAGGATTTTCTCTCACTCACGATTCCACCAAACCCCCCGACGAGTCCCATCAGGAAACGGAACTCCTACACGACATGCAGACAAAAATCCGGACAATAAATTTAGATCACATGAATCCCAAACTGAACTTTCCCGAACAGGAATTTCTTTACAATCCCTATTAACAGTCAACTCAAAAAACTTGTACTATATCAAGGATGCTTCGCAAAAATTTAAATTACTCATTGATTCAGGGGCCGGAATTTCCATTTTTAAGGAACAAACTGTTCAAAATTTCTGTCAGAGATTACATGAAAGTAATTCAGGTATTACAGATCATCTTCATTCTATAAATGAGTCAACTCTTGTTCCCCACAAGGTCTACATTTACAATCTAGACATCGAGTTTGATGGCATTTTAGGTCTAGACTTCTTAGAACATTATGAATGCGTCATTGATCTTAAAAACAAACAACTAGTTACAAATTTTAAAATTCTTCCCTTATACAAAATAGGACAAAACGAAAAGGAAAAAATTAACACTAGTGTTTCGGGCAATAAAAATTTTAACAGAATTTCTATAGAAGCTAGATCCGAACGGGTTTTCAAATTACAATGCGATCTTTCCAACGTAGATGCGGTACTAATAGCACAGGAAAAAGACAAAGTTAAACTCCCCAACACCTTAGTAAAAATCTTTGAACGGGGGAATTTTTTACGTAAATAATAAATGCGAACGCGATACAAAAATTGTCGAATTTTCAGATATAATGCAAAAACCGATAAATGACACTGGTGAACCTTTTTATAATTTTAAAACATTCAAGGGTCTCTATAATAAAATATCTTTTAAGAACCGGTCATCAAAACGAGGAAGAAAGAGTTCTTATAACGAATTTACGCTTAAATTTTGTGGATATATTTTACCTCGAAGGTGACAGTCTGACATTTACCAGTAAAATAAAACATTCAATTGACACAAACGGTGTTCATCCAATTTTTACCAAATCATATAGGTATCCGCAAATACATAAAGAAGAGGTAACGACGCAAATAAACAATATGTTGACGGAAGGTATCATTCGCCCTTTAGTTTCATCCTAGTCATCGCTAGTATGGATAGTTCTGAAAAAACTGGACGCCTCTGGCAAGCAGAAATGGCGTATTGTAATCGATTTTCGTAAGCTAAACGAGCTTAGTGTAGACGATAAGTATCCTAACCCAATATTTCTGATCTTCTAGACCAACTAGGCAAGTGTGTATATTTTACGACACTTGATCTTGCCTCTGGATTTTACCAGATAGAAATCGACCCTAAAGATATCCAAAAAACGGCTTTGGCTATAGAAAACGGCCATTACGAATTCGTTCGAATGCCGTTTCGCTTCACAAATGCCCCGTATACATTCCAATGTGTCATAGACAACATCATTCTTGACACCCAAAACGAGCGTTGTCTAATTTACATGGATGACATCATAGTTTATTCCACCACTGTTCACGAACATATATCACGCCTAACGGAAGTCTTTAAACGTATTCGAAAGGCAAATCTAAAAATCCATCCCGATAAGTGCGAATTCTTAAAAAAGAAGCCGCATATCTTGGCCTTAAAGTAGAGTACATTACCAAATTCCCAGAGCCAAAAAGGGCTAAAAACATTCAATCCTTCCTTGGGCTAGCTGGCTATTACTACCGATTTATCCCAAATTCTGCTAAAATAACGAAACGTCTTACTAGTCTCTTAAAAAAGGACACTCCGTTCCACTTTGACGCTGAATGCAAGGCATTTTTTGATGAACTAAGGAAAGCCCTTGTCTTTAACCCAATTCTCATATACCCTAATTTTCAAGAACGTTTTGTGCTAACAACTGACGCAAGCGCATTCGCTATTGGCGCTGTACTCCCCCAAGGTCCAATAGGTAAAGACTTGCCTATTGCTTACGCATCAATAATCTTATGTAATGCGAAACCAGATATTCCACGGTAGAATGCGAATTATTCGCCATTGTTTGGGCAGTGAAACTTTCGACCCTATCTTTATGGCCGAAAATTCACCCTGATTAAGGACCATAGTCCATTAACGTGGCTCTTTTCTATCAAAGACCGTGCCAGTAGGTTAGCAAGATGGCGGTTAAAACTGGAAGAGTATGATTACAAAATAGAGTACAAACCGGGAAAAGTAAACAAAAACGCCGACACGTTATCGCGCATTCACGCAAATAACGAAGATAACGAAAACAATGACGAAACCCAAGACAGAAACAGCGAAGACGAGATCGACCTTTTTGACAAAATGACGAAAAATTTCAATACATTTATTTACTTATGTTAAATTAAATCAATTATTGACTATTCCAAATTTTAAATCTCAAATGCTCAACTTTTAGATAGAAATCATAAAAATATCGTCACATTTTTCCACCAAAACAAAATGGGGATTTTCATTTTAAAATTATCTATGGTATCTTTGAAGAATCTCCAAATTTCATACAAGACCAAATAAATACATTGTCAAGCAAAACAGTTGAAGAACGAAAATATTTTATAATTCCTTTACGATTTGACCCAGAAAATGTGGTGGCAAATTTATTTTTCATTATTTTTAAATGTCAAAATGAATTTAACGCAACTGATATCTATTGTATCGAAAATAATTTAGACCTGCCAATATTAGAAATTGTTTCCTTTATTTTTGCCAATAAGGAAATAAAATTTAAAATCTGTCAAAACGTAGTCAAAACTCCGGACGAAGATCAGATACCGATTATCCTAGACCAATATCATACGAAAAAAGGCAATTTACATCGCGGAATCAATGAAACAATAAAACGTAGAAAGAAAAATTAGAATTGGCCGGGACTTACTAAAGACGCAGAGAAATATGTAAGAAGTTGCGAAATTTGTCAAAAAGTAAAAATTTGTAGGAAAATATTTGAATATCCTACACGAAACCACGCACTGAAAATTAGGGACGAACTAACGAAATTCACTCAGGCTTACGCACTAGAAAATAAAAAGGACTCATCAGTAGTTTATACCTCACTGGGATTTTTCCAACACTACGGTACGCCACTGAGAATTCACTGTGACCACGGTCGAGAATTTGATAACGTCCTAATGAAAGACCTCTGCGAACTGTACGATATAAAATTGACATTTTTGAGAGTCCACCATCCACAATCGAACGGCTTTTTAGAAAGATTTCATGCAACCCTCACGGAAATGCTGAGAGTCCATACGGCTGAAAACCCCGACGTACACTCTTTTAATATCCTTTATACGCGGTTATTTCTTACAACAACACCAAGAACAAAACACACGGTTTTACACCTTATGAATTAATTTTTGGTCATACGTCGGGTAAACCTCCCGAAACCCTATACAATCAAAAGAAATTAATATCAAAATATATTAAGGACCTACGCAATCGGATGGAATACTATTACAAAGTCACACGTATCAAAACCGAACGACAAAAGGAAAAGGAAAAATTTGGATTTGATAAGTCAGATTCTGAAAAGATTCCACAATATAATCCCGGAGATAAGGTGTATGTAAAAGAATCCCAGATAAAAGATAAAGCTCAAAACAAGTTTAATAGCCCTTTTGAAATATAAGAAGTATTTGGAACTTCAGCGACCGCACTAAAGCTAGAAACAAAACAAACTTCTAAAATTAATTTTGATAAACTAAAGCCCTATTACGAATAGTCTCCTTCTTTTCAGCCTCTTCGAGCTACTGTCAGCCACTCACTCACAGTTCACCATTACGCCGATCAATAACACCACAGGACTCTTCTTCCACGAAGAAAATACCATCAAGGTGTCAAACGACAAATGGACGCTTCTGGTATATAAAGAACTACAGCCCCTCAAGGAAACCCTATGAAATAATGATATAATCTTATTCCGTCTAGTTGACATGCTCGAGAATCCTGGACCTAAAATGTTGGCTCTCAAGGCAGAAGTTCAAACGCACTTAAGTCTTTTAAAGTAAATCGCTGTCTCAGTAAATCAAAAATATAAAGAAATAATGACCTACACTAAACAATATGATTTTCGATTGAAATGCGGTTTAGTAAATGGAATAGGGACTATCTGAAAATCTATCACGGGTAAGTTAGATGCCTCAGATGGTGCATATTTCAATGAATGCATAGAAAATGTCAATCGCGATGAATACCAGATTGAAAATTTACTAAAAAACCAAATTTCCGTCACTACATCTGTAATAGACGAGAAAACGTTTAATAATAATATACAGGAAAGCGCGATATGCAATATTTCTAATGTCATGATATTTTCGAAGGCAGAATAAAAATGGTAAATTTTTATGGATCATTAATGGAAAGTTACGTAATCCTTGAAGATTCTCTGAATGACATCTTAAACGCGATAAATTTTGCACGTCTAAAAATATTGCATAGTTCAATTATCACCCCAAGAGATCTGGTTACCTCCTTGTAGGAAATTTCTCAATCTCTGATAAGGAATAATTTATCTTTACCCACGTACTCAACAAACGTCGCACAATATGTAGACATAATAGAGATAATTTTTGTCTCAAAAATACCCTTAACTGACCCTGAATCATATACCCTTTACCACCTCTACACTATTTCAATATTAGATAATCGAACAGGTCTTCACCATATTCTACCAGACTCAAAAATATATCGCCCTAGATGATGATTCATTGCTCTACTTGTCACTCCAGAACCTGGAAAAATGCAAGCCATTGGGAATCAACACAAAAATTTGCTCCGATGTCCTTCCTTACCCCATCGATACCGATGCCATCTGCGAGGCCCAACTATTAAAGCCACTAAGAGAACTACCGAAAACTTACCAATCTGCACTTTTGCTAACTAAGGAATACAATATCCAAGAACTTAGCCAAAACTACTGGTTAATAACGGTCTCCGATCCTCTACCTGTTACAGTCAAATGTGGTAGCAAGGAAATCATTACAAGACTAATAAACACCAATTCTTTGCTTCAGTAACAACCGGAATGCTACGACTTTGTTGGAAGTACCAAAGTACCCACGAAGTACCTTGTGGACAAGTATCAAACCATAACATTCAGGAGTCATAGAGTGAAGATTTCTTTCGAATGTTGTGGTCATCTTCCCGACAAAATTCACATTCCAGACCTCAAGCCGTTGACGCTAAGTAAAATTGATGTCGAAGATCTGAATAACGCCCAACACAAACTTGGCCAATATTCCTTTGATTTGGATAAACTTATTAACGAGCCATTTGTGACCAAACACCTTCATTGGTTCACAATCTTCACCATCACCTTGATTGCTGCCCTATTAGTCATTTATGTCTATAGACGAAGAAGAAGCCCAAGAATTGGACTGGCAATTACCAATGACGCCAATTCACCATCACCTCCTCCTGTGCCCAAATCCAGGGATATACTCCATCCTATCCACCAAAGGTTGCGAGACCTATTACTCAAGAGAATACCCAGCACCCGTTCTACCAGCGATGCTCTACGCGAAAAAGAAGAAATGGAACTTCAGTTCAGACAGGAATATTAAAAGTTGTTGCGAAGTACCAACTTTTCTTTAAAAAGGAGAGCTGTTATATTGCCGTTCTCACACGTGTCCACGTTGACCTTAAGTAACTCGACAGACAGTGCATTTTAACCATTCCCGAAATGCAACGTAATCAGTATTTTCATTTCGTAATATTGTCCCGAACGGAAATGCTGATTTGGCATAAAGACTATTATAAATAGGAAAAATCTACGTAGTTTTAAGCACTATATAATTATTGTAGAACGTGATTCTGTTGGAAAAAAATTGAAAAGTTGTGAAGTAAATAAATAAATTTTTTAAAAGTGATATAATATATATATATATATATATATATATATATATATATATATATATATATATATATATATATATATATACGTATATGTTTATGCGACTTTCACGGATCTATCCGTGTGAGATGCAATAGCAGTGGATATATCCACATTATGCCGTTGTAGTGCTGAAATCACATTCAGCAAACGCACAACTATGTGCAGTTTCGTGTATGAATGAAGTAAGATGCGAACAATAAATGTAAACTTCGTAGGCCATCATCTCGGAAACACAACACGGAAAGGATATGTTTGGAACGAGGTTTACATTTACTGTTCGCATCTTACTTCATTCATACACGAAGCTGCATCTAGTTGTACATTTGCTGAATGTGATTTTAGCACTACAATGGCATAATGTGGATATATCCACTATATTGCATCTCACAAGGAGAAATCCGTGAAAGCCGCATAAACATATATACGGCACTCGGCGGGAGGTCGGCGAAGCCGCGTTCAGTATTTGCATGCTTCCTTCCGATCTGTCCTTTGCACAGCCAGGTGCATGTCGGTACCCTGTAGTAGAGACAGAACTTGTACCTCTGCCGTATCACTGTGGCGGAGAGGGTAAGTTTTGACTTTCTTCTTGGTATGGTGGTACAGGTAGGCCATCATCTCGATGGTGGTGGAATAGGATAAATTGTGTTCCTTAGCAATTTATTCAAACTGTGCAACCTCTAACACGGAAAAGATATGCTTGGAACGAAGTTTGCATTTACTGTTCGCATCTTACTTCATATATATACATATATATATATATATATATATATATATATATATATATATATATATATATATGAAGGTTACTTTAAGTTTCTTAAAGTAACTTCCAAAACCAGGGACGGATTCCTCCTGATAGAGGTAGCCAATGAAAACCAATCCATTCAAGCAACTGAACTTCAAAAATTACACACTTTTGATGGACGTGTCACTGCCCATCCTACCCTAAATTTACTAACCAGCAATAACCTCATAGTCTGCTCAGATGGGGAAATCCTAGATAGCCTTAAAGACCAGGAGTTCTAGAAGCCCAAAAAGAAGTTCCAATACCTTTATGCTATCTTTTAGCCTTCATAATTTACCCCCCACTCAATGAAAGCTAGTTACTTATCAACTAGAATGAAAATCTATATACCCAGTTTCGTAAGCTGTATCAATGGCAACCGTTTTGACCATACTGCCCTAGGATGTAAAAACCCAGCAATATACCGATATATATATATATATATATATATATATATATATATATATATATATATATATATATATATATATATATATATATACAGAGTTTCCCTGCACTGCACCCGTATCTGTGTCAACTGTAATGGTTCCCATTCCCTCAGATATAAGGGCTGCTCAGTCTTCAAGCAAGAATTCGGAATAAAAAAGATTCGCAACTTGAAAAAATTAAGTTATTCAGAAGTCAAAAAGAAATATAGAGCCGAGATCCATATTTTATATCTCCATATATTTCAGTCACACAAACAACATCCTTAGTAGGAAAAGTTGTAATATTCATTCAATTTGATCTCATAAATATAGAACCTACTCACAATCCCACTGAACACCCCTAGAGTAAGGGACCGTCATGAATATCTCACTCCCAAACCCATCCTCTTAAAATCCCTAAACCCTTCCTCCTCCAATTCCACTATTCCTTCTTGCTCTCATTCCAGTTCGTCATTCTCAAAACCATTCCAAACCAAATCTTCCTCTCCTTAAAATTCTGACTCACTCACAAACAAACCCCTACCTAAAACTTGCAAAAGTCCTCACGAAAATCAATATCTCAATCTTCCAATGAATTCCTACTGGAAATAATGGTAGACGATCAACTTAAACAAGAAATAAGCAACACTCAAAAAATCTCACAAAATAAAAGGTATTTTAAAACAAGAATCCCAAACTAAGGGACCCATCACAACCATATAAGATCGTCTACCCCTAACCTCATCCCATGGAACTGCAATGGTTTATTACACCACCTCAATGACATAAAACTACTAATAAATAGACAGCAATATTGGAAATCTAGGAAACAAACCTGAAAGCATCAGACAACCCTACAATAAGAGGATACATCAACATAAGAAAGGATAAAGCCAATCCCCTCAGAGTATCTGGCGACGCAGTCGTAATTAAAGAAGACAATATTGCCTTCACAGAAATTGCTCGAAAGTCCCCACTGGAAACAGTCGCATTCTCGGTCTACTTAACATTCGAAATAACTATCTGCAACATTTACCTATCCCCTAATACTAATATCAATACAGACCACCTCAATAATATTATCAATTCTCTACCATCGCCTTATTTACTTATTGGAGCTTTCAATTCTCACAACACTATTTGGGGTTTATATCATGCTGACATTAGAGATTGAATAATTTCTCAAAACACAGACACCTGAGCATCCTGAACGATGGGACCCCAACATACATATCTTTATTATTATGTACCCTATCCACCATTGACTTATCAATATGCTCACAGAATATCACTCACATTCGACTCTGGAAGACAGTTATGGAAGCGACTATATACCAGTTATAATTGAAACATCCTCATTCCTGATATCCCCATACAAATCCCCCTCATTCATCCTAAAAAAACAGATTGGAACTTATTCTCCTCTTCATATATCCGTCCCAAGTTGGATCCATCCAACGTGGATCTATCCAACGTGGATCAATCTGATTGTTTAACGATTCTATACTAATTGCTGCAGAAAAAAGTATTCTAAAAACTAACCCTAAATTAAAAAAAAACATCCAGTACCCTGGTGGAATGATCAATGCCATCAAGCAGTAAAAGGAAGAAAATGCGCTCTCAATAGGTTTAAGCATCAAAACGAGAGCAAGAGCGAAACTAATAAAAAACAATTAAAAAAAAATATCCAGGATCGTTACCCAGCCTATAAATACTAACATTTCTAGTTCTGAATTCTGGAATAAGATCCATAGACTAAGAGGTCAATTGATGAATGCAATCAGTTGAATCATAAATAATGATGAATGTCAAACAGACTCTGCAGACATAGCTGACACTATAGCCAATCACTATCAGATTTACTATAACACTCAGACTCCATTTTATCCGGGTTTAACCCCCGAACCTTAGACTCCCCTATTCCCTCCTATAACCTCCCTATAACCTTCAAAGGGCTTAATTACTCATTGGCTAAATGCAGAGAAAGCTCCCCTGGTCCAGATAAAATTCACGCCTCTATGACATACCATCTTCCTAAATTAGGCTTAATCACACCACTGAACCTGTACAACACCATATGGAGCACTGGTGAATTTTCCTCACAATGGAGAAACGCCATCATAATATATATTCAGAAACCCAAAGAGCAATAATGCTTCCCGTTAGCCATAGACATACAGCTCTAACCAGTCATCTTAGCAAAAAACTGGAAAAAATTATTAACTCTATACTGTCCTGGAATATGGAAAAACACAAGTTCCTCATCCCAAAACAGATGGTTCCACTTCTGTCCTGCTATTTCACATTTCAAATCCTTTTTCAATCCCCCCAATATTCCATTTTCCTCGAATAAATATCCTCCCTTTGTCCATACAAATTTTGCTGAAACCAAGAACCGAATGTCATTAATTTTGTCTCCAACAGATGAGATAAACACTTACTTATTCCCACCCTGGAGCCATCGTTCTATCAAATGCAAAACTTACATTATTAAAAGAAAAAGAAGTTAACCCCATAATAATTCTATTAAAATACTACCACATTTACAACTTAAATATAACTGTCATGAACTTATATTTACTGATCGCTCCAAAAAAGAAAATTCAATCGGTGCGTCCTACTACACAAGAAATGCCGCTCACTTCACAAATCCACCTCCAGTCTTACCGCGGAACTATTTGCCATAGAATACTGCCCAACCACTAAACATACAAACTGGTTAAAAACAGACTCCCTCAACTTCATCAAACTCATAGAATTATATCATCCGAATCACTTAACAGCGTGTGTGATCAAAACGCTTAATAAATATACTCATAAAAAAAAACAATTCTTTTCATTCCTTTGGGTCTCAAGTCACACTGGAATTCCGGGAAACATTAAAACCGGTTACCTTGCTTCCAGTCATCAAAACACACTAAATATAATCAACAAAATACTTCACTGCCAAGATCTCAAACACTTCTTACAATGGGACCTGCAAGAACAAGACAAATTTCTAACAATAAAAAAAATCTTCGTTACTGATATCTCCCCTCCCTATCAAAACAAGATTCAACAATAATGACCAGGCTCCGATTGGACACACAAAATTGAACCACGAAAACTTTCTAAATAAATTCCCCAATCCCCTTTATGATACTTGTCAAACCTCCTTGTCAGTTGCGATAGCAACACAACAACAAAATCGAAAACCTTTTCTCTTATTAAAACACTGACAATGTAATATCCTTCTTCAAAGACATCGGACTATACAATCTAATATAAAATAAATACTGTAATAATAAAGAAACAAAGACATGAACGCTAAAAAACCCAGCAGTCGATGAGTCCCTAATTCATAAAACTCATTTATTCACCCCTTAAGTACATGACATATAAGACTTACGAGTCAATATTAATCATACGTTTTTGCGTTTGATTTTTGAACCAATTAATCAATCAGTGGGTATATTACCTGTATCATAGGTCATGTTAGAAGTCAGCATGTTTACTAACTTCAGTATTTCTGCCTGTTTACCATCTTTGCCACTGAGACAGCTAATTTACGAAAATCATTAATATATAAAAAAACGGTGTCATTTTTATTGTGTATATTATATTATTTTCCGATATAATACAAACAACAGAACACCTCGTTTCATAGGACTAAGAGGCAATTAGGTATTTACAATAGAAGACATCAGTCGAATCTATTATCTACCCATCACTATTGTCTTCCGGATATTCCCTTCAACATTCTTTAGAACGATCGTTACATAGTTGTTATTTAGCCAATTAATTGCTTCATCTTATATTGAATATAGTTTTTTTAAGTCATCCTATTAAGAAAATACTGAGGATACGTTTCAAAAATTTTAAGTTCCGTTGGGACTGTTTTACAAGAAGCGACGCCCTTCTATCTATATTCATGTGTATGGATGTCGATAGATATATTTAAATTATTCCTGAAATGTTTTTCGAATCAGCTTTTAGTTTCCTTCACATTTCCTATAAATTGCTTGTCAATGAAATACGCGGGTCGAGATAAAACTTGTCTAAAACTTGAAACGAATGTACTTTATATGTAAATAACTGCTTCTTGATTTTGTTTTGTTTTGTTCTTATTTCAAGCAAATAAACTTTATTTATAGGTTATTTTTAAATGACACACATCGAAAATTAAGTGTTTTTTGTAGATATTCAGTAAGTTAGCTTTATTTTGAAGCTTCTTACTGAAAATGGAAGAAGATATTGTAGAAAATTATATCTTCAGTAATCATAATGATAAAGAACATAGTTTTATCTAAGTGTGCAAAGAAAAACATCTTTTTATTATGAATATTTTTTAATTAACAAGACGACGATTATATACCTGAAAAGTCATTGAAGATGAAAAAGACAACAAAATCATTCAAAATCAAATATAATCATCAATAGTGTACATCGAAATATAGTCACATCTGCTAAAATCTTCCCCGAAACGGCTATACCTACAGACCATAATTTGCTACTTACGGCTATCCGGATTAGAATAAAAAAGATAAAACATCCGCAAACAATCATCAATATTAATATCGATAAACTCAAAGAAGAGTAAATAAAAAACCGGGTATATGACGATATCGGCAGAAATCTAGATACAAAATAAATTAGAGCGTTGTCAGAGAGCAGAAGAAAAATGGTGCCAAATCAAAGAAACTTACGAAATAATAGTAGAGAAGCTCTAAAACAAAATACAGTCAAATCTAATATGACAAGGAACGGTTGCACAATCAGACTTGTCGGGGTCCCAGACCACTCGGGCATACGCGGGAATGAAGAAAGAGACCGTTCGGCAAAATTGAGTTCCGCAACTGAACCAGATGGACCCCAACCAATTCTACCTGTCTCAATTGCCATTGGCAAAAGAGAATTCAAATTGTTACTGAAAAGTAAATTTATTGAATCGTGTAGGGGCGCTCCTGGAATAAAGTGTGCTAAGAAACATATAACTGAACCTAGCGCACGGCGTACTAAGGAGCTCCTCTCCTTAGAAAGGAAAGAGCTGAGAATTGGGGTGGGATTGTTGACAGGATATGGTCACCAAACTGCCGTAGACCACCTGACGTACAGATGATATTTGGAAGAAGATGAAAGTATTGATCATGTCCTCAGAGAGTGCCCAGCACTCAACGGACTAAGACAGAGATATTTCGGATATGCATTTTTGTTATCGAAATCAGTTCAACTAACGAGACTGCTTGGATTCGCAAACGTAATCGGCCTCGGATGACCTGCAGCTATGGTGAGATGTAAAGGGCCCAATAGAGGTCCAGGCACCGATGATCTAGTATCACCACCATTTGTTCCATTCACTCAAAATACAATCAAAGAAAGCAACTACAGATGACGGAAGAAATATTGGATGTAATAGAAATAAGAAGGAAAACAAAAAGAGCAATGATACAAAACTCAAAGGAACACACAACATCATGAAAAACATATTAAAATATACTTAGGAGACATGGCCAAATAAACAATATTCAGAAATAGAATCTGCTAGAACAAGAGTACACAGACAACAAAAAGTCATAGAGAATAAAGAAGGTAAACTCTTGTGGAACATACAAGAAAGAATATATAGATGAAAAGAATGTTTAGGGAAATTCTATATTAATATAACAAAAGAATATAATTTAAATGGATGAATGAATGAAAATGAATGAAGTCTCTTATCACTAAAGACGAAATACTAATAGCAGAAAGACAAGTTAAAAACAGAAAATCGGTTGGTGGATATAATATACCAACTAAAATCATTAAATATTTCTTGAAAAACACGCAGACATGATACAAAACCTCTCTCACATTCAACAGCCTATAAGAAATTTAGAAATAAAGTTGTATATTTTGACAGTTTTGGCAATCTTCGACCGCCCTTGGAGGTTCTCGACTATTTTCGTTCAAATGAACCAGTAAACATTATTTATAATTATGATATTTATCAGAAATTTAATACATTTAGTTGTGGACACTTATGTTTAGAATTTTGAAATAAATAGATAATAGATACAGCAAATAGATTTTAGATTTATTTCAACCTTTAAATAGAGAACATGAGTTATATATTTACCTTATGGGTAGAAAGTCTTTGTTATCTCTAAAATTGCATCCACCAATAATATTACAAGAATCGAAAAATTATGAATTGGGTTTAATTAATTTTGTTACCTACAACTACAATGTTGACAAAACAAACAATGAATTCTATTTTGGTGAATCTGTAATTGAAATACCCGAAGGGACATAATGATATTTCTCGTACAATAAATGATTCTCTTACAAGTGTATATAACACAGGTGATATACTGCTTGATTGGCCGATATCAATTTTCATACTAGTAATAAAAAACAAAAAACTAGAAAATACGAGGGATATCGAAATATATATATATATATATATATATATATATATATATATATATATATATACAAAAAACTACAATAACTTATTGGACAGACACCGTTTAAGTTTAGAAACGGAGTTGGAGCAATGTAGTCGCTATTTTTCATTCGCGTTCTAATTGAAAGATAAAGGGATATAAACTCTGATATTTACCTATGTCTGATAGATTTTCAAAAAGCTGTTGACATAGAAAATCATGAAAAATTTAGGGAAATATTACAATCTTGTATCAATAAAGCCAAATACCCTCAAACAACATTATGTTTACACTAGAACCAGACTCTTGAGACTCGCATGTTTAAAGAGATAAAAATAAAAAAACAGGTGTACCCAGGGGTGTATATAGTCACTTTTCCTGCTATTTAATGTCTGTTTAGAAGAGATGTTTAATAAATAACTTTCAAATATTACAGATGGAATAGTAATCAATATACTATCCTTCTTGCAGACACTGAAGAAGGCCTACTAAAACTCATGAATAAGATTGTTAATATATGTGAGGAATATAATATGAAATTGAATACGAGAAAAACAAAAACTGTGATAGTTTCTAAAACTCACAATATAGATATAAATGTTAAAATACAGTAACAAGCGCTTGAGGGGGTAAGAAATATAATGAGATTGGTTGGCGTATTTAATGATGGTTGGGATCACTCTATTAATATACGCTCTAGAACTGAAAAGCAGAAGCTTCTTTTAGAAAATGCTCAGTATACTTGATAAGTGCTAACAGTCCCTAAATACCATTTTTCGTAGCGCCAAAGATGGTGTGTTTTTGTTTCTTGTGTGCCATCGTTTGTTTACTATTATTGTAGAAAAGTTTAGGTATCTATGTTTTGTATTTGATTTTAAATTTAATTCAGAAAAACTGCTTTCTCTGTAAACGGAAATGCTCATCCATTCTGATCATTAATTGTGTTGTATAATGACAAGTAATTTTTCTTATATATGTATAGTTTTTTTTTATTCCTATAAATTTGTATATTTATAGCTTTTATTCTAGAGCCTTGAAAAGTCTTTAAAATAAAGTAACACGTCAACAAAGTGTAAAAATTATTTTCCTTTAATTCAGGATCCAAGTTCCAATTAATCTTTGCTGAATAATTATCACTGTGGATCACAAACCTATTTTAAGGACTATGTTATATATTGCTGAAAAATAATCTCAAGCAAAATAATAATAAAATCACTAAACTATTTTTCATTCAAATCAACTAACTGAATTACTGGGACTTCTCGCTAATTGGTGTAATTTAAATTTCTACATTAATTGAATGTATTCTCATCATATGAATACTATTTCAAAATTTCTTAGAGGTGTAATAATATGAGTTAATACCAACCGGCAATGTTAAGGTACTTACTCCTTTTTGGTAGTTAAGAGGACGCTATTTGTGAAAATTAGACTGTTAGATTTTCCCGTAGATCACTTTGAACCATCTAATAGTGATATCAGTACAATCGCAATTTTCTCTAGAGTCCCAATAGGCTCACATAATTATAAATCTCTATGATTTTTTCATATTTGATATGTCATCTTGACACAAGCACCTATCTCCAATTTTCTGCACGGAATTTAAGTTCGGAAAATTGTGTGGCAATTTGCATTATTGGTTCCCTGTAAAATAATGAAGTATTGGTAGCCAAACTTCTTGGAGCATAAAACTTACAGTCTTTGAAAATAATCTCTTTAATTATTGAAATGGATTAAAAGATTATTGTAGTTGTCTCCAAAGAGGGTAAAGATTTTTATTATTTTTAGTGGCAGTAAATTTTTTTTTGTCATGTTGTTGAACGCAGACCCACTACTGCACTTTCTATTGAGACGTCAAGAGGAGTAATCTATCCCAAAAGTAATTTAAAATGCAAATTTGACTGAGAGCAAGTAATATTATTTAATCGAATTGGGCCCTTCGGCCAGGCTGCAACCACGACAAATAAGTTCGTTCATTTTTGTAGTAAATTCTTAGCCCTTGACTTACTATGAGCAAAATTCCAATTTTGTAATAATATTCATGTACTGGTTGTTGTAGTTTATTCGTTACATAAAAATGTTTGACATTATAAGTCTTATTTAATAGGATTATGGAAGTGGTTTTCATCAACGGGATTTCATCTGAAATAAAGTGCCGTCTCCAAAGTGATTACGAAATCATTTATAACCAGTTCTTATGATAGATACTATTTCAGAAAATATATAAGGTTAAAAAGTATATAATATTATTCAAATTTACTAGCAATCGGAAATACATTGTTATGATTTTACCTCTTAAAAATCGCTCATAGAGTTTGCAGAATAAAACGCAACACTTTTCACTAACGAGAATCCAATACTATATTATAACAATTAAACTCTAATTACTAATTCTTAATATCATCATTATTTAAATACAACTATACAAATGTTTTAAAACCCATATGCTATCCCTATTTATATATCTATAGAAACTCCTAGATATAACAAGAAATCTACTAGCATAGTTGAGACCTATCTAGAAATATACCTTACCGATATAATATTTCTTTCGGCACGTTATACTAAAAATGATTCATCGCATCGAAATATCATTTGTAATACAAGGGCTTATTAAAAAGTTATTTTAGTCCTTCGTTACATTAGAATTCCGATTTTACTGCGACCGTTGTATCTATCTAGCTATTGCAATCTTATTTTTATCAACTCCTATTCATCTAGTAATAGTGTTTTTACTACACAGGGTATTATGAGGAATTATCTATTTTAAATTGAAAAAGATAGAGTTAGAATAGTTTCAAACATTTATGCTTTAAATCATAGTACCATAATTTTCAAACAGCTTTCCCATCTATCGAAATAAATTAAATGTTTTTGTTTTAATCTAATTAAGCTGAAGAGTGCCCAAAAAAATATTTAGAAAAGTACGTATACATACGCTAACACTTAATTTTTTTTTTAGTAAACATTTTTATTTACAGGCCAAAAATGAATCTTTTTAAAGAAAAATGAACTGGAAAGCCAATTTTTACAAATTTACATAGAAAATGTAAAACACAAATCCTGATGGTAATAAATAGTGATTAATTTTCAGCGGGTATTTTCAAAAAAATGGCAAAGAAAATGAAAAAGAAAGTTAAAGAATCTTTCCAGGCCTGTGAAATGCAAAAACATTGGTAAAGCCGACGAAGATTGGATACAATATAGGGACTGTATTAAGTTGTAGTATGAAGAATGCATTTTGTTTTTCAAAATTTTTTTTTGTAAATGTTATAAGACAATATTGCTTTTTATTAGACTTTCAGATACAGATATTAGGCATACTCTTAAAATACAAGCTGTTTATTCTAAAGCAAAGTTTGGCCTAATAGTACGCAAGTGAAATTAGAACTCTAAGCCCTCAATTCATTAACATGGTATAACTTTAACACCATTCCAAGTTGACAATTATAGTCAGAGGGTTTAGTACTTATGTTAGACTCGATCTGGTCATCATAGAAGTGAGATTTTCTAGTTGGCCAGTTTTGTTTTGTTTGTGAATTTGTTATAATCTATAATACGTGTATCAACAAACTAACGTTTACATAGAATATTATGGAGGAAAATATAGAGCTAAAACTTGAAATTGACAATAGGAATAGTTTTCTTCCAAAAACAAACAAAGTTTTTCATTTTTGCTCTTTTAGTAATAAGCGAAAATGATTTTCTTATTTGTATTTTTAAGATTCAAAACTAAACTTATTGTTGCATGTCAATTTAGATCCTCGACTGTCAATTTAGCTCGGTTTTAAAGGTCTATTCATATTTCCCAAAAATAACAAGCAACACTAAAAACTTTTATTAAACCAAAACTTACACTACAGAATAAAAATAAGTTATTTATATTTGAAGACTTAATAATTAGTAAAAATTAAGGATGACTAATCAAAATCGTCCATTGATATTTTAATCTATAAATAAAACGTATATTTTTTGCTTTTCAGTTGTAGTTTTTCAAATAATTTTATTCTAAAGAGCTTAGACTATCTCGTGATACATTTTTGCTAAGTTTTATTTGTTTATAATGTTATTTTTTCTATTTTGATATACTTGTCAATTTTTCCTGCAACCGAAAACGTCCGAACGCGGACACGTATTAGGCCGAAATTAACTAGCAAGATGAATGCTCGTCAACTTCTTTGTTGCCAATTGTTTATTTTCAATTTTTAGCTGGAATTAAGAACAGATGGAAGTAAAGTGTAAGAAAATTGTTAATGTAAATTTTTAGTTTTTGGAAGTATAAACTAATTATAAAGGTATATCATATACGACGGCACGATAGTGCTCTCTCCAAGTTTTACGATAGTTTTAGTAGGACGTCTAGTTTTATTTTTCTTCTTATTTGAGTTCTCAAACGAAATGAATCTAAAATATTATTATTTTGAACGGTGATTATGAAAGTTTTAAAAATCTGGTGGTCTTGATGAATAATGAAATTTGGCACGGAAAAAAGGAAAAATATCTAAAAACTAAAACTTTTCCTATTTTAACCAACAAAGTGAGGGGTTTTTGTAATTTAATGTAAAATTACAGAGTCTAGGGTGATTTTGAGATGAAAGGAAATACATTTGATATTGGTAAAGCACTAAAATTACTAATTTTATGAAAGATTTGTATTTGTAATTTGAAACAATGAATAAGTTGTAACTATTTCTGAAGTTCGAAGTGTCAGTATCTTGAAAAATAAAAATAAAGTTTATATCAGATGAGTTCAAAACAGTAATAAGGTTTAAAATATAGTTAGGTTCAACAATTATTGGTCTATATATATATATATATATATATATATATATATATATATATATATATATATATATATATATATATATATATATTAGTAATTTCACAAATACTTTACTCTAGTTAAAAGCTCATAAAAACTAAAGAAAACATGTTAGTCTATATGTATAACACTGCTCTAATAAAGATAAATAAGTATATGTCACATATGAGAATGAATAAATCGTAGTAATATTTGTTGTTAACAATTTTATGCTCTTATATTCACAGGGAATATATGGCAAGAAATATTTTTTCTACCTGGACAAGTAAAATGTCATGTGTTTGGTCAAATGCTCTTTAAGATCAATAATTGTTGAACCTAACTATATTTTAAACCTTATTACTGTTTTGAACTCATCTGATATAAACTTTATTTTTATTTTTCAAGATATTAACACTTCAAACTTCAGAAATAGTTACAACTTATTCATTGTTTCAAATTACAAATACAGATCTCTCATAAAATTAATAATTTTAGTGCTTTAACTATATCAAAACTATTTCCTTTCATCTCAAAATCATATATATATATATATATATATATATATATATATATATATATATATATATATATATATATATATATATATATACATAACATAATTCGGTAAAATGAGGCATACTGAGAAAGTTAAAATAAGAATTAGCAAATGATTTATAACCTTGGTAGGTCATCAAAAATGTAAAAGCTTATTAGTTGACACAGCATAGCATAAAATGTGCTTAGAATAGGAAAAAATAGAACGAAAAATTGAAGTGATATCAGATTTGGTCATAATTAGTATATGTTAGATGAGGAATAGGAAAAGGAGTAGGTCATTGGATGTATGTTAGAAGATACTGTACGGTTTCTGTAATATCTGTTTAATTTTAGCAAAATTAATTAAAGCAGCTCTGTAAATCACCTATTTATTATTTTTGCACTAAACGGTAAAAAAATTATTCTTATACATGCTAAATAAACCATGCAATGCGAGCATTCATAATAATGCTTTGTTTACCCAGTTCTGGTATGAAGAGGACCAAAGAGGCATGTATATATTATATAATGTTTTAACTAGACAATTTTACTATAAATTCATAGGATCTCCATTTACTGACAAATATTTCAATTTCAACGTATTTAGTGTGATTTTTTATTTATTAATCAGATTAGATTAATTAATAAAATTTTTACAAAAAAAAATTGAACCGACTTCAAAAAGTGCGACAAAAAGTGAAAAATAACTAAATATTTTTATATTAAATTGAAATCTTTGAAGAAGACGCCAAACTAATACCTGACAAAATGTGATTCGCATAAACAGATTAAAAATACTTTATTTGTAATTGTTTTCTTACCATAATTTGTATATATTATCAGTTATTTGTTTCATTTAGAAATAATTCGGTGCTAACTTCAAAAATTTCAATTTTATATAAAAATTTATAGTTATTTTTCACTTTTTAGCGCATTTTTAGAAGTCGGTTCAATATTTAGTCAGTAAATCCACTATCTAAAATTTCAAATTAATTTTAGATTGGCAATATAGGCCTCAAAACCTTCCAATACCGATATTTAAACTTGAGACGTAAATTTTTTAGTCCGATATATTTTATACTACATATTGAGTTTGTATATGCCCCAAGAACCCTGCATTATCAATTTTAGACAAAATCGGAAAATGTAAAATTTTTAGTCTCTCATATTGTATGTTATCTACCTAATAATTGTAAAAAATTAATTTTATATTCGTAATACACGACGCTGAAAATACCGTAAAACTAAATCTGAAGAAATGCGAATAAGGTAAAAATTTCAACTCACCATATTGGATCCGCCATATTGAATTTCAAAAAAATAATTTTTACGTCTTAATCTAATCCAAATCTAAACTCTTCAAAGCCTTCTAGTACCAATTTCAGATAAAATCCAGAAATTTGAAATTTCTAGACCGTCTTATTGCATCTAACATATTAGATTTTTGTTAAAATAATTATATGTTCACTATTTGCATCCTCAAAAACGATTCAGTCTCACATTTGAACAATTCGAAAAATATAAAATTTCTAGTCTTCCATATTGAATCCTGAAAAATGCTATTAAATTCATAGTTTACACGCTCAAGAACTCCCTACATCAGTTTTGGGAAAATCAAAAAATGTAAAATTTTTAGGACACCATATTGAATGCGCCAGATTGAGTTTTTCAAAAAAATATTTTAAATTCGTAATTAGCACTAACAAAAATCCCCAATTCTGATTTTAGATAAAATCGAGATATGTAGAATCTTTAATCCGCCATCTTGGATCCGCCATATTTATTTTCTTAAAGTAATACCAGATTTGTAATGTACGATCCCAAGAACTCCCCCATATCAATTTTGAAAAACATCGGACAAAATTAATATTTTATCCGCCATATTGGATACGCCATATTGAATTTTAAAAAAATAATTTCAGACTCGTTATGTGCGACCCCGAAAACTCCACCGTAACCATTTTGGAGAAAATTGGACAAAATTGATATTTATGTTCGCCATATTGGATCCGCCATATTAAATTTTTTAAAAATAATTTTAGATTCGTCACGTACGACCCCAAAAACTCCCCAGTACCAATTTTGGAGAAAATCGACCAAAATTGATTTTCTTGTCCGCCATATTGGATCCGCCATATTGAATTTTTTAAAAATATTTTGAATTAGTTATGTGCGATCACAAAAACTCCGCCACACCAATTTTGGAGAAAATCGGGCAAAATTGAATTTTCTTGTCCGCTATATTGAATCCTCCATATTGAATTTTTTAAAAATAATTTGAGATTCGTTATGTACGACCCCGAAAATTCCCCCGTACCAATTTTAGAGAAAATCGGAAAAAAATCATTTTTTTACCGCCTTATTGTCAGCGCCATCTTGTATTTTACTGCACTAATTTCCTCCAAAAAATAATGGGACAACCGCAGCAACTTCCTGAACATAACGTAAAAAATTTCATTTAAATCGGTGCCGCCGTTCCGGAGTAATCGGTGTACATACATAAAAAAAAATAGAATTGAGAACCTCCTTCTTTCATAAGTCGGTTAAAAATGCAGTTGAGAAAAAATCGTTTCACCATTTTTTTTCGGTTAACTAGAACTTAAATAAATTCTTTTCCTAAATTAATTCGACAGGGAACTAAAGCCGCGTTGGATGCTTGACCATTTATCTGCAGAATTATTATGCAATGCTATGCATCATGTTGATATTCGCTTATATCGCATTATTGCACGGCTTCTTCGCTATTAACTTAACCTAATTCATAATGTCATTTGCGTTGTGTTCGCTCATTCTCTGAATAACCACCCGAGCTTTAACCCAGGAATTGAAATATTGTATTTTCATGGGTTTTATTATACACGTGTGCAAAATTTCAGCATAGTCGGATACTAGAAAGTGAATTAAAAACTAATTACAAGAATTGATCCATGTTGGTTCATTTTAATTCATAATTACAGGGGTATGAAACTAAATAAAATCTTTTAGAAAAAACTTTGAGTTGGCGCATTTTCAAATTTTAAATAAAATTGCTTCGCCATTTTGTCAGAAATATATTTTAAACTTTGAAAATATACTTTGTTTAATTAACGAAATTATAAAAATTTTATGATTTTGCTAGTAACTTTGTTATAATAGTCCTCTCTCACTACTTGTGCGATTATTTTAAATTACTATTTTGCTTTTGTATATTGTCATCGGAACTGTACATGTATGTAAGATTTTAAGTTAATCAAATAGAGTACGGAGCTAAACAAAATCGCTTAAGAAGATTTGTATGCAACAGACAAAAGTATAATAAGTTTCGGGTACTGGTTTTTTAAAGGAAAAACATATTTAATACTCTCTGGCCTACTAACACTATTTTTTCTTTAACCTATTATAATTCTTGTTATCTCTCATTTTCTTTTCACCTCTTAGAGCAAAATATTTGTCAGCAATATTATTAAACTTTTCTACATTTGCTGTATCACATGTTATTTTTTGTAGCATATAATATACATTTTCATGTCCAAAAATTCCGATGAACTGTAATTTACACATAATTTCGTTTCAACTATGAATAGTTATTTATTATTAATTCCTTGGCTCTCAAATTTTTTGGCTTCCCTCGCCTGTTTGGTCGTTTGTTAGGGTATGCGTTCGACGTTGTTGTATCAGTAAAATAAAGATGCAGTAAATATGTGTAAAAGAAAGTTGCGAATGTAGAAAGATGAGGTTTTGTATGCTTCTTACGAGATAAAATTGGTTATCTTGCATACTCGGCGAGTATATGTGCTCAGAATATAAATTTCCGTAAAAATATCTCTAAAACTAATAATGTACATCATCCAGCATTTCAGCTGATGAAATTTGAGGTAATACATTTGAGGATTTTGAAAGAGCTGAACTAGAATTGATACAGGAATCCTTTTCAACCGGATGATACGTGAAGATTTACGTTTATATTTTTGTGAACATTTATTAAAGGTTCTTTGGCTTTTATAACCATTAAATTTTAATTTGGTCAAGCCAGATTTGCATTTAGCTTCGTTAAATTATTCTTACAAATTGAATATTTTCAGAAGTTAGGTTACTTTTTGTCTCATTTTAGTGGTTTCATCTCTAAAGATGTTTTTTTTTCAGTTATGGTTTAAAGAGCTGATTTTTTCATATAGAATAACTTGCATATCATTAGGTTTACAAAAATGCTTGTTATAGGAGAAAGTGGGGGAATTCCGGATGGCGTGTAATAGCGGACACGCCAGTATAGCTATGTTAGAAAAAGATAGCAGATATTTTAACCGCCACAATCGCGAGTCGCGCCCGAATGCAGTGCCGAACAGTGAATGGTGAGGTGAGGTCACGTTCGCCGTACAAGGTAAGTTAACATTTTCATCTTATTTTTTAGTAAAATTGAATACGTGTATATTATTTCAAGTTAAACATAGGATTCACGTTTTTTTTAAGTGAACTAACGTCTAATTAAGCAACGTTTCTAAGTAATCTCCAAATGCATTACGATATTCTAACCTCAAATAAATATATAGTTTTTCGTTTTTTTGTGAGTCGGGTAATATCGGACGATTTGTGTGGGATAATCACAGACATCCGTAATTACCCCTATATGGGTTATTAATGGCCGAATACCCAGTTATATAGACTTTTTATAAACCTACTCAAATAATTTTTTATAAACCTACCTAAACCTTTTTATATTTCAGATGTCTCGAAATTACCAAAGAAAGACCGAGACCAAATACAAATTAGAAGATTTACAAAAAGCTATTCAGGATGTCAAGAACAAAAAACTTTCATCAGGAAAAGCAGCTATCGTTTACTCTATACCAAAAAGCACTATACACGACCATCTTAATAAAGAAATTATAAAGACCCCAAAAACTGTAAGAAAGGCTATATTTTCTGAAGACCAAGAAAAATAATTAGAAAAACACATATTAAAATGCAGTAAACTATTTTATTGCTTAACTATAGAGATGGTGAGGAAAATAGTTTTCAAATTTGCTGAAGTAAATCAGTTAAAGCATAATTTTGACCCAACATCAGAAATGGCGGGAAAGGACTGCTTTTATGGATTTCGAAAAAGGCAACAGAAGTGGAATCTTTTTCGAAAACTTGGAAGCCTTACAAAGGAAATATCGGTTTGATGCCAATCGCATTTACAATGTTGAGGAGACCGGCATTTCTAACGTCCAGAAAAATTCTAGCTCCGAACGGCCAGAAACAAGTCGGCATGGCTACAAGTGGTGAAAGAGGCACAGCAATAACCATTGTTTGCGCATTCAGAGCTTCAGAAAAGTATGTCCCTCCATTTTTTATTTTCAAGAGGAAGCGAATGAATGCTCATCTATTGCATGGATGCAATGCTGATATGGTTGCAGCCGTGAGCGATTCGGGTTGGATTAATGAAAACCTATTCATAGATTGGTTACATCATTTTATCTCTTACGCTAAACCAACTGTTGAAGAACCTATTCTTCTTATTTTAGACAACCATGAAAATCATATTATTCTAGCTTGCTACCTGCTTTGTTGCCAGAATGGAATAATATTGTTATCTCTTCCATCACATACGTCACATCGTATGCAACCGCTGGACATAACATATTTTGGACCGCTCAAAACTGCATACAACAGAGAATGTGACTTATACATGGCTTCAAATATAGGCCAAAAATTACACAGTATGAAGTTGTCGAGCTTTTTACTAAAGCTTTCAATCGAATCAGCAATATAGAAAAAGCTGCAAATGGTTTTCGGGCAGCTGGTATTTGGCCATTAGATACAAAAAAATTTGACGAACATTTCTTTGATTCGACATCACCTGATGTGCAGACAGCATCGACATCAAATATGCAAAGAGCAGTAACACCTGATGCCCAGATAGCACCGACACCTCTGTGCAACGAGCAGTTACACCTGATACCCATATTGCACCGAGACTATCTATGCAGAGAGCAGTATCACCTAATACAGAAGTAGTTCCATTATCAGTTGTGCAGCAGCGATCAGTAACACCTTTACCTGTGTTGAACAAATCAATTCCACTTCAAGATGTTGTTAATGTTCCCCAACTGCCACAACAGAAAAGTAAGCAATGTTCCAGAAAGAAACATTCAATTATAATCACTAGTACCCCTATGAAAGACGCTTTAGAAGAAAAGGAACAAAGGAAGAAAAATAAAGAAGAGGCAAAAGAAAATGATAAGTCTGTACGAACCACTGAAAGAAAGAAAGGTCTGAATAATCTTAAAGCATTTGAAGATGATATGAAGGCTGACAAGGTTGATAGGAACGTACAGCGCAAGAAAAACAAAGTCAACAAAAGTGCTAAAAAGTTTGATGAAGGGTATTATTGTCTTATTTGTAATGAAAAGTATGAAGAACCAATCACAAAAGATTGGATAATGTGCATCAAATGTAAATTGTGGGCCCACGAAAATTGCACGAGTGGTGCAAGCACAGCAAGGGGATTTATCTGTTATTTCTGTGCCAATTAAACTATGTACGTGATTACCCCATACATCATCCGTAATTACCCCCCAAGCTATGGGGTAATCCCGGACATCAGAGGTTTTGTTTTTTGTTGAAATTTGATTTTATTTTTGAAAATTTATCTAAGTTGATTATGAGAACGTAAGAATGATTAGTTTAAGTAAATATTAAGCAATAAATAAGCCTTGTAACTTCATTTGGTTTTATTATATTTCAGTTTTCCATTAAGTGTTTGCAATTACCCCACCTTCTCCTACTCGTCATTTTCTCAGTGAACCGCTTTTGGCAATATACCTTAAGGGATAACTTTCACTTTCTATAAATGCAACACAGGAATGTAAAAGATTCGTTCGAAAATTTTCGAAGCCCTTGTTTAGGATTCTGAAAATATACCCAGGAACATGTTGTGTGTACAAAAGAACTAACTTACAACCTAAGATCAACAACAAAATAAACAATTAAAAAGTCTGAAGAGCAAGAGTATATATATGCACTGTTCACGGTAACTCGTGCCTTTCGAGCGGTAACCGTACTGTAGACGATAACTCGGCGGTATTATCAAGACTCTATGCACGGTGACTCGTAGCACCCTTTCGCGATATGATATCTTGTACTTAAATCCACGACGATGTTTACGGTGCGTGAGCCAGCTTCGATTGGCGGTAGGTGGAAGCGATGATTCTCTACGCGGTAGCGATAACCCATGGACGGTTATCTTGGCCGTGACGGTTGGTAACAGTTGTTATACGCCCTTAATGACAGACACCGCTGAGTGTCTGGCAATAAAACACGTTCCTGGCGATTACGGAACTAACAAAATAAAATCGACGGCATGCAACATGTGCATGTATGAGTGACTGTAGGATGAAAAGAAAAGAACGGACACTGCCCGTACTTGTAAGGGTCCTCGACAACATCGGTAAGCTAGATCGACGTTGCCCGTACTTATAAGGATCCTCGAAAATATCGACCACTAGCAGTAAGAAATTAAGGAAAGAACCGACACTGCTCATGTTTATAAGGGTCCTTGACAATGTCGGTAGGATGGAATAACATTTCCCGTACTTACAAAGATCCTCGATAATATTGGCCACTACTGGTAAAATGTAAGGAAAGCAGTGAATGATGAAACAACATATTCACACAAGCCTTGCCTCTCCTACATTTCTAGATCAGGAAAGTGAGGTTCGGCAGTGTGTTTGGACTCTATATCCGGGTGGAAAACGTGCAGTTCTCAGTAAATTACCTATTTTCTAAGGAGGGAAATCTTGCATAAACACCAACACGAAGTGTGAAGGTAGTGCCGAATTCCTACCGGCTAAAACCCTCCCTGGACTGAAGGTCCTCACAATTCTACTTCGGGTGATTGCAGTGAAGCTACAGTTTATGGAAGCGCTCTGTGAGTTGCATTGGTTTTCGGGCCGTAGGCTTTTTAAACCTCCGGTCATCATACATATGTATTTAAGCTCCGGGTGCCGGTGCACCCATTGCATCATATTCTCTTACATTTTGCATACAATGTAAAGTTTTCTTCTTTCTTCTTTCTTCTTTCTTCTTTCTTCTTTCTTCTTTCTTCTTTCCCCTTTCCCCTTTCCCCTTTCCCCTTTCTCCTTTCCGCTTTCCGCTTTCCCCTTTCCCCTTTCCCCTTTTCCCTTTCCCCTTTCCCCTTTCCCCTTTCCCCTTTCCCCTTCCCCTTTCCCCTTCCCCTTTCCCCTTTCCCCTTTCCCCTTTCCCCTTTCCCCTTTCCCCTTTCCCCTTTCCCCTTTCCCCTTTCCCCTTTCCCCTTTCCCCTTTCCCCTTTCCCCTCTCCACTCTCCCCTCTCTCCTCTCCCCTCTCCCCTCACCCCTCTCCCCTCTCCCCTCTCCCCTCTCCCCTCTCCCCTCTCCCCTCTCCCCTCTCCCCTCTCCCCTCCCCATAGAAATATCTAGGTTGTCATAGCGTTGATGACATAAAAAATCAGAACGGATGTTTACAAGTGACGTTATTTTTATAACACATACACTACTTTATAGCCCGTCGCTATATTACTAGAAAACGTCATATTATAATGTCAGACCACATACTAAAAATTCTTAAATTCAGTTGTCACGTTTTCAAGAAATTTGGGAAAAATCAATATTTTCTTAAAACTTTGACTTCTTCTACCGCCTAACCGAAGCAATATTAGATATAACTAAGTTGGCTAATATCGACCTATTTTGATATCAAGAGTCTGTATAAAGTTAACGTAATGCTTCAAATACAGCATCACAAATGATTTACTTCTTTTGCTATAAAAATTAATGATTTGAGAGATCATCTAACAACCGATGCAATGTGGCCAAAGCGCACAAAAAATACAACAAATAACAAATTCAATCTAAGTCAGCGAATTTTCGATTGGAACTGTCGCATCCCAATTTATCTCCATAAAAAGAAAGATTGTTAAATATGCTTAAAAATATGGCCTCCTTTCCGTCTTTGTCTGCTTTGAAATAGCATCACGTTGAGGCAATACGTCATACAACATTATCGAGGAATACGTTACTTCCTACACTTCTAAGTTACAAATAACAGAAAGTTTTTGCAGAATTCGCAAGCCTTGTCATGTCACATATTGGCTTTTATGTCCCTTTTGCGCTAAGGGTCTCTACGTTCATATATTTTAGCTAATTTATTTTCTCCTTTACGATATTTATGATGTTTTCAGGGGCTTAGTTTTTAGTGTAGACGGTTTTAAGACAATTATTTTAAGAGAAAAATTCTCCGTATATTTGAACAGATGAAACTCTTAGAGTATTAGGACTAAAGGAAGAAAAAAATAATACTAAGAGTATTTTTATTCTAATATAGCACCGTAATGTCTTTCAGATCTTCAAGGTCGAGAATGAATTTTTCAAGATCTCACTTCGACGTTTCTAAACATTTCAGTATTTGCAACCAGAGTTTCCTTACTAGTTACGATAGCGTCCTCTTTTAACAGTTTTTTGTGGTTCTAATTAATTTTATTTATTATTTATGTGATCTCGATATACTATCAGATGTTTTATAACTCACTACAACTCTTTTCATGGCGTCTCTCTAACGCCGTATTCTAGGTGAGCAGCGTAATACGTTTGGCGCTTCGACAAATCTTAATTCCATTAAAATCATTGGTTTATTCTACGTAAGTTGTGCCACTTAGTCACCGCTATTGAAGCATTTCTTGGGCGGAATGACTATTTTGTGTCCTATTTGAGAGGCGTGCAATGATTGGCGCAACCGATGCCCCATCGCGAAAATGTTAATTATATTAAAAGCGTTGATCTGTCTTACGTAAGCTATGCTGGGTTGACGGCACGAATTAAGCGTCTTTCTGGTGAAACATGAGTTAACATTTTTTGAATTTGAGTTATTTTCCGATTGATGCTGCGTTAATGGTTATCTTTACAAAATAGATAAATAATCAATATTTTAAAGTACATAATTTAAACACACAGTGTCCATTTAGTACACCGGCATTTGATCGTGGCTGTATTATTAAATCGATGTAAAAGTTGACGAGCAATATGATAATGTGGTGGTAAGAACATCTCATCGTTGTTCTCCGACAAATTTCGCTTAAGTAGGAGTTCCAAGTTGTGAAAAGCATGACAAGGATGTCTGAGAAAGACATCGGTGGATCCCACTCATAAGTCCACCACAGATGCCGCGACGAAACATTCTAACAGTTGGACGGTGGTCAAAATTAGTTCGTTAGTTATATGCCCTTCACATCAGGGGCATTACTACGACATAGCGCCCGAGCAGCGGTGGAGGAAAATAAGGGTCTAAATCGTCGTTGGCTTTGATTAAGCCTGACCCGATACTTGGAAGACCACCTAGGATGTCCGTTCCACATTTCTCTAATCAGGCCTGTGCTTCTACAGCTTGGACTTTCTACAATAGTCAAAGTCAGACAGGCAAATGCCTTACGGGGGCATGTTGTAGTAAGAACATCCCATCGTTGTTCTCCGACAAATTTGGTTTAAGTGGTAGTTCCAAGTTGTGGAAAGCATGAGAAGGATGTCTGGAAAAGGCATCGGTGGCTCCCACTCATAAGTCCACCACCGATGCCGGGACGAAACATCCTAACAGTTGGACGGTGGTCAAAATTAGTTCGTTAGTTATATGCCCTTCACATCAGGGGCATTACTACGACATAGCGCCCGAACAGTGGCGGAGGAAAATAAGGGTCCAAATCGTCGTTGACTTTGATTAAGCCTGACCCGATACTTGGAAGACCACCTAGGATGTCCGTTCCACATTTCTCTCATCAGGCCTGTGCTTCTACAGCTTGGACTTTCTACAATAGTCAAAATCGGACAGGCAAATGCCTTACGGGGGCATGTTGTAGTAAGAACATCCCACCGTTGATCTCCGACAAATTTGGTTTAAGCGGGAGTTCCAAGTTGTGGAAAGCATGAGAAGGATGTCTGGAAAGGGCATCGGTGGCTCCCACTGATGAGTCCTCCACCGATGCCGGGACGAAACATCCTAACATTTTTACGGTGGTCGAAATTAGTTCGTTAGTTATATGCCCTTAATATCAGGGGCATTATTACGACAGTAATTATGTTAAAGCGGGTGCATTTAAAAATATTTTATACAGGGATACCCAAAAGCACACGGAGTACGTATTTTTTTTGTAACAATCTACATTTTTTGTCGAAGTTGGAACTTTCTCTTGAACCCTATTTTTTGGTCTTAAAGTGCGACGCTGTCAAATTATTAATTTTTAAATAATTTTTGGTCAAAATCTGCGCGTCCAGTCATCTACGACACTAATCTTATGAAGATGGCCCCTCCGGTGAAAATGTTCTGTCAACAGTCCAACTAGAATTCGCACCTCTTTCCTTCCTAAGGCATAAAACTTCCTAGTAAGCCGTACGCTAAGTCCAGTTATATATTTGGCACACCTCACTTCAGGAGCTCTTCTCCATATGGTTTAATTACGGACTCTATCTTTGCCAGATGGTACGCTTCCTCATTCTGGTGTATACCCGAGTGATCTGGGACTTACACGAGTCTAATTGTTCAACCATTATTTTTCAGACCGTTCAGTACATCTTTGCACTCAGACACTAGTCGCGAAGTTACGACATTGGACTTCACTGCTATTATCGCAGACCTACTGTCTGAACATATTTTTATTACCCTATTCCTATTTATTTGCCTCTTATAGAGATGGCCGTATTACAGAATAGCATAAATTTAGGTTGTAACGAGCATCGCACGTTGTCCGGCTCAAGCTCTTTCATGTTGTCGAAATTCACCAGGATCCATTTCTCGTAGGATTTTGCTCCCCTCCTAAAGTCTTTCTACTTGGAAAAAGTATCTCAAGAGAGACGTTGGGTTTCAAAAACGACGTCATGTAATCTGTTTAGATGGGGTGTGATGGACTCCACCACGCTTTCTCAGACACTTGAGTAGCCGCCCCTTCCAGTTCCGAGATGCCCTAGGTAGCTGGGCGATGAACAGTCTTCAAGGCGTCATTCCCTATGTATAATGTATTCAGAATTATTAGAAACCGAAAAAAAAAGTCGGGTAAACATCGGGCAGGTATAAATTTACAGCCGCACAGGGCCGGAATAATTTGCAAATGCAGGTAAAATTCTAGGTAATATTTACATTTACTATGTTTAATATTACATTTGCTACCGTAAACCTAATAATTATTTAGAAATGTGGCGGCCTTGGAGCTCTAGTGAGATTTGGGAAAGTGAAACAAATCGAAAAGTGCATCTATCCACAGATGCTAAAGAAACTACTAAGAACGTGTTTCTAACCTTAATGAAACGCGGTAACTTGTGCCTTAAGAAAGCTGTAGAGGAAACAGCTTTACTTACAAGGAAAACATTTTCCACGGTGTGGAAATTTACGCAAAAGCCCATTTTAGAACGCAAAAAAAAGTGATGCTGGAGTTTTCAGGCCATGGTCACGAAGACATTATATGACGAAAAATTTATAAAATGTATAAAGACCAATATGTTCTAACTTTAGACAATTTAATGAAAATACTTCAAAGAGATGAAACCGAAATTAAGTGCTCAAGAACGACTTTGTGAAAGTACATCCAAGGAATGGGATTTAAATTCAAAAAGCTTAATAAAAAAAAAATTCTAATGGAATCCAGGCGGCTTCAAGAATGGCGGGGGAAGTATTTGAGAGAAATCAGTGACTGCAGAACACAAAAAAGACCAATAATTTATTTAAATGAAACATGGATTGATACCAATGACACCTCAATCAGTGGATGGCACGATTCTAGCGGTAAGTGTGTGACACGTGCCCTTTAAACCGCGGTAAAAGAATAACTATTTTACATGCTGGATCTGAAAACGGATTTGTGCCGAATGCTTTGTCTCTTTCATCTAAAAACATTAGAGATTCTTGTGTTGACTATCATGATGATATAACAGCGGAGCTATTTGAAGATTGGTTTATAACTAAATTATTGTCTAATATTCCGCGTTATTTTTATGGACAACAAGAGTTACCATAGTAGACATTTAGACAAAGCACCTTGTTCAAATGATCCAAAAGTCAAAATTCAAGACTATATATACAATAATGATATATATTTTCATGAAAACTATACAAAAAAAAAGAGTTACTGGAAGTGCTTAAAAGTTTGTCTATTAAAAAACAATATTATTTCGACGAACTTGCGGAAAGTTTGGGTCACACAGTATTGCGGTTACCACCTTACCACTGTATATTCAACCCCATTGAGCAAATATGGCACCAACTTACAGTAGGAATTCTGTTTCTATCTTAAAAATGTAACAGAAGAAAAATTAGTTATTAATCCAGATGACAGTAGCGACAGTGAAATTGATTTACTTTAGTAATATACAACTTGTGTCAAGTAAGTATTATATATATATATATATATATATATATATATATATATATATATATATATATATATGCAAATATTATAATGGATTATATTATTATCGTGTTTTATTTAATTTAATATAAAAATCAACTCTTATTATACAAGTGAAGAGGATAATGCGTAGTATCATCGTGAAAATCATAATGCATATGTAAAAATCGACCTTTGTTTAAAAATATTTCTTGACGAAACTCTAAGAGATAAATGTCAAACATGTTACTATTAATCTAAAGACAAATAAATGCTCTATTGATGCATGTCACTAGATACAGGGTGTTCAACTTAAAATAAAATTGACCTAAAACAAAAAATTGAAAATATCAATTGTTAAATAACAATTATAAAATTGATGTAAGGAACCGTGCTGTGAATATTAAAATTTAAGTTAAATAATACTTTCCATCAAAAAATATTTAAAAATTTTGATAATATGGCTACGGTGCGTTTTAAAAAAAATATATATTTTGCTATTAAAGAGGGGTGTAATGAGATTCCTAATTTGATAAAATAATAATAAAGTTGTTACATTTAAAAAAATTAAAGATTGTGCACAATGCTTTTTGGGATATTCTGTATAAGCTCATATATCTTCAAAATGATGAAACCCCATTATTATTCCACCCATCAAATTTTTCGTCGATGAAACGATATAGCTACAGTCAAATACCGGAATAATAAATGGACGTTCTTCATAATATTTTTACTTATTATTCATATAGATTGGCATCATTCGGATACAAGTTACCTGGTAGTTTAATATGCCTTGTAACTTCTTGTTGCTGGACTTGTAAAAATCATATAGTGTAAACTACCGAAGCTAGCCTGTAATAGACCCGGCGATATGTATCGACACTTCAATATATCGATACATGCAGCATCGATGTTCGTTGTGTCGATATTTACTCATATTGTAATACGTAGGTATTGACACACTTGAATAAATATTGTATCACCAGATCCGACTCCACTATGACTCTCAATTATGTTTGTCAAACTCAACTGGCTTTTTCAAACATCGAATGCAGCCAAACGTTTATTGTAGTGAATTTCACCAGGGCATCACAGATATAATTTATCACATTTTAATTGGGTAACAAAGAAGAGGAAATGGATACAGTCGGTTATTTTTACACTGGAATGATCACACCAATTTACAGTAGCAACCAGCTAACACTTTATTATTCTGTGATTTGTAGTCTATAGTCTGAATTTACGGAGAATCACTTATTTATGTTTGCGGACTTTTAATCATTTTGGTTTGTTGTTGATTAATATTTTAGATAAAGCTTCAATCAAAAATATTGTTTGAAAATATTTTATTAAGTGGTAAACGTGATTTGTTGTTGCATTTGCCAAGGCGACGCCAAAAAACAAAACAAGAATAAAATATAAACGGTGCTGAATGTGCCGATATTTAAATATCGACACTTTTATACCAGTATATCAGTATTATTATTATTCGATACTTATCGATACATAATATCATTCCGTTGAAGATATCGCCCGGTTCTAGTCTGCAGGCGCGAGGAACC
Organism: Diaprepes abbreviatus; assembly: GCA_034092305.1. Taxonomy (NCBI): domain Eukaryota; kingdom Metazoa; phylum Arthropoda; class Insecta; order Coleoptera; family Curculionidae; genus Diaprepes; species Diaprepes abbreviatus. Next base: position 2,821,123 of record JASJET010000303.1, read on the forward strand.
GAGAGTGGTTCAAGAGCGACAGAGAGAGAAATTAGTATTTGGATTACTATCTCTTTCTAATATCATTTGGAAACAAATCTCTTCAGACGCAACTTAAATTTAAATTGTAAAAATGGTGTGTTCAAGGTGCAAGTGGCTCAGATGGTAAAGCGTTCGACTTTGTAAGGTTGCGTTCTCAATAATTGCCGGTTCAAATCGCCCACTGGGATTCATTATTTATTTATTATTTCTTTTGAAAATAAATAGAATACATATATGAAATGTAAAAGAAAGAGTTTTGAAAAAATATCAGAAATAATATTAAAATATTTTATTGATGTCTAAATAAAATTATGTTTGAAAATACTCTACGTATATTTTGAACTTATCCAATTTTATATTTTTGCTCATAATTAATCCTAAACTTCAGATATTTCATTACCATAAATGCTATTAATTCAATGATGTGCTTACCGATATTGTTGCTATATTCTACGGCCAATCGGCATAATACATATGCTAAAATCAACAGTTATGTCGTTTAACATTTTCTCAATAATTAACACGGCAGATATAAATTATATCCTATCACCAGTCTAAACTACCACAATTATCATCGTTGATTTTATATTTCGGAACATAACAAATTATAGACATTTTAATAAATTTTAGTACTAAAAAAATGGAAAAAGAACTCCGATTGGGTGATTAAAACCTATTGCGAATGCCGATAACAAAATCGAACGCTTTACTGACAGCTACTTCCATTTTTGCCGCTTGAGATGCCAGAGCTGAGTGAACAATATTTATATCGTCACAATTTCCACTCACGTAGAACACCTTGTCATAAAAACATCAAAAACTCAGTCGTCGCATAAACGTTTTTTACGATTTAGCCTCGTTAGGTCGCTCACCTAGGACACAGGGTAAGAGAGACGAACCCATAGGTTAACAATCGCAGGCTTTCTTGGGGAACTGGGTTTCACGTGATCATTCTAGCAAAAAAAAAAATGAATTACTCAATGCAGTGTTTAAATTTAGAGCTGTAATAAAAATATTGTATATTTATTCAAATATCTCTTTCTTCGCTTATTTCCTAATATTTAAATATACGCTATTTTTCATGACTGTATGCATGTATATATATATATATATATATATATATATATATATATATCTATATATATATATATATATATATATATATATATATATATATATATATATTGTAAATATTTAGGCAATAATTTTCTAATATTGAATAGATTTAACACAGGAGAGTATTTGGCTATTTGCGACTGGAGTAATAGTAGACATAATCAATTATCATCATAAATATCATCAACTTTAGCAACTCATGCTGCAAAAACGATAAAAAAGTGGTTAAATTTAAATGAAGATAAAATTTTTATAAAAAAATTGAACCGCCTTCTAAAAGTGCACTAAAAAGGGAAAAATAACCAGAAATTTTTATATAAAATTGAAATTTTTGAAGTCGGCGCCAAACTAATATCTGACAAAATGTGATTCGCATAAACAGATTAAAAATACTTTATTTGTAATTGCTTTTTTTTCATAATTTGTATATATTAGTAGTTATTTATTTCATTTAGAAATAATTTGGCGCCGACTTCAAAAATTTCAATTTCATATAAAAATTTCTAGTTATTTTTCCCTTTTTAGCGCACTTTTAGAAGTCGGTTCAATTTTTTTATAAAAATTTTATTTTTCGATTTTTAGTTTTGAATTCTTTATGATATTCAAAAATTATTTGAACTATATGCTAATCGAGATTAATGTACCTTGCAATGACTCCAAGGTGGCAAAAAAGTACACCACTAAAAATTCTTTGATTCTTAGGGTCCTCCAAATAGCAATGAAATTGTGTCAAACAAATATTTAGTCTGTCATAGTAAATCCAATATCTTATATTTAAAATTAATTTTAGATTGGTAATATAGGCCCCAAAACCTTTCAATATCAATATTTAAAGAATTTGAGACGTAAATTTCTTAGCTCGATATATTTTATATTGCATATTGAGTTTGTACACGCCCCAAGAACCCCGCAATATCAGTTTTGGATAAACCGGAAAATGTAAAATTTTTAGTCCTTCATATTGTCTCTAATCAACCTAATAGTTGTAAAAAATTAACTTCATATTCGTAATACCCCACCCCCCAACGCCCTAATACCAAATCTAAAAAAATGTGAATAACGTAAAATTTTCAACCCACCATATTCGATCCGCCATAATGAATTTCAAAAAAACAATTTTAACGTCTTGATCTAATCTAAATCTAAATCCTTCAAAGTCCCCTAGAACCAATTTTAGATGAAATCCAGAAATTTAAATTTCTAAACGGTCATATTGTATCTGACATATTAGATTTTCTTAAAATAATTTTATATTTGCTATTTACATCCTCAAAAACGATTCAGTTCCACATTTGAACAAAATCGAAACATGTAAAATTTTTTTGCAGCTATATAGCATTAGCCATATTGAATCCTGAAATACGATTAAATTCATAATTTACACCCTCAAGAACCCTCTATATCAGTTTTGGAGAAAGTCGACATATGTAAAATTTTTAGAACACCATATTGAATCCGCCAGATTGAGTTTTTCAAAAAATATTATAATTTCGTAATTTAAACTAACAAAAATCCCTCTATACTGACTTCAGATAAAATCGAGAGATGTAGAATTTTTAATCTGCCATTTTAGATCCGCCATATCTATTTTTTTTTTAAATAATATCAGATTCGGAATGTGCTATCCCAAAAACTCCCTGATATCAATTTTAAAACAAATCGAACACAATTAATTTTTTATCCACCATATTGAAATTTTTTCAAAATAATTTTAGATTCGTCATGTGCTACCCCGAAAACTCCCAGAACCAATTTGGGAGAAAATCGGAAAAAAAAAATTAAATTTTTTTGTCCGCCAAATTGAATTTTTTAAAAATGTTATGAATTCGTAATGTGCGACCTCGAAAACTCCCCTATACCAATTTTGGAGAAAATCGGAAAAAATTAAATTTTTTTGTCCGCCATATTGGATCCGCCATTTTGAATTTTTTTTAAATAATTTCAGAATCGTTGGGTACAACCCTGAAAATTCCCTTATACTAATTTTGGAGAAATTCGGACAAAATTAATTTTTTTGGTCTCCATATTGTAAGCGCCATCTTGGATATTACTGCATCAATTTCGTCCAAAAAAATATGGGACCACCCCAGCAACTTCCTTTACATAACGTAAATATATATATATATATATATATATATATATATATATATATATATATATATATATATATATATATATATATACCCGACGAATTTTCTTTGGATGGTTTTACACCTTTAGTATTTCTACATTTTCATAACTAGAAGTTTGATTGTTATGTGGTTTGTTAGAGCTGTTTTGTTTTTTAATCACCCTTGTGGACGTACATTCTATTTTTTAATTATTGGATAGCTTGTCTAATGTTGATCTCATCAGAGTTATTACATGGTATTTGGTAAAATACATAAGTTTTTTTATTTTTGAGGATTTTAGATTTCTAAAATTTCGGTTTAACAGATAGTATTCTTTGGGTGCAACCATAATATTATAGTGTTCAAAAGTATTGTTTATTTTTCTGACAGGCCCCGAATATCAGGTAAGGAAACTTAGTTTTTATTTTTTTTGTTTCTTTTTGGAGTAATTTTGTTTATGTCACATGATTTCTATTTTTAAAAATAGTGGTAATAGATCTCTCAGGATAATTATTAATTCTAAGAGCTTTTTCTTAATTGCGTTTTCGCGGTCAGCAAGACAAGTAACTGACTTTTTTGGGAATATTGGGTGTTGTGAGTTGAACTTTACGTACCTATACGACCATGATTCTTTTTTGTGGCATTTCTGTTTTTTTCGAATTGTGTTTATATTTAAGGGTGAAAAGAAGTAAATTTTATTTTGTTTCCTAATTATGAAAACGGATTAATATATTTTTTTTAACAGTTGGTACGGCTGTAATGCAGACGTTTACATATATATATATATATATATATATATATATATATATATATATATATATGTATATATATATATATATATATATATATATATATATATATATATATATTAATTTAATAAGCGACTTCCCCATTTTTTTGAGTTTTAGTTATTCTGACGAAGGTCACAATGCAATGATCGGAACTTTAACAAAAACCACAGATAAGAAAATCTAATATGTCTAAGCGGCTCAATTTTTATTTGAAAAAAATGTTATGTCAAAATTAAATTAATCTAACCCTTCTAAATATGTTTTATGCTAATTTTTTGTTTTAAATATTTTCTATTTAAATAAAAATAGATATTAAATTAAATTATTTACGATTCTAATGTCACAGCTTAAATGATGCAAAACTTAAAATACCAAAATTAATCCAGAAGAGAAACTCAGCGATATAAAAACCGAGTGCTAATAAATTGTTGGTCATCCCTAATTATCAATTACAGCCTATAGCTATCTAGGCATTGATTCGATTAACTTTCTAGTACACTCTGATAAGATTGTATTCCAGACAAATCTGTTGACTGGGCAGGTGTTTTAATAACATTTGGGCAGTTACAAAATAGCTAACTACAAACCCGAAATGACTTGTGCTTTGAATCGTTGTCTTGATAAAAACAATAATTACACTGAAAAATAGCCAAAATTAATCTAAAATAAAATTGACTAGACTTTACCATTTTTGGTGTGCTAAAACCAAAACTAAACTTATCTTCTTAATATTAGTTCAAGTTTTAGTACGTGATGTCATGTCTCCCTATATAATAACGATGTACCCGAAAGAATGCACGTGGTATATTTGTACTGTTATTAAAATCTTGTTCTTGAATTGCAACTAAGTTTTTAATTTCAGTGTCATTTTTGTGTTCAGCGCCCAAAATTTAAAAAATTCGCTTTTTATACAAGATACAACAAATAAACCAACATTTGTTGGGTAGTGTTATAAATAATATCCAGTTTTTTTGGCACTAGCCGTTAGATGCTGAGTTAGTATATCCAAATACATGTATTGATTCACATTCCCTTCAATAAAACGCATGTTACCTATTCCTGCAGGACGACATACACCCCCACAAAATTACTCCACCTCCGCCGTGCTTGACAACAGCTTTTAGATTTTTGAATTTCAGTTCTTTATTGGGCTTTCTCCACACTGATATTGTGCCATCGTTTCCAAATAGATTAATTTTAGCTTCATCAGCAAATATAACTGAATTCCGAAAGTTCAAATCTTTATTAACATGTGCCCTGGCAAACTTCAATCTTACGCGTCTATTTCTCTGGCTAATAAAAGATCTATTTCTAGCAGTTCTACAATGTAAATTATTCTTTCGCAATACCCACCAAATTGTTTCAGTACTGCACCTTTTCTTAAACTGTCTTTTCACCTCGTCGCGCGATTTGGGCGAATTTTTTTAGGATTATTTACTATTTCAATCCATCTTTCCTTACTTTCGTTGAAGATCTTATTTAGAGCCAACTTTAATTTATTCTCGACTCTATTTTCATTCATGCAACGTTCAATAATGTGCTGAATAGTCAATGAACACTTATTTGCCATTTTGGCAATGTCTATTTGGCTATATCCATTTCTGTAGTAAGTAATAATTAAATTTCTTTCAATAGTCGTTGTTCGTCAATCCATTCTTTAAGAAATTAGTTTAATCAACCAAAACAATGCTTTCAAATGTCAAAATAAACAAGAAATAATTACAATAATAATATGATGTAACGCCCACTTCTCTGTCAAGTTTTTTGCCATTTTTGTTTATTTGCATCATTTGAGCTGTGACATTTAAATCCGACATAATTTATTTAATTTTTTTTTAAAATTAATGTCTGGAGTATTTGAATTAAAAAAAAATAAAGTATGCGTATTAAGAAAGCTTATTATTATTTTTAAAATAATTTTTTTTTGTAATAAAAATTATTTAAGCTGTGAGTCACTATATATGTGTTTCGAATGCTTGTTAAGGGACTGGTCAAATATATATATATATATATATATATATATATATATATATATATATATATATATATATATATATATATATGTATATTATATATGTATATCTTTTTTGGGACCGATAAAATTATAAGAGTGTCTACGAATATTATATTCTATCATTTGTATTTGGTAATAAAAATATTACGTTAAAATGCTAAAATTCAAATACAATTAAAATTACCGTTAAAAGAAAATGTTTGTTTTTGTTTCATCGATTTTTTCATACAAATATTACCAATCAGAAGATAAGCCAAAATAACGACCCTTTAGAATAACATTGTTTCAGTAAAATTAGCTCACGAATGTCAATCAGTTTTTGTGTAGACAAGCGCGTCCATAAATAACATCCCTGTACCTGCATCGAATATTAACTTCAGTATGGATTTATGTGAAGAGCTTTGTTATCGTGGCACTCCATATATGAAAAGTAAAGGGCAGTATTAGCAAGTTATCGCAAAAAGGGTATTGAGGATGTTTTTCAGCAAGAAAATATAATGAATATGCGAGGAACTGAGAAATCAACGGAGGAAAGATTTTGAATACAATATTGAGGTGTCCTATCTTTTTTAAACTTAATTGGATAGTAAATATTAAACTATTGTTGTTTTTATTCAGGTTTGTATTTTTCACTTAACATAGTAGTGAAACTATTACGTTATAAATTTTGATATTAATAAAATTAGGAAAAAGAAAAGCCATTGATTTGTTATAGGCTTTTGATTTTGATCGCTTTGTTCCAGTGTTTTTTCATGCAATGTTGTTAAACTAATAAAATATAATTTGAAAGTTGAAAGTAACTTTATCCAAGAGATTGAAAATAAATATCGCCACTATGAATACATAATTAATGCTTGTTCAAGCAACCTGAAACGTTTAGTTTAAATTTTGATCAACGATATAATTCATAGTGTTATTCAAAAGATTTTAAAATAAATAATTGCATTGCAATAATTCATTTTTGCCAAATAACTTACAAACTCAACAGGGTTTCGTATTGTGTCGAGGACTGTGTGGCGCTAGGGTGGCTAAAAATGACACGTCGTTAGCGGTATACAACCCAAGTTTAGGTAAAAGGTTAAAGCGCGCCGAGGACTGTGTAACATCAGGATGGATAAAAATGATATATCGTTAGCGTTTTCCCCTCAAGGTTTGGGCGCATCTTGTTATATAACAGCCTTGCCCCTCTATTGAACCACTGGGGGGTCGACCGTTATATTGTCCATTACTCGTGGGAACAAAATTGTAAAAAATAATAACAAAACATCAACAAACAAAAATAAAACAGAAACTGCAACACAACGAAAACGAAGGCTTCAAAAAGTGAAAGAAAAGTATCGAGCAAAACGTGCTAAAGAGAGTGAAAGTGAAACTCATAGTCTACTACAGAAACGAAGAGAGTAGTTAGCATCAGAACCATCTCAATAATCTAAAGCCGGGCTAAGAAAAAAAAGTGAGAAACGAATGAAGCAGTTAGCGTCAGAAACACTTCAGCAATATGAGGCCAGGTTAACACAATTATGTCAGCGATACAGACTGCTGTTAGTGTCAGAAATGTCTCAACAATTTATAGCTAGGTTAACACAAAAACGAAGGACACAAAGGGAGCATCAAAAATACCTGAACAACGAAAAACCATGTTAAATAACCAACGTAAGCGTACCCAGCAATGCTATCCTAATCAAGTTCATACAGTACGTTACAACACTGCTAAATTAACATATCTATTTGTAGAATTGTTTTCGAAAACAACGTTACTTTATGTTCCCGCAGCCAAACACATCTCACCAGTAATAAAACAATAGTATCACCAAACGCTTTCTGGAATAATCTGGATCCAGGTTCTATATCAGACGTGATTCAAGTACTGACGCAGGCGGAGCAACGCTTGCTGAGAATAATGCTATGATGACTGGTATCTGGTACCTACCTAATTATTTTTAACTTTTAGTACACTATCGGCATCATTATTATGTTTCTTTACAATAAAACCGTTTAACTTCAAAAAAAAAAATTCTTATTTTATTTACAAGTTTTTAGTTTTTTTTTAGCTAATTAATATTTCTCATTTTATTTAATTCATTTATCCAATCGTTCTGTCACTACAATGATACCTACCTGGCTTCAAGATATTTGAAGCATATTAGCTAGTCTTTCACTGACCTCAAAGATAAGTTGGGCAAACCATACTGCTCATATAGCTCTTTAAATTTTACAACTTTAATAAACGGGATGATTCTGTACATCTATGTAGGGCATGGATTACACTAAAATATAATCGTGGGGCGTAGCGTAACCCGAGTAAATACGTTAATGATCGTTCTGTGATGTCGCACGATGATAGTGATGAATTTACTTTTACACACATTTTGCATAAGTTGTCTATTGAGAAGATACATCCAAAGCATATGATGATATGAGCGGTTGACTTCAGATAATAGAAATTCGACGCGCCCCACGATTTTATTTTAGTCTGATTAATGCCCTAGATTGATGAGGCGAGGGCTGTGATGACTGGTATCTGGTACCTACCTGATTATTTTTTAACTTTTAGTATATTATCTGCATCACTATTATGTTTCTTTACAATACAACCGTTTAACTTAAAAAAAAATTTAACTTATTTTTTATTGTCGATTATAGTATGATCAACCTTGCTTGCAGACACAGTGTGTAAAAAAGGCATATTTTAGTATTGTGCCAACATTTTTGGTTATTGAAGTAAAAAAGATGGCTATTGAGCCAAGTATTCTTTATTATTGATTCAAAAGTAAAAATTGTTTCATTCAAAGTTTACCGCTGATTGTTTTAAGAAAAACAAGTTTTTTTTTTTAAGTAATATCATATTGGTGATTTATTTAAATAGTATGTCGTTTATTTGAACCAACAAAGAATGTTGACTGAACATTCGGATACCTTTCAGACAATCTTTGCATATATTTGTTTGAGATTAGATTAGTTCAATTAATCACTGATATTACTCGTAAAAACATTTCGTGGTATTAAATTAACCAATATTTAGGCCGTGTTTAACTCTGCTTGTACGGTTCAAGTAACATCTGAGAGTTAATTCAAGCAATCGAACTTAACATTTTACTACCATTTGTGATATTAAATTAAACACTTTTCTTTTTTGTTTTGATATGATTTTTAAGGTTGAAACGATATTTTCTGCATTTAGTTTCCGTAATATTAACATTTTTTGTTATTCTATTAAAAGCCTAAACACTATTGTTTGCATTTAAAAGAAAATAATGATTGCATTGAATGCTATGTTGTTAAATTCAACCATTTCCTTTCTGTCAGTATGGAATTTATCCTAATTATTTCATTGATGGGTGAGTATGATCATCTCCTTCTTTTATAACTTTTGTCTGTTTTTTTTTTATAAATAAGAACTATTGCCAAATATATGAATATATCTATGTTTATACGAATGTTCAAAGTTTAATACGGATAATTAACGAATGCGGATTTTCATTGCATTGCATTTACATTATATTCCCTAATTTTTAAATATTTTCGTTGTCTGTATAAATTATTAATTTTTATAAAATGTATAAAATTTTTGATAAGATTCCAGGACTTCTTATCTTATGTAAGTGAAAATTCTAGCTATATATAAAATAAAAATACAGTAGAAATGTATCACAGTTATACTTTATATACAGGTGTCCCATTACCGACAATTTTAGGGGATATTGGAGTTATCATCAAAGGTATAGTGTTGCGATTTCCACTTTAATGTCCTCCTTTTTAACGAAACGAAAGATTTTGGTGTAAGCTTTGTTATGAATCTCTTAGTTTTTAATCTACAGGGAGCATTTAAAAATCTTCGTTTTTTAGGCACATCTCGTATTTCCGTTATTCGTTAATTTATCAAAAAGGTAAAAACAGATTCTTATAGACTTCTTACTTATAGTTCAGTAGCGTAGTCAGTTCTTTTCTAGAAAGTTTAATTTTTAAGATATTAACCAAATTTATAATTTTTTAAATAGGATACCCTGTATATTATATTGATTAAATATAATATAATTTTGGCTTTTCAAAAACATATAATCAGTTTATTTCATTTTGAAAAACAAGGTCAGAATTCGATATTTTCAATAATTTACTTTATTTGTACCAGTAGGCCATGACCAATTCATAAGAAACAGAATACAGATGTCCAGAACTTCACAGTTTTGTCAGATTGTTATAATTTATGAAATATTTTTGTTACGAAGATGTTTTTTTTAAGAAAAGTGTAATATGTAAGTATGTTTTATACAAAGCAATGAAAATCCCCAGGAAGCTTCTAAATTATATTTCAATAGGTAATGCACTTAAAGCGTTATCATTAGGATATCTTGCGATCCTTTATGTTCATATTAGGTATCCAGAAAGAAAGCTACCCTTTCCATACACATTTGCTCGTTTAAGAAGAAATCTAGATGAACACGGATCTTTTATTTAGCCGCATCCCAAAACATACGTCAAAGAAGACAGGGCGAGAAAAGAAACAAATGTAATATTTTACGCAGCAGCAACAACTTCATCATCCTGTGGAAAAATAAAGGAAGAAGTTGGTGTAGCAAAATCTGACTCTGAAATAATTTTGAAAAAGCATAAACACCATCCATATAAATTTAAAATAGTGTAACATTTACACACTGGAGATGGTGAACACCGAGTAATGTTTTGTCAATAATATTTAGAACAAATCTGCACCAATGGATCTTCTGACTGATTTGTCATCTAGTCTGACGAATGTTATTTTTCAAGAGCGGACATTTTAAATAGTCACAACACGAGGTATTGATCTGCAAAAAATGACCATTTAATTTCCCAACGGGCACAACAAGGGCGCTTCGGAGTTGGTGTCTCTTGTTTTATTTTGGGCCGATGTATACCCTACAGGATGTATCAAAGGGGTCTCACAGGACGTAGATACCTAGAAATCCTTGAGGAAATTATTCCCGAATTGCTTAAAATTGTTCCATTGGCCCATTTAAATTCCATTTATCTTCAGAAAGACGATATCCCGAGCCACAACTCTGGCTGTTAAGGCCATATCTGGATAACAGCTATCCTCAAAGATGGAAAGGTATCAATGAGCCAATGAGAAGACCCCCACAATCTCCTGATCTTTTAATTTTGGATTTTTTTTGTGGGGTTTCATGCAAAATCAAGTGTATAAGACACGACATGAATATATAGCGTTGGTTTAGCCTTCCAAACTCTTTGTAATATGCCCATGATTCTTTTAAATACAATTAAAATAATAACAAAACTGTGCCGATATTGCATTCGAGAAAACGGCCGTCATTTTGAAAACCTTCTTTAATAAAACTGTTGGTTGTTTTTAGTTTCAATGATTCCTTTCATTTTTGTCACTTTATTTTTATAAAATAATGTCGTTCTTTTTTCTTTGCAATCAAATTTCTGGTTTTATAATAACAGTCATGTTTAAAGTAAAAAATGTAATAATAATTGGGCATTTACAATTAAAAATCTAAAAATTAACTTTTAATGTGTCTAATCTTTGCTGTAATTATTATTGTCAAAACTTTGTATTGTTTCTTATAAATTGGCCATTGCCTACTGTTACAAACAAAGTGAATTATTAAAAATATCGAATTCTGATTTTGTTTTTCAAAATAAAATAAATACATTATATATTTTTGAAAAGCCTAAATTATACTTAAACAATATCTAAAATAATATAGAGGGTCTCTTATTTAAAAAAATCATATGTTTGGTTAACATTTGAAAAACTAAACTTTTAAGAAAAAACTGACTACGCCACTGAAGTCTAAGTAAAAACTCTATAAGAATCATTTATTACCTTTTTAATAAATTGGCGCATAACGGGAACACGAAATGTGCCTAAAAAATGAAGATTTTCAAAATCACCCTGTAGATTAAAGACTAAGAGGGCCATGACAAATTTGACACCGGAATCTTTGGTTTCGTTAAAAAGTAAAACCATAACACTATATCTTTGATAATAATTCCAATACCCCTTAAAAGTGTCGAAAATGGTTTGCAGATTTTTTTAAAAACTAAAGGGATACAATTATTTTTCATATAGTGACTCTTTCGCTGGCACTTCTATTTTTATCGATTTTAATTTAAATTCTTATGGTTGTCAATAAAATAATAAAAAATCTCCAACCCTATTACTGAAATCAATAATTCAATGGTTCCTTAAAAGCACCCAGATTGGCATTTGTATAAGCACTCGTCTACATTTGCAAGTTATTTCGACCATTTATCTGTCTTTTGCCTTGAGAACTTTTCCCGGAGACAGCAAATAATTGACGGGTCCGCTGTACAAAATGAATCCTTAGCATGAATGATACGTTTTCGATAAGATCTCGGATTTCTTAAAACCCTTCTCTTTTTCATTCATTCACGAAACTTGATTGGGTTCGGTGGTAGCAAGTTATCGCAATTATTCAAATATATCAATAAATTTGAAACAGTCGGGTGAAAGAATTGCGTCATAAATATTGTAAATTTATTTACGATCTTGTGATAATAATATACAAATCATAAAAATCTAAATTTTATCTAGGATGTCGATACATGTAAAGGTATTTCGACCCTGTTTAAATTAGTTGGACTGTTAGTAGGCTAAGTTATGTATGTTAATTCTCCTTTCAAGTTAAAGGAAAAAATATGTACAGAAAAATAAATTGGCTTTTTTTCCCTATAACTTATTGAAAGAATATAGAGAACTTGTTAAACACAGCAGTTAAAAAATTACTTATTTCTTACTGAAATTCTGAATTTTAATTTTTGCTATAGCTCCGGTGGATGAATAGATATCCTGCCGACATATCCACCAATTTACATTTTATGTAGACGGTTGTTTCCTACGAATGTTGCTTTTAGTTCATTATAACTCCACTGATGTGACCATTAGGAGGTGGAAACTCTTTTGGAGATAGGGCCAGAGATGTATTTGTAGGAAAAAAATTGAAAACACAAACGATCCTCTTTCTGAATTATTGTACTATTAATATAAGCTCTCTAGTGTCAACTTGCACTTTTTAAAATTAGTCTGTAAGGGAGAGGATTGGAATTTGAATTGTTCTACTTCCTAGTAGTGGATTCTTTTTTTTTTTTTTTTGATAGAAGACACAAATAGAGAAGAGATACTATTCCAAAAAAAAATGATAATAATATTTTGTTCGTAATATGTAACTATTTTATATTTCTGTTATATTTTTGTTTGATATATTCATCATTAAACACCAAAACTTATATTAGAAAGAATATTCACGCACATTTAATTACTAATTTAACAAGGAAAGTTTAAAAATACGTGCTTTAAACAAATAAATTGACAATTTTCCATTAGAAGCATGGTTTCTTAGAAATTATTTCTCTGTTCTTCAAGGTGCCAACTATCTTGTTCTTACCTATCGCCGTGAGCAGAGCTGTCGGTTAAATAATTAGTAAGAACAAGATCGAAGATCAAAGAACAGTTAACCGGATATAAAATCTCTTCTAAATTAAGGGAAAAATGTTGTGATTGTGATAATTTTAAAAAGGAAGTATAGGATGCAGTGTTAAAATTGCAACAAATATGAATGACTGAAACAAAGCTCGATGAGCATATTATGTGGCTGGACTGAAAAGCGTAACCTTGAGAAAGACCTAAGTAACTTTAAAGAATAGATCGTGCTGATTCAAGGTAAAAAGGATGATTTAAATACTACGAGGGGTAGTAGGAACGAATTTGTATCTTCAAGTCAAGGTAAAAAATGTTCGATGCATAAACTGTTTTTTTGTGATGAAACAAGTCGAAGGATAAGCAGATCTCTGTATCAAAACTTGGAAGATAAAAATTTTAATGTTAATAAAAATATAGAACAGCTGACTATCAATTATTCTCAGAGCGACTATATATTGATTATCGTCGGCTCTATTGATTTTGACTATCCCTTTTAAGATCTTTTGAAAAAGGTTACATTATGTTAGACCAAAAATTTGATTTTTTTGTCAGTACTGATTGTAAATAGGAATAATTTGGCTCAGAAGGTTGTAATTAATTATAATTTAAACTTAAAAATTTTATTGAGCGGCTGGGTGGCTTAGCTTCTGGTTGCATGACGTACATTTATTTTAACAACAGAAATTTTAGGCTTAGTCATCAAATCGTTTGAAAAATTTCTTGTGTTCTGAATTTTAGTATAAGGAGCACAGGAAACTGGATTTTTATCGAAATCACTGGTGCTATTAATAATTATTCTGATGTCTTAATACTGAAGCTGAAGGGTTTAGCTTAGATTTAAAATTCAATTTACAATTGGTGAAATCACTTGTGGTTTTAAATCGGGGCGCTGAGCTCGACTGCAGTGGTGCTGAAAATATGCATCATGGTGTTGAGTGTACTGTTGCTGAAGTCGTCATGGACGAATCTTTATATACTTCTGGTTGTTACAATTATGTTGATGACAGTCAAGATAATGACAGAACTGTTTTTTTCATCCAGGAATATCGTCAGCAAGATAATACTAGTAGTGTATTTCTAAGTGTAAACGTACTTAGTATTAGAAATAAAGCGAATGAACTGAATGTATTTTTGAATTATGTTTGCCCGAATATATTATGTCTGAATGAAGCATTGTGGTCGGGTGAGGAGTTTGCTGTATATTGTCTCGATAATGATGATGGAATAAATTATTTTTACCGAGAAAAAATTAAAGGGATAGTTACGGTATCTCTAGCCGTACTGGGATGCTCGTAGGGCCTTAAGTTGTAGTGGTTAGTATGTACAGGTCTTCTGATTCAGAATTAAATATTTTTTATGAAGTGCTTGATGGTTTATTTGCTCAAATCTTTTTCCTAAATAGGAAAATTGTCTCGTGTGGAGATTTTAATATCGACTTTTTGGTTGTAAGTATAAAGTGATTTCAAGGGCTTGGTGTTTACCTACGGAATTCAAACTTGTATAAAAGGAGTAACTAGAGTAAGCACAAATAGTGAAGAACAAATTGATAATATATGTTCTAACCTAAAAGAGCAGACAATAAATTGTTTTATTAGTAAATGTGATATTTCTGATCATTATGCCTTAATATTTTCAATTAAAAATCTTCAGGCCAAAACTTTTAAGAGAGCTATTTTTAAAAGCAGATGAACCGATTTAAGTAATTTTAGATACCAGATGCAGGGTAAAAATTGACAACGTGTCTGTGAAGCTGAAGACATTAATATTAAGTATGAGATTTTTATAAAATTTACTATTTTTATTTTGACTCATATCATCCACTTTTGAAATCAGATCTAACTGTCAATAGAAGTAAAAACTGGGTCACCCCTGAAATACATGATTTGTCCTACAAAATAAGATATGGTATGGCTTGTATAAGAGAACTGAAAATGAGATTATTCTAGATAAGTATAAACAGGAGAAGTCTTACGGATATAGCGTCAATCAATGCAAAATAGCTTATAATGATAATAAGATAACTGGTCAAAATTCTTGTAAGTCTGACACGGAGATAAATTTATTGAATGATGGTGATTTGATTACGAATTCAAAAACCATCGCTGAGTTATATGGTAACAGATTTCGAAGGGGCTCAAATTATGTTCAAAGTGATGAGTATCAAGATGGTATCAGCAGAAGTTTGTTATCTAGTATATTTTTGATTCCCTATCATCAGATGAAGTTGCAAATACTAATACTTGATTGGTTTTGATGAAATACCAGCAACAGTGTTGAAGAAAGCACGTAATATGATTTGTTGACTGACGTCATTAATAATTGTTTTCTCCAAAGCAGATTTCTTGCTCTACTAAAAGATGCTAAAATTGTTCCCATACATAAGAAGGGTGACAGAACGGATGTTAATAATTATAGACCCGTTTCACTGTTATCAGTATTCTCTAGTAATTGAACGTGCTATTTATATTAGATTGTTGAATTACTTTCATAGAGAAAAAGTGTTTGCCCCGAGTTAATATGGGTTTTTGTCTAGAAATTCCACTCAGGCAGCTATTTTTGTCTTTAAATTTGGCAATGGAGGAATTTGACGGTAGTAAGCAAGTAAGTGGCATCTATTGTGACCTATCAAAGGCATTTGATTTGATTAATCACAATTTGCTACTTTAAAAATTAGATATATATGGAATTATAGGTATTGCAAATAATCTGATTCGTTCATATCTGGATGGCAGAACTCAACGAGTAAGTATAACATCTAACGTCTCAGGAAGTGTGGGAGTTTTCTATTAAGAATCTCTTTCTGTGTCTACAAGCATATCGCAGGGGTCAATTCTGGGGTCAATGTTTTGTTTGATTTTTATAAATTAACTAGGAGAATCACTGGGCTCCGAGTGTGTTTTTCAATTTGCACATGACACTTCCTGCATTATGGTAGAAGCTGATGTCTCGAGAGCCTCAAAAAAATCCAGTGAAATTGTGGTAAGAATGGATATTTGGTGCGTGAATAATTATTTAAAATTAAATACTGAAGAAATTTGTTTCATATCCTTCAAAAATCAGAATCGATCATTGTATGTTTCTTTGAAAGCCAAAACAATCCCTCAGATATAACAAAATATTTAGGCGTGACACTTGACTCGTCTTTATCATGTGGATTGGCACAGAGATTATTATAAGTTTAAAACAGTTTCTTGTTTATATATTTTGACTATTTGTTTATTTGTGAGGTGAAATGCATAGGTGTATCATAGGAATGAACATTTTTATAGTAACTTGTCCACAATGGGCCACAGCAGCCTCAGCGTTCCCCAGCATCGAACCCGATTGAATGAGATGAGAGAATGAGAGTCCCTATTTTAACTGTAAATGTCCAAATTTTAAAATTTAATAGCCAGATTCACTAAGAACGTTTAGAAGTTAAGCCCGATCTAGTTGCCAAAAAATTTAATTCTTCCAGTCGGCCAGTTGTGTTTTCCTTTTGATATTGTCACAACTTATATTAGATATGTTAACAAATAAACGCTTATATAGAGATATTAGGGATAAAAACCTTGCGATAAAGCCTTGATTGTAAGGGAAATAGTTGTACACCCAAAATGAATAAAATTCTCTATTTTTGCCAGTTTCATAGTAAAATTAAATGATTTAAAATTCTCTATTTTTGCCAGTTTCATAGTAAAATTAAATGATTTTTTTATGCTTGTATTTTCGGGTTTAAAACTTCCTTGACTTATTGTTGTTCTTGTCAGTTTAAGCCCTGTGCTGTCAATTTAGGATGGTTTTAAAATTAAACCATGTTAGTGAATCCGGCTGTCCGTGTTTTAAAATGATTTAAAATGTTACTGTAGGATTAATCTTAAAGGTGTGTGCACGAGTGTTGTGTGTATGATTGTGACAGTGTGAATATTAATATCTATAATTGAACTTTTGACGGTGTAATGTTCCACCTATGAAACTAATTACAATAAAGTCTTTATTTATTTAATAAAAGTAATGGGGAGAATGAATTTCGTTGCGTTTAAGTAATTCAACTACTATTATGCAACTATACTTTCTCTATAAGGTATTGGCTAATTACAGGTCTACAAAAAATAGGGTCATGATTGTGGATGAGCAGCTGGGAGTCATTTTCGAAGTAATTTTCTGCGTAAAATCCGAATCCAAGGTCAAAATTAGCCCAAAAGAATTTTAAGATAATTGCGGTTATGTGCAGTTGAAAATTTGTTTTTGCTACTTTTGAGGTTATGTACAGGACGCATACATTTTTACATTATATATTATATATATATATATATATATATATATATATATATATATATATATATATATAAACAGATAAGTTTTCGTGTGTAATTTTAAAATAAATCTCGGCTAAGCTGACATTAAGATTGTCAATAAAGATTACTCTCGTGTTAAAAAGTGTGGAAAACTCCCAATAATGAATGACAGACTCCGGGTCCGCAAAATGACGACAGCACTGTTTCGTCCTAATATGGGACTCGTGAGGCCATTCCATTCGGAACACCATCACCTCGTATTTGTGGCCTATAAGCTGATTTTAAAATTAAAAAATAGCAAACAAGACAACAAAGGCGACATCTTAATGGCTCACTCAATAACACAAGAGCTATACAAATCAACCATGTTGTATAAAGCTGCCATATGATGGCGCAACAGTGAATTAAACAAGATATATATCAAAACTTGTGTCATCCCGGCACGTTGTTATCGGGTTGAAAATCATTATGTCCCAGCCCTATGTCGATGTAATTAAAAAATATATCATCAGGAATGCCATGATGTTCATTTACATCAAATTTTTTATCATTAACACGTTCCCGATGAACGTTATTAACAAATCCAAAAATCTCGAAATTTTTTGAACTTAGCCACGACGGATGTGGTAAGCCTCTGTGTTCATCGTCGACGTGTGATCTGAAATTTACATTTGGATTTGGATGATGCACTTTGTGTTGAAATACCCCGGTCTAAATCCGTTAAAGAACGATCTTTATTTAGTTCAGACGAGGAATTAATTTATTCTATCAAGATAATTAATGATTTCTGGTAAACTATGAATATTTCGTAAATATTTATTTGAAGTACGTTCCTATTTTAAACAGTTACCGTTTGGATCTGATGTAGACTCAAAACGTCTACTCCAGGAGGAGCTGCCAAGAACTCACCTTTGCCTCTCGTGAAGCTAGAAATGTCACCCGTCTCATTGGACTTGTAGGGACAATAACAAGGTGATGAAATTCTAGATCTATTTATTGAAAGAAATATAATGACTTCTTTTTAATCTTTTGGAAAATAAAATTCACAAGATATTTCTAATTTCACGGTGGACTGTTTTGGTAATATTCACAATAAAATCAATGACAATTAAAGATAATAATGGTGATAAATAAGAGGACTATTTTCAGTTAATCACGGGTAAAGATAAATATAATTAACTCCAACGGAATTCAAGGTTAATTTAAGCTAGCTAATAATTTTTTCAAAACACAATATAATTGTTTTACATATGCTTGTAAATTAATTTCGAACGAAAATTAATTTATGTTTTATAACGTAAATTAGAAGTTTAACATCGATAAAATAAAATTTTAATTTAAGTCCGAGGATAATATTTTCAGTCCGCACTAAAGTAACTAAGAGCTAATTATTAACTAATACAATTCTTATCTAAGCTTAGATTTCCAAAGCACAAAAAATTTATAACTTTTTAAAAGTTTATGTGATTAAATATCTTGGAATAACTGTTTTGGATATACAGTGTCTCAAATATTCTGGAGGAGTAAAAGTTTTTTTGTTCACAAGTTTTGTTTAAACACGGTTAGTCTTTACCTCTTTAAATTGGCATTAAATGTTTTTCGTTTAACTTTTCTTTTCCGAAAAGTAATCGTAGTGAATGTAATTTAAAATTAACTAATATTAAAACAAGACACGCTTTTCTTTAATCAAAAAAGTACAAAATCAAAAAATTCAAAGAAAATCAAAATTAATTAAATATAAGCAATTAATTAATTATTTAAAAACGTCCAAGTCCAAAATCAGGTCAACATTAATTCGTTATAACAATTAATCAATTATCCGAAATATTTAAGTTTAAAATCAAATTTTCGAAGAAATTTCAAGAATCAAGTTCCTGACCGTATAAAATTTCCCAAATTAAAATATTCAAGAATAGATCAAGTATCACGTTCTAACTATGACGTCAGCTCTAAAAAATGAACGAAAAATAATTATAAGTGTTTCCAACTTAAAATACGAAATTAAAAATTTTCATGAAAAAATCACAAAATACATTCTTGACAGTTACGTCATCAATATAATATGTCACGAGAAATTAAAAATTAATCACCTCTTCTTTCTAAGTTCAATTTTTTTAAATTTCAATATCATAAAATCAAGGATCAGTTTCTTAACAATGACGTCACGATTGAATTATTTATTAAGCAAGCAAGCAAGCGGAAAAATTAAACATAACTTTCCGAAGTTTCAATATAATCTTATTGAGGAAAAATAATTTTCGTAAATTATTTTCACTGAATTCAAAATATAAAAATCCGTATTTATTTTCTATCAGAAAATCGACTTTAATTATTTTGTTATTCAAAACAAAGCTTAACTGGAATTGATAATTATTAATGTACTCTTAATTAAAGAAGATAAAATTAATTTAACAGAGCTTATTTGCAAGATTGTTACAAAAGAAATATTTTACAATGCATTAAAAATATATCCTAATTCGTAAAGAACTAATTTATAAAATCCGAAAAATTAATGTACGTGACGTATATGAAAGTATAATTTTCAACGTCTAATTTCAGGAAAAGTCTAAATCGAGGAAAATCCCAAATCAAGAAAAAGTATATAATATATACAAATGTCAAATACGCGGAAACTTCGCACTTCCGCTATTCCAGGCGTTTGATTTTCTGGGAGATAGTCGATTGCTGTACTAACAAACTTGGTTGAATAACTGATTTCTTAGAGCAGAAAAGCCTAATTTGAGCATTCATCGAATTAAAAAGGTCATAAATCGGTTTCAACCTTCCCTATCAAGTGTTGAATAAAAATTAATTAAAACAAAATAACACGTGAAATGGTAGCACTATGCTCCTTGCCATTCAGAATCCGACGAGATACAAGTCAAATTTTTAACCGACCTCTAAAAGAAGGGGCTCGCAAGTTGTCCACTATGTATTTTTTTTTAATGTATGTACACGAATTACTCTGGGACGGCTACACCGATTTGAATGAAATTTTTTATGCTATGGCGGATCTAATATGGCGAACAAAAAAATTTAATTTTATTCGATTTTCTCCAAAATTGTTGTGGGGGAGTTTTCGGGATGACACATATCGGATCCAAAATATTTTTTAAAAATTCAATATGGCGGACAAAAGAATCAATTTTGTCCGATTTTCTCCAAAATTGATACTGGGGAGCTTTCGGAGTTGCACATGACAAATCTAAAATTATTATTAAAAAAATTAATGGATGAAAAAATTAATTTTGCCTCATTTTCTTCAAAATTGTTGTGAGGGATTATTCGGGGTCGTACATAAGGAATCTGAAATTATTTTTTAAAAATTCAGTATGGCGTGTCCAATATGGAGGATAGAAATTAATTTGTCTGATCTTTTTCAAAATTGAGATGGGGGAGATTTTGGGATCTCACATTACGAATCTGACATTATTTAAAAAAAAATTAATATGGCGGAACCAAGATGGCGGATTAAAGATTCAACATCTCTCGATTTTGACTAAAATCAGTATTGGGAGATTTTTGTTAGTGTTAGTTACGAATTTAAAATTAAGTTATTAATTTTTTGGGCATGAGTATGTTCGCCGGGATTTAATTTATTTATTTAACATCCGAAAAATCTGATTCTTGCGGGAAAAGATTGCTTAAAGTTTCAATATAACCGGAATATAATTAGATTTACTTCGCTATGCCGGGAAATATCATTTTCCGAGATTTTCAGAGCGTCCGACCATAGTAATCGCGGGCGCTGCATAGAGCAGTATTGTATGCGCGATCACCGCACGCCGTCACACGTCAGCGTAGTGGGAGCTCGGGCCGTCTATTTAAACCTGAGCAGACCATTATTTCGCCGAGAACTACACGTTCTCTCTTCTCTGGGTCAACAGTCCAAACGGACTGGACTGGGTCGCCTGCCGGTGTAGCAATGTAGGTGAGGCTAGGCTTGTGTGTATATGGTGTTTTACCATACACTTCCTTCCTTACATCCTACCCCTCTAATGGCCAGCATTGCCGAGGACCCTTATAAGAACGGGCAATATTGTGTCATCCTACCGTCACTGCCGATGACCCTTATAAGAACGGGCAGTGTCGGTTTCTTGCCTAATTTCCTACCGCTATTTGTCGGCATTGTCGAGGACCCTTATAAGAACGGGCAATGTCGTTCCATCCTGCTGACGCTGTCGAGGACCCTTATAAGAACGGGCAGCGTCAGTTAATTTCGTTCCTTCCTACCGTCACCGATACAAACACGCACTAAATGCCGTCAATATTATCTTTGTTTCCGTATTGACCAGGAATGTGTTTTACCGCCAGGTGCCCTCCGATGTCCGTTGACAAGGGCGCTAAACAACTGCCGCCCCGACGCTTGTCGCCGCCGCCGCCGCGTATAGAGATCACCGTCGCCGAACGATGCCGAGTTATTGTTACATACCGTGTATACCGCCGTCGGTCGAATTTTAATACGAAGCGCAGTGAACCGTGAACGCGGATTTTAAATACAAGATGCGATAATTTGCGTACGAGCCGTCGTGAATAGCGTCGCAACAATATAGTACGAGGTACGTGAATAGCGTCGTGAATAACACCGCCGGGTTACCGTCTTTAGCGCAACCGACCAGTATGAGCTACCGTGATCAGCTCTCAAAACATACTCTTGCCCTCCAGACCGTTTATTTGTTTACATTATTGTCCGTCTTAGATTGCAAGTTAGTTTTAGGCCATGTATTTGTATAAAAGAATGGAATACAGGATACAGGATGTTTTATAACCATTTGTTTTATTACCTAGTCCCATTTTTAACATTACATATAACAATTGGCAGCCGGCAGCCAGCACTAATACGCACAATTGACCCCTGGCTTGCCGTTTCTCCACTGTAACAAGCTACCCGGTGCATAAGTGGGCCCTCGACCACATGAATCCCGAGGGTGGCGCCCGAGAACCGACCACCGAATGGATGTTTTGACCTTCAGGCAGTCAAATCGTTGATCAGTTCAGAGAGCAGGGATATCCCGAATATAAGTAGATACCGCCGAACCGATACCCCTGCGCTGAGCATTTGACCGATGACTGTCTGTACGAGAAATATCCACTGACCGACGTTCCGCTGCCGTAAGCAAAGCAGATCCGACTCCCTGACCTGCTCCCCGCCTACGTAAAAACGCGTCACAACGGCTACACCGATTTGAATGAATTTTTTTACGTTATATTCAGGAAGTTGCTGCGGTGGTCCCATATTTTTTTTGGATGAAATTTGTGCAGTAAAATCCAAGATCGCCGATCTAATATGGAGGGCAAAAAAATTAATTTGGTTCGATTTTCTCCAAAATAGGTATGGGGAAGTTTTCATTCAATTCAAAATATTTTTAAAAGATTCAATATGGCGGATTCAATATGGCGGACAGAAAAATCAATTTTGTCCGATTTTTTCCAAAATTGGTACGGGGTAGTTTTCGGGGTGGCACATGACGAATCACGAAGATCATTTTTAAAAAATTCAATATGGTGGATAAAAAATTAATTTTGTCCGATTTTTTCTAAATTGATATGGTGGAGTTTTTGGGTTAGCACATCATGAATATGATATTATTTAAAAAAAAAATTAAATATGGCAGTTCTAAGATGGCTCATTAAAGATTCCATGTCTCGATTTTGTCTAAAGTCAGTATTGGGGGATTTTAGTTACTGTTAATTACGAAACTAAAATATTTTTTGAGGAACTCAATATCACGGATTCAATATGGTGTCCTAAAAATTTTACATTTTTAGACTTTCTCCAAAACCGATATAGTTCTTGCGGGTGTAAATTATGAATTTAATAGTATTTTTTCAGGATTCAACATGGTGAATGCAATATAGCTGACTAAAAATTTTACGTTTTTCAATTTTGTTCAAATGTGAAACTGAATCGTTTTTGAGGATGTAAATAGCGAATATAAAATTGTTTTAAGAAAACCTATTATGTCAGATGCAATATGACGGTTTAGAAATTTTAAATCTCTGAATTTCATCTAAAAGGGGGCTTTGAAGGGTTTAAATTTAGATTAGACTAAGAGGTTAAAATTTTTTTTTTCGCATTTTTTCAGATTTGGTATTAGAGGTTGGAAAGTGGTGTATTATGAATATGAACTTAATTTTTTACAACTAATGGGTTGATAAGATACAATATGAGGGATTAAAAATTTAACATTTTCCGGTTTTATCTAAAATTTATATTGCTGGCTTCTTGGGACGTATACAAACTCAATATGCAATTAAAATATATTAGGCTAAGATATTTACGTCTCAAATTCTTTAAATATCAAAAGGTTTTGGGGCCTATATTACCAATCTAAAATTAATTTGAAATCTAAGATAGTGGATTTACTATGACAGACTAAATATTTGTTTGACACAATTTCTTTGGTATTTGGAGAACTCTAAGAATCAAAGAATTTTTAGTGGTTCATTTTGGGGTGATTTACAATTCTGGATAAAATGGGTACTTTTTTGCCACCTTGGAGTCATTGCGAGTTACACTAATCTCGATTAGTTCCTAGTTCAAATAATTTATTGATATTATAATGAATTCAAAACTAAAAATTTCATATACAAATTTCTAGTTATTTTTCACTTTTTAGTGCACTTTTAGAAGTCGGTTCAATTTTTTTATAAAAATTTTTTAAACAACTCAATCTGGCGGTTTTAATATTGCGTTCTAAAAATTTTACATTTTTCGATTTTCTCCAAAACTGATATAGGGGGTTCTTGAGGGTGTAAACTATGAATTCAATAGAATTTTTTCAGGATTCAATATGGCAAATGAAATATAGTGGACTAATAATTTTACATTTTTCGATTTTGTTCAAATGTGGGATTGAATCGTTTTTGAGAATGTAAATAGCGAATATAATATTATTTTAAGAAAATCTAATATGTCAGATGCAATATGCCAGTCTAGAAATTTTAAATTTCTGGATTTCTTCCAAAATTGTTACTAGGGGGCTTTGAAGGGTTTCGATTATAATTAAATTAGGTCGTTAAAATTATTTTTTTGAAATTCAGCATGGTGATTTCAATATAGTGGGTTGAACATTTTACCTTATTCTCATTTTTTCAGATTTGGTATTAAGGGGTTTTCGGGACAGTTTATTACGAAAATGAAGTTAATTTTTTAGAACTATTAGGTTGATAAGCTGAAAAAAGATATGTAAGTTTTTGGGGCCGCTAAATCCAAATTCGTGATTTATTTAATCCCCAAGATTAGCCAGAGGGCACAACTACATTGATGTCCGTTACACAGAGAACATGCAAGCGGAGTTAGTTATTATGAAATAATAATCCAAAACCCAAGCTTTCAAACTCACAGAACCCACGCACAGCTAGATTGATATCCATTACATAGCAGACAGAGGAGTGGATCGAGTTTTTAAGGCGAAATCTAAGCTGCCAAAACCACACACTCTACATGCAGCTAGATTGATTGTCATTACACAGCAGACAGGCGACCGGAACAAGTTTTTATAAATATGTCGAGACAGAAGCTCTCGTAACCACATATCCCACTCGCAGCCAGATCAATGCCCGTTATGCAGCAGACAGAGGCAAAAAGCAAGGATTTATGAGTATATGAAATAAAACCTAAGCTCTCCGAAAACCATACACCACAGGCACAGCATGTATGAGAATTTATAGTTCGTGTTATATACTTATAAAAACTCGCTTCGTTAGCCTTGCTATTATGTAATGGATATCGATCTTGCTGCGTGAAGGAAATGTGGTTTTAAAAGCTTGGGTTTTGCCTTAAAAACTCGATCCATTCACGTGCCTGCGTGGGGTACCTGGTTTTGGGAGCTTGATTTTCGGCTCAAAAACTTGATCCACTTGCCTATCTACTATGTAATAGATATGAATCTAGCTGGGTCTACGTTCTTTTTTTATAGATTTATTCAGTGGATTTTTTCTTGACCTTGAAATGACTTTGAAATCGCCTCTGGTTAACTACGAAGTATTAAACGAACCACGAATTCAGATTCAGCGCCCCCAAAAGTCTATATATCTTCTTTTACAGATCTATTTAGTAGGTTTTTCTCAATTTGACCTTGAGATGACCCTGAAATGACTTCTGGTTGAACTTGTAGTACCACGAATTCGGATTCAGCGACCTCAAATACGTACTTTTCTACGTCTTCATATTTATTTAGTGAATTATTCTCCATTAGATCTTGAAATGACCTTGACTCTGACGTGATAAAGGTTATCGGACCTCAGATTTGGATTAAGGATATCCAACTACATAAGAATAAAATGGTCTGATCAAATAGGCATCCACTTTTTTTTGTCAACCTCATTTCTACAACACTCAATACACGAAACGCGCCACCCAAAAAATAGGGGTCGCATTAGTCGGTACCAGCAACAAAGCCTACTATGCGTTCCACAGACGAAACCAGGTGTCGTATCAATCATCCTCCCCATAAAGGTACCGCCTTGCATGTTTTTTAAATCAAACAAGTTAACAAACAAATACGTTTTCGTCCGTGTAATTTTAAAATAAAATAAAAGAAATCTCGGCTCAGCGGACATTAAGATTGTAATGTTTATTGCGCTCATTGGATCCATTTTTTTTCTCCCAATTAAAATTCTTCTTCCTTTGCCTAGCGAATTCAATGGATAATTTTATAATAATCAGTACTGCGCCACTGGATTTTTTCCGATTCGACTAGCTTTTCGACATAATCGACTATAATTTTTTTTTTATAAAATGAAGAAAATTCAAAAGATGTATTCATATTTTGAAACCAGATCTAAATTGAATTTTTTTTAACTACTAGCTTCTACCCGCAATTTTGTCCGCATGCAACTTGGGAAATTAAATTTTGTTGAGTTATGAAAGTTTTTAGTTAATCATTACAAAAAATATTTAATCATTATAACTAATAAAAATACCTTCTACGATTCAGTGAGGATCTCTTCCATCTTCTCGGCAAATACTATTTTTAATTGTTTATAACAAATTAGGTTGTTACAAACAATATTTAATCATTAAAACTAATGCAGAATCGTTCACAATTATGTTCCGGCAATGTTGGTTGTATCTTGTTATATTCATTTCAATTTATTAGGGAGAAACAGTTTTCCATTGTTTATAACAAATTGGATTATGATAAATTATATTTAATCATCAAAACTAATAAAAAATTCTTATTTGATCATTTTTCGTTAAGATGTTAATCATATTCAGTTATGAAATCTTTCATTTTATAAGTAAAACTATGTTTAATTGTAGAAACTAATGCACATTCGGTTTACAATCATATTCTGGCAATGTTAATCGTATCTATTGATGATTTTTTAAATATATTTGTAAGAAACTATTTTTATTTAGATAAATGCAATGGGTGTAAAGATTATTTAATTGTCGAAATTAATGATAAACGGTTTACAATATTTTTCCGGGCATGTTAACAATGTCCAATAATTGTTTCTTTGATTTTATCGGTAAAAACGACTTTTTATTGTTTTTAATAAACACAATTATTAAAAGTAATAAACAATAAGAAAAATAGCAACCTTTATCATTCTTGACAACCTTTTGCTTCATGTCCGTAAAATTTGATCGAAATTGGTTTATCCGTTTGGAAGATTAGTCCATATAGACAGATAAACAGACAGACAGTTCACTTGAATCCGCCTTTATAAATATATTATGTGTCATAAAACTAGACATCTAACAAAGTAATTTACGTATAGAATAAATTATGCGAAAATATATTTATATAAACAATTTTTTTTGTCTCGGTTTTCCGTTTCTATCCACAATCTTTTCCACCATATTTAATTTTTACAAAAATCTAAATATGTGTTACTTTATCTTACCATCGATCAAATGAGTCTCAGATATTTTATAAATACTTTAACAAAATTTATGTTGCTTCGAAGTTACCTAGAGGCACTTTATTCATACACGGACTTTGTTACTTAATTAAATTGGCTTAGCCTTAAAGGATGTAATATTAGAAATTCTGTAATAAAAAATTTAGTTACAGCTGATCGGAGAACTATTCTTACTGTACCAAAAATAAAACTCACTGTAAAATTTATGATTTTTTTCAGCTTATTCTCAATACATACTAAATTGCCACTGACAATAAGTTGTAATTTGATTTTCGGAACCTTTTTTTTTTGTATGGAAGTCCTATTTATTTCGAGTGTCCCAATTTATAGAAGAATAGAAAGTAACAAAAAATAGGACAATCATTATTTCTCGTATTCTAAAATTGTATATTTCAGAGTTGAAAAAAGGTAGTGTTAAAATATGTTATAGGACTTTTTGAATTAATACTGCCCGATGTAACTTATAATCAAAAAAGATATTTTTTCTAAATTTTGCTTCCCTCATTTTAAATACTTACTGCTTGATTTACTAAGAAGATTTAAGACTTAAACCCGATCTAATTGCCGCGATAAATAAATCTTCTAGTCGCCGACATTGGTTTTGCTTATAATATTGTCGTAACTTATATTACATATTCTTACGTTTTTGTTTCCCGAACGAAATCTAAATAAAAATAATAATTTTATGCTTATATCCTCCATCTTTTATGTTTATTTTTTTGCTAAGAGCATAGTTACAAATAAAGGTAAACCTTTGCATAATTTTTGTCTGTATTGGAATTGAGTTCAGAATTGTGATATAATTAATAGTAGTTGTTTTGACAGTCCTTTTCGTTAACACGTTTGGCTCATATGACTCCCCCCTGTACCTAAAATATAGGAAAATATCATTTTGGTACAGAGTAGCTCGGTATATAATATTGAGACACAAGGTTTTAATTTAACTTGTATTTTGGGTTCGATTAGAAGCACATACTTCTTTACCACTTCTCATAACCCTATCTATATTAAATAATTTTTTACTACCTTCTTTTAGAGACTACAGGTAGGCAGAAAAACATCTGGCTTCAGTCTCGACAGATTTTTGATTAAAATCTTTCTTATCCTGTTAGATCTTCCGTAAGTTTTGTAAGCAATTTTGTCTTCCCCGGTGCCAGTTATTTCGCAACTATTCGGGTTATTATTAGGCCAAAAACGCTAAATCATAGCAATAACAACAAACTTTACGGTTAGAATCAACTCGACTTCTCTGCAAGAGAGTTTTACCTTAATAAGGCTCTTTCTGATTAGTATACATTTTTGGATATACCACAATTTGCTTAGTAAATTGTATAATTTCTTAAATAATTTTAAAATTTGGTATTGTTTCTTTCTTGGTTTTGAAAACTTGTCACATGTCATATTCTTGAAATAAATATCCCTGTATCTTTTCTTGCCATTTCACCAGACATCATTCGGGGGGGAGGAAAAAGATAGATTGATACAAAGTTGTATCCAGGAAGGTTGTTCAATATTTTGCTTCATTTAATGTAGAAAATTCGAGTCCTAGACCAAATTTTAGGGTATATGGTTATTTTATGTACCTCTTAAGTGTTGTGCTGATTGGAATTTGGTCACTACTGGGAATAAACGCGATACCCAATTTTTTTCTTCTTTGCCATAAAATGACCGCGCAACACCTTTGCTCTTCTTTTTTCTTCTCTTCTGCCCTTACGTTTCTCATATTCGTCGGTATTTCATCCTTGTGCCAAGTATTCAAGAACCTATCAAAGTTTTATTTCAATGCCATGACTGAACCTTCTGTCACTCAAGTTTTATATGTTTGTGCTGTTTCGAAGAAATAAAGACTTTTAATTTGCCGAATGGTTGCCCTTGGAACTACCTGTAAATATGTGAAAGTCAATTTTCTTTTTTTTTCAGATTTTATATTTTAATAGCAAAAAATATTTGTTGAGGGTACAATTTCTCAAGTAATTAATTGTCACTAATAAAATGGTCAAAACTACCTTGTTGAACAAATGACCATCCAAGCACATTCTTTTCAACCAGAAAACCGCAAAACCACTCTCAAGAGTTAGTCATAAGCTCAATTCTCATTGCTTAGTGAAATATAATATATAAATACTGTATCTTTAGATCACTGGGTGTTTTCCTGGCTTCTATTCGCTTCGTGTTTCTTTAAGAAACCGGCCTCGACCTTACTCGTTAAGGTTCCGAAGCAACTAATGCCAAAAAAAATTTTCAAGACCACTGTGCGTCCGTTTTGGAGTTAGCTGTATCAACCCTAGAAGTTAGAGAGCTTACCACAGCCGACCTGCCTGAATCAGGTAAATTATCTAAAACTCTTGATCCTTGTCTGACATTTTTTACTCTATTACACATTGCAGTCTTTTGGATTTATTTGTAAATAATTTTCGACTTTAAATTAAAATATTTTTAATAACTTTATTTTGCGGCGATATCGTCAAAATAGACATATTTTCCACAAACTAATAACTTTTTTGTCATTACAATTCAATGGTTCTATTAATTAAATAAAATTTTTTATTACAGTTTTTTTTTACAATATGTCAACAAATAAATGCTTATATAGGGGCAATGAATATAGATTCCTTATAGAAACGCCGTTCTTGGTTAGAAAGAGTCGCCAGTCGTGAGTACCAATGTTTATAAAGATTAGCAGATGAGCTAAGGTGAGAAGTAAGCTAAAAATTATTATGATTTTATCTCTTTAAATCGTCTACTGGGCCCTTAGAATAAAACACAACATTTCTCACCAAAAAAGTTCCAATACTATATTAACTACTTCTTAACAAGTTAAATCACAACTGTCTTATTAGTACTTCTTAATACTTTCACTATTCAAATACAACTATCTTAAAACTCATATCTTATACTTATTGAGATACCTTTAGAATCTCCTATCTAGAAATATAATATATTTTTTTAAGAAATATAATATATTTAATTAAGATGAATCATGGAATCGGAATATTATTTTTCTACGAGGGCGTATCAATAAATTTTCTTAGTCCTTCGTAACACTGCCCCTCTCCTAATTCTGATCATCTCGAGCAGCTTCGATATTTCATTTTGGTCCTCGGACTTCGTTGGCTTCAATAAACAACGTCATTGATTCTTTTCAGAACAGTATATGGTTCTTCCAATGGTGACATCAACTTAGGTGATTTGCCTTTCTTTTTATGTGAATTCCATAACCAAACTCCGTGACCTTGCTGGAACTCTGTCGAGTTTGCCTTGATGTCATATGAATTGACTAATGCCTTCGGTACCAGGAAATTACAGGGTTTGTTGGAGTGTTAAACTAATCTGTCATTGCGTACAGAACTTTCATCTAGTCTTCCGTAATTGATTTTCTCCGTGCTCTCCTTTTTTATGGTTGTTTGTTTGGCAATGAATCTGATGGGTTCGATATTACAGTTCTATGGCAGTATAATTTCGTCGTTGCCAAACGTTAAGATGTTAAGCTTGTTGTCGAAAGAAAATCCATGTTGACCAGTTAGGTCCATTCCAAGAACAAACCCATCTTCTATGACGGTAACTAACACCAAATACTTTAATTTTAGCCTTCCAAGTAGAAGCTCCACTTGTATTTCTCTAATCATATCAGTTGCCTCTTCCGTTGTGGATCTTGATATTATTTTTCTCGACAATGGTAGGATTCTAAATTTATCAACAAAGCTTGACTTCATCAGAGATACTGCAGCACCAGTATCGACAGTTATGATAACAGGTATGGCACTGACTTTTCCTTTAAGTTGAAGTTGGTCTTTTCTCATTTGAGCTGTACTCCAGTCTGCATCAATGTTAAAACTAACTCTCCATATAGAAAATCTTTCTACCTGTTGACAAGGTGTATGCGTTGTTATGCAGTCTTCCTGGTCTATATTTGATATTAAAATTATACTTTTGTAGTTTTGCCTGGTTCACTTTTGTGCGGCTTCTGGATGGTGAACTAGACCTGATAGTCCCATCTTATGTGTCCAGTTCGTTTCCATTTGTACTACCTGATGTGCCTTCTTAATTTAACCCGACAGTCCCTTCTCATGTGTCTCGTTCGTCCACATCTGTAGCACCTTATCTGATCTTCTAGTTGTACCTGACAATCCATTTTCATGTGCCCAATGAGTCCGCATCTGTAGCATTCAGTCTGATTTCTGTTATAACGTAAAGTATCACTTATTCTACGTTTGCTTTTAGAATTGGATTGATATAGTTTTTCCTGATTTTCTTCTATGCCGTTTCGAGATGATGAACTAACCCTTACTGACAGTTCCATCTTATGTGTCCAATTCGTCCACATCTGTAGCACTTTATATGCTTTCTAAATTTTATCCGACAGTCCCTTCTAGTATATCCAGTTCATCTACATCTGTAGCACTCGATCGGGTTTCTGCTATACCCTGGAATATTGCCTCTTGTGTTCAAATTTTCCTGGTTTCTTCTATAACGTGAAGTATCACCCCTCGTATCTAGTTTCTTAAGAGTTTCAGATAACATTGTCTCCATTGTTTGGTTTGCTGAATCTTTGTTTCCCTCTATAGTAACCTTTCTTATTTTTGGTCTTGAAATATATGAATAAGCTGCTTCTATTTCCAAAGCCCTGTCCAACGCTTTACTAATATAATTAAACTTGCTTATACGTAACATACGCTGTATTTCTTGATCTCTAATCCCATTAATAAAATACTAGATTGTAAACACTTCTCGGAAGTCTTCCGTAGCTCCTGGGTAAGCCAAATAAACAAGGCGTCGGACGTCTGCTTCATATTCTCGCAAACTTTCTCCATTTTTTCGATATCTTGACTTGAGCTATGATCGATATAACTGGCGTCGATACTGACTCCAAATCTTCTTTTCAATGAATCACTAAGAATCTCATAGTTCTTTAGTTGGGAATGGTGTGCAATAACTGTGTAGGAAGTGGAATTACTAATGCAGTAGCCGTTTCTTCGTAGTTCCAGGTATTTGCACTAACGGCAGTTTCAAATTGACGTTTATGTATTATCCAAGATGTTTGATCGTCGTAAGTTGGGGGTCTGATATTCTGTCCAGCGTTTGTTACTTCATTAGAAAAGCCATGCTTCTTTATTTTATAGATTTCTCTCTGTAGTTCCTTCATTCCAGATTCTACTTTTGTAGTACTTTTGATGCTATCCCGTCTACAATTTCTTTCAATTTTTGTAGCCCACTTGATTCAATGCTATATACTTCTTGACATAATTTTACATCTATCTTGTTTACGATTTCTCTCATTTCTTGTCGCATTTGTTCAATGTCTTATCGGTGCTCCTTCTTCCTGATTTTCTTTTTGGCAACGTGCTTCTTCTTCCCATTTTACTTTTTAGCATCGCTCTTTTTCTCGTTTGTGAATTGTTCCATAAAATTAGCCAATTCTTCATTTATTTACACCATTTCGGTTGTACCTACCAAGCAATGTTGTCGTATTTACGGATGATGAGTGTTTTTTTTTATTTACCGAATTTTTGTTAATTTTTTCCAAGGGTCTCTTTCAACTACCTTTCGCGATTTTTAACTATTTTTTGATTTTAACGAGACATCATAACACCTCGCCATTATTCAGTATTTTTCTACTCATCTCCGAGAATAAGGAATGTGGAAGTTCGTTTCCGTCGGGATTAATTTATTATAAGAATTTCCGCATTATCAACTATTTGGGTAAAACCGAAGTTTTAACACAAATCAGGGGTTGTTGATGAAGTTCCGCCAAACCTCCCGACTAGAATAAAAACTCTAGCCGCCTCACCTATCTTCTCGCTCACCGAGATAGAAGAAGAACGAGTGAAGCTCAAAGTTGACGAAGATTATTTAAATTTTATTTTATCAAGGGAACACTTCTAAAGAATAAGCCAATTAGGAAGAGATTATCAAGTAACGCTCGCCCTTGATTCTCAGTTAAATTTTTTATTCATTTTTTTTTTTGATTCCGTGCTGTTTTCTGCAAGTCAAGTTCGGGATTATTTTCTCTCCACTGTCACGTTCGGGATTTGTCTAGATCGGTATTCATAGCTTTATAGTCAACACGAAGTTGACTATTAGTCGCAATGTAAAATATCAGGTTTTCTCCACTTGGTCACGTTCTGGTTATTATATTTAAAAGTCAGGACGCGTCGGTTCAGTAACTCATACACGCCACTGACCTCGTCTTTTTATCGACGGTGTCAATTTCAGCAATCAAGATACGTGCACGATCTTTATTGTCTGCAGTTGTCAAAGTCAACCTACTTTAAGAACCACGAGCTGCCTAAAAAATAAAACAGTCAACGTAGCCTCCGAGAGCTAAGCTCGATCGAAAAAAGGACAAGTTGACTCTAAAAGAGCAACCCGTAATGTCCTTAATTATGCCGCTGCCTTTCCGCTTTTATAGCAGTGGTGACGTCGCACTCTGAATTCAGGGAAGCACCGAATGAAACCGCCGCCACCGCGCCGTTTATTGTCTGGGATTCCCGGCAATCGAAGAATTGTAGTTTTAGCACTGTGTGCCTTATTATTTAGATTAATTTATTTAGGGAGTTTGGAACAATATTAAACCTGAAATTTAGTATTTTTTGCTAAAATAAGCGTTGATTCACAACAACTTCTATAAAATATTCTTGAAAACTAGTTCTTAAACCTTTTCCTTGACAAAGAACACAACAGTGAAGTTAGTATTTTGCTATCTCTTCTAGTTTCCAAATAGAATGTTCTACAAATTTGTCGAAAATTGGGTTTTCTTTATTGATGACAAATTCGATACTGAAGTCAGTTCTTTATTATCTCTTCTAATTTTCAAACAGAATGTTATAGAACTTTGTCGAAAGTTAATTCGATTCTAAGCTTCTTTCTTAATGACAAAGCCGATAGTGAAATTCGTTTTTCGCTATCTCTTTGGGTTTTAGAATAGAACGTCCTAGAACTTTATCAAAAATGAATTTAATTTTCTTACTTAATAACAAATCCAACAGTGAAATCCGTTTTTCTCTCTTTTAATTTTCAATAGAATTTTCTGGAAACCCGGTGATAAACCTCAGTTATGACACTAATTGTTACGATTTTAACTCGCTCACTGGGTCCGCAAAATAAAACACAGACTTCTCACTAAATAACTTCCAATACTATATTAACTACTTCTTAACACAACTAAATCACACCTATTTTATTACTACTTAATACTTTGGTTATTCAAATACGATTAAACTCATATTCTATCCCTATTTATATATATGTAGAACCTCCTAGAAATAACAAGAAATATACTAGCATAAAAGTTAATAAGTATCTAGAAATGTAATGACTCATCGATATAATATTTTTTTCAGCACGTTATTATAAAAATGATTTATCGGATCGGAATATTATTCTTTTACGAGAGCGTATAAATATGAATAAGTTCTCTTTGTTCTTCGTAACAATATATTAAGTGTCCTTCTGGCTGAGAGCTTAGAAGCGTAGGGCAATTATTTTTACATTTTATATGGTGTAAGTTCGATTCTCGATACATAAAGAATTTTTTTAGATTTTATGAAAATATGTTATTAAAATTAATATGAATTGTTTTCGAAGAAACAAAGTTGAACTAGATATTTTATTATCATAATAATTTTGAATTATGTGCCAAATATTTTTTGAAATTTCTTAACTAAAAGGGTTTAATTAAAAATAATAATAGTGTTCTTCTTGAGAAAATATTTGCTGTATAAAAAAATATTTTCTGTATAAAAAAATACATGAGACGGGATTCGAACCTATACCATATAAGACGTCAAAATGTTTGCTAAAACGGCTGACCACTTAGCCACGAATACACCAGAAGGATATGGAAAGATTTCTTTAACTTATTCATTTAGAATTCACATAAGAGCGGCGCTTCTATAAGGATCTGTTTTCGTTGATAGGGGTCATAATAAAAATAACCTACAGAGGAATTTCCTAAATGAACAAGTGTTTAAATATGTTAGGGACGAATCCATCCACGTATGCGCTGGTATCGAGGTATTGGCGTTACTTGATAAGCAACCGTACTCATATTTCTGAACAGAATCTAATCTATGCTTTGATCTACCAGCACAAAGCGTCACCTCGGTAGCCATATTTGATTTTGGTTGTGTGTTTAGCTGAAGTGTCTAGATTCGCGAAGTTAAGTTTGAGTGCTTCTTTTGTTCATATTGGTTCCAATTAGGTCTGGAAAGAAATGTGGTGTGCGTAGATGCATATGGGCTAAAAATTGCATGTAGAAAAACTTTATCTAATAACTTTTTTTGATATTTTGAGATATAAACTCACTTTTGATTTTTTTTTGGAAAATAATTAAGATTTAACGAATAATGCTAATCACGTAACTATTGATGATTGATTGATTTTTTTGGTTAATTTTTATCTCGACCGAAGCAGATATTAATGTCAAATCAAATTTCGAATAAAGCTATTAATAAAAAAAAATCCCATATGATACCACCTTTACTATTCACACTGTATATATGTTTCTAACAACTCTATTTTATATTTCTTTGTAAAAGAAGTTATTTAATGTGTATATAACAAATTTTTATACTTGCAAATTGAAAATGAATTTTTATATTTTAAATTTATTTATAACCCAAGGTTTAAATAGCCCACTTCTTATATTTAGTTGCGTGTCCATCCACGTCAGCGCTAATGATGGCAATAAGTATTTAAGCAATATATTGCCTGTGGTCAATCCATAGGGTATGCTTTGTGGGTAGAGGTATTAAGGATAAGAACCTAGCGATAAAGCCTTGAAATACGTAAAAGAAATATTTGTATCTCGAAAATAAATAAATTCTTGATTTTTTTCGGTTCAGTAATAAAAGAAAATTATTTTTTTATGCTTGTATTTTTAGGGTTTAAAACTTACTAGACGTGTTGCTCATTTTAGTTTAAACAGTCTGTTGTCAGTTTAGATTGGATTTAATGATCATGTTAGTGAATTCGGGAGATGTTTGTCTAAAGTTTTTTCACGATTAAAATTCCTTTATATATTTTGCCCTAAGTTGATACAAGATAGTTTTTTTCCCGCACTTATTGTAAATATTTTCCTCTAAACTTGGCCTTTGTTATATCTGTGCCTCAGCCCGTCCGTATATCAAAGCTCTGTAACTTTATGATTTTGCCTTCTATTCTTATGAAATTTTGAAGCGATAGGTTTTCAACGAATCCAAATACAAATTCAAAAATACTAATGGTAATTACCCGTCTGCGGAATGTTAAGGTGAATTCATTTTTTCAGTTTATAATATATTTTTTTCATTGTCGCATTCGTGAAATATTAGTCTTCAAATTAGCTTACAATGTGCCCCTTTTTAATCGACCAATGGTAGGTTTTCAAAACCTTAAAAAAATATACATATTTGTCCATATAATTTCAACTAAAACTGATATTAATAAAATTTTTATAGAAGAAATTGAACCGACTTCTAAAAGTGCGCTAAAAAATGAAAAATAAATATAAATTTTTATATGAAATTAAAATTGTTGAATATAAATACAAAATAAAATACTTTATTTTTAATTGCTTCCTTACCATAATTTGTATATATTAGTAGTTATTTATTTCATTTAGAAATAATTTGCCGCCGTCTTCAAAAATTTCAATTTCATATTAAATTTATAGTTATTCCGTTCAATTTATTTTATAAAAATTTTATTTTTCGATTTTTTGTTTTGAATTCATTATAATATCCATAAATTATTTGAACTAAATACTAATTGAGATTAGTGTGCCACGCAATGACTCCAAGGTGGCAAAAAAGTACCCATTTTATCCAAAGTTGTAAATCACGCTAAAATGAACCACTAAAAATTCTTTGATTCTTAGAGTTCCCCAAATACCAGTCAAATTGTATCAAACAAATATTTAGTCTGTTATAGTAAATCCACTATCTTATATTTCAAATTAATCTTAGGTTGGTTATATAGGTCCCAAAACCAATATCGATATTTAAAGAACTTGAGATGTAAATTTCTTAGCCCGATATATTTTGTACTGCGTATTGAGTTTGTAGATGCCCCAAGAACCTCGAAATTTTAGATAAAATATTGAAAATGTTAAATTTTCAGTCCCCCATATCGTATCTTACCAACCTAATAGTTGTAAAAAATTAACTTCATATTCGTAATAAATGACCTCGAAAACACAATACCAAATCTGAAAAAATGCGAATAAGGTAAAATTTTCAACTCACCAGATTGGATCGGCCATACTGAATTTCAAAAAAATAATTTTAACGTCTTCATCTAATCTAAATCTAAACCTTTCAAAGCTTCCTATCACCAATTTTGGATGAAATCCAGAAATTTAAAATTTCTAGACCGTCATATTGCATGTGACATATTAAATTTTCTTAAAATAATTTAATATTCACCATTTACATCCTCAAAAATGATTCAGTTCTACATTTGAAAAATGTAAAATTTTTAGTGCGCCCTACTAAATGCTGAAAAAATACTATTAAATTTATAAATTACACTCTCAATAACCCCCTATATCAGTTTTGGAGAAAATCGAAAAATTTAAAATTTTTAGGACGCAATATTGAATCCGATGGATTAAGTTTTACAAAAAATATTTCAAATTCGTAATTAACACTAAAAAAAATTCCCCAATACTGATTTTAGACAAAGTCGAGAGATGTAGACTCTTTAATCTGCCATCTTGTATTCACCATATTCATTTTTTTAAATAATATCAATATGCTACTCCAAAATCTCCCCCATATCAATTTTGGAAAAAATCGGACAAAATAATTTTTTTATCCGCCATATTGGATATGATACATTGAATTTTTTAAAAATAATTTAAGATTCGTTATGTCCGATCCCAAAAACTCCCAATAAAATTTTTGGAGAAAATCGGACAAAATTGATTTTTTAGTCCGCCATATTAGATCTGCCATTTTGAAGTTTTTAAAAATGTTTTGGATTCATTATGTGCGACGAACAAAATGAAATTTTCTTGTCTGCCATATTGGATCCGCCATACTGAATTTTTTAAAAATAATTTCAGATTCGTTGTGTATGACACCGAAAATTCCCCCATACTAATTTTGAAATAAAATTGGACAAAATTAATTTTTTCGGTCGCCATATTTTCAGCGCCATCTTGGATTTTACTGCACCAATTTCGCCCAAAAAAATATGGGACCACCGCAGCAACTTCCTGAACATAACGGAAAAATTTCATTCAAATCGGTGTAACCATTCCGGAGTAATCGGTATACATACGAAAAAAAAATAGATAGTCGACGAATTGAGAACCCCCTTCTTTTAGAAGTCTGTTAATAATATTAAAACTATCGCTATTTATTTTCCGATATTTTTCTAATTTTTTTTCTCTTGGGTCCTTTCCGAAGCCGGGTGCACTGCGGCCAGTAGAGGCCTATTGTACTCACCTTTGACTTATAGCTACTGTGTTAACTTAGCCTCCTGAACCAGTTTGTACAAGTTCGCTAAGGAGTGAGTGTGTATTTCACTCGGTTAAAAATTTGTTGTTCCAAAGGCTTGTTGTCTTTTCCGATCTAGTGACTTGCAGTCACGTATGGTATGCTATACCGTTTCCTCGGCTTGACCACATAGTCTACAGTTGAGTCTCTGTTGTAAAGGTTCATTTTATTCAGATGAGCTTTGACTGCCACGTCTCCCGTCATTTTTCCTGTAATTGCCTTTAATTGGTTCTCACTCATTTAGAGTAGTTTTCTTACTAATTTAAGGTCAGAATTCTCTATAAAAGACCTGCTGGGATTCCATCCCTGTCTGACTGTTCAGTGATTTTTTATGCTCCTTTTTGGCTAATTGTTTGACAGCTTCTCGTTTCGAACACCATGGCACTCCAAAGGCCGGTTCTGGACTAATATAATGAGTTGATGAGCTAGCTCTAGCTAGCTCATTAGCTTTTTCATTTCCATGTATGCCCTCGTGTCCAAGTATCTACTGTAACATAACTCTGTTGTCCTTTGCCAGAGCTTTAAGTTCACTCTGATATTCTACAACCAATCTAGATGATACCTTTTGCCCTTGAGGGCTTGCAGAGCTACTTGGCTGTCGGAATAGATTTGCTTCTCTTTGCAAGCTCTTCCAGTGCTTTAAAAATTAAAAAAAAAATCATAATAAATTAATTTTGTGTAAGTTAATACTTCCCATAATTTATATTTATTTATTGGAATAATATAACAAAAAAGAATAACCACTGCTGGTTTGCGGTTTGTTTAAATTTTTAAATGCATTTAAAATTACTTTGTCATGAGTTAAAATGACAAAACTTTGTAAAAATCATTTAAAATTAAAATTATTATCATCTTCCACACATATAGTTTCTGATCAAGTCTGAAAATAATTACTTTTTTATTAATTGAATTACGAAAATTTAGTAGATAAAAGAACGACATACTGTATAAGCACTTCAGTTTCTTATATTATGCAAGATGCAAAGATCTTTGCATACTCATGCTATAATAAAATCTGATTTGAACAGGATATTTTACAGCTTCGGGCAATATTTCAGCACTTGGTAGCCGCACACATCTGCCTTTGCACAATCTTTTTCTATATTATCGGCAAATCTGGACAAGTACAGTGGTCACGCTTATTTTTTACTTTGCGCCTTTAAGCTACCACAAGAATTTGACATATTTATGGTTTCTCTGCGGAATTTATGCTGTTTTTGTTTCCTCCGATGCCAACTTCGATTTGTTCGGGAGTTTTTACTTATTTTGCCGTGTAATGAGGACGCGTCTAGCGACAGTGATTTACTTGACAATAAGTA
The DNA here is from genome assembly GCA_034092305.1 of Diaprepes abbreviatus. NCBI lineage: Eukaryota > Metazoa > Arthropoda > Insecta > Coleoptera > Curculionidae > Diaprepes > Diaprepes abbreviatus. Next base: position 2,861,572 of record JASJET010000303.1, read on the forward strand.
AAATAAATCTAAAGATAAGGAGGTACTTTGTTTCTTGTCAGAGTTTTGAACTTATGAGAGAATGGAAATAAGAGCGGTAACGTATATACTTTTCCAACGTATTGCTTCTAGTTTGTTTGCAAAAAATAAAAGTTAGAAGCTTTTTAAATTGCTGATATGACACAGGGCAATACTTTTCATTTTTTAGAAAGTATAATATTTTTCTTATAGTCTACTAAGTTGCAGATTGGGTTCACATTGAATGTTGGGAATTATACAATAATAGTATGCTTCCATTTTTAGAGTTTATTATATATTTTATTTTTATGTAATAATTATTTATTTAATTATAATAATATTTTTTATAATTAAGGGAGCAACTACTGCAAATATTTAGAAATTTATTTATAAGGATAATTGCACCAAATCAATGACCCACTATATGCAATAAGCGCTCCTAGTCAGTAAAATATTTTTAGTTCAGATTAATTTGTGAAAAACTTAAAAATAACACTAGTATGAACACTACTGAAAAATAAATATCTATTCTGCAAGAGACTCGAAATTTCAGACTTCATCTACAAGTTTCGGTTTCAGCACAGTTCTTGGTCACCAATGTAGCAACAGACATCTGTCAATAATAATTTAATTTCATACCAAACCCAGTACTCTCTGTTGAGGAAAATTTCTAGAATTCCGTAATTGAAATCTACCCACTAGCTAGACCAGATCTTAACTTTCAAATAGTTTAAACTGCTAATTATAAGAGAGGGTCCAACGCCTCACACAATCCCATTAACATACTTCTTGGGAACTACGACTAGAAGAGGTTCAAAGAATGCATAATCCTAAGTAAGAACGAACTTAGATTTCTGATAGGAATCCTGTCGGGGCATTGCCACCTAAAGGGACAACTCAAGAAACTCGAATTGGCGGAAATAGAAGAATGTAGATTCTGCGAGGAAGGGAACGAAACCTCTATTCACATCCCTTCAGAGTCCAGTACTTTAGAAAACTCTAGAATGCGGAGAGCTACCCACTTTGAAGCCATCCAACATTCTAAGGTTCGTGAGAGAAATAGAACTGACGAATCTGCTTTGGCCGGCAAGGTATGCCTTACGGCTTGGCAGCAGTAGGGGGAGCACAATAAATCTATTAGATCGCAATGTACAGATCCTAAATTCGACACATACGTACCTACATACCACAAAAATGCAATGAAGTCCTTTATATTTATTGAAATAAATTTAAAAAAAAACTGGCCCGACTTCTAAAAATTAGCTAAAAACTTTTGGCGCCATTTTATTATCTGACGAAATGTGATTCATAGAAAATATTGAGAAATACTTTATTTGTAATTGCTCTCTTACAGAAGCTTATATGTATCCCGTATTAGTAATTATTTGTTTTGTTTAGTAATGCTTTGCGCCGACTTCACAAATTTTAGTTTCATATAAAATTTTACATCGTTATTTTTGGCTTCTAGGCGCTTTTTTAAAAATCGGTTTAATTTCTTTTATAGAAACTTAATTTCTCGATTTTTAGTTTTGATATGAGTTGAGTTTCCAAGGTCGCGAAAAGGTACTCATTCTATCCGAAATTGTGGACTACACTAACTTGTAAAAAATTAACTTCACAATATTAACCACGATATTGAATCTGCTAGATTGAATTTCGAAAAAAAAATAATAATAATCTTAAGATACACCCTCGAAAACCCACCACTTCCAGTTTTGAACATAATGAAAAAAAAATAAAATTTTTTAACACCATGTTGCATCTGCTATATTTAATTTTTTAACAACTTTTAATTCGTTATCTTCACTCCGCCCAGTACCAATTTTGAATAAAATCGAGGAATGTTAAATTTTTAATCCCCTATATTCTTTTTTTTAATAGTTTGAAATTCGAGCTTTAGACTTTCAAAAACCACTTATACCAATTCTGAACAAAATCGAGAGATACTAAATATTTAGTCCACCATATTGGATCCATCATGTTGATTTTATTTAATAATTTTAAATTTTTAATTTACACCTTCAAAAACCTCCTATACAAATTTTGGAAAAAATCGAGAGATGTAAATTTTTTAGTTCACCATATTGCATCGACCATATTGAATTCTTTAAAATAATTTTAAATTCGTAACTTGGACAAAATCGAGAAATGTAAAATTTTTAGTCCGCCATATTAAAATTTTAATAATAATTTTAGATTCGTTATATACTACACCAAAAACTCCCCAATGTCAATTTTGGAGAAATTCGAAAAAATTAATTATTTTGCCTGCCATATTATCAGCGCCATTTTGGATTTTCCTGAACCAATTTTGGCCAAAAATAATATGGGTCTAACTTAGCAACTTCCTTAACGTAATGCAATACGTTCATTCAAATCGGTTCCTCCGTTCCGGAGTAATTGACGTACAGGTTTTTTATATTTAGCACCATACCTAAAGGCTTTATTATAAGAGAAGAAAAAAAACTTAAAACAATCAAATTATAGGATTTCTTCTATATTGTCTTTTAGATTTATTTACAAAAACAGTGACGCATCGTAAAGTCGAGAAGTAAAAAAAATAATTTTTTAAATGGATCATCCGGTATATTTTCTCTCAAAATGAAAGTTTTTTTTCCTGCTCATTTGAAACATGTATGATAAGTTAGAGTTTGGACTAGCCGTTATTTAAACATTTAAGTTATTAACAAACTGCTATAAAAAAATAAGTTGGGCTGGGGAACTGCTTTTTATTATTTGCATTGTGACGTATTAATGTGATTTCGAGTACTTATTACATTGACTAATATGTGTGTTTAAACTAGTATATAAAACATTTAAAGATTGAGTATTTAGAAGGACAAAAATCTCAAACAATTTGTTTGGAAAATAATTATAATAACAGGAGTAAATATTTTCTCTCATTTTAGGATTAATATGTTTTGAAATAAAATCTGTGTTGTCTTGGTAAAGCAGCTAGCTAACAAAAATCACCAATATTGCTTTTTGGCAAAATCGAGAGGTGTAGAAAATTTAGTCAGCCATTTTGGATCCGCAATATTTAATTTTTTTAAAATAATTTTAGATTCGTAATGTGCGATCCCAAAAACTCACCACTATCAATTTTCAGAAAAATCGGACAAAATTAATTTTTTATCCGCCATAATGGATAAGCCATATTGAATTTTTTAAAAACAATTTCAGGTTCGTTATATGCGGCCTCGAAAACTCCTCCATACCAATTTTGGAGAAAATCGGACAAAATTGAGTTTTTCGTCCACCATATTGGATCAGCCATATTGAGTTTCTTCAAAATAATTTTAGATTCGTTATGTGCGACCCCGAAAACCCCTTATAATAATTTTGGAGAAAATCAAACAAATTTAATTTTTTGTCCGCCATATTGGATCCGCCATATTGAATTTTTTTAAAAATGAGTTCAGATTCGTTGTATGTGACTGCGAAAATTCCCTTATATCATTTTTGGAGAAGATCGGACAAAATTAATTTCTTTGACCGCCATATTGTCAGCGCCATATTGGATTTTACTGCACCAATTTCATCCAAAAAATATGGGACCACCGCAGCAACTTCCTGAGTATTAGGTAAAAAATTGCATTCAAATCGGTGCCACCGTTCCGGAGTAATCGGTGTACATACATAAAAAAAATACATAGTCGGCTATTTGAGAACCTCCTTCTTTTAGAAATCAGTTAAAAAAACGTGTACATGCATAAAAAACAGGAGTTGAATTTAAAATCTCCTTGTTTTAGAAGTCGGTTGAAAACAAATTAAATCGAGTTTTTAATTATTGCCCTAAAATGTGACAAATAAATTAACAACTGCAATATTGCAACTAATTTAATAATTACTGATTCTGCTATTTACATACGAGTACTTGGCACTTTTTTAAAGTCAACATTTTGATAATTCGAGAGGCTATTTTTAAATTAATTTTAGATGGATTGATATTATTTTCCTATTGAAATATTGTTTACATCTTATTCATTTATTTTTGATTTAGTTTGAAAAAAGTTAATTTATTTTTTACAGTTTAGCTCAAGTTTTTGAATTGAATTTAATTTTTTTAATGATTTTTTCACTCTTCTTACTTTCCATTATTCTTAAAATATATATGTTTAATAATAATGTTACAGGGATTCGTGAAAGATTGTGGAAAAATAGTGAAAAGAAGAAGAGATTGCGATAGTACAGGGGGCGATAGATAAAAACATACACTGAAATGCGATTAAGTTCGCCGACATCAATTTCTTTTTCAGTTATCACCCTTTTTACAATCAACGTACCCACGTAACTTTCACCTATAATATAGGCAACACCAAGTCAAAATATATCAAACTTATTACGGAAATTCTTCTTCGGTATTACCTGATAACATAGAATATTGTAGAATGTACCTATTTTCAATCGTAGTTAACACCTCATATATTCTTTTAGATATTGATTAAGTATAATTTAGGCTTTTCAAAAATATATAATGTGTTTATTTAATTTTGAAAAACAAGGTCAGGATTGGATATTTTCAATAATTTACTTTATTTGTAACAGTAGGCCATGGTCAATTTATAAGAAACAAATACAAAATTTTGACACTAATAATCTTACCAGTATACAATAATAATATTTATTGTTACATTTTTTACTTTAAACAACACTGTTATTAGAAAGGCAGAAAAATTTAAAATCGAAAAATCAGAAGATCGTGGAGGCCATCTTACTAGCTCATTGGTACCTCTCCATCTTTAAGGAAAGTTATTGCCCAGAAATAACCTAAATAGCCCAGAGTTGTGGCTCGGCGTGCTGTCGGCTCAAAATAAAACATGAGATACCAACCCCGGAGCGTCCTTGTTGTGTTCTTTCCAAAGTTAAATGGTTATATTCTGCAGACCAATGCCTCGTGTTGTGACAGTTAAAAATTCCCGCACTTGAAAAATAACATTCGCAAATTCAAATACCATTGACAAAACGTTACTCGGCGGTCATCATCTCCGCGGTGTAAATGTTGCACTATTTTAAATTTATATGGATGGTATTTATACTTTTTCAAAATTCTTTCAGCGCCAGATTTTGTTACAACAACTTCCTCTATTCTTCTACCGGATGATAAAGTTGTTGCTGCTGAGTAAAATAACACATTTGTTTCTTTTCTCTCCTTGTTTTCTTAGAACCTATGTTTTGGGACGCGGCTGAATAAAAGATCCTTTTTCCACTAGATTTCGTTTCGTTAAAAAGTAGGAAACTAAAGTGAAAACCGCAACACTCTATCTTTGATAATAACTCCAATACCCCCTAAAAGTGACGAAAATGGGACACCCCGTACGGTCTAGGAATCGTAGAGTTCAGATAATTTAAAAAAAAATATTTGGTTGTGAGACACTGACGCGGTATTTTTTTCTCTTTTACGTCTTTCCTGAAAATTCGTTTTTCAAATCGGTGGACAAGATATCTTAAGATCTACTGAACCGATTTAGATAAAATGTAAACCACATACCCTTTGAAATTTTATCTAAGATGTAATATTAGGTCTTTTTATTAGATGTAGTGTTCATTTTTTATGAATTTTTATAACTTAAAATTCCAATCAAAATTAGTTTATTTTTTCAAACAGCTCCCATTTAAAAAAAAAATTCTGAAAAAATTTCCCTATACTTTATCTTAGCTATTATCGTCCTAAGTAAGAATATTTGTAAATTTTTCAGATGATGCCTGACAGAAAAAATTTACCATAAATACGGATTTTCAAAAGAGGGACCCTCTTGACGTTTAAAAAAAATGTTAATTTTATATTCATTTGTCCTAGCGAAAATGTGTTGTAAATTATTATACAATTATAAAATGAAACGAATAATTAAAAGTTCTAGTTCAATAAATGAATTGCAATTTCTGCAGAAGAAAATCGAAAACTAATTTATGACTGACTTTCAAACATTTTTAAAAGTATTACACAAATTAATTCAAATCTATAAACTATATTTAGAGCGAATAATGTCAGGAAGAACTATAATAATATACTTATGTAAGACCTTTTATGTTTTAAGAAACACTAAAATGGCTCACAAAATATAAAGATCATATTTTTATCTCGTTGAGACCAAGTACAAGATGTTCTTTTTATAAGTGACGCTTGCAGTTAGGCCATTTATCATGTAATGGACCTTAACGAAAATAAGGTTAAGAATTGTGCCACTGGCCAAAATAAGATACGAGTATAGTACAGAAGAAATGGCCATTTATTATTGTAGAAAAATGCAAATTTGTATTCAATATATTTTTGCATGGATATAGTTATAAAAACTGTTTATTATTACATCGTGTGCTCATCTTCGATATTTTGACAGGAAAAATTTAATCAAAATTTACTACAACATCTGAATTGTTTTTATATTCTTATCCATAGTCCTAAACTTTGATACTAGACTTCTATGAAAATATAAATCGTAACAATATAAACGATTTATAGAAACACAGGTCTTACATCTGTTACATTAAATAAAAATGTATACAATATGATGAAAGAACTTTTCTAGTTTGGAAGCAAACATTTTTATTTAGACATCACGTGGAGCTTCAACTATCCCAAAAAAATTGTGTCAAAAAGTAAATGTATTCATATTTATTGCCCTAAAGTGGATACGGGCAATTTGCTAAAATATTTTCAAGGTGGTGGCACTTTCAGTATACCAGAAGTTGATGCATTCTTGCTTATTTAAAACGTAACTTCCTATATGGTAATTCGTTTTTAGATTCTATATAAAATTATAGAAATATTTCATGTATAACGTCCTATACCTAAGTCTAACTGTTTTTGGCATATTATAAATTTTATGTAAAAAAATGGCATTACCTCCAACGAATATAGTAAACTGGAAAATTGTGAAAATTTTCCGAACTCTATGTTTCGAAAAATCGATCGGAACAGTTCATCGTATCATATTTAAATATTTGTCTTATATATATATATATATATATATATATATATATATATATATATATATATATATATATATATATAAATCAATATTTTTCTATTAACTTCAATTCTAGTCTATCCCAGCAAATCATTGAAAGGTTTCTTATAAGTCCACTCAAATAAGACGTCAAAGTATTCTCGATTCTTTTTATTTTGATGTTAATAAATCACTCCGGCATGATACCAGGATTGATAGTTGATCTTTGCGCCAGTCTGAAAAGGTGAGTTCGATGCAGGAAAATTAATTTATTGCAAAAATTGTAAATTTTGAAGAATATTTTGGTCTTTTTTTCCATTACATATTCTTAAATACTATTACTAGGTAAAACAATTCATTTTCTTTCGATCTGATTTTCGAAATATACAAAATTACATTGCAAAATGTAAAAATGTGCAAAAAGAAAAGTTGGAAAACCACAATTTTTCAAGTGAGTAAGAAACAGATATAAACCCTGATAATATTTTTGCCTCTGAACACGTAAAATTTTGCTTCTTAACAAATAAATTCCCTCTGGTTCGGTCCTGACCGGTCAAATGATATTTGCACAGTAATTTGGTAATCCAGCTTGATGCACGAATAGAGAGTTGAAAACAATTGCCCAAAATATGTTGAATTATGATTTTTCAAGAATGCTAACTTTTCTACACTTACTGCTACAAGTTTTCAAACCATTTTTGATTTTTTAAGATTGAACAATAAAGAGCTTCTAGAGGATTGTTTAAAAATAAGGACTTTTTTGCTTATGAACAAATTGAATATCTGGTTCATTTATAAATAACGAAAGCTTTCACGTCTTTGGTCAAGTTGAAGATTATGATTCGGAGGTTTAGACCATGTCAAATTGGAATTATTATCAGACGTTTCGTCTATGATTACACGAGGCATCTTCAGGTATTTTTACTCCACGAGATTAGAATTAGAACAAAAAACTATCTACGCCCCTGAACTCTACGTAAAAAAACTCTGTAGAAATTAGTTTTTACCTTTTTGATAAATTTACGCATAACGGAAATACGAGATGCCACTAAAAACGAAGTTTTTCAAAATCACCCTATAGATTAAAAACTAAGAAAAAAATAGGACACCAAAGTGAAAACCGTTACTCTCTATCTTTGATACCAATATCCCCTAAAAGTGTCGAAAATGAGACATCCCGTACATATGAACCCCTTCCAACATGCCCGTATTTCATATTCCAGGATGAATGAAGATTTGTACAGACACTTTTGGTAAGAAGTAAAATATAACATTCCATGTAATGAAATTTTAACATGTAATGTTCAATAATTATAGAATAATATGTATATCGATAAATATGCAAATTGAACGTTTTAGGATTTCGTCGAATATATTAAAAAAAAATTATCATATTTTGCAGAGCAACAAGGTACTCGGAAAATTAAATCCAATGGTAAAAACTACCCCTACATGACGCGTTGTTTAGTAACAAACAAGTTTTTATTTTAAAATGTTATATCACGAAGTTATTATCGGATAGGGAAAATTTTTCTTCGGAAAAGAAACGCGTCTTTAATATATTTTTTACAAATTTGCTTAAAAAATAACCAAGCGCTTATTTTTAACCCAAATATACGAAATACAGTCTCTACACAAATGGAACTGAATATGGGAACTATAGTGTCAGAGTAGTCACATAATGAAACGACGTTGAAGAACTATGGCAAGCAATTCAAAAGTCTATAAAAGAAATTGCCAAAACTTTTATACCAAAAGATATTCACCGAAAGAAGAAGAGTTAGATGACAGATGAAACCATTGAACTAGTAGAGGTAAGGCGTAGCAACAAAAAAAAAGAACGAGCAGAAATACAATGTGCAGAGAAAAATCAGAAATGAAGTAAAAAAGGCAAAGGCAAATTGGTATACTTAAAAATGCTATATTATTAAACTTTTAGAAAAGCAGCATGACACATTTAATCTACATAAGAAATTAGGGAAAGCTGCCGGAATATATAAAACCAAATCTTCGGGCAAACTCATTGATGAACATGTGGTTCTTTTAGTCGATATCGTTAACGATTTGGAGTATTTATATCGAAGATTTTTTTAGCGACCAAAAATCACTCAGTCCTGAAATAAGCAAGATATCATCTGGACCCTTCATTATACTAGAAGAACTAGAAAGAACCTTGCGAAAAGCTAAAAATAGGAAAGCAACCGGTCCGGACGAAATCTCGACAGAAATTTTAAAACTACGGGGGAAAAACGGGAAGAAAGCATCGTGTAAATTTTTTAATACCATATATGAGATTGGCATTATTCCAAGATACTGGCTAAAATCAACGTTTATCATGATACCCAAAAAACGCTAACTCCAATCGGTGCAAGGACTTCGATACAATAAGTCTTATGAGTCACATCCTGAAAATTTTCCTAAAAATAATACATTATAGCATTTATCGGAAAATCGATCGACATGTTGCCGATATTCAACTTGGATTTCGAAATGGATTGGGTAATAGAGAAGCCCTTTTTAGTAATTAAGTTTTAAGGCAAAGATGTAGAGATGTGCATGTATGACCAATTTTCATTGATGGCGAGAAAGCTTTTGACCGAATTCAACACGATAAAATGATAAAGATGTTAAGAGAAACTGGAATTGATAAGAATGGTTATAACCAACCTGTACTGGCAACAAAAAACATACATCCGCATTGATAATCGAGTTTCAGAAGAGATGGAAATAACAAAGAAGTTAGACAGGGCTGTAAATTGTAGCCGCTTATTTTTAACTTGTACTCTGAAAAGATTTTTGCGAAAACACTTACTAGCATTGGGAAGGATATCACCATTAATGGGGTAACTATCATTATATTGATATTATGGCAAGCAGTGCTAAAGGTCTCCAGTATCTGTCAGAGAGTATTGTAGATTTATGTGCGCGGTTTGGCCTAACTCTAAATATCAACAAAACCAAATATATTCTGGTATCAAAACAACAACATCCTAAAGAAGCAGTTCTGATAAATAACGTTCAGCTCGAGAATGTTGATGGAATAACATATTTGGATAGCGTAACCAAGAGTGATGGGGATCATTCAGTAAAAATGAAACATCGAATTGAATGCGCAAAAGCTGTTTTTAACCGTTATAAGTATTTACTTTGCAATCATGACCTAAGATTAAATTTAAGAATCTGAATTCTGCGCTGCTCTGTGTTTTCGGTTCTCCTTTATGGTATTGAGGCTTGAATACTTACGGAATGTTCAGTTAAGAAACTAGAGGCCTTCGATGTCTGGACATATAGGAGAATGTTAAGGATAAGTTGGATAGACTGAATAAATAACGAGGAAATTTTAGGGAGGCTAAATAAGAAAAAAGAAATTATAAAAATAGAAAAAATTTCGAAGCTATCGTATTTCGGCCACATTATAATACATCCCGAAAAATACCGCCTTCTTCAGTTAATAATACAAGGAAAGATAGCCGGTAGACGTAGTGTCGGAAAGCGTAGAATATCTTGGTTGAAAAACCTACGTCAGTGGTTCAACATTTTAACAACATATCTCTTTAAAACTGCAGTAAACAAGATTGTGATAGACAACATGACAGCCAACGTTCGATAATAGGATATAGCACGCTAAGAAGAAGATAGCTATAAAATTTATTAGGTCATTTTTTTCTCCCAAACAAGTTACCCTTCATTAATAAAATAAGTGGCAAATATATCTCTTGTGTTTCGAGACCTTATACTTGGTCTTACTGTAGCAGTACTTAAAGTCTTAAGTCATGTATCGTATAAAATGTGTTCATAGTTATAACCAATTCTTAATCTGATGTAATTGTGGAGAATACAAAAAACTTAATATTATGTGCATAATCTATATGGACATGAATAATCTGTGAAATATTCTCCACTTAATTATCATAATTCAAAAACATCACTCAGTATAACGTTTTCCTCTGAATAAGTGGTATTCTCTTTTTGTCGGTTAAATTTTTGTCACAATACGATCGCATAATATTTTCTGTTAGAATGAAAGCATCGTCCACAACAATGACAGGTAAGTGAAACTCATTGAGCGAATTGGTTTGAGAATATTTAAGAATTTGCCTATAGAAATAAAGCAGTAGTTCGCAGTTGAAAAAATATTTAATAATGATAAAAAGGCAAGCTGAAGTCCAAAGGTTTAATAATTCTGAGATGCTTGCCATCAATAGCACCAATACAATTAGGAAAATTAGCAAATTTTTCGAATCCTTCCGCGATCGGCACCCATTTTTCTTTTGTAAAATTTCTCATAACTATGTTTTCTAATTTCCATAACGTTACAAGTTTTGTGAACTATTTCAATGACAGTTGATTTTCCCAATTTATAGGCGTAAAATACACATACAAAATAACAGCCGCTGGCAAAATACCTGAAACAAAAATATTTTCTTATCAGCTAATTCAATGAAAAATGAATAAATACATGTTATTTATTTGGTTAACAGTAACATTTAAAATTTTTTGTTATTTCAGGTATTTCTCTACAAAAGAAATAGAAAGGCCTTCGTGACGCCTTGATTTGGGAAATGAGAAAAAAAAGTTGACTGTGAGGCTCTGGAGATATTAAAGCTCGCATATATGTTTTCCGACCAATCAGTATGTAACAAAATGACCGAAAGCAGTATTAAAAGCAGACCACTAAGCCTGGCAAGAATAAAAAAGTAAATTACTGCTGCCGATGCAGAATTTCTAATTATCATCCAAAAAAAAATTCAGCATCTCGAAATCAGCTACTAATATCCTGCAACATTTCAAACCATATAGTTTTCACGTGGCAACAAATTGCCATTTATTATTTTAAGTAAATTATCAAAAGATTCTATAAGCATGAGGAAACTTCATTTTTTTTCTAATGCCCCAATTTGGGAAACAAATTAACAAACATACTATGGGATATTTTATCTCTGAATGTCGGATGCACTCCGTACAATCTACTTTCATTTTGTTTACGTCTCTTCCGTCGCAATTTCATTCAACCCCATGTTGAATGCTGTTCTAACTCCTTTCTATAGGCTGGCGCGTTAAACACACAATGTAGACTCAGACTTGCCACCCATCCCGATTTCCTGATTTCGATAATATTTTTCGACGATCATACGGCTCACATCACCGTCGCCCCACGCTCGCGCATAAGTTAAATGCATTTTATACCTTGTATCTCGTACTCTCAGTATACCTCCTACAAAAGCTTATGTTGAAGAAGTATTTTCCCTTTTAACATTAAAATGGTCAAATGTCAAATATCATCGCTCTAAAGATTTAAAATGAAAGTAGAATTGCAAATTTTGTTCAACATAGAAATGTCTTGCTTGGATTTCATAATGAACAAAACTCATTAAGTATAAAACAAAAAGATTTTTTATTTTCCCTTCAGTCAGATGGTCCGAATCGGCCCGAACTCCGATTGCCTCCGATGATCGAACAATTGTCGCGATTTTTTTCCCCATAGGTGGCAACACTGAATGTATACTGAACGTTAGAGTATCTACGTGCAAGGACATTCCCGTATACTTCGCCTCATCTGGACAAGCTCATAGACATTCTCTATATATGTTCTAGTTCTTCATAAAACTAGCGGATACGGAATATAGAAGTTAGAATATTCTAACATCATTTGATGTAAAAAAAAATTATTAACAAGAAATATTTTATCCAGTATTTCGTATGACAAAAGTATGGAGAAAATATTGTTTCCACAAAAAATAAGTAAGTCTGTACAGGGTGAGTCAACGATTGGATGAAGTAAGTTTGTGCCTTTTCGGTGAAATTAACAAAGAAACTATATTTATTGTTTGATACAGTTTATTTTTACGCAGATTTTAAAAATATTTAGGACTCTACAGGGTTAGCCCAAAAACCAGGACAGCATAAAGTTGTATTTTTTTAAATAGAACACCCTATATACGAATCGTATTTTCGATTTAGATTATAATTTTAAATCTTTTTTATTAAGGGTTTACTATAACAAAACTTTATAGTTTCTGAGATAATTAAGTTTAAAGAAAAAAAGTCACATTTTCAAGAATCAATTCAATCCTAAATAACGTTTTCAATTTTGTGACAAATATATTCAAATTTGGAATTTAGCAAGGCAAAGGACAAGTTACCATAATTTTTACCTAATATTTGCAATAAAAGCTACAGGGTGTTGAACACATCGGCTCAAATTTGAACAAGTTTAAATGAATAAATATCTTTTTTTTAAATGGTACACCCTGTATATTTTCATGTTATTTAATAGAGTAATAAAAATCCTAAAAGTTTTGTTCAACATATCCTATACCTATTTATAATAGTTTTTGAGATATTTCAGTTTTTATAATTTTCCATACTTTTTTACAGAAATAGTCTTCATTATCATAGTAGCCATGGCAAAAACAATGTAAAAGAACATTTTTCTGTGTGTCAAATGTATAACCGCAATCGCTTCTTTTGGTTTTTATGTAGTGTAGTTTGGTTTTTTTTGCATTCATCTTATATTGTAAAATGAATTTCCATACGTATCACATGTACGAACGGCAAAATCAACTATAACTATATTGAAAAGACAAACTTATTTAATGAATCGTGTAAAAAATATTGTAAGCCAAATACCTTGTGTACGCTAAACAATGTTAGAAAAAGAACTTCAAAAATATGCCAGTGAGCCGAGGCTTATCCGGAAAAGGTTCTTCATCAAAAATAATATTTCGTCTCCTTTCAGTTTTTTATTTATTTTTATACCGAAGTTGTCGAGTTTCTTCAAAAACGAATTACTTATTTAATTGGAAACAACGATCTAAAAAAAAAACGTGGATACTTGTAACACCAAAGAATAATTTGGGATACAAGTTGTTTTACTGATATTTTCATAAAAGCTAAAACGCTGCCCGTTAGAAGTTAACAGAGGGTCGATATGACACATCGGTTTATGAAGATTACCTTAGTACATCTGTAAAATGTTATTATTTTGAAATGGCCTTTTTTGTCATATTTCTTACTAGCATAATTTTCATCTATTTAAATAATCGTTAATTGCCTTTTAGGAACACACCGAGTCCAAACAATATTAAGAAGTGTACTGCGGGGCCCACAGCAATACATAAAAAAATACTTCGAAATTTTTACATACACATTCATATTTCGTAGATTTTTTACAAAATTTTTGTAGTGTAGGAACACCACAAAATTTTCAAGAATCTGACCTTTCTTGAAATAATTTTCTACGAATTTATTATAGAAAAACATTACGTTTGAACCCTCAAATACCCTGTGCTTCATCTAAAGGAAGGAAAACAAATTGAAATGTCACAATCCTAATAGGCTAATCAATATAAAGTCAACGTTCGGATACAATGAAGTCTCTTCCAAGTATCACAGCGCTTTTATCGATAGCACTTCTGCTTTCAGTAAAATGACCCTTTAATTTGTCAGTTAATATATATTTGAAATCATTTCAATTCTTCATTTTATTTGCATTTTATAAATGTTACTAATTGTAAGTTAATTTGTACCTTATTTAAAATGATCTATAACTAATCAAATATAAATTGAAATACTGTGTAGAAAGTAAGTATCTTAGTAATATATCTCTAATTAATTGAACACAGAGTGTTAAAATTCAAAATGAAATATATTTTTTTATATTTTAAAAATGTTGTGGTTGTTGATGTAGAAATTAGTAAATAGAATTTCTTATGGAACAGATTAAAATGACTGGCAGGTTAAAAATATTATTAGACAATATTTCAGTCAAAATTAGTGCTTGAAGATTTCCGAAATTAAGGATTATGAATCTATAACTTATTACGTGCAGTTTATAATTTTATAATTTAAATTAATGAACTTGTTGTTATAACTTCAACTTTATTTCTACACAATTATAATTGTGAAAAATATTGTTTTTAAATTTGCGTTCCCTACACATTATTTAGAGTTAAGCTCAGGAGGATTCCAATCGAAATTTAGAAAATGTGGTGTTACGAAGAGATAGTTTATATACAAAATAAAAGTCAACAAAAATAACAAGCAATTTATTAACGATAAGTGTTGAAAGAGTTCTTTTTACCGTAACCTTGTAGCATATCAAAACGTACATAAATTGCCTTTCTATAACTCTTCAAAATTCGTAAGTTTACAATACTGGCTCAAGATGAAATATGAAGTTACAATACTGATAAGTTAATATAAGAACCGAATACACAAAAACAATGGTAAATATTAATAGGTAGATATCTGTAGATATGACATAATAGGATAAATGAGATAAAGCCTGCTATATCAAGGTACCAAAGTTATTTTAAGATAGTTTGTTATCTGCAAAGACAGTTTTGCATAGAGTCTTTATCAGCCAAGTTCTCTCAGATGGGCATACTATGAGCTCAGTAACTTATAGATCACACAATGGCAATTACATTTTAGATATTTTTAACCTGATAATAGTGCTAAAAAACATAAAACTAGGCAGTACAACTCTTAACACAACATTAAGTTGCCAAAATGCTTCAGCAATAGGTGGTTTTAATAAAGAAAATAGATAATTCAGACCAGTAACAGCTCTTTAAGATCATTTTCATAGATTCGTGTCCAGATAGCCGACAATTAATTAAGAAAAATTACAGTAAAATGAATATTATCGTTAAATGCCAAATAATTTTATGATCTGCTGTATCATTCAAACATGCTTAAGTAAAAACAAAATGTAATTAGTATCTTTGATTCCGACCTCCCACCCACAAACGACAAATTATTCAAAACTTTTCCAAAATAAATAATTTACATTATATAAAAAAAAACTTAATTTTTCTTCTCTTGTGAACACAAAATTCTGACAAGTATGAAAAAGGGTTCAATGAACGACTGTTATTTTCGATCGATAATCAGTAGATTATGTCAAAAAGGATGGAGTAGTTATAAGCTTGTACGAGAAGTTTATAATAAATAGAGTGACGGAAATTTAAAAAATTCCGTAACAAATTATTTTAAAATCTGGTATATAACAAAGATTACCAATATGTAATTATACAGGGGATAATGCATCAGGATACTGGGAGAGGTGATTCTAAGGGATAAAATAAAGGTAGTAAGTCATATAATAAAAAGTCGAAAACTCAATACTTCTCAGCCCGTCAATTATTTTTCTTATTTTTAACATCTTGCAGTTAGTTTTTAACTTATCAAGTTAATATTTGGCATACGGATTATGCCTAATGACTTCTATTATTTTACTATAAAAATGTTTCTCTGTAGTGCCACTAGAAGTCTCTTTACCAGAAATTCAAATTTTATTTTTTACATATATTTTTGATTATAACAGTTATCGGACGATGTCATTTTAAAGATAAACGTATACCTTACAAAAAGTATTTCTTATTCGAAGCAATAAACTACACCGTTTAGCCGTAAATTGAAATGAGAATTTTTACTAACCACAAAATCAGTTTTTAATATAGAATATATTCTTTCAGGGTATGATCCCAGATATAACCGCCTTGCTTCTTCTATGTTTCTTTTTGCTCTCTCATAGCAAAATTATATGTCGCAATATTCAATATTTGAATATCCATGAACAATTTTGTAAATAATTAAATACCGTATTAATTTTAAGGTTATCATTTATTTTACGTCTGCTAAAATAAAAAGAAGATTTTATTTATTAACTACGTTTTATCAAAAAAAAAAACTGTGTTTAAATATTTGTCAGATTTAACTAAATATAGAGCAAACATTTGATGTTTTGCTTCCATTAAAAAACTGATTTTAGTGGTAATAAACTTTGCGCCTAAACGGTGTGGTTTATCGATTCGAATAAAGAGTACATTTTTTAATAGTCACCTTTTTTTTCCAATAACTGTCAAAACAAAAAAGGCATCTGAAAAATAAAATTTTAATTTCAGGTAAAGTGATTTCTCACCAAAGAATATTATAATAGTTTTTATAATCTTTGCTCTCACTGAGTTCAAATGAGACCACCGCTTTTTACCTTTTACTTCAAATACTTTATTAGCTATTTGCTAACCCTTTCATTGATAAATAACAACTAATTAATTTAAATCCTATTTACCCAGTAATATACTCCTATAGAATACACTCCATTAATAGTCTAGAATTCCACTAAAAACATTACTTAAAAATGATGAGTAATCAATATAATATTTCTAGGACACGTCCGAACTCGGACAACAATTCTATAAGAATGCAATCAAACTCCCTTAGTCTTTCGTTACAATATAAATCAATAAGCATAGTCCCTATGCCATATATATTGATAACTTTAAAAGTAACCGCAAGATGTTAAAAATTTAAAAAATTGAACTTTGACGTGCTGTAAGTATTGAGTTTTCGACATCTTGTTATATGATTTACTACCTTTATTTTACCATATACCTCTTGAAGATCCTGCGTATTTCGAGACGACATAATGGTTTATTAAATATTGTAGAATTTATTTTTTTGTGTACTCGAATTCGACCATAATTGGTGTTCATAGCTTACTCTGACAAAAGGTATACATTTGTAAATCAGTTTACTATATTATACCCCACGTCTCAGTCAGGAGAGATATCCATTACTTACCAGATTTCTTATAGGGTATCTGATCTACTGTTGTAGTATTTCTTGAAAGTGAGAGACAGTCAAATTTCCGTCCATGATGGTTCTTACAATATCAGATTTAGCCTGAGAAAGGAAGCTGTCAAATGATCTAAAAAAAAAGAGGAAAAGATGTCCATGCTTTTTTTACATGAATATTTTGGATAACGTAACAGAAAATGCTTCTCATCTCGTGCTTCAGCAGCAAAAATCGACTTTTTGAATATTATGAAGAAACTACAGAACATAGAGGGAAATGATGTAGAGACGGCTTATGCGTTTTGAAAAGATCTACACAATGATTTTTTGAATGTTAACATCGCTTCATAAATAAAGAAAAGTTATTGCGAAAAAAACGTCAAAACGAACACTTCACGAGCTGGCCAAAGTGAGGGTCTGCGGAAGAAGCAATACGGGGAAACTTGGTGGGAAGGAACTCATTTTCGCCCAGAAAAACCGAAAACGTACCTTCCAATCGAAACGTACTTAAACAATTTGCAATATATCGGCTTCCAAGTAACATAGAGCCTTCAGTTTTTTTTTGATTTGGGGTAACTCATCGACAAAATAATAAGCATATTTTCAACCTCCTCGGACCACCAAAAAATATTTTTTCTTTAATTATATTTTGTCATGTTATAATTGAACTACCACGACTTTATACAAAGGTAGATTAAAAAATTGGTTATTGTACAAAAAATGCACTAAAATATCTGGTATACATATTATTCAAAATTGAAGAAGACTGGTAAAATTTATACTAATATTTTTGTATTAATGCAAATAAATATCTATCATAGTTTTTATTGATTAGTTATATAAGTGAAGAAATATCTGCATCTATTCTGTTATTTCATAATAAACGCATGCCTCTAATTGATCCCACTCTCCGAGTTCTGTAGGCCGAGCCTTTGACAGGTGTGCTCGAACAGTAAATTGAAAATAAAAAGGCCCACTAAATTGATATAGAATAGGTGCTCTTTAAGAAGAATTTACAAGTATAACTTATATAGAAAGGAAAATTTTCTAACATACAAAAACTAATTAACCTCCTATTGTTACAATATTATGGTTAAACAAATTTATTTAATATAACAAATTACAAATATAGGTATTACAATATTTTTGTATTCGTATAATATACACAAAAGCATTTTATAGCATTTTCAAGTCACACAAACCGTTTATATATCATTCTATATTCTGTAATTTCTACATAATACCGAAAAAATCGATTTTTAGGCTTAATTATTTAAAAAATGCACAGTTTTCTTTGAAGCTTTTTCTATTGCCTTATTCAAGACTTTCATGTGAGAAAATCACGGATATGAATTGAAAAATTTGTGAAACCTTCTTTTTCGGCCTAACTTAACGACCTAATATTATTAAATTGGAGGAAAAACACCGACACTAGGTTTCCTATTATGAGCGAGGAATTGACGGATACTCCATCATTTGGGGCAGAGAAATGTTCTTGTTTGATAACATTACTTACAAGAACGTATTAAGCAGCGCGCCCACTGGTTCGGTTCGGTTCTGACCGCTCGGCTCCGCACAATCGGCCCGTTTTGGTTTACACGTAAATAAATGAGAGCCCGCTCACTGGTTTCGACCAGCCAGAAGGCTTCCGCGCTTTCAGCATCGGCTTTAGAAGAAAATCAGCTTATAGGTTAATAAGTTACTGGACCTTGCGTAATCGTAAGTTCTAAACCATTTTGATTATTGTATAGTCAAAATTTACTGCAATACCTTTAATAATAGCAAAGCGGTCTTGATGTTTTAGATCTTTTCGGTAATGATATTTGAGGCAAAATTTAGAAAACAAAAGAACAGTGTTAGGAAGCTAGAATGCCAAAATATGTTTCCATATATAGCGAATTTATTCACCCAAAGACGACCCGAAATACGGACCAAAACGATATGATTATTTAACAAAGTAAAGGCAAAAAAATTTTAAATAATTTTTTAGCATCAGCAATTCATACCGTAAACCATTGTAGCCAAACAAATTATTCTCAATTTCTCTACTGTAGTATTAATAATGAATATACTTTACTTCATATGTCTTAATTTTTACTTAGTATTTCTAAAGCTAACCTCCTAATCTATACACAGTAAAAAATTTTTATGTAAAATTACCATAACTTTCATTGGTAATTTATTGCCTTGTGTATCTAGGTAAAAAATTATTTGCATTTCAATGTAAAAAATATTCATGAATCACTAAGTAATTTTTGTATTTATATCAAGTAATTTTTGTTGTTTTTCCGTGTCGATTTACTTGTTGTTAGATGCAGTGTAACTAACATATCATGTAAAAATACGTATTCCACCATATCAGATTACGTAAAAATACGTATTCCAACATGTGAGATTACGTGAAAATACATTATAATATATGTTAGAAAATTTAAGTCATCAAGTAAAAAGGGCCCCCCACACTCTTCTTATGAAAAGTGACCCTGATTAAACAAATTTAATTTTTAATATGATGCAATTTATGTCATCCTGACTAAAAATTATCCTTGTCATAACTCGATAATTTTGATGTTTTCTCAAATAATCTTTAGACGACCTATATTAAAAAATATATATTTCACAAAAAACAAATCACGGAAAAATTCAGCCTGCTTCCGTACTGATTATATGAGAAAATTCAATTTTATTTCTGGTAAGCGAGAACATGAGAACTACACAGTATATTGAATTTTTACAGAAGTAACTGAATATAGGATATAAATTACATCATACTAAGAATTGAATACGTTTGACCAGGAATACTTAACTATAAAAAATGTGCAGGGCTCGTTACCTATCTGTTGTTAAATTCGTATCCATACGAATTCGTGAATTCATATGGATACGTCAGTAGGTAGGGACTTTCATTCATCTACTGAATAAAACAACGAACAGTTGCTATTAACGAAGCTTTTATTATTGTAATGATCTATATATGAATAAAGAAATAAAAGCTGACATAATAACGATTTATTTATATTGAAACAACTAACCAATATTTCGAAAAACAAATAGCTACATATTGTAATTATTTTACAAGTACCAAACAAGACTGAGGCAGAACAAAAGTTAAACTTATACATAAGGAGTCATGCTATAATGAGATTATTTAAAATAAAGTTTTTTCTTTAAATTTACATATTTATTGTACATTATATATAAGAAATTGGCTCACAAAAACTTATAACTAAAAATTTATTTATAACAAAAAAAAACTTAGCAGCTCAGATTAATAATAACAGATACATTTAGACATAATTTTGTACGCATAGAGTGGGGATAAATTCAATGGATAATTAGAGAGACCCAGTAGTCTTCTTACCTATTTTATTTGTGACTCATGTACTTAGCAGGTTTTGTAATTAGTAGATTTTTACTAGCCTTTAAAATGTATTAAAGATTAAAGCTTTGTTAACTAAGCACTTCGTGTAACGCTGCTTATTATTTACTTTTAGGAATCGAGTACTTGGTCAAAAGGTTTATTTACTTCCCCCATGGCTACAACGTTTTCTTAACATTTTAGAAGTAACATTATAGTAAAAGTAAAGTACTATAAAGCATCCCCACTTATATATCTATTTTTTCGTATTACTATTTCAAACTTAAAAGATCTTGGCGCATACCGATACAAAATTTTTGAATGAGATGCTTTATCTGCTTTGTTTTTAAATCTGAGCTTTGTAGTCAGTTATATATTTCTTGTAATTATACAAAATATTATATATATATATATATATATATATATATATAATATATATATATATATATAAATAAGTAGATAAGTTTTTGTCCGTGTAGATTGACAAATTTTCACGTCCGCTTCGCCAATATTTTATTTTTTTCTATTTTATTATATTATATATATATATATATATATATATATATATATATATATATATATGTATATATATATATATATATATATATATATATATATATATATATAAACTTATACTTACAAAAAAATATTTCAGCTTATAATAACAAAAATCTTTCTTTAAAGTAAAGCCTTCAAAAATAAATGGCGCCAATTAATTTTTTAGCTTTACTTTACATACAAAAAAATCTATGTATCTTTCTAGTTACATATTTTGTTAATTAAATTTATACCCTATTTTTCGAATTTCGTTTTTTATATCTTGTTCCACTTTCAGGATGAATATCAAAAAGGTATTTTTGAGTAAATTCTAATATAGAACTTATTTCGTTTCGGTATTGTAAATTAAATACACAGTAAAAACAAAGAGTGGTTACAAAAGCATCAGAAAATATTAAATATTTCTCTGCAACTATCTCCTTTTCCATGCAAATCTTAAAGAATAAATTTTCTTCAAAATCTAAAAATTAAAAATTATTGTAACAAATTTGTAGATACAGCATCAATCTGTAATTTTACAGAACTTTTGCTATAAAAATAGTTTTAAATATTTCCATTTCAAATATGCCAATTTTAACTTCATGACTTTTTAAAGAAAAAAAGATAAAGTAAATAATATTTTGGCCTATAGTACACCAATTTAAAGAAAATAAATGTAAAAAAAATTGTCTCTGGTCACATTGTTGTTTTCTTAATTGTTTCGGCAACGCCAGTGGTGCACTTGGAAATAAATGTTTAAATTTGTGTGGTTACCTACCAATATCCACTTCTTTGTAACTTAAAAAACTGCAAATTTTAAATTAGCAAAATAAATTTAACAATGTGCAGCAAAAATAAAAATTTATTTCTTTTCTTTTTATTTTTTTTTATCTGCTGTACACTTTCTTATATTCACTGACTTTGTTTCCAGTGCAAAGTACCGATACGATGAAATTTACCCGTTGAAAATTGTTTAAAATTAAATGCTTTTACTTAAAACAGTCCTACCCAATTCATTATTACCTATTTCAATTGATTACAATTAAATAAAGAGAGGAAATCAAAGCAAAATGCAAATTGTTTTTTTTTTTCTATTCAAGACTTGATGTCTTCATTTTGAAGCAGTACTTTAAGAGGGAGTACAAAATTTATGTTGTGTTTGTGATACTCCTTTCATAAAAACGTAGTTCTTAAAATTCCACTATTTGGATTATGTAATAGAAAAAATAAATCTTTTTCAATTATTTCGGGAGCTACATTTGAACCTTGTGCATTTAAAATACTAACTATAAATTCTGTGTTTAACTTACCAGTATCAAATATTGCTGATATTAAAAATTATATTGAAGATTTACTTAATAAATACTTAGTTTCTAATGTTAAATAAAGATTAGTAAACAAATTTAATGCCAGTGATAGCCCCTCTTTACTTTCTTCATTTAACGGTACTTTATTGCCGTTATTTAAATATGTGATAATTTTTTCTACAGATTCAACATTTTCTCTATTAATGTTACTATCAGCAGAATTTTTGCAGTTTTCTAAATGCTCTCTGCAAAAATGAACCCATAATGTGTTTTTATTATTAAAAATCGTTTCAGATTTACACCTAAATAGACACTGAAATATTTTTCTCGCCTTACCTGCCAATGTCCACTTGTAACTAAAACACAATATAACTTTATAAAAAGAAACTATTGCACCAAACGTGTTACCTATGCAGTTAGTATAAAAGTAATGGCCGACTCACTGCTGCTCTTGGGAGATGAGTGGGGGAAGCGTCATTATTTTACATTATTTTACATTATTGTATATTATTTTACATTATCTTACATTATTTTACATTATCTTACATTATTTTACATTACTTTACACTATTTTACATTGTTTTACATTATTTTACATTGTTTTGCATTATTTTATATTATTTTACACTATTGCACATTAAATTACTGTTTTTATGTAATCATACCTAAAAGCATATGTAATGGGAAAAATACATTGTACACTTAGTAAAATTTCAATAGCAGTAAAAGTATTTAGATGTAGATTTACATGCGTTTTTTACTGTGTACTTAATGTACAATGAAATTTATTTGTTATGAGTTGTATTTAATTGATTAGTAACTCCACTATATGCCAGTTTTAAAACAACAAATTTTTAAATAAAAATTTTCTGTCATTTAGGAAGTATTGCAAAAAAAACATATATATTTTTAAAATTCAATGCCCTGTGTCTTAAAAATTAAGCACCTTAAGTTACTATCTGATTTTTCATGACGTTGCCAGGGCTATCACTTGTCAAGCGTTGGTCGAATATTCGGATACTCTGTGCACTTTTATTTAACTATTAAGTACAAGATAATTGTAATTCATTCCAGTAAACTAAATGTATCATTTTATATATTTGAGTTACCCATTAAAGTTTACTGAATCCATAAACATTTTATATACAATAATTAAAGTTTGTTTAAAAAAGCAGTAAAAGATTTATTATACATCCAACGAACCAAACCTCATTTAATATTCAGTATTTGTAGAAGCTAACATAAAGGAACTAATGAAAGCCAACGAGCGTTGACACATTTAATGCGTTAATACTTTTATATTAAGAAGTTTTTAAACCAAGCAAGCAAAAAATGGACAAGTTGTTATGAAAATAATTTATCGTATAAACGATATTTCAAAGTGAGGGTTGAAGACGAAATCGAGACCAATAACCTTTAATGTCGCTAACTTTAATACTAATATTGAAGAATAATAAGCACCGTAAAATTTTTACAAAGTTCGCGGCGTCTTTAACTTATAACGAGTAGTCTTTTCTACTCTAAATTATAATATCTATTTACTGAATGATAAAGAAATTGCGATCATGGAACTAAAGAATTTTTATTTACTTTCCGGGGACCTAATAAGCTTCTCTAAGAATAGTAAAAGAAAAAATAATTATTTTTTGCGAATGTCTCTGCGATTTTTCGTGGACACGCGTTTTTCCCATCTTCTTAGAGTATCCGTTTGTCCAATAAGAGCAAAATTTACGGAAATAATTTCGCTAAAATCAGCTTAACGCAATATATAATAATACCATCATTGTCTACCAAAATATACAAAAAATTACATTTCAAGAAGTATAAAAATATTGGCAACAATATATTAAGCCTATTTTGATAGCATATCAAGTATGATTTTTAAAATTATAGAAGATATGAACGTGGATAAAAAAGTTTTACATAAATTTATTATTCAGCAAGAACTGGTTTCAAAATTGCTCAACAGCAACTTAATTGTCTTATTTTCTAACATCAGCTGAGGTTAGTAAAACAACTTTCTTTATATAATCATTCAAATTTCTCTAATAACTTTTTAGATGATTGAAATTGTTCTTAGGTTTATAATCTCATTTGAACATCATATTTTGTTACATGCCTATTAAAGAAAACATAATATAGCAATTCAAAAATTGCCGAAATTTCTTCTTCTTTTTAGCTGCCTATCCACTTAATTCGATATTGGCGACCACATCTTTTAATCTTTCTCAATCTCTCGCTATGTCTATGAATTCCTCTATTGTATTGAGTTCAGTCCATTATCTTATATTTCTCGTCCGACATCTGTTTTCTACCTACTCCTCTTCTACGTCCAATTTTTTCCTCCAGTATTAATTACAATAGTTCGTATTTTCCACCTCTCATGATATGACCAAAGTAAGTAGTTTTTCGTTTTATGATTGTTGTGAAGAGTATTCTGTCTTCTAAGTATTCCTCGCTGGTAACTCTATCAGTAGTGAACATAACCCGATCCTCTCCATCCCCCACTCCTCGACCTTGACCTTGACCTTGCCCCATCCCTCTTTGGCCCCGCCCACATGTCCTTGTCATTGACCTTGAAAGTGCACGTGTGCTTTGGCCTTGACCTTGTATTCAAGGTTTGTGTGAGACCTTGATCTTGACCTTGGTCGAGACGACCTTGACTTTGTTGGAGGTCATCTTGGGTGTGTGACCTTGAAGTAGTTATTTGTGCATTGTAATAGTTTGGGATGATCTTGAAATGATTTTGACCTTGCAAATTGTTCTATAAATTGTGTGAGTCTATTTGCATTCATTCAGTGTGAAATGTCAGATACGGAACTATCTAAAGAAAAAATTATAGAGCAAGTCGGCAGAGTAATTTGTTTATATCAGAGTAATTTAAAAAGTTTGTGTGATTTTGAAGAGAAGGATCTAGCATTTTTTCCTCTCGAATATTTAAAAACTTGCGTTGATACGCTGAGTTTACGGCAAATTTGGGATAAGCTGCCAGCGCCATATCGGTGTGATAAGGAACTACAGTTAAGCTTACCCTGTTACATTCACTATGAACAAATATATCGTCATTATATAGATGGGCCACCACCAGCAATAAAAAAGTGTCGTGAATGTAAAAATGAGTGAATAATATGAATAGTGCTTTGCAAGAGACAGTAAAAAAATTGGGCGATGAGTTCACTGAAACGGCTAGTAATTATTTCAATGATGCAATGAAAAGTCGAGCAGAATGGGCGTCGCGCTATTGTGATTTGGCTTATGAATATGAAAAGGCTGCGAATGCATGTCGTAAATATTGCAGCAAAACAATAAATTTACAAGACTTTGTTCGTGAAATAAAAAAGTTGGGGTTTAGTGACTGTTTGGAAAAACTGATTAGGTTCATTGCAGATCCGGTTGTGTTAGATGAAATTAGAGTGTAGGACTTAAGTTTAACGTAGTAGTAGTTAATATGGAAAGTTTAGTGCGAGAAATGTACGAAGAATTTCTAATTTCTGCAGCCTGTTCGGAATTTTACGCATATGAAATGCCAGATTCGGAGGTTCAGGATTTTAGTGTATTTTTAAGTATATGGACCATGCCGAAGTGTGTCTTTTAGCGAGTATAGTTTGTAAGAATTTTCTAAGAAATAAAAACAAACAATTATTATTGAACAAATTAAGAAAATTAGGTTTAGATGATAATGTTACACGTATAGAAGAATGGCAGAAAAAAATCAATGAATAAAGTACATAAAATGTAGTTATTTGTTTCATTATATTTTGTCCTTGAAGTTATCCTTATACCAATTTAAATGTGTGACGTCATTTGACCTTGAATACTCCTCCCACTATTTCTATCGTTAAGCTACCCCCACCATTGTTACAATTCGACCTTGAAACCTCGCAATAAAGGTTCGTGGGAAAAGAAGTGACTTCAAACAGTCGCAGATATCAGTGGCATAAACATCAAATATTGTGTTCGTGTAGTGTTCTGAAAGTGCTTTTATATTCACGGTAATTTTTGGATTTATATACCATTTTTTCAATAATGAGTATTGCAAAAGAAACTCTAGATGAAATTAATGAAATGTTCAGCAAAGATTTCGATGTTTTAGAGAGAAAAAAGGTTACCGAAATGATTGTAGGCAAAGTGTATAAAATTGTAAAGATGGTTTCAATGACTACACGATTTGGTAAAAGTCTTTTAGTGGCTTTACACGATGACGGTGATAATAGCACATTTGAGACTTTTTTGCCAAAACGTGTGGCCGAAACACTATCTGACGATATTGTAGATATTATGAGTAAAACTAAAGGTAAATACAACTTATTTGGGGCAGGGCACTAGAGTTTTTGGAAACAATACTCGAACATTATTACGTTTTGGCTCATTGGAGTAAATTGTATGTAAATTGTTTGAAAAAAAGGATGTAATTAAATTTAAAATATAGTTGCACATGTCAGAATACTTACGCGTGTTCATTATTTCTGTTAAAGATGTCTGCTGATGCGACGACGACGACGACCGCCAACGAATGTGTAGATAGATATATATTTTGGTTGGGGAGAGAATTAAGAAATATGGCTCACGATATGTTAGATAGCGTAAATGATTGGTCGCATATTGATGTAACCAAAGATCAATATAAGAACGAGATCAGGGATACAATCAATTTTATGGCTGGGGCACACTTGTGTGACAAATTTTTATATGGTTCCATAGACATGGATACATTTTGTGCTGAAATGGTTGAAGAAGAATTAAAAGAATACCTCGTCAATATTCCACATTTACCAGGTGAGCTTGCTGCAAAATATGAATTGTTTTCTGCAACAGCAACAGCCCAAGACGTTGACGATCGAAATAGTGTCGGATGGGATAGAATTTTGAGCAACGAAAACGAAGACATGGAAAATTAATTTTTTATAATTTTTGTATTTGTGCAATTAAATAACTGTAAATAAATATCTGTTACAATCACAGATTTGTTTTATTTCTTTTATAAACATACCAACCCAGTAGATTATAGTCAGTGTTTCTTTTTCTCAGCTGAAATATTTAATATAAGTAGGGCAAATAAAAATAAAATAGTTTAGTAAAGATTGAAAATGAGTCGAGGAAACAACACAATTGATAAATTTGTTCGTCAGAAATGTAATGAAAAATATCATATATTATCTGGGCCACAAGGGATTGGTTTTAAACTTACAGCGGATGGGCAGTATGATATGGGTGGAAAAATCATAACCAACTTAGGCGAACCTAAAGATGATGACGATGCTGTGACAAAACACTTTGTTAATAGAAAGTTTTACAATTTTGCAGTTGTAATATGTGACATATTTAACAAGGATGTCCTCCCCATGATATACCAAAATAATAATGAGCTTAAAACAAAAATTGAAGTTATTCAGAAAATACTCTATCATCAGCCTTTAAATGACTCATTAAGCGCACTGTCGTATGGATCGACTTCAAAAAAAATCTAAAAAAAGGGAAAGCAGGTTAAAGAATAGGAGAACGCACTCCAAGTGGCATAGCCTTGAAGATAACGTCGTAGTCGTCGGTGAATTGGACCTTCCCTCCAAGAATATTGAAATGTTATTTATGTGTATGATGTTTTATTGTCATTGTTTTTAATGATGAAGATTGAAATAAAAAACTTTATTTTACAATATATTGTTTATTTATTTTACATTTTAAATTAAAAATATAGTCATACAATATGTTATTTAAACAATATTACCTTTATCTATCCAAGAGTTGAAGTGGTTGAGAAATCCTAGCCATTTGACAAATAATTGATCGATGTGATTTTTCTTGCGTTGCCTAAGGACCTTTTCTACTAGATAAACGCCAGGACTGCTTGTTTTTTGTAGTTCTGATTCGTAAAAACACCCTCTTATAGGCTGACCTTCTAACGATTCCAACAAGTAAGTAGGTGGATTTGTAACGTTAACTTTTGCAACTTTAAACAATTCGGTTGACCAAGAGGGCGTATATCCTTTCTCGAATAAGCTTTTGTACTTGCTAATACGCACAATGTCACCCATGGAAAACTTAAATTTTTTAGGTACAATTTTTAAATAATCGTATGCTTTAATTTGTGTTTTTTCTTGCACATCTGCAGGCTTGATTCCAATGGTGCGATGTTTCGAATGGTTATAGGTTTTTGTTACTGCCGATAATATATGTATCCATTTGTAAGATCCTCTTGTCGAGAATTGTTTATATAAATTATTTTTTAAAGTCCTTATGACTCGCTCAACAATTGCAGCTTTCTTTGTGCTGTAAGTGGAATAATGATTTATATTATATTTTTTCATCAGGGCTTGAAAGTTTGTATTATAGAACTCCTTTCCTTGATCACTTTGCAGATTTGTTGGTGTATATGATGCCTCTTCAATGATGCTTTTCATCGCATTAGTAACTTCTATACCAGTCTTGTTTTTTATGGCTTTGGTATAGACAAATTTAGAGTAACAATTTATACAGACCAAAATATAACGATAACCATCGTTTTCATCAGCATACTGTTGCATTTCAGCCAAATCAATTTGCCACAAATCTCTGTAACCTTTTATTATCGTGCGCCGTCTTACAAAATTTTTTCTAGCCGTTCTATGTAGTTCATTAACAATCTTGATTTTTTCTAGACTGGGCTCCATATTATTAGTAATATTAAAGGTTTCAGATCGAAGGAAGAACTGAATAATATCATTAAATATTGAGCTTAATATATTATATCTTCTTCTCGTAATTCCTCTATGATTGGCATAATTTCATTTTCGTGTCCAGTGTGACCGGCCATTTTGGAACTCCACAACAAACGTAAACGATCCACCAACTCTTTAGCTTTGTTCCAGTAGACATATTGAAATTTTTTCGAAGATAATTTCTTTTTTGTGGGTAACTGTAGTTTTTCCGAGAGATTTTTTCTTGTAATAGTACCACCTAATTTTGTGCCCATTATCAGAGGTTTAATAATTCGTAAATATTTGTTCCATCTGGTCTCCCGTAAACCATCACTTTTTTTAAAATTGTTGTAGACAGCACTCGTTGTTTCCAAAATTTCCTTGTACGTTGAAAGTACATTATCACTTAATTGTTGTTGTTCCTTGCCTACACTTGGGGGTGTTTTAAGAAATAACAAATCATAAAGTGCCGGTGATCCACCATATTCTGCAATATTTTTCCCTTTTTTGTATAAGACAATATTTCCATTTCGAAAACGCACCTCTAAATTACCAATAAAATTTTTGTTATGATCTGTTTTTGAACCAAAACGTACACCATATACAGTATCGTATAGAGATGGTTTCGAACGTAATCCTTTCAGGTGTGCGTTTAAAGTATCGGAAGTTGTGGTGTCAGCGGATGCGAGAGATGTATTAGTTGATGTCGAGGGTGTATCAAACACCGATTGGCTAATATCTTCTTTTGAAATGTGATGCTGCTGCTGCTGCTGCTGAATAGGTGTGGAGGTTTGAAAGGAATGTGTAGGTTGGGGAAAACCTGATATTTGAGTCGACTGCACTGATGTACTGAGACTATGTGGCTTTGTAGCTGGATAATGTTGTTGCTGTTGTTGTTGTTGTTGTTGTTGATGTTGTTGTTGCTGCTGCTGCTGACGTTGCTTAACCACATCAGATATAGTTGTCAACGGCTTAGAAATGGGTTCGTAAAACTTTTCCAATTCCACAACATTAAACTCTTTAGCCGCTTTAATTTGTTTAAATTTTTTTTCTGACTGCATTGGTAGCTTCCACTAGTTTACGTTTTAAGTCGATCGCGTTATTCATGATGTTAACAAAGGACGTTTCAACAATCAAATGAGCGTTTTCTCTTATTATTACAGTAATATATAGCTATCAAATCCTTTACGGTATCTTCCCGATTTCACATCACTGTCTTTATCAATTACTAAAAATCCATACTTATTATCCCAACATTTTGAGCACATTTCTTGAAATTGAGTAAAAGTTAGATCCGGTGAAACGTGGTCGGAAAATATGTGTTTCATATTCAACTCATCTTGTTTAAACATAATAATAAAATTGGCGTTGTCTCGCACAAGCTGTTTAGGCACTCGCGAATATGTTTGCGCTAGGTAAAAGGAGTCGATATTTTTATGACGTCCCATGCTAAAGTACGATCTTATAACATCTTGTTTTTCACATATAACATCATCAAAGATAAATATAGAGTTTGGTTTTGCATCGGACGGTTCCACAATATTACTGGAATCACTAAAGGCATAGTAGCCTAAACCTTTGATGGGGGCTAAAATTTTCCTTAAATACTCATATTTCGGTTGATACAGAGATTTCGAGTAAATATAGACATTTTCGAAACGTAGCCCAAGGGGGTGTGTAAGCAGCGAAATCATGACATTAGTTTTTCCACAATTGGATGGACCAATTAACAGGCCGCGAATAGAGGAAGGAAGTAAAGGACCGTGTCTCTTCATTATCTTCTTTTCAAATCCAAGTCCGACTTTTTCATCGAGATTGTCAATAGGAAGTTTTTGTTTAAGATCGATAACGCGCATCTTAGGAAAATTTGATATTTTATAGGCAATTTTTCACAAAAACTGTCATTCAGATGCCGAGCGTCAAACGAAGTGGACGGTCTCACGTTTCCAACAAAACTGGATATGGTATTGTGAATTCGTTAATAAATAAATTACCATTCGAGGTACACATTCCTGGTTATCAATATTGCGGACCCGGAACAAAAGTAATAAAACGTGTAACAAGAGGTGATCCAGGAATTAATCCTTTGGATGCCGCATGCAAAAAACACGATTTAGCCTATTTACATAATAAAGACAACATAAGTGCGAGACATCGAGCGGATTACGAGCTCGAACAAAGTGCTTGGAATAGAGTAAAATCGAAAGATTCCAGTTTAGGTGAAAAAACAGCAGCTTGGTTAGTTACAAATATTATGAAAGGAAAACAACGTTTTGGTATGGGTGTACCATCATCACTATAAACAAAAAAAAAAAACATCTAGTAAAGGCACACGTCATACAAAAAGGAAAGGTGTTAATAAAAATCGACATGTTCGGAAAGTCAGTTTCGGAACAGCTATTCGACAAGCAGTTCGAAAGGAATTATTAAAAGCCGGAAGTCAAAATGTGTTGGAAAAAAATGTCATGAATGCATCTAAAATAGCTCTGTCGGCAGCACGTAGATCGGTAAAAGCGGCAGGTGGCAAAAGGAAGGTTCGTACACCGAGAATAATACCGATTCCTAAAACTGGTGGAATATTACCATTAATACCAATTTTTGCCGGGTTATCAGCTTTGGGTTCATTAGCCGGTGGGGCAGCGGGAATTGTGCGCGCCATAAAAGCTGTAAAAAAAAGCAGCGAAGATAAAACCGGTGCCGGCCTGTATTTAAAATCGAAAGGAAATGGTTTGTTTCTAAAGCCATATCGTAAATGTATGGGATTATTTTTAAATCGTAGATCAAAAAACTAATTGAATCCCTACCTCGAAGACCACTATCTAACATCGATATAGAAAAATATGCCAAAAAGAAAAGAATAGGACACTTTCGAGGTGTTTATATGAGGGATTTATTACCTAGACAAGGTCCTCGACGTTACGAAGCAGCAATAGTGAATTTGGATAGTACGCGTGGTGCAGGGACTCATTGGGTAGCTTATAGAAAAAATAATTCTAAAGTAACATATTATGACAGCTTCGGCGATTTACCCCCACCGATCGAATTGGTACGATATCTACAAACGGAATCGGAACCATCAAAAATTATTTACTATACATACGATCGTCAGCAGGATTTTGGAACAGACTGGTGTGGACATTTGTGCTTAAAGTTTCTTGTCGAATCATCAGCGTAAAAGATGTCATCATCATCGTCACCATTAACACCGCAAATGGATCGCAATAACTATACTAAAATGTTGCAATCACTGAAAGCATTTCATCTAGCCGGTGGATTAAGGAAAATGACCGTGAAACAGTTAGAAAACATGCCCAAGGAAGTAATGATTGCATTAGCCCCAAATGAAATTCCATTCGTTTGGGAAAAGTTACCCGAACACCTCAAAAGCGATATCGATATATTAAAATATCAGTGCGGTTGCAAACATTATTTCAGCAGCAGCAATTTAAACGAGGTTACGGCTGATGAAGGTCTTACGGCTAGAAAAATATTTTGTTGTTATTGCAAAATCAGCGATGTGCGCATAAAAGCAGAAAACATCACTATCTAATGCAGTGAGAAAAGGTGTGAAGATGAATCTTTTTAAATGTTGCCGCTAAGAATAAAACCGAGATGTGTGATGTTTTAATGGTTAGTCATGTCTTATACGTTCACACTAACAGGACACTCGAGCGTCTTAAGCGCCGATTTTTATCCACCAGTCGAATTAAATAGAGAAAACAAATATGGTCTGGCATTGCTGGGATTTTACACATACAATTCAATTTTTAATGTGGACGAAAGCAACAATAAGTTTGCCTACATGAAGGAGGGTTACACCACCGAGTCGATACAATTGCAGATTCCACCTGGGGCCTATGAAATAGATGAGATAGGTAAAGCTATGTTGGAGGCTTTGAGGATTTCAACTGAAGAAAAGAACGATGGAATCTTTTACTTGGTCGCTAATAATAATACGCTGAAATGTGAACTGAAATCCCAATATACTATAGATTTCCGGGGAGAGGCGAGTATCGGTAAAATGTTAGGATTTAATCATACAGTGTTAAAAAGAGACAAAAAGCACGAATCAACAGAGATGGTGGAAATAATGAAAGTACGCATCATACGCGTAGATTGTAATATAATTTCCGGAGCATATATGAATTCGGTGGAAGGTCATACCTTGTTCGAATTCGATATCGACGTGGAGCCCGGTTACAAAATCAGTAAAGAACCACAAAATAATATTTATATGCCGTTAATGCCGGCAGGACGTCAGTTTATCGACAACATTACTCTTCGCATCTTGGACGATAGCGGTGATCTAATCAATTTTCAAGGCGAGAAAATAATCGTGAAATTGGAACTGAAGAAACTTTCATAGAAATGGGTTTTTGCTTCAATCGTCAATTGTGTGTGCTGTCGACTAAGATGGGGGAACCGCCGAAACATAATAAAAGTAAAAGAAGAGTTAACGTCAAGGTTAGTCGTCGTCCAGACGTTAGATCACAAACATCTCAACAGTTATCTGCCGAAGACTATAAATTTTTAAAAATCAATCGGTCTTAAAGTGCGAAAATGATTTCCACCACCAGCGATAAAATAGAGGTTTTCTCCGAGCCCATCTTGGACAATTCCATTATTAGTCTAGAAGAGCATACGTATAAACCATACGGATCTCCGTCATTCAACAATTCGGATGAAGTCCGTATCCCCATTAATTTTCAAGATATTATACTGGATATCGCCGAAAGTTACATATATATCGAAGGAAAATTTAAACCCATAGACGCAACGAAAAGATGTTTTTTATCAAATAATGCCCTCGCATTTTTGTTCGATGAAATTCGCTACGAGATGGGAGGTGAGCAGGTCGCCGTGGTTCGTAAACCTGGAGTTACGACGACATTAAAAACCATGGTTTCATTCGGAAGTTTGCAACAAAGATCTCTCATGACGTGCGGATGGGGTCTCGACGAAGCAAACCAAGATATCGTAGACACGGCAAGTAACGTATTCTCCGAGAAATTACCCTTAAAATATCTTATGGGATTCGCCGAAGATTACGCAAAAGGTGTTTTCAACGTAAAACAAGAGCTTATTATGATTATAGCTCGCACTTTTACCAATTGTTACGTCGGCGAAGTAGAGGCAGAAATTAGTATCGACAAAATCGAATGGAAAATTCGTCACATCATTCCAGACGACAAGCAAAAATTGAAAATACTGTCTCGCATTAATAAAGGAGGAAACAATGCCAGTATTCAAATGGCATATCGTAAATGGGATCTGTACGAATTACCAGCTTTAAGGCAAACATCTTCCGACGTGTGGGCCTTGAGAACGAGTACAAGTCTGGAAAGACCGCGCTATATAATCGTCGGGTTTCAAGACAGCAATAATTGCGACAAGAAAGAAAAAAACGCAACCCAGTTTACCCACGCCGACGTATGCGACATTAGA
Organism: Diaprepes abbreviatus; assembly: GCA_034092305.1. Classification (NCBI taxonomy): domain Eukaryota; kingdom Metazoa; phylum Arthropoda; class Insecta; order Coleoptera; family Curculionidae; genus Diaprepes; species Diaprepes abbreviatus. The sequence continues at coordinate 2,896,421 of JASJET010000303.1, forward strand.
CTGTATCTGAATTCAACCGTTTATCCATACGAAAGATGGAATTTAGATTTCGCCAAGAAACTGTACGCAGCAGCTTATTACAATTACGAAAACTTCCAAAGCAACTACTACGGGCGCGAAATAAACGATCCGATGATAACGTTCGCGGAATATATGAAAAACCCCGTTTTTATTATCAATTGCAGTCATCAACCAGAGGCGATTAACTCATCGACAGTGGATGTGAAATTGGAGTTCCAAACGAGAAAGAATAAATTCCCCAAAGACACTAAAGTGTACGCATTAGTTATTCACGACTCATTTTTTAGTTATAATGTATTAAACGGTTCGGTGACCAATAAATCTATATTTTAATGTATCTATTATGGGTAACACAAAATAATGTTAAAATAAGGTACTTGAATCAATAAATTTGTAATGAGTGAAGTAGTAGTTTTATATTTATTTGAAACCCAACAAAAAAAAAAAAGCGGACGGAAAAGCCCGCTCTTTAAGAAAGGAGTACGGGAGTTTAGAAAATGGTGGTTTATTAAGTGGAAAAAAGAGCTTAAATAACACAAGAAAAATTTTTTAAGGCAAAATATGAAAACAACGATTTAGAAAATTTGTAGGAAAGTAACGGTTAGGAATAGGGAAAAAAGTTATAAGAAAAAATTATAGAGGAAATCGAGTACTATAAGCAAGCATTTTTGTCGATAGTAAAAACGTAAAAAAAAATTTTTCCAAAAAAAAATTGGAAAATGGTGAATGCGCGCCAAAGTTGAAGTTTTGGAGCAAAATGATATTAGGAAATTAGAAAGAGAATTTTTTTCTACATATGGTAGTACTTTTCAAAATTCGGAAAGATGAAATTTTAAGAAAAGGGTTATAGTAAGTTAGTAATTTGGATTTTTTAAAGCGCTGTAGCTCGGGAAGCGTTCAAGATAGAAAAAAAATAAAAGCACTTCGATAGCCCAAAATTTTGAGGAGAATGCGATGGTGTAAAAAAAATTATAATTTTTTTTTCGAAAATGCTGAATACGCGCTAAAGTTGAAGATTTAGAGAAAAACGGTATTGGGAAATTAAAGAGAGAATTTTTTTCTACATATTGTAGTATTTTTGAAAATTCGAAAAAATGAAATTTGAAAAAAAGGGTTATAGAAAGTTAGTAATTTGAATTCTTTAAAGCGCTGTAACTCCGGAACCGTTCAAGATAGAGAAAAAATAAAAGCACTTTAATTACCTAGAATTTTGAGTAGAATACAATGGTGAAAAAAAATTTGAAAAATCTTAAAAATGAAAAAAAATTTAGACGAAAAAATTGAAATTCTCGAATTAAGAGGCTAGAACGCCGAACGGGAGTATGTGGAAGTTGTAGGGGAGGTTTTTTTTTTTTAAGTGTGCCTGCGGCACAACATTTCCAAAATTTTCCTTACCTTGCCTGAAAATAATTAAAATATATGCATAATTTGCATTTTTTGTAAATATGTAGCAAAGTAATGGTTAGAAATATCAAAAAAATTTATTTGAAAAAAATGTAGAGAAAGTTTAGTACTATATGCTAGAAAAGTGGAGGGGGGTAGTTTGTGTCCATAACAGAGATACGGTGAGTTATAAAATCATATTATTCTCAAACTTATATAATGCATATATGCACTTCACCTTACCCCCTCCAACTTTTTGAATGTATATAGAGGCCGGTATTAGAATTATTTCATCATTACACATTCGATCGTCAAGATGGGAGATACACCAAAAAGGATCATTGGCATTGTCAGGCCATTCGTGCCCGGCAAAATATGCAAGTGTGAGGAGTGCGGGGGTACCGCACCAGGAGCGGCACCTTCGGCACCGCCTGCAACGCCGACACCACCAGCGACGGCGACGGTGCCGCCAATGAGAAGACCAAGGGCTGCACCTAGGTCGGTGTTAATATCGTTGGGTATTACTCCACGGTAGGCACCCCACCCTCCCTCCAGGCCATTTTAGGGCCACAAAAACGGTCCTTTTCAGGATCACATTATATTGTGATCGTAGTTTAGTAATCGTCACTTATGGGGCGAGATATTCGTTTAACGACGATTTGTCTCGTAGCTTAAGTGCCAAGTTATATGCTTGAGAACCTATGAAAATTTTAACAGTCCAAACAAGGTTTCTATTATTTTTTTTGTAATGTATTCTTCACAAAATATTAAGAATAAGTCTTATTGTCTAAACAAAAAAAAAACAAATCTAATTCCTTATTTAAAGTTTTTGAAAAAATCAATAATTCTATAAGCTCTCACCAATACACAACATTTAGAATCCGTTGGTGGGGTGGGGGTAGTTCTATATATATGAGACTGGGCCAGTTACACAGTCATATATTCATCAACCCTCATACGATGAACATGGAGGAAGAAAGACCCGCCAGCCGAGGCTCATCCATCTTTAGTGATGACACCGTAGCCGACAACGTTGGAGACCTGCAAGTCTTCGACGACGACGAAGAGGTGGATTTTGAAATTGACGTCCGACGTTGGGACGACTTGGATGAGCCGATTCCGCTAGTGTATGACCACGATCCGGGTCTAGTGGAATTAGACGATGCGGGCGATTGGGTCTTACAAAGACTCGAAACTCCATCGCCGCAGCCAGAGCCGGACTCGACGGAAGATGCGGTGCTGGAAATTCCAGCATCACCAACACCCGACGACCCGCAAGGCCCCTGCGATTCGTCAAGCTGGTGGTCGACCAGCGATGATCGGGCACCATAAGCCCCACACTCTCCCCGGCCCTTTTTAAGGGCACACAAAAACGGTCCTTTTCAGAACCACAAAATACTTTGATCGTAGTTTTAGTACATATTAGTACTTTGTTACTAATATTGTATGTATAGAATATACAATATTAGATACAAAGTATTAAAAGTTTAAGTGCTGGTGGAACCCAGCTAAATCGTTCGTTCGTATTTGAGAGCATAAACAACTTTTGGTCTCAATACGTAATACGACATTTGTTTTCACCCCCCACCATTAATTTGTCTCTATATATACCACCACCAATACTTATTACAATCATTTTAGTTCAACATGTCTGCGACTGAACAACAACAACAACAACCCATCCAATGCCCTGTGGTAGATTCTACCACAAAGAATTGTCTCGAGTGGGAGTTGGACGATCCCAGATGGGATGAACTTTGGCGGTTCATCATCGAATATGCAGAGGACAGCACCGCCACCACCCCCGTTGATGATGACGGGCCGTGCGACTCCACAACACAATAAAGAGTCGCATGTTTTACAACCAAACGGTACTTTTCAGGACCACAAAATAATTTGATCGTAGTTTTAGTTGGTTATAATACTTTGTAACCAATATTTTATGTTTTTTTTTTCATAAAAACATACAATATTGAGATGCAAAGTATTAGAAGTTCTGGCGACAGAACCTTAACTTCTTAAACCGAACCATGTTTTAGCATACTTGTAAATATTATCAAAAAATATTTACAACTATTGCTATTGCGTAGTTTTAGTGGATTATTCACTCTTTTTTTTTATTACCTAATATTATGTGGGACAGGGCCTATATGAAATAACACACAAAAATTTTCAAGTCATTTTTATTCTCTTTATAAAATATAAAAATCTGATCAAAGACTTTTTTTATTAACTACAATATATATATATATATATATATATATATATATATATATATATATATATATATATATATATATATATATATATATATATATATATATATATATATTTACAAACTTAATACTATAAATTAAAAGCTAATACCTACAACTACCTAACAGCTACTACATAATTTATTAAAGTCCTCTAATTGTCTTTTTAACCGCGCAGATTCCACCTTTTTTAACTCTAATTGTCTTTCAAGTTCTAAAATGTCACTGTCACATGCACTCACTTTTTTCACTAAGTGTTTTTTCATTCGATAAATGTCTGTTAATTTGCTCTTCTGAGAGTTGGTGAAGTCTTCAACCCACTTCGGTTGCGATGGCTCGGAATATATTAAAGAAGAAGAAGCGGTTTCGTTTGGTGAAGACGACGATGACGACGACGACGACGACGACGAAGCAGCGGAAACTTCATCGCCTTCAAAACACCGCTTAAACCGCTTCTTCATAGGTTTCCGGCACCCCAATATCGGCGACAGTGGCGCTGGGGAAGACTTCACCTCCGACACTATTTCCTGCTCTACGCTGGCCGGTGTTGGTGGCGTTGGTGGTGTTGGTCCATCGGGGCCTTCTATCACTTGCACTTCTACCGACAATGGCTCTTGTGGTGCTGTTTTCAGGAAGTCGGGTAATGGAACAGGGGTGGAGGGACGCTTAAAGTTAAACTTCTTCTTCTTTCCTTGTCCCACACCTTTAATCGCCGAATAAAATGTTTTTTTATCGGCGATTTCCGACTTCCGCATAGTCAAGAGCTTTTTTAATTTAGAAGCTTTCGGGGAAGATTCCCTGTTAGGCCGCGATGCTTTTCGCACAACCACATCACTTATCACGTTGATCTTTGGCTCCTTCTCCTCCGTCCAACATTCGAGGAATTGCGCTGCCGACTGAACCAACTCTTCGTCGCGACCATCATTCAGGGCTCTGTCTTCGGCATCTTCTTGCTCCATGCCATTCCAATTCTCGAATACCCCCGGACTTAACACTTTCAAGCCACTAATGTTATCCAACATGCCTTGTTGCGAACCGCAGCTCACGTCAAGAGCATCTAAAAGAGACCGTACACTCGACATCTTCGATATTAAAACTCACACTATTAACTTTATCTTAGTACTGTACTGTTTGGTGTTTTGACGAACTGTGAAGAGCTCGAGCCAGCAAGTCTGCTCTTATGCCCATTTCCCCCACTACACCACCTTTATTCCTTTTGTTCGATGCATTAAGTATAATATTTAAACTTGTCAGATGCAAGGCCAAGACCAAGGCCGACGTAACCGGCAATACCAGGGTCGTTTTCAAGGTTGTAATTTTCATGGATTTTTTTTTGTCCCTGTCAAGGTTATTTTAAAGAAGCATATAAATATAGTACTAAACTTGTCAGATGCGAGGCCAAGGCCAAGGTCAAAGTACCCGTCAATGTCAGGGTCGTTTTCGAGGTTGTAATTTTCAAGGATTTTTTTTTTGGTCCTGTCAAGGTTATTTTAAAAAGTAATACATAATTAGAGTACCGCGATTGAAAAGTACAACATATTCAAACATCATGTTGCCAACTAATGAACAACCTAGTGAAGCAGCCAAAACATACAGTCATATACCAAAAGCTTTTTATTTAACTTGTCATAATTGTAAAAGACTAGGTATCTGCTGGCGAAATGATCTTACGTACGACTTCAACTACATTGACCTTTTCAGGGTTAAATTTGTACAATGCGGCTTTTGGGGACTAGTTTACTACCAGTTCAAGGACATTAATGAACGTGCCATCCAGAGAAGAAATTGGGTCATAGAAGAAGCTTACCTGTACAGAAGAAATTAACATGTATTTTATTTCTTAATTTTTAATTTTTTTGTTTGTTATATTTTTTATTTTTTAATAATAAAAAGTAAACTCAATCTTTTGTTATATTTTAATTTTTTTTTTCAATAAAACAATAGTAAAATGAATCTGTACGTGTATTTATTAAACATCACCTAAAATACGTTTTGCAATCCATATTTTTCTGCTGAGTCCGTTTATTAATGAAACAGAACCATATATTAGGGTGAAATCTAATGGGTTCAAATCAGTCTCACATAACAATGTCAGAAGTAAACACTATTGATAAGTTCGGTAGCAAAAGAAAATTTAAAGATTTTAACTTTATGCGAGGTCCTTCAGGAATAGGTTTTAAACTTACACCTAATGGAGATTACGACATGGGAAGCAAAAGATTGTGCTATTTAGCAGAACCTCTTGAAGGAGACGATGCGACCACACGAAATTATGTTGATAATAACCTTGCTCAGTGTGTGCAAGATACGCAGAAAGCTTTTCATGACTCAACAATTGTTATTAAAGATATATTCAGAAACCAACTTGAAGGTTACGTACGCAAGAAATTAATTGAAACCGGTCAAGAACTTAGAGGATACATTGATGATACTGTTATTGCAATATATGAACTTAGGCAAGACGAACTGCGTGATGAACTTAACTCTAGAATGTTGAAAATTGAAAAGACTATGGAGGATCTTGTCAGCAAACCTGTTTCACATTAAACATTAACTCATAGACCTGTGCGTTTAATTTACTATTAGACAAATTTTTCAACAGTAACTTTTACAGTTTGTTATTTGTCGACACTTCATTATATTTATAATTTTAAAATAAAGGTTCAATAAAAAAGCAATCAAGTAATGAATACTTTTTTTTTATTTAAAAAAAAAATTACGATACTATCGTTACATATTAATGTTGTATGTTCAATAGAAATAATAAAAACAATACAAATAATGAAATATGGATTTTCCAGATTACGTGCTGTCCTGACTTAGAAATGATTCCAACACGGTGACTAAATTTGCTAAGTTTTCTTCCGGGTCTGTTTTGTAAAAATCTATGTCTGCATGCCCCCAAGGTAGAGTTTTGGTTGAACTGGGAATTACATAACGTTTATCATCGCTATGTGACAATGCTACTTTATTTATTATGTTGGTATAAATGTTATGTAATTCACTTCTAAATGTCTTCATCTTTCTTAATATCAAACCACCCCGTTCAACAATTCTTTGGTAGTCTTCCTGATGAAGGTCTTTCTCGATAACACATTTTTTGATACCTTGAGCTTTTTTTAATTCATTATTAATGGACTTTACATAATAAGCCTTCGCGCCGGTACCATAAAAACTTATTATCGGATAACCAGGAAACTCATCTTTCATTCTACCAACTACAGAATTACTTTTAATTATGTTGAAATTATTAATTTCGGGGTAATTTGATGTATCAAATTTTTCGGGGTTTTCTGATATAGTTTGATAAAAGTTTTCCGTATACACTTTTAATATAAGCGAGTCAGTATCGGTGTAAAGTAACGAAGCATCATCGCCAAACTTGGATTTAATAAAATTATAATAAAAATCGTATATTACAGTCTTTGATATATCTAATATGGAAAAACCGATATAAATTGGTTTATTGTACAATATTTTAACTTTATTCATATGTATAGCAACAAAGTTCTCGGTAAATATCGAGCTACTATTGAAATTGGGCGGGATATTAGTGCTCTAGCTCCATTTCTGCCTACACTGTTATCCCAATGTGTTACTAATTTTATATCCTTTCGATTTTCCACATTTTCCATAATTTTACCAAATATCGCGTTATTTTTTAATTTAAAAGTGTCCGCAAATTTTGTGGTGGCTTTGTTACGTAAATTGGTATTAAAATCATTTAGCCATTTTGATTGCTTAAACTGTAATACTCGATGGGTTTGCATTACCACTAAGCCGTTGGCGATGGCTTGTTTTAAAGTTCTATAGTGTACAATGTATTTTTTTTTTATCTTGTAAATTAGGAATTAATTTCGGTAATTTAGCGTTTTCTGTTGGCGGTATGATATTTTCTACTAGAAATGGAAGATCAGAATGTGCATCATGCAACTCAGTCGGATAATGCACATCCACTTCCAAAACGTAGCCATGTAAACTATCATCACCAACAGCCATAATATTTAAATCCAGAATTTCGCGCTCGCTTAACCATCGAAAACCACCACATGGTAATGCTTGTGACATACTATGACCATATAGATTTGTAGCATCAAGGTATGTTATAAATGAAGAAGGTTTTGTTGGGTCATAGTCTGGTAAAAAAATATTATTAGCGATGTGCTTCCTTTCTGTACACTGGCTTATGCCGCCGCGTATACCTTTCTTAAAAAAATGTATCATGTCTATATCAGTTAAGAGCTCTAACTCTACCTTAGTCATACGTAGCATACAATCAAATGATAAACTTGGAAGGGTATAGTAATGTGCTGGATCAAGTTTATCGAATTTTAAACAATTATTCCGAAATTGCTCAAAAACATCACACAATAGCAACACATCTGATTTTAAATACACGTCCGAATAGTCCCCCAAAGTTTTACACCCAAACAAGCGCCATACTTCTTTTGCTCTTCTATAGCTTTCATCGCTAATATGTTCTTCCCGTAAATTATCATAAAATTCATCTTTACTTGGAAGACATGTATTTTCCATTTTTTCTATAGAGTCAATAAAGCTACAGGGAAAAACACCCTTTTGACGCATCAAATTAAATTGGTTGATATTTGAAAAATGTTTCCGCGTTTCAATAAAATCGTCGTCGTTTAAACCGATGCCTAAATTTTCCAAAGACGTTGACAGAAATTTAAAACTATCAATAAATCGCAACTTTAAATATTTCCTCTTGACTTTTCCACATTTACTATCAAAATAATCGTGCACATAAATGCTTTTGGTAAATGATATGTACTTTTCCTTACTTTGAGCCAAAACACCAATTTTATCCCCATATTTACATAACTCTTTTATAAATAAATGGCTGTCGTAACCGCTTAAGTTATGAAATATGATAGGGATAAAAGAGGGTAATTTATAATTTAAATTACAAACGGAATGTGCAGCACCAAATCTTTTTGCACCAGTTATGTGACAGTGGTCTCGTACTTTAATCTCACCCTCTTCAAAAGGGCCTTCACATATACCACATATTTTAGCATCATTAAACTCCCTTTTTTCTTCAGGCGTTAACGGTTTCATAGGCTTAATGTCTTTTAAATATGTGTTGTATAGAGCCCTTAAATCACACTCGATACGATCCACAAAGACTTGAGCTGCATTATTCCCCCGAAATAGCTCAAATTTCGAAAGTGAGTCGTCAAAAGACCATTTAATTAAATAAGCAAAAGAATATGGTTCATGTTTAAAACTTTTTACAGTGTAAGAATTTTGTGGGTTTGGTTGTACCGTTTCAACGGGTTTTAAAACAGATTCGAAATCTGCATAAACCACGAATGGAACGCGCATTTGCTTTTCTATACTCTCGAATTTTAAAATATTTTCCGGCACGCTCTTTCCAAATTTATCGATTTTTAAATCCACTAAGGGTGTTTGCGTGAAAATGTGGTTACAATCGTAGCTTTGATGTAAAGTTAAATCTGACGGTGTACTAAAATAAATGAGGCAACCATCACAGAAATATATTTTATGTTGTTGACAACTAATTTGACTTGAAACTAAACGTGATAAATCCCGAATCCAACAATAATGACTCTTTGAACAAGTCGTATCACAAAAATGTTCACCGCCATCTTTACTACTACAGTCTTTTGTAATTAAAAATAAATTTACATGCCTATCCAACTTTTTTGACGCATACCTCAGTGGACCAATAACTTCATGTATTACTTCATTATTTTCATATTTAGATTCCAGACCGTATACGTTAATTGATATGTTGTTCATTTCCTCAAATTTTTTAATGTCACGTAATTTTACTGGAAAATCCATACCTGTTAAATTTAGCACTCTAGAAAAATGGGGGTAGGATGTCTTCTGTGAAGGCTCTGCTGTTGGAGGAAACAATGCTGATGTTACAGCCCACGCAAAGCAAAATTCGTCCTGGTTAATCACATTGACGACAGCTCCTTTCTTTTCAATAGAACACGACAACTTGATGTATGATGAGTCACCCATAGGCATATACTTGTTGATACTAACTTCCAAGTATAAAATTCGCACAAGAGCCCATCCTATAACAAGAAAAATAATATATAAAAATCAGTTTAATATATCGGGTTTTGATTTTTCCATACCTGAATCTTTCTCCTGAAACTCTGTCGCCTGCGTTTTTATTAATTCGGTGAAAGAATGGTAAACGGCATCCAAATCACTTTCTACACTAATTATTTGATTAGCAGTGTTGAAGGATTTTTCACTGAATATTTCTTGTGATGGAAGCATGTACTCGCCAACAGCTGTCATGTTAACTTTTAAAGCATGATGCACACGTAATAAATTATTAACAAGTTCCACCACCTTGGATTTAATGTCTGCAAAGAACATTACGTAATCGGAATGCTCCATATCACTGCTAACCCGATAGGTTGCAATTCTCCTTTTGAAGGCACATTCAACGAGTTGCACACCATGACATACCGGCAAACATGAATTATTTTTATGTTGTTGTGTTCGTTTATGCGCTGACATATGATTTATTGGAACATCTACATTACATGTAGCGCAATTAATTACCGGAATCGTCGATGTATACTCTTCAATTCGGAGCCGTTTTCCTCCAGGCACTTCATTAAATCTCGCCGCACACGATTCTCTTTTATGACGTCTCATGTTATAATTATTAGTAAACTTAGAACCGCAATTTTCACAAACATATGCCATGATTGTCAAATATTAACACATGTACTATCTATACAAGTCAGAGCCAACTGATGAATGAAACTGCCCCATACCTTATATAAAACCATTCAAGGTCACCCCAAACCACGCAACATATCTTCAAGGTCACACACCCAAGATGACCTTCAACAAAGTCAAGGTCGTCTCGACCAAGGTCAAGGTCACACACACAATCTTGAACACAAGGTCAAGGCCAAAGCACACGTGCACTTTCAAGGTCAATGACAATTACATGTGGGCGGGACCAAAGAAGGGTGGGGCAAGGTCAAGGTCAAGGTCGAGGAGTGGGGCGATAGAGAGGATCGGGTTATGTTCACTACTTCTGTCAGTCTAAGGTACCTTTAATATGCGTCTGAAGGTCCACATTTCAAAAGCTTCTCCTTTATTAATTAAATCCACTTTCAAAGTCAATGACACAAGACCATACGGCAGTACAGACCATATCTATTTTTTCATATTTTTTCATATTTTATAAACGCTGCTCTCTCCATCTTAAATCTGCATCTAATATCATTCTCTGAGTCCCAGTCTGCAGCCAACAACCTAAGTACTTGTCCTGGTTTATTCTTTCTATTTTGTTGGCTATCTATTTCGCGTTTAGCGTTAGTATATGGGTTCTTCTTCTTACTGACAATCATTATTTATGTTTTTTTTGGTATTGACATTTAATCCATAAAGCTTGCACATGTTCTGTAGTTCTTCGATGTTGTTTGCAACCAAGACAGTATCATCTGCGTACCTGATATCTGATATTGGTACTCCATTTACTTTTATTCTCGTCTCTTGGTCTTCAAGAGCTTCATTGAATATGGCTTCGGAATATAGGTTAAATAATAGTAGCGACAGCACGCATCCTTTTCGCATGTCTCTGCGTATGCCAATTTCCTCCGACGTGATTTGTTGTGTGGTTATGTGTGCTGTTTTGTACCAATACAGTTTTTCTGTACTATACATCTTAGGTTCTTTTTAACTACATCTGTTGTTCTCAGGATGCTCATGAGTTCTTTTATCTGGTACGCTTCTCGAGTACCAATTCCACACCTAAAGCCAAACTGATGAGGGCTTATGTTTTGCTCATATTTTCAATAAATTCTGTTATGGATAACTTTTAGAAAAAACTTAAGAGTGTGATTCATAAGGTTTATGTCTGTACTGTTCATATTTGTAAGCCTGTCTCATGTTGGAGAGCGGGCTAAAGCAGATCTCAATCAACTCTTGGGAAATTGTCTGTTATCGTAGATGTTGTTGAATATTTTCCGTAGATGCGCTATGTTGTCATTACAAATGAATTTTATAATTTCAATTGGTAGTCTATCAGGTCCTGCAGCCTTGTTATTCTTAGCTCCTTTAAGCGCTTGTTTGATCTCATCTGTTATTATTGGTGGTCCCGACAGTATTACTGCTATAGGATTCTGCTTGAGCTCCTGCCTGGAGTTATCCGCAAATAAGGTTTTCTCGTAATCTTTCCAAAGGTTGTTTTTGTTTTCTGCTCCCAATATGATTTCGTTGTTATCATTCATGAGCAGTACTGATGGTTGTTCGATTTCTGACATTCCTCTTCCACTCATTTCTTTTAAGCCTTTCTAATTTCTCTCCGTACTAATGTGGTCCAGTCTTTTGTATTCATTGATTTTGTATTTTTCTCTTGGGTCGTTGTTTCATTAATTCCAAGATATTTTCCGTCATCTATTATTTCTTGAAGTTTCCTTAGCTTATCATCAATTTTCACTTTTAGCTCCTTTTTAACCCCTTCCTGTTTCAGTTTAGCAAAGTTTGATTTTCTTAGTTTGCGCTTAGGTCTTGTTAAAGCAAGTCTGCAGGCATATTAGCTCCAGGGTATGTAAACGCCATTGACACAGCTGTACTAAATTTCTTATTTATCAAAATAAAGTCTGATTTGTAACTGTATGTAAACCTGATCTTATGGGGACTTCCATGTATATAGTCTTCTCGGCGAGAGCGAGCATCATGTGTCTGGAGTTTTAAATTGTTCCTCCTGGAAAAACTGTATTATCCTCTAACTTTGCTATTCCTCTCTTCCAAACCCAATAAACCGACTATTCTATCCACTGAGTTTTCCTTACCTACCTAGGCATTGAAATTATCCTGCATAATATTCAAATTATGAGGTTAAGGGTATTTCAATAGTTCTTTAATATCATTATGAAACTTTTCTACTTCGTCATTGGGTTTATCAGAAGTAGGAGAATATATTTGGATCATGTGTAGGTTAATTGATTTTGTTCAAATCTTTAGCAACATTATCCTATCGGAGTATGGTACAAACTCTGTGACACTTTTACTAAATTTCTTATCAGCAATAACTCTAACTCCGAATCTGTGATGTTCGTCTCTTTACCGGAGTAATAAAGTATTACATTGTCAGTGTTACAGTGACCTGAATCTGGCCATCGGGTTCCACAAATTCCCAGTATTAATACATTTAAACGGCACATTTCTTTAATAATATAGATTAGTTTTCTAGCCACAAATAAACTCCAGACATTCCATGTCCAAATATTTGATTGAGTTTTTCCTCCAGGGATTCTTAACAACCTCTTTTTACCGGAGACTGAGGGTCATTTATTTTTATCTCTAACCATGTGGTTTTCTTGAGGTTTATAGTTTTCCTTCAGCGATTCGACCACCTCTTACATGGAGTCAGACGTCGTTTGAACCCGCTTTTAATTTGAAGTACAGTCATTTCTGTACTAGTTTTGGTCCTCTCCGGGTATTTCATTTTTGCAAGAAATCTAAATAGGCTGAACTTGTTTTATTCCTTTTTATTACTTGACTTACCTGTAATCATTTAGGGATCTATTCTGGGAAAAGGATTTCTATAAAATATGTATTGAAAGCAGCATTACAGTGAAAACTGTACCTAGCAATACTATCATATTTATAAAATGTTAGCCCAAAGTAAAACATAATTGTAAAAGTTTTGTCGTTGTCTTACTTTATTTTGAGCCCACTCTCGAAAATTTTCTCTTTTTTCATAAAATTCATCATTAAGTTGTAATAGTTGAATGTGGTACGGGTGCATTTTGTTGGATGATAAAATTCTTTGTACCTATGATCGCACTATAGCCCTTTATTAGGCGAGTGATTTTTGCCAAAATGCGGATCTTCAGCAACAACCAATAGGTCATTTAATTACTGTTATTCTTTGAGAACCCGTTTTGTCTATTCAATACCTTTCTATCTAGTTGTCTTCTCTCTGGGTAACTTTCTTTTAAATTCTTATCTTGAACAGTGAATTTTTGTCGCTCGCGCTTAGAACATATATCCTTTCGACCACTTCAGCACTGAAAAACACAATGTAATAAATATGAAAACTTTTTTTTTGTCATCGCTAACTAGGAAAACTGAAAATATTCCTTTTTTTAAATGACCTTTAGTAAAATTTTTTAATTTCTGCCAACCCTGGTGAAAATTTGTATATGAATGTATTAACAAAAATAAAAAACAATAAACAGACAAAATAAACTGGATAAATATACATTTAAAAAATATGGTAAATGAGGTTGGAATTTTAAAACGCCAAGTTTTCTATAAATTTATAAATTTTTTCAATAATTTTAATTTGGCAATACTGGAAAAATGTAAAACTAATTTCATGATTGTATAGAGAAAATAATATGTTGTATGCCCCAATAAAAAAAAATATTAGTTACTATTCTTCTACTTTTGAATATCACACTGTAGAAAACAAAAATTATTTTAAAATAATGATATATTATTCTTCTAGAACTTTTATATAAAATATTTTTTTCTTACTTTTATAATAACGGAGTTATTAAATTTTACAACACTATCTGGCTACTCTGTATATATATATATATATATATATATATATATATATATATATATATATATATATATATAGAAACAAAGTTAATATACTATGTTAAAAATTATCCATTAATGATAGATTTACTAAATAATGAATCTTTAAATACTTTGTATATTCAAAATAATATTAATTTTTAGAAGAGCGCTCACTCCTCAAAATGTAGTCAGTTATTTTCATAACATCCTGTATTTCACAAGTATGGAAGAACTGGAAATAAATGCGGGACCTTTTATATTTAACTTATCTTTCAATTTATCGGTGGCGCAAGATGTCACCAGAAGTAAGATAATGGGAGTGAAATATTATAACTATTTTTCTACTCTACTAATTGGACGTAGTTTACAAATTCTTGTGTACTGATAGACTTGTGAAGTATTTTATCAACAAAACACTCTCTAGTTCTCTCCCGGCATAGTTTAATCAAAGCATTCTCAAACTTGAATGTTTACTACAATACATATATAGGGGGAAAAATAATGATATGGATAAAATTAAATGTTATATTCCTCATTTAAAAACTATTTGATTTTCATTGGAAACAAAGAAACATAATTTATTAAATAGGTAAAGCCAGGGAGTAACTAAATAAGATACAAAAATATATACAAAAACAAAATGTGGTCGTGTCAATTTGTATTTTACGTTTTTATCACTGAAATAGCTAGAGATTTAGTATAATTACTGCTAATAATTGTTCCTCCTTTTGATATTTAGCAAAAACGTTTTCTTCTATTTTTATCTCCTTGTTTTTAGATACATCCTGTATTATAAGTAAAGGTCTTATCTTTGTTTCTACATCATTTGAAACACTGTTGTTTCTAAAACGGGTTACCTAATTTAAATAACTTTAACTTAATTAAATTGTATTAAGGCATTAGAAATGTCAGAGGGTTATTTACAGTAAGTTAGCTGGTATAAGTATTGAATATTATTAAATAAGTTTTGATTTCTTAAGTGTATAACTCCTACTAGTTTGTTTGCTATAAACTAAACTAATTTATATTTAAATGAAAAAGATAATTGTATTGAAAGTAAATTCGAATTAGCGATAATTTTGGTCTAGTATTACTAGTCAGTTTATCAACATAGATTTTTCTTTATAAAAGTCTTAGGGAGTAAATATCTAAAGTAATTCTTTTAAACTAAAGCAGTTTTTTATTTAGACAGCTAGGAAAATTTTTCAGTTTTGCTTAAAGTGACTGGTTCATAAATACACAAATTTGTCCTCTTAACTTCTAACATATATCATGATATTATGGAACAGCTAGAAAACGTTTTAACTTATGCCGAAGTATCTCGGATGGTAATTAAATCCAGCATTTATGATTAAATAGTCTTAAATACAGTTAAAAAAAAATGAAAAAAAAAAAAAAGGAAAAAAAAAACCTATAAATTTTTATGCGAAATTGAAATATTGTACCAATTTGATACATAAAAAATATGATTCACAAAACAAGAGACCTAAAACTTACTAACCCGACAATATAATGACAATTGTACACCAGCTCGCGTAATAATTTTATAACTGAGTTTATTTGTAATTGCTTTCTTATTGTAGCTAGTTTATATTTCGTGCTAGAGGTTATTTGTTAAATTCGTTATCTTAAATTTCAAATTCATTTTAGGATCCTAATCTTCGTTCCTAAAATCACCTAATTTCAATTTTGTACTAAATCGGGAAAACATAAAATTTTTGGCTACCTGATTGTATCAATATAATTAGTTCTAAGAAACTAACCTTAGATTTATAATTAACGAACTAGAAAATACTGATTTTTTTTTTAATTATTTTAAGTTCTTCAGCTATATCCTCATTAATTTCCAGCCTTTCCAATTTTAGACGACAATTTTTAATCGGACTTTTTGATTCCACCATATTGAATTTTTGAAAAATAATTTAAACTACCGTAATTTATAATCTATAAAATTTCCAGTACCAATTTTGGACAAAATCGAAAAAAAACGGTCATATTAGATCCGTCATATTTAATTTTTTTTAAATATTTTTAGATTCGTTACCTGCAATCTTGAAAAGTCCTCGTGCTAATATCGTAGAAAATTGGACAATATTAATGTGTCTGCTCGCTACATCATAAGCGCTGTTTTGAATCTTACTGAAACAATTTTGGCCAAAATGATATGGGACAACCGCGGTAACTTCCTCACTATAAGGCAAAAAATTTCACTGAAATCGCTAGAACTGTTCTAAAGTAATCAACATAGGTACATACATATAGAATTCTGTTAATAAAGCATAATGGTATGAAAAATTTAGAGACAAAGCTTTGAAATTCCATTAAAATCATAAAAATATTGACTATAGTCAATTTGGTTTTTCTCATTTATTTTGTATTTAACTTCCCATTAAACGAAAATGTGTCTAAGTTTGTTATTGGTTTTCCAGTCACCTTTCATTCATGTTTTAATATAAACACAAATGTATAAAAGTAGTGAAAATATCATATTCCAAACTCTAAGAATCTCGTGACGACTAAAAAGGTAGTAGAGGAACTCCGTAACGACTGTAGCTAAAAGTTTATGGCTAAAATTTGATATGTTAATAACAACCTATATCACACAAAAACATTTTTTTTTATAACATTACTGTGTCACAAGACACATCAATGCGCAAGCGATTAGGTAGATATTGGTAAGCACTTGGATTCAAGGGCAGAATTCAGCCACTCTCTTTTGGGGAGGGCGGTGATATCACAAAACTACAGTATGGCAAGTGAAAACAAGAGGTTGACGGGAAAGGAGACGCCAGCAACATTCCCATTTCTAGTATAAAAGGCAGGGTATGGTCTATTTTTCTAAATTCGATATTTTTTTTTTGGGCGGGGGTATCTCAAGAAAAAACAAGATCTAAAGCTATTGCCCCCCCTCCCCTAGATTCGCGCCTGTTTGCATTAACAAATAATAAATTAACATTCACATTTTTACATGTTAGTAGATTCTTCCGGTTGAAGAAGTATGTAATGACTATGCGCTACAAAATAGATCGAGGTAAGCTTCAAGGCTGGATGGAAAAATTCCATCATGGATGACACTAAAATTATGCAACCTCAGAAAATATCAACAGGTTAGGGTCAAATTAGAGGCTGATGTCGAAGAAAATCTCCCCAGGCCCTGAAGATAAGTTAAATGACTTATATCGTCACGGTGGTGGTATTTTCTAGATAAGTGGTGTGGTCTCTGTTTATCGTTTAGAATGGCAATCATCTTTTAATGATAGCCTCTTTTGTTTAGGACTACTGTCCAATTCCTATTGTCAACTGGAAGTTTTACGATTGAGCTTTCTTTGCGTAGATAGTGTTGGACTCGATATTCTTCTGCAGATAGATTACTTTTTGGGGGTTTTGTTTTACACAAAACGGTTGAAATTTTTTGGCGAATAGTTTCCGATGTGTCGTTGTTTAAGTTGGTTATAACTGTTTCAACTCAACATGTTGATCAAATCATCACTACTTAACTAAGAAATAAAGAAGAAGATCACACCAGGGGAAAAGTCATGTGTGTGTCCAAAACTTTACTGCTTACCCAAAATATACAAGCCCGGAACACTTTTAAGACCAATAAGCTAAGCTCTGTTGCCTCTCCAGCTCAGGCCCTAGCAAAATCTCTAGCCACCATTCTTAAACCCTTTGTCGAAGAAACGGCCTCCTACTTTGAAAACTCGCAACATTTCTGCAAAATAATAAAAAACATACGTCTACACGAAAAAGATTTTCAAGTTAGTTTTTCACATCACGTCACTTTTCACTCAAATACCAGTCAATATAGAAAACAAATCCAATCTGCCAAAATGTATCACTGAATTAGCTAAACACTGCCTCGATAATGCCCATACAGGTCGAATGAGTCTCTATGGAATCGCCGCTGTCTTCTGGACTCATTAATTTATTTATGGAAGGCTTCTAATCAAAAACTGTAGAGACCTCTTCACACAAACCACAATTATGGCTGCTTTACGTAGATGACACATTCGTTATCTGGCAACATGGAGAAGAAAATCTCAAAAATTTCCAAAATCACAAACAGTATACCCCCAAGAATCAAATTCACAATGGAGGTAGAACAGGAAAGGAAACTCTCTTTTCTAGATATCCTTGCAAAAAGAAAAGAAGAAGGCTTGCTTTTATATACTGTCTACAGAAAACCCACTCACACCAACACATACCTCACCCCGCTCAACTATTTGCCGTACTGAAATCATTTGCTTTTCGATCTCAGTCCCTTATAGATTAAGAAAATTACTCTAAAGAAATAAACATACTGCACAATGCCTAACAAAAAAATGGTTCCAAAAAAGAACATACAGACAAAGCTAAAAAAACGGTTGGCCACAAAAAATTGCGAAAGCCAAGAGAAGAGCTCCAAAGCTTTTGTTCTCTATATCAGGGGCACCACAAACAATATCGCAAAAATTTTCAAGAGACACAACATTGAAACCATTTTCACGTCAGACTGTAAAGTAAAGGATCTCCTGACAATACCTAAAGAAAAATCCCTCTAGAAATTCAGGGAGTATACGAAATTCTCTGCGGAGGATGCAGCTAATCTTGTAGGTTAAACCAACTCTAAAATAACCACCAGAAGAGATGAATAGATAAACTTGTTAAACACAGGACATAAGATTAATTTATCAGGTACAAAAATGCTATCGATACGTGAAAACCTGTCCACAAGAGATTTGAAAGAAGTAATCGAAATCCTGTATGATACCGCCACTGGGCCGGTTTTCATTAATTTTGCCACTCTAGTAATATACATCACTGCTTAGTCAACACCTGACGTTTGTCACGACAAAATGACAAAATAGTCGTGTTTGATGTTTTTTTTGTAGATTTTTAAGAAAAATAATGAAATTTTTCCAATTTAATTTGATCAATCCAATCATATAAATATAATTAAAAAGGGTAAAAATTCGTAGAATGTAAAAATAGGAATTATTTTTTAATTTCAATACTCATCCCCTATTTCGAGGTCGTAGAATACGAACGATTCTGACTATGATTTTTCACTTTTTTTCCCCCACTTTACCGGAAAACTCAGAAAAAGAAAAATGTCATTTCACATAGCATTTTTATTTCAGTTAAAACCCCGAACTTAAGTAGTTATTTTCAATAGAACTAGTTAGAATATATTGTATGCAATATATTTCAATTATTTTTGCACAGATTTTGACAAACTTTAGAAAAACTTGTATTTTCGACGAAAAATCAAAAAAACGTCTCGGAAATGCCATCAGCAGTCAAACTGTCTAAATTAACCGTCAGATTCACGTAGAAAGACACAACGTTGCTAGAAGTAAAATTTTTTCTTGATATAAACTATAAAATTTGTCCTTAGTCAGCAACATAGTTTAATTTTTTTAATGTTTAATACAGCTTATTATCAAAAACAAATCAAAACAAACAAAATCAAAATGGCAATCACCTCTAGATTTACTCTAATCTGAATTATTACCTTGATTAGTTTAGGTTTAGCTTGATTTTGGTTAGTTCGGAAAACAGAAACTAACATGAATGAATCAAAATCGATCTAGATATATACTTTCCTGGTATAAACTATAAAATTTATTGATTAGAGTTAACAACATAGTTTAATGCTTGGGATGTATAAAAAAGGTAAAATTAATTTTAACCACCCAAAATTTTTTGTTAGTTCTGGTAGTACAAGTTTAGCTTGGTTTTGGTTAGTTTAAAAAATTGAAACTAACCTAGATTTCTTAATTTAAAATGTTATCGTCCAGCAGAGACCACGCGGAGGCGGGACAATCTCTGCCAGAAAAAGATATTGAGAATGTCGTCAGTTTAGGTTGGTTCAGGTTAGTTTCAGTTTTTCAGACTAAACAAAACCAAGCTAAACCTGTGCTAACCAGAACTAACCAAATATTTTGGGTGGTTAAAATTAATTTTACACTTTTTACATATTGCAAACATGAAACAATGTTGTAAGAAAAGAATATAATACGTGAGTTATATTTGCAATCTGGCAACAGCGCCTTTAGCAACAAACACGCCATCTTTATGTAAACTGTGCAAGCTCCTACTTTAATGGGAAGGACCGTTTTGTTTTTATTTGTTTTGATTTGTTTCTTGCAGATTTTCCCGATTTTTCCCATAAAAAAACATGGATATTTTTGAATTTTTATATAATACAGAGGCTTCTATCAGTTTGGAATTTGTGATTGTAACAAAAGTTTAACGATTTAGTGAAAAAAATTAAACCTAAAATAAAAAGTGATTTTCTCTGTTTTACGCAAAATTGAACAAAAATTATGGAAAACGGAAGTCAGAATCGTGTTCTAAGACCTCGAAATAGGGAGCAGGTGTCGACTATTTTTCAAGAAAACATCATTTTCCTAGATTTCACTCTACGAATTATTACCATTAAAACATTTTAATGGAGGTTATTTTCCCTGTTTTGTCATATACTTGCTTGTTTTATATTCAACCCATATTGGTGAGTTTTAATTATTATACTTTAAGTTAAATTCTAACTTGGTCATTAATTTTGTAGAAATGTCCTGAAGAAGAGAAAAATAAATTCTCGAAAGCTTGACAGAATCAAACAAGGGGTTTTCCTTTTGTTTTCGGTAATAGGCATGGTCTACTTTTTTTTTTATAAATCAATCCAAATATACTAAAGGATTTCAGAAACTAACAGCCAGATTCACTAAGAAGGTTTAAGACTTGAACCCGACTTAGTTGTCGTGAAAAATAGATCTAGGGGCCAGTTGTATTTTGCCTAGGATATTGTCATAATTTGTATTACATATGTTAATAAATAAACGCTTGTATGGAGATATTAAGGATAATAATGAAGCGATAAAACTAAGTATGCCAGCGAATTTCACGTATAAACTCTACAATAGCCTGTTTTTTCTTTTTCATTAACTAATATATATTTTTTAAAGTACCAGGGGATCTATAAATGAAAAATTCTCAATTTTCCCTGGATCTTAAAAACAGAGAGTGTTTGTTGCATCTTTTGTTTAACAAAAAAGTAGTACAGGTTCGCGAAAACCGCAAGTCTTCTCCCTTTAATAATAATAGAGATAAACTGCAAAAGTATGGAAAATTAGATACCCTATATATTAGTTATCAATAGAGCCTGTACATATTGCTAATAGGAAAAAACGATATAACCGAAAATATTAAAATCTAAAAGAAATCTATTGAAAATATTACATTTTTACCTAATCAATTATTATTAAAATTTATCACTGTTCCTAGCTTAACGCATATTTCTCATTTCCAACAAAATCATTGCTAACCAATGTCTAGATTTTAATGATACCAATTTCAAAATATATTATTCCTATAGAACGAGGAACTGACGTTAACTAAGTAGGCTGGAAATGTTTCAATTTTAAAGTCAAATATATTGCATTAAAACGCGAGTTAAAAACCCGTGTGAGAAACTGAAGCATTATTTCGACAAAATTTCTAAGATCATTATTAGAAAAATATTGGTAACCAACATCATTCTTTTCATGGCCTTTAGCTCCAATTAAATGAAAACAAATGCTTCCCAAAATAAGATTATTATTGGCAAGAAGGTAATATTTTTTTCTGTGTAGTAAACAAAATATTTTATTAATTTAATTGCGATAAATGGCAGCGCACCCTTGCCAATAAAATCGGTTCCAAATGCCTAATTCATTTAGTAGATAACCCATAGCGAATTGGCGCTGTACACCTACATTTGTCAATGGATTTGTGGCCATTAATCAGTTTGAGTAATACCTTGCTGCTGAAGCGAAGCACCCGAAATGCGGACTGAATTCATGTAAATAAATATGCAGCCTAGGAGTCTGATTCAGTTATCATATATCACTGTTTGAATGCCTACTAAGGATTACCATTATTCAATAAAATGCTGAATAGTTTTGTTTTATCTTTTCCTTTATTGTTTTGTTTGCAGGGTCGCCGAAAGAAGGGACTCGGGCACTTTAGCCCAAAAGGTATACACGTAAATATAAAAATCTGGCATTACCATGAACAAGAAAAAAATAATTTTTTCTTTTTGTTCTGTTAATGGTGAATACGACAACATTGCTTTAATGATAATGAATATGTAAGTCCACATTACTAATTGATTAGTCAAGTCCATTTTCATAATTTATTATTTTTTTTAAAGATAATTTGGCTTTTTCAACATTGCATCATTTTTCGTCTTAAACAAAGCACACCAAAAATCTCTTGGGAATTAAAATTTTTTCATTTTAAAATATTTTTTTTCTAGAGTTGTAAAATATATTAAAAAAATATGATAGGTGGATCCTATTAAAATTTATTTTAAATAAGGAATATTACAATTTAATTTGCAGAAGTTTTTTAATATTTCTCCAAAGCGACAACATGAAACCATACTATTTTTGAAGATTGGTCTTGAAGAAAATTTTGCTACTTTTAAATAAAATGCGTCTAACTACCATGATATAGTAGAAAATCGAATATCTCCGCCAACTGGTGGAGAATATCTAGATAGATTTTAATTAAACTGTCTAAATAATCATGCCATCGTACAATCAGAAAACTTTGGTTGTAATTTATTATAGTGAAAATATTTTTTGTCATATTCGTATAGAATTAGCAAAGTCAAAAAAAGCTTACATCAATTTTAGCCGTTGAAAGTAGCACATTAACAAAGAGTGAAAACCTTTGTCATCCAGATCTCATCCTATGTTCAAAGTTTTAGAGACAATTTTGAAACAATAAGTACATGAAGTTCTTAAAAATTAAAATTTTTTCATTATTAACAGTCGATATATTACAGTGATAAAATATAAATATAGATTAATGAGTGCAACCAAAAATTAAGTTTTAGTTTGTAACCTAGTAAAAATAAGTGAAAATTATCTAATTTCAACAATTTTTTTCTATAACAAAAGCATATGAGAGTCATCGCCTTTAACATTTGGCAAAAATCATTTGTTGTGATATTGATTTGATATTTATTATATTTTGAACACAAACTTATTATCTGTTCACAAAAGAAGATTGCAATTACTATCGCATCCAGTACCAGTACAAGTGCCGTTTATGAGCTCAGTCGCTTTAATGTGGTAGAGAATAATGAATGTTTGCCTAAGGAGATATCAATAAACCTAAAGAATATAATTTGTTACAATGCGTTGATAATCTAAAAGAATACCATATGTCAATATATGTAAGTTAATGTCTGAACTAAAAATGAAGTCTCCAGATTACGAAACTAGTTGTTATAAAAGTATTTACCAGGCTGATATATATATTTTTTTTATTTATTTATTTCTTCACAAACCATACTTATTAATTTCAAACATGCAACACCAATAGTCACTTGGATGCATAAAATACATAATTATATTTAAGAAATACTGGGTAGGTACATGAAAGAAAATATAATTGTTCTGAAAAATTATTAGCCATTTGCGACGCACGAGGAACAAAAGTATTTTGGTCATAATTAGTACGTGTGACCGGAATATGAAACAGAAAACAGGGCAAGTCGCCAATGGCGGGATATAGAGGATAGGATAATCTGTTTAAAAGGCCTAGACAGTAAACAAAATTGTTTACTGTTTTAAATAACATTTTGATATCTAGTTATTTACGCCTTCACTCTAAGTTGTCATGCAAAAGTTCAGCTTGCAACTAGGTATAGTTAGGTTCAATATTCTTTTTAAGTGCTATAAAATGAAAATTTACGTTTTATATTTTCAATTATATTTAAGTACGCATGTTAAGTGTTGACAGTGGATAAGATGCGCATTCCAAGTGTGATCGTATTAAAGTATAATATAAAAGTTAAATAGCTCTAATATTCCGAAAGTCAGTAGAACTAGTGGAGCCCAGCATCCGTAATGATTTTATAAGGGCACTGTTGACACCCAAATTTTATAGACTCATCAACACACGTAAGTTCCATGCCATTACTTTGACCCCATTTTGTTTCATTGGATTGTTTAATATTTAAAATGAACAAAGCAGTTTTGCATAAAAATAGAATTTCTGCCAGTGAACATCTATGTATTTTATTTTATATTTAGTAAGTTTGTAATTACAATATTGAAACTTAAGATTCTTATATGAATTCTGTGGTTAATTGGCATACTCTATAATAAAATTAAGTATAAGTAGAGGGTATTTGGAAAGCATTTATTTATCTCTCGGAAACATATTGGGGAAGTCAGAAATATACTATTACATTTTATACATTTATTCATAAACATCCTTTAGCGAAGATATCGAGCGCTAAAGTGATATCTAGAGATATACTTTGTAGGTACTACTTTTGAAACTAATTTGTACATTTTAATAAAATATTAGCGTAGGTAGTTAGGGCTTCATGGTCTCATACTAAAATTAGTCTTATAATCTTGGAGTGGAATCAACATTTTTACAGCAAAATTTAAACTTTTTTGAGCGACATTATAAATTAAAGGTTAGATGGAGTAATTGTACTTAAACTTTTCGTACATCAATATGTTACCTCATGGCTCAGCATTAATCCATTAGACACCCATCGATACTAAATACAATGACAGATTGAAATAACACGGCATTTTAATTAGATTGCTGTCACAAGTACCGAAAAAACATTTGTAGAATCAGAACGTGTTTAAAACATTTTTAAAAATCAAAATTTCAGCAAGAAATAAAATAAATCTGATGTGTTAAAATAATTGCCTTTACATATTATCTTTTTAAGCAGATAAAGAAAAGAATATATACAAACCGTTTACTTCCTGCAAACACAACTCTTGTCCTCTCTCTATACGCGTTTCGCTAACCTTATGGTCTCGTCAGTAGAGCTATATCGAACAGAGAGCAAGATTCGCAGAAAACAATTGCTATCTAAATATAAATTCCGAAGCATGTTGGTTGGATATTAAAAACCTGCCGACCTTGATATCAGACTGAAAAGTGTCGCCACTCAAAAAATATCTATATTCACCAGAGTAGTGCGAAATTTTTTAAAAATCAAAATTGCAGTAAGAAATAAAATAAATCAGCTATGTTTAAGTAATCGCCTATATGTATTTTCCTTTCAAGCAGATAAAGGAAAGAATATATACAAACCCTTTATTTCCTACAAATATAACTCTGGTCCTCTCTTCATTCGCGTTCGTTTCATGATCTCGTCAGTGGAGCTGTATCGAACCGAGAGCAACATTCGCAGGGAACAATTGCTGTATAAAAGATAAACTCCGAATCATGTCGATGGAATATTAAAAACCTGCCGACTTCGATGTCAGACTGAAAAATATCGCCAATAAAACGAAATCTATATTCACCGGAGTAGCGCGAAATTTTTGGAAATCAAAATTTCAATAAGAAATAAAATAAATCTGCTGTGTTTAAATAATTGTCTATCTATATTCTCCTTTCAAGCAGATAAAGGAAATAATATATATATATATATATATATATATATATATATATGTAAATACAACTCTGGTCCTATCTCCATACGCCTTGCGCCCACCTCATGGTCTCGTCAGTGGAGCTGTATCGAACCGAGGGTCACATTCGATTGAACAACTGCTATATAAATTATAATCTTCGAAGCATGTCGGTAGGATATTAAAAACCTGCCAACTTCAATATTTTTCAGTTAATAAAGTTTCTAGTGATAACAACAACGGGATGGCTACTATAACAGCCAATTATTAGTAATCCAATATTCAATCCTTCCAATAATTCAGTTTATATTCATCAGATTACAGAGGCTGGCAAGTGCAGAAAACGCTTGAAATGAGCTGTCGACATAAACTCTTTATATGCATTCCCACTATAAAATAAGAAATTTTGAAACGGACATCACAATCTTTAGATACTCTCTGTAGTGTGCTTTACTTGAAAAATATCCTCACTTACTTAAGGTAACTGAATAAATTACCGTAGACTAAAGATAAACAATTATAAGTAATAATTTGCTTTCTGAACCAGTCCCTCAACAGTTCTGCAGTTAGGTTAAACTTAAATTTCAAGGAGATAACCATGAAAAACTCCACTTGACGGAGAAATACCCAACAAAAGGTATAATGAAAAACTGTTATTAATACTGTTAACTCTATACTTTATGAAATATGCAGAGCATTGGCAGAGTTCGCTAATATTAATCCAGGTCATAGACCCAAACTACCTAAACTGAGGACAAACACTAAAACGATATTATTACAGTTCTAAATCTACTTTGTGACGCGTTTTTAGTAGGCGGGGAGCGGGGAGCAAGGTCGTGCTCTACGGCTCTTCTTCGTTCACGACAGCGGAACATCGGTCAGTGGATATTTCTCGTGCAGAAACAAACGGTTATAAAACATCCTGTATCCTGTATTCCATTTTTTTATACAAAGACATAGCCTAAAACTAACTTACAATCTAAGATGTACAATAATATAAACAAACAACCGGTCTGGAGGGCAAGAGTATGTTTTGAGAGCTGTTCACGGTAGCTCATTCTGTTGGGTTGCGCTGAAGACGGTAACCCGGCGGTATCATTCGTGACGCTATTCACGTATCTCGTACTATTCGGTCGCGACGCTACTCACGACGGCTTGTACGCAAATTATCGCGCCTCGTATCTAAAATCCGCGTTCCCGGTTCACGGCGCTTCGTATTAAAACTCGACCGACGGCGGTATACGCGGTATGTAACAACAACACGGCGTCGATCGGCGATAGGCGGCGTCTCTACACGGCGACGGTCTTTATACGCGGCGGCGGCGATAGGCGTTGGGGCGGCAGTTGTTCAGCGCCCTTGTCAACGGACCTCGGCGGGCACCTGGCGGTAAACACATTCCTGGTCATTAGAGGGGCAGGACGTAAGGAAGGAAGTGTGTGGTAAAAACCATATACACACAAGCCTAGCCTCACCTACATCACCAGACCAGGAAGGCGCGGCCCAGCAGGCGACCCAGTCCAGTCCGTTTGGACTGTTGACCCGGGTGGAGAACGTTTGGTTCTTCGCGAAATAATAGTCTCCTCGGACTTAAATAGACGGCTCGAGCTCCCACTACGCTGACATGTGACGGTGTGCGGTGATCGCGCATACGATACTGCTGTATGCGGTGCGCGATTACTGTGGTCGGACGCTCTGAAAATCTCGGAAAATGATATTTCCCGGCATAGTGCGGTAAATCTAATTATATACCGGTAATCTTGAAACCTTTAACATTGTTTTCCCGCAAGAATCAGATTTTTCGGATGTAAATTAAATAAATTAAATCCCGGCGAACATACACTTGCCCAAAATTTTAGTAACTTCGTTAGAACTTCTTGTTAACTTTATAGAAGAACATGACACATTAGAAAATCTCTACATTTTAATTTACTGTGGAACAGTACCAATACTTCGCAATCATAAGAAAATAGTGCTTACCCTAAATAAAAACTTCAAATACCAACTCGATCAGAAATCCGTCTGGTAGTGGATACTAGAAAAACATATTAATAAATTATACAGGATTAGAAATGGGGAAACTATCACGAGCTAAAAAATTCGCGAACCAATCATGACGACGTAAAACAAGATTAAATAATGTGTCAGCATTCTTATGAATACGTAGCCATATCAAGGCAAAAACTAAAAGCTAAATCGAAGCGCCTTGAAATATATTTTACCTGTTCTAAAAGAATAGGCTTTTTAATATAATCAAAAGGCAATTCCACAGAGAGATAAATAATAGCTGATACAATATCAAAAATAAGCTATCAGAAACAGAACAACTAACTGAGTATTTGTCAAGCATTTGGGTTAAACCCCAGAAGCATAATGGAGATGTGCACTGAATAAGAGCTTAGAGAGAATATGTTAATATTTGTCATATATAATTAAATCCACTAAATAGAAATCCCAAGGAGTTGATAACTTCCAAAAATTTTGGAAGAAGAGATTTCACTTACTCTACGAATTAGTAGAAAGAGAAAAGTGCAGGTTCTGTAAGTAGGAGGACGAAACCTCTATTAATATCTTTGCAGAGTGTAGCACTCTAGAAAACCCTAGGATGCGGTTCTTGGCAGCACACCAAATCGAAGGAGGAGAGCTACCCACCTTGAAGCCATCCAACATTCTGAGATTCCTGAAGGAAATAGGACTGAAGGAACTGCTCTAACCGACAAGGTAACTCTTATGATTGGGCAGCAGTAGGGGGGCACAATAGATCTACTGCAGTGTACAGACCCCCAACTCTACGTACATGCATACATACTTCACGAACGTCTCACTCAAGAGTTTATGAATGTTCTTAATTATCCTGAAGATATTCCAGAGTTTCCTATGTTTGTTCCGACCAATATAATGGTGAAGAGTATTCAAATAGTTGATTTGATGTTTGTCAACTTTATATAAAATATTAAAAGTCTGTATTATTAACAGAATTTACAAATATGTTGATAGCAATAACATACTGACAGAAGACTAAAATGAATGAAAGGAATAATTAATTGGCGACCCTTTTATACTTAGACAAGCCAAAAAAGAACAACACAATATCCATGCAACATCATAAATTGCGGAAAGGCACTTTACACTAGGCTAGTCAATATACGTCGGGCCTGACACATAGACGGCAATGCTAGCCAAAATTTTTCATTATTGTTAACTTCATACATCTGTCATAAGAACATGTGTGAAGTTTCATGTTGATCTGTCTACTAGTTTATTTCTTACAGAGTTTAAAGTGAACGTGCTTTTTTTTAAAGGAAAAATTGGAAAATAGTGTAGAGATTAAATACTTGTATAAGAAGGTTTATCCAGGAAGAAAACTTATGAAGACATAGTGAATATATTGGAGGAGGATGCTCTTTCATGCACTACAATAATAAATGGGTAGCAGATTTTAAACGTGGTCGTACTAGCATTGCGATGAAGAACGTGAAGGTCGTCCAAAAAGTGCTACTTCTCAAGAAACCATAAGCATTTCAAACGTACATCACATCTTAACTAATCTTTTGAGTATAAGAAAATTAATGATAAGATGGGTGCTGCGTTTGCTAACTTTGGAACAAGAACACATTCGAATGAAACTTTCTCAAGAATATTTTAACAGTTTTATATAGTATAATATAAATCTTATTCATCGGTTTGTAGCTATGGATGAGTCGTGTGTTTATTACTATGATCTTGAACTGCGACAACACACCTCTGAGTGGACTAAGCCTGGTTGTTCCGCTCCGAATTAGACAAAGGGGTTAAAATCTAAAAAGTATATGACATCAGTTTTTAGGGATGCCATAGGAATTTTGTTAATCGAATGTCTCAAAACCAGAACAAAAATTACAGGAGAATATTATTGTAACATTTTAAATCAGCTGCACTTAAAAATGTGTGAGAAAAGACCGATTTAGCGAAGAAAATATAATCTTTCATCATGACAATGCACCTACTCATAAATATACTTCAATCGGTTCTAAGCTAACCAAATTTAAGCACAAATTGTTGGAACATCCATCGTATTCGCCAGATGTGTCTTTCTCGGACTTCCATGTATTCCGACACCTCAAAAGATTTCTGCGTGGAAAGCGTTTTTCATCAAATGAAGAAGTAACTGCAGTTTTAAAAATTATTTTGAAGGCCTTCTGGAAAACCACTTCAGGGATGGGATACTTAAAATGGAGAATCACTGAAAAAAGTGTATTAAACTTAAGGTATATTATATAGAAGAATAAAACATATTTTAAAATCAAGCTCATAGCCCTTCTTATATGATGATATTAAACATCTTGCCGGAAGCAAACAACATCTGGACGATCTAATATTAATAATATAAGATTTTCATATAAATTTTGGAATGAATAAATGTAAATCTTTACGTATGGCAAGTTCAGTTGCTCTATGGAAGAAAGATATAAATATCTAGGATTTCAGCGAGCGCGGTAACAAGCAAGAAATGACCAAAATTCTAAATAATATTGCAGGCGACTTCGTATTCTCTCGAAGTCAGAACTTAAGGTTGAGGATTTTGTAACAGTAATCAGTATCTGCGCTATGCTTGTATAGGCAAATACTTTTGGTATATTGAACTAGATGAACACCCAACTGGAAAGCCTGCAACTAGCGACCAGTACTATAATGACTTAATATGATGTCTACCATTTCAAGACTACGCTTCTAGAATTGAAGAAGGAAAAGAATTGATAGATATCACGAATCTTGCCAGTGGTCTAAGTGGAGAAAATTTTTTCACCGACAATTTTAATTTTCACCCGATGATCAAGATGTTCGATAAAAGTTATGTGCCCTTAAATCCCTCTAACGATAAAGTACAAAAATCGTCATTTGACAACCACTGAAAATTAAGATTAATGGACAATAAAAGCATAGCATGGTCAGTTCTTTAATAACCTACATCAGACTCACAGAAATACGAAAGCATCGAATAGATGGTTGGGTTACTATCCATAACTAAGTTATTAATACTAATTACTAACAATTAATAATTTCCACAAAGAATTTATAGTGAAAAACCTTAATATTCGATTAAACAAATGTAAAAAATGTCATCAGAAGTAAGAAACGATTCCGTACGTACTTGGATAACACTGACTACCTGCAAAGATTCAATCAAGTGTGCAATATTCTACATCAGAATATGATCGGCCTATTATCATTGACAAAAGGGAAACTCAAGAATGTATTCCTGATAGATGTTGCTGTGCATGACACTATAGTTAAAACCTACCGCTTGATAACTTGATTCATCTAAGATGAAAGGTAATTGGCTAGAAACTACAACTACACGCCGAATTATGTAGAGAGTTTTCCTATAGATAAGTGTACCAATGAAGAATAGCAACTCGATTCTAGGTTATTTTCCGAAATAAACTAATCCCACAAGCGAAACTTAACATAATAAAAATTAACATTGAGCGTGATATCAGAGACATTCACCATAATAACGAACCGATCAATGAATCTGAACCGCAGTCAGAACCTGAGATTCTCACATACTAGAACATTTACGTATGCAAATCTACTACGATCTAACTCTGAGGCCAAGAACATAATACGCATGCATAGAACTAAAGATCTCGAAATGGAAGAAAAATTTAATAAAAAGATCGAAAATCCTTATAACGACATAGGGCAGTTGACAGAGTATATGTAAAATGTTAATACAAGGAAAGTGCAGAGACTAGTAAAAGGAATATTAAGTCAGGTCCAATATCACTTGCAGCGTGATCCAACAAACAATACTGTCGAACAATATTTTAAAAAGCTAAGACAAAAACTTTCCGTGGCTAAAGTTAGAGAAATACAAAGCCAGCAACAACTAAAAATGGAATAATTTCCTTTTCGAGCTATCAGAAAAGACTTTCTAACTAGAGTTCAGCTCTTTACCTAATATAGCAGATAATGCACACCCCAATAAAGAAGAGGTAGAAGAGTTCTAGAAAAGTTAACTAGCTCCAAGCACTCGCCGCAACCACAGCGCTATCTGTATCAATCAAGAACATCAAATT
This sequence comes from Diaprepes abbreviatus, assembly GCA_034092305.1. Lineage (NCBI taxonomy): Eukaryota > Metazoa > Arthropoda > Insecta > Coleoptera > Curculionidae > Diaprepes > Diaprepes abbreviatus. The sequence goes on from JASJET010000303.1 coordinate 2,928,129, forward strand.
GGACAGGATTAAATTCAGATGCAATTGCAGGCGTTTACCACCAAAGAAGTCATTAACATTATTGCAGGATTCCGTAACTGAGAAGAACCAGGTCTTGGGTCTGCATCAATGACTGTCTATTATGATTTATAATGTTTTGCTACATCCACAGGAAATATTATTATTTTTTACAGAAAAAGTCACATGTCGGCCAATCATATGCATTTCCACGCTTTACAAGTTATCACATCCTATTAGTACACTACGAACCAAACCTCATTGTTGCAAAAGGGGATATATAAGGAACAACTTATTATCGATTGTGTTAGCCGAAGAAACCTTTTCATTATCTACGACGACTACTCAATGATCTTCGACTCAATATCATACAACGGGTTAGCAAATATATTAAGAATATATATACACCCATATGTGCTCTGCCCTCAGGTATTCTTTTGAAATTGTGAAATAGGGACATAGGAAGTCTGCAGAGAAGAGTCAAGACATTTTTGACAAAAGCGAACAAACATCATTCTTGTAACTAAAATAAAGTATAAACCTAGAGAAAAGACACTTAAAACTTTAAACAACACAAACTGAAATTATTAGACTATAAAATTTGCAATAAAATATTTCATATAAAAAATTATCCTGGTATATATTTATAATATCTGGATTTATAATCAAATTGCAGTCCTCGCATTTAATTAATATACTAACGAAACAACTAAATACAAGTATAACATGCCATATTGCTAGTCAGTCAACCCTATAATTGCGAACACAAAATTTACGAAGCAATAATCATAATCTTTTCGACAAGCCACTTAATTAGATTTCTCTGTAAATTTGTCCCTACAGTAATCCTTTGGTAAGCTAAAGCCTTGGAAAAGCCAAACAAACCTTTCTTAAGCATCTCCAAACCCTTATTAGCCAAACTAAACATTAATAAACTCTGCAACCGCTTCTTACATCTCAAAGGTGCCCATTTATAACTGTTATAGGGAATAATCAATACATTTAGATATATTTCTACAAAAGCTATTATTAATTGGATCGGTTATCCGGAAATCTTAACAGCATTTTTTTTAAAAGAAAATACTGGCATTCCAAATTTATTTGATTTAAAAAATGGTAGAAAAAACTTGATTCAAAAACACACAATTTTCATAAATTACAAATGCATTCCCAAAAATTTTTATTATTAGAAAAACTACTTTTTATTTTTTATATCTAGAATTTGATACAAACATCAATTACTTAAAAAACAAGTATTACAATTGCGTTTAATCGTATTTGCTACCAGCCAAGGCTAAATAGATAATCGTCGTTTTTTTTTTCGATTTGACACATTTTGGGACACCAAGGAGGGGGCTCTGCTTTTGCAGAGACACCAAAAATAATTTCTCCCTATACTTATTCTTTAGTTCGAGCTTAAGTTTCAGCAACATGATGATTCAAAATTAAATTATTATTAAATTTTAAGAAATATTTTTTGTCTAAAATTTACGGCTGTAGTCTAAACAAGAATAATAAAAGTATTTTTTTTAAAGAATAACGGCGAACTCTACTTTATAAGTTAGGACTAAGTTTAAACTTATGTATACACAATGAATCAGCGTTACTCGGAGTCAAAATTTGGTCATCAATTTGAGGTTCAAATTTAATTTTCCTAAAATATCATCGTTTTAACCTTATCTCAAAATAAGCTTTAAATTCCAAGATATGCAAATCTATAAACATTCATATACAGGGTGTTCGGAAAATATGTATACACGTTTGATGACAGACGTTAAAGTTATAAGAAAATAATGATTTTTTTCCAAATTTCTTGAAAAGGTTATAACTGAATTTAATGATTTTTTTGTGTGTAATCTAACACTATAATGTGGCGTTTTCTAGTGGTATACTGACCGACTATAAAGTAATGTGTATTATAAAATTGCCGTCACTTGTAAACATCATTATTTTGTATGTTGGCAACGTTATGACTACCTGGATATTTATATTGGATAACCGCATGTGTTTGGAAGATTTTCCCCTTGAAAAATTTTGTTGAAGTGAGCCGTTCTACCAGAAACGATATTTCCAATTACATGCATATACCAATTTGCTATAATAATAAAACAATTTTTAAAATAAATTTTGAAAAGTTTAAAAAACTAACTAAAAAGAAAACAATTTTTAAGCAAATGAATCAAATAGCCTCTACTTTGTTGAATACCCTTTTTAAAAAATGGAATTAAACGTTATCTAATATTTCAGGATTATTAAAAAGGATACCAGTTTTCAAAATGCGCAACAATAATTCTTTGTTGGGTGTTCACCGGAGTCTAGTATACCTCTGTTTTAAGAGCGCCCCACAAGAAGAAATCACACATACTTAACTCTGGAGAACATGGTGACCATTTTACCTCATTGTCTGTTCCAGTCCATCGGTTCAAATATTGATCATGTAAATATCGTCGAACAGCAAAGAGAAAATGGGATGTATTACCATCATGCATATACCATAGTTCTCGCTGAAGTAAATTAGGTAAATTTTCCAGAAGAACTGATGATGTGTTTTGCAAAAAATTGAGATAAATATTTCCATTTATCCTGTATGGAATTACAACAGGACCAATAAAGTAGCGATCAATAATTCCTGCTAAAATATTGATATTAAAGTTATGCTGAAGGTGTGCAACTTTAATGACATATGGATTTTCGTTCGCACAAACATGTTCGTTGTGCGGGTTGGTAACTCCAGATCTTGTAAATCACACCTCGTTATTAAACATTTTTCTAAGAAAATATGGATCACTAATTCTTTTGTTTCTAATAAACTCACAAAATGTAAGCGCATGGGAGATCAATCGGTAGAAATTCCTGAAACTTTTAAACGTGAACAGTTGTTATATCCATATAACAACTGTTCTTTTAAAATATCATTTACAATATATTTAGGGATATTCAACTTACGCTTTAAGTGGTGAATACTATACTTGGTTCTTCTGCAACTCTTGCCAAAATTTCCTCTTCTTTTTCGACTGTAAAGTAACTTATCATTTTAATTAATTGATGTCAAATAAGTTAAAATAATAAGTAGACTTCTTCAATTTTGAAGGCTTCCAGAGTAATGCTATTTGACATTGCTTCAAAATTTATTTATAAATAGGAATATTTATTAATAAGACGATTTTATAAAAAGAAATTTTTAATTTCAATGATTTTTTTATATAGGTATATTGATTGCTTCAGAATTATCCATTTACTTGAATAAAAGTGAATCATCTAACATGGTAAGCTAAAAGATTTCGCCACATTGGTGTTGGAATGTTTTCGGAGGCACATATTAAGAATTTAACATTAATTTCGAATTTAGTTTTGTTTCGTTTAATTTCTTTTTAAATTGGCATACGGATGTTTTCGGGATGAGTGAGTGGTGTGAAAGTGCGTTAGCAACTTAGGCCGTATGATACCTAAAGTGTTCTCAGAATCAAAAAAAAAATGTACGCAAGTTAGTTAGGCTTAAAGGGGACACTATGCAACTCGGCAAATACCCAGCTATTAAGATAAATTATTGTAAAAATTGAAAAATAATATTAGAAATAAAAATAACCCTTTAAAATTATCTTATTTTTTCCGAAATTGAAATTAAAGAAACAACTACTAACACTATTTATAAACTGGGTGCATTAAACAAACAAGTGAAAATGAACGGGTTTTGCATAAAACAGTCTTTGCGAATAACACGAGATAACAAAACATACGATCACGCAAACCAATTCATTATTGATCGTGTATTATAAGTCAGAAAAAGCTTCCTTGTTAATGGATATTTAGTGGTCTTGAGCCGCCTAAAAATATTTATAGTTTTGCTATATCCATCCGTGAGTCCACCAGTTCGATTGTCTGTTCGTCCATCTGTTTATCCGTCTATACCCTTGGCTGGGTCTACAAAAATTTAGCGAAATATATATTATTAATGAGCATCATTCTGAAAATATGAGCATATAAAGCCGCTTTTAAATCGTTTCTCCCCCTATGTTAAAAGAAATTATGTGTAAATTGGTACGGTTACGTTACGTTGATTATTTCTTGAGAAAAAAATTTAAAATGTATTCTCCAATATTTCAATATGCTTTCCCATCAAAAGTTAATCCTTTACGACCACATTTTGAGGCACAAACTTTAAATCAACTCAAAGGTAGATGTGTAACGAAATTGCAAGGAAAACCTAATCACTTCGAAAACTGCTAAGGAACGCTAATATAATGACCAATTCTACTATGTTTTAATTCGGTTCCGACTTCAGAAGTTTCAATTATGGATAAAAATTTATATAATTATTTTTCGCATTTCAGCACATTTTTGTAAATGAAAAAAAAAATAGAATAAAAAAATAAATTCTGTAATAATTTAACTAATATTTTTGTAGCCAAAAATGCAATCTATTTTAAATTATTAACATCTATAAATACTTAAAAAATAGCTCCCTCACCAAATATTATTATATTTTTATTTATTTTTACCCTTATTAAATTGCCCAGGCGTTACTATTATCTCTTGTGACTTTGAAAATTTTCAGCCACCGAAGGCGTGAGATTAGTTGCTATATGATGAATTAACTTAGCAAGTTAGTGTTGAGTTGAAGTTTAGTTATTGTGGAGCTCAACACGCCACTCGGGCTATGTTTCTCTCGTTCCTTCCACTCGACCGTAGCAGTAAATAGTGAATTGTTCTCGACGAGTTGATAGCGTTGTGACAGAATTTGATTATAGACTCTTGCCGATGACATATTGAGGTAGCGTTAATTATCTTATCTATAATCATTTTTGTCCCATATTAATTAGTAACTATTTTAATAACCTACAATTAAAATTTCACAGTAATAAAGACACTCTGGAAGTCTGGTCGTTCAACTTCTCTCTTGCTGTTTTAGTACCAAACACTACGGTTATTAAAGCTTACCACAACCATGACTCAGATCTTCAGGACTCAGGAAAGGCTGCTAATTAGTTGGTCAGTAGACGTCTCCTGTTTAGTAGGTCTCGCAACAGCGCGCCCGTGAGTTAATTCGCGTGAAGGTTTTAATTAAATTGAGTAAAACAAGTTTCTCAAAACAACTTAGTCTATTAAACAAAAATAAATAGAATAAAAACGAACTATTTACAATGAGAAACTTAAAACTAATAACAATTACGAAAACTAACATAATTGCTCTTCTCGGTCGTTATTTTAACCAAAAATCTAAAACCCAATTTTGAAGAAACACGTATAAATAGCTTAATAAAATATTAAACAAAAAAAAAAGGAATAAAACGCGAAAACAGCTATTTATATTACTTAAATCGAACCGTATGAAAATCGCGAAATGCCCTACTAAAATAACACACGATAATCCCTTAATTTCCCAAATTAAACAAAGACAACCTTCCCTCCCGACGATTATACCCGTGACGTCATTATTCTACGGCACTGGTATGGTACCGTACTACCCGACATTCAAATTGGGACTGAAGTTTACTATTCCTTAAAACAGTGCATTTCTACATCTTACACCCCCCCCGACACCCTTCTGTTCGAAGATTTGGGAGTTTTCTTACTGAGAGCGTTAGCTGTACCATACCGGATGTTTGATTCACGAATTGACCTGTGAGCATCTTAAGCTTAATTTTTATATAACACAATTGATAAAACTATTCTACTTCTTTCTATAACTAAAAGAATATATGTTAAAGACTGTAAAAAAAACTATTCACTTTTCTTGGCTGTTTTGGCAATAAACCTCTTAACTCATTATTTCTTGTGAATAGAAAAAACAATTATTAATCATAATTCTTTTTACAAATGGCCAAACGATATATTTCCATTATAGTGAGTTTATTTGATCATTCTTTTGTTTCCCAATAATGGGAAAATCGTTCAATACTCTAAAACACCTTAACGGTATTCCACAGACCACATGTTAAAATACCCTTATCACATCTGGTCCTATATACTTAACCAGGGCAGGATTACTTAGACGGCTTTATAGGCAATTCTAAGAGAGGGTCTTTTACGTCTTCATAAATTAACTGGCTTTATGTATTTTTTTTAAGAAAACATTTAAACGACTAAGATCATAAAAGTTAAGTTCGATAACTGATTTATTTATCCTTTAGACCTTCGTGGATAGTGATAAAAAAATATAACTACCCTATTCCCACGGCATATCTATTCACAGAGTGATTATTTAATTATTTATTTTAACAAAATATAGTTGACATTGAACAATGAAAATAATTAACATTTGTTCCATTACATTTTACCCTCCCCCTTAGATTGAACATTTTCCCACAAAAGGAAAGTAAAAGAATACAAATCTCAACTACACTGCAATATATCAATTTGTAGATTGATACAATAAACCTTAACCTAATCTTCTTCATTCTTCTTTCTTCATTAAGAAGTTCCTTTAAAACACATCTGCTAAGTGCAGTCTTTTACGATCGAGTTTCACTTTTCCACGAACACGCACTTTTTCACTAGTCTGAACAAGTACCGCTTTTTTACGATTCACTGTTACGTCCTTTTGAGTCTTTAACCAGTCCCTGCATTGTCCCCTTGGTGTTCTGGACTCCTCTTGATGACCCGAACGTTGCAGAGAATGCAGCTACCTGATTATCATGTTGTTCAAAAAGGCCAGGCTGCTCGCACGCTTGTTAGATGTTCTCTGTACCCATAATTTTGCAATGAAATCCACTATTATTGAATCGTTACAAGCTTCCTCTGTCGTGACCTATGTGAAGTGCATGAACTCGATCTCTCGACCTTGGAAAATAGTTTCCTTGTATGAGGATCAGTGTGGTTGATCCCCATAAATTTCCTTGCTGTCAATTGGTACTGCTTCCTTGGTAATGAATTCAATGTTGACTCCACTTCTCCATGTCCATTCCAAGCAAACACATCGTTGGAGTTAACCAGTGAAATCGAATGTTTCGTCGTGGAAGGTTCGTCATCTGCTTCTGCCTCTTCCAATGTCCTTTGCGTCATAGGTTGTTGTAATTCCAGCTCAACTGGGTCGGTTTGCTGTGTCGCTTTCACTGAAGTTCCTGGACTCTCACATGGCTTCATAGGAGGGAAAACGTGTTCGTCAAACATCACCTACGCAGTTGGATGACCCAATTTCAGCGATACTATTAGCTATCCACAGTAGAAAGTACTGCTTGCTCTAAAACTCCAAGACATTACTAATATTCTTGACAAATATAATCACCTAAAACTCCAGGAGAAAAACAAAAAATAACAATACCATCACCCTTAAAACAAACAAACAAAACAAAAAGAAATACTCCTGACGTATTACACAGTGTGACGTATCTTCTTTTAGCTATCTGGCTCTACTGTGTCACTCATCTCTGTACTTTGGAAACATTTCTTGCTGCGACAAACTGCTATTTATAATAACATTTATAATAATATTTGCTATAATATTTGCTAACTGATCACTCGATCCCTAAAATAATCAAACCCATTTATACACGTATTAACTTTCTTTAAGACCCCCGTACGCGAACTTCTTTTACATCCGTACCATGTATCTCTCTAACATCTGTCACTACACCACTTAATTCGACAATTCGCTATGGCTTATGCTTTTCTCGGCTGCTTTTGTATCCTCCTATGTTCCTAGATTGCGTGATACTTAGTGTCCTAACTTGAACTCTTACAGTGTAGTTTTGTTGACTGTAATTTATTGACCCAAAAGTAACCCTTAAACTGTATAATTACCTAAATGAAATCCACTCATTTGCGTTTCGAAGGATAATACTTTTACTATGCATATATATAGTGTGAGTTGTCTACTGGAGTCTTTGATAAGAACTCTTTACAATCGTAGACCTGATGTTAAAAAAAACGGTAATTGTCAAATTGGTCTCTATCACAGCCAACTAAAACTGTCCATTTGAATCTAAGTATTTTAAAAGCATTTCCCGGATAAAGCTGTTCTTAGGATGTGCAAATTATCCTTCACAGTCTTTAATCCATCTAACTTTGACATTTTCCTCGGCCAAATTCGCTTGTATTATTACAAATTGCGAAAAAAAAATAATAATTCCATTAAGTCCTTTTTAACTCCATGCCACTAATTATAGCAATGACCGAAGATCATATTTCTATAACGGTGGCTGGTCTGGAGTAGTGTTTAAAATTTCTACCTGTTTCGAACAGGGACGGACTCCTTCTTTTAATATAAAGATAATTCCAATCATGGACTTTCATTTACATAAAAGTAGATCTTTCCGAATTGAGCTATAGATGAATATGTTGTTTTTTTAAAACTTTGTGTGATTTTGCAATGGCTGCTTAATGTGTCTTTATATAAATACTTTTATGCCATCCAAATAAACATCACAATGTAAGTCTAATAGATAGTGAATTACACACATCATTAATCACTGCTAGGTAAATGGAGAACTAGCTAGCCTAAAAGACATATGGTTACATTTCTAGTGACCCCAGGGACTGAATATACTATTTATTCTTTATTCCTTGGATCAAGTTTAACCCGCCAATAGCCTTTAGTCGTGTCCGGTGTAGAAAATACTTAAGCTTCTCCTATCGTCTTATTCTGTCAAGTATACTAAGATTGGAGAACAAAAGTAAAGTATAATTTTACTAAGTTGGTAAAATCGATACAACATCTAAATTCCTTGGTCCGGTCCTGTCGTCTTCCTTATTAGGACCACTGCTACCCTTCAAAGAGATACAGAGGGTTTATTCCATTTCGTCTATTTAATTCTTAATTTTTTTTTCCGCGAAACTCACACGAATTTCGATAAGGCGCTCCTTCGTCCATAGTTTCTAATGGCTTATCTTCCATCTCGAAGATGTGGCCATAACTCTCTGAAACTATAACATCATACTACTTTCGCTTATCTTCCTCTTTGAAGATATCCCGTAACTCTCTAAAAACGTAACATTTTACACCTCTCGGCATCTTCTTCGTGAAGATGTCCCGTAATTCTACAAAAAAAACGTAACATTTTACACCTCTCGGCATCTTCTTCGTGAAGATGTCCCGTAATTCTCCAAGAACTGTAACATTCCACTATTGCGGCATCTTGCAAACGGTAACATACATTCTCATAATGTACTCTATGCTGGCAAGACATAGACTCACTCAAAAACAAAAACAGCCTTAGTGAGAGACCGCTGTAAACTCCACCCTACCTAGACTAACTACATCTACCAAATTTTAAATGCAAGTGGAATTATTAATGGACTGGGTATTGGAAAACTATAAGAATGAGGAGAACACTATACTTTGAATTGTTTGATTGTGAATAAATGATATTAAATTATTGATAGTCGTGCAAATGTCGACAATTATATGATTGAATGGCTTATAATTATAGTGTCCACGCGTCCGCGAACGCCATAATCACAGCCCTGAAATGAGTGAAATTTCCAAGTATTCAAACAGTCCTGCAAGAGTCGGTTGCCTCGAGTTACTACCGCTCTTTCTACTCTGATGGCCAGTCAGAAGTATTAGACTGCTGAATTATTTTACTATTGTTAAACCAAGGGTTGTCCTCAAACTTTTCCAAACTATTGAATATCAGGTTAATCTCTAGATAACTTCAGAGTTTTTTCTAAACTCTGAACGTTTCCCTAGAAATATGTCACGGATGGTAGACCTGGGAACTAGACTTGTATGCCCCACTCATACGTGGTACCACTTTTAACTAGTATTAAAAAAAACTCCACGATCAGGCCTTGTCTCCCTTAGACCATCTCGCTAGCACCAGCATTTCTGCCCGTCGTGCTAAAACTGCAACAAGTTGCAAACTCAGAGGCGTCTAGTTCACCAGCATTACTGCCTTGAACGACAGTATGGTAGGGTCGTACTAGATAGCCATTCAGCAAGATCAAGCTATATCTCCGCAACTCCGATTTCTTTAGACTGAAAATAATTACAGGCTTGCATTTTTCCAAAAACTCTATTCTAAATTTGGAAAATTTAAGTTGTTACTATAGGCAATGAATAAGTGTTCTATATTCTTTCCAGACGGAAACTTTCCTGATGTAAATCAAACTTCAGTTTTGCCATGTCTTTCAATTTCTTAATGAAAAATTTTAGGGTTTCGGCTTCCGTCCAACTTTGTTGACCAGAAGTCGAAATCACGGCTTCTATAAAAGCCTCATAATCCTTTCCTTTATTTCGATTAGTAACTGTTTTATAATCTTCAGATCGTCTAAGTAGAAAGATCTAGGCTTTCGTAACCTAGTCTCCGACTCAGAGTCACCGACCACTGGTTGTTCTTTCCTAGATTGTTTCATTGTTACTAACTCTTTCTCAACTTTTGCCTGTAATTCCACAATCTGTCTTCGCAGTGCTTCTACACTTCTATACTCTGACTGACCCTCATGGCCGCCAGTTACAGCCTTATTGCATTTGTCGTATTCCGACATATTCAATAAGTTGCCTTTTCTATGTTGTTATATATTCACGAACTGTTTCCCCGGATATAGCTTCGTCTAACCGCTGTTACGTTCTTTACTCCGCTATATACCTAGATATAGCCATATTTAAACTCCGTTACGTACTTACACCGCCATATCACCACCAGATATTTTCGATATCTAGATATAGCACACAAAATACTCCCGTCTTCTTCACTCTAAACTCAAAAGAAGACAAATCGACACAGAGCCGCCTTCAAAATTCCCTTAATACACGTTATTTCACCCCTTATTTATTTATTTTACTATCTCTCTACACAAAAAAAAATAAATTACCGCGATATTAACCGCCGCTCTAACCCAAATCTCGTATTATAAACAACCTCCGAAAAAAAATAATTAACGCGTTATAAATCGACAAATACTCTAACCGGGTTTTAATGTTATACACGCCCCAGACAATTAAAAAAATGTTTAGCTCGATCACAGCTAGCAAAATATTATCTATACCCTTATCCCTTTTAAAACCATCTTTTTGTTCTGCAGGTCAAATTCTCAAAACTCTAGTTTCACAAATCTCGGTCACAGTATCCGATTACCGTGAGCCTAACTTCGGACTTCTAACAGCGATTCTAAAATTTCACACAGCACTAATTTCTCTTAAAACAAAAAACTAAAAAATCCCTCATGATAAAAACGATGTTAGCTCTGTAAGTGAAATGATAGACAGAATTATGTATGTAAACTCAAAATTCGAAATACTCTTAACAAATAGAATTTATTACACAAATAATAATCACTCCGGATTCTCTAATTAACTCTATCCTTTATAAATTTACCGCAACACTCAAAATAAATGCTGTAAAATATAACAGTAACTTATTACGGCAATAAAAATCCAAAAATAAAGTGTCCCTTCTGTCTAGCTTACACTACAGGTAAAAAGTAAAAGTTTTTGTGTAGAAAATATATAGGATATTGTTACGAATCTACTAAATTTTATCAAATACAAATGCAAATAAATGTTCGCATGCAACCTACCTTTGTTGCCCAAAAACAACAAAAAAAAAACATAATTTGAAATAAACTGTAAAACTACCGCAAAAAAAATTCTGCTATAAACAGATAAAAATTACCTATAACAGGTACCCAATTATATGCGACTAATAAAATATAGATTTATGACGCCCTGTTAAATTCTCAAAGAACACCTGAAAGATACTCAAAACAACTGTATAGATTATACATTTTCGTACGATTTTCTCTTATTCAGCTACACCAACATTGCACCTGTAAAGAAGAAAAATAAACACTCCGACCTGTAACTCTCTTGTCGTTCCTGAAAGAAAATAAATAAAACTAATATAACTAATCGCCTGTCTCGGAATCAGGAAACAACCTGAAAATCCGCGTCAATAAATCTCATTGTCCTCCTAAAATTGTTCCTAAAAACTGCTAAAATAATAAAAAAAAATTAACAATCAAATTATAACAAAACTTTGCTAAATACAAATGCTGCCACCTTTTATGATAATAAAATGATCTTTAAAAATGTCTGAAAAGAAAAAAATTTTAACATAATACTTCACATATCAAACGCTGAAAATAAAATATTATTTATTAATCGCTATTATAAATCAATTTGCATAAATTCATAGTTAAACAGGAATAAGTTTAATCCTTTCATCATATGTTTATAAAATAAAACAAAAATTCATTAATCCAACTTCGTAACAATCCTATATATGTAAACTACTAGTCAGAACAATTTTCTTCCATCTCTTTCTAAATTTTAACCCGTTAGGATAATTAACTATTACCCTTTAAGACAAACATTACTTGAAATACAGGAGTTTATCTAAGACTCCTCGCTAAAATAGACAATATAAAAACAACGATTTCTAAATTCACTTGCACTTCACAGTACCGATTGTAAATCTTAACATTACAGTAAAACAAATTTGGAAGAAATAAATTGTTGTAACTACAATAGTAAATTAACGTGATTTCTACACTAATCACGGAGATACAATCTGAAATGTCGTTAGTCTTCAAAACTACTTAAAACTTGACACTTGTTGTAGTTATTAATTCACAGAATTAATGAAACCGGATGAAAACTACTTTTTAACCCTTTTAACTATAAAATAAATTGATATTTTATCTGTAAAGTTACTAGGTATTTTTTTGTATTCTCAATAAAAATAATTACTCCTCAAAATAATCACAAAAATAAATGTATTTTATTTCTAATAATATCTAGCTTTAGCCCGAATATTTTTTTTTACAAAATACGCAACATTTACTTCGATAAAATAATAATAATAATTTCCCAACAAGTGACAAAAGTAATTAGTATGCGTGCAACTGATGTCCTGAATCTGTTGTGGTTTTGTGTCTTTATCTAACCTGAAAACCCTAAATTTCCTAGCAACTTTCTAACCAAGATTTTAAATATTCTTACTTGAAATATTAACCTTTTTAATTAAACTGAAATAAAGAAAAGAGAATCCAAATAATGATATTTTCAAAGCTATAAATTCACTAGTCATGAACGTTTCAAAACAAACAAAAATTTTAAAAAAATAAGTAAATTTTCAAATTAAAATTACTGATTGATAAAAAAAAAATAGCTACTACGCGTTGGTTCTTTTTGTTAAAATATTAATCTTGCAACTACGCAAATTTTATCCATCAAAATTCTTAAAGCAAAAATTAATTTTTATTAACATCCCACCGCTGCCACCAAATTTTATATGACAGAATTTGATTATAGACTCTTGCCGATGACATATTGAGGTAGCGTTAATTATCTTATCTATAATCATTTTTGTCCCATATTAATTAGTAACTATTTTAATAACCTACAATTAAAATTTCACAGTAATAAAGACACTCTGGAAGTCTGGTCGTTCAACTTCTCTCTTGCTGTTTTAGTACCAAACACTACGGTTATTAAAGCTTACCACAACCATGACTCAGATCTTCAGGACTCAGGAAAGGCTGCTAATTAGTTGGTCAGTAGACGTCTCCTGTTTAGTAGGTCTCGCAACAGCGCGCCCGTGAGTTAATTCGCGTGAAGGTTTTAATTAAATTGAGTAAAACAAGTTTCTCAAAACAACTTAGTCTATTAAACAAAAATAAATAGAATAAAAACGAACTATTTACAATGAGAAACTTAAAACTAATAACAATTACGAAAACTAACATAATTGCTCTTCTCGGTCGTTATTTTAACCAAAAATCTAAAACCCAATTTTGAAGAAACACGTATAAATGCCCTACTAAAATAACACACGATAATCCCTTAATTTCCCAAATTAAACAAAGACAACCTTCCCTCCCGACGATTATACCCGTGACGTCATTATTCTACGGCACTGGTATGGTACCGTACTACCCGACATTCAAATTGGGACTGAAGTTTACTATTCCTTAAAACAGTGCATTTCTACATCTTACACCCCCCCGACACCCTTCTGTTCGAAGATTTGGGAGTTTTCTTACTGAGAGCGTTAGCTGTACCATACCGGATGTTTGATTCACGAATTGACCTGTGAGCATCTTAAGCTTAATTTTTATATAACACAATTGATAAAACTATTCTACTTCTTTCTATAACTAAAAGAATATATGTTAAAGACTGTAAAAAAAACTATTCACTTTTCTTGGCTGTTTTGGCAATAAACCTCTTAACTCATTATTTCTTGTGAATAGAAAAAACAATTATTAATCATAATTCTTTTTACAAATGGCCAAACGATATATTTCCATTATAGTGAGTTTATTTGATCATTCTTTTGTTTCCCAATAATGGGAAAATCGTTCAATACTCTAAAACACCTTAACGGTATTCCACAGACCACATGTTAAAATACCCTTATCACATCTGGTCCTATATACTTAACCAGGGCAGGATTACTTAGACGGCTTTATAGGCAATTCTAAGAGAGGGTCTTTTACGTCTTCATAAATTAACTGGCTTTATGTATTTTTTTTAAGAAAACATTTAAACGACTAAGATCATAAAAGTTAAGTTCGATAACTGATTTATTTATCCTTTAGACCTTCGTGGATAGTGATAAAAAAATATAACTACCCTATTCCCACGGCATATCTATTCACAGAGTGATTATTTAATTATTTATTTTAACAAAATATAGTTGACATTGAACAATGAAAATAATTAACATTTGTTCCATTACAGCGTAACACGCCGCGAATGCCTCTCGTTTAAGCAACTTGGTCAGTTTTTTCGTTAATTGGCAAAGGTGATAAAGTCAGAAGGTGTTATTTAGTAAAAATAATACTCAAACAAAATATAGGTTCCCAACTTCTTATCGACAGTAGCAGGGTCAATCGTGAATTAGTTTAATTTGTTAATAAAATTGTTCGTAAATTAAACGAGCTGTTAATTCGATTACCTCAACATTCTGAATCAGCATCCTGTGATTTCCATCGACTTCTTTCGAAGATTTATCTTAAAAACCACCCTGTAGTCCGGGCAATCTTTATTTTTTATTATTATTTACTAACAACAATATATATAACAATAAACAAATAGGATAACGCATAATATAATAATTACAATTATATTTTCTTTTTTTTAATTCTATTGCTCACAATACTTTTGATATAATTTACAATCTCATGAAAAGTAATTATGTTACAACATGGTACCATATTAAGACAACAATTCTTATATTTTCTAAGCTCTGCCGATTACTTTCCTTGCGAATTGAATTAACTAAATGAACATTAGTTGAAGACGCAATATTTGCAGCTGTTTCACATCAGAGATGGATTGATTGTGTATTACAAAATATTATTACATTAAAACCAGAAAAAATGAAACACCTTAACAATTTGATCTACGTTTGCACGAAGCGAGAAGTTTTTTATTTCTACAAAATATATACATTTAATGTCCCTAGAGAAACGATATAATTAAAAATTGGGTTGGAGTATGGGAACTTAGTATTAAAGATATAAATGGGTTAATCTACCACATGCAGTTAGAAGTAAAATTAAAAAACCCTCAAACCTTAGAACAACGAATGAATTATACTTCCGAAGAAGAACAGTTTTCCATTATAAGAATTGTAGTAAATGATTAAAATAAAAATGAATTTCAATACAATTAATAAACAAAAAATTAATACTATACCCTTGATATATTACACTTTATGCCATAGAGCAAAGACACGAAGCAACAGATATTTCGTCAGGAAGAACAGCTATTAACAAAAATTAACAAATGCCACTGCCCCAACCGAAATTTATAGTAGAAAAGTTATTCAATCAATCAGTCGAATCACCATATAATAATACTATAAACAATGAGTAACAATAACATAATACGATGAGGACAAAAAATATATTTTATCTGAAAAGTTTTGAGTGTTCTTCCCAACAATTGAACCTAAAATGTTTAAGTAATTATATGAACACCAATTTAGTAGCAATTTATATACCAGAAATAAATGCCAAATTCTTAATAGATACAGGTAATGACAAAAGTTCTATTAAACCAAATCTTGCGTGTACTATTTACCAAAATTCAATAATTTTAGAAATATTCACTGTAAAAACAGCTCATGCAATATCACTACACAACGAAGTTGTAAACATTCGAGTATTATTTTCTTTTTAATTTACAAGGAAACATAAATTTTACCATTTCATTTTGCCCCTAATTGAGAAGAATTCTTTAGTTTTTATTTTATAACGCATGTTGACTCAAATGTAAATATAAAGACTTGTCATTTAGAGGCATTTCATTTTCAAAATAAACCAAAAGAAACTTTAAATAACTTTGACACAACAGAATTAATAATACCCTAAATCGAACGACAATAGTATTGTGAAATATAAAAATTTTGGACATGCCGAAATGCAACAAGCTTTAGTACAACTTAATGACTCTTTGACAATAACCGAAATTTTAAATGAAAATTAAATTTATTTCCAGAAATTCATAAACAGGAAGCAAAAATTTAAATTAATAAAATACTTGAAAAAGGTATCAATCAAAATTCAAATTCAACAAGGAATAATCTAATATGGATAGTATCAAAAGAGAGAGATGGTGGCAAACACCGTAAAATGACGAAGGGTGGCAGATTATTGGAAGCTAAACTTAATATTTTATAATAAATTTCTTTTACTCAACATATCAGAGAGACAGATATACTCGATAAGTTAGGAAACACTCATTATTTCTTGATATAATATCTTGCAATAGGATTTCATCAAGTAGAGATGGAACCAACCGATATTCCTAAAGTATCCTTTTCAACTGACAGTTTATTATGAATTTAAAAGAATGACTTTCGGATTTAAGAATGCCCTTTCAACTTTTCGAAGACTTATGAATAATTTTCTTTGCAATCTTCAAAACGGAATCTGTCCCATAGGCTTTGATGACATAATTATATTTTCTAAGTCAATTCAAGAACATATTGATAGACTAAGAAAAGTATAAGATTAAGAAAATCCAACTTTAAAATGCAAATCAGAAATTTTACATCAACACATTGCTTACTTAGGACACAAATTTACAAGCGAAGGTATCGTACTGACCCCGATAAAATAGAAAGAGTCAAAAATTTTGCTATTTCAAAACCGCAAAAAGAGATAAAATTATTTTTAGGACTAGCCTATTATCATCACCTATTTTCAATAATTTCGAAAATCTATTAATAAATTCTTCAGCAGCAAGATTATCGAAAAATCTTTATCCTCACAACAGATGCTTGAAATGTAGCTCTTGGTGCCGTTTTATCGCAAAGAAATCCACCAAATGATAACCCTAGTGCGCTCATAGAGCCAATAATAGATTAAATTTTGGCAGGTAAATATTTAAAACTAAATCTATATTGACAAAAATTTAAAATTTGTACAGATTATTGACCTCTCGTCTCGTTATTTAATCTGAAAAATCCGAAGTTAAAGTTTGTAAGATGGAGACTCAAACTTGAGGATTACGACTACGAAATAATTCGAAAGAAAAAAAAACACTCGGTATATTTTTTCAACCTTGAACGGAAGAGTTATATTTTCAGCAGAAGTAACTATGTTGCAATATTGCACAATATTAAGATTGCAATTCATACCTTTACGAAGTGTATATTCTCATGCAGTGTCAGCAATCTTGAAATTATAAAGGTAACCAAAATGTATAAGGTAGATCGATTTACATTTACTCTTGTACGTTATATACATATTGTAAAAAAAAAATTAAAATAAATAAACAACTCCAGAGTTGTTAATTAATATTGCCTAAAATAATTATTAAAAACATTTTAGCAACTTCTTTTGTATTATTATCAGAGTATAACTAAAACAACGAATAGGCCATCTCCACAAAAATTCATTAATAAATTACCTGTTACTATAACTGGCGCTATAATGGAAGTGTTTCAATGAGAACTATTATAAAAACACCCCAGGCGAGCTTGTTTTGTTGGATAATATTTATAAAATACAATACAATATTTACACTTCTATTTATTTTAAAAACAATATATATTTAGTAGGTTAAAAATTATTATTTAGATATTGTACTAGGACTCGCCACAATTAAACATTTTTTCAAAACATGTGAATGTTTGGGTTTTAATATATTCTATCTTAAAATGTGCCTTTTTCAATACTTTATTTGTCATTTTCCCTTCTTTACTCTTAAATGTGTCCATTATTTTGCAAAAACGAACCCTTCTTTTACCTTAACGACAACAAAAAAAAAACACAATTTTTTCTACATCGAAAGTAATAAATGTTATATAAACGCCATTTGGAAATTCTACGATTTTATTGTTTATTGGCAGGATTGTTGCTAATGTCAGTAGATTTAAATTAAAATTCATTCTATTTATTAACTTTACTAACTGGAAATGCAATATAAAATCCATTGAAAACAAATTTAAATGAAATGGCTAAATCAGGTTACAAAACAAAAAGACAAAATTTCCTGTGTGATTTGGCAGCTGTTTAACATCCCGAATTTTTTACCTTATGACTTAATCAACGTTTCTTGCAAATTTTTTAGATATTCCACAGTCAAAGAATGAATATTTTTTTGATTTTAGTAAAAATAGGTAACCATAAAAGTAATAAAGGGAAAATGGCAACTAAAACATAAAAAACCTTAAAGCGAAATTTGGTTCATTTCTTATGAAATATCTAGAAAACAAGTGTTTCCTCTAAACTGCGTAATCAGCGATCCAAAATATTCTGAATAAATTATCAAATTAGGCGTGGTATAATATAAAAAATATTAATCGTAGTTTTCTGTAAAATAATGTTATAACAAATGTTAAAAGGGCCTGCTTTTTTCATAGTTTAAAATTCAAAGCAATCAAAAGTATAAAGTTCACGAAATTCTTACTATACAAAACCCGGCTTTCATTACAACACTGAACTCCTTTCGAAAGACGTTTTTAAGGTCATACTATGTTTATTCTATAACAAAGTAAAGGGTTTTCAATAAGTGCGGGTAGATGTTGAAATGGAATACAACAAGCTGTGTGTGAGGTAATAACGACATTTTTTTTTAATTTGATAGGCCTATGTATGCCATTATGTATTGAATATAACTAAGTTCAAATGTCTGCCGCTGCTTCACACGGTGGCACGAATCCGAGTGATCCAATTTCCAATGACTCTGCCGCATAGATCCGGTCGAATTTGAGCAATGACATTGGTTATGGTGACTTTAAGGGCATCGGTCGATTGCGGCTTATTGGCATAGACTTGCGACTTCAGAAAACTCTACAAGAAAAAGTCTAGCGGAGTCAAATCGCACGATCTTTGTGGTCAATTTACGTCACCTCTGTTAGAGATAACCATACTTTAAAATCGTTAAGAGGTTGCATACAACGCTTAACTTTGAGGTCGGACAATATGCATCTTCTCCTAAATTTGTCGGACCAAATACCATTGGATTTTAAATATTTTTATTAAACGATTCCTCGAAACCTCATCTGTGCGGTACTAAATATTATGACGTTATAACTTTGCTATGTGGGGGGTATCAGACACGCCAAAATTATCAAAAATATTTGTCCGACAAAATTTTTTTCGCTTTTTGTATAAAAAAAGTTTCAATTAAAACAACAAACATTGTTACTACATTTTTTCTGGAAAACAAACGCTCCGCTAACGAGAATTTTCGCAGATAAAAAAGTTATCCGACTCGATATAAAGAACACACATACCTATTTCATGAGTTGCAAAACTGTTACATTTTTGTGCTAAGAAAGACTTTTCTAGCTAAGCTTTCTTCTTACTTCATATATATATATATATATATATATATATATATATATATATATATATATATATATATATATATATATATATATATATGAAGTAAAATGCGAAACAGTGAATGCAAACCTCGCTCCATCATATCCTTTCTGTGTTAGAGGTTGCACAGTTAGAATGAACTGTAATAAAACACAATTCATCCTATTCCACCACCATCGAGATGGTGGCCCACCTGTACCACCATACCGAGAAGAAAGTCAAAGCTTACCCTTCCCGCCACAGTGATACGGCAGAGATACATGTTTCGTCTCTCACTAGACTCATCAGGTAGGGTAAGCTTTGACTTTCTTCTCGGTGTGGTGGTACAGGTGGGCCACCATCTCGATGGTGGTGGAATAGGATGAATTGTGTTTTATTACAGTTCATTCTAACTGTGCAACCTCTAACACAGAAAGGATATGATGGAGCGAGGTTTGCATTCACTGTTTCGCATTTTACTTCACTTATATACGGAGTTGCATATAGTTGTACGTTTGCTGAATGTGATTTCAGCACTACAACAGCATAATGTGGATATAACCACTGCTAATGCATCTCACACGGACGAATCCGTGAAAGCCGTATAAACATATATAAGCCGTCCGACGAGAGGTCGGCGAAGCCGCGTTCAGTGTTGCATGCTTCCTTCCGATCTGTCCTTTGCACAGCCAGGTGCATGTCGGTACCCTGATGAGTCTAGTGAGAGACGAAACATGTATCTCTGCCGTATCACTGTGGCGGGAAGGGTAAGCTTTGACTTTCTTCTCGGTATGGTGGTACAGGTGGGCCACCATCTCGATGGTGGTGGAATAGGATGAATTGTGTTTTATTACAGTTCATTCTAACTGTGCAACCTCTAACACAGAAAGGATATAATGGAGCGAGGTTTGCATTCACTGTTTCGCATTTTACTTCACTTATATACGGAGTTGCATATAGTTGTACGTTTGCTGAATGTGATTTCAGCACTACAACAGCATAATGTGGATATAACCACTGCTAATGCATCTCACACGGACGAATCCGTGAAAACCGTATAAACATATATATATATATATATATATATATATATATATATATATATATATATATATATATATATATATATATATTATATTATAAGATTTTGTCTTTTCTTAGGTTTAGGTTCTTTATTTTATAAAAATCAAAAACAATTTGACATTTTGCCCTCTATTTAAGGCATCTTCAAAAAAAATTTTTTTTTTATTTATTGATCTGCCTAAAAATATTTTTTATACAATTAAAAACATTCATACACAAACATATTTAAATTTTTAAAAAACAAACAAACACTAAAAAACTAGTCAAATTTCTATAAAAGTATTTAATTTTATCAGTACATACCTTGACATTTTGCTTATTTATTAATAATGAAATGAAATTTTTATATCGTCCATTTAGGGACTTAGGATACATGGAATGCGAGTGTGTTTTATTTTTTATATTTTAACAATGGACCAAAAAAAAACGAAAAAAATATACATTTAATTTTATGTTTAAGAGGATATTCAATTTTTGATGTATTAACAAAATCGAATACTTAATATTTTTCTTTAAATTAGGCTGGTGTAACTGTGGTTCAAATTTCCTATATCCGTTCTGTCGTTAACAGTGTTTTTATCTTTTTTAATTTCTATCATTTCCTTTATCTGCAATTTCTGATAATAAAAGCAAAGATATGAATTATAACCTTCAATTTGTTTTTGTGAAAAATCTGGCCTAAAAAACTCATGTTAACTTCAAAGTGTTGGTTACTCAACCACTTGATGTTACCATCAATTTAGTCCGGTCAAGTTAGCATCAAAAATAGGAGTAAGGTTACATTAATTCGCACCTTGCTAAAAATTGGCATGAATGTTGGGAACCCTATTATACACAATTTGTCAATTATCCACATCAATCCGAAGTGTGGAAAAAAATTTATTCAAGGTCAAATGTTGCAAAAATCGGTTTTTTGAGTTTTCCAGCTAAACGGTAAGTTTTATAATAAAAATAGGTGAGACAAAAATTATTCATCATGCAATTATCTATAAAAATTGTTCAAACACTTTTTTTCCTAAGAATCACCATTTCGGAGATACAGCGATGCAAAATGTTGAAAAAGTTGTATTCTTCATAATATGCACACGTTTCCGCGCCACCCGTGAGGTAGTGTACATGGCGCGTTTTTTTTTACGTGGTTTCCCCGGTAGGCCTATTCCACGATCTATTGTGCTTCTGTTGAGTTAAAAAGCTATTGTATTAAATTGAAAATGGTACTATTGTAAATAACAAGAGCGGTGTAAGTAATGCGTAAATTGAGAAAATTATTCGTCTGATTGATACTCTTCTAATGGAACATAATCCATACTGTCTTGCTCTTCTTCTCCTTCTTCTTCTTCTTCTTCTTCTTCTTCTTCTTCTTCTTCTTTTTCTTCTTCTTCTTCTTCCTGCTGAGTACAAATAAATTGTTCAAAGAGCAATGCATCAGATGTCTCCTCGCCTATATCGTAAGAATCCTCTTCTACTGGCGATTCAACATTGGAGCACGATTAGCCTCGACAACTGATACATGCTAATGAACAAAACAAACCAACTTTTTTACAGCCGCATTTAGCATTACACCCCGTTTTGCAATTGCAAAAAATTGAATTGAGGAGTTTTTCCGGTGCAGGAGGGAGTAAAGTCTGAATTGGTTCCAATATATTGTCAGTTAACTTCCAACCCCAGTTTTCTGGGTTTAGTTTATTACCAAGCCATACTTGAACTTGATAATATACTCGAAATAGATGTGTATGAGCAGAAGCAGAGGTTGGAGGAAGACAAGCTAATTGTACTTGTTTCTTTTTATACGTATTTTTTGCAAAAGATAAGTATCGAAACTTATCTAAGCACGTAATTTTTTTTGGAGCTCCGTAAATTGAAAGAAGAAAGCGAATTCCGTTGGTGATTACAGCTTGTGGAGTAGAGGTACTTTCTTTGAAAACATCAGCACAATCAACTAAATCTTGTCTCTCAAACAATTTCAAAACCGATCTTTTACCTCTCCTGAAAAATGCTGATGTCGTGTCGCAACCAGTTAGTGCATGTAGAAATAAGATATGATTTTGGCATTTTGAAAAAGCAGATAAACTCTTGGATGAATATATTTTTGATTGTTGTTGAGCCTTCCCAGGTTTTAAAAAATAAATAATTTTTTCAGTTGGCGTTCGAGCAGTAAGTAATACCAACAAATCAACATCTTCACCAACAAGAATAGTTGGATTTGTCTAGTTAAATTGTTCTATTGCTGTTTCAACTATCAGGACATCAGCATCATTATCAGCTTGCTTTACAGAGATATTTTCAGACGTAAATTTTTCTTTCAACATTGTAATGAACCGAGACTTGTTGTGTGTATTTGCGAGAAATTTCTGTTGGCTTGTGGTAACTGTCATAAATTCATCAAAAATGACGTCCGAAGATGAAGATGTTGTAGCTCGACGACGTTGTTCTGCAGCTTTAATATTTTTTGTACAATCAGCATAGCCATCAAATACTACAGTCACTCTATGGTCAAAATGTCTATGTACATACCGCACGTATTTATCTAAAATATGTTTAAATGTTTCTTCGTGATCCCACACTACACGGTGTAATAGATATCCTCCGTCGATTATGTACGTAGCATTTATGTCGTCAATATCTATGTTTACTGTTTCAAAACAATCGTAAATAGCTGACTTTTGTGATTTACGCATTCCAGCATCATCGAACAGTGACAACGGATACGGAGCCAATTCATATTCGAAATATTTCTCAATTTCATCTTCGAAAGCGCTAGTAATACTCATGCGTTGAAATAATAATACAGGGTCGACAGGAACTTTCTTATCGTGAACTTTTACAGTGCTACTCATAGCTAAGAGAGGTACTACTTTATCAGCGCGTTTTAATTTTATGTTATTAAACGTCATTCCTGTCATTTTGGACATGACGGCAATTCCAACTTCACGAGCTTTGTGACAGTTAATTTTATCATCACCAACGACTCCATTAGCAATAGATACAATTTTGTTAACTTCCGGAAACGGATCATGCAATGAAAACCACTGCAGAAGGTTTTGTATATCTTTCGAATCTTTCTTTACTCGTGAATCACTTGCATCTACATGCTGATCCGTTGTATCCATTCTAACATTAGCGAGATCTTCCAATCCTTCACAAACAATATTCATTGCATGCATACCATAAACCCATTTACTTATTACACTGTCTTTTGTACTTCTCCCTCGAGCAATACCTCCATCTGTCTTCATAGCTTTCATCATTGACTGCTCGATCACCATATCTGTTGAAGTTCCGCAACTTAATTTATCTGAACGTCGAACAGTGAAACATCCTTCTGTAAACTGTTTGTAAGTACTAGGATTCATACAGTTCTCTAATTGTAACATATCTTGTAAATATAAGTGTGCAGACTTAGCATACGGAAAATGTCCCGAAGCGTGGAAGTAAGGAAGCATTTCTTTAACGCAGTTCAAATGAGCTTGCCAATCTCCCATGCGCTCAGCCCTTATAAACTCCTTCATAATTGATACCATATAAAAATATTGAATCCAAAGTTTTGCGGTAGGTCCACGTTCTTCATATTCTCTTAGTTTTTCATTGAACTGATCGAGTAATGCTCCAGATATTTCGTCGTCATTTTCAACATCATTATATGAAATAGTGTTGTTTATTATGTTTTCAGCAGTAATGATAAGATTTGCGTCCATGACGTCATCAATATCAAGCTCTTTCAATATTATTATTGCTAATGTTAACTGAAGTATTGTATGAGCTCGAACAGCTCTCGCATAAGCATGACCATTGAGCATTTTTTCTAATGACCCAGGTGCATAAATCAAAGAAAATATGTCTTTTATGCCGCTTCCTTGCATAATGTAACCAATTGCACCAAGAAACGACATGAGAAGATGAAATCCTCCGAGCCTAATGATGATCTTCGATAATTCAGACCCTTCAGGTGCGGCTGATACGATTTCTCGAGCTTTTGCATACAGAGGCTGGTCAAAAGTAACAATACATACATCATGACCATAGCGTTTTGCATTTTGTAATGCACAAAGTAAAGTCGTGTATATAGTATTGTAATTACTAGCCGGTTGGTGAATAAATGGTAAAAATAAAATTTTGGATGTTGAAAAATTCGTAACATTATTTGTTAATTGTTCAATGAAACCATTCCAACCGGGTATTGAAAAATTCTTCCATTTACTATAGAACCATATCGCATCGACTTTTTTAAGTACAGATTCTATTACTTCACTATTATAAGCAAAATCATGGACAATTATTTTACTATAACCTACTACACCATCATTTTGGTATATCTGCAGTGGCACATGAGCTATTGCCGCGAAATCTGTTGCTGAAGGAGCTTCTTTTATCCGTTGTATCGGCTCTTCTAGTAAAACTGAACTTTTTGGAGTAACAACTTGAATGATACCCATTATGTGAAGTGTGTTATGACCGTCCAGCGTATTTACATTTATATCAGCATTGTCTGCAACATACTGAATGAATGTGCCAGTTTCTGGTGGTAAAATGTGAGGTGGACGGTGAAAAACTGCTGCTGCTTCGTACAATATAGTATCATTATAAGATGCGCACAAACCGAAAGACGAAAAAATTTGTATAAGACGTTTTGACCCAAATCGCCGATGAAAAAAAATAGAGAGACCCAATTGTAACTTTGATTTGAAAGACCTTGGTCGAACAGCAGTCATAATACTATGGCTAATATTTGTGCATACTAATTTCAAATGTTGTAAATTAAATCGCTTTTTTTTCAAAATAACTTTCTCCAAAAAATAAGTCAGTGACTCTGGAATTTGACTGTTAATATCTTCAAACATACGACCTGGCGGGGGGTAATGAGAATTATCAAAAACTGCAGATTGAATATCTTCTCGAATGATTGCTGCCGCAGCCTTCACGATTCTAAATCGCTCTTCTTTTTCATTTGTTGTTTTTTTTTCGTAGCTAGCTCGATTTAAAATGTCATAGTGATTATCAACAAAACATATTAATGTTGATGCTCCTGACTTTTCTGTTATAATAATTTTATCGCCATACTTCAACTTTAATCGCAACTTAATGGTTCTATTATCTAACGAATTGTTGCAAATATTTTGTAATTCGTCTAATGAAAATTGACAATCATCACTATTTTCGATGTGTGCAAATATTTCTTCCATTAAAAGATTCGTACTTTCAGATTGAGGACGACCGGCTTGACCCCCCGTAGTCGGTCTCAAGAAGGCATTATGACAGTCTTTATGATACTTAGCTTCGGCAGCAACTAAATCATGTTCGAACTCAATTCGAGTAATAACAGCTTTTGCTACATGATCAGAACGAGTCTGGGCTATATTCAGGATTGTTTCTTTGAATGAAAGTGTTGTTACATGAAAAATTTTACGCCGATACTTCAGTGCTTTTCTGTTTTCTAGCTCTTCATTCAATTCATTGCCACAAAATAAGCAACACTTTTTAAAACAAAAAAATGGTTCACTTACGCGTGCTCTAGTACGAGGTGGACTTATTTTTGATGTACTAGCTTGTTCTTCATCCTGTTTTCTTTTCAATGCAGCGATTGTACCCTTCCGAGTATAGTTTTTTCGACACTGCACATGAACTGTCACAGAAGTCTGGTCTTTCAGGTATTCCGAAAATTCATCACCTCTTTCAATACTTGCATTAATTAATGTCTTTAGGCCACGATCAACAGTAACTGTTTCGCTTTCGGTCAAATGTTTATTACAAATAAAGCACAACTGCGACATTTCTATTACAAACACAAAACTGCACAAATTTTGTTTGAAAATATAAGCAATAACTACGTGTTCTTACTACAAAAGAATGCTTGAGACTAATACTATTCTATCTAGGGAGGCCCTTCAAAAAGGAGCAGGTATACGAGCGTCGCCACGTGGACAATTGAATAGCAGACAGATGTTGCTCAAGGCTGTACGGTCATATAAAATGAGGGACTGGGTTTTTTTTGGAGTTTATATTTTTAAAACTGTATAATATGTATGTATACGCTACGAAAATTAATATTTTTACTTATATTATCGTTCTGTAACGTATATTACGGTAATTGACATGCATATTATGAAGAATACAACTTTTTCAACATTTTGCATCGCTGTATCTCCGAAATGGTGATTCTTAGGAAAAAAATGTATGAACAATTTTTATAGATAATTGCATGATGAATAATTTTTGTCTCACCTATTTTTATTATAAAACTTACCGTTTAGCTGGAAAACTCAAAAAACCGATTTTTGCAACATTTGACCTTGAATAAATTTTTTTCCACACTTCGGATTGATGTGGATAATTGACAAATTGTGTATAATAGGGTTCCCAACATTCATGCCAATTTTTAGCAAGGTACAAATTAATGTAACCTTCAATGTCTATTTTGACCGGACTAATTGTGAAACTGAGCCTATGGAAAAGAACCATAAAATGAGGTTTTGCATTTATACACTGAAAAACTGTTCTAGATTTAATACATCACCTTTAGACAATTTTTACTATACCTATATATACCAGTT
This sequence comes from Diaprepes abbreviatus, assembly GCA_034092305.1. NCBI lineage: Eukaryota > Metazoa > Arthropoda > Insecta > Coleoptera > Curculionidae > Diaprepes > Diaprepes abbreviatus. The sequence goes on from JASJET010000303.1 coordinate 2,955,461, forward strand.
ACATTTGCAAACAAAGTGTCTCACTGCATAGTTTTATGATGGTAAATTTTGTGAAGAAAATTTTATGTAATATCCGAATACCCTGCTGTTTTTTGTCGTTGTCTCCAAAATTGTTTACTAAAAAAATCTGTAATTTTAATTATTTCCTGCTTTTAATTGCTTTCGTACTGGAAACGTACATTCCTTCTCAAATAATTTTATGTTTTTGTTAAATCGAAATTTTAATTTTAATTTTAAATTATTAGCAAACAACTGAAAAATCTATTTTTTTGGTCCCCAGGGGGCCTGAGAAGTATCTCTCAGGTAACGGGCTTAACGACCCCAGGGTTCCCCAGACTGAAGTATATAGGAAATCCTAATATGTTTACCATGTCAGGGGATGCATGGCTCCTCCCTAAGTGAGTCGCTAACGGTTCCTGGTAAATACCTGATGCCCTTTACTTTTAAGATAAGTCGTCTTATCACGGTCTCTACCCTCTGCCGTGACGGACCTTTATTTCGTAGGATACTCATGGGACTTATTATGCAAGCTTTAAGTAATAATTTTTCTCCCTTAAACGGGCCTCACGAGAAACCTCCTGAAATCCTTGATGAATCAACATACTTTGAAAAATTCTGCGTAGTGTCTAGAAAAGAAGGCTTCTTTGAGAAGGTTTTCCCTTTTGTCATCCACAAAGCTCTTTATGGTTGTATTGGCCAATTTGAAAAAACAAAAGAACTCAGAAACGGAAAACTCTTAATAGAATTAAGAAACAAAACTCAAGCAGAAAAAAAAAATCTCACTTAAATTCACAATTTTGATGTAACAGTTGAGGTACACCAGTCCCTAAACACCTTAAAGGGAGTTATCATTTGCAGTGACCTCTTGTATTGTGATGAAGAAGAAAATTTGAGAAACCACAGCGCGCAGTGTGTAATTGGGGTCAGACGCCTTAAATCTCGTGTTGGAGAGAAATCCTTCCCTTCTGCTACTACAATTCTTACCTTTAAACTACTGAAGCTCCAAAGTCATATCATGGCTGGCTATTTGAACATCCGAGTTCGTCCATACATTCCAATCCGCTCAGATGATTTAGCTGTCAGAAATCTGCACATATATCGGATATATGTAATAAACAAGACATATGCACTAGATGTGGTAAATTTTCTGCGTAGTGATAACCCGTGTAATCCCCCTCCAGAATGGTTTAACGGTTCCCAAGGTATAAGGGTTATCAAGCTTACAAAACAGAGTTGGATATTCAGAAAATAAAAACACTAGATATGCTAGGAAAAAATTCTTTCACTTAAATCCATCCTTCTCGGTATCATTTGCAGAAAAAGTCAGAAAGTTCACAACCCCACTACCCTTAAATATTAAAAACAAATCACAAACAAAAGATGGTATTACACTCCTCTTCGTCTTTGGAAACAGTCAGAAACCGCAAAAGGGGCACCCATTGCCCTCTCAAAAACCTCCTTGAAAGGGGAAGAAACCCCCACTCTTTCTTAAACCTCCTCCAAACGTGAGGAAATCATCTCCTTTTCCTCACGCCTTTTCTCTTTTTTCCCTCCCCCATCCACATCAATCCCTCCAACGCCCCCAAAAGCAAAAAGACCCAAAAAACCCATTCAAATAATCTTAATCTAATAAAAAACTCACTGCTCCACGCAGCGTAAAAACCAACTATTTTTAAATACTTCTCGTAATAAATTCATTTAAATCACTTTTCTTTCTTCTTCCAGAAACAACTTGTAGACTAACTGACAGCATAAGCTTTGAACATTATAATTTAATTAGATGTGATAGGGTTAACTCAGAAAGGGCTTCCGGAGAAGTGACCATCCTAATCAGGAATGGTATACCTTCTCGGAAAATTCCCCACTAGGGGCATGTGCTGTATCAACTAACCTGGCCAACAAAAAGTTATCCACATATAATCTTTACATTCCTCCAACCTATTCCCCTACTCAAACAGAACCTTCCAACATCATCTCACAACTTCCATCGCCTGTTATATTGATGGGTGATTTGAATGCTCATAATACCCAATGGGGCTCCACATATACGAATTGTAAGGGCAGAACTATATTTGACACTATCTCTTTATTTAACTTACAACTAATTAACGACGGTTCTTCCACTTATTTATCACCGGCCTATGGCTCCTTTTCAAGTCTAGACTATTGCGTCTGTAGCCCCAGTCTGACCTCTAATCTTCAGTGGAGTGTTTTAGACGATACTCGCGGTAGTGATGGTCATTTTCCTTCGTATCTCAAAACCGACTCCCATCCCCCTTCGTATTCTCCTTCATCTTATCTTAATTTCCAAAAGGCCAATTGGCACTTCTTTAGATCTTCCAACAGGACCCCTTCCCACACTACAAACATTAACTTGGCTCTCTTGAACTTTACCAAAGCCATCCTAAATGCGATCGAAACTAGCATTCCCAAAGCCGAATACAGATATAATAGACCTCCAGCCCCCTGGTGGAATTATGATTGTAAAATCGCCATAAAAAAATAGGAAGAAAGCGTTTAACAAATTTAAACGACTCCAGCGCAACAAAATGTAATATAATAAAAAAGACTCCTAGCTATTGCTAGAATTATTAGATAGGCTTGTAAAGACAATTGGAACTCCTTTACGGAGTCCGTAGATCCCAAAATTGATAGCTCTTCGCTTTGGGACAAAATCACTAAAGTAAGGGGTAAAAGTCAAAAGTATATCTCTGGTCTAGAAATAAATAACGACTGGATTAAGGATTCTAACCAAATGGGCTTTAGACGTGAACGCTCGACTGAAGATCACTTAGTAGGTGTTGAAATAGACATTTCAATAGCCTTCCGAACAAAAAACATTTAACGGCAGTGTTTTCGGATCTAACATCTGCTTTTGATCTTGTAGACGAAACGGTATCATACATACCCTGAATGAACGTGGAGTTAAAGGAAACATGTCTCGCTTAATCGAGAAATTCCTCAAGGACCGTTTCTTTCGAGTAAGAGTAAATAATTGTCTTTCTCCTAATATTATTATTTATCATACCTCCCAAGATAAAAAAGATAAAATAGTTAGTGAAAGATTACTTCCATCATGCCTAGCTAACCTCCATTGATGGACCTGCTCCCAAGGTCTTTCCTTCTCCCCCACCAAATCTGCTTCTGTTCATTTCTGTAAACTTAGGTCTTGCTTCGTTCTTGTTGAACTTAGATCCAATCCCTTCTCCTTCTTATTACAAATTTTTGGGCTTAATCTTGACGTTTCCCTCAATTTCGGCCAGTATTTCTACTTTCTAAAGAAGAAATACTCAAAAGATTTGAACACATTAAGAATATTGGGGAACACACCGTTCTACCCTACTAAAACTTCCTAATTCCCTTGTTCTTTCTAAATTAGACGGTGGGTCAGTAACTTATGCATCTGCCCACTCTTACCAACCTAAAAGATTAGAGTCTATTCTTAACAGCTTCTTGCGAATGGCGCTGGGTGCTTTGCGCACAAATCCTGCTGTCAGTCTATGCTGTGAATCTAAAATCATGCTCCTATTCTACAGACAAATTCAACTCATCAATTATGTAAGCTCTCTAAAATTCAGACCTTCCACTCTCCATTCCAAACTCTTTCTATATCTCCCTTTTCGTTTCAAAACTCGTTACCCAAGCTCTTATATCAAATTTCACACGCCATACTTTTCTGACATACCTCCAGATACTATCACCTATGAGAGATTCACGTGTCCCCCATGGAACCCCACGCCCATTAGAACCGACCTATCCTTGCTGAAATTTCTCAAGGAAACCCATAGCAGCGATTTCCTCCAACCCTACTTTTCGAAATCATCCACTCTAAATATAAAAATCACGAACTCATATACACTGAAATCAATGCAAGGGTTGGAGCAGCGTTTCTCTCCTCTTCACATGAATTCTCTTACTCCTTGCACCTCTCCACAGGTATTCTTTCTGCTGAACTTTTTGCAATACTCGAGTCCACAGAGCATATTATGAAATTCAACAAACAGCACTAGTTAATAGTCACAGATTCCCTTAATTCCATCAATTCCTTAATGACCTTTAATCCTTCTCATCCCTTGATCCTAATGATTGTCAACCTTGATAAAATTAGCATTCAGGGAAAGACAGTCTCTCTTCTATGAATTCCTAGTCACGTTGGTATTAGTGGGAATGAAATAGCGGACTCTTTAGCTAAGGACGACTCTGCATCTCTACCTTATAACTTTGCTTTCAGGCCGAGAGATATACAAATATTTTTCAAATCCAAGACCAGAGTCCTTTATCAGCTCAAATGGGATGTCCAGTTAGAGGACAACAAGTTATATGAAATCAAAGACCTTCTATTTTCAATCCTGATTTGAAGGACATTCCTAGGTTCCCATTATCAGTGATGGCTAGGCTAAGAATCGGTCATACAACACTTACCCATGGATACTTTATAAAGCGTTCTAACCGCGCGGTTTATGCAACACTGTTAACATATTTAATCATATTTTTGCTTCATGCCCAAAGTTTTCCCGCTATAAGGAAGATCACGATATAAAAGGCTCTCTTCAGAACAAACTCTCTTACTCAAATACAAAAAAGGTTATAGCATTTCTTAAAGCCTCTTCTTTAATATCCCTTATTTAGGAACTATATCATAGTAATACTTTTTGGTTATAAGTTAATAATATATATATATATATACACATATATATATATATATATATATATATATATATATATATATATATATATATATATATATACATATATATATATATATATATATATATATACATATATATATATATATATATATATATATATATATATATATATATATATATATATATATATATATATATACTGCATTTATTTACTATTTCTTCATTGTGTACATGTTCACTGTCCATTATTATTGTTTGTTTACTTAACTGTCTGTCTATTTGTTTGTCACATACATCAGTAGATACAAGATAGCTATTTTAGCGGACACTAAAGAATCTTAAAAGGTTGACGTGTCCTAAAGTAATGTCAGTCAATCAATCAATATATTTTTTAGTTAATTCGATGGATTCTGGTACTTACATATTAAATACATTATTAGTTTATAGCATGTAGTGCTCAATAATCTTAAGGAAATTTTCTAAACACCATGTGGGTCTTTTGACTGCATATTAAAGCTTGGAAAAGCAAGCAATCTAAAAACACAGAAATATTCGTAATATTTGTACGATTGTTGTTTTGGTGAAGATTAATCTTGATGGTTAAAGTTGTAAAATTTAGAGACCAAATTTAATATTATCAAAAGTATCAAAATTTACACGAACGTCCTCCATAAATCTTTTTGTGTCCTATTACTTGGAGTTTATTCTTTGGGTGGCTTATATTTATGTTTTTCAAAAGCCTGTTTTAAGTTTTGATGTCTGATATCTCATGTTACAGTTTTATTAGCTACTCCAGTTTTACGTGCCAGGAAAACACGTCGTCAAAATGAAAAAAAAAACAATTTTAAAGTTTGATTCGAAAGAGATTTTGTTCAACTGATAAAGTGAGGGTAAAAAATGTTTATATATAAATAATATTTGTTCTTATATCAAATAATTGTTATATTTATTAAAACAATATTGCCAGTATTAACAACTTGTAGTCAATTCAACCTTTGATAGATACGGCGTGTAAGTTACTTCATGTTTTAAACTAAAAATTTTAATGTTGAAATTAAATGAGAATATAACCAAAACAATGGGTATCTATGTCAGTACAAAAAATAATTTCATAAAATTGTTTTTTTATTACCAGAACTATTGCTAGCGCGATTTTATATATGTGATTTAGAATTTAATTGTTTTAAAATTTTACAAGAGTAGAAACCCAATTAGCTGGACTCACTGCTATCGAAATTCAGGAGGATAATCAAAAATCCGGATAATAAAGTAAAAATGCTTTTAAAATTGAAATACCGAGTTTTGCACTTATGTTTCAAAAATACCCATTTTGCAACTCAGAAGTGAAAATATCGTAAGTGCATTTGTCTAATTTTAAAACGTTTATTTTCTAACTAAACTCAATTTTTATAAATTAAAGGCACAAAATAAATACTAAAACATTTTGTTAGGTATAATAATATTATATATTAAAAGCAAAAAGTATATTTTCTAAATAAACAATACAGGTACTTTTACAAACAAACTCTTAGAGCCGGATTCACTAACATGGTTTAAATTTAAAATCGCCCTAAATTGACAGCAGAGGGTTTAAACTGACAAGAGTAGCAATAAATCAAGCAAGTTTTAAACCATAAAAATAAAAGAATAAAAAAATCGTTTTGTTTTACTACTGAATAGGGAAAAATGGCGAACCTTATTTATTTTAGGGATAGAACTATTCATTTTATATATTGCAAAGCCTTATCGTAAGGTTCTTATCTTTAATATCCCTATATAAGCATTTATTTTTTGTCATATGTAATATAAATTATGACAGTATCATAAGCAACACAAAACTGGCTGACTATAAGATTTAAATTTCATGGCAATTAGATCGGGTTTAAATTTTAAATCTTCTTATTGAATCTGGCTGTTAGATTCTAAGTTTTTCGTTTTCTTTTTCCATGACAACTCCTTCTTGTTTTTGGGAGTGATTTTGTTGCTGGCGAGTTTGAAATCAACGCTAAATACAGGCGTAAGATTGAGATCAGGGTAGTTAGACAAGTTGGCCCCAAAATGTTTCTTAATAAACTAAATGTTGAGTTCCCCAATCTCAATTACTTTGGGTTGTACACTCGAAGGTAATTTTCTTGAATACCAATTTGGAAAAACTCCCATCAGATTTGTAATTATTTCCTCCTCTTATTAAAACCTTGCTATTTTTTAGTAAGTATAAATCTCTTGGATTCATTAAATTTAAAATGTCATTGAGCAGGCCTTTTGATGGATTGACATATTTCTGTTCTTCAATCAAAAATTTGCCAGTCATTGCAAAGCCTGGAAAGTTTTGAGTGTATTTCTTGGTACTCTGTGCAATTTTTTTCTTTTAATATCCCTCTCGATTAACCCAATACTCTATCTGGAGGAATAAAGAAATGTTTAACTACTGGAAAAACCATTTCAAAAGTAGTTATAGATTTTGGAGCCTTATAACCTAGCCTGACTATTAACATACCTATTACTTATTAGTTATCAGTTTATACTTGATAACGATTGGAGATACAACCTAATCAAAAAGTCGTAAAAATAAATAAAAATAAAGGCAATGCAAGTCCGACAATCACATTTTAGTCAATATCGATTACTGTACTGTTTTCGTTTTGCCCTCCACACTCATCTCCAAAGACTAAAACTTTCTTTGTATCTTCTTTGAACTCATGCTTTATTAATGTATTCGGTTTCCAACCATACATGAGAAGAAACCGTATTTGGTGATAGTCTGGTCTAGGAATTAGTACAAAGGACGGTAAAATTGTATAAATTAATTTCTTGGGAAAAGTAAGCACTCTGGTCGCGTAGTTTCGGTAAAACTAGATTATTTTGGCAATCAAACGAAAAATATTGTACATTGTCAATGCTTGACTTAAGGAAATCATAAAATGATTTCATTTTAAGTGTATGTTCGCGCTATTCTGTCAAAATTTGTGCGTTTTGATCCTTGCTCTTAATATTTTTAAGAAGTTCTTTATTGTAAATACTTTTGGAACAAATATTAGTCAAGGTGTTTCGAGGCTGAAATTGTAAAATGTATTTACATATTTCACAAAAATGCAAAGTTTTATATGGAAATTTGGGTTCTGCGTACATTAAATTTAATGCAGTTTTTTAATATTTAGATGAGATGGTAAAAAAAGTTTGGTTGTTTCCTCCCTTTGTTGGCGTCTTTATTTGCAATGTATATTTTCAACAAATTGTTACCGCATCGACGTTTTCGTGGAATTTCATTACGTAAATAATGATTTCTAACCAGTCTTTCTAAGCGATCTGCACTAAAACGAGTAATTCAAAAAAAGCTCTCTAACATACCCTTAGTTTCTCCTTACTGGAAGTACGAACAAAATATTCAGTGATGATTTCGTAGTGATCTTTTAGGTTTTGACCCCTCACAAAAGTGTAAGATATAAATATCTTATTTTATCTTGTCCACTGTAGAATAAACTGAATTATTGAAATCTTGAATATCTTTCATTGTTTTTGGCAGGAAAAACAAGGTTTTTTGTGATGATTACAATTCAGGTACTGTGATAAATCATCTGTTTTATATTTGAAAAAAAGTAGAATTAATCCAAAAACTTTTTTCGTAAACAAGGCATTAAGAATTATTTTATTAGAATTGGGATGTTAATTGTATTCAAATAAAAATAATAATTTTACCGCGAAACGGTAATTTCCACAATAGAAATCCCAAAAGACGTAATATTTTTCTTTACTTTTATTTAATAATCAAAATGTAATTAAATCTCCTTCGAGTCCCGTGACAGCGAACACCAATCACAGTGAATGATGTCACTCTATACTATCGTCATCGCTGGTACTCCTTCCTGATTAAGGGCGGATCCAGCCTCTCTCTTTGAGGGGAAGCGGTGATATCACAAAAGTACAGTATTGCAAGCGAAACCAAGTTGTCGACTGTCGATGGAGGGGGGGGAGACTCCAGTAACAATCTCATTTCTAGAGTAAAAGGCGGGGTAGGGTCTATTTTTCTGAATTCGAAGCTCTTGGAGGGGGCGATCGCAAAAAAAAACATGTTGCCGACGGGGGGTTGGGAATGCCAACAGCATTCTCATTCCTAGTGTATGAGGCAGAATTGGTTCTATTTTCCTGAACTTAAAGTCCTTGAGGAGGGCGCTCGCCCGCACCGCCCCCCCCCCCCTTGTGGACCCGCGCTTGGTCCTGATACGGTTATTCTTTTGAGTCATTTTTACTTTCAATTCTATCACTTTTAAAACAACATGAAATTATCGGTTTCACTTTTTTCATTTGATCATGTGATAGTAATTAATTACACTAAAGAATACATCCAACGTTATCGCTGTCACGAACTTTACATATAAATGTTTAGCTTTATGTCACGTTTGTGATCCCTGTTAACGGATATTTTGCTTGGTTAATATTTTATAGTTATTTCTACCTAATTTCTTCGAAATTTACTTACTGTTCCCAGAACGATTTTCTCATGATGGAAAGTGAATTTATTAAGGCAAATAGTTCGAATTTGCCTAGAATTGATTGTTTTATGGTGATCAATTTCTTCGCAACAAACAGTAATATAAATATGAAGACCTCCAGGTAAGTAATTTATCAAGGATTATTATTTCCACAATGAATAATGAATACATAATAGTAATCGTAGGTATTTAGAAGCTCAAAACTAAAATAAAACGGGTAATACCAGGCTAACTGAAGTCACATTTTCCTATTATCTTACGAACGTGGAACCAGAATAAACAACTTTTTAGGTGTAGTACTTGTACATCGCACAACACTTAAAATAACTTAGAGCTCATCTTTTATCTCAAAAATTACGAAAAAATTTATATATCTTTATCAGTATACCAGTATTAATTGTATTAAAAAAATAATTTTAAATATTTTCGGCTACATTAGGTACTTATGCATGATTTTAAACACTTTTCCAAAAATAGTCAACATCCCAATCACTTCTACTGAAGTCTAATTTAATCTCAAATTGTATTTTTTTAGCAAATAATTTATACATTTTCATTGAGCACATCATATAAAAATAAACTCTCAAATCGAGAACCATCGGAAAAATGCCGGGAAGAATGTAAAACTGCCCAGAGAGAATACAAGAAGGAAATAAGGGACTCACACTGGAACGTGTGGAAGAAATATGGCGAGAGCGTAGAAAGCATGCCCTCAGCTTTCTGCTTCTGCAAAATACTATGTAGAGATCCTGGTGCCCGGATTGGAGCACTGGCTCTTCCTGAAGGAGGTCAAACCACCACAGAAGACTGGACCCTAGGGGAGCTACTAAGAGTACACTTTCCAGGCTCAAATCGATGTGAGGGCAAATCTAAAGACCAAAGACTCCACTTAACACATCAGTTAGTTAAAATAATAGTGAAATGGTGGACGGAAACTTTTGCCCCTACCACACAAATCCTCAGTCTTTCCGCCTTATCAGCCTGACCAGTTTCTTATTAAATATATTGGAAAAATTGGTGGATCGACACATAAAAGAAGGAATAATGGTGCAATATCCCTTACATCATTTACAATTTTCCTATCAGGCAGGAGAATCCACAGGTGTGGCACTACACCGACTCGTCACAAGAGTCGAAAACACCTTGGACGACCTGCTTTAGGTACCTTTATCGATATCGAGGGGGAATTCTTCTCACGATTATATATGTAATGCTCTACAATGACGAGGCTCTGAACCGACAGTAGTCGCATGGATCAGAGAAATGTTAACTCAGAGAATAATATATGCTGAGCCTAACAATGTAATTGTTAAAGCACTGTCAAGTAGAGGTTGTCCACAGGGAGGAGTGCTATCGCCTTTGCTGTGGAGCCTTGTGGTGGACAGCCTGTTGAGTGAACTGAATGATGCCGGTTTGTATACACAGGCCTATGCTGATGAGCTGGTCATTTTGTGCCCTGGTTGTGATATTCAGGATCTGGAGAGACCAATGATGCGGGCCCTCTGGATCGCGGAATCATGGTGCAACGAGAAGGGCTCGGAATAAACCCGACAAGGCCGAAGTAGTACTCTTTACAAAAAAGAGAAAAATGGAGAGACATCCCACAATTACATTGGTGGGAAAGATTCTTCAATTTAAGGGGACAGTTAAATACCTGGGAGTAATTTTGGACTCACGACTGAGCTGGAATGATCATATTGAGGCTCGAACTAAGGAAGTCATATGTGCTTTCTTGGCTTGAAAACGAGTCTTTGGGTATATATGGGGACTGACACCTAAAGTGCTATTTTGGATATACACTATGGTAATCCGCCCCATGATAACGTACGCCGCTATTGTATGGTGTAGTAGTACAACAAAGCGCAAACACATTCTTCAACTTGACAAAGTTCAGAGAATGGCTTGTGTGGGAATATTGAATGCAATGAGGACTGCCCCCATTAGAGCTCCTGAAGTCCTAGTGAACTTGTCTCCTCTTCACTTATACACAGAGAATGAGGCGCTGAAGACTGTTTATCGTCTCAGTTGCGTAGGACATCTTGAAATTGAAACGGGCGGTTACTCAGGTCGCTGGGAAAATGCGGTGGAGAGGTGTTCATCACTCCCCATGCGGACAAATTACATGACGTCGTTTTATAACCCAACCTATCCCTGGATATATTTCTGCCAAGTAGAGAGTATTGAAAGAAAGAACAAAATCTTCCGAAAAATGGCTCCTGGTGGTATACTGATAGATCTCGATAAAATGAAAGAGCCGGGCCGGAGTAATCGGCAGGAGCACAGGAGTCAGAGGGTTCTACTCTCTCGGACAATGTGCACCAATCTTTACAGCGGAAATTTATGTTATTCTGCAGTATGCCCATCTCTGTGAGAGGGATATAGACAGGAATAATGTAATAAATAGATGCTCAGACAGTAAGGCTTCGATATAGGCACTGAAGTCCAGTGGCCTAATTTCGCTACTGGTGTTTGAGTGCGAGAACGTACTAAATGGTATGACAAGGAATGGCTGCACAGTCAGACTTGTATGGGTCCTGGGTCACTCGGGCATACACTGGAATGAGGAAGCAAACCATCTGGCAAAGTTGGATTAGGCAACTGAACAGTATGGACCCCAACCAATACTACCTGTCCCAATTGCTATTGACAAAAGGGAATTAAAATCGTTCCTGGAAAGCAAATTTATTGAATCATGGAGGGGAGCTTCTGGAATAAGGTGCGCTAAGGAACATATAACTGGGCCTAGCGCATGGAGCACTAAGCAGCTTCTATCTCCATAGAATCGGTGTCGAAGACTACCCGACGTATAGATTGTATTTGGAGGAGGATGAAACTGTTGCCTATGTTCCAGCTCTCAATGGACTAAGACAGAGATATTTCGGAGATACAATTTTGTTACCGGAAGCAGGCAAGTTCAACTAACGTGGCTGCTTGGATTCGCAAAGGCCTCGAATAACCTGCAGTTATGGTGGGATGTAAACGGCTCAATGGAGGCCTAGGCATCGACGATCTAGTATCACCACCATCCATGATTATAAATGAGAGCGGTGTCACAGTTCTGCATCTCTCTGTACAGAGCAGCCGAAGAAGTACTGCTATGGTATAGGTTTACTGTAGCAACCCACACTTTTCTTTCCGGCACTCATTATTTCCCGAAAATGAACTTTACTGAGCTTGTAAAACGACCTAACTGACTTTGTTCAAGACAGTTGAACGATGCCGAGTCTACTGAGAAAGCCAGGATTTACATTTCTCGTAAGTTCACATTAATTTAACGAGTGGCTGTCATAAATAAAAGGAAAATACTGTGTACACAACCACCGCAGTCTAATAATCATAACGAAATTGTACTACCTGTTTCTTGATATCATCAACAAAACAGCATTTAAACTCATGTTAGTCATTTTCGTCCTGAATTATAGCAAAAATTCAAACATATCATACATTTATAATATCATAACAATTTCAGGTCAGGAAAAACCAAGGAGACAAGGGTGTACCAAAGTGAAAGACACATAAAAAAAAAGGTGAGAAGTAGCGGAGTATTAAAAGATTTTTATAAAATGACTTGGTTTATTCCATTTAAAAGCAAAAGATACCATAGTGATAACAGACTTTTTTTTGTGTAACGAAATATCGGAAAAAATAATACAGGAAGGAAATTTAAAATCCTATCCTACTTACAAATAAGTAAAGTAAGTAAATTTTTTGGAAAAATTTAAAACAATATATTTAGAAAACGAATTTTTGTTAATTTATATGTATATTTTTCAGCAGAGTGTGGCAAAAAAATTTTTTTTAGTAATTTTATCGGGTTATATTATCAATAAATTTTGTATTAAATATCAAAAATCGGAATATCATTTAATGAATAATCATTAATTCTCCAAATAGGATTATAGAATTGATAATTTGGAAAATAATATTTTCATTTAATGAAGTAATTGGTAATTTACTGCCTACAGGCAGTAATTCTATAATATTAAATATTCGCTATAATAGTCAAAAAAAACTATAGATTGTGGCATAGATTTAACATCAAATTAAATTTTTCAAATATTTTAACCACAATGGCTGTAAAAAAATATTGCCTGTAAATGTAGTTTAATTGTCCGTTTTATTTGTTTATTGAGTATAAAACAACCTAACATAATACAATATATTATAATTTACAGGTTGCTCTTGTGGAGATATTCTTTGATTAGTGTACTAATAAAAAAATAGTATTTTTATAGGAAAAATTGAACCGACTTCTAAAACTGTGCCAAAAAGTGAAAAATAATCATAAACGTTTATATGAAATTGAAATTTTTGAAGTCGGCGCCAAACTAATACCTGACAAAATGTTCGACTTCAAAAATTTCAATTTCATATGAAAATTTATATTTATTTTTCACTTTTTAGCGCACTTTAAGAGGTCGGTTCAATTTTTTTATAAACATTGTATTCTTCGATTTTCAGTTATGAATTCATTATGGTATCCATAAATTATTTGAGCTAAATACTAATCGAGATTAATGTACCTCGCAATGACTCCACCGTGGCAAAAAAATACCTATTTGATCCAAAGTTGTAAATCACCCTAAAATGAACCACTAAAAATTCTTTGATTCTTAGAGTTCCCCAAATACCAGTGAAATTGTGTCAAATAAATGTTTGGTCTGCCATAGTAAATCCACTATCTTAAATTTTAGTCCGCTATATTGGATTCGCCATATTGAAGCCCGAAAAAATACTTTTAAATTCCTAACTTACACACTCAAAAACCCCCTATATCAGTTTGGGAGAAAATTAAAGGAAGTAAAATTTTCAGGACGCCATATTGAATACATCAGATTCAGTTTTTCAAAAAATTTTTTAAACTCGTAATTAGCACTAACAAAAATTCCCAAATACTGATTTTACACAAAACTGAGGGAATCTTTAATCCGCCCGTTTGGATTTTTATCCGCCATATTTAATTTTTTAAAAATAATGTAAGATGCGATCCCAAAAACTCCCTCATATTAATTTTGAAAAAAATTGGACAAAATTAATTTGTATCGGCCATATCGTTATGTGCGACCCTGAAAACTGCCCCGTACCAATTTAAGAGAAAATTGGACAAAATTAATTTTTTGTCGGCCATCTTGGTATACCATATTGAATTTTTTAAAAATATTTTGGTTTCGTTATGCGCGACCTCGAGAATTCCCCCACACCAATTTTGAAAAAATCGGACAAAATTAAATTTTTTGTCCGTCATATTGAATCCGCCATTTCGAATTTTTTAAAAATAATTTCAGATTTGTTGTGTATGACCCCGAAAATTCCCATATACCAATTTTGGGGAAAATCAGGCAAAATTAATTTGTTTTGGCCGCCATATTGTCAGCGCCATCTTGAATTTTACTGTACCAATTTCGTCCAAAAAAATATGGTACCATCGCAGCAACTTTTTGAACAAAACGTAAAAAATTTCATTCAAATCGGAGCCGCCGTTCCGGAGTAATCGGTGTACATGCATAAAAAAATACATAGTCGACGAATTGAAAACCTCATTCTTTTAGAAGTCGATTAAAAATACAGAAATATGAAGCAGAAAAAGACAAGTGAAAAAAAAATAATTAGAAACAATGAAAGACAGAAAGTGATCATTTCCTGACCCCTAACTGATAATAAAGATTGCCTAAATATGTTTATATGACTAAAAAAATTATTATAATCATTTTGCGGTAAACACAATGGAGAATTTTTTGCAGAGTTTGTGTTAAATCTTGATATATGGAATAAAGAATATGAACGTGAAAAAAATTGTTGAACACTAAAAGACATTTTTTTTTAAATCAGTCTACAAGCGATTTTGCCTGCCAAAATTTTAAATAAAAATATAAGTAACGTTTCTTCGAGAACATAACTTTAGTAAATTATGTCCTAAACTACTTTGATATACCATGGGATACACATCACGGTTGAAGCGATAATTGAAATGAATGAAGTTATTTAGTATAGATTTCAACCTTTTTATATGCTCCAAATAGGTCAAATATGTTCTAAATAAGAAGACATCATTGCATTGCAGAGGAGTATCAAAGGTCTGGAGATTCTAATAATGAAACGCAAATTACAACAAGCTGTATTGACAATATATTTAACACTTTGCACACAGCAACTTGAGCTAAATTAACATTATTTACACTATAACTAAACTGAAAATTCGTTTTTTATTTTGAAAATCCTATACGGTGGCATTATTTATTGTTAAGAAAAAGTCCACTTTGATCGCAATAATGTTCAAATCTATTAAGATCGTCTTGCAATAAGGCACAGTCTTTCAAAAATTTTAAGTTATCAATATAAAATAAATATTCAAAATTCAAAAAACAGGAACCAATATTGTTAATGCAAATTAAATACAACAGATGTTCCAGGTGTGTGACCCATAAAGTGCACTAGATGTTATTAATATGTTATTGAAAAAAACTGGTATTTAAAGTTAACATACAGTCTACGATTATTAAGATAAATTTCAAGCCAAGTCAATAGGTTATTACGAACACCAATGTCTTAAAATTAAATGATGGGTTGGATCAAATCCTTTTAAAAAATTAGTGTACATAGCTTCCATAGTCTGGTGGTCATCTAAAGCTTTTCAGAATGATATATAATTTCTCTTAATTCCAACGCCTGTGACCACGATATTTTTCTTTAATAGACGCCACAGATTCGGTAGAAAACCACGAAGAAAATTTATTTTTACATCTTTTAATGCGAATATGCCAGCTAATAATTTCATGAATTTTTTCATTAAAAATACAAATATCCACTCAACAAACTCTTCCACTCAAGATTACAAATTTCAACGATAATTATAATGTAGTCGGTATAATGAAAGCAATACTTAGTAAATCCATTTTCATATTTAAATTCTTGGGTGAAATCGGTTCGCAAAATGATATCAAGACATCAGTGATGCAATTACGCCGAAACAAGCAGATCAGAGCAAGCAGAAACCTTGACACTATTAAACGAGAAAAAAGCTAATTCTAAAATTTTGTCATGAGCATGTCTCACACCATTGTGTTGGCTACATTGAAGATAGTTGAAGGTATCAGCAAGATTTTCCTTACACAAAATAGCAATACCGATATTAAAATTACTCTGTAAGATTCATATCCAATTCAGATTGGGCAAATTGTAGACTCCTTACACTATAACGATATCATCGGGATGGGCGCAAGCAATTTCATTTCACTAACTTTATTAAGATGAGAAAGATTCGCTAAAAGCGGAACATAAAAACTGCACACGTCAATTTTTTTGAATCTTCTCAATAAATGATGACTTAAATATCCTCACCCAAACTACTGCATGACCCTTCAGGAATTGTTAAGTTTCTAAATTTGGTGTTAACAGCAATGAGAACTCCTCCTCTATCTTTTTACCCATAAGTTCAAAGTTTCGATTCTTTCTGTGTACAGAAAATATACTCAAATCGAACAATTTTCAATCAGAAATACCGCTGTTGAGCCGCGTCTCACACAGATAAATAACATTAGCCGAACAACCCAGACACAATGTGGTAAAATAAAGAATTTTTGGATTTTAATTCACAATTATTTTGGTAGTAAAAGTGAAGATCCATTGAAAAGGCAGAACTTCACCAACGCAGGACGAAATACAGAATTAAAAAAAAGACTTCCTATTCAATGGCCCTTAATGAGGTCTCATCAGTAATTAAGAATATTTTGCCACTTTTAGGATGGCTTTACTCAAATTTCTACCGTTCTTAAAAAATAATTTAATACAATGAACTAAATGATGATTAACATAAAGTTGTGTCACACCTTGAAGAATTATATCAAAAAGTTTTAAGCCCTTTTTCCTAATATTAATACCTTTTCTTTGCAAGTATTACATAACGTCTTCAAATAATTAGAGCGAGGATTACGATTTTCAGGTCTAATATGATTTACCTATTACAGGAATTAAACAACAGATCAGGTAGATCCAACACTCTGAAAATTACAACCACGGATGAGGCTTTCACCTGACTACTCTGGTATTTCATGTACCTTCAAATTGCTTACTCGAGTTGTTGTATATGATTAACTTCAGCGGTGATCTACTAATTTTGATTCATAAAATCAATAATTCCGTTTTAGAATGACAACACCGTAAAGATCCTCTTGTAAAATAGTTGGAATTCCTGGTCATCTGTGATGGTAAAATGATCGGATTGGTTTATGGATGCAAACCTTAAATTGTAAGAAAAAGTCACGTTTTCGGTGCAGGATTGTAAATTAAACTATAAAAAATATTAAATTTTACGATGAAATAAAATAATTTAACAAAATATAACAAACCGGCAAGTAGGAGAAAGTATAGAAGATATTTTATATTTCTGAAAAAAAGAGTTTGAGGGTCCTAGAGCAGACACAAGTTTCTTCTCAAATTCTTCGATTCTTATAGAAAAGTCATCAATTTTATTTTCATAAATATTCAAACATTCTTGCATCAACGACTGCTGTAGCCAAACCAGTTTCATGTCTCCTCGTCTATCATCAATTTTAGTTTCCAATAATTTAAGCGCTCTAGTCAAGATTGGATCTTGAGTATTGCTGTTAGTCGTCGATATTATGTAGGAAGTGTAGAAAAAAAGTTCGGCAACTTAAAGTTTCAGCATAAATTGACGGCTTCAAACAGCCCACGTGTAAAACGATCGAACAAATACTTCACCGAACAATATTTTGATGAATCTTGTCCACAACGACACGGTTGCAAATCTTGCAAACATCCGACATTACAATAGCAACAAGAAAGTATAAAGTTAAGAATTAACTTAAGCAGGAAAGAAATAACTCCAATATATGTTTGTATACATATTTGCTAAATAACTGTTAATATTAATGTATGACTTTACTAAAATCAGTGAATAATACTGATATTCAACTTTTTATGTATTTTAGCTAAATAAACCCCTTAACAGATGAATAATTTATCATTTTTGATGACAAACGATAATTCTGCTGTCAGCTAAATTCATAAAACAAAATTATTGTAGTTTAGAAACATCATAAATATATAAAAACAGAGACACCCTTTTATCCAGTTGCAGTTTTTAGAGCCAGAAACCAGTCTCTTGACGTCAGATAAATGTGTTTCTTTCCAGATTGGATTATTTTTATAAAATATTTACTGAAACTTCTATTTTAATGATTTAGAGCTAAAATGTCAAAGTAAGTATAAAAAACCTATTAAATTTAATAGAAGATAATAATACCAAGTGTAAGATTTTTATATTGTTTTAAATTATCAATAATTCTATTACACACGAGAATGATTTACATTTAACTTAAGTTTTTATAATTACTGCTGAACACAATAAATTTTGCAGTCATCAAAATTTGTACTAGCTCGAAAAGCTTTTATGTGTTGTTTTGTCGGTATATTACTGAAGAACAATTGAACTTTTTCTTTCAAAAAAGTATAATTTAATTAGAAATATACAATGTAATATGTATGTAAATATTTATATCTTTAGCAATTCATTGGAATATATGATTTAATAATTTTTTTATACACAAAATATTTGTTTGAGTAAATACAAATGAAATATTTGTTTAATATATTCTGCTTTGATCTAATACTTTTTCGTTTAACAAATACAAGAATATTTTGCCACCTTTAGGAATACTTTACTCAAATTTTTACCGTTCCTAAAAAGTAATTTAATACTGGGAACTAAACGATCATTAACATAAATTTGTGTCGCACCTTGAAGAATTATATCACAAAGTCTTAAGACCTTTTTTACTAAGATTAATACGTTTTCTTTGCTAGTATTAAATAACATTCTTACAATAATTTGAACGAGGATTACCATTATCAGGTCTAATATGAGTTACCTATTACATGAATCAAACAATAGATCAGGTGGGTCCAGGGCTCTGAAAATATTACAGCCACGGTGAAGCTTTCACTTAATTTCTCTGGTATTTCATGTACCTCTTAAATGTTTACTTGAGTTGTTGGATGTGATTAATCTCAAAGGCGGTCTACTAATTTTGATTCATAAATTTGAGAATAATTCCGTTTAAGAATCACAACACCGCACTAACGAGCATTTAGTCTCAAAAACCGGACAAAAAGGAGAAATGCAAACTATACAAGTAATCATCGGAATTATTTTTTTTTGTATACCTGAATAACCGCACGCATTCGTTCTTGATAGATTTTTTTTAGACTTGTGTTTGGTGTTTGGCATTTAGTAAAGTAAATATTAAAACAAATTTTTTTTGTGATGGAATCTGAAAAACAAGGTATGTATTTAATTTTAATATATATTATTTAAAAATATAATGGAACTAATGGACCTAAAACAATATGCAAGAAAATTTTCTATTTTTTTGTTTTTCTTTTTAACTAATTAGTGTTTTTGAAAATCTTCCGAGCTAGGTCGAGCTACAATTCTTTTTTTATAATAAACTATAGACATTAGCCATGTCATAACAGTAAAAACATTTTCCACATGTTTCCACCTCTTAAAAAACCGTTTTGAGTTCCACGGTTTTTGTTTTTTAATTTTGGTTATTTTTTACTTACATACATATTTTTTTCCTATAGGTACAGATTTGACATCAAATGTTATTGAGGTATATCGGAAAACGCTATACATACTTTTTAAACAAAGCACATCCAGAACACTTGAAGATAAGGTATCATTTATGGAACATAAGCTCCGCAAAATGATGAAATGTCCCCAAAACCAGTATCATACCTTAAGTCACGATTTAAAACGTTTTAATAGTGATTTGAAGAAGAGATGGATATCATCTAAGTATATTGAAGAATGATTTTTGAAGAAAAAATGGGAAATGGCTTAATACATCAAGACCAGTACATAACTGGGCCACGAATTCTACGGGACGCCCAAGGAAGCATTTCCAAGAATTATATGTAGTAAACGAACAAATACAGAAGAACTCCGCGAACAGGTACCTGTTGAGGAGCTTACCTATGCAGCCAGCCTAAGTAAACGAACGTCTGAAAATGCCGCGGCCTCCAAACTTATAATAGATGCAACTTCAACACCAAGAGCCAAACGTTACAGGAATGTAATAAATACTGCTCTAATTAGAGAAGCAAAGAAACTCTGCTATCCAAAACCAGAATCAATCTGAGTTTCGGAGACGAGTGTTAAAGTTGTGCTTCAGGACCTACTTGATCACACAGTAAAGAGACTTTATCTTTATCTTGAGGATGTTTTTCAAAGCTGCGATGCAGAAGAATTAGAGAACCTAGAACTTATAACAAAATGCGACTGTGATGGATCTCGTCAAATTCCTTATCAACAAAAGTTGATAGCTCGAACGATGACTCAAACATATTCCAAAGCTCATTGATGCCGCTAAGACTGCACTCACATATTGGGGATAGGATAAAAATATTATGGCAAAATCCCACACCATCATCCACTCGATTTTGCCGGCTAATCCGCATTCGATTTCTTCAAGAAGTTGTGGATATTATGAAGGAAGAAATAAAATATTTCGAAGACCAAGCAAATCATCTGCTGAAGACCAAAATAGAAAAGTCAAATGGAATTATCTTCGTGCGTCATGTTTTGCTCCTAACCATGGTAGATGCCAAGGCGTGCAATGCGGCAACTGGTACTTCATCTACCATGAAATGTTATATATGTGGAAAAACCTTCAAAAATTTCAATGACTTTGAAAATACAAATTTGGAGGATCCTCAGTCATTAAGATTCGGTTCGTCGATTCTTCATGCAAGAATACGCTTGTTTGAAACAATTTTACATCTTGCATACAACCTTCCTTTAAAAAAATGGCAAGCCCCATCCGCAGAAGAAAAGAAAGTAGTTAAGAGAACCAAAGAAGAAATCCAGAAAACATATAGGGAAAGAACGGGACTTATAATAGATATACGAAAAGCTGATTCTGGAAATACAAACTCGGGCAACACGTCCAGAAGATTCTTCGCTGACCCAGAGTTGGCCTCTAAAATCACAGGAATAAGTAAAGACTTTATTGTGAAACTTAAAGTGATTTTGGAAGCGAGTTCCTATGGCCACAAAATTCATTTAAACAAGTTCGAGGAACACTACAGAAATACAGCAAGTTTGTATGTAGATCTTTCCAGTTGGCATCCAATGACCCCTACTTTACACAAACTCTTAATGCATTGAGCGTCAGTAATAAAATATGCCATCTTGCCTATAGGCCAGCTATCGGAAGAGGCCGCAGAAGCTCGAAATAAGCACTACCATTCATACCGAGAACATTTTTCAAGAAAATTTTCAAGGTTACACTACAATCAAGATGTCCTGAATAGGCTGTTTCTCACGTCAGATCTCTTCATAAGTTCTACGAGGAAACGCAAACATAGCAAAAGCCAACCCTTCCTGAGTGAAACTAGAATTGTTAGAACCCGAAGAACTGAATATATCAACAGTTGAAGAGGAAACTGCTGGAATCAATATATCTGATGAATCGGATTGAGCCAATTTGTATTATTTATTGATATTATGTGATTTTTAATTTTCTTTATTCTTATCAAATAACATGTTAACTAAATTCACTCATGCTTTTTATTAATTTTCCATAAAAAAATAGGTTAAAATAATTTTATCCGGTTTTTGAGACAAAATGCTCAAATTGCGGCAAGCGCATAGAGACTCTAATCAAAATCTCTGATTTCATTTTGTCACCCTTTACACAAATAACAACAAAAATCTTTTTGGGATTTTCAATTCTTGCATTTAAAATTCCCATAGTTTTTACAGTTTTTATCGCTGTACCCTAAGTCAAGATATAAAACGATACTCATTACGTTTTTTTTAATATTAATCTCCTCCCCCCCCCTAAGTCAGCGCCACTTCACCCGATTGGTAAAATAATTCCAGAAATGAAATCGAAGCACATAAAAACATGTAAAACGATACCCATTACGTTTTTTTAATAATATTCCCCTCCCCCTCCCCGCCTTAAGTCAGAGCTCCTTCACCCGATTGGTAAAATAAGGCCAGAAATGAAATCGGAGCACCTAAAAATATATAAAACGATAACCATTACTTTTTTTGATATTATTCCCCTCCCCCTCTCCGCCTTAAGTAAGCCTCTCTTCACCCGATTAGTAAAATAATGTCAGAAATCAATTTAGCGCCCTCGAAAATCCCCGGATACTGATTTTGACACGTCTAGAGTCAAAAACAACGACGTTATTAATTTTGTCCAGTTTTTGAGGCCAAATGCTCGTTAGTGCACCTTCGAGATCCTCTTGTAAAATAGCTAGAAATTCCTGGTCATCGGTGACAGTAAAATGATTGGATTGATTTATGGATGCAAACCTTAAATTGTAGGAAAAGGTATAGCTGAATATACTAAAGTAAGAAAATGACACGTGTTCGGTGCAGGATTTTCAAGTAAACTATAAAAAATATTAACCCTAGGACTAACCTGAATTAAAATAATATAACAAAATATAACACATCCGAAAGTAGGAAAAGGTATAGAGGATATTTTATATTTCTGATAAAAATGGTATAAGGGTTCTAGAACCGCGACCAATTTCTTCTAAAATTCTTCGATTTTTTTAGGAAAGTCATCAATTTTAGTTTCATAAACATTCAGAGATTCTTGCACCAATGACTGCTGTAGCCAAATTTCTTTCATGTCTCCTCGTGTAGCATCAGTTTTAGTTTCCAGTGATTTAAAGGCTCAAGTCAGGATCACTTGAGTATCACTGTCAGCCGAGGATATTATGCAGGAAGGGCAAGTGTATCTAAATATTTAGCTCTCGGGAACTATCGTTCATGCTGGAAACAAATGTACAGGGTGAGTCAACGATTGGATGAAGTAGGTTTGTGCCTTTTCGGTGAAATTAAGAAAGAAACTATATTTACTGTTTGATACAGTTTATTTTTACGCAGATTTTAAAAATATTTAGGACTCTACAGGGTGAGCCAAAAAACTAGGACAGCATAAAGTTGTATTTTATTAAGGGTTTTCTATTACAAAACTTTATAGTTTCTGAGATAATTAAGTTTAAAGAAAAAAAGTCACATTTTCAAGCATCAATTCAATCCTAAATAACGTTTTCAATTTTGTGACAAATATATTCAAATTTGGAATTTAGCAAGGCCAAGGACAAGTTAACATAATTTTTACCTAATATTTGCAATAAAAGCTGCAGGGTGTTGAACACATCGGCTCAAATTTGAACAAGTTTAAATGAATAAATGTCTTTTTTTTTAAATGGTACACCCTGTATATTTTCATGTTATTTAATAGAGTAATAAAAACCCTAAAAGTTTTGTTCAATATGTCCTATACCTATTTATAATAGTTTTTGAGATATTTCAGTTTTTCTTATTTTCCATACTTTTTTACAGAAATAATCTTCATTATCATAGTAGCCATGGCAAAAACAATGTAAAAGAACATTTTTCTGTTTGTCAAATTTATAACCGCAATCGCTTCTTTTGGTTTTTATGTAGTGTAGTTTGGTTTTTTTTTGCATTCATCTTATATTGTAAAATGAATTTTCCAAAGAATGAGTTAATAGATATGATTTATACAATAGGAGAGGCTCAAAAAAATTGCCTTCTTGCTCAAAGAATTTACAAAATGAAGTATCCTGATCGACGCCAGCCTAATACCCATACTGTTCAAAACTTAATGCAAAGATTTGATTCTTCTGGTACTGTTGATTATCCAAAACGTAAAGTGGTCAACAAACCAGTAACTAATGAAGAAAAAGAACTACAAGTATTGTTAAATGTTCAGGAAAATCCTTATATTGGTAGCCGTCATTTAGCAGCATTATGTGAAACATCACAATCCACCGCTAATCGTACTACCAAGAAATATAGGTATCATCCATATCACATGGAATTATACCAAGAATTGCATGGACAGGATTTTGAAAGTCGTGTAAACTTTTGTCGTACAATAAATGCGGAGATTCAATTAAATCCAAATTTATTATGCAAGGTAATCTTTAGTGATGAAGCTATTTTTAGAAGTAACGGTGCCGTAAATAGACGCAACATGCATTATTATGCCACAGAAAACCCATTTTGGATTAGAGAGGTGCAACATCAAAACCACTGGTCATTAAATGTTTGGTGTGGTATTCATCATAATCGAATTATTGGACCCCACTTTTTTAATGAACCACTAAATGGCCATAGTTACCTGAACTTTCTACAAGAAGAACTACCCCAACTGCTTCAAGGTCTCGATAGGGATGAGCTCGACAGTATGTGGTTCAAGCACGATGGTGCGCCTCCGCATTACCATCGTGAAGTTCGTGCGTTTCTGGACCAACGATATCCGCAAAAATGGATTTTGGACGTAGGGATTTCATTGAGTGGCCACCAAGGTCTTGCGACATCACCCCATTAGATTTCTTCCTATGGGGTTATATTAAAAATAAGGTGTATGTTAATCCACCAACAACAGTGGAAGATATGCGAAACAGGATTAGGGATACCTGTAGAACAATAACGCCACTAATTTTGTCCAGGGTCCGAGAAAATCTGCAAAAAAGACTAAATTTGTGCATTGCACAAGAGGGTCGTTTATTCACTTATTAAAAATAAATAATTAATCTCAGTATTTAATAGGTAATTTTTTTGTTTCAATTTAGTATAAAAGTAAATATGTATTTGCCTTGTCGTTATTGTTGTGTTAATTTTTTCACATTATGTTTAATTAAACTATTGCCGTTGTAATATAACGAATAATGTATTTCATCATATTTAACCACATTCTGTTTGTTTCTGTAGTTTCTTTTTATTATTTTACATGGCTACTATGATAATGAAGACTATTTCTGTAAAAAAGTATGGAAAATAAGAAAAACTGAAATATCTCAAAAACTATTATAAATAGGTATAGGATATATTGAACAAAACTTTTAGGGTTTTTATTACTGCATTAAATAACATGAAAATATACTGGGTGTACTATTTAAAAAAAAAGATATTTATTCATTTAAACTTGTTCAAATTTGAGCCGATGTGTTCAACACCCTGTAGCTTTTATTGCAAATATTTGGTAAAAATTATGTTAACTTGTCCTTGGCCTTGCTAAATTCCAAATTTGAATATATTTGTCACAAAATTGAAAACGTTATTTAGGATTGAATTGATGCTTGAAAATGTGACTTTTTTTCTTTAAACTTAATTATCTCAGAAACTATAAAGTTTTGTTATAGTAAACCCTTAATAAAAAAGATTTAAAATTATAAGCTAAATCGAAAATACGATTCGTATATAGGGTGTTCTATTTAAAAAAATACAACTTTATGCTGTCCTAGTTTTTTGGCTCACCCTGTAGAGTCCTAAATATTTTTAAAATCTGCGTAAAAATAAACTGTATCAAACAATAAATATAGTTTCTTTGTTAATTTCACCGAAAAGGCACAAACCTACTTCATCCAATCGTTGACTCACCCTGTACAATATTATGATGCAAGAATATTCTTTTAATTCTCAGCTTACAGACATAGACCACCTACCATCTTTTCAAAGCAATTCTGTCTCTGACTGTTCTCATCCTTTTTTTCTCCGCCATATGCACAATATAATAAATGTATCTCCTATATCGTCATTCTACACCTTTTTTTTTATTTTCCGCACTTCACTTTATTGTGAATCTGTTGTCTCTTAGCAAAAGTGGTAAGCAAGTGATGTGATAGTGACGTGGTAAACAAACAGCAGATGAAATTACTAAAGAATACGTATCACGTCCTCATTTGATTACGTATGCTTTAGTGATTCTACCTGCGGCTTGATTACGCTTATCTCTACCACGTCACTTGCTTACCAATTTAGTGCGCTCTCTTCCCAGCATGATTCATGCCATTGCTCTTTGGGTTTTTGCTAAGTTGGTGAGTGATTTTCTTTCTGTTTCCAAGTCATATATGTATAAACCTGGCGCAATTTTTTATTAGCAGTTTAAAAATGGGTTTTCGAAAAGTGAACACGATAGCTAATTTCATGTTATTATTTAGGCTACTGGATGCTTTGTGATAATGTGTCCTAGATATTGAATACTAGATAGAAAAATTAAATGCAAAAATATTCAACCAAAATACAAAAGTTTTAGAAGCAATATAATAACTCTATGGATTTAGCTCGCCAATTATCGCAGCGGAGACTGTTTTTTTCTGCGCAGATTTAGAACAAAGTACGTCTACACTTATAGTATAAGGTGTTTTCCACGGACATTTTATCACAGGACAAATTTTGTTTTTTGACAGCCTACAACAATGCGTCACAGTTGGATCCATGTTGCCAAAATGTGTTTAATTGGAAGGGAGACTAACTTAAGCGACTTAAGTTAAAAAATATTTTTTTAATTAATTTCTTTGATTTAAAAATGTTTATTGTTCCCAAAGAATACGATAACTTGTTAAGTTCGGAAATATTGCAAAAGCTCCTACTAGAATATTATATCTGATAGTGAGCCTAGTAATGTCGCAATATTTTCAGCAAGTTTATTTCATATCTGGAAGTATTTTTTGTAAGTTTCTATTGTTTCCTTGTTTTTTTGAAGTAATATTTTATAAAAAGTGATTAATTGGTTTTGAATTTATAAAACTTTTTATTCTTATTCTTGTTACTTTACTGCACATTGCATAGGAATCCACAAGTTTGAAATTAAATTAGCATACAACGTGTTGTTTTAGCATATTTCTGACAAAATATATAGGGTCGTTTGTATACCTATTTATTTGATTGCTATGTAATTATCGACGTTGTTAGTTGTAATATAAAGAAATTACCTTCTTTTATAATAATATTATTTTATATGAATAAATAAACTAAAACATACGAACCACATTAAATTTTATTTATCTGTTTTTAAGCAACGTAGAGGTCACATTAAGCACCTACAAATAGCTCAGACTTATGGGCCCATCAACTACCATCCAGTAAGATATACCAAGAAAGAAAATTTTAAGAGAACAATTATTAAATGAATAGAGAAAAGCAAGAATAATAAATTGTTTCTTATGTTCATATTTATGTTTACATGGAAAGATTGTTGCAGTTGTTTAAGTATTTTGTAATATGCCGATAATTTGACTATTTATGTTTTAGGTTTCGCAGGTAAAGGCTAGGTTAGAAATAGACGGGTTTTGTATTTCAGTGTATATTTTATTACTATCGGTCGATAGTAATAAAATATACACTGAAATACAAAACCCGTCTATTTCTTGATTTCTTCGGTGTACAACCTATTAATATCTTATTCAAAGGCTAGGTAATTCATCAAAACATAAGGCTGTGCTGTGAATCACTTCCTCCAAGTATTCCTCGTCTACAATCTTTTTGATGTTGGGTAATATTATATTCATAGATGACTGGCAAGCTCCATCAATAAAATGCCATTGGTATTTTCAGTGGGTCGAGAACTATATATTTTTAAATTTACTGCAGTATATAAAATACGTGATGAGTATCATAATTAGCTTGTTATCGGTACACGAATAAAAATGTTGTCTTATATTATCACTACTTATTTTCTAAGACGGAGGTAATAAAAATGAGTTCAGGCAGTTTTCATTGAAGATAATTTTCGTGTTCTAGTTTTCTGTAATAAAAATATAAATTTTCAGACACAAATATTTTTATTTTGTATTTTGTTGTTTTAGACCATGTAAATTTTAATACGAAAAATTCCAGAGTTTGACTTTGGGAGGTATTACTCATTACCTCTAGTCAGAAAATTGAAAAATAAGTTATTTTAAAGTAATACTTAAAAAACATATTAAATATTCGTTCAAATACGATCTTTCATTATTCGAATATTATGTATGTTTCAATTTAACACACTGCATCATCTACTTTTATAATTAGTTGTAATTAAAATGTCAGCTGAAATTTACAAACAGCAATAATTACATAGTATTTTAGTTTCTTAGAAAATAAAGAAAATATATTCTCCAACTAAGGTACTATAATCTTAATGTTAAATTATAGAGCCTCAGTATCCAGGTCAATCGATATTGTTTTATATGATATCAGTGTGTTAACGCAAATACTCATTAATTTACAATGGGGCCTTCAGGCAAACTACTCGAGGATATTAAGAAGAAGTTATTGAGAATTAAACATAAATATATACAAAAATTTGATTGGTTCATTTTAGTGTCGTGTTTTTCATTTATAAGGTGATGCATATAAGGAAGGATTTTTAAATTAGAAATAATATATATACAGGTCTGGAAAATCCAGAACAGAAACTAGACGTTTCTTAAGTATAGTAAAGAAAATACTATATTATTCATCAAATCAGAATGAGACAGAAGATAATGCATCGTAAGCATCGACATACGTGTAAATTACTAGTTTGGCCCTCGGATAAGGGGTAATACAATGCTGGCGCGGTGAGAGCGGGCGGCAGCATACGCCACGTCTTAGCACAACAAGGGGATTCCAAGTTATTTGCTTTCATTCAGGCCGTCGAAGTGTAAGTACAGCATATTGGTATTTCCGTGTTTCGAGTCAAATTTTTTTTATTTAAAATGGTAGTTTATTGAACGGAACAAAAAGTATAGATTATTAAGTGGTATTATTCTTTTAAAAGTATACATGAGATAATCGGCAGATTTGCATTTACGTACGAAAATCATCCTATTCCTTCAAAATCTAGAATTTCAGAAATTATTAAAAAATTTTAGATAACCGGTTGTCTAAAAATTTGTAAAAAATGCACTGATAACAATGAGGAGCAACCGGCTCCTCAAATTACTGAAGAACGAGCAAATCGGGAAACCGACGTCTGTAGTTTAGCGGAAATTAATTTTCCTTGCAATAGCACCGCAATTGCAGAAGAACTTGATATGAACGCTTGAACGGTTCGAATATTTTAAAGCGTAACAAATATCGCTGTTACAAATTGCGAACAACCCAAGAAATTTTTCCGGAAGACCAGGAAAAACGTATGGTGTTTTGTGAGGACATGATGGAAAGGGTTACTAGGGACGACAGATTCATCAGCAACATTTCGTTTACGGATGAATCTTCATTCTTCTTGCACGGCCGTCACAATCCTTCTATTGCCGTAGGATACTCTAGAGAGAATCAACATCTCAATATTCCTCAGAGAACACAATACCCGCAAAAGATTAATGTATGGGCTGGTATGTTAGGGAAATTTACCATTGGACCCTTTTATATTAATGGGAACCTAACTGCCAATAAATAATTGGACCTTTTGCGAAATCACGTCATTCCAGCTGTTCAAGCATTGAATAATAATTTTGAGGAAATTTGGTTTCAGTAGGATGGTTGCCCTGCTCATAATGCGAGAGAAGTGCAACAGTTTTTGCAAACTATATTTCTTGAGCGCCTCATAAGCACAAGGGGAACCATTCAAATGCCACCCAGGTCTCCCGATTTGGTCCCAAACGATTTTTTTCTTTGGGACCATGTTTCCCAAAAAATTTATCGGCGCATATATGATCGTGCTATGAATTTGGATGAATTGACACAAAAAATTAATGAATTTATTATAAATATAACACCTGAAGTTTTAGCAAATACGCGAACCGGATTTTACAATAGATTGGATTATTGTCTCGCTCAAAGTGGAGGCCTGTTTGAACACCTCTTGTAGAATTTTAGATGTGTGCCGTATTTAAATAGGCAGAAAGATTTCTTTATTTCTTACTGAAATTTTGATTGTTTAAAAATTTCACGTTACTCCGTTGATTCATAGATGTCGTTCGAGTGGCGATATTTTTCAGTCTGACATTGAAGTTGGTAGACGGCAGGTGTAATATCCTGCCGACATACCTTGAAATTTATGGTTCATATATCAGTTATTTCCTGCTAATGTTGCTCTCGGCCTGATACAGCTCCACTGACGAGATCATGAGGTGATCGAAACGCGTATGGAGAGAGGACCAGTGCGATATTTGCAGGAAATAAACTGTTTGTACATATATTTTTCATATTCTCTGCCTGAAAGGAGAATTACATATATAACAAACTATTTAAATACGGCAGAGAGATTAATTTCTTACTGAAATTTTGATTGTTTAAAAATTTCACGTTACTCCGTTGATTCATAGATGTCGTTCGACTGGCGATATTTTTTAGTCTGACATCGAAGTCGGTAGACGGCAGGTGTAATATCCTGCCGACATATCTTGAAATTTATGGTTCATATATCAGTTATTTCCTGCTAATGTTGCTCTCGGCCCGATACAGCTCCACTGACGAGATCATGAGGTAATCGAAACGAGTATGGAGAGAGGACCAGTGCGATATTTGCAGGAAATAAACTGTTTGTACATATATTTTTCATATTCTCTGCCTGAAAGGAGAATTACATATATAACAAACTATTTAAATACGGCAGAGAGATTTATTTCTTACTGAAATTTTGATTGTTTAAAAATTTCACGTTACTCCGTTGATTCATAGATGTCGTTCGACTGGCGATATTTTTCAGTCTGACATCGAAGTCGGTAGACGGCAGGTGTAATATCCTGCCGACATACCTTGAAATTTATGGTTCATATATCAGTTATTTCCTGCTAATGTTGCTCTCGGTCCGATACAGCTCCACTGACGAGATCATGAAGTGATCGAAACGCATATGGAGAGAGGACCAGAGCGATATTTGCAGGAAATAAACTGTTTGTACATATATTTTTCATATTCTCTGCCTGAAAGGAGAATTACATATATAACAAACTATTTAATACGGCAGAAAGATTTCTTTATTTCTTACTGAAATTTTGATTGTTTAAAAATTTCACGTTACTCTGTTGATTTATACATGTCGTTCGAGTGGCGATATTTTTCAGTCTGACATCGAAGTTGGTAGACGGCAGGTGCAATATCCTGCCGACATACCTTGAAATTTATGGTTCATATATCAGTTATTTCCTGCTAATGTTGCTCTCGGCCCGATACAGCTCCACTGACGAGATCATGAGGTGATCGAAACGCGTATGGAGAGAGGACCAGTGCGATATTTGCAGGAAATAAACTGTTTGTACATATATTTTTCATATTCTCTGCTTGAAAGGAGAATTACATATATAACAAACTATTTAAATACGGCGGAAAGATTTCTTTATTTCTTACTGAAATTTTGATTGTTTAAAAATATATAACCATTTGTATACCTATTTGCTTAATTGCAATCTAATTATCAGAATTGTTAATTGTAGAATGAAAAAATTGAATTTTTTTTATAAGATTGTTAAGCTCATGAATAATTAAGTAAAAATATAAGTGCACCTATAAATTTTATATATCTGTGTTTGGGAACATATAGGTCACAATGAGAATCTACAATTAGTCCAGATCTATGGGGCATCAACAACCATCCAGCAAGACACACCAAGAAAGAAAATTTTAAGATGAAAATTATTTAATGAATAGGAAGGGCTAATAAGTAAAAAACAACTATAAATTTCTATATGAAACTGAAATTTTTTAAGTCTGCGCTAAAGTAGTACCTGACAAAATAGAATTCGCATGAACAGATTAAAAATACTTTATTTGTAATTGCTTTCTTACTATAATTTTTATGTGTTAGTAGTTATTTATTTCATTTAGAAATAACTTGGCACCGATTTCAAAAATTTCAATTTCATATAGAAATTTATAGTTATTTTTTACTTTTTATCCCAATTACTTTTTATCCCACTTTTAGACGTCGGTTCAATTTTTTTTATAAAAATTTTATTTTTCGATTTTTAGTTATGAACTCATTATGATAAGCATACATTATTTGAACTGAGTACTAATCAAGATTAGTGTACCTCGCAATGA
Source organism: Diaprepes abbreviatus (assembly GCA_034092305.1). Taxonomy (NCBI): domain Eukaryota; kingdom Metazoa; phylum Arthropoda; class Insecta; order Coleoptera; family Curculionidae; genus Diaprepes; species Diaprepes abbreviatus. The sequence goes on from JASJET010000303.1 coordinate 2,987,410, forward strand.
CTCCAAGGTGGCAAAATAGTACCCATGCTATCCAAAGTTGAAATCACCCTAAAATGAACCACCAAAAATTCTTTGATTCTTAGAGTTCTACAAAGACCGGTGAAATTGTATCAAACAAATATTTAGTCTGTCATAGTAAATCCACTATTTTAAATTAATTTTAGATTGGTAATATAGGCCCCAAAACCTTCCAATATCGATATTTGAAGAACTTGAGACGTAAATTTCTTAGCTCGATATATATCATAGTGCATATTGAGCTTGTTGTATACTCTGCAAGAACCCCGCAATATCAGTTTTAGGCAAAATCGGAAAACTCAAAATTTTCACTCCCTCACTCCCATGTCAACCTAATATTGTAAAAAATTAACTTCATATTCGTAATACACGACCCCGAACACACCCTAATCCCAAATCTGATAAAATGCGAATAAGGTAAAATTTTCAACTCACTTTACTGGATCCGTCATATTACATTTCAAAAAAATAATGACGTCTTAATGTAATCTAAATCTAAACCCTTTAAAACCCCCTAGTACCAATTTTAGATAAAATCCAAAAATTCAAAATTTCTAGACAATATTGTCTCTGACATATTAGATTTTCTTAAAATAATTTTATATTCGTTATTTACATCCTAAAAAACGATTCAGTCCCATATTTGAACAAAATCTAAAAATATAAAATTTTTAGTCCGCCATATTGAATCTTAAAAAAAAAATACTTTTAAATTCGTAACTAACACCCTCAAAAAACCCCTATATCAGTTTTGGAGAAAATCAAAAAATGTAAAATTTTTAGGATGCCATGTTGAATCCGCCAGATCTAGTTCTTGAAAAAATATTCTAAATGCGTAATTAATGTTAAAAAATCCCCCAATACTGATTTTAGACAAAATCGAGAGATGTAGAACCTTTAATCCACCATATTGAATCCGCCTTATTTAATTTTTTTTTAAATAATGTCAGATTCATAATGTGAGATTCCAAAAACACCCCCAATCAATTTTGGAAAAAATCGGACAAAATTTATTTTTTATCCCCCATATTGGATACGCCATTTTGAATTTTTTAAAACTAATTTCAGATTCGTTATGTACGACCACGAAAACTCCCTCATACCAATTTTGGAGAAAATGGAACAAAATTGATGTTTTTGTTCGCTATATTGCATCCACCATATTGAATTTTTTTAAAAATAATTTTAGATTCGTTATGTGCGACCCCGAAAACTCCCCCGTATCAATTTTGGAGAAAATCGAACCAAATTGATGTTTTTGTTCGCCATATGGAATCCGCCATATTGATTTTTTTTAAAATGATTTTAGATTCGTCATGTGCGACCCCGAAAACTCCCCAGTACCAATTTTGGAGAAAATCGGACAAAATTAATTTTTTTGTCCGCCATATTGGATCCACCATATTGAATTTTTTGAAAATATTTTGAATCCGTTATGTATGACCCCGAAAACTCCTCCACCCAAATTTGAAGAAAATTGGACAAAATTAAATTTTCTTGTCCGCCATATTGGATCCGCCGTATTGAATTTTTTAAAAATAATTTTAGATTCGTTGGGTATAACCCTGAAAATTTCCCCATACCAATTTTGGAGAAAATCCGTCAAAATCAGCACCATCTTGGATTTTACTGCACCCATTTCGTCCAAAAAAAATATGGGACTACCGCAGCAACTTCCTGAACATAACGTAAAAAATTTCATCTAAATCGGTGCCGTTGTTCCAGAATAATCGGTCTACATACATAAAAAAACATACATACTCGACGAATTGAGAACCTCCTTCTTTTAGAAGTCGGTTAAAAAACTGTTTCCTGCATTTATATATATGTTTACGTGGAAACATATTCCGAATTTTGTTTTGATATGTTAATAAATCTGCTTTAACATTTATAAGTATTTTTCTACCTTCAGAATAAAGTATTTTTGTACCAATTAATATACTTTCTGGCTACAAATAATACTAACTTTACATGAAATAAATACTTAAAAAAATGATTAAAACTTGACAAAGAATATAGAAATTCATAGTCATGATGATATGACGATAAGAATAATTTTTATTTAAAAAAAAATTATATTAGTTTCTAACATAAAAAAGAATAGTGACCATATCTTAGCAGTTATTTTATAATGAAATAGTTTTCTCGTAACAAAGTATTTAAATAAAGTCATTACAATGTAAAATCTTTGGTCAGAATTCCTTGTAATTTTAAAATAAATTAAGCATTGTCTACAAAATTTGTGTCATCATTTTAGCTAAGAAATTAATAAAGTATCTTAAAAATACTTTCTTTAGTACGAATTCAAAAAACAATAATTTTCTAAATCTAACAAAGGTCACCGAAATATTTGATTTTGGGTTTTCTCTGTGAATTAAATTATAATACTTTTTATGTTTTACAATATGTCCCTGGATTTTTATTATATGTTATGGTAAGTGGAAACAACTTAGCCTGCGCAATGAGACATCTTCTCTCTTTTATAACCTAAGTTTCAACATATTTGAATAAATTAAAAATTGGAGATAAAAGTGAAACTTTCAAATTCATTCTTTTTAAGATCTGTTAATAATAACACGCGGTAAATTACAAATATGTTAATGGCCGAGCAATATAAAATGGTTTTATTGCTAAAAGAAACTCGAACCTAAGGTAAACTTTGTTATTAAAACGATTATCAAAAATACATTTCCCAGTTACGAACGACTTTTGAATATCATCACGATAACCGAAAACAATTTTTTATAAAGAGTTTTTCCAAATTTCATCAAGCAAAAGCTTCTCCAAAGCATTGTAAACTTCTCGTATTAACCCCGATTGGGCTGTAAACCCGATTTGAAACAAATTAGATCGTATTTGGTATGTATCAGAACTGGCACCCTCATTACTGTTTTAAGATATTCTCCTGTTTTCTTGAAGACTAACATCAAGTAATAGGATTCTAAACTGCTAATCTAATGAAATATGCCGAAGGGACATGAAAACGCAATCTACACACTTTGTTCGGTTTCCACGCGAAATGGCTGATAGGGTAAATATTTTTCTTTCTTTTAGGAACACTATAATTTATTAGATAAGTATCATAACTTACGTTATTGAAAATATATAAATTTAAAGGAAATAACAAATAGAAAGTCATTGATTACTTAACTAGTAATATTAAAACATTCTGGCAATTGTCTAGTTATTAATTAACTATTACTCGCAGCAATGTTTTGTGCATTTCGTTGGATGAGATTTTAGAGTTTTAATATATATATATATATATATATATATATATATATATATATATATATATATATATATATATATATATATATATATATATATATATTAAATGTATGGTAACATCTTTGGACTAGGTTTCAAAAATTAATACTACTATTCTGTGCTTGACGTTTCGCCCAACGTAGTGGGCTTTTTCAAAAGTATAATCTAAAATAAAAACAAAATACAACTAACATGGTCACAAACGCACACTCACAAGACTTAGGATTAACACTCAAATGGTACAATATTAATTAAAAATATCAATTGATAAAATAATGCGATATTAAAAATCAAAAATTAAAATTAAAAATTATAAATTAATCCCAGATACGCACCTCAATTTACTTTGGCCATGTTTCTCAGTGAAGTATTTTACGGTTCCTTCAGTTACTATCAACTTAATATTTTTTTTTTATTTGGAAACCTTTTTACTCAGTTTTTTTCTGATTTATAAATAAATTTTATCGATATTGACTATTCAGTGTGTTGCACACAATAAGGGCTACAATAGGTGGTTTAGTTTATTAGGTTAAAATATATTTGGCTCAGCTTTTTGATATCTTGTTTGTCATTGATTGCTTGTTTTTCTTTTTTTATATGTAGCATTTCCTTTATTTGAAGTTTATAGTAGTTTCTTTCCTGGGTTAGAATATTTGTGTTTGAAAAATCAAATTCATGTTTAAAATTTGTCTCGTGTTTGTGTAATGCTGTCGTTGCGTTTTTTGTGTATTTATGTCCGTTCAATCTGCTGTCTAGATATTGTGTTGTCATTCCAATATATTTTTGTGGACAATTTAGACATGGTACGGAATAGATAATGTTAGATTTCTTTTTTTGTATAATAATAACGCCCTTACACAAAATAATAATAATAACAACCCAAAAACATATGTTGCAATACCATATATAAATTCACATTATTTTATCAATTGATATTTTTAATTAATATTGTACCATTTGAGTGTTAATCCTAAATCTTGTGAGTGTGCGTTTGTGACCATGTTAGTTGTATTTTGTTTTTATTTTAGATTATACTTTTGAAAAAGCCCACTACGTTGGGCGAAACGTCAAGCACAGAATAGTAGTATTAATTTTTGAAACCTAATCCAAAGAAGTTACCGTACATTTACCTAGAAAGATGGTTTAAGAAAAAATTTTAGAAAATTAAATGTTTATATATATATATATATATATATATATATATATATATACATATATATATATATATATATATATATATATATATATATATATATATATATATATATATATATATGTATGAAGTAAAATGCGAACAGTAAATGCAAACTTCGTTCCAACCATCCTTTCCGTGTTAGAAGTTGCACAGTTGGAACAAATTGCTAAGGAACATAATTTATCCTATTCCACCACCATCGAGATGATGGCCTACCTGTACCACCATACCAAGAAGAAAGTCAAAACTTACCCTCCCCGCCACAGTGATACGGTAGAAGTACATGTTTCGTTTCTACTAGATTCATCAGGGTACCGACATGCATCTGGCTGTGCAAAGGACAGATCGGAAGGAAGCATGGAAATTCTGAACGCGGCTGCGCCGACCTCCTGCCGGATGGCGTATACATGTTTAAGCGGCTTTCACGGATTCCTCCGTGTGAGATGCAATAGCAGTGGATATATCCACATTATGCCGTTGTAGTGTGAAATCACATTCAGCAAACGTACAACTATATGCAGCTCCATATATGAATGAAGTAAAATGCGAACAGTAAATGCAAACTTCGTTCCAACCATATATACTGTTCGCATTTTACTTCATATATACTTCATATATAATAATATATTAAATTATCAATATAATTAATATATATATATATATATATATATATATATATATATATATATATATATATATATATATATATATATATATATATATATATATATATTAATTATATTGCGAAAGAAACAATCTTCTCAAAAACATTACTTTTTTCCAAAAATAGAGCCCACAAATTATTTTATTTAGGGCCATAAAATTCCTTACAAAATGTATGCATCACAGGAAGCTTAAATTTTAATTTCAGTATATTATTTTGATTAGAAGCGAAATGTTTGTTCGAAGTTTTAGAATATGCTAGGTTGAGCATGAGAGTAAGACAAACTATTGTAGAAGCAGTTTACCAATACCTAGGGTAGTAGTGACTGATTGACATTCTTGCAGATGTATATAAAGTTATCAAAACCGCTAAATAATCACTCAAAACATATTTCATGTTTTGTTAGCTTGATATAAAGTTATCGAAACACCTAGGGCGATTGTTAAAAAAAATATAATTTTCAGAAATTAGCCTGCTAGAAAATCTACGGGAATAATTAGCGAAAACTAATTTACCCAGATAAAGGCAAATTTCCATGGCGATTACGAGTACAAAAAAAACAAACTCCACCCCTTAATAGGTAGTGTTTTGCTGAGATGAAGAGAAATGTGATATTCCACAGATAATTCTTGGTAATTCCTATGACTAATGAAGGTAAATAAAGTCTTACATTCTTCCGGGTTGTGTTTTGCTGCGAATTCCCAAAAAATCACTTCTTTCCAAACAAGTCGGAAAATTCTATCGCGGAAAAATCCTCAAGTCGACAACTAATTTCTCCTGGGCGGAAGGTAAATATTCATGATTAATTTATGCGCAAAATGGAGTAAGGCTTCATTTTGTGCGAGCGAATTAGTCGTGGGATTTTACCACTTGCCCCGGGCGAATTAGTCGGGAGGCGCCAGGAGTCACCGAAAATTATCGAAAAAATGTCTTTGTTTCCTTCATCTGAGCGAAACATCACCTATCAAGAGATGTTATTTAACATTCTGTATTCATATACGTAAATTGGTTGTTGAGTATCCGAATATGTCGTGATTGGTATAACTAATTAATTCCGAAGATCTATTTATTCTTCGAAATTTTCCACCAAACACTCCCTGATACAAAAGACTATATAAAAATTCGCTGCTCTGTCTATATTTTTTAATAGCAATCGCTTTAGGTGTTTGGCTAAATTCATATCAAGTTAGCAGATTAAACAGTATGCCATTCTGTTACTGTCAATTTGCCGACAACTTCCTAAAAGAGTCATTTTTGTTAAAAACTATTTTACTAAAAGTTATTTTTATTTAAAATCGCCTTAGGCGTTTCGCTAACTTCATGATAAGTTAACAAAACATGCAATATTTTTTAAAAATAAGAAATGAAAGTTTTTTCCTTTCAGAACTAATTCGCTACTATTTAGAGGCAAATTATCTTCTGGACGATTTTTCGATTCGAACAATTTGTCTTGTAAACTAGGGATTTCTCAAGAATGTCACCAAAAATAATTACAAATACTTGGCGAAATCAGCCTCGTAGAAATTTCTTGCATTACCGTTCTGTCACAGCAAATTAACGACAAATTCTTAGTAGGCTAATTGTTATAAAAATTATCTTTTAATAACAATTGCTTTAGGTGTTTCGCTAGATTTATATCAAGTTAGCAGATGAAACAGTATGCCATTCTCTTACGGTCAATTTGCCGGCAACTTCCTAAAAGAGTCGTTTTTGTTAAAAATTATTTTATTAAAAGTTATTTTCATTGAAAACCGTCTTAGGCGTTTCGCTAACTTTATGATAAGTTAACAAAACATGCAATATTTTTAAAAATAAGAAATGAAAAGTTTTTTTTTCCTTTCAGAACTAATTCGTTACTATTTAGAGGCAAATTATCTTCTGGACGATTTTTCGATTTAAGAAGTTTGTCCTGCTAACTAGAATTTCTCAGGAATACCAGCAAAAATAATCGCTAATAAATGGCGAAACTAGTTTTGGCTGAATTCGTCACATTGCCATTTTGTTAGGGCAAATTAACGGCAAATTCCTAACAGAACAATTGTTGTTAAAAAATATTTTTATTAAAAATCGCCAGCTTTATGTCAAGTTAACCAAACATGTACTAATTTTTAAAAATTTGAAATTAATTAGCGATCACTTAGCAGCAAATTATCATCGGAACGATTTTTCGATTCGAGCAATTTGTCTTGTAAACTAGGGATTTCTCAAGAATGTCACCAAAAATAATCACAAACGAAATCAGCCTTGTAGAAATTTCTTGCATTGCCATTCTGTCACAGCAAATTAACGACAAATTCTTAGTAGACTAATTGTTATAAAAATTATCTTTTAATAACAATTGCTTTAGGTGTTTCGCTAGATTTATATCAAGTTAGCAGATGAAACAGTATGCGATTCTGTTACGGTCAATTTATCGGCTACTTCCTAAAAGAGTCTTTTTTGTTAAAAATTATTTTATTATAAGTTATTTTTATTGAAAACCACCTTAGACGTTTCGCTAACTTTATGATAAGTTAACAAAACATGCAATATTTTTTAAAAATAAGAAATGGAAAGTTTTTTTCTTTCAGAACTAATTCGTTACTATTTAGAGGCAAATTATCTTCTGGACGATTTTTCGATTCAAGAAGTTTGTTCTGCTAACTAGGATTTCTCAGAAATATCAGCAAAAATAATCGCTAATAAATGGCGAAATTAGTTTTGGCTGAATTCGTCACATTGCCATTTTGGTACGGCAAATTAACGGCAAATTCATAACAGAATAATTATTGTTAAAAAATATTTTTATTAAAAATCGCCAATTTTATGTCAAGTTAAGAAAACAGGTACTATTTTTTAAAAACTTGAAATTAATTAGCTATCACTTAGCAGCAAATTATCATCGGAACGATTTTTCGATTCGAGCAATTTGTCTTGTAAACTAGAGATTTCTCAAGAATGTCACCAAAAATAATTACAAATACTTGACGAAATCAGCCTCGTAGAAATTTCTTACATTGCCATTCTGTGACACCATATTAACGACAAATTCTTAGTAGGCTAATTGTTATAAAAAATACTTTTTAATAACAATTGCCTTAGGTATTTCGCTAGATTTATATCAAGTTAGCAAAACATGCAATATTTTTTAAAAATAAGACACGACAATTTTTGTTTCTGTTACAACTAACTAGCTACTATTTAGCGCTAAATTATCATCCCGAAGATTTGAATTATTTTTCGTGCTAATTAGGGACTTGTATCCATATTTTTTAATAAAAATCGCCCTGTGTGATGGTGTTAAGCTAATTAGCAACCAATTAGATTTTTCGATTCGAGTAAGTTGTCTTGCTAACTTTATATACACCTCTTGTAAGCTATGCATGAAGACGGTCTCAAGGTAAGGATATTATTAGGAGACTGGAAGTATCTTCAACCAAATTTTCGAAGTGGTCCAACTTTGCTGAAAATTATCGAAATGGTAGGAGGTTAAACATCATTTTTAAATAATTTAAACGATTAGAATCCTTTAGAGAAAGATTTTTCAAAATTAATTAACAGCAAAGGCTGTTAATCAATTAGCCAAAAGGTGATCTTCGTTATGGAAAGGTTACCGAAGGTATAAGTGGTCGAGATACTACGACAAAGGGTCACGTTGTTAACATTAAACGACCTGTTATTATGTTACTTCATACATAAATTTATAATTAAACTTGAGTATTCATATTTTATGTTATATACTATTCCTTTTATATACTTTTCATAAATAGGTACAGGGTTGGACTGGAACACTTGGAGAATTCTAATATAAATTCACCCATTCATAATACAATCTAATCAATTAACAAAGACTTTTCGAACAATTCACTCTATTGAAAGAAGATATAACTTCTCTTTTTCATGTTTTTGAGTTCCACAATAGCAATGTACAAAAATCAGAAACAGTTTCATTACTATCTGGCTAAGTGAGTTATTTTAAAAACGTACACTTAAAGCGGCATAATATTCGATTAAAAATTAAAGTTTTACTAAGATATAAAGAAATCTTTCCATCTGTGCATTTCCAAACTGTGCTTTAAATTCTTCATTGGTACGTATTCTTATCAGTTCTTCTTGTAATATGACATCCTATTCATCAATGTAACAATATGGGTTGATATTCTACTGTGATATTTCCATGGTCAAAAGATTCTCAAATCTGGTTTAAAAGTCTGTGTACAAGGCATTTAAATGTTCAGCGTAGGCCAAAACGTCAGCATCCCTACAGAATGTCTGTGACAAGTTGGGGCCCTGGAAAAATTCTAGTCCCCAATGCCCTGCTTCATTAGGGTAGTTCTAGCAAAAAAAGCTGCAATGACGGACTTTCTTTTTATTAAATTCAGACCTGCAATTACACGTTAACCTCATTAAATTTGTTACACAAATCTGTTAAATAGGCAGTGCTGATGAGTTTTCAATTTATTATGTTTTCTTTAGAAATGAGGTTTTTTTAGCATCAAAATACTCTAAAACAGTCTCAAAACTGGAAAAAATCTCGTAAAACATAAGTTTTTAACAACCAGTACACTTTAGTATAAAGGATTAACTAATTAAAATGTGTGTGGATTTTTTCACATTAATGTGTAAGTAACCTAGAATTCAACTCGTTCGTCCGAATTTTGTTAACTGCTTTTATGGCTAATTAAAAAAAGTAGTGTAATTTGAATTGCAAAGACTCTAGGTACATTTCTTTAAAGATCGTATAAAATCATGGTAATGGTCAACCATAGCAAATGTCCATCCGTTGCAGCTGGTCTAATATTTGATAAAAGAATTACCTTTTTCATAAAATATTCCCTCAAAACATTGAATATTAATTCAATTTAGCACCTATCGTCAAAGTTCTCTCAAAGAGCTTTTATTCATGGACTTCTTGGTCCATAACAAAATGAACATATGCCAATAACGTTGTCTCATTACCAGGTAAAGTTGACTCGCCCAGTTATATGGAGAATTGGGTTGTTTGCTGCAGATAATTACGTAAGACGCATTCAGCATCACTACTTATTTCATCAATGTGTTTTAGACTATACTGTAGCTCAAAGAGATTCGTTTGAGTATATTATATGTGTATGCCGGTTGGTGTAGCATAGTTTGACAATCTACTAAATTGCTCATGAAATTAGCTCTTCATTAATAATATACGACCTTTCTGGTTTTGTTATACGAAGACAGATATTGTAAATAGTCCGCACACCGTCATCATGTTTTTTGCCATTAAAGCGAATATACCGTCCATAATTGGTGTCTTCTGAAGATTTTAGTTCAGGGAAAAATATATCAAATTTTTACCCATACTCTGTGATAATTTGTTATACCCAGACCATCTCTAAACGGTGTAGGCACTTTCTGCCGAGGATTATGCTCCACGTGCCAGATTTTGTAACTGATTTTTAAATAAGATCAACCAGAATATTTTGTTTCACTCATCCATCTTATTTATTGACGAAGTTGGATTTACAAGGAACGGTATAAGTAGTTTTCAAAATAGTCATCTATGGGCCGATGAAAATCCGTATAGAATAATAGAATCCCGATAGCAGCAATGATTTTCTATAAATTCTTGGACATGAATAATTGCTGACTTTTTATTGGTCACGTAGTACTATCAAATCGATTAGACAGCTTAACATATCTAGATCTCATTCACAATGAATTGCAACATTTATTAGAAGAAGTTTCACCTGCAATACGCTAGTGGATGTGGTTAATGTATGATGGCGCATCAACTTACTTTAGACGAGAGGTGATGGAATACCTTAATGAAACGTTCCGGAATAAATGCAAAGATCGTGGAGGGGCAAGAACATAGCTTCCTCAACCTTCTGACCTTAATCCTTTGGATCATTACTTATGGGGGAACTTAAAAAATGTAGCTTATTCCGCTGAAATTCCTGACGTGCAGACTCTTCGTCAACGAGTTGAAATGGGATGTCGGCAAATTCGAGAGATGCCTGGTATTTTTGCACGAGTAAGAAAATACATTAGTAAATGCATTGGAAAATGTATTGCAGCTGGGGAACAACATTTTCAGTATTTTTTGATTTTTTTTTTGAATAAATTTTGTGAATTAGTAATTACTATAAGTTTGTAAGTTAATAGTGTATTTATTATTGTTAATTAATTAGTAATATTTTATTTCAAACGACAAATCAGTCAAAACATAGTCGATAATATTTTTACATTTTTGTTCATTTTTCTACATTTTCCTGTGTATGCTATGGAACAAGTGTTATTCACAAAAGGCTTAATTACGGAAAAATTACGAGAGATGTAATGAAAACGCTAAAGGAAAATTTTGTTTTAAACAAAAAATCAAATTTGAGAAAATGATCAAAAAAACTTTTTACCAACGACGTACCACATTTTTTTTAAACCCTACCATAATATCCGTACTCATGCCACTGAGTAAACTATGAAGGCAATTTTTTTACTGTTACTAAGGCAGTATCAAATTAACTTCTGGTTAAAATTGCATTAAAACGAATTTTCAACAAAATAAATTCAAATTTTGTTTTTTGACATAAATTTCATAAATACACCTAAAAGACCTTTTTTTTATTAAATAGGATGAATTTTACTAGTTTTGAGTGACGATATCAATCAATAATTTTAAAAACAATGAGGTGGGAAGCAATCCACCTTACGAAAATTGTAGTTTATTAGCCGATTATTTAGGATGTAACCTGTGCAATTTGAGAAAAGAGAATACGTATAAAATGAGTCGATAACATGAAAATTCTGAATAATTAGCTTTAATTACGATTATCTTTGTTAGTTTTCATAAATTATTTAGCGTTAAATTTTTATATTTGAAAATAAGCAAATTTAAAACTTTTACTAGAACATATTTACTTGTAAACCATTACTACTAAATATCTACTGATTGATAAAGAACCAGTAAATATTTACTAAAGTATTTTAATATCAAAACCAAGAACATTTCTAATTATATTTCAATTATCTTAAATTTATCCCTAAATTTAACATCTTTTTTGCCCCATGAAGAAACAACGCGTTTAGTAATTTTCTTTCAAAGTGCAAAATTTTCCAACAAATAATGTATATGTAAGGAATAAAGTTTCTTCATTGTTATAGAGAAATATTTGACTGGCATAATATACAATTCAGCCGAAGTAGAATCCTAACAGGGTTATCGTAAGTTAAAGTGTAATATTCCTAAAAAGTTTATATTACACCGCTACGAGAATAGAATTTTAGAGTTTAGCTATGCTTCTTTATAAGTTATTATTTCTATAGCCTGGAAAGAAAGAAGTATTTTATCTTTAGGTATATATTTCCAACTTTTGCGTGGATTTGAATACAAAATCTGTTATATTTGCCTCTGGGGTGTAGTTTGCAGCAAATTTTACTAAGTAAAATATCGAACAATTGAAACAGAAAATACTGTAAAAACTTAATTACATTATTGATGAAAAATTACTCTTCCCCTCGCGGTTTTAGAGATGAGGAGTGATATTATGACGATGAAAGTTTGTAAAATAAATATTGGATACAAATTTTTAGACTGAGAGTTTCTCATCTATGATCTACTGATATTATTGGATTTAACTATTTAATAACAGAAAGATAATATAAATATAGCTGATGATGATTGATCATATCCTCGTTAATTTTTGTTATATGTTGTCAAATAAACTATCAAGGAACCATACTTCATATTCTGCTTTAAAAATTATAGCTTCTGTGATTGATCATATCCTAATTTATTCAGGTTAAGTTATAGTTGACAAGCTATATCGGAAGCTTCCTTCATACTCTGGTGAAGTGGACTTATACCATCTCTACAAAGTCACAATTTGAAGATAAAACTTATAATTGCAGGACATCCACAAGTTAAAAATACAGATACAGAAATCTCTTATAACTCCACCATTATACAGGATATCTTGTAAATGTATGTCAAACTTTCGGCAGTGTACAGAAGCTGTTAAAGTGTTTCATATAATTTTTCCTTACGTGCCCCATAACAGAAATAAAGGATTCAAAAGGGGTACCCAATCATTTCCCTTTTGGGCTGTAGCTTTTGAACAGAGTTGTAAATTTTAAAGATATTTTGGCATGTTGTATAACCGATAAAGACTGATGAATCCGAGTTATAAGCAATCTTTGACATTAATCAAGGAATTCAGAGATGGATTGGCCGTAGGCCAAATATTTGGACAGGTGCCAGTTTTCAGAGCTAAATTTCGATTTTTAAGGAATTTGAGAAATTTTATTTCGAAAAAAAATTAAACATTTTCAAGAAGAGTCAATTGGTTTGTTCTCGATAAGAACTTCTGAGTTGGAAGAACATATTCTGTCGGCGTTTCCATTAAACTTTAAAAGAACAATTAGTTTATTCGTTCCACGTTCAATAGATACAAGCAATATTTCCAACTTTTATCCTCTAAGGTTTAATACTCAAACGGTTTTTTACAAAAATTTAGAGAAAATTCATATTTTACTAGAACTGTATGTACGGACGAAGCTGGATTTACATATGATGGTGCTATAAATGTTCATACTTTACACACCTGGTATGAAGGAAATCTTAATTCAGTAATATATGTTAGATGCCAATAAAGATTTTGGTTGGGCGAGGATCATTAGGAATTATTCGAAAAGACCTTTCGTTTTAGAAGAAAAATTAACTAATACACTCGTCCTTTTTTGCACCAAGATTTAAATAATCTTTAAAAATATATTGCCTATCAATTTAGAAATTAGATTTAGTTATTCCACAATGGCACTCCACCACATTTGAACAATTTAGCGAGTCGCAATTTAACTGATACTTTTGGTGATCGTTGAATGGGTAGAGCCGAACCAGTTTTAAGACTACCACGATCTTCCGACCGGAATTCGTTAGATGTCTCATTTTCCTAGGGAATCTTAAAGGGCATCATTATTCAACGCCGTAAATAACAAGAAAGATGTGTTTGAAAGAATAAGTCATTATTGTAATTCTACAGCCACACAAAAAAAAATTCTGGTCTTTGGTTTGATTATCTATGTCTGCTATATGTTTTCGAGGTCGCTAAATTCGGATCGGGGTCCATTAAGCATTACTGAACGCTTGTAACCCAAAACTAACGTTGTTAAACACCTAGAAATTCCATGACTAAAAGATCCCATAACCCTCTAATCATTATATCCTATGACCCTCTAATCATGATACTGAAATCAATACACTCAATTTCTCATAGCGGTAGAACTTGTAATCCCCTCAGTTTCTTTAAACCTTCTAAAAACTTTTCAACTCCGTAATCCAACAACCCTATACCCCCATGACCCCAGGAACCCATGAATCTATAACCTCACAATCATATTTTTAAAATCATTACACTCATTCTCCCATAGCGATAGAGGTTGTTATGACATACATTCCTTTAAACTGTGGCTATTGAACCCCATGATCCACTAACTCTATAACTCCATGACTCAATAACTATGTTACTGAAGTCATTACACTTAATCTCCCATAGCGGAAAAACTTGTCGTGGCCTTAATTTCTTAAAATAATGGTTGTTGAACCTCATTGGCTTATGAGGTTATTAGGGGTTTAAGAGCATAGATTTTGAGTTAATAGCGTTCAATAATAGTTCGTAGTATAAGTTTTGGTGTTTCTTGAAATTATGGCTAAACCCTGACGTGACGTGATATATTGTAGATATGGTCAGAACCCCAAGCCAGTGCTGTGCACAGCCACACAAAAAAAATCTAGCTATGTCTTTTATATGTTTTGATGTGGCTATGCCAGTGTTGTGAATAGCCATACAAAAAAATTTCTGGCCCGGGGTTCTGACTATGTCTACTATATGCTTTTGGGATCGCTGAGTCCGAATCTGCGTTCCATTAAACCCTATCACGTCAGGGTTTTTCCGTACCTTTAAGCAACCCAAAAACTCAGACCATTAAGCATTATTGAACTCTCTTAACCCAAAACCAATGCTGTTAAAACCCTAATAATCTAATGACCCAAAAACTTCAAACCCTCTAACCCCATAACCTCATAATCCAATAACCCCACGAATCCATGATTTCATAACTCCATAACCATGTTATTGGAATTATTGGGGTTATGAAGTAATAGGTTCACCAGCCATGGTTTGAAGACATTAAGGTCCCGACAAGTTTTTTTGCCATAGCAGATTAAGTGTAATTACTTCAGTAATATGATTATAGGGTTATAGACTCATGGAGTTATGGGGTTATTAGTATATGGGTTTCAACAGCCATAGTTTAAAGAAATTAAGGCCAGCTCTTTCGCTGTAGGAGAATGAGGGTAATGATTTTAGTAATATGGTTATGAGACTAGAAAGTCATGAGCTCATAGGGTCATGAGCTTATAGAGTTATTGGGTCATGGAGCTCAACAGCTTTAGTTTAAAGAAACTGAGGCGACTACAAGTTCTTCCGCTATGAGAGATTGAGTATAATGATTTCCGTATTATGACTATGGGGTTATAGAGTCATTGGGTTATGGAGTCATGGAGTTATTAAGTGATGGGGACTTTGAGTCATGAGGTCTTTTGGTTATGGGGTTATTAGGGGTTTAGTAGTATTGGTTTGACTTAAAAGTGTTCAATAATGCTCAGTAGTCCTAATTTTGAGTTTTTTTGAGGTTATATCCAAACCCTGACGTGATGGGGTTTAATGAACCCCGGACTCGGATTCAACAACCCCAAGAACATATTATAGATATAGTCAGAACTCCTGAGCAGAAAAAAAAATGTGTGGCTGTGTTATTATTCGAAATGATCCTGGAATATAATTTCGAGAACAGCGGGAAAAAATTCGCAGGAGAAGGAAGTGTATTGACGTAAAAGGCGCTCATTTTGAAAATTTGCTTTCTTAAACACAAGAACGATATATTTTCAAGATTTTATCAAAAATAATTTAATATTTTTCGTTAATTAGTTATCTTTCCACTCTTTGTGTTTCTCTTAAATTACGATCAACCAATTCAAATTTATTCCGGTAGATTTCGATTTGAAACTTTCAGAATATTAATTCTTCTTGCTTGTAAAGAACTGTATTATGTCTGTCAATAAATTAAATATGTAGTACGTATAACCATTACACTGAATTAATAAATCCAATTATTTCTAAGGATAACTAACCATAAGATTTCATGTACTGAACCATACGAGATGCTTATGGCCTCAGCTAGTTCATCCTGAGTTAACTGGCGGTCTTTCATTACCACATAACAGGGTCAATAATTTCTTGAGCTTTTTGTACGTGCTTCGTCTGCAATGCCGTTACGACAAAGTTTAAAATCAGCTATTCATCTTTTTGCTACTGTGTCTCAAGAAGCATCCTCCCCCAATATATTCACCATGTCTTCATGAATTCCTTTTCCGGATAAATCTTTTTTATACAAGCATTTAACCACTGCACGATTTTCCAATTTTTCCATTAAAAAAAACACAAAGTAGGTTTACTTTACACTCGTTACCTAACGATGGTTAAGAGTGATGAAGCACCTACTACTCCCGTAGCTGATAGTGGTCCAGTTTTTTGGTTGGCATCTCTGTTATTATTTTAGTGATTAGTTTGAATATTATATATTCATTTTCTTATATTTACAATTTTAGCAAAAAATCGACAACTAAGGAGGAAAATGGCCAATTGACAACTTAGCGTCTGAGACAGGCACATTATAAGAAGGAATATGTTAAAAATGAAAGATTTTTACTACATTTCGTTCTCATTTTCGCAATCTACGCCTTATATTTCCAAAAAATTACCAATTAACAACTTAACGTTTGAGGTAGATACATTCTAAGAAGGAATATGTTAAAAATGAAAGATTTTCGCGAAATTTAGTTCTCATATTTAGCCATCTATGCCGTAAAATACATCTATTCCAAAAAAAAAATTATTTATGTATATATATATATATATATATATATATATATATATATATATATATATATATATATATTGCGTTGATATTTTCGTAAACAAAATTATTTAATTAAATTGATTTTTGTTTAATGTATTATAATTAAATGGTTTGTTTTCTATTGGGAAATAAAACTTATCGACAGCACATATATATATTTGATATTTATTGAATTGTTGGACGCCAGGCACAAATAACTATACCAAAGTATAATCAATTTGTACCAAATTTTTATTTTTATTTTCAATAAATATTACTCAATTACACGTTCGGTGTGTTTCTGAATGTACTCCGTTTATTTAGTGATTTGACATTTGAAATATTGATGTCAAATTTCTCTCTCTCTCTCTCTCAGGTAAGTTCAAATGAAAATATAATAATTGTCAGAAAAGGTCAAACCAATGATTCAAAACAGAAATACAAACTATATTCAGAAAAATACAAAAATGTCAGTGGATGCAGTTTTTCTATGTAAAATTTTATAAAACACCTTATCTTAACCTAATTAAATTATAAAAATTATTCAATGTGCACTGTATTATTTTTTATGGGATTTTGAATTGTTAAAATCTGGCAATTTAGCGTAAATATCTAAACGGTTACGAATGCGTGGCGTCTGAAAATCTGTATTTCTATTTAAACAATCTATAAATATTTTTGTGTATGTTGTTATAATTACTAAAGGCATGTTGATGCAGTGCAAATTAAACAATTTATTTTTTATTATTTACTACAACTATTTGCTATGAGGTTAGTATAAATCTATTTTATCAAAATTATTTCATTATTAACTATGATTTCTCACAATAAGGTCACTATAAATCTATTTATTAAATTATTATCTATCAGGCAAGTCAAAAATTTTTAAACTCTTACATAATAGATAAATACCTTTTTCAATCTCCAGAAAAATGTTTTAATATCCACATTATATATTTCCTCGTTCCTTTCTTTTAATAAACAATAGTTTATAAATCTTTCTCCTTTCCCAATTATTAAAATATTTTCCACAGCTGCTTACTTATTAACTTAATTTATTTATAGGTTTATTAAGCTTCTTTTTACTTCTTCTAAAATGGACTTTCAATTTCCAGAAAACTTTTTATTTCCAAAGCTTTGTGATTCTTTTACTTTTTTTGAAAAATTTTAATTAATGAGACCAGCAATGTTTTTCTTCAATACAGATTATTCTGCACTGTTTTATTTTTAATTTATTTATAAATAACAATTGAAAAATTTTTAGTTATGGTCCCGTTAATAAGAAAAAGACTAGCGAATTTTTCACTATGTCCGATCAATAATCACTACTATTTTACTTTCAAATTATCAACTGAATATTGAGGTTATGTTAAATATACGAACTAGACTGTTGATGTTAATCGTATAAATGATGGACCCTGTGGTTCCTCAAAAAAATGAATTTTAGCTTTTTATAGTAAGTAATTAGGTGGTATAAATTTTTGTTTTAATTTTTTTTTGATTGGTCAGCCATATGACGTAAACTAGTAACTAGATGAAATTTTAAGCTTTGAAACCCCAAAATCAAAATGGATTCCTTATTGTCAAGATACGATAAAATTTTGTTGTTTTATTGATATTATGAAATAAATATTTTATTTGATGACAATAAATTATGATTTATTTAAATTCTGGACTTTTCCTGATATTTTGATATACTTAAACCTTACTTTTGGTTATTATTTATCACATAAAATTGATAAATAAAATTGGATTACATCAAAGAAAATTTTGCCTATGATTGGGTACTCTTTAATCCTAGTTTCTTATCAAAATAAACCTTATTATCTATATTTTTTTTCACTATTATTGCACTTTTACAATCTTTTTAAAAAGTTTTAACAAATACTGTTTTTGTAATGCGTAGAAACTAATATGTTATTAATAACAATTGATAAATAGTGTCTATATTTCACTAATTAGTTATTATTTTACGCTTATTTTCACTAATTCATCTTTACCCCGCAATGTTTATTAAAAACGTGATGAAGATTCTCGTTTTCGTGGATTTCACCTACATTGTTTTTAAAGTTTTGCTATTTCAGCCACTATTTCTTGACAATATCATTTCTTTATCTTGTTCAAAATATTACTTATTTATTATTTTATAAGATTCATGTCTTTCTGAGACCAATATGTTTATAGTTCCAAATTTATATGTATTATTAATATTTTTACATTAATTTTTTACATTTTATTTGTTGTTACAGAATTATTGCTTTTTATGTTGTTTTAAAACATATTAGTATAAATTCTTATATACTATTTACTAATGACTATCCTATCATCCGCATTTACCACATAGATACATTAATTTATTATTTATGACCGTTTTGTTTGACTTTTTCATTATCAAAAACATCTGAGAAAAAGATTGTTTACCTATACAATATATATATTTATATATATATATATATATATATATATATATATATATATATATATATATATATACATATATATATATATATATATATATATATATATAATATATATATATAATGTATATATATGTATATATACATATATATATATATATATATATATACATATATATATATATATATATATATATATATATATATATATATATATATATATATGTATATATATATTTTGTTTTTAAAAAATATATTAATAGTCATATTATGAGGTTAATGTTAACCAACGAGACCTATCAAAGAACGCACGCCTATGATGAAATAGCAAGTCTCGTTGAAATTCTTTACCAGACAATATCACCATAAACTGGGTGACTTTATAATTAAATTCTTGTGGAGATATCGTTGCTAAATTATACTCGGCAAAGATATCAACTCACAAACTAATACAAAAGTGGAAATATTTAAAAAAATTGAGATTGTTTTTTAGCGGGATTTATATCTTTGGGTGTTAAATATCAATGAAACTTAAAAAAAAGTGAGTTTTCCGCTAAAGTACACAATTTCTTGAAAGAAATTTACTCTGTATTGCTATTACAAGTAATATTTTTAAATAAAATATCTGATTCCATCCAAGAAAAATATTTTCCAAATTATTTAAAATAAAATTTCATCTAATCATAAAACTGAATCACACGCCATTGATTTCGATTATTGCGTTTCTACAGAACCATACAAGTGTTTTTGTGTATCGCGCGAGGGAACAACACTTACCCACAATACCCGTAAGTTACGGCCCATTTAGAGCGGGAATGGACATAACGTTCTTTTCAGAGCATTGTCGAGGGCTTTTTAGGTTATTAAGTGATCTCTGTTAATTCTTATAAGTGGTCTGGGACGACGTATAGAAACACACTATGAGACGGGGAGTCCACTTGAATGTGTTCCGTTACCGTTAAGCGGTAAAAAATGGTGTGAGATTCTCAACAAATTGGTTTAAAAAGGAAAGGTAAAAAAAGGAACAATGATAGACATTTGTGTTTGAAATAGAAGTAAAGGAAATAGTAATTAGATTTTAAATTTGAATTTTGCATGATGTTAAAATCACGAGTGAACTAAGACGCAGACATGGTTCAGTTGCAGCAATAAAATATCACTTTGCAGTAAGTTTTTAGTTATAAGATTTGAAATAACTAGATTGGATTTTTTATATTTATCTTCACACATATTTATAATAACTCTAAATTCATCATTGTATCTCGGAATTCGCAATTGGAACTCTAAATTAACCCATGATAAGTACAAAAGTTTAAAAATTATTGGATAATATTTAACACAACACAATCCTCGCCATTCTGTGATTTTACTTTTTATTTCTTTCTTAAACAATTAAAAATAAGTAAAATAATTTTATTGCTTCGAATTTTCATAAGAAATACTTAGAATACATTGATAAAATAAAATTTTAATAAAAACAATTGAATCGACCTCTAAAAGAGCGCTAAAAAGTGAAAAATAACTAAAATTTCTATATGAAATTGAAATTTTTGATGTCGGCGCCAAATTAATACCTGACAAAATGGGATTCGCATAAACAGATTAACAATACTTTATTTGTAATTGCTTTCTTACCATAATTTGTATATATTAATAGTTATTTGTTTCATTTAGAAATAACTTGGCGCCGACTTCGAAAATTTCAATTTCATATAAAAATTTTTAACTTTTTAGCGCACTTTTTGTAGTTGGTTCAATTTTTTTTATAAAAATTTTATTTTTCGATTTTTAGTTTTGAGTTCATTATGATATCCATAGATTATTTGAACTAGGTACTAATCGAAATTAGTGTACCTTGCAATGACTCCCAGGTAGCAAAAAAGTACCCATATTATCTAAAGTTGTAATCACCCTAAAATGAACCACTAAAAAATTCCTTGATTCTTAGAATTCTACAAAAACCGGTCAAATTGTATCAAACAAATACTTAGTCTGTCATAGCAAATCCACTATTTTAAATTTTAAATTAATTTTAGATTGGTAATGTAGGCCCCAAAACCTTCCAATATCGATATTTAAAGAACTTGAGACGTATATTTTTTAGCTCGATATATTTTATAGTGCATATGGAGTTTGTATACGCTCCAAGAATCCCGCAATATCAATTTTAGGCAAAATCGGAAAACTTTTTTACTCCCTCACTCCGTTTTCACCTAATGATGTAAAAAATTAACTTCATATTCATAACACACGACCCGGAAAGCACCCTAGTACCAGATCTGATAAAATGCGAATAAGGTAAAATTGTCAACTCACTATATTGGATCCGTCATACTGAATTTCAAAAAAATAATTTTAACTTCTTGATGTAATCTAAATCTAAACCCTTCAAAGCCCCTAGTAACAATTTTAGATGAAATCCTGAAATTCAAAATTTCTAGACCGTCATATTGCCTCTGACATATTAGATATTCTTAAAATAATTTCATATTCAATATTTACAACCTTAAAAGCGAATAAGTCCCAAATTTGAACAAAATCGAAAAATGTAAAATTTTTCGTCCGCCATATTGGATCCAGAAAAAAATGCTATTAAATTCGTAACTTACACCCTCAAAAATCCCCTATATCAGTTTTGGAGAAAATCGAAATATGTAAAATTTTTATTATGCCATGTTGAATCTGCCAGATTGAGTTCTTCAAAACATATTTTAAAATCGTAATTAACGCTAACAAAAATTTCCCAAGACTGACTTTAGATAAAATCGAGAGATGTAGAACCTTTAATCCGCCATATTGGATCCGCCATATTTAACTATTTTTTAAATAATGTCGGATTCATAATGTGCGATTCCAAAAACTCCCCATGATCAGTTTTGGAAAAAATCGGACAAAATTTATTTTTTATCCCCCATATTGGATCCGCCATATTGATTTTTTTAAAATAATTTCAGATTTGTTATGTACGACCCCGAAAACTCCCCAGTACCAATTTTGGAGAAAATCGAGCAAAATTGATGGTTTTGTCCGCCATATTGAATTTTTTTAAAATAATTTTAGATTCGTCATGTGCGACCCGAAACTCCCCAGTACCAATTTTGGACAAAATCGGACAAAATTGATTTTTTGTCCGCCATATTGGATCCGCCATATTGAATTTTTTATAAATATTTTGGTTTCGTTATGTGCGACCCCAAAAATTCCCTCAGGCCAATTTTGGAGAAAATCGGACAAAGTTAGATTTTCTTGTCCGTCATATTGGATAAGCCATATTGAATTTTTTTAAAAATAATTTTAGATTCGTTGGGTACAACCCCGAAAATTTCCCATACCAATTTTGAGAAAATCCGTCAAAATTATTATTTGGCCGCCTTATTGTCATCGTCATCTTCGATTTTACTGCACCAATTTCGTCCAAAAAATATATATAAGCAGCAATTTCCTGAACACAACGTAAAAAATTTCATTCAAATCGGTGCCGCCGTTCCGGAGTAGCAGAAAAAAGAAACATACATACTCGACGAATTGAGAACCTCCTTTTTTTAGAAGTCGGTTAATAACCTAATAGGGTGTCCTAAGCTCTGTAGTCTATTAGAAATATATGGAGGGTGAAAAGAAAATTTTGGATATAAAAGTTTTTAGGCTCCCGAAGTTGATTATTATGACAAATTTTTAACTATACAGGACGTTTCACGATTAAATTATATTTGATATATAAAGAGAACTGCGTTTTCACACTTCGACACGCTACAACATCTGAACTGCTTACTGGTTGTTATTTGTTGAATAATTGAAATTGAAAACTTCTACTTTAGTTGAAAGTACAAAATTTTTGATGTCCACAATGCGTAATATCAATATTTTTGGTTTTATTTATAATAATGAAAATTAACGGAATAACAGAATGAGGCGATCTTTCAAGAAATGTTGAAGTGAATTATCGGAGTTTAGAAAATGCAGAAATATGAAAATCTAACATGTTTTTGTACGAATGTGTGGTAAATTCTACATGAGGAAAATATTTTATGAGATTTAGATATACAACATTATTACCATAGACTGCTTCTTTTTATGATCACAATAGTTCCTTCTATAAAAAAAATGAACTTAAAGCATTGTTTAATTTAGTTTCATATATTATTATACTCCCGTTGAGACAGCAAAATTTCGACCATATATTTATCTTATATTTCACAGTCGAATTCTTTACCTTTTTAAAAATTGACTGGTCTTATTAAATTTGAAACTGTTATCGGTTATTAATGCTACTACTTTGAAACTATAAGCTAACGTCCTATGTTGTTAACATAAATATTTTTTCGTCGACACAAGTGTGCAATTAATTTGTATTAGAATCTATCAGGTTTTATAAAGAAACCTATGCCTATGTATTTCACTCGTTTTTAGCCGCTTGCACCACATATTTTAAAGACAAAATACCTTTTCTCGTAGCAGTCCGCCACCTTTTCTACAATAGATTAGTTTTCGCTTGTGTGTTTAATCAGGAAAAAATTGTCATAAAACGTTTGAAAAACAGGGGAAAAAAACTCAACATTAACACTTTTTAACGGTATTTAGTGGCATATTTTGATGGAACTGTAAGAATTCATTGAAATTTTAGAAAGTTCGAAAACAGCCTAACGTCCTACTTGACCATTCACCATTTTATAGTGCACTTGTCTTGTGTCAACCATGAAGCCTAGTAGCTGGTGTAAGTAGTGGGGGAAAATACGGATCCGTAAACAGTAGCGTAATCAAGCAAGAGATTTAGCAAAAATAGAAAATAAAGTTAAGAAATTACTTGTTTGATATTTTTTACATAATATAAGAAAATTTAATAGAGAAGCTTATTCATCTGGAGATGGACTGTCCAGGAGGCTCAATTACTTTTCTTTTTCCAACTATAACTGTAAATGGCACACAAATTCTCGGTGTCACTGTTTTTATTCATGGTGTCACTTTCTTTGTTAATGTGCACCATTCCAAGGAAGAGCCCTTTGTGATAAGCAAGAACTCTTTCCAGATCTCAATGTCATTCCAGTTTATATTGTTATCCTTATGAAATACGTGTTCAGCCATAGCACAAGAGGGTAAACCTCTATTAATGTCACTACCATGGAAAGTGAGTCTGTTTTGAGACTTCTGGAAGTCTGGCCTATGTAAACTAATTGATGGTGGAAAAGGGAACCTTATAAACTATGCAGGACGTCTCATTTAGTTGTAACGAGTTTTGGTTTTAGAATAAATTTTAGAGAGAGTAAGTAATTGTTTTCTAGCTATTTTATTATCTGTATTTTTAAATATATTAATCAATATGTCAGTAAGATTTTCAGTATGCAGTGTGTGGAAAAATTGAATTTGTACTGTTACATTTGAAAGAGCGTTACTGGGCTTAAAGATTGAGTATGTAACAGAGACGGTTGAGAAGGTATTTCAAAGATGTTTTCCGGAATATTGTATTTAGCATTAAAAAGAAATTTTGTCAGGGTAAGATCATTAAGTTAGCGTAATGCCTCTGCTCTAAAATTCGGGTGTATCACTTTGACAGCTCTATTTTTCACTCCTAAAATGAGATGATTTTCGATCTCATAGGATGGTACGAATAGTAACTAATGAATCTATTAGAACATTATGGTTTTCTATACCATTTAGTTTTAGAGTTGTTTCCATTCATACGTATAACTAACATATCCAAAAATGGGATACTATTTTAGTGTCTTCCTCAACTGTGAATTGTATATGAGGATTAAAAGAGTTAAAGAGTTCAAGAGCTATCTCGATTCTACCCGCAGGTATAGTAAGCAATAAGTCATCTACATGAGTCTGAGTGCCATTTACAGTTGTATTTTAAAGTTAGAAAAAGAAAAGTATATGAGCCTCCTGAACAGTCCATCTCGACATGAATAGGTTTTCTATTAAATTCCCTTATATTACGTAAAAAAATATCAAACAAGTAATTTCTTAACTTTATTTTTCTATTTTTGCTAAATCTTTTGCTTGACTATGCCACTGTTTACGATATTCGTATTCCCCCCACTACTTACACCACCTACTACACTTCCTGGTTGACACATGACAGGTGTCACTACAAAATGGTGGAATAGTCAAGTAGGACGTTTGGCTGCTTTCGACTTTCTAGAATTTTACAATTCTATCAAAATATACCTTTAAATACAGTTCAAAAGTGCTAATGTTGGGTTTTCCCCTGTTTTTTAAACGAGTACTTGTTTATTATTCAAATCAAATTGGTAAGTTACTTAATAATTATAAGTTAGGTTAATACTCTAACTGTCCTACTTAATAATTGTAGAGATGTCCTGAAGAAGAGATAAATAAATTTTCGAAAGCTTAACAGAATCAAAAAAGGGTTTTTCTCCTTACCTACAAATTTAAACAGACTGCATCCCCAATAACCCTAGTTTTTGATTTTCGGATATCCAGTGTATATGCTGAGTTTGTGGGCGACGCCGTACAGTAAGCTTTGAAAATAGTGAATGAGATTTCACCGAAACGTCAACTGCCTTACCGGTATGGTGGTAGAGGTAGACCATCATGTTGATGGTGGTGGAATAGGATAAATTGCGTTTTGTAGCAATTTATTCAAACTGTGCAACCTCTAATAGAGAAAGGATATGTTGGAGCGAAGTTTGCATTTACTGTTTGCAATTGACTCTATATATATTATATATATATATATATATATATATATATAATATATATATATATATATATATATATATATATATATATATATACCAACCAGCATAAATCTGAATTTAGAATATACTTTTCTATGAATTTTTGAGCACCAATGGTGATAGCTTATATTTTTTTTTCTAAGCTCTCATATATTCTATTGTTCCTAGGGTTAGTGATAAGGGATTATAAAAACCCTTTTTTAAAAACTTTATTGTAAATAGTTTTAGGGATATAGCCGATAAACCAATTCCCCCTCTCCTTTTTCAAAACTGGTAAATGTATTTTGCCACAAAAAAATAGTAGTCTTAGAAATATACTTAAAATTTAAAGGAAAACCATGGGAATGTTTGTTGCGGTATTTCGGTTTTTGAAGATATTTAGTTTTGCTTATATTATTAATAACCTTACTTTTTCGGTTAACAAAATTGCCTATACTTTCCTGTGTAGATCATAATTTTGGATGGTAGTGAAGCCTAAGCTCGCGAGTCATGTTCGCATTTCGATATTTTTTTGTATATGCCACATTTTTTCCATGCGACACAAACCTTTTTTATTAGATAAATACCTGATTTAAGAAATATTTTTCTAATATAATAAAATTAAATAATTGACCAAACAAATACCATAAACTCGTTTTCTTATAACACCCACCCATAAAACATAATATTTATATGAATAGAAGAAATTAAATAACCGATTAGGTGAATTAGCAACAGAGACGCACAAAAGAGACCGCCCCATAGTGATGATGTTTTTTCATTCGATCTGCTTTTCAAATGGACCCATTTCGTGCCCAAAGAATAGAAATGCCATTCGTTAAAGTTTATATAAGTCTAAATAGATGTTTCTTTGATGACTTTTGATGGAGGTAAAGCTCTTTCGCCAAATCGTATTTGACTAACGGTAATGGAAGTTGTCTATTTTTAGAATTTTAGGAAAGTATCTAGTTATAGAGTAAAGCAAAATATTTTATTATGTCAAAGTTTTCTTAAATTTACATATTTTGAAAATACGAGCCAATAAATATAGATTAAATATTAAAAAATAAAGTGTTTTTTAATTTAACAAAATACATTAGAAATTAAAAATAAAAAACATTAAAACAAAATCCTTTTTTTTTAATGAATATATAAATTTATCCTTAACTTATTTTGAAACTAACTCAATTTCCAAAATTTTTTTATATAGTTGCTTTGTATATTATGTCTTTATATTCAATCACTTTGATTATATATATATTATATATATATATATATATATATATATATATATAGGTTAAACACGTCAAATATAGAGAAATGTAGTGTTACCTTCTGCTGTGTTCTATTGCTATATGATAATAATAGTATACAGAACTTTTCATGCAAAATTAGGAGACAATGGTATTCACAATATTTTTAGGACTTCGTGCCGAAAAAAGAAACCCTTTTCTCGGAGACTATTAGACATGGAAAGTTGCAAATTGTCTGATTAATAATGCGCACTAACTCACATATGTTTCAGTGACTAAGAAAAGAAACATTTTCTTTTGAATTTCATCTCTTGAAAGGACAAATTATAGGGATTTGCCTTAGTTTGGTTTTAGAGACATTAATGAAAATCTGGTTTGACAACAAATTTCTTTCCTTTATTTGCAACATTAACAGAGCTACCATCTTGAAAATAATGGTGGTGCTAAGGTATGTCTTATCGCTGCCGGCATATTTAAAGAGCCAACCTTATACATAATGGTTTTCAAATAAAATCGGATGAAAATGTAGTATGATAACTTGAACCAGAAACACGGCTAATTTTTGAGATATAGGAAAACTAAGAGCGAGATGTTGGCTATTAGCTACTCACTTGAAGGCGAATAACTAGGAAATAAAATCAAGGTGATGTTTACGTTGACCTTGGGAGTAACCTTTATTGTAATTTCAAGATTAAATTTTTTTTCAGTGGCATTCTATATATTTTATTGAAGATTGGATTACTCAGAGTTTCCATATCTGTTATAAAATACATGGATTGGTCGTTGAAAAAATTATTTATTCTTGAGATTACCGAAAGAGCCACTTTCAAATTGAACGTTAAGATTACCGTGACTTATTTCGTATAATTATTTACAACTTTTGCATAAAAGCTGTTTTTGCAGAAGGCCGACTGTCCAAGTAATTCAACTGCAAATTAGTGTAGCTGCTTACCAATATCCTACCATTAGCCCTTCAATATCGCAGAAACTAGACATAAGGAAGGCTTCAGTCCGTGAGAATATTTAATAAGGAAGACATGAACTACAAAATTCTACATTATATTGAGAACAATTTTCCAGGTTAGTACGGGATCTTCTAACACTATCGACTCAAATGTAATTATTATTAGTCTACTTAATCTAATAATATGAATTAGAAAGCCTCTACTTTCTACTATCTTCTAGGTACATGCCTAAAACAGATTAAGATATCTTAAAATTTCTGTAAACTATACAAAAAAGTAAAGTAGATCTAGAATTTTTTCGCATGTATAAAATAAATTTCTTGGAAAAAGCAGCTGTAATAATTGATTTCTTAGTATCCAAGTTCAGACATTCAATGTTTAGGAGTGCTGTGTGTACTCTTTAGTCAAATGAGGATTCTCATCGGACTACAATAACAGTTTTTTCTGTTTACATTAACATTTAGGTGAAAAGTAGACTCATCTGAAAAATGGATATTAAAAAAGAAAATTGGTATATCTTCACAAAATTGCAAATGCCCATCTAAGTTACCTTCATTAAGTTCGTAATTTGGTTGAGTTTAAGAGAATGATATTTATATACTTTTATTATTCTGTGAATTCTAACCAGCTAACTTATTATATATATATATATATATATATATATATATATATATATATATATATATATATATATATATACATTGTAACAGACTTTATAGCATTCATAATATTATTTTGTGTCTATAGTTTGTAGGGTTTTAAGTTAATTTTCCTACGAGTTTATAATTTATTTAAATAATTTTACCTTTGTTAATATCCTCATGAGACGTCTATGGTATGAAAATCCTTCTAAAAAGATGCAAAATATTCTGGTATCCATAAAAAGGGTATATAAAGGGTCAGATCGGCTTTCGTTTACAGTTAGTTTTGAGAAGTGGTTGATGTAGCTTGAATTGTTTGACAAGTTCAGAGTTTTGAAAATAAAAGGTTATAAAATAATAAAGTACGTATAAAAACCGGCCGTTCGTCCAGAACTATATATGTATATATATATATATATATATATATATATATATATATTAGATATATATATATATCAATTAAAAATATTATTCTTTATATAATGCCCGCTCTGAAAATTATTTTTTTTTTGTTTACCTGCCGGTGATAAAGAATATAACAGTGACAAACGGCAAATCCCTAAGAGCTTCTACAGCTCTGCATAATATTCACTTCTTCGGTTTCAAAGCAAAAAGGAGCAAGCTAAATGTGATGAGACGGAAAATTTAGCATGGAAGTATAGGGCAACATAATAACGATTTTTCGAAAATACAAGGAGCGTAACTTTCCGGATACCTTATACGTTGTACATATACTATGGACTGCCTATAATACAGGTTAGAAATTATGCTAATAAACTTTGTTTGATTATAATTGAAAGCAACCAAATATTTAAGCTCAAAATAAGACGGACCAGGAAGAGTGATTTCGTCTTTTTATGGAAAGAAATCTTAAACTATTAGTAAGAACTATTCAGGCTACAAGCTCCTTTATAGCAGTCAGCTTTAACAAGACACTTTTCATGACAATCTGACAGTAATTATGGATTGTCGTTACTTTGAAACTCAGGATATTTGTAACATTGATGAAACCAGTGCGGAGAAGCCCGAAAGGGTTGTATCAAAACGTGTCATAAGGCAAGTAGGACACTTACTTCTGCTGAACGTGGTCGTCAATATTCCCTTTTTACTGGTTTTTGAAATTGGTTTAGTAGTTATTGAAAAATTACGTTTTGAATTAAGTCAGTAACTAGATCCGAAATTATTAACTTTTTTACATTTATACATCCTGACTTTCTCTTTTAGATACTTAATTTTTTAACGACAGACACCTTTATTAATTTTTAATTACTCACTGAAGTATCACATTCCCTTGCGATAACAAAATTCTTTTAACTTTACAAAACCTCCTCAAATAAGAACAAGAATGTAGGATGAAAAAAATTTATGATATTACAGAAATTTTTATATATTATATTTTCTTTGTGCGATTTGGGATGTATTAAGTTAGATAACAGCCAAAGTGTTTCACTAGTTAGTTACTTTCTCAGGTATATGCCATTTCTTTATGTATAGAATAATAAAAGTGTTTAAATATCATTGCTTTAAACTCAAACAACGTCATGAACTTATGACTTTGATAGTCGCTTGCAAATTCGGTGAGAATTTTGATTAAAAAAATTTAACTCCTGAAATTTATTTTTGTATCTTAATATATTAGTAAAACTAATTACAGAAAATGGTCTCACTTCCCACATCACTATCAGCAAGAAAGGGATCTAAATCCTTATTTCTTTGGGGATACCAAAAAGTAAGTGTTTTTCACCCCAACTTAATTTTCTCGATGATCTTTGCCAAAGAATCATAGCTGAATACCCAAAAATAACTCCAAATATATTTAGCAATGTTCAAGACGAATACAGAAGCATGTAAACATTATATTGTGTATTTAATAGATTAACATAAATTGTTTATTTTTGTAAAATACCTAAGGCAAACCATATTTTTGATAAATATTTTTCAAATATTTAAATATCACAAGATACTAAATAACGCAATTTCTGGAATATATAGTATTTATCGATATAAAAATGTTTCTAAATCAAATGCCACAAGCCCACATTGGTTGGACTATATTTACTTTTGATATATCTTTTTTTTTTGTCTTTTAATCGTGATTTGAATCGATTTTAAGTACCTTGTTGTTGAGTATTGCTGTGTGTCTGTGAAACAAAATGAATTTAATTGTAAACAATGGCGAAAATTGTGGAATCTACAAAAATAAATTTAAAAATTGTCGAAAAGGAAATTTTACTAAGGTTCGTGTTCACAAATAACAGTTGTGAAAAGAATGGACTGGAAAAAATTGGGACATTATCAATATTTTCTTAATGAAAAAGAATTTTGAAATAGTGTTAGAAAATAAAATTTCTAATGTTACTGTAGTAGATAGCAAAATAATTTCATATATATTACTGTTCCGGACGGCGCGTCTTTAAACACACTGTATTATGTAATAACGATTTACTAAAACTTTAATTCTGACAAGCTGTCAAGAAATTCAACTAGCTTTAATGACTTCTCAAACTAAACTGTCCACGAAAGCCCATCTGACACTTTATATACCCTTTTCGCCGATATCAGAAAATTCCTGGTTCCTTTAGAAGGATTTCTATACTACATGGTGTAATAAAAATAAGACAAAGAAATAATCGGGCAATTTCTAGATTTTGTGTCATAGGCTTTTCATGTCGAAAATAAGGAAATAGAGTTTTCTAAAAAGTTCGAGATCTTCTTGCATAGAAGTCTCATAAGGTAAAATAATTATATAAATTGTGAACTCGTAGAAAATAAACCTAAAACCCAACAATCGAGAAACATAAACTAATACCATGAAGTGTATACTGCTATAAAGTTCGTTACATTGCCCCTTTCCAAGTATTTATCAGCCCGATCAACTTTCTTGATCTTAATAATGGGCCAACCGGTCAAGATGCACGACTTTCCTCTTCGCTTGAGGGCTTTTCTGAGTTCGGTACACCAGATCGTTTACTCGGGTCTCTACATTGTACGGAACCTTCCATGACTTCTAAAGATTCGATGAACGCCCTTTGGTTCTTTTCGAATTGTAAAACCACATTTTTTTTTATTAACTACAAATCCACTAGTATTGGCTGAAGTCATAGCGGGTCTTCATCCTATCGCTTTTAAATGTAGTCGTCACTGTCCCTCCTCATTGATGACCTATAGGATATTCTTCTTCCGTAGTCCCTTTCGCGGTCGCGGCCCCTCTCGGCGTATCATCTCGAGGATGACCTATAGGACGTTCTTTTTTCGTAGTCCCTTTCGACGTACCTCCTCGAGGATGATCTATAGAACGTTCTTCTTCCGTAGCCCCTTTCACGGTTACGGTTCCTATCATTCCGTTCTGCACGGTCGCCGCGAGTACTCCTTTTATTTCTCCCTTTCTGTCATCGCCTCCACCAGCAGTAATTCCCGGGCAATCTCGGTAAAAGTGACCATTGTATCAGCACTGGTAACAATACATGTTATTCGAATAGTACCGGTGACCTTGATCCCTTGTTCTTGGTGTGGCATAAATCACTCTAATGCGACAACTGCATACTTCAGCTCCAAAACAGGGGATACTATTACTTAACCAGACTTCTTTGCGTTCACCATAAGGAACAAAGACTTTGCCCAAGTCGCTCTTTCGAACTTTATCACTTATATCAATAATATGAAGAGGGTAGCCATCAAGATCACTGTCAGGAGCAGTACTGCTAATACAATGACTTTGTACATGCCCCTATTGGCCACACTTCGAACAACTAATCCTATTTCTACTATGGAAAGTTGTGTTTTTATTGTCATATGTTTTTCGTTTGTTTAAAAATTCTTGCAACTCTTTCATTAGCCTCATGAAGATTTTCTCGTTGGTCTTGCGATAATCTTGGGAAACGTTAACTCTTCTTATAGTTCTTCCTAGGTTCCTTGAAGCCTGTTTGGCTGTTTTGAACTGAAGGGCATAAGCAAGAACTTCAGAAATTTAATACAGTCGGACCATTCTCATTCTTAGAGTTTAACTTGTTTCTGGGTCGCGTAAACCTTCGATAAAACTATGTACTGCCAACTCTTGCTTTATTTCTACCGGATGTGCTGAATAAGTGTATTAGCCTCATTATATCCGCCTTATATTTTTGTAGACTTTCGTTGTTTCTTTGTCTTCTTTCTTAGAGTTGGGCCTTATAAACTCCTTGGAGGTGAGCTTCCCCAAAATGCATATCCAGAAAAGTGATAGTAAACTCGTAATCATTCTGTTTTTCTTCGGACATGTTACGTAGAATCTCCATAGCTTCACCTCGTAGTGCTAGAACAAGAGCACGTGCCTTCTCCGGTGAACTGCAATTATTGCCGTTGGCGGCTGCTTCGAATTGATGGGCATAGGTAAACCATGGTACTTTGCCGTCGAAGATAGGTAGCTTCATCACACTCGTTGCAGGAACACCATCTACTTTATTATACCTGTACTGGCTAACTTCTCGATCAGCAGATCACCTCGTGTTGCACTTCACCATGTACAACTTTCCTAATTTTGCTAATCTTCTGTCGTGTTTGTTGTTCTGTGCGTTTCATATTTTCTTGATTTCTTTTATTGTCCTTTTTCAATTCTTCTTTCATATTTTTTTTACTTGTCTTAAGTTCCTCTCTCATGTCCTGAAGGCTTGCTTTTAGTTCTTATTTTATAGTTTCTTGATTTTTCTTATTGTTTTCTTGGATCTCTTTCAGTGTCATCAATTCTTGTTTCATCTGTTCTTGGCTTGTCTTTAATTCTTATTTCATATCGTCTCGATTTTTCGTCATATCTTCTTTCAATTTTTGTTTTATCCCTTCTTGGACTTTCTTCATATTTTCTAGGCTTTTCTTCATATTTTCTTGGCTTTTCTTTATATCTTTTTGGCTTATTCTCTTATCTTGTATCATCATCATCAGTATCTGATTTAAACTAGTTTGAAGTTGTTCTCCCATTTTTCTTTCTGTTTTCTAGTTCCCACCGGCAAACAATTTTAATCCACTTTTTTCTTTTTTTTTCTAATTTTCTAACTTGAACTAACGTATTCTGGACTTGATAGCACTTCCGACAGCAAATTGTTTCGGATGGCCGGTCTTTAAACATACTGTATTACTTAACAACTTTTCCTTAAAATTTTTCTGACAACTTGTTACACAATTCAACTTGCTTTAATGACTTCTCAAACTAAAGTGTTCCTGAGAGCCTTTATATACCCTTTTCGCCGATAAGAGAAAATTCCAGAATCTTTTAGAAATATTTCCATAGTACATGGTGTAATAAAAATAAGACAAATGAAAAATCGGGCAATTTCTAGATCTTCTGTCATAGGTGTTTCATGTCGAAAATAGGGAAATAAAGTTTTCTAAAAAGTTTCAGACGGAAGTTAACAAACGACAAAATTAATTAAATGAGTTATTACGAACTGATACTATGAAGTGTATACTACTATAAAGTTCGTTTCGTTATTTTATTGGCTTTGGGATTAGTTGTTCGAAGTGTGGCCAAAAATGCTTTCGTTTTTTTATTACTTTTGTTTTTTAAAAATTCGGAGCATATTTTTTAGACAGTTGAAGATATCCCACCCTTGTTAACGTAAATATTCTTTTTAGTAATACAAATATACACAGGGTGTCTCTAAAAGCCCAATTTATCTTAGTCCAAAAATAAACGGTTTTTGAAATGCAGGGTGTCAAAGTTATGATTTTTAAATTTTTTTTATCTTAATGATTTGTACTAAATTTGGTATTTTGGGATTTCTTAGGATGAGAAAATAGGTTGCGATTATATTTTCGATGTACATTGCACAGACTACTACCAGCAGCACTTCGCCCTCATCTAAAGCTTCATAATTTTTTTATGCCTCGGTATATTAAATTTCTAATTAAAAGTCTTATTCCTAGATATTGTTTATCCACAAAATTTTTACCTGATTTTATTGAGCATTGAGACTTGTCTTAGTCCCCACTCTCCTTCACAATGGTTAGGAGTGATTCAATAAATTTGGAGCGTTTTCAAAAGCCAGCAGGCCAACAACAAAGAAAATTTCAAAACAACGAGGTAACAATAACACGTATCGTCATTAATAACAAAAAAATAGTATTGAACAATTCAATCTAATAAATCTTTACCGTTTAATTTTAAAATTTGTCATTTAGTTTTTAAATTTTCAGCTATGGCGTAAAATTACATTAACTCAGTAATGACTGATGTGATATTAGTTCACAGTTAAAGCCAAGGAAATAGTCGGACGTTGTTGAGAGTATGCAGAGAAATATTTCGAAACACATGCATGTTCGAGAAACCGGTAGTTTTGGTCCTGCAAAGATTGACTATGGACGGAATCTTACAACTGACACTGGAGGTTGAAGATAAAATTTTAGAATAAGTTCAAGAAATTCCGAGTCTAAGCAACAGATATTTTGATTTGGAACTTAGAATATCTAAAGATAGAGTAAATATGACTTTAAGAGGACAGCAGTTGCATTGATTTCACCACCAGACAATACAAGAACTTTTTTTTATCTCTGGACCTCTAATTGAGACAAGACATTTGTCGATTCAATAATAAACTCCCCAAGAAGAATTGTGGGTACGAATACAAAATATAGTAAACATTTAAATGAAAAGATGATGGAAAGAGTGCAGTTCAACTCTCTCCCTAATGTTAATCTTTGTGTACATGAAAAAGAAGATCATTTTTGACATTTACTTAGAACATTTACTTTTTTTTTGATTTAGTTTGTTATTGACCTTGTGTGTAATTTTTATTGTTATTTGTCAGTTTATTCTTACATTTTATCATTGCTATATACATTTTTATTCTTATTAGCCTGTTGGCCCTTAAATACGCTCCAAATTTCTTGGACTAGTCCTAAGCCTGGTAAATGAATGAAAATGTGAATAGTAGCTATGACGATCTCAGCAAGCCAACATTTATATGAGATTATCTCAGTGACGACTGCTCGAAGCGACACCTACCAGAAACGATTTTTTGGTTAAAAGATGTCAAGGAATAAGAACTTTCAATTAGAAATTTAAAATCCGAGGGACAAAAAGATATGATGCTTTAAATGTAGACACAATGCTGTTGATAGCACTCTGCAATTTTCAGCGAAACTGTCATCAGATCTTGATTTCTCATCCTAAAAAATCCCCAAGTGTCTTATTTAATGCAAATCAAGCTATTATTAAGAGAAATATTTATAAAAAAATTTAAAAAATTTTTGACTTTGACACCCTATATTTCGGATACTATCAACTTTGTAACTAACATAAATTGAACTAGATGCTCATATTTTTACCTCAGCAATTGACACTATAATTTTGTACCTACCTTTTAGTGACACCATGTATATTAGCTTCTAGTATATAAACCTTATAATTCGCACTTTCCATTATTTTAGCCATAAAATTATGATTTTATCTGCATTTTTAATATTTACTATTTACGCTATGTCTACCTCTTCCTTTCACAAATACATGAAAATATGAGCATAGTATAGACCAATATTTCTCAGGTACAGGAAAAATCATAGACAACTTACGAAAGTTCTCTTACCCGCAAATAACGAGACTTTACCTATAGATAAATCCGGTAGACCGGTATACTGTGGTGACAGAACTATATCATGTCCCTTGAGTTTTGCAAAATTTGTTATATTTGACACTGTCACTGCAATTTGTGAAAATGTAGGAACTGGTTTAAAGTTTTAAAATAAATTAAAATTATTGTTAGATGATTGTATTATTTTTATTTCCTTCCTTCTTTATTCGTTCTTTTCCTTTTCGAACTTTGAGAGTGATTAGCTTTACATCTTCACATTAGATATCGATAACTGAAATTTTCTTAATTCACAAGTTCACACAAACGTACGCGAGATATAAATAATTTTAATTTTTTAAATTTAACATTTTACTAGTATATTCATCTAAGGTATAAAAAATATATAAAATACCAAAACATTTTTAACCTAAATAAGTTTTATCAGACCTGAAAATTATGAAGTCAATTTCAAATATTTCTATTTTCAAAATAAATATATATAATAATTTTTAATATCTAATACCGTTTATGGCGCGTCTATGTGTGGAGGCAGTATCAGTCTTTGTTATGATGGATATTATAGTATAGTTTTTTCTTCATCTAATCATAGGATTTTTGGTTGTATGTTTAGAAAATGCTAGGTAATCTTTAATATCTTTTAGAATTTCTGTAGACCTGTAGATACACTGCACAGTAAAAACGCATGTAAATCTACATCTAAATACTTTTACTGCTACTGAAATTTTATTAAGTCTACAATGTATTTTTTTCCATTACATATGCTTTCAAGTATGATTACATAAAAACAGTAATTTAATGTGCAATAGTGTAAAATAATATAAAATAATGTAAAATAATGTAAAACAATGTAAAATAATGTAAAACTGTGTAAAATAGAGTAAAATAATGTAAAATAATGTAAGATAATGTAAAATTATATACAATAATGTAAAATAATGACGCTTCCCCCACTCATCTCCCAAGAACAGCAGCGAGACGTGGCAGTCGGCCATTATTTTTATACTAACTGCATAGGTTTGGTGCAATAGTTTCTTTTTATAAAGTATATTATGTTTTAGTTACAAGTGGATATTGGCAGGTAAGTCGAGAAAAACATTTCAGTGGTCCATTTAGGTGTAAATCTGAAACGATTTCTAGTGATAAAAACACATTAAGGGTTCAGTTTTGCAGAAAGCATTTAGAAAACTACAAAAATTCTGCTGATAGTAACATTAATAGAAAAAATGTCGAATCTATAGAAAAAAGTATCACATATTTAAATAACAGCAATAAACTACTGTCAAATGAAGGAAGTAAAGAGGACCTATCACTGGCATTAAATTTGTTTACTAATCTTTATTTAACATTAGAAACTAAGTATTTATTAAGTAAATCTTCAATACAATTTTTAATATCAGCAATTTTTGATACTGGTAAGTTAAACACAGGATTTGTAGTTAGTATTTTAAATGCACAAAGTTTAAATGTAGCTCCCGAAATAATTGAAAAAAGATTTATTTTTTTTACTACATAATCCAAATAGTTGAATTTTAGGAATTACGTTATTATGTGAGGAGTATCACAAAAACAACGTAAATTTTGTACTCCCTCTTAAAGTAGTACTTCAAAATGAAGACATCAAGTCTTGAATAGAAAAGAAAACAATTTACATTTTGCTTTGATTTCCTTTCTTTGTTTAATTGTAATCTACTAAAATAGGTAATAATGAATTGGGTAAGACTGTTTTAAATAAAAGCATTTGACTTTAAACAATTTTCATCGAGTAAATTTCATTCTATTGGTACGTTGCACTGGAAACAAAGTCAGTGAATAGAAGAAAGTGTAGAGCAGATGAAAACAAAAATAGAAAGAAAAGAAATAAATTTTTATTTTTGCTGCACATTGTTAAATTTATTTTGCTAATTTAAAATTTGCTGTTTTTTAAGTTACAAAGAAAAGCATACCACACAAATTTAAACATTTATTTCCAAGTGCACCACTGGCGTTGCCGAAACAATTAAGACAACAAAAATGTGACCAGAGAAAATTTTTTTTTACATTTATTTTCTCTAAATTGGTATACTAAAGGCCAAAATATTATTTACCCTATCTTTTTTTCTTTAAAAAGTCATGAAGTTAAAATTGCCATATTTGAAATGGAAATATTTAAAATTATTTTTATAGCAAAAATTCTGTAAAATTAAAGATTGATGCTGTATCTACAAATTTAGTTCAACAATTTTCAATTTTTAGATGTTGATGAAAATTTATTCTTTAACATTTGCATGGAAAAGGAGATAGTAGCAGAGGAATGTTTAATATTTACTGATGCTTTTGTAACCACTTTTTGTTTTTACTGTGTATTTAATTTACAATACCCAAACGAAATAAGTTCTATATTAGAATTTACTTAAAGGTACTTTTTTGATATTCATCTTGAAAGTGGAACAAGATCTAAAAAACGAAATTCGAAAAATAGGGTATAAATTTTATTAACAAAATATGTAACTAGAAAGATACATAGATTTTTTTGTATGAAAAATCATGCTAAAAAATTAATTGCCGCCATTTATTTTTGAAAACTTTACTTTAAAGAAAGATTTTTGTTATTATAAGCTGACATATTTTTTTTTGTAAATATAAGTTTATCTATATATATATATATATATATATATATATATATATATATATATATATATATATATATAAATATATATATATATATATATATATATATATATATATATATATATATACATATATATATATATATATATATATATATATATATATATATATATATATATATTGTATAACTACAAGAAATATATAACTGACTACAAAGCTCAGATTAAAAACAAAGCACATAAAGCATCTCATTCAAAAATTTTGTATCGGTATGCGCCAAGATCTTTTAAGTTTGCAATAGTAATACGAAAAAATAAATATATAAGTGGGGATGCTTTGTAGTACTTTACTTTTACTATAATGTTACTTCTAAAATGTCAAGAAAACGTTGTAGCCATGGGGGAAGTAAATAAACCTTTTGACCAAGTACTCGATTCCTAAAAGTAAATAATAAGCAGCGTTACACGAAGTGCTTAGTTAACAAAGCTTTAATCTTTAATAAATTTTGAAAAGCTAGTAAAAATCTACTAATCACAAAACCTGCTAAGTACATGAGTCACAAATAAAATAGATGAGAAGACTATTGGGTCTCTCTAATTATCCATTGAATTATCCCCACTCTATGCGTACAAAATTATGTCTAAATGTATCTGTTATTATTAATCTGAACTGCTAAGTTTTTTTTGTTAAAAATAAATTTTTAGTTGTAAGTTTTTGTGAGCCACTTTCTTATATATAATATACAATAAATATGTAAATTTAAAGAAAAAACTTTATTTTAAATAATCTCATTATAGCATGACTCCTTCTGTATAAGTTTAACTTTTGTTCTGCCTCAGTCTTGTTTGGTAATTGTAAAATAATTACAAAATGTACCTATTTGTTTTTCGAAATATTGGTTAGTTCTTTCAATATAAATAAATCGTTATTATGTCAGCTTTTATTTCTTTATTCATATACAGATCATTACAATAATAAAAATTTCGTTAACAGCAACTGTTCGTTATTTTATTCAGAAGACGAATGAAAGTCCCTACCTACTGACGTATCCATATGTCTAATTCACGAATTCATTTAACAACAGATAGGTAAGGAGCCCTGTACATTTTTTATGGTTAAGTATTCCTAGTCAAACGTATTCAATTCTTAATATGATGTAATTTATATCCTATTTTCAGTTACTTCTGTTAAAATTCAATATACTCTGTAGTTCTCATGTTCTCGCTTACCAGAAATAAAATTGAATTTTCTCATATAATCAGTACGGAAGCAGGCTGAATTATTCCGTGATCTATTTTTTGTGAAATATGTATTTTTGAATATAGGTCGTCTAAAGATTATTTGAGAAAACATCAAAATTATCGAGTTGTGATAAGGATAATTTTTAGTCAGGATGACATAAATTGCACCATATTAAAAATTAAATTTGTTTAATCAGAGTAACTTGATGACTTAAATTTTCTAACATATATTATAATGTATTTTCACGTAATCTCACATGGTGGAATACGTATTTTTACGTAATCTGACATGGTGGAATACGTATTTTTACATGATGTGTTAGTTACACTGCATCTAACAACAAGTAAATCGACAAGGAAAATAAACAAAAGTTACATGATATAAATACGAAAATTACTTAGTGATTCATGAATATTTTTTACATTGAAATTCAAGTAATTTTTTACCTAGATACACAAGGCAATATATTACCAATGAAAGTTATGGTAATTTTACATAAAAAATTTTTACTGTGTGCTCAGTCGATCATGCAAGAGCAACGATTTTGATTTTCTGAGTTTGCTCAATCTATGAGAATAAAGAAAAAGCATAGGAATATTTTTGCGTAGTCTCGGTTTTTTCTAAACCAGTTGTTACGTAAAAAACAAATTAAAAGCTAGGTCTATTCCTTGGCTGCTTCTATGGGTGTAATAATGACACGGTTATGGGATATTATTTCATTTTAGGACTTTGTTACAATATCTGTATATATATATATATATATATATATATATATATATATATATATATATATATATATATCAAATCAATTAAAAATGTTATGCTTTATATAATGATCATAGAAAAATAAATATTATTACACTACAAAGAAAATTATGAAATATGAGATGAGATGAAAATATATATAAAATTTTTAATATACAATCAAAACATATATTAATTTAAAATAACCATTTTTCTTGAGAGTGTAGCTTGTTGTTTATCTAAAAAAGTTCTGTTCGTGTCAACGCAGCGCACAAAATTATCGATCAATTGCACTGTACAAAATTGTAGTGTACAAACGAACCATCAATCCTTGTCAACCTGCAGGTATTTATTGAACGAAATGACACTTCATTGGTTACCAGTCGCAGTTGATATACTACGCCAATTGCCAGTAGCAAATATAAAGTCTGCTAGTGGATGTAAATGCAATAAGAAACTCTATATGATAAAATCTAAACGAATAAAGAACATTTAGCCCTTTTTTTCTTCCTTTAGTATTATTAAGAAAAATACGAGTACATTTAAGTTTCTTCCAAATGTTAACTTTGTATAGAAATCAATAAAGAAAATCTTAGAATTCCATTTTAAAAAAGATAATATCAATATCTCTGAATCAAAACGAAATTGTTAGTTTTAAATAATCAATTTTTGCACTTAGTCCTTCATAAACAGATATTACAGGCAAATTTTCTAAGGAATAGTTTTTGGTACTATTTGTGCCGGCTTCCCACAACAATCGATATTTTTATAGGATATATACCTGCCCTTTTGAAATTT
Organism: Diaprepes abbreviatus; assembly: GCA_034092305.1. Lineage (NCBI taxonomy): Eukaryota > Metazoa > Arthropoda > Insecta > Coleoptera > Curculionidae > Diaprepes > Diaprepes abbreviatus. The sequence goes on from JASJET010000303.1 coordinate 3,029,367, forward strand.
ATAAACCAAAATTTCAATATATGATTTTGGAATTAAGAGCAGACTAATCTCATTCGTAGACTCTCAAAATTTAACATTTAAAAAAAGACGTTCAATTGTCATTAGGACTACAGTAATGTAGCATAATTTAGTAGTAACAGCAGCAGTTTTCTTGAAAATAATTATTTAAATAAGAAAAAAATTAATATACCACACTTTTAAAACAAACTAAAAAATATCAAATAATTGTTCCTAGCCCCAAACAGATTTATAACCCCCATACAGATTCCTAACTCCACACAAGGAAATCTGTGATTGTAAATTTTTTATAGCTATGAAAATACTTGTAAGATTTAAAACGAAAAACATGAGGTGCATGTAATAGATAATAGTAAGGAGAGTAGAGAATAGCTGTCGTAAAAACTCACACTTAGTATCTATTGAACCTCACATTTCTCGTTTCAAATTTTACAAGTATCTTTATAGCTATTAAAAATTCACGTCACGAATATACAGGACAATGTGTATGGGACTAGAAATCTGTATGGGGTTATAAATCTGTACGGGGCTAGGAAAAATTATTTTATAATTGTTAGTTCGTTTGAAAAATGTGGTATATTAAAAAAATATTTTATATTTTGCGTTTAGTCTTTAGTTTAAAATCGATTGCCAAAATTGGTATGGACCGGCCAAAAATCAATTGCAAAATTTGTACCGAACAGACATATAAACAAACACAGAAATAAGAAAACGAGTAAATATTGCATTGTTATCTCCAGTTCTGAGCTATGTTTAAAGTTTCAAGTTCTTGGCTCATCGGAAAGTTAGTTTAAAATAGATTGCAAAATTTAGTGTAAATGTGGTAAAAACGTGATAAAAGCAAAGTTGACCCTGAAATAGCCATGAAATATATTATGTTTCAAGGTTATAATATTGCATTGTTATATGTTTGTACTAAATTTCAACTTGGTTGAATCTTCGAAAGTGACATTGACCTTGATATGGCATTAAAATATTCATTCAAGTTCAGCTTCAGGTCCAAGGTCATAATATTGCATTGTTATCCAGTTCTGAGCTATGTTGAAAGTTTCAAGTCTCTAGCTCGTCGAGAAGCTAGTTTAAAATTGATTGTAAAATTTATACCAAACAGACAGAGAAGAAACTGAGTTAGTAAAAAAGAAAATGGTAAAATGAACGTAGCAAAATCTGAATTGTTTCTACGGGGTCGTTACTGATAAGATTTCTTCGCTAATTAAGCCGGCCTTCCTCAGTAAATGATGTTATTTTCTAGCATTTTTGAGATTTTCGTCCACGACCTATTATAAAAGACCAACAGTTTAACTTACAGTTTTGGAGTTTGGAGCACACTAATCTCATTTACAGACGATCAAAGTTTTACAATTTGAAACAGACTTAGAATTATCATTAGGACTACAGTAATGTTATAAAATTTAGTGCTAGAAAATATCAGCAACATTTTGAAATAAGTTCCTGAAATCATGTTTTCCAGCTAGCACAGTCTTCAACAGTTTAACACCGATTCTATTAAAAATCATGCAGTAAAAATAGTAAAAAAATAAAATGCTTTCTCCGTAAAATGTTATTCTGAATCCCAAAAAAGTCGTTTTGCGAAAAAATCATTTTTAAGGAAGCTATCGAGATTTTAAAATTGAGCCAGGAGTTTTTACAGTAAAGAAAAATGAAAGTATTTTTTATTCAGTTGCCTCTCTTGATTAGGGTCGCAGAGAAAAATTAGAAGGGCGAAAAAATTTCAAAAAAGAAAAACAAAAACAAAAGCTGATTTTCTCATAAACTGTTTTTTTTATGATTTTTTTTTGGATCTGTTGTTATATCCTTCTTCAATTCCAATTGTCTTTATAGGTGCTGAAATGCAGGGGAAAGCACAATAATTTTTTTTCTTTTTTCAATGATCCATTTCACATAAAATCATGCAATGGGATTTAAAAAAAATATATTTTCTTCGTGAATTATGTCATTATAGAAACCAAAAAAGTATACTAGTCTACAAGTCCATCGTAAAGTTCCATGTGGTCATTTTATACACCATGAATTCTATTTGCAATGATACTTCAATAAGCGACAATTACTTTAAGCACTCTGCCGTCAAATTTGGATACCATAAGCGGCTACACAGAAAAGTTGGATTTACCATCCGGTGGTGGGAAATGTATACAATATATTTTTGTACGGCATTCTTCAAGTTAATAGGTAATACAAAAGAAGTCACCTAGAACTTAGTGCCGTAGAAAAATAAGGGGACCGGAAGCCAGGAGAATTTTCGATTTTCCGGCGTTTGTACAATTCGATATATATACTTACATAGATTCATTTATTCAGCAGTGCCGTATAATTTTGCCGGCACAGGAATGAAAAACCCCGAACGCAACCTTCTACTCTTGACCCATATAGTGCAAGATCATTGCAAAATGTACGGCATCCATTCCAATATATTATTTAACACTAAAACTAGTTTTTAACAACTATGCCGTATGAAAATTATGGTTAATATGAATATAAATAACCATTTATCTGGATTTAGAGGCTGAGCCTTTTTTTCTCCCTATAAGATCATTACTTCCTGTACGGCAGCCGATTTATTGATGTTACGTGACTAAAGATTATTGTTGTAAAGTATAGGCGTTTATAAATAATGGGACCGAACGAAAATATAAATTTTAAAAAATGGTAATATTTTCAGAATGCCTTGTAAAGAAAATAAAAAATGATAATATTACAGCTATTTTGCATTCTTCAAAGGCAAAAAAACAAAAAGAAAGAGATGCCGCACATTTTTATTTTGAGGATTTTCCACAGCTGGTGAGATTTACCATAATATTTTCAGTGTCTTTTAAGTCGATAATTATTGTACGGCATTAACCGAAATTCATGGATAATATCAAATAATAAATAAAATATACAATGGCGTTTATATTTAATGGTAAATTAGTTATAGTATACCATAATATACCCCGAAACTATTATTGTTAGCGCAGAAGCTTTTACGGAGATTTTAGAAGGTCATTAGTTACTATCCGGCATTAACATAATTATATGAATAATATCAAGCAATGATTAAAAAATATAATGACATCTATATTTAATGGAAAATTCGTTAAAGTAAACGAATCCGAATCCGTGATTTTTAGGCTAAAAGTTTTTACTGAAATCTCTTGATTCAATAAATATAATTGGAATGATTATTTTGATTTGTTATACTTAAAACTTTATATAAAAATATATGTGACATATAATATATAAAAATAATATGTTCAAAAGACATTAAAAAAATCTTGCAAATCGAACTTATTGGCCAAATTTGTGGAAACCTGTGAGTAAAATGTTGTATTAATGATCCATGCACTTAAATGACCATTTATATAAGGAGTTAATTGATTTTAGACTGAAATAAAAATGTATAAACCTTTATAAAATTTTGTAAAATTTCTGTAAAATGTGAATTTGTCAAAAATTATTCAGTAAAACTAAACAAATTTTATACAACATGTGAATATTTCATAACCTTCTACATACATTTATTACTGCGAATTAAATTTACTTTTTATCTACTATCTAAAGATATAAAATATTTCCTTGCTTGCGCCGCGAGTGATGCGTAGAAGTGATGACATTTCAACATATACAGAATGATGTTTTGGTTTTCGTTTTTCATTAGGATAATTTTGGAAAAAACAAATGATATTTATTACAATAGCATGGTTGCTTGGTTATTAACATATGACTAAATAAATTGTAGATTTTAATTCTTATATTGCCGTACATTTTGCAATGAACTTGCACCATGCTGGTCAAGAGTAGAGGATTGCGTTCGGAGTTTTTCACCCCTGGGCAGGCTGATCTGTACGGCATTGTTGAATAATTAATCTATGTAAGCATAAAATCAAATTATACAAACGCCGTTGTGAAGTAAAAAATAGCTGCAAAAATAAAATAAAATTTTAGGTGTGACGAAACCCTTTTTTAGCCATCTGGAATCATTTTTTTGAACGACATTTAGTTTTTTTTATTGCTGTGTTAAGTAGTAGCAAAGGGTATCAATGCCGTAAAAAAAATTTTCAGCGTCAAATGTATCTTATTAGAGGAAAATAAATTTTCTTCGGACAGCCATATGTTCCATAAAAACGTACAGCACGGCAAAAAGTGTCATCGTTTCATCAAAAAATATTTATATTATTGAGTTGTATGATGGTTCAAATCACCACCACTATACTACTTAAGGGTAGGGGATTGAGTGCGAAATTTTTCACCCTTGTGCCCGCCTAACCTGTACGGCGTTGCTGAACAATGAATCTATGTGTAGACATCGAATGTACAGGGTGAGTCAACGATTGGATGAAGTAAGTTTGTGCCTTTTCGGTGAAATTAACAAAGAGACTATATTTATTGTTTGATACAGTTTATTTTTACGCAGATTTTAAAAATATTTAGGACTCTACAGAGTGAGCCAAAAAACTAGGACAGCATAAAGTTGTATTTTTTTAAATAGAATACCTTATATACGAATCGTATTTTCGATTTAACTTATAATTTTAAATCTTTTTTATTAAGGGTTTACTATAACAAAACTTTATAGTTTCTGAGATAATTAAGTTTAAAGAAAAAAAGTCACATTTTCAAGCATCAATTCAATCCTAAATAACGTTTTCAATTTTGTGACAAATATATTCAAATTTGGAATTTAACAAGGCCAAGGACAAGTTAACATAATTTTTACCTAATATTTGCAATAAAAGCTACAGGTGTTGAACACATCGGCTCAAATTTGAACAAGTTTAAATGAATAAATATTTTTTTTTTATTGGTACACCCTGTATATTTTCATGTTATTTAATAGAGTAATAAAAACCCTAAAAGTTTTGTTCAATATATCCTATACCTATTTATAATAGTTTTTGAAATATTTCAGTTTTTCTTATTTTCCATACTTTTTTACAGAAATAGTCTTCATTATCATAGTAGCCATGTAAAATAATAAAAAGAAACTACAGAAACAAACAGAATATGGTTGAATATGATGAAATACATTATTCGTGATACTACAACGGCAATAGTTTAATTAAACATAATGTGAAAAAATTAACACAACAATAACGACAAGGCAAATACATATTTACTTTTATACTAAATTGAAACAAAAAAATTACCTATTAAATACTGAGATTAATTATTTCTTTTTAATAAGTGTTCAAATAAACGACCCTCTTGTGCAATGCACAAATTTAGTCTTTTTTGCAGATTTTCTCGGACCCTGGACAAAATTAGTGGCGTTATTGTTCTACAGGTATCCCTAATCCTGTTTCGCATATCTTCCACTGTTGTTGGTGGATTAACATACACCTTATTTTTAATATAACCCCATAGGAAGAAATCTAATGGGGTGATGTCGCAAGACCTTGGTGGCCACTCAATGAAACCCCCACGTCCAATCCATTTTTGCGGATATCGTTGGTCCAAAAAGGCACGAACTTCACGATGGTAATGCGGAGGCGCACCATCGTGCTGGAACCACATACTGTCGAGCTCATCCCTATCGAGACCTTGAAGCAGTTGGGGTAGTTCTTCTTGTAGAAAGTTCAGGTAACTATGGCCATTTAGTGGTTCATTAAAAAAGTGGGGTCCAATAAATCGATTATGATGAATACCACACCAAACATTTAATGACCAGTGGTTTTGATGTTGCACCTCTCTAATCCAAAATGGGTCTTCTGTGGCATAATAATGCATGTTGCGTCTATTTACGGCACTGTTACTTCTAAAAGTAGCTTCATCACTAAACATTACCTTGCATAATAAATTTGGATTTAATTGAATCTCCGCATTTATTGTACGACAAAAGTTTATACGACTTTCAAAATCCTGTCCATGCAGTTCTTGGTGTAATTCCAGGTGATATGGATGATACCTATATTTCTAGGTAGTACGATTAGCGGTGGATTGTGATGTTTCACATAATGCTGCTAACTGACGGCTACCAATATAAGGATTTTCCTGAACATTTAACAATACTTGTAGTTCTTTTTCTTCATTAGTTACTGGTTTGTTGACCACTTTACATTTTGGATAATCAACAGTACCAGAAGAATCAAATCTTTGCATTAAGTTTTGAAAAGTATGGGTATTAGGCTGGCGTCGATCAGGATACTTCATTTTGTAAATTCTTTGAGCAAGAAGGCAATTTTTTTGAGCCTCTCCTATTGTATAAATCATATCTATTAACTCATTCTTTGGAAAATTCATTTTACAATATAAGATGAATGCAAAAAAAACCAAACTACACTACATAAAAACCAAAAGAAGCGATTGCGGTTATAAATTTGACACACAGAAAAATGTTCTTTTACATTGTTTTTGCCATGGCTACTATGATAATGAAGACTATTTCTGTAAAAAAGTATGGAAAATAAGAAAAACTGAAATATCTCAAAAACTATTATAAATAGGTATAGGATATATTGAACAAAACTTTTAGGGTTTTTATTACTGCATTAAATAACATGAAAATATACTGGGTGTACTATTTAAAAAAAAAGATATTTATTCATTTAAACTTGTTCAAATTTGAGCCGATGTGTTCAACACCCTGTAGCTTTTATTGCAAATATTTGGTAAAAATTATGTTAACTTGTCCTTGGCCTTGCTAAATTCCAAATTTGAATATATTTGTCACAAAATTGAAAACGTTATTTAGGATTGAATTGATGCTTGAAAATGTGACTTTTTTTCTTTAAACTTAATTATCTCAGAAACTATAAAGTTTTGTTATAGTAAACCCTTAATAAAAAAGATTTAAAATTATAAGCTAAATCGAAAATACGATTCGTATATAGGGTGTTCTATTTAAAAAAATACAACTTTATGCTGTCCTAGTTTTTTGGCTCACCCTGTAGAGTCCTAAATATTTTTAAAATCTGCGTAAAAATAAACTGTATCAAATAATAAATATAGTTTCTTTGTAAATTTCACCGAAAAGGCACAAACTTACTTCATCCAATCGTTGACTCACTCTGTACAGCGCCGTACTCGTATAGTAGCAAATCACTTAAATTTACAGAAAAATTTTCGGAAAATCGAAAATTCTCTTGGCTTCCAGTTCCATTGTTTTTGTACGGCATTAACTTCTAGGTGACTCTTTTTGTATTATCTATTAACTTCAGAAATGCCTTACAAAAATATTTTTTCCACATTCCTCACCTTCGGGTGGAAAATTCAACTTTTCTGTGTAGCCGCTAGGCCACTCAAAACTGAATGCATAGTGCTTAAAGTTATTGTTTTTTTTAATAGAAATATCGTAATAAATATAACTCATGGTGTATGAAATGATCCCTTAAAAATCTACGATGGGCTTGTAGATTATACACGTAGTTTGCTGTTCCAAATAATTTTAATATTAAAATTGATCATTGATTTTGAGTGAAGAAAAACACAGCCTCAATTTTATTTAAAATTTCATATTTTTAAGACTAATCTACATAATTTAATTTTCTATTTTGATCGAGGTCATATAAGCCATAAAATTTAAGAAAAATTTTCAAAATTAACAAATTGGCGGTCGATTCTGGGATTCATTGTATAATTATCATTTTTGAATTTTTTTATATATATTTTATTTACCAAATAAGTTTCGTAAGATCATCAAAAAAGTAAAATAAATGAGAAAATATTTATAAGTAAAAACTTGTCTACGAAGTCGATTGAGGCCCGAATTCTCATTACAGGGCCGCTCTCAATATGATCTCGATATGCTCTAGGACCGGTAAAATATTTTTACAGGAGAAACAATGGACCTATTCACACTATCGGTTTCTCGGAGATTTCGATATCGTAAACTCTTTTCATTTAAAAAAAATGTATCGAACCGAGATCGTATTGAGAGCGCCAGCATAATGAATCTACACCCAAATAAGTTTATTCTAGAAGTCAACTTGTCGAATAAGCTACTAAGTTACAGTGATTAGATTGTAAAGGAAATTTTTCGTGTTAAATACTGTATTGTATTTAGGATAATTTACAAATTTGTGTTGATTACCATACAGCTATGAGTGACTTACAGAAAAGTGCACTCTTGCGTCTCGAGAAAAATGTCATACATAGTAGCGTATTTGACAAGTCGACTTGTCAAATAAACTTATTATGGGTATTGAATTAAACCCGTGCAAGTATTTATAATACAGAAATCATTCCGAGCGTAATCTCTCATCTCTTAAATATTAAAATCGTACAATAAATCGACTTCATAAATAAGTTGCTACTTGCAAATGTTTCCTCATATTATTTTACCTTTTTGATAATCGTACGAAACCTCTTTTGGTAAATAAATTATACAAAGAAATTACAAAAATGATATTATATAATGAAACATATAATAAGTAACCGTAAAAAAATCTTGATTTTGTTTCAAGAAACGGATGCCATTTTGTTAAATTTTTTAAATTTTTCTCCTTTCAAATTTTTTTCTTAAGGTTTATGATTCATGTGATCTCAGTTAAAAATTAAATTACGTCTATAAGTCATAAAAATATAAAATTTTGAATAAAATATTGGCTGTATTTTTCTTGACTGCAAAAGCACTAATCTCAACTTTTTTCGCAAAATGCTAAAACGCGTGTAGACTTTTTTGGTTTCTATAATGATATGTTTCAGGAAAAAGGCATTTTTTTGCAAAAACTCGTTGCATGATTTGAAATGGAATTAGTAATTGAAAAAAGAAAAAAAATTATAGTGTTTCCTCCTGCATTTTAGCACTGATGAAAATAATTGCAATTGAAAAACCATATAAAAAGGAATCCTAAAAAAAATCATCAAAAAAAAATCTAGTTTGTGAGGAAATCGCGTTCGTTTTTTTTTTTCGAAAAACGGCCGCCATAGTATTAACTTTGAAAATCTTTTGGCTTTCAAATTTTTATTTGAAAATCTATCACTTATGTGACCCCCACCTCAAGCTCTAACTCAAGTTCAACTTTAAAATCTCCACAACTTCCGTAAAAATGATTTTTTGTAAAACGGAAGAACACGTGTGCGCTTTTTTATATACTAGTTTAATAAAGGACCCCGCACCAACCCAATGGAAATTGGATCCCGGTCAAATTCGTTGAAAATTCAGTATTTTGGAGCTCTAGCTATCCTGATCAAAAGTTCCTATGGGCACAAAGTCCAAAAGTTAATAGTTTTCTACATACAGAGGAATGAGTTGCGCCCGATCCACCATTTACATAGGCAAAGCGTAAGAGTTAATTTTCTCTACCTATCTTTTTTTCTCTTTTTTGTTTTTGATGTTGCGCATATCCTTAAAATCATATAACCATAGCAACATGTGCACATGTACCAACAGTACCAGCACCATAGTCATAGGCAAGATTACAATTGTTAATCTCTATCATTATCCTTAACCTATCGACTGAAGTATTTTATTATGATTACGCGATTTCAATATTTTTGTACATAGTTTGCAATGTTTTACCCTGCATACACACACACAAAAACATATAAATATATATATATACATATATATATATATATATATATATATTTATATATATATATATATATATATATATATATATATATATATATATATATATGTATATATATATATATACATATATATATATATATATATATATATATATATATATATATATATATATATATATATATATATATATATATATATATATATATATATATATATATATACATATATACATTTACATTCGCTTACGTTAGCCAAACAAGTTCACAAGATGGGGAGAAAGAGAAAAGAGATAGATAGAGAAACGCCTTGCCTATGTAAATGGTGGATCGGTCGCAACTTATCCCTCTGTATCTCGAAAACTATTAACTATGGACATACTGAATTTTTAACGAATTTGACCGGAATCCAATTTCCATTTGGTTGGTGCGGGCGCAACTCATGCCTCTGTATCTCGAAAACTATTAACTTTTGGACATTGTGCCCACAGGAACTTTTGATCAGGACATCTGGACCTACAACATACTGAATTTTTAACGAATTTGACCGGGATCCAATTTCCATTTGGTTGGTGCGGGGTCCTTTCTCGGAGAAAGAATTTATTTTTATAACTATTTTCTATGCATCATTTTGAATGGAGTACGTCCCACCTAGGTGAACAATTTGTTGTTTTCGCACATTGGTTACTCTTAAAGCACTTTTGAGGTATTTTTTCAATGCGTATACTAATACATAAAAAATCATGTAAACTAAAGCCTTTTTGTTTTTATTGGAATTTTCCCCCTTTACTGATTTATATTCAAACATCAAAATGATTCCTTAATATGATTTCAAAACTTGAAAAATGCATTCCAAAAGTAAATAAACCAAATGCATAAATTGATCATCGGTCAATGTCAAGTACTAAGTATTTATTGGACAAAGAGAAATTTTATCTACTGGCAGTCATGATTGATAAATCTACTTAGTTAACTTTCCGTGGCATATACATATAAAATAAAATTGTATTTGAAGTTGAACTAAAGAAGGGTAAGTAAGAATGAAGTAGTGATTCCTAAAAAATCATAATTTTAAAAGTTTTTGATCTTTTAAAATTTAGTACTAGAGAAAAACATTGGTCATGTCAAAATAATTTTTTTGGTTTAGTACACAGGCTAGGTTTGAATAAAGTGCCGAAAAATTGTTTCAAAGTTTGCAATTAACACAAAATGTTTAGTAATTGAGCTTGAAAGGAACTGAAAATTGTGAATCTAAAGTAGAACTGGAATTAGAACTAGATCTAGAACTTGAAAGAAGAAAATTAATAAATTAAGACACAAATTCAATTGTCAAAATAAGGATCCTTAGGATTTTTTCCAATTTTTACAATTGGGACAATAACTACATTTTTCCATTCTTTCGGAATATCACTTTTTACTTGGATTATATCATTAAAGATCTTTATAAGTTTATCAAGCATATTATTAGAGGAAAATTTAATCATTGAGTAGGTAATAGAATCTAGCCCAGCTACAGAGTCCTTTCTCTTAGATTTTAAGATGGCCAGTAACTCTTCCCTGGTGAAATCTCTAGTCTCTGTCTTAAAATAGTACCAAAATCGCAGGGACATCAATAGGGCCCAATTTATACAGCAATTTATCCATCAATTCATTTGAAGACCCTTCAGAAGCAGCCGAGCCATTGTTGACATTAAAGAACTTTCTTACGACTTTCCAAACTTTGGCCACAATGGTGTTTCTATTCAAGACAACAATGACTTGTGAATAATCTTCTAATATTACGTATATAAGTATGATTTTACAGAAGCAATAACTTCAAAATATCGCATGTATTTAACAATCAGAATATACAGTTTTTTTAGTTGAAGTCAACTAGAACGACGAACGACTCGAAAAAACTTATTGATGCAGCCTCGTATTCCGAAGTGATGAGTCATCTTTATTATAACGTGCCAAAAGGAATAGTGCATCGATGATTTATATTTCTAGATAGATCTCAACTTTTATGTTCTAGATTATCTAGAATTTCCATAGGTATATAAATAAAAATAGGATACGCTTAGTAGAGTTAGTCATATAGTTGTATAGTTAGTAATAAGAGGGTTGTGATAATATAACTATTGGAAGTATGAGTGAAAAGTATTGTGTTTTATTCTGCGAACCCAGTGAAAGATTTTAAAGAGACAAAATCGGTACCATACTATAAGTAACACGATTTAATTTGAATTTTTTGGAGCAAAATTTACATGAATATCTGTATGAGGACATTTTTTGAATTATGGTTTAATATGACAAAATTCAAAAAATCCGAGGAAATAATATACTGCAAGACATGGTTGTTTAACATATTTTTCAACAGATTTTTTTTACGAAAAGGTTCGATATTACAAAAAATAAATCATATACGCGGAGAGTGTGATTCATTTGATTATTTTAGTTTGCATTGTCGTTATTTCACACAAGTCCTGCAAATCGACTAATAATACAAAAATAATTTCGAAATGTAGTTGTTTACTTCATAACTTTCAAAATGAGTTTGACTTGATTTACGTCAACTTGATACAAAGTAAAATTTCTTGTTTACAAATTGCAGATAAACTTATCTTTTACCATCCCATCTATTTTAAAGTGTACTACTTATAACAATCTCACGAGAAAGTGTTTAAATGAGATAAAAGTAATTAGTAACTTGTTAAGGTGTCTTTATCAATTAATATTTGAAATCGGCAGGGTGTCCATGAAAGTTATTCTACCTACCATCCTCTAGCCCAAAATTTTATTATAAGATAGATTATCTATATTATCCGTGATTTGGTCTACTAGCTTTAAGACGTAAAGGTAGAAGTGCATAAAGTATTCATATATCCAAAGTGTTAATATCCTAGCCTTAGTGCACTTTAACTAATAAAGAGACTTAAGCTATTGTGAAACTTTTCAGACTAAGTGGATGCTGATAGGTGCGATCTTTTGATCGTATGTTACTGCAAAATTGACAGTGATACAACTGTGGTTACACTGCTTGCATTTTGTTACATTTAGTTTGAACGAATAAGAGCGGTGGTACTCGATCTTGGATGTTTATGCTTCGTTGGACCCATTAAATCCCACGAAAAAAAAAGCTCAATTGCATGTAATGCATTATTTTTTTGCGAAGTAGTAGATATCTGTTGGACTTCCATTGTCTTTATTTTTGTTGAATATCACGACGTTTCGGCTAATAGTTATCTCTAGCCGTTTTCAAGTGAAACTAAATAAATCCCTTAGCTACATGACTATTTATACTAAAAGTAAATGCAGTGGAGTATGACTGAGATGGGTGCAGTCATGCTTGCTATGGCAAAATCCCATTTTTTTTATGCTGCATTTAGTTTTAGTTTACAATTATTAAGAAGTGGTTTCCACACTTCTCTTATATCTAAAGATGGTTTACTAAAACAACTCGGGTTCTGATGTATAACCGCGGCTTCTTTGAATTTCCGTTTTCTTCAATGTTGTTCTCGGTGTAGCATTTTAGCTTAAATAGTCATGTAGCTAAGGGATTTATTTAGTTTCACTTGAAAACGGCTAGAGATAACTACTAGCCGAAACGTCGTGATATTCAACAAAATAAAGACAATGGAATTCCAACAGACATCTACTACTTCGCAAGAAACATTGTTGTCTATGACCTTCAAACAAAACTAGAAGCCCGGTATGGACCCGGTATAAGTGACAAATTTCGAGGCTACGAGATATCCAAGATTAAGCTTACAAAAGAGGAGGGCACGAGATCAGGGAATAATACCAGATGGTTTCCGTATAAAATCTCCAGTTCCAGGACAACGGGCAAACGGGATATTGAAAAATGCTAGTAAGGCATTAATACGTTCTCAGATAAACTTTCATCATTTCAAGAAGGCAACACTACTAGAGGACATTCGCCAACGTTTCGAAGAAATTAAAAAATATACATTAGAAGAAGACTACGCCCCCATCCTAAGAAAAATTGACGATACTTGTGACAAAGTGAGAACAAACAAGAAATCATACACAAAAAGAAATTTTCCAAATATCAGAGCAGACAAGAACGACAACAGCCATCTCAAAGCCAGAGGACAATTATTAATATATCGGCCAAGGAATTAACCTCAGCGGAAAACTCACTACTTGCTAAAGTATTGAACTTCGCGGTTGCTCCCAAAGAGATTCCCATCCTCGATATAATTAGCGCCGCAGACTCAGCGAACATCGAAGACCCTTTTGCAGATGAGTTCAGGTAGAAAGTAAGAAGAACTCTACAGAAATCTAGAAAAACCGAACCAAACATCAGCAAAGATGGGAAAACTGCCCTAGCTAACCTACAGAAGGACCCCAGTATTAAAATTCTACCAGCGTATAAAGGAAGTGCTACCGTCGTAATGAATGCTGAGACATATAATCAAAAAATTGACAAAGTTTTAAGGAAAGGAAATTATACATCTCCTGCTAAAGATTCCACATCTGCAATTGAAAGAAGAATTTATCGCGTTCTTAAGAAACATGAACGGTATATTTCTGAGAGGATCCGGACTCAGTTGACGCCACAACATAGCAAAACTCCACATCTTTATGGACTCCTGAAAATACATAAGCAGGACATGCTCTTACGACATATCACGAGTTCTCGGGACTCTCCGACTTCTGAACTTGCCAATCCTGAGACCATTACAAGGAAAAACATCGTTCCGGGTTAAGAACTCGCAACATTTGGTAGAAATTATACGTGAAATAGAAGTACAACCAGAAGCTTTGACGTAGAAAGCCTATACACCAACGTTTCAGTTAAGGACTCACTAAGAATCATAAGAAGGAAACTTGAAGAAGACAATACCTTAACAGAAAGAACATTTTTACCACCGCACGCCATTATGGACTTGTTGGAAAGTTGTTTGACTAATTCCTTATTTCAAGAAAAGGAAAAATTCTACATCCAGGATGAAGGACTACCGATGGGATCTTCACTTTCACCGGTGGTCGCAAATATTTTCATGGAATGGTTTGAGACGTTTGCAATTAAATCCACAACTAAGGAACCGAAGTTATGGCTCAGATACGTAGACGATACTTTTATTATTTGGAGTGGAAACGACGAAACTTCCTTTCTAATCTCAACAATATCAGCCCAAATATTAAACTCACCATGGAGAAAGAAGTTGAAAATAAATTACCATTCTTAGATGTCTTGGTTGAAAGAAATGGCAGACAAATTCGAACTTCGGTCTAGAGAATATTATAAGAAATCTCGTAGATAGAGCCTTAACTCTCTGCAACTCCAACGAGAACTTAAAGGGATAGATTACATTAAAAATGATCTGACAGCCTACGGATACCCAGTATATCTAGTGGATAAATTTCCAGAACAACGCAGAAATAGGATAATATCGACAACGAATGAAGAACGAAAACCAGTATTGAACATCCCCTATGTTAAAGGCATTTCAGAAAAAGTTAGAAGAATAGGAAAACAATATAAAATCAACGTTCTTTTCAATTCAAATAACTCTCTGAGAAGTCGGCTCACTAGGATCAAACCAACAACTTAAAGCAACATGAAGAAGTGTGTATATCAGATACCATGTGAATGTGGCAATTCCTATGTTGGCGAAACAAAGAGATCTCTTGACGTAAGGATCAAAAAATACCAAAAATGCACATCTCGACGGGAAACAGAAAAATCTGGTGCCGCCAACCATGCTTGGACTCATGGACACCACATAAAATTGCCTGAAGCTAAAATATTACACCGAGAACAACATTGAAGAAAACGGAAATTTAAAGAAGCCGCGGTTATACATCAGAACCCGAGTTGTTTTCTATATTAAAATAAATCCTGAAAATTGGACGGTATCGTCTTAAAAAACAAACAAGTTTGTAGATTTCCGATAGCCTCACAACATACGAATAATGCATCTAGTGTAACCGAATATGTTTAAACTATATGCATATAAAAGAAATACTTAAAATACCCCATAGAAGTAAATGATAGAATATGAATTCGATGAAGAGAAACAACAATTTCATCTCCTAGTTTTCAAAGTTTTCTATGCGCAAGCGCTAAATGTTTTAGTTTTAATGGTTATTTTGAATGACCTCGAGCATGGCAACCAGGGTGAGTAGCCAGTTTGATTTTGACTTGTTTTGGGTGTTTTCTTGCTTATTGTGTTTATTTTGTCAAGTGAATATTCTCTTCATCTTCTTCTTCTTGTGTTGCCTTATCTATTGCGGACGTTAGCTATTAATATAACGATTCGTACCTTGTTGGTGGCTAGTCTACATAGTTGGACACATGTTAGTCCTAACCATTTTCGTAAGTTTTGCATCCATAAATTTCTTCTGCTGCCTGGACCTCTCCTACCATCGATTTTTCTCTCTAGGATAAGTTGTATCTTATTATATGACCCAGGTATTTCAGCTTCCTTTTCTTTACTGCGAACGTAATTTCTTGTTTGTGTGCTAATCCTTCTCAACATTTCATCATTTGTGATGTGTTGCGTCGAAGATGTTTTTAGAAATCGTCGGTACACCCATATTTCAAAGGCCGAGAGCTTTTTCATAAGTTGCTCTGTCATAATCCAGACTTCCACCCCATATAGTAAGATCGGGAAGAGGTAGTATTTTACTAATCTGATTTTTAGTGGCAATGAAATGTCTTTGCTGCCAGGTATGTGTCTAATTTCAGTAAAGCTTTACCTCGCCTTTTCAGTTCTAGATCTGATGTCTTTCGTCATATCCCATTGTTCATGAACGATGGTTCCCAAATACGTATATCTTTCAACGTGTTCTATAGTTATTGCTTGATCTAATGCAAGTTTTTCTGTAGATGTCCGGCTTTTACTAACTGACATCCACTTCGTTTTTGACACTTTTAATTGTAATTCCAACTCTTTAGGTATCTTTCACTCTTTGTAGGAGGCACTGCAGGCGTTCAATGCTATTAGCTAAGATGACAGTATCGTTCGTGTATCTGATATAATTTATGGGTCCCCCTCACCCTCACTCCCTCTGCATCATCATGAAGTACTTCATCAAAGATCACTTTCGGGTATATATTGAAGAGTGTAAGTAAAAAATACATTCTTCTCGGACTCCTTATTTGATTTGAATGATTTCTGACAAGTTTCTATTGATTTTTATTCTTGCAGTCTGATACCAATATACGTTTGTTATGATTCTGATGTCTTTAGAATCTAGGTTAGTTCTAAGAAATTTTTTAAGTTTTTCGTGCTTTACATTATCAAAGGCTTTTGAGAAGTCAATTAAACATATATACACATCTCGGCTCATATTTCTACACCTTTGTATAAACAGTTCCAAGGAAAAAACAGCCTTTCGAGTGTCGAAACAACTTCTAAAACCAAGTCTCTGCCACATTTGATTCACATTGTGCCTATATATGATTATGGATAATTTTAGTCAATACTTTTGTTATGATGTTGGTCAAACTAATTAGTCTGCAGTGATCTTAAAATTTGCGTGTGGTCTCTTGCGGACGGTGATGAATATTGGGTCGGTCAATTCCTGGGGAGTTCGCCCCAGTCGTACATGTTGTTAAACAGTAGCACCAAAATATCCATGAGTTGGGAATCTGTTTCGTTCCTCAGTTTAAAAATCTCGGCGTGGATACAATCGACGCCTGTTGCTTTGCTGTTTCATGGTTAGGATAGCCTTTTCGATCTCATCCTTTGTGATGGGAGGGGGGAGTCTGATAGTTCTTCGTCAGTATTTATGTGGATCTCTGGTCGTTCCTCATGAAAAAGTGTCTTTGTTCTAGATTTGTAGCAGTTCCGGTGTGGCGGCTACTATTTTCCTATTATCTATTATATGATGTGATGTTGTGTTTTTTTTTGTGTCGTCATATGTTTAATTTTGTTGTACACATTGTGGTAATCATATTAGTTTTCACGTTTTTCGATTTCGTTGCATTTTTCCCCCAGCCATCTTTCTTTTGCCTCTCTTATTTTCCATTTTATTTCTCTGTATACTTGAGGATATTTATCTGAATCTTTATTTTTCCAGTTTTGTTTGGTATCCATTAGCTGTAGAATTTTCGCATTCCTTCTTTTTATTGTGCGTTGTTTTCAGTTGCTTTTTGCAAATATTTTCGATAGTTTGGTTATTCTTAATCCATTTCTCTGCTGGGTCATCATCTGAATCTGTTATGTGCACCATTTCTACTTTAAGTGTATTTGCTACAAAATTTCTTGTGTATTCGTTCTTAAGTTTCATAATATCCGTTCTTTGGTTAATGGTTGCTTTGCTAATCTTTTTTAGTTTGATTTGTACTTTACATATCAGGGTTGTGATCACTGGAAAAGTCAGCACCTGGATATGGAACATTTGTGTCTTCTAATCATTTTTTTACACTACATGGCAAACTTAATTTTAAAAATATATTTTTTGGAGTTTTAGCCATGTCTAGAATTGAAGTTGAAACATCTGAGGTGAAAAGTTTATCTATTTTAAATGAAGCTCTGGATTCCCCGTTTGGTACTACTGAAATACAAAACGTCTCATGATATAATCGATCATCATAGAATTCAATTAACAAAATAAGTTAATGAAACATATGTTAATGTTAGGTTATATTATGAAGCTAAAGAACTGTCCAAAAAGAACGAAAATATTTGGCAGAAATACACAAAATTAATATTATTAAAAAATCATAAAACTTGTTTTCTCATATTTCACACACATTTTTGGGGTCTTTTCGATTTTTATCTTTTGCGAAGACTTAATTTTTATGCGCCATACTAAACAAAATTTATTGTTTATGCTTTTATTATTATTATAACAGTCATTTTCTCTTCCTTTCCCTATTTTATTCAGACTTGAAATTTCGCATGTGAATGCAGGCATCTCGCCATTTATCAGCATCGTTCTTAACAGGAATCGTGATTTTGTGAATTTCTTTCTTAGTATATTTTATCAGTCAATTAATTATCTACGTCTTATTTTTCTAATTTTTCTAATATTTAGGACCATGTTTTCAAAAATTTCTTGAAAGATGTGTGTTGGAAACTAGAATTTTGATATTTTGAGAATTCAACGATTTCTTCTACAACTAGTCGAACTTGTAATCGTGTAGTATTTATTAAATATAAATAAAATTATTCCAGTTTTAAATACGCCATAACCTCCAAATCTGCAGGGACAGTACGATGATTCTTGTTTTAACTCACCGTTACTCCACTGTTGCAGCTCGTTACTCGAATTTCGTAATACAGCTTTACTCCAGTGTCGTATCTATACCTTTACTCTAATATAGTAGTTACATTTTTTTTAATATAGTAGCTAGGCCCTTCTTTAATTGAAGTACCATACATTTCCCCAATATTAACTATATTGGATGGTGAATACGTTGCTTCTGTTTTCCTTTTGACACCATTTAACAATCTAATTGAAAACAATTGAATGAGTCTACGATGGATTGATAGAAATATAAATACGTTCAATGTGCATGGACTATTTTTGAACTCTCTCTTTTTGGCCGAGACCGTCCTTTGGTGGGTGTAGTCCGAGAACTTAAATCAGATAAGTATCAAAATTGTTAAAATTAATTATATTAACTCTTAATAATAATGTAATGTGAAAGAAATTGCAATTAATTTTGACAAATAATGTAACTTTTACTTTATCGTTTTTGCTGCCAAAAACGTTATAGTTCAGAACGCTGATCTCAAGTTTTATTTGGATAAGCTGAAGCACGAGCCTATCTGTAGAGACTAAGCCTTCCTGGAGCTAGGATTTTATCAATTTTAAGCTACACATAAGGCCTTTAATTTGATCATTCGGTAGGAGTAACCTCAAGAGTGTTATTTGCAGCAAGTAGATTATTATACACTGCCTATTTACTCCACGACAAAAAATCTAGCAGACTCGGGCACTGGATTTTTCATAATATGGAAATTACCTTCATTACACAATCCACTTTATTAATTTATTTCTATTGAACGTTAATAAATGTAAGTTTGGCTCATATATCATCCAGAAGAATATAAAATATTAGTTTTTTAAAAATAAAAAATAATATTTTGTTTCATTATTATTCAATGAATGCAATTACCACTAAATCTGTCCACTTTGATGATAAGGCATCTATTTAGATAGGAAAACTTGTTGAAGTTTATATTCAATATAACTAAACTATAAAGTTAGTTATTAATCAAAATTAAGTACAAATGGAACAGAACGGGAACATATGTTAAAAAGTTTCATTTAAAAGATAAAGGCAAACAAATTTATGTTTAATAATATTTGAAATTATGAAATTTAATTTCATCAGGGTAGGTAAAACTTTGATTCGGAATATAATTTAGTAAACTCTGAAGCCTTGAAAACGTCTTTGTTATTCTTGGAATAATTATTGTCTATGTTTATGACATGAACACCTTTTATCTCGCTGTTATGTTAAGATTCAACTTGTTCAGCACAAATATTAATCAGTACCTGATATTTTTCTTCGTTACTTTTTTCAAATTCTCAGATTCTATGCGCAAGGGTCATAAAAAATTATTGTTATAATAATCCCAAAAAATAACTATACCAATAGTTACAATATTTTCTTTTACTACCAACTTTTCAAATCCAGTTAATTTTATCGTAGATTTTAATATTTTTGAAAGGTTAACTAATAAGCACTAATAGACGATCGTAGTGTATTTAACTTTCGACGAACTTTTTCTAAGTTAAATAAAGGATATTATTTATAATGAATATACATTTTTAAAATTATTTTTTACTTTTTACTCTGAGCTACAGAAAATTTAATAGTTTAAAACTCAATGCATTTTATGGACACTTTTTCTTGATATTAACATATTTTTCGAAAAATTCATTATGTTCAAGTTCTAGTAAAATTTTATATTTTCATATTGTACGATAAACAAACTGACTAAAAGTTCATTTTTATTAATAGAGTCTTATCTAGCTATTTTCACGCTGGTAATTATAAAATATTCCCCTATAAATGTACACACGGACATTTAGCAGCGATGGATGCTAGGATGCAACTATAGTAAAAATAGACTATTTTAATGCTTTTAATTTATTAGCCAACTGGTTTTCAGTGCAACAAAATGAAGCTGTTGATAAGGCCGAATAAAAATCCTAATTAAATTTAACATGCGACTAAAAGCTTTGCGCCACTAAGAATCTTTTTTAAGAATACAACTAAATAAAATAAAACATGGTTTAAAACTTTTTCATAAAATAAATTAAAATAAATCAATTACTCCGTAAAATTGCTTACAAAATGAGATCTTGTCGGTATTCGCTTACCTGTAAAAGTGTTGTGGAATTGAAATTGGCAACTGGTCTTAAAATTTTTTTGTAATGACTTTGTCTTACCCTATCATTAAAACTTTCATTTGTTTTAGCAGAGTTTACACACCATAACGAATTTTACCATTTGCTCCTGTTTTGACTTATCAAAAATAAATATTTAAAAATGTCTATACAATATGTGGTATAAATCAACGAAAATATAAGATAAAGTTTCAGGCTCCAAAATAATAAAGAGATAGACCTTTTTGCAAATTTTTAAGAGGACCTATTTATATTAATACGATTTGGCCAAAACACTTCATCTTGAGAGTAAAAAACACTCTCTCACTGAACACCAACAGTGTTCCTATTATTTTCAAGACAGAAATCGCAACATTAATGGTCTGCCGGTATTAAATCATGTTAAAATCATATATAAATTATAAATGATCATCCAAAAAAAAAGACAAGTGTCGTACGCTATATACACTGCGTTATGTAAAATCGTTTCGTAAAGATTATTCTGAAACATTATTTCACATTAAATGTGTATTTTGTGATATAACTTTACTTGCATATATATATATGTATATATATATCTTCTGACAAACATGCATATTTTAAAATTCTGCCACAGGGAGCTCGGTATGAAGGAAATAATATTTATCATAGAATTTTTGCATTCCATGAAAATATTACTTAATTTAAAGGGTATATCGAGATGTGACATGAGATATCAATATTTTTTTAAATTGAACCGTCTTCTAAAAGTGCGCCAAAAAGTGAAAAATAACTATAAATTTTTATGTGAAATTGAACTTTTTGAATTCGGCGCCAAACTAATACCTGACAAAATGTGATTCGCATAAACAGATTAAAAATACTTTATTTGTAATTGCTTTCTTACCATAATTTGTATATATTAGTAGTTATTTATTTAATTTACAAATAATTTGGCGCCGACTTCAAAAAGTTGAATTTCATATTAAAATTTATAGTTATTTTGTACTTTTTAACGCACTTTTAGAAGTCGGTCAATTTTTTTATAAAAATTTTATTTTTCTATTTTCAGTTTTAGAATTCATTATGATATCAATAAATTATTTGAACTAAGTACTAATCGAGATTAGTGTACCTCGCAATGACTCCAAGGTGGCAAAAACTATCCATTTTATCCAAATTTGTAAATCCTCCTAAAAAACACTAAAAATTCTTTGGTTCTTAGAGTTTTCCAAATACCAGTAAAATTGTATCAAACAGATATTTAGTCTGTCATAGTAAATCCACCATCTTAAATTTCAAATTAATTTTAGATTGGTAATATAGGCCTTAAAGCCTTCCAATATCGATGCTTAAAGAACCTGAGATGTTAATTTCTTAGTTCGATATATTTTATACTGCATATTAAGTTTGTATACGCCTCAAGAACCCCACAATATCAATTTTCAATATATAAAGAACTTGAGTTGAAAATTTCTACTTCGATATATTTTATACTGCCTATTGAGTTTGTATTCGGCTCAAGAACCCTACGATATCAATTTTAGACAAAATCGGAATATATAAAGTTTTCTGTCCCTCATATCGTATCTTATCAACCTAATAGTTATAAAACATTAACTTCATATTCATAATACACGACCCCAAAAACCCTCTAATACCAAATCTGAAAAAATGCGAATAAGGTAAAATTTTCAACCTACCATATTGCATCCACTATGATGAATTTCAAAAAAATTATTTTAATCTAAACCCTTCCAAGCCCCCTAGTACCAATTTTGGATGAAATCCGGAAAATAAGAATTTCTAGACCGTCATATTGCAAAATATTTTATATTCATAATTAACACTAACAAAAATACCCCAATTCTGATTTTAGACAAAATCAGGAGATGTAGAATCTCTATTCCGCCATCTTGGTTCCACCATATTGAATTTTTAAAAATAATTTCAAATTCGTTATGTGCGACCCCGAAAACTCCCCCTTACCAATTTTGAAGAAAATCGGGAAAAATTTATTTTTTCGTTCGCCATATTGGATCCATCATATTGAATGTTTTAAAAATAATTTTAGATTAGTTATGTACGACCCTGAAAACTTTCTTGTACCAATTTTGGAGAAAATCGCAGAAAATTGATTTTTTTGTCCGCCATATTGGATCCGCCATATTGAATTTTTTAAAAATATTTTGGATCCATTATATACGACCCCGAAAACTCCCCCACACCAATTTTGGAGAAAATCAGACAAAATTAAATTTTTTTATCTTCTATATTGGATCCGCCATATTGAATTTTTAAAAAATAATTTGAGATTCGTTGTGTACGACTTCAAAAATTCCCCCATACCAGTTTTGGAGAAAATCAAACAAAATTAATTTTTTTGGCCGCCGTATTGTCAGCGCCATCTTGGATATTACTGCACAAATTTCGTCCAAAAAAATATGGGGCCACCGCAGCAGCTTCCTGAATATAACGTAAAAAATTTCATTCAAATCGGTGTCGCCGTTCTGGAGTAATCGGTGGACATACATAAAAAAAAACATACATACTCGACAAATTGAGAACCTCCTTCTCTTAGATGTGGGTTAATAAATGATTATGAAATCGATTTCCACGTACGCGAAGCCACGGAAAACAGTTTGTTTGTAATACAATAAAGTTTGGAGAGATTAAATGAAATATGGAATGAAGTAGAGTATACCTAAGGAGATACGGAGATAAAGGTGAGAGTAGGAAATAATAAGAGAATGTGGTGTGGAATGAGAGCAGGGGATCATGAATTAAGGGTAGAACATGGTAAGGGTAGGTTATATAAGAATCAACTTATTTGATATAAAAATGAATATCAGTAATAATATATTTATGTAAAAAACACATTCCTTAAATATTTTTACATTTGTTAGTAATGAATCCCAGTGTAACACAAATACTTTATTATAATTTTGGATTTATTTAAGACGGATATTCCAACCTTAACAAAAAGAATATCGAACAACTTCAGACAAAAAAGAAACAGATAAATTAACTGGAAAGAATCCGATAACAAGTAGATAGCTAAAACATGCGGTGGCCCCATAGTGGTATTAAATTGAGCCCAATAAATAAACTAACTTTACCGACCGATGATAGCCTATCGGTCAGTGTCACCTTATATATCAACCACAAAGGGTGAAAAAAGTCTCTGGCTGAAAACAAAAGAAGGGGAGAAAAGTGCTTTTGTTTTGTGCATATAACCAATAAGTATGTTTGGAGAATGAGTGTTTTTTTTATTCTTGTTTTCAAGCACTGTCATCAGTTTGATAAAAATGTCATTTTTAAAACCTGTGAGCTGTAAATCCTTAAAAATCTAATTAATAATATAGTAATAAGAGAGGAACAGTAATAAGAGAGGAACAGAGAGAGAGAGAGAGAGAGAGAGAGAGAGAGAGAGAGAGAGACTTTTGAAGTATTAGATGCGGCAGTACTTTGGACCATTTATTTCCCTAAAGATGTAATAATGAGTTTTAATTTTTAAAAATGTCCATAAAAGCTCATGCTGGAGGACCCTGCCTTTGAGTTTTTTATGTTTTTACCACCGACTCTATTCCATGTTTTATAGAGGCTAGCTCAAAGCAATTTTTTTTACTATTTATTATTTTTAATTATTTTATTCATTCCAGTTCGACCCAAAAGGGCATGTCTGGTTATTCTGGAAATACTGAAATTTTCTCAGGAAATAAGTGATACCTTTTCGCCGCACCGAAAACCTTGACTGGTGCCAAGTTCAGGAATGAACACACATATTTTTAAATCGTGGTTTGCAGGAATCACGATTGCAAAATAGGTAGGAAAAAGTTAGTAGTAGACTAAGTTTTCTTTTCCGAGCAATTGCGCATTGAAGGTACAGTACTAAGGTTTATAACTTCATCAGTTTTCATGGAATTAATTTCAAATGTTAGTACTGTAATTTTGAGATTTTGCAGTTTAACCAAAAGTGGGAAAAAATATAGATTTTTTAAAGGTTATTACTCTATAATAATATTATAGCGCGGTGTTCCCATATTTCTTTAGATAAAATTGTTGCAGTAAAATCCAAGATGGCGCTTACAATATGGCGGCCAAGAAAAAATTAATTTCGTTCGATTTTCTCCAAAATTGGTATGGAGGAATTTTCGGGATTGTACCCAACGAATCAGAAATTATTTTTTTAAAATTCAAAATGGCTGATCCAATATGGCGGACAAAAAAATTTAATTTTGTCCAATTTTCTCCAAAATTGGTACGGGAGAGTTTTCGGGGTCGCACATGACAAATCCAAAATTATATTTAAAAAAATTCAATATGGCGGACGAAAAAAAATCAATTTTGATCGATTCTCTTCAAAATTGTTATGAGGGAGTTTTTGAGGTCTCACATAATAAATCTTAAATCTAAAAAATTGAATATGGCGGAGAAAAAAATTTAATTTTGCTCGATTTTCTCCAAAATTGGTATGGAGCAGTTTTCGAGGTCGCACATAACGAATTCAAAATATTTTCAAAAAATTCAATATGCCGGATCCAATATAGCGGACAAAAAAATCAGTTTTCGGGGTCGTACATGACGAATCTAAAATTATTTTTAAAAAATTCAATATGGCGTATCTAATATGGTGGATAAAAAATAAATTTTGTTCGATTTTTTTCAAAATTGATATGAGGGAGTTTTTGGGATAGCACATTACGGATCTGATATTATTAAAAAAAATAACTATGGCGGATCTTAGATGACCGATTAAATATTCTACATCTCTCGATTTTGTCTAAAGTCAGTATTGGGGGATTTTTGTTAGTATTAATTACGAAATTAAAATAATTTTTGAAAAACTTAGTCTGGGGGAATCAATATAGTGTCCTAAAAATTTCACATTTTTCGACTTTCTTTAAAACTGATATAGAGGGTTTTTGAAGATGTAAATTATGAATTTAACAGTATTTTTCAGGATTCACTATGGGGAATGAAATATAGCTGCCTAAAGATTTCACATTTTTCGATTTTGTTCAAATGTGGAACTGAATCGTTTTTGAGGATGTAAATAGCGAATATAAAATTATTTTTAGAAAATCTAATAAGTCAGATGCAATATGACCGTTTAGAAGTTTTAAATTTCTGGATTTCATCTAAAATTGATACTAGGGGGCTTTGAAGGGTTTAGATTTAGATGTTAAAATTATTTTTTTCAAATTCAGTATGGCGGATCCAATATAGTAGGAAGAAAATTTTACCTTATTCGCATTTTTCAAATTTGGTATTAGGGTGTTGGGGGTGGTGTATTACGAATATGAAGTTAATTTTTTACAACTATTAGGTTTATAAGATACAATATGAGGGACTAGAAATTTTACATTTTCCAGTTTTATATAAAATTGATATTGCGGGGTTCTTGGGGGTGTACAAACTCAATATACAATATAAAATATATCGGGCTAAGAAATCACGTCTCAAATTCTTTAAATATCGATATGGAAGGTTTGAGTCTACATTACCAATCTAAAATTAATTTGAAATTTAAGATAGTGGATTTACTATGACAGACTAAATATTTGTTTGACACAATTTCATTGATATTTGGTGAACTCTAAGAATCAAAGAATTTTTAGTGGTTCATTTTAGGGTAATTTACAATTCTGAATAAAATGGTACTTTTTTGCCACCTTGGAATCATTGCGAGGTATACTAATCTCGATTAGCACTTAGTTCAAATAATGTCATAATGAATTCAAAACTAAAAATCGAAAAATAAAAATTTAAAAAAAAATTAAACCGACTTCTGAAAGTGCGCTAAAAAGTGAAAAATAACTATAAATTTCAATATGGAATTGAAATTTTTGAACTCGACGCCAAATTATTTTTAAATGAAATAAATAACTACTAATATATAGAAATTATGTTAAGAAAGTAATTAAAAATAAAGTATTTTTAATCTGTTTATGCGAATCACATTTTGTCAGGTATTAGTTTGGCACCGACTTCAAAAGTTTCAGTTTCATATAGAAATTTATAGTTATTTTTCACTTTTTAGCGCACTTTTAGAATTTGGTTCAATTTTTTTATAAAAATTTTATGTTCCTTTAAAAATTAATATTTTTATATAAATTATCTATGCGCAGGTTCTAGTACCAAGTTTTATATGAAACTGAGTCAGGTATCCATTGTAAAATTTTATGTATTTTAAGTATTAAAACCGAGTGTTTTAATAAATACTAAAGTTTCCAAGAAATATTATCAGAAAAAGGCATTGTTTGCACTTTTATGCACTATTAACTAACTTGAAATAAAATAACTTGCACATTCTAGTTTGCAGTACTTTATTAAAAAATATTAACGATTTTAACGAAAGTACCAGGAAGCATGAGTTAGAAAATATATTGATAAACCAACAGATACCAACTATGCCAAAATAACTAAAAGAAAGAAAATTTTAAGAAAGCATCTAGGAGTGTTTATTTTAAGCTCGGCGACTTCATTGATAAATAAAATATTCGGGATGTTAACAAAAAATAAACAACGTATATTGGATAATTTAGCTGAAATTGATCCGAAATATGATATTTTTAGATAATGACATACAAAACATTTTTTTTCAATTGCTCTTCATGAAATATATATTTTATATCTTGATCATATTTTTATAAAATTTTGATAAAAATTTTGGTCCTAATTGGAGAGGGACAGAAGTCCTTTCGAAATTTCAAAGAGTATTATATATTTATAATTTGCTGCTCAGAAACTATCTATATATTCCTTATTACTAATTGTGGTTTTTTGATACAAAATTTATTTCGCCATTTCGGACAATAAAAGGCGCTTATGGTAAAAATTTATATTTACGAAAAATTAATTTCTAGTTTAAAAATAGTTTAATTTATATTATTATATGTCTATTTATTTCATTGTCGCATTTATATGACTTCATATAACTCCTAACTCTAAATTACATTTATTTATTTTAAAATCAAAAAAAAATTATTAGCTTTAGTGATAGACGTTGACGATACGCTATCAGTCGGTATCACTTCATTAAGAGTTAAAAAACTGAAAACAAAAAAGGCGAAGATAAATGTTCTGATTTCTTCTTATGTAACTTTTCAGTTCTCTCTTGACGAGTACTGGAGATAATTTTGTTAGGAAAAGTTATAACTTTGCATTGTTGAGTAATTTATATATATATATATATATATATATATATATATATATATATATATATATATATATATATATATATATATATATATATATATTTGAAATATACTTTTCCTTATTATTAGTATTGTTAAATTTTGTTATTTTTAGCAACTAGCTATTTCCTTAGCCACTATACCGTATCGACATTTGCAGTTTTTTTTTAGTTTATATTCAATATTGACCTTTTATATAATCAAATTTTTTAGTTGCGGAAAAAAATTACTGTTTTCACATGCACCATTCCATAGTTTTGTCATTCAAATTTCCTCCAAATAAAAATATTTTCAATTTAATTTTATCTTCTTTTTTTTAACCCTACATTTTCATTCTTGCATATTTTACTTTAGAAGTATATCGTGCCATAAAACATACGTACAATCTTGAAAATGGTGAGAATTAACTTTTATTATTACCGAAAGAAAGTTAATGCTTTTGTTTTCCTAAAAAATAACACTGTTTTGCATTAAAATCCTCCCCCCAAGCTAATGGATTATTTCGATAATTTGTACCTATATACCCTTTATACTGACCTGTGAATTGACGTATCACGTCCCAAAATCTACAGGATATTAACAACATGGTTTGATTGGTTACAAAGCAGACATGTATGGATGTACCTATGCGATATATATGTTGTTATTGAATGCTGGAATGCGACGTGTCAAATTTGCGTTTTCCCTAAGTTTAGGAAAATCTAGTGCGGTGTATGTCGGGTGTCTGGGGATGACCCCTCATCTACGAAGTCTCAAGCTCCTAGGGCTTAAAATAACAGAGATACCCATTAAACCTCATATAATTCCAAATTTCACTGTACCCCATAGTTGTCGAAAGGTTAGCTACTTATAGAGGGGCATAGACAGCCTTCAAAATTGTATATATCAGCCTTCTAGGTAACAAGAAATCGGAAAACTACAAAGATCTAGTTAAATGACCTATCCAATCCAACTTTACAAGACGTTAGGTTGCACATTCCAGCATATGTTGTTCTCAGTTCTATACAGCTCCACTGACGAGACTTAGGGTGGTTTCGTTTTCCTTTGCTTGAAAGGGGAATACATATAGGCAACTATTTAAACACGCCCTATATGTTTATTTTAATTTTTAATGATTTTTTTTTTAAATGAAGTGTATTTGGCCAAAAAAAGTGCTTTTATTTTTTTTTAAATCTATAAAAATTCATTAGATTGCTTATGGTTTTAGTTTCTCACATTTTTATTCCTCTTTTCTTCTTTAAAAATTTATTGATGATAGGTAAAAACCGAGCTCATATTTGAATTCAGCGCATTACAGTGAATACAAAAATCCAAAAAATATTTGGCAGCGACAAAAAATTTCAAATCGCAGAACACTGTGAGTAGAAAAAACCGTGGTGGGCTGGCATAACAATATTGAATAAGAATTATGACGAAGATTTTTAATTTTTTCTATTTTTATTTCTAAAAATTAAGAATTTCTTGAAAATATACAAATTACTAACTACAAGATACTAAGGTTATCTACAAAATGTGTTCTTTAATCTTAATGTTAACCTGATAGGTAATTTAACTAAAAATTCACTTGGTCATATTTTCCAGCACCCCTTAGTTTAGAATTTATTTGTAGGTTGAGCTCTATATTGTATCCACAATCTTAAAATTAGTTGCCTAAAAGGAATATAGATCATATAATTCATGGTAATTTTGACAGAGAGCTTTTTTATTTTTACTGTTCTAAATTTTTCATTTTTGGTCTGGCACTTTAAATCCACCATCCATTTCTAAAAAATCTGATACGAAATTTAGAAATTTTGCTTCTTGTCAACGTCTGTAACTTTAAAGATTAGAGTGAGAAATCGACTGGCAATGCGATTGTCTACATTGTGGGAACGGACTTGTTAAGATACAGTGAATATTATAACTTGATATTGACTTGGTAGAATTAAGTCCAGAATGACCAACTGTGAGTTGACTAGAAGTTATCTTTTAAGATGTTTCAGCATGAAATAAGTGGTATTGAAGTTTTTAATAATTTAATTTCAAGGAAACTCTTCGGTCGCCTACTTCTGGTTAATTAATTTGGTCAAGGATATATTTTTAAAATCAAAAGGTAAATAAAACAAGAGCTATAATTTCTAGTAATAGAGGTTATGTTAACCTAAACTTGTACTTTTGTTATTTTGTACGCCTCTTTCAAAGCAGCTATACTTTGGCTAGTTTTAAAGGGGAGAAACTTTCTTTTGAAACTATTATTTTTTTTATATTTATATTTAAAAAAAAACTTATCCTGTATACTGCTAAAAATTAATAAAATGCATGATCGAAACTTAAAATGATTAGGTTAAGTAAAACACTTGATGCTAGCCAGTTGGTTTAAGCCAGAGCCAGGAAACGTAACACACATTAGTAAATTAAAAAATAAATAGGCTGATATACAGTAGAGAACACTAAATATAGCAAGAGTTCTGTATATCATAATCATAGCTACCTTAATTAAATTTTAAATATGTAATAAAAAATGCGCATTTCTTTTAATAAAAAAACTTTTGAAGCTGTTTTCGTTAGATTATTATTATAACATTTACCTGTATAGACATTGTTTTGTGTTTAAAATACGTCTTTCATTTCATTTAGGTCAATCTAAGCTTGAATATTTAAAGTAAAATGTCATTATTTTGAAGAAAAATATTCCTAGTTTCCTTAACCTTTAAAGTGATGTACGGTTTTTGTCAAAAGAAATCAGAAATAATAAAGAATAAAGTGGTGATAACAATTCGCTAGGACGAGCGCAAATAAAAGGTTAAATAAAACTAATATTTCCTATGTGGTAGATTGAAAAGGTTTATCATTAAATATAGCTTCTGACGACTATGATTCACAAAAAAATTAAAAATGCCAAATGCTTTGACTCTACACAAAGGTTTCGTTTTTCGATTTAACATAACAAGTGGTAAGAAAAAGAGGATATAAAATAACTTTCCTTGAAACGAGATTAAAATATCAGTAAGTTCAAACAGGGTGTAGAAACGTCAATTAGAGATGTAGTCAAAAGGATACTAAGCTTTGCCGACGTGACGTCCGAAATAACCGGTGTCAATAATAATATAATAAAAAGACCATATAAAATTTTCGTTGCATTTTCTAATGATTTATGAAAAACTGCTGCATTTCTAAGAGATCTTTATCCCTGATAGAGCATGCCCACTACCCTTCATAAAATGCCTCAGAAATACATGTAGTTACAAGATACTGTTTAGATGTTTTGTTTTTAATTTTTCAATAATAGATTTATTTAAATAGATTATGGCAATAAATTAGATAGGTATTAATGTCACCTTATCTAATTTCAAGTCCAAAATTAACTGTTTATTTTTAACAGCCACTGCTACACCCACCGCTCTACTTCGTCTCGCGATCTTCGTGCGTCGTATACACATTTATATTGATCCACGTTAATTGACTTCGTTTTATTAACAAAATGTGAATTTTGGTTAAGTGAAAACAAATTATTGTTAAAATTGTATGTGTATCCAAAAGATGTTTGTCATATTGTAATAAAAATTACTTCGATACCAATCTAAAATATTTTCTTGATTAACTTTTAAACCTTAAATGGAAAATCTTCAATAAATTACTTAATCATGGAAAAGGATTTATTCTTAAGTACATAAGGAAATTTAAAAATCTATAATATCATTATGGTACAATAAATTATTAAATTTGTTTCATGACAAGAAAATCATAAAAATTGTTACCTTCTCATTTTAAAGTTGCAGAAAAAGGGGGATATTTAGAGCCATAAAACGTTATGCCTTTATTAAGAATAAGTAATTTTACGGATATAGATAGAAATTATATTTAAAACTTTATAATTTTTTTTGCAACCTTTGAAAGTTAGAGGTCCAAGCTTTCGAAATCGATAGTAAACAGGAAAACAAATCCTAAACTCTATTTGCAACACTTTTCGCTACCTATTAATTGGATACAATAAATTTTCATGAAATATAGACATTTAAATCACGAACGAAATAAAATGCTTTAATTATATGTTTGGCAGTTTTAAGCAGATTAAGGCAGTCTTACCTGAATAAATTAGCCTTAGAGTGCAGTGACTATACTTATAAATTAATTTGTTTACCGTTTCAAACGTCTTTATCTGAGCGAAATTTAAATTATTTTGCTATCAAACTTAGCACAAGAGTTTCTACTACAGTATGATTATAAATGCTTTCCCTTTTTATTGTTAGTTGTGTGAGTTTTAGAGACATTTTTGGGCAACAGAAATTTTGACGAAAATAGTAAAAATTTTAATAAAATTTGTTTTATTTATGACCTCATTAACTAATAAAAAACTTTCTGTCAAGTTCGTAAGGCCAAGAGATTTTTTTGTTATACAGGCAAATTTTCCGGAAGGGCTTAATTAACGACAAAAGGAAAGCGATAGCAGATCAAGGTTTCTCTAATACTGTAACGAAGAGCTGGGATAATTTTAATGCTTCCTTATATAAATTTTATACTGATGCATCATTATAGAAATAATATATCGATATGTTATCATTGCTTAGTTATATTTCTTGTAATTTCTAGACTTGTATTCTCTTATATTTTAGTGCATTCTATAGGAATATAGATAGGGATAGAATATGAGTAGTTAGTTTTAATTTATACTTAAATATGAAAGTGTTAAAAAGTAGTTATTAAAGAGTTGTTATTTATTAGTGTTGTGTTTGATTTGGACCTAGTAAGCGATTAAAGGAGAGAAAATCGTAACAATTAGCGCCAGAGGTGAGGATTATCATCGGATCTCCAGAAAATTTTATTTGTAAACTAGAAGAGAAAGATAGCGGATTTGTTATCAAGTAAAAAAATTAGATTTATTTTTGATAAAGTTCTAAAACATTCTATTTTGAAACTCGTCGGATTTATTATTCAGCAAGAAGCCTAGAATCATATTTTCGACAAAGTTCTAGAACATTATATTTAGACATTAGAAGAGAAAGTGAAAAACTGACTTTACCGTCGAATTCGTCATCAATAACGAAGCTTAAAACCGAATTTCGACACAGTCCTAAAACTTTCGATTTGGAAACTAAAAGAGATAGCAAAAAACTGATTTCACCATCGAACTTGTCATAAGAAAGAAACTTAGAACAGAATTTTCGACAAAGTTCTGGAACATTTTATTTACAAAACTAGAAGAGATAGCGAAAAACGGAGTTCACTTCAAATTTAACATCAAGAAAGAAATTTTAAAACTGAGTTTTTAACCAAATATAAAAGTTTTTATGGTAGATTCTCTACAACAAACAACCGTCGCCAAGTAGAAGAATAAGTCGTCTAAAAGAAAAACAAGAAGTAGAAGAACGTCCCCAAAAGAAGACGAACATCGCATTAAAGTTAATGATAAACTTTGTAAACAGATACCAAAGATCGTTGTACAAGAACAGTAAAAATTCTATCAAATTGTACAGGGACAAAAGCCAAAGTTTTAGACAGAGATAGGCGAAGTGCGACACGAAGAGGAATAAATAGTAGACGAGATAGAAGTAAAAGTATGCCAGCCAGTAAATAGTAGTGAATCAAGTGTGCGGCTAGACATAGGAGAAGTGCGACAAAACCTAGAAGATGTACACCAAGAAACAAATAGTACTGAAGCAATGATCCGACAAGACATAAGGAAAGTACGACAAGACGAAGGAAAAGTGCTTTAAGAAGTAAAATAAATACTAGACGGGTGCTGCAAATAACTGGAGCTTTGAAGGAATGGATATCTATTAGTAAGGGCACTTCATAGACCAGCACTAAAGTTATTAAAAACCATCCCTATAACCCAACAAAGAGACTACGAAATTCTCAGTGTGGCATTGGAAAGAAGATTTGGAAATCAACATCGGCGCCAGTTATACCAGTCATAATACCAGTCAATACATCAGAGAAATGGAGAAAATTTGCAAGAAGATGAAACAGATGTCCGACGCCTTGTTAATCTGGTTTGCCCAGGAGCTACCGAAGAATTCACAAAAGAGCTTACGATCCAGTACTCTATTGGTGGGATCAGGATAAAAGGAAAGAATGCAAGCATTGTAACAAAATAGCAGTAGCATAGAAGAATTTCCTTTTCGGAGAATCACTTTTGACTTGGATCCAGAGTGGACTACATCTCAGATGAGAAAAGATCAATTCGAAAATAATGATCAGAAGCCTTTGTCTCTGCAAGATGATAATGAGAGGCGTTCCAGTTGGGATGATATCTCAGATAAAGAACACATTCTAGGCACTTTGAGCTCAGTGAGAAAGTGCAGATGGCAAAAAAATCAAAACTCAGTATTGTCAAGAAATAAAATTCCAGTGGTTTTAGAAGAAATTTACAATCGGAAGTCTGCTGCTCATTTAGGAGTTAGAAGTCAAGTCATAAAATCAATATGTAGGTAGTGCTTTAAATGCGGAGCTAGCCAAGATCCAAGCACAAGATCTAAGGAAAAAATGAAGAAGTATAATGTTGGAAAATTTCATGAACGGATGGCTACTGATATAGCTGGACCATTTGCAGAAATAGATAAAGGCTACAAATAGATCTTGGTTGCTTTTTATTTCTTCGGTAAATAGCCTGAGGTATTTGCCATTCCTAACCAGGAGATCTCAACAGTAGATGAAGTCTAAGTAGACAATGTGTTCAGCCGAATTGGAATTACTTTAGTGCTATATTCTGACCAGGGACGTAATTTTGAATCCAATCTTTTTCAAAAGCTCTGCGAACATCCATAAAATCAGGACAACAGCTTTACATTGTTAGTCAGGTGGCATTGTTGAATAATTTAATAGGACCATTGGTTGTGAACAAATAGCAGGAGGATTGGGACAAATATTTACCAATTTACTTAATGACCTCCGATCTGCAGTTCATGACACTACCGAAGTTCCACCAGCATATGTTGTAGAAAAGAACTTGGATTGCCTTGCAGTATAATATTCAATTCCTCAACTGATGAAAGTATGGAGATTAAAGACTGGGTGGATGGCTTACAAGATAAGTAGCGAGAAGTTCCTGACCTGGTTAGAGAACACATGAATCTGTCTACAGGCAGAATGAAGACAAGATTTGCATTATAATAATACTAAGAACTAGAATTATTCTGTTTGATTGTATATTCCATATGCCGGTGATGTCAACAACTACGAAATAATGATATCACGTATGTTTTTTTAAAACATCATGTATGTTATCAGTTATTTTAAATCTCCAACAAATTTGGAATATTTTTTGTATAGCTTACCCTATGGGTAAATTTAATTGTTTTGAAAATACTGACAATTTAAGTTAACGAACTCATAATATATTATACTCTTATTCTGCTCTTTTCAGTTTCTATGGTTAGTAGTTATTTACCTAAATAAGTTTGATAGCGTATCTAAATTTTCAGCAGTATTTGTTTTTTATTATCTAATCAATAGTTTTAGTGTTTTTTTTTTGTTGATTTTGTTGGCTCGGTCAACAGAAAAAGAATGTATAACTCTGGTTATGATGATAAGCTACGGGAATAGATGATGGTATCCTTACAACAAGCATTTCACCTTTTCAATCAAAATTTCCCTCAATAGCAGTCCATTTTTAAATAAACTGCCACTAGAATATGCCTCATATTTGAACATATACTTAATGCAAAAAACCTACAATAAATATTTTGATATTATGTTCGTCCTGCAAGAGGAATCACGGACTTCTGGACCAAAATTTTCTCTTGTTTATGATAATATGATCCATCAAAAGAATCCTCAAAGAAAATAAAATGCACCCTTATAAAGTAATGATACCGCAGAAACAGAAAATAATCCTTACAAAAGTTTACAATTTTCTTAAGAAATAATTAACATTATAGACCTACAACCTAACTTCCTAAATCGTATTTTATTTTTCGATCAGATCACATTCTGTCTTTATAGCTTCATCAACAGGCACAACTGCCGATATGGGTGTGGAACACTATACCCAATATCCTCAAAAATTAAATGTTTCGGGCTCTGATCATAAAGGAGTGCGGCATCTTAGGACGAATTCTGAGAATTAGAATTATCAACTTTTCAATACAGAACTACAGATGAGCCAGGAGATTAAATATCTAGGTGTAATTCCGGATGCAAACTTCAGACGCTAATCTGCCTTATCTGGATTATGGGTATCATGAGAAGCACTCTAAAAGCAGCCATGAAAAGTCTACTTAACCTTCTCTTTTCATGTATACTGAGAGCTGGGACGAGGATGGAAGCATACAGGCTAGAAATAAACAAGGTTTGATGAACTGGACCTGCCCTCTATCACACCAGCCCCAAAGTCATTGTTAGAAATAAGCGCCATGGCAAGAATTTATAACTTTCACAGGCTCTGCATCACTCAGGTTGCCTGGGAGTTAGGAGCTGACCGATCAGTGAGTCAGCCAGAAAACTCCGTTTGGTATACGGATGGGTTCAAAAGTGATCATGGAACAGGTGCCGAAATAGACCGGGGCATAATCAGACTCCACATAATTGAAGCACTGGAGCAGCATGTTACGCTATTCCAGGCCGAAATACATGGTATTGATATCTTTTTTTGAGGGAGTCTGAAGAGAGGTTACAGGGGCAGGATCGTTCTCATTTTCTCCGACAAGACAGGCAGGGTTAGAAGCTGACAAGGGTGTCATGGGCAATGAAAAAACAGACCAACTTGTAAGACAAGGATCTGCTATTACATTTATAGGACCAAACCAATATTTGGAATGATTAAGGCTGATATTTGTGAATGGTTATTCTGGTATATAAATCAATAACACCAGACTCACTGAAACCACTTTACGAGCCACAAGCACAGCAGGTTATTGCTGAACCAACTGACAAACTAAACCGTGCGTCTAAGCAGACAACAGATCAGGCTGGTGACAAGACTTATGACTGGCC
Source organism: Diaprepes abbreviatus (assembly GCA_034092305.1). Taxonomy (NCBI): domain Eukaryota; kingdom Metazoa; phylum Arthropoda; class Insecta; order Coleoptera; family Curculionidae; genus Diaprepes; species Diaprepes abbreviatus. The sequence goes on from JASJET010000303.1 coordinate 3,066,245, forward strand.
ATTGCATCTTTAGGAAACATCTACATACACTGGGCATCTTTAATGAAGAATCAATATGTAGACTAGATAATGAAGAAAATGGGACAGCCTCACACTTTATCTTTGAATGGGAAGTTTTAACCTACTGGAGCCAACCAACTTGTTCACTTAGAACAGATATAACAAGCGATAAAATAAGCCTCAATGCTACAGTGTAAGGGCTCCTGAACCCTTGTCTCCTATATCACTCAATCAATCAATCAATCAGGCATCATTAATTTCTATTTATATTGGCTACGACGTAGAATTATAGCCGATTTATTTATTTCGTGTTCAACATAACGGTCTGAAATGAAAAACGATATTATGTTTTAATAAGGTGTAACCCCAGCACATGCTGGAGCCTAATGAGATGAAATGTTTGATGGAAGGTGGATGGGTAGAAGACGACCTCCTAGGTCATCCAATCTAACCCTTTAAGATTTTTATTTTTGGGGCCATTTAAAGACTGTGGTTTACAATACAAAGCCCAACTTTTTAAAGGACCTTGAGAAAAGTGGAACGCCAGCACATGTTAGAGCCTAATGAGATGAAATATTTGCTGGAAGGAGGATAGGTAGAAGACGACATCCTAGATCATCCCCGCTCTAACCCTTTAAGATTTTTATTTTTCGGGCTATTTAAAGACGGTGGTCTATAGTACAAAGCCAAATTCTTTAGAGGACTTTGAAAACGGTGGAACGCTAGCGAATATTAGAGCCTAATGAGATGAAATGTTTGCTGGAAGGTGGATAGGTAGAAGACAACCTCCTAGGTCATCCAATCTAACCCTTTAAGATTTTTATTTATGGGGCCATGTAAAGACTGTGGTCTAAAGTACAAAGCCAAACTCTGTCGAGGACCTTGAAAAAAGACTTTCAAATGTACTGCATAATATCACTTCAACGACCTATGCGGAAAGTGCTTTCACAGTTTTCAAAAACGCTTGTACGCTGTCAAGTTGTTGATGAAAAACAATTCGAACATTTAATTAAATAGTTGATATCTTAAAGTATTGTTTTTATTCTTATACCTATAAATAACAAATATTCTAAATTTCTTGGAGATTTAGAATACCTGACAACATAAACAATGCTCCGTTCAAAAAATTTATATGATAAATTTTTTAATTTTTTTTTCATAGTATTATATAGGATAGATTTTCCTTAAAGAGAAAATTCTTTAAAAATTTTAAATTAAAAAATAAATTGACTCAATATTACTTAACTATTTAGTTACCTCAAAAATGCAGTATTAATTTAATTTAATAGCTTAATAAAATAGCACTTCAAATCTGTGAAAAAAATACATTGATAAAGCCGACTTAAAACCTTTAATCACGTAGCTTGATTAAATTGATATCTTTATTGTTATTAGTCACCCTGGTCACTTTCTTTGCTTTTCTTCAGACACGATTAAACTTTTGTATTCCTTATGATAATATTAGTTACATGAACATGCCGTAAAATTTCCAACAAAGAATTCTAACTTGAAAAACACTCGGTATCTAATATCGGGAGAAGCTCTTGATCCTATTTTATGATCATCCAATTGAATGAGATGTGATTAGAACACAAGACGCTGCTGGCGATTATTGAAACTATAAACCGAGATTCTGTTTGTTTTATTTCTTCGTTTTGGTTTTACTTAAGAGTTTCGTATTGTAACTAACTTGGAAAGATTAGTTTTAGTAAATATAGTACTCGTAAAATATATTTAACTTTTTTATCTTGTTTTTGTTGCAATTTATTTAATGAATTTTTTCACGGACTCAACGAATAACTATATACTAAATTTGTTAACGAACTTAACCGATAAATAGAATATTGTAAAAAGCACGTACTATAATTCCTTACTTAAACATAAGACAAATAGATGACCATTATTTCTCTATTTAAAGTGTCCGTTGTTTTTATCTTCCAAAATATCTCAGAAACAACTTTATCACTGAAAGAGATTTGTCAAAAAGCTGCAGTGATACCAGGGGCGGATCCAGCCTCTCCCCTTGGGGGGGGGGGCGGTGATATCACAAAAGTGCAGTATGGCAAACGAAAGCAAGTTGTCTCTGGGGGGGGGGGGGTCACCAGCAACATTCCCATTTCTAGTGTAAAAGGCAGGGACAGGGCTATTTTTTTTGAATTTGAAGCTCTTGGACAGGGGGGGGGGGGCGATCATAAGAAAAAACAAGTTTCCGACAGGGGATGGGAAGATGCGATCAACATACACATTCCTCGTATAAGAGGCAGAATCGGGTCTATTTTCCTGAGTTCAAAGTTCCTGGGCGCAAAAAAAAAACAAGTTGTCAACTGGGGGGGTTGCCAGCAGCATACACATTCCTAATATAAAAGGCAGAATCGGTTCTATGTTTCTGAACTCAAAGCCCTTGGGAAGGGGAGGGGCGATCGCAAGCATCCACATTCCTATACTCTATTCAAGAACTATAGAGAGTAATAAAACTGTTACCGAAACCTCCAACGTACCTGCTTCAGTGCCACCGGTAACTGAGAAAATCTAATTCTATTTAATTATATTTAATTTCTGTCAGTGAGCAAAGTACACCTTACAGTGTGTCTTTAGTGATTTATTTTGTTTGTGCTTGTTTTCATATATTATTTGAGATTAGTGAGATACCCAAAAGATGGAGGGCATTTTTTCCTCAACGAAAAACTTATTACGATGAATGTTTATGATGCCTTAAGATATTAATATCTAGATAATAATGTTAAAAGCTCTGATGAGATGTATTCCAATATAACAGGAGTTCGAAAATCTATCATGTACCGAACACTGACGGAGAAAGAAACGACTGGAATTGTTAGTAATTCCAAGCTATATTCGATCATAGGCAGACGAAAAACCTCGTTGGAAGAAGAGATGTAAGCTGTAATAAAAGGAGTTGTACATACATTTTATTATGAGAAGCAGATCTCAACCGTCGACAAAATTCTAACCAAAATCAATGAAAATCGGGATTTGCCTGAAATTAAAAGAACTGAGCTCTGGAAATTGCTCAGAGAACTTAATTTTTGTTGGGAAAAACCAGATAGGAAATCTGTTCTTATAGATCATCCGGAAAATGTCCGTTGGTGAAGGAAATATCTCTCTCAAATAAAAGGTAGAGTTGCTGGAAATAACACAACTTACAAAATTAATAATGTAACTGGACTTTTGAAAGATTTTTTTGGATAAAGTACTGCAAATAATTGCGAAAAATCCATATAATAAAAGAATAAAAGAAAGTGTGGAAACTCGATCTCATGATCGGTGAGAGAGGAATCAATTATAATTAATTTGAGCGAAGATAGCTTCACTGACTTTGATGACGAATAAGATACGTTATGTTTACCAGCGTTAACACACAATTTATTATTTAAATTTTCTGTAACATATAAAAATTAATGACATTTGAATCCATTTTTAGTGTTTAATTGTAATTCTGTAGATGGTTTAAGAAATAAATAAACTGGAACGTCAAATATCCCAAAAATGTTTTTAATTAATAATAAATTGACCAATAGCCCCAAAAAAATTTTAATATTATATTGACGAATTTATTTTTTTTATATATGTTTAACTTCTTGTATTTTTGATAATGGGTATTTTGTAAGTATTTAAATTATAACTTAGCATTTCTTGAGAGAAAAAGGCTACGTTTTAATCTGAATGTGCCTAAAACGGTTTCTATGCCAAAATTAAAAATAATAAAACTACAGTTGTGATTTGTGTTAAATATGTCAAAATTATCTATATTTTCTAATATATGTGAATTATTAAAAAATCATAAGAAATAAAATAATATTATAAAAACTTTTTATTTTAAGTTTATTACTGAAATAATACTCTATGCCTTAAATACAGGGTGTCTCAAAAAAAAGTTCACATTTAAAAAATCGATTAAAAAAAAAGTCAGGACTTTATTGAAAAAATGTTTATTACATATTAAACTACATTGTTTGGGAATTTATTTTTTAAAAATGATATCGTCCAAATGTAATCCGTTGCGCTCACGGCATTCATTTAATCGAGCACTAAAATTGCCCATGACGTCTCGGCAGGTATTCTCCGTGATGTCTGCCATTTCGTTGCGGATATTTTCTTTTAATTGTGCCAGGGAAGTCGGTTTGTTGGCGTAAACTTTTGATTTGACATAACTCCATAGGAAAAAGTTCATAGGTGATAAATTAGGACTGCGTGGAGGCCAACTTATGCAACCTTTCTTTGAGATCAATTTGCCAGGAAAAATTTCACGCACTCGTGGCAGAGACATGTTGGACGTGTGTGAAGTTGCTCCGTCTTGCTGGAACCATGTTCTTTGGTTATAGCCAGGAAAATTTTGCAGTTCAGGCACGAAGAAGTCGTCTAACATCTCCACATACCGCTCTGAAGTCACTGTTACTGTGCGCTCCCTTTCATCTTCAAAAAAGTACGGGCCGATAATTCCTCGCGCCGACATCGCAGCCCATACAGTCACTTTCGGCGAATATAGAGGTTTCTGATGTTTGTGTTTTGGATTGTTTGCACTCCAATAGTGGCAATTTTGCTTGTTTACATGACCATTAAGATGAAAATGGGCTTCATCCGAAAAGAAGATGTTGGTAAACGTTGAAAAGCGTTCAGTCATCTGGTTTACGAAGTCAAGCCTCTGACGAGCATCCTGAGGCTTTAATTTTTGCACCAACTGAATTTTATAGGGGTTCAGCTTTAAATCTTTGTGTAAAATGCAGAATAATGATGACCTATGCACATTTAAAGCAACAGCACGCTTACGGATCGAAACGTTTGGGTCGTCACGAACAGACTGAATAACACTCTCTATGTTTTCGACCGTTCTCGAAGACCTCGGACGCCCGGATTTTGGTTTATCTAGTGTTGAACCGGTCTCTTCAAACTTCTGGACCCATTTTCCAATAAGCCGAGCGCTTGGCCCATCATTTAAGTGACGAATATGTCGAAAATTGCAGAATTTTCTACGCGCTACAGTCGCCGAATTACTGTTTTTGTAAAACTCACGTACGCACAAAGCACGGTCCGCTCCCGAAAAACGTTCCATAGCGACTAAATTCCCAAGAGCCAGGCTACCGATTGACATACCCCCCGCGCCGCTCGGAATAGTTGCGTTCACGCAATAAGCAAAACAAATGTGTACTTTCTTTTGAAACACCCTGTATTTAGTGATAAAATAGACCTCCTTTTGACGCCTTCCGATGCCTATGACAAGGATTTTTTTAACACTTCACACATCCAAATATCCAGTATTTTTGATTATAAAATTTCTAACCCATTCTTATGAAAAATATATGTGTCTAACAGATTTTGCCAAAGACACCGGACTAAAGAACACAGGTAGTTTGCGAAGAAAAAAAAAGGTAAAAAATGAAAAACTCTCCCTAGTTCTTGAATAAACTATAGTATAAGAGGCAAAATCGGGTCTATTTTCCTGAACTCCCAGCTCTTGGGGGGGGGGGGCGATCGCCCCCACCGCCCCCCCCCCCTTGGATCCGCGCCTGAGTGATACTTGGTAGGCACCTTACGGAAGTGGTCTACTTTAAGCAGCAATAAGTATTAGGCAACATTCATAACACCGGCACACAAAAAAAAATTTGGTCTGTACTTTTGACCGAATCGGTCTATCTATATATATTTCGACGCGCTGAATTCGAATTTGAAGTCCATTAGGCCCAAACACCCTCAAAATTTGGCAAAAATCGCCAAAAATAGTAGTATATTGCGAAAAATCACATTGAGAAAATTTGGGAAAGCACAAAATTGCAAAAAGTAACTAAAAACAGCGGTAAATTGCGAGAAAAAATTATAAAAAATATATAGGTTATTTGAACTAGGTTAAGTTGTTTTCTCATTAACAATAACGAACTTTAAATATCTACTGAACTTAATCAAGTTTTCTTTATTCTGCGCACAGAGATGCACATGAGATAAGAAAAGAACGTCATTGCTCCCACACTTCTTTCTCTTGTAACATATTCTTTTTTCTTCTAATGACATATGCAGCGGATTTCTCTTCCTTCTATTCCGATTTATTTCCTTCTTTAGTATTCCAATGAAACACAGCCATCAGGTTGATATCCCATGTTTCATAGTACCGATTCTCTATTTCAATTATATATCGATGGAATCGTTTTCCTTGTACTTCACTGTAGTCTCCGAGGTTGGGAGGAAACTAATCGAAGTGAGAGTGTAAGAAGTGCAATTTGAGACTTATCAAGCAACTTAACAATTTGAAATTTTTCAACAATTCTTTTACTAAATTCTAGTAATCCTTACCCTTCTTATTTCCTAAACGTTGTAAGAAATAATAAATAGATAAATAAACAAATAGACAAATAGACAAATAGACAAATAGACAAATAGACAAATAGACAAATAGACAAATAGACAAATAGACAAATAGACAAATAGACAAATAGACAAATAGACAAATAGACAAATAGACAAATAGACAAATAGACAAATAGACAAATAGACAAATAGACAAATAGACAAATAGACAAATAGACAAATAGACAAATAGACAAATAGACAAATAGACAAATAGACAAATAGACAAATAGACAAATAGACAAATAGACAAATAGACAAATAGACAAATAGACAAGTAGACAAATAGACAAATAGACAAATGGGCAAATGGATAAATGGACAAATGGACAAATGGGCAAATGGGCAAATGGGCAAATGGACAAATGGACAAATGGACAAATGGACAAATGGACAAATGGACAAATGGACTAATAGACAAATAGGCAAATGGACAAATAGACAAATAGACAAATGAACAAATGGACAAATGGGCAAATGGACAAATGGGCAAATGGACAAATGGACAAATGGACAAATGGACAAATGGACAAATGGACAAATGGACAAATGGACAAATGGACAAATAGACAAATAGACAAATAGACAAATAGACAAATAGACAAATAGACAAATAGACAAATAGACAAATGGACAAATGGACAAATGGACAAATGGACAAGTGGACAAATAGCCAAATGGACAACTAGACAAATAGACAAATAGACAAATAGACAAATAGACAAATAGACAAATAGACAAATAGACAAATAGACAAATAGACAAATAGACAAATAGACAAATAGACAAATAAATAAATAGACAAATAGATAAATAGCAAGATAGACAGGTAGACAGATGGACAGATGGACAGATGGACAGATAGTCAGATGGAAAGATAGACGGATAGACGGATAGATGGATAGACGGATAGAAGGATAGACGGATAGAAGAATAGATGGATAGACGGATAGAAGGATAGACGGATAGATGGATAGACGGATAGACGGATAGACGGATAGACGGATAGACGGATAGATGGATAGACGGATGGACGGATAGACATATAGACAGATGGACAGATGGACAAATAGACAGATAGACAGATAGACAGATAGACGGATAGGCGCATAGATGGATAGAAGGATAGACGGATGGACACATATACAGATAGACAGATAGACCGATAGACAGGTAGACAGGTAGATAGATAGACAGGTAGACAGGTAGATAGATAGACAGGTAGACAGGTAGACAGGTAGACAGATAGACAGATAGACAGGTAGACAGATAGACAGATAGACAGATAGACAGATAGACAGATAGACAGATAGACAGATAGACAGATAGACAGATAGACAGATAGACAGATAGACAGATAGACAGATAGATAGATAGACAGATAGACAGATAGACAGATAGACAGATAGACAGATAGACAGATAGACAGATAGACAGATAGACAGATAGACAGATAGACAGATAGACAGATAGACAGATAGACAGAGAGACAGATAGACAGAGAGACAGATAGACAGATAGACAGATAGACAGATAGACAGATAGACAGGTAGGCAGGTAGGCAGGTAGGCAGATGGGCAGATAGGCAGATAGACAGATAGACGGATAGACGGATAGACGGATAGACAGATAGACAGATAGACAGATAGACAGATAGACAGATAGACAGATAGACAGATAGACAGATAGACAGATAGACAGATAGACAGATAGGCAGGTAGGCAGATGGGCAGATAGGCAGATAGGCAGATAGGCAGATAGGCAGATAGACAGATAGACGGATAGACAGATAGACGGATAGACGGATAGACGGATAGACGGATAGACAGATAGACGGATAGACGGATAGGCAGATAGGCAGATAGGCAGATAGGCAGATAGGCAGATAGACGGATAGACAGATAGACAGATAGACAGATAGACAGATAGACAGATAGACAGATAGACAGATAGATAGATAGATAGATAGACAGATAGACAGATAGACAGATAGACAGATAGACAGATAGACAGATAGACAGATAGACAGATAGACAGATAGACAGATAGACAGATAGACAGATAGACAGATAGACAGATAGACAGATAGACAGATAGACAGATAGACAGATAGACAGATAGACAGATAGACCGATAGACCGATAGACCGATAGACCGATAGACCGATAGACCGATAGACCGATAGACAGATAGACAGATAGACAGATAGACGGATAGACGGATAGACGGATAGACGGATAGACGGATAGACGGATAGACGGATAGACGGATAGACGGATAGACGGATAGACGGATAGACGGATAGACGGATAGACGGATAGACGGATAGACGGATAGACGGATAGACGGATAGACGGATAGACGGATAGACGGATAGACGGATAGACGGATAGACGGATAGACGGATAGACGGATAGACGGATAGACGGATAGACGGATAGACGGATAGACGGATAGACGGATAGACGGATAGACGGATAGACGGATAGACGGATAGACGGATAGACGGATAGACGGATAGACGGATAGACGGATAGACAGATAGACAGATAGACAGGTAGACAGATAGACAGATAGGCAGATGGGCAGATGGGCAGATAGGCGGATAGGCGGATAGGCGGATAGACGGATAGACGGATAGACGGATAGACGGATAGACGGATAGACGGATAGACGGATAGGCAGATAGGCAGATAGGCAGATAGGCAGATAGGCAGATAGGCAGATAGGCAGATAGACCGATAGACGGATAGACAGATAGACAGATAGACAGATAGACAGATAGACAGATAGACAGATAGACAGATAGACAGATAGACAGATAGACAGATAGACAGATAGACAGATAGACAGATAGACAGATAGACAGATAGACAGATAGACAGATAGACAGATAGACAGATAGACAGATAGACAGATAGACAGATAGACAGATAGACAGATAGACAGATAGACAGATAGACAGATAGACAGATAGACAGATAGACAGATAGACAGATAGACAGATAGACAGATAGACAGATAGACAGATAGACAGATAGACAGATAGACAGATAGACAGATAGACAGATAGATAGATAGACAGATAGACAGATAGACAGATAGACAGATAGACAGATAGACAGATAGACAGATAGACCGATAGACAGATAGACAGATAGACCGATAGACAGATAGACAGATAGACAGATAGACAGATAGACAGATAGACAGATAGACAGATAGACAGATAGACAGATAGACAGATAGACAGATAGACAGATAGACAGATAGACAGATAGACAGATAGACAGATAGACAGATAGACAGATAGACAGATAGACAGATAGACAGATAGACAGATAGACCGATAGACCGATAGACAGATAGACAGATAGACAGATAGACAGATAGACAGATAGACAGATAGACAGATAGACAGATAGACAGATAGACAGATAGACAGATAGACAGATAGACAGATAGACAGATAGACAGATAGACAGATAGACAGATAGACAGATAGACAGATAGACAGATAGACAGATAGACAGATAGACAGATAGACAGATAGACAGATAGACAGATAGACAGATAGACAGATAGACAGATAGACAGATAGACAGATAGACAGATAGACAGATAGACAGATAGACAGATAGACAGATAGACAGATAGACAGATAGACAGATAGACAGATAGACAGATAGACAGATAGACAGATAGATAGATAAACAGATAGACAGATAGACAGATAGACAGATAGACATATAAACAGATAGACAGATAGACAGATAGGCAGATAGACAGATAGATAGATGGATAAGCGGTTAGACGGATAGACGGATATACGAATGGGCGGATAGACGGATGGACGGATAGACGGATAGATGGATAGACGGATAGACGGATAGACGGGTAGACGGATAGATGGATAGACGGATAGATGGATTGACGGATAGGCAGATAGACCAATGGAGACAAATAGACGAATAGGCGAATAGACGAATAGACGAATAGACGAATAGACGAATAGACGAATAGACGAATATATAAATAGATGAATAGACGAATAGACGAAGAGACGACTAGATGAACAGATGAACAGACGTATAGGCCAGTAGACGAATAGACGAATGACTAATAGACAAATGGACAGATAAACAATAAGTAAATTAGCAAGCAGGTAAAGGGGTAAAGAGAGAATAAACAAACAGATGCACACACAGATAGACAGATTAATATACAATCAAAAAGACAAAAAGGCAAATCGGGAAATGGGTAAACAGACAAATAGGCAGTATAAGTTGGGTATTTTTCTGTATGTGGAATTAAGAGTAATTTTTTTATACAACATAATAAAAAATTTATACAACTTGAAAATCATGATTTTTGAGTTTAGACCGTGTCAAATTGGAATTATTATCCGACATCTCGCCTACGAGTCATCTTCAAGAATTTTTACTACACGAGATTAGAAGACTGAATGTTTTAGAAGTTGACACGATCTAAATCCAAGACCTGTGATTTTCAATTTCTCCAAACGTCTGAAAGCTTTCTTTCTTTGTTTCAGAAATGTTATCGAAAGTTCCAATATCTTTTCCGGTATATAGTACAATATTTGCTAAACATTTATGCAGACACATGCTTTTAATTAACCTTATGAAAAAAATACAACTACATTGCAAAATTTCAATAACTGTAACGGAACCCTTGCGTAGTCAGCATGCACATGTGATCGGTTTTTCAGGTTTTAGGAATCTCTATAGTGGCGTAGTAATAATTTTTATATATTTTTCGAGGTTAGAATAATTAAGGAGATTTGTTGACACAGTATGTGTGCAAAATTATTCGTTTTTTATTACTATTTTAATCGATATTAAATTCAGAAGATCTGGTATATTGTTCTATCCAAAATATTTTGTTTAGAAATTGACATCATTTAACGAACCGTAAGTTTTTTTTTTGCTGTAAATAGCCTGATTACCTAAACTCACGTATTTCTCAAATTCTTAATTTGTTGTCGTGTTTAAAAAAGGCACATAACAATAACAATGTCATTAAAATTTCTCTTCGGTTATTATCAAGTAGAAACATATTCAACAGTTTTCAATAATAAAAAAGTCGACACAAGTTTGCATAATTTGAATTATATTTTGATAACGTTTGATCGGTTATTTCCTGTTAAGTTATATACCGTTATATTGGAAAAATTATGTAATAAGTTTCCTCAATTAAAACATTTTACTTAGGAAGGGATAATCTACTATGTATAAACAAGTAAAGAAATCCTCAAAAACAATTTTTCTCAAAGATTCTTTCGTTCTTTGCTTATTTAGCCTTAATATAATATTATAAATTTTATTTGTGTCCTACTCAAACAAAAATGGAAAATTGAAAAGCTAGATTTTTGTTTTAAGAAAATACCTAAAATAATTAATAATATAAATATTCAATGAAACAAAAAATAACGTTACTATATAAAGTGTTGATCCACAGTCACAGAACATTAAGAAAAATCATGAAAATATAAAACAAGAACTAAAAACACGCCTGGAGGATATGAGGTAGGAATTTAAGACAAGTCAAGAAGATATGAAAAAAGAACTGAAAGAAGAGATTAAAAAAAATCAAGAAGATATGAAGCGCACAGAACAAGAAGTACAATATGAAGTGACGGAAATCCAGAAATAGATGCAGCAATTACGTGTGCAAATGGGGAAGGTAGCCAGTACAGGTATAATAAAGGTAAATGGTATTCCTTCAACTAGTGTAATGAAGCCACCTACCTTCGACGGCAAAGTACCTTGGCTTACCTATGTCCGTCAATTCGAAACCGTCGCCACCGGCAATAATTGGAGTTCACCGGAGAAGGCACGTGCTCTTGTTCTAGCGCTACGAGGTGAAGATATGAAAAAAGAACTGAAAGAAGAGGTTAAAAAAAATCAAGAAGATATGAAGCGCACAGAACAAGAAGTACAATATGAAGTGACGGAAATCCAGAAACAGATGCAGCAATTACGTGTGCAAATGGGGAAGGTAGCCAGTACAGGTATAATAAAGGTAAATGGTATTCCTTCAACTAGTGTAATGAAGCCACCTACCTTCGACGGCAAAGTACCTTGGCTTACCTATGTCCGTCAATTCGAAACCGTCGCCACCGGCAATAATTGGAGTTCACCGGAGATGGCACGTGCTCTTGTTCTAGCGCTACGAGGTGAAGCTATGGAGGTCCTACGTAACATTCCTGAAGAAAAACAGAATGCTTATGAGTTCGTTGTTACTTTTCTGGAGATGCGCTATGGGAAAGTCCACCTCCAAGAAGTTTATAAAACCCAACTCCAAGAAAGAAGACAAAAATACAACGAAAGTCTTCAAGAATATGAGGCGGATATAATAAGGTTATTAAATTTGACCTACCCAACATACCCAGAAGAAATAAAGCAAAAGTTAGCAGTGAATAGTTTTATTGAAAGTTTACGCGACCTAGAAACAAGTCAGACACTAAGAATAGCCAGACTGAAGAGAATTTCCGAGGCTCTTGCTTATGCACTTCAGTTTGAAACAAACAAACAGACTTCAAGGAACCAAGGAAGAGTCATAAGAAGAGTCAGTATTTCCCAGGATAACCGCAATACCAATGAGTAATTCTTTATGAAGTTAATGAGAGAGATGCAGGAATTTTTAAACAGACAAAAGGCACACGACAAAAAAAACACAACCTTCCATGGCAGAAAAAGGATTTGTTTTTGGAAATGGGGCCACGAAGGGCCTGTACAAAGCCGCTGTGGTGGCAGTACTGCTCCTGACAGTGATCAGATTCAGGAAAACTCCCAGTAGCCAGCTTAGAGGGACGAAAGCTGGCTAGGTGCTACCAAGCCCCACCAACAATAACAATTAAGGTATCGCGGCTGCAAAACAATGGTTCTAGCTTGGTAGCATCCGGAAAGGTATGTGGTCGGGAACGTGAAATGATATTAGACACTGGTTCTACTCATACCATTGTAAAGCCGAACATCTTGGCTCATTGTAAAATTTGTCTCCAGGAAATGTATTATGTCCTGCAAACCGCCAATGGTGAAGTAATACCTTTGAAAGGAATACATGAAGCCGAAATAACCCTGGGAAACACCACTTTCAAACATGTGGTTATTGTTGCTGATATTCTGAACGAGGTAATAATATGTCTAAATGTCAAGGAACGCCAGAAGTTTGTCCTAGATCTTCCTCAACGAGTACTATGAACTAGAAATGAAGAAATTGTTGTGAATCTACCAAACGATAGTCAAGTGTCGGTCCGGGAAGTGGTACTTCTTGAAGATGCGATGTTACCGCCAAGTTCAGAATGTGTAGTGAAAGTAAAAGTTGAAGATTCCGAAGAAGACGAAATAGTTTTGGTTGAACCAATTCAAGCTTGCTCGTCGTATGCAAAAGGAATTTTTCCTGCGAGGACATTGATGCAAAATAAAAGAAGTACTTCATTTTTCAAGATGCTGAACGTGAAGGATTATCCTCAATAGATCAGAAAAGGTGACAAGATTGCTACCTGTCAACCTGTCCAGGTGATATTCACCGGTATTCTATCACAACCTGATAAATTACCCGCTAGCTTACCTAAAGTACTTCAAGACCTAGTTATTACATCAACACCTCCATTAAATCAAGTTCAGGTGGCTAGACTAGAAGATGTTTTATGAAGAAATCAGGATGTTTTCTCTTTAACTGATAGCGACTTGGGAAGGACCAATGTAATCGAGCATCGAATAAATACTAGAGAAGCAATTCCGATTAAACAAGCTCCAAGGAGAATACCATTAGCAAAACGTGACGAGGTGGACAAGATGCTTAAAGACATGCAGGATCAAGGCATTATAGAACCTTCCCAAAGTCCCTGGACATCCCCAGTTGTACTAGTTAAGAAGATTGATGGCTCAACTAGATTCTGTGTTGACTTTCGACAGCTTAATGACATCACAAATTAAGACAGTTTTCCTTTGCCTCGTATTGATGATACTCTAGACACTTTAACTGGATCAAAATGGTTTCCCACATTGGACTTAAAAAGTGACGTCACAAAGAAAGACAGTTTTCCTTTGCCTCGTATTGATGATACTCTAGACACTTTAACTGGATCAAAATGGTTTCTCACATTGGACTTAAAAAGTGGATATTAGCAGGTACAGCTTCATCCAGAGGATAAAGAAAAGTTCGCCTTTTGTACTGGAATAGGGCTATGGCAATTTAATGTTATGCCATTTGGTTTATCTTACATGGACTAACGTGGAAAACATATCTAGTCTACCTAGATGACATCATAATTCTACGAAAAACATTTGACGACCACCTGAAAAATGTCGAAGATGTATTTTAAAAACTGAGAAGTACACAATTAAAGCTCAATCCGAAGATATGTCATTTTTTCCAGAAAGAAGTGAAATACTTGGGACATATAATCACAGAAGCTGATGTGCGAACCGACCCAAAGAAGACAGAAGCCATTCAAGGTTGGCTAATACCGAAAAATAAGCATGAACTAAGAAGTTTCCTAGGTCTCTGCACTTACTATAGAAGATTCATAAAATGATTCGTTGAAATTGCAAGACATTTACATTGACTGACTGAAAATAGCAACAGCTATGAATGGTCGGTAGACTGCGAAACCGCTTTTAATGAACTAAAGAAGGCACTTTGTAATCCTCCAATACTGTCATATTCTGATCCCGATCAAATGTTTGTTGTAGATACTGACGCTAGTAACTCCTCTATCGGTGGAATTTTGTCTCAGATACAAAATAGCCAAGAGAAAATGATTGCTTATTTTAGCAAAATACTCTGCAAAGCTGAGCGAAACTATTGTGTAACAAGAAAAGAAATACTCGCTATTATAAAGACATTGGAACATTTTCATAAATATTTATATGGCCAAAACTTTCTCCTGCGAAAAGACCACGCATCACTAAAGTTGCTTTTACAATTTAAAAATCCTGAAGGTCAAATAGCACGATGGTAACAACGTTTAAAGGAATACGATTTTAAATTTGAACATAGAAAAGGCATGAACTACAAAAATGCAGACGCTTTGTCTAGAAGACCATATTCAGAAGAATACAAGCACTGTAACAAACACGAAGAGCGAGAAATATGCAATAATGCTAATTCATTGGAAAAGGAGAGAGCAAATATTAAATCCGATTTAGAACAGAATGGTTATCCTTTAAAATTAATTGACGATGTATAAGCAACTTTAGAACAATGACCATTGATGAATTGCCAGTAGTTATAATATAAAAACAGCCTTTAAATCAGGAAATACACTTAGAGCACATTTAACAAAAAAAAATCGAAAACTACCGATAAGAAAGAATGTGTTTATAAAATTCCATGTGAGTGTGGTGAAATGTATATTTGAGAAACCAAGCTACCACTAGAAGTTAGAACTAAAGAACATAAAACTCATACACAAGAAGGGGAAAAGTCGAGATCATGTATTATAGGACAAGCCTTGTATAAACAACATCATATAAAATGGTCTGAAGCTACGGCAATATGTATGGAACCCAACATGAAGAAAATAAAATTTATAGAAGCAGCTTATATTAAAAATAACAATGAAATCTTCAGTAAATCCAGTGTGGAAATACCTAATCTTTGGCAATCACTACTTTGTAACATCAAATCATTTAGGTGTGTACAGTGAAGCGAAACTTTACGCATCAATAAACACAGTTCCTATATAAGACAAAACATTCAGTTTATACTTAATAACGATTAGAGATACAACCTAATCGAAACTTCGTAAAAAGGAACAAAAATAATGCAAGTCTGACAACCACATTATT
This sequence comes from Diaprepes abbreviatus, assembly GCA_034092305.1. Taxonomy (NCBI): domain Eukaryota; kingdom Metazoa; phylum Arthropoda; class Insecta; order Coleoptera; family Curculionidae; genus Diaprepes; species Diaprepes abbreviatus. The sequence goes on from JASJET010000303.1 coordinate 3,082,417, forward strand.
AGTTCTTGTCATTAAAAATAAATTTTATGTCTTACCTGTTATCGAATTCTAATAAAGTACCCGATACAACATAATAAATGAACATCTTTAGGAGGTTACGAGCAGTTGCAAAGTTTATTAATGCGAAGCTTAGTCGATAAGGAGCAGGGAATGCCAAAGAAAGATTGTTTGGCCTTTCCTGGACTTTGATTGACTGAAGTATTATTATTTTAAGGACTTTGCAGTTTAAATGGAAGAATTAGCCTTCTATTAAAGGTGAAGGTTAGTACAGCTGGTATAATGGTTTAGTTGTTTGGTCTATTACAAGATCACCTAAAGAAAAAGGGCGGAAATATATTATTTAGGAATTTACATAATTTATTAGGTTAGGTATAATTTTAAAAATGTTTATTCCCAGAGCTGTGCAATCAGAGTCAACTTTAGTAAATGAAACCTTTTTTTTAAATAAATATTAAAGAAACCCGGTTTTAACAGATTAATGAAGTCCTTCATCTTTTCGGATTTCAAAATATTTTTATTTCAATAGTTGGTTATATTATAATAGTCTCCATTAAATTTTGAGTGAATAATCAAAAACATCTTAAATGAATTTCTTGTAAAAACAAAAATATATATAAATGCAATTTAAGTGACACTATTGCCTCTCTAAATCGGTGATACATACGAATTAATTACAGCAGAAAATAGTTGTCGTTTTCATGACATATGTGAGGTACGTCGGCATAGTTGTAAAATTTTTCATACCCTCAGAGATATTAGAAAAAAAATCAAAAATTGGCAAAAATTATCATATTTAATTTTCTCATTGACTTTTGATTTTAGAGAAAAATATTGCCTTAACGAATATTTTACTTTTTTGTGGGTAATGTTAAAATTTTTGAAAAAAAAATTTATATCGACTTTATCAGCATTTACTTAATTTTTGTAAATATAAGTGTTTTTCATTACAATTTTATTATTAATTACAACCATTACTTAATGACTGCTCTCAATTTAGACAGTCCGGAATTTTAAATTGAGCCAGACAATAATTAAATAAATGCGTCAAAAACTTGATAAAATAGTTACTAGTTTCCTCAAATAATATATCAAATTTCACCTCTTGAAAATATTAATAACACTTCAAAATTCAAATTTTGCAGTAAATAAAAAGGAAAAACAATCTCTTGAATTTGGAATCATTTATGGTTTATTTCTATGAAAAAACTCATTGAACTTCTCAGCACTGAACACTACGCTAGAAATATTACGGTAAATGGCGTAGCCAAAAGTTCGCGGGTCTCCCCGCGAAAATCTCAATGGGGCCCCTTTTTTAATTTAGCATATAATTGGGCTCAAATGCTAGATAAACTGCAACACAGATTATTTTTGACATTCATTAATCATAATATCAACTTTTAGATGACAAGCTCCCAAACGCACATACCTCACGAATGGCAATGATAAATTCAAATCTATTTAATTGTTCACTCACTTTTCGTTTCTTTGTCAATGGATATCACACTTATTTTTAGTAAAGTTTTCAAGATTTGTTGAAATCCTGACCGACAAGCGTTGATAGCATCGTGTCTAGATGACCATCTTGTTTCACATAGTTTCTTTACCACAGGATATTTTAGTGGATCTGCAGACATCATTTCAAGTAATATTTCCCCACGCTTTACATTGGCACTGAAAAATATGAATAGCTTATTCCATAACAGGTTTGTAGTTGCACTAAAAATTTAACGGAATCTTCTAAAACTTAATTTAAATTATAAACTAAGCAGTGTACAAAAGCCCTTTTGGTTACCCTCTATAAGTTATCAAAGAAATATTAAACTTATAATTTACTTCAATTCTACACTTGTTTGCTTTAATACTTTTTGCTGTAAGATGTAATGTTAGGCCAGGAGAGAAGGTCCACTGATAAAGGTTACCATAAGTTTGGTTTGGCTGAACCTAATTTGATAAACTTGGTCCCGTTTAACAAAGAAAGGTTTGACAATCAAAACAAAATAATAGCTATTTTAAAGTGATTTTCTTGGTCCACGCTAGAGGGCGTTCTTTGGAATCTTTCTTTTTTTTCAATTTTACTCCGAAATTTTAAATAGAATGGTAAAGTTTTTATATCATATTCGGAAAGTAGAATAAATTTGCAAGAGAAAATGTAAAAATATTAATTCGATATCTTCATTTGTTTCGGAACTATAGCCAAAAGAACAATTGATATCACGTTCAGGGGATAAATCAATCGTTTTCAAAGATCCTTAGTCAAGCGAGTCATGAAACATATTAAAAATTCCTTACGATCACAATTATTGGCACTCATAGGACTCATTCATACCATGTGAGATGCAAGATTTCAAGCTTGTTTAAAAGTCAACAGGCCAAGACAACAATAAAACAACGAACACCTTAACATTATTAATGAAACCATAGCAAACTTGTTCAAAAAATAATAAATAGGCTTTATAAATGTTCAAAATGACCACCGTTTTGCAAAATGCAAATATTACATTTTTTTCTAGTGCTGGAAACAGCAGTTTCAATTTCAGCTTGTGAAATCATATTTACGGCACTTTGAATTCTCTCGATCATGTTTTCTCATGTGGTTGATCATGTTTAATAAACAGTCTCTTTTAGTCTTTCCCATAAGTAAAAATCTAGCACGGTTAAATCCGGGGACCTGGGTAGCCACGAAAACAAACCTCTTCCATTCCAATGATTTGGGTAATTAGCGTCTATAAAATTTAGGACCCTTTCAGAAAAATGTGCCGGACATCAATCATTCTGATACCATAGAGATCTTCTTATATCAATAAACACGTCTTCTAAGTGAATACACAGGATTTTCTGATACACTTGCTGCATCCAATGGGGATTTGTTTCTTACCAAAAGTGCATGTTGTGCAAATTAACTCTCCCATAACTAGTATAAGTTGCTTCATCAGTCCATAAAATCTGGGAGAGGAGTTCGCGGTTTCGTTACACATAACTCTGAACCCATAATAGTAATTTATCTGCCTGTCAAAATCAGTTTCTGAAAGAGCCTGGTGTAAAACTACATGCTAGATATGCGCCTTAAAATTCCTTAGAATTCTGTACACTGTAGAGTAACTTATACCTAAATCTAAGGCAATGTTTCTGACAGCGGATTCGCCTGCACGTACGGGAGAACATTTGTAATGTTGTTTTCATTTCTTGACGTATGTCTCCTTAAGGGCACCGGACGTACACTACCTGTATCTCTGAGACCTATTGCCAACCGCCGAACACTCTTCTAATATAGGGTCTTCGTGCAGGATACCTGACAGCATATTTACGTGCCGCGATGTTAGCAAAACAGCCAAAATATACAGGAAGTATATGGTAAGCTTTGGCATTAGTATAAGACACAAGTTGAATAACGGTAAAATGAATATTCAGAAAAAATATAGGATAAAATTTTGACGAGAGACTTGAATTATCAAAGCTTCATTCAAGTGACATATTAATTTTTTTCTTTTACTGGAAATCTGCCGCCTTTGTTTCATAAGTTACTAGATAATTATGTAATAATTCGGAAGCTAAGAAAATTAAAGGCGCTAGTGATGGAATAAAAAGTAAGAAAACGCACACCTATGAAAAGTTTAAAAAGATTTTTATTATTTGTCATGTCACGCTTGACCATGGAACCTTGAAAACAATTGCTTTTTCTCGTTAACGTGATATCAATTAGTCTTTAGCTATAACTCGGAGAGAAAGATATCTAATTATTTTTTTTATATTTTCCCTCGTAAATTTATATGTAATTTCAATCAATTCTAATATATGAGGTTTGTCCCAAAAGTATCGAGCCTACCTTCATATCTCCGCATTGGTGTTATTCTTTATCATCCGGTGAGTGACATCCTTCAAAGTAGTCCCCATTTAATTAAATAACACATTCACAGCGGTGTTTCCGCTTCCTGAAGCAGTCCTGGAAATCAGTTTTCGGAATGACCTTCACTGCATTCGTCGCATTAGTTTCAACCGTCGCTTTGTTATCGAACCAGTGTCCTTTGAGCGGCATTTTTAATCTGGGGAAGAGCCAAAAGTCACAGGGAGCTACGTCGGGACTGTACGGAGGCTGGCGAAGCTGTACGACTTGGTGCTTTGTTAAATATTGCTGCACAAAGTTCGATGAATGAGCTGGCGCATTGTCGTGGTGAAGCAGCCAATCACCGCTTGTCCAAAGTTATGGGCGTTTCCTTCTGACTGTGTCACGCAATCTTTTCAATACTTCAACGCAATATTCTTTAATGATCGTGTGACCTCTCGGAACATATTCGTGGTGCACAACACCATCATAATCACATTGCTCCGACTTTGACGTGCTTTTTTTTGGTCTTGGCGTCCAGAATGCTTCCACTGTGAAGACTGTCGCTTTGTTTCTAGATCATAGCCGTAAACCTATGATTCATCACCAGTAATAATCTTCTTGAGTACATTTTCATCATTAGAAACTATTTCCAAGTGGTCCTGAGTGATTTCAAAGCGAACATTCTTCTGCTCTGCCGTTAGCAATTTTGGGATGAATTTCGCACACACGCGAGCCATGGCCAAGTTCTCGATTAATATTCTCCAAACAGTAGTTTTTGGTATTCCAAGATCACTTTCTAGTTCGCGTACAGTCAACCGACGATCTCCTTCAATTGCAAGTCGCACACGCTGGACATTGACTGGTGTTGTTGCGCTCGAAAGTCGGCCAAAGCGAGAATCACTGTCAACTGACGTGCGGCTACCTTTAAACCGCTTGTACCACTCTTTTATTCTTACTTTACTCATACACTCCTCTCTAAATACCTTATTCATCATATTAATTGTTTCCGAGCAAGCTTTTCCAAGCAAAACTTGCTGCAAATTCGTTAATCTAATTTTTCCGTCATTTTTTACAATAACAAAATGCAACGACCGAAAAAAAGACACTGTAAACAAACGCACACCGTTCACGAACTAACACGTCTAGTCGGTAATTGCGTACACCAACGAATTCATGAAGACTTACTGGTGATGCCCATGCCCCACAGAGGTCGCTCGGAAGTTTTGACGCGGAGATATGAATGCAGGTTCGATACTTTTGGGACAAGTCTCGTAGTTATTATTTCATTTTAATTATCATACCTTCCTTTCTTAAACGAGATCAAGTTTATCAAATTCAGTTCTGTCAAACCAAACTTATGGTAACTTTTATCAGTAAATTTTCCTTCTCCTCTCTTGCACTAACTTTATATTTTACGGCATAAAGTGTTAAACCAGAAATATGTAGAATTGTAGTAAAATTATCAGCGTAGTATTTTTTTGATGTCTTAAATAGATATTTTCCAGAAAAATATATAATTTCACATGACCATAGCAATTACGCCCCCTAGCGACAGACGATGAACTTAAAAATTATTTCCAGCAATTTCTCTTGGCCTTTTTCCTTAACAGGATTTTTTCCCAAAGTTCCTGGACTATTACTTTCTGAGATATGGTACCCTACCACCTTTAATGAAACTACCTCTATACTAAAAATTTCTCGGCTCTGTGAACACGGATTATCAGTGAACAAAATCCTCTTAAAAAAAATTACGGAGAACTCTAAGACAATAGAGAAGCTCCATTCCGAAAATGACTACAGCGGTGCTTCATTTTCATACCAACTACTTTTAAACCGAGGAAACAGCTCAATAACACAAGAGCAACACCCACTAACAATATTGTACAAACCCGTTATTGTATTAGTGTTCTCCGCACTTTTTAATACAAAAGTAATGTTCATTGACAATCCTTGTCCGCGCAGCCGAAAAATTTTCTATTTATATTTTAAAAATTTTACGGACGCTAACTTATTTTATGTTTTTGTTGGCTTAATAATACACAGCACTCTTAAAGGGAGATCGTGAAGCGACCTCTACTATGACCGAAAGCTCGGGGTGAATTTGGATGCAAGTGCCAAAACGCGACCTCTTTACTTTGATGCAGCCTATTTTCTTGTACCGATGTTGATTGATTTTTATCTTCCCTCGGTGGTGCCTAGGCGACAATCACTTCTTGTCCACCCAGTTCGTAAATAGTTATTTTTGACTTACCATATTTTTATTCGTATATATATATATATATATATATATATATATATATATATATATATCTATATATATATATATATATATATATATATATATATATATATATACATATATATAAAATTTGCAGTTTAAAATAAAATTGTGTCAAATATAAAAATATTTTTTATTTTTAAAAAGAATAGAAATCAATATAATTTTTTGGATACGGTTTGATTTGTAATTCCATTAGAACATAAAAATGTTATACAAAAGGAATATTTTTATTCAAAATAACTCTAGAAACCCTTCTCAGGTGTTCTGTATACATCTTTTGTTATCGAACTGTTATAAACTGCCCGGGAATAGCAGTGATAAACGAGCACCTTTAAGAGGTTAGAAGTGGCCGAGGGGTTTATTAATGTGTAGTTTAGGTGATTAGGGATCGGAGATAATTTAAAAATATTTACTTGGCCTTCTTGGACCCTTAAAGGGATATTGAAGACAAATTTGCAGTCCAAATATACACAAGATTGAGATTACTGTCTATGCTAAATAGTTTTAGACCGAAAACAAGGAAATTTCTAGCTAAGATATTGTTTCACGAATATATTATAAATTTTTTTATCATATATTTTAGAAGATGTTTTCGTTGCCGAAACTATTTTCTTGATCTGTAGTCGTTAGTCTGGTGACTATACATTTTTTTTTTATTTTTCCGTTGTTAATCAAATCCTAAAATTTGTCAAAAAATGTAACTGCCTTCTAAAAATGCCCTAAAAAACCAAAAATAATACATACATAAATATTTATATCGAATTCAAATTTTCGAAGTCAACACCATAAAGCCTGGATTTCCTTCAATGGCCTGGCCGTTTTACGTCGTGAATCGGCTAGAATTTAGATGGGTAATCATCTTGTGAAGACCACGTGACCGTGGGATGGAACCCACATGAAATTGTAGGGTCAGTCGCCCAATCATCTCTATTATCGAAGTGACATTAAACCAAAAAAACGAGCAAATTAATACTTAAAATTGTATTACTCACAAAAATGATACCTACCACTTACTAAATTTCAATTATATAAAAAAATCGCCTTGTCTCATTAATGTTTTTTATTTTTATATTTGTTAATTTTTAACTAGTCGCGATATCCATAAGTTATTTGAACTAAGTAATTTGTAGTGTATCTAGCCATATTTCGAAGATTGTTAAAAAGTACATATTATAGGATAAATTATTGTAAACTATACTAAATTTTAATTGCAAATGAACAAAAAAAAATTAGTCTTATCTTAGATTAGTTATCTATTTCCCTGAAAACCCCCCAATGCCGATTCTCAAAGAATTATAAATATTAAAATTTTTAAGTCTATCATTTTGAATTTGAAGAAATTCATTTCAAATTCGTAATTTATACGCCTCAGATCCTCAGATCATACTTATTTTTGAGAAATTAATTTTATATTCTTAATCCACGACCCCGAAATTCTCCAAATAACATTGTTGTTTAAATTTGGATGAGCTAAAATTTTCAACCAGCTAAATCGAAAACCTACCTGTAATAATTTTGGGCAAAATTGAGAAATGAAAAATTTTAAATTAGTAATTTACAACCGGAAAAACCCAACTATACTAATTTTAGACAAAATCGAGGGATGTACAAATGGTAGTCTATAATAATGAAATAGAAAAAATAATTTTGTATTCGTAATTTACACTCACAAAATTCACCCTGTACTAAATTTTGGACAATATTTTTATTTTTAAATAATCTTAATTTTGCGACCCCGAAAACTGACTCACCAATTTTGGAGAATATCGGAAAATATTAAATTTTTGTCCTCCATGTTATAAGCGACATATTCAATTTTACTGGACCAAGATCGATCACCTGGATTTTCAGTTCACAATATTGGATCCGCAATTTTGTTTTTTTGAAAATATACTATCACAAAAGTTGAGAACTATTTAGAAATATAATGACTCGTCCATATAATAATTATTTCGGTACATTATAATAAAGGTCACTCATCGCATCGGAATATTATTCGCAACGCCAATGATTGTTTTCAGAACATTATATGGTCCTTTCCATGTTGGCATCAACTTCGATGATTTGCCCTTTCTTCTCTGTGGATTCCATAAACAAATCACCTTGCTGGAATCATACCGAGTTTGCCTTGATGTTTTATGAATTAACTAATTCCTTCGGTATCAGGTATTTACAGGGCTTGTTAGGATGTTGAACTAATCCGACGTTGGTTCCAGAACTCTCATCCAGTCTTCCGTAAACGATTTTCTCCATGCCTTCTCTTATTCTGCAATTCGGCAATGCCACTGATTGGTTCGCTATCACGGTTCTGGGAGAGAATAAGTTGTTCGATGCCAAGCTTTAGAATCATTGGATCCAATCTCAGTATAAACTATGTCGACAACTAACATGAAATGGTTTAATTTTGGCCTTTCAAGTTGAAGCTCTACTTGCCTTTCTCCAATCACATCAGCTACTTCTCCAGTTACAATACTTAATTTACTTTTATAGACAATGGTAGGATTTTAAATTTATTAGCAAGGCTTGACTTTATCAGAGATACTGCAGCACTAGTGTCAATATTTATGGTAATATGTGTAGCATGGACTTTAACTTAAGTTAAGTCTCTCTCAGTTGTGTTCAGTCTGGATCAACGTCAAAATTGACTCTCCGTATAGGAAACCTTTCTCTCTGTCCTATTTTGTTTTAGATAGTATTCTTGAAAAGGTATTTGCGTTGTTATGCAGTCTTTCTGGTCTGTATTTGATATTAAAATTGTAGTGTTGCAGTTTTGCTTGGTTTTCTTTTGTGCGGTCCCTGCATGGTAAACTAGACCTTAATTGCAACTGACAGTCCCACCTCATGTGTCCAGTTCGTCCATATTTGTAGCACTTTATGTGCCTTCTTAATTCCATCCGACAGTCCCTGCTTATGTATCCTATGTAGTATTTCATCTGGTCTCCTAATTGCACCCGACGATCCTTTCTCATGTGTCCACTTCGTCCATATCTGTAACACTCAATCTGGTTTCTACTATAACATAAAGCATCATTTATTCTATGTTTGATTTTAGAATTGGACTCTCGTATTTTTTCCTGAGTCTCTTGTATGCGATTCCTGGATGGTGAACTAGACTTTAGTTGCATCTGACAGTCCCACCTCATGTGTCCAGTTCATCCACATATGTAGCACTTGATGTACCTTCGCAATTCTACCCGACAGTCCTTTCTCATGTGTCCAGTTCGATCACATCTGTAGCACTTTAACTGGTCTCTTAATTGCCCCGACAGTTCCTTATCGTGTGTGCAGTTCATCCACATCTGTAGCACTCGATCTCATTTCTGCTCTAACGTAGAATATCACCTCTCGTGTCTAGTTTCATAAGAATTTCAGATAACATGGTCTCCATTGTTTGGTTCGGGATATCCTTGTTTTCTCTATAGTTACGGTTGTTATTTTTGGTCTTGACACATTATAAGCTGCCTCTATTTCCAAAACCCTGTTCAACGCTTCACTATAATACGCAACATAAGCTATATTTCCTGTTCTCTTATCCCATCAGTAAAATTCTGGATTGTAAGCTGTTCTCGGAATTCTTCCGTAGCACCTGGATAAGTTAGATAAACAAGGCGTTGGACAACTGTTTCATATTCTTGCAAACTTTCTCCGTTTCATGGATGTCTTGGTTTGAGCTGTGACTGTTGTAACTGGCATCGATTTTGATCTCCCAATCTTCTTTCCAATGCAGTACTAAGAATTTCATAATCTCTTTGTTGAAATATTCAAATGGTTTGCAATAACTTCAGTGCTGGTCCCCAAAGTGCAATTACTAATTCAGTAGCCATATACTCGTAATTCCAGTTATTTGTACTAGCGCAGCTTCAAATTGGCATTTGTACATTATCCGAAGTGTAAGTTGGGGTTTAATATTCTGTCCTGTGGTTATTAATTTAGCAGAAGAGCCATTCTCCTTTATTTTATTAACTTCTATCTGAAGAATCTTTATTTTAGATTTTATCCCGTCTTCTATTTCTTTCACTTCTTGTCGCACTTCTCCTATGTCTTATCGTACTTCTTAGCGTACCTCTCCTATCTCTTTTATAAACTTTTTCATTTGTCCTTGCACAATTTGATCGAATTTTTGCTGTCCTTGTATGATGACCTCTTGCATCCATTTGCATTTATTTTCATTTTCACCACGATGTTCTTCTTTTTCATGTTTTTATTGTTGGCGACGTGCTTCTTCTTCCTGTTTTTCTTATTGGCGATGCACTTCTTCTTCCTGTTTTTCCTGTTGGCTAAGGGTTTCTTCTTCTTCTTCTTCTTTTTGGTGACGCGCTTCTTATTCCTGTTTTCATTTTTAACGACATTCTTCTTCATGCTTTTCTTTTAGATGACGTTGTTCTTTTTTCTGACTACGTTTTTCTTCTTCTTCTTATTGTTTGTCTTGAAGGCCACGTTGTTCTATACGTTCCATAAATTCAGCCAATGATTGCTCCATTTCGGCTGTTTGCTGTCTAGTATTTAGCATAAAAACTTTCTAAACTCCTTTCTTAGTGACAAATCTAATAGTTAGCTTTTCGCTATCTCTTCTACTTTTCAAATAGAATGTTCTACAACTATATCAAAAATCGGTTCTAGGCTCCTTTTTAACAACAAATCCGATAGTGAAGTCCGTTTTCGCTATATCTTCTAATTTTCAAGTAGAAGGTTCTAGAACTTTATCGAAAATTCGGTTGTAAGGATCTTTGTTAACGACAAATTCGATGGTGAAGTTTGTTTTCCGCTATCTCTTTTGATTTTCAAATAGAATGTTCTAGAACTTTGTTGAAAATTCGATTCTAAGTTTGCTTATTAATGACAAATTCGATGATGAAGTCTGTTTTTCTATATCTGTTTGAGTTTAAAAACAGAACGTTCTAAAACTTTATAGAAAATTAATCTTATTTTCTTACTTGATAACAAATCCAAGGTTGAAATCCATTTTTCTCTATCTCTATTATTTTTTAATATAATTTTCTAGAAATCCGGCGTTAATCCTCACTTATGGCACTAAATGTTACTATTTTCTTTCTTTAAAATCATTTACTGGGTTTGCAGAATAAAACAACACCTTTCACTAATACCCCAATACTTATATTAACTACTTATTCACACAGCTAAAACACAATCTTATCACTACTTTTTGATGTCTTCACTATTCAAATACAACTATACAACCAACATTCTACGCTTATCCTATCCCTATTTATATACCAATAGAAATTCCTATATCAATAGATATCATAAAAGTTGAAATCTGGAAATATGAATCATTGCTATTATATTCATTTCGGCACATTATAATAGAAATGACTCATCGCGTGGGAATATTTGTATACGAGGATGTATCAATAAGTTTTTCCTAGTCGTTCGTAACAATATTATTTTCAGGTTAGGTCAAATTTGACAGTGGATCTTTTAAATTGCTCTAGTCTGCGGGGCACAAACTTTCAGGGAGTTTATCTCTTTACATGAAATGTATTTCTTTAACGTAAAAATAACTAGAGGGATACTTATTTAATTTTAAACTGAAAATGTTAATGAAAAATGAATCGACCTATTTAACAATTTTATTTCTGCCGACTGTTGTTACGCAAGGTCATTTTTGAGCTTTTAAAATTCTGAAGGCGTCTGGAAAAAGTAACACAATGCGCATGCATGATCTTTGATATAAATAAGCTCGAGGCCTTGACTTTCACTTTTCCTGCTTGATTCGACTGAAAAAAACTAGTTTTACATCTCAATTTATATTGTTAGTCCTGTGGGATTTTAGATTGTAAAACATGTTAAATTATTCCGGTAACTGAGTTTAGTCGATTAATTATATTATCATTAACCTCTTTGGTGTTTTTAGTTATTTTTACCGATATAAACCCCTGGAGACAGGGATTTTGCTCGTTTCAATGAAGAAATTCCTTAAAACCGCAATAACACCAGGGGTCCTTCCTACGGGTTTCCCTCTTAATGGTTTTTTCTACCATCTTTTCCTACTGGTCTTTTGCGTTTACCTTTTTGATACTTTACCAAGACCTACACATCACTAAGCAGTCGAGCAAAGTTGCAGCTTGATTTGTTTGAGATCACACTCCTAGCAGTCTCATCATATAATTAACAGGCAAACTGATTTCTATATTTTTCTATATTTTAATCATAACAGCTCATAAATCTTGTAATTTAAGTATATTCCATTTTTATTTTGGAAGGTATTGCGAAATTTTCCGATATTCTAGCCCATAATCATGTAATATACAGGGTTTGCGTTATGTTTTAAAGCAAGTAGTACTAGAGTATGTTATATGTTACTTTACATTAGTGGAAGGTTTCTTCATCCAATCTAGTTACAGATGCAGTAGCGTCCTAAATAAATCACCCCTACCTTCCGGCATAGAGGTTAGCCTAGCTTTTTTGCCCGCTGGAGCGGCTACTAACTTTAAACTGAACTCAGATAATGTTGCTTTAGTTTTTATTAATTAATTATTGATTTTATTCTTGTTTTATCGTGATATTTTGACGTGTGAAATACCAGCATAGCAACTGCTCTTCTTGATAGTGCTTAACGGTTATATATTTTTAAAAACCCTAATATTAAAACATTTTTCTTGTGAGGAAGCCAAACTCTCTTGTCTCGTTTTTTCCCATTTTTTTCTCTTTCTTCCAATTTTTCTTTGAAAGAAAATTAATAGTATCTTCAAAGTCTGATGGCTGTACATTTTAAATCAACATTAATTACTGAATTTTGTTAATGGGATGTTCAATTTTTTTTATCAATAGACTTTCAGACTAACTGCAAGAGCTGTTTGTGTGGATAACCCAATGTCATTTTTTATATTCCAGGAGTATCTATAACAAATAAAGTTGGCAACAAGTTTATTTTTTATAATATTTAGAAAATGATTTATTCTTTAACTAATATCATTTGACAAATTAGGCTTTTAAAAAAAAATTCTTTAATTAACCTTTCACAAAATTTATTTTGATGAAGAAAACAGTTCTTGTTTTTATATAAAAACAATTAAATTCCAAAATGATAAGAGTATGAGTCTTACAGCGCTGACTTTTGTCCAATACCTGAATTACCTACAATACTTACCGAAATTGACGTTTTCTTTTCAATAGAAAAAAATAAAATAAAATTTCTGTGGCATAGTTTCGAATCATAAATAATATATGTTCCTTTTACTTTTGTTTATAATATTTTAAAATTTTTTGTATGGATTTTTATAATCTTACATTTAAGCTTATAAATTCATTCCCCTTCAGTGTTGCAAATTAAATGAGGTAGTCTAATAAAAATCCTGCAGTGTTTTATGTAAATATTTAATTCAGTTTTATATTACGGCAAAAATATAACTAACATTATTGATCCTGTAAGGTAATCGTGTGTGATAAGCCTTATGTATATAACAAAGAACTTTTTATCCTGCATATTCTCTTTTACTTTACAAAGATTTCGACTAACAAAGATCGCTATTCATTACTAAAGAAATTTATATTTATAAATTAATTTCCTTTGAGGTGTTTTTTATCTTTCATGTGCCTAGCTCTATAGACAAGCTAGTTATGGGATTAAATTGCAGCATAGCTAAACATTTACTGAAATATTAAATAATGTAATAGATATTTGTATTCATAGAAGATGATACACTGCAAACATTTTTCCATTAATTCACTTACAACTATAGCAAACATAAAAATCGACTAATATTAGCTTTCTTATTTTCCTTTGACTTATTTACACAAATCACGAACAAAAATAAAGTCCTTGTTTCCTGTTTCTTGCAATATTTATATCGCGATATTCCAAATTTAATGAAATATTTGAAGGCAGATTATTATTTAGTTACTGTGGACTTGAGTCTAAAGCTAGAAAATTAGCAAAAATATAAATAAATCAGTTTACCTCAGTTTTACTTTTACTTCATACAATTTGAGTAATGATTAAACATATCATGGCATATTGTAATCTCTCACTTGAATTTTTAATATATGATTGGCTGCACCAAGAGAAGATATTCTAGCTTTATAAAGTTACTGATTTTTGGGCAAGAGTATGTTTACCAAAATATGCCTTATTTATTATAAATCGGAAAAACGTATTTCTTATTGGAAAAGAATATTTGAAGCTTTAATTAGTTTTACTGCACCATGCCGAGAAATAAGATTTTTTGAAGTTTTTCAGAGCGTGCGCATATAGTAATAGAGAGCCATATACTGCAGTGCTGTATGGGTGATTTCGAGACGCCGTCTCTGGCTGGCGTAATGAAAACACTATCTTGACCGAACGGTTATCGAAAAACTATTTAAGGCCGTGTTCGCCGTTAGTTTACTGAGAACCTCACCTTCTCTAACCGGATTATGAATTCAAAAGGACCGCCCGGGTAACCTGCCAGACTGCGCCTTCCTGTCTAGCGTTGTACGTGAGGCAAAGTTTGTGTGTGCTGTCTCAACATCCATTGTTTTTCTTACATCCTACCGCTAGCGGCCAATATTGTCTAGAACCTTAATAAGCACGGCCAGTGTCTGTTCCTTTCCTAATATCCTACCGCTATTGATGACATTGTCCGAGGGCACATAACAACTGTCGTCACCCGTCACGGTGAAGGTTTACTGCTGCCGCGTATCGAACCACCGCGTATAAAAACATCGCCTATCGCCAATCAACGCCGGATTTATGTAACATACCGTGGCAAAATTTACTACTACGTCCCGTGAACAGCGATCAATCTTCAATATAGTCTACAAACTTCAAAGAAATTTCTTTCAAACTTTGAATTCACTAGGCTTAAATATTCAAAAACTCGTTCTTGGCTATCCTGTACCTGAAAATACACAGCTCATACCCTTATGTTGCTGGCAACAGTCTCGAATATGAATTTTCCATGATATTGTAGATAGCCTAAAATTGGACTTGAACATAAGGCAGCCTTTAGTTTCCAGGAAGCTTAATCACAATCAGAAAGAGTGAAGCAATATTGACAAAGCCTTCTACGAATCTTCTATATTAGGTGCACAATCTGAGAAATCTTCTCAATTCATATTTATCACATAATCGGGGCCAATATTTTATAATTTAAATTTTTCTTTTATCCATGCGGATTCCCTCTGGTGATAGTGTATGTCCAAGAAATTCAACGTTTTGTTGAAACTCTAAACAGTTTTTGGGGTTAAGTCGAAGGCTGGAGTTTTTAATTCTTGCAAAAACTTCCTATAGATTCTGTAAGTGTTCATCAAATGTTTTTTCATAACCATGAAATCATCAAGATAGACTGGACTTGTATTCCATGTAAAATTTCGCAAATCTGTTTCCATTAGTAGCACCTCGAATAAAATAATATTAAAATAATATAAATCAGCGCCAGTGGAAAAAGTAGTCTTTTCCTTATGTTAAATTAAGATGCCTACTGGTCAATATCCACTTTTCAGATCCAGTGTCGAGGATCATTGTGATCCAGCCAACATTATCAAAGTATCATCAACTCTAGAAAGTGGATAGCTGCTTCATTTAATGACGTAATTTAGCTTTCTATAGTCAATATAAAATCTTTTTTTTTTGGCTACCGGTATAACAGGAGATGATCAGGTTCTAGACGATTCTTCTATAACTTCCTCATTCAGCATTTTGTCTACTAATAGTTTTCACTCCCTGATGTTAGGCCATGAGAAGTCTCGTAGGATAGGCTCAAATCAGTCAAAGGTTAGAAACTAATGCTCACTTGCAGACCTCTTTTGGTTAGATTGGACCACGAGTATCCTTCTTCCTTTTGGTTTGGCCCCCATAAGTTTCGTGGTATCGTTCGCTTGCCAAGTCCTCTGAGATAAACATCTTACCAGCTCAAAAGTCAGAATTGGGCAATGGCAAGTACGCTTTAGGTACAATTTTCCTGGTGGTAATGCTAAAAAAAAACATTAAACTAGGCAGTGACACTATTACCACAATATTAGGTTGCCAAAACGCCCCAGCACGAAGTAATTTTGATAAGGAAATAGGTAACTTAGATAGGAGAATAGGTAATTTAAATAAGAAAATAGGCAATTTAAGCCATCAACAGGTCTCATAAATTCGTGTCAAAATGGCCGCCATGGATTAAGAAATTTTGCTGTAAAATGAACATTATCTCTAGCTGCCAATAAATTTAAGCTCTGTAGGTACATTGAAATAAGTTTACTTAAAAACAAAAGGTAATATGTATCTCAGATCAAATTATCTGCTAAATTTTGCAAAAAATTTTAAAGAGAAAACTAAATTTATCTTGGTCTTTCACAGTTGGCAGGTAAAGACCTCGAATTTTCGATTGCGGTTCCCCACCCCAATGGAAACAATTTTCAAACAAAAACATTTGACAGATTTTTTATTAAACTTATTCGAATCAATAAAATGACTAAATTAACAAGAATAAGACAACACTGATCAACACGCAGCCTTCAAATGGAAATTTTGCCTTGCTTTTATACAAAGATGCAAGTTCAGTCAGTCACTAAATATTACATTACGTTACAAGAGGTGTGGGAGGGTCTAAATATACCTGATTTTTTTTTTAGTATGTAACGAGAAATTTCTTCATTTGTTAAGAATTTTAGAGGGTCCAACAAAATAGGAAAATGCATATTTCTACGAATATTTTGTGCGGCGATTTCATTAATTTTTGTTACTAGCGGCTTTTTACTGACGAACCCGGGAATTCTTAAACTACAAAAAGTTTAATCTTGCCAATATTTCGAGCCTAGATGCATATATTTTAAAACTAGTAGTTTTTGTTAACAACGACATTTAGCTGATAAATCTGCGAATTCGGTAAAATTCGTTTCATTTTGAAGCGGCATTTCCTTAAATTTTAACGAGCCAAACGAGGCTTGAAAGTGGGTATTTATGAAAATATTTTCGGCCCTGGAGTATATAATTTAGGGCCATTGTTTTTTGTTACTGAGTCCGTGTTATGCAGTTTTTACTAGCTAGAAACTATGCCACATAGAAACTATGCAACGGATATTTTGGAAAACTTCAAACAGCCGAACGATGTTTGAAAGTGGATAATCCAGCGGACATTGTAAACCCTTAGAGTACATTTCAAGCTCATTAATTTTTAATAACATTTTGTTAATAATTCTACTATCGGTGAGAAATTTGTATTGGATTTCGGAAAGTGGGTATTCAAATTAACATTTTGAATCTCGGGCGTATATTTAAAGGCGATTAATTTTAGGCAGCAACCGAATTCGTTAGAAATCAGAAATTCATTTTGAAACCGCCATCTTCAAAATTTTCAAAGAGCTGAAGGGCTCTTGAATGTGGATATCAATACATATATTTTGAGGCCATTAATTTTTGTTAGCAGCCTCTTTGTTTAATAATACTGCTATTTCGTTGAAACAGGCATTAGAGTGGAAAATTTTTAAAAGGCCACACGGCATTTGAAAGTGTGAATTGGATTTGACCTTGAAGATATTTTCAAAGTCAAGTCATTTTTTTTTAATAGGAATATTATTTTAGGAATGGAAAGCGAAAAAAATTCCGCATTCATCGTTATAAATAAGGTATGGTTTAGGTATCAGCTAGAAGTCATTTATAGGTCAAATTGTCATTTATTCAATCAAATATCTTGCTGGGAATGCATCTTCGGAAAAAGTGTTTATACTAAAGTTATAGGGTGTAAAGGAAGCCCTTTACAAGTGCTCTTGGATTTCACCATGAGAGAGGCATTGAGAGTGATTTCAAAATCATATCAATTTTTTTTAAATGGAAATGTTTATTTTTATTCCAGGAATAGAACGTAGAAATGTTAAATAAAACTATCGACAATTGCGTTAGGCGAACTCATTTATGCATACAAGCGGGAGGAAGTAATTTTGATCAACTTCTGCTCTCAACATAGATATTATGAATGTGTATGCACGCCGAAACGTAAGAGGTAAAGGAGCTCGAGTTAATCAATCAGTTTGGAAAGAGAAACGCAAGGGGACTCACGGTTATCAAGTATTTTGGAAGGAGAGACGCAAGAGGACTCACGGTAATCAAACACCCCGATGGGAATATAGTCTAATAAGCCCACGTCATTGACCTTGGGTAACCACAATAAATCGTTATAGCATTCCTCAAGACAATGAAAGAAAAAATGAAATAACCTGGAAGAATACAATCAAAGTCATGGCTAAATGTTCTTTCTCGAACCCCTACGCCCTTTTTATTTAACATTTTTCTCGGAAATGATGTTTTACATTAATATTTGCGTAGACAACGAAAAATAACACATTCAACCTAGAGGCGGTTCCTAAAACGAATTAGAAAACCTAAGCTTTTTATATCGCTGGACGTGAGATATTCTCCCCTTTTTATTTCGGAAATAAAAAAAAGGAGTTCCCATTTTAAAAAATCGACGATTTTCTTTTTCGCAAATGCTTTAGTGCCGACACAGGACATAAGATAAATTTCTCAGGAACAAAAGTGCTATCGAGATGTGAAAACTTGTCCACAAGAGTTATAAGAGAAGCCATTGAAATTGCAAAGAGGCTTAACAACTTAAATAGCAGAGATGATAGCCAGCGAGCGCCTAATACTTGGAAAAACCTGCTTACAAAACATCTGCCAGCACCACTTAGGTACAAAACAGATTACAACTCGGCAACGCAACCCCAAACACTGGCAACAGGGCCGATGACGCGTAGCCGGCTCGCAACCTGATTAGCCAGAACCATTCGGAAAACGAACGCGGCCGACGTACATACGGGACCGACAGCACCCGAGTCACAGGCGTCAATTCACTCGGAGACGCCATACAGTGAATGAGATGTCACCGAAACGTCAGCTGCCTTACAGTCCTGAGAGGGACTCAGCACATACACTGGATGCCCGAAAACGTTCGATTATATATCACACCCGTGAGAATATCCGACATAACATAAATATATATATATATATATATATATATATATATATATATATATATATATATATATATATATATATATCCGGCATAGAATTTTTTATTGTTCTTTTTAACTTAATTGGAGACGATAAAATAAAATTATTTGACATATTATTATCTCATAACAACAATTAAATATTTGAAATGATCGAAAATATTTGTCTAAATATGAAAAAAGTCATGGGAAGAAGTTATTCGTATTTCTATGGATGTTCCAAATCAAAAGCGTTGTAAAAAATTAACTTATTTTTTTTCTTTTCTCTGGTTTCTGGTCTTACAAACTAGTATTTTAATCACATGAAATATATTGTTCAGTGCATATGTGTCTCAAATTTTATATACAAGACGATAGAATGTTGTAAAAGTAAATAAGTAATTTTATTAATTTCTTTATAACAAGGTATTTTTTTAGGAAAACTAAAGAATATTCTTGGACTATTTTTATATTTTCGAATAATTAAAATGTTTATTTCTCAGTCATAATGAGCAAGTTAAAAGAAGTTAAAAAATTCCACTCATTTTAATTCTCTTTTTCTATATAGCTTTCGTTAAAATTTTCAAAAATTAATAAATATACTTATTCTTAAATTTCAATAAATTCACAAATAGATTTAAAAAACAAATGGAAACTTTAGGGTGGTTACAACATAAGTATTTTATGAAATATCTCCATTTGATTATTATATTTGTAATTCATTATTACCGAATAACAAACATTCTCAATACAAGGAAACGTAAAGATATTTCTTTCCAAAAAATTTGCTTTTTCTGCAAAATTTGTTTTGTTACTTAAAATAAAATTAATTATTTTCCCTCTTTTATATATAGTCTTATCTGAAATTTGAGAAAAATATACACTAAAAGAAATACATGCAGTTTTTTGTAAAATATGAGAAAAAAAATAAAAGTAAAAATTTTTTCGTCGAACTTTGAATTTAGAGAATCCAAAGATATATAAATAACTTCTATTTATTTCATTTGAACAAATAGTGACATTTTTGAACGTTTAAAATTTTTAAGTATCATATGCGAAATGAGCAATTGCATTGTACAGGGTAAGTAGGTCTCTACGAGAATGAATAGTTAGATTGCGTGAACTATATTATTCATAATAAAAAAAAATTAATGTTAATTTTTGGTTTGTAGGTTCAAAACCTAATTTATTTATTGTTCCCCTTAATGATCTTATATAATTTTATTGAATTAGTAGATGTACCATTTTTGTAAGTTTCACTGTTTTAGTAATTACTTATGTAACAATATTTTTCATTTTAATACCACATTTATATTTACGTATTATTGATCATTTCCTTTTAAGTAAAATAATAGAATTTTGTTAAGAAATAAATGAAATATTTAATTTATAATTCATTTTCATACTTCCAAGGAAAAATTTGAAACACAAAAAAAAAGAATCCGACACTCCTCAAAAAGGTGGGTTTATAAGTTTTTAGCCAGTAAAAAACGTTCCGACAAAATTTAGTTTTAATATATTAAACATGTGAACGTGATAAATCAACGATTATACTTTAAATTATACCTCTTTTAGTGCTTTAGTAAGATCTTTATCTATCTCTATAAATAAACATTTTTGTTATACACCCTATTTAAACATTATACCAAACAATTCGGGAAAAATATATCCAGATTGTTTTCAGTATGTACAGGTTTATCCGTATTAGAAGTAAATTATTGATGAATAAGCAGCCCAACTAGGTTATAAGTAGTATAGAGGTTTATTAATGATGTATGGTATATTTAACGGGATAAGGGTACTTTCAAGGATTTATAGTGCCTTTAAAGAAATTTTAATGACTAATAAATTATTATGAGGAGAAACTTTAGTCCCTGTTCAAGTGTAATAATCTCATATTTAGAAAATTTTAGTTGATAACGTACCTATGTGGATGTATTTTAAATAAAGCACCAAAAAATTATATTCAGTTATTTTATACTTCTGCCCAATCACATGGCAAGAAATGGCACATATTTGTGCGTCAGTTTTTTAAAGGTAAAATGAAATATCAAATCAAAAACCCCCGTAAAATGAAATACTTGGATAGGACATGTTTTGTGTGCTACTATTTTAAAAAATACGACCAAATTGGCCAACTCAAAAATTTTTTCGTTGAATATAATGTATGACAAACAAACTACTTGACTGAAAACAATGGTAGAACAAGTAACTTTCTGGGATTTTTATTTCATTTTAAGATTGTAATTGTCTTCAACACCCATCCAATTTGTATAAGTTAAATTTTTTTTGCCAAAAATTGCACTGAAATTTTTAATTGTCAACTATATCCGACCAAACAGATTATTACTGCCAAATTACGTTTAATGCTAAGAAAAGTTTTAACATTTAGTATTTTCTACCAAGTTTACATTATATTTATAAGATTAGTTAGGAAATTTTCTTCAACCTCACCCAGCACTCTCTATACGAACTTCTTAAGCAACGAGTTTATTTCGAACCACATCATTCAACAAAAACAACATCCATTTGTTCTTCGACAACTTGAAACCCGTTTATCTAGGTTTAAATTTAAGTCCTGGGGATATTTGGAATGTAGATGAGACAGGACTAACATGTTCTTAATAGAGTGATAGCTCGCCGAGGAATCAAAAATTGGGGAAAATGACTTGTGCTGCAATCTCAGCCCCTGATAACATGGTTCCACTGTTTTTCGTTTTCTCACGTGTCCACACATTTTATTAGAAGTGGACCGCTAGGTTCAGATGGCAATTCTAATTTTTCTGAATGGGTGAAAGAAGATAATTTTCAAAAATTCGCAGAACATTTCGTAGAATATGTAAAGAAAAGTAAAGAAAAGCCTATTCTGTTACTTCTAGACAACCGCGATTCGCATTTGTCATTTGAGGCACTCGATTATTTCAAAGAAAATGAGGTAACAATTTCATCATTTCCTCCCCATACGCCATAAGCTGCAGCCTTTAGATAGAATGGTTTATAGGCCACTAAAAAATATTTCAACGAAGCATGTGACAACTGGTTAGCGAGTCACCCAGGAAAAACTATTACAATTTATGACATAACTGAGTTGGTGAAAATATTACTGTCATTGGCAGCTACCATTGATAATATACAATCTTAATTCCGATATCATCACTCAATGAAAATATATTTCTTGACTCGGAGTTTAGCGGATCTTATGTGACTGACTGACCAACACCGACCTTACCTACTATTGCACCTTCATCAGCATCGATAACTAACGGTGCTGCTCTATTAACTTCTCAAGCAGGACCTACGAATGATTTATGTAACGAGATTGATCCATGTAATTCAACTCTGCAGGATGATATTCTTACCCCTTTAATAACTGACCAAAATGTAATGTCAATTTCCACTTCACATGCTTCATGTGAGTTGCCTTCTATTTTAGACACACTCTTAGGAACTAATGCAGATCAAGGATTCAAAACTCCCGAAAATATCCAGTGTCTGAAGTAAGAAGCACGAATATACCCAGCACTTCGTTTTCTTTGCCTGAAGAAGAGACCATTTCCAAAAGCTGGACCACGTTTGGAAAATTAAAAAAAAGCACTATTTTTATGTACACACCTGAAAAAGAAAATCTTTATTAATAAAACCACAATTTCGTAACAAACCGAACAAAAAAATAAAGAAACCAAAGATAGTTGAAGGAAAATTTAAACGGACAACTAAAGCAAAAGAAAAAAAACCTCTTCATGAGACAAATAAAGTGAATAATGACGAAGATGATTATAGTGATGAGGATAAAACATATTATTTAGAGTGAACTGAGTCGTATAAATCAATTATTTCTGGAGAAAAATGGATTCAATGCACTACGTGTAAATTGTGGGCCTATACAAAATGTGTAAATGAAAATCTATTGCTTTATGAATGCAAAAATTGCACCTCTGATTTATAAGACTACTTTGGCAGTTTGATCTCAAAAAACTTCTATTCCTTTAATAGCAATAAATATATTACTTATTTAAATCCAGACTATTAGCAAACAACTGAAGTTGATAAGAATGTTAGATTTATTAGTTAAGACGAAGATTAAAATTAAGAAAAAGTTTTCTAGTTTTGTTTTAGATACTTAATAGTAAAATTATTATTCGTTAAGTATTTTGTTTGTCAAATGTTTGAAAATCTGATTGTTTTTTCTAATTTGAAATTTATTATGTTTATTTCGATTAAGAAATATAATTACAAATACGTATTCCCTTTTATCTTATTTGTCCGTACATTTCGCAACTAATTACTCGATAGTGGAAAGTCAACCAACCTCAGGGATTGGGTAAGTTGACTCGTATTTTATATTTTACGAGATCAGACTTTTACACTATATCATAATTAATAGTGTATCTATCAGGTGTATACATTTTTACAATATATACTAAAACAAACAAATACAAGCGTCATAACTGAAATTTGGTCAACCATCCCCGGTCTCCCCTATACATTCACAAGTGAGAGCATATGCGTCAAATAAAACTCGCTAATAAATAATAAAAAAACTTAAATCAAATAGTCGAATGTCTAACTGCGTTGCTGCGGAAAATTGTGCAATGCCTTATAAAAATAAAGAAATAAACTTTAATTTACAAAACTATTGAAAATGTCAATATTTAAAATAGAAAAATACCAAGTTTGCCGGTTATTCCAATGGTGAGACTGTGAGCTGTGTGATTTCGTACTAATCAGGGTGCAACACTGCTGCTCAATAGTGTAGTGATATGTAGGTACTATTGTGTCAATAAACTGATAACTTAATGTTAACACAAATCAACGAAAAGGAGGAAAACCCAAAAGGCAAACAAAGATAAAAACCAAAAAGAAGCATAAGAACATACAAAAAAAGAAATGCCTAAGACTATATCTAAAAATTAAATTAAATAAACAAATGAATTTGAAAGACAACTTTGGTTAAATAGACAATAAGAATTGATTAAGTTACTTCCTTTTTAAATTTAGAATCCTAAACTTTCCACATATTGAGAAAAAAAAATTATCAAAACCCGTCATAAAGTTTGAGGAAAAGCTCAAAAACTCAAATAATTTTAAGTATTATAAGACGTGAAACATCAATTAATAACTAGCCAGTAATAATTAAGCGAATAATTAATTTAAATTAAAACACTGCTTAAAATTGTCGAACTCAGGCAGCTTAGAGTAAAAAGATATAAACATACACTAAGGGTACAATTCGACTCCAGGTGATTACCACTATTTTATTTATTACAACATACAACAAAAGATTTACTTTACAAAATAATCAGTTACTCATCTAAATTAATAATCTTATAATTGGAAATAATAATGAAAATAAAATAGATAATAATTAGCATTTGAGACCACAGGTTACTATAAAAGCTTAGTTTTATCGACATTAATTACTATTAAAACAAATCAGCTTCAATCTGGCAAAAATAAACGCAATTTTAATTGTGCTTCAAAGCAAAAATGAAAAATTAAAATAAAAGTACAATGTTTTTCATAATATTATATAGAAATCCTGGATACATATTTTGATATTAACTTTTTAATTAAATAAAAATAAATAAACTTATTGCTAAGAATTTCTTGAATTTTAATTTGGCCAGTCTTAAGCGCCTAATAACAAAAAATTTTACACTATAATCAAACTGAAAATTTTCAAACCACAAGATATATGAAGATGCTATATTATTTTGATCTGACAAATTTAAATTCAGAGTGAGGTTAAGAGATTGAATACAATTTAGATTTATTTTAAAATATACAAGGCACATTTATTCTTCCATAAACTGGAGCTATCGTGATACACCCAGAAAGCAAATATATATCAAAATATAGTAAATTTTACTATGAATAGCAGAGCCTGTTATCAAAATTAGTTCTTACTAATTTAAAAGAACCATTAAAGTGTTACCATAAGCTACCGAATACTGAGAGAACTCAAGAAAAATGGATCAATATTCATAAATAAAAACAATAAAAGATCTTAGAACTCAACATAACACTCCATGATAGACTAATACAAGAAAATTTAGGTATTTAAGAGGAAATAATAAGATTTAAAATAATATAATTTTGAGTTCAAACATTAATAAATCAAAAATTTATTAAAAATCGCTTTCGTAAATTGGAACTAATAAATCTTACCCTGAGTTTTTATGCGGGGTTAAAATAATTCCTTTATTGAAACCTGCAAAACTGCTAAAATCCCCGTCTCTAGGTTTATTCCAGTAAAAATAACCAATAAACAGCAAACCGATAAAATATGAGCCAACTAAACTTAATTCAATTATCGGAATAACATAAACTATTTTTTACCCCTAAATCCCAAAGGATGGACCAAATAAAATTGAAATGAAAAATTTACATCTCTTTACTTACTTCCGAAGAGGAAAGTAAAAGTCAAGACAAATGACCTCGGCCTTATTTATAACAAAGATTCATTCGTACGCACAACGCTTCTTCCTTCAAACCTGTCCAAAATTGAAAAAAGATGACAGCTAAAAATGACGCTACGCGAGTTCCTGGGCAACAACAGTCTGTTAAAATAAATTTGTAAAACAAGTCAATTCATTAATCATTAACAAATTGGCTCAAAATTGAATAAGTAACCCACAGGTTATTTTTCAATTAAAGAAAAACACGCAGACCAAGAAAATAGTTAGTTTCCTGCCAAATTCTCCTCTCCAAAAAATTATCCTTACAGGTTAGGAACTTTGCAGAGTTGATGTCGCCTCGAAGCGACGACGATACAAGTTACATAACAAAATTTATAATATCCCTACAAAGGAATATCATAAGAAATTCCTCGATAAGTCGTATATTGCCAGTAAACACAAGAAAAATCGTTGACATAGACGCAAAATTAGCTGGGGAGAAAACTAATTAAGATATAACGATTACCACACGATGAATTTAAATAATAAGATCAAAACAGCTCAAAATGAGGTAACCCAAAACACAACAACCTTAAAAATATCTTCTGTCATTGTAAATTCGACAGTGACAGAAATCCTAGCCTAAAAGAAAACAATACTAAAAAAAAGCAACATCTACGGAAGTGATGAAACAAATCAAGAAAACTGCCATACGAAAGGATGAAAGGAAAAATTATACTCGAATAGTGCTCAAGGACCTGACATTTAACTGATGAAACGATAACACTAAATTCAACAACACATGAAATTAATACAATCACCCACAGTCTAGTGAATGCCATTCAAAACAACATAAATAGGGGTCAAACAAATCAAATGTAACATAAAACCGTACTTTATAGTGTAAGAATATAGCCAAAATTCAGGAAGATAAAATAACCGAGCGCTGAATAAAAAATGACAAGGAAGTAGAACTACGGAGATTTGTAGTAAAACCAAAAATGCAACTAACCAACTAATGAAGCATATCATTCAAAGAATTTATGAAGTAAACTTAAAGAAAATGATATTGTGTCTGACTATAACGTAAGTGATTGCGAAAAAAAAGGTAAGATTGATTGAAATGGCCATAATAAACTTAAATTAAAAATTCATTCGTGACATCCAAACATAATGCCAGAAGATATTTTGTTTTTAATTTAAATAATCCAGATTAAAGGCTTCTTGTCGGTCAATATATTTTTATGAGTCCTAACCTCATAGCTTGTGGTTTTCTTTTTTAATAAAAATTTTATGAACTATATTTTAGGGTCTACTTCATCAAATACTTTTATACCCACAACTCGAGAGGCTGCAGTAGAGTTTACTTTTTAATAAAATATTCATATACTTTTTGAATTTTATGATATTAGGAGTTTTAACTAATTGCCATCAATAACCAAAATTAAACTAATATTAGAATTAAAGGTAACAATGGTCTTTTTCAGATACAAGCACTTTTTTTGGGTAAATTCGTATTTATCTTCGATGCCAACAAATTCTTATTTATTTTCTTATTTGAACCTTTTTTAGGAACCGGGAATACCTTTTTAATTTGTTTGGGCGTTATATATTGTGAAGTAAAGGCTTCGCTTTTCCTTTGCCTGATTTATAGCGGACATTCTAAGGATTGGCCTAAAGCTTTTCATGAAATTTGGTCCTCTTTGTAGGCTTAGTTGGGAAAGTTATGTTTTATTTTATATACCAAACTGAAAGCCTGGATTACTTTGTAAAGACAGCCATTGAAGTTTAGTGCTGACAATAACTATCAAGTGATTGAATGAATATTTGTATTTTGTTAAGTGGTCGTTAGACTTCAAATCAATAATATATTCTTTCTAATTAAAATAACCGACAGAAAATACTACTCTCTCGAAATGTTTTTCTTAAAGTTTACTTTTTTGATAACTTTTAACATATTCGCGGACAGTACTAGTGAAAAAGATGTTAAAAAATAATCATCCTATTATTTTCAAAATGTAGGTTCATTGTTATAAATACATACCAAATAATATAATTAAACGTGATCTTTATGCATATTTTTGCAAAAAAACAGGGTACGGCTATTGCAGTGACTATCCCACGATACACAATTCGGTCTTACAGGAAAAACAAATGATCTCACAATTTATAAAGACCTAGTTATTGTTGAACAAAATGAACAGAAAACAAGTCATTCTATATTTAGGTGGTATGTCAATCCTCAAAATAGTCCACAAAAGATGCAGGTTTCCCAGGACAGCTTTTGCATCAGTAACTTGTTTCTTTCCTCTTACTACTTTGCAACATTGTTTAAAACGTAAAAAATGCCTATTTCTTGTATAGTTTTGTAGAACCGGTATGGAATCTGGAAAGTATTTTCTGTCATCCATAACAGCAGCACTTGGTAAACCGGTATTAGGAATAATCGCAGGAGAAAGCTTTATGATATATCGGCAACTTTAATTTTTAGATCAACATCCAATAACTATATTTTGTTTTTTTTTGTCAATAGTTTCTGGACCCTGTGTAATCTGCCAGTGTTTGGAGGGTCTTCTTTGTTTGGCAGCAAAACAACCCAAAATATATTCAAATCTTCGACCGCTCATTGTAGACGTGAAAATAGGATGATAATTCAAGGAATCATAGCTAAAGAGTTTTTTTTATGTTATGAGTTTTTACTTGACCTCGAATCAAACTTAGTCCTAAAAATTTATCCATTTCATTTAGTGTGAAAGATTTAAAAAATAGGCTTCGGAAATTGTGAGTTTTTGGATGTGCTTTACTTGTAAAAACTTGCCTATAAATGTCAAATTTCATCATACCATAGCTGCGTGAATATATCAAGTGGTGTATCAGTTAATCCCCGATCAAGGCAGATCTTTTCTTGTAAATTGTTTCCAGAAGAATCATCATTATCGGCCGTATCACTATGCCAGTCAGTTTCATCGCAATCTTCTTCCTGAGATGATAATAGAGGCGTTGATTATTCATTATCAGAAAAGTTATCCTAGGGCGGTGGTCTGCTATCAAAAGAATCATTCTGAGGTTGTGATCCTCTGACCGGAACATTATTTTCTGAAACACTTTGTTGGTATTCCGCCTCTAAAGAATAGTTTTCCATGTCCTTTCTAGGATCATGGTCATCTTCAATTTCCAAGCTGAATGGTTCTCTATCCGTAGATATTTCATCGTACCATTTTACGTAAATGTGCCTCCTGGTTACAGTCCATCTATAAACGATATACTGCAACAATCAAGTTAAATAGCAGCACTTCACAAAAAGCGTTTAATAACTAGACACGGCCGATACAGGTACCCCCTCCAGTCAACCCAGGAAAGTTTTTGCAACAACATTGCCTTTTTCTCTGTCTACTGGGACACTTCTTATACGCTCTTATTATAATAATACACAATTTTCGCCTGCTGCAACCAGTTCACGCAAGTAAAATATGGTTGCTATAGCAGTCGTGTGTGTACTTCATATAAAATAGTAATAGCATATTACAAGATTGTTTCAATTGGTTCCACAAACGACAATTAATAATTAAAAATATAAAAAATAGAATATTTCAAATTCAAAATAAATCCTGACAAGCAACAATATTACCTAATCTAAAGCTACAATAAACAAGACATAAGTATCATCGAGTTAATGCGTAACTATATAATGCCTTCTTTATTTAAAAATGTGGAAATAAATTGATTCTTCGAATATTTTAGATAATATCATTTTACATCAGCTAAGCTTAATTTCCAGTTACATATCAATATTGAAGCATTAAAATTCCAAAGTATTTATTTTTATTTAAATTGTTAGAACCGTTATATAGTGTGACAATAAGAAGTTAATAAGTTCATATAGTACGCAGAGTATGTCAATAGTAAGAGATGGAGTCTAAACTTCAGAATATACGTGAAAATATGATTTACAAATAAGATTTGCAAAAGTAACATACAAATAGATTCATTTTTTGTTTTTAACGGACTTCTAAAAGAAGGAGGTTCGCAATTCGTCGACTATGTATTTTTTTTAAATATGTACACCGATTATTCCGGATCGGCGGCACCAATTTGAATGAAATTTTTTACGTGTCCAGGAAGTTGCTGCGGTGATCCAATATTTTTTTGGCGAAATTGGTGCAGTAAAATCCAAGTTGGCGCTGATAATATGGCGGCCACAAAAATTAATTTTGTCCGATTTTCCCCAAAACTGGTATCTCGAAATTTTCGGGGTTGTACATAACGAATCGGAAATTATTAAAAAAAAATTGATATGGCGGATCCAATATGGTTGACAAAAAAATTTAATTTTGTCCGATTTTCTCAAAATTAGTACGAGAGAGTTTTCGGGATCGCACATAACGAATCAAAAATTATTTTTAAAAAATTCAATATGGCGGACGAAAAAATCAATTTTGTTCGATTTCTCCAGAATTGGTATAGGGGAGTTTATGGAGTCGCACACAACTGATCTAAAACTATTTTTAAAAATTCAATATTCAGTATGGCGGAAAAAAATTAATTTTGTCCTATTTTTTTCAAAATTGGTACGAGGGAGCATTTGGGATCGCATATTACAAATCTGAAATTATTTAAAAAGATTTAAATATGGCGGATCCAAGATGGCAAATTAAAGATTCTACATATCTCGATTTGGTCTAAGATCAGTATTAGGGGATTTTTTTCGTGTGAATTACAAATTTAAAATATTTTTTTAAAACTCAATCTGGCTGATTCAATATGGAGTCTTAAAATTTTACATTTTTCGATTTTCTCCAAAACTAATTGAGGGTGTAAACTATGAATTTAAAAGTATTTTTTCAGAATTCAATATGGCGAATTCAATATAGCTGACTAAAAATTTTAAATTTTTCGATCTTGTTTAAAGGTGGGACTGAATCATTTTTGAGGATATACATAGCGAGTATAAAATTATTTTAAGAAAATCTATTGTCAGATGCTATATGACGGTCTAGAAATTTTAAATTTCCGGTTTTCATCCCAAATTGGTACTAGGAGGCTTTGAAGAGTTTAAGATTTAGATTAGATTAAGACGTTAAAATAATTTTTTTTGAAATTCAATATGGCGGATCCAATATGGTAAGTTAAAAATTTTACCTTATTCGCATTTTTTTTTTAGATTTGGTATTAGGTGGTTGAGGCTGGTGTGTGACAAATATGAAGTTATTTTTCTATAACTATTAGGTTGATATGATACAATATGAGGGACTAAAAATTTCACACTTTCCGTATACAAACTCAATATGCAATATAAAATATATCGGGCTAAGAAATTTACGCCTCAAGTTCTTTAAATATCGATAATGGAAGGTTTTGAGGCCTATATTACCAATCTAAAATCAATTTGAAATTTAAAATAGTGGATTTACTCTGACAGACTAAATATTTGTTTGACACAATTTCATTAGTATTCAGAGAACTCTAAAAATCAAAAAATTTTTAGTGGTTCATTTTAGGGTGATTTACAATTCTGGATAAAATGGGTACCTTTTTGCCACCTTGGAGTCATTGCGAGGTACACTAATCTCGATTAGTACTAAGTTCAAATAATTTATGGATATTATAATTAATTCGAAAAATTAAATTTTTATAAAAAATATTGAACCGACTTCTAAAAGTGCGGCAAAAAGTACAAAATAACTATAAATTTTATATGAAATTGAAATTTTTGACGTCGGCGCCAAATTATTTTTAAATGAAATTATAAATAAACTATGTTTAATCTGTTTATACGAATTACATTTTGTTAAGTATTAGTTTGGCGCCGACTTCAGAAATTTCAATTTTATATAAAAATTTGTAGTTATTTTTCACTTTTTAGCACACTTTCAGAAGTTGGTTCATTTTTTTTTAATTTTATTTAATTCTACTGAAAACTTCCGGTAATTTGTTTTAAGCACACATGAAAATTTAACTTAAAAGTTTACGAATTTTTATTTTCAACTTTAAATATTAATGTCCAGTAAACACTAAATTTCTTACTTCCGGTCACTCGCGCATAAATCACAAAGTGAAATTTTTTGATAGAATATGACAAACTAAGATAAAACATGTAACTTGTTCTGATATTTTCAAGCTGTGACTTTTCGAAGCTTCAAATGCGCCACTGTTCAAACACTGTTATTTAAGAAAGTATTAAGATTTTGAAAGCTTTTGAACAATACAAAATATATTTAAAATTTTTTATTGAATTCTAAAACGATGTAGTGTTCTATAATTAATAGAATATGCGTTTAGCTTAACACCTTCTTTTAATCATCCTACCTATTGAAAAATACTTTTATGTTACAATTTCAAATAATTTTATTTGTAGTAGTTTCTCAAATTATTACCTTATTTATCCTGTAATAATTGTAACTAGCAAGATTGTCTAATAGATCTTATTACGAGTTAAAATCTTCTAGTTTTGATACATTATACTTAATGACAATTAATAGCCAACTGACTCATATTTACAAGAATTACAATAAATATTCTGCGTCATTTTAAGTACTAAAATAATAACGTAGTCATGATAGACTTCGATGCTTTCGAAGATACCCAGAGTTAAACTATCGGACACTAATTTTAAATTTACTTACACTTAGGAATACATGAAGTATTTAGTTTTATTAATGAAGCGACACTACAAAAAGGAGAAGTTTCCAATGCAATTATGGTAAAACTTCTCAGATTCACCCAGAAGGTACCCATCCTAACTCGACCTCATTGATTTTGATAATTTTTGAATATGTTGTAGTACTTGAAAAAATAATACACATTTTTTTTACCGGCTGACATCTACTTTTAAGGAGTAAAATTCACCCCCAAAATCAACCCTTAAAATTCTTCTTTCAATACATCTCAGCATCTAATGAACATTTTTGAATAAAATCAAGTGAAAAATACTCGTCATAAAAAGTCACAAATGTGAGGTGTATTTATGACCAAAGGGGTTGCAACCCCTATTTTATATTTGAAAATACTACTATTTGTATGAATATTTTTTTTATAAATATCGGGTAATGAACTCAAAAGAGTTACAAAAAGCGTTTTTGTTGACAATATTGATTTTTAACATTGGCGTGTTTTGGTATTTTCAAATAACTATTAAATACCCCTTGCAGTGATGGACCAGTGGTAATTTTTTTTTTTAATTGAGTTTGCCAATACTTGGTGGAACTTCAAAGCATTAAAGTTTATATAATAAAACTCAATTTTTACTTAAAAATTAAACTTTAATTGAAATTTGAATTAAAATATATTCAACATGTTCCGCTACACGGCAGCTCTATCAATGAATATAAATTTGTAAGAAGAATATCCTTTCTTTCAAGTTTCATTTAAAGTAAAATTTTTAAGTAAAAATCGAGTTTTACTACGCTATCTTTAAAAAACTTCTTCTTAAAAGTCATCCAAAGTATAAAGCGAATATAATTTATTACAAATGTAAATATATTAAAATTTTTTCTCAATAATATTACCAAAAGGGAGAAAAGTCACCCCCAAAAGTAAATACCTAATGTAACATTAGGGTTAATTAAAATTCTTTAACAAAACAAA
Source organism: Diaprepes abbreviatus (assembly GCA_034092305.1). Lineage (NCBI taxonomy): Eukaryota > Metazoa > Arthropoda > Insecta > Coleoptera > Curculionidae > Diaprepes > Diaprepes abbreviatus. Next base: position 3,115,418 of record JASJET010000303.1, read on the forward strand.
ATATAAAATAAGGCCTGTTTGATTTGTTAAAGGAGAAAGCTTTTTTAAAATGCTAATATTCAATTGTAAGGGGTGAAAAGTACCACTAAAGTTGAACTTTACAATTTACTTTTTCACATGCATCGACATTTAATGGATATTTTTTAATAAAATTAATCAGTCAACTTTTGTAGACCTGTGTAGTTTTTTGGGTTGAATCTCGATTTTTTCATGGCTTTAAATATTATTTTAAAAATAAACTCCCTTCCCCCCATTTCTGAGAGCAGATTCGTTTTCAGTGGAAAAAAATACACAAGAAAAGTAGAGTCAGACCCCCAGCACACTCAACTTTTTTTTGTGGGCTTGTGTAATTAGACCTCATGTTACATTAGGTTTTTACTTTTGGGGGTGACTTTTTTCATTCTTTTGATACCACTATTACAAAAATTTTGTAATATATTTTCACTTGTTATAATTCGGTTTACATATGAAATGACCCTTAAGTAACGTATGGTGATTTGATAAATCCCAAAACAATCCAATACTAATAATCGATATTGTTAACGAAAATGCTTTTTATAACTTTTTTAAGTTCATTCCTCGATATCTATAAAGAAATATTTATAAAAAATTGTTTTGTTTTTCTAAAATATATAAGTTTTTTAACCCCTTAGGTCATAATTACACCTTATATTTCAGACTTCTTACGATAAATCACTTGGTTTTATCAAAAATATACATTACATGATAAGGTGTATCAAAATGAATTTTAAGGGTAAACTTTAGGGGTGATTTTTACCCTTTAACAAATATTAGTGGATTGAAAAGAATAATGTTATATCCTTTTTCCGTTATACAGGACTTATTTTCTTGTTTTTATTAAAGAATTTTAATTTGAACTCGTGATGTATTAGGTATTTAGATTTGGGGTTGACATTTTTTCACCCTTCTGATACATATGTACATTTGTTATAAATTATATTTGCTTTACACAATAGGTGACTTTTAAGAAAATAAAAATTTACCATTTATATTTGATCCATCACTGTAAGGGCTAGTTAACGGTATTTAAGGGTGATGATTTAAAAATTCCAAAACACGCCAACACTAATGATCGATATTATTAACGAAAATGCTTTTTATAATTTTTTTGAGATCATTTCCGGATATTTACAAAAAAAAATATTCATAAAAAATGTTGTTTATTTAAAACATAAAATAGGGATTGCAACCCCTTTGGTCATAAATATACCTCACATTTGTGACTTTTTGTGATGAATATTTTCCACTTGATTTTATTCAAAAATATTCATTAAATGATGAGATCTATTGAAAAAAAATGTTTTAGGGGTGGACTTTGGGGAAAATTTCACCCCATAAAAGTGGTTGTAAACCGATAAAAAATATATATATCTATTATTTTTTTAAGTACTACAACATATTCAAACATGATCAAAATTGGTGAGGTCGGGTTGGGGTGGTTCCGTTGTAAAAATGACTAATAAGTCCAGTCAAAGGTTGAGAGAAAAATTTTTTAAATCTGTATTTGAAGAGCAATACCTTGGTCTAATTTATTAAGCCACCGATTTTCTTATCCTACAGGTCTAGAGGAAAAAAGATAGACAGTTTATTTCTCTGGAATTCAGCTCTGGTTTTCTCTCCATACGTGTTTTGATCTCAATAGCGGATCTGTAATGAACCAAGAGACATCTGTTCATATAATAGCTAAATTCCGAGACATATCGACAGGATATTAATCTTGCAGAGATTTTCGAAGTCAGACTATTAAAATCAACATTCAGATGATATCTATGCATATCCGAGTAGCGCGAAACTTCTTTAAAAATTTAAATTTCAATAAGACATAAAGAAACAGTATAATTAGTTGATAAGCTGCCGATTTTCTTCTCCTTCGGATAATTTAAAGAAAAAAAAAACAGACGGACAGTTTATTTCCTGCCAACTCAGCTTTGATGGAGAAGGAAAGAGATAGCTGATTAAACTTGTTTAATTGTTAAAATTGTTTTCTGTATTTTTTTCTCTTGGTTCGTTACTGCTCCACTCATAAGATCGTTAGGTGATCGAAATGCATATATAGAGAAAACCAGAGCTGAACTGAGAATAAATAAGCTTTCTGTCTAACTTTTTTTGCATTAAATGACCTGAAGTAGAAGAAAAGCGGTAACTTTTTAAATTAATTTTACAGTCGTAAAATATTATTTTAAATCTTACTGATATTCTAATTTTTAATCTTGATTCAAATTCAGTGAGTCAGTTAAAGTTTGATATGCAGCAGGCCTCATTGTGGATCTGGCAATTTCTTGGTGAGTGAGTTAATACTAAAACTTGCTTTTCTGTGATGTTCTAGACACGATACACGCATGTAATAGTCCTCGTCAGTGAAACTAAACAAAAGAAATACAGGGAGAGAATTAAGCTCGAGGGCAGCACAATACTAATTGGATCGCCTTAAAGAAGGGACGTATTCAGATTAGTTCATATATATGTTCGTTATATTAAATAGACTTGAGTAGAATTAAAGTTCGGTTTGATTTTTACAAAGGTTATTATAGATGATAAAAACAGATTTAAAACTCTGTATTCAAAACTAAATATAGCATATCAGAAAGTGTGATTTTACAAAAAATGAAAAAATTTCATTTAAAAAAATATAATGGAATATTGAAGATTATTTATTAATCTTTTATAACGATTAATAATGAATTTAATCTTCAACTATTCAAAGGCTGAATCAAAGAGAAAAAACCTCAAAAAAAAAAAGAGTTAAAAAGAAGAAATAATTTTATAAATTTTATTTGAAGCTGGCGTCAAATTAATACTTCATACTGAAGTCAGCCTGAACTAGAATTCCGAATATCACTACAAGACCTGAAAGTTTCTGTATAGTTATACGCAGCCAAATAATGACACAAACACACTATTCAAAATAATAGTGCTATATAAGATTTGCCTTAATTTCTTTCTACAAGGTTTAATTGTGCTTCAATTTTGTTTCGCCGTAGCCTGTAATCTTTACGATTTATAAATAATAATTGAAACCAAAATGGATCAGTATGGTGGGAAGCGAATTATTATCTAGTAGTGTGTTTTCAGAAAGGAAGAGTATAGTTCTCATATAAGTTCACTGTAACGTTCAAAAGGGTGAGTCGAAATCAGGATTGATCGATTTATAACGTGACATTGATGGATTTACAAATTTACGCCTATTTTTTCAGTGAATTTCAACATTTTTTTTCTTTCATAAAGAATTTGTCTATATTATTTTTTTAAGTTGTAAATATATTACAAATAATCTGAGACCAGCTACCTAGTTCCGCTAATTACTGAAATGAAATTATTAATATTTAAAGGACTGTGCATTTCTTATCGGTAGTATGATGCCTGTTAATTTTTAATATATCATCAAAATGCTCAGTTTATATTGTGTAATGGTAGCTGATCGTTAAAATGCTTATGGCAGTTCATTGATTGAGCAGGCTAGTAGGTCGTAAATCTGATACCCAAATCCCAACTATTTCTAATAATTATTTGCAATGAAAACCAAATTATTTTTGCACGTATAGGAACTGAAAAAACGTAGCGAACAATTTTATGTTGTAAAAATAAAACACAAAAATACTGCTGTGAAACTAAAACTATATATTAAAAAATGGAGTACTGCCAATACTACTGACCTTTTTTAAATAAGAAACTAGCAAAAAAGTTTAATTAATGTTTAATACGGAATGTAAATTGTTTAAATTAGAAAGAGTTCAAAACTCATTTACCGCGCTTTTTTTAAATAGAACATTCTATATTTATCTTAATCTACAGATATTTACGTATCCTTTAAATTTTGTTATGGTACCAGTATGCCTATCTTGGCTAGACTTGACTATTTTATTTTTTTATTGAAAGTGTATTAAAATACATGTTGTATCCAAAGATGTCATTATTTTAACTAAGCCGTGATATAAAACAACACAATTTTAGTTTTATAGAATAAACATTTTCAGTATTTAGCAAAAAAAAAATAAGAGTGATATTTTTAAATGATTTACTTAAAAAAAAGCTTTATTTAAAAAAATATTTTTTATTACATTAACAGTCAATAATTATCACATCTACTAAAGTTATTAATTCTTAAGCTACATAAGTTTATTAAAAAAACACTAATACCAAAGACAAAGAATATTTTGCTAATTTTTGATAAATTTCACGAATACTTAATCTAATTAGAAAACTCAATAATTTAAAAATGACTCTTTAGAGTAAAATATCATTTAAGAAGACCCACAGCTGAAAGTTTTTCTCTTAGTTTATAAAAAGAACCTACTGCCAGACAAAGTTTGACAATTGGTGTACTATTTGCTACTCTTAATAACATATGTTGCTAAACATTCACGGTGCTAATCAAACATCTCTATCTCCCTCTTGTCACCTTCTTCAATTTTTTTTCGACCATTTCAATTTTTCTGAGGACCTTCATATTAGACCAAAGAAAACTTTATGGCATGATAAAATAATACGGTAAAATTCGTTAGGATCAAATCGATAGTTTTTGCACAATAATTTTGCAATCCGATTTCGTTTACTAAAATTGACCATTTTTCAAGTTTGTCTGAGCCCAAAATATCGCGTTAACGTATTTAAATTTATTTTCGACATATAGTGGGGAACTCAACGCTTTTTTCAGAATCAAAATCGGATGATTTTGACGACCCCAGGAATTGTTTAAAGATATTATTGATATTTTTGCTTTTAAATAAATAGATTATCTCGGCGGATTTTCATTGAATTTTTTTTTGCAGTATATGGTTTGAAAGTACTTGAAAACGCGCTTCTCTTGGTGAAAAAAAAATTCAAATCCGTCAACTGCTTTCCGGGATACAAACTGTCAACGTTGATAGCCTGTTACGGTGAATCTATAAACAACATAGACCATATTCTTGAACCAAATCTTTGTCTTGCCGAGTTCTTTTTTGATACAAATATCTACATGTTTATGTTATCGGTAACTTTAATCAAAAATCAAAAGAATATCGCGCAGGCGCGTGAAAAATGAAAAAAGAGGGGTGGGGAGCTTCACTTTAAAATTGAATTCGAAGATTTTCATTTTCTCGGCTTCTAATGGAGCGATTTTGATCATTTTTTTTAAACCGATGTACCGCAAATAATGGAACTCAAATGTCATAATGCCATGTGTCCATCATGCATTCATTTTGTTATAAACAAATGACGTCATTTATGGATCATACTTACAACATACTGCACCCTATAGTATTGGACTTTCCAAACGAATCTTTGTTTATTAATATAATTAAGCATACTATAACGATATATATTTACTTTAATTATCAAAATTGTTTAAACAATCATTGTTTAAACAAATTGAAAAAAAAAATGCTTTTAAATTATTTTATTCGTAAAATATAGATAAAAATAAAATAATTATTTTATATAAATCATATATGAAAACTTAATAGTTTTTAAGTTATAAGTAATACAATATTTCTACGAATATTTGGAGGTATAATATTTTCGGAGATGAGAGCATGATGCTTCAAAATGTAACTGTTAACATGAAAGTAATGGGGCGGGAGTAAGAAATATCTGCTCAAACTGACTTTCGAAAGATATAGAATAGGCATTAAAGAGAGTTAGTCTGTACTTATTAGTGTCCCTGTTTGTGGAAAGATACTGGTTACAGTGTTGCACGACCATAAAGTAATCGTTTGTTTTGTTTTAGTTTGTGTTTAATTTCAATTTACTACAATATAAAGAAGCAGTTTATGATTTAGAGTCATTTTATCATTTTTTTGCTTTAGAAATAGATGTCAGAAGATCTTTCGTTTCTTTAGTAGGTTTTATTCATGCCTTTTCTGGCTGCGATACAACATCTACATTTTAAAACCAAGGAAAAAAAATATGCAAACTTTTACTAAATGACGCAGACTTAAGGAAGGAAGCTTTAATTTTCAACCAAACCAGTTCTTCCCAATGCGAAATAAAAAATGCGGGCTTAAAAATCATAACTGCAATGTACGGTGGGAAAAGAAGCATTAATATAAATTTAAATGAGCTGCGATGCTTGTGTTTTAAGAAAGAAAGAAGAAAGAAAAACTTTAAATTGATCCCGCTCCCGCTGATAGAATCTGCAGCTGCACAGCATTGCTACACAGTTTACTATCAGGTGCAGCAATGGCTTGGTAATAATGAATTGGACCCTAAAGATTGGGGTTGGGAAGTGCAAAAATTATATTTGGAACCAGTTCAAACCACAGATATACTGTTGCCAGATAGTCTATTGAAAAAAATAAGCTGTAGATGTATAAAAGAGTGTTTCAAGTTATGTGGCTGTATTAACCGTAGATTAAAATGTACTGATTAGGGCTCAAACTGCAACAGACAAACTTGTAAAAATGCACAAAACCAATATATTCACGTAGAAGAAATTCCTGAAAATGTAATTGATTTTGAAGAAGTTGGCAGAAATAGAAAATGACTGTTTCGATATCGATATACGATTAGATGACGAAGATTTCAATGAAATAGTTGACTCGGCCATTCCACAGCATAAGAGAGCCGATTCGGATGGAAAAAAAAATTCAATGTAAAAAAACGTTTTTCTGCACTGTGTAAAGTTTGTAATATAATATTTAGGGTTGAGTGTTTCATTGAACTTTTCGGACATAATTTATAAAGAATAACTATTTTATTTTTATCTGTATTTTACGAATAAAATAATTTAAAACCAAAATTTCTTTCAATTTATTAGAACAATGATTGTTTAAATAATTTTTATATCTAAAGTCAATATATATCGTTATAGTAAGCTTAATTATATTAATAAACAATGATTCGCTTGGAAAGTCCAATACTACAGGGTGCAGTGTGCCGTAAGTATGATGCATAATAACGTCATTTGTTTATAACAAAATGAATGCATGATGGGCACATGGCATTATGATATTTGAGGTCTGTTATTCGCGGTACATCGGTTAAAAAAAAATGATCAAAATCGCTTCATTAGAAGCCGATAAAATAAAAAATTTTTTCAGATATATATTTTGACTCTTCGAATTCAATTTTAAAATGAGAGCTCCCCACCCCTCTTTTTTAATTTTTCACGCGCTTTTCATTTTTTATTAAAGTTTCCGATAACATAAACATTTAAATATTTATATCAAAAAAGAACTCGGCAAGACAAAGTTTTTGGTTTAAGAATCAGGTCTGTATTGTTTATAGATTCACCGTAACAGGTTGTCAACTTTGACAGTTCGTATCTCGGAAAGCAGTTGATGGATTTGAATTTTTTTCACGAAAAGAAGCGTCTTTTCAAATACTTTCAAACCATATATCGCAAAAAAATCCAATGAAAATCCGACGAGATAGTCTATTTGTTTATAAGCAAAAATATCAACAATGTCTTTAAACAATTCCTAAGGTCGTCCAAATCATCTGATTTTGATTCTAAAAAAAGCGTTGGAATACTTGAGTTCCATAATGCCGTAACGTGATATTTTGAACTCGGACAAACTTGAAAAATGGTCGATTTTTGTAAACGAAATCGGATTGCAAAATTATTGTGCAAAAACTATCGATTCAATCCGAACGAATTTTACCGTACTATTTTATCATGACATATACTTTTCTTTGCTCTAATATGAAGATGCTCAGAGAAACTTAAATGGTTGAAAAAAATTGATTAAAAAACTGCTTTTTTTACCTTTTTTTTAATTATTGCTATTTTGCAATAAGGGAAATATATTTTGAGATTTCTAACTAACCTTATCTTATGGAAATTTAATTACAAAACTTTTTTTCCTTTTCAACTTTCCTCTAAAATGAATACCTTCAAAGTTACATGAGAGAAAATTTGAAAAATAACGTTTTTTTTTTCGTTAATTTTATATTTTTATTAATAAAAACAATGTTGCCCAACTTTTTGAAATGACGCATATCAAATTTATCGTTACTCAGGGTATTTTGAAAGCTCTCATGCAAAAATCTCCATGTTCCATTTCACACCCACGAAACCCCGATACTTTACAGATAAGCCTTGGTCTAATCCACACTGAATTTTTTAAAAATAATGTCAGATTCCTTATGTGTGACCTCGAACACTTCTCCATACCCATTTTGGAAAAAATCGGACAAAATTAATTTATTTAATCCGCCATATTTTATCCACCTTATTGGATTCGCCATATTGAATTTTTTAAAAATAATTTCAGAAGATTCGTTGTATACGACCTCAAAATCTCTCGAAAATAATTTTGGAATTTAGACGTATTAATCTTCTAAAACATGTATTTAAAATATTTTTTTCTCATTTTTGTATTAACCAAGTTAAGTTGACTTTTCCATAATATTGGACCACCCTGTACATAAGTGCACACCAAAAATATATGAAAATTTTTTGAATAAGCGTGGTTTACCTTCATTGATATCTGTATTAGCCTAGGGCCTCTAAGAAAATCAATAAGCAATAAAGGGCCTATGTAAATAAGATTTTCCGATATATAACAGATAAAGGTCTTCGTTTATAATTTTTTTATATCTAAAATATATTTAGCAACGTATACTTAGGAGCCTTTTATTATGTAAATTTATTTTTATTTTTCTTGGTAGAATTTTGAACAACCGATCTTATTTTAAGAAAAAAAATTTCCAAGCTATTTTTCTTATCGATCAAAAATTTGTTGACGGTGACAAGTGAATCCGATTCATCTATTAGTTGCACAATTGGACATTCAAGAAATTTGTTTGCAAATCATTATTGGATGCATCCTCTCTCGGATAATATGAATTTTTAACCGACTTGTAAAAGAAGGAGGTTCTCAATTCGACTGCTATATATTTCTTTATGTATTTACATCAATTGCTCCGGAATGGCGGTACCGATTTGAACGAAAATTTTTACGTTATGTCCAAAAAATTGCTGCGGTGATCCCATATCATTTTGGAGAAAATTGTTGTTAGATGGCTCTGTAATGTAGGGGGACAAAAAAATTAATTCTGTCTGATTGGCTCCATAATTGGTATGTCTGAGATTTTGAGGTCATACACAAAGAATTTGAAATTATTTTTAAAAAATCCAATATAGCGAATCCAATATGGCGGACTAAATAAATTAATTTTGTACGATTTTCTCCAAAATTGATATGGGGGAGTTTTCGAGGTCGAACGTAACGAATCTGAAATTATTTTCAAAAAACTCAATATGGCAGATCCAATATGGCGGACAAAATATTAATGTTGTCCGAATGTTTGACGATATAATTGCTTGTTCAAGTTCTCCTCAAGAACACATCGTTAAAATAAAACAAGTTTTTACTCGCTTAAGAGTGCCAAATTTCAAAATTTAATAGACAAATCCAAAGCAGGTAGGTCATATTATGACGCTTACAGGTATTACGCCTAATCCAGATAAAATTTCGGCCACTAAAAAATATCCGACACCTTTCACAATAAAACAAATTAAAGGATTTTATATCTATTTAGTTACTACCAACGTTTTATTAATAGTTTCTAGGAAACTACAAAACCCCTAGCAAAATATCTCATGAACGGCGAAAATTGAACATTACGAAGAATTTGTTAATTGTTTTAATTCTTGTAAAAACTTCAAAATCATTTAATTTAACTTGCAATCCATCACATTTAGCTTTAGGATGTGTACTTAGTGAAGGCCCTATTGGTCCAGAACGAATAGTTGCTTACGTATCACGCACATTATATAATTCGGAACAAAATTATTCGAGTATTGAAAAAGAATATCTTAGTTTAGATTGGACTTCCAAATATTTTTGACCTTATTTATACCAGAGAAAATTTTATATTATAACCTAGCATAAACCACTTCCATGGCTCTTTTCGCTAAAAGATCTTAGTTCCCATTTAGTTAGATGGTAAATCAAATTAGAATAATTCGATTACAAAATTATATATAAAAAAAGGTGAATTAAACATATATGCCGACCCACTATCGCGTACAGAAATCCACACTAAAAATGCTTTCGATTTAGGTTACTAAATTCTAAAAACACAACTAACGAACAAAGAAACGAAAACATACAAAACGACAATGATAACGTAAATCAAATTTCTACTCAAGCACAAGCCGACAATGAATTATTAGATAACCCTGACATAAGAGATGACGATGAATAGATCCCATTGTAGGAGAAATCCCTATCGTAGGTATATCGCAAAATTATTGCGCGAATCAAATTTTTATCCAAGAAGTGCTACATTAACCAGTGAAACCTAAAAGTATATTCGAGAAAAGAAGTAGAATAAATGTCCAAATTTCTAACAATAATTTCGAGTAAGATATTATTGACTATAAGAGAATCCACCATTTCCGATAAACTGTATTATTTCAATTTTGAAAACTCAAATACTTACTAACCATTTTGCGAAGTATTAAGAAAAAATTTTTAATGGCTTATTAAAATTAATTGATGTTATTGATAAAGAAGATATTCCTGAAATAATCCTAAATTATCACGAAGGTAAAACTAATCATAGAGGAATAGAAGAAACTGAACGGAAAATAAAAGATAAATATTACTAGCCATATTTGAAAAGTTATATTCAAACATATATTCAAACATGATTGTGAAATTTGTCAAATAAGTAAATATGTACGATCGCAACTCTGGTAAAATGCAAATGAACATAAAACCTACTGAGTCAAAACCCTTTGAAATAATCCATCTAAATACATATGTTTTTGATAATTATTGATAGTATTTCTAAATATGCGCAAGCGTATTCGTTAAAATCACTTGCTTCCGCTGAGGCAGTAGATAACCTTTTATTTTATTTTTTTTATCATAAAATACCAAAACTAATATTAGTCGACAACGGGACGGAAGTTTAAAACTTCACAGTTACTGAACTTTCTCAGTTACATAAAGTAAAAACTCATTTTTGAAAGATTACATTCTACCCTTTCTGAGCACATCCAATTGCTCAATAATCAACAATTTGATATGACACCTATTAATCTAAAAATAATATATGCGATTTTAGCATATAACAATTCAATTTATTTGTCGAAAAAACTTAAACCTGTCGACGTAATAAATAGAAACAATACAGACAATAATCCATTTGACATAAATATCGAACAGTTACTACTTAACGACAATATAAACGAGCAAAAAGAAAAAATAAAAATTCTGTATTCTTAAATCAATGACAAACTTATTAACTTGAAAAGTAAGATTATTAGTAAAATTAATGGAGGCAGAGAAGACCCCAAAATTTTTAGGCCTTAGCCAAATGTATACATTGAAAAGTATATTACCACCGATAAATTCACAAAACCAATTAAGTGAAAGTCTGTGAATAAAGAGCGTAAAATTGCAAGAACAAACTTTCCTGAAAAAGTACATCTTATTAACATAAAACTTCCTCTGAGAAATTGATATAGTCTTAAATAGAATATGATCTTTTCATTTTTTCAGAATTTTTCATTTAACATTCGAATGTGAAGAAAAATTACTCTGAGAAAACTAAATGATAATTCCGATATATTTTCATTTAAATTACGACTATGAAAGAGCAAAAATTTACATATCCTGTAATACATTATTCCATCTAAATCCAATAACTTTGAAAGTCAGTAAACTTTATATAAAATCTAACAGCCGGATTCACTAACATGGTTTAAATTTAAAACCGCCCTACAGTGACAGCATAGGACTTAAACTGACAAGAGCAACAACTACCCGTGCCAGTTTTAAACCCTAAAAATACATGAATAAAAAAATCATTTTGTTTTATTACTGAACAGACAAAAATAGGGAACTATATTTGTTTTCGGGATACAGCTATTTCTTTTACATATTTTAAGGCTTTATCGCGAAGTTCTTATCCTTAATATCCCTATATAAGTGTTTATTTGTTGACATATGTTAAATACATTATGACAATATCATAAGCAGAACAAAACTGGCCGAATATAAGATTTAAATTTCATGACAGCTAGATCCGGTTTAAACCATAAATCTTCTTAGTGAATCTGGCTGTAAAAAATTATCGGAAAAGATAAGTTGCAATCCAGAATACACATTGGACACTTCGAATTATTTTCAGATTTGAAAATCACTACACGATAGGGTTGAAATAAAAATAATAGAAATAATCCCTCATCCAAATAGAACAAAACGAGGTTTAGTTAATTTACTAGGATCAGTTTTTAAAGCTGTTACGGGAAACATACACCTTGGACTGAGAAAGATGTGGAAAACTTATTGTAGAAATGCAAGCTAATAAAGATAAATTAAGTAGAAGTATTTTGAAAGAGAACTCAATATCTCAGTATTACTGAAAAATTTAACTCTACCAGTAACAGTCGCACCCGGAACAGGGGGTCAGTCACTGATTCCACCGTAGTTTTTTTGCTATAATTTTTTAAGTTGTAAAAATTTTTAAATTTCGTTTTATGACTTTTATACACGATCTTTTAGAAGTGTATTCATGCTAAAATTAACATCATCAGAATTATTGGTGATTGATGACGAACTCATTTTATTCCAGGCAAGATGCAAATTCCTATTATTTTTTTCGACAAAATATGGAAAATATGGCATTGAAGCGAATATTATTTGTGACGCAGAAAATTATTACTGTTTCGCTGCAGAGCCATATTAAGGAAAAGTTTCTAATCAACCTAAAAAATATAATGACGGTCCTGAAGTTGTAAAACGCCTCGTCATTTCAGCTAACGACAACTTTCGAATTACTAGAAAAGAAGCTTACAGTAGTTGGCACTATCAAAAGTAACAGAAAAGATGTTCCACAAGAAATGAGGCAGCCTGCCTTAAAAATGCAGCACCCGGCACTCTTTGATTTGCTTTTAGGGAAAACGAGGTGTTAGTATGTTATCATCCAAAAAAAAAAAGTTGTTTCTGTCTTTTCCTCACGGCATCATGACATGAAAATTGAAAATGATAAACCAGAAATAATTTTATACTATAATGCAACTAAAGTCGTTGTTGATACGCTTGACTAATGTGTCAGAGCATACAGTTGGCGACGCGGAACTCGAAGATGGCCGATGGCGTTTTTTTTTCAATCTAATTGACATAGTTGCGGATAATTCCTACATAATATTTTTAAAATTTAACGAGAAGTGGCCACTTTATAATTCTCAAAGCAAATCGGGACAAAGAGTCTTCCTAAAACAATTAGGAAATGAACTATGTCGATTAAATTTGGAAGACACCTCAAAAACAAAAAGATTGCAAAACAAAAATATTGCAGCAATAAAAATATTCGGTTGTGAATGCAATCAAGATTCTTCTACCATAAAGGGAACTGTACGCAACAGTTCTACTGGTATTGCAACCCGCAAAGTTCCACAGAAGATTCACAAAAAAAGAACATGCGCTATTTGCCCCAGATCAGTTGACTGGAAGTACATGAAATCATGTTCCAAATATGTCAAATATGTCTGCCCCAGACATTAAAGTCTTTGAAGTGAAAAATATTATTCGAACATGGACTGAACGGATTACTAGTTCTAATACATGACTGATTTTCTGGTTTCCTCATAATTTTATATATTTTTGATTTAGATTATCATTGTGTTGTAATATATTCAATTAAAATAAACAATGTATCATCTTAAAAAATATGTTTTACACTAATTTTTAATTTATTTATAAAAGGTTTCCAAATACTTTCACAAAATTATGGGGTTAAACGCTAGAGTGAGTCGCTGACCCCCTTGATCTATATTCCCTGTTAAATAAGTTAAGCATAGTAAAAAACTGTTGGCATCCAAATTAAATTAAATAAACTTTATAATACAAAAAACTACTATCAGGGAAAATGTAAACTTAATATAAAGGTACCTTAAATCAAAGAATTAATATGTATGAAATTCTCGATTTAACTTCACATCTAAGTATTATAAAAACATAAAGTCTCTATTTTGATTTGTTAAAAGTATAACAACAAGTCGGATTAAAACACCTTCCCCTACAAATACTTTAATATTTGAAAAAAGAATAATACAATTGCACGGTTTAATGTTAAATAATAAAATTACGTATTTATTTAATATGCCAATTATATATCCCAATTCATTCGATTATTTTCACCTCTATTCTATCCCAACTTGGAGGAAGAGTTTGTTTAAAGTTATTATACCTTAAAATAAATTTACGCATATCAAAGTCAAGGATGTGAAGATATCAAAGCGCAGAACTATATCTGTGGAAACAAAAACAGACTCAGCAGAATTCAACTTTTAGACTCCACAGCAAACACCTCTGCATGTAGAGAAATGGAAGTAAAAATCACTAAGCCAAGCATTAAACAACTGGATATTGCTGACCACTGGATTTTTATTCTGCCAAAAGAAGAAATTGTTAAATTAAAATGTCAAAAACACGAAGGAAGCCAAAAATAATTCGACACATATATAGCCAAAATACTAACGTATTGTCAAGTAAATATCAACAATCAATAGTCAATAATAAATCGATATCAGATAACAGTCACAAATTTCTGTTAATGAAGAACTCAGAGTGTTGACAAACCTCAACTTTAGCTCTCATTTACAAAAGTTGAACTAGATGAACTTTTCGATCTTGAAAATAAATTCCAAAAAATAGACTGCAACTATTCTTCAGCAACGTATCGCGTTATCACAGTGTATGGAATATTCTTATTTATGCTTTATTACTTTTATATATTGCCTTTTATTGTTAAAAACTATTGGTTTTTAAACATAAAGTCCCAATGAGAAATACAGAAGAAGTCAGCCTAGCGACAAGATGTTCAACTACCTCGATGACCGTGGAGTTGATTCTTCGCGGGAAGCAGTTATGTCCCTTTAATTCCATAAAACAATATATAAAATTGCCAACATTCATTTCGCAGATGGTGCAGAATTTCCTTATATTACCTTTAATAATAGTGTTTTACTTTTAGTCAGAGTCAGTCACAGTTTTTCACAGCTAGTAAAAGCTAGACCAAGTTCATTAATCCTAATAGCGACAATTGATATTTAAACAAAAAGAAGTAAAACATTAAAGTTCATAATTTGTAAATTAGATAAATAAAGTTGATTTTTAAAAAATAATTTGCTGGAGTCAATTAGTTAACTGGCGCTAACGATGGATCTTAGAGGGGCATCTTGCCTATCGATCTTAGAAAGTTCATAGTCTTGGGCATTTGCTGGATTTTCCTCGTGGTATCAGTTTTCGTTTGACATCCAATTCGAAGGGCGAGTCCATGATTTTGATCATAGTTGTTTTTTCAAGACATATGGTAGGATCCCGTGATACAAGTTTTTAAGCAGGGTCTTTCAAGATATCTTTAATTTTTGTGATATAATCCTCGATATTCATGATGACAGTTGCATTGCCTTTATTTGCTCGCAGTATTATCATGCTATAATTTTAATTCAGGCCTTTTAAGGTTGAAATTCTGCTCTGCTCAGATTCTGTTTCCGAAGATTCGATACTCTGAGATTTATGGACACATCCTGACGTATTTGCTCAGCCTCGTGGTTGTCTTTAGAAGAAAAAGTAGATTCGATTTGTATAATTATTTTCTCCATAAGACTTTTTTTTTTGGATCCTACCACATATCTCAAGAAACAACTAAGACTAAAATTGTGGACTCGTTCATAGAATTAAACGTTAAACGAAAACTGATAGCACGAGACAAATTCAACAGTTGCTCAAGACCCCATGAACATCCTACGATCCATAAGTAAAATGCCTCTCTAAAATCCACCGTTAATACTTAAAATACTCCTACTCAAAAGCAAATCCAAACAAAAATTTCTTGCAAAAACTCGTGGAGAATGTCGCAACTTATGTAGAAAACAAGGAGCAGTTCTTAACGACCTTACACTCCACAAAAATTAACAAGAATGATATTATTGCAAGCTTTGACGTAATATGAAGCACTGAATTCATCCCACATTATGAATCTCACCAGACATTGCCTTAAGAAGACATATTTTTTATTTGATGGCCAGATATACAGACCGATAAATGGCGCTACCACGGTTTCATCACTATCTCCAGCTGTAGCAAATCTACTCATGACATATTTCAAAACTAAAGCCCCATGGAAAACAGCAACTCAACTGCTGCCGTCAGTTTTCCATTTCTATCCACCCGAAGCTACAGCACTTTGGAATTTGAGGAAAATAATAAGCTTCCGTTTCTAGACGTTTTTGTGACAGAGACAACTGACGAGCACCTGCGACATACAGTATATCGAAAACCAAGCCACACGAACAAATACTTCAACGCTGATTCTCACCATCACCCATCACAAATTCAGCACATATCCAACGCTCTTTTATCAAATCTCGTCGCCTAATGAACAACCAAGGAAAATAAAACGAACAATCACACATAAAAAGGGGCTTCAAAGAAAGTAGCTACAAACCACCAACCATAGATGAAGCAATAAAATTTCAGCAAAAACCCACGAAAGAAGCAAAAGCATTCTGCCGAAAATAAACAAATCGCCACACTTCTTTACATAAAAGGCACACCAGATAGAATCAATAGATTGCTCCGGAAATATAACATATCCACAGTCCACAAACCACACTCAACAATAGACTCATCTCTAAAAAACTTAAAGTGCAAAATCAATATAGAAAATCAAGATTGCATGTGGCATCTGCAGTAAAACATACATAGGCCAGACTAACAGAAGAATATCGGCAAAGCTAGAAGAAAATAAACTCAGGTGAGAAACAAACAGACAACATCAAAACGTAACGGGACACAAAATTGATTTTGACAACTGTCAGCTAATAATTGACACAGAAAACTACAAGGTAAGATTTATTCGCGAATCCATTGAAATTGAAAAGAACGACATTCTGAATAAGAGTGAGATTTTTCTTCCCCTTGGAAAATTCTCCACAGGTCGGACCATTGTACCGACACAGCACCTGAGCCAAAATAGACATCTCCAACGGAGCTCGAAAAGTTTACAAATTTACAAATAGTCAGTATGCCTTAATATTCATTAAATAGGTTACTGACAGGAGATTTTGGAAGAAATTTAATTGTAATTTTACAATGACCTTTAAATAGTTAAATAGCTCTTTTTATGGGAACTGTAGTACTTATCATTTCAGTTTTTCTGTCTGCATATTTCTTTGAATAATTAATAATATTTATCTACAATATATCTAAATTCAAATTAAGAAATTTAAAGTAGTCTTGTAATTTTTTATGAAACGACTAGGGCCTATTGTGAACTGATTGGCCAAATTTATTACTTATTTAGTTATTTATTTTTTGATTCTTTTATTTTCTCAATAATAGTTAAAAATATTTAAAGCTTTATTAAAATTTATTACTTGTTTTTGCGGCTTCTGACTTTTTATTTGGTAAAAATAAAAGTAAAATATAAGTAACTAAATTCAAGTTAACTATTAACTGAAGATTGTACATGGTATATGAAGGATTCTAAAGATATTATTTTATTTTCAGGGTGTTTGGTTCCTGTTTTTACTTCTTGTATTTAGTTCTCGTTTTTTCCTTCTAGTTTTATTCTTGGTTTTGTAACAGCTTTTTGCTCCCCGTTTTTTTTTTGTATTGATTGTGGAATTTTGAGGACGAGATTCCGTTTCAGTTTTTGACGGTACAGCGCCCCTTTGACACCACAGAAACATACCCGTAGCTAGATCAAGGTGTATCATGAATCTTGGATCACAGGGATTAAAATTTGCTTTACAGTTTGTCAAATAATTCGTTGATATTTTGTTTATTTTAATTTGATTTTATGGCAATTTTTTGTACTAGGGCACCAAGTAAAATGCAAAATTGCTAGATGCTATCATTCTAGATAATTAACATTAGAATCCGCAATTCTTAGAGTAAATTTATTTAAAAAAACTGAAAAACATTAATGGGTTTTAGGACTAACTTATTTCTTGTAAGAAAATCGTTATATTTAATCTTCAAAACTATTTAACCAAATTTATTATGAGTTGAATAAATCCTCTTTTTCGATGTTATTTAATAAACATGCATTTTCCACACATAACCACTTGTGGTGTTACCCTCAATAAATTAAAAAACCTATGAATATTATTTTATAACCCAAGAATCATCATACCGCGTTTCCGTTTTCATCCAGTGTCTTTATCCAAACAATAAACACGGGTCGTTTGGCACTTGAAGATAATTTATGCCAATTTAATAGATTTTTTACGGCGTCAATAAAACCGTTTGTTTGAAAAACTTTATTTCCATAGTGGCTTTTTGCGGTCGAGAACGAAATAAACGTTTTAACTTAAGGATCATTGAGTTCTTTTTATGAAGGCATCGAAGTTGCGCCTGCAGGAGTGTAAAGTGGATAAAATCCTGCTGATTTTTGTGACTCTTTTAGGTGGCACTAAATCTTATTTAACTAGTTTAAATTTATGATCTTATGGTTTATCAAAGCCGATAATGCTAGTTTATTTGTTTTAAAATGTGTTATATTGATAAAAAGACTCATAGAAAATACAATGTTCAATAAAATGGATGTACTCAATTTTATTGGGTTTATCTTGTAATTATTATCAGTTAATCTATAAAAGCTTAATGTATCACAGAATTTCCAATTTTTCTGCTTTGTTGTTTTTATTATTCATTAATTATATATATATATATATATATATATATATATATATATATATATATATATATATATATATATATATATTTGTATACATACACACACACACACACACACATTTCTCCTTTTCTGAACTGGACTAAAAATAATAAATATTCTAATCTTTTAGGTTTATTTTAAAATTATCCAAAACTCCAAAATTTTTTGTCATATAGAGATTAATTAAAATATATTTTTTTTATTCTATCTTAGATATTACTGCACCAATTTCGTCCAAAAAAATATGGGACCACCGCAGCAGCTTCCTGAACATAACGTAAAAAATTTCATTCAAATCGGTGCCGCCGTTCCGGAGTAATCGGTGTACATATATAAAAAAAACATATATAGTCGACGAACTGAGAACCTCCTTCTTTTAGAAGTCGGGTAAAAATAGAAAAATAAAATTTTCATAAAAAAATTAAACCGACTTTTGAAAGTGCACTAAAGAGTGAAAAATAAATATAAATTTTTATATGAAATTGAAGTTTTTGAAGTCGGCGTCAAATTATTTGTAAATGAAATAAATAACTACTCATATATACAAATTATGGTAAGAAAGCAATTACAAATAAAGTATTTTTAATTTGTTTATACAAATCATATTTTGTCAGGTATTAGTTGGGCGACAACTTCAAAAAGTTTAATTTCATATAAAAATCTATAGTTATTTTTCACTTTTTAGCACACTTTTAGAAGTCGGTTCAATTTTTTTTATAAAAATGTTATTTTCAAGGAATAGTCATTCTTGTTAAAAAACTTTGCTTGTGTTAAGATTTCAAAAATACTGATAAAAGCCGTGATAATACATACAGAGTGTTAAAAATATTCAAAAATATAGAAATCATCTAAAATAAAATATCCTTATTGTAGTTTTATTTAACTAAGTTCTTCTGATATAAAAGCAAAGCCCAAATTTACAGTTAAATAAAGAAAACTGACTTTCGCAAAAAAGTAAGGCATTGCAATAAACATTCCTACTTCTAAAATAGTTAGTAATAACGAATTGACCATACTAATCTTAGAATAACGGATTTACCTGGTAGGTTAAAATGTTATGGAATTAGACTCAATGCAACAAAATCCTAAATTATATATATATATATATATATATATATATATATATATATATATATATATATATATATATATATATATATATATATATATATAAATAGCAGACACCTTTGGTACAATTAGCAAGTCTCATGTTCATAATATTTTGGAAAGAAAAAAAATTCGGGCATGCAAACCAAAATTTAGTAAGGAACTGCAAGGTGGAGATAATTTGCTTGCCATTTGAAGTTTGCGTGATAATGGGTGAAAAAATTTGAGCACATTCAATTAGATGAAATTTGATTTTTCGCAACTTTTACGACTTTAACGACTAATGAGGTACTCTCCTCATAAAATTGTAGGAACTAGGCAGAGGAAAATCTGAATATTAAAATTGGCACTTATTTAAATAAAATTTTAATAAAAAAAATTGAACCGACTTCTAAAACTGCGCTAAAAATTGAAAAATAACTATAAATTTTTATATGAAATTGAACTTTTTGAAGTCGTCGCCAAACTAATACCTGACAAAATGTGATTTGCATAAACAAATTAAAAATACTTTATTTGTAATTGCTTTCTTACCATAATTTGTACATATTAGTAGTTATTTATTTCATTTACAAATAATTTAGCGCCGACTTCAAAAAGTTTAATTTCATATAAAAATTTATAGTTATTTTAAAAGTCGGTTCAATTTTTTTTATAAAAATTGTATTTCTCGATTTTTAGTTTTGAGTTCAATATGATATCCATAAATTATTTGAACTAAGTACTAATCGAGATTAGTGTACCTCGCAATGACTCCAAGGTGGCAAAAAAGTTCCCATTTTAACCAAAGTTGTAAATCACCCTAAAATAAACCACTAAAAATTCTTTGTTTCTTAGAGCTTTCCAAATACCAGTAAAATTGTGTCAAATAAATATTTAGTCTGTTCAAGAACCCCACAATATCAATTTTCAGTATTTAAAGAACCTGAAATGTATATTTCTTAGCTCGATATATTTTATACTGCATATTGAGTTTGTATACGCCCCAAGAATCCCACAATATCAATTTTAGACAAAATCGAAATATGTAAAAATTTTTATCTCTCATATTGTATCTTATCAACCTAATAGTTGTAAAAAATTAATTTCATATTCGTAATACACGACCCCGAAAACGCTCTAATACAAAATCTGAAAAAATGCGAATAAGGTAAAATTTTCAACCCACCATATTGCATCCGCTATATTGAATTTCAAAAACATTATTTTAAGTCTTAATCTTATCTAAATCTAAATCCTTCAATGCCCCCTAGTACCAATTTTGGATAAAATCCGGAAATTTAAAATTTCTAGACCTATATTCGCTATTTACATCTTCAAAAACGATTTAGTCCCACCTTTGAACAAAATCGAAAAATGTAAAATTTTTAGTCCGCTCTTGGATTTGCCCTATTGAATCCTGAAAAAATAATTTTAAATTCATAATTTATAGCCTCAAGAACCCTTTATATCAGTTTGGGAGAAAATCGAAAAATGTAAAATTTTTAGGACACCATATTAAATCTGACAGATTGAGTTTTTCAAAAAATATGTTAAATTCATAATTAACCCTAACAAAAATACCCCAATACTGATTTTAGACAAAGTTGAGAGATGTAGAATTTTTAATCCGCCATCTTGGATCCGCCATATTAAATTTTTTAAAAATAATTTTAGATTGGTTATGTACGACCCTGAAAGTTCCTTCGTATCAATTTTGGAGAAAATGGACAAAATTAATTTTTTTGTCCACCATATTAGATCCGGCATATTGAATATTTTAAAAAAATTTTGGATCCATTATGTTCGACCCTGAAAACCCCCACATCAATTTTGGAGAAAATCAAACAAATTAAAATTTTTTTTGTTCACCATATTGGATCCGCCATATCGAATTTTTTAAAAATAATTTCAGATTTGTTGTGTACGACCCTAAAAATTCCCCTATGCCAATTTTGGAGAAAGTTAAACAAAATTAATTTTTTTAGCCGCCATATTGTCAGCGCCATCTTGGATATTACTGCACCAATTTCGTCCAAACAAATATGGGACCACCGCGGCAACTTCCTGAACATTGAAATCGGTGCCACCGTTCCGGAGTAATCGGTGTACATACATAAAAAAAAACATATACTCAACGAATTGAGAACCTCCTTCTTTTAGAAGTCGATTAAAAAGTTAATGTTTGATGCGACGCACTGTATCACAGAATAATTGGACCTTATTAGATAATTTAAATAAAATTCGCATATAAAAATTTTAACTAGTTTTGCTGACAGAACATTTAAAGTTTAGAAGAAACCTTATTTTTCAACAAGACAGATGTACTGTTCACTCAACATCACGAGTTACAAATGGGCTCAACATTCACCCGTATTCGCCGTTTTAGACCAATGGCCTGGCCTACTCGGTCGCTTGATTTAACCCCATTAGATTATTTTCTAAGGGGCAACTTAAAGCAAAAGATTTACAAGAATAATTTTAATGAGAACATTGACGTACTAAAAAAATTTTCTGGAAGCCGTAGCTATAAATGTAGATAGGATTGCATCTATGTACGAAGAACCTCGAAAAAGTTTTAAAAATGTGTACTAGTAGGGGGTCAACATGCGGAATAATTACCTTTTTGTTTAAAACTTATAGGTAAGGTTTCGCAACATTGCTTAACAATAAATTAAAGATAAAATTAATTTTTGTATTTTTTTTTATTATAATACATTTCTATTTTAAAAAAACTTAGTTAAACAAATATTGTAAAAAAACTTCAAATACTAGTATTTTATTTAATGTTAATTCAACATTTTTAAATATTTAGAATATCCTGAATTTTATCATTATTTTTAAAATTTGCAGTCAAGAAAATTTTGTTATCGAAAATGACTTTTCCTTGAAAAAAGCAAAACTACGTTTACTAGAATGCGTATCGCCTATGCGTGGATTTACTGTATATACCTTAAACGAATGTAAGACCTTTCAATTTTGGAAAATCTTACAGCTAGTTTCACTAAGAAGTTTTTAGTTTTAAACCGCATGCAGTTGTCATGTAAGTTAAATTTTGAAGTTGGTGAGTTTTGTTGTAGTTATAGTATTGTTATAACTTGTAATCTATAGGTCAATGTCAAGCTCAGTCGACGCTATGTTTGACCAGTACCTGTTTTGTCAATTTATTTGGGATTCTGCACTCGAGATTTCTTTTATCTTTGAACTGACAGTATACAACAAGAGAAATAGTAAACGTGAAAAAATAATTATAGAATGATGGGGATACCGACAAAGAATATTAGTCACATACTTGTGGATACATATACAAAAACATGTTAAATAATGGCATTTGAATATAATTTTTTTATTAAATCTACTTTCTTACACACACCTGTGGCACCGATTCTCAACCTGTAAGACTATATACACTATAAGGGGGGCGCCATGTAACATAGAGAAGTCGGCAAAGATGTTGCTTGTAGGCAAATATTGAACCTGTGATGATATATCGAGATCAGGAAAAAAAATGAATAAAATAGATATAATTAGATCCGTTGAAAAATGGCACAATTAGAACTGGTATGGACACTCGGATCGGAAATATTCACAGACTGAGAAACATTAGTATAGCGCCATAACCGGCAAATTTGTTATTAGTGTTACTTCTTTTTTCCTATCAGCTTCAGTAGGTTCTACTGATTTCAGACACATCCAGACATATGTTTTGGAACATAGAAAAGTTAAACATAATGGCGGTATTTTTTCCAGAAAATTGACTCAAAATGCTCGAAATGGTAAACATGGAATAAGACTTAAAAGTTAATTTTTATCTGAGTCCTTTTTTATATTGTTTAGATATCATCATGTTTATAATACGTTAATTTGCAGAGGAATCATAAACCACTTAGCATCATTTAAATTTCGTTAAAATAATCACAAGACGATTTTCAAACTGAGACATGATCTGACATCTTAGATTTTTTTTTAAATATTCAAATATGAACTATTGGTATGTTTTCCTGCAAACTCATTTCTAGCATAGAAAATTAAATAAAATGATTTTACTTTGGTATCCAATTTAAAATCTCTATAAGACGTATCGAATTTAAAATTATATATTAATGTGACATACCAACAAATTGTAAACGAACAGGCTTTTACATCACGACGTAAGATAGATCAAAGCACAAAAAGCAAGTCTACTTTTCATAATTCATGAAATAAATTACTTTTGATGTAACCTATTTAATCGAATAATTTCCTACGATCAGAGAAAAAGAAAATAATATATAAAAGACAAAAAGTAACTAGCACAATAATAGTAGTTCTGTTACTTACGATAAAATGATAAATCACACAGAATTAATAGAGTTTTGATAAATAATTGAACGAATTTGGTGAAAAATGTATGTTTTATTTATTTTTCAGTTACCTTTCTCCAAATATTGGCATATGTCAACGATAAAATTATTACTATTTTGCTGACTTTATAGCATAAAGGAGTGTCCTATAAACTTCAAAGATAATTTTTTAGTCGCTTTGCCAATCTATAAAAGATTTTCTCGAACAGAATGTCTTACACATTTTCATAATGTATTGGTATCATACAGTGACTTTAATAATGCTTTATCAACAAATAACTAGAACAGTTTTAGGTTCTTCTTTTAACAGATACTTATCCTCCACTTCTGAACATAGGCATCTCCTAGCTGCTGCGACGACTCTCCCTGTTGAGTCAGATCATGACATGTGCGGCGTTCTGATGTTTCTTTTATGGATTGGGTAATTCGAATTATCTACTGGAATTATTCTGGCGAGAGATGTCGTTGTCCAGTTCCACTTTAACTGAGTTATTCGCGTTACAACATCGTCTACTTTGGTTCTTCGTATGACGGTTTCATTTGTGATATGAACCCTGAGACTGATCTTATAATTAAATTCGTGGTTTCCGTGAATCAATACGAGAAAAATACAAGTGTTGAGAACTATTTTCTAAGATTAGTCCAGATGTTTGCGTTTTCTGTTATATAAGATAGTTTGCTTATAGCTCCCCAAGTTAACGGAATTCATCTATTTAATTAAATAGTTTGATTCTCTCTACCCAGCTTGATGTTATATTCTAAGTAGATAGATTTTTTTACCTTTTCGTTAATTGATCGCGATACATATGCGTTTCCTGTTGATATGTCTTTCGTTTTGTTAAGGTTCACAATTAATAATGAATGATGATTTTCCAACATATCCTGTAACTCTTATAAATTCTGTCTTATGAACTCGATGTCATCCACAAAACGAAGATTTTTATGCCCTTGCGATCACAGTCCATCTATTTAAAAATACCTTCCAGTGCTAGAATGAGTTACTTTGGGGAGGTCTAACTTTCCTTTTTACCGGAATTTCATTGGTTATAATATCGTCGGTGATATTTTCTTCGATGGTTTGTCTGTCGTATTTAAGCAAAATTCTATATGAATTCTTTTACTGCCTAGATTCTTAAAAAGACCCGATAACACCACTGAATCGAAAGCTCTATTTTGTCAAGAAACGCCAAATGTAGTAGTTCAATATATTCGTTACATTTTTCGATCAGCATATGGATGGATTGTATAAGATCGACTGCGGTGTAGCCTTTACGAAATTCAGCCAGTTCAGGTGATTGAAAGGCATCTAGTTTGTTTGTCGGGCTATTAGTCAGGACCTTTGCTAACAATTTGGGTGGAAAGTAGACTGGTGAGAGAGCGGGCATTTTAGGTTAACTATTTATAAATTTTATCCAAATCTGTCAATAGCAATAGACTACTGGATTAAGTAAATACTCTCCTTAATAAAAAATATAAATAAAGATGAAATAAAGAGATCTCGAAGTTTTACTGTTATTTCTAAAAAACATACTTGACGATCAGATATGCAATAATAAATATAGCAGTATATTCTAGATACAATCGCAAAGTATCAGATCAGTATTATAGGTAAATATACAATAACAATTGATTGACTTCTTTTGGCATCTTTTTAATGTTTAGGTGAAACCTATTATTTTCATGATTTTACCAACAAAAACACAACATATATTATTTTAATACGCCCTTTGACGTGAACATTTAACCTAATTGTCATTAAATTTACTAGCAATTTAAAACGTATTTAAAGTTATTTTTAGGGTCCCGAACTCTTATAGTTTTTTAATATCTACAAAAGTTACTTAAAATATAAATTATTTTACATTATAAGAATATGTACGTAATTTAAACCAATTTTTTTCCTAGTATTAGTTTGGATTTCCAGTTTGTAAGGTTTAAGGTTTATTTTCTACAAGTTCATAATTTATTTAATTAATTTTATCTTTTGTTAATTTCTTCATCAGACGTCTATGAAAGATGGTCCGGAACTTTCTAAAAAATTATATTTCCTTATTTTCCACGTGGAACCCCTATGACAGAAGATCTAGAAATTGATAAATTATTCCTTTTTCTTGTTTTATTTCACCATGTAGTACGAAAATACTTCTAAAACATTCGGAAATTGTCTGGTATCGGCGAAAAGAGTATATAATGAGTTCAAATCGGCTTTCATGGACAGTTTAGTTTGAAAAGCCATTAAAAGAAACTGAATTGTTTGACAAGTTGTCAGATTTGTGATAATAAAATATTATAGAAAAAGAAAAAAGTGTGTATAAAGACCAGAAGCTAGGAACAAATTGGTATCGGATGTCGGATTAAATCCAAAAGAGGTTAAAGAGAAAAAGAAAAAAATGGAATGACATTTTATATCATTAGAAACTAGAAAAAAAAACAAAAATTGGAAAGCAAATTCAAACTAGTTTAAATCAGATATCAATGATTATATAACACATGAAAATAAGCCAAGAAGCTATGAAGAAAAGCCAAGAAGAGATAAAACAAGAAATAACAGAAGATACGAGGAAAAATAAAGACGATATGATATAAGAATTAAAGACAAGCCAAGAAGAGATGAAATAAGAATTGAAAGAAGATATGGCAAAAAATTTAGACGATATGAAATAAGAATTAAAGACAAGCCATGATGATATAAAAAATAATCGATGATACTGAAAACAAGCCAAGAAAACATAAACCAAGGATTGGAGAAGGACATTAAGAAAAATAAAGAGAGTATAAATCAAGAATAAAAACAAGTCTGGAAGACACGAGGCAGGAACTTAAGACAACTCAAGAAGATATGAAACAAAAACTGAAAGAAAACAATAAAAAAATCAAGATATGAAGCACATAAAACAAAAAATGCAGCAAAAACTGAGCAAAACCAAATAAAACGTGCATGGTCAAGTACAAAAGTGAGGTGACTGGAATCCAGAAATAGATGAAACAGTTACATTTGCAAATCGAGAAGGTAGCCAGTTTAGGTATAATAAAGACAGATGGTGTTCCGTCAATTCGAAGCCACCTTCGCCGTCAATAATTGGAGTCCGCCGGGGAAGGCACGTGCTTTTGTTCTCGCAATACGAGATGAAGTTATGCAGGTTCTTGAAGAAAAACAGAATAGTTACGAGTTTATGTTACTTTTCTAGAGATGCGCATGGGGAAGCCCACCTCCAATAAGTTTATAAGACCTAACTCCAAGGAAGGAGACAAAAGTACAAATAAATTCTGCAAGAATATGAGACGGATATAATGAAACTAATGAATTTGACTTACCCAACATATCCGGAAGAAATAAAACATGAGTTAGCAGGCGATAGTTTTATCGAAGGTTTAAGGGACCCACAAACAAGTCAAACTCTAAGAATGGCCGGACTGAAGAAAATTTCTGATTCTCTTACTTATGCTCTTCAGTTTAAAACAACCAAACAGACCTCAAACATCCAAAAATTATAAAACGAGTTAACGTTTCCCAAGATGATCGCAAGACCAACGAGGAAATATTCGTTAGGTTAATGAGGAAGTTGTAAGGATTTTTAAACAAACAAAAGCACATGGCAACAAAAACACAACCTTCCATAGTATTAGTTTGTGTTTCTAGTCTGTAGGGTTTTAGTTTTATTTTCTACGAGTTCATAATTTGATTAATTAATTTTATCTTTTGTTAATTTTCTTATGAGACGTCTATGAAAGGTCTGGAACTTTTTAGAAAATTCTATTTCCTTATTTTCGACATGGAACGCCTATAACAGAAGATCTAAAAATTATCAAATCATTTCTTTTTCTTGTTTTTATTACACCTTGTAGAATGAAAATACTTCTAGATGGTTCAGGAATATTCTGGTGTCGGCAAAAAGAGTATATAGAAAGTCCAGATCGGCTTTCGTGGACAGCTCAAATAAAAAGTTATAGAAGAATACAGAATGTATTAAAGACCGGCAGTTCGGAACAATCTTATATATATATATATATATATATATATATATATATATATATATATTGTGAGATATAGTGAGCTTTGAAAATGGTGAATGAGATTTCACATTCTCATATATATATATATATATATATATATATATATATATATATATATATATATATATATATATATATATATATGTAATCGAAGGTTTTCGGGCATCCCATGTATATGATGAGTCCCTCTCAGGACTGTAAGGCAGCTGACGTTTCGGTGAAATCTCATTCACCATTTTCAAAGCTCACTGTATGGCGTCTACGAAATCGCTATTTCCAGTGGTTTCGTGAATAGCTGATCGATAGGCTAGTAAAAATGGCTGAATGCATTTATCCCAATCATTTTGTTGTTCATTTACTTGTATCCTTATGTAATTCTCCAGCGTTCTGTTAAATCTCTCAACCATTCCATCTGACTGCGTATGAAGGGGTGATGTTCTAGTTTTGTGGATTTTCAGAAGCTTGCAAATGTTCATAAAAATGTCAGATTCAAAATTTCTGCCTTGATCAGAGTATATCTCTCCTGGCACCCCATATCTACAAATCCACTGTTCAAACAATATTTCAGCAACGGTGGTGGCTTCTTGATTTGGTATCGCAGAGACTTCTGGCCATTTACTGAAGTAATCCATAGCAACCAAATAGGGATTCCCAGATTTACTAATAGAAAGTGGTCCTGCTACGTCAACTGCAATCTTCGAACGTACCCCTGTAGAATTAGCATAACGTCACAACTAGGACCCGGATATTTGGACGCTGAATAACGTAATAATCTTTTTATTTATATTTGAAAAAGTGTTGATAAACAATAGATATTTCATTCGTACACACATACCGATTTTATGCTATCCTTTTCTAATTGCAATATTTAATTCAGTATCATATGATAGTTGGAACGTCAATTCTCGAATACATAAAAGTGTGAACTTATGGTTGCCTAAATTATTAGTAGTGTTATTTTCAATATGTTAACAATATTTGACAATATTTACCGATAAGAATGAGTTTTTAAATCCTCTTTTTGTTAATATTAATTGTAAACTTCGCATTTATAGTAATTTCTAACACTTGAAAACACAGAAAAGAATCACGACAAGCAATTAAGCCGAAAGAAAACACAAGTAAACATGTTTATGGCTGTCAAACATCAAAAATGCCTTTACCCATCAACCATAAACAGCCTTCACAGTCGGTACAGATTTTGCACCAATCTTTTACATCTGCGCGGCTCCCCAGCCAATAGAACCTCTCTCGAACTTTTTCAAGAGTTTTCGTAATCCTTAAGTGTCCGTTATCTACACCATTATGTAAATCTTGCAGTACTTCTAGAACCTTTTTGCCAATATGGTCTGGTATTTGTAGTCTTCGCTATCAGAGCTCTTCTAAATTTTTTTAATAAACAATCGTGCATAATCAAGGAATTCCATAAGGCCCATTAACCTTTCTCTTTTTGAGATTTTGATGAGATTTCTTGAAAAGTGGTTCGATTTGACTTATTATTCGTTAATTTGATGATAATGTTAAGATCTGGATCTTCTTGTTGTTCTTTAAAGATGATTTTAGAATCCCATTCCAAAGAGCATTATAATTATGTCTTTTGGCAATAGAAATCGCCAGGATCCTCTCGTTCTTCGTGTCTGTTACAGTGCTTGCATTCTTCTTGACAAAACGTCTGCATTTTTGTGGTTCAAGCCTTTTCTATGTTCAATTTTAAAATCGTACTCTTGCAAGCGTTGTAGCTATCGCGCTGTAATAAAAATAAGAAAAAAGAGTAATCTGGCGATTTCTAGACCTTCAGTCATAACTGTTTCATGTTAAAAATAAGAATTTTCTAAAAGGTTCCAGATCTTTTTTCATGGACGTTTCCTGAGGAAAGTAGCAAAGGTAAAATTAATTAAATAAATTATAAAATCGTAGGAAATAAACCTAAAACCCTACAAACTGTAAACACAAACTAATACTATGAAATATATAACGCTATAAAGTTCGTTGCAATAAATAAATATATATATATATATATATATATATATATATATATATATATATATATATATATATATATATATATATAATATAAAAAACAATTGTCAATAAATAACTTCGTTATTAAGATGAATCACCAATACGAAAACCAATTGGGTTAATTATTATACTCATCGGCTTTTGTTAACCGCCTACGATAATAATGTAGTAGCTACTTATTTAGCTTCTCTTATGAATTAATATATTATAAGGTACAGAAGGACAACTAATTAATGAATTAGAAGATATGGTCTTATGTCAGCCCACAATAATTATTATCTATAGTAAAAATTAATCAAATTATTCCATAGTGAAATTATGGAGACAGGCTGTATGTAAAAAATGTCATTATTTTTTCCCAATTTAAAAAGTTGTAATCATATACCTGTTGATAAAACCCACCTTTATATATATATATATATATATATATATATATATATATATATATATATATATATATATATATATATATTTTCTTGTTTCTTGAACCATAGATTATATCATTTTTTTTTTATTTTGTCTTTTCTTGGGTTTAGGTTCTATATTTAATAAATACATAAAAACTGTTTGACGTTTCGCCTTTTATTCAAGGCATTTTCAAAATGTTTGCCTCCTAAAAATATATAATTAAATTACATCATATAAAAAACATATTCACAATTTTCGAAAAACAAACAAGACACTTAAATAATAGTTAAAACTTTAAAATCTCTTAAAAATACTTAATTTTACTGGTACGCACCTTGACATTTTGCTGTTTTATTTCTGAATAAAATTTAAATTTTGCATCGTTTACTGAGGATACGTGGAATGCGAATGTGTTTTATTTTTTTTAAATATTTTTTATATTTTACAATGCATAAAAAAATAAATATGGTATATGTTTGGTTTTATGTTTAAGAGGATATTCCATTTTTTGATTTTTATTTGACTGGATCGAATACTTAATGTTTAAATTAGGTTTGCGTAAATATGGCTCAAATTTCCCATATCTGTTCTGTCGTTAACCGTGTTTTTATCTTTTTTAATTTCAATCATTTCTTTTATCTGTAATTTTTGGTAATTCATATCTTTGTTTTTTATAATGGTACTGTTATAATCAAAAGTGTGTTTTTCGTCCTGTGTGTGTTTGTTTAACGCTGTTGAGGCGTTTTTTGTATATTTATGGCCATTTAATCTGTTCTTTAGTAATTGGCTCGTCATGCCTATATATTTTTTGGGACAATTTGAGCAAGGGATCGAATATATTATATTTGATTTATTCATTAGAGGAGTTTTACTTTTTAAATTTGTGAACAATGTATTTAATTTATTATGTGACCTGTGGCATACGATGATATCATGCTTTTTTAAAATGTATTTTATTTTTTCTGACAGCTCACTAGTGTACGGTAATGCCACATATTTTTGTTGTTTATGTTCTATGTTTTTTGTTTTTACGTTATTATAGAACTTATATGTTCGTTTATCAATTATTTTGGTGATAGTCTTTTCGTTGAAATTATTGTTCATTAGTGTCTCTTTTACTTTTTGCAGTATTTTTGGTCGGAATTCTGGAGACGTTAGGGAGATAGCACGATCAGATAGACCGATTATAACGCTATTTTTTTGAGTTTTTGAATGATTAGAGAAATAGTTCAGATATCTACCTGACCAAGTTGGTTTGGTGTACCATTCAGTTAAAACTTTGTTCTTTCTGCGTATAAGCGTCATATCTAGAAAATTTATTTTATTATTATTCTCTATTTCGGACGTGAACTGTAATTTTTCGTTGAAACTGTTAAACTCTTGGAGAATTTCATTTATTTTATTTTGTGGTACAGCTGCTATGCAATCATCGACAAAACGTTTAAAAAATATTATGTTAAAGTTTAATTTTTCTAAAACTTTTTCCTCTAAATATTCCATTACTAGCTGAGCAATGGTAGATGAAATTGGTGATCCCATAGCACATCCATCAAGTTGTTTATAAAAGGTATTTTCGTACTGAAAGTAATTTGTATTTAGAACGAGGTCAATAGCATCCATAAAATTATTTTTTGATAGCGATGTATGTTTTTTTAAAATTTCCCATTTTTCTGCTAAAATAGTGTGGACAAGTTGATTTGGTATGTTTGTATACAAAGATATAACATCTAGCGAAATGAGTCTGTAATTTTCAGGTAGGTTTACTTTATCAATAAATTTTTTAAAGGCGAATGAATCTTTAATAAAAAAATCGTTTTTGCCTGTAATATTTGAAATGCAATCTGATAAGAATTTTGATAAACTATAGAATGGCGATTGTATACAAGAAACAATAGGTCTTAGTGGTATATTTTGTTTATGTAATTTTGGTAGGCCGTATATTTTTGGTGGAATAGCATTGTGAATGGTTAGCCTTTTTGCATCTTTTTCAGTTAGTTCTTTTACATTGAGCAATTTTTTTATAAAGGTATTATTTTTTTTTTGATATAGGTTGGTTGGATCACTCTTAATATTTTTATATGTATTTTCGTCATTTAGTATGTTGTTAATTTTTGTCTCGTAATCTGCCTTGTTCATAACCACTGTTTTATTGCTTTTATCAGGCCTTAGAACAATGATTTGAGGATTGTCTTTGATAAATTTTTTTGTTCGATTCATTTTCTTTTTTAAATTTTTTTGGAGGCTGTTACTTTTTATTGTTTGGTGCCTTATTTTGATTTTATGATTTGTTAAAACATTTGTTACTTCAGCTCTAATTGTGTCTTTTTTGTCGTCTGGCTCATTGCTAATAACAGATTCAATGGAGGCTATATATTCGGTTATTGGAATATCTTTTTCTTTTGTAATATCTAATGAGAAATTTGGACCATATGATAAAACTTCATTAACTTCGGACGGTATCGGGGTATTAGATATATTTTCGATCCATTTGGACCTGTCGTTGTTTGTTTCTTTACAGATTTCACGCTTCTTAAATAATTTGTTTAATTTTTTTTGGTGTCTTTTTTTAATTTTTTTATGTAATTCCTCAAACTTTTTGTTTTCTAACGATAAGAATCTATCTAACATATCATTTGTTAAGTATCTCTCAGTTTTTTTGATGTTTTCTTTAATGGATGTATTTAAAGAATTTATTGTTTTGGTTGCCTCTGTAATTGATAAGTTTAAAATATTAGATTTGGCTTTCATGATGATATTGTTGAATTTATTTTCAAGGTACGTACCTGCAAAACAAATATGCGAAACATTCAAATTTAAAAATGTAGGGAACAAATCCAAATGTCTACATCTTAATAAAAAAATTCTTCTGTTCTTTTGAGCGGCAAGCTTGGTGTAAGATTTTGATAATTCTTTAAGCAGTATTACCACGTGCGGCCCATGTGATGCTTCTATCTCCTCATAAAATGTCATATCGGATGTTTTGTTTTAGTAGCTTCAACCCAAACTACCAATATTTATTTTCTTGTTTCTTGAACCATAGATTATATCATTTTTTTTTTATTTTGTCTTTTCTTGGGTTTAGGTTCTATATTTAATAAATACATAAAAACTGTTTGACTGATTTCTCTAATCATTCAAAAACTCAAAAAAATAGCGTTATAATCGGTCTATCTGATCGTGCTATCTCCCTAACGTCTCCAGAATTCCGACCAAAAATACTGCAAAAAGTAAAAGAGACACTAATGAACAATAATTTCAACGAAAAGACTATCACCAAAATAATTGATAAACGAACATATAAGTTCTATAATAACGTAAAAACAAAAAACATAGAACATAAACAACAAAAATATGTGGCATTACCGTACACTAGTGAGCTGTCAGAAAAAATAAAATACATTTTAAAAAAGCATGATATCATCGTATGCCACAGGTCACATAATAAATTAAATACATTGTTCACAAATTTAAAAAGTAAAACTCCTCTAATGAATAAATCAAATATAATATATTCGATCCCTTGCTCAAATTGTCCCAAAAAATATATAGGCATGACGAGCCAATTACTAAAGAACAGATTAAATGGCCATAAATATACAAAAAACGCCTCAACAGCGTTAAACAAACACACACAGGACGAAAAACACACTTTTGATTATAACAGTACCATTATAAAAAACAAAGATATGAATTACCAAAAATTACAGATAAAAGAAATGATTGAAATTAAAAAAGATAAAAACACGGTTAACGACAGAACAGATATGGGAAATTTGAGCCATATTTACGCAAACCTAATTTAAACATTAAGTATTCGATCCAGTCAAATAAAAATCAAAAAATGGAATATCCTCTTAAACATAAAACCAAACATATACCATATTTATTTTTTTATGCATTGTAAAATATAAAAAATATTTAAAAAAAATAAAACACATTCGCATTCCACGTATCCTCAGTAAACGATGCAAAATTTAAATTTTATTCAGAAATAAAACAGCAAAATGTCAGGGTGCGTACCAGTAAAATTAAGTATTTTTAAGAGATTTTAAAGTTTTAACTATTATTTAAGTGTCTTGTTTGTTTTTCGAAAATTGTGAATATGTTTTTTATATGATGTAATTTAATTATATATTTTTAGGAGGCAAACATTTTGAAAATGCCTTGAATAAAAGGCGAAACGTCAAACAGTTTTTATGTATTTATTAAATATAGAACCTAAACCCAAGAAAAGACAAAATAAAAAAAAAATGATATATATATATATATATATATATATATATATATATATATATATATATATATATATATATATATATATATATATATAAGCATTTACTTAACACTGTTTTTTTGGTTTCAGACTGTTGGAATCTGAATATGTTGTAAACCATTTTGTTGTTGATTGCTACTTGTTTGTTCCCTTGTTACTGCTTTTATTTAAATGCTCGCAAATTGGCAATTGCGGAAAAAATGTTAAATACGCAAGTTCTTAGTTTTTCTCTAACCTGACTACCTACCTAAACTAAACTAACCCGATGACCAAGAATTTCACCTTGAACGTGAACTTCTAAATCATTTAGACGTTGAGTTAGTGCTTATAATAGTAATCGAAAATTTCAAGTTCAACTATCACTTACTAAGAGGTTTCAGTGACATCCGAGGATTATTTCGATATCAAATATATATTCCTTTATGAACTATTGAAGAGCTGCTCATAACCTTAACCTCAAAATGACCTTCAAGAGTCATTGAAACCCCTAAGTAATTTATATGGTTTGACATGAAATTTTCGGTAAATTACATTTCTGCAGTAAGAACCAACTCGATCTCCAAATGACTTTGAAGGCCAAGTTCGATGTTAAATTCTGGTCATCAAGAATTGATCAGGAAAAAATTTATTGATTCAACATTTCTCTCTGTAATTCTTAGTTTCCAGCTATACGGAGGTCTCCATGCTTTTAGTGCTCCGTATTGTGCAATGGTCGAAACTAATAGAAGTCATATATTTCAGAAATAAGGTATAGGGCTATAAAACACCTATAGCGATTATTTTTTCGATTTTTCAAAATTTTTTAATGTTGGTTTGTTATTTTGAATTCACCATTTTGAATTTTGATAAATCTTGTGTTGCATTTAGCAATATTCAAAATTTATAATTACTTTCCAAAAAAGTGTGAATTTGAGAAATCAGCTCTAAGGAATTGATTAAAATGCTACTATACTCATTTTATGCAGAGATTCTTTCAGGTACAACAAAAATTGAGGTCTCTAGATTGATTTGAAAAAATAAGTTCAAAATGCTCCGCTGTATGGTGTTTAAATCAAAAAAAAAGTCAAACAACTAACAAAAGTCAATAACAAATTGGCAGTACAACCATCTCTCAGATTTATTATTTTGTACCCGCATTGTACAATTATGTGTTCTGTATCAGACAAAGAGTGCTTGATTAATTTTTACCCCATAGATTTAATAGGCTGGATCATACTTTGAAATTCTAAATAGCAAACTTGTAAACATTGGTCCGAATTTTTAAACTTTCTTCTACAAAGTGGTAAAATAAGTAATACTTTAATTTCTTAACTCAAAAAGTCCTCAATAGAAAGTAATCCTCCTTGTCGCAACATATTCTATAAATAACTGACACATTGTTTTAAATTACCCAATCTCAAAAATAATTTATTCAAAATTTAATCCCAAAATGTATTTAAACTATAAACAAACCAATCCTGGTTTAATTATTGTTCCGGTCTAAAGATCATTTTAAATATCTGAAAATTAATCGTAAAGACTTTATTAACCAAAACTCAACACAGGATTACTGTTCTCCGCCCCTTATCGGCTTAATTAAAATCAATGACAGCCCCTTATTAAAAAGTCGGCTGAAAATAAAGGAGACAGCAAACAAGCTGATTAATTATTTAAAACCGTTAAAGCTATCACAACAACTTGAATAAAAAATAACATGCTATGTGAAAATAATTG
Organism: Diaprepes abbreviatus; assembly: GCA_034092305.1. NCBI lineage: Eukaryota > Metazoa > Arthropoda > Insecta > Coleoptera > Curculionidae > Diaprepes > Diaprepes abbreviatus. The sequence continues at coordinate 3,151,925 of JASJET010000303.1, forward strand.
CAATGCTTTTCAGGATGATGAGTAAAAAAGTTTAATTTAAATGAACAAAATTTATAAACATTTTAAAGTAATATTTTTTTATAGTTAAGAAAATGAAAATTTCTATAATGGGCTGTACCAATTCGCAAGATATATATTTCCAATATCTAAAAAGGTTGCTCATAGCATATAAGGTGTTTTTGACCTTATATTACATAAATATATGTCTTCTCATTAAAAATTATTTATCGAATAAAACACAAATTTTAAAATTCAAAGACATGCATTTTGATACTGTTATTCTGGAAAGAGGTATCGTTCGAGATAATATATTGGAATGTCTCCTCTATTTTTAATTTATGTTCCTCTCTATAGTGGCATAGTTCTCAGCAATACCCAGATGATATACAAATTTATTGTCCTTTTGCTTTGTCAGATATACACATAGCTGCTAAATAATGAACACAAATTTGAAAAATTTCTTTCTCCATTGTTTGGACGAAATAAAGCTTGAAATTATTATTTTTGACAGTCAGGGAGGGCGGAGTGTTTCTCACCTTAATTTTAAACTTACTTTATTAACTTATTTTAAATAAGTGAGCTGTTAATTTCTGTAATTTTTGTAAATATCGTCGTCTCCGGATATATGTTGGAGGTTTTTTATTTATACAAATAAAATTATTCAAATTGCTTATAATAAATTATACATATTTCAAAACACTTAAAGCAAAGAACTAAAATTGAAACTTTGTGATACATTACTTTATGAGATACTGCTTCTTCTGGTGTGGTTCAGTGGCCAGCTTCAATTGCGAGCTTGCGAAGGGTGTAAAATGACTTTGATTACATCACGTTTTTTGTGAGATTTTCCGATGGCGATTGACTGAACCTGGATAAATTTTATCCGATTCAGTTTACTCATCTTATTCATTAATTGAACATATCTCTATACTCCTCACGTCAAAATAACGAAACTAAACAATAATTAGAAGAAGACAAGAAAGAATGAAAAAGAAAAAATAAATACATGCTCACATTACACATTACAAATTTCATAATTAAAAAAATTTTAAAAATTTAGACTATTGATTTTTAGCAGCTATAAAAATTATTTTAAACCTGTAAAAACAAAAAAGAAATAAATAAATTCTCTTTTGGCCAGCAGATGTTCTAGGTAACAACCTATAATTTGAGAAGCCTTACTATGAATACTCAATATAATGCGAAAGATTTCATTTAAATCGGTGCAGCGGTTCCGAAGTAATTGACGTATATACGTTAAAAAACATACATAGCGGTAGGATGTAGAGCATCCTTCATTTAAAAGTCAGTTAACTACATTTATGTAGATTTGAAGTATGTAATCCGACCATTGGACCACTGTTAATATACAAAGGCTCAATTGTAATTTACTTACTTCGTGAGATAAGAATTATTTATCCTAGGTGCCAATCACGCCGGAGAATCCCATCCCTCTTCCGAAGGCTGTTTCACGAATTCTGGGAGAGGAAATCCTCCATTTTTTAAAAGCAATCGGCCAAAGTATCAGGGTACAGACCAAAAACTACAACAATAGTGACATTGAGTACGGTAGCGCGAGAGCCAAACAACACCAAGACCTCTACCCGCCAAAGGTGCTGTTCGGAAGCCTCAAATGCGCATTTTTACAGAGTAACTCATCTAGGGCGACAGATGATCGGTTGCAGACAACAATTACCGGCAGAATTCTATAGGGAATACCCACACATATCAGTATCACCCCATATCATACGCAATATAACCCAACGACACTGCCCAATAATAAATACGTCGACACGCTAAAACATAAATCTTCCGTGATGGCAGGACAGTTAAAGAAATATAAAGCGAACAAAAAACGAAAAGGAAATAATGCCTTTGTGAGCGACCCGAAAGGACTTTTTATTGGAAGTTACACTCTCTACTAAATATGGCAGATAATATTTACCTGTGTAAAGAACAAGTAGGAAGAAAAGTAAACTAGCTACAACTACCCACTGTAACATCAACGCTAACTAAATTAATGAACAGCATCAGTCTACCAAAATTGCAGTCAGATGCAATTCCAGGAACTTCATAATTGGAAAGCCCCGGATCCTGATCATGACCAGAATCACGGAGTTAACAAATTCTAGGAGATGCACCAACGACTGACCATTCTAATAAATGACGTTTTACTGGAGCCATAGAAAATACAACAATTTCTTACAGAAATCAGATATACGACGGGGAATATTTCAAGGAGATTCATTAGGCCCAGTATGGTTCTGTCTTACTATGAACCCTTTATAACGCCTTGCAAATTCCACCAGATGCAGCTGTAGCATTAAAAACAATCGTGAACAAATGGTAAGGCTCAATCATCTTTTGTATATGCTGAAAATTGTGAGGAAATTTTTAGAGCTAGAGAGTTGTTTAATTTGGTGATGTAGATATTGTGAACCAACCTAAATAGTAAAAATCAATTTAAGGCGCTCAAGACTTATGCGTCCACTGAGTTCAGTCTTTTGAATTTGTGGAATGGAATAGGATGGATATAGAAAGTCTGCAGAGAGAAATCAGAAGACGGCACAGAAACATCATGTCCGTAGGGCTACTGAACGGAAAATGCTACAAAAATACCATAAAAAAAGAGGATCGGTGGATATTTTTAAGTAATTGGGTCAACAACTAACAAACCTATGCTCATAGTTTTATGGGCTAGCAGGTTCTTTCGTGCTACATTGAGCAATATGCGAGGCAAATGATTCAACACCGCTGGGGTTAAGGGAGAATGAACTGATTTCTCATCGTCAATAAGCTAAGAAAAGACTCAGGCCTGGATACTTCCTTGGATGATACTCAAATTTGATATGAGGGTAAATGTTTTCTGAAACCGAAAGCTTCTACTAGCGGTCACAGATTAGATCATTCCAGTGGGAAACTACCTTAAATAACTAATCAGAGACTCCTTGATTCAGAATAAACAAAGCCGATATGAATTTTGAACATAAGAGACAATCCAGCAAGTAACAGGAGAATATCAAGCATCAGAGTACAATGGGAACACGATTCAGCCTCGAAGATCATCCATTAAGAGTTCACAGAGAAATTAAAGCTATTGCAGGTAGAGAAAATACTATATTTTGAATACGGCCGGCATCCTATACTACAGAACAACGAGTTCGAGCTTATTTATGGATTATATAGTTATACATAATACGTCCGATCTCATTTTACTCGATAAAACATCAAAGCGAGCAACACTAATAGAGGTTCCCATTCCTAATCACAATAATCTAAAGGACAAGCATAATCACCAGAGTGTGGGTAATGAGTAACATTCAGATGATCCCTATAATTCTATCAACAACCAGGGGCCCTATCCTCGTACTGAGGAACGTGAAGTGAATGGTGAAAAGGTGGCGAACGCGTATTCTTGAAATGTTCATCGCTCATATCCTCGTTCGCCCGGTGAAAGGCAAGCGAACGGTGAAACATGCGCAAATGAAATGTCAGCCGCTAAATGACATTTAACGCACGAATTTCAAAAAATAAAATAGTATTAAAAATTTCTATTTTATTTTTGGTTCTTCAAAATAATTCGTCATTAAAAAAAATAATATGTTGACGAACCATTTCTTTAACACATTTTATTTTTTGAATAAACAGTTGAAACGTTAATTAGGTGATACCCTGATATTTTTAATATTTTTAAATTTTTTAATAAAATATCCTTAGAAAGTTGAATATGTCTCGCAAATATTAAGTAAATTTGAGATTACAGACATATAAAATTATTACAGGCGATTCTGTTCATAACTCAATTGTATGACAATGCTATTTAAAAATGTTTTTCTGGGGCCAGTTCTGCTTATGGATTTAACATAAATACTTGTATCAATAACAGCCGAGTATCTTAGTTTTAAACAGTTAAGTATAACATAATTCTTTTCACGACACAACTTATAATAAATTTGAGAAATAACAATTTGTAAGCTATCTGAAACTTTTATTTAAATAAGTAACAACTTTTATATTTAAATTATGTTAACTACAGCACTTAACTTAATTAGAATGTGTTAAACACTATACGACACTACAATTAAATAAATATTATGATTATAATTTATTGAGACATATAAATATGAACCCTACAGACCAACGAATGAGGTCCTTCAGCATAAAAACCTTATTTATGGTACATAAAATAAAAAATATATACATTTAAAGTTGAATGAGATCCGCCAGTATCTTTAATGGACCTCTTCTGTCTAGCCTTTGGTTTCGGTCCCTGATCATAAAGTTTCACTATCATTGTCCAAGTTTCAGGTTTTCTTTCAAATTTACTTGTCAGGACAGGGCATCTGCCAATAAGAGGCTGGACACTGTGAATTCATACAATAAATAACTGATTGGATAGTTTCCGTAGTGGATTGGGAGGATGGCTTTTAGTCATACTACGTAGAGTTATAATTTCCACCGTTTCAAGGTTTATCAGTGCTGACTTTCTGCAATTATTCAGTATATTACTTTGTATATATGATTGCTGCTTTTTTTGATATCCCCTTCTCTTTATATATTAGAATCTTCAAGTACTTGGCTCTTTGTATGCTAATTAATAAATAATTAGTATTAAATATGATTCACCATTGGAAATAGCAAATTAAACCTGTAGAATATTCTAATATTATAGGTACAGTCAATAAAAAATAACTTAATGGACTTAATTCCAGGATTACAGCTACACTAATTATTATAGTATGTAAGTATATGTGCCTAGAATTGAGATCTATACACTGTGACCTAGTAGATCAATTGTGCCTCCTACTCCTGCCACGTCATAAGAGTATCCTTGTCGGTTAGAGTAGGTCCTCCAGTCCTATTTCCCTCAGAAACCTTAGGATGTTGGACGGCCTCAAGGTGAGTAGCTCCTCTTCATCGATCTGGTGTGTTCCCAAGAACCGCTTCCTAGGATTTTCTAGAGCACTGCACTCTAAAAGGATATATACAGAGGTTTCGTCCTTCTCTTCACAGAATCTGCACTCTTCTCTTACCAGTCCGAGTTTCTTGAGGTATCCCTTCAGGTGGCAATGCTCAGTCAGGACCCAGTTATTAAAATAAATAAGAATAGTGGTGTTGAAATATCCTTATAAGCGGATTTATATCTGAACTCAACTGTAAAATACATAAATAATTAATAAATAACATGTGTGAGTTCATATTGTATATAAAAAATCTAACATTTTAACAGAAAAGTTCCTAAGTAACTTTTAGGTTGAACGGCCATATTATTTAAACAATACGAAACATGAGTGAAAATATGGGTGTTCTATATTAAAGAAAAAATATTTTTTTTGTTGGTAACATTTCCGCACTATACACTTATCTCATTGTTTCTTTTATTTGCTGCCTAATTTATTCAATATTCTTTAATTCTAGTGACACTTTTCTCTTAGTCCTAAATGATTTTATAATATATCTTCAGTAGTAATATTTAAAATGCCAAAGACGAGTCGATGATCCGCCAAGAACTGATAAAGAGGACCCCATGTGATGCAAATACGACCCGTATCGTATAAAGCAATGAACAATACAACCCATTACTGAACAAAGGAATGCCTTTGGGCCGCTTAACCTTTAGGGTTAGTTTATAAGACAAAGAAAGCTATTTATTATGCTCTTTAATTACTATTACCTAATTAGTTTAACATTGGGTTAATCAAACTGTAGATAAAGAAAAGCTATATTGAGGACAATCATTTTATGTCAGGGAAAAGAGCTGAAATAAAAAATAAAAGAATAAAAAATTATTTTAATAATAATAGATGATTTCAAAAGAAGATTCTCGCTTCGATGGATATGTATTTTATAAAATACCCCGCATACTGGAAAGGTCTTATTGGTCAAGTCGGTCGGAATTCCGGGAGAAAATAGTTCATTTGATACTGAACATATACTTTCATGGGCACAACCCCAAAAAATGGACAGTTTTCGAAATAAAGGGGAGTGCAAATCTGTAAACACACTAGAATGAAAAAGCTCACTCGCGACAAGTGAATGCTCTTTAAGTCTTTATAGAGGCAAATAACTAATCCACATATCTCCGGAAGACTAACCCAGGTTATACACGATAATTATTACCCTAGCACAATATCTTAACCCCGTAAAACTGCACTTCATCCTCCAAAATGCCCTTGCAATTAATCAAACTCATCCTCCAACCTAGAGTATCTGATCCTCTCTGTATATGTTGTGCTACTTAAAAAAAAAAACAAAAAAAACAAAACTTCACAATCTTTACCACCCTTGGAACTAATTTGCCCTATTAACTTTTATTAGATTGAGAATTTTATGTGTATGTTATATACACAATATTACTATCATATATATGATAGTAATACTGTGTATATAACATACACACACACAATAATCAACCCAATAAAAGAAAGTTAGTTTTAGGTATGGATATACCGTATTCGAAATATTCTGTTACTTTTTAATGGTTAGCGTGCGCACACACACATATTATCACACACCATACACACACACACACACACACACCATCACACACACACACACACACACACACACACACACACACACACACACACACACACACACACACAAGGGATCAGATGCTCGTCACGTCCACGTTCGTTAATCCTGGGTAATGTAGAGCACGACTGCTCTGTTCGGTTGTCCATCCTCTAGGTTTAGATGACTGGCTTTAATCCAAGAGCTTTTTGGGGATGAAATCCAGTTTCGCAGGGTAATATACCATGTTAGAACATGGTAAAACAACGTGCATAACCTGGGTTAGTTTTTTGGATATATGTGACTTATATATTCAATTGCCACAGCGATCTTTTCCATTTCGGGGGGATTTTCAGTTTTGCGTCACCCTTCATTTCGAAAATGTCAATTTTTTGAGATTTTGCCAATGAGAATTTCTTTTTTAGCAGAAATTACTTTCTCCCGAAATTTCGACCTATTTGATCGGTTAATCATTTTCACTGTTTTTTTTTTGCGGAGTCCTTCATGTATATCTGAATTGGGAATAATTTAATCAAACGAATTTTTTAACTAGATTAAAAATAATAAAATAAACCTACCTAATTTGCGCCAACAGTCAATTTCTAGAGCCAGTAGCTATCTTTCTATATTGGCTGAAACTTTCCAGGCTTGGTAGCCATATAGGACTGTATTTTTAAAGATGTAGTTATCTCTTGATATATTTTCTGGTTAGAGAATGGAGTTCAGAGAACCTATTACTTTTTTTCCTTTTATAATTTTTGCTCAGTCTCACTCTTTATACTTCCAGTACTATCCATCTGTATTTCCAGGTAGTGGGTTACAAGCCACTATTTTTTCCGCTTCTCATCACATACAGGGATACCTAGATTTAATTTTATGAACTTCAAAGCTCATTTCTCATATTCTTTAATGACTCCCCTTTTAATATATTCTAAGTCTTCTTATCCTAAGTTATAATTACCTAGTCATCCACAAAATAGAGTTAAAGAATGTGTTTTGTTTTATCATTTATTTGCATAAATTTTGCAAGTGGCAATCGGTAACTCTGCCTTAGACCTTTACTTACTATAAAGCTCTCATATATATATATATATATATATATATATATATATATATATATATATATAACCTAATTTTACTCTTGCCGTTGCCTGTTGATATAGTCGTTATTTTTTTTTAACTACCTATTAATTTTGCGATAAACAGCATAAAAATAATACTTATTTTACTGCAAAATTATACATGTTAAATATATCATTCTACGGAACATTCAATTCTTGAATGAAAAAGATATGAAAGATACATTTACATATTGTCTTATATGCAATAATTAATTTGACAGTTTCATTTTGAACATAAAATAGCGGAGCGCTGCTTCTATTATGCGTAGTCCGATGTTAGCGTATTTAGTAGAATTTTTTATTCATTCACTCATTAATAACACTTCATGAATTAACTAACGGTCATAACACAATACACAGGTTCTTCAGATCTTTTTACATCCAAGAGTTGAGTAGACAAAGCACTGTTGTGAATGCGTCACAGTGGATCAGATACGCATATACTGTGGAATAGAAATTATTTTTATATCTTTTGTTGCAAAATAATAGTTGGTTTTGTTAAATTGATTCAACCTGAAATTCAAGTCAGCATGCTTGTTATGTTCTCCTAAGATACAAGTTTATTACTTAATATGTATAACGAATTTTGTATCTTTAGAATCTAGTATTGAAAAGAAAGGCGAGTTCATCTGGCGGACTAAAATTTTGTTATGTATAATTTCCAGTAATTTGCCATTTTAAAGTTTTACCCCCAATTCTTTAACATAGTATATTGACAAGTACAACAAAACAAGTCTGAACCAAATAAGTTTTGAATATCAAAGATACAAGAATAATAATTATCGAACCGCCAATAATTTAAAACTTTTGTTTTCTTTTTCAGGAAACAACAATTCCAATGCTCTTTCTACTTAATTTTCATATATATATATATATATATATATATATATATATATATATATATATATATATATATATATACATATATATATATATATATATATATATATATATATATATATATATATGTTTATGTGGCTTTCACGGATTCCTCCGTGTGAGATGCAATAGCAGTGGATATATCCAAATTATGCCGTTGTAGTGCTGAAATCACATTCAACATACGTACAACTATATGCAGCTCCGGGTATGAATGAAGTAAAATGCGAACAGTAAATGCAAAACTCCTCTCCATCATATCCTTTCTGTGTTAGAAGTTGCACAGTTAGAATAAATTGTTATAAAACTCAATTTACCCTATTCCACCATCATCGAGATGATGGCCCACCTGTACCACCATACCGAGAAGAAAGTCAAAACTTGCCCTACCCGCCACAGTGATACGGCAGAGGTACATGTTTCGTCTCTACTAGACTCATCAGGGTACCGACATGCACCTGGCTGTGCAAAGGACAGTTCGGAAGGAAGCATGCAAATACTGAACGCGGCTTCGCCGACCTCCCGCCGGATGGCGTATATATGTTTATGCGGCTTTCACGGATTCCTCCGTGTGAGATGCAATAGCAGTGGATATATCCACATTATGCCGTTGTAGTGCTGAAATCACATTCAACATACGTACAACTATATGCAGCTCCGGGTATGAATGAAGTAAAATGCGAACAGTAAATGCAAACTCCTCTCCATCATATCCTTTCTGTGTTAGAAAGTTCACTGTGGCGGGTAGGGTAAGTTTTGACTTTCTTCTCGGTATGGTGGTACAGGTGGGCCATCATCTCGATGATGGTGAAATAGGGTAAATTGAGTTCTATAACAATTTATTCTAACTGTGCAACTTCTAACACAGAAAGGATATGATGGAGAGGAGTTTGCATTTACTGTTCGCATTTTACTTCATTCATACCCGGAGCTGCATATAGTTGTACGTATGTTGAATGTGATTTCAGCACTACAACGGCATAATGTGGATATATCCACTGCTATTGCATCTCACACGGAGGAATCCGTGAAAGCCGCATAAACATATATACGCCATCCGGCGGGAGGTCGGCGAAGCCGCGTTCAGTATTTGCATGCTTCCTTTCGAACTGTCCTTTGCACAGCCAGGTGCATGTCGGTACCCTGATGAGTCTAGTAGAGACGAAACATGTACCTCTGCCGTATCACTGTGGCGGGTAGGGTAAGTTTTGACTTTCTTCTCGGTATGGTGGTACAGGTGGGCCATCATCTCGATGATGGTGGAATAGGGTAAACTGAGTTTTATAACAATTTATTCTAACTGTGCAACTTCTAACACAGAAAGGATATGATGGAGAGGAGTTTGCATTTACTGTTCGCATTTTACTTCATTCATACCCGGAGCTGCATATAGTTGTACGTATGTTGAATGTGATTTCAGCACTACAACGGCATAATGTGGATATATCCACTGCTATTGCATCTCACACGGAGGAATCCGTGAAAGCCGCATAAACATATATACGCCATCCGGCGGGAGGTCGGCGAAGCCGCGTTCAGTATTTGCATGCTTCCTTCCGAACTGTCCTTTGCACAGCCAGGTGCATGTCGGTACCCTGATGAGTCTAGTAGAGACGAAACATGTACCTATGCCGTATCACTGTGGCGGGTAGGGTAAGTTTTGACTTTCTTCTCGGTATGGTGGTACAGGTGGGCCATCATCTCGATGATGGTGGAATAGGGTAAATTGAGTTTTATAACAATTTATTCTAACTGTGCAACTTCTAACACAGAAAGGATATGATGGAGAGGAGTTTGCATTTACTGTTCGCATTTTACTTCATTCATACCCGGAGCTGCATATAGTTGTACGTATGTTGAATGTGATTTCAGCACTACAACGGCATAATGTGGATATATCCACTGCTATTGCATCTCACACGGAGGAATCCGTGAAAGCCGCATAAACATATATATGCCATCCGGCGGGAGGTCGGCGAAGCCGCGTTCAGTATTTGCATGCTTCCTTCCGAACTGTCCTTTGCACAGCCAGGTGCATGTCGGTACCCTGATGAGTCTAGTAGAGACGAAACATGTACCTCTGCCGTATCACTGTGGCGGGTAGGGTAAGTTTTGACTTTCTTTTTGGTATGGTGGTACAGGTGGGCCATCATCTCGATGATGGTGGAATAGGGTAAATTTAGTTTTATAACAATTTATTCTAACTGTGCAACTTCTAACACAGAAAGGATATGATGGAGAGGAGTTTGCATTTACTGTTCGCATTTTACTTCATATATATATATATATATATATATATATATATATATATATATATATATATATATATATATATATATATGATATACATTATAACAATTGTATAACCAAAACAAAACGGGGCAACTGGGAGATCCAACTTCAATAGCATCTAGATCGGATTTAAATTCTAAAGTTTCTTAGTGAATCTGGCTGTTAAAATATAGTTTTAGATTCATAATTCATGATGTTAGACAGTGATACTATGTTGAATATGTAAACAACTTCAATCTAAGTTTATGGTGTATGTAAAGGATTCTTTGTTATTTTGAATAATATATTTTATTCTAAGATGTTTTATTTTTTTGTCAGTGAAAACGATGTACAGACCGTAAGTGTGGCAACATTGTTTTGTTTTCTCTCTCCGTAATAAGCATTTATGATTGTACTGTAATGGGGCTGTCCCTAAATAAACTTAAATTTAAGAAAAGATAATTGTTATATAATTACAAAAAAAATGGTAACAGCTAACAAAGTACATACAAAAAAAAAATATGTCTAGTTCAGCGATAATTTTTTAATTACTTAAAGAAATATTTTTTATGCTTGTTTCTGGAAATTTGTCAACAGGGATAAATAAACTTTTATATTTTTCCCTTCGAGAAATATGGCTAGTTATTTGTTAAGACAAATTTGATGGTAGTAATTATTTTTATACTAAAAGTTTTCAAATGTTTCAGCGGAATTTGCTTCATTTCAGTAATAATTTTTGTAGTTCAAAATCAAGTTCCAATTTTATATTAGAAATTTGGCAATGTATTTTAATAGAAATTGTGAATTAATTCACTCTACGTTTAAATAACGTTATTTTCAATTAATGCAAAATTTAGCTATAAAATATCAAAAAACTGGAACCAACTAAGGAATATAAGAATTATATACCACAAATGTAAACATTTTTGAAAACAGTTACTGGAAAAATTGATGCAACATTTTATTTTAACTTGCGAGATTGGTAGTTACCTCTAGAATTACATATGTTTCAGCTACCTCGATATAGGAAGACGGTAATCAAAGGTCAGTTAATAAATAAGTGGCTTTAACAAGAATAACCCCCGAAGGCTCCGCCGATGTCTAAAAAAAACTTCCAGCAAATTAATTTTTATTTTTACCTATTTGGTTTCTTTCATTTGATTTATATGCTGCATTTCCCTTTGTATTCCATTCCCTTTATATTTCGTAAGCCAAAATCATTTATGATGGCTCGCTGCGGGGCTCGTTTTAAAATGGCCCTACTAAATGTTTTTAATTTAAATTTTTAATCTCCAATCTTAACAAGAGCAATAAAATTTATAGTTATGGGCCAAAGGGGTAGATAAATGTTTTGAATAGAGCTGCGACTCCCAGGACTTTTTATATGTTTCATTTCGGCATATCTATTAAAAATTCATAGACAATACCTGTAACGTTTATTACATAACTGAATGAGATAGATTAAGTGCGACCAAGTTAAAATTATTTAGAAAAATTAAGCTACTCAATTCAAAATTAGACAATTCCTTCAAAAAAAAAGCAAAAGATGATATAAGGCTCAGTCTTTTAAGTCTACCCATGTAACCAGAAATAATTTAGATCAAATAAACTTTAATTCCAATCTTCAAATTACTTTGACTGTCTTTAAAATATTAACTGTAATTTCTCTTCGGTTATTTTGATTTTCCTTTTTGGTTAGAGTGAAAATCGACTATTCCTTTTAATCTGAGTTTAACGTAAAACCGCCCACGTGAGCCTCGATCAAACATATTTTTTTAAAAGTATTTAAAACAAACTGTATATTATTTTCAGACACAACTCTCCATCTTTACAAACCGTAGAGCTTAAAAAGACGGTAGAATAAATATTAAAAAATATTTACCTTGGCGAAATTAAAAAATGACAGTGAGATCAGAAATAAGTCAAGTCATAAATATAGTTTTGTGTGTCGTCGCCGGGTGGGGTATAGCAATCTAGTCAACTTCAAAATTTTTGATTTTTCTAGAAGAAGTCATTCTTGATAAAAAGTTTTGTTTATCTTCGAGTTTCAAAAAAATGATTAAGGTCACGATAACATATATGGGGTGTTCAAAATTAGAGTAGAATTAATCTTAAACAAAATACCGTTATTTATATTTTTTTTACAAAAAACAAGTAACCCTGCCCAAGTATTATGCGCCGAATTAAATGAAACTTGGCATACGAGTAGAACATTGAAAAATATTAGACCCGTATTTTTGTAGAGGCCATAACTCACTTTTAAGGGTAAAAACTGCCTCTAGACGGTGTAACAAATGGTGATAAACAAAGAACAGAACAGCTAAAGACATCCCCAGGGATGATTTATTTGGTAAAGGTTAAGGTCATACCTGAGGTAATTTTCAACGAGTAATCATACGGTGACCTTGAATTTCACCTTAATGATCACTTTCGTTGTTATTTGAAGGTAAACTTTATTTTTTCAAATAGAAACCCCCTTTTTTACAGCGCTGAATTTTACGTCTAAATTTGACCTTTACAGTAACCTTAATGATAATTTCAAGGTCAGTTTTTCTTATTGTGTTTTATTTCAAATTTATTGTTAATGTTTCACAATATTGCTTAAAAAAATAAATTAAAAGCAAGGTAAATTTTTGTATTTTTTTTATTAAAATTAGTTCCTATTTCTCTATTTCAAAACAATTTAGTTCGATAAGATTAGTAAGAAATTACAAATAACAGTATTTTAATCCAAAATAATCGGAAAGCAACAGTTTTTATCAAGAATGACCATTCCTCGGAAAATCTAAAATATTCGAGGATATTATAGTGAGGTACTCCATGTACATATACATATATATATATATATATATATATATATATATATATATATATATATATATATATATATATATGTATATGTTTATGCGGTTTTCACGGATTCCTCCGTGTGAGATGCAATAGCAGTGGATATATCCACGTTATGCCGTTGTAGTGCTGAAATCACATTCAGCAAACGTACAACTATATGTAGCTCTGTGCATGAATGAAGTAAAATGCGAACAGTAAATGCAAACTTCTCTTCATTATTGTCAGATTCATTTCATTTTAGACATCAATTTTACTCGGTAAAAATCAATTTTGGGTTTAAATCTTTGATAAATTAGAAATTTTTGCAGGATTGTGTTAATAAACTGAAATTCGTGAAACTTGCTCTCTGTTCTTAGGGGGGGGGAGACTAATTGAATTTTTAGTTTATACGTGCGAACTGCCCAAAATTCCCGTTTTTAGTTGCACCTCGGTAAAAAAAAAACATAAACGTCAACCAGTCAAAAAGATACGGTACCTGAAAACCCAAAAAAATTACCAGGATAATACACGACTTTCCATCTCACAATCACAAAAAATTGGCAAAAATAGATTGAGATAGAAGTCTGCAACTGGTTCAGTTGAATGAAGCCAGGAAAAGCTGAAAGTCAAGGCAAAATGACCTTCATATATAACCAAGACCCTGCTTGCCCACTATACTGCTTCTGTTAGTTGCGTTTAATTGCAACGTTTGAAAGAATTCACAGTTCAAAAAGAATGACACTAGGCAACAACAGTCGGCTGAAACAAATTTGTTATATAAGCCCATTCATTAATCGTTAGTATTTTCCGCTCAAACATTAAATAAGTATCTCAATAGTTATTTTTTTTAAATAAAAAAAATACATTTCAAATAAAGGAATAAACTTTCTACAAGCCAAAATACATTATAATTTCACTCAAATAGTAGGAGACAGTAAAAAACGAGATCAATCTGAATAAAAGAAGGTAAGAGTAAATTCAGCATTGATAAGAAAATGCCTAAGAACAGAATCGTAAAATACCTGAATAATGATCAAACTTGAAACGTAAAATTAATTAAAACTGTACTTTATGAAATGCTTTTATTCAAAGAATTCATAGGAAACACTGAAATGATATTGTGTTGCTCATAAGTGGAGTATTTACAAAAATAAGGTAAAATTAACTAAATTAGGCATAGTGAACTTAAGCGGAAAATTAAACCATGACGCTCTTCCCGATTTATGGTTTTAAATTTCAAAAGAGCTATTAAAACTTGGAAGAAAGAATCTTTTTATTTTAACTACAATTTCCTTCACAGTCAGCCACTAATGTTTGAGTATATTACTTCTCTTTTTTTCATTATTACCAAGAAAGTTGGAAAGGAAAGTTGAAGAAAATAGCTTAGAGTAAATGTGGATCAAAATATTGTCGGAAATACATGATCATAAATTTTATGTGCAAGGACCGAACTTTATTCGTATACAAATTACAAACAAATTTTATATCTGATATGTTTAATATTATTTAAACAGTATTACAATTTATATTGTTTTTACAAGTAAAAATGCTAAAATTGTGTTCAAAACAGTAACAAAAACTGAAACTCTCCTCCGATGAAGCATTTAATAAGATAATTTAATATTTTTGTACCACACTCTTCTCATTTTGACGATTTTATAAAAGAAATTTCGCCATAGGTAAATGGAGCTTTTCCTTGTTTCTTGTTGGTGTTTGTGCCATTTATATAGACTCAGAATTGTAGAACATTCGAATCAGTCACTAATATTTACTACAGTTTATTGTCCTTTGCCCAAAAAAGTCTTGTAACTAACTCAATATCAACCAAACGTGTCAAAAAACTTAAAAAAATACATTATGAAAAGACATTTCAAAATCGATATGAAAATTAAATTAATTAATTTAATTTACATTTTTTTAAACAAGTCGTATAGTAAAGGGATTGATTCGTTTTCAGAATTTTTATTTTCAAGCTAAACCACAAGTGACTAAAATGTGTACTATATTGTAATATATAGCGAGGAAACTACAATAAAAATCCACATATATAGTCCGCATTTAAATGGCCACCTGTGTGTTACTTTTCCCTCCTTCAGTCTCTTTGGTTTCAGCTAATAAAATATTTCTTCTCATTTGTGTCTAAAATCTTTCTTTAAAAAAAGAACCAAAATCAATAGATTAATAAATAAAAAAAGGCGGAACAAGTCTGCCAAGTTAAAAAAAACACCACCTACAGACCTGCTGAACACGTTGCGCATATAAATCATTCCGCATTGTTCTTTTATTTACGAGATTAAGGTGTTCATACGAGCGTATTTTTATTATCGCAAGTAACAAAATATATCTGCCCTAAATTTTATGACAGCCCAAAAGGGCAATTCATGAGGGTTCATCGGTCGGAACAAGCAAAAACGTGAGTCGAAGCTAAAAAAGCTCTTTTAATAACTATCAGTATTTTGTAGCCCAGGGCAGACATGGATTTAGAGATGACTTGGGAATCCGTTGTTTACTTCGCGTGAAGGATAACGTTTGGAGCAAAATGAATTTGTCTGAAACTGTTAAAAACGAATGATAAACGATTTGTGCCGCTGGATTTGTCGAAAGGATGACGTATGAAATGTTTTTCCGGTTTTTTGTTTCTTTTATATTGTTATGACGTTGTGCTAATAAAGAGAAAAATATATTATTTCGAAATATTGTATTGTTGAAAGTGTGGAATGAAAAATGCGAGTTGAAAACAAAATTTTTAGTTCTCAATTACAGATCCTTAATTTCACCGCCTTTTAAATAAATGAGTAGGTAACAGCGCGATCATTTTGCAGTACTGAACGAAAGTCTGTCCTTATATCTCAAAGAATTAGTGTAAAGTGTCGAAAGAGAGCCTAATAAATAAAAAAAGTAATAAATATTAAGCTGTAGACCTAGGGACCAATTCGCCGTGATGAATACCTCATTATATTTTAGATGTTATTTGTTGGTCATACTTGTGAATATAATACTATTTAAACAGTGTAAATTAATGGAAAATATAATTAAACAAATTTTGAAACATATGTTATTTTTATATTATTTGCTTTAAAATTAAGGCGACATGCTGTTATCATATATCTTTTTCAGTATACAAAGGTATATAAACTTTTTTAAAACCATAATACAAAATTTTGTTATTAAAAATAAATTAGAACAGTGATTTGTATATTCTCTTGGGTCCAAATTATCATGTTTTTTTAGTTTGCGTTTAGATCTTTTGAGAAATAAATTCATTGTAATTTATTATATCAAGTTTAAAATATTGTTTGGTTTTATATATATATATATATATATATATATATATATATATATATATATATATATATATATATATATATATATAACCAATAAATATATATATATATTTCTTTTTCTTTAAATCATTATATATTTTCATTGATAAATTTCTGTTGCTACGGCTTTTTACTTTTATTGTAATTTATGATAGATAAAATAATACTAGCCTTTAGAGCAGAAAAGCAATAGCATCATAAATTACAAATATTACATAAGATGCCTTGGCGACTAAAATTTGCTGCTGTTTCGTTTGTCGCTGTCAAAACGACACTTCCATAGCTATATTTGTTAAAATTGTTACTTTACCCAATGAAGGTTGCAAATAAGAAGATATTGCACGGAGAGTGCGTATCAATCAATCGACTATATCTCATTTGGGAAAGGGATACAGGGAAACTGGAGAATACAAAATGCGCCCTCGTCAAGGACGAAAGAGATGTACAACGCCGAGAGATGACCATTATCTGAAAATTCAATCTTTGCGAAATCACACACTTACAGATCCGCACCTTAAAAATTAATAACTAATCACAAAACAAGTTAACGTATGTGTCAAAATAGTAATAAGAAGGCTCAAAGAGGTAGGTAACTGAACGGTTACAATTTGCAATAGCTCATGCTAACTGGAATAAAAACCAGTGGGGAAAAGTTCTTTTCACAGATGCAATCAAGATACAATTATGGAAGTTAGATGGATGTTGTAAAGTATAGAGAAGGTCTGGAGAACGTTTTGCAAAATGTAATCTTGAACAAACCATCAGCTTTGCTGGCGGTTCCATTATGCGATGGGGTGGCATTAGTCGGGAGAGTTTGATAAGAACTTATTGAGGTGAATTTAAGAATGAATGCTGACTGGTACATACCCAACATCCTTGAAAAACATGTTTTGCATTATGCCTGCTTCATTGGGTATAAGGAATTCGTAATAATGCATGAGAATGCCCGTCCACGTGCCGCAAAAACAGTAGTCCATTATCTTTTAGGATTGTGATTCTAGATTGGCCACCAATGAATTCTGATACAAATCCGATAAAGCATTTATAGGACATCTTAAAGCGATATATACGGGCACGAAATCTAACTCCTAACTCATTTGCAGAATTAAAAATTGTTATACAGCTAGAATGGAATCGGATTCCACAAGAAACCATCAAAAACCTTCTGCGGAGCATGCCTAGGAGGATGCAGGCTATCACAAGAGCTAGAGGAGGAAATACTAAGTACTAGACTGTCTCACGTTGTATTAAAAATCGTAATATTCTGTTATAAACAAAATTAGGCTATTTCATTAATTCTTCTTCCAAACTATTGTAAGGCTTCAATATAAAAATTATTTTCGATTAATATACGTATAACACTCTGGCACAAGACATTTAACAATAAAAAATACATAACTTTGTAAAGGAAAACAAATCATTATAAAAAAACTTAAAAATAAATATGCAATATTTTTGTCTGTTAGTGTATTTATACTAAACTTCTCTTCCAAATATTAACTGACAAAATAAACAATTTAAATCCATGATTCTGAGTATTTCGAAAATATTTTATGAACGAATGAAAATTTTCGGTTTTTAGAATGGCATATTGAAGAGAACTAAATAACCAAATATTTTTCTAATTTAACACTGTAATAATGACTGTACTACTGTCGCTCTCCTCTACGGATTATATTTAAATATTCTGCGAACAATTTCCTATCGACACTTTACGGAATAAGTTTTGCTCCAGAACTATTACAGTTCCAATGACGAGACCATCAGATGGTCCAAACTACTCCGGAGAGAACCAGAGTGGAATTCGCAGAGATTAAGCCGTCTTTTCCTTCCTTATCAGTCTTAAGACCCCTCACTCTAATGGTCTAAAGGACAAAAACAACTTTTCAATTCAGTATTAATCCAGGAACACATCCATTCGTTAATTAAGTTTTTTTCTAGAAACTGGCAGATGCCGTTTAGTATGTTTTGGAGTAGCTGATCGAATACCAATTCAGGAAATTTAATCTATAGCGTGCTATCTATATTCGCGGTCGTAGTTTGTACCTATTAGTTGCCGTTGGATTCACTCCCTTTAAAGCCGTTGGTGGTGTCAGTTTAGGCTCAGGCGCCGTGTTGCTACAATGGTCCCATTTGAGGAAGGTTTTTCAAGTGGAAAGAAGATTAAATGCATCTTTTCTTTTATTCAGAGCGCCATTATTTCAATATCAATGGAATGGTTTGGTCAATGTGCAACTGCTGTACATGATCTTATATTCTCCTAGGTTTTCCAGGTAGATTTAGTTTTTCGGGTTTCGGGTGATCAATCTATTTTTTTGTGTGATGTGTACGATTGTACGATATAGGTATGTTATGTTTCCGAAATAATCATCGGATTCCATCTACCTTAGTAATTTGATTATTATCGGGTGATTTTACTTTTGCTTGGATTCTTGTTACAAGTTCATTGCTTTATTCATAGTTACTGATTTGTAGCTATTTTTTTTGAGAGTAGGTGAGTCAATAAGTATTTTAAACTATTTCAAAATAAATTAAAAATGTAGCTACTAAAGCCATACGAATTATTTTGAAAGATTTTTAAACTAGAAATTAAAATATAATCATTGTAACATGTTTAATAATTGCGTATATCAGAATGTACTGACATGTTTCAGTTAGAAATAAAATTATTATTCTAATAATTCTTCTTTTTCAAAACAAAAGTCACCACTGAAGACCAAAGTATATTAATATATTAATATTGATCAGATTTATTGACAAGATATTCTGTAGAATAGTGATGGAAAATTAGACGGACTCTCCTACTTCTTTAATTCACTACCATGCTCTAACTTTAAAACGGGTCTAATTTGATAGAAGAGGGTTCAAATTGATAAATTCAGTACCAGGTCGAACACGTTCTTAATCTTAAAAATACAATGATAAAAAAAAAACATTCCCTTTTATTTTTACCTCATCCAAAATGGAAAATTTCCGTGGTAACTAGGTCGGGTCTAAGTCGTAAACTTTCTTAGCGAATCTGATTGTAAATAGTCCAAATGTGCCTCTCGTGTAAGCTGATTGTCTACTTATAGCCCAAAAAATATTGCCTGATCTATTTCGACATTATTTATCCTAAGAATAACTAAAACGTAGTTCATAACAAGCTTGTTGTTATGATATATTGTGTTTTTCATTTATTTTTAATCAATATATCCTAAGAGTTTATTTTGAATCTATAAAGAGCTTGGATGTTGAACATCAAAGATAATACAACATGTAACAGAAGAATTCCAAGCATTTACTCCATATAGAGACCTGGAAGTGCAAATGCGCAAACAGTGGGGGACAAAGAGCGTCAGGATGATTCCCATAATTCTATCAACAATCGGCATAGTATCGAATATTCTTTCCGCAATTGGGCATTAGCGAACACCTGTATAAGGCTATGAAAAGGCAATGCTCCTTGGAATCACTCGATATTTTCGAAATTTTATGGAAAATGTGTAGGACCATAACACCATCTAGGGCCCCACAACATGGAAAGGACCCCCATGTAACTCCATCCTTATATTTTTTGAGTATATCTTGGCAGAGTGACTGTTCCCTTAAAGAGAGTCCGTGAGCCATTTGGCTAAGTCTATTTGATAAAAAAGCATCAGCTAACACAATAAAAAAATAGAGTAATTAAACACACAAAAAAAATCTACTAGTTCAATAACGACAACAATGGTACGGTAAAAAACCTTCTTTCAATCTAATATTGATTTATCGCTCAAATTCTTGCAGTAACTATTCTGAACTAGCCCATCTTCCAACTACGACTCATTCTATCACTCAAATTCTAGCAGTAACTAATCTGAACTAGCCCATTTTCCATCTACGACTCATTCAATCACTCAAATTCTTACAAAAAAAGGAAATTAAGCGAGCGGTTAGTTTTTGATTTAGTATAGAAGAAAAATATTCACAATAAGTAATGACAATTTCCGAAAGATCTAAGATCTTAGAAACTGTGTTATAGTTTCGTATTAGAGAAGGGTTTTTTTTTTATTTTAATTTTGCCCAAATTTGGGATACGGAATTACTTTTGATACGTCAAGAGAATTGACTATTTTATTTTGTTTTTTTAGCTGTCTATATTTTGATTTTAAATATTTTTTTTTTGTTTCGTTGTAATGCTTATTCGATTTTGATGTTTTGATATTTTTACAAAGTGGGCTTTTTTAATTCTTCACTCTTCCTTAGGATATATAGATTTATTAGTCTTGTACAGTTACTGACTTTGATAGTAGGTCACATAAGATCAAGCAGATTTGTCATCTTACCATGAAAATGGTTACCTACTCTAGTCATCTCAGTGATGTTCAAATAAAAAAAATCCCTCGTAGAGAAAAAATATACAAAGTTGAGTAAATGGCCGTCAATAAAATATCATTTACAAAATATCTTGCATAACATATGCGCGGTTTGGTTCGATAAACTGTGAACTGTAATTATTTTTCAAAATATATGAATAAAAATTTCTTGAATAATAAGTCACTATTCAATATCCTTTGGCAAGATTGCCCAAACACAAAACAAGCTATAGGCTATTGATTATATATGTAGGAAAGGAACTAAAATGGTAGAGTATTTTTATTATTTCATATATTCAATTGGCCTCCAAATATGACAAAATCACATAGTGCTATCAAATTAAGGGGTACGTTTTTGAGATTAAGATAAATTTATCTAGTGTTCAGTTTTTTGAGTATTACTCGAGAACTATGCATTTTTCGTAGATACATATTCACAGAAATAGGTAATGAAATTTCAAACCAAAATTATACCAAGTCCAAAAATGTAATTTAAATATCATCTTCATTATATAATTTAAACCCATATATTCTTTGCAGAACATGGAGCAATTGATTCCCAACTTTCTGTAACCACAATTCCCTTGGCAATCCTTCGTTCATGTAGAGGCTATTCTTCCAAGCAAAGTTTTCGGTGCAGAAGGTTTATTTATAAAAATTGCTATCAATCCATTTTTCGAACTTTTCCAACCTCACATTCTAGAGAATTTAAAATATTCCCTTTTCCTTATTGCATTTGCAAGTATGTTCTTAAACCATGCTATTTAGTAGTATCAGTTGCTGGAGACAATTGCAATGAAGTAAATTTCGTACTTATTGAATGCTTCTGGAATAGCTGATAGTGACATGTGCTTCGGCCGTACAATAAATAAAGTTACGATGCATTCAGATGCAGAACCGACGCCTTCAGGACTTGTACACATCAAAATATATTGTCTTTTATCACTAAATAACCCAAAATTATTTTTTCATTGATTAAAAAAAATTGTCACCAAAAATATAAAAATACATATTGTATGGGAAAAAGTTATAATCATCCTAAAAAGTTGAAAACTTAGATAGGCGATTCTCAGCTACTATGGTACAAATTTCGGTTGGATTTATTTTAACCGTCTTGATGTCAGGCCTCTTTCGAAGTGGAAATGTCTGTATCTAAATTCATATGCAAAAAATTTGTGGGATAAAATTTGAAAAAAAAACATCGAGAAAAGTAGCAAACTTTGAGATGCCATATCTCGATTACTTTTCATTGTACAAACTTCTACAGGAGCTAATTTTATTTTTACTGGTTTAACATCAGCTTGCCTTTTCATGAAGCAACGCCTATACCCAAATTCCCTTGCAAAAAAGTTATGGAGAAGAAGTTAAAAAAAATGAGTGCATTTTTTGCCCTTTTTTTCATTTTGTTTTTATGGTGAAGAAATTTGTGCAATTATGTAAAAATAAAAAAAATTCAAGGGTGCCGTCATTTTCTAATATTTCCTTAGGATGTGTTAGATGTACAAAAATTTAAATAAAAATTATATTTTCCCAGAACTTATACAAAAATAAGTAGTATCTCAAACACGTGCTTATTTGTTATTCATAATATTATTATAATTGTTCTTGTCGGAGAGGTTGTACCACCAAAATAGCTTCAAACATTTTCCTTCCAAATAATCGATCGAGGGCAGAAAAAATAAAAATTATTTTATAGAATTATAATATTAGGTCTAAATACTAGTCAATATATAATAACAAGTTCTAACATCTTTTCAGGCTATCATACTTATAAAAATATTTTGCTAAAACAAGATTTTCCATACAACAAGAGCGAAGTAACTTTGATATGTAATAACCTCCTGAAGTCTTAGTTAACAATTATAAATTTCTTAGCTTTATTTCTTGAAATAGATATACTAGTGTTGACAAACAAATCCCATTATTTTTTCTTGAGACAGGTAATTTTATTTAATAAAATTTTGAATTAGTAATTAATTTTAGAGAATATTTTTATCCGTGCACTAAAAATATTATGTTGTTGAAATGTTCCTATCATTCAAGGAAAATTGGTTTTGAATTTCGGAGTGCTAAATATACGACACAATATTTAACTCCAATTTTTCTCGATGATCTCTGTAAAAGAAAAATGACTGCCGCAAATATGACACTTTTTTATTTATAGTCCAGCATGCCGTGATTGCACTTCATAATTTTTACTAGATTTTCTACTTAAATTGCCACTCAGGACTTCTATTGTTTACAGCTAGTGATAGATAACATTTGAAGTAATATAAATTGGTCTGACATAGCTAAAAACAAATGATTAACGATTTTATCGCTGATTTGTTGAAATACAACGTAAAATATATTTTTTTGATTTTTGTTGTTTTTTTTTCAGCTCAAAGATGCTCTAACAAAAGTATTTTTTATTCTGGGGATATCACATGATTATTGCAAAAAGAATGTACTTGCGAGTTACATACCGTACCTTCTGAATCAGGTAACAATTTTGAGATCCTAAAATAAGAATTTTTGTTTACATTAAGTTATTTTTTAAGATAACCGAATGTTTTTAAAACACGTCCGAAATTGATTTCATTTTATTCATTTAGATTTTCTCTTTGATCTATAAACTTAAAGACTTATTCAGAACAATTAAATTAAGGGCTTCTATAAATACTGTTAGCTACTATCAATTTCTAAAATCTTGGCTCCTCCATAACTTTTGATCATATAACTGAAGTAACTCATAGCGCATCCGTGTTAACTCCTTATATGTTTTTTTAAATCCTTGGTTGCGATGAGGTATAATGGAAAATTTTAGCAAAATAGACCGAGGCTTAGTGTTATTTGCCATTTTCACCACAATGCGATAACACATTTCCACTTGATAACTTTGTAACTGAAGGTTACTTTTTATGACTAGTATAGGTTACCTTTTATAACTATCAATTAGTATATTATAAGTCACAATCTCATTACCAATTGCTATATAATAACATAATGAAAGAATGGGGAACTCTAAACGAAATTACCAATTCAAGGTCTCAACAACCATTAGAAATAATCTCGAGGAATTTGAAAAGAGTACAAAAAACCTTAGAAAAACTGAAGAAGTAAATACACCAAAACGCCACTGCTGTTACCAACACTAAGCCATGTAGCATAAGTTTGCCTCAAATAAAATTACCAGTATTTGAGGAACGCTATGAAGAATAGATTACATTTCGAGGTATATTCTCCAAAGTAATTCACAAAAATAATCCGATCAGTGACATTGAGAAGATTCAGTATCTCAAAAACGAGGGGAGGCAAGTCGACTAGTTCAATACCTTCAGATAACAAGTGAGAATTACACAACTAGCTGGAATATATTAAGTAATCGCTACAGTAACCAAAGACCAAGTTAAATGACAATATTTTAGACATTCCTAGCATTCAATCGACCTACAAACTCAAAAAATTACATGGCACAGTGTAAGCCCTGAACAATCTCAAAATAGATGTGGCCCACGGATCATTCGCATAATATGTAGAAAGTAAGATCCTGACACAAAAATTATATGAACAGTCGTTAATCAACCCTCAGAAGGTGCAGAAACTTACCGACATCAAGAACTAGATTGCTAAGCAAAATTTGGCAAAGATGTCATATGTATACGAACTAATGTCAAAAACTTTTGCAAATGTCGCACAGGATCATATTCAATATTCTCTCATGAAAGATTTAAAGCGATGCCACCACAGACCAGATTAAAAATAGTCAAGGATAAGAAACTATGCGTCAAGGGTGTGACTGATAATGTAAAAATTAAATGTACATCCAATAATCGCTGTCACAGATGCAATCTATTCCATTATACATTGATCCATGTTGAATCCTTACAACGGCAAAGACCTCATCATACAGAAAGCGGTCAGCCAGGCCAGCAGACTTACCGCTATCAACACACAGCAAATCATGTTGGACAAGAAAATGAAATGATAATTCTCGCCACGGCAGTATCAAGAGTGGAAAACAAATATGGATCGTATGAATTCCTTTGAGTTTTAGTCAACCCATGATCACAATCAACCTTCATAACAAAAGAAGCTGCCAGACTTATAGCACTACTTCGACAAAAAATTCAAGCAGAATTATCTGGACTGGGCTCAGGAAGACCGCAACAAGCGAAGTGTAAGGTACAAGCATTAATGTAGCCTTGATTCTCACGCAATTTTTCAATGAAATTACAATGCATAGTACTTTCTAAATTGACACAAATCTTGCTTGCAAAAAAATTTGGCATAAACCTAAATCAATGGAAAAATGAGATGCTTGCTGATCCTCCAATTGACATAATCTTCGGCGCAAAAGAATATGGACAAATAATTATGATGGTTTACTTGGTCAAAATACAGAACTTGGTTGGATACTATCAGCAATTATTCTAAAAGACAAAATACAAAAATTTCAGGTCCTTACCACCTGTATCGATGGAGATAAACTACCGACAAAATTTTGAGAAATAGAAGAAATACCTAAGCCAAGACAGATGCCAAAAAATTAATAATTGAATTAAAATAATTAAAAAGGAAATACAACGAGAGACCACGTTGGCCCTTACATAGTCCACGTTACATTTAACAGTAATGTAGAACAACTTGGATCATCAAGGTCAAGAACTATAGTTAAGCTACTACTACTTGAAAAAAGACTCGCAAAATACAAAGAATTGGAAACCTATTATAAATAATTGATGAACGAATACATAGATCTTGGCAATCAATCCTGACAATCAAGAGGATACTGCAAAATATTACATTCCTCATCAATCTGTTATTAAAGAACCAAGTACAATCACGAAGTCAAGAGTGGTCTTTGATTCCAGTTGCAAAACTTCAACTGGTCTCAACGACATCGTGTACTCTGGTCCAAAACTACAAAAAGAAATTTATGATATACTACACCTTTGTGTGACTACAAAAAATTGTCATTGCCGCGGATATAGAAAAACTGTACAGGAAATTAAAACATACACAGCTACCATACAAGGCAAAGCATCCAATAATTTTGTCTCACCGAATTCATCTGACAAGTTTAATTATTTATAACGCTCACCTTAATACGTTATATGGGGGAAATCAAATAATGTTAACATACACAAGAAACCAATATTGGATAATAAATGAAAAGAAGGCAGTAGAAAATATCATAGAACGATGCGTGGCATAGGTTACAAAACTCAAACAGCAGAACAATTTATTTGAGATCTTCTAGCGGCCAGGGCGATGCAACCAAAACCATATTCTTACTCCTGTGTTGACTATGCTGGACCTGTACAAATCAAAATAGTCAAGAGAAGAGGCTACAAATAATATAAAGGATATATATATATATATATATATATATATATATATATATATATATATATATATATATATATATATATATATATATGGCGATTTTGTTATGTCTTGCAACCATGGCTGTTCATTTGGAAGTTGTCAGCGACATGTCATCCAACACCTTTCTAGCAGCCTTCTGGCGATTCGTATCCAGACGAAGCCATTGTACACGTTTGTACCATGACAGCGGCACCAATTTTGTTAGAGCCAGGAAAATATTATACGCAGAAATAAAAAACCATATCAAAACGACTACACTCAAGATAAGCTTATAACCATTGAAAATCAGAGACATTTTATTCCGCCAGCTGTACCTTATTTTGGCGGGCAGTGGGAAGCAGGTGTTAAGTCAATAAAATAACATATGAAGCGAGTAATTGGTGCCACACCGCCAATCTACGAAGAAATTATATTAATACTCGTATGTCAAATAGAGGGATGTTTTAACTCCAGACCATTATATCTGCTAACGAACGATCCCGATAATGTAAAAGTACTAACTCCACGTTATATTTTGACTGGAAGAGAAATAGTAGGATCCCTAGATGCAATTACAACACCAGTTACATTTAACTTACTGGAACTGAAATCGATCCAAAAGTCCAGATGGACTTTGGACGCGCTGGAATACTAAATATCAACAACAACTTTAACGCTGATACAAATGGAAAACACGTTAAGTAAAAGATAAAGATTATAATCCTGGCAGATGGCCACTTGCCAGGATAACAGAAGTCTTCCCGTCAGCTGATTAGACCGTTCGAGTCGAAACAGGCAAAAGAGCCGATGGCAGTCTCATGAAAAGGTAAATAAATTACACACCATCAACCAACAAGAAAATACGACATAAGAAAAAAATAAATTATCTGTGAAAAGCTATTACGTGTCACTTCACTACAACAGGCAACCGCACAGAACTATGAGATACATTATCCATGACCAGATTCATACATAAAACGCATGGGAAAGGATAAAACTGATGGAGGTACCTATAGGGTGGAGCTTAAATTCGAAAAATAACAGATTCTAAATGACACAAGTAACGTTAACTAGGCTATTGAAAAGATAGTTGTTGTCTGTGAGAAGGCCAAAGTATTAACGGTGAATACCAAGTGTATTTCTTTAATACAGCATTTACAAGAAAAAGCACAGCAATTAGAATAGATGAACAAAGGAATGCAAAATGTTATGTCCAAAGTGGGAAAAGCAGCAATATCCCTCTTTGGAGTCAATGATGAAGTTTATAATGACACCGAAAAACTAGAGAAAAATCAGGAAGAGCTAATTAAAGCCTGAAATTATCGAATAAAGTGACCAAGGCATTAAAACAATATATCAAATGCATAAAAGGTATATTGTTATCAATAAAAACTAATTTTAAACTTATATCTGCTTAATATTTATCAAGTAGTATTAAATTACATTGCCGATATAATGGACTACCACAAAAAACTACTTGACATTCATTAGCACAGAAGAAATACATTCGAACTTATATCGCTACATATGTTGAAGAAATTATTATATCTGTATCAAAGGAGCTTCCAACAAATATTAGGATCGTATTCTATCCAATTTTACAAACTAGAATCCAACATAGTTCCTTGTATATTCATATGTACGGAGGCTTCATCATGATAGAAATCGATGAATTCCTACTGTTCAAATCAACTCCCATTTCACTAAAAATTGAAAACAAAACTTATTGAATTCTAGAGGTACCAAATGAAATATTAGCAATGTTGTGTTTGCAGCTAACAGAAATCGAATTCAAGGAAGGCATACATAGCAATCTAGAAAATAGTCCTAATTGTATTATAGATGAAATTTACCAAAGGACAGGAAATACGTCAACAAAATCCCATACTACTAAATATTCCCAATGCCTGAATGTTCATTACCGAAGATAAATTGTGAGAGGCAATAATCTATGACGGAACAAGGAAAGATGTTACATTAAACCCGACAAGAAAATTAGTGATATCTCAAAGGTGCTAAAAAAAACAAAGAGAAATATCCTAATCCTTTAAAGAACAGAATCAGCAATGATTTTGAACTCATTTGTAAATCCAGTTAAACTCAATGTAACCTCAGTCACCTCAGTCTTTATCTGGAACCTTGAAGAAGAACCCATTATAGTTGCATCAGATCAGCTCAGTGAACTCAAACAAAATGAGTTAGAGATTAAAGAAGCACTTAGGACTACCAGCTGGGCTAAAATACAACACCACTTTTTCATCAGCAATACCATAATGACAACATTAACAATACTGCTAACAGCTGTATGGATCCTTTTTAAAATCATCAAAGGAAAAACCAAAAAAGAGCCATAGCAAGACGATCCTGGTATGGATGAGATGTCCTTTGAACCCTTTCAAGCTCCTATAGCCAATGACGGCTGACGACCACTGCCGAGGACGCCAGAATATATAATCTAAAATTATACATATTTATTAATATACAGCATAAGTTTCGATAATAAATCAGTTTTAAGTCAAAAGTGTTTTACTCATAACATTATCTATTACAACATATAGAGTAGCAATTATAAAAGGTTGCTAACATTATTCACAACTATCACTAAACACAATTGGTTAGTACAACCACTCTATATATAATCTAAAATTATACATATTTATTAATATACAGCATAAGTTTCGATAATAAATCAGTTTTAAGCCAAAAGTGTTTTACTCATAACATTATCTATTACAACATATAGAGTAGCAATTATAAAGGGTTGCTAACATTATTCACAACTATCACTAAACACAATTGGTTAGTACAATCACTCTATAGATAAATAGAGGGTTGCTGACAACATAAGTTAGTTAATTTAACAATAACAATAATTTTTTAATTTAAGTGTAAGGTATGGCTAATAAATATTTGTAAAATCGATCATAGAATTCAAATATTTAAAAATATATAGGCCATTTCATTACTTCCTTTTAGTCCACTGTGTACCTGTATAAAAATGCTATTTTTCGGTTGTAGTATATTGTTTGTGTTCCCAAAAACAAAAAAAAATAAAAATGCGACATTAAATGTATTTAATCACTTTGTATACTTTGAATATGCACATCAATTTTTATGTAAATATTTTATTTTGAATAGCGAGATGCCATTCATATGGTTAAATTAGCTATGTTTTGATTTCAGAATTTCACTAAAATATAAATATGTACTCTCAAATTTTCCAAGAAATTATTTTGCTGTAAGATTTTATTACACTTACCCGACCCGTTTGTGGATTAAGACTTTCCTATCTCCCGATTGTTCCGTTTCTCAAGACCGTGGGAATTCTTAACTCAAAGATGCCAGTTGAACATAAAATTTTATACCTATAACGTAGGTACTTGCACTAGCAGATAAGGAATTTGCTTCAACTGTCAAATTTAATTTTATACTAAAGATTCGCAATATGAAATTTAAAAATTTTATTTTATATAAATAACGTTTATTCAGGTATCCGATGTATAAGCTATTTGACTTATAAAAGCTCAATCAAATATGCTGTGAACCAAAATTGCTTGTTGATGGAATATTTGGTACATTAAGTAAGTTTTTCCATTTTGTTTTGTGAGGATATCTCAATTAGAACTTGAGATTTAAGGAGAAAAATATTTGGGGGTAGCTCACCCTCTTTTACTAGTTATTTTTGGAAACCCCGAAACCCGTCGGCTTAAGCTACTTATGGTATTCTTGAAAAAATATTTTCAAACAATTATATTAAATTTCGTAATTTTTAGAATCAAATTACGTTCGCGAATAGATGGTTTACCCTTACAAAAAATAAGGGATGATATCCTTGAGGTTGAAAATATCAGAGTTCACCATCATTTCGAATAACAAGTAACTCTCATTTTGTTTTGTAAAAATATCTCACTTAGAATCTGAGATATTTCAAAAATACTCTTTTTAGGGGTAAACTTTAGGGGCGGTTTTCACCCTGTTATAATAAATCTCCGCAGTACCCTCTCTATGTATATTAAGTAAGTTCTATAATATTTACAATAATAAACTAAATCTTTTGTCAAAATCGCAACAACTTTTGAAATAAGAACCCTAACTAGAAATTATGCAAAATTAAAAAAAGACTTTTTCTTCTCAGCTTCTGGAATTTTTTAAGCTACTGAAAGTATCCCTTTGTAGGCACAAAAAAAAAATAACCAACGTGCCCATATTTTTTAATTAATATTAGTAACAATCATGGAGATACCTTTTTCAATTCTTTTAATAATAAAACAATGTAATATTTCAAATTCACGGTAAATTAATAATTTTTAGAGTGTAATATTTTTAATTGACAATATCACTCATGAATAACGTAATGACGAAAAACTTTTTACAAACAGCTTATTACTTTTATAATAAAGGTGGTAAAATATTTTATTCTCACGAACGTAGGTTTTAAAAAACTTATGGAGAAATAGCTACTAAAATATAATTCTTACATTACATGAATTAAGATTTCTGAAAGTTTTTTCATGTTTTATAAAAATAATGTGATGTGATTTTAAATCTTTTTTGCTATCTCGCAGACCATATTTCTACACCAATACACAAGTTAAATGCTTGGCAACAGCGTTTAACGCCCAGTAGTTGGTGCAATATAGTAAGATATTTAAATACACGTTCTGTTGTGATGTAATCAAATAATATATTTATTATATGACGCTGTAAAGACTCTGGAGTCAAATAGTGCCATAATAATTAATAACTAACCCATAAAGGCGGCGAAGATATGCAATCTGGCTTTTATCTTAAACTAATACGTGTATAAAGGTATATTAAAAGTGAAGAAGAAAAATTTTACAGGTTACTATCAAAAATTGTAATCGGACTCTCTCTTTCCCCCTATCCTGTATGTGTTGAGTCCTTCAGGCAGCTGAAGTTTTGGTGAAATTTCATTCACCATTTTCAAAGCTCACTGTGTGGCATCTGTGGGCGAACTGACGTTTCGTTTGTCCAGAGATGCCACACAGTGAACTTCAAAGATGGTGAATGAGATTTATATATATATATATATATATATATATATATATATATATATATATATATATATATATATATATATTTCTGTAATAATTTCTGTCACTAATTAAATGTGTGTTTTTAAAATCGAATTTATGCTTAGTTGCTTGCTCGTGTTTATGTAAGGATGTCAATGCGCTTTTAGTATACGTGTATCCATTAATTCTATTTCCAATATATTGTGTCGTCATGCCAATGTATTTCTTAGGACAATTTAGGCATGAAATATGCACAAACTAGTCATGAAAGAAATGATACATATAAAAAGAGAGAAAAATGCTCTAAATGACAAACAAAATGTCAAAAACCTAAGTCAAATATACTATAATTTGATATTTAAATATAACATACTTGAAGCGGCTCTATAATAAATATTAGAAATAATGTACTGATGCTTGGCGCGATTTCGTATAAACTCATGCAAATCAAAGAACGTTATTTAAAAAAATAATATTTTTTTTCCTATTTTTTGCTGTTTATAAAAAGTAATCAATCCATATCAATTGCATACCAAGTTGTAAAAAATGAATTTATTTTTACCGGACGAATAAGGCTACTTTCAAGGTATGTACTATTTTATAATTTTCACTATTTTAACCTGTGTATTGTTTTAATTTTAAGACTGTTGTGAAATCTGTTTTATTTTTATTAATTTGAATTACTTTAAAATATAAATGTAATAGGTTTGTGGGACAATTACTGTAGGCATTTACTGTTCGCATTTTACTTCATCTATACACGGAGTTGCACATACTTTTACGTTTGCTGAATGTGATTTCAGCACTATAAGGGCATAATGTGGATATATCCACTGCTATTGCATCTCACACGGAGGAATCTGTGAAAGCCGCATACACATGTATACGCTATCCGGCGGGAGGTCGGCGAAGCCGCGTTCAGTATTTGCATGCTTCCTTGCGATCTATCCTTTGTACACCCAGGTGCATGTTGGTACCCTGATGAGTCTAGTAGAGAAAAAACATGTACCTCTGCCGTATCACTGTGGCGGGGAGGGTAGTTTTGAATTTCTTCTCGGTATGGTGGTACAGGTAGGCCATCATCTCGATGGTGGTTTAATAGGATAAATTGTGTTCCTTAGCAATTTGTTCCAACTGTGCAACCTCTAACACGGAAAGGATATGGTTAGAACGAAGTTTGCATTTACTGTTCGCATTTTACTTCATATATATATATATATATATATATATATATATATATATATATATATATACGTGTGGATCCAGTTTCTTTCTTAGGTAGGCGGAGATATTACAAGAGTACACTCTGGCAAGCGAAAGCGAGTTGTCGACGAGGTAATGAGGTTGCCAGCTGCAATCACGTTTTTAATGCAGGGCCCCATGGACGAGTGTATTTTTTTAAATAGCAAGCTCTTGGGGGGGGAGCAATCGCACATTATAGCAAATGAAAGTGAGTTATCGACGGGGTGGGAGGTGTCAACGACATTAACAGTCCTAGTGCAGCAGGTAGGGACGAATCTATTTTTCTGAATTAAAAGTTTTTGGAGGAGGGCGATTAAATAACTAAATCAGTCGCTTAAGTACTTTATTGCAGATGAGCTGGGGATTATGTGATTACAATAGCCTGTTGAATCGCCGCACTAAAATTGTAAAGTTCCAGCATTTCTGGAACAAGTTAATCGACGAAAATGGATTAAAGGTTGGGTTTTGTTAAATTTTCACCAAGATTTTTTGACGTTACCTCATCAGATTTTGTTTGCGTAATTAGGTAAATGACCAAGTTTTTAATCTAGCATAATAGATATGCAAGATAGAATCCGAGAAGTCAAAAAACATTAACGCCACTAATGTTATCAAAAATAACAAGATAGACGTAAGAAAAATAATTAATACGCTCATTCAACATTTGTTCACTAGAATATTAAAAATATTTTAAGAGTAGCTAGAATATTTTTACTGGTAAAGAATTTAGTATTTTGTGATTAGATTTAAAAATTTTAATAAGATAACGAAAACTTAATAATTGGAATATCTAACGATTAACTGATACGTATTGGACATTCCTAACAAAAATTAAATTAATGCGAGTTTGGCACTTTAGAAAACTATGACATTATTTAACTTGAAATCTTTCAGATTTGGTTTTATATATTAAAGAGCCATTAAATATTATTATTTTTTCAAGTTTAAGTCATTCCAAAACCACTTACATTCTTCGTATCAAGTATTAAATTTATTTTCGCTGAACTAAAAGGTGCTAGATGATGTGACTACCAATTTGAGGTCAATAAAACGTATAGTAAAAATTTTTATAAATAAATGTCAATCAAATGGATAGATACAAGGAGCATTCCATTTAAAAGAAGAAATAGAACTTCACACTATTTTGCTTCTGTGACGTATCCTTAATAATCCCAAATATTTTAAAAATGAGTGACATAAATAAGGCATAGGCTTATTTCATCCAGTCGCTGCATGTTATACTCGTTAGGTTTGCAAAATCGTGCAATAAATAATATTTTTACCAGTTCCAAAATATTCAAATTACAAAAAATATATAAATATGGCACCATATTTTATATACAAGTTAGCTAAAGATGTCTCTGATTAAACAGCGAAACACACATTTGACATTCTCCCTGATATCATCAGTTAACCATTATTCTATATACTTTTATTAATTAATAAACACAACTCTTTATTAAATTTTTCTTATTAACATAAACAATCAAAAAAAAACATACCTCATAACAGAACTAAAATAAATATTTACACTTTGGACGAAGTGTTTAATCAATTTATTGCGTTTTAACCTTTTCTTTCATGTTTTGTGTTGTTTTAAGTACTAATAGTTATTTTGACGTCCAATGTTTCACTTCTTCTATGTAACTAGATTTTTATTTACACCACAATAATATAGGTACTATATTTTATTGTTTTTTAGAGATTGTAGATTGTAAGTGGGCCATTCGGGCAATTGACTCTTCAAAGTATTTCAAGCTATAAGATCTTGTGTACATAATTATATTTCAATAGAATTTCGGGATATCAAACGTTTGGCTAATTCTAATAGTTTATCAAGGTAAGCATACTATTTTATGAGATTTTAGTCCTAAAGAAAAAATATCATGTACTTACTATGTCTGCACCGTTATCGGTCCAATATTTATATATATATATATATATATATATATATATATATATATATATATATATATATATATATATATATATATATATATATATATATATCAGGACATCTCTGCAAAATTAACTACAAAGTTGGAATTTAACTTAACCTATAATTATTAAAAACTCACCAAAGTGGGTTGAATATAAAACAAGCAAGTACATGAAAAAACAGGGAAAGATTATACAATAATAGAGGATTGTTCAAATTGAACCGGAATAATTTTATTATTATTCTTAAAAATCCACAAACAATAACATCACATTAAACTATTTCGCCATTTTGTCATGACAGATGTCAAGTGTCAACTAAGCAGTGGTGTAATATTATTTAACTAGTAAAATTAATGAAAATCAGTAGAGTGAAGTAGTCAAGTGTGAGGTTCTGCAAAATTACTGGTTAAATATTTTGCATGATATAAAGGTAAATCTGAAAAATGCTTATTCTTCTGGAAAAGGACTCCTCAAGAAGCTCAAATACTTTTCTTTTTCCAACTTCAGGATATAACTCTAAATGGCATTCAGATTCTCCGTGTCGCTTTTTTTATTCATAGAGTTGTCATCTTGATTAATATGAACCATTTTAAGGAAGAGCCTTTTGTGATATGAAGGAACTCTTCTAAGAATCTCAGGGCCTTCTCAGTTCATAAAATTGTCAAGATCAAAGACATGTTCAGTCAGAGCACAAGAGGTCAAACCTCTGTTAACGTCACTGCGATAGGAAGTGAGCCTGCCTTTGAAATTTCTGGACATCTGACCTATGTAAACTAATTGAGAGTTGGCACAAAGAAATTTGTACAGGACGTCCTATTGAACTATAAAGGTGTTTGCGTTTCTCTAACATTTATTCTAAAATATAAAAAGGAGTTTCTTCATATCATAAAAGGCTTTGCCTCGAAATGGTTCATATTAATCAAGATGACAACTCTATGAATAAAAAAGCGACTATGAGAATGTGAGTGTCATTTACAGTAATATCTTAAAGCTGGAAAAAGCCTCCTAAAGAGTCCATCTCCAGATGAATAAGCATTTTCTAAGTTTACCCTTATATCATGTAAAATAATTAACAAGTAATTTTGCATAATCTCACACTAGGCTTCGCCACTGTACTGATTTTAATCGATTTTACTACTCTAGTAACATACACCACTGCTTAATTGACACTTGACATCTGTCACGACAAAATGGCGGAAAAGTCAAGTGTGATGTTATTAGTAGACTTAAAAAAAAATAATGAAATTCTTCTGGTTCATTTGAATGATTTTATTGTATTGTGGCTATATATATGTATATATATATATATATATATATATATATATATATATATATATATATATTTATATATATATATATATATATATATATATATATATATATATATATATATATATATATATATATACCGGGTGTCAACGAATCTATTAGACAAGTCATAATTTCTAGACTATTATGTGTATCAAAATGAGAATTGGTACAAGTAAATGGTATGAGAAGGGGAGAGTTTTCGCATATTTTCCACTTTCTGGCCACTTCCGGTTTCACCGGAAATGACCCCGGTTTTGAATTTTTAAATAGAACACCCTGTATATTTTAACATTTTTGGATTTCTGAGACAATTCTAGATCAGAATGTGACATTTTAAAAACTTTTTACGTCTACTTCATTTTTTTAGAGCCACTTTTAAAATTGCATCTAGGTGGCCATGATCGGACGCAAACTAATCTAACGGCCTTAGGTGATGTCAAAAAAATACAATCGCAAAGTTTTAGTTACTAGTATGAAAGACAGAAATAAGACAAGTTGACAAAATTACGTTTTCATTTTTAACTATTAATGTGTGCTTTGTTTTCCAAAGAAGACTTGATAAAAACAGTTGCAAATTATTATGCATCATGGCTGTCCATGGCGCACTTGTCATAAGTAAATAAATTATCCAGTATTTTGCTTAATAATATTTAATTTCTGTTCTTATGTCTAATCCAATCGCAAATAAATTAGTACCGTTAGATTCGTCAAAGAATGCTTTTTTCGAAAAGTAGTTGTCAAAAAGGGGTCGCCATTTGAAAATTAATAGTTAGAAATGAAAACGTAATTTTGTCAACTTGTCTTATTCCTGTCTTTCATACTAGTAACTAAAAGTT
This sequence comes from Diaprepes abbreviatus, assembly GCA_034092305.1. NCBI lineage: Eukaryota > Metazoa > Arthropoda > Insecta > Coleoptera > Curculionidae > Diaprepes > Diaprepes abbreviatus. Next base: position 3,188,913 of record JASJET010000303.1, read on the forward strand.
TGCGACTGTATTTTTTTGACATCACCTAAGGCCCTTAGATTAGTTTGCGTCCGATCATGGCCACCTAGATGCAATTTTAAAAGTAGCTCTAAAAAAATGAATTAGACGTAAAAAGTTTTTAAAATATCACATTCTGATCTAGAATTATCTCAGAAATCCAAAAATGTTAAAATATACAGGGTGTTCTATTTAAAAATTCAAAACCGGGGCCATTTCCGGTGAAACCGGAAATGGCCGGAAAGTGAAAAATATGCGAAAACTCTCCACTTCTCATACCATTTACCTGTACCAATTCTCATTTTGATACACATAATACTCTAGAAATTATGACTTGTCTAATAGATTCGTTGACACCCGGTATATATATATATATATATATATATATATATATATATATATATATATATATGCCGCGCATCCAAATCTAACCATCTATTTCTATCTAGGAAATCTTCTTTCGGGTCTTTCATGTTCTCCCGCTTAACTTCATTTCAAAACCTCCGCAGACTTCTGCCTAGGAGTACCCATTGAAAAAATTTCTTTAGAAGTCTATGCTTATCCATTCTCAGCAGATAACCTAAACAATTTAGCCCCCTTCTTTCCACTCTCTTCCGTACAGTTTCATTCGCTTCCATTCTGATTCTTATTTCATCGTTTCGCTTTCTATCCAATTTAGAAACATTTGCGGATGTTCGAAGATAGTCCATTGCAACAAATGTTATTCTCCTTTTATGATACGTCAGCGCAGACTCCACCAACATTTGACCTTTTTCGTTCTTAGTGAAATGAGTCTATCCCACCATATAGAGTTAGTTTAAGCTGTTTTTTCTAGTTTTCTTTGAATTTTGGCTGCTGCTTTTCTTCGCTAGTTATTTTTATTCCCAAATATTTAATTTATCTTGCTAGTTTGATTATGTTGTCTCCTTCTATTATAATATCAAAACCCATAGCTGTGTTTATTTTCAAATATTCAGTTTTACTAAGGTAAATATTCAGCCCCCATTTCTTAGCAGTTTAATCCAAATGTCGCAGCATAAACTCCAAATCAAACGCATTTTGGGCTTCACCAACGAGAAGCTGCTCATAAATATTAAAGAGCAGCGGAGACAAAGGACGTCCTTGCCTAAAACTTTAGAGAGACTTTGGAAATTGCTTGACCTAAAGTGTTTCCTGATTTGATAGAGACTACATTTTCTTCATAATATTTCACAATAATATTAACTAGAACAGGCTGTATTTGAAGTTGTGTCAACATATCAAACCATTTTTTGTGCGGGAGCGAATCATAGGCTTTCTCTAGATCGATAAAAGTAATGTTTGTTTCCTCACCCTTAGATGCTCTTTTTCTATATGTTTCTATATTATAAATAAGCTGTTCACACATGACCTGTCAGGTTTAAAACTGCTTTGGACTTCCCTGATTATATTTTTTGCTTATGTTCTAATATCCTATTTAAAAATTTTACAGATTGTCGGCTTATTGAGCTGATTGATATTAGGATTATATATTTCTCCTTTTTTAAAAAGAAATACTAGATGCAATTCTTTCCATTGATTAGAATTTGACATTTTTAAATGGTAGCATTCATCAGACTCGCAATTCGAACTAACAGATATTGTCATCCATATTTGATTACTTCCGCTACTATTCCTCAGCTCCTTCCGCTTGTCAATTTTCATTGACTATACTGCTTGTTATATATCTCCCAAAGTAAAAATAATCTGCTTGTTTATGTTCCATCGTATTTCCCCTTCTAATTTAAAATCAGGTATTTCCCCAACTTGGAGGTTCTGATAGTGTTAGTAATAATTTTCAGACTTGATTGCCGATTAAGTTGTTCCTTTCTATTTTTTTTTCATAGATTTTATTTATCTTTAAGCTTTTGTAGATCGAGATCCTCCTATGCATCTTTTAATCGTTTGTCATTTCTTATGGCAAGTCAAATTTTTTTTGTTCTCACCTCCGCTTTTCCGCTGGTAATTGATGTAGTTCTTCTGCGTTTGACAAGTTAGTTATACATTTGTTTTTTTCTCAATAAGTCTTTCTATATCTTCACACATCCACCAATTCCTGTATCTAGTTTCTCCAGTTCCTAGCGCTTCTGTAACCTCTTTATGTAGTGTCTACATGATGTTCTATTTCTATGTTTTCTCCTGGCGATTTCAGTTTTAGTTAACTCTTTACTCGTACTTGTATTAACCTTTGGCCATTGTCAGTTTTTTGTGTTAGCTGTTTATGTACAATAAACGGGGAAGATACGTGTGCCACAACAACTGGTGATCCCAGCCACAGTTCGCACCTCTTTGACTCTAACATCCTGAAGCTTCAAAATTGTTCTCAGTTTAGTTAAGAATAGATTTTTATGGATTCTTGGTTCAAAAATAGTTTTTTTTAAGCACAAATGTGAATCGTATATTTATTCGAATCCCTCAAGTAGTTTTGTTTGAATTGTCGTTTATAGAGGTTAGATTTTTTAGCCTGTAGATAGTTTTATAAGTGCCGAAATACTAGTCTAACGAATTACCCCAATCTGGAGGACCGAGTTATCTATACTCGAGGTTTTTTACCCTAGCATTTGACGACCCAACGACATAAACTACAAGCCAGCAGCGGTTTTTGTCTGTACCCAAGATAGGGGCCCTCATATGGTGCTATCATCCAAAGCCAGATAAAACTCCTTTTTTTAGAGGTTTTACTCGTTCATCCCTCTTCTTTTCGCATTTCTTCATTGATGAGACCGCAGTCGTAAAATTATCTGATTTTTTTCTAGATTCGAAACTCTTGTTTATGCGACATTTAAAGATTTTTTAAATGGAGACCTTATATTTTGGCAGTTATTTTAAATATTTTATGAGTAAATTCAACTATTTCGAAAGTATTGTAATGGGGTTTTTGATTTAGCAACGGTAATCTATGGATCCTTTTTGTTACGACAGAGAAACATCGGTAGGTGGATATCAATCTCGCAGATACTTATCTGTCAAATGATCAACACAGGGATATCCCATAACTAACCTACTCGTAAATACTCATGGCGGTACCCACTTACAACTAGGATATCCTTAGGCTCTGAGCTATTCAACGGCTTATTCGGTGGTCAAAACATCCACTCGGTTCTCGGATATCACCCTCGGGATTAGCGTGACTGAGGGCCCACTTATGCACCGGGCAGCGTTATAGTAGAGTAACGGCAAGCCAGGGATCAATTGCGCGTATTAGTGCTGGTTGCCGGCAGCCAGATGTTATCTGAAATGTTAAGAATGGGAACTACGGTTCTTAAAATATTATCTCTAATGTATTGCATACTTTCTACAAAGATATGGTTTAAAACTAACTTACAGCCTAAGCGTAATCACAATACTAATATAGGTCTGGAGAGATATAGTATCTTTGTGCGCTATTCACGTTATCTCGTACTTTTTATGCGGTAGTGGTAGCCTCGTACTTACATTCGCGACGCTTCGTGATTAAAATTCGCGACGCTGTTCACAACGCCTCGTACTAAAATTCGACCGGCGACGATACATGCAACATGTCTAACAGTAACCAGGCATCTGCCGATAAACGTCGGGGTTGCAAATCTCTGGCCGTGACGAGCGGTGGCACTTGTTAAGTGCCCTTATCAACGGACATCGGGGGGCATCTGGCGGTAAAACGCATTCCTGGTCATTATAGGATAACAACAACAAAAAGAACTGACGGTATGTAATGTTTGGAATTTCATAGACAATTAAGAAACTAATAGAAATTTGGCATCTCATTTAGTCTAAAATACATCGTTAAAATGCCACTTTCTGACAAAATTAAAAAAAAATCCTTATACTCTACCCCTAACCAACTTTTAATATTGTGAGTAAAATTTTATCGATACATACACATGTTAAACCTTCGTTAAAAATGCAAAACTTCAAATTTCGAGAAGCTTCTCACTCTACCGCGCAGATACGAAAATCAATATGAGCAATGCATTAGTATTTCAATGGAATGTGTCAAGCAAAGAGCATTGATAAAATATTTTCAGAAAAGTACCAAGGCGAACAAAAATTCATAAATCTTATTCTACAAGACATATGAGGAAACTTAGTTGAAGATATGTACCTTTCGAGTCATTTCGTCATTAATATTTTAACAAAACTTTTAAATATAAAAAGCTCTTGGCAAATAGGTACCCCGGTTTTCAGAATATCCCAAAAGAAATTCGTATAGTGATTCTAAACATTTTTTTCTATTTCTATTCTGCATTTTAAAAGTTATAGTCCTGATTTTGTAATATACTAAACAGGTTATTTTGTGAACTATGTAACGAGGGGGCACAGATTTATAGGATCTTATTATGTCTTATCTAAAACGAATATGTAGAATGTATCAATGAAAAATATAAAAGTTAGCAAAACGTGTACTCTTTCATTAGGATAATGAACTCAGGCATCTTTTATTGCAATGGCTACTTGTATTGAAAGAAAATTTGAATCGACATTATATCATTTATCCAACTATTCAGTAACTATTGCCTGTTTTCATAACAGAAAAATATCAGTGGCAAATGTTTCCATGCGATGAAGATATAATTATCTCCGTAAGTCAGTAGTACAGGAGGTTTGACAAACTTTTTTATAGGAAGCCATAGAAATATTGTAGTATCATTGTTTAAGTTATACAAAAATTGGGGATATTTATGAGGAAAAAGTTAGGTACAGATTTTGTTCAGTTCTTATTCTAAATAGGTCAGGTTACAACATAGGCCTTAATTTACGGTATATCTGGGTATATTTTCGATATATTTTTGGCAAGTTTTATTGGTAAGTTTAACACCAATTTAAGATTTGTCAATGACTCATATAGATTTCACCAGTTCCAAGAATCACCTCACCATTAGACCCCTTCAGAAACTTCTATTTTGCTGCGCCGAAAATTTCGTCGAACGTAGCAAAAATATGTTTACTTTATAAAGTGAGAAAAAAGTTGAATATGGAATTTCCAGACGTTATTCATATTCTTTCTCTGTAATAAACTAGAGTGTTATAGAAAATTTCATGCCTATATTTTTTGGCATTATGTGAGAATGATCCCAAAAGTAAAACTACGAACTTACAGCTACCTAAAAATTTAACCACTATAAATATAAACTTAAATCCAATCCCTTAATTGAAATAAACTAACGTCAAAACTGATGTGAGTTGGCAACAAAGGATTGTTCGCAAATGAAACAATTATTTGATTTTATTTCAAAACGGGCAAAAATGGAAAATTATATTTATTTTCGGAAGGCAATCATTTCTTACCGATTTCAAAACTTTAACTGTAAACTTTGATCCTAATTTTCCTACAAAAAAATTTGCTTGTTGACACCTATATTACAAATTATACCGCAGTAATGCAAAACAAAACTGATCAACTAAAAATTTAATTTCCATGTTAACTAGATAAGGTGTAAAAGTGATTTTACAATTTTTAGTGACTCTGGCTAATAAAGTTTAAAACTTTATCAAATCTGTGATATTATTGATTTTGAATAATTGATTCTCATTTTCTTTCGCACTGCAAATTATATAGTCTTCAGCATGAGGTTTTATTACTGACCGGAATAATTCAGATTAATCCTAGTTAGTATAATATTCTATGACTTTAGAGTGATAATAATAATAAAGAAAAATTCTAAAAGCACAATACTAAATTACAGTAATTAAAATATTTATCACATATATTTAATATTTCCATAATTATAATACGCTATAATGATATATTCCAAATATATGTTAATAAATCCAACATATATTTTTTTATTTTTAGCATTCAACGTCTATGAAACAAAAACTATTCAGTTGAGATGAAGAAATATTCAGTTGGTTTAATTGATTTAACTAAGTAAAAAATGTCAAACATATTTACGCTTTCGCCGAAACTGAGTCGTCAACTTAGGCAACGAATTTTCGTACAACAATTATCTAAAGGGAGTCCTCCATCAAAAATTATGATATATATAATTAAACTTCTTCGTAAGAAAAAACTTGTATTGATTATTCAAGTAATCTTGGCATTAATTCACATATTTGCCGTGATTGTTACTACATACAAAAAGTTAAAGGTGGTATACAATCGATATAATGTATCTGTTCCTGTGGTGGTTTTAGATTTAATATACGCTTTTTGGTTGGTAATGACCAATATTCTAGTAATTATGATAGTGGCTAAAAATACAGCATTACCCGACTTAATGACGTATTTCTATTCTTACAGATTGAAAAATAAGCAGCACTCCAAATTAATAAAAAAATGTTTAATATTTTTACATATTATAATGGTGCTACAAATGATTATTAAGATATATATAACATATTTTTACCTCGAATGGAATCCTGTTAGATACATGATCCCTAGTGATATGGAATATATCTTTTTCAGTTTTATTTTATCCACTCTAGTATGCTTTGCAGAAAAAATTAGAGATCATTTTTTGGGTCTAAATTTCTGTTTGTCCAAGATAATACAAGAAAACTGTGGATTTCAAATCCAACCATCGACAAGAATTTCTACAAATAATTATTTAAGTAATATTCAATATATTGTGAAGCAACATAATGAAGTATGTAATCAGCTAGACAGATTCAACAAATCATTTAAATTAATTTATATGTTAATTGTTTTCAATATTACTCTTTACATTTTTTGGAACCTTACGATAATTATAGATATAAGCAGTAAATTTTCATATGCTTCATTGGATGTTAATATATGTTCACTGATCGGCTTATTGATGAATACAATAATAACAGCTGTAAGTATAAAATATCAATTTACGTAATCAGTTTCATTCAGAATCAGCACTAATCATCCACAACACTAAAATTAAACTAACGCTAGATAAACATAAGTTTAAAAGTTTGGTTCTAAAATGTAAACCTCAAATATTTTATAATACATACTTGAATATATTCTTGTAAATCAGATCCCGTTTGCTTTTTAATATGTCAGTAATTTCATATAGGTAGACTATACACATGTTTTGCCTTGTAAGGGCTTTTTAAGAGTACATTAATTACTAAAGCTAAACATATTTTTAACATTTATATGGATATACTCTATATTTTTTCGTCTATTCTAAAGAAACAAATTTTATTATTGTAGATCCAAGAAGGACACACAGAATTATTATTTAAAGAAAATTTATTCCTTTTTCAATTTATTGATAAAGAAATAACAGAAACTATTAATGAAAAAATACATTTAATATTTGTTACTAAACTCAGTAAATTAAGAAGATTAATTTCGGCAAAGAACTGTTCGAATATAAACCACGCAGTGCCCACAGTTCCCTCTGAAGTAGATAAATTTAAATTTTATCCTATAGTAGTAAACTTATCTGATATTTTATTTACAGTGGATGAGTTTGATTTATTGAAAAAAGGCCTAGAATATTATCGTTATGTTTTCTCTAAAAAATAATTCGAAAATTTAGCTGTCTGAACAGAACTAGTATAGAAATCATGGTTCTTGATTTCAGACCGTGTCAAATTGGAACTTATTTGACATATTACGGAATAACAACATAGATTCCACCCCACTGAAATTAATTAAAGCATGTCTGATTTTCACTTAATTTACTTTTCAAGAAACTTTCGCGGCCATGGAATCTCCATTGTCATCTGTTGTAGCTAACACCTTCATAGAAGCTTCCGAACAAAATGCATTATGTTTTGTTCCTCTAAAATCTAAATTTTGGTGCAGATATATGGATAATATATTCGTAACTTGTACAAAAGAAAGATAACGGCAAATTGGGACATTCTATGTACAGAAAACCGACACATACAAATCGATGTCTCAGTGCCACGTCACACCATCATTCTTCTCAAAAATAATCCGTCACAAACTCTTTGGTACATAGAGCTCTTTCAATATTATTACTGAAATCAGAAACAGAAAACCTGACTAATGATTTGAGAGGCAACGGATATTGTGCTGAAAATATAAGACGTTCCATTGATAAATATAAAAACCAAACTCCTCAATAAAATGTCATAAATGTACCACCTATGGACAGTGTGGTCTTATCTTACATACACGGAACCACCGACAATTGCCAGATTGCTCCGAAAATCCGAATAATTTCCAACACATGTAAGAAAGTTGGACAATGTTTGAAGTCTCCAAAGGACGCAATTCTATTCCAAACAGAAGGCGTTTACAAGATACCTTAGTCTTGTGGTAAAGTTTATGTAGGTGAAACAGGACGGTCTATATCCACTAGGATTAAAGAACATGGAAGATGTATAAAAAAGAAACAAATTGTACAAACTGCACTAGCTGAACACCCGCACTGCTCAGGTTACACTTTTAATGTGAAAGAAACTAAGGTACAAGTATCAATGTCGGGTATAAATAACGGGCTTTTGCTCGTCGACAGTCATTCACTGTTCTAATCTGGTTGAACAAAAATCCCTGAAGATGCCTAGCGCAATCGTAGGCGAAATGTCAGATAACAATTTCAATTTGACATGGTCTAAACCCAAGGACCATAATTTTTAACTTGGCCAAAGCCGTGAAAGCTTTTTACAGAACTAGCATTGACCTCAATAGGCACGATACCCTTACATGAAAAAATTGATTTTACTCAACTATTCAATAACATTAATATTACTAATAGTAATAAGACTAAAATTACAACTATAAAATATTTGAAACTAAAAATATCAGAGAAAGATTTAATTCTTTGCAAAGCAAACAAAGACAATACCTTTAAAATTCTTTCAAATCAATAAAGTCAATAAATTATTAAAAGATAATACCAATAATAAGATAAAACATGATCCTACAAACAAATATTAATTAGAGATATTAAAACCTTATTATTATCAAACAAAACCAAATATATTAATATAAAGCTTTGAATCCTTCCGCAGCATTACTATATAGTCCACTAAAAATTCACAAAGGAAATAATTCAGTTCGATTCAGTTATTTCTTACGTTAATGCTACTTGCTATAAACTAGTCAAGGAACTGACTAGTTTACTATGAGGTGTCGTAAACTTTCGATCAACCTATTCCATCAAGAATTCGCTACAATTTATTGAACAAGCAACAAACCTCCTTCTACGGGTCAATAACTAGTTTCCTTTGACATTAAGAGTCTCTTACATCGATTCCCATAGAAAAACTCGCAAACATTGAGATTATTTTAATTAGATAATTATCTTTAAACAATAACCAATAAAATTTTTATAAAAAAATTGAACCAACTTCTAAAAGTGCGCTAAAAAGTGTAAAATAACTATAAATTTTTATATGAAATTGAACTTTTTGAAGTCGGCGCCAAACTAATACCTGATACAATGTGATTCGCATAAACAGATTAAAAACGCTTTATTTGTAATTGCTTTCGTACTATAATTTCTATATATTAGTACTTATTTACTTCATTTAGAAACAATTTGGCGCCGATTTCAAAAATTTCAATTTCATATAAAAATTTATAGTTATTTTTCACTTTTTAGCGCACTTTTAGAAGTCGGTTCAATTTTTTTTATAAAAATTTTATTTTTCAATTGTTGGTTTTGAATTAAATATATATCCATAAATTATTTGAAATAAGTACTAATCGAAATTAATGTACCTCGCAATGAGGTGGCAAAAAAGTACCCATTATATCCACAGTTGTAAATTACCCTAAAATGAACCACTAAAAATTCTTCAATTCTTAGAGTTCTCCAAATACCGGTGCAATTGTGTCAAAGAAATAATTAGTCCGTTATAGTAAATCTGTTATCTTAAATTTCAAGTTGGTTATAGATAGGCATATTTAAAGAACTTGAGACGTAAACCCCCATAATATCAGATCTGAAAAAATGCGAAGATGGTAAAATTTTCAACCCACCATATTGGATCCGCCATATTGAATTTCAAAAAAGGAATTTTAATATCTTAATCTAATCTAAATCTAAACCCTGTAAAGCCCCCTAATACCAACTTTGGATGAAATCCGGAAATTTAAAATTTCTAGATCATCATATTCCATCTGACATATTAGATTTTCTTAAAATAATTTTATATTCGCTATTTACATCCTTAAAAACGATTCAGTCCCACCTTTGAACGAAATCGAAAAATGTGAAATTTTTATTCCCCTATATAGAATTCGCCATATTGATTCTTGAAAAAATACTTTTAAATTCATAATTTACACCTTCAAGACCCCCTTTATCAATTTTGGAGAAAATCGAAAAATGTAAAATTTTTAGGACGCTCTATTGAATCCGTCAGATTGAGTTTTTCAAAAAATATTTTAAATTCGCAATTACCACTAACAAAATTCCCCCAATATTGATTTTAGACAAAATCGAGAGATGTAGAATCTTTAATCCGCCATCTCGGATCCGCCATATTTATTTTTTAAAATAATTTTAGATTCATAATGTGCGATCCCAAAAACTACCCCATATCAATTTTGAAAAAAATCGGACAAAATTGATTTTTTCGTCCGCCTTATTGGATCCGCCAAATTGAATTTTTTAAAAATTATTTTTGATTCGTTATATGTGACTCCGAAAACTCCCCCGTACCAATTTTGGAGAAAATCGGACAAAATTGATTTTTTGTGCGCCATATTGGATCCGCCATATTGAATTTTTAAAAAATATTTTGGATTCATTATGTGTGATCCCGAAAACTCCCCTGTACGAATTTTGGAGAACATCGGAGAAAATTAAATTTTTTTGTCCACCATATTGGATCCGCCAAATTGAATTTTTTAAAAGTAATTTTGAATTCGTTGGGTACAACCCCAAAAATTTCCCTATACCAATTTTGGAGAAAATTGAACAAAATGAATTTTTTTGGCCGCCATATTGTCAGCGCCATCTTGGATTTTACTGTACCAATTTTATTCAAAAAAATATGAGACCACAGCAGCAACTTCCTCTACATAACGTAAAAAATTTCATTCAAATCGGTGCAGCCGTTCCGGAGTAATCGGTGTACATACATAAAAAAAAAACATGCATAGTCGACGAATTCAGAACCTCCTTCTTTTAGAAGTCGGTTAAAAAACGGAACTCCATAATTAACCGACTTCTAAAAGAAGGATGTACTCAATTCGTCGACTATGTATTTTTTTTATGTATGTATACCGATTACCCCAGAACGGCTGCACCGATTTGAATGAAATTTCTTACATTATATTCAGGAAGTTGCTGCGGTGGTCCCATATTTTTTTGGACGAAATTGTTGCAGTAAAATCCAAGATGGCGCTTACAATATGGCGGCCAAAAAAATTAATTTTGTCTGATTTTCTCCAAAATTGGTATGGGGGAATTTTCGGGGTTGTATTCAACGAATCCGAAATTATTTAAAAAAAATTCAAAGTGGCGGCCAATATGGCGGACAAGAAAATTTAATTTTGACCGATTTTCTCCAAAATTGGTACGGGGGAGTTTTTGGGGTCGCACATGACGAATCAAAATAATTTTTAAAAGACCCATTATGGCGGATCCAATATAGCGGACAAAAAAATCGATTTTATCCGATTTTCTCCAAAATTGGCACAAGGGAGTTTTCGGGGTCGCACATGACCAAACCAAAATAATTTTTAAAAGATTCAATACGGCGGATCCAATATGGCTGACGAAAAAATCAATTTTGTCCGATTTTCTCCAAAATTGGTATGGGGGAGTTTTCGGGGCCTCACATAACGAATCTGAAATTATTTTTAAAAAATTCAATATGTTCAAATCTGGAACTCAATCGTTTTTAAGGATGTAAATAGCGAATATAAAATTATTTTAAGAAAATCTAATATGTCAGATGCCATATGGTCGCTTAGAAATTTTAAATTTCTGGATTTCATCTAAGGGGGCTTTGAAGGGTTTAGATTTAGATTAGATTAAGACGTTAAAATTATTTTTTTCAAATTCAATATGGCGGATTCAATATGATGGGTTCAAAATTTTACCTTATCCGCATTTTTTCAGATTTGGTATTAGGGGGTTGGGGGGTGATGTATTACGATTATGAAGTTAATTTTTTATAACTATTAGGCTGATAAGATACAATATGAGGGACTAAAAATTTTAAATTTTCCGGTTTTATCTAAAATTGATATTGCGGGATTCTTGGGGCGTATACAAACTCAATATGCAATATAAAATATATCGGGCTAAGAAATTTACGTCTCAAATTCTTTAAATATCGATATTGGAAGGTTTTGGGGCCTATATTACCAATCTAAAATTAATTTTCTTTAGATAGGGATGTATCAGCTACCTTGTTTGAGGAGTTTCATAATATCCTGATCCATCGGTGGCAGCTTGTTTGCCGCATTTGAAGGTAAAAACGGAAGCGTGATATTCCCTAACCTAACTTCTTTGGGATCAGCAGAACAGTTACCAATGAATAGTATTATCTGCTTATATTTTATCTAAAAGTGATCATCTAAAGCTTTTAACTAGTCGCTGACTGCCTACGTGGTGGTCACTATAGCAGGTGGCAGTGGTCATTATAGCAGGTGGCAGTGGTCACTATAGCAGGTGGCAGGAAGGCGAATCGTATTAGCATGACAAAATATATAAAAACATGCCTCAAGTAACAGAGATCGACGTAAAATGGCGTATTATGTGGAAAAATGATCGTATTAAGAGGGTTTTACTTTAATTGTATTTCAAGCATCCATGCATCGTAAATACCGTTCTTAATTTTTCCGAGAAATATATCAAGGAAGACCTAAGCTAAGTAAAGACTATTTCTAGTAGACATTTCCAAATAAAGCTATAGGGTGTTCAAGTCATTGATACAAATTAGAAAATTTTTAAAATAAAATATATCACATTTATCAAACGGTACATCATATATTTTTTTTTATTTTTTAAAGTCATTAAAATCGTACAGCTTTTGCTCAATATGTTATATACCTAATCCTAATAGTTTTTGAGATATTTCGATTTATTTACTTTTTGTTTACATTTTTGATAACTTTTTTAAATAGTAGTAGCCATGGAAAACATTTCGAATTTGCAACCGTAACCGCTTGTTCTAATTTTCACATATTGTCGCTTAATTTCATTGAATTTTCCGAAACATGTGTTAATAGATAAAATTTATGTATTTGAAGAGGTCGAAAAAATAGCCCTCTAACTGAAAGAAATTATAAAAAGAAGTTTCCTGATCGACGACTTCCTAATTCTCTTACTTTTCGGAGCTTAATGGAAATATTCGATTCTTCTGGAAATGTTAATTATCCAAAACGTAAAGTAGTCAACAGAAAAGCTACCAATGAAAAAAAAAAACTAGAAATTTTACTAGATATTCAAAAAAATCCTCATATTAGTATTTGTCATTTAGCTACATTGTGCGAGAAAATCCACCGCCAACCGTTACACCAGAAAATATAAATGTTATAAATATCACCCATATCACTAAACTTTCACCATGTGAAAAATATGCAGAATAAAGTTTCTTATGCACTTTTGTGTTTAGAGTTGAGGCTACTTTTAAAAGTAATGGATCTGTAAATAGCATGTATTAATATGCTACAGAAACCTCATTTTGGGTAAGAGAGGTACAACATCAAAACAACTGGTTGATTGATTTTTAGTGTAGTATTCATAATCATATAACCATTGTACCCCATTTTTTCTTGATTAACCATTAAATGGCCTTAGTTATAAACTTTTTGCAAGAGGAACTATCTCAACTGCTTGAAGGCTTTCAAGTTTATGTGTTTTTGGACCAACGCAGAAATGGATTGAGCTTGGGGTTTCGGTCAGTGATCACCAAGGTATTGCAACATAGCCTTGTTAAATTTCCTCCTGTTGAGTTATGTAAGACATATGGTGTTTGTTAATTCACCAACAACTGTTGAAGATATAAGAAATAGGATTAGGGATAACTGCGAAACGGTTACGTCACTATATTTTCCAGGGTTCGGGAAGATGTGAGAAAATGACTAAATACAAGAAGGCCATTTATTCGAAAAATTATTAAGAACAAATAGTTAACTATTATCTATTAATATGTAATTAATTTATTCTTTAGAGTTTACTATTTTTTCCAATAAATAGGTTTAAAAATGTATTTATACTTATTTAAAAAGTAAAATTATCCTTGTTTTGTTTTAATAATCATTTATTTATTAATCACATTAAAGTCGTTGTTTCAAAGTTGTTTTTTTTTTCATTATATTTATTTAAATAGTATTTGTGAGTTTGTATTTATTTTTGGTTTTCTATGGTTACTACTACCGCTGAAGAAAAATTCATCATAATAAAATTTTTATAAAAAAATTGAACCGACTTTTATAAAAGTGCACTAAAAAGTGAAAAATAACTATAAATTTTTATATGAAATTGAAATTTTTGAAATCGGCGCCAAACTAATACACAATGTGATTCGCATAAACAAATTAAAAATACTTAATTTGTAATTGCTTTCTTAACATAATTTGTATATATTAGTAGTTATTTATTTCACTTAGAAATAATTTGGCGCCGAATTCAAAAATTTCAATTTCATATAAAAATTTATAGTTCTTTTTCACTTTCTAGCGCACTTTTAGAAGTCGGTTCAATTTTTTTATAAAAATTTTATTTTTCGATTTTTAGTTTTGAATTCATTATGATATTCATAAATTATTTGAACTAAGTGCTAAACGAGATTATTGTACCTTGCAACCACTCCAAGATGGCAAAAAAGTAACCATTTTATTCATAATCGTAAATCACCCTAAAATGAACCATTAAAAATTCTTGGATTCTTAGAGTCCTCCAAATATCAATGAAATTGTGTCAAACAAATATTTAGTCTGTCATAGTAAATCCACTATCTTAAATTTCAAATTAACTTTAGATTGGTAATATAGGCCCCAAAACCTTCTCATATCGATATTTAAAGAATTTGAGAAGTAAATTTCTTAGCCCGATATATTTTATATTTTATATCGAGTTTGTATACGCCCCAAGAACCCCGCAATATCAATTTTATATAAAACCGGAAAATGTAAAATTTTTAGACCCTCATATTGTATCTTATTAACCTAATAGTTGTAAAAAATTAACTTCATATTCGTAATACACCACCCCCCAACCCCCTAATACCAAATTTGAAAAAATGCAAATAAGGTAAAATTTTCTTCCTAACATATTGGATCCGCAATATTGAATTTCAAAAAAATAATTTTAATGTCTTAACCTAAACTAAATCTAAACCCTTCAAAGCCCCCTAATACAAATTTTAGATGAAATTCAGAAATATAAAATTTCTAAACGGTCATATTGCATCTGATGTATTAGATTTTCTTAAAATAATTTTATATTCGCTATTTACATCCTCAAAAACGATACAGTTCCACATTTGAACAAAATCGGAAAATGTAAAATCTTTAGTCAGCTATATTGCATTCGCCATATTGAATCCTGAAAAATACTATTAAATTCATAATTTACATCCTCAAAAACTCGAAAAATGTAAACACATATTGATTCCGCCAGATTGAGTTTTTTCCAAAATTATTTTAATTTCGTAATTAACACTAACAAAAATTCCCAATACTGACTTTAGACAAAATCGAGAGATGTAGAATATTTAATCCCCCATCTTAGATCCGGCATATTTAATTTTTTTTTAAATATTATCAGATTCGTAATGTGCTATCCCAGAACCTCCCCAATATCAATTTTGGAAAAAATCGGACTAAATTAATTTTTTATCCACCATATTGAATACGCCATTTTGAATTTTTTTTAAATAATTTTAGCTCCGTCATGTGCGACACCGAAGACCCCCGTACAAAACTGATTTTTTTGTCCGCATTATTGAATCCGCCATATTGAATCTTTTAAAAATATTTTGAATTCGTTAGGTGCGAATTCGAAAACTTCCCCGTACCAATTTTGGAGAAAATCGAACAAAATTAATTTTTTTTGTCCGCCATATTGAATCTTTTAAAAATAATTTAAGATTTGTTACGTGAGATCTCGAAAACTTCCCCATACCAATTTTGGAGAGAATCGGACAAAATTGATTTTTTCGTCCGCCATATAGGATCCGTCATATTAAATTTTTTAAATATAATTTTAGATTTGTCATGTGCGACCCCGAAAACTCTCTCGTACCAATTTTGGAAAAAATTAGACAAAATTAATTTTTTTGGCCGCCATATTGTCAACGCCATCTTGGATTTTACTGCACCAATTTCATCTAAAAAATATGGGACCACCTCAGCAACTTCCTGAACGTAACATAAAAAATTTCATTCAAATCGGTGCAGCCGTTCCAGAGTAATCGGTGTACATTCATAAAAAAAATACATGCGCGACGAATTTTAAAAGTCGGCTAAAAAATAACAAAATTTAAAGAAATCGAAATATCTCAAAAACTATTAGAAATACGTATAGGACATATTGAACCTAAGTTGTAGGGTTTTCATTAGTCAATAAAATAAGAAATACAGGGTGTACCGTTTAAAAATAATAAGTTTTAATTCAAAATTTATATTGCACGTGTTTGGTCTTAACTTAGCTTTGATCTTTCTTGATAATAAATTTAATTTTCTTTTGCAAAATTACGAATGATAATTATATTTTGAATGAATGCTTAAAAGTGTGATTTTTCTTAAACACAATTGTCTCAAAAACTAAAGTTCAGTTAAATGAAACCTTTAATTAAAAAGTTTCAAAATTACAACTTAAATCGAAAAATGATTCGTATACAGTTTATTTTATAAGAAAATTACAGCTTTGTGCTATCTTCCTTTTTCGGCACATCCTGTAGAGGCCCAAATATTTTTCAAATGTGCGTATACGTTAACCATATAATAAGATAGATTTGTCTGGTAAACTTTACCTAAATGGCACAGACTTCTTCCAATCGTTGACTTATCATTTCGTCAAAATAAACATGATTTTTTTTAAATAAGATAAATTATGAATTTTGATACATCAACATTCTCTAAAGGTTCTATAGTAATTTTTTTGGCATAAAAGTACTGGCTTTCAAATTATCTGACAAAATTGATTTTCGCATGTCAGTCTTCTTTGATAATCAAAATTGTGACAGACGCAAATACTTTATTATTATATATTATCACAGATAAATTTGTGTTCATATATTTATTTTTAGAGTCAAGCAGTCTTATTAGCTCTAGTAGGAGAATACATTACTGAGGAAGGACAGCAAACTACCAGGCTTTGTTACTTGTTCCTAAGCAATCTACCAATCCATTTTCAAAACGAAGCTATCCAGGTTTTAGAAAAGCAATTACAGTTCCTTTTGGATCAAAGTAAATCCAGAAACGTCAGTCTGCACGCTGGAGGGTTATTCCAACTAAATTTGGGTATTCTTAATTCAATTGCTACGACAGTAACTACTTATTCCATAGTTATAATTCAGTTTGTACTGAAATAGTTAAATAGTAAAAAAACTGGCGAGAGTATGTTTTTCAGTTAATTGAAACCATGTATGCGTTTCAACAATATTTTTTCACAAATTATGGACTCTTGGTAGGAAAGTGTATTGAAACATCGTAAAGTAAATTTGAATGAGCTTATTTATTTCATAAATGACGAATTTTTTCAGATTTATTCAAATCTAAGGTTGAAAAACCAAAGGATAGCACAGTAAATTTTGAGATTTATATCTTAAAAAATCCAGACACAATTTTATAAAAAAAAGTTTAATTATATAATTATAGTCTGAAACAAAGATGTAATAAATATTTAGCTCACGCATTAGATATAAGATATTGGAAAATATTAGGGTGAAAACATTATAAACATATAATTAGGCACAAACAAATGTATAGTGAGGAAAGAGGAAGTAGGAGTTAAATAAAACCAAAAAAAAACTAATTTTGACATATCAAAATTAGTATAATAAATATACTTTTTAAAACTTGAGCTGCCATACCTGTGCCCGTTCGGGTTCTGGAATAAAAAATAGGGTTTATGGCTGAAAAAAATATCGATACCTTTATAGCTCCTTCTTCAGTTACCCTGTCTGTTTTGCTATCACTCAAAAAAACCCTAACATAAAATTCAGCGCGTTTTTCCAAACAAGTAGCCATTTACTTTATATTTGCCAAGAAGTGAATTAAATATATATAAATACATACTCACTTCCCATCGTGGTGATATTAATAAAGGTTTGCCCTCTTGTGCTCTGGCTGAACATGTTTTTCATCAAGATCACCTTATTAACTGGGATGGCACTGAGATTCTGGAAAGAGTTCCTGCATATCCCAAACGACTCTTCCTTGAAATGGAGTATATTAACCAAGATATTAACAGTATAAATAAAAAAAATTACACCAAGAGTCTGAGTACCATTTACAGTTTTATTTTGAAGTTGTATGACCTCTATCCTTAGAGTAGCACGTTTACTTTTTTAATTTACCGTCGTGCCACGACATGGCGATTTTATACCACACTGTTGCTTTGTGTTGTTCTAATGTTATCGAGTGAGCCATCGAGATGTCGCCACTGTGTTTTGTTTACAAGTTTTCAACCGTAAAATGGGACGCAGATGCGAGATGATGGTTTATACCCGACTTATTTTGAAGTACTTTTGAATGATAGTGAAATATACAGGATAAATCAAGAAGGAGCTAAGATGTCATCGATATTTTTTTTTTCAATTGATAATCCCATTTTTTTCCAGAACAAGAAAGTGCACAATTTTTTACACACGACAAGATAAATATGGGTCTTTCTAATATAAGAAAATTGTCAAGAATAATTTCTTCAAATCGTAAAATCTTCCATCTGCCCACCTGTAATAATATTGATTTTAAATTGGTTTACATTTTTTATTTCCAATGTCACAAAAAGTCAGTTTTGGCATTATAGATATTAGGATTTAGTATCTTAAAAAGTATTTAATATTCTTGGTAGGTGAAACAAGTGTATTCGAAAGTTTATTTAACTCTATTACTATTTTGTGGGAAAATGATAAAATTTACTTGAAAGAATTGAAATATTATGCATGGTTGGTTTTGGAGGTGGAACGTACACACATAGGTGGTTGAGTTATTCAATGTAAATAACCATAATCAGCAACCTATAAGTCCAAAACATAGTAAGCCGTGTTGAAACAAAGTTCAAGGAATTTGGGAATATTGGGGATATTAAAAAATCTGGTCTAATCCCAATAACCCACGAAGATAAGCTGTTTGTTACAATGTTGCATGATATTGGAATCACACGAATCCTTATATTAGGCGAGAAGTAAGTCAACAACGTAGATTTGCTTATAATATAAGGTATTTTTTAAAAGCTAATAAGCTCGTTTATCATATTTTTGAAGCATATCTTACTACAGAGGTTTACTATGATATGTTAGAAACAAGTTCTAAAAAATTTTTAGATGATCAATAATTAGTAGAACGAATTAACATTCATGTTTTACAAAATGGCACTCCTTGTTACAATACATCAAGTGTAGAGTAAAATTTAAGCAGAATATTCTCTCATAGATCGTTGAGTATTTGTCGAACGATAAGGTGGCCGTCACGCTCTCCAGATCTAATACCAAGGATTTTTTTTCTGTAATAATTTCTAGAAGACAAAATATATAAGGAGACCATTAATTCTCAAAGATAACTTCTTGAAATAGTTTACAAGCCATTTATAAAACCGAGAAATGTTTTAATATTAACATTGTAGATTCGGTAAAAAGAGTTGCGAATAATAGAATTCGTTTTAAGATACTTCCTCACAAGAACGTTTTTCAGTATAACATCATTGATTATTTATGATAAATTTGGTTTTTCTGTTTTTTTTTTTCTGGACACGAGAGATCCTATAAAAGTATCCAATTTGGAATACCCTGTAAATCAAACAATGAATGTTACTAATTAATAACTAAGGTCCAAACCTAATAACACAGATGTGGAACAATAGATTTAAACGCCTATTTTGAACAATAACCTCAATACAGTTTAATTTCTGTGTAGACAATACAACTGTTAAAGTACAGCCAAGTAGAGGTTGTCCACAAGGAGAAGTGCTATCGCCTTTACTGTGGAGCCTTGTGGTGGACAGTCTGTTGAGTGAACTGAATGATGCCGGTTTTTCTACACAGGTCTGTACTGATGATCTAGTCATTTTGTGCTTTGGTCGCGATATCCAGGACCTTGAGAGACTAAGGATGCGAGTCCTCCAGATAGGGGGAATGATGGTACCACAGGGAAAGGCTCAGAATAAACCCGGACAAGGCCGAGGTGGTACTATTTACAAAAAAGAGGAAAATGGGGAAACTTCCCACAATTACATTTGTGGGAAGGACTCTTCAATTTGAGGGGACAGTTAAATACCTGGAAGTAATTATGGATTCACGACTGAGCTGGAATGATCATATTGAGGCTCGGCTCAAGAAAACCATATATGTTTTCAGGGATTGTAAACGAGGCTTTGGGTGCACATGGGGACCGACACCTAAAGTGCTATTTTGAATATACATTACGGTGATCCGCCCCATGATAACGTACGCCGCTATTGTATGGTGGCGTAGTATAACAAAGCGTAAACACATTCTTCAACTTGACAAAGTTCAAAGATGGCTTGTGTGGGAATATTGAGTGCGATGAGGACTGCTCCCACCAGGGCTCTTAAAGTCCTTGTGAACCTGCCTCCTCTTCACTTATACAAGAGAATGAGACCCTGACGACTGTCGTCTCAGTTACCTAGGCACATTTTGGAAATGGAACAGGCGGTTTCTCAGGTGTCTGAGAAAGCGCGATGGAGAGATGACCAGCAGTCTTCATGCGGACAGAGTACATGACGCTGCTTTTAAAACCCAACTTCTCTCTTGAGATATTTCTGCCAAGTAGAGAGGATTGGGAGGGAGAGAAAAATTTTCCTAAAAAATAAATCCTGGTGGTATATTGATGGATCTCGATAAGATGAAAGAGCTGGAGCAGGAGTACTCGGCAGGAGCACAGGAGTCAGAGAGTACTACCCTCTCTGACAATGCGCGACAATCTTCACAGCGAAAATGTATGCTATTGTGCAGTGTGTCCATCTCTGTGAGAGGGATATAGACGGGAATAGGGTAGTAAATATATGCTCAGATAGTAAGTCTGTGATATTAGAACTGAAGTCCAGTGTCGTATCTTCGCGACTAGTGTCTGAGTGCGAGGACGTACTGAATGGTATGGCAAGGAACGGCTTCACAGTCGGACTCGTATGGGTCCCGGGTTACTCGGGCATACGTGGCAATGATAAATCAGACCGTCTGGCAAAGGTGGGATCGGCAATTGAACCCTTAACCAATACTACCTGTCCCAATTGCTACTGGAATGAGATGTGCTAAGGAACATAAATGGGGCTAATGCATGGCGTACTAAGGAGCTTTTCTCCTTGGAAAGGCAAGAGCTGTAAATTGTTGACAGGGCATTGCCACTTGAGGGGCCATCTTCATAGAATCAGTGTCGAAGACAACCCGACGTGCATATGCTGTTTGGAGGAGAATGAAACTGTTAACCATATCCTCAGAGAGTGCCCAGCACTCAATGGACTGAGACAGAGATATTTCTAAGATACAATTTTGTTACCGAAAGCAGTTCGGCAAGTTCAACTAACGAGGCTGTTTGGATTCGTCTCGACTGACCTGCAACTATGGTGGGATGTAAAGGGCCCAATAGAGGGCTAGGCATCGCTGATCTAGTATCACCACCCCCTTTTCATTCATTCATTCTTTGCAATCTATGAGTCAGCTAAATATTAAGCAATTCGCTGTTAATGGCAACAAAGGCAACAATGCAGATTATTAAATACGATAATTAATTATAACAAAGTAACTATTGTATAACGCCAAAAATTAAAGCTAACAAGCATTTTCTGTTTTCAATTTACATATACTTAGTTAAGCTTAGCTCACACGACTTTTGTTTCGTCAACAAACTGCATGGGGGAGCGGTGATGGCAATCGTGCTTTAATGGAAAATTATATCAAAGCATATTCCGTTGCGTGAGTACCATGTTCTAGGATATGTCATGTTCTATCTTTCGTGCTTGTTTTTTTAATGGATTAAAGCTTTATGAAATATGAAAGTTCGGTCTGGTCACATGTGTATAAGCTTATGACGACTGTCGATGATTGCTCAATTACAAGGTCTCACGACAAGGAATGACGCCTTATTTATTATTCTTTTAATGAGTTAACAATGATTGTCACAAACTAATAAAACTGATAAATAATTTTATACTCTGAGATTGGTTATCACTTTGAATAGAAAAGTTGCTACATTCTCTTCTTATTTTTTAAATTGTCACTGTGTACACATCTCCATAACCAACCCAGTAATATATACGTATCAAGCCAACAGCGCAGAAACCCGCCATAACCTTCAGAATTACAGTACGCTTCATGCTCAATGGCGCAATAAAGCAGTCATCTAAGAACGAAGCAAGTGTCGTGTGAGCTAAGCTTGAGTTTAGGAAAGTAATAAAGCCAGTTAATCCTACATGTAGAGCCATGATATGTGATGAGTTTCATTGTTATTGAATGAAATTAGAATATGACACTCTTAGCATTATTTTTAGGTACTAACTTAAAATTTCACTGTTCGGCATGAAAATCCCCCCACCAAAATAATGTGTTATTTAGATAATTTCTGATAATATCACCCTTACACTGACCTGTAAATTGTCGCATCATGTAACAAAATCTAGAGAACATCAACAGCACGTTTTGATTGATTGCAAATCAGGTATAAACATGTACATATGTGATATGTAGATGTGGAAAATCCAAAACAGAACCTCTAAAAAAAGGGAATGTAACAGAAAGAGACGGACAAGTGAAATAAAGCATACTGTTGTATCGTAGTTTGCTTTCTGGTTTCCAGCAAAGATGGCTGGGGGGCGGGTCGTCAAAACACAGTGGGTTGAAAGCACGGATTTAATATTAAAAATAAAAATCGGATCCAACGTAGCAGACTGAATCTTTAAAATCGTGAAAATAAATTCGAAAAACATCTAATGTGGTTCAATAGCTGTTAAATATGTAATTTAAAAACAAAATAGAAAGAATAATTGTATTTCCATGAATGAAATATTGTACTTGAGTCCAAGGTGCATTTTAAAAATAATGTCATAATAATAAATACGTGGATATCGATAATCGTTAAAAAGGCAAGAGTACTTTTTCCTCTATGCTGAGGACTTCTTAACAAATACCAATGCAAACAATTTGTAAGTAATATAATATTTATTGATTTACACAAATGAATAAATAATACGACTGTAATAAAAATAATAAAAAGAACTTAATAATCATTGCCTTCTTTGTTAATAGCTCTTTTCTCATTCTCCACTACGTACGAATTGTTGTCCGAATCCTTATGATCTCAAAAAACAGTGTAAGGATCCATCGACGCCAAAAGTTTTGGAACACATCTTTCATATTTTTCTCGAGAAGATTTTTGGGCAAAGTCCAGGCAATAGTTTCTTATTAACTTGTCAGTTGGTTTTTGTGCATCTTTCGATAGTTTATCTATCACTAATATTGCAAATGCTATGATGTCTGTTCAATGGAATAAGAAATTTGTGGATTCCTGTTAGCATGTTGTACCAAGAATATCCTTTGAAAAATAATTTTGCTGTTTAAAGTTTGTATTCCCAAATCTTCTCTATTGCAGTTTAATATCCGCTTTCAATAGTTTGTAAAATAACGGGAAAACGGAGGATCAGTTTTCGCTTTATTTTTGTTATAATGGCTGACTCATCACTGTTCTCGAAGAAACGTCGAACTATGTTGCCATTGTTAGTGCTTCCTAACCCTTTCTTTGGCAAGTCAGCAAGAAGTCCTAATCTCTCTCCCTAAAGGCCTGTTGCATGGTAGCCTTTGTCTGTACTTTCACCTTTTTGTCTTTCTACTTACGGGTTTGCCACTGCTGTGTGCGATGTTGATACGACAAATGCAAGCAGCATTCGAAGAATCGAATACATGCGTGTAGAATTAACATTTATTGCTTAAAATACTCTGTATTTACTGGGACACCGTATCAATATTGTTGAACTGAGATGTTGTTTGCGAGAGGTTACAACATTGGACCGATGTCACTCCAGCCAAAGCATTCACCTAGCCGTCTATCATTGTCATAGATAAGTCGTATTGTACTGAAGCTCGGGTGGCAAAGAGAACTCTTTTATATGGTGCAAGTTGTCTGGTTCGAGTTCATAATTTTCTATTGTCGTTAAAGACTTTTGTTCGGTTCTCTTAATAAATTCAAATTTCAGAGGCCTGCAATTCATAGTAGAGGAGGGTTTGGGATTGTACAACACATTCTGTTCTTGTTGAGTCTGCGCGTTAATACCTGCTAATTGAAGTGGAATAAGACAGGCTAGAAATATTCGGATCAGGAAATTTCATTTTGTACTGGCTCTGACCTGACGTTTCATTGAAGCCCCATTTGCAAAGGAAACTTATATCTACAAATCTAATTTATCAATTTGTTCAAGGGCGTGTAATTGAAACAATATAATTCGATCCACTGTATAATCTAGTAACCCTTGGAATTTAACCTCGGCTTTTGATTTAGTAAAAGTTAGATACTCGTCATGTGAATAACAGCCTTTTTGTGTATTTTACACACCAGAGTACGGCGAGAATATATTACTGTCTTTCTGTTTAACCCAATTTTGTAATCGTTGATATTTGTTTCTCGACAATCCAATGTCAAATAGGACTGTTGTCTTTGATCTGAGACGAAATTTTAGAAAGAAAAGACTGGCCGTTTCCATTACCGCGGTTTAATAGAAACGTTACTATAGCCAACCTTCTATTTTAAATTTCTTAACTAGAAATTATTTTGGTCGTTTTCTCAAATTCTGACCCACTAAGCCCGTCTAACTTCTTTTAGGTTAGTTCGGGATAGAAGATCGTAGGGAACGCCTACGCGCAATATTACCCCCGCTAACTTCCGTGCGACATAGAAGACGAGCAGTACCTTGATATGAATAAGAGGGTGTATTTACTTTTCATCTAAACTTATAACGTAATCGACGGAATTTGGAATATCTAATGACTATTTGATACATTGATTGTTTTAAATAAATCAAATAGTCGAAATCCAAAAAAATTTGTATTTGGGGGCCATTGAGCGTAAAGAAAATTGATATTTCTGTTACAAAATAAACATTTATTCTAAAAAAATACTAGTAAAATGCAACGGTAATTTCTAAGTAAATAAGCTAATAGACCACTTTAAAATTAATAATCGTTCTCAAAAATAAACTTTTATTCTGGTAAAAAATAAAAGTAACACGTTCAGTAACTGTAAATAAGTAAACAAATAATTAAATTTAATTTAAATCAATGAAAACACCTAAAGGTCTACAAGAGGTTTTTAAACAGGCCTCTACTTTGAGCGGGAAACTAACCCAGTCGATTGTAAAATATGGTTCGCGTATTTGCCAAAACTTCAGAGGTTATATCCCTGTTAGCTCTTTCTATTATGTCCTCACAAAACACCATACGTGTTTACTGGTCTTTCGGAAACATTTCTCGAGTTATTCGCAATTTTTAACAGCGATATTTGTTCCGCTTTAAAATATTCCGAACTGTTCGAGCGTTCATATCAGGTTCTTTGGCAATTACGGTACTATTGCAAGCGAAATTCATTTCTGCTAAACTACACACGTCAGTCTCCCGATTTGCTCGTTTTTCAGTAATTTAATTTCGGAAATTCTAAATTTTCATGGAACACGATGATTTTCGCACGTAAATGCAAATCTACCGATGATTTACCAGAATAGTACTACTTAATAATCTGTTCTTTTTGTTCCGTGGAATAAACTACCATTTCAAATACAAAAATATTTGGCGCGAAACACGAAAATACCAATACTCGGTACTTACGCTTCGACGGCCTGAATGAAAGAAAACAAATAACTTGGAATCCCCTTGTGCTAGGGAGTGGCGTATGCTGCCACCCGCTTTCACCACACCAGCATTGTATTACCCCTCACCCTAGGGCCAAACTGGTAATTTATTATCTCACTAGCGACCCGCCCCGGCTTCGCACGGGTGCAATGCTGATACTAAATACACTACAGAAAAACTGTGACTATTTATTTTATTTTTACAACAATTATTACATCGGCCTCCGACGCGCTATTTATAGGCACGCTGCTGCCGCCCCGGTCGGCCAGTACCGCCGCAAGCGCTTTCTTCCCGCAATTTTAAATCTGTAATATCTTCGAAAATATTCATTTAAATCTTATGCTGTAAAGGACCATATAGGTCTATATTAAATCAACAATGTATTTAAGCTATTTAATTGGATAAGGATTAATGCTGTATTGGTTAAAATCGCTTCAAAATTGGCCATTATTTGTCGTAAAAAGTAAATGACAAAAAAATGTTATTGTGGGATATCCATGAGAAATAGACATATACCATCGCGGAGTTTTCTGTAGACCTTTTCAATGTGTACAAATAATTAGTACATTATTTTGATAAATCTCGTAGGGTTCAGCCTGCGTTTGCAATGTAAGCGGAAAAAAATATGATAATTAACGACATCACATTAGAAACCTCAAAAATAACAGTATTTCTCCACTATTTAATGGATGTTATTATACATATAAACCTTCCTCTTGAATCACTCTATCTATTGAAAAAAACCACATCAAAATCCGGTGCGTAGTTTTAAAGATTTAAGCATACAAAGGGACATAGGGACAGAGAAAGCGACTTTGTTTTATACTATGTAGTGATTCTGATTTGATGAATAATATAGTATTTTCATTATCTTACTTAAGAAACGTCCAGGTTCTGGTTTCGATTTTCCACACCTGAATAAGCGATTATAGCATATCGGGGTGCGACGTTGCCAGATATATGTTTTCTTCAAGTCTACGAATTATATTTCGGGTGCAAAGTTGGCGATCAAGACAAAATTTAGGGTCCCAAAATTTGTTGCCAAATTTGCCCAAGAACCTTAACAGAATGGCTACTTTAGGACTCACAAATCTACGAAGTTTCAAGTGCCAATGATTTGCCGGGAACCTCAGAATCTTGTTGATGATTGCTACTTTTGCTTAACCAAATTTTTGGGGTTTTCTAATCAAAGAAAACATAAAATTGAATATCCTAATATCCCCTTTGCCATGAGACCGGAACCTCATGACGCTTCTGGCATGCCTGTCCCTAAGCCTCCAGAAAAACACGAAATCGACTTGAAATGAGATGAACTAGATGATTTTGAACCAGAAACCAGTCAAAGTCATTAATATAGTAAACATAAAGAGATACATTTTATTTCTCAGAATCAGCTCAACGATCTTATTCGCGATTTGGATCTTTCCAAAACAAAGTCACAGCTGCTTGGAATCTCTTACAAAAAGGAATATTTCCAAGTTTCGGAAAATGCAGTATTTTTCTTAGTGGCAAATGACTTAGTTTACTGTCATGATATTTTGGATTTAATCAATGAAATTTGCCTTTCCTATGAACCTATCGAGTGGCGACTACTTTCTGACTCTTCTAAAATAAGTGCAAAGGAAGTTTTATTGTTTAATAGAAATGAACAGCCATCTGTTCTCGTCATACTGTAAATATAAAAGAAACGTAGAAGAATATGCGTATATTACTTCAAAACCTAAAATATCATAAATAGAATATCTGCGCCGATCTAAAAGTTATTGTACTATTTCCAGGAATGAAGAATGGCCACATCCAGAGCCAGAAACCAACACTATGTCGTTAAAGAATGGCTGTTACGTGAAAACATTGTGCCCGGTCTGACAAACGTCCTTAATGAAACCTTAACAGAGCAGCAGAAAATTTATTTCCTCCTCTGCACATAAAACTGGATCTTATAAAGAATGTTGTTAAAACTTTAAATACAGAGGGAAATGCATTTCTCTACTTCAGATGGACATTTGCGCATATAAGTAAGGGAAAGATTAAAGATGGAATGTTTTTGGGTCGCAAATACGAGAACTTTTAAAGACTAATATTTTAAAACTACACCTTCAAGAAAGGAAAATGGACTGTCTTCACAAATGTAGGAAGAAACTTCCTGGGTAACAAGAAATTGAAGAACTATAAAGATCTAGTTGAAAAACTTATCCAATCTTACAAGACGTTAGATTGCAACATGACACTTAATCTGCCTTTTCGTCACTCCCATTTGGAATTCTTCCCTGACAATTTAGGTCCAGTTTCTGGCGAACATAGTGAGAATTTTCACCAGAAAATTGCTCAAAAAGCAGTATAGTAGAAAATGGACCCCAAACATTTTAGTGGACTACTGTCGGACACTCAAACATGAAACCGATCCCGGCGAATACAAGCGAATAAAGGCAACAAAATAATTAATTTTATTATATTAAATTTTTTTCAATACAAAATGAATTAAATTCTGTAGAAAAGCATTTTTTAATCTTTAAAAATTCACTAGATTGTTTATGCTTTGGGTTTGTCATATTTTATATTCTTCTTTCCTTTTCTAAAAACTGTGTGATTGGTAAAAACCGAGCTCATATACAAAACCCAAAAAATATCAGAGAGCGACAGAATATTTCAAAATGCAGAATAGTGTTATTTAATTTAATTTATTGCTAGTTAAGTGACTTTAGATCATCATTTCTTGTCACAATATTTGAATAAATTTAAGTAATTAATCTGTAGATAGTAATTACATGATTAACTTATAATAACTTGAATGTTGTTCTATAAATCACATTGGATCTAATGTAAATTTCTTCTTAATTAAAATTTAAGAAATAATGTAATAAATCGCCAGAAATAGTATAAGGATCAGATTTTTTTTTCAATAGAATAAAAAAAATATTATATTGAATATTTGGTAATGTTTTAGTCATATAAGCAGAGTCTTTACCAAACTGTTCGACAAATTAGTTCATATATTCTTTTAATTCTAATATATAAATTAACTAATTGTTCTGTGAAATTTTTAATTGAAAGCAAATGGACTAGGGACCAAAAATGCTAAAAACATATTTTAAATTTTAGTAAGCTATTGAACGAAATTTGCTAATAGGTTGATTCAATGAGAGTTCCGATTACTATATTTGTGTATAATTACTTGAAATAAATTAAGATATAAAATCACTGTTTTTTTTTTATCAGTTTACCTATTTCAATGTTTTTGAATCTTTCAATCTTTCGGATACAAGTTTGCATACTACCTCTAATCGAGTTCTCCTTTAGATTTTGTTTGGAGTTGTAATTATTTTAATACTAATTATTTCTTCGTCTCGATACATCATTACAACTTCAATATCTGTTACACTAATCTAATCTAAACTAGCAATTTTAAGGCTTTTCAGGAATTATGTTAAGTTCCTAGAGAATAAATTCCTCGTTATTTCAGGCACCCAAGTTTCGCCTTCCAGAAATTTTAGTCTCTTACCCAATAGTGCCGTGAATTCGCATAGCCAGTGTTCCACTGTCTCTGCTGCACTATGACAAAAATGGCAAATCTCGTTTTCAGCTTTGCTAATCTTATTGAAATAGGATCTCAGAAGGCAGTGTCCTGTGAAAAGATTTGTTGTTACTTGAATGACCCTTCTTAAGATATCAAGAAGCTTTCCTGCGTTTCTTAGAGTTAGATTCTTTCATCTTAATTTTTCCTGATTAAAAGTTTCTTCGAAAATTTAATAAAATTGACAGTTATCGAACTCACTTCTTTCAAGAATAGACTCTACCTATATTAACTAGGCATTAGACGATAGAAAACTATGCAACAACTTAAGTAGCAGAGATGATAGCCAGCGATTGCCTAATACTTGGAAAAACCTGCTTACGAAACATCAACCAGTAGTAGGTAGTAAAGAAACAGATCACAACTCGGCAACACGACCCCAAATATTGGCAACACGCAGCCGGGCTCGCAACCTGATTGGCCAGAACCATCCGGCCACGTACACACGGAACCAACAGCACACACACGGAATACCCAAAAACCTTCGATTTCAGTATTATTACCATTTCAGTAGAGCCCACTTTTGGTCAATTGCCATATTTTTTAAATAATTAATATTATTTATCTAAAATATATCTAATCATAAATTAAGAAACCGAAAGTTAATTAACTGTTGCTCGATATATTTTATTCGACTGAATTTAATATTTCTTCGTTTTTTTTTTATAAATCAATAAGGGTTTATTGTAAAATAATTGATAAGATTTCAAGCCCATTTGAGTATTTTTTTTTATCCTTCTACTCTCTCAGTGCTAATAATTCAAGATTTATTAAGATTCCAGTAGTAACCTACTTAATTTTGGGGATCCTAACTTCTTATTTGATGAAATAGCAGAATTTTATTGTCTAAACTCAAGTTATCTGATAACTATAGATTGTACTTTGTATACGTTATATGAAGGAATATTTATCTCCAGGGTTTTTATTTTTATTCTGGTTCTGGTTTACAGTTTTTCTCAGTTCTCTGTTTTCTGTTTGTATTCCTAATTGTAGAATTTCAAGGACGAGACTCCGTTTTACTCTGTAGAGGTACAGCGCTCCTCTGGCTACGGGTAACCTACCCGTAGGTAGATCAAAGAGTACAACGACGCTGGAATATCAGATTTTTCAGTTACTTTATAGATTATCTAATACTTTTGTACTATTGTATATTGTATATCATAATTACAATAGTTTGTAATTCCTCTTGTTGGCAATGTGCACCTAAATATTCTTCCTGATTTACAAGCTGCAAAATGGCATCTCACTCTATACGATGAGCATGATAATTCCAGCGTTAGAGTTGAACTAATTAAATAACAAATTATTCTTTGCATTCTGATTCAGATGATAGGTTAAGGTAATATTTAATGCTTTATTTATTATATATCTATATATAATATTAAAGTGGACAACTAAACATCAGAAAGTGTTTGTATTTGCTCTGGACCCTTAACTTCAAAATGCTAGGCTAGGTGAGCATGGGTTTGTGAACATCGGATAACTTTCTGGTTTAGGTCGGCGTATTAGTAAACCAATGGTGACTCGGCTAATTGAGAAGTACCAATCTTTTAATTTTTTAAAAGGATCCTTTCATTTCTTTTTTGAGCTACCGAACACTTTTGTTGCGTCCTTTACGGCCTATGGGGGCAACTAGCCTAATCAGTCGTTAATTAATTGATTGATGAAGTCAGAAGAAGGAAGGATGCAACATTAGTAAAATTATCAGATATAATAATTAGGCTAAAGTTTGTCGGAAAGCTTTGATTACTTTCCAACATTGGTGTAAAGAGTAACATTAATGCAAGGTATGAAGTTTAGTTACCATATAGCCCGATTAATTGTAATACAATAAATATTTTAAAAGAAATGAATCGGTATTAACAATACACAAGTTTATATTTAAAAAAAAATACAACTTTTACCATTATAGATTGTTATCAAATAAAACTAATTAAATTTGAACAAGAAAATTCACTAATATCTAGAAACATTTGCATTGGCTATACGAAAATATTTGATTAATGGATTAAACCCTTACACTGTTACCTGTTATATCTATTCCATGTGTAAGGTTGATTATCTTAATCAGGTTTAGGAGACAGATCACTAGTTTGTCCTATGTTTATAGACCTTACTGATCCGTCAAAGATGTCTTTAGGGAAATAGAGCGTCGCATTTGAAGGTGAGTGAGGCTGTTTCTTCCCCTTCGTCAAATAATTTAAATATTGCTTATTCATTATAAATACCCATTGTGGGTAGATATTTCCTTAAGCTGCAGTGACTAGTTATCAGTCCTGTGACTAGCCTAATCTGTTGTGTGTTTAAGGGCAAGACAGCAGCGAACTTTGAAGGATGGTTGGCTCAGCAATAGTTTGATGTGCCTGTGCCACGTTAGATGGTTCCAGTGGTTCTGGTATTGGAAATTTATCGACCGGGATATCAACTCGCCTTAGTGATCTTAAACATTATTTCTTTTTTAATAAATGAGGTAGTAGACCCTTGTCTTGCAAGTTTATCCGTTTTCTTATTGCCTAGGATGCCCTTGTGTACCCACATAAGAGTAACTTTGTTGTGTTTTGTCACAGCAATACGATTTTCAAAACAGTCTCAGATTTTAGATTTTATCTAATGACATATAAGTGCTTTTAATGTTGTTTAACTGTCGGAGAAAATGAAAATATCTCAGCTTTTGTAACTTCTCTTCAAACCGAAAGCATGTATTTTTACCTGGAAAGCAGTGGTTTACTACCTGAGGATCTTAGTTATATCGAATGTGGGAATGTGTAAAGTTATAAGCTGCTGGTATGGCATCATTGCCTATCTGCAATAATAAGCCCTTTTCAATATTTTTGATCCTGATGTGTTCAAGTATAGGTCTGGTTCACCAAATCTTGTTTTGGTACAGCCTTTATATCGCTAATCTCGTCTCAGCTTTTGTTATTATTTCAATGGGGGAGAGGACTTAATAAGGTTTCTGTCTGCTGAAATGATGCTCCTCATGGCTCTCATAATGGACAGACTTCAATAATACTTTGCAAATAAAGAACATTGTTTTCGATGGGTGACTTCCCTAATGGCATAATAAACTTAAAGAAAAGCTCTGCAGACATAATTCATAAAAACGAACAAGGTATGTAAATAATTGAGAATTAATATCGTCTTTTGAATGATAATTTTCAGCTGATCATGCAGGTGACGAAAACTATGTTAATGCAGCTAGAAACAATGACAGTAGTTTCAACTAGCCAAGCTTTCCTCTTTTTTCGAAGGGTATGAGCGTAGTTCTTCCAGGATTTGTCCTAAGGTATTCCTTAGTGCACCACTCCTTTACTATAGTCAAAGCTTCATGTTTTTTATAGTGTTTTGTCATGCTTTCCACAGTGGATATAACTAGATCGTCAGCATAATGCTGGGTAAAATATCTTTGAGAGTTGAAGTTTACCAAAGTAAATCTACTACCAGATCAGACAAAGAAGTATATAGAAACCCTTCTTGTGGACTTCCTTTAGCTATCTACACCTCCATCGTATTTGCAACACATTTAGCTGTACTCGCATAGTTTGTATGAACTTGCATAATGTATCGTCTATGTCATTTATTTTAGTGGAGACGATGGCGGTATGGCCAAAGGCTCCTTCAATATCGAGGAAGAATCTTAGTGCCATCTTCTTGTTATTCATGACCAAATATATTCTCCTTACTAGGTAATGTAGAGGTAACTCACATGAATCTTCCGTTTGGAGGCATGTTAATTAAGAAGTAGTGGACTCTCTTTTAGAAAGTTTCTAATATGTTCCCTTCAACTAGTTTCTCTGTCAGCTTTAGTAGAAAACATGGTTTAATTGATCTAAAAGATTTTGTCTGAGTTATTACTCACTCATTACTCACAAACTTCCATACCAAGATGATTATAAACCTTATCCAAGCCAAGGGTAAGTGTCTTGTCGCTAGGCATGCTCTAAGAATTCTTCAGAATACAGGAATGATGAACTCTTTGCCCTAAGCATAGGGATGAACTCGTCAGGTCGCGGTACCTTGTAACTCTCAAACGCTTATGTAGCTCAAGTATCCTGTTGTGAAATATTATTCCTTTAGCAATTTCCCAATTATTTTTTGATGATTTTCTAATCAAGGATGAAAGGTTGGTTTCATCATGTGTTGTAGCATCAGGGATAATGTCAGTATCCGGAAGATGGGCTTAACGGAATATCTTCAAGGTATTCCTGTCAGTCTCTGTAGAAGTCGCATCTGGTTTCCGTAATGTCCAGATAGAACCAAGGGGATTCTTAGACAGAGTCTTGTGGAGACGTGACATTCGAGAGGCGCTTTCGATATCTTGACATAGCTTCCCTTACGATTTTATTTTAACTTATCTTCTTTTTTTGTAGTGAGTGTTTTAAAGTATTCTATCTATTCTCCGCTTTTTTTCGTTCTCTAGAATAGTTTGCGTGTCTCTTTTCCTAACAATATGAGATCATTATTCTACCAGTTAACTTTTTTGTCAGCGATCTCCCTCACAATTGTGATAAGAGACTACAATTACCTTCTGCAGATGAGACACGGTAACTTGTCCACATTGTCTCTTATATCCATATTCTCTAGTATCTGTTTTGATGCATTGTATGTTTATGTTAAGATTATCCTTGTATTTCTTCTAGTTTGCGTAATTCCGATCACTATATAACGCGACCGGTTTTTCACATCAATCATCTCCGTGCAGATGTCTATAGGATCCAGAAGGGACGACTCCGAAAATTCGCGCTATCGATGAACTTATACACGAAGTCGTCAAGGTTAAGTCAGTTATCTTGCAACGAGTTCTAGTAAAAAAAGTGGGTAGTGTCCTTTGAAGAGATTTGTTATTACTTAAATGTTCTTTTAGGGGGAGCTTTTCTGTGTTCTTTGATGATGGATTTATGAATTCCTTCCCTTGACTAATGCCAGGCTTATTGTTGTACTTTAATTTTATTTGATTTTAAAAAATCACTGAGTTACAAATTCCTTCAAAAATTAAGTAAAGTTGATCGTTAACAAATCACCTGTAACAGTAGTAGCATTAGTAATACAACTGAAATTTACTGGAACCACAAAATAAAATACACACTACTGCAGCAAAAATGCGTTCTATAAAATATAAAAAGCCCGTGCACTAACCTATGAGCGACTTTGCCATAGTAAAATTTTCAGATATAATAATTAGGCTGATCATTTGAAGCTTTGACTACTTTTCAACATAGTAAAATGGATGAAGTTTAGATACTATACGACCCAAAATTAATGTAATAATACAAAAAAATAAAATGAGTCTAAGTTAACAATCAACCTTCTACTATAATAAGTTTTTACTAAAGAAAAACCAACTTGAATAAGACCAATAAAATCCTCTAATATCTAGGAACATTTTCATTCCAACACGAAAATATTACCTAAAGGAACTTCAATTATTATTTTTTATCTTTCAGAGAGAACTAATCTGCAGATTGTTTAAATAAATTTGTGTTTCGGTAAAATATTAACCAATATTATTATAGTTTGTGCTTTTTAATCAATTACTAATTCAAATATAATATAGTCCTCGACTTATGAACTAAATTAGATTGGTAGATTATGTGTAAGCTACTTAAAATTCCTTCGATTCTATAAAGAATATTGATAAAAATTAAAATTTTATTATTATCGGTGAAAGTAAGATAGTAGCCAACGATCTCCGTGTGGGCTCAAAAAATTGTTACAGCATTCTTGTTAAAACCAGAGAGTCTTTTCCGCAGTGTTCATATTATCCGATTGCCCTCAATTTTCCGCAATCTCGGCTAAGGAATAGGCAAAACTCTAAAGTAACTCATTGGTTTTCTTTCCGAATCCCTAGTCATTCTAATTATGTGATATGTGTCATATTTTATAAAAACCCACATTTTTTTTTTAATTTTAAATCTAGAGTTACTGAAAGAGAATTAAATACACTCCTGGGACATTGAAAATAATAACCGACAAAGTGAGAATTAAATTAAATAAGAGTTGTTCCTATGCCAAAAACCTATTCATCAAAATGTCCTAGCGTCATGGCATAATCTTTAAAAATAATGGGAAACGAATATCTTATTAGTCATTCTTACGTAATTTTTACCCAGCTTTTCGATTTTAAAAAAAGCTATTATATTCTTTAAATCAAATACATTTATGCAACAGACTGAATTTAACGTTTATGGCAGAAACCTGGGAATAATTTTGATATTCTCATGACAACACTAAATATCATACTTTGCACTAATAGTCCAAGCCATAAGTAAAAATTAGTGCTGTTTTTGACGTAATTTCCGAGATGAATGAAACTTATCCAGAGATGTTGAGAGCAATGTAAGAACAAACTCTTCATAAAATGTAACAGCATAAAATAGGTTGGGGCCAAAATGTGTTCTTGGCTTTTAGATTCAAAAACCCTCTTTTAGCCAACTTTATTCCCCCTCTTGGCACCAACCTATTTTTTGCTGTTACGTTTTTTGTAGGGTTTGTTATTACAT
This sequence comes from Diaprepes abbreviatus, assembly GCA_034092305.1. Lineage (NCBI taxonomy): Eukaryota > Metazoa > Arthropoda > Insecta > Coleoptera > Curculionidae > Diaprepes > Diaprepes abbreviatus. The sequence goes on from JASJET010000303.1 coordinate 3,224,853, forward strand.
GACACCCAACACTCCTGGGTAGATTTTTTCGGAATTTATGTCACTATTTTTAACTATGGCGTGGACTATCAGCGACGTACACATGCTGCTAGTCGTTCTGTCATTCATCAGATTTTTAAAGGTATTTTGTATGATACACTTACAATTTGAACATTAAGTGACTACAAAGAAGTAAAAAAATCTAAAAGTCTTTTTATAAAAATGTGTGCTCAATCAAAAAAATTTTTAAACCACAAAATACTTTTTAAAGATATTATCTCGTAGTTTTAAAAGCAGCGTCTTATTAATATAAAAATAGATGCTCTTATCCTGTCTTAGAAAATAACTGCTTTCTATTCCTAGATAGCGGGTGATATATGAACTAATATGATAATTTTAGCCATTCGCCGAAAGTCAATTTATTACAGTATCTGAAATTTTAGAGCACAATAGAATATAATTAGAATAGTAGATATAAAATTGTATGTAAATTAAAAAAAAAACTCACAAATGTATAACAATATTCGAATTTGTATCAGCAAATTTTTTATACAGAAAAATTGCCTTTCAGGATAGCCTTCTAACAAATAAGGATTATTTGAATTTTTCATTTCTGAATGAATTAATTACTTAATAAACTAAAAAAGTGACATGACAACTTTAATGTGTTTAGATTAAGTATTATCACAAATAAAGTTATTAACTTTTATCCTGAACAAAAAAAACTTTTTTAAATTAAAGCCACGACTGACTTTGATATAGTCACACCATCCTAAATAATTAGCAAAATGTAAATAAAACAGTTCACTTAAAAGTAGGAAAATAAAAAATAATTATTGCGCAGCTTAACATCTAAATTAGTTTGTTTTAAAACTTGACGAAAATAGTTCATTTCCCGAGCTGGTTTTTGAACAATAAATAAGATTTTAATTATCCAGTCTTTAAGTAACTTTGTAATAACTCAATAGATTAAATAATTGGATTTAAAGCACAGAACTAACTATAGGTACTTGTTGAACAAGTAAAAGTAATAATTCACTGCTGCGAGTCTTTATTGCAGCAACTACATTAAGTTGTTTCGCTACAAGCATAATAGGTTTGTAGATTTAAGGAAATTCATACCGTAAAGCTTGATTAAATATTTAAGAGGCAATCGTTGTACTATTTTGATGCAGCACAAATTGTACTATTTTGATGTATTTCGAATTTACAAACACTCACCTGTTAATTTATTATGAAACCGTTTTACTTAATTCATAGATAGTTTCTCCAATATAGATTTCACCACACTTGCATGGAACTTTGTAACACATTATTTCTTATCCGTAGTTATTGGTTTTTATAACTGCTGGCAATTCGTCTTATTTTCTCCGAGAATCCCTTAATGCACGGAATTGTGAAGAAGGAATGTTTTTCTTGGTGTCCCGTGATCGTTGTTGTAAAGTTATTTATAACCTCGTAATTTAGTTTTAAAGGATAACCATTCTGTTGTATATTGGATTTAATGTTTGCTACCTCTTTTTTCAATGAATCGGCATTATTGCATATAGATATAGCGGGATTGCGGAGGTTGCGTATTTTGACTCTATAGATTTAGCGGAGTCACAAGATAGTTGTCTATATTTTCCTTTTTCTAGAAGTTAGAATTAAGGAACATAAAACTCATACACAAAAAGCGGAAACGTCGAGATCAGGTATTGCAGACCATGCGTGGGATAAACAACACCATATAAAATGGTCTGAAGCTGCGGCAATATATATGGGACCCAACATGAAAATAGAAAAAAATTTATAGAAGCAGCTTACATTAAAAATAATAATAGAGTCTTCAGTGAATCCAGGGTTGAGACACCTAATTTTGGCAACCACTCCTTTGTAACGTCAAGTCACTATGGCGTGTACAGTGAAGCGAAACTTCAATAGACACAGTCTCTATATAAGCTCATAGCCTTAAGACAAAACATTCAGATTATAGTTGATAACGCTTAGAGATACAATATAATTGAAACGTCGCAAAAATAAAAAAATAGTGCAAGTCCGATAATTACATTTTAGCCAATCTTCAACATTGTTTACAACCTTCAAATAAATAAAAATAAGGTTGTGCTACTGCTATATAAACATACCAGTATTTGAAATCTGTACACAATTAAATAAGCTCACGGTTTAACATTCTAATCATAAAAAACTAACAGGTTGAAAAATGCCTCCCTTTAATTAGCAGGACAACGCACAAAACTAAAATGATTTGCTGCCCATTTTTGTTAAAAAGATCTTTTAAAATATGTTGAATTAAGATCGTCCTAATAGTTCGTTACAATCAATGTCCTAAAAGAATCCTCAAAACCATACACAATTTCGGCCTATTATTTGATTTAAGACTACGGAAAGTACAAGGAGTTTATTTCATTGGTCTTTGCCTTTCAGTATCCTAACTGCATAATTCACTGTGGTTATTAGCCAACAATTATCGGAAACTTTATATTTTACTTAATTTAAATTTTTTTAAACTTAGGTAATTTAGCACATCATCGCTCGTTCGCAGCACAACACTTCTAATTTATTTAAGTACAGAAAAAAGAAAAACAAATTTAAACACAGTACTTAAAATATGTATGCCTATAAACAAGAATAATTTTTATCTGAACTTTAAATTAATATGTCAGTTTAAGTAGAAATTAATTTTAATTACTAGAATTTTTAAAATTTTTAAAGTTAAACGAAGATTTCTGTAACCCTAGAAAAAAATATTCAAGTACGTCAGGAAAAATATAGACAAATATTAATAAGCTAACTTAAGTAATATGTTTATTGAATCGGTTGTTACATTTCCGAGTAGTCGGGCATCCTAAGTCGGGCATCCTAGTGGATACAGGATGTAACTACAGTGTGTGAACGGGGCTTATTTTTTCCGGAAATTGTCGACATCGATAATTCTCTAAAAAATTTTTCCCAATCAAAAGTCTTGACATAACTAAGCGGATATGTTGGTGGTTATAAAGAAGGTGGCGCATAGGGGTAAGTTGGACAAAAATCGTCATCATTAATATATTCGTCATTTCTACCATGTAATATTTGACCCTAAGTAGTCTAAATTCAAAAAGGCGGACAGCTAGGTGGATATAGAAGGCCGTAAAACAGAATGAAATATACCACTTACCTGGAGGGCGTGGGAAAAATCTTTTAAAAGTTTTTAAAAATTAACTTTTTTGTATTGGAAGTACTCTGAGTTCTGAGGCCTGGAAAAGTATTTGTCACCAAAAAAGAAGTTCATTGCGTACAATCTCTGTTGTTACAAGAAATTTAAGAGTCTGTTGTGGCGTTCGTTTCTCTCCACGTAGCCATATTTGTCCACTGAACATTCCGATTTATCCTGTTTTCTTCCCATTTTTGCATTAAAATCCCCCACTAGTATGTTGTAGTGGATTGTAAGATTTCAGTGATATCATAGAAAAATTAAAGTTCCTCGTCTTCAGAAGTAGATATCGGAGCGTATGCTTGTATAATCTTAATATCATATCTAGAATTAAGACTCAATATGAAGTAAATGACGAGTGAGCTGATGCTTTTAATGTATTTTATATTTGGTATATATTTTTATTAATGATGAAGCCCACTCAGACCTCGTACACTTCTTCCAGCCCTTTATAATAGAACACACCTGGTTTTTCTCCTCTTCTTCTTACCTCGCTGATTATAGAATCGTTATTTAAATTTCGTATAATTATAGTGAAGGCTAACGTAATTACTGGCAGAATTAGGGTTATATATATCTTTATATTAGTTTTCCTGACAACCTACAACGTTATCTGTTTAACTCAAAACAGCATTCATGGTCATCATCACTGGCTTATTTATTTTCTCTGAGGTTTCCTATTAACCGCGTACCCTACGAAAGTCAAAAGTACAATTTCAATTGTCTTCATTGTATTAATTTGGATTTGCTTTCGATGAGATTCAAGCTCATATTTCTTTGATCTAGTAACAGAATCTGTCAAAAAGTCGTCCTGCATTCATTTTTATCTCTGGCTAACTAAACCTTAATAATTCATTGATTTTATTAAAAAATATATAACAATCACCGTGTGGCAGTCTAAAAACTGTTTCAATTACAATTTATCATTTGCTCCATATATGTTTTCTAGATTTCTACAAAATTTGGTTCTTAAATCAAATGTTATTTAATAATAATTTAGCTGTGATTGTATCTTCCAGTGCTTTGTTGTACAAAATACCGAGGAGTCAAGATTTTCATCAATAAAATTTTCTATTTGAAGTACATAATTACCAACTGAGTGTAACTTTTGACTTATTGTGGCCTGACTCTTACAAATGTTGATTTATTTAGTCTTGCAGCTCTTTTTCGGGAATTTTGCACACTAGAAATTCGAGCTTTACATACCCATGAATGCACAATCCACACATTTTAGGTTATGTGACTCGTAGTCTATAGCCCCATTTATGGCAGAAATCTTCCTCTTTTCAATATTTTGCCACACTATTTATAACACAGCGGGAGTGGTATATATTTCTGTACATACTTTGCTACTTACTCAAAATTGATTTTCTCTCTTTTTTTTTGAAAACCACTTTATCACTTTTAACGGGTTAATTTTAATATCTTTCTGAGGCTTTGTGTATGTTTTTTTGAAAATCAATTTTATAATCGTTATTTTCAATATTTTTCACCTCATTGTTTTGTCGTATCAATTTCGTAACAAAATCTAGTCTTTCTTAACTCAGGAAAAGTATTGGCTCTGTATTACCCAATTCTTTCATAGTGACCACTTGTTGGTCCTCAAGTGCTTTTCCTGTTGAGCTTTGGTATAAATTTAGACAATTACTGCTTCTATAGATCCAATATTTTCAAAAACTCCATGAATATCTTTAAATTTTACGTTGTTTTTTACTTTCCCATTTCCTCTTGGGAATTTGTGAGTTCTACAATTCTTACTCCTGTTTTAATTTTTTTGTTTGTTGGTCGTAATGTCCAAGGAACCCATGTATGTTGTTGTATCTGTTTGTAGTGTAAAGCTTTTAAGGCGATGATACATATGTTTTTTTACCTTTTGTTGCTGAACTTTCCAAGATTGTAATTTTTTCTAAAGATCCTATATCATACACAATTCTTGTAAGCATTTGTGTAGAGATAGGACTGAGTTTTTAACTGTTTCTTATTGTGAAGTGGTAAATAAAAGGCCGAATTTATACCTTTGTTGGTAGCTGTCTCTTTAAGAGTATTTGGGATCAGTTCTAGTTTAAACTCTTGTTCAATTTTTTATTCTGTCTTCACTGATGTCTTTGTTCATAAGGAAAATGTGATTAACCTAAAATATTTGCTTCACATTATTGATGCTCATATCCTCTTTATTTACAAAGGGAGTTTAATTTATTACGGTTGCCTGCTTTTGTAGCTGCAGTCTGGCTATTTCCTAGTCTTTTTCCATACGATACTTCAGCAATTATACTTGAATACTGGGTGTCGCTTATTTTTGAACAGGAGGACCAAATATTCACAAATTTTTAAATAGAAATATATATATATATATATATATATATATATATATATATATATATATATATATATATATATATATATATATATATATATATATTATAGGTTTATTCGAAATTTGACTTTGGCAACAATTTCTGTGTGTCTAAAACTAATACACATTAATAATATTAAGAAAATAGTTTAATTGAAAAACTCGTTGAAACTAGATACACTTTACGTAAATTTATTTTCCTTCTAATGCATATTTTACTAATGGCACTGTGTACTTGTTTTTCTTAATTATAATTTGTATTACTTTTAGACACAAACTACGTTTTCAAAAATAATTATTTGATCCAATTTCTGCTTCGATCGAGATGAAAATCAACCGAAAAAATAGTAGTCACGTGATGAGCGTTATCTGTTAAATTTTAATTTTTTACAAAAAAAAAAATCCAAAAGTGCGATTATATCTACATATATCGAAAAATTTATTAAAAAAAGTTTTTCTAGATGCTATTTTTAGCCCACATGCAAAATTTCAGTTGTATGAGATAATTCAGAATTTTTGCCAATTTTTTTGTAAATTGCACCACTGTTGCAAAACAAAACTCAACGCAACCTACATAAAGCTTCTTAGTTTTGACAATGCTTCATTCGAGATATATTTTGTTTAAAGTAACGCCGTATTAAATGTGTTTTTCTACAAAATTCAAATAGTGCTATTAAAATTTGGTCACATGTGACGCAAAGTTTATTTGTTTTGGACCCTGTATAAGGTAACTATATATATATATATATATATATATATATATATATATATATATATATATATATATATATATGTATATATATATATATATATATATATATATATATATATATATATATATATATATATATATATATATATGAAGTAAAATGCGAAACAGTGAATGCAAACTTCGCTCCATCATATCCTTTCTGTGTTAGAGGTTGCACAGTTAGAATAAATTGTGATAAAACACAATTCATCCTATTCCACCACCATCGAGATGGTGACCTACCTGTACCACCATTCCGAGAAGAAAGTCAAAGCTTACCCTCCCCGCCATAGTGATACGGCAGAGATACATGTTTCGTCTCTCACTAGACTCATCAGGGTACCGACATGCACCTGGCTTTTTACTTCACTTATGTACGGAGTTGCATATAGTTGTACGTTTGCTGAATGTGATTTCAGCACTACAACAGCATAATGTGGATATAACCACTGCTAATGCATCTCACACGGAGGTATCCGTGAAAGCCGTATAAACATATATATATATATATATATATATATATATATATATATATATATATATATATATATTAAAAATTAGTATATTAGTATATAAAAAAATTTCAATATTTTAAACCCAAATTTTCTAATTATTATCAAAGACATCTGCTGCCGCTATATTCCTCCCGGTATTAAAAATATAATATACAGTAAGACGATTTTTGAAAATAAACCAGTATTTTTTTCGGTGTATAAAAAATATACATACACCCTTAAAATATTGCTCTATAAAAAGGAGCGCTTTGATAAAGGTAAAAAATGTATCCGTCAGACAGTGTGACTCATTGTTATTGCTACTTAACTTTAAAAACTAGTCAATAAAAAAGTAAACTCATTAAGCCGGCGGCCACTTACGACAAGATTTGTATGAGAAAACCATTACAAAAGCCATAAACGATAAAGATTGCGATTACATCTGGACGACTAACTGAAATTTATTGATTTCCAAGGATTGCTCTTGTTCTTTTTTCTTGGTTGAACTAAAAAATTAAATTTTATGAAACATGATACTGAAGATTGAATACCATATAAAATGTAGCCTTCGCCGCACCTAATTTAAGTACAAATATGTAATAATAAATAGTAAGTTATGTCATCATATGGCCGTAATTTCCAAATTTTAATAAACGAAACTCTGAAAGTCCTTGAATGGCCATATAACCTAATTTGATGACTACACTTCGGCTATTTTGATGACATCGACGAAAAACCATGAACGAGTTTAAAGAGTATATAAATTTTTCTTCAGAAAAGTTGCTGTTATAAAATTTGGAAGTGATATATAATAAAATTTTTATAAAAAAAATTGAACCGACTTCTAAAAGTGCGCTAAAAAGTGAAAAATAACCATAAATTTTTATATGAAATTGAACTTTTTGAAGTCGGCGCCAAACTAATACCTGACAAAATGTGATTTGCATAAACAGATTAAAACTACTTTATTTGTAATTCATTTCTTATCATAATTTGGATATATTAGTAGTTATTTATTTCGTGTACAAATAATTTGGCGCCGACTTCAAAAAGTTCAATTTCATATAAAAATTTATGGTTATTTTTCACTTGTTAGCGCACTTTTAGAAGTCGGTTCAATTTTTTTTATAAAAATTTTATTTTTCTATTTTTAGTTTCAGAATTCATTATGATGTTCATAAATTATTTGAACTAAGTACTAATCGAGATTAGTGTACCTCGCAATGACTCCAAACTGGCAAAAAAGTACCAATTTTATCCAAAGTTGGAAATCACCCTAAAATGAACCACAAAAAATTCTTTAGTTCTTAGAGTTTTCCAACTACCAATCAAATTGGGTCAAACGAATATTTAGTCTGTCATAGAAAATCCGCTATCTTAAATTTCAAATTAATTTTAGATTGGTAATATAGGCCCCAAAACCTTCCAATATCGATATTTAAAGAAAATAAATTGATTTTTTATCCACCATATTGAATTTTTTAAAAATTATCTTAGATTCGTCATATGCGACCCCGAAAACTCCCCCGTACCAATTTTGGAGAAAATCGAACAAAATTAATTTTTTTGTCGGCCATATTGGATCCGCCATATTGAATTTTTAAAAAATTATTTTAGATCCATCATATGCGACTCCGGAAACTCCCCCGTACCAATTTTGGAGAAAATCGGACAAAATTGATTTTTTCGTTCGCCATATTGAATTTTTTAAAAATTATTTTGGATTCGTCATATGCGACCCCATAAACTCCCCCTTGCCAATTTTGGTAAAAATCGGACAAAATTGATTTTTTCGTCCGCCATATTGAATTTTTTAAAAATAATATCAGATTCGTTATGTGCAACCTCGAAAAGTCCCCCATACCAATTTCGGAGAAAATCGGACTAAATTAAATTTTTTTGTCCGCCATATTGGATCCGCCATTTTGAATTTTTTTAAAATAATTTCAGATTCGTTGGGTACAAGCCCGAAAATTCGTCCATACGAATTTTAGAGAAAATCTGACAAAATTAATTTTTTTGGCCGCCATATTGTAAGCGCCATCTTGGATTTTACTGCACCAATTTCATCTAAAAAAATATGGGACCAACGCAGCAACTTCCTTTACATAACGTAAAAAATTTCTTTCAAATCGGTGCAGCCGTTCCGGAGTAATCGGTGTACATATATTAAAAAAAAAAAAAATACATAGTCGACGAATTGAGAACCTCCTTCTTTTAGAAGTCGGTTAATAAAACAATATCGTATTTTGTAATTTTCTTTACGAACGATGGTCACAGAATTAAGGGAGGAATACTGGAATAGAAATCTGTTGGCATTAAAATGTATAATGTTTCGATTCCACACCATAATTACGATTTAGGTATTTTCATTTTTATAATTCACAATTGGTACCGGTGTACTTGACCCTGAATGCGCGAAGCTGTGAACAAGAGAGACAGCGTAAGACCGTGAACGAGTGAACGTGTAAAAAAACGGTGCTTTACATAGTATTTCATGATGTGTATCTTGTGGCCTCAACGGCTTTGAACCATTTTTTACGTGTACTATTGTGAAATAGAACCATTGAGGGAGATTTTGGAATGCCGGCAGAAGCTAAATCAGATAAGCCGTGGGTAAGTGCATTATTTATTATCATTTGTGAATAACTCTCGATTTTCGTGTGATAAGTTTTCTTATACATCTACAAAATAAGGTGGTCCGTTGCCATTCTAATATACTTTGCGTTTGAAAATCGATAATTATCTTAAACAGATAAAATAAATAACAATAAAGTTCAGATTCGCACTAACGGTAAATTATCAACACCCATACCAGTCCACAGCGGTATTAGACAGGGAGACTCGCTTAGTCCTTTGTTATTTAACATGATAATGGACGAAATAATAAAGGAGATGCGACTTGGTAGAGGATATAAAATGGGTGATACAGAAATAAAAATTCTCTGTTACGCTGATCACGCTGTGATATGTGCCGAAAATGAAGACGACCTCCAGAGATTGTTAAATACCTTTAATCTTACGGGAAGAAAAAATAATATGATTATCTCAGTCGAAAAACTAAATGTATGACAACCTCAAAAGAACCCCTCCGATGCAAACTAGAACTAGACGGTCAAATAATACAACAAGAAATGAGTTTCAAATATCGAGGAATCGACATAACTAGTTATGGCAACATCGAAGATGAAGTAAGAGGGCAGGTGGCCAAAGCAAACAAAGTGGCGGGTTGCCTCAATGACGTGATCTGGCGAAACAAACACTTACAACAAGAAACAAAGGTTCGGATCTACAAAACCACAATTAGACCTATTATGACATAAACCTCAGAAACACGGTCAGAGACGACAAAAACGAAACAACTATTGGAGACTACAGAAATGAGAATACTTCGACGAATAACAGGAAAAACGCTACTAGACAGAGAAAGAAGCGGTAACATCAGGCAATCATGCAACACAGACTGAATTAATGAGTGGGTCCTACAACGTAAGACACAATGGAACAAACACATAAGCCGAATGACAGAGAATAGACTGATAAGGATCGCACGAGATAAATCGCCTAGTGGTACACGCAGTAGAGGTCGACCACGGAAAAGGTGGAGCGACAATTTAAGTCCAGAATGAGGAAAATCGAAGAAGGAACAGGTCAGGGACCTATTATAGAAGGTAGAAGAAGCAGAAGAAGAGAAGATAAAATAAAATCTTATTGTGCTCATAAATCAGTTTATGTGGTAGTGAATTAAATAATCTATTAATTATTTGTTGATTAAAAATTAAAATTATATTTTTGTGCAATATCGTGTGTGTAATTTCATTTATTGAACTTGAGGTGGAAATCCTACAAAATAGTAGATTCAATCATTTTTATCACTTTGTATATGCATTTACTTAAAAAAACACATTAGAAGTCAAAATCTTTAAACCTGTGAATAGCAAATACAGGGTGTTTACTGTAATTTATTAATAAATAAATTATTGATTTTTCTTTGAAACATGAAACTTTGGTGTGAAATTTTAAGTAAGTTAAGTAACATTTTGAATTATCTTCTTTGTATTTAATATTTCTTAGAATCATCATGAGTTATAAAGATTTAATGAAAAAATGGGATTCAATTTTTTAAAAGGTTAAATTCTCACACGATATCGCCTCTAAAGTAAGCCTTGATGGAGCGACAGAAAAAATAAAAAAAAATTTCTTGATTCGCTACGAAAGCTTCGTTAATGATATCTCAAAATTTAAGGAGTTTCATCTGGATGTGATGGGCTTAATAGACGACGATGATGTTGAAGAACACGATAAGATTCCAGCAAATTTTCATGGCATGCAATTTGCAATTAAATCAATTTGTCACGATCTGTGTGAAGTGGATTAAAAGGTTAAAGGTGATCAGGATGCTTAACGTCAAGCTAGTAATAGGTCGGATAGGTGTAATGGAATCAGGTTGCCGAAAATTTAATGGGGATTTTAAATAGTGGTCCACTTTCTTTGATATGTACAATTCATTAATACATGAGTGTACTTTCCTTACAGATATTGAACGTTTTCAATTTATGGTTTCTTATTTAGAGAAGGTTACAGAAGGCAATTATTAAAAATATTCCAATAACTGCCGCCAACCATAAAACTGCTTATGATGTATTGGTAAAGTGTTATCAGAACGATGATTGACCATCCATTTATCAAGCTCGGTTTGTTAAAACTAAATCTGCTTCTGAACTTAGGAAATTATTATCAACTTTTTCTGAAAATTTGACGGCGCTAGATCTTTTTAAATTGGATATGTTGGATTTTACCAAATTTAATTTACTTTTGCAAAAAGTAGACTCATTTTTAAAACACAATTTGGAATCGAATATAGTAATAAGAAATTTCCGAAATATTAAGATTTATTTACATTTGTTTAGGAACATTGCAAGGAACTTGAAAATGCTCAGGTACTTTCAAAACAACATTAATCATAGGCATTTTAACAAAGATAAATTTAATTGAAATAATAATTTTAAATCAGGTGGACAGGATGAAACCAGTGATGGTAATAGACAGGGTATTCGTGACAGTACCTATAGTTTTGTATCTGAAGTAGATTATTCCAAATGTATCTTTTGCAAACAAAATTTTCTTAAGTTGTTGAAATGTCAATTATTTCTAAAAGCCGACGTTCATGTATGGCATTCCTTTGCTAAAGACAAACATCTTTGCTTTGACTGCATCATTCTTGTGATAAGTGTCAAAGTTCGTCTTGTAAAGTGTGTCATAAGCGACACCACACTCTTTTATTGGTGATAGTCTAATGCTAATGTACCTTCTACCAGTGAAATTGGAAGCAACGTAAAAGTGTTTTCTAATACATTAACTTCACAAAGCAGGTTTTGTTTGCTACTGCTATGGTGTCAATTCTTGACCAGAATGGCCAATTGGTGAAATGTAAACCTTTATGAGACTCTGCTAGGTAATCAAACTTTATAACTGAATCATATGTGAAAAGATTAGGTTTACGACCTTTCAGATATTCTACCTCAATTCATGATTTGAGACAAATGTCAATGTTTATGTCTTTGGGAAACATGACGTTGAATTTATTTTCTTATCTTAAGGACACTCCGAGTTATAATGTGTATGCAACTGTGTTACCCAAAATTTGTGATTTGATTCCTTTGATTAAAGCTCCTTATCAAAAGTGGAAATATTTACAAGGTTTAATTTTCGCTGACTTCGAGTTTTATGCTTCTTCTGAAGTAGATATTTTGCTGGGAATTGACGTGTTTGTTCAAATCATTATAAAGGGTGTTTTTTTATAGAGGTTTAAAACTTTAAGTTGGCAACACTTTTTTAACTGGCGACCATTTTGTCAGCTGTCAAGTGATTTATGTTTAGTTTGGTTTGGAATTTCAACATGAATAGACTGACGCCTGAACAACGCTTCCAAATTGTGCAAATTTATTTTGAAAATCATGGTTCTGTTCGAAATACGTATCGCGCACTACGTTCATTTTACGGTCAACATAATCGTCCATCAGAGCAATTAATTCGATTAACTATGGAATGTTTTCGCACCACGTTTACTCTAAATGATAATACGCATCCACAGAGACGTCGTACAGTGCGTACAGAAGAAGTCATTGCTGCTGTAGAGCGTAGCGTAGAGGAAGACCCGAATCAGTCTATTCACCATCGTGCACAGGAATTGGATATGTGTCCATTCACTTTATGGAAGATTTTGCGGAAAGATCTTGGTTGCGTGCTTACAAAATCCAACTCGTGCAAGAATTGAAGCTACACGATCACCTAGCAAGGCGTAGATTCGGTGAATGGGCCCAAAACAAGATTGCCGTTGATCCCGATTTTCATAAGCGAATTTTGTTTAGCGATGAAGCTCAATTTTGTTTGAATGGATAAGTCAATAAACAAAACTGCCGTATTTGTAGTGATGATAATCCTCAAGTGTATGTTGAGACACCGTTACATCCAGAAAAACTGACTGTTTGGTGTGCTTTATGGGCTGGTGGAATCATTGGTCCGTACTTCTTTAAAAACGATGCTGGTCAGAACGTTACATTCAATGGTGAGCCATGATTACTAACTTTTTCGTTCATCAATTGAACAACCGTGATGTGTAGGAGCTGTGGTTTCAACAAGACGGCGCAACATGTCACACAGCTCGTGCCACAATTGATTTATTGAAGGAAACGTTTGGTAACCGCATAGTTTCACGTTTCGGACCCGTGAATTGGCCTCCAAGATCGTGCGACTTAACGCCGCTAGACTATTTTCTGTGGGGATATGTGATGTCGCTAGTCTACGCCGATAAGCCCGAAACGATTCATCACTTGGACGACAACATTCGCCGCGTTATTGCCGATATACGGCCACAAATGTTGGAAAAAGTCATCGAAAATTGGACCTCCACATTAGACTACGTCTAAGCCAGCCGTGGCGGTCATATGCCAGAAGTCATATTTAAATTATAATGCCAGAAGGTTATCTTTCGAATAAAGTAAATTTCATGTCAATTTAAAAAATTCATCTTTGTTTTATTCCATTTAAAAGTTCTATATCTCTATAAAAAACACCCTTTACTTGGTTTTCATAAAAGTCAGAATGGTGGTCCATGTGCATTAAGCACTTCACTTGGATGGGTATTAATCACCTAATCAGATTTTAAGTTGCTTCAGCAACTATTACAGCTGATGGCATATCTTGTGAAAAAGTGTTTTCTGAAACCTATGATCGCTAATCATCTGATAGATATACTGTAGCCCTTCCATTTCGAACCTTTCCACCTTCCTTAGGTGATTCAAAGGCCCAAGCTCTTCGCAGATTTCAATTCCTTGAGAGTAGATTAGGAAAAAATCCTGAGTTAAAACTTATTTATTCTAATATTTTGCAGGATTATCTCGATAAAGGTCATATGACAGTGGCCGAACCACTTGTATGTCCTAGTGATGGTTATTATATACCATATCATTGTATAGTAAAGGAGGAAAATAGTGCTAAAAAGATTTGTGTCGTATTTGACGGAAGTACAAAATCTTCTAATGGAATTTCTTTAGATGATTGCTTGTTTACCGGTCCTAAACCCCAAAATGATATTATTACCATTTTATTACAATTCCGAGTTTTTAGTGTTATGTTTACCACTGATATTCATCAGATGTATCGTAGTATCAGAGGAATATCGTGATTTTAAACACATTTTATGGCGTTTTTGTCCAGAGGAACCTATCCAAGAATTTCGATTGAACACTGTTACATATGGATTGTCTTATAGTCCCTATCTTGCTATGTGGTGTTTGTTAAAACTAGTGGATGATCATGGTGATAACTATCCCTTAGCACAAAATATTGTCAGAAAAAATACCTATGTTGATGACATCTTGACAGGTGCTCTTCCTATTGCAGAGGCTTTAGAGTTGCAAAGGCAAATTAGTGAATTGTTATCTCTAGGATGTTTTCAACTCAGATGTCTTGGGAATGAAGGTTTTAGGTTTGCAGTGTTCTCTTATCTCTGATTGTTTTTCTTACGCTGTTAGACCTACCCCAAAGGAATGTACCAAAAGAAATATTTTATCAGAAATTGATAGACCTTATGACGTATTGGGTTTTTTTTATCTCCAGTCATATTGGTCGCTAAACTCTTAGTTCAAAAATTGTGGCTTCGGGGAATGGATTAGGATGTATCTCTATCTTAAGATATCATTGAATAGTGGAAAGTGTTTTGTGATCAACTTCCTTGCTGATCTTCTTTGTCTATACCTCGTCGATATATATGTGATGAAACATGCGATGTGGAAGTTCATGAATTCTGTGATGCTTCGGAAGTGGGCTATGGAACTGTGGTTTATATGAAGCAGGTGTTGTCTAACAATAATATTGCAGTTTGCCTGGCATATGCAAAAAAATAGAGTGTCTCCATTAAAACGCATTTCTTTACCTAGGCTAGAGTTATACGCAGCTTCGTTACAAGCAAGTTGCTAGGATACGGTTATTAGTATTTTTAGTGACAAAAATTAGTAAAGTGTTTGCTTGGTCAGATTCCATGGTCACATTGGCGTGGATAAGATCACTCCCTCACAGATGGAAGACTTTCGTGGCAAATCGTGTTTCTCAAATTCAATCCAAATTGTCTCCCGATTCCTGGTATTTTGTGAAGGAGTTTTGCCTGAACAATTTATCTCGCATCCGCTATGGTGGGCGGGGACGCCTTGGTCTCGACAGGACGAATCATGTTGGCCTTCAAATCGTCGTCAGGTGTTACCTGATGAATTAGCTCTTGAAGAAAGGAAACTTCTGTTTATAACTTCGTGTACAGAAAATATTTTTGATATTCTTCTGACCAAATATTCCTCTTTGACAAAAATTCTAAGAATTGTCGCGTATTGTGTTTGTTTCATGAATAACTTACGAATCCCCAAATCATCTTATCAGACCGGTGTATTGCTTCCTAGCGAAACTTCTCAATCTTTGGGGCAACTTGTGAAAATGGTTCTAGTGGAATCCAACGCCTCTTATATCTTAAAATTGCAATAATATTTTTCGTGTGCCAAACCGTCTTCATCTAAGAAGGGTGCTTCTTAGATGAAGACGGAGTTATTAAGATGGGAGGACGTTTAAAGAACGCTAATATAGCATATGATGCTAAACACCCAATGCTTTTACCCAGAGATCATCCCATTACCTATTTAATAATATAACATTTTCACAATGAAAATTTGCACCCTGGTCCTCGTAGCCTTTAATATCTCATCACTCAAAGATTTTGGATTTTATCAGCTCGTCGAGCTATTCGTCATGTACTATCAAAGTGCTATCTTTGTTTTCGTGTTAATCCTTCGTTTTTCACATCATTTATGGGTGACTTTCCTCCAGCGCGAATTTTCCAAGTTTAAGCATTTTCCCATTGTGGTGTGGAATTTGCAGGCCCTCTATCTATTGTCTTCAGCAGGTATCGAGGTATTCGTAGTTAAAAGGCGTATATTTTTGTATTTGTCTGCCTTAGCGCCAAGGCCATAAATCTTAAACTAGTTTCTGATTTGACATCGGAAGTTTTTTTGCTGCCTTTCGCAGATTCATCGCTAAACGTGGAAAATGTAGTGCTATTTACAGTAATCGCGGAATTAATTTTGTAAGTTGCTTATTGTAAACGGTCGTCTGAGAAATTAGGAATTGTATGGCGATTTAACCCTTTTGCCTCTCCCCATTTTGGTGAAATTTGGGAAAGTGCAGTAAAATCGTTTGTGTTGTGGGCAGATTCTTACTTTCGAAGAATTAACAACACTTTTAGCGTAGATTGAAGCATTACTTAATTCTCGTTCCTTATGTAGTCTCAGCCCAGGTCCCAACGATTTTACGAGTTTAACTACTGGTCACTTCTTGACCATGGAACCATTAATGTTACCTTGAAATGAAAACCTTATTGATATTAACCCAAATCGTCCAACTAACACAAATTGCAAGTTACGATTATTGGTCAAATAATTTAAATTGTAATCATTATTCCTAAAAATACAAAAAAAATAAAATTATCATCATAAAAACTATGAGCTGATGGTAAAAATAAAAACTTTTTCAATAAGTTACCTAATAACCTTGTAGGCGATATTTCAATGGTATTGTGAATAATACTCGCAAAGGCATCGTGAAAAACAATCTGCAATGCATTAAATTCTGCCATTTTGAAATAAAATTAGCTAACGAATCGTTGCTGTATATAAAGTTGCCTCAGAGGAAGGGAGTGGACTTTTGTCGCTACCTTGATAAAAAGTTATTTGCGAATATCTGTAAAATCGTTGAGGCAAAGATTCATATTAATTATATGAAATGTGTTTTTAAAGAAGTGTTATTATTATGGAACAAAGTTTATACTTTGCAGTTTTTAAATAAAGACTAACCATATGCTTTTTAAAATGGTTTTGGAGAGCTTAAAGTTATCTGCAAATTTGATATGTAATATTTTGTATAAAATCAACAGGTTAAAAAGTAAAAGATGAGAAATGTAGCATTATCATGGCCGAGCTACAACTCCTAGAGTATCAAAGTAAAGCGCCAATTCACAACGGCGACCATTAAATCAATCGATTATGATCAGCTTTTTTTATTTAAATATACAGGGTGATTCAAAAATCGATCACGAAACTTAAGGGGGTGATTCTACTTGACAAAATAAGGGTAGAGCTTCATATAATTTTTTTTCAAAATGTCATTCGTTTTCGAGTTACAAGCCGTCCAAGTTCAAGTTTTTATTTTTTGTTTTTTGAATTACTCGCTTACAGGAAAACCGATTTCACTAATATTTGAAAGATAGGCTAAGTCTTCTGCGCTTCATCATTTTAGTAACAATTCACATTGATTGTTTGCCGCTAGAGGGCATTTTACCTACATTGAAAATTGTTTTTTGTCATAATTTTTTAGTGTTGACAGCTACAGTAGTTTTTGGCATAATTTCTGAAAGACTGATGCCAGGCCTTTAAAAAAGGTGCTCTTTATTTACATCGCTAAACCCAACGGTTTAGACGTAAATCACCCTTAAAAATTAAGTGGTAAATTTACTTTTCTCATTTCATTACCACCAGCTACCAGGTAAATAGCTATCAAAGTATACTAGAGCTGTCAGTTTAACATCAAATAAATTCGCTTTTTAAACTATTTAATTTATAATCTTAAAATAACTAATAATGGCTAATCAGTAAATATTCATATTATGGATTATTGCGATATACATTTAATTGATAAAAATTAATGAAACAGTACTAAACAAATTAAAAAAGATTCTCAAAATGTCCCCCATTTTCTTCCATACATTTCCTAACACTCTTCAAAAAATGTCGCCTAACTCGATGAAAAATTCCTGGTGTTTCTTTAATAATTTGGCACTTTTCGATTATCCCGAAGCGAAGATCCTCGACGTTGATTACTGGAATATCGTACACCAATTGTTTCAAATGACCCCAAAAGAAAAAATCCATAGGATTAAGGTCTGGTGACCTCGCTGCCCATGCCAATGTTCCACTTCGTCCTATCCATCGCTCAGGATACGTTGCATTCAAATACTGTCGGACACGTATACTAAAGTGGGGCGGAGTTCCGTCTTGGAGGATCCACATGTTGGCTCTTACTTCCAATGGCACATCTTCCAGATACAATGGGAGACGATTTTGGATAAAATCTAAGTATACGTCACCAGTTAATGGGCCATCAAAGAAATGAGGACCAATAAGGTAATCTCCTATTATCCCTGCCCACACATTTAGTGAAAATCTACGCTGATGTTTCGTTTCTACCACATTGTTTGGGTTCTCGTAAGCATATGTGTGGATGTTGTGTAGATTTGTTATGCCATCACGAGTGAAACCAGCTTCGTCAGTGAATAATATGACGCCAATTAATCGATTATCGTGTTCATACTTAGCTAGGATCTGATTGCACATTTCCAACCGTCTCGGCCGATCATCGTCATAAAGAGCCTGCACCTTTTTTGAATGAAACGGGTAGAGTTGTTCTTCTCTTAGTATCCTCCATGAACTAGCCTGACAGAGCCGCACTTCATTCCCAATTTTTCTAGTACTAATACCTGGATTATCTTCAATAATTTCATGCACTCTTTCTTCTTGTTGCACGTTTCTAGCAGTTCTAGGTCTTCCCCTATTTCCATTATAACTTTTAAAGGAACCACATTCCGCAAGCCTCCTGTGCACACTGGAAAATGTTTGAGCATGAGGGATATTTCTTTCCGGATAACTCTCCATATAATATCTTCTTGCCAACTCTGCATTACCATTTGCTTTTCCATAACAAAAATGGATATCACAATATTCGATATTTGAATATTGGTGATTAGCCATTATTAGTTATTTTAAGATTATAAATTAAATAGTTTAAAAAGCGAATTTATTTGATGTTAAACTGACAGCTCTAGTATACTTTGATAGCTATTTACCTGGTAGCTGGTGGTAATGAAATGAGAAAAGTAAATTTACCACTTAATTTTTAAGGGTGATTTACGTCTAAACCGTTGGGTTTAGCGATGTAAATAAAGAGCACCTTTTTTAAAGGCCTGGCATCAGTCTTTCAGAAATTATGCCAAAAACTACTGTAGCTGTCAACACTAAAAAATTATGACAAAAAAACAATTTTCAATGTAGGTAAAGTGCCCTCTAGCGGCAAACAATCAATGTGAATTGTTACTAAAATGATGAAGCGCAGAAGACAGCCTATCTTTCAAATATTAGTCAAATCGGTTTTCCTGTAAGCGAGTAATTCAAAAAACAAAAAATAAAACTTGTAACTCGAAAACGAATGACATTTTGAAAAAAAATTATATGAAGCTCTACCCTTATTTTGTCAAGTAGAATCACCCCCTTAAGTTTCGTGATCGATTTTTGAATCACCCTGTATATTATATTTAAGTAAATCTTCTGTTAACAAAGCGAACAACACAAGTGAGAAAAACTATAACATAATGATTTAAAAAATGCTGCTATATCTAAAATTATTTATTTTGAGTTTTTTAGATAAATGTGCCATCGTGACTATTAATATAAATTAGATACAATAATACCTAATATTACACAACAAAATCCCTAAGGATTTTGCGCATCCTAAGATTACAAAATTTTTCAAATATTTACGAGTAACTCGATAACTTTTCTGCATTTCATCATTGGATTACTCCGACACTTTTGTTATATAGTATGTACGGTTATTTTGTCTATTTATTTTATGACCTTTTGCCTAATCGGTAATTATTTCTGTCAAAGTAAGTTTCAATCAAAGTACTGGTAATATTGGTGAGTAAAATGTCTCTTTTGTAGTGTGTAGTGAAGCTATCAAAATATTTTAAGAATTCTTGTTCAAGGATTTAAATATAAAAATGTTCTACAGTGCACTTGTTCATAAGTTAGTTACGAGATTAAAATTATTTTTCGGATATAGAATAATTTTTGCATATACTTCATATCCTTCGACACAAATATTCCTTAGTATTCCGTTATAACACTCTTCAGTAGTGCCCTGTTTGTCGTAAAAAGGTAATACGGCCGGCCTGCTGAAGCTAACATAATATTTGTGAAAATGGTCACGCAAAAAACTTGCGGAGATCGATTGCGTATCCCAAATAGATAAATTATCTACAAAAAATTAAAATTCCAGCTGATCCTCTTTTTCCCTTATGAGTGTTTAAAAATTCAGAAAACACACACTAAACTTATTAAAGTAGTAATTAGATTTATAACATTTATAACCGCCTTTAGCGTTACCCAGGACCAACGATGGTTACGTAGTGGCTTTCTGGCCCCATATTAAAAGAAAAAAAAATCAATTTTAAATTATTAATATCTAATGGTAAACAAACACTTCAGACTCATAATAAGCAATTAACTCGTGTAGGTTCTGATGTAAGTAAATAAATATTCTTTATTTCAAATAAGAAAAACTGTGGTTTGTCCTAATTCAGTTCAAATATGCTTTGGCTGAGCATTCAACGATAGCATTTATCTTAAAATATAACTTTCCATTGAATTGATTTTATGTTTCTCCCCATATTTATCGAATATATGATAAATGGACTTCCCGGGCTGTTCCAACCATAGACCCAATTCTTCATAGTTGATTAATTTTACCCATTCTTGACTATGGTTAAACAAAATATGTACTTTCAAGGTTTCCAAAACATTTGGTATAACATAATTGGGCTGATTTTTAACTGGTCAAACGGAATCATTCAATTTATCAACTTATTTAGGAAGTTGTCGGCAAGCAAGCAAGGCTTTTTTTTCTCAACTCATTTAATTAAACCCTTCCAAAAAAGATGGTTTACAAATTCTTGTGACAAATGCAGTTCAGGGACTATATACGTTTCACGGACGTAAATGTCATCGTTGTCTTGGACGAGAGAAGGATTAATTGTATAAACAAGTTACTATGGTGACGTTTTTGAGAGTAATGCTTACCGACAACTTTTTAAATAAGCTGAATAATTCTGAAATAACGTGTGATCATTTAATAATTCAGCCATATATCAGCGCTGCTAAAACGATGAACAAAGTTGTTGATAACTGTTTTTCTACAAACAAAGTTATAGCGGATTTACACTAACATTTGTTGCGGAGACCATATTTTGTTAGACCATGTTCAAGAATGGGTGAAATTAATCAACAACGAAGAATTGGGTCTATGGATGGAATAGCCCGGGGAGTTCGTTCATCATATATTTGATAAATATTGGGAGAAACATAAAGTCAATTCAACGGAAAGAGCTAGTTATATTTTAAGATTAAAAAATGCTGTTGTTGAATGCTCATCAAAGCATATTTGTAGTGAATTAGGACAAAAACGGTCATTTTTATTTGAAATTAAGAATATTTAGTTAATTACATCCGAACCTGTACCCTATTTTGGGTTAATTGCTTATTGTAAGTCTGAAGTTTTTGTTTACTGTTAAATATTAATAATTTAAAATTGATTTTTTTTCTTTTAATATGGGATCAGAAAGCCACTACGTTCTCATCATTGGTCCTGGGTAACGCGTAATATGGTTATAAATTTTGTAAATCTAATTATTACTTTAATAAGTTCAGCGTGTGTTGTCTGACTATTTTAAACACTCATAATTGAAAAAAAGGATCGGCTAGGATTTTAATTTTTGTGGATAATTTATTTATTTGGGATACGTAATTGATCCCCGCAAGTTTTTTGCGTCACCATTTTCACAAATATTATGTTAGCTTCAGGCCGGCCGTGGTAACAAGAGGTCAAAATTTTATTAGCCTTCAACCACAAAAGGTTTAAAAATTTGCTGTGCCAGTTTTATATTTCATATTTCGAAGCTAGATGAGTGCAAAGCTTTTAAATTTAAAGAGAAGTAAAATGTCAGTAACACGTTGTGTTTTACGTCCTATATTTCTTTAAGGGCCGAAAGTCATGCATTTTTCTCGTCACTAAAAGACGGGATATAGGTGTAAATGTCTGAGGTTTTGAGTTTAGCCAGTTATAAAAAATACATTGAATAATTAACAGTCATAAATAAACTTAGTAATTTATCCAAACCACATGACAGAAAGGATTTTTTTATTAAATTTTACACTCAACTATGGTTTATTTGAATACCTAATGTAATAGAAGGCTCCAGAGTATGTGTAATCTGAAAGAAAGTCTTAGAAGTTTTTTCAATAATGGCACCCTTTCCCTAAACTAAAAGTTTTAAACAGATTATTATATATTTCAAAAGCGTTCGCGTTTACTTTCTTCAAGACCTTTGAAATTGAATTTTGCTTATTTCTTTAAGCTTTTCTCTCTGTTTTTTTTTTTCGATGCTTTATAGTTTTTGATAAGTATTTTGGAGAATTGAGAAATGTACTTGGTGCGCTGTGTTCTTGATATTTTATAATCTTAAAAAAATGACCTCACCCGTTTTAGAATCCTATTGGGATACTTGCCGGATAAAATCCTTTATTTTTAAATGACACATACTCGGCTACAAACACTGGGAACAAAACTTTCCTGATGAGTAGGTTTTTATCCATTCTAACCGGCATCGTGAGAATGTTAAGATAATTTCCGTTACAACTGGGTGACATTTAAAATACTACTTAAACTACTAATATTCAGACATTTTTCACTTAAATACCAAAGAAAAAATATTATCAAGTTTCTATAGGCAAACGTAAAGCAAGCGTACAGACAAAACAGCACTGCTGGTATGACGAGTTCCAGTTTAGCGTTTTACCTGTCCAGAAAACAATTATTATTAATTTTGTTATAGTACTTCAAAATGTAATAACAATGCTCAAATGTTTATATTGTTTCCGAGAAAAATCATTCTTCTATTCTAAGAACATATTGTCGTTGCTCCAGGACCGTAATAATGAAGTTATTACAAGAACAAATAAAATATAAGGAATGGACTAAGGTCGCCGGACCATGACCACATCGAGAAATTTCCTTTCAGTGCTTAGTCCAGTTGAATTTATTTTTTCTCCAGCCAAGACATATAGCTCTAGGAGCGTTTTTTTACTTAGTATCCCATTAGGCCTCTTTCTTGATATTATTAAGCTAATATCGTTCTTTTCGATGGTCCGGTAATTAGTTGAAGATTCCGTGTTCACAATATTTTTCAGTGTCTGAATATAACCATGTATGTATTGAAAGTGTGCAATCGAGCTGCTGATTTTATTGGCGGTATAATTGACACTTGTGTTCGTGTTACTGATTTATTTCAATGTTCATTGTAGAATCATTATACCGATAGGGTTATCAATACATTGCTAGAAGACTATAAACTCATACCATCGAAATGAATGAAATTTACTTAACTTTTTTCCTTCATATCACTGCGGATTATTAATAAAGGAAACAATACATAAAAAATAAACACACGATAAATTTTACCTCTTGGATGGTGTATAAATGAGCTTAAGTCACGCACGATAGTTTCAGTTATTTCTTGTTTAACTTTATGAACTATTAATTTTATAAAAAATTTTATATAAAATTCCCAAATAATTTTACACTTTACGCGACTAAAACTAAGTAAATATAATTAAGGTACGTAGACTAAGCTGTTAACGAGTTATTCAGTAAATACAGCAAAGCAAATAATTTGCGTCAAAATGTACTAACTATACTAAACAAGCAAAAATTATTACTGAAGTTATAATAATCTTTTCTCTACAAAAAGAATATTCGTGTTACATTTATCGTAACACAGATTCTCTTCTAGATATTTATAAACTAACAGTTACATTTATCGTAACACAGATTCTCTTCTAGATATTTATAAACTAACAGTTACATTTATCGTAACACAGATTCTCTTCTAGATATTTATAAACTAACAGTTGGCAAAATGGTTGCACTACCGCCGCACCATCTCGGCTGGTTTTATATATACTTGGAAATCCACTAATTCTAATCAAGAATTTGCAGTTGGTATAGATATAACTAAAATTAATACTGAAATTATAATAGTCTTTTCTCTATAAAAAGAATATTTGTGTTACATTTATCGTAACACAGATTCTCTTGTAGATATTTATAAATTACCATTTGGCAAAATGGTGGCACTAGCACCGCACCATTTGGCTGTTTTTATGTATACTTGGAAATCCACTAATTCTAATCAAGAATTTGCTGTTGGTATAGATATAACTAAAATTAATACTGAAGTTATAATAATCTTTTCTCTACAAAAAGAATATTCGTGTTACATTTATCGTAACACAGATTCTCCTCTAGATATTTATAAACTAACAGTTGGAAAAATGGTTGCACTACCGCCGCACCATTTCGGCTGGTTTTACATATACTTGAAAATCCACTAATTCTAATCAAGAATTTGCTGTTGGTATAGATATAACTAAAATTAATACTGAAGTTATAATAATCTTTTCTCTACAAAAAGAATATTCGTGTTACATTTATCGTAACACAGATTCTCTTCTAGATATTTATAAACTAACAGTTGGAAAAATGGTAGCACTACCGCTGCACCATTTCGGCTGGTTTTACGTATACTTGGAAATCCACTAATTCTAATCAAGAATTTGCTGTTGGTATAGATATAACTAAAATTAATACTGAAGTTATAATAATCTTTTCTCTACAAAAAGAATATTCGTGTTACCTTTATCGTAACACAGATTCTCTTCTAGATATTTATAAACTAACAGTTGGCAAAATGGTTGGACTACCGCCGCACCATTTCGGCTGGCTTTATGTATACTTGGAAATCCACTAATTCTAATCAAGAATTTGCTGTTGGTATAGATATAACTAAAATTAACACTGAAGTTATAATAATCTTTTCTTTATAAAAAGAATATTTGTGTTACATTTATCGTAACACAGATTCTCTTGTAGATATTTATATACTACCATTTGGCAAAATGGTGGCCCTACCGCGGCACCATCTTGGCTGGTTTTATGTATACTTGGAAATCCACTATTTCTAATCAAAAAGTTGCTATTGGAATTTAATGCAGAAAAATATCCCTACCAACTAATGTGTAATAGTATAGATGTAACTAAAAATATTGTTTGGTATTTTTATATTATGGTATACACTTTGTTGCCCATTAACTTGTTAATTACATTTTTATCGTAGTTGTTAGTACTTCTTTAAACTCTGCGTTGAAGCAGTTCCTGATAGTACGTCTCTGTGATGTCATCAGAACTGCCTATTTCACAACGTTTAAACAAACCACTCAGTCAGAAATAAAAAATTCACGAAACATTTCTTTGCTGAGGTAACATTAAAGAAATTTTCTGTCATTTGGGGAAAAAAGGAGGTAAGTATTTTTTTACGTTGAAAATGTTAAATTTGGAATAATATTTCAACATTAAAAGCAAACAAATGCCTGCCCTATCGTGTTTTGGTATTCCATCTGTTCCGGCAGGTGCGAAAATGCGAAATTGTTGACTCGAAAAATACCTGGTTGTAAGGAAAGCAAGTAAAAAATAACCATAAAAACAATTATTGCTAGGACGAGCTAGTAAATAAATAAATGTCCAATTACTAAAAAATGTACATGGTCTATACTAGCAATTTTATGAAAAATACAGGTACATTTTTTGCAGATTTTGGAGAGGCCACAGTTTATTTTTAGTTACTATAACTTACATATGCTGCTTAGAGTTAAATGTCTCATCTTTAAAAAATATAAATTTTAGATGCTTTGGATTATTAAAATTAAAAAAATACCTCAAATTTGCGTACCCCAAAAAACATTTTTAATTTTATGAACTTGTTAAAAGAAAAAGTTTAAAAAGTTTCTTTTTTTCATGAAGATTTTGCGTCTGATTTAAAATAAAAGAAACCGAAAGATTTCACAAAGTTTCTGTTTATTTTAAGACTACAGTTACTTAAATTATTCGATTTCTTTCTTTTTTCTACGTTTTTCAGTCGTCAGTTTAAAATTGGAATGATGAAGCTTTACTACAAATAATGGTTTTTTGGGGCTAATGTAAATATATAGACTATAATATTAAATATACAAAGATACATTGAAAAAGACTGAACAAGTGTGAATACAATTACATTAAGGTTTCGTAGCAGTTATTGACGTCAGTTTCTTTCTGCAATTTCTTTGCACATTCATCTTTGAATTTAGTAAAATCATGTGCCTAAAAAATTTTTCGCCAAAGATCGATATTCTATTGAAAAGCATATTGGAACTTCGAAAATTGTATTTTAAACAATTTTTTTCTAATTCGTAAATTAATAAAAGTAATTTAACTATGTTTTCGTTGCAAATATTTTCTAAGTTCTGTTTTGTCGAATTTCTCAGATTTTTAAAAGCAGCGTTAAGAAATTCAACACTACAGTAAAATTTGAAATTTATATTTTAAAAAAAGTTTTGGTTTAAATTACATAGAATAAAAACATTCTAAAAGCAAAGAATATATCATTAATATAAAAGGAAGAAAGTAGCAGAAAAGTAGAAAGTGTAACTAAACCACATTGATTTGGAGAATTTTTCTTTGTAAGTAAATATCCTGTATAATACACACTCTGGGCTCACATTCAGATTATATTCCGTAAAAATATGAAAGGTATTAGTTACCACGGACGTGGAGATCTGCTCCCCTATCAAATTATTATTTTTCTTTGAGGGAAGGAATTGTAGATATCCGTGATTAAATACAGAGCAATTCATCTATTCACTTTTAAATTTTATAGTTTTCTTACATAAAATTAAAATTTTATTCATGAAGAAAAATTTCTATCCACATTCATATTAACTTGAAGCTACTAGCGCTGCAAAATTCTTACTAAAACAAACTTTCATTTATGTCCTGGCAAAATTAGTATTAACTAATTTCTAAGCTGTTGATCACTAACGTCATACTCAAAGCCAGATATTTTATTGATGTGTAGGATAGGATCGGATATGAGTTTTTGTCATATAAGCAATTAGACTATGATCTAAAACTATAAATAATAAAAAACATAAAAAAATGTAACAATAGGAAACGAAAACTGAAAAATATATTTAACTATATTTGTTAAGCAATGTACTTATAAATATACACTGTTAAAACGTCAAAAAGTTTTAAAGTATAAGTGATTTTTAAAACTTTCGTTATCCTTCTATGTATTTTTAAGGAAAGAATGTTTAAGTATCTGGATGGAGCTTATTTTAAAACAGTAACATAAAGTTTACACATAACAAATATATAACAATTAAAATTAGTCAATAATTCCTTGTGATTATTGTTAAGTTTGCAATAAATATTTTTTTTTATTTCTTGCATACCTTTTTTTATTTGATCATTAATTATATTACATGTCATAATAGTATATATATATATATATATATATATATATATATATATATATATATACAGGGTGTCTGGTAAGTATGGAAAAAATAATTTTAAAGTGCCCCTTAACAGTGGGCTCCACGTACTTAAAAAATATTTTCTTATTCTTCGAATATTTTAACGATGCACTGCAAATAATATAACCGGTAGTTTTTGAATTTGTTTTTGTTAAATGAGCTCTTAGTGTATTTCCTGATTTAAAGGCTGTTTTTTTTTTATATTATTAACCGACTTCTAAAAGAAGGAGGTTCTCAATTCGTCGCGTATATATATATATATATATATATATATATATATATATATATATATATATATATATATATATATATATATATATTTTTATGTATGTACACCGATTTCTCCGGAACGGCTGCACCGATTTGAATGAAATTTTTTACTTTATGTAAAGGAAATTACTGCGGTGGTCCCATATTTTTTTAGATGAAATTGGTGCAGTAAAATCCAAGATGGCGCTTATAATATGGCGGCCAAAAAAATTAATTTTGTCCGATTTTTTCCAAAATTGGTATTGAGGAATTTTCGGGGTTGTACCCAACGAATCTGAAATTATTTTTAAAGAATTCAAATTGGCAGATCCAATATGGCGGACAAAAAAATTTGATTTTGTCAGATTTTCTCCAAAATTGGTGTGGGGGAGTTTTCGAGGTCACACATGACGAATCTAAAATTATTTTCAAATAAATTCAATATGGCGGATCCAATATGGCGGACAAAAAAATCAACTTTGTTCGATTTTCTCCAAAATTGGTATAGGGGAGTTTTCGGGAATTCACATAACGAATCTGAAATTATTTTTAAAATATTCAATATGGCGAATCCAATATGGAGGACAAAAATATTTAATTTTGTCCGATTTTCTCCAAAATTGGTATGGGGGAGTTTTCGAGTTCGCACATGACGAATTTAATATTATTTTTAAAAAATTCAATATGGCGGATCCAATATGGCGGACGAAGAAAACAATTTTGTCCGATTTTCTCCAAAATTGGTATGGGGGAGATTTCGAGATTGCACATAACGAATTCAAAATATTTTTAAAAAATTCAATATGGCGGATCCAATACAGTGGACAAAAGAATAAATTTTTTCCCATTTTCTTCAAAATTGATACGGGTGAGTTTTCGGGGTCGCACATGACGAATACAAAATGTTTTTTAAAAAAATCATTATGGAGTATCCAATATGGTGGCTAAAAAAATAATTTTGTCCAATTTTTTTCAAAATTGGTTTGATGGAGTTTTTGGGATAGCACATTACGAATCTGATATAGAGGGTTCTTGAGGGTGTAAATTGTGAATTAAACAGATTTTTTTCAGGATTCAATATTTCGAATGAAAATATAGCTAACTAAAAATTTATGGATTTTGTTCAAATGTGGAACCTAATTCTTTTTTGAGGATGTAAATAGCGAATATAAAATTATTTTAAGAAAATCTAATATATCAGAGGCAATATGATGGTTTAGAAATTTTAAATTTCTGGATTTCATCTAAAATTGGTACTAGGGGGCTTTGAAGGATTTAGATTTAGATTAAATTAAGACGTTAAACTTATTTTTTTGAAATTCAATATGGTGGATCCAATATGGTAGGTTGAAAATTTTATCTTATTCGCATTTTTTCAGATTTGGTATTAGGGGGTTGAGGGCGGTGTATTGCGAATATGAAGTTAATTTTTTACAACTATTAGGTTGATAAGATACAATATGAAAGAATAAAAATTTTACATTTTCTAGTTTTATCTAAAATTGATATTGCTGGGTTCTTGTGGCGTATACAAGCTCAATAGGCAATATAAAATATATCGGGCTAAGAAACTTACGTCTCAAATTCTTTAAATATCGATATTGGAAGGTTTTTGGCCCTATATCACCAATCTAAAATTAATTTGAAATTTAAGATGGTGGATTTACTATGACAGACGAAATATTTGTTTAACACAATATCTTTGGTATATGGAGAACTCTAAGTCAAAGAATTTTTAGTGGTTCATTTTAGGGTGATTTACAATTCTGGATAAAATAGGTACCTTGGAGTCATTGCGAGGTACACTAATATCGATTGGTACTTAGTTCAAATAATTTATAAATATCATAATGAATTCAAAACTAAAAATCGAAAAATAAAATTTTTATAAAAAAATTGAACCGACTTCTAAAAGTGCGCTAAAAAGTGAAAAATAACTAGAAATTTTTATATGAAATTGAAATTTTTTAAATCGGTGCCAAATTATTTCTAAATGAAATAAATAACTACTAATAAATACAAATTATGTTAAAGCAATTACAAATAAAGTATTTTTAATCTGTTTATGCGAATCACATTTTATCAGGTATTAGTTTGGCGCCGACTTCAAAAAATTCAATTTCATATAAAAATTTCTAGTTATTTTTCACTTTTTAGCGCACTTTTAGAAGTCGGTTCAATTTTTTTATAAAAATTTTATAACTGCTGACAGTTCGTATTATTTTCTCCGAGGATTCTTTAATATACGAAATTGTGAAGAAAGAATATGTTTCTTACTGTCTAGTGGTCGTTATTCTAAAGTTGTTTATAACATCGTCAATTTATTTTAAGGATAACCATTCTGTTGTAAATCGGATTTAACATATCCTACCTCTTTTTTTTAATGAATCGGCATTTTTGTATATAGATACAGCACGACTATAGCGGTTGCGTATAATTCCCCATTTTATCACAAGAGAATGATATATATATATATATATATATATATATATATATATATATATATATATATATATATATATGTATATATATATATATATATATATATATATATATATATATATATATATATATATATGTTTATGCGGCTTGCACAGATTCCTCCGTGTGAGATGCAATAGCAATGGATATACTTCATTCATATACGGAGCTGCATGTAGTTATACGTTTACTGAATGTGATTTCAGCACTACAACGGCATAATGTGGATATATCCACTGCTATTGCATCTCACACGGAGGAATCCGTGAAAGCCGCGTTCAGTATTTGCATACCTCCTTTCGATCTGTCCTTTGGACAGCCAGGTGCATGTCGGTACCCTGATGAGTCTAGTAGAGACGAAACATGTACCTCTGCCGTATCACTGTGGCGGGGAGGATAAGTTTTGACTTTCTTCTTGGTATACAGGTAGGCCATCATCTCGATGGTGGTGGAATAAGATAAATTGTGTTCCTTAGCAATTTTACTTCATATATATATATATATATATATATATATATATATATATATATCTATATATAAATATATATGTATATAGCGCGTAGTCCTAAGTGTAGCATTTGTCCTTTCCTTGAAAGTAAGTACTAGGCAGGCACTGGACAGCAAGAAACACATTCCTTCTTCACGACGTAAGACGTGCAAAATTCAGAAAAGCTACCGGCCTAGACGAGTCACACCTTGAAGGTTTTTCTGAGTATTATTCACTGTAGAATAAGGAATAAATTTGAAAGCGGCCTAGATGAGATCCAATCTGAGTTTAAAATGTTCTTGGTACTAGAGAAGAGCTATCTGATCTAAATATACTTCTCTAATGTCGAGACCAACTTAAAGACATTTTTGTAT
Organism: Diaprepes abbreviatus; assembly: GCA_034092305.1. Taxonomy (NCBI): domain Eukaryota; kingdom Metazoa; phylum Arthropoda; class Insecta; order Coleoptera; family Curculionidae; genus Diaprepes; species Diaprepes abbreviatus. The sequence continues at coordinate 3,256,054 of JASJET010000303.1, forward strand.
GCTTTATCGACTACGGGAAAGCGTTTGACAGGGTACAGCATGTATGTAGATGTACTGAGGAATGCTGGTGTGGATGACAAGGATTTGCGGATTATAGAGAATCTATATTGGCGGCAGAGGGCAGTGATTCGAGTTAATGGCAAGCTTAACAAAGAATGCCAAATTCAACGAGGCGTTAGACAGGGCCGTATTCTCTCCCCACTGTTATTTAATTTATATTCGAACAAAGTTTTTAAGAAAACCCTACATAACAAAGTATTTGGGATTAAAATTAACGACGAGCTAATAAGCACGATTCATTATGCCAATTATACGGCCGTCATAAGTGATAGCCTTCAGGGTCTACAACTCTTCGATTCTGTCAATAGAGTTGAGAAAGAAATGTTTGTAAAACTAAATTAATGGTTTTCACTCATCTACCATGTCCAGACGTTTTGCTACTGAGAAATGGACACATCGTTGGAAGAGTCTCACACTTCAAGTACCCTAGATGTTATATTACTGAACAGCTTGACCCAGATAAAGAAGTTAAATGCAGAATCAAATCAGCCCACACAACTTCCTAAAAATGAGATTCCTTGTCTGCAATGACAATATAAATTTAAAACTTCGCCAAAGGATGGTTGTGTTACATCTGGTCAGTATGGACATTGAAGGCTGCCACGATCAATCGTTTGGAGGCATTTGAGATGTGGTTGCATAGGCGAATGCTTCGAACCCTCCAGGTAGCTATGCAGAATAATATGGCACTTTTAGATCGGGCAGATGCCACTCATGAATTTCTGACAATCTTAAAGTAAAGAAAACTAGCATATTTTAGCCATGTTCTCCCAGGGGATCGGTACACATTTCTACAACTGATAACGAAGAGTAAGATCGGGGACCATAAGGGTGTTGGAAAGAAGCATATCTCTTGGCTTAGGAACATCCGAGAGTGGACAGGAATATACAGTGCTGAACAGCTATTTAGAATAGCAGAGAACCGTGATCAATTCGCCATTGTAATTGCTAACGTTAGGGGGACCTGACACAGCACAAGAAGAAGAAAAATAATTCCTTCAGTATGAAGAAACTAAGCTCTAAATCGCAGAGCAAGGGTATTTATAGTGAAAGATTAGGTTTTCAAATCGATCGGTAAACGGAACATGGAGGAAATTTTTTTTATAAAGAATCAAGTTTACAAATCAAAATAATAATTCTATTTTAGAGAGAGAATGTCACTTCAAAGAGGAAGAGAGGAATTTTATATCAATAGAGAAAAATTAGTTATTTTAAACAACCAATATTTTTAAATTGGGAATATTTAATATAAGTTCTTACAGATTTCATGTTCAGAAAATCTCTTGATGGTACAGAGGAACTATGGTTACAGTTCTGTTATCTTGAGTTATAAGCTCAAATATTACGTCCTTTCCTTTTAAATAAAATTTTCAAATTAAAAATAAAATGCTATTGATACAAAAAATAAAAAAATGTAATGAGTTTTTTTTTCTTTCGAGTATTTGAGAGTGAAAAAATTTCTTTTGAATTCATAATTTACCAACACATATGAAATTCACCATTCTCTAAAGTAGAGTCAACTCTATTAGTATGAGAATATGGTTCTAAGTGGTGAAAATATCTGGTATGTTACATTCCTCTCGGCGTCTGTTTAAGAAGCATGGAGGATCATAAATTTGGTGAGAAGGTTCTGGTAAACTAAAGGGAAGTTATAATCTTTATCTACAGAGTATCCGAGAAAATGTGGGATATCTCCTGAGTATGAAAAGAACACGTGAAAGGGATACTACAAGTTCATATAAACTTTTATCCTATAGACCTCCTCTTCGGAAACCTGCAATGGAATCAAGGCTTTTATACAAAATTATTCAACCACCAGATATATTTCAATTATTTCTAATATGATGTATACCAGGTAAGATCGTTCAAATTAGTATCCAAGAAAGTGTACTGAATTACTCACCGTTGCAGGGATGGACTAGCTGTGATACTCATGGCCCACTTTTTTACGCCCTGTACGATAAGAACTATGGACAATGTTTTTTACATACCTTTAACTATTGACTAAAAATTAAGTACTCTTAATTCATGTCGCTAATCCTAACCGTTTTCGGAAAAACGTCATTTTATTTACACTGTTAGTCCAATGTTCACAAAAATTGAGTTTATTTTATCGGTACCGCAAACAAAGTATAATTGTTCCAAATGTTGCTAGGTACGAAAAAAATAAATATCCTGCATTTTAAAAGTTATCAACTTTCACATCGCTGAAACATTGATTCTTTCCTTGGATATTAATTTACTGATTTTTGGATGTCGTGGTGAAATTAATTGTGAAATAATTCTAAATATGCAATACACGTTTATCGAGTATGCAGATATGCATCTGATGTATGGTCTTGCATCATGCAATGCTTTGGAAGCCAGGCAGTTCTATCACGACAGATATCCTAAGAGTACTCTTCTAGATCAGAAAACATTTCAACGAGTTGAGCAACGTGTAAGGGATTTAATGAGGTAATATTATTAATTTGTTTTCCTAATTTTAGGAAATTTTTGGGTCGGGAAAAAATAGTACTTACGCCGCCATTAGAGGAAATAATTTAAATGCTGTACATGACGCTCCTTCAACGAGCACTTGAAAATCATCAGCGTAGTTTAATACGTCCAAAACAATAGTATATGTTTCTTCGAGAGCAGCTGTTATATCCATATCACTGAAAAAACTGAATGAACTGATTCCTGAGGATTTTCCTCGTAAATGCAATTTGCAAAATGGCTATTGGATCGGCAACGAAATAATGTAAACTTCATTAGCATTATTATATATAAAGTAGGATTTACCAAAAATGGTAACATAAATTTACACAACATACATGTATAGGCTGATGAAAATCCTCATGCAACTATTGTTTCGTATCATCAACTTCAGCTCCCGTCAATTAATGTCTGGGCAGGAATCAATGGCAATTTTTGATTGGACCACTAGTATTGCTGGGACGATTGAATGGAGAACTTTATTTGGAGTTCCTCCAGAACACTTTTCACCATTTAGTAGAGCATTTACCACCCGCCGAAACATGTACTACATGCACGATGCCGCACACCTTATTTCAGTGTTGCTGTACGGGAGCACCTGAATAACGTCTATCCGAACCATTGGATAGATAGAGGAGTACCTATTGCCTGGCCTCCTCGATCTCTCGATCTAACGCCGTTGGATTTTTACCTGTGAAGACACCTCAAAATCTTGGTTTATTTCATTCCGGTCGATAGTAGGGATGATCACGTTTCATTGTGATCAAATAAGGAACAATGCTAAGTTAATAGGGCGGGTACAGCAGTCCCCAATTCGTCGTGCCCTCGAGTGTATCAGACTTCAAGGAGCTCATGTTGAACCCTCTTATGAAGTATTTAACTAAGCAGTTAGTTTAACTTTTTATAGAAAATATGGTGTCATGAAAAAATTACTCTTTTTCATGTTCAACCTAACAGAAGTTAGGGGATTAACAGTGTAAACAAAATGACGTTTTTTCGAAAACGGTTAGGATTAGCGATATGAATGAAGAGTATTAAATTTTTAGTCAATAGTTAAAGGTATGTAAAAACGTTGTCCAAGGTTCTTATCATACAGGGCGTAAAAAAATGAGGTCATGAGTGTCACAGCTAGTCCGTCCCTGTAACTGTGAGTGATTCACTACACTTTCTTGGATAGTAATTTGAAGGGCCTTACCTGGTATACACTCTATTAAAAAAATTGAAGTGGTGGTTGAATAATTATTATAAAACTTGGTTCCATTGCAGCCCTTTGAGAGCCCATATCTCCGAGGAGGAGACTTATACGAAAAATGTTTATATGAACTTGTAGTATTCACATATTTTTTTTTTATATCCGGGAGATTTCACATATTTTCTCGGACACCATCTATAAGTATTTTCTAGATTTATGAGATTAACGGGCAAAGTGAGTTAATTTCCCTTTGCAATATAGGCTTGACAACTATGCTGTTTTTAAACTTTTTCTATTTATTCTGACAGGGGCGACAAAGTTTCAAATATGTGTGTATAATCACCATGAGTGCTATATTTTTGTACTTGCGATTATATTCTTTAAGCATTCTTATCTTTCCCTCGTGGCAAATAACAGAAATTCATTTCTTCAAAAATATTGAATAAGTCGTTATAACAAATCTAATATTGGATTTACCAATTCTTCTCCTTCAATGGCGCAATTAGCTTTTCTTTCCCGCCTATGCTTAAAATATCGTAATGCTTTATACGCCGATAGCGAAATGCTAAATTGCATAAATACTATCAGCACTTACCGCTGATAAAACATAATAAAGAAACAAATTTTAAAAAATATGAGTTCAAGCGAATGGAACCGAGACGGGTAGCGGGGGCAATGTACAATGCCAATGAGTAGGATAAGCGCTGTGCACGTCTTGATATAACTTCTTTTCAACAAACACTGCAAACCTAAGATTAACCAAATAAATACTGGGAAAAGTCGGAAATTAACGACTATTAAATGATTTCAAACCTTATCCGTTACTTCTTGAAACACCTCAGGTTTTACTGGGACACCACAGCATTTATTATAGTTTGGGCTTTTACAGTAAGAGGGTGGCGTTCTGTGAAGAGACTTATTAGTCGAATATCCCTTTTGCGGAGATCGAGAACTTTTCTTGCATTCCTTGACGATGGTTACACAAACTTTTTATCCTATGTCAGTCTTGAAGTATTATTCCACCTCAATTTTATCTTCTTTGTGGCTTTTTGACAGATCGCAGAAAGGTTCGGGCCGAGAAAAGGAGCTTTCGTACCTTCTTTTTCTTTGATTCTCTCGTGCTATAACATCTAGATCACGGTTATCCTGTTGTTCTCTGTCAATTGATTTAGAGCTTTTCTACAGTCCCAAGCTAACTTAGATTATTAAGTGTATGACTTGAGAGCTTTTTACCGTTGCTTAGCTGTGTATATTTGACCTTCTTACGTGACTTACTGGTCGGCATAGATTTAAATTGAATGCATTTCTATTTGGAAGATGGTGGAGGTCTTTTAAAACATCAGTCTGATACTACCACTCCAATATTTTAGATACATAAGTGAACTAATCTAGGCAATGCTTCTCTAGTCGAGGTAATCCCTCCCCGTCCGCTTGGTAATAGTCACGTAATACTCTATAGTTCGTGTCAAAGTCATATCTTATGGATATAAAATCTGTCAATTTTGATACGGTTGCTCATGGAATTGTACCCAAAATCTTCATTTGTCCAAATTTCAAGGTTTTAGGTTTTTCTTTTGGAACAGCTCAAGAGTATTCATCATAGCCTCCCGCACTATAGGCAGGTTTTCTTCTATAGCCACTATAGGGTCGTTTGGTATAACCCCTGTGACTCCTATAGAGGCTAACCTCTGTATTTTTTGCAATTGTCTTTGAATTTCTTTTTGCTGTACTTGTGGCCACTATACTAAAGAGACACATTCACATAGATATAATAATCATTTCATAAGACTATAAGATTATTTTAGATTTCACTGTGGCTGTCACAGATTAGTTTATGATCCATACTAAATTCTAAGTACTAAACTGCTTTTAAAAAACTTAGTATTATTTCATAAAGTGCTGGAGAGTTTATGTTTAATTGTTAGAGTTAATGTAGAAGGAAGAATTCCTTTATACACTTGTTACTGATTTGATTTAAGTCAGTTTGCAAAAGACTTGTAAGAGACCCTTCATTTTTACCTCTGTTGGTGACAACGAGGCTATCGGCATTAGAGACAGAGATAATCCTGCTTTTTAGTATTAATTGTATTCATCTTAGAGAAGGCTTTATTGGCCTTGCCCCTAAGGTTCCAACTATGGATTCATGTGATACGTTATCAAAAGCTCCCGCCATGATGATGAAAGCGTACAAATAGATTTGTTTGTCATCGGGTTACTCACTACACAGTGTTGGCTGTTCATTGTGAATTTGCATGAAAACCGAACTGGTGTTTATGAAGCGGTTTCTGTTTAAATATTTCACTTATTAAGTATCGATCAATAAGTTTTTCCGGTGTATTTACGAGAAGGGAGGTAAGACTGATTGGACAACACATATTATCACTTAGGTAAATACTCTCAATGGAAATTATTACGCACAAATTACTCATTAAAATTTAATATCCGATATTTTAAAACGCTCTGATAAAAATTCTATCTTTGCTTATTAAATTTTGATGGCACGTGTTTTTAGTTAACCCAAAAACAAACGCATTTCAATGAAATATATTATGGTCAAATTACATTGGAAAACGTATTAAACAAAAAAAAAATGTTAAAATTTATACACCCTTATTTCAATATGGTTTTCGATCAAATATCTATATTTTATGCAATCAGTTATCCAAATACTGATAAATGAATGAATGAAAGAGGATGGTGCTACTCGATAGTAGTGGGAATAGGGGGCTTCTAGTTGACCCCCCACCACTTTTTTGATTGGTCAGCCAAGAATGACCTTGTTTCTGATTGGCTGCCCAAGTTCGCCCCCTATTCCGATTGGTTTCATAAACTCCGCCTCTTTTTGCTCCACCTCCTACCTCCTTCCTAACCACCACAGTAGTTGGAGGGGAGCTGGTAGCAGTTGGAGGGGAGCTGGTATTTTAAACGATCGAATCTGAGCGAACTTCAGTCATTCGTGCGCGATGTCAAATAGCGACCAACAACAACAACAACAGCAACTCATTGAACGTGTAGGCCAAGTAATAATTTCCTACCAAAATAACGGAAAAAATCTTACCGATTTTGAAGATCAAGACTTGGCCTTCTTTCCCACCAACTACTTGAAAACATTCGTCGATTCACTTAGTTTACAACAAATTTGGAACAGGCTGCCGGAAAATTATAGAAGTGACGAAGAATTGCAGCTAAATTTGCCGTGTTTTAAACACTATCCACTATATCAACACCACATAGACGGCCCACCATTATCAATAAAAAAGTGTTGTAAAATTAAAAAATAGTGTGAACAAGTGAATCGAGTTTCATCGGACAGTCTTCGAAATGGATCAGACACATGTATATTTAGATTCTGCTTGCGATGAAACGATCCAGTCAATGTACAAAGATGAAACAACTCATTTTAACTTGGCTGGAAGAGGAAAGTTTCACGCAAGACAGGATTCTCTGATCACTATTGATCGAAATAATTTCGAAGACGACGATGAAGATGAAGAAGATGATGGGATAGAGGATAATGGCGTTCCAAACGGGTGTGGAGAAGAGGGGCTCGTGAAAGTGGCAAAAATAAATGCAAGTGATACATTGACACCAAATTACCTTACGCGAGAAGTGTGCGTTTTTCAATCTTATGTCGTAATTATTTCATCTTCTGGCGGTGCATATAATTTATGTTGTGAATGTTACTATATACATGCTCTAAATTGCCCAAATGGGAAAAATAATTTTGTTAATAGCCACTATAAACGATCCTTTATATGTTGCGAAAAAGATCTGCAATGCAACACGTGTGAAAACGATTTATTCATAACAACTCCTTCACAAGCATGTATAATATGTAACAAACCAGAACTAAAGAATATGCAAAACCATCTAATCGAAAAATCAAATTTTAAATAAATTTATTTCACTTGCACTTATTCATGCACTATGGACTATATTAAGTTTAAGTTTAAGTTTAAGTTTAAGTTTAAAATATTTTATAAGAATTTAGATTTTGTTCTGCTAAGTTAAATAAATGTAAAAAACTATGTAAATAAATATAAGGGAATGATGTGAATAGATAAGAATTTGTATTTATTCCCATTGAAAGAATTTATAATTTTGTACTTTCAGTATAGAATAATTCTTTTCAAATAATATGCATAAATTCAAATAAATGAATTTGATACTCCACTTGAATTTATTCCTAGTAGTTTTTATATTAAGTTTAAAATGCCAACTAATTTAAATAAAATTTTATATAAAATATAAGTTGTAAGATATAAGTTATAAGATATAAGGTATAAGTTATAAGATATATATTAAGTTTAAGTTAAATAAATATAAGGGTACCATGTAAATAAATAGAAATTTGTCTATATTTAGATTCCAAGAATTAATGATTTTGTTCTTTCAGTGTAGAATAATTTTTTCTACATAATATGCACCATCAATCCTATTGATAAATTGAATTTTAAATAAATAAATTTGATACTTCACTTGAATTTATTCATGCACCCTAGTAGTTTGTAATATTAAGTTTAAAATGTCAACTAAGATATTTAAATAAGAATTAATATATAAGATAAAGAACAATTAGGTTTGATTAAATAAGATTCTCTGAAAATCGAGCTTATGATTTATTCTTCCATGTAGAATAATTCTGCCAAGTTAAAAAAAAAAACTAGTTTTCGTTACTATGCTTGTAAAAAAATAAAAATATATATTATCATCCTATTAATAATAATTCTTTAAAGTTGAAGAAACTTGGTTATTAGGTGTGAAATAGAAAAAAATTTTTCCTCAACGATTTTGTTTTTTATTATTCCTAAATTAAAATACAAATATACATATATACATAAATAGATAAATACATATATACATATATTAATCATAATACCAAGTACCATTTTGGGATGGATCTCTGTTCCAGCTCTGCCATAGGTTGCTGCTGCTGCTCTGCCATAGGTTGCTGCTGCTGCTCTGCCATAGGTTGCTGCTGCTTTACCATCTGTTGCTGCTGACCACTAGAAGCTGCTGCTGCTGCTGCTCTGCCATAGGTTGCTGCGGCTCTGCCATAGGTTGCTGCTGTCCGCCATAGGTTGCTGCTGTCCGCCATAGGTTGCTGCTGCTGCTGCTTTGCCATAGGTTGCTACTGCTTTGCCATCGGTTGCTGCTGATGCACCAGAGATTGTGGCTGCCCACCAGAGATGTTGTTGCCCACCAGAGATTGCCGTAAATTATAATTTATAATTTATCGGCCTCTTGCATTTTCGATCGTATCTCTGTCTTTTCATTGCCAAAGGTTGCTCCGGCTCTGCCATAGCTTGCTGCTGCTCTGGTATCGGCCTCTTGCATTTTCGATCGTATCTCTGTCTTTTCGTTGCCAAAGGTTGCTCCGGCTCTGCCATAGCTTGCTGCTGCTCTGGTATCGGCCTCTTGCATTTTCGATCGTATCTCTGTCTTTTCGTTGCCAAAGGTTGCTCCGGCTCTGCCATAGCTTGCTGCTGCTCTGGTATCGGCCTCTTGCATTTTCGATCGTATCTCTGTCTTCTCTCCGGTATCGGCCTCTTGCATTTTCGATCGTATCTCTGTTTTGGGGTTGCCAGAGGTTGCTCCGGCTCTGCCATAGCTTGCTGCTGCTCCGGCTCTGCCATAGCTTGCTGCTGCTCCGGCTCTGCCATAGCTTGCTGCTGCTCCGGCTCTGCCATAGCTTGCTGTTGCTCCGGCTCTGCCATAGCTTGCTGCTGCTGCTCTGCCATAGGTTGTGGCCGATCTTCTTCCATAGGCTGTTGTTGCTCCATCATCAAAGGTTGAAGATCCATTGCTCGGTCTGGATCCCACTCAAAGGCGATAGGCTCGGGATCCAGGTCTGGCTCAAACATGTTGATAAATTCTTCATCTAAATAGTCAGCCTCTGATGGTGGCGGCCACATCACCGTGTTCTCGGAATTTGGACTCTGACGATCCATCAGATTAATCTTATTTTCCAAGAATCCCAGAAAGTCTTGTAGTGTTATAATTATGAACGTACTCATTTTGAGACTTTAAACTTAATGAATGCTAAGTCAAGACGCTGTAAATCCTTATATACAATACTGAAATACCACTTTTCCTACCTCCAGCGGCGAAACCAGTCCGAAGAATGAGAAGAAGAAGAAGGCAAAGATAGCATGAACTCGAGAGAGGTCGTTCAACGGTCGTAAGTTGTTTTGTTCTTAAGAAAAAGACGAGTAAAGAAGAGAAGAAGAAAAAAAAAAAAAAGTTGTTTTTTGGAATAATATAAAAAACGAAAAAAAAAAAAAAAATTAAAAAAAAAAAAAAGTTTTTTATATTATTCCAAAAAACAACTTTTTTTTTTCTTCTTCTCTTCTTTACTCGTCTTTTTCTTACGAACAAAACAACTTACGACCGTTCAACGACCTCTCTCGAGTTCACGGTCTCACGGTTCCCGTCGTACCATGCAGTGCCACGCCGTACCAGCCAGTACCAGGCTCTTGGCCGCTTTAAAAGGCGGCTGGGTACGAAGCGTCTCTTCAGTTTACATCTCGCTATTAGCGTACGCTTGTAAAATTATCGAATCGATTTTAATAAATCTTGATAGTCGGATTTATTTCGAATTATTGTGTGACGTAGTGACATATTATTAATTTTCATTTGGTTTGTATTGTTGATTTCATATTTTTGATTTAATATTTTTGACTTAATACTTTGGATTTTTTAATTCATTTTTATTTCATCTTTTAAAAGCCAATTTTTGATTGATTTTTTCATTTTTGTGGATTTTTTTTATTGATTTTTTGATTTTTTTATCGATTTATAATTTTTTTGATTTTTTAATTTATAATTTAAAATGTCATTTTTAAATGTAAAAATTGAAAACATCGACTTAACAGCCTTCGATTTAAACGACGCTTGCCTTGTGCATGATTTGATTGATTGTTCATTTTGTGGGCTAAGCGACGAGGAGCTAGATATTAAATTTAGGGAAATTGATATTAATACATTTAACAATTCATCTGAATCTGGCGATTCTTCCGAAATTGGTGAAAGCGATATTTTGACACAGCTCTTAAAAGTTTTGGATGAATCTATTATCCCTGATATTCCTCAAGAACCTCTTGAAACAATTAATTTCGATGATTTAAATAATGATATATTAAGGAAAAATTTAATTAACAATTCTGAAATAAATGAGGGATATAATTTGGAACAACTTTTAGATATATTAGAAGGGGGTGAAATTTGTGAAAATAGCTCAGGGCAAAATTTAATTAAGGGTGATGTGGAATATCAGGAGACTTTTGAGAGCTGTGAGGAACAAAATAATAAGGGGGTTTTAAACAATAATAATAATGGGGTTGGTAACGAGGGAGCTTTAAATAATGATAAGAGGATTGGCATTGGGGGTTTTTCGAAAAATAATATGGAAGAGGTTTATCGCCCCCACTATTCGCCAATTTCAGATGCATCGTCAGATTCATCAGAGGATTCCAACGACAGCGTTGAGACTGTTATAAACGTCTCAGCCAAAGCTCAGCATAATTTTATTAAAGTGTTGGATCAAAATTTAATTGAAGGGTTGGATCAAAATTTTATTCAGGGGTTTGAACAACCATCCAAATTTGGCTATACCAGAAATTCAGTAAATTCGGTAGATGTTTTTGATTTGAGTTGTGGCGAAATTGTGGGGGACATTGAGGTATATACTTATACTGAAAATTTTGAAGATGAGCAGCCTCAATGTCCCTTAATTTCTTCCTGTAATCAAAATCAATTTTTGAAAAATCCTTCTGGCCTAAATTTAGAACAAAGTTCTGAAAATTTAATTGAAAAAAATTTACCCAAAAAACGTTCTTTATCAGAAACAAATGATTGTTCAGATTTAAAAAAGTCAAAATTGGACGGTGATATTTCTAGTTCCCAAACTTTAGGGGCACAAATTTCAAAAAATTCTTTACCAGTCGCTGTAACAACAGCTCCGAAAATCAATCCAACAAATAAAGTCGCTATTGGAGAATTAGATAAGTTTCTACATAAGAAAACTAAGCCGAGCTTAAATAGGAATGAAACAAGGTGTGCCACATCTAGATTTAAGTCAATGGTTTATTCCTATTTAAACTTAGATAATATATGTAATAATTTATCTAATTCGACTTTAAAAGACGTTAAAAATTGTATTCAACGACAAGGCGATCTTCTTTTAAATTTGGGAAATATATTTTTTTAAAAAAATCCATGTTTTTCTTCAAATTAAAAAGTGAATCCAAAAGTTAATTCAAAAGTAAATCCAAAAGTTTTCTAAATTGCGCGAGCTGAAAAAATTGCTAATTATTCTATGTCATTGGGTCTTGATAGATCGAAATTGTATTTATTTAAAAGCGACACGGCCCTAACCGATTCCATTTTAAAATGACTCTCCTTTGCACACACTGCTTAAGAGAATTTAAAAGAAAATCATATATTGTACGCCACCTTCGAGAAAATGTTGTTAATAACGAAAACACCTTTAACTTGGAAGATTATATAATTAATCGTAAGTATTTTTTTATAACATATTTAGCTATAATTTTCCTTTTAATTTTTCTTTTTATTATTAATAAAGGTTTACAGAGGAATTAAAAAATAATAATTGTTTCAGTTGATGAACTACTTTCAAGACCTCCAATGCGATTTTGCCAAGATTGTGAAGTAAATGTCAAATCTAATTCCTGGAGCACACACTTGAGGACAAATATTCATAAAAACAGGAGCTACATAAAATATGGAAATGGAATTGACATTATCAGGAGTGCATTTAAATGTCGAATAGCTTCCTACAGAATATATTCGCAGAATTATCACATCGACATCAAAAAGTTTCAGCAAGATGTTGGTAATAAAGTGCAAACATTAATACGCCAGCGTCAACAAGAATTTACATGTGCTAAAGTAAATTTGGAATTATTTGGAATATATTATTCTCCAACTTTAACCTCTACTCCAATTAAGTCATTTAATACACCGTTCTTCATTGTAACCCATACAACTGATCTACAACAGCTTTACGATGATTTATTCAAGATTATTGAAACCAAAGCAGATGAATTGCCGGAAAGAGACTTTGGTAATTATTATTTAATCTCAAGAGCTAAGTTTTCTTAATCTCAAGAGCTAAGTTTTCTTAATATCACTTGTACATCTCTAACAAATATTATTCAGAACTAATTTTTTAATTCCTATTACAGGGTGGGCTCTACAAAGAATTCTGCATTTGGAAGTCAACATCAATAAGTACAACCCATTGAATGCCTCCTCCTACATTAAGATGCATCACTTTTCTAAATCAATAGTGAATGTGATGAATGAGGACAATTGCTGTTTCGCCTGGGCAGTGGTTTCAGCAGCATACCAGCCAACCGGTAATCCTCGAAAGACCTCATCATATCCAGACTTCAGAGACGCTTTCGATTTTACAGGTATTGAATTTCCAGTAAAATTATTAGATATAAAAAAGTTTGAGGAAAAAAATAATTTGTCCATAAATGTATATGGAGTTGAAAAATTTTTAAGGGATAATAAAAATTTATATGAGATTGTCGGTCCTTTACATTATAATAATGAAAAGAAAAAATTACATATTAATTTGCTTTTAATAAGTTCTGATGATGGAAATAACCACTACTGTTGGATAAAGGATTTAGGTTGCTTGGTATACAAACAATTATCAAAAAAGAAAATAAAAAAATACTTATGTGATGGATGCCTTCAATATTTTGGAACATATGAAAAACTTAACACACATTTAGAACGTGATTGTAGTTTTGTTCGAATTGAGCTTCCTTCAGATAATTTGATTTTGGATAAATTTGGCAATTATATTCCTGCAAATATATTAAAGTTTCAAAATATTCAGAAACAGTATAAAGCTCCTTTTGTTATTTATGCTGATTTTGAATGTTATTTGAAAAACATTGAGTGCCAACAATCTACACCTGATTCGACAACCTCATATACTATTAAAACTGCTGAACATATACTCTATTCATTTGCTTATTATATTAAATCATCATTTGATGAGAATGTTGTGTGTCTTAAACTTTATAGAGATACAGATTGTGCTATAAAATTTATTGAATACATTGAAAATGATGTAAAAGAAATTTATAAAAAATATTTAAAATATCAAGTACCATTGAAAGATTTATCATCTGTGGAACAGATTGAATATGAAAATTCTAGCATTTGTTATGTATGTGAAAAACCTTTTTCAAAAGGAAATTTCATAAAGTGTAGGGATCATTGTCATATTACAGGTAAATATCGAGGAGCCGCCCACTCAATATGTAATTTGCATTTTAAACCTCCAAAATATATACCAATAGTATTGCATAATTTAAAAAACTTTGATTCTCACCTATTTATTAAATCGCTTTGCTATAATAAAGAAAATATTAGTGTTATAGCTCAAAATAAAGAAAAGTATATTTCTTTTAGTTAGGAAATTTTCGTTGATGTGTCAGAAAAGCGGAAACCAGTTGCTTTGCGACTACGCTTTATAGATTCTTTTCAATTTCTCCCAGAGTCTTTAGAGTCACTATCACAAACTCTACAAGATTCACAATGTTTTGAAATTAAAAAGTTTTTCTGAAATGCTGATGAATTTCGATACATTAGACAAAAAGGGGTATTTCCATACTCTTACATAGATTCCAACGAAAAATTAAATGAGAAATCTCTACCATCGATTGATAAATTTTATAATAACTTAACCGATGAAAATATCTCTCCTCAAGACTACAGTCGTGCTGTAGAAGTGTGGAATCTATTTAAGTGTTCTACAATAGGGGCTTATTCCGATATTTACTTAAAATCTGATGTTTTACTTTTGGCTGATGTTTTTGAAAATTATAGATCCACATGTATTAAAACCTATAAGTTAGATCCTGTTAATTATGTCACTAGCCCTTCTATGTGCTGGGATGCAATGATGAAATTAACTAATGTAGAATTAGAATTATTAACGGAACCAGATATGCTTCATTTTTTCAAAAAAGGTGTTCGTGGTGGGGTTAGCACTTGTTCCAAACGCAAATCTGAAGCAAATAATCCATTCTTAGAAAATTTTAATCCTGAAAGACCTACAACATATATCACTCACTTAGACGCCACAAATTTGTATGGTTATGCTATGAAACAATATTTGCCTGAAAAAAATTTTGCTTGGGTACCTAAGCTCGAAATAGAAACTTTAAATATATCCGAACTTTCAGATACATCATCTATAGGATACATATTTGAAGTTGATTTAGAATATCCAAATTATTTACATGATAGTCATAATGATTTCCCATTTTGTCCTGAACAATATACACCACCAATTTCAAACCGCTCAAAATTAATTCCAAACTTACATAATAAATATAACTATATCATTCACTACCGATATCTGAAACAATGTCTACAATTTGGACTCAAAATCATAAAAATACACAGAGCAGTTAAGTTTACACAATCACCATGGTTAGCGGAATATATAGATTTAAATACAAATTTACGAAATTTATCTAAAAATAAATTTGATAAAAATTGTTATAAATTGGCAAATAATTCAATTTTCGGTAAAACCATGGAGAATGTTGATAGGCGAGCAGATATTAAATTAGTATCTCAATGGGAAAGACAGGGTAATAAATTTAGTGCCGAAAAACTTATTTCTAAACCTCAATTAAAGGATTTTAAAATTTTCTCTGAAAATCTAGTTGCTCTTCAACTTCAACAGGTTTGCATTGAATACAATAAACCAATTTATGTTGGGATGAGTATTCTGGATATTGCAAAAACTGTAATGTATAATTTTTATTATGGGTATTTAAAAGTAAAATATGGTAATAATTTAAATTTATTATATACGGATACTGATTCCTTAATTCTTGAAGTTCAGACCCAAAACTTTTATGAAGATATGAAGCTAAATCTGGATAAATTTGATACTTCTAATTTTTCTGAACAAAATATTCATTGCATGCCTATTACAACATCAGTTGTTGGTAAATTTAAAGATGAATACAAAGGGATTCCCATTGAAAGTTTTTATGGAACTGGTGCTAAAGCATATTGTATAAAATCCAAAAATAGTGTAGATAAAAAAGCAAAAGGCGTTAGTAGATCATGTATAAAAAATCAATTAACATTATCAGATTATAAAGATGTTGTTGAGAAAGGTGACAAAATATTCTGCACCATGTATGTATTCAAGTCAGATATGCATAATATATACACTAATTTGTTAAATAAATTAGCATTAACAACTCGTGATGATAAAAGATATTGTATACCAAATTCCACAAAAACTCTTGCATGGGGACATAAGGATATTTTGGAAACAGATTTTTTTGATAAAGATATGAAAATGATGTATGATACTCTAACTTTTTTAAGTTCTGGAAACGAAAATGGATCTAAAAATAAAAAATCGCGATTAGAATTAACTACTCCTAGTAATTTTTCATCTTTATAAAGACATCATTTTATATGATGATAAATTATGTAAGTCGTTTTTGAAGCTTTAAAAGTTGGAGGGGGAACTGAATCCAAAAACATATATATTGTATAGAAATACCATTATTTGTTAGTAATATTACAACAATGACTGCTGCATCTTTAATAGTTTTAGTTTCCCTTGTTGGAAATGTGATATATGTAAATTACATTCCTAATACAGTTAGGGCTGATATATGTATAAATGCCCTCAAAAATGAAACCGACTGCTACAAACAGATGAAAATGACATATCTTGTTGGAAATTCACACTTTTTTACCTATAATGTAACTGATTCTGCTTTGTGTGAAAATACATACATAAAAATTAAATATTCCATGACAAACAAACCATTACAATATTCAGATTGGATTCCTTTCAATAATAAAAAAGAAGAATCTTGTCATTGTGTCTGTTGTTATATATTTGTTATTATATTTACAGCAGCAATATTTATTTGTACATGTTTAATTTTATTGTATTTCATGAAAAAATATCTATAAAAATATTTAATAAATGTTAAAAAATAATATAAATTTTGTTTTTTATTGATTCTCGTTAGTATAAAGACATTTAAAGTTTATCCCCTCCTCTTAAATGGAGAGGGAAAATAAGTTTACCCCTCCACTTGAGAGGAGAGGGAAAATGTATAAAATTTAGGAGCAAACGGATTGATAGTTAGTTTTTTGAGAGCAAGCAGATAGCCAGTTAGTTTTTGAAATACATCATTTAAAATGTTCAGTAATCAGAGTAAAAATATATTTGAAAATTCACCATTAAAAAAGAAATTAAAAAAAACAATTATAAATTCTACAAAATATAATTTAAATAATTCTAACTCTAAATATGCTGTGATTGGTTTGTGGGTGGAAAGTGATTTTCTACCATGCATTGAACTTGGTGGTAAAAATGGTCAGTCTGTGATATTAAATGAAGATGATTGGAAGAACTTATTGCAATATCAAGGAGTTATAACAAATTATATGTTTTCACCAAATGTTTTCAATGAACCGATATATTTGCAAAATTTATCTATTCATTTTGAAAAGATTGGTGAATTACCAATAGTGAAGATTGTGAAAAGCTGTGATTTTATTTACTATGGAAATGAAACTGTCTGCAGACTATGGGAACAAATTCCACTTATAGAATATAGACTAAATGTTTTATAAAAACAAAACTTTCGACGTTATTTCAACGTTTTTAGAAATAACAATTTTTACGAAGGAGATTCTTTTGACAAAATATATAATGTCCTTTCTCCAAAACAAAATCTAAATAGTGAAAATGTGTGCTCCATGCTGGAACTGCTGTTGAATCATCCCGAAGAACTAGAACAAAAATTAAAGTCTAAGCACTATTATGAAGAAGACAGTATCTATTGATGAATCAAGAAACCAAATTCATCTGATGGTTGCTTGGAACTTCGCCTACAGAAAAGCTCGTATGACTTCTGAAGAGTTTATAAATCAAAAACATTTTAAAAGAAGGATTAAATTGACTGAAGAAATTTTAAATCCCATATTAGACTCTGATTATAGGAATATTGTACTTAAAAAAATGTTTATGTAATAAGCTTATTTTTAAATAAAACAAATATATATAAAAAATCATTTTTTTTTATTACAAACATCAATTATTATTACAGCATTAATTACTATTACATCACATCTCTCTTGAAGATCCAAGAGTTATAAGATTTATCTAATCCTAACCATTTTACAAATACTTTGTTTCCTTTCTTTCTTAACACTTTTTCTACCAGATATACATTTGGGTGTCTTACTTTTTGAAGTTCTTCTTCATAGAAACCTCCTTGAATATCTATCCCATTTCCATCTTGAATCAAATACGTTGTTGGATTAGTAAGCTGGATTTTTTTTATTTGAAAAATTTCGTTTGACCAGTTGGGCGTGTAACCTTTAGAAAATTGTTCGCGAATCTTGCTTATTCGTACTCTATCACTGACACGAAATTTTGGTGATCTGGGATCCACAGTTTTCCTATGAGTATAAGCTGATTTCAAGATTTCCATTTCATTCTTTTTGTTAACTTCGTTTGGTTTTTTTCCGATTGTTGAATGCTTAGTATTATTGTATTCTGTAATTATTTCTTTAAGAAAGCTGATCCATTTATAATTACCTAGTAAACTAAACTTTTTCCACATTTTGTTTTTTATCGTTCTATTTACTCTCTCTACAATACTAGCTTTCATATTAGAAAATGTGTTGTAATGATTAATTTTGAACTGCTCCATAAGTTTCTGAAAGTCTTGATTAAAGAATTCTTTACCCTGATCAGTATTCAGATTTGTTGGGGGAGTTTTTAAAGTTAATAGAATTTTTTTCATTGCAGCTGCTACATCTTTACCAGTTTTGGATTTTACAGGTTCTGCCCATACAAATTTAGAAAACACATTTATTACCATTAAAATATATCTTAAACCCCTATTAAATTTCGCATATGGCTGCATTTCTATCAGATCAGCTTGAAATAGATCATTAAGCCCTTTTACAATTGTTCGTCTCCTTCTATATCGCCTTCTCGCCGGTTTATGTAATTCATTTACAACGTCTTGCTTAATTTTACTCATTATTAATTTATACCTTACTCTCGAAAATAAATCCCACAAATAACTTTACCTCCTTCTAAACCGTTTATAAAAGCCCTTTATCGCTGATGTTGTAAAATATAAAAAAAATCATCTCAGTTTTTTTTAGTAAGTTCTTTAATTTTATTTTCCATTGCTTCAAATGATTTTTTATTTTCATTTATAATTTCTTTTATTGACGAATTTATTTGGGTGATGTTGTTAGTAAGATCAGAAATTTTTACATTAAATTTATTTTCCATTGTTTCAAATGATTTGTTATTTTCATTTCTAATTTCTTTTATTGACGAATTTATTTGGGTGATGTTGTTATTAAGATCAGACATTTTTACATTAAATTTAGTTTCCAAAAGAACATTTGATAACGTATAATCTTTTTTGAAACCACCTAATGTTGAATTCATTTCTTCTCTTGCATAATTCATTGTATCATTAAATTCTTTTCTAGAAACTTCAGCAGCTCTTTGAACTAATTCGTTTAAAGATTTTATTTCTTTTGTTAATTTATCTTCTAGATTTTTTATATCTTTTCCTAATTGAAATTCTGCATTTGTAATATCTAATGTCATTTTCACAATTTTTTTTTCTATATTTTTTATGTCTGACGCTGTCTTTTCAGCTTTGTGTAGTATATCTGTATAAGATGTTTCAAGTTCTTTTATGAGTAAAGAAGTCTCCTCGATTTTTGAACTATTATTTTTAATTTTAATTAATACATCCTTTTTAGAAACTTCTATTATAGCTTGCACTACTTCTAGTAAGGATTCTAATTCTTTTTGTAATTTCTCATCGATTGCCTTTGTAAAATTTCCCTCGTCAAAAGACGTTTCAGATTTGGTTTTCAGATTATTTAATTGCTTTAGTATATCCTCGATTTTTTCATTATCTTTTGTAATTTGATCTTTGAATTTTGTTTCAATTTTTTCATTTTCGTTTTGAAAATCCTCCTTCAATTTGTCTTCTAAATATTGTAAATTTGATTTATATGCATTGATTTTAATTTCAAATTCTTTAATTTGTTCTTTAAATTCATTAACTTTGTCGGTATCTTTTTTGTGAATTAGGAAATGAGTGTTCATTGATTTTTCAAGATTTTGTGTATTTTTATCCATAACGTCATGTATTTTCTTAAAATTCCTTACTTCTTCTGCTACTCTATCATTAAGCAAATTAGTAAAATTTTGAAACTTTGATGTAATTTCCTTGGAAATACTGTTCTTGACATTGTCAATTGCTGAAGTATCCTTAATTATTGATTTAATTGATGTAATTTAATTTTTTATTTCATTTTCAAAATCATCAACTTTATCATATTTTAACTTCACTACGTCAAAGTCATTTGCATATTTAGAAACTTTCTGAGAAAATTTTTCTACTACATCATCATTTCCATCAACAGTATTTTTCAAATTAATTATCTTGTCATTATATTCAGGAATAACTTTATCCTCAAATAACTTAATCTTTTTTGCAATATTTTGTATATTGTTATCATATTCATTTATTCTCTTATTTAAATTATTAACATCGCTTTTCAACCTGGGATCTAAATTTTGAATTAATTTGTTTTCAATATATTTGATATCGCTTTTAAAAATTTTTATTATTTTCTCTTCAACATTTGGTAATATTTTATTTTCTAGTGATAATAATGTGTTTAGAGCAGATTTTTTTGAAATATGACGACCAAATTTATCGATGGTCATTTTAGAAATGTTTAAAAGTATCTATTATGTCCTTTTATATAATAATATTCGCTTCTCTTAGTTCTTCAATAATGGAAATAATTTCATTGTTATGACCAGTGTGTCCCGCAAGCATGGATGCTACCAATAGTCGAAGTCTCTCAACAAGTTCGTTTACATTATCCCAATATATGTAATCTGTATTAGGTTTATTAACTTTTAAAGTTATACCAAATCCGGTTTTTTTTGAAGACACTCGACTTTCTCTATATGGAGCTTTGCGTCTTTCAAAAAATCCCTGGACTGCTTGTTGAGATTCGGGATTTAGAGTTTTAGTTTTTGTAATTCCTTTGCTTTGCAAATAAGGTCCTATTATAGAAATATATTTATGTGATCCATTCCCCTGCACCTGCTCATTTGGATCATTATTTCTACGGTATGCATTGGTTCTTTTTAAAATATCCATATAATTTTCCAAATCTTGTTTTTTATACCCTATTGGTTCTTTTTTAAATAATAACTCATATAAACCTGGTGTACCTGTATAGGTTATTCCTTCAATTTTGATGTTTTTACCAATAATTTCGACAGGTTTTTGAGTTAAACCCAAAAAGAATTTCTCGGTTTCCAAATCATGAACTATTCCATATTGGTGATCAAACTCATGTTCAACATCTTTTACACCGCTATCAATATATTGGCGAGGTAATTCATCAAATCCTAATAAATATTCTTTATATAAATCTGTATCAACAAATGTTCTAACTGTTTGCCGTGTTTGTTCCAGTATATCTGAAAGATTTCCTATTGTGGAGTGTGAACCTGAAGAAGGGTTTGTTTCTGCAATAATACTTGTTTGTTGTATAGATGGCATTTGACTTGCTGAAGCTAAACTCGCGTCCCAGTCAATAATCGATGGTATTTCTGTAGGAAGGAGTGGAGTTTTTCCCGTCTTTCTTTTTTCTGGTGTTGATGTTCCATATTGTAATTTTCTCTTTGGTGTTAGTGTTTGAATTGATCTTTTCTGTGGTGTTTCATAAATTTTTTTAATTGGTGTGTGTAGCTCTTCCTTTATTTCAACAGGTTCAATTTTACCAATCGTTGAAATTAATTCTTGTAAGGGTTGAGTTATCGGTTTATATGTTTCCTCCAATTTAGTTTGCGCCTCAAATTCCGCATTTTTTAAACTCTGATATTTTTGTTTAACAGCTTTTCTTGATTTAACTAGCTCTCTTGCTAAACGTTCATCCATGATTGGTATAATTTACCATCAAACGTTTATTTTTATAAGTAAATATATGAATCAAATCCTTTTCGATATCGGCCAGATTTCACATTAGAGTCTTTGTCTATTACTAAAAATCCAAATTTATCTTTCCAACATATTAAGCACAACTCATTAAATTGGTTTAATGACATATCAACATTAACATGATCATCATAAATATGTTTTAAGTTTGTTCGATCTTGTTGAAATATAACAATTAAATTTGCATTGTCACGAATTAATTGTTTCGGAATAGAAGAATATGTTTGACATAAATAAAAACAATCAGTATTTTTGTGTCTTCCGAAACAAAAATAGTCCTTTACAACATTCTGATTACAACACACTATATCATCAAATATTATTATAGAGTTTGGTTTAACTTGTTTTGGTGAAACAATTGTTTCTTCATTTTCAGATTCATAGTATCCAATTTTTTTCAAAGGTTTAAAAAGTGTTCTCAAATATTTATACTTTGGTTGATATAAGGATTTTGAATAAACATACAGATTTTCAAATCGCAAACCATTCGGATCTTCAATCAAACTAATAATAACATTGGTTTTGCCACAGCCTGACGGGCCAATAATTAACCCTCTTTTACTATTTCCCTCAAACAGTTTTCCATGTTTTCTAAAACCATTCACTGAACTTTCATGATCCTTAATTGTTATAGAGTATGGTTGTTTCTCAACTCTCATTTTATATATAAAACAAACTATTAATATTCAGTATTGTGATGTAACTGGTTAGTTATCACTAGGATTGCAACTATATATAATGTTTCCATCACATAATAAACGAATCATTTACAAGACAAACAGCAAAAGGAAAGGAAGTGGTTTAGTAAACTCATTAATAAATAAATTACCCTTTGAATTGCATATTCCTGGTTATAATTTTTGTGGACCTGGAACAAAATTGGAAAAACGATTGTCAAGAGGTGATAAAGGTATAAATTTATTGGATGAGGCTTGTAAAGAACACGATATTGCTTACTCACAATCAAATGATATAAAAAGAAGGCATTTAGCTGATAAAGTATTAGCTGACAAAGCTTTATCAAGGTTCAAAGCTAAAGATTCTAGTTTTGGGGAAAAAACTGCTGCACTAGGAATTACTGGTTCTATGAAAATTAAAAGAAAATTAGGTATGGGACTTCGAACGAGAAGAAAGTTCAAGCGAAAAACTCGAAAAGGACGAGGACTATCATTATCTCAGGTAATTTCAAAAGCTAGAAAAAGAATTAAGGGGAAACGTTTTAAAGACCTAAATGAAAGTATTCAAACTGCTTTAAAAGCTATTAAAAAAACTGGTAAAGTGTTACCTCCAAAGAAAAGGGTAATTCCAATCCCAAAGACTGGCGGATTTCTTCCACTTATACCTTTATTTGCTGGTTTGTCTGCTCTTGGTGCTCTTGGAGGAGGGGCTGCAGGTATTGCTAAAGCAGTAAATGATGCAAAAGCAGCCAAAGCGAAATTAGAAGAATCTAAACGACACAATCAAATGATGGAGTCCATTGCGGTAGGAAAAAAAGGAAGTGGACTTTATTTAAAACCCTATAAAACAGGATGTGGATTATACTTGAAACCTTATTCAAAAAACTGCTAAAACATATACCTCGAAAAGCACTTACAAATTACGATTTACTTAAATACGCTAAATATTTACAAATTCCCAACTTTCGTGGTATTTTTATGAGGGATAAATTACCAAAAAAGATAAAGTTAATTGAAAGTGCAATTGTCAATCTAGATAATCACAGTGGTGCTGGTACTCACTGGATAGCATATACAAAAAAAGGAAAAAACATAATATATTTTGATAGTTATGGTAATTTGCGACCCCCTTCTGAATTAATTAAATATTTTTATAGCGACCAAAATAATAATATTGTTAATTATAATTATAACAGTTATCAAAACTTTAACAAAACAAATTGTGGTCAATTGTGTCTAAAATTTCTTTATAACCATATGTAACACCTAATTTTAGTTTATTATTAAACATATTTTTAAAGTAAAATGTCATATAGTTTTGTTCTTAGCGGCAATTCCGCTATTTTAACATCAGAGTTACATCCTCCAATATATCTAGATGAAGATGTTGAATATGTTATCGGTCTTGTAAATTTCGAAACATTTAATGCAATTCCCAATATTGATGTTGGGAATAATGTATTAATTCATGATGAAAATTTAGAAATAGCCATACCCCCAGGTAGCTACGAATTAGAAGACATAACAGATTTTTTAAAAAAAACACTTGGATGAGGATAAAATTAGTTTTAGTCTTTATGCAAATAATAATACTTTACGTACACATCTTAAATGTTCAGCCCCCATAACTTTTCGTGAAGGAACTATTGGTAAATTATTAGGGTTTAAAAATGGGCGATTGGAAGCCAACATTGAACATATATCAGATTTTCCCGCGGAAATAATTAAAGTAAATTCAATAAATATAGACTGCAGTATTGCAGAGGGATCATATTTAAACGGGAAACCTGTTCATATAATACACCAATTTTTCCCGAGCGTTGCTCCAGGGTTCAAAATAATTGAGTCACCTCAAAACGTCATATATTTCCCAGTCACCGTTAAAGTAATTGATAAAATAGCCATTAAAATAATAGATCAGGAAGGTGATTTGGTTAATTTTAGAGAAGAAACCATAACCATCAGACTACATCTTAAAAAAGTAGATTAAAGATGGTAATATTATATAACAATAAATCTGCAAACTTTACTAGAAAATTTAATAATAAAAACATTAATAAGACAAGAAAGAAACCAACTTCCTTTAGTAGGAAATCAAACTTCCAAAGGTTAACACCTTCTAATAGAAAATTTCTTCAAAGTTTGGGTTTTAAACTTAAATAAAAATGGATTATTTAAATGTAAGAGAAAATGTATTGGTTGATGAATCAATATAAAGCTGGGAAATTCTTTCTTTCGATCCTTTTAATCCTACAAAACTCGGACCAAATGATGAAATCAGAATTGCTTTGCAACAAACAGGAAAATATCCTTTACCTTGCAAAAGTGAAATTTATGTGGAATTGCAAGTAACTAAAGAAGATGATTCCCCTTTAGCTAATACTGTTTTAATTAATAATGCTCCGGCATTTTTATTTAAAGAATTACGCTATATTTTAAATGGAGTTACTATTGACTCCGTTCGGGATATTGGTATAACTTCAACTCTTAAGGGATATATTTCATTTAATCAAAATGAAAGTGCTAAATTGGAAAATGCCGGTTGGTATCCGAAAACAAAATCTAAAGAAAAAATTATGACTGATGACAAAGGTAATGTTTCATTATGTATACCATTAAAGATGTATTCAGGATTTTTTGAAGATTATAATAAGATTATTCTTAATTCACAACAAGAACTTATTCTAATAAGAAGTAATGATGATACAAATGCATTATTATCCAGTAATGAAGATGAAAAACCCAAAGTTAAAATTACCAAGTTGTGTTGGAGAGTTCCTCATCTTACTGTAGCGATTCCGCAAGAATTAGCACTTACCAAAATTATTGACAAAAATAGTGATATACTAATAACCTTCCGAAGCTGGGAATTAGTTGAATATCCAGAGTTATTGGAAACTACGAGGCACAACTGGCCCGTAAAAACATCTACAAAAGTCGAAACGCCACGTCATGTTCTAATTGCTTTTCAGAAAAATAGACGTGGTAATCTAAAAATGGATATGAGTAAATTTGATCATTGTAATTTAAGAAATATGAATGTCTTTTTAAATTCAGAAAGATATCCTTACAATGATCTTCAACTTGATTTTGAAAATAATAAATTTGCTACTCTGTATGAAATGTTTACAGACTTTCGTCAAGGGTATTATAACTCTCCAGTGGAACCAATTTTTAATCCGAAAGAATTTAAAGAAAATGCTCCTATAGTTTACATTAATTGTTCACATCAAAGAGATTTACTACAAACAGGTCCAGTAACCATGAGAATTGAATTTAAAACCAAGGAAAAAAATCCCCCTAAAACAGCGGCATATTGTGTTATAATTCATGATAAAGTTTTCAGTTACAATCCATTAACAAAAATTGTGAAACAGTTGTAATACAATTTCCTTAAGATAAAATACTCTTTTTAAACAAACCGCTACTTACGCTTAAGAGCGCACGCGTCAATTTTGATATTTATTAACGTAGCCAAACCAGAATTCTTCATTTATATAATGTCTTACGAGATTTCAGTTCGAGTATTAGATTTTCAACTTCAGTTGCAGAAATTAAAAAAACAAATAAGTGAATATCAATTAAAAGTAGAAATGATCAAGAAATTCAAATATTTGAAAATATGAAACTTATTCTAGATCTTCAAGGATTCAAAATTGAAAATAATAAATTTATTGTAAAGGAATTAGCAGCGTACGATGGGCAAAAGACAAGTCATTTTATTTTCAAAGCTCCATTTCCGATGGGTCATTTACCATCCTATTTACACAAACAAGCTCTGTGGTTAATAAAAAATTACCATTGCATTGAATGGAGTGAAGGATTTACACCATTACACAAATGTGGAGATATCATAAGAGATTTAAGCGCTAAGGTGGACTATGTTTATGTAAAAGGGGAAGAAAAGGCAGATTTCGTAAAGAAGTATTCCATGAAACCAGTTATTGAGATTGATGAACAACCCACCCTAAAGAAAATGGATCCTTGCTGCTTTTATCATCAAAAAATACCATGTGTATGTGCATTATCAAATGTTTATTACCTTTACAACAATTTTTTTATGTAATAAAAGACTTGATTACAAATTATGTGTTTTATTTTCTAACATTGTTTTAATACATGAAATATTATTATTTAATCCTAGTTCTTGAAGTTTACATATTAAAATATCTATATTTTTATTTTTTAAATATTCGCTACAACATTTAGCTGCTAGTAAACATAATTCCGCATGTTCCATATAATTTAAAAACAATATAATATTCTGCGCTTCACTTTCTTGACCTTCATATGCATAAAACTCGGAACAGGCTGCGGACATCAAAAACTCTTCATACATTTCTCTTATTAATAATTCCATAATAAATCCTACACTAAAACCTCCCTGTTTCTCAATATCTCTTTATCTCTCTCTTCCTCTTCCACGATTTCTTTTAATATATCAGGATCTTTTATATAATCCTTCAATATCCTTAAAAAGTAACTGAATCCTATTTTCTTTATTTCATGAAAGAACTTCGGCAAATTTTGGGTTTTTCTATAATTTAAACAGGCTTCTGCAGCTAATTGGTATTGGAAGGCAGTCTCATAATATACCTGTGTCCACTCGGGGTGTGTTTTCCTTAGCATTGCATTCTTTAATTCGGAATTTTGAAGTTTAGTAAACTGTTTACCTAATTTGATTATTTCATTTTGCAAATCACTGTTCATAACTACCACTTATTTTTAATTTAACACTGTTCTTTATTAGTGGTGAATCTTCTATATAAGCTTAAGACTAGTTGTAAATGAATGTAGCTCGCTCAGATTCAGTCCTTTAAAATACCAGCTCCCCTCCAACTGCTACCAGCTCCCCTCCAACTACTGTGGTGGTTAGGAAGGAGGTAGGAGGTGGAGCAAAAAGAGGCGGAGTTTATGAAACCAATCGGAATAGGGGGCGAACTTGGGCAGCCAATCAGAAACAAGGTCATTCTTGGCTGACCAATCAAAAAAGTGGTGGGGGGGTCAACTAGAAGCCCCCTATTCCCACTACTCTCGATCCTTAATGCTTAGACCTCGTTGGGCCCATTACATCCCACCACGGTTACAGATCATTCGAGGCTACTCGTCTTTCCGAATTCAAGCACTATTGTTCCCTGATCCTTTCTAACTGCTTCGGGTGATATTATTGTTTCCCCGAAATATTTTTGCCTCAATCTGTTGAAAGCTGGGCTCTCTCTGAGAACATAGTTAACCATTTCATCCTTCTCCAAGCACTATCTGCATACCGGATCATCAGAGATGTTAATCCAATAAAGATAACCTCGCAGGTGGCAATGTCCCGTCAATAATCCGGCCACTATCAGTAGTTCTTTGCTTTTCAGGAATATAATCTATCTAATAAAATGCGCATTAAGTTCACTTACATTTTGCTTTGCACACCTCATTCCAGGGGTTTACTTTCAGCATTCAATGAATTTAATTTCCAATGACAATCAGAATTCTCTCTTACAAATAGTAATTGGAGCATGTAAAATGGGTTGGGGGTCGTACGGCACATATATGGATTCCATCTTTGCCAAGCGGTTCGCTTTCTCATTTCTGAGTATGCTCTAGTGATCCGGAATCCACAAAAAACCGTTCTTTGTTAGATTATTCAGTACCACCTTGCACTCAGACATCACTCGTGAAGCTACTACATTGAACTCCAAAGCCAATATTGCAGCTCTACTGCCTGAGCAAGTGTTAATTGTACTTTTTCTGTTTGTGTTCCTCTCACAAAGATGGCTACATTGCAGAATAGCATAAATCACCACTTGAAAGACCGTTATAGCTGTCCCAGAAAGCAAAAAACTCTAGCTCCAGTGCTTCTACGTCAGCTCCGACACTTTCGTCCTGTAGAGATCTGTCTGTAAACCACCAGAATCTATTTCTGGGAAGAGTTTGCTCTTCCTTCTAATCCTCTTCAAAGACTATATTGCTGTAAGAACCAATAACATCAACAACTACTACAAAGGACTAACATAATGTATGTCTTACACAAAATCGATGAAGTTTAAAAATTAAAATTTCTTGCCTCCATTACTTGCTATTGCAAACAAAATTTAATTTTACTACTGGAAAATAAATTCTATTTCTACAAGCATTTTACTACTAAAATAGGGTAAACAAGAAATTCTATATAATTAAAAAACTCATTAAAAGTTAAGCGTTGCAAAAGTCGATTGTATCATTAAGATCGCTATACTGATTTAAGTAAACAGTCCCAAAGATTTATTGACTTTTTTTGTTATTAAGACCTACTTTTAATTTTTATTGTAGAAATTAAATTTCTAAGGTAATTTTTTTCTTAAATGGTTGTTTTTGTAAACGTTTTAACAGAGACGTACATCCCGACGTTTTAACCTTTCTCATGATACTAAAGCTTATTGAAATTTAATCAAAACTTGCTTAAAATTTGCATGGCTAGAGGGTTAATCCTACTGAACATTTTCTTTGTTTTTAAAGTTTAATAAGTATTTTCCACTTCAGGAGCTATTATTTTTGTTTCCTTATTTCACAGTAATCGTTAGGTATAAAAGTGGTAAAGATTTTTTTTTAAAGTCTATAGCTTAAAAAAATGTCAAAATCATACTTTTGCTATTTGTCAAGGGAAGAAAAATCAATAAAAATTTGATTATATATCCTTTTTCTGACAGTTTTATCAACTGATGATCAGAAAAAAAATCATGTTGGATGTTTTACCAAGTCAGATCCAGCACACAAAGTTATGGTATATCTAGTTGCGATTTTGATCATAGCAACAAATTTAAAGATCACTAGAAGAAAATTGTTATTTTTAAAACTGAAATTTTGAAATTTCACATTTTACAGAAAAATATAGATGATAAAATGAGAAATATACTAAATCAGATCTCTTTTATTTGTTTCTCGGAAAATATGCACAGTTGTATGTGAATTATTCACACTTCAAAATTACAAAAGAAAAAAATTCTAACAAAAATTAGAACAATATATAAAATGCACTATTTATAAGTGTTGATCCAAGCCTTATGAAACTTTCGGCAACTCATCATGTTGAAACACAAGAATGAAGGTCGCTGATCAAGCACTAACAAACTAAAATATATTTTTTATATAGTGGACGCCACTCAGTTCAGTAAAGGTACAAAACTAAGAAACATCGAATAGCCCTTGGTTGAAAAACTTAGTAAAACACAAAAACACTGCTATATAATAAAAAAACTACCTGAACGGTAAAATTTTTATATAGGCAAATCCCATTTATGTTTTTTAATATAAGAGGATATAAAAAAATGGAATTTTAAGATTCAAAACGATGAAATCCAGCGTCTCTTGGGAGAAAGTTTGAATTTAATTATCCTTTCAACTAAAAATAAATTTTGAATATGTAAATAATATCACTTGCCCACATTAAAGTTATTTAGCAAAGAGACAGATATTATTTTTAAAAAATGTGGTTAAGGTCTTGGTTCTATATAAGAAAATAATTTAAAATAAAGGTATACAGGCTTCAAGCTTAATGGACTACTGGACTATGCAAATTCTTAATTAACGCCACAACTGTCACTTACGGTAAAATATGGTATCGCAGCTGCATAGAACAAACACCCCCTTCAAGAATAGTACTTTTTCCTGTACCTCACGGTCACA
This sequence comes from Diaprepes abbreviatus, assembly GCA_034092305.1. Classification (NCBI taxonomy): domain Eukaryota; kingdom Metazoa; phylum Arthropoda; class Insecta; order Coleoptera; family Curculionidae; genus Diaprepes; species Diaprepes abbreviatus. Next base: position 3,286,218 of record JASJET010000303.1, read on the forward strand.
TCGTATCACAGTTAACACAATAATATGGAATCTCGGAAAGACATTTTAAAGAAAAATTTAATAAAAAAAGTAACAATAAATTAAATATAAATGTCCTACACCAGAACATTAAAAATGAAAAATTTGAACTCTGAAACAATCAGAAAAATTGTGTAAGAAAAAGGAGCATGGCTTCCTGAAAAGCAAAAATTCGATAGAAACCTTTTAGTAGCTTTGAAGCCTGGTAACTTGTTTAAATTCCCAACAACAGTTGCAATATATCCAGTGCTTCTCGTTCTGATCTCCGTATGTTAACCAACTTTATTGTACTTACCTCTTACTTTCAATAAAAGGACATGCAGGTCAAAAGATGTACTTGAGACGTAGGAACGTAAACAAGCAAATACAGCCGAAGGATAAAAAATACAGCACATATTTTCTCCTGATTATATAAAATATATAATTAAGATGACACAAAAATAATTTTAAAATCATCAATTTACAACCGATTTTGAAACGTGGTTCAGTGATCTGCAAATTTATTTTCAATCCATAAATTTTGTTTGCTAGATCGTTGATCTAACAAAGTGATGGTAAGATGGAAGATAGATGTTTGGCGTTGAAATAATCTCTAGGCGTTTTTAAGCAATAATTTAATTAGACCTTTTAATGAAAAATTTTCTGCGGCATCCATTAGTAATATCAATGTAGGGATTCATATTCTAAAACATCAACTTAATCTTAAACCCCCCAATTCACTAACACAGTTTGGCTTTAAAACTGGTCAAGGTTAATAGTAAAGGGTTTAAATTTACAAGTACAACAATAAGTCATACAAATTTTGAACTGCAAAAATACAAGAATAAAATATGGTGTGGTCATATCAAAATAGGGATTCATATTCTAAAACATCAACTTAATCTTAAACCTCCCAGTTTACTTAACACAATTTGGCTTTAAAACTGACCTAGGTTAATAATAAAAAGTTTCAATTAAACGTACAACAATAAGTCAAGCAAATTTTAAACTGTAAAATTACAAGAGTTACAAATGGTTGGTAATTATTATTGAGTTATCAAAAATACTTTTGTTCAGTGTCGTAACTAAGAGTATGTATGCTGGCAGATTTTTGAATGCGCCCTTCTATTTTACACCCGTCTTGATCCTTCGTATTTATTCATTTTCATCAAGGGACTTGAGGCCACCCCTAAATTGGCTGCGCCCCCTGTACCGCGGGGCCTGCAAGGTACTTTATTTCCTCCACTGCTTTTGTTTACTTTCGGCAAATAATTATTATTTTCCTATATAAGCGTTTATTTACTGAATTTTCTTTGTACATATATGGAGTCGGACCTGGTCCTTAGACGATTGTAGAATAAGGCGTTCTGTTTAAAGTTATGAGGATGATTCTAGAATCGGCTTTTAAGCCAGTAATTTGGAAGAATAAAAGGACCCAGCTTAGTGGTCACGTAGTCAGTTTCTGGCAAATCGGTGGCATTGCCGTGGTGTAGACGTGAGGTTTTGAGATGTTCTGATTAGTTCATTTGTTGAAAGTGGGGATCTGTCTAGGTGTTTTGTCAGATTATGTTCAATGAATGTTGTAAAGGTGTCACATCTGAGGTTATTTGCTGACAGATATCATATAAGTTATAAAAATATCAGAAGAAAAGCAAAACTATCCAACCAGAAGATTTAATTTCCATAGGAACTAGATCGGGTCTAACAAGGAAGGTACCCGAAGTGTCCGGCTCCCGTTTTGATGAAATTTTAACAAGTTATAGAAAATATAAAAATAAAAGACGTGGATCTATTTTATCGGCGGAAAATAATTTTAAGAGGGTGAAAACTGACCCTTAAATTCGCCCCCTAATAAAATTTTTGTTCCAAAAATCTCAAGTTCTAATTTAGAAGCATCTACAAAATAAAAGCGAAATTAATTCTTAGTTGAAACGAAGTAAAATTTTAGTCGTTTCACCTCCCCTCATAGCATCCCTTATTTTTTATAAGGATAAACCTACACTTTATTCAAGTATCTTAATTCTAAAAATTATTAAACTAAACGGAATTATTTGAAAATATCTTTTATGAATAACATAAGGCAATAAAGTTGACGTAGGTCAGAGTTTTTGATAAAAATTAATAAAATGAAGTAAGTTGGTTACCTCAAATACATTTTTTTTATTATTTTTGTTCCACAAGAAAATGTAAATTATTGTTATTTTGTGTAAATTTATGTTCACCCACTCTGATCTTTTATTTTTTATAAGGATATGCCAGTATTTCATTCTATATATTAATTCTAAAATTACATAGTGTAATAAAAATTAACTAAAGAAAACCATTATAAACTTTACGCATTTAATTTCATAATTTTTAGAAAAAAAGTAAGTGAATAAGTGCAGGTGTGTCATATATAAGTGACGAAACCACCATATTTTACGTTTTCAAATAATAAATATTTTCCATTCTGTTTTGTAAAGACATCTCGATTAGAACTTCAGATATAAAGAAAATATTTGGGGCAACACCTCCTTTTTAACCGACTTCTAAAAGAAGGAGGTTCTCAATTCGTCGACTATGTATTTTTTTTTATGTATGTACACTGATTACTCCGGAACGGCTGCACCGATTTGAATGAAATTTTATACGTTATGTAAAGGAAGTTGCTGCGGTAGTCACATATTTTTTTAGATGTAATTGGTGCAGCAAAATCCAAGATGGCGCTTACAATATGGCGGCCAAAAAAATTAATTTTGTCCGATTTTCTCCAAAATTAGTATGAAGGAATTTTCAGGGTTGTACCCAACGAATCTGAAATTATTTTTAAAAAATTCAAAATGGCGGATCCAATATGGCGGACAAAAAAATTTAATTTAGTCAGATTTTCTCCAAAATTGGCAAGGGGGAGTTTACGGGATCGCATATGACGAATCTAAAATAATTTTTAAAAAATTCAATATGGCGGATCCAATATGGCGGACGAAAAAAAATCAATTTTGTCCTATTTTTTCCAAAATTGGTACGGGGGAGTTTTCGGAGTCGCATATGACGAATCTAAAATAATTTTTAAAAAATTCAATATGGCGTATCCAATATGGCCGACAAAAAAATCGTTTTTGTCCGATTTTCTCCAAAATTGGTACGGGGGAGTTTTCGGAGTCGCATATGGCAAATCTAAAATAGTTTTTAAAAAATTCAATATGGCGGATCCAATATGGCAGACAAAAAAATCTATTTTCTCCAAAATTGGTATGGGGAAGTTTTCGGGGTCAGTCGAATCTGAAATTATTTTTAAAAGCTCAATATAGCGGACAAAAAAAAATCAATTTTGTCCGATTTTCACGAAAATTGGTACGGGAGAGTTTTCGGGGTCACACATGACGAATCTAAAATTATTTTTAAAAAAATTCAATATGGCGTATCCAATATGGTGGATAAAAAATTTATTTATTTTCTTTAAATAGCGATATTGGAAGGTTTTGGGACCTATCTTACCAATCTAAAATTAATTTGAAATTTAAGGTAGTGGAATTTCTATGACAGAGTAAATATTCGGTTGACCCAATTTGATTGGTATTTGGAAAATTCTAAGAACTAAAGAATTTTTAGTGGTTCATTTTAGGGTGATTTACAACTTTGGATAAAATGGGTACTTTTTTGCCAGTTTGGAGTCATGCGAGGCACACTAATCTCGATTAGTACTTAGTTCAAATAATTTATGAATATTATAATGAATTCTAAAACTAAAAATGGAAAAATAAAATTTTTATAAAAAAATTGAACCGACTTCTAAAAGTGCGCTAAAAAGTGAAAAATAACTATAAATTTTTATATAAAATTGAAATTTTTGAAATCGGCGCCAAATTATTTCTAAATGAAATAAATAACTACTAATATATACAAATTATGATAAGAAAACAATTACAAATAAAGTACTTTTAATCTATTTATGCAAGTCACATTTTGTCAGGTATTAGTTTGGCGCCGACTTCAAAAATTTCAATTTCATATAAAAATTTATAGTTATTTTTCACTTTTTAGCGCACTTTTAGAAGTCGGTTCAATTTTTTTATAAAAATTTTTTTAGTTTTTTTTCTTCGAAAACATAAAAAAATATCTTCAAAGAATTCGGTTTAATTTCAAAATTTTTAAAATTAATATACATTAAGAAAGTGCAGGTTTACCATTATAAGAAATAAGGGATGATTTGCGTAAAAGTGAAACTACCATAGTTTTACTTCGTTTCCCATAATGAGTATTTTCAACTTCGTTTAATAAAGATATCTTAATTAAAATTTGATATATTTAAAAAGACTGTTTCTTGGCGGGAACTTTATAAGCGATTTTCGCTTCTTTAAAATCAATCCTCCATAACATATCAAAACCATCAAAATCGGAGCCCGACACTTTGGGTACCTTCCTTGTAAGTCTTAAACCTTTTTAGTGAATTCCAGTTGTTATATCACCCATGCTGTATAATATTTTGGTCTGAATGTAAGTAATATTTCTTCTTTTGTAAAATTTAAAACTAACCTGTTAAATGTTTTGTCGATAGTTGTTGGTTGGTGATCTGTCGTATCAGTTTATTTCATAATATTTTTTTTTCTAACTTTAATTTTTTCTTTCAGAAAATTTAGTTTCAACAACGAGGCAATGTAAGATAGAATCATAACCTTTCAAATGAATAATTTTCATAATTTGGATAAACATTGACCATTATTATTAGTAAACAAAGTGTACAGGGTGTCCCATTTTCGACACTTTTAGCAGGTATTGGAGTTATTATCAAAGATATAGTTTGCGATTTTCACTTTAGTGTCCTAATTTTTAATAAAACAAAAGATTCCGGTATCAAATTTGTTATGGTTCTCTTAGTTTTTAATCTATAGGGCGATTTTAAGACTCTTTGTTTTTAGGCACATCTCATATTTGCGTTATGTGTTAATTTATTAAAAAGGTAAAAACTGACTTTCATAAAAAATTTTACGTAGAGTTCAGTAGCGTAGTCAGTTTTCCTCTCAAAAGTTTTGTTTTTGAAATATTAACCAAACTTATGACTTTTTAAATGGGACACCCTGTAAATTATTTTAGATATTGATTAAATATAATTTAGGCTTCTCAAAATTATATAATGTGCTCATTTTATTTTGAAAAACAAGATCAGAATTCGATATTTTCAATAATTTACTTTATTTGAATGGCCAATTTTTAAGAAACAAGGGGCGGATATCCAAAAATTTACAGTTTTGTCAGATTGTGACATTTTATTTTACAATTTATTTATTTTGCATCTACAATGACCGTTTATGATAATTATGAAAAGTGTGATATGGTGGTATGTTTTATACAAAGCAATGAAAGTCCCCAAGAAGCTTCTGAATTAGGCAATATATTTAAAGCGTTATCATTGAGATAACTTCTCATATTTGGCGATCATTTTTATTCATGTTAGGTATCCAGAAAGAAGAAAACCCTTTGCGGACATATTTGCTCGTTTAAAGAGGAATCTAGGTGAATCTTTTATTCAATCGCGTCCCAAAACATACGTCAAAGAAGACAGGGAGAGAAAAAAAAAACAAATGTGTTATTGTAAGCAGCAGCAACAACTTTATCATCCTGTAGAAAAATAGAAGAGGAAATTTGTGAAGCAAAATCTGACGCTGAAGGAATTTTGATAAAGTATAAATAATATCCGTGTGTAACCCAGGAGATGATGAGCGCTAAGTAACATTTTGTCAATGGTAATTAGAATAAATCCGTACCAACAAATCTTTTGGCAGATTTGTCATCTAGTATGATAAATATTATTTCTCATAAGCGGAAATTTTTAATCGTCACAACATAAGGCATTGACCTACAGAAAATCACCAATTAAATTTCAAAAGGGTACAATAAGGGCGTTTCGGGGTTGGTGTCTCATGCTTTATTTTGGGCCAATGCATAGCATACAGATAGCTTGAGAAAATTATTCCAAAATGCTTGAAAATGTTCCATTGGCCCATTTCAATTTCATTTATCTTCAACAAGACGGTGCCCCGAGCCACAACTTTGGGCTGTTAAGGCCATTTCTGGACAATAACTTTTCTCAAAGATAGATGGGTATCAATGGGTCAGTGAGATGACCCCTACCATCTCCCGATTTTTCCGGTTTGAATCTTTTTTTGTGGAGATTTATGCAAAATCAAGTGTATAAGGCATGACATGAATCTATTGCGGAACTTCGTGAAGCAATTGGTTTGGCTTTCCAAACTCTTCATAATAGACCTTTGCAATTAAAAGAATAATGAAACTGTGCCGATATTACATCCGAGAAAACGGCCGTCATTTTGAAAACCATATTAAAAAAACTCTTGATTATTTTTAGTTTCAGTGTTTCTTTTTGTTTTTGTTACTTTAGTTTTATGAAATAAAATTCTTGTTTCTTTGCAATCAAATTTCAATATGGTGGTTTTATTAAAAGTGTTGTTTAAAGTAAAAAATGTAATAATAATTAAATCTCTAGAATTGACAATATAGAAAAATATTAAAATTTACTCTTAACGTATCTAATCTTTGGTATAATTACTATTGTTACAATTTTGCGTTTGTTTCTTATAAACTGGACATGGCCTACTGTTACAAATAAAAAAAATTATTGAAAATATCGAATTCTGACTTTGTTTCTCAAAATAAAATAAACATATTCTATATTTTTGAAAAGCCTAAATTATACTTAATCAACATCTAAAATAATATACAGGGTGTCCCATTTAAAAAATCTAAAGTTTGACTAATATCTCAAAAACTAAACTTTTTAGAAAAAAACCGACTACGCCACTGAACTCTATGCAAAAAACTCTAGCAAAATCGATTGGCTTTTTATAAATTAACACATAACGGAAATACGAGATGTGCCTAAAAAACAGAGTTTCGAAATCACCCTGTAGATTACAAACTAAGAAAGCGACGACAAATTTGACACCGGAATCTTACGTTTCATTAAAAAGTAGGACCCCAAGGTGAAAACTGCAACACTATATTTTTGATTATAACTCCACTACACCCTAAAAGTGTCGAAAATGGGACACCCTGTACAAAACTATTTGTATGTGATTATATCACAGTAGTGGGTTAAGTTTAATTTATATTATACGTGATTATTATCTCAACCCAACAAATTTTTATTACAATTTCAAATTATGGTAACTAATTCATAGGCCTTTTACTCGAAATCCTGTGGTGAAGGTAATTTACACACAAGCCATTCCAGCTGATTTATCGTCACTTCTTAAGGACTATAAACAAAGACGCTGCCTATTCGTTTACAAAATAATAGAATGGTCTAGTCATTTATCCGTAAATCTAAAGAATGAGTTTAAGGGCGCCCACATGCATATTGAATTACCTAAAGCATTCATCACTCCATTCCTAATCTTTTTGTTCTAGATCACCTGCACAGACACGTAAATATGTTCAAATTAAATAATAGTATTTCTAGATTTTCGCAAATAAAAATGATACACTAAAGCTCATTATTATTTTAATTATTGAAAAAGTGCTACTGCTCGGCATATTTTAATCACATGCTAAATATGATAATAATACCATAGTTCTAAACTAGTATAACATGGTATATTTTAATAATATACTTATAAATTAACACTGTGAATATCATCGCAGGTCATGCTTCGCCGTATTGTTTTTTTTAGGCCAGCAGCTCTGTAGTGAAGTATTGGTGGAAAAATATTTGAAATCTAAGTTTACTGATGTTTTTGGACTAGCGCTCTCTCAAAAATTCACATTTTAGTCATAATGATGATAAAAATGTATGTGGCGGTTTTATTTTTGGTGAAACTGCTTAAAAAAATTAAATTAAAATAATAGCTTTCTACTCACCTCTTCCTTCCCTTTATATGATTTTAGGCTTACATTAGTGTATCATGGATATGTTTTATATCCCTGATGTGTTATTTTCGCTCGCAAGACTTTCCCAGTAACTACAATACAAGAAATTATAAGCATTATGTATAATAACGTTGTACAGAATAATAAAGCAAAGAATTTTGGTATATTGCTGTTCTTATTTGACATTTTCTCTAACCCTGTAGATATAGTAAATATTATTTTGTTACTTTCATGTCAGCTCCTCGATTTGGCTGAAAAACAATTAACTCTAATCTGGGAAGATTAAATTGGGGAGCACTCTAGAACCTTGTTTATCTTCTATAATGCTTCTAAACACTTTTATTACCATCTTGTGCCTATTGATTTGTGGTAATTTTGATTGTTATCATGCTAAAAATACAAAACTTTGTACAACAGGAGAATAAAATACTTTACGGTTAGAACAAACCTAGAATATTTTGTATAACAAAGTTTTACCTCAATAAGACCCTTTTAAATCGTATTGATTTTTGGATATTCCTCAATTCTAATTCTAATCTGTGTTTCTAATGACTAATCTGTGTTTTTCAAGTCTTATTAAATATCATGTTGATGGAATACAGATCCCTATAATTTTTCCACGATTTACTAAACGCCCTTTTCTGGTAAAAAAAATAGTAAAGGAAAAATATTCCTTGGCAGAGGAAGTTGTTTTGGTATTTTTGATATTTTTCAGGTAAGAAAATTTGGGTCCCCAACCAAGTTTTGACCACATTATTGGTTTTGTGTCTAATTAGCTCTGTGTAAATTTATGTTTGGTTACCATTGAAAATATAAAAAGCCAGAAAATACCACTGACCCTCCTTTTTTAAATTTTTTCTTCTCCTTTTTACCATCTTGCTTGGTATTTCTTTCACCGTGCTTGGCCTACTGAAGCTCCC